>OX328100.1:49308814-51958719 GCA_946811185.2 Hippopus hippopus
AGTAGAAGTGTGAATGGATAAAGTGAGCGAGTGAGTGAGTGAGTGAAAACATGGGTGCGTGGGTGGGTGGGTGCGTAAGTGATTGAGTGAGTGAGCGAGTGAGTAAATGAGTGAGTTAATGCGTTCGTGTGAGTAGGTGGGTGAGTGAGTGAGTGAATAGTGATTGTATGAACAAGGTTGTGAGTCAGTGAGTGATAAAGTAACTGAGAGGAGAGTGAGAAAGCGTGACAGAAAGACAGATATAGACAGACAGTTACAGAGAGACAGACGACGACAGCGACAGAGCAAGATTATCAAATCAATTGGTCGGAAAACGTATGAGAAAGTTATTAATTGAATTGGTGATTGAATGAGTAACACGGTATATGAGTAAGTAGTTGAGTAGTTGAATAAAGAAATGCGTGGGTGAGTGAATTATTCAGTGAGTGATTTTGTAAATGAGGGAGTTAGTGAATGGATGACTGATCCATGGAGTAGTTTATTGGCTGGGTTAGTGAAAGGTTAAGTAAGGGAGTGGTTGAATAAAGTAATGAATAAGCAATTTTTGAGAAAGAGGAAGACAGACAGCGAGAGACAAAGTGATTGAGTGATTAAAAAAGGGAGTTGTAGTGTGAAGTATTTGGTGTATTGAGCAAAAGAGTGGAAAAATGAGTAAGTGGTAGATTTAATTCAGTGAATGAATAAGTGAAGAAGTCATTGAGAGAGCGAGTAATTGAGTGTTTGAGTTGGTGACTTGTCGATTGGATTGATTTGGTGGATGGGTAAATAAGGGATTGGGTAACTGTGTGACTAAGTAAATAAGCAAGTGAGAGAGTATGGTTGAGAGGTGAGAGACTGAGTGAGTGAGTGAGTGAGTGAGTGAGTGAGTAATTAGGATATTGAGCAAGTGAGCAAGTAGAGTGGGTGAGTGAGTTGGTGAGTTGGTGAGTGAGTGAGTGAGTGAAGTAGTGAGTGAATTAGTGATTGAGTGACTAAAGTACTGAGTGTGTGAATGATTGAGCTGGTAAAAAAAAAAAAAAAAAAAGTGAGAGACAAACATATACATATCGACCGGCAGATACAGGGAGATGACGATGGCGACAGAGCCAGAGAGAGATACCAATTTAATTGGTAAGTAAGTCGGTAAGTTATTGAGAGAATTGGTCGTTGAATGAGTGAGTGAGACGGCAAATAAGACAAAATTTGAGTGGTTGAATTAAGGAATGCAGGGATGAGTAAATTGTTAAGTGATGGATTTGTTAAATGAAGGAGTAAGTGAATAGATGACTGAGTCAGCGAGTGATTTATTTGGTGGGTGGGTGACTAATATGAATAAAGGAGTGGTTGAAAAAAGTATTGAATGAGTGAGTAAATGAGTGAATAAGGGATTAAAGGGAAAGGGAGATAGAGACAGAGAGGAGGCTGTTGAGTGAATTACTGAGGGTGCTAGTGTATGGTAGAAAGAGCAAGTTAGTGAGGGTGAGTAAGTGGTAGATTTTAATAGGTTTATAAAGGAGTCAATATGAGAGTAAGTAATTGAGTATGTAAGGCCGTGGCTAGTCGATTGAATTGGTTGGTTAGGCGGGTAAATAAGGGATTGAGTAAAAGGTTGACTGAGTAAATGAGCCAGTGAGAGAGTATGTAGTTGAGAAGTTAAACGAGTAAGTGAATGGGTGAGTGAGAAAGTGAGTGAGTCATTGAGTAAATGGGTGGATGAGCGAGTGTGTAAATCAGGTAGTGAGTGAGTGAGTGAGGGAGTGAGGGAGTGAGTGAGTTGGTGAGTGAGTCGGTGAGTGAGTCGGTGAGTGAAGTCGGTGAGTGAATGAGTCAGTGACTCGATGGGCGAGCCAGTTTGTGAGTGAATTAGTAAGTAAGAAAGTGAGGTAATGAGTAAAAAAGTGAATATCTGACAGTAGGAGAGTTAGAGACAAACATATAGATATAGGCAAACAGATACATAGAGACAGAGAAGACGACAGCGACAGGGCGAGATGATCAATTGGTTAGTAAGTGTGTGAACAAGTCATTGCTTGAATTGTTTATTGAATGAGTGAGTAGGTAAACACGTAAAAAGTTGAGTAGTTGAACGAAGGAATGTTCGAATGAGTGGATTGTTAAGTGAGTCGTTTAGTAATTAAGGGAGTAAGTGACTGGATGACTGAGCCGTTGAGTTATTTATTGGGGGGATGAATATTTGAGTAAGGAAGTAGTTGAATAAAATAATGAATATGTGAGTGTGTGAGTGAATGATCAATTATTAGGAAATAGAGAGACAGAGAGAGAAAGAGAGAGAGAGACAAAGATTCTGAGTAAGTAAAAGAGGGAGTTGTTGAGTAAATTGTTGTGTTTAAGTGGTTGGTAGAATGAGCAAGTGAGTAAAAGAGTGAGTTAGTGGCAATTTTATTCAGTGAATCAATGAGTAAAGAAGTCAATGAGTGAGGAATAAAGTGTTTGATGATTTGCTGACTGGTTGATTGGATGCATTGGTAAATTAGGGATCGAGTTAGTGGGTGACTGAGTATGTATGTAAGTGGTAGAGTATGTGATTGAGTAAGCGAAAGAGTTAGTGAGTGACTGAGTGGCTGGGTAAGTAAGTAAGTGTGTGAGCAAGTGAGTGAGCAATTAAGAATGACTGCGTGAATAAGTAAGTGAGTGAATGAGTAAAGTAATGAGTGAGCGAACGAGTGAAAAAATGAATAAATGAGAGGAGAGCGCACGAGAGAGAGAGGGAGAGAGAGAGTCAGACAGACAGACAGATAGAGACAGACAGACAGGCGACAGCAACAGAACCAGAGAGAGGATATTAAATGATTGATTTGACTGCTTAATAAGTGTGTGTGTATGTGTGAGTAATTGGGTGAATGGTGATTGAATGAGTAAGACGGTAAATGAGTAAGAAAGCAGTTGAGTAGTTGAATGAAGGAATGCAGGGGTGAGTGAACTGCGAAGGATTTAATAAATGAGGGAGTAAGTAAATAGGTGACTGAGCATGTGAGTGATTTATTGGGAGGGTAGGTGACTGTTTGAGAGAAGGAGAGGTTGAATCAAGTGAGTGAGTGAAAGAGTGAGAGTGAGTGAGTGAGAGTGAGTAAGGGATTAAAGGAAACGAGAGAGATAGAGACAGGCAGAGAGATAAAGTGATTGAGTGACAGACTAAAAGAGGGATATATTCAGCGATTTGTTTAGTGTAAGTGTATAGTGGAATGCGTTAGTGAAAGAGTGAGTAAGTGGTAGATTTTATTCAGTATATGAATAAATGAGTGACTTATTGAGTGTTTGAGTGGGTGGCCGGTCGATTGAATTGCTTGGGTGGGTACATAACGGATTGAGTAAGACGGCAATTGAGTAAATGAGCGATTGAGAGAGTATATGGTTGAGTGATTAAGTGACTGATTGAGTGAGGAAGTGATCGAGTGGTAAGTGGGTAGGTGAGTGAGTGAATTAGTGAGTTAATAAGTAAGGCAGTTAGTGAATGAGTAAGATAGTGAGTGTGTGAGTAAATGAGTAAGTGTGTAGGTTGGTGGGTGACAGTGAGTCAGTAAGTGGGTGGGTGGGTTGGTGAGTGGGAGTGAGTGAGTGAGTGAATGAGTGAGTGAATTGAGTGAGTGAGCGAGCCAATGAAAGAGTGAGCGAGTGAGTTAGTGAGCAAGTGAGTGAGTGAATGAAGAAGTGAGTGAGTGAGTGAGTGAGTGAGTGAGTGAGTGAGTGAGTGAATGATTGTGTGTCAGTGAGTGGGTGAGTGGGTGAGTGGGTGGGTGAGTGAGGTATTGAGTGAGTGAGTAAAAAGGCGGTGGGTGAGTGGGTTGGTGGGTGAGTTGGTAGGTGGGAGGGTGCGTGAGTAAGAGAGTGATGGGTGAGTGAGTGAGTGAGTGAAAAGGTTGGTAGTTGGCAGAGTGGGTGAGTGAGTTATAGAATGTTAGGAAGAGCCTTTGTCCGATTGTCCATCTGTAACACCTTTTTACTCCGATTCACATCTCCTGAACCCTTGCTTGGGTTTTCATTTTATTTTTTCTTTTTGATCACATAGAACTATATGCAGAGAGGAGATTTTAGACGCCAGGCTCCAAGGTAAAGGTCTCAGCAGGGATCAAGGGTCAGGTATTCATAGATTGTGTCTGCTTTATAACACTTCAATATTTGTGCATATTGATGTAAAGATGTGCAGAGCAGAGGTTTCAGATGGAAAGATCCGAGGTAAACGAAAATGGTTCATGGTCAGATTGTCATAAATTGTGCTGGCTCCAAATTTCTTGAATCCAATGCATCAATCTTGATGAGACGATGTGAAAAGCGGAGGTTTCAATGCGATGCTCAAAGGTAAAGGTCACAGCAAGGGGATCAGGTTAATGGTCAGATGCTCATCAATCGTGTCAGCTCCATATCTCTTGAACCCTTGTCACGATATGCATAGTTTAGGTTTCAGACACCAGGCTCCAAGGTCAGTGTCACAGCAGGGGTCAACGATCAGATGCTCAAAGATCATGTCTCCATAACTCTTCAACCTCTCTGCATCTTGATGCCACGTTGTGCAGAGCGAAGGTTTCACATGCCAAGCACCAAATTCAAGGTCACAGCAGACAGAAGGGTTATGATCAAATGTTCGTTAATCCTGTCAGCTTGACATCTCTTAAATCTCTGGCCTAATTTTTAATATTACACAAAAGAGTTCACCATGATGAGACAATGTGCAGACCGGAGGTTTTATAAACTATACTCGAAGTCACAGTAGGGGATCTATGGTCAGATGATCAAAGAACTAATCTGCTCCATACCTCTTGAACCTTTGGCCTTTAAAAAATATTTCATAAAGTTTGCATCTTGCTAAGACAATGGAAAAGGCCAAGATTTCTGACACCAGGCTCCAAGGTCAGAGTCATAGCACGGCAGTAAAATGTAAAAGGCTCATTCATCTTGTCCACTCTATCAGGGTCATGTGCTCATAAATGGTGTAGCTTATTAACCCCTGAACCCCAGTGCACTACAGCTGGGGGTATAAATCGCATTCTCTTTGAGTGTGTTTGCTCCATATTCTCTTATCTCCTGGCCTCATTTTTAAAATTGCTTACACATAAGTGCACCTTCACGAAACAATACTTTTTGTGGCCCCGTGTCTCCTGAAACTTTTCAAAGACTTTCATTGGTCAATCGTTCACTCCTGTAAGGATTTTCAAAGACATATTGCAATTTAAAAGCATGAATTGTCACTGCAACGATCATGATCCCAACCCGACGGCTGATGCGGAGTTGAGGGTAAATTTGAAGATTTACCACCCCCAGATCGGGTAGTGCAAAAGAACTGTTGTAGTTGATATTATTCTTACTTGTATACCACTGATAAATGTAGCGTCAATCGAAATAAGATGGCTATGATCTTTATGCTTGATAGTACATGGCAATCGACCTGTGACAAAAACGTAGCTATCTCACGCATTTACTAGGCAACAATTATGTATTCTTACCTGTATATGAAGATAATCTTTTTCTTCCATATGACCACCTTAATTGCTTCGGTAACCTTACAAACTGACACATGTCCGAAAGGACAAAAACTATTCCGTTAATGAATAATCATTTTTTTAACCTTTCAACAGCCTACAAGCCCTACAAAGTGGTAGTATAGAAAAGTTCCTCTACTCCATACTTACTTTTTATCTTGAATTGATTTGGAGAACATTCTTAAGAAAAGTATTGTCATCCATATAATTTTTGCACTTCTCTCTACGCTTCCAACATCTTCTACTTTTCATTCTGTGCTTTTTTTAAAATCAGTAACTTTAAAAAATATACATACAAAAAGAAAATTCTTCGAAAAATATGCATAGTTTCCATTTTCACGTTTTCACGCTGTATCAGTCCTAAAAATTATAGACTTAATGACTGCTCTCTATTGACTAAAACTCTCTCTCTCTCTCTTTCCCCCTCTCTCTCTCTCCCTCTCTCTCTCCCCCTCTCTCTGTAGATAAAACTTCACAAAAGAGTGAAGTATCCATCAAAATTTCTACCACGTATTCCTTCGTATGTGTTTCTGTCCTTCCCTGAAAGGGAAAATATCACACATCCCCATATGCCTTTCCATAAGATATCCCGATGCGCTTCAAAGCAGTTCAGAAAAAAAACTAAAATCACATCTGTAACCTTACTTTTTCTACCCTCTCGCTCTCTCTCTATCATCGTGAACCAACCTGAAACAATTCGTGAAATTCCTTTTGTGCTAATGCAATAAGCCTGAAACAATAAATAGGGAAATGTCCATTACACTCTTGAACGAACAGACATATTAAAAGAAACCCAACGCAAAATAAAATTATGTCGTCTCCCTTATATACACAAAAAGTACAAACCATGTGTATACGACAAGAAATACAGAACAGTCCTGCATGCATTGATACAACTTTCTAAAAATACATATAACATAAAACATGTATAGCACATTATTTTTTCCCACCATACAAACGGTAACAATACATGAATTATTCCCCGTGTCTCTGCTATAATGTATACATCAAAATTTTCTATATTATTGTTATTTAAAACATTAAAAACATCCTTTGTGGCCCGATAAAGCATGAAATAATGAAGTAATATCTCCGACGTGCCCTTACTAAACCTGAAATAATAGGAACAAAACAAATGGCTTTTGTGTCCCTGTTACAACCTAAACAAAATAACATATTGTATGTGTCACTGTCACAGTTAACAATAAAAATATCCCTTGCAACCGGATGCATTCTGACACAATAAAAAAGCTATCTTTTACACCTATACCCTCAAAAACAGAAATCATACAAAAACAACCGATGTAAACATAATGTTTAAAAAAACGATGTGTCAATACTAAAACACGCTACAATATAGAATACTCCTCCCTTTTTTGATACACGTGACTGTAAAAATGCTGCAGCCTACAAAACTATGCCTCCCATTATCCTTTTATAGCCTGAAATAATAAAACGGTACCTTTCTGAAATAGTATATTATGTAGTCACCTGAAACTAAACCAAAATGTACCTTGCTCCTATATACTGACATAATAAGAATATACTTTGGGTTATAAAGAAACGTTAAAAATATATATAAACACACACACACCCACCCACCCACCCACACACACATATATATATATATCATCCCATGGGTACTTGTTACAATCGGAAAGAATATTATTACTCCCTGTGTTCTTTCTACAAAAGGAAACAATGAAAATATGTCTCTTACACGGTATACCCTGATACAGTTAAAACTTGTGTGCCCCATACAACTTAAAACCATGATAACACACATTTCCCTCATATAATTTGACATAATTTGAAAGTATATGAAACATCAAGTGTTTACAACCTGAACAAGAAAATAACAAACAAAAGGAAGTATCCTTTATATCCCTATTACGACCTGAAACAATACATAATATCAATGTTAAAACCCTTAACATAGAAATTGCTTTATAATAGTAAAAGCCTACATAATAAAATTATTCCTTGCTTCCTAAAAAACATATTAGTAGTATCTACATGTATATATTATCTAGTGCATAACTATTTCACTTGTTACAATATACTAGTACCTAATATTTCTGCATACATGTCTTAAATGCGTGTAACTTGAAACAATTAAACACATCATTTGTGACCGAATATAACCTAATTTCATATATACAATTAAATGGAAACTATTTTCCTCTCTCTCCAGGAATATAAGGAAAAGCTTATATTCAGCTGTCTATAGGTGGAGTCAGCAGCAAACTTCTGAAAATGAAAACTTTATAAATGGTATACGCCATGGTGATCTAAACATCTCGTATCTTTCATTTCTGAAATAGAAGTTTCAGCTGGGGAGGCAAGGGGCGCTACTCCCTTCAGTTTCTTCTAAAAGAATAATTTCAAGAATCTTATTATCATCATCATACTTGCTATCATAATTATTTAATCCTAACATGAAGAAACTGCCTTAGCCTTTATTTTTGATGGTTTATCGTTCATAGACTTGTTATTTTGAAATTCCCTGACATTTTGCTTATATTAAAAAATTCCCTGATAATTTCAAAATTCCCTGACTATTCCCTGACATCCCTTGTGAAACCTGAACAAAATTCTATAAATCAACAAGACAAACTTGTTTCATATTTTGCCTCATTAGTGTAAAGCTGACATTATCAGTACAATATAGGTACAAAATATCCCATAGGTACTTCCTACAATCTAAAAGTACAGTATAACTCCCTGAGTTCTTGCTATAAATAGAACAGTGAAAATATATCTCTTATACGGTATACCCTGATACAGCTAAAAAAGGTGTGCCCTTATACAACTTAAGATACTGGAACATACACATTTTTCCCCATACAAAATGATATGATATGTTAACATCATTCTACAATTTGTAAAAAAAAAATATTATATGTGTCACTGTTACAAACAGTACACAAAAAAAATATCCCTTGCAACCAGATACATTCTTACTCTTTAAAAATTTTTCCTGTACATCTATACCCTCTAAAACAGAAATAATACAAAACAACCAATGAGTCAAGTTTAAAACATGTTACAATACATAAAATTCCCTTTCCTGTATACATGTTACTTTAAAGAATGAAAAATCCTGCAAAAATATACCTCCCATTGTCCTTTTATAGCCTGAAATTATAGTAAGATACCTTGCATCCAAGTAGTAATATTCAGAAACAGTATATTATGTTGTAACCTCAAACAAAATAAAAATGTACCTTGCTCCTATATATACAAACTGACATAAAAGAAATATACTTTGGGTTGGAAAAAAAAGAGAAATGTAAATGTATATATATATATAAATGTCTGAAGCCAAAATATCTTAGATACCTGTTACAATCTGAAAAAAACATCAATACTTCCTTTGTTCTTGCTATAAAATGAAACAGTGGCAATATATCCCTCATACGGTATACCCTGATACTGCTAGAAAATTATGTGCCCTTATACAACTTAAGACAATAAAACATACACATTTTTTATCATATAAACTGACATAATATGAAAATATTTATACATTTATTAATTACCACCTGAACAAAAACAACAACTGTAAAATCAAACAACAACAAAATCAAACATCATAGAGTTTCCTTTATATTGCTGATTCAACCTGAAATGATACATTATGTCCCTCTTCAAAACCTTAACAATAAAAAGTATCCCTTGTAATAATAAAACCGTAAAGAACAAAAATATCTCTTGATTCCTAAAATCATTTAACTAATAATAATACATTGTCCAATCCATAACCATTTCACTTGTTACCATATACCTGTACATAACATTTCTACACATATTTCTTATTTATATGTAAATTGAAACAATAAAATACATTTTTGTATCCTGATATAACCAGGCAAAATATGAACTATATTAAATATCTCTTATACAACCTGAAGTATATTGCACAGCATCTGTCCACATGGCATCCTCCAACGACATACATTATTCTCTAATCAAAATGAAATAGAATAGAATATTTTTGCGTCCCTCTTACAGCCTGTGTCTCTTTAGCAATTTTACCTACGGCCCTGTTACAAACTGAAATGATAAAAGTATCCTTTGTCCTCGTATACCAACTACAAGAACAATGCAACAACATAAAAGTACCTTTTGTACCATAAACAACTGAAACAATGCCAAATACCTCATGTATCCCTGTAAACATATCTTACAATATAATTACCATGTTACGCGTGTTCTTTTTCTATTTTAAACATTAAGAAAAAATACCTTGTGAAGAGATACAAGAAAAAAATCACATCCCTTGTACCGATAAACGATTTTAGATATCCCCTGTGTCCATTTTACAAGTAGATCTATGACATAAATAAAGATACATTTCCTACTGTCCCGCTGAAAACCGAAATCATAAAAATATTCCTTGTACCCTGATACCAACTGAAGCGGTTAAAATGTCTTATGTACATTAAACAAAATATCACTAATGTCAAATTTACAATCTAAACAAAATAATAATACCTACCGTATTTTGTTTTAGCCTGAACCCATGACAATAATTTCTCTTCTTCAACCTTATGCCCTGATACTATTTAAAGCAAAATAAAATGTTACCTGTGTCACTTTTCTAACTTGAAAAAAAATTTACATTACGGTCTCCCTGTTGCAACCTACATCACTGCATATGATCACCTATGTCCTTTTTCAAAATAGAATGATACATATCCCTTTTGCTTCTTATACTAAAATGTAATAATATATATCACCTGTATCCACAAATCGTAGAAACATTGGTCAATCATATAAAAATAAAATACAATTTAAATGATGCAAACAAATCAGAATGTTTTAGTTTAAACATGTATGTATATAAAACCTGAAAAAAAGGCACAAAAACACCATAACATATTATATGTGTCACTGTTACAAACAGTAAACCAGAAAAATATCCCTTACAACCAGATAAATTCTTACATTTTAAGAAACTTTCTTATACATCTATACCCTGAAAAAAAAGAAATATTACAAACAACCAATGTCAAAATAATAACATGTAACAACACGTAATATTCCCTTTGCTTAATACATGATACTTTAAAGAATGACAAATTCTGTGAAAAAATATTCCTCATTGTCCTTTTACTGCCTGAAATTATAACAAGATACCTTGCATCCCAGTATTATACCTCATACAAAACCAAAATGTACCTTGCTCCTATATATACAAACTGACACAATAGAAATATACTTTGGGTTAAAAAATTGAGAAATGTATATCTATATTATGTACATGTATATAAACAAAAACTCCTATGGATACCTGTTACAATCTGAAAGAACAATAACTCTTCCTTTGTTCTTGCTATAAAATGAAACAGTGAAAATATATTTCTTATACGGTATAACCTGATACAGCTAAAAAGTATGTGCCCTTTATACAACTTAAAACAATAAAACATACACATTTTTTATCATATAAACTGACATGATAGAAAAATATTTATACATCTATTGTTTACAACCTAAACAACAGCAACAACAACTATAAAATCAAACAACAACAAAATCAAACATTATAGAGCGTCCTTTATATAGCCGATACAACCTGAAACAATACTTTATGTCCCTGTTAAGAACCTTAACAATAAAAAGTATCCCTTGTAATAGTAAAACCCTAAATGTTATGGACATTTAGTGAGAAGAGTCAATGTGACAGACTATATAAAAATAACGGAAGTTGAAGTGTTACAAAGAAAGAGAAACCACAGCCAACAGTATTTAAAATGACACTTATAGCTCAAATACAGGGAATACAACCATCACCATGACAAATTCATATTAAACAAGTGGTATTTGTTACAGCGAAGGAAAATAAATTTGTGACAGCCATTTAGGCTTATCTCATGACAAAAATAAATTGAAAATATTTTCCACTTCAAGATTAAAAGGAACAATTTCACTTTCAGCTGTCTATAGATAGACTCGGCAACAAAATCTGAAAATGAAAACTTGAAAAATAGTATACGTCACTGTGATTTAAACATCTCCCAGTTATATCTTCCATTCCTGAAAACAAAAAAAGAGCTTGGGAGGCAAGGGGCACTACTCCCTTCAATTCCTTCTCAAAGCATAATATGAAAAATGTTATTATTATCATTATTATAACTGTTATAGCCAAACCTGAAGAAACTGCATTAGCCTTTATTCTTGATTCTTTGATCATTCAGAGACTTGTTTTTTTGAAATTCCTTAACTTTGTTTTATCAAATTCGAGAACTCATGAACTAATTCTAAATTCACTGACAACTCCATGACCTTTAAAAAACATTTCCCTGACATATTCCCTGACCATGGACATCCTCTTCTAGTTCAGTTATAGGAATTGAATAATATCGCTTGAGAAACCTAAAAAAAATATTGATGCCTGATGCAATCTACAACCAGTCAACTGTACCCTGATACAACATGAACATCTTAAAGTAAATGCATAAACTCTTGTTCAGTCTGAAGTAATTGAAAATATCCCTCATGCCCAAAATAAGAAGCCTGGAAAAATGCACATGTACCCTTGAACAACCTTAAAGAATTCCTTTAACCCAGATACTATACTTATAAAGTTCCTTTGTACTGAAACAATTTCTACTTATACACTTGCTATGTACTCTTTTTAATTTGAACCATAGAAAATCTACCCTTATTCGTACTACAAACATACATTAAAAATGTCTGCCTATACGATCATGGATCACTACTTTAAAATATAAAGAGGGAAAATAAGGCATCTAATAATAGTTAATGGAAAACAAGGAAAGACCTTCGTGTGTGCCGTTTACCCTCGTACAAATGAAACGATTCAAGTATCCGTACTGTTCATACACTAGCTAAACAAATCCCAGGTATACCCTGTTCCTGGTACAACCTGTACCAATTAAAGTATACCTTCAGCCCTGCTATGAGACAACACACACACACACACAAAAAAAAAAAAACGTTCCTATCCTTTAACCACAGAATTTCGGACAACTGGAACCTCAGAAAAAAAGAGAAGAATCCTTTTCCACCTGTAACACCTGATGCCCGACACAATCTGAAAAAGTCCCTTGTTCCTTAATACAACCTGAACCTGTAAAGATTAATGCGTATAATTTTGTTCTGTCTGATATAATTGATAACATCCATTGTGTCCATAATTTACAGCCTGAAAAAAAAAACAAAAAAACCCACAGACGTATCCTTGAACAATATGAAAGAATTCCTTATTTCCTGAAAATATACCAGAAAAGATCGTTTGTACTGAAACAATTTGAAACTGTTAATTTGCTCTATGTTTTCATACACCTGAACCAAAAGAGACGAGAAATACGGAAAAGTCCTCTATGCATTGATACAACATTCAAACAATACATATAATTCGAAACGAATACAATATAGCACATTCCTTATGTCCATCATAAAACCTGTAACAATACATATAGTATTCCCATGTGTCCCTGGTACAACATGAAACAGTAAAAAAAAATCCCTTGCACCCTGAAAGAACCGACCACAATCAAATATCCCTTGAGTTTTAATAAAAACAATTACAAACTATTCCATGAGTCACTCAAGCACCGTGTTTCAATGTATACATCAAGATTTCCTATATTGTTATTATAACTCAAAACATTAAAAAATATCCCTCATGCCCTTACACAACACAAAAAATCCCTACGTACAGTTATAAAACCTGAAAAAATAGGAAAAAAAACACCATAACGTATTTTATGTGTCACTGTTACAAACAGTAAACAAGAAAAAAATCCCTTGCAACCAGATACATTCTTACGCTTTGAAAAAACTTTCCTGTACATCTGTACCCTTTAAAACAGAAATAATACAAAACAATCAATGAGTCAAGTTTAAAACATGTTACAATACATAATATTCCCTTTGCTTAATACATGATACTTTAAAGAATGACAAATTCTGTGAAAAAATATTCCTCATTGTCCTTTTACTGCCTGAAATTATAACAAGATACCTTTCATCCCAGTATTATACCTCATACAAAACCAAAAAGTACCCTGCTCCTATATATACAAACTGACACAATAGAAATATACTTTGGGTTAAAAAATTGAGAAATGTATATTTATATATGTACATGTATATAAACAAAAACTCCTATGGATACCTGTTACAATCTGAAAGAACAATAACTCTTCCTTTGTTCTTGCTATAAAATGAAAGTGAAAATATATTTCTTTACGGTATAACCTGATATAACTTAAAACAATAAAACATACATATTTTTTATCATATAAACTGACATGATAGAAAAATATTTATACATCTATTGTTTACAACCTAAACAACAGCAACAACAACTATAAAATCAAACAACAACAAAATCAAACATTATAGAGTGTCCTTTATATTGCCGATACAACCTGAAACAATACTTTATGTCCCTGTTAAGAACCTTAACAATAAAAAGTATCCCTTGTAATAGTAAAACCCTAAATGTTATGGACATTTAGTGAGAAGAGTCAATGTGACAGACTATATAAAAATAACGGAAGTTGAAGTGTTACAAAGAAAGAGAAACCACAGCCAACAGTATTTAAAATGACACTTATAGCTCAAATACAGGGAATACAACCATCACCATGACAAATTCATATTAAACAAGTGGTATTTGTTACAGTGAAGGAAAATAAATTTGTGACAGCCATTTAGGCTTATCTCATGACAAAAATAAATTGAAAATATTTTCCACTTCAAGATTAAAAGGAGCAAGCTCACTTTCAGCTGTCTATAGATAGACTCGGCAACAAAATCTGAAAATGAAAACTTGAAAAATAGTATACGTCACTGTGATTTAGACATCTCCAATTTATATCTTCCATTCCTGAAAAAAAAAAGAGCTTGGGAGGCAAGGGGCGCTACTCTTATTTATTTCTTAAAGCATAATATGAAAAATGTTATTATTATCATTATTATAACTGTTATAGCCAAACCTGAAGAAACTGCATTAGCCTTTATTCTTGATTCTTTGATCATTCAGAGACTTGTGTTTTCAAAATTCCTTAACTTTTTTTTATCAAATTCGAGAACTCACGAACTAATTCTAAATTCACTGAAAACTCCATGACCTTTAAAAAACATTTCCCTGACATATTCCCTGACCGTGGACATCCTCTTCTAGTTCAGTTATAGGAATTGAATAATATCGCTTGCGAAACCTAAAAAAAATATTGATGCCTGATGCAATCTACAACCAGTCAACTGTACCCTGATTCAACATGAACATCTTAAAGTAAATGCATAAACTCTTGTTCCATCTGAAGTAATTGAAAATATCCCTCATGCCCAAAATAAGAAGCCTGGAAAAATGCACATGTACCCTTGAACAACCTTGAAGAATTCCTTTAACCCAGATACTATACTTATAAAGTTCCTTTGTACTGAAACAATTTCTACTTATACACTTGCTATGTACTCTTTTTAATTTGAACCATAGAAAATCTACCCTTATTCGTACTACAAACATACATTAAAAATGTCTGCCTATAAGATCATGGATCACTACTTTAAAATATAAAGAGGGAAAATAAGGCATCTAATAATAATTAATGGAAACAAGGAAAGACCTTTGTGTGTGCCGTTTACCCTCGTACAAATGAAACGATTAAAGTATCCCTACTGTTCATACACTAGCTAAACAAATCCCAGGTATACCATGTTCCTGGTACAACCTGTACCAATTAAAGTATACCTTCAGCCCTACTATAACATGAGACAACACAACACACACACACACACACACACACACAAAAAAAAACGTTCCTATCCTTTAACCACAGAATATCGGACAACTGGAACCTCAGAAAAAAAGAGAAGAATCCTTTTCCACCTGTAACACCTGATGCCCAACACAATCTGAAGAAGTCCCTTGTTCCTTAATTCAACCTCCTGAACCTGTAAAGATTAATGCGTATAATTTTGTTCTGTCTGAAATAATTGATAACATCCATTGTGTCCATAATTTACAGCCTGGAAAAACAAAACAACCCACAGAGGTATCCTTGAACAATATGAAAGAATTCCTTATTTCCTGAAATTATACCAGAAAAGATTGTTTGTACTGAAACAATTTGAAACTGTTAATTTGCTCTATGTTTTCATACACCTGAACCAAAAGAGACGAGAAATACGGAAAAGTCCTCTATGCATTAATACAACATTCAAACAATACATATAATTCGAAACGAATACAATATAGCACATTCCTTATGTCCATCATGAAACCTGTAACAATACATATAGTATTCCCACGTGTCCCTGGTACAACATGAAACAGTAAAAAAAAATCCCTTGCACCCTGAAAGAACCGACCACAATCAAATATCCCTTGCGTTTTAATAAAAACAATTACAAACTATTCCATGAGTCACTCAAGCACCGTGTTTCAATGTATACATCAAGATTTCCTATATTGTTATTATAACTCAAAACATTAAAAAATATCCCTCATGCCCTTACACAACACAAAAAATCCCTACGTACAGTTATAAAACCTGAAAAAAAAGGAAAAAAAAACACCATAATGTATTTTATGTGTCACTGTTACAAACAGTAAACAAGAAAAAAATCCCTTTCAACCACATACATTCTTACGCTTTGAAAAAACTTTCCTGTATATCTGTACCCTTTAAAACAGAAATAATACAAAACAATCAATGAGTCAAGTTTAAAACATGTTACAATATATAATATTCCCTTTGCTTAATACATGATACTTTAAAGAATGACAAATTCTGTGAAAAAATATTCCTCATTGTCCTTTTACTGCCTGAAATTATAACAAGATACCTTTCATCCCAGTATTATACCTCATACAAAACCAAAATGTACCTTGCTCCTATATATACAAACTGACACAATAGAAATATACTTTGGGTTAAAAAATTGAGAAATGTATATTTATATGCATGTATATAAACAAAAACTTCTATGGATACCTGTTACAATCTGAAAGAACAATAACTCTTCCTTTGTTCTTGCTATAAAATGAAACAGTGAAAATATATTTCTTATACGCTATAACCTGATACAGCTAAAAAGTATGTGCCCTTATACAACTTAAAACAATAAAACATACACTTTTTTTTATCATATAAACTTACATGATATGAAAATATTTATACATCTATTGTTTACAACCTAAACAACAGCAACAACAACTATAAAATCAAACAACAACAAAATCAAACACTATAGAGTGTCCTTTATATTGCCAATACAACCTGAAACAATACTTTATGTCCCTGTTAAGAACCTTAACAATAAAAAGTATCCCTTGTAATAGTAAAACCCTAAATGTTATGGACATTTAGTGAGAAGAGTCAATGTGAAAGACTATATAAAAATAACGGGAGTTGAAGTGTTACAAAGAAAGAGAAACCACAGCCAACAGTATTTAAAATAACACTTATAGCCCAAATACAGGGAATACAACCATCACCATGACAAATTCATATTAAACAAGTGGTATTTGTTACAGCGAAGGAAAATAAATTTGTGACAGCCATTTAGGCTTATCTCATGACAAAAATAAATTGAAAATATTTTCCACTTCAAGATTAAAAGGAACAAGCTCACTTTCAGCTGTCTATAGATAGACTCAGCAACAAAATCTGAAAATGAAAACTTGAAAAATAGTATACGTCACTGTGATTTAGACATCTCCAATTTATATCTTCCATTCCTGAAAACAAAAAAAGAGCTTGGGAGGCAAGGGGCGCTACTTCCTTCAATTTCTTCTCAAAGCATAATATGAAAAATGTTATTATTATCATTATTATAACTGTTATAGCCAAACCTGAAGAAACTGCATTAGCCTTTATTCTTGATTCTTTGGTCATTCAGAGACTTGTTTTTTCGAAATTCCTTAACTTTTTTTTATCAAATTCGAGAACTCACAAACTAATTCTAAATTCACTGAAAACTCCATGACCTTTAAAAAACATTTCCCTGACATATTCCCTGACCATGGACATCCTCTTCTAGTTCAGTTATAGGAATTGAATAATATCGCTTGCGAAACCTAAAAAAAAAATATTGATGCCTGATGCAATCTACAACCAGTCAACTGTACCCTGATTCAACATGGACATCTTAAAGTAAATGCATAAACTCTTGTTCCGTCTGAAATAATTGAAAATATCCCTCATGCCCAAAATAAGAAGCCTGGAAAAATGCACATGTACCCTTGAACAACCTTAAAGAATTCCTTTAACCCAGATACTATACTTATAAAGTTCCTTTGTACTGAAACAATTTCTACTTATACACTTGCTATGTACTCTTTTTAATTTGAACCATAGAAAATCTACCCTTATTCGTACTACAAACATACATTAAAAATGTCTGCCTATAAGATCATGGATCACTACTCTAAAATATAAAGAGGGAAAATAAGGCATCTAATAATAATTAAGGGAAACAAGGAAAGACCTTCGTGTGTGCCGTGTGCCCTCGTACAAATGAAACGATTAAAGTATCCCTACTGTTCATACACTAGCTAGTTTCAGAAGTATCAGGCTAAAAATGTGGCCTGTAGACTGCACAAAAAATTTTTCTCAGATTTGGCCAAGTGACCTTCTTTCTGACCGGACATGACCCTATTTCAAAACTGTCCAGGCCATCATCAAGACAAACGTTCTGACCAAGTTTAATCGGTATCAGGCTGAAAATGTGGCCTCTAGACTACACACAAGGTTTTTCTAAGATTTAGCCCAGTGACCTACTTTTTGACCCAACAAGACCCAATTTCAAAATCCTCTTGGATATCATCAAGACAAACATTTTATGTTTAATGATTATCAAGCGGAAAATGTGACCCTGTGACCTACTTTTTGAACTGACATAACCAAATTTCACACTTGTCTGAGCTTTTTCTAATATGTAATCCTGTGACCTACATTTTAACCCAAAGTGACCCAATTTCGATCTTGTCTAAGATTTCATCAAGACAAATATTCTGACCAAGTTTCACAAGTAACAGTGAAAATGTGCCCTCTAGAGTGCACACCAAGGAAATGTTGACAACTGGCCGACGCATGACGGTCGACAGACACAGCATGATCACAAAAGCTCACCTTGAGCACTTAGTGCTCAAATGAGCTAAAAAAGCACAAAGAAATAGCTAGAAACAAGTGCTACAGCAATGATTTTAATTGTGTTTACATCATAAATTTTAGGTAGTGGTACCGTGAAACCGCTTTAACTTGTCACTTAATGAAAAGTTCGTCTTTTTTCATTAAGTATTTATAGATCTCTGATAAATGTATGACTTTATAGGACATCTGTGAACTTTGGTATCATGTGTCCACTGTCCATGTGTATTTTACCTTACAACATGGACACACCGACAATGTAATAGATGAACTCTGTCAAGAACAAGGCAGATATGGGAAAACCAAATGCAGTCATGGAAAAAAAGTAACTTTTGCGACATGATAGAGTGGTTTCACAACGTCCAATATTTTAAATGGGTATTTTTAAAGTCATCTACATTTCCTTTTCGATGTTGATGATAAAATGGCAGGATGGATAAAGCAGTTGAAAATATAGGAGGTGGGTGGGAGTGGAAGAACATGAAATGCCAAAGAGAGTGTAATCAAATGGAAACAGGTATTGGTCATCTTGTTGATTTATCGGCAGGACAAGGGTTAAATCATAGATTACTAAACAAATGAAATTGACAGTTACCATTTATGAAAAAAAAATACAGTTCACGGCTTATTCTATCAGACTGATATTTTACATATCTCAACGTATCGGACAGTTCAGATTCAAGAACAGACTGCTTGTTCTGTGCAGTCTGATCTTGATCTGCAATTTATCAGCAAAAACAAGTGGTGCCCTTCGCTATGCTAGCTAAGATAAGCAGAAACGTGGCATAAACCAAAGATAAATGTTTAGTTTTTCATTTTTGACTGAAACTTGAGTTGAATTTGTTTCAGAATCTGAAACTAAAAACCTGGTTTGATTACACTTTCTTTGGGGAAAGAACTGGGAAACGTATAAATTTGCAGAATCTAACTCAGCAATTCCTCTGTCTTAGATTTACATTTTAAAATCTATTAGTCATTGGGGAGAAAAAAATCGGCTTATTACACGTTAATAATGAACAGCTGCAATTAATTAAAGGCCACAATGTACAATATTCTCATAGCCAAGATTACAAGCAAGAAAAAAAATCAAAAGGTTTGTCCTAAGTCAAGTCTATCCTGCTTTTTCCTGTGTATTTTTGGTGATATTTGTACCTGCATACATACATTAACCAACCCCTACAGTGATAATGATGTATTTGAGCCATGCTCTGACAAAAGGGGGCTTAATGCATCGCCGTGATGCAGGATACCAAACCAGTCATCACATGATCATGGATCCGTGAAATCCATTTTGTTTAACAATTGACAGAATCATGAGGTAGACTGGTCCTTTTACCTACAGAAAATTGACCGATAGCGAAAAGTTTCGGCCCAGGTCCACGCCCGCTCAGGCTGACCTGGGTCGTTAATTTTCACAGATATGTATTAAGCCCCCTTTTTACAAGCATGCCTCATTTATTTTGCATCATGCATCCAACGATCGATGTTTTTGCAGTTTTCCAGGCCTGAAATATAATCTTATGATTTAGCAAATAGAGTGATATGTAAATGAGCCATGCTCTGTGAAAAGGGGGCTTAATGCATTTGCACAGACCTGGACCGAACCTTTTCGCTGTTAGTTAATTTTTTTGTATGTCCAAGGACCACTCTTCCACCAGATTCAGTCATTCATTAGACTAAGTTGATTTTATGCATCCATAATTATGTGATGACTTGCCTCACCTATATGCATCAAACCCGCTTTTGCCAGCGCATGGCTCAAATAAAATGTTTAGAACAGGCTATTTCAATATTTTCTTTGCCTGCGTTTTCTAGAAGGAAACTTTTTCTTTGTAACTGAAAGGTTGCCCTGAAAAGTTTAATATATGTAACGTCAACATGAGAGGATTCTGTTTGCTTGTCTTGTTTAATATTCATCAACTATAGGATTTGAAAATCAGCCAGAGGGATAAGAAATGATTCTGCATTTTAACTAAATGTTGAACATACAGTTTCTGCTTCTGGGCTATGTGCACTTCCTGCTTCATCAATTGACCGTATGCAGTTCTTGTTTTGGGGAATTCACTTTGTTTCGACTTCAGTAAATTCTTAGTGCAGCTGTTTGCTTCTGGGACTTCAAGTACGTTTAGCACCTTGAAGTCCATGTCTTACACTTCTGTTCTCGCCTGGATAAAAGCTGAAAGTACAGGGAAAAACAGGCCTTGTAAGACAATTTGTGGGAAAAATTACACAGTAGATGACATTCCTTATTCCCCCCCCCCTCCCGCAAACATGCCCATATTTGAGATGCTAATCCTTGCCCTGCTAAAAAAGTTAACTCTTTACCAAACGACAAATTTTTGAGCTGGACCAAATTCAAAGCATCTGCAGACAACAAATTAAATCTTGGTAATATGATGATTTCTGACTTTGATAGGGTAGAAAATATTGTGGGAAAAGGAGAAAATGCTGGTTACCAGCATTTTCTCCTTTTCCCATAATGTTTTCTATAGGCTTCTTTCTCAGGGTCGTTAAAAGTCGGGATTGTGTGGTAAAGAGCTAAATGAAACTTTCAAGCCAATGGTATAAACCCAGATAATGCTATTTTAAACTGATCTTTTGGAGAGAAATATCTCCGTATTAGAAAGTGTAGCTTCAAGATCAGACTGCATTTTCTGTGCAGTCTGATCCTGATCTACACTGTCTGCAAAAGGTCAGTAAGTTGCGCTCAGCAGCCTGAGGGTTAACAATAGCCATGATATAAAACAAGAGCGGCAAATTGTCGCAAGATACGCCCGTCCCACCGCCAGTTGTCAAGGGGGGATAATAATCGTAAAGGGCAGGTAAAGGAAAATAGTAGTGCAGCAGAAATCATGTAAGCGATTGAAATAGGCATGAATGTCTCCTCTAATGTTAAGGAAACATGCATATAAAGTTTCAGGTCATTCCAACATGAAAAGACAAAGTTATATTGTAGAGAAGCATGAAAAGCTGTAAAAAAAAATAATGAATAGGGAATAATTCCAAAAGGGGATTAGGTAAGGTTATGGCTCCAGTGCATTGCACTTCTCGTAACTGCAACAAACATGTTTACCAAGTCTCAAGTCAATTTGACTTGAGGTGACAAAGTTCCATTCCGGACAAGCAAGAAATACTGTAAGAATGAAGATCAAAGTGGAATTACTCAAAATCCGCGCTAGGTAGAGTTATTGTTCTTGAGCACTATACTCCGTAATATTGCAACCAACATGCATACCAAGTTTGAAGTCGTTCTGACTTGAGATGACAAAGTTATATTCCAGACAAGCACTAAATGCTGTAAAAATGATGATCAAAGGGAAATGACTCAAAGACAGCACAAGATAGAGTTACAATTCTTGCACACTGCACTTCCAAATATTGCAACAAATAAGCATACCATATTTCAAGTCATTCCTGCTTAAGATGACAAAGTTATGCATCAGACAAGCAAGAAATGCTATAAAAATGAAGATCTAAGGGGTATAACTCAAAATTCGCACTAGGAAGTTATGGTTCTTGTGCATTGCACTCCGTAATTTTTCAACAATCATGCATACCAAATTTGAAGATGTTCAGACTAAAAATAACAAAGTTATATACCGGACAAGCAGAAAATGCTGTAAAAATGACATTCAAAGGGAAATAACTCAAAGACAGTACCAGGTAGTGTTATGGTTCTTTCGCACTGCACTCCGTATTATTGCAACAAACACAAATGCCAAGTTTCAAGTCATTCAGACTGGGTGTGACAAAGTTAAGCTCGACACAAAGAACTGGACTGTAAAAATGAAGATCAAAGTGGAATTACTCATAATCCTTGCTAAGTAGAGTTATTGTTCTTGCGCAGTGTACTCCGTTATATTGCAACAAACATGCAAACCAAGTTTGAAGTCACTCTGACTTGAGATGACAAAGTTGTATTCCGGACAAGAACTAAATGCTGTAAAAATGACAATCAAAGGGAAATGACTCAAAGACAGCACGAGGTAGAGTTACAATTCTTGCGCACTGCATGTCCAAATATTGCAACAAATAAGCATACCATATTTCAAGTCATTCCTACTTAAGATGACAAAGTTATGCTCCGGACAAGCAAGAAATGCTATAAAAATGAAGATCAAAGGGGGAATAACTCAAAATTCGTGCTAGAAAGAGTTATGGTTCTTGTGCACTGCATTCCGTAATTTTTCAACAATCATGCATACCAAATTTGAAGATGTTCAGACTAGAGATGACAAAGTTATATTCCGGACAAGCAGAAAATGCTGTAAAATGACAATCAAAGGGAAATAACTCAAACACAGCATGAGGTAGAGTTATGGTTCTTTTGCACTGCAGTCCGTATTATTGCAACAAACACAAATGACAAGTTTCAAGTCAATCGGACTGGAGATGACAAAGTTATGCTCCGGAAAAGCATAAAATGCTGTAAAAATGACAATCTAAGGGAAATAACTCACACACAGCACAAGGTAGAGTTATGGTTCTTTCGCACTGCCCTCCGTATTATTGCAACAAACACAAATGCCAAGTTTCAAGTCAATCGGACTGGAGATGACAAAGTTATGCTCCAGACAAGTAGAAAATGCTGTAAAAATGACTATGTAAGGGAAATAACTCAAAGACGGCACAAGGTAGAGTTATGGTTCTTTTGCACTGCACCCCGTATTATTGCAACAAACACAAATGCCAAGTTTTAAGTCAATCGGACTGAAGATGACAAAGTTATGCTCTGGAAAGGCAGAAAATGCTGTAAAAATGACAATCTAAGGGAAATAACTCAAAGACGGCATGAGGTAGAGTTATGGTTCTTTTGCACTGCACTCCGTATTATTGCAACAAACACAAATGCCAAGTTTCAAGTCAATCAGACTGGAGATGACAAAGTTATGCTCCGGACAAGCATAAAATGCTGTAAAAATGACTAAGGGAAATAACTCAAAGACGGCACAAGGTAGAGTTATAATTCTTTCGCACTGCACCCCGTATTATTGCAACAAACACAAATGCCAAGTTTCAAGTCAATCGGACTGGAGATGACAAAGTTATGCTCCGGACAAGCAGAAAATGCTGTAAAAATGACAACCTTAGGGAAAAAACTTAAAGACGGCATGAGGTAGAGTTATGGTTCTTTTCGCACTGCACTCCATATTATTGCAACAAACACAAATACCAAGTTTCAAGTCAATCAGACCGGAGATGACAAAGTTATGCTCCGGACAAAGAACTGGACGATGCCCGCCCGCCCACCCGGACTCCCGTATGCCATGGGTGATCCCATAATACGTCCCATCTTTGACGGGCGTATAAAAATATGAAAAAATGTGCATGCCATTTAGAAATTGAAGCAATGAGGATTGAGTTTCATTCATTCATTCATTCATACACCAAGCCACCTGTGGCGTGGTTAGCATTATATGACTCGTGACCTGGAGGTTGCGGCTTCGACACCTGGTTGTTGCGAACTTTCTTTCTGATTTTTCGCCTCTCACCTCTGATGCATGTGAGAAAAGTAATCAGTGGCTTTTGAAAGAAAATTGTGTCAGTACCGGTGTGAGAAAGCCAGGAAACACATGGGTGTGTCACTGACCGCCATGTTATGACCTAGGCTGTTAAAATGGCGTTAAACTCCAATTCAAACCAAGCCACCCAGCGACCAACCCACTCACTCACTCACACTAAGCAAGTCATCACATAATTTTGTTTCCATAAAATCCATTTTGTCTGATAACCGGCTGAATAATGAGACCTTTTGATATGTACAAAATTGACGATTAGCAAAAAGTTTTGATTCAGGTTAGCCTATTTGGACTGTGCTGGCTGGCCTTGATCCATATTTTTGCAGTTGCGTTAAAGCCCCCCTTTTCAGACAGCATGGCCGGTATATTCAACAGCTTAGTTGTTGTATCATCTAAACTAAAAATGCATTTAAAAAAAAAATCCTGAAGAGCCTGAGCAAGAGATCTTGAAAAAATAGTTGGGGCCAGTGTCATATTACTTTTTAAAGTCATAGTAAAGTCCAAATGTAAACAATGGGGAATGTTAAAATGCTGCTAATTTTACATCATACCATTTAAAAGTAGGTAAATTGATATGATGATGATGACACTCTTTAAATGTGTGATTGGTCATACTTCTATTTGCTGGCAGCAAAATTTATTTTAAAACCAGGACAAATCCTACCAGGTATCTCTTCCTTTTGTTTACATCAATAACCATGGCCACGAGGATGGCCACGACCTCCCCTATCCAATATACGTGGCTAATAAAGTTTACAAAAAAAAAATCAATAACCATGGCGTATAAATCATGTGATAGCTTGAAGCTACGGTAAATGAAAAAACAAAATAAAGGATGGTGCAAGATTCAAATTCGGCAGAAAAACCAGTTTGTTATCCGAATTTGCCAATGAGCTACACAAAAGAATGAAAGGACGTTTAATTTAGGATTTCTTTCGATCTAAAAAGCCCTGTGTAAATAAACAGAATGAGCAAAATTAAGGCCTGAAAATAATGTCAGATTTAAGTTTGCATTCATGAATTGGTAAGTCGCCTGTCCATTTATATTAGATTCAGGCTAGGCTATTGTGTATAAGACAGATTTATCGCTAGATCTGTATTGATTCCTACATTAATGTTGGAACAGGACATGGAAAAACTCTTTGATTCATGAATCTAGTAAGATGAAAATGATCATCTCATTTTTACGCAGAATTCAACACTCAATTGACCCATTTTCTGCACAGATAATGCAGACAAAGATTAAATGTGCATGAATGTAGTCTGATCCTCGCATATTTATTGAGAGCTGAACTATTTATCTAGTCTAGTTCCTAGTTCTTATGACATTAGGAAAAGACTTCAGAAAAAAATTGTGGAATAGGAGAAAATTTTGGTGACCAGCATTTTCTCCTATTTCCAGAGTTATTTTTACACAAAAATTTCACCGTTGGGCTTCATTTGCAAAAGTACCATTTATTTGAGTGAAGGATACTGCAGTTCACTGTTATAGAACTAATAACCAACATTCGTTTGTTTGGTGTATAGCCGATACCCATGGTTGTACATGCTATAGTTTAAAGACCCAGCAGCTGCCAAAAGTAAACAAGAGGACCATGATGGTCCTATATCGCTCATCTGAGTACTAAGCAGTAAAGGTCTACAATGAAGATAAATACCAAATATCGAGGTTCAAGGCCAATTGATAATGAAACAAGAGCGGCAAATTGTCGCAAGATATGCTTGTCCCACTGCCAGTTGTCAAGGAGGTATAATAATCACAAAGGGCAGGTAATGCAACAACCATGTTTATCAAGTCTCAAGTCAATTTGACTTGAGACTTCAAAAGTTCCGTTCCCGACAAGCAAGAAATACTGTAAAAAAATGAAGATCAAAGTGGAATTACTCAAAATCCACGCTAGGTAGAGTTATTGTTCTTGCGCACTGTACTCAGTAATATTGCAACATCAAGTTTGAAATTGTTCTGACTTGAGATGACAAAGTTATATTCCGGTCAAGCACTAAATTCTGTAAAAATGATGATCAAAGGGAAATAACTCAAAGACAGCATGAGGTAGAGTTACAATTCTTGTGCACTGCACTTCCAAATATTTCAACAAATAAGCATACCATATTTCAAGTCATTCCTACTTAAGATGACAAAGTTTTGCTCCGGACAAGCAAGAAATGCTATAAAATTGAAGGTCAAAAGGGGAATAACTCAAAATCCGCGCTAGGTAGAGTTATTGTTCTTGCGCACTGTACTCGGTAATATTGCAACAATCATGCATACCAAGTTTGAAATTGTTCTGACTTGAGATGACGAAGTTATATTCCTGACAAGCAGAAAATGCCATAAAAATGACGATCAAAGGGAAATAACTCATAGACAGTACAAGGTAGAGTTATGATTCTTTCACACTGCACTCCGTATTATTGCAACAAACACAAATGCCAAGTTTCAAGTCAATCGGACTTGAGATGACAAAGTTATGCTCCGGACAAAGAACTATTCTGAAAAACTTTCTAATTCAAAGGCAAATAACTCCAGTTGTTCATGTCCGATTAGACCCATAATCAAACTCATCCGAGATCTTATGGTCATAAGTATTTTGACCAAGTTTGGTGCTGATTGGTTAATATTTGTAGATGCTAGAGTGTAAACAAAGTCAAATATAGCAATTTTTTTAATTCAAGGGCAAATAACTCCAGTTGTTCTGGTCTGATTAGACCCATAATCGAACTCATCTGAGATCTTATGGTCATATATATTTTGACCAAGTTTGGTGCTGATTGGTTAAAAATAGTAGATGCAAGAGTGTAAACAAAGTCAAATATAGCAATTTTTTTATTCAAAGGCAAATAACTCCAGTTGTTCATGTCCGATTAGACCCATAATCCAACTCATCTGAGATCTTATGGTCACATATATTTTGACCAAGTTTGGTGCTGATTGGTTAATATTTGTAGATGCTAGAGTGTAAACAAAGTCAAATATAGCAATTTTTTTAATTCAAGGGCAAATAACTCCAGTTGTTCTGGTCTGATTAGACCCATAATCAAAGTCATCTGAGATCTTATGGTCACATATATTTTGACCAAGTTTGGTGCTGATTGGTGAAAAATTGTAGATGCTAGAGTGTAAACAAAGTCAAATATAGCAATTTTTCTAAATCAAGGGCAAATAACTCCAGTTGTTCTGGTCTGATTAGACCCATAATCAAAGTCATCCGAGATCTTATGGTCATATATATTTTGACCAAGTTTGGTGCTGATAGGTTGATATTTGTAGATGCTAGAGTGTAAACAAAGTCAAATATAGCCATTTTTCTAATTCAAGGGCAAATAACTCCAGTTGTCCTGGTCCGATTAGACCCATAATCGAAATTATCTGAGATCTTATGGTCATATATATTTTGACCAAGTTTGGTGCTGATTGGTTAATATTTGTAGATGCTAGAGTGTAAACAAAGAAATGTGAACGGACGGACGACGGACAGACGACGGACTGACGGACGACGGACAGACGACGGACGGTGAGTGATCACAATAGCTCATCCTGAGCACTTCATGCTCCAGTGAGCTAACAAAGCCAGAGTTAAATTGCATTTGAATTTAAATCATACCTTAAGTATGCAAATTCATGGGAAGATGACAATCTGTTGTATAATCAATCCAAGTGTAATTTGATGGCAGAAAATGATTTTTGAAATCAGGTAAAAGAAAACAAAAGATAAAGCGACATGGCAACTTTTGACCTACTTTTAAAACTCCTTTTTCTGCCAAAATGGCTGAATCAGTCCATCAATCGCCAGCTGACAAATCTTCAGAACTACAGACAATGATTGAATCACAAAACCAGCAAAGACATGATGAATAGAGAATAGAATGTTGTTGTCTTGGATTGGGAATGTTTATCGGGCAAGGCGTAGTGTCCATAGGTTACTAGATCTATGGATTTAATCCTCTGAGCCGGGAGAACATGCTGAATAACATTTCACAATCCAAAGCACCAACCATCTATTCTGTTTATCTGTTCTATTCTATTTCTCATTTATAATCCATATCATACTAAATTGAATATTTGGCTCAGAAAAACACACATATTGACATTTCTTTAACTATGAATAAAGATGAGGACCTGTTCATTTAAAAATGTCCTTATACCGTATATGCAGCTGCGATAGTGATGATGAAAGATGCATGATTACGTCATGAACTTGATGTTTGCCAGCGGAAAAAAGTGGTGTCAAATGAAGACAAGAATTTCTCTGTTTTAAGTGTTTAAACAAGTTAGAAAACGGAAAAATCAAGCAAATGGTCCATGAATGTAATAAACAGGTTATTCCACAGCTGATGAGGGCGCGAGAGTGATACTGGCTCGCAACTTCGAAATCTGCCCAAGGGTTGAAGCCCTTGGGGCAGGTATCAAGGTGGCGAGCCAATATAAAACTTCATTGCTCATCAGCTGTGCAATAACCACTATGTATTGCACCACATATCAATCAAATATATTTACTTGTTTCTGTTTCTCTTGCTACCTTAGGTGATCTATGATGGAAAGTTGTATGTGAACAGTATTTTTGCTCAAGATACAGATAGCAAGAATTGTGTTTAAACATGAAAGTCCACAGACAGCGAGGCTGAATATTGAATTAAGGATAGCCTATAAAGAAATGATCACCAAGAGGGATATTTTTATGACCATGTTTTTTTTTTCATAAAAGGGATTATTATTCAAGCATAGTAAATTCCACCTCCAGTTTAAAGTTATAATTTATGTTCATAAAAACATATCTAACAAAGTTTGAGACCAATAAAAAGCATGTCTGAGCAAACTGCAATTGTTTTTAACCATCTACCCTTTAGCAAATAATCCTGTGTTTCAATGAGGGAGGAAGCTTCAGAAACTTTGAGGGGGGAGTAGAAAATGTTGGTAACTAGCATTTTCTTCTCTTCCTTCAATGCCTTCAACCATTTCAAAGATAAATCTAATCCTTTGTGCCACAATGAAACTCTTGTCTACAAACACTTTCAATTTGGACTAGTCCAAAATCTGCCATCTGGTAAAGTATTGAAATTTGTTTTTGAAAGGGTAGAAAACATTATGGGAAAAGGAAAAAATACTGGTAACCAGAACTCAAGAGTATTCTGGTAGAGGGTTAAACCAACAAAAACCCAATATAAAATGGAACAAGAGTGCCGTCGTCACAATATATGCCGCCGCATCGCAAAACCCTGACAATATGCGATAGGTCACATGACGAGAAACATTCTGTGAAAATTTCATCCAAATCCGTCAAGAAATGTGGGCTGAGTTGCATTCACAAGACATGGACGTACATACGGACGGACGAAGGGACAGACGGACGGACGGAGAGACAGACAATATACGTCGCCTCTGGTGGCGTATCAAAATAGTTTATGGAAAGAAATAAACATTTTTTTTTTCCAAATGTATGGAAAAAATTATGATACAAGCAGCAATTGCTGATGTTATGCAATTGTATTTTTCTCCTTTTCTTTCTTTTAATGTTTTCCAAAGCCATCAACTGTAGATAGTTAACTCTTTACCAAACGACAAATTTTTGGACTGGACCAAATTCAAAGCATCTGCAGACAACAAATTAAATCTTGTTAATATGATGATTTCTGACTTTGATAGGGTAGAAAATATTGTGGGAAAAGGAGAAAATGCTGGTTACCAGCATTTTCTCCTTTTCCCACAGTGTTTTCTATAGGCATCTTTCTCAGGGTCGCTAAAAGTCGGGATGGTGTGGTAAAGAGTTAACTCTTTACCAGGCAACATTATTTGAGACTTGTCCAAATTGAAATCATTTTAAGATGACAGGGAAAATGCTAGTTATCATCACTTTCTCCGTTTTTTACAATTTTTTCATAAGCCCTCTCCCCCAGGGTTGTTAAATGTTGGTATCATTTCAAAAAGGTAAGGGTTAATGGCTGGAGTAATAAGGCTTCTTCATAATGATTGGATTGTATGGCATTTAACACTGTTTTCAATGTTTTTTCAGCCATACTGCTGTTGTCAGTGCACCTATCCATGCTTTCCTGGAGTTCCTTTTACCAGTACTCCATACAATATTATTTTCAAGCCATAGGCTGCTTCCTCACATAACCATTATCAAAACAACGGTCAGCAGTAAGAGAGAAATGAATCCTGTTGCAATGACTATCATCAATCCTTGGACAGAAACTGGCCAAGCAGGGGATCTAACCAGTGACCCCCTGTTCTCAAGTCCTGTATGCTTTTTCAAACCAGTTCAAGGCCTTGTCTTTCTGAAGATTGATGATAGCCACCGCAACAAAATTCATCTTTCTCCCTTCCCAAAACATGGTTTTAACTTATTGGGCTTAGAAATAATGTGTATGAAACACAGATTAAACAAACTCTGACAGCATGGACATGTGCAATGGGCCCTGTGATATACTAGTAACATACATGTAAACAAGATGTCTGTAAAACAGTCATGCCCCCCTACTGCCACATTGATACAGGAAGTGGCACACATCATAAACTGATATCAAAAGAACTGATTGGGAAATATCGATGTCATCTTTTTGATTTATAGCCCACTTCAATTGTTAAACGTGATAATCTGTCAACAGTTCGCATAATTATACACACTGCCGTGTGTATACATACAAGATTGTAAACAGCCGCCGATACACAGACTGGGTTATCGATTTTCCTTTCGGCACGCCCGTTCAACTTCCGCCTTTTCCCAGTCGACTTCAATACTTACTACGTCCCCGATAATACGCAAATAAAATGTTGGAGTCACAAGTTGAGCCGCATATGATGATTTTTGAGACACTTTAATTTTTTTTGAGCAAATGGCTCAAGTGGCGAACGGCAGCACGGGCCCTGAATCATCTGGTGGTCACTGTGACCTTGACCTTTCACAGATTAACCTGAAAATCGATAGGGATCATTTACACTCCGAGATGAATATCTGTACAGAATTTGAAGAACCTATGTCAATTCTGTGTCTAGTTATCATCTGGACAAGGTTTGGTCTATATATCATTAAGTTGAAGGCCACTGTGACCTTCACCTTTGATGGATTAATCTCAAAATCAATAGGGATCATCTGCACTCCAAGACAAATGTCTGTGCCAAATCTGACAAACCTACGTCAATTCTGTGTCTAGTTATCATCCAGACAAAGTTTGGTCTATATATCAACATGTTGACGGTCACTGTGACCTTGACCTTTGACCGATTGACCTCAAAATCAATAGAAACCATCTGCACTCCAAGATGCATGTCTGTGCCAAATTTGACCAACCTAGGTCAATTCTGTGTCTAGTTATCATCCGGACAAAGTTTGGTCTATATATCAACATGTTGACGATCACTGTGACCTTGACCTTTGACCGATTGACTTCAAAATCAATAAGGATCATTTACACTCCAAGATGCATGTCTGTGCCAAATTTGACAAACCTAAGTCAATTCTGTGTCTAGTTATCATCCGGACAAAGTTTGGTCTATATATCAATATGTTGACGGTCATTGTGACCTTGACCTTTGACCGATTGACCTCAAAATCAATAGGGATCATCTACACTCTGAGACGCATGTCTGTGCCAAATTTGACGAACCTAGGTTAATTCTGTGTCTAGTTATCATCTGGACAAGGTAAAGGTCTACCAACCGACGGACCGACCGACCAACCAACGGACCGACCGACGTTAGTAAAGCAATATACCCCCACTTCTTTGAAGGGGGGGCATAATAATGTTGTTAAATACCTAAAAAAACTAAAAATTGTTTTTTCTACATAAAAAAACAGATATCTCCCCCCTTTTTGGTGTCAGAAGGATTGATATGTGACCATGGCAATTTGTAACTGAAATAATGGTCATTTTCTCTAACAGTTTTCAAGTTATAGAGCGGACAAGAAATTGTACGTAAAATGAGGACGGAAAATAATCAAAGGGAGATAACTCAAAAAAATATACAAGCCAGAGTTATGGTTCTTGTGCATGACACTTTGTCTCATGGTGCTCTACAAATGCGTGAAGTTTTATCAAAATATCTGTAAAGGTTTTTGAGTTATGGAGTGGATGCGATTTGTGACAGAAAATAATGAAAGGGAAATAACTCAAAAAATATACAAGCCAGAGTTATGGTTCTTGTGCATGACACTTTGGCTCATGGTGCTCAACAAATGTGAGAAGTTTTATCAAAATATCTGAAAAGGTTTTCGAGTTATAGAGCAGACATGATTTGTGACAGACAGACTGACAGACGGACGGACGGACGGACGCACAGGGAAAAACAATATGTCTCCCGACCCTGATGTGGGGAGACATAATAATAAAGAATGCAAGTTTCAAAACAGATTGCTGTATCTAATACAATTCCATCATTTGAGCAAATTTTAATTATCGTCTGCAAATGCTTTCAATTTTGACAAGTCTACATTTTTGTCTTGTGATAAAGAGTTGAACTAAAAATAAGATTTTTCTTTCAACACACTATATTGCTACTGTTCACCTTTAACCCTTTACCACACAGTCCCAAGTTTTAAAGGCCCTAAGTAGAAAAGCTTTTGAAAACAATGTGGGAAAAGGAGAAAATGCTGGTAACCAGCATTTTTTTTCCTTTTCCCACTATGTTTTCTACCAATTCAAGGACAAATACTATCATTTGAAAAACATTTGAATTGCCATCAGTAAATTCCTTTAGTATGGACAAGTATAAATTTGCTGTGTGGTAAAGGGTTAAAGTCCTTATCATTTAAAACACCTATTCTGTTTTGACTAAATTACAATTTAATTAAATAGTTTTTTTTTTTTTAAAACTTAGTCTCATTTCATTCAACATTCGTTATTCAACATCTGGCCACAGAATTCCATTTATTCATTCAACTTTGTAATCTTCTGAGTAGCAAACAATTAACGCATTGTGTCGGTGCAGCTTGGCTTTACTAAGCCAGCTCTGTCCAAAATGAGACACTGAAATGAAAAGAGCACAAGTTTCTATTAAATAATACAGTATATGAGCTATGCTCTGTGAAAATGGGGCTCAATGCATCTGCAAAAAGTTTCGATCCATGTCAGCCTGCGCAGTCTGTGCAGGATGACATGGGTTGATCCTTTTTGCAATTGGTTAATTTTCTGCATGTCAAAGGACCTTTTTAACATCCAATCCAGTTCATTGTTGTATAAAATTGGTTTTATGGATCCATAATTTGACTATGCATAACTGAGATGCATTAAGCCCCATTTTGCCAGAGCATGGTGCATATGTTTTTTATTCACAAGTTAGGTTTCTGACAAAAATGTGTGACAACAAAATGCATAAAAGGTTGATGTAATTCACATGGCTACAGGTAGCTTGAAAATGCCTCCATACTTTATGATTGGGGAGATTGTCTGCTCTCGTGCTTTTTGATAAATGCTCTGAGATATATACTACAGAGTTGCTCAGGAAAGTTTAAAAAAATTCCTAGAGAGGGTATTTACAATGATGTGCTTGTATCTTACACAGTCATTGAGAATGCATTTGCATTTTCAGTCTGAAATACAAATTTGAATTGGGTTTGCCTTGCTCAGTGGTAAAGTTTAGGACTCATAAGGCGTAAAAAAAAAAATAGTTTGTTTCGGGTAACCCGAACCTACCTAGAGATTTTGCCCCAACCCTAATTTTTTTTTTTGTCTTCCGATAAAAAAAAAAAATCAGCCTTTTGTCATACTGTGTCACAGGACGCCTGTTTCGGCAAATATTGCGCATTATATTATAGGTGTACAATCATGTACTACTACATACATAATTATGCATGAAAACTCCTACGCCTGTACAAAAGCTATCTGTATCGGAGTATAATGAACCGACCTTAAACACAAACTTTCAAACGCAATAACGTGGGTTTTCCATTTCTAAAAATACATACAAGCAGGCGGAGAGATCGGGCTTTTTCGCTAACTCCACACAGGAACTTCTGTTTATCGAACGTTTGTATCCTATCGCACGGTTACAAAAGACAAACGGGTACCAGTTTTATCTTCTACAACAAATCACGCCCGAAATACTGCGGTACTATACAGACTGTGTAACGAACTTTTACTTGTGATTTTCGCTTTTCTTCGCGTAAAATATAGACAGGATCCCGTCATCTCTGTTGTCATCACCGCATTTCCGGTTCTGTAGTGCATTGTCGCTACTTTCGGTTTGCTAGATTTCAGATTGAACAAGTTCGGTTCATTCGGCAAAAGTGCTAGCATGCTCCAGAACTACGAGCAATTAAGGTGTTCAATGCAGATATAACATTCGAAAAATTTTAATGGACGTTTCTCTTGCAACTTATCTGACAGGACGGACTGTGGACTAAACTAGACGACGGCAACGATAGAAGTTTAGATTTGTATCAAGCGTCGATAGGTCTTCATATTAGACAGGTATTTTCATATTTTTTTTCTATCTCTGTTACAATGAGGCAACAATAATTTCTTTCGGAAAATATAAATCTACCCGGACTTGCCTTGTTCTCGCTCTGCCCCCCCCCCCTTTCACTCAGCTTAATTTACCCTACCCGGTCTTAAAGAAAAACCTGAAACTGCCTAGGCTAGGAGCCGCTATGCAAAAATTTTCCAAGGCTTTCTAATCTCTGCTACACTTCCGGCAAGTGATGCCACTTTAGTTTCCAGGTAAAATGTGTCTGATCTATATAAAATTGAGGAGGAGCAGCACTTCTCCCACATTTCTTGACGGATTTGGGTAAAATTTTCACAGGATGTTTCTCATCATGTGACCTAGCACATATTGTCAAGGTTTTGCAATTCATAGCTGCATCATGGAAAAAGGGGGCTTCATGTTGTATTTCATTTTTCACCAATATCTCTTTAATTAATACTGGACATATCTCAACGGATTTGGATGAAATTTTCACAGATCATGTGACCTAGCGCATATTGTCAGGGTTTTGGAATTTATTACTGTGTCATGGAAAAAGGGGGCTTCATGTCAAATTTAAACTGCGTCCATCCTTACAAAAGTCTGTTTCTTGTGAACGCAACTCCTCCCACATTTCTTGACGGATTTGGATAAAATGTTCATAGAATGTTTCTCATCATGTGACCTAGTGCAGATTGTCAAGGTTTTGCGATTTATAGTTGCATCATGGAAAAAGGGGGCTTCATGTTATATTTCATTTTTCACCAATATCTCTTTAATTACTTGACATATCTCAATGGATTTAGATGAAATTTTCACAGATCATGTGACCTAGCGCATATTGTCAGGGTTTTGGAATTTATTGCTGTGTCATGGGAAAAAAAAAATGTTTTTCATCAATTTATCTCCAACTAATGGACATAATTTCATGAAACTTCATATTTTTATTGCTTAATCAAAGCCAATGACCAATGAGTCTGTTGTGCGTCCGTCTGTCCATCCATCAGTCCATGCGTAAAACTTTTAGATCACAAGTAACACAATATATCCATTGAGCTACCCAGGTAGGTGCTAGAAATTCCAACACTTTAGTCTCTAAAGCTAGCTGCTTGAAATAGCAGCCATGTGGCGGTGTATATTGTGATGACGACACTCTTGTTTCACATTATAACTCTGAAGGACAACAAAAGTGGATACTTGTAATTTCAAAGTTGTGTCAAGAATGTGTGTTCTAGATAAAAAACAATATGCATAACCTTTGTAAACCCAACTTTTCTACAGATAAAATGTTTACTTTAAATCAGTATAATATATATAGTCCTCTAAAGTGTTCTGGAGGGGGAGGGTATTAAACATAAAAACAAACGAAACATTCTAGTATTTATTCAGTTTATTTAGAAACTTGCAAATGAATATTTTTCACTTTTTCAGCTGTTTTAGCTCTTTACCACACAATCCACAGTTTTAACAATCCTTAAAAAAAACTTTTTGAAAACATTGTGGGAAAATTGAGGGAAAAGGAGAAAATGCTATAAACCCATATTTTCTTTGTTTCCCATGTTTTCTACCCTTCCCAAAACAAATTTCAATTTGTGAATTACGTTTGTTTTGTTGTCAGCAAATACTTTTAATTTGGACAAGTCTAAAAAATTTCAATTCAGAAAAGAGTTAAACAAAAGTGGACAGCATTCAGTGGGGAAAAAAGATGCAAATATAGAAGTATAGTTTAGATAGAATTTGACCATTTACCGCACAATCAGAAAGTTAGTGACAGACTAGAGGTCTTTCGAACACATAATGAGAAAAGGGACTCAGAGCTGGTAGCCACAATTTTCTCTTTTTTTTTCCATTTTCGAAAGCAAATACCACCATTTCAAAATGTTTTTTTTTTTTTTGGGGGGGGGGGGGGGGGGAATTAAAAAAAAAAAAAAAAAAAAAAAAAAAAAAAATTCGTCCCTACCCTACCTAACATTTTTGGAGACGTTACCCTAAACAAACTATTTTTTTTTTTAGGCCTAACCTGGAGGCCTCTGCTTTGAGCCTCACTGCAAGCACTGGGTTATTCATGGAAGTGTCCATGAGCAAGACACTTCAGAGCCATAGCCTAGTACTGGTAAAACCCAGAATATACGTGAAAAAGCAAGCTGTTGCAGTGAAATGACTGATACAAAGTTGAAAGCTACATTAAACAGCATTCTATCAAACAACTATAATAAGACTGAAGTATGCATGTATTTCTAGCTCACCTGTCCACAAAGTGCTCAAGGTGAGCTTTTGTGATAGTGCAGTGTCTGTGTCATACAGGCGTCAATATTTACCTTGTGTGCACTCTAGAAGCCACATTTAAAGTCAGTTACTCATGAAACTTGGTCAGAATGTTTGCCTTAATAAAATCTCAGACAAGATTGAAATTGGGTCATGTAAGGTCAAAAAATAGGTCACAGGACTAAATCTTAGAAAAAGCTTGTGTGCACTCTAGAGGCCACATTTTCAGCCTGAAACTCATAAAACTTGGTCAGAATGTTTGTCTTGATGGTATCTCAGACAATTTCAAATTTATGTCATGTCGGGTCAAAAAGTAGGTCACAGGGCTTGTGTGCACTCTAGAAGCCACTTTTCAGCCCAATACTCTGAGCACAACTATTAGCATCAAAATAAATCACTCTTCTGAAAACGGAACATTTTTATCCAAAAAAACTTGAATACCATACTCCAATAATGTCTTACTGTAGGCTGATATAATCAATCAAGGGAGGTAAATAGCAATAAACTTTATCCCTATATAACAGGAGTTATTTCCCTTGATTACTATTTTAAAATTGAAGTCACTATCTAAGCCAATGTTAAACTTGTGATCCCTAGGGCGGGACCAATTTTGACCCCAGGGCTATAATATGAAGAAACTTGTCCATTAGATAAACCAATTCATAGCCTATAAATGTAATACTAATGTTTGCATTTAACCCATTACCAGACGACTAATTCTAGACTCTTCTAAATTTAAAGCATTTGCAGACGGTATTCATGTATCACAGTCCTTTGATGGGTCAGAAATCATTGTGAGAAAAGGAGGAATCAGTCAGTAGGAGCCATTTCTCCTTTTGACATTCATGTTTTCTAATGTTTTCTGCTGCAGACTCATCAAGCCAAGGGATAACCTGGTAAAGGAGAAAGCGTAACAGCCCCTTGTTTTCTGAAAGTCTTTACTAAGTGACATAATTTTGGACTAGACCAAACTGAAAGCATCTGCATCTGAAAAGATGTTTTAGCTCGACGAGACGACTGCCATGTACAGCGCTAGTAGCATGTGTCCATATTTCCATTGTTAGGTGACTTAGTTAAGTGATTCACTTTGACTTTCAGTCTGATCTTTTGAAAACGTAATTTCAGATTCTTGCCTTGCATATAATTATTTGGCTTGATTCAAATAATTTTTTCTTCGTTTTGCTGACATGAAACGACCCGTTTTAGTTCTTGGTTTATCCATCCTGGAGACATTGACAAGTGTGGCAAGATCAACTGTTTTAGGTGCTCACTGTTTCAAGTAAAAGGTGAGCATGATAGTTACACGAAGCGTGATAATGGAAACTGTCGCAAACATCGTTAATTTTTTAAGTCTTCACTACCACACAATCCTGAATTTTAAGTACCCCAGGCAAGAAGTCTTTTGAAGACATTGTGAGGATAGGAGAAAAAGATAGTAACCACCATTTACTCCTTGTCCCAAAATGACATTTTCGTAAAAGCTATTCGACCAATCTTGGCAGCTTCCATCTTTTAATATGAGAATTAGGAGCCATAGGCCTTAAATGTAGCAAATGCTACATTTGCTACATTTAAGGTCTATGGCTCCTAACTCTCATATTAAAAGATGGAAGCTGCCAAGATTGGTCGAATAGCTTTTACGAAAATGTCAATGTTACACGATATTTACCCACAAATTAGTGAATCTATCGCCCCTAATTCTCATATGAAAAGACGGAAGCTGCCGAGATTGGCCGAATAGCCTTTAAAGAAACGTCGATGTTACACAATATTTACCGATGAGTTGGGGGTTGTAATCCTTAAGTCGTCATCTGCATATGCATTCAGTTTGGACAAGTATACATTTTTGTGCGTTTGTAAAGAGTCAAAGGGTAATTTCAACCAAAACCCTTGCGAACGAACCAGGGTGCTTGATTTTATCCCTTTGGTCCTGCAGAATTAAGTATGAGCAGATAATTACATCAATGTGTAAAAATTACATTTTGTATGCTCGTTATGACAGGTAGAAAAACAATAAACGTAAGGCCTAATAGGCCTAAGAGAAGCTCATGAAATATTTCTCCTGACGATACATGTTGGCGCTGTCATTATGACTCAAACATGCATTATCTTCTTTTTCCCACAATGTTTCCATCCTAGGAGTAAAAAAAAAAATAGTTTGTTTCGGGTAACCCGACCCTACCTGGAGATTTTGCCCCGACCCTAATTTTGTTTTGTCTCCAGATAAAAAAAAAATCAGCCTTTTATCATACTGTGTCACAGGACGCCTGTTTTGGCAAATATTGCGCATTATATTATAGGTGTACAATCATGTACTACTACATACATAATTATGCATGAAAACTCCTACGCCTGTACAAAAGCTACCGTGTATCGGAGTATATTTAACCGACCTTAAACACAAATTGTCAAACGCAATAACGTGGGTTTTCCATTTCTAAAAATACATACAAGCAGGCGGAGAGATCGGGTTTTTTCGCTAACTCCACACAGGAACTTCTGTTTATCGAACGTTCGTATCCTATTGCACGGTTACAAAAGACAAACGGGTATCAGTTTTATCTTCTACAACAAATCACGCCCGAAATACTGCGGTACTATACAGACTGTGTAACGAACTTTTACTTGTGATTTTCGCTTTTCTTCGCGTAAAATATAGACAGGATCCCGTCATCTCTGTTGTCATCACCGCATTTCCGGTTCTGTAGTGCATTGTCGCTACTTTCGGTTTGCTAGATTTCAGATTGAACAAGTTCTGTTAAACATCATTCGGCAAAAGTGCTAGCATGCTTCAGAACTACGAACAATTAAGGTGTTCAATGCAGATATAACATTCGAAAAATTTTAATGGACATTTCTCTTGCAACTTATCTGACAGGACGGACTGTGGACTAAACTAGACAACGGCAACGATAGAAGTTTAGATTTGTATCAAGCGTCGATAGGTCTTCATATTAGACAGGTATTTTCATATTTTTTTTCTATCTTTGTTACAATGAGGCAACAATAATTTCTTTCGGAAAATATAAATCTACCTAAACCTGCCTTGTTCTCGCTCTGCGCCCCCCCCCCTTCACTCAGCCTGATTTACCCTACCTGGTCTTAGAGAAAAACCTGAAACTGCCTAGGCTAGGAGCCGCTATGCAAAAATTTTCCAAGGCTTTCTAATCTCTCCTACACTTCCGGCAAGTGATGCCACTTTAGTTTCCAGGTAAAATGTGTCTGATCTATATAAAATTGAGGAGGAGCAGCACTTCTCCCACATTTCTTAACGGATTTGGGTAAAATTTTCACAGGATGTTTCTCATCATGTGACCTAGCGCATATTGTCAAGGTTTTGCAATTCATAGCTGCATCATGGAAAACGGGGGCTTCATGTTGTATTTCATTTTTCACCAAGATCTCTTTAATTAATACTGGACATATCTCAACGGATTTGGATGAAATTTTCACAGATCATGTGACCTAGCGCATATTGTCAGGGTTTTGGAATTTATTACTGTGTCATGGAAAAAGGGGGCTTCATGTCAAATTTAAACTGCGTCCATCCTTACAAAAGTCTGTTTCTTGTGAACGCAACTCCTCCCACATTTCTTGACGGATTTGGATAAAATGTTCATAGAATGTTTCTCATCATGTGACCTAGTGCAGATTGTCAAGGTTTTGCGATTTATAGTTGCATCATGGAAAAAGGGGGCTTCATGTTATATTTCATTTTTCACCAATATCTCTTTAATTACTTGACATATCTCAACGGATTTGGATGAAATTTTCACAGATCATGTGACCTAGCGCATATTGTCAGGGTTTTGGAATTTATTGCTGTGTCATGGGGAAAAAAATGTTTTTCATCAATGTATCTCCAACTAATGGACATAATTTCATGAAACTTCATATTTTTATTGCTTAATCAAAGCCAATGACCCATGAGTCCGTTGTGCGTCCGTCTGTCCATCCATCAGTCCATGCGTAAAACTTTTAGATCACAAGTAACACAATATATCCATTGAGCTACCCAGGTAGGTGCTAGAAATTCCAACACTTTAGTCTCTAAAGCTAGCTGCTTGAAATAGCAGCCATGTGGCGGCGTATATTGTGATGACGACACTCTTGTTTCACATTATAACTCTGAAGGACAACAAAAGTGGATACTTGTAATTTCAAAGTTGTGTCAAGAATGTGTGTTCTAGATAAAAAACAATATGCATAACCTTTGTAAACCCAACTTTTCTACAGATAAAATGTTTACTTTAAATCAGTATAATATATATAGTCCTCTAAAGTGTTCTGGAGGGGGAGGGTATTAAACATAAAAACAAACGAAACACTCTAGTATTTATTCAGTTTATTTAGAAACTTGCAAATAAATGCTTTTCACTTTTTCAGCTGTTTTAGCTCTTTACCACACAATCCACAGTTTTAACAATCCTTAAAAAAAACTTTTGAAAACATTGTGGGAAAATTGAGGGAAAAGGAGAAAATGCTATAAACCCATATTTTCTTTGTTTCCCATGTTTTCTACCCTTCCCAAAACAAATTTCAATTTGTGAGTTACATTTGTTTTGTTGTCAGCAAATACTTTTAATTTGGACAAGTCTAAAAAATTTCAATTCATAAAAAGAGTTAAACAAAAGTGGACAGCAATCAGTGGGGAAAAAAGATGCAAATATAGAAGTATAGTTTAGATAGAATTTGACCATTTACCACACAGTCAGAAAGTTAGTGACAGACTAGAGGTCTTTTGAACACATAATGAGAAAAGGGACTCAGAGCTGGTAGCCACCATTTTCTCTTTTTTGTCCATTTTCGAAAGCAAATACCACCATTTCAAAATGTGTTTTTTTTTTGGTTTTTTTTTGGGGGGGGGGGGGGGGGGGGAGTTTAAAAGAAAAAAAAAAAAAAAAAAATTCGTCCCTACCCTACCTAACATTTTGGAGACGTTACCCTAAACAAACTATTTTTTTTTTTTAGGCCCTATAAAAACAAGTTTTATGTTTTGGGTAAGATTCAAAATGTTGTCTGCAAATGCTTTTGAATTTGGACAAGTCATAAATTTTGTCGTTTGGTAAGGATATAAAGAAAAAATGTACATCACTTGTAATTTTGGAAAAGTGTGTGATAGGGTAGATAAACATTGTAGTAAAAGGAGAAAATGCTGGATGCCAGCATTTCCTCCTTTACCTACAGTGTTTTCAAAAACCCTTGTTCTTCATGGGACTTAAACTCTTGTGTGTGTAAGTGTTTTGATTTTATAACCAATTAAATAAAGGCCCATTGAATAATTCACTTGGCAATGATGACTACTTCATCTGTTTTCTTTTTATCTAAAAAATTCTCATATAAGATACATACATGTAACATGATTTTGAAAAAAGAGAAAATGTTTAATTTCCATTAATTCTTGGATCATCCACTAAACTGAAGAAAAAAAATACCTGTCTGATGATGGCTGAGTCATCGCTGTTGTTTTTATTTAGTAGCCAGACTGCCGTGATCCGCCAGGAATCACTGCATTTCAGGGTGGTCCGCGGTCACGTGTTCTGAAAATGCTGTGTTGCGTCTGCGCTAAGTCTACCTCGGAGGGCAAAATTAGAAAAAAAAACGTGAGAACTGTACTGTATCTCAGACAAGTTTGAAATTTGGTTATGTTGGATTGAAAAGTAGGTCAAAGGATCAAATCCTAGAAAAACCTTGTGTGCACTCTAGAGGCCACATTTTCAGCCTGATAACCATGAAATTTGGGCAGAATGTTTGTCCTGATGGTATCTTGAACAAACTTGAAATTTGGTTATTTTTGGTCAAAAAGTAGATCACTGGGCCAAATCCGAAAAAAAAAAAATTGTGTGCAGGCTAGAGACCACATTTTCAGTCTGATATTCATGAAACATCATCAGTATGTTCATCTTGATATCTCTGACAAGATCAAAAGTAGGTCAAGTTGGTAAAAAAGTAGGTCACTTACACACATACGTTTTACACCATTAAAAACAGGATCTTTTCAGCTTTATCAACCATAGATGACTTTATTCAGGTGTGCACTTTAGGGCCAGTGGACCTCTTGTTAATCTGGAAAATTTCAGAAAAAGGGCTATTCAATTGCTAGTCTCAAATGGTATCCCTAGAACTGTCTTACTGTAAACCCTGCCATGGTGGCCACCTCAATATTAATTTTTTTCCAGATGACAAAAATTTATAACTTGTCCATATTGAAAGCATTTGTAGATGACAACTTGAATTTGGCTAAAATGATGGAATTTGTCTAAAAAGGTAAAATAACTTTTGGAAATAGAAATGTTGGAATTCACCTCTTTCCAATGTGTTTTCAAAAGCCTTCTTTTTCAAGGTCCAAAAAACAGAAGATCATTGGGTAAAGGGTTAAGCAATCATTATTGTGTCCAGAGGAGGGGGGGCAAATTTGTTGAAAAGCCCTTGTAGTAAGCAAGCACCTTTCATTAGCAAGCACCTTTTGAGTGTCTCTGGTGCTAGCTTAATACAAAGCACCTTTTGAGTGTATCTTTTTGCGCTTTCTTAGTTTGTTTTAGCCCGAAGACATGCCTTTTTCTCTCTCAAAAGTACGTAACTTTTACCAGATATTGATGCCGAGCCCCAGTGGTCTAGTAGCATACAGGACTTGAGGGGGTTGATGGTTCAAATCCCAAGCTCATCCAATTTCTTTCCCAGGATTGATGATGGTCATTGTAACAGGATTCATTCGTCTCGCACTGCTTATCATTGTTTTGACAATGGTTACATGGGAAAGCAGCCGGTGGAATATTGTGCAAAGTATATGTTACAGAAACTCTAGAAAAGCATGGATAGGTGCACTGGCTGCCGTGATAAAAATGACATAATGTAGAAAATGGTGTTAAATAACCAACCAAAAACTGGGAAATATTCACAGCAGAAGGAAAAAATAGAGAAATGTGAGTAAAGAGCTGTTGCTTGTAACAAACAATTGCCCCTTTCTAAAATTCCATAAATGCACAAGCAGGTTATGGCAAGGACAAAAAAAGCTTAAAATTCCTTTCTCTCTACTGAATTTCCTCTGATCAAGTATTTAACCTCAAAATACTACAAACTTCTAAGTTCTAAAACTAATATGTATTAGATGCAGATCTTAATCCTTGGGCTGCTAAGCATGACTCACTGACCTTTTGCGGACAAATTAGATGAAGATCAGGTTGCACAGAATGAGCAGTCTGATCTCGGATCTCCTCTGTCCGATAAGGAGATATTATACCCCAAAACATAACTTTGAAATAGCAATATTTTGGTTTTTACTATCGAAATGAAAATTTCATTTTAGTTATTCAGCAGGATAAGGGTTAATATCATTGAAATACCTGTTGACATGGATGGTGTTAAAATCTGTGAAAAAAAATTCCTGAGATATAACACCAGACTGGGGTATCTATTCATCAGTTACCAAACATCTTGGTCTCTCTGTATGACACCCTAAAAAGAAACACTGCCTTTAGATTGGAAAAAAAAAGTGATCAGTAAACAGAGACATAAATAATTCTTTAACCCTTTACCACACAATCACCACTTTTAACAACCCTGAGAAAGAAGCATTTTCTCCTTTTCCCTCAATGTTTTTTACCCTTCACAATACAAATTTCAAATTTTCAGTCACTTTTATTTTGTCGTCTGCAAATGCTTTCAATTTGGACCAGTCTAAAATTTTATCGTTTGGGAAAGGGTTAATCACAATGAGGTAGATTACTTTAGTACTATCCATGTAATACTGATGGTCTTCAACTGTATTGCACTCCAACAACTTGAAATATTTATCAGCTTTGGAATAACTTTGGAAGGTATGGTTCATCTGTATGCAATGACTTGATTGATGAAATAACATCAATTTGTCGTCAAAAACTGGCAGTAAAAATATCAATATGCAATATGTTTTACCAAACTCTTGAAAGCTGAGACTGATATATCCTGTTTTGACAGTGTTGATCAAGATCAGACTGTACCTAATAAAAAGTCTGACTTTCAATATAAAACTTCCACCAATTGATGCTAGGGGTCCTGTATGGCTTAGTGGTAAAGTGTAGTACTTGTGACTTGGAGGCCCGGGTTTGAGCCTCACTGGATCCACTGGGTTTTTTGTGAGAGTGTCCTTGAGCCAGACACTTCAGAACCCCAGCCTAGTTCTGGTGAAACTCAGGAAATACATGATGAACATGTGAGCTGTTGCAGTGATATCACTAAAATAATGTTTACAGCATCACAAACACCATTCAATCAATCAGTCAATCAATCAACCTCCTGATGCTAAACTCAGGTCAAAATTTGTCAGCAATTACTAACAGAAAAATGAGGTCTAAATTCTTTCCCTACCTCTGAAGATCAAAATTAGATTGCACATGATTTAAAGTCTGATCTTCGTGCACAATTTGTTTAGTTTTCCATGGCACATCTTACAAACTTTAATACCCTGTGTACACATTCAATTTTCTATGCGCCAAATTTGTTATTGGTTGAAATAGTTGAGTCAAAAATGTTATTGGCCGAGATGTCATATAATGTCTGGACAACTCTGACAAGAGGAAAGAAGGTGTACAGATACTTTCACCATTGAAATGAAGATGGTGCTATTCCAGTTTACCAAACATATTGTAATTACTTAAAGATACAAGGAGCTCAGTAATTTCACAGTTTACCAAATATATAGTAATTACTTAACCCTTTACCAAACAATCCCTGGTTTTTATGGCCCTGAGATACATGTAGAAGCCTTTTGAAAACATTGTGGGAAAAGGAGAAAATGCTGGTTACCAGCATTTTCTCCTTTTCCCACAATGTATTCTACCCTGCTGGAAATAAATTTCAATTTTTGAGTCTCATTTATTTTGTCCTCTGCAAGTGCTTCCAATTTGGACTAGTCTAAAATGTTGTCGTTTGGTAAAGCGTTAAGATACAAGGAGCGCAGTAATTTTACAAAAAGTAAAAACTTACCAAAGTTTCCCAGTAGCTTTTATGGAGAGGGAGCACATCTTCTTTGTAATATACATGTATCATCACTATATGTTATTCACATGGTGTTTAAAATAAGGACATCTGAAGGCTTCCGAATAGTGGATGGTAACGTCTTTTGGGAGAACTGATAACAAATCGAGACTTTTTTTTGTATTGTTCTGTGACATGAGCCAATGTTGCCATGAACGCACCTATCCCCATGTTGACATAATAAGAGTACATCTAGCAGATTCATACCTTTATTCCGACAATTTCAAGCAGAAAAATCTGCAATTTTGGACTTTCCAAATGGGCCATGCTCTAGCAAACTAAGGCTTCATGCATCTCCCTGATACCTTGTATCAAGCAAGCCATTACCTAATTATGGATCCATAAAATCTATTTTGTCAAATAAAGGGCTGAATAATGAGGTAAAATTATCCTTTGAATTGCAAAAAACTTAAAGATATCAAAAAAATTTCAGCCCATGTCAGCCTGCGCAGGCTGACGTGGGTCGATATGTTTCTCAAATGCATTAAGCCCCCTCTTCAAAGACAGTAGCTCAATTGCTGTTGATTTGGACGTGTCCAAATTCTGGTAGCAATGGCCTGCTTTATAAGAACTCTGCTTCGTGCAACCCAAAATATATTAATTGCTGAAAGATCAGAACCAGCTTAGCCTAATAGCTATGAGTCTTATCTTAATCTTCTCGCATGGATATCCAACATTCTGTATATGTTTCCTAATACCCACTTAAAATCAAGTAGATGATAATAAATGGCTTGCAGTACGCGAAAAGGGGCATTGGGGCAATTGCGTAAAGTGTCATCTCGGATCAGCCTGCGCAGTCCGCGCAGGCTAATCTGAATCTACACTTTCCGTTTTTATGTAATTTTCTGTTTTGTGCAAGTCTACTGACGAACAAAATCTAACGTAGTCGTAAAGTGTTGTCTCGGATTAGCCTGCGCACACTGCGCAGGCTGATCCGAGACGACACATTACGCAAATGTCCTAATGCCCCTTTTCGCGTGTTGCAAGCCAAATAATGGAGTATTGAAAAGAATTATATTGTTAATTTAGCAGAAAAGGGGTTAAAATGAGAATTGTTATAATGAGCAACCATCTATTGAAAATGTTAATTTCACATCAAGTTGATTTTGATGTTTACACACATCACTCTAATTCTGACGGGCGAGTTCATTGACTGCGACAGGACCGGAAATATGCCAGACCTACCCATAAATTGTAAGTACTACTCTGTGACTAGATCTAAAGTTATTGCTGCTGCAGCTGCTCTCTCTCTCTCTCTAAGTTATCCTTTTAGTAGCATTGTTTCCTTTTGTCATTAAAACAAGTGACGCAGCCTTGTGTCAATCAATAATCAATTAATTTCTTCCTTTGTTTTCATTAACATGTATAAATACAGCTTTTTTTCTAAACATTTGTTCCAAAAGGGACGATATCTGCTTTTAACTAACAAGGGATGCTTCTTTTAAGAAACGATGACTTCATTTTCAAGCACGTAGATCTAATTCAAATGGGCATTTCAAATGAAAGAGATTAATGTTTTGCCAGCCATTGAATTTCTTCAGACATCGAGGCTCTTTCTTCAGATTGCATTATACACGGTATTTACGTCAAAAAGTCCAAAATAACCTTCGAAATTCGTGTAAAATTCTGTTGTATCATGAAATCCATACCTGGAATAGCCTCTTTTCAATCCAGAATGAATAAATTTTGCTTAAAACACAGAGAAAAACAGTCAGTTCCAACTCGATAGCTGCCATTTTACGAACGCTGCAGACGATGTAAATTTCTATGCGTTGATTGGATATTCTCGACCGTATGACCAGTATTGCACGCTGATTGGATAATCTGTCCCAGGTGATCAGTTTTACTCTAATTAGCTAGTGTCTGCGCATGTGCGAGGATGAATTCTGGGAAAATGTGACGTCATTACTAGGTTTGCCCTGTTTCTAATTTAAGATATTCAACCGGCGTGTTGTGTTTGTTCCATTGCGCGAAATGTTTCAAAATGAAGATGCGCGCAAACAGAATAAACTCTTATCTCTTATACTTCATTCTTTGAAGTGTTATGTTTCATATTTACCTCATGTGGACAGTGAACTAAAAATCGTCATAAATGGCCGCAAAGATCTATATCTGGAGGCTTTGGGATCGCTTTTCTACGCAGTAACTAATGCTGCTGCCATTAAGAACACCGCAACCGGAAAGAAGCACTGAGATCTGCGCATGTGCAAAAAATGGAATTCCGGACCATGTGATCTGTATGTTATATTTCTTTCATTTTATTTCTGGTATGCTAAAATTAATTCATGTTTGTTGCATCAAGCAAATGTTCTCAAAAACCCAGAGTTTTAGAAAATTTCTATAAGACAGATATTTAAAAATTACATAATTACTTAACAAAATAGATCATTAAAGACTATTGAATAAATCAATTAATCAATCAGTTGATCAATATGCATTCATAATTAATACTTTCTTGTTGGGCTCTACATACATGTATATAAATTCGAATTCAACTTTTTCAGTATTGAGTAATTAAAAAAAGTCAATCAGTACGCAGAGAAGAACAGCGTTACCATTTCTATTAACTCAATTAACTAATATGAATATTTCAAGTCGATAGTAAAAACTTAAATGTTGCATTTTTTGAGGGGTGGGGGTAGGTGGGGGGGGGATAGATCTATAACCTTATCGAAGATCGTTTATCTAAGATCAGACTGCACATTCTGTGCAGTATGATCTTAATCTATACTGTTCACAAAGGTCAGTTAGTCGCTCTGAGCAGCCTAAGGGTTAACCCTGTACCAAAATAATGCTGTGTTTTACAACACTTCCCTGGTAAGACGCTTTGAAAACGTGGTAAAAGGAGAAAAATGCTATTATCCATCATTTTCATCTATCGTTTGACACATTCTTTAAACCTTTGGAAGACAAATTGCTTCATCTTAGTTGTATTTAATTTGTCCTCTGCAAATTTAATGATTACTGAAAACATGACAATTTCAAAGTTAAAACAGTACTTTTTAACTATTTACCAATGCACGAAAATTTAACACTTGTCCAACTTGAAAACATTTGCAGAAGACAAAAAGAGTGTGACTTAAAAATTGAAACTTGCTTTAGGAAGGATTGAAAAAATTGTGGGACAAAGAGAAAGTGCTGGGTACCAGTATATTTGAATGATATTTTTTTCCTATAAACCTTTTTTCTCAAAACTCAGGAAAATGTATAATTGAGCAGTTATATACTAACCCTTAATTGAGTTTAACTCTTATCCTGCTAAATAACCAACATGATACTTTTAAGCCAATAGTAAAAACCCAAATTTTGCTATTTTGAAGGTATTCCCAGAAGAAAGATATCTCCTTATCGGATAATGTAAATCCAAGATCCGACTGCACATTCTGTGTAGTCTGATCTTGATCTACACTGTCCGCAAAAGGTCAGTGAGTCGCGCTTAGCAGCCTTAGGTTTAAAAGGAAATCGCAAGTAAATGCAGTGGTCAGGCTTGTGTAGGAGTCATAAGAAATGATTGATTTAAAGATACATGTACATTTATACTTGTTTTCAGGCAGTTTTCAGCCAGTTAGTTCCATTGGAAACATGCATGCTGTCCTTTTTTTGTTTCATTTTGTAAACTGACTGTAGTGACACTGTTGTTTACATATGAGTAAGCGGCTCACACTTATGGTGTTGCTTTCTGTGTTCACACATGTACGTTTGTTTACTTCAACATTGCAAACAACCCTGTGGGCTTATAAATATCATCTTGGGTTCAAAAACAGGTAGCCTACCCCTCAAAAATAGCTTGGTCGGCCATAGATCTGAAATGTGCATGGGATATTTTTTTCGAAGAAATGGACAAAATGAAAATGGTTGCAAAAATGGAAGTAGGGTATATAGCAATTGAAAATGTAATTTGTAAATGAATTTGTCAAATTGTTTTGCAGGTACTGGTAATTGTTTCCAACTAAGAAAGTAGAGACGATTCCCCTTACCCTATGAATTCTCCTAATTATATTTTTGTAATTCCATGTTTGCTGGTACTATATTATTGCACATTCTGTTTTAGTGCCCCCTGTCAAATTTTTAGGGACGTAAACTTTATATGGAAGCCCTCTAGGCCAATCAAACAAATGTATCAAAAACAGAGAAACAACTAACTCTTTACCAAACCACAAAATTTAAGACTGGTCCAAATTGGAAGCATTTGCAGACGACAAAATTCATGTACCTCAAAACTTGACGTTTGTTTAGAGAAGGGAAGAAAACATTGTGGGAAAAGGAGAAAATGTTAGTTACCAGCATTTTCTTCTTTTCCCACAATCTTTTCAGAAGGCTTCTTTCTCAGGGTTGTGAAAACCAGGGATTGTTTGGGAAAAGGTTAAAAAGTCACACTTTTTTACTAGAACAATATTTATCTCCATAATTCTTTATTTGTCCAGAGGTACAACACAACATTTTCTTACTGTATGTTGGGACAATCAAAGATCGGACTGCATGTTTTAAGCAGTCTGATACTGGTCTTCACTGGTTGCCAAAGCAACTATAATTATGAAAGGCGCTTAAAGGGTTGAAATATGCATTTGATAATGAGCTACAATTAAAAAAAAAAAACAAGAGCGAGAAAGAACAAATAAAAATGATATGCTGTGAGGGATCTAACTTCAGTATTATTTGACAAAGTACAATGCATCCTTGTTATATGTTTGTTTTTGTATCTATGTAAAGTCTTTCTTCCTATGCTGCTATCAGTTTACTATTTGGCCTGCAACACTCGAAAAGGGGCATTCGTACATTTGCAAAAAGTGTCATCTCGGATCAGCCTGCACAATCCACGCAGGCTAATCTGAAACAATACTTTCCATTTTTATGTAATTTTCTGTTTTGTACAAGTCTACTGTAGCACAAATTCTGATATAGTCGTAAAGTGCTGTCACGGGTTAGCCTGCCCCGACTGCGCATGCCGATCTGCACGAAACTTTACGCATATGTATGAATGTCCCTCTTCGCGTGTTGCAAGCCCTTTTGTGTTGACAGGTGATCCTGAAAATATACATGTAGGTAGGTGAACTATTGCTGTAGAATGACTGTAATGTTAAAAATGACATTTGAAATTGAGTACCATCTGATTACTTTCCCATCTTGTTTTATTTCTATAGGTTTTGTATGTCATAACTCTGTATCAGAAGACAGAATGTTGGATACATCTAAATTGAAACCAGATCTCAATTTTTGACTCGCATTTATTTTGTCATCTGCTAATTCTTTGAATTTGGACCAATTCAAAATTTTATCATTTTGTTTAGAGTAAACAGTGTTAAGAAAGGGAGAAACATGGTAACAAACATAGTCTCCCTTTACAACAATATTTTCTATTTTACAGACTTAATAGAAATACAAATCTCATCATGTAAGCTTTATTTAAACTCGTTACCAAAAGACAACATTTTACTCTAGTCCGAATTGAAAGCATTTGCAGACGACAAAATAAAAGTGACTCAAAAATTGAAACTCGACTTTAGAAGAGAAGAAAACATTGTGGGAAAAGGAGAAAATGCTGGTTACCAGCATTTTCGATATTTCCCATAATGTTTTCAGAAGGCTTCTTCCTCTAGGTCGTAAAAACCAGTCCTTGTTTGGTAAAGGGTAAGGCATTATTAACTCTTTACCAAACAACAAAATTTTAGACTGGTCCAGGTTAAAAGCATTTGCAGATGATAAAATTAATCAGACTCATAAATTGAAATTTGTTCATGGAAGGGTAGAAAACATTGTGGTAGAAGGAGAAAATGCTGGTTACCAGCATTCTCTTCTTTTTCCACAATGTTTTCAAAAGCCTTCTCTCTGAGAGTCATGAAAACCAGGGATTGTTTGGAAAAGAGTTAAATTGTCATCTGGGAATGCTTTCAAAATGGTGAAGTCTAAAATCTTGATTAATTTCATAGGAGAAAGTTTTTTTTTTTAGTCTGAAAGACCTGAATCGGAATTAACCAACCATTCTTAAGAACATTCATGGTCTTATTCTCAAAAAGTTTCTTAATTTGAAAGTGATGAAACTTCCAGTTGTCTTAACCAATAGTTTATCCAGTCAGAAATGTGTTGCTTTCTAAATATTTAATCAGACCTAGGATTTTCTTAAGAATGGCTAATGAATAGAGACCCTTTTTTTTTTTTTTTTTATTATTATTATTATTATTATTATAATTAATTGTTTATATTGTTTACTTTACAGGTTAGACTTGCTTCCTGAAGAAAAAGTAGGAGGAGAAGTTTGTATTTGACTGATCCCATGAACAAACCAGGTTGTGCTGGGTAAAGACGGAACATTCACGTTGATGGAGTCTTCAATTCAATGACAACGCAAGTAAGTTACAATTTAACAATGTTTAGAATCCTTTCTTTGCCAATCTTAAGCTGACCAGGCTTCGTATTCACCAACCATTCTTAAGAACATTTTAGTCTTAGTCTCCAGAATTTTCCAAATTTGAAAGTAATTACACACCTTCTGACTGGCAAAACCATTTGAGCCGTGCTCTGGCAAAAGGGGGCTTAATGCATCTCCGTAATCTATCATACAAAGAAAGCCATCACGTATTTATGGATCCATAATAGCCACGTTTTTTAACAACTGACTCAATCATGAGGTAGACTGATCCTTTGACATGCAGAAAATCGACCAAAAGCAAAAAGTTTCGGCCCAGGTCAGCCTGCGCGGAATGCACAGGCTGACCTGGGTCGAAACTTTTCGCAGATGCATTAAGCCCCCTTTTCACAGAGCGCGGCTCATTTAGTTCAGCCATTCTGAAGGCATGTTACTTTCAAATTTGGAAAATCTTGGAGAATGAGACAAAGAATGTTCTAAAGAATGCTTGGTAAATGGACTGTAAAATAATTATGATTAAACTAAACCAACTAAACTACTGTCTTGTATTTCGTGATAAAAGGTGTAACCTTGGACGTTCTATCAGAGATAAACATTTTGCGATTTTTACATCATACTTTAAACAATAATAGCATTATTCAAATTTAGGCAAGGAAAAATTGGCGCAAAAATACCGATGTCAGCTGAACGTGTGGAACAGCGATTAGTGATCACTGTATGATGACTTGGATGACCCCTATGGATCTGTGGAAGTTTTTTTTTGTTCTATCAGTGTTTCAAAATAAATCTGGATTTGAGGACAAAAATAGATTCACAGGTATACTGCCCTTTAACCCTTTACAAATTATCACACGTTTTACGACCCCTAAAAAAGAAGGCATTACAAGTCATTGTGAAACAAAAAGCAAGCAAATGTGTGTAACCAGTATTTTCTCCTTTTTTCCACTACATTTTCTACCCTTTCAAAAACAAAGTTTTGTTTCTCATTTGAATATCTCACAATATCTATGAATAGCAAGTACATGTATGCAGTATTTGTAATTTAAAAGGTTTTTTGGCAATCACTGAATTTCAAACAGAAGTGTCTGTCTGTTTATTCTCAGCTGCGGAGTTTTCCAAAACATGTGGCATGAATGTCTGAAGTTCTCTTAGATCTTGGCTCTCTTCTATTTCATTTTCCTCGTCAATGGGCAAATCGCTCAAGCCATTGAATAACGCTTGTTCCATCTCCTACAGATAACCAGCTCTGTCTTCTTATTTATTTTTGTAAAGTTAATTCTATTAACAATGGAGTAGAAAGACAACAACATCACTTAAGTCATGAAAACCAGGGTGCAGGCGTTCGTTCATTTGACTGCATATTAAACACTTTTACCTGTAGTCTACTTCTTACTTGTCTACTTTTTCCAATAATTCCGAATAAACCCAGTGGATATTTCAGTCCAGAAAAAAGACCAAAATAACTGCACTTTCATGGTTAATCTTTCCCAGAGTGCCTCTGCTAAGTAGACACTGTACATAAAATTTAGACTGCATGTTTTGTGAAGTCTGATCTTGATCTACACTGACTGCTTAAGCAGCTATAGTTGTGAAAAGCACCTTAATGGCCCAATAAAGGCCAAAGTATCAAAGTAGGTGCCATAATACATCTAAATTTAAATCATACCATTTAAAAGTATGGAAAATATTGTGGAGATGACAGTCTAGCTGTTCTTGTGTGGTCTGGCTATATTTTAGTTGCTTGCAGAAAAAAAAATAAAATCAGGCAAAATATAAACAAACAACACAGCTACCTGGCAGGTTTTAACCTAGTTTTGAAATTAATATCTCTCTCAGAACAACCCTACATTGACAGATTGTCATCTTCACAATGGTTTCCATATTTTCAAATGGTATGATATAAATTTAAATGCATTTAAACAACTGCATTTGGCCTTTATTGTTAATTTAAGGTTTTTCAATATAGCACTCCTTTCTGTATTACATCCGGGGGTTCAATCTGTAACGTTTTGTTTTTGAAGCTGGAAATCTAAACCTTCTTGGAGACGAAAAACCTTTACCACTGCACTGAAAGTTACTTAACCTTTGACCACACAATGCTCATTTTTATCGATCTTGGGAAAGAAGCCTTTAGAAAACATTATGGGAAAAGGAGAAAAATGCTGGTAACCAGCATTTTCTCCTTTGCCTATTATGTTTTCTACCCTATTAAAGAAAAAGTGTTCTATTTGAGCCACATGAGCAGTCTGCGCAGGCTGGTCAGGGAGGACCTTTTACACAAATGTCCGAATGCCCCTTTTTGCGTGTTGCAGGCTATTTATAGTAACATTTTGCTGTTTGTCACAAAGAAAGACATGTAGATGTTGAATTGATTTACAGCTTAAATTTGTTGACTTATAAGTGATAGTGTTAAATAGCACTGCAATGCATAATTATGCCAAGTACCATCTGATTATGCTTTTCAGGATCAAAATTATGACTTAATGATTTTTTCAAGCAGACGCATTGATTTGGCAATTTCTTTCTTTTGCACAAACTCAGCATTTTAACTCTTTACCACACAATCCCGACTTTTAACGACACTGAGAAAGAACGCTTTGAAAACATTGTGGGAAAAGCAGTCTAAAATGCTGGTATCCAGCATTGTCTCCTTTTCCCCCAATGTTTTCTACCCTTCCAAATTCAAAATTCAATTTCTGATTCACATTAATTTTGTCGTCTGCAAATGCTTTCAGTTTTGACTAGTCCAGAATTTTGTCGTTTGGTAAAGAGTTAAACACAGAGAACTATAACAATGTTGTGTCAAGCTTAGCAACAAACTTTAATGTTATTGATATTCTTTCATTTAAAACTGTCTTTAGAGATACTAACCTTGTCCAAAGTCATGGAAACAGACTTCAAAATGACGTTTGACAAATCTGTCAGGGCTAAAGTTATTTGTTAGGGGGATGTAGTTACCTACAGAAATGCACAGGAAGAAACAACACAGAGCAAAATTGTTGCCCTAGCAGATGAAGTCACTACTTTAAAAGCTGTCTGCTATGAGCCGAAGTTTTTCCATAAAGTTTAATACCTTGAATAATGCTCTGAAAGTAAGGAACATATAAAAAGGGATCACTCCCTGATTCTAACATGAACTTTGAAGGTCTTTCCTCTTGGACAGTTTGATGTACATACCACAAGAGGAGAGGAAGGAGTCTCAGCTTCTAGTTTTCACCTTCCTGCAGCTGCAGTTGTCCTCCTGAGCCAGACAGTTACTTCAACACCAGGATCAAAAACATCATTTAGGAGAAAAGTGGTGCAGGTACATTTCTAGCCTACCATTTATGAAATATTAACCCTTTACTACATGACAAAGATTTAGGTTTGCCCAAATTACAAGCATTTACAGACAAAAAATTTAAATGTGACTCAAATTATGGAAGTCTTCAATGAAACAAAAGGGTAGAACACATTGTGGGAAAAGGAAAAAGTGCTTGTTTGCCTTCTCTCACAATGTTTTCAAAAGGCTTCTTCTCTCATTGTTGTTAAATTTGGGACTGTTTGGTAAAGGCTTAAACATGCAGAACATTTCATACTTCCAATTTAATTCACTAATTCAACTATACTGCAGTATGTTACTTTGCTTAGAATGCATTATTATTTAGCTATTTCCAACAGAGTTGTTTATTGTCCTCATAAAACCACACTGGCTTTAATAGCTGTAGACTCTTTCATATTTTAAGCAAATAAAGTATAATCACAATTGACCAGTAGACAAGCGAGTCGACGCTCCGCCCCTATCGCGTGACCCCGCCCCTTAGACATTATTTCGTAAGCAACATAGTGGACACGCTATATATATATGTACATCACCATATACATTTTCTGCCATATAAAACCACATTTTGACCAAAAAATCGGTTTAAAAAAAGTAAAATCGAATACAAATATTTTACAAATGTATTATATTACCATTTGAAAACCAGAAGTGGTTTTAGATTAATAGAAGTAACGAGTATCAGAAATTAAACCCATAGAGCACGAAGCACATTTTTTAGGTGCTATTGCAGACAACGCGGATAACGTTTAGACTAGTCATTGTAGATTTAATGATAAAATGATAAAATGGCCTTAAGTTACCAGTTTTAGGGTTTTCCGCGCCTGAAAATGTTTTTCATTTCATTTAATTAGCCCTCTGGGGGTTAATACATGTTATGTACATTTCTCTTTTTCGTATGAAAGCTATGTTAACTTCAAATAACTTTTTAGGTCCAAATGTTACCTACTGATTAACGGATTGTTTCTACTCGAATGATTTATTTGTTTTGCTGTTTCTGTTTAAATATTCTTCATGATCAGTGGTCTACTTTACTCTTGCCCTTCGATTTTCATAATACCAGCACACATAATTTCTAGTTGATTTGATATTGACTTCTTTTAGTGGTATGAACCAGATCCTTTTACTTCATCATTTTAAACCACCGATACACAGGTTTAGACCAGCCAACGTCGCGTAAATATGGTGTGTGACATGTATGACGTGGGAAATGGTGAGAAACTAACACAGCCAATGACATTATTTATACCAGGGAAAAGGCATAATTTGTATGCAATGACATTCACAGAAGTATAGCATGAATATGAATTTATTTTAATAAATACAATCAAAAGCTTAAAAGCTCAAAATTTGATTCAATATGAATCTTTGTAATCTGTTGAATCTATGAAATAGTTAGGCTATAATCTCCAGTCCTAATTTTCTCTAATTTTCACTTTAATTTTACTCTTCTTCCAATTTCTAAAGTGTTCGTAGTAGTTAATATACAATGTCACTGTTGCAGAAACCTCATCATTGTCATCATTAGATGAATTTTATCTCTCAAAAAAGAAAAGATCGCCAATATATTCTATAGGGAAAGTTAAAGAAATGCGGTTTGTTTGTCTAAGAAAAACGCCCGGATGTAGGTATAGAAAAAGGTGCGCACGGATTATCGATTTTGATTGGATAATACGTAATTTATCAGCTATCAATTTATAGTAGTAGGCGGAGTTATCTACTGGTCAAATGTTGAAGATGATTTTTGGTAAGCTTAAAAAACTTGTTTAGAAAAAGAAGTTCATGCAAATAATTCTTCTCAGAGAATGTCATTAACTCTTTACCACACAATCCTGACTTTTAATGACTGTGAGAAAAAAGCCCTTTGAAAACATTGTGGGAAAAGGAGAAAATGCTGGTAACCAGCATTTTTTCCTTTTCCCACAATGTTTTCTACCCTTCCCAAACCAAATTTCAATTTTTCAGTCACATTTATTTTGTTGTCTGCAAATGCTTTCAATTTGGACCAGTCTACAATTTTGTCATTTGGTAAAGACTTAAAGGTTGTTGGCTACAAGTGATATAAGTTGTGTGGGAAATGTACTTTTTTCATGGGCTAATCTTTCATCTACCTTTCTAATCATTTTTTTTTAACAGCAAACCAGTCTACAGTAGATATCATTTGAAAGCATTGTTGGAAATGAAGTTGCTTGTAATAACCAATTTCTCTTTCCAAAGTGTTTTCTTCCCAATCAGAGAACTATTTCTCATTTTCATCAAATCAAAAAAAATTTTGCTTGCACTCTTTGAATGAAGCAAAGTAAAATAGTACATGTACATTATTTTGGAAAGGTTTAACTTTTTAAGATCACAAAATGTTCTTGCATACTGACTTGCAGGATTAGGAAGAAAAAGAGGTTATGGTCAGGGGTACCCCTACCAAGATCAGGAATATTTTCCTGGAAGATGACAGCATGCAAAAGGTGAAGGTTTGCCTGTGGAGGACCACAAATTCTGACATAAGAACTGGTGACCATATGGCCTGCAACTGGCGAAAAGGAGCATTCAGACGTTTGCGTAAAGTGTGGTCTCGGATCAGCCTGCGCAGTCCCCGCAGGCTAATCAAAGACAGCACTCTACGACAACATTACATTTTGTGCTACAGTAGACTTGCGCAAAACTGAAAATTACATGAAAATGGGGTGTTGTTTCGGATTAGCCAGCGCGGATTGCGCAAGCTGATCCGAGACGACACTTTACGCAAATGTCCGAATACCCCTTTTCGTGTATTGCAGGCCATATGCAAGTGACAGATGTAGTCGTTAACAGTACATACACAACCATGGACACTGTAAGTAAACATGTCAAACATAGATTTGACTTCCTTTACCTTTTTTAACCCTTGCCTACAAAATGATGGTGTGACTCGGCTGCAACTAATAGTTAAGGATAGGGCACCCTAAAATGGGATTCGTGTAACATCGGATTTCATCATCGAAAAACGTACGGATTCAGCTAAGACTCGGGTAATCAATCGGCCGATTTAAGCTGGTTTCCCACATCAATTATGCATTACCTGAGTCTTAGCCGAATCCATATTATTTTCAGTGATGTTACACAAATCCCATTAGGGTGCCCTATCCTTAATGCTTCAGAAAATGTGAAAGGCAATGTTACACAAATCCCATTAGGGTGCCCTATCCTTAATGCTTCAGAAAATGTGGAAAAATCTGAAATCACTTTTTACCTATTTTCTATTTGTCATAGTTCAATTCCTTTTTTATTATGAGAATTCCAATTTCACTGTGAAGTATTTTTCATTTTTGTAGACCAGCAGCAATTAAATGTTTACCAAACGACAAAATTTTAAACTGGTCCAAATTGAAAGCATTTGCAGACGACAAAATAAATGTGACTCAAAAATTGAAACTTGACTTTGAAAGAGTAGAAAACACTGTGGGAAAAGGAGAAAATGCTCGTTACCAGCATTTTCTCCTTTTCCCACGGTGTTTTTGGAAGGCTTCTCTCTCGGAGTCGTTAAAACCAGGGATCGTTTGGTAAAGGGTTAATTCAAATGATACCATAGGTGATTGGTATTACTCTTTAACATGCAGCCCTGAGTTACAATGACACTGAGTAAGAAGGCTTTTGAAAACACAGGGAGAGAAGAAAATGCTGGTAACCAGCATTTTTCCCTTTTCCCACAATGTTTTTTACCCTTCTAGAGTTAGGTTGCATCAATTGAGCCACACTTTGTTGTCTACAACAGTTTTGAATTTGGACGAATGTAAAATATTGTCATTTGGTAAACAGGTAACCCCTTTACCACACATTCCAAGCCTTTAATGACCCTTAGAAAGATGCCTTTGAAAACACTGTGAGAAAAGGAAAACATGTTGGTAACCAGCATTTTCTCCTTTTCCCACAATGTTTTCTACCCTTTCAAATTTCAGTTTTGGAGTCATATTTCTTTTTGTTGTCTGCAAATGCTTTGAATTTGGACATGTCTAAAATTTTGTTGTGTTGTAAAGAGATAGAGACCATCTCTGTATCTTTTAAAGAAGCTTAGTGTCCTACAACAAATCTATGGCAGGCGACTTTACAAATCTTAAAAGTCTGCATGAATTTAACCCTTTTACATGCAATCCAAAATTTTAATGACCCTTTAACAGCTCTTTTGAAAACAGTTATTCTTTTGAAAACATTGCGGGAAAAGAATAAAATCCTCTGTCAGCATTTTCTCCCTTTTCCTGCATTGCTTTCAACCTTCCAAAAGGTGCATTTCCATTTTTGAGTCACGCTTATTTTGTTGTCTAATGAAGCTTTCAATTTGGAGTAGTCTAAAATTTTGCAATATAGAGTTGAATATTGCTATGAAATGACTTTGAAAACATTGTGGCCAAAGGAGATATTGCTTCTCCTATATAAAACTTCATTGCCAGATGTAGGCAACATAATCTGATCCATTAGGCCTGAATGAATTCACTGTACACATTTTCCAATGTCTGGCCTTCAGAAATTAGAGCAGCCAACAAGTTTAACAATAACAGTGGTAGGAGCTAGTATTCAGTAGGACAGAACTATTTGAAGACGACACCATGAGAGTAGTGCCTTCAGCAATGCTTCAGGATGCTTTTCCATGTGGAACAACAAATACAGAAATACTTTTTGCCGAGATGGAAAAGTGTTGCCTTCAAGTATCAGCAAAAGGTGCAGAAAAAATGTGCCTTGAACTGTTGGATCAAAAATAGTGGGTGGATGAACCAATTTTTAAAAATTCAGAGGTGATTTCAAGGCTTAACCCTTTACCACATAATTCTAAGTATCAATGACCCTGTCAAAGAAGCCTTTTGAAAACATTGTGGTAAATGGAAAAAATGCTGGTTACATGCTGGTAACCAGCATTTTCATCTTTTTGCACAATGTTTTCCACCCTATCAACAACAGATTCCATCATTTGAGCTGCATTTCGATTATCTAAAGATACTTTCAATTGGGACAAGTCTATATATTTTTTATGTTCTGTGGTAAAGAGTTAACTCTTTACCAAATGACAAAATTTTAGATTGGTCCAAATTCAAAGTATTTGCTGACGACAAAATTAACGTGACTCAAAAATTGAAATTTGTTCTGGGAGGGTAGAAAACATTGTGGGAAAAGGAGAAAATGCTGGTTACCAGCATTTTCTCCTTTTCCCACAATGTTTTCAAAAGCCTTCTTTTTCAGGGTTATGAAAACCAGGGATTGTTTGGGAAAGGGTTAAAGTATATAATGCACAAACAGCAAACTTATAACAAACCTAGAGTTGCAGATATTTGGATCATTCTGTCAATTAGAGTTTCTCAAACAATGGCAATTATGTACTGTACGTGCATGTTAAATGAGGCAATAAAAAGTCACTAGAAGGTATAAGGCTGTCCCACTAAACACTGTGATTTCTTAACAAGTGTTGTCATTTTAAGCAGAGCGGAATTTCCTGAATTGTATTGTGACATGGAAAACACTATTTGAAAAGGTTCCTTACAAGTGGTATATTGTTGAAATGTTCTATAAAGTAAGTATAATTGGTCAGTTAAAGCCCTACTATTGGCCAAAAATAAACAATGTGGGTGTTATAATGCATTTGAATTTAAATCCTACCTTTTAGAAGTATGTGAAACACTGTGTAGATGACAGTCTGTTATTATACAGTCAGCCCAAATGTTATATACAGGGAAAAAATAAACCCAAATAAAAAGGGAAAGATAGAGCAACCTGGCAACTGTTGACCTACTTCTGAAATTTATTATTCTGGCAGTGACTGCCACTTTGACCAACCCTAAATAACAGACTGTCATCTTTACAATAATTTTCATGCAAGAGATTTAACTGGCATGATTGACATTCAAATGCATTTTAATACCCTCATTGTTTACTTTCTGCAACTGTTGGGGCTTTAATGAGGGAAAAGATTTTTAACACATTTTTCATAAAAGCAAAAATGACATTTTATTACTATCATTGCTTTCATTTTATCATTCATGATTCTGTATAAGATATCATTTCAAATGAGTGAAAAATTACAGTCAGAATAATCAGGAACTGTAAATAACAAGTTTTAGGATTTAAAGCTACATGATGTAGTTTAAAATAAACTAATGGTTTTATTAGCAAATTTGCTGCTGATAACCAGTTTTCAAAAGCCACTAGCTAAAAAGAACTTGCATTTTTTTTTTTGTGGCAGTACCGATAACAGTTTGTGTGTGAGTGTGTGTGTTTAATTTGTGAAGTCTTCATCACATAACAATACCATAGTATACTGTGACATTGCATCAGATGACATTTGAACATATTATGGCAAAAGAGGTGTTTCTCAAGATGAGCAATCTCCTCTTTGGCCACAACATTTTCAGTATTTCGCTATAGTGGCAGGGCATTGTTTTTTTTTTCATACCTTCTATGTCTGTCCGTCTGCCAATAGTTACTTTCATTTCTGATCAATGATTTGAGTAGTTTTTCAATCATTATCAGAAAGCTTGGCATAGACTACTATCAGAGGGATAAGTGGTTAGGGATTTTGCAAGGGCATTTTTCATTAATTTCAAACAGAATTATAGCCCTTGACAAAATAAAAAAAAATGGGTCTTTAGTGAATAGTTTATTCATTACTCTGCCTTGGAGGCTAATAATTATTTAGTATAGGTATAGATTATGAGGAGCTCTTCCAAATGAATAAGGTTTTGTTTTTTTTCTGTCCATCTTTTTGTCCATGTTATCACTTTTTTTTCCATTTTCAATCAATAACTTCAGTAAATTTTCACACATATTGTTCAAACTTGGCACTAGCATTGATCATGGCGATGAGAGGTTTTGGATTGTTGATGGAGAAAGTTCTTTCATTTTCAAAATAGTTATCGCCCTCGACAGTATCAGAAAAATAGATTTTGGTGAAAAGCTTATTTACTACTTGACCTAGGAAGTAAAAAACCATAAAAAGTGTGGGTACTGGTATATGAGCACTTACGCATGGGATTTACCCTACTGTCTATTACAGATATACACTGTAGCAGGGTATGCAGTGTCGGCAATGCTCTTAATTTTTTATGATAATATGTAAATTTATCTGGGCTATCCAGGTTTCTGCTTCTTTGGTTTTAAAACTGTCTACTGCAAATTGGTTGTAGGCCATGAAGATTAGAAAGTGAATGCTTCTTGTAAATCTAAGCTGTAACATACATGACTGTATTCTCAATGACATTCACTCTGTCTCACAATGTTTCAAAATTTGCATTGGTCAAGTACTAAGTTTTCTAAGCAAAGAAATGCTATATAAGTATTTTGATACCTTTTGAATATTTCACAATCTGTATTTATGAAGAAAAGTATGTTTTCATCTTGGTACACATCAAATATTTTTATATACAGTTTAGTTTTCACTCAGTGGTATATTTGGAGTAAGCATGTTAATCAGCTCCCTGTCTATCAAAATTAATCTCGTGTAAAAGAAATATAAGAGAACAGTGAAAAACAGACATTATTTGCAAAACTTTTAGTTCACCAGAGTCCAAAGGCTGAGCTGGAGTTTATAGGGAGGACATTGGTCCGTCAGCTTGGTCGAAGTTGGTATTGTTCACACATCTGACCAGTTTCATATCTGCAGCCTACAGGCTGATCTCAGTCATTAAACAGATCTGTAACATGGCTCTGGTGGGCTTGTGACCGATGACAAGCTTTTTATGGAAATTGAATGAAAAATTTCAGTAGCTAACGTCCCATATACTTACAATGGGGCAATGCTTGTCATGATCATTTCTCCATTAGTTTTGATCAGATCTTTGTGAAAATTACATATAAGTGGGTTCAGGATGAAAGCATGGATGACTTAACCCTTATCCTGCTGAATAACTAAATTGAAACTTTCAAGCCGATAGTAAAAACCTGAATCTCCGTGATGCCTCGTACCAATCAATTCATCACATAGTTATAGATCCATGAAATTTTTTTGTATATCAACCGATTAAATCATGAGGTACTTCGATCCTTGGATATGCAAAAAAATTGATTGATAGCAAAAAGTTTCGACCCATGTCAGCCTGCGCAGGCTGACATGAATCGATATTTTTTGCAGATGGATTAAGCCCCCTTTTCACAGAGCATGGGTCAAGAAAATAAGATGAAGTTAAATTTTCTTAACGATAAACTTTATTCCTATCATTCCAAAATTCATCATACCCGTTCTGTGGTATTGTTTTCGAAATATTGTGTAAAATCAAGTCATTATCTTCCGCTAGGTGGCATTTTTCAAATACAGACCCATCTGATTTGGGGATTCTGGCTACAGAACTGGACTACTTTTCAAAACGACAACCGTTATTTCGAAATTCAAGATAAACGTGTACTCAATCAAACGCAACCTGGTATGATTCATTCAGCTATGTAGCCAGGACACTTCTTGTTGGTAAGTCTGTGGAAAAATCCTGCACGAATCCTGGTATCCCAAAGTCTATATTTAGAAACTGTATTCATAGATGTGCAGTAAAACAATGCTATTTGTAAGATCTATTTTTCCCGTTTGAAATAATTGGTTTAAAAAAAAATTAGCGCGAAAAAAAGGCCAGATTTTTCAAAAGATGTATTGTTTATATGGCCATTTTCTCCATTACTACTTTATTAGTGGCGAGTTTTCGTTCACACACCGCGTATTAATATTCATCCTGTAGAGAATAGCGATGCATTATAGCAGAGAGGTCGAATCTTCGAAGAATAATTATGACATGCGCAAACAACGATAATCAAGTGACACAAAATCGACGTCATAGTATACAGATGTTATGTAAGAGACTATATCTAGTATTGTGATATATAGATCTAGTTTAGCATTGTCGAAAACCTCAAACAAAATGCCGATAGTTCGTTTGACAACCACGTTAAAGGAGGTGCCTGAAGGGCTTGATGCCAGACTTGCGAAGTTTCTGATCGAATGATTTCCATGGAAAGAATTGTCGGTAATATTTTAAGCTTCTATAGATTTTTTAAATGATCTTTTAAAAACGTTTAAAATTTTATTTCGGCATGGCTCCTTCATAAATTTTTACAGTGCACTAGTAAGTGCGCATTGCGATACTTAACTCCCTACCAGACAAATAACCACCAAAGTCACTGGCCTTCGCGGACAGTGTAGATCAAGATCAGTCTGCACAAAACGTGCTCTCTGATCTCTGATCTACACTGTCAGCTTTGCTGAAGTCCTAGAAACTTTTGCCTAAAGACAAAAGCAACTTGGTCTTTTTTCTAGACTGAAAATGTTAATCCGTTTTGATCTTCACTGTTTGCAGAAGGTCATTGGGTTGCGCCTAGCAGCCCAAGGGTTAGGAATCGAGCCGCGTTAGTTGACGGTGATCTGTAAAATGTAACGTTAGTTCAAGTAAAGAAAAAAGTCAGAAGACATATTGATTGGTGCACCAGTCGCTCTGACCATGAATTTTGAGACTGTCAAAAATTGCGTTAACTCTTTAACACAAGACAACTATTTAAACTTGTCCAAATTGAAAGCATTTGCAGACGACAAATTAAATGCCGCTAAAATGAAGAGATTTGCTCTTGAAACTGGAAAATACATTGTGGGAACAGGGAAAAGAAATGCTAGTTACCAGTATTTTATCATTTTCTAAATATGTTTTCTAAAAGCCTCTTTCTCAGGTTCTTTGGGATTGTGTGGTAAAGGGTTGAACTGCCAATTTTGTTTTTGTCAAATATATATCTGCAGGTGACCTGTATTAGTAAATGCATATAGAGATGCGTAAACTACAAGGATCGCAAAGAGAGCTATAAATAGAACACAAAAGACTTAATATGCATGCCCGAGTAGATAGGTAGAATAGGGTGCTTGTAAATAATTTACCAAACGACAAATTTGAAAGCATTTGCAGACGACAAAAATGGCGAAAATGTTTGTATTTGAAGCGAAGAAATCACTGTGGGAGAAGAAGAAAATGCTGGTTACCAGCATTTTGTCCTTTTTCAACATTTTTTTCTTTTTTTTTTCAAATAGCTTCTTCCACAGGGTCGTCAAAGCTCCGGATTGTGTGGTTGAGGGTTAAGTAGGTTTACGACCACGAGAACCAATTTTACTTCTACAAAATTAAAGGCTAATTGAACGTTTATGAAACAAACCACGCTGTAGGTGTTTTTTTTTATAAAAAGAAACTTATTTTGTGACCAATCAAATGCTTTACACCCTTTCACTGTGGATGAACTCATAGTTTAAACAACATCATCGTTTTTATTTTGTCTCAAATTACAAAGCCCTGTTGTTACGAATCACCTGGAAATTTGCTGTAATTGGCAGTGGATATGAATTATCGAAAACTAACCCGAAATATAAGAAAATGGGCTTAACCCTTTACAACACAATACTGATCGAGTTATAACGATTGTTACAGCTGAAGCGCCTGAAAACATTGTCGAAAAAGGAGATAATAATTGTGCATGAGTATTTATAATATATCTAAATAATGGATTGTAATGTAGGGAATTAGATCTTTACGGCCAAAGATAACTCAAAATCATAGTTTTCAGGTACAAACTTAATTTTATTCGATATATATATGGTTTCTCTCTATAACCATCATTTATCCTACTGTCATGGGACATTACTCCTAACTCCTGCTGAATCATCCAAGCGAGACCACCAGTACACAAATAATCCTAAATTTGTCATGAGTACTCTCCCTTGAACCAAAAAAAGGTTTTAATTTGCTTAATAGGTTGACTTTCAAGCCAATATGTGATTAATATTTCTCTTTTTCTTTCAAATCATTAATTCTACACAGTGGCTTCCTTGACAAATGCTACTGTAGTGTTTTAAACGCTTTGATTTCACAGAAAGATTACTACCAAAAATAGTTTGATGAAACATACAGTACATTGTAATGCAGTACATGTAGATACATGTACTTTGGTATAGGTACATTACAAGTTTACAAATTTCTTCAGTTGCTTTAATCCTAAGGTTGCTAAGTGCGACTCACTGACCTTTTGCGGACAATATAGATCAACATCAGACTGCACAGAACGTGCAGTCTGATCTTGGATCTACAGTGTCCGATAAGAAGATATTGTTCCCATAAAACATAAATTTGAATTAGCATAATTTGGGTGTTTACTATCGAATTGAAAATTTGATTTTAATTGTTTAGCAGAATAAGGATTAAGGTAGTACCCTCCTAATGGAAAACAGCTATTTCCACTATAATATTATCATACAAAATTTGCTATGATTAAAAATGAGAATTATTGTACTACTTTAACCGAGCCACTTTTTCCTTTTTTTCCTTCTTAGAATTATCGTTTATAAATCTAAAACCACTATATTCTCATTACAAAGGGAGGTAATAATTACCTCCCTTTTCAGGAAACTGACAAAAGTATCCACAAATAATTTAAAGACAGACATCAAAGGAACTTCCGGTCGGTTAGAAATGTGCAGAAGTGCTATATCAGTATAAATCCTTACTTATCAAATAATAAGAACTTTTATTCCATTTTGCACTAGAAGCGTTAGGATGGTAATACCTCAACAGTGTCTAGTATCATAGAGCAAAACAACTACACTAATTAAAGGGTTACGGTGCATGAATGGTCTTTCAAGATATAATACATAAGAGCCTTGCTCTGATAAAAAAAATGGTTAAATGCATCTGTAAAAAGTATCTACCCAGATGAGCCTGCGCAATCCGCACAGGCTGACATGGGTCAAAATTTTTGCCGTTGGTCAATATTATGAAGGGTGCATGGACCCTTCTACCTCATGATTCAGTTGGTTGTTAGACAAAATAGATTCTATGGATCCCTTATTGTGTAGACCTAATGACTTCCTTGGTACAGTGCATCACGTAGGTGTATTAAATAGAGTTTATTTCATCAGCTTGTGGTTAATATGGGGAAATATTTGCCGAAAAAGGGAAAGGTATGCGAAAATAACGAGTGCCGGAAGGCACGAGTTATTTTCGCGGACCTTTCCCTTTTGAGGCAAATATTTCCCCATATTAACCACAAGCTGATGAAATAAATTATATTTCCTCTGATTATTTTGTCAACGAATGCCACTTTTAAAACTTAAAAGCCTAAAAAACTTAAAAAAGTAGTTCCAGTTCCTACGGTTCCTCCGGCAGGAGGAAAATATTCACTTTGACGGGGAAATAATTCCCCCAGCTTAAATTACGACATTTCTTTACCCATAACATTTCTAAAAATAGACACATGAAATATAATATATCCTCTTTTGCCAGAGCAAGGCTCATATAAATAGGACTCGGTGTTTAATCGTAAACAAAGTTTGACGAACTTTTTTGACAACGAGTACACACTTTCATATCCCGTTCAGAAAATTGATCAAACATGCAACTCTATACAATATATTTCCGCACGTATTTGTGATGACGAGCCCAAGTTCAAAGATATACAACAATCCCAGAAGCCCATCTGGAACCGAGGACATGGCTCTGTTAGAAATACAATCCATGGATACGTTCTCGCCCGATAATGTCAATACAGCCCGAGATTCATTTATTGATTTTATCAGTAAGGAACTTGCAGTTGCTAAGAGCAGGTATTTTCAAAATCTCAGATACGTATATGATTTGCTGAAAAATGCGTTTTTAGAATGTGTTTTTCAATCTTTTTATTCTCCATATTTGGTAATTTAGGTCATATACTTTGTTGTATATACGATAAAAAAAAATAATGTTTTTCGGTTAATCATTAACAGCAAAAAAGCTTGATGATCTAAGTAAATAACTGGGGGGTCCAAATTATTACCCAAATGACTGTTTTTTACTTAAATTGCGCTAAAGTCCCAGATGGCGCAATTCTAAGCCCACCTCCGGCCCGTCGGGCGCACTCGATCGTTAAAGTCGCATTCCACGAATTAGGGTCCTTTTCTGCTTTTTTTTCCCCCGCTCAATGAACATAATGCCAAGCTTTCTAGTGAGAATTTAACGATAACCCGACGGATGTTATGGCTAAGATAAAACTGGTAACCTGTTATCGATCTTCGTTACGGACGGTTTCGGCAGAAAAACGGGTACCAGAAGTTACGATTCTTTGAGCTTCGGCTGATCATTCAACATCGCAATGAAGCGATTTTCTGAGTATTTTGGAAGACTCAATGGGGTGAAAAAGGGCAAAAGTTGTTTGAATATTACTTCGGGATTATTTGGCAAAGGGTTACTTGAGTTCGACCTTTCTTGTATCGTTGTCTGCGCATGTCATATTCTTCGAAGATTCGACCTGTCTGCTACATACATGTATGACGCATCACCAATCTCCATATAATGGAGAAAATGAAAACGCCGCTAATAAAGTAGCAATTGAGAAAATGACTATGGAAAAATGTAGCCTGTTTTCGCTTCAAATATCTTGAAAATTTAATTATTTCAAGTGGGAGAAATAGTTTTCACAAATACTCTTGTTTTACTGCACATCTTTGAACACAGTTTCTAAATATAGACTTCAGGGAAACCAGGGTTCATGCAAAGTTTTTTTCCACACAGATATCAACAAGAAGTGTCTGGGTTTATACCGAAGCTATTACCCAAGCCTGTAGGGGTTCTTTCAATAAATGGCGTGGTGCATAGGTTACATGCTAGCTGATCATGGCTGAATGAATCGTACCAGAAAGCGTTTTATTGAGCGTTTGCTTTATTTTGAAATTCAAAGTAACGGTTATCGTTTTGAAAAGTAGTCCGGTTCTGTACCCAGAATGCCCAAATCAGATAGATGTGTATTTGAAAAATGCCACCTAGCGGGAGATCATGTTTTTTTTATTGATGGAAACCAAAAATTAAGTGTGGCTCAGGCGATGGTATCTCTTTTTGAAAGCGTAGAAAACATGGTGGGAAAAGGAGAAAAATGCTGGTTACCAGCATTTTTCTCCTTTTCCCTCAATGTTTTTCCCCAAAGACTTCTTTGTCAGCATCGTTTGGAGACGGGATTATTTGGTAAAGGGTTAAAGAAGAATATTGGTCTACAGTAACCCGGAATAAAAGGCGGAATGACTTTCGTAGTTTTTGTCAATCATGCATTTCCTTATAAATTTCTTACTATGCATAAATGATTATGTCGTCATTGTTCGTATTACAAGAAGTATGCATAAATGATGAAATGTTATAATTGTTCGTATTACATGAAATACGCATAAATGATCAATGTTATAATTGTTCGTATTACAAGAAATATGCATAAACGATAAATGTTATAGATCTAGTTGTTCGTATTACAAGAAGTTCTATGCATAAATGATAAATGCTGATATGTTCGGAGTACAAGAACTATGTATGACATAAATGCTGTAATTGTCATATTACAAGAACTATGATTAATAGTATGCATAAATGATGAATGTTGTAATTGTTTATATTACAAAATAATTTTGTGGTAAACACCATGAACCAAGTTTTACATCACGTGTGTTCAAGTGCTTGTGAGTGTGTTGCATGTTTTTATTTATATAATAATTATCACATTGTATGAAGAAAAACAAAAATAACGTTTATTCACATTTCTAATTACTTTCAGTTATACAATGTGATAAAATATGGTCGATAGGTAAAACAAGTAGGTCGTGGTTCTAGGTACTGGAGATTAAAGCTTTATATTTCGTACTAAGCATATTTTACGAAAACCAGTCTTGTAGACCACAAGAAGTAGTGCTTAATATACGTATGTTTGAGCGACATGTGTGTTGAGTGCACTGTATTTTTTATCGATGTATAAATAATGCACGTATATTTTCATTTCAAGTTCAATATGATACAAATACAATCAAACCTGAATCATTGACCTCATAATCCCTTCCTAAACAACAAACCGATGTCTCTTTTAAACTGAAAGTAATCGCAAAAGACTAAATCAAAGTTGATAAAAATGAGCTGTATGTCTCTGATAGGGCAGAAAACCGTGTTGGAAGATTCATTTTTCCACAATACTTTCAAAAGCCTTCTTTTGCAAGGTCGTTAATAGTGAGGTATAAGTTTAAGACATTAGGAGATTTATCTGTATTCGATTTGGAGGCGATTTTGGGCTGCATATCTTACGAAGTATCTCACGGTATGTCATTGTTTAGAATTTGCTTCAAGTTTTTCTGAAGTGCTTGGAACACTTCTACAGCGAAGTAAACATACTGAAGATTTCAAGCCGATTTCGAAGTTCTCACCTCATTGGACAGTTTAGATGCAAGATCAGTCTACACGTTCTGTGCAGTCTGATCTTAATGTACACTATCCGCAAAAGTACCGCTTAGCGACCGAAAGGTCAATCGTAGCTGTACTGGCATTTAAATGTCATTTGAAAGAATAAACGAAATTCACTTTACTTTCAGTGTACTGGTGGCATTTACCCATGTTCCGACGGACTTTGCTGGTATCGGCAGCTGAAAAATTGGAGTTGAAGCAGTAAAATTCACTTTATTACCTATTTACATTTTGGTTTCTTATGCATTGGAAACAAATCTTATTAAATGAATAAAATTTGGTAAAGACAATCAGTTTTTTAAGTAAATACTTACTAACAATGTACACTCAACAAAACTTCTAAACGGCCACTTTTAAGCCGGATTTCCCCGTATACCTCTTCCGCTCTCCAGAAAAGAGACAGTTCATTTAGTATGATTTTTTTCGAGAATAATTGACCGATGTAAGAGCCTACTCACGTCTAAGTTTGAAAAGAATAAGTTGACTTGTTCTTCAGTGTTTCTTTCAAATTTGGTAAAGTACGTCTGAATAAAAAGGCACCTTTGAGTACCAGGTGAAAACTGCACACGGCTGTTTTTGTTTAATGTTTAAGGAAAAAAAGAATTTACAAATGCTGTTTGTTTGTTTTATCTCCTTACCAAACGACGAAATATTAGATTAGTCCAAATTCAAAGCATTTACAGACGACAAAGTTAAATATGTCTCAAATAATCAGCAGCGTCTGTATTCACCAACCATTCTTAAGTACATTCTTTGTCTTATTCTTCAGAATTTTCCAAACTTGAAAGTAACACAACTTCTGATTGGCTAAACCAAATGGTTTAGCCAATCAGAAATTGCGTTGCTTTCAAATTTGGAAAATCTTTGAGAATAAGACAAAGAACATTCTTAAGAATGGTTGGTGAGTACGGATCTAGGTTTGTCTAAGAAAGGCTAGAAAACATAGTTGAAAAGGGAAATATTTTTTTTCCAAGGGTTTTCAAATGGCATCTTTGTCAGAGTCACTCCAGTTACTAGTATGGTACAAGTAAAGTACAGTTAACTCACTCTGTGTGTGATAGAAATAAAATAATTAATGAATCGATTTGACAAGGCATCTTCATAGTCTCTGGCATTTTCGCTTATTTTCAAATTCCGGAAATAAAGACACTTACTGCCGACTAAATCTCGGGATCCCTGTATCGGTTGGAGATCGTTTTATCAACATGACCATTTAGGAAGTATATTCCACTACATGTCTTGATTTCAAACGCATGTTTATCGCGCTACATAGGCATTTATATGAATATGTCCGACCTACAAGGCGGAAATAAGTTTTTCTCAGTTCAACCCGAAATATTAATATGGCATGTTCTGGACTTTTTTTATTATTATGTACAGAAATATTACGTAAAAGTTTAAAAGTTGAAAAAATAAAAGAAAAGTTGAATTTCCTTCATTTGTGATACAGGTGCTTGTTACTGAGAATTTTGTATAAGCGAACACAATGTGGCAGAAAAAAAAGTGCTCGGAGAGAGCTATTTCTTCTTCTGTCACATTATTTTAAAAAGAGATAAGTTTCAAGACGAAAGAAATCGTCCGCGAGTTGTAAGTTGTTACACTTTATCGAGATAGTCATGTAATTTAACCTTTAAACGGCTAAATGAATAAAATGAAGTTTTCCAGCCAATGATACATGTATATACCGAAACTTTGCGATTACAAAGTTCCTAATGGTTGAAAAAAACTCACCGTATCGGACAGTGTAGATCAAGATCAGACTGCACGTTCTGTGCAGTCTGATCTTGATCTACACTGTCCACAAAAGAGCACTGAGTCGCGCTTAGCAGCCTAAGGGTTAAGTATGCCATACTAACTCCAAGGCTAAGATTCATATCATGATCCACATCAAGACTTATTTTAAAGCAATCTTCTAACTTGCATTCTTGGCCTTATTCTAGATGTAAAAAGTAGCACAAATTCTGATTGACTGAACCATCTGAGCTGCAATCTGGGTTAAGATGGTTTAACTCATCTCCGTGATGCATTATACCAAGCAATTATCAAAATAATGGCATGCAACACCCGAAAAGGGACATTCGGACATCTGCGTAAAGTGTCGTTTCTGATCAGCCTGCGCAGACTGCGAAGGCTGATCCGAACCGACAATTTCCATTTTTATGCAATTTTCTGTTTTGCACAAGTCTACTGTAGCACAAAAATCTAATGTAGTCGTAAAGTGCCGTCTCGGATTAGCCTGCGCGGACTGCGCAGGCTGATCCGAAACGACACTTTACGCAAATGTCCGAATGCCCCTTTTCGCGTATTGCAAGCCATATAGTTTCGGATCTATAAAGTCCGTATTGTCTCTCTCACAGTCTCACACAGATGATTGGGAAACAGTCCATTCATTCAAAGTATAACGCAGCATTCGGTGTCTCGGTTTCGACCATGCTCATAATTGTACTCGGAAGTACGGTAGGGCCTACTTGGGAGTGAAATTCCGCTTGAGCGCGAATTTGCTGCTCCTTCTCTGAACTTTCTCCCTTGATGTACATGTATACCATCGTAGACACCGGTGTTCCTTTCGTTCCTCCTCATCTCATTTTCATAAGATAGTGTTACAGGGCATCTATAACCAGAAGATGGCTGCATACTACTGACATTTGAGCTTCGCGGTGTGAAGTTTCCTGCATTTACTGATTGGGAAGTTTGGCTCGGGCGATACGTCGTTTGCCTGGTCGCTGACGACGTATTTGTCGTCACTGGTTTGTTGTCAGGCAGAGAGATGTGCGTTTCTGCTGTCGAGAATGTAACAGGGGTTGATGAATTGTTTAACGTACGTTTCATCATTGGTGAAGAATTTGCGGTCGATTTATGCACGCTTGTTGATTGCCCCTGACTTAACGGTATTTGAGAAACTGACGATTTTGGTCGACTTGTGGTTCTGTGCCATAGCCCACCCGGATCTCCACGAACACGTACACTTTTCCCGTCGTTGAGAGACGTGAGTTTGGCCTCGAGAATAAAGCTAATAATTTGGACTCGGATCTGGTCGCATTTCCCGAGTCTTTCTAACTGTTGAAACACCCATAAACGCCGATTGTCCGCAGTAACCCAGTGACCGTTGTGCAGAGCGACCCGAATAACTGGAATTTCCTCTACACTGCATCTGAAGGAAAAACAGCAAAAGAGAGTAAGAATAAAATGAGTTGATGACTACAGACAGCTGAAACACTTTAAATCGAGCAACAGTAGCACCTAGTTATGTGTTTCGTTCCCTATAACAGTTTATTTGCTAACAAGAAACATTTGTGGAATTTGAACAGAGAGAGACAGAGAAATAGACAGAGAAACAGAGACAGACAGACAGACAATAAGAGAAGAAAGACATAGGCAGCCAAATAGACGGACAGACGGGCAGAAGGACAGACAGACAGACAGACTGACTGACAGAGATAGAGGGGAAAGATAAACACAGATAGACAGGAGAAGACGAGGTGATGAGATCAATAGACACAGTTAACGCAAAAACTGACAGACCTATCTAAGGCTTTGAAAGTATCTTCCAACAAATTTTGAATTTACCCTGAATCTCACCTCTATTCATCCCAAAATTTCCAGCATTACACATTTTTATCGTACAAAGATCACAGTGTAGGACCGGAAGTATGTATTGTATGTGATATGGGATTATGTACAGTGACGGTCTGTCACTTGGATGTTAAAAATTGTGTTCACAAGATAAGTCAAGCTGTAGTCCAAATATTTAGACGTATACATGCTTGTTTACAGTTCAACATTTATCTATCGAACATTTCACATTTTACTTTTCTTTTGCATGTTACGTCTAAACGGACCCCATTTAGCTCTATGTAGCGAATTCGATTTCCTAAAATCGGAGATAATGTTAAAAAAGCACTGGACCTAACATGAAAGATAACTTAACTGGATACGAATTTACCTTTTTTCTCACTGAAAAAGGGCCACATTCATTATATATTCATCTAGAATTCTATCGTGTAACTTTTTCAACACAATTGCCGCCATCTTTACAAGCATATTTCGGGTTAAATAAAGAACCGACATTCTGAACGATTTTTGAACGAATCAGATTCCGCCCCACCCTCCCCTCCCCACCCCCCACCCCCCCAACACCACGGACCGGATTGTAACATTGGTTTTGTCAACCAAATTTTTAAACTTTTTGAATATTTTGAACTGCACTGAGTAACGATTATGAATTCATAGGCTCTGTCAATTGCCTAAAGATCGGTATTTTTGCTCAATTTCCTATGACCAACATGCATTTCAGATTATGAATAAGTGTCAGCGTGGACCAACCAACCTGTTTTCACAGGCTTAATTGACAATTTTATTTCACGTATATTTAAATGAAGTTCTGTTTACCATTATTTTTTTAACCCCCCCCCCCACAAAAATCAATTTGAAATGCCTGTATAACCATAGTCCCTACTTGAAACACGAATATTCAACGATAACAACATATTCAGCCTTCGGTCTTGTGCCAGAAGCTGATTTGGACATGGGAAAACTTGACCTCATTGCGTGGCTTTAAATATCCATTGAAAAGTAAATGGACAAAGACCTAAAAAACATCATGTATACCAAAACTCAACTAAAATGTTTCCTATCACTAGAAGTATAAATGAACAGTTCTAAGTCATTTATCTTCACTTTTGAAAGTGCGATGAACGGGGCAGATGAGTATAATAGCGTCCACTGGCCCTCTCTTGACAGCAGCACTAGAATACCAGAAAATAAAACAATAATGTATTTTGCAGTGTTTCCACTCAAGCAAATTATTGCGTAAATCAAGTTATGGCATTGAAATTCATGTAATAAATTTTGGCTACACTCGAGACCTCACGCAAGAAAAAAAAAGTTAATAAAAAAAAGCTATTATCCGCTTATCTTGTGAAAAATGACAGATTGCAGTTACTTGGTACCTTTATTGACAATTTTTTCATCAAATCATGCGGAAATACCTATCCATAAATTAACTGACATGAAAAATTGATCGGTAAAAAACCGCAACAACCCATGACACAACAGAATGTTCCGTTAGAAATAATCTGATCAGAGTCACTTCAGAACGTCATTTCAGCTTTTTAATGACCTTAAGCAGAAAATTTCCACAAATACCTTGATATAACAGACTTTTTTTTTGCAAATCACCAACATGGATTGCTTTAATTCTAGTTGAGAACCATTATTATCATACCCTCTAATATGAAATCTTATCCCCAGATTTACAGCTCGGGGGTAAGTGTGCCCTTGAAATTAAAACAAGAAGGCTAGCGGAAACACCGATTTTTGTCCCTTCTATCAATTTATTTGCAGCTGTGAAGAAAGACTAGGAATTTTTTTCAACACTACTTTATCATAAATCATCGGAAAATATTCAGTGTCGTAATAAAAGGGTTGGAACATTTACTCTCAGTAACAGCGAGTGGTCTGGAAAAGTTTTTCCGTCGTAAGTGACCAAACGAAATAGTTCACAAAAAGCTCTGATCCAAAAAGGTCATAAAAATTGCCATTATAACCGATCTTTCCTTGAGAAACATGCATACCGTCTTGTTTTGGTTGCAGTTCGTAAATTAACAGAAGTGAAACTGTTGTTTGCATTCAAATAAGAGGTTCATACAAAAAGGTGACGTCATTCTCTTCATAGTATTTAAGAAAACTCGGATGCATTTCGGGTTCGAAAACAGTTACCCCCTCGAAAACACGTCGATCGACGATAGATCTAATTTCCCATTCATTAAATGAAGCTTTTCAATATTTGCCAAAGTTGTAGTTTACATAATTATATACTTGGAGCCTTACTGCCGTACGTTCATTTATGTTCATGTCTTCATCTACGTAAATAAAGCCATGCACATAAAACATCTTTGGATATATTAAGTAAGTTACAGTCCGATATGTAACACTTAACCAATCAATCAAAACAGTTATCACTCTGTATTTACCACACAAACTCCAGAAAGTATCAGAAACTCATGCAGGACAAGGAATCCGGGCCAATCAAGCCAGACGGTTCAGACTACGTGGGAACGAATTAGTTTTGGGACGAATTACTAGGGCATTTTCTCGACGTTTCTTTTCTTTATAAATAGTCTTAAAACTCGATTTCCCCTGTTATGGACCATTAGACGATTCATTACTTCTTTCTAGACAAAGTTATTTATTTGTGAATGAGGGTTACCCCGTTCTGTAACACTTTATTGGAGGTAAATGAATTTCGTTTAAAAAAATTCTCTTAGTTGCGTTAACTACACTCTTACACGCTGGTTTCACTTCAAAAATAGGGTATTGTGAAATAGAAGCGGATTTAACTCATAAAACGTAAGTTTTTTTACAACCAAGTCTGTAAAATCGGTTCAATATTGATTTATCTTGTTACCAGTATAGGTTTTATTGGGCACTTTGTATTTTAAATGTCCAAATTTGTCGCTCAAACAGCGACAAAATTCGATGTAGGAGTTTGCTAAAGAAACCTATGAAGGGACCGATAAGACCCTACGTTCACGATGAATGTCAAAATGTAAAATAACGTACGTAGGGTCTTATAAATAGGACTAAGTCAAGCTGGTGCTATTTCAGTTACTTTGATAGTTATTATAAAATAGTCATACCCAGTTACTTGTTTGTTATGTATAGACCATATTAGTAACACGGATGTGCGCTGTATGCTTTGGCCAATTTATTTTTGAGGGTTGATGATAGATCTAGTGATTTCAAAAAGATTCATTCTTTTCTCCGCTGATCATATTCTACCATGGTTGTGTAGAAAAGAAACCAGTGGCTTGGGGGGATGATTGTGCGTAGTCCTGGCATAAGAAACTACAGGAAAGCATCGGTACATGTAGGCGCACTGATCACCGCGACAAAACTGAAATAATGTTGAAAATGGCGTCAAACACCATAAAGAAACAAAAAATATAAAAACATAAAAAATATCTTTATTATCCCCCGCCGAAGGCGGAGGGATATAGTTTTAGCGTTGTCCGTCCGTCCGTCTGTCCGTGCATGTGTCCGTCCGGGACAATATCTCCAATACCATTGGACAGAATTTCGTGAAACTTTATAAAAGTGTACAATAACCCATTCCGCCGATACACTGTTTTCTTTTTAAATTCGATGAAAAATGGCCGACTGGGAGCGATTTTAAGTTATGCGGTCAAGTACATTTTTCGTAAGGGGATATCATTTCAACGAAATTGCTTGTTTATTCGGTCAACGAGTAGGAAAACAAAACTTTGGTCGATTCATCGAGGCATACGAAATCATTTGAAACTTAAATACACAAATTATGGATCACCGTTTCAGCGTCATAGGCCAAAACAGGGACTCTTGCGAACGGCATAGACCAAGACCAGCGTATACAGAACGTGCAGTCTGATCTTGTATCTATACCGTCTGTTTGTCTAGTCAAGCCTATATAAGATTCGGGCCTTACTGAATCTCGTGGATTACATTGCGAGCCGTCTGTAGAGATCGGTTCCATATATTTGGAACTGAGAAAGATACATGCTTAAAGTGTGTTATTTTTATTAGCTCGGCTGTTTTCGAAGAAAAAATTTAACCCTTAGCCTGCTAAGCGCGACTCACTGACCCTTTGCGGACAGTGTAGATCAAGATCAGACTGCACAGAACGTGCAGTCTGATCTTGGATCTACACCGTCCGATGACTGCGGAGATATTATTCCCCAAAACATAACTTTGAAATAGCAATATTTGGGATTTTAATATCGAATTAGAAATTTCATTTTAGTTATTTAGCAGGATAAGGGTTAAATACTGTCGTAGCCCTGTAGGCCTCTGCGTCTGCATAGTTGTGCAAAAACTTTGACAAAATTGGCCTGCAACACGCGAAAAGGGGCATTCGGACATTTGCGTAAAGTGTCGTCACGGATCAGTCTGCGCACTCCGCGCAGGCTAATCCGAAACGACTCTTTCCGTTTTTTATGTGATTTTCTGTTTTGCGCAAGTCTACTATAGCACCAAATCTAATGTAGTCGTAAAGTGCTGTCTCGGATTAGCCTGCGCGGAATGCGCAGGCTAATCCGAGACAACACTTGACGCAAATGTCCGAATTCCCCTTTTCGCGTGTTGCAAGCCAAATCTCTTATGACTGACAATATTTAGGTTAAACTTGCACTAGAACTAGTTGTTAACTCTTTCAGCACCAAATAAATAACCTCGACCTCTTTCGACGGCTCTAAATACAATCCATTGAAACTTACAAAGATTTTGACAGTATAAGCTTGACAACACAAGCGGACGGTATAGATCAAAGATCAGACTGCACGTTTCGTGCAGTCTGATCTTGATCTATTCCGTCCGCAAAAGTTAAAAATTGTCGTCGCCTATGGCGCCAAAAGAGTTGATTATCAAAAGAGGAACCATCAAAATGGCAGGTGATATACAAAGTATTTTCTTCCATTCTGAACACACGACTGTGCAATTGGGCACTTATCAATAATCAAATAGATGAATCACAGGCAGGTTTTAGGAAAAATTATTCAGCAATTGATAATATGCTCATAATGCACGCACTTATCCAAAAGTATCTGTCGAAAAAAAGGGGCCGTCTTTACATAATATTCATTGATTACGAAAAGGCATTTGATAATGTCTCTCATAAAATTTTGTTTGAAATCCTTGCAAGGAAGGGTCTATGCTGTACCTTTTTGAAAATTCTATTAAACATATACAAGAGAAATAACTCTTGTGTAAAAGTGAACAGTTCAGGCACGAGTTCTTTCCCTTGTTCGAAAGGCACCCGACAAGGAGATTTAAGTTCGCCGATGATATTCGATCTTTTCATCAACGACATTTGTTCCTATTTAAGGACAGAATGCAATTCTGGCATTTTCGTAACTGAAAATATCCCCAAAATAATTTCTCTAATGTTTGCGGATGACGTAGCAAGTCCAGCCGACACGGTCGTGCAGTTGCAGCGACAAATAAACTCTATAGAAAAGTTCTCGAACGAGATAGGTATGAAAATTAATCTTAGCAAAACCCATGTTGTGGTATTTAGAAACGGAGGTCCATTGAGAAAAAACGAGAAATGGTATTTTCATGACAAACCAATAACCGTATCATCTTTTTACAAATATATGGGTCTGGTATTCAGACCTAAATTAAAGTGGTCTAAGGCTCTATTTGCCCAAGCTGCACAAGCTAAAAAGTCCCTGAATTGTATCCGCGCTCATCATAATCGATTCGGATCTATGCATTATAATGATTTTTTCAAAATTTTGATGCTATGGTAAAACCAATCCTATGCTATGGGGCAGAACTGTGTGGGTTTAGGTATAGGGATACCGTAGAAAAAATCCAAATCTCAGCCTGCAAACAATTTTTGGGTGTGACTAAAAGAACAAGCAACCAGATGGTGTTAGGCGAATGTGGTAGATTTCCCCTATGTCTTGAATATTATGTAAAATTTATAAAGTACTGGTGTAGAATAATACAAATGCCAAGCCATAGATACCCTAAACAGTGTTACTTGATGTTAAAAAGACTCGATGACGATAACAGACACACATATGCATCAGAAGTTCGAAACTTATTATTCAGTTATGGATACGGATATGTCTGGATTGCACAGGATATAGGAGATATAAATTTATTTATTTCGGGATTTAAACAAAGGCTTAGGGATTCTCTACAACAAGAATGGCATAATTCTCTAAGTAATTCAGGGAAAGGGCATTTTTACATGCAGTTAAAATCACTTTTAAATGTAGAATCTTACTTATCTTTCGATCTGCCATTTGATTTAAGGAAAGTGTTAGCAAAATTTCGTTGTTCGGATCACAATTTAAATATCGAAGTAGGGAGACACTATAATGCCCCGAGAGAGGAAAGGCTTTGTACTTACTGTCTTGAGACAATCGCAGCCGAAGTTATTGAAGACGAATGCCACGTATTTTTCTTTTGCCATCGATACGATTATTATAGGAAAATATATATAGGCGAGCCAAGGAACAAAACAAGTGATTCATTCTTTAGATTCATGTCAAATCCTAACCAATTCAGTCTCCTTAATATTTCTAAATTCATACACAAAATTTTACAAATTAGGAATGAAAGCACTTAAATAACACATACTCCAATTACATGGACCGCCACTGTGAAAAGAGAATATTCGAAAACATTGGCAATATCTATCTGTATCCTGTCCAAGAGGCTGATTTGTAGCAATTTGGATGAGCTAGGGCTCGGGATCAGAGGGCCCTAGTGAAGGGGCTGATCTTGAGCCTCAACTTACATGGTTTTAAAAAATTTAAATATGGAAGAAACATATGAGCCCCTGTTAAATTATTGACTCTTCCTGCAAGGTAATGTTTTACAACATGTTTGAACCATAGGCCGGTGGCCTATATTTTATAATAGCCATTTTAAATGTAACAAGTTGATAGCACCTGAACATTGCGTGAAATGGAGGAAATGCACTCTAAGTGCATTTTCTCCTTTTCAATCATTGTCAATCGCCGACTGCAGACGCTTTAAATTTGGACAAGGCTAAAATTTTTACACCTGTAAGATGTTAAAAGTTTAATAATTGTGAATTTATGTACTTACGTAGGCGAGAGAGTATATTTCAAAACGCTTGAATTATGAGCTGGTGGCTTATATCTTAGAATAGGTATTTTGAATAGAACAAGTTGATACCACCCGCACATTGCTTGAAATGGAGGAGATGCACGCTAAGAGCATCTTCTCCTTTTCAATCAATGTCAACTATCGACCGCAAACGTTTTGAATATGGACAAGTCTAGAATTTTCACATCTGGTCGGTGTTAAAAGTTTAATCAATGTGAACTTATATATTTTCTTCTGTAAGATAGCATTATAAAATGTTTGGTGGCCTTTGTTTTAGAATAGTCATCTGAATTGTAACAAGTTGATAGCACCCGAACATTGCATGAAAAGGAGGAAATGAGCGCTACGAGCATTTGCTCCTTTTCAATCAATGTCAAACGCCGACCGTACACGTTTTGAATTTGGACAAGGCTAAAATTTTCACATCTGATAAGTTTTATAAGTTTAATTATTGCGAATTTATGCATTTTCCTTTGTAAGATAGTGCATTGCAAAATGTTTGAATCATGGGCCGGTGGCCTATAATTTAGAATAGCCATTTTGAATGGAACATGTTGATAGCACCCGAACATTGCATGAAATGAAGGAAATGCACGCTAAGGGCATTTTCTCCTTTTCAATCAGTGTCAACTGTCGACTGCAGATAGTTTTAAATATGGACAAGTCTAGAATTTTCACATCTGGTAGGTGTCAAAAGTTTAATTATTGTGAACTTATGTATTTTCTTCTGTAAGATAGCATTATAAAATGTTTGGTGGCCTATGTTTTAGAATAGCCTTTCTGAATGCAACAAGTTGATAGCACCCGCACATTGCGTAAAATGGAGGAAGTGCAAGCTATGAGCATCTTCTCCTTTTCAGTCAATGTCAACTGTCGACCGCAGACGTTTTGAATATGGACAAGGCTAGAATTTTCACATCTGGTATGGTGCTAAAAGTTTAATTATTGCAAATTTATGCATTTCCTCTGTAAGATAGTGTATTGCAAAATGTTTGAATCATGGGCCGGTGGCCTAAATTTTAGAGTAGCCATTTCGAATGTAACAAGTCGATAGCACCTGACAGGCGTGTGAAATGGAGGAAATGCACGTTGAGAGCATTTTCTCCTTTTCAGTCAATGTGGACTGCCGACTGTAGACTTTTTGCACATGGGCAAGGCTAAAATCTGGGAAAGTGTTAAAAGTTTAATTTTTGTGAATTTATGCATTTTCCTCTGTAAGAAAGTATATTATAAAATGTTTAAATCATGGGCCTATGGCCTATAACTTAGAATAGTCATTTCGATTATAACAAGTTGAAAGTACCCGAACATTGCGTGAAATGGAGGAAATGCACGCTTAGAGCATCTTCTCCATTTTAATCAATGTCAAACGCCGACCGTACACGTTTTGAACTTGGACAAGGCTAAACTTTTCACATTTGATAAGGTGTTAAAAGTTTAATTATTGTGAATTTGTGTATTTTCTACAGGTAAGATAGTATATTACTAAATGTTTAAATCATGGGCCGGTGGCCTATATTTTAGTATACCTATTTTGAATGTAACAAGTTGATAACACCCAAACATTGCCAGAAACGGAGGAAATGGACGCTAAGAGCATCTTCTCCTTTTCAATTCATGTCGACTGCCGACTCCAGATGTTTTGAATTTGGACCAGGCTAAAATCTGGCGAGATATTAAGTTTATTTTTTGAAAATTAATGCATTTTCCTCTGCAAGATAGTATATTGTAAAATTATTGAATCATGGGCCGATTGGCTATAATCTATTTCAATGTAATAGGTTACTAGTACTCGAACATTGAGGGAAATGGAGGAAATACACGTCAAGAGGATTTCCTCCTTTTCAATCAATGTCTTCTATTAATTAACAGACCCAACTTAATGTGCCACAGTTTACTCATCTGCAGACGCTAACATTCTGGATAAGGCTAAAATTTTCGGATTTTATACGAGGTTAAAAATCTAAAGTTTAAATAATTGTGAATGGTTCTGTCCTGTTGAGAAAATGTTATACAAAAATGTTTTTATCCTCTGGCCGGTGGTCTACGTTTTCGAAAAGAAAAATGAACTTAAATTTAACGATTGTAAGCAGTGAGAGCATTGTGTGAAAAGGAGAAAATGCTCAGAACGGGCATTTTCTCCTCTACAAACAATGTCTTCTACTGTTATAGAACGAATCCAACCCAATTGAGAGGTTGATTTATTATTAGCAGATGTTTTCAATATATTGGATAAGTCAAAACTTCCTCGTCTTTCGAACGATAATGTCTCGGTTTGAATGATTATCAATATGTGAAATCTTGTGAGGGAATGTCTTGTAAAATTGCTTATATATTATGGGCCGGTGGCCTATATTTGTGAATAAAATATTTGAAATATTTAAAAAAATATTTGTAACCATCAAAATATTTTTGACACGGTTATGCCCCCTCTTCGACTAGGAATTTTCACTAGAAACAACTGCAGCCCAGCGTTGGCATCGGCCTGTGGTACTCTTGTTTATCTTATAGGCTTGACTGCAAAATTAGACTTCACGTTCTTTGCCGTCTGATCAATATTTATTTCGTCCGCAATATCCCCTGATTTCGCCAATGGAATTGAGGTAGAACCCCCCCCCCCACACACACACACACACTTCTTGTGCAACATGGCATAAAATTTCTTGTTAGTTGATAAATAAGGATTTATACAGATATAATACTTCTGCACAGTTTTAAATGACCAGAAATTCCTTTGATGTCTTTCTTGAAATTATTTGTTGATACTTTTGTCAGTTTCCTGAAAAAGGAGGTAATTATTATCTCCCTTTGTAATGAGAATATGGTGGTTTTAGATTTATAAATGATAATTCTAAGATGGAAAAAAAGGAAAAAGTGGCTCGGTTAAAGTAGTACAATAATACTCATTTTTAATGGTAGTAAATTTTTAGGATAATATTATAGTGGAAATAGCTGTTTTCCATTAGAAGTCTCCTACCTTAAAAAGGATTAAACTGATAAACAAATTAAAAGAAATTTTCCGGCCAAAATTCAACACAAATTTTACCATTTTTCAATAAATTTCACAGAAAAAGCACCCATCGTAAAGGTAAAGCTAGATCCGTGTAGTTTGATTTTGATTTACACTTCCGCAAAACATTGAGCTGGGTCCCAGGGGTTATACCCCATAAGTCATGCTCTATGAAAGGGGAGCATAAAATGCTTCTGCTAAAAGATCAGCCTGTGCATTTTCTGTATGACAAAGGGCTAGTCCACCTCATGAACTATTCGTTTGTATGACAAATTTGATTTGATGGATCCCAAATTAAGGGACGCCTTGCTTGGTACAGTGCATTACGGAGACGCCGTAAGCCCACTTTTGCCTGAGCATCGCACGTATATAAACGTTCGCTGTGCATAGAGAACTTACCGGTTGTTACATACATCATCCAACGTTTCCCCGATCGTCTTGTGACTGTGATTACACCTGGAATCGAAATAATTATTTATAGAATCCTGGGAAAAGCGAATATCCGACGGTCTTAAGCGAGCCATGCTCTCCGTATTTAATGTATGATAGGCAAAACAGACAAACTATATGGTACTCTTCGTAATAAACATGGAAATTACGCACTACCATTCACCTTATGTACTTGAAATATGTGATAAAGATAGTTACAAGCAATAGGAGTGTAAAGATTATGCATGTTGGCAATTTGCATTTTCTAGGAACGAGGGCTTCATTAAATCGAAAGTAGGCTATTTACACCTACTTTCTTTCGTGAAATTTCAGGCTCGTATTCGCAAACCTTTCAAACTTGCATTCTTAGTGGAATTCTCGAAAATTTCTAAAGATAAAAGTAACACAACTTCTGATTGGCTAAACCTAACGGTTTGACGAGGTTCATTTCTTAAATAATTAGCCCGCCCGGATACCTCAGTGGTTAGCGTAACGGACTCGCGTCTCGGTGTTTGTGAGTTCCATACCCGAATGTGGCAAACTTTCTGTCCGATGATATTTTGACTCTCTCCTCTGATGTATGTGAGAAAAGTAGTCAGTGACTTGGAAAGAAATTTGTGTAAGTAACGTTACTGGTGTGAGAAGGCCAGAAAACACATGCGTAGGTGCACTGATCGCCGTGATATGAACTAAGCTGTTTAAACGGCGTTAAACTGCAATCCAATCAATCTTAATTTGATGGATTTGATTGGTGATAAAATCCTTTTTCAATCTATTTCCGTTATATCGCGGTGTCCAGACCAGTCATCCAAGCACTCCTGGATTTTCTTTTATCTGTACTCCGCAAAACATTCTTCCCAAGCCACTGGCTTCTTTCACAATAAACGTTGTCCAAACATTTGTTCAGCGGTTAGGGAAGAATGAAGCCTGTGGCAATGATTATACTCTATCACCAATCCTCGAAAAGAATTAGGCCTAGCTGGTAATCGAAGTAACGACCCGGACTCCGTATTTACCAACCATTCTTATGACGATTCTTAGTCTTACTCTCAAGATTTTTTCTAAATTTGAAAGTAACACTACTTCTGGTTGGCTAAACCAAATGGTTTAGCCAATCAGAAGTAGTGTAACTTTCTAAATCTAGAATAAGACGAAGAATGATACTTAGAATGGTTGGTAAATACTGGTCCTGACATCACCTAATGAGCGGCCGGGCCAGGTTGAACAAAATTCAAGTGTCAGGTTAAATTTGTGAATTTTCTTTCGTGATATAAGTCCTCTTGTCCAATCCCTGAAGGGACAGGGTGTTCACGAACAAACGTTATGAATAACAAGAAATATGAATACAGTTAAATTCGTTAGCAGTATAATATGAAGAGAAATGATGAAAACAGTTCTGAAGTAGCCTCTTTTAAATTGTTTTGCATATGGTTGAAAGCGGAATTATCAATAACATTTAAGAATGGGGAAGCATGTTTTTTGTACTAAAATGAAGCACCTTTCAAACATCGACGATTTGTCGTTATCAGAAGGCGGGGTTTTATCACCACTCTCAATGCTTAACCACACCCACCTACTCTTACTAGGAGTATTTTAGTAGGAACCCATTTTCTTCACTAACAACGCAATAAAACCGATTGTTCCCCTAGGTAGGCATAGTTATTCACGTTGCGAATTGAATCACCAAATTCAAGATATAACATCTGTTTTCATTGTAGCAAGAAACGAAATAAGTTGTTTTACAACCCGTTTTCGTGTAAGACAATAGAGCGATAGCCTGCCATCGCAGTTTGTATTCGGTTTTACGCGAGGAAAAACGGGTACCAAGTCTTTTACGTTAAACAAAATAGAAAACTCGCCAATACTCATTGCTATTAGTTTATCCATATGATTAAGATTATGGATGTTTTGTTAGAGTTTAACATATGTATGGCCATAAAGTACAACTTTACATAGGTAAATATGATTATTACGTGATTTTTTAGTCATTAACACTTTTAGCCAATGTCGGTAAATTTCTACTGTGACCTTCATTTTTTTGCGTAGTTTACATATATTTGGCCAATCACAAAATGAGTAACAATTCATTTCCTCCTAGTACTCAAACTAGGTCAAAAGTGAGATCATACAGCTACGTCGAAAAATGACGAAAATACACAGATGTTCCGTGGAATCAAAATCGAAAGTAGGCTAGGCACCATTTTTAACCGCAGATTAAAAATTTACCCTATACAGCTTTAAGCATGATTTCAACTGTTTCTGTAGACAACGTAGTTCAAGATCTGACAGCCTTTTTTGCGGACAGCATAGATCTAGATGGCTCTGCACGGAACCATAAACTGGTCCCTGTTGCACCTTTGTAGTATACTGGTCTGTCTCACAAATAGATATTTATAAATAAGCCGTGCTCTTTGAAAAAGGGGCTTGATGCATCTGCGAAAAGTATTGACCCAGGTCAGCCTTCGCAGTCTGTGCAGGCTGACCTGAGTCAAAACTTTTGCTATGGGTCAATTTTCAGCATGTCAAAGGACCAGTGTACCTTATGATTCAGATGGTTGTTAGAGAAAATGTTTTTTTATAGATCCATAATTATGCCAAGACTTGCTTGGTATCATGCATCACGGAGATGCATTAAACCGCTTTTTGCTAGAGCATGGATCATTACCACCTTACACAAACACGTGCTATACATTTATATGGGGCATGCCATTTGAAAAGGGGGCTTAATACATCTGCGAAAAGTATCGACCCAGGTCTACCTGCGCAGTCCGCGCAGTCTGACCTGGGTCGAAACCTTTCGCTATTGGTCATTTTTTTTGTATGCTCCAGGTCCAGTCTATCTCATGATTAAGTTGGTTGTTAAAAAAGTGGATATTATGGATCCATACGTATGTGATTGTTTGCTTGGTACTATGGATCACGGAGATGCATTAATCCCCCTGTGAGATAGGATAGTATACTCTGAAGTCTTTACCACACAATATCCCGATTTCAAACGACACTGACTTCTGATTAAATTATCTTGATACGTGATAGAATGAACGTCGTGCACCAGGGCTGTAAATATTGTACAAGAAAAATAATGATATTCAACCTTTTATCACACTGTCCTCGAGTTTTAATGACCTTGACGGAGAATGGTTTTGAAAACATTGTATGAAAAGGAGAAAATGCTGGTAACGAGCATTTTCTCCTTTTTCCACAATGTTTTCCTTTCTTATACAGACAAAGTTCATCAATTAATCTAGATTTTTTTTATCGCCTGCCAATGCTTCAATTTTAATGGGTATAAAAGTTTGTTGTGTGTGAAAAAAATGAATGCTTTAAATAATGTCTTGAAAGTATAATACACCTGAGCTATGCTCTGTGAAAAGGAGGCTTACTGCATTAAAAAAAAAAGTATCGAACAAGGTTAGCCTGCGCAGACCTGGGTCGATACCTTTAGCCACCAATGGTCAATTTTTACATGTTAAAATGATCAAGTGTACATTATGATTCAATCGGTTGTTAGACAAAATAAATAAGAATTCACAATTATGTGATGACATGCTTGGTATCATGCATCACGGAGATACATTAAATTCCCTTTTCCCAGAGCATGACTCAATTATAGTGTGACAAAATACGCTTATGTACATGTACATGTAATAACAAATGCTGACAATAAATCTGATAACGAACAAGCTGACGATTAGTTTTAACTCATATCCTGCTGAGCGCGAATCACTGACCTTTTGCGGACAGTGTAGATCAAGATCAGACTGCACAGAACGTGCAGTCTGATCTTGGATCTACACTGTCCGATAAGGAGATATTATTTCCCCAAAACATAACTTTGAAAGAGCAATATTTGGGCTTTTAATATCGAATTGAAAATTTAATTTTAGCTCTTTGGTAGGATAAGGGTAAAACTTGAGGGAGCGAAAGGTTATCAGTTGTTTTACTTCCAACAAGATGTTGATAATTCAGATTTAACCCTTTACCACACGAATGAAATTTTAAAGTTGTCCAAATTCAAGGTACATGTATTTGAAGACGACAAGCTAAAGTTGACTCAAATGATAGAATTTGTCTTTGATAGGGTAGAAAACATTGTGGGAAAAGGAGAACATGCTGGTTACCACCATGTTCTCCTTTTCCCACAGTGTTTTCAAAAGCTCTCTTTCTCAGGGTCATTAAAACTCGAGATTGTGTGATAAAAGGTTGAATGTAAAAATAGCTCTATATGAGCAACACCTGGACATGTAATTACCAACCATTTTTAAAGATAAATCCTTACAGCTAGAGAGATAGAGAGAAAAAAAAAAAACGTTGTTAAAACTTGAAAGTATATAGAATGACTCAGCTGTGTAAATATAGATAGATTACCAATATATTTGGTGTACAGGATAGAAAAACTCAAGGGATTTGTCCTCATTTCAAACCAGAAATTAGAAACAGCGATTGATTTGAAGGCCTCTAAAACATGAAATGCATTTTCTACTCTTCGTAATCTGTGCAACCTTGCAGCAGTTAGATGCAACATTCGGCATGAAGGTACAATATTGATTATAGTTTGATAAAAACCTTAAACCAAATGGTTTAGCCAATCAGAAGTTATGTAACTTAAAAAAAAAAAATCTGGAAAATAAGACTCAGAATAGTTGGAGAATATGAGCATTGGTCTTATTGTGTATTTTGATGGATCCACTGGGTATTTCGTGGGAGTGTCCTTGGGCAAGACACCTCAGAGCCCTAGTCTAGGACTGGTGAAACCTTTGAATCACCTGAACATGTGAGCTGTTGCCATGATATAACTGAAATAATATTGAAAGCGGCGTAAAACACTATTAAATCAATCAATCAATCTTATTGTGTTTTAACGCACCACCTCTCCAAGTCGACTTTTTGTGTAATGCAACAAACGGCTCACAGAGCATTTTTTTTCTTTAACCACTATGTTTTCAGTTACACATTTATGAATCTTTAATACAGGTTAGTTGTCTATATTGTAAAAGAATGTTTTCAAATGAGAGCTACTGCTCTGCGCAAATGGGTATCGCAAAAGATATCGACTCGGGTCAGTCTGAAAAGGCTGATCTGGGTCGAAATTTTTTGCTATTGGTCGATTTTCTGCATGTCAAAGGACAAGTCTACATAATTATTCAGCCAGTTGTCAAACAAAATGAATTTTATGCATCCATAACAACATGCCTTGCCTGGGTTTAATGCTTAACGGAAATGCATTAACCCTTCACCACGAGCATGAAGTAGAGGCCTTTTGAAAACATTGTGGGAAAAGTAGAAAATGCTGGTAACCAGCATTTTCTACTTTTTCCACAATGTTTTCTACCCTGTCAATAAACGTCAGCTAATTTGTACCACTTTCAGATTTGCTGTCAGCAGATGCTTTCAATTTGAAAGAGTCTAAAATTTTGCCATGTGTGAGAGGGTTAAACCCCATTTTGTCAGAGGGCCGCTCTTATATACTTCTAGCTATTGACTGTAACAAGCTCGACGGCTTGAATCTCCTCAAGTTACATTTCACCAAAGAATCTCTGGTTTGAAATCAAACCTTTGCAGTGACAAAAGCGATTTACATCTACTTTAACGACGTTCGCGACAGTTTCCATTTTCACGCTTCGTGTAACTATCACGCTCACTTTTTACTCGAAAAACGGTGAGCACCTAACACAATTGATCTTGCCACACTTGTCAATGTCTGCAGAATGGATTAACCAAGAACTAAAACGGGTCGTTTCATGTCAGCAAAATGAAGAAAAAAAGTGTTTGAATCAAGCCAATAATTATATGCAAGGCAAGAATCCAAAATTACGCTTTCAAAAGATCGGACTCTAAGTCAAAGTGAATCACCTAACTACGTCACCTAACAACGGAAACGTGGACACAGATGCTACTACTAGCTCTCTATCTGGCAGACGTATCGTCGTGCTAAAACATCTTTTCAGATGCAGATGCTTTCAGTTTGGTCTAGTCCAAAATTATGTCACTTGGTAAAGACTTGCAGAAAACGAGGGGCTGTACATAACTCTTTCTCCTTTACCAGGTTGTCCCTTAGCTTGATGAGTCTGCAGCAGACAAGCAGACAACATTAGAAAACATTGATGTCAAAAGGAGAAATTGCTCCTAACGATTGATTTCTCTTTTTCGCACAATGTTTTCTGTGATACATGAATACCAGGTTTTGTTTTAGCGTCTGCAAACGCGTCAAATTTAGAAGAGTCTAAAATTAGTCCTATGGAAATGGGTTAAGTGCTAACATCAGTATTACATTCATATACTATGAATTGGTTTATTATGACCAACAAACTTGATTCTTATAAACATTGTTGTATTATTGAAAAAAAATGAGGTAATTTATTTCATATAATGTCTTTATCTTTGACAAACCCTACATTTACTCATTAATTAGTGCCCCACCCACAAACTTAAAATATATTTTCTGAAAAAAATAAGGCTGGTGACCTATTTGTTTTAAGCCTGATTCTTTTAGTTTAGTACCTGAATATTATTTATAGAAAAAATAAGAAAAATCTGAATATAAGAACATTTAAAAAAAAAAATTTAAAAGATACTCTTTGGTTTTTTTGTTTTTTTCCCAAAATAAAGGTGTTTTAGCCATAAGTTAAGGTTTTGTTTTTTATAAATATTGATACTCAGTGTACTCTAAATTATTTTTTGCATTAAATTTGATGTTTCACCAATATAATGGCATAAAATTTGCTTATAATTGTTGTCACTTCAAAAAATATATACATAGACTTAGTTTTCATAGGTGAAATTTCATCCTGAACTGCCGCAATGCAGGGTGTACTAAAAGAAATATTCATAGAATTTTCACAAAACTGGTGACCCCCTTTGTTTTTATCTCCTATTTTTGTAGATCAGATAATAAACTATCACCAAACAAACTTTTATGAAATTCTGAATGTTTTGAAAAAATGGCGAAACTGTAGCGATCGTCTTTAAAGGAAAGTTTTAATCGAGATATATGAAATCTGACGCCTGCAACTTAACTGTTATCCTGCTAATTAGCGAAATGAAACTTTCAAGCCGATATAAAAAAAACCCCCCCAAAGTTTGCTATTTCAACGGTATTGTGGCGGTGGGGGGGGTTGGAGGGAGATATCTGCTTATCGGGCAGTGTAGATCCAAGATCAGACTGCACGTTCTTGATCCACACTGCCCGTAAAAGGTCAGAGAGTCGCACTAAGCAGCCTAAAGGTACTGTAACTATTGAATAATGACCAAATATTTCTCCATTTTCAAGTACAATTGTACTTTTAGGCATTGGTGGTATAAAGGGAGTTGGGATAAGACCTCTTTATCTATCATCAAAAAGGTTAACGACATATGGCCGATATTTTTGCGACAGATAAAGAGTTTTTTTTGCGTTTCGTAGTTCATTATTACTCCGAGATAAGTATTGTGTAGGGTCATACAAGATTTACTTCCTAAAAATTGCAAGAAAAACAACTGAAGAGTCATATTCTCTTGGATGTGTGCTTTTGGCTTGTATGGTTTCAATACGTATATTGCTTTTACCTAAATCTCAGTCATGCAAGACCAACTCTCAAGCATGTCATTGTGAAGCCGGTCTAACTGAGAATTTGTCCAACCAAGGAGGAACACAGAGTCGTTATTCAACCTGTATGGAATTGGCCAACCTGGGCAAATTGTGAACATGTTTATAAAAACGTAGTGAGGACGTGATCGAATAAGGACGCAGTAAAAACATAGTAAGAATGTAGCAGCAACGACGTAGACGTAACACTAACGAAACATGAACCTACTCTATTCTTCTTTGACGTAGTAAGGCCCTACAATTCTTGTATGGATATGAAAGAGTGCTTTTTTTTCACAAGAACACTTGCAGAACACACGAGAATGCAGGGAGCCTGGACTCGAATTTGATAAGATCACTGAGGGTGCAGTGACAACGTTGTAAACGTGCAGTAAGCGCGAGGTGCGATCTGTTATGTTTTAGAATAGACGTAATTAAACGTACGCGTGCTTGATCAAGAGCGCCACAAACCATCACAGGGACGTGTCCGCCGCAATGACACCCGGTCAGCGCGTTATACTAGAGACATGAAATGAAGTTAAAAAAAATATCACCCCGTTCTCCTTGGGTCTCCAACATAAGTTTCTGAAATGCAATATTGTCTTTGTGGAGTCCGAATGTGATTTGGATTCAGCAGTGACTGTCCTTTCATTCCTATTAATTGGCTACTGAGACTAAATAGTCTAAAATACGTGTCCTTATTAATGGTGATTTTTTTACAGCTGCAGACCAGATATAAACCTTGACAAGTGTGACCGTCGATGTTACTATTGTGGACCAACATCCTGTAGTTCAACCCATTACCACACAATAAAATTTAGGACTTGTCGAAATTATTAAGAATCGAAAACGATAAACTGCATGTAGCTAAAACAATGAATTCTGTCGTTGAAAGAGAAGAAAACATAGTGGGAAAAGGAGAAAATGCTGGTTACCCACTATGCTCCTTTTCCCACTATGTTTTCAAAAGCCTTCTACTGCAGAGTAGTTAAAAGTCGGGATCGTGAGGTACAGAGTTAAAGGTCTTTGATATACCACAGTTATATCAACTTTTCACCACTTACCAGCATGTTATGTGCACAGTTATTGGTAAAGATGGGAGTGTTGCTGGTGACTATTTGAAGAAATGTGCAGTACGTGCTGTATACGCTGGACGTACAACAGAATAAACATTTTGAGTGTATATTTTTTACTCAAGATTGTAAAGGCATGTATATGTGTTTGGGTATGCAGGCGTGTGAGTTTTTTTATGCGTGTGTGTGATTGCAATGGAAATAATGTATGCTATCAATTGTAGTTTTGTTGTACTAGAGGGACTCTTGAAGGCTTTTCAGCCATAGATTTTTTCTTAATCAAATGGCAGTTCCTATAACGATATAGCGCAATATTACACTGCTCAAAATAATTAAAGGAACACGTTTTTCCTGTTAAATTGCGGCGTTTTACTCGAAATAATTTTTTACATTTTCAAGTTTATATCAAAGTACATTACATTAAGGGTACACAGGTAGATCGACATATGTCGACCTGTTCTTATGGAATGCATGCAAGCCGTTGAAGCAGACCACCCATGTTTTAATTGTTTCTCAGTGGATGTACTTGGTTTTTGTGCCTCCAAATTTTAACTGGAAATCGCAAGCCTGGACCAATGTACCCCTACGACAGGTTCAAACCTTGGTTCAAAGCGTACCGATTTATTGCAGAGAGTGCCTGGATGAGTCCGTGGTGGTCATACGCATTACTAAATCATACATTTAAAGCATTTGCATTCGCTGAAATTTTTTTTTTTTTTTTTTTTTCTCCACCTTCTAAAGAAGTGCCAAAAACTGCCATTGCTCTGATTTCCCAGAATTTTTCAAACATCTGGCAAGTGAGATTCTTCAAATAATGCTTAATTGATAAAGGCTTTAATAAGCTATTATTAAATGTCAATAGAAATTTACTTGTCAAAACCCTGTATTAATTTCTTAAGAAAAAAAGCAAGTGTTCCTTTAATATTTAAACAGTGCATTAACAGCTCGCCTGACAGTATATACTACCTTTAACCCTTTCGCTGCTTAACAACTTAAATGAAATTTTCAATTCCATAGTAATAATCCAAATATAGCTAATTCAAAGTTATGTTTTTGGGAATAATATCTCCTTATCGGACGGTGTGGATTCAAGATCAGACTTCACGTTCTTTGCAGTCTGATCTTGATTTACACTGTCCACAAAAGGTCAGCGAGTCGCGAGGGTTAATTTAGGTTATAGTAATTACAGGTTACTATGAAATCTGCATGTTTGTTTACAACTCTTGTGCTTCTCTTTCCCTTCAACCAGAAAAGAATTTACAATTTTCGGTTTTTTTTTTTTTTGTATTTAGAAATATTATGTCGATATAATGTTTTTTTTTCTTTTTAAATTGTTATATAAGTATGTTTTGTATAATCGAGCCATTTGTACTTTGTCAATTTTTTAAATGTTTATAGGTCAAGATACCGTACATTTTACTCTTTCGCGATTTGACTTACACATTTTTTTTTCTTTTCGGATACATTAGTTTAGTTGATTGTTTTTATAGCAAATATTTGAATTATAGAGTATGCTTTAGACGGCAAATATCTTGAGTCAACTAAATGATGAAAAAGTTTTATTTATTCATGTTTTAAAAAGTAGATGAATGTGCTGGCTTTTGACCTACTTTTTGGTACTGATAACAAATGAATAAATAGAAATTTGTGATTGGTCAAAAAAGTAGACATATTTATTTTAAGGGCCCCTGCGCATTTGAAGGCAAATCTACGCTGTCTATCTTTTTTTAATGATATTTCTTGTTTAAACTGTTTTGTTTTCTCCATTATCAATTTCAATACATGCATGAAGTTAAATTCTAAAACGGCTACTTTCTCATATTTTGATTGCCCATCGATTTCTTCAGCCGTATTCCTTACACGGTCGGAAGTAGTTCCGACAGTAGTTAGCAAGAATGTCGGGTTTACAGAATTGATTATACTCAGGATAATGTAACATTCTATTTCAGCTCGGGAGTGCTCCGACATACAATTTAATACAAGAGCGAGCGGAACGTACACGATATATCCAAACGGCAACTCCGGACACCCACGTGATGTTTATTGTTATTTTGCGGATGGTAGTGTGTGGACGGTATGTAGTTTTACTTACTTCAAATCCTCCCCCCTCCCCGCCCCCCCCCCCCACCCAAATAAAGACAATAAAGACCGTGCTGTGTATTGAATCTTGACGAGGACAGAGATAGCAGAATGAGATGCAAGATAAAAAAAAGATTTGAAATTGGCAGTACATGTTTACTACTCCCCTGCCAGGATGTCACTGCGTGTAAAAGGTCGAAAAATTAAGACTGAGCCATGCTCTGTGAAAAAGGGGGCTTCATGCATTTGCGAAAAGTATCGACCCACGTCAGCCTGCGCAGGCTGGCCTGGACCGAAACTTTTCGCTGTAGGTCAGTTTTCTGTATGTCGAAGGACAAGTCCGCCTTATTAAACGTGGCTGTTATTGATCCGTCAGATGAATAAATTTTTATGAAACGATTCACTCTTAAAACCTATCTGCTAGAAATTTCTACCATCACATTCTGTTAGTACTTTCAGTACTCTGATTTTCTGAGACGGCTGCGAAAATGTCCTACCTCTTGAGATGGCATCAACTTTCGCAGTATGAATCCAATGTGCCTATAGGTATGCTTGCATGCAGTTATCGTTGTAAAATGGCTTGCAACACGCGAAAAAGGGCATTCGGATATTTGCGTAAAGTGTCGTTCGGATCAGCCTGCGCAGTCTGCGCAGGATAAGCCAAGACGGCACTTTACGACTACATTAGATTTTGTGCTACAGTAGACTTGAGCAAAACAGAAAATTACATAAAAACGGAAAGAGTCGTTTCAGGTAAGCCTGCGCGGACTGCGCAGGCTGATCCGAATCGACACTTTACGCAAATGTCCGAATGCTCCTTTTCGCGTGTTGCAGGCCAAATGTCCCATGCCATTGTAATGCGTGCAATTCAGATCTTAACCAGAAATAATAATGAATTATAGGCAGATTTCGTATCCACCTTGTAAAGTAAAGAGTTAAGGAGGAAAGATTACATGGTATCTTGTTTAAAACTATTATTTTACATATGAGCCACGCACTTTGAAAAGGGGAACCTAATGCATTTGCAAAAAGTACCGACCCATGTCAGCCTGCGCAGTCCGCGCAGGCTGACATGGGTCGAAACTTTTTGCTATTCGTGAAATTTCTGCATGTTCGAAGACCATAATAACCCACGATCCAGCCGGTTGTAAAATAAAATCGTTTTTATGGATCACTACTTGTGTGATGACTTGCTTGGTACCGGTATAATGCTTCACGGAGATACATGAAAGCTCCACTTACCAGAGTTATGGCTCGTTTAAGCGATTTTCTACGTGCATCGAGATGATAGAAAAGGGAATAAATGAGGCTTCGGGAGAAAGAGCTCGAACGACATACATATGTAGGACATTACTTCCACAGGCAAGGCGTGAACTTTCGCAGCTTGTCGGAAGAAATAGGTCACCATATGCTTAGATGTCCCCATTTCTTATCATAGAATTGCAGTACTGTTTGTAAATGCCAAATACGTAAAGGATTATCAATTATGACCTGTTGGCTGAGTATTAGATAAATGATACTTTTAACAAATAACTTAAACATTTAATCTGTAGCCGTCTTCTCATTACCCTCCTCCTGCGGCCTTTGCAGACACTTTAGATCAAAACCAGACTGCATGTTCTTGTTACGTCAAAAATGATCTTTTAAATCGCATTAATTGAGTTTTTGTTTCCGTAGAGCTGTAAATGTTGATTTATTTAGTACTGTAAGCACTAAAACTCCCTTGAGTATGGCATTTCGTTGCTTACAACTGACTTTTATTTCTGGTCGAACTGCCAACCTTTCAATCTTATGACTGCCCAGTTTGCAATAAAACCAAGGTTCATGTGATTAAAATGAGCTCTTCTCCGGCACAAGGGGACTTCGTGTATCTCCACGATGCATCATAGCGATCAAGACATCGTATAATTATAGAATCATAAAATCCATTCTGTCCAACTACCGACTGAATGCTAAAGTAGAATGGTCCTTTCATCTTCACTTTATACATGGCTTCGTACTTGGAAGTCATGTAACTGTTTTAATCATAAATTCATCTTCGCCATTCACGTGAATTCTGAAATTTGATGTAAACTAACATCTCGATTTCACACCACAGCAATTAATTCTTCAATCCCAGACATCGGACAGGATTACTTATTGCTCTCTGATCTTGAACCTGCACTTTTCGCCACTTAGTTATGAGTACATAACCAACATAAAAAGAAATAGTATTTATTCGGTTGTTGCTCCCAATAATTCTTATCTCCATTTGTGGAACGTTTCAAGTTAAAGACGCTTCTTACCGGGACCACTCGTTTACAATCAAAGGACTGAAACTACTAATAGAAGGTCTTGCTAGAAATTTGCCAGCCAACAGGCTTTAACGGTGAACGAATTTATTAAAAATTTATCCACCTGACGGTTGACAACATTTTTGTCTGAGATAGATAGCGTTATTTCATGTTTATTTTCCATAAATAGCGTTTTGTATGCTTTTTTTGGTGTCAGAAAAGTGGTTTTGGCTGAAATAACAATGATTTGGGTGTTTTTCGAGTGGTTTGGGGTGTTTTGTGGTGTTTCTCTTACATATTCATCGGTAATGTAGACCTTATTAACTAGGTCATGTCAAAGCTGACAATGAGGCTAATTTCAGATATAGAGTTGTTTCTATGTTATTCAACTCTGTATTTCATTGTTTGGGTAATTGGCTTGCACATATTTTCATTCGCGTGTAATTTTCACAGATCAAATGACTCTACGAGTCTGTTCATTGATCAATGAGGACCTTTTTTTTTTTGAAACAGAGGAGTGATTCGTTTTCACTTGACATCAGTCTGACGGTTGCCGTAAGAAGGTGAGACCTGAAAGGTCATAACCATCTAAAAATCAATGGCATCATAATATGAGGTACAGTCAAACGCAACCATCTGTGCTAACGGGGGCACATCTCATTGCGATGCAGTGTACACTAAGTCTAAGAATATTACGGCTTTCATTTCTCATTTTCCTTTCCCGTTATGGGCTAGTTTAACGATTTGGCTACGATAAGGGCACGCTGTGGGTACCGATACTATCTTGCTGTCTCGCAAGACTTGCTCATTTTCCATTTATGCACGAGAGCTAAAAGAGGAAGAACTATATTGGACTAGCACTAACCCTTTCCCAATTGACAAATTTTAGACTCATCCAATGTGATAGTATCTGCATGCAAAAGATCTTATAGTGGTACAAATGAAATGAGGTTCTTTGACAGGGTAGAAAACTTTGTGGGAAAAGGGGAAAATGCTGGTTACCAGCATTTTCTCCTTTTCCCACAATGTTTTCAGAAGGCCTCTGTGTTAGGGTCGTGAAAAGACGGGATTGTTTGGGAAAGGGTTGACTCGTATCCTGCTGACCAAGTTAATTCGTTCGTTTGAATGGTGTTTTATGCCGCTTTCAACATTATTTCAGTCATATCACAGCGACAGCTCACTTATACATGTTTTCTAGGGTTTTACCAGTACTAGGCTGGGGCTCTGAAGTGTCTTGCCCAAAGAAAACACCTGTGAGAAACATCAGGTCAGGTGTCCTACACTTTACCACTTAGCCACACAGGACCCCTGCTGAACAAGTCAATAAGCTTTCTAGCCGATAGTAAAAACCCAAAGAATGTTTTTCAAACTTATTTCTTGAAGAAAAAATATCTTCATATCGGACAGCGTGGATCCGAGATCAGACTGCACATTCGGTGCAGTCTGTTCTCGATCTACACTGCCTGCAAATGGTCGGTGTGTCGTGTTTAGTAGCTTAAAGCTTGAAGAAAAATATCTACATTTCGGACAGCGTAGATCCAAGATCAGGCTGCACGTTCTGTGCAGTCTGATCTTGATCTACACTGTACGCAAATGGTCAGTGAGTGGCGCTTAGCAGCTTAAGGGTTAAAAAGTAATGAAAAGATCCATTTTACTAATGTAGAGAGAGTGTACCCTACATTATTTTCTCCACACTAGATCTATATTTTACAGGTATTTCAAAGACGCTTTAACGGATCTGTGAACTTTTACAGAGACTGGGAAAGTTACAAAAATGGGTTCGGGGATGCAACCGGAGAGTATTGGCTCGGTATCAATAATGCCTCTTTTTTCATTGTAAACGATTCATTGTTTTCTCTTGGGAGTGTCCTCGGGCAAAGCACTTTAGAGCCCCAGCAGAGTACTTGTGAAACCTAGGACATATGTGAGTAAGTAGCCTTTCGCTGTGATATGACTGAAATAATGTTGAAAGCTGCATAAAGCACCGTTCAGTCATGTTGTCTCTCATTATAGAGGCTGTAAGAATTGACCTGGCAGAGCGGAGCTCTATGTTTCAGTTAACTACACTGAGGTAAAATAGGTAATTCGGAAATCATCGTGAGTAGCTGTATTTGCTTATTCATCGATAAAAATGCATGTGTTTATGGTGGGAGTATTTGTTCTAGCGAAACCGGTTTCGGTTCCAGACCAGTTCCAGAAACCAGCCATTTTTTCATCGAAACCATTAGTAAACTGGTTTCGGTTTTCTTCTTTTTTGAAAATGAAACCGAAACTTTTTAGTGAAACCGTCGAAACTGCCTTACAGGGTAGTTTCGATGGCTTCGTCTGTCCGAATATAGATACGGTTAGAAACAAAAATCAAAGCGCTGAAAACACTAATGGTTAGGGGCAAGTGGAAAATGCATATATGCATACAACAATTTGTATTCAGCCATCAACTGTCCATTTAAACAGTGAAAAAAAAAACATTCTTTTTTTTGTGTACTGCTGCACTATTTTTTTTTTCTATGCATATCCAAAAACTTAGAAGTAGACAGTGGATGCATCTACATGCTGCATCCTCATGTTGCGAAAATTCAAACAAGAAATACATATACCATTCTTTTCAAGTGCATTTTATGTAGTCCAAGTTCAAATCAGTACCAGTAATAGTTGAAAAACAGGTTGCAGTGATTTTCATCACTCTTCAAAATGAAAAATTAACAAACAAAACTAACGTAGGTTTGAAAAAAAATTTATGTGAAGCAGAAAACGCAATTCTGTGTTATAAAAAGAAAACGATAATAAAACTGGTTTCACACCACATTAATCTTATGTATCACTATTTAATATTTCAAGTTCGGTGTGTGAAAAGTTTTTTTCCCTAACATTCCAGTTTTTTTTTTTTTCTGCAAAAGAATAAAAAAGACCAGAGCACGGCATGTGGATGTCAATGCTTGGCTGCAGTTGCTTTTAGTGAAAATTGTAAGTCGAAAAACCGGGCAGTGCTGTGTCAAAAGTATTAAGATGGTTAACTGCACCTTTTAAATGGGTTCTCCTTATGGTAAATACCAAACTAGGCTAAGTTTGAACTTAATATGATAGTTAACAGTTACTCCAAGTTGAAGTAAATATCTACATTAATGACAGAGATATTATGAAATGTCAAAATATCTGAATATTCAAAGTCAAAAAGGGGCATTTATAACTGTTTCAAAAATACTGTCTTGGATTCCTGCCCCTGTTGTATGGGTTTCCATTTGATATTTAACTCCAGTCCGAGTTTGAAATAAATATCTTCAGTAATGACAAAGATATTTTAAAACGTCAAAGTTTTGCACGCCATCACAGACGACGCAGCCCACACCAGTGCTGTGAAAAACTGTCAATGTTTTCCTCGAAAACAGCGGGGCTAAAGATCTAAGTTACTCCATAGAATGAAGATTTGCACTCTGACTGTCATGAGTTTCTTTTGCAATATAAAATATGGATGAATTTAACAACACAGTAGGAAACAGAAACATGCGCAGGAGAAACAGCATTTCTCTTGACAAGGAAAATATTCACTTTTTCGAAATTTTATTTATACAGTAAAACACTGTCACATTAATAATATTGTCTTTGGCACATTCTCGGTATATGTAGACACCGACCCCCGTCTCCATTTCTATTTTACATCACGGATGAATAACTAATAAGGTGCAAGGCAGTTTTGAAGGGTGTGTGGTTAAAAGCCAATCAGAAATGGCAGTTGCAATTTCAGCAAATTAGAGACAGCGAATATTGCGCATTTATAAATGATGTTCAGCTTTCCTGAAAAAGTCTGAAACATTGTTACTAGGGCTAGGCGCCGTTTGCCCCTAGCCAAAAAAGGCGGCGACAAGCCACTGCAAGTTGATGGTCAAATGATGCCCTATTCATGCCAAAGCGTTGCTTGAAGTCATCAATGCTGTACTTCAGCATCACATATTCAATTTAGTTTTCAATCCCCAGCCCTTTTGCCTTATTTGAATGGCAGAAACAACAGTGTTAACTTCTGTTGTTTATTAGTATTCATGCCAAAGCGTTGCTTGAAGTCATCAATGCTGTACTTCAGCATCACATATTCAACTTAGTTTTCAATCCCCAGCCCTTTTGCCTTATTTGAATGGCAGAAACAACAGTGTTAACTTCTGTTGTTTATTAGTATAACAAATCGTTTGATGGACTTTCTCCAACAGGTTCAGTGAGAAGGACAAAACAGGCCGCCATTTTGAAACTTTAGAAGTGAAACTGCTAATTTTTTTATGAACCAGAACTGGTTTTGTTTTGTCAAAACCATTGCAGAACCTGAAACCGAAATAAAAACCAGTTCCAGTACAACAAATACGCCCATAGATTCACGACGACCAAATCGAACTGGCTCGAGGCCACTAAAATGAAAAAAAAAGAAAGAAATAAACTGGTCGACTTACATGTATGTCAAAGGTTAGCATCTCCCTACTAGGTCAATTCTTACAGCCTATACTAGACATTAAATGGATAAATTAATGAAGTCGTTATACAACTTATCATTAAGCCTAAACTCTTTACCAGACTCCAAAAATCTTCTTTGTTGGCTTGTATGTTTTGTGTTTAACGCCGCTTTCAACATTATTTCAGGTATATCGCGGCGGCCAGTGCTCCTATCAATCCTTTCCTTGGGTTTCTTTTACCAGTACCACGCACAATTTTGTTTTTAACCCAACGGCTGCTTTCCAAATCATCATCATCGAAACACTGATCAGAGTAAGAGAGGAATGAATTCTGTCGCAATGTCTATCATCAATTCTCGGAGAGAAATTCGCCGAGCAGTGGTTCGAACCAGTTACCTCCTTTGTCTGAAGTCCTGTACGATACCAAATACTCTATCGAGCTCGGCTCTACTAAATTAAAGGCATTTGGAGATGACAAAATGAATGTAGCTCTAATGCTAATTTCTGTCTTTTACACGGTAGAAAACATTGAGGGAAAATGAGAAAATATTGGTTACTGGCATTTTATCCTTTTCCCACAATGTTTTCAAAAGCCTGCACCTCGGTTTTGTGTGGTAAAGGTTGTCTCTTTTCCACACGATAAAATTTAAGACTTGTAAGGAGTGAAAACATTTGAGCCATTGTCTGTGAAAAGAGGCTTTAACCCCTAGGCTGCGCGACTGGCGGACAGTATAGATCAAGATCAGACTGCACGGAACGTGCAGTCTGATCTTGGATCTACACTTTCCGATACGGAGATATTTTTTCCCAAAATGTACCTTTGAAATAGCAACAGTTGTTTTTTCTATCGGCTTGAAAGTTTCGTTTAACCCAGATCCTGCTAAATAACTAAAATGAAATTTTCAATTCGATAGTAAAAACCAAAATATTGCTTTTTCAAAGCTATGTTTTGGAGAATAGTATCTCGTTATCGGAAAGTGTAGATCAAAGATCAGACTGCACGTTCTGTGCAGTCTGATCTTGATCTACACTGTCCGCTAAAGGTCAGTAAGTCGCGCTTAGCAGCCCAAGGATTAATTTATTAAACAGGTTAACGGTTGATTACTATATCATGTGACTAGTTTATTGGTTTATTGCATCTATTCGTGTTTCTAGGAAACGATGCACTGCATGCATTGTCTTCAAATGGACCGCATTCTTTGCGAGTGGAACTCACCGACGATTATTACAAGACAAAATATGTCCTGTACAAGGTGTTTAATGTTATGGATGAGTCAGACGGTTATCGCTTATCTGTGGCAGGTTACCTGGGAAACGCTCGTAAGTATCCCACAGTCTTGGTAGAAGTAAGACAATGTCGTTCTTGCTCGTAAGTATCCCACCGTCTTAGTAGAAGCAAGACAATGTTGTTCTTGCTAGTAAGTATCCCACCGTCTTAGTAGAAGCAAGACAATGTCGTTCTTGCTAGTAAGTATCCTACAATCTTAGTAAAAGCAAGATGACATCGTTCTTGCCCGTAAGTATCTCACAGTCTTTGTAGAAGCAAGAAAATGTCGTTCTTGCTCGTAAGTATCTCACAGTCTTAGTAGAAACAAGACAATGTCGTTCTTGCGGCGTAACATGGTCTTTGGCATCAGTGCCTTCGGCCGACATTATACACGACAGAAGTTCTGTTTTCAAAAAAGTGTAAGAATCAGTCTGAAACTGTAGAACTGATGTAAATCCCACAATATAATCATAATTTTTCAGTATTTATCGATAGATCATGTTCAACTAGTGGAATATTTGAATTTCTGACTTTCGGCAGAGTATCTGAGTTACTGAATTTCTCGGATATGTTGCATGATACGAAAGAACGAGCAAGTAGTCCATTTTTGTCTTCATCCTAATATTCACGCACTGCAAATCCAGGGACTAGTCCGAGAATACTCGACCAATTTGAGAGTCAAAACATCAGACAGTCTGTGAATGTGCTCAATGAAAGCATGTTGTTACCATGTCAATTTTTCTACGCCTTTTTCCCTTCCTGCACCACCGAAAGTTCTTCCCCAAAAACATCTATAACAGCAAACTAAGGGTTTTACATTTTTATCCCAAAACTATGAAACCAAAATGGACAGGTCATGACCTCACACATGAGCTGTTACATAGTTTATATGTGTCATGACCAATCTTTGCATCGAAGTTGCATGTAAATCATACCTTTTCCCTTATTTCTGATTTTCGTCGAGGCCGATTCGCACGATGCAACACAGCGAAATGTTTCCGAGTAGTATCGGTGAAAAGGAATCCTTTATGAAAGATTAATATTAAGCATTTCTGTTACTCTGAATATGAAGGATAGATCTAAGTAAAGGCCTGAAATATGTTTCTGATGTACACTCGATCATGTCTGAAACTGGGCGAAATTTTGCAACCTCTCTGGGAATCATTTGGTCCCTGGGACCGAATATATGCGCCAAGTCCTGGCAAAATGCATCTCCGTAATGCATCATACCAAGCATATCATTTCATAAATATGGATGCATAAAATCCATTTCGTCTTTCAACCGACTGATTTTTCAGGGTTTTTTTTAGATTTCGCGCCAGAATTTCGCAAAGGTTTGTGGGAATGTCACGTGATCAATAACGCGCGTTGATTTTGTTGGATCGTATTCAAATAAGGTCAATGATGTTATATTAGATATCTTAAATAGATTGTGGTACCGATTACAAAGCGACCAACCCGTTATTTGAGTAGAATAGCACCTTCTAACTGCATTTATCTGTCCAGTTTCTTCATCATTGTACGGAAACGTACTTTTTTTTTTTTGTAGTATTTATCAGAGTTCTACAGTATTTTTAGTTCGCAGCCAAAAATCTTAAATGGCCTCTTTAAAAACATCGTTTTTCTAATTTTCATTATCATTATTATTCTTATTCTTAAGAGTTTTCTTAATTTCAAAACAGTAAGATTTCTTATTGGCTTATATGAATGGTTAAGCCAATCATAAATTGCTTTACTTTCTAAATCAAGAATTAAAGAATGATTGGTGAATACATGCCAAGTTCTGGTGATACATATAGATAGGTCTTCCTCTCACGTGGACAGTTCTTCTTTCCAAATTTTCACGTGCAAAGATACGCCTGCATTCCTGCATTTTTTTGTTCAGAAAAGTTGTTCTGAAATAGATAAACCTGGGCCGTATTCACCAACCGTTCTTGGAAACAATCTTAGTCTTATACTAAATTAAGAAAATAACACAGCTTCTGATTGGCTAAACCAAATGGTTTAGCCAATCAGAAGTCGTATTATTTTCAAATTTAGAAAATTTTCGAGAATAAGACTAAGAATATTCTTAAAAATGGTTTGTGAACACGGATCCTGGTCCAAACAAAGGAGCCGTAGTGTACAGATTGTGGACCAGCAGCCGTTAGTGCGAGAGGCGCACTTCTAGTTTCACAATATTTTATTATGTTTATATTTATAATGCTGTTTAGTATACCACTTTTGAACCACAAAATAACAGCAAAAAAGGAGCATGCATAAGCGACTGCTGGACTATTTACCACGATTGGTATGCTTCTTTTCTTTCTTTTTGACAACACCTGTGACTTGTGCATATTATTGGTATTCCTAGGAATGACATGTATGTTGATCCTTTGACAAATACAATGTAGTACTCCGGCGCCCGTATTCACCAACGATTCTGAAGTGCATGCTAAATCTTATTCTAGATTTAGTCGGTATTGCAATTTCTATTTTGGATTAGTCAATCAGAATTTGCTTGACTGTCAGATTGAGTTAAGTATTTGAGAATTCTACAAAAAATGTCTTGAGAATTTTTTATGAAAATTGTCGCAGAACGGTTCTAGCGGCTATCGGTATAAAGGCCATCTGGGTCCGTATTCACCAACCATTCTCAATAAAGTACTCAGCCTTATTCTCAAGAACTTTGTAAATTTGAATGTACCAAATGGTTTAGCCAATCAGAGGTTGCGTTACGTTCTAAATCTATGCTCAGACTAAGAATGATATCAAGAGTGGATGGTGAATACGTACCCTATTTTCCAGCGGACTGTTTGTCGGGTAGATGGAACTCCATGAAGTTCTCCACGTATGACAGGGACAATGATCAGGACGACAGGAACTGTGCCGTTCTTTACCACGGAGCGTGGTGGTACGAGGCTTGTCACTGTGGTAACCTGAACGGTCCCTATCTTGCCGGGCACCACAACTCGGATGGAGATGGTGTCGACTGGGACAATATGCACTACTCCTATAGGGAAACCATGATGATGTTACGAAAGTTGTAATATTTGACCGCAAATCTATACCATGTAGAATTAAATTGCATCTGTAGACGTTGCTTTTTTTTTTTTTTTTTTCTCTCTTTTTTTTTCATTTTAGCCATGCTCTGGTAAAAGGGGGTTTAATGCATCTCCGTAATGTATGATATCAGGCAAGTCATCACATAAGGAGAGGGGGCTACTTAAAATTTGGGTTGGTCTAAAAGCTTGTTGTTTGATAAAGAAATCTGAGAAGCTGTGTGTAGTTCTTGATAAACTCTCTTATTAAACCTTTTCCACACAATCCTAAAGTTTAAGTACCTTCGGGAAGGTGCCTTTTGAAAATATGGTAGGAAAAGGAGAAAATCCTGGTTACCAGCATTTTTTCCTTTTCCCACAATGTTTTCTACCTATTCGAAGACAATTTTCCACCAATTTGAGACACATTTAATTTGTGGCGTGCTATGCTTTTGCTTTGTAGAAGTAAAAAAAATATTTTTTGGTATGAACATTCAAGGAGTATTCATATAAAACGAGTTATGTAGTGAACTATAAATTATGAAAATTTTGATACTTGACCTTTCGTTTTTGGTATTATCTCACTTAATCTGGTATATTTGTCTCTATCTAGTGGATTAATCACGGATTATGCATATGTAAATGTATAACTGGCCGTAATCCCAACGAGATTAAGTGTGTTTTAAAGATGACTTACCTGAACCAAACAAAGCGAAGTTAATTTTTTTTTGTTCTGCTTCTTTCTCGTCTGTGTGTAGTGATATTTAGTAACATTGATAATAACCATGATAACAACTACACCATCCAAAATTGCACTACCACCACCACCAACTGCACCACCACCACCACCAACAATAATAAAAATGATGATGATGATGATGATGATGATGATGATGATGATGATAAACCAAAGATAAAATTTTACAGAGAGATCGTCTTATATTCGTTGGCCATGAACGAATCAGCACTAAGTTACTCGTCAAATAAAGAGAACATGTACAAACAGTGATTGGTGATTCCCTCGAAAGATAATCCCCACAAACGATAGAGGAACCCATCATGATGATAACAATGGTAACTATTTAACACTGGTCAAGAAGTTATTAGAACAATATTTGACCTAGACATTGATGCTTCACGAAATAGCTGTATCCAGTTCCTTCAAAAGCTCATTTTTCGTCGTTCTGCAAAGCTCAGTGGTAAAGTGTAGGACTCGTAACCTGGATGCCCCAGGGTCGACCCTCACTGGATGCCCTGGGTTTTTCATGGGAGTGTCCATACACAAAACACTTCGTTGCCCTAGTCTAGTGCTAGTGAAACCCGGGTCATAAATAAATGTGTGAGCTGTCGCCGTGAAATGACAGAAATAATGTTGAAAACGACTAAATACACCAATCAATTAATCAATCAGTTGCCCTAGTCTAGTGCTGGTGAAACCCAGGTCATAAATGAATGTGTGAGCTGTCGCCGTGAAATACCTGAAATAATGTTGAAAAAGGCTAAATACACCAATCAATTAATCAATCTTTCAATCAAATGCTTATACCATGAATGTATATGTATATAACTAACGATGCTGAGGAGTGGCTAAAAATATAAGTTGCTAAAAGTTGAAAATTGTTTTTACTCGCAAATGTCTTTATTATACTGCAAAGAAATTTCTCGTGATCTGATTGGATAATATGCCCCGAACATATATATCATGTACACTGGCAAAACCAACGTAAAAGCAGTTTCCCTTTCGGGAGCCCCGTATACATGACTACACTTTCAACACAACATCCAAAATGGCGGCATCGATCAAGATTAACATCAAGATTATGCACCAAACTGCACGTTTTACCAAGGTTTCAGTGACGTCAGTTCCCAATGACGTCAGTTTTCATTGAATTGGGGCACTCAGAAGGGAAATTCTACTTTGTCAGCGTATTCAATTTTTGAAACCAAAAAGCAGGTAAATTTCGCTTAACACACGTTGGAATGGTAAAACTTTGCAGTCTAATAAATTCGTTGTACGGTCAGGTGGCAGGGGACTTGGAAACTTGTTCACGGCTGTGGTGAATCATGTCGCCCCGAGCCTTGGGACAAGTTTCCAAGTCCCCTGCCACCTGACCGTACAACTAATAAAGTCTACACGAAAGGTATGAGCAGAACAAAATACTCTCCATCTGGTATTTAAGAGTAAAAGTGCTTCGTAAAATAAATAAAAAGCTCTAGCCGATAATACGAATTCTTATAATTTGATTTAAAAGTTCTTTTCGAAAAAGAAAAGAAAAACATGGCATCGGACAGTTTGGATCCAGAATTAGAACTGGAATGTCTTTGAAATCTTATATTCATCTGTACCGCCTGCAAACGCACATGGATCCGAGCCCTGGTAGCGCAGTCAGTAGAGTGCAGAACTTGAAAAAAAAAAAAAAGGCGGGGGATAGCTTTTTCGAATCTCCAGCTCGGCGAATCTCGTTCTGAGAATTGCTGATAATCATTGAGAAAGGATTCACCCCTCTATCACTGCTGATCTTTGTTTCGACGTCGTGTTGGAAAGCAGCCGGTAGATTGGAAAGAATATTGACTAAAGCACTGGTAGCAGAAACTTCACAAAAGCATGGGTAGGTGCACTAGCCGCCGCGATATAACTTAAATATGTTGAAAACAGCATTAAACACCATTTAACCAACGGTCTTAGAAGCCGAAGGGTTAAAATCTATTTTTGCGTTAAAAATCAGCTTAAAACTATCCTGTCAAATGCATGGATTAAACCCCTTTCAACATAAATGTGATTTGTTATACTGTTGTCGTACACTCCTTTTGAAAACATTGACGAAAAGAAGAAACAAGCGCTCCTTTTCTCACAGGAATATCGACGCAAATGAAAAAAGGAAAGGGATTTTGCCTTCCTTTAACTCTTTTGCCACACAATACCGAGAAAGAAGCCTTTTTAAAACACTGTGAGAAAAGCATTTTCCCCTTTTCGTACATTGTTTGATACCCTATCAAAGACAGGTTCCATCATTTGAGTCAAACTTAAATTTACGTCTGCGAATGCTTTGAATTTAGACAAGTCTACATTTTTGTCATCTTGTAAAGAGTTAAATCATTTACCTATGTGTCATTCTATTTCAGTTACAAAAATCGAAATCTTGTTAGTGATGTAAAGGGTTGACCCTTTACAAAGCAGTCTCATGCTTTCACCGCCCTTGGAAGCAGGCTTTAAAAACATTGTAGAAAATGCCATGTACAAGCACCTTCGCCCTTTCCTACAATACTTTCTACTATGTTAAAGACAATATCCATAGTTAGATATACTTGTACCTCTGCGATCTCTAACTTTGACGAATCTTGATTTCTGTCCTCTGGTAAAGGGTAAATCTATTTTCCTTTGTAAATCTGCCGACTTTAGTTAAGTTCGCTTAATATATGGGTACAGTACAGTCAGTTTTGTTTTAAAAGTAAAACTGTTCACATGAAAGGAAATTTTTAGCATGATGAATATACAATGGAAATGTGTGTCTATTCCTTTTATTCATATTTAGTTGATAAAGGAAAAGTGAAAATATATACATATATTGGCTAGTTGTTAAGTTAGAAATTAATCACTGTTTAATTATATACTTTTCACTAAGCTCACGTCTTTGAGTTTCTCTGAAATTAAGTTGTTTATGCAGCGAATCTTTATTCCATACTTATTTGATGGAATTGAAACAAACTTATAAAATGAGCAGTTTTGATACTATGGACTTTTAATTACTATTTTGCTGAATTACGATTTTTGCACACAAAGAGAAACTTTAATATAGTAAACTGTTATCGATTCTTTATCGGCTTTGTCTGTATACATGAAGCAGAAAGAAACTATAGAATCAAAGTATTATAATATGATAGCCATTATCTAACGATAGCAACATTGTTTTTTTTTTAATTCAAAATTGTACGAGGAAGGGGGCAGAATAATACACAATTCTCATTTTGTGAATCAGAAAACGTGTTAAAACCGAAGTCGCAATTCTTAAAATTGTTGGAAATATTTTCCTATTTGTTATACGGATTTGATCAGGAAATCGTAAAACATGGAGGAATCTATCGAAGTAAAAAAGTCGAGGTTAGGGTGGATGGACGTGAACAAGAATGGAACACAGACACCTAGACCCAGCAGTGAGACGGTGTCCTCGTCAAAACGAAGACACACCACCGAAAACGTTTCTCCAACTATCAGAGATAGACTAAACCGAGCTGATTCCGTTATACCTATGTTATCCAAGCGGTCAAAAAGTCGTTCCAGCTTTGGATCACCCACAAAGGATCCAAAACGTTCAAGTATGCCGAATAGCTTGACGCCGACACCATCTCGCGAGTCTCCTGGGACCGAATCAGGTGTGCTCACCTCTTCACGTTCAAAATTGGGCGGGCTCTTATCTCGGAAGGAATCAGTACAAGCATTCGGCGATGCCGCGCTTATCAGCCAAAGCCAGAATAAGCTTTTTCTCCAAGGAAAACTGCTACAGAAGAAAAACTTAGACAGAAAACAGAGCCTCCTGAAGGAAGGTGGAATTAAAAACGTCATGAATGCGCCAAAAATTGTGAGAGCTTTTCAAGCCCAAAATTCAGTAAGTTGCATTTTTATCATAATTTTCACCTAAACGTATAGTTCTGGGTGAAGATCTCGGAAGATTAGGCCTAAGACTAAACTAGAAAGTAAGTTGTATTAAGTGTTTTTTGCGTCGTTAAAGAAATCAAATTTTTCGCTTCTACTCGTTACCAAACGACAGATTTTTAGATTTGTCCAAATTGAAAGCACTTTGCAAACGTCACAATAAACGTGATTACAAAATTGAAATATGTTTTTGGACGGATAGAAAATATTGCAGAGAAGGAAAAATGCATTTTCTCTTTTTCTCAAAATGCTTCGAAGCTTTCCTTCTCTTAAGTCGCTTAAACCCAGAATTGTTTGGTAAGGGTTTAAAGGACATTTTCTTTTCTTTTTATTTTTCTGAGAGTCGAAATTTCTTTTTTTTTACACAGAAATATACCACGAGATATATTTCCTCGCACAAAAAAAGTGGAAGGTATAAAAATTAAACTAATATGTGAGCTAACAGGTGGTGGTTTTGAAATCGGAATCTCCGTCAATTTTTATGAAATCAGATATGACGTCATCATACATGGTGTTTCACAATATATTCATATATGGCCTGCAACACGCGAAAAGGGGCATTCGGACTTTTGCGTAAAGTGTCGTCCGGATCAGCCTGCGCAGTCCGCGCAGGCTGGTTCGAGACGACATTTTCCAATCGTGTGTGATTTTCTATTTCACGCAAGTCTACGGTAGGACAAATTCTAATATTGACATAAAGTGCCGTCTCGGATTAGCCTGCGCGGACTGCGCAGGCTGATCCGGACGACACTTTACGCACATGTCCGAATGCCCCTTTTTGCGTGTTGCAGGCCAATTATGTACTCAACAAAAAGATTAAAGAAGTTGTGTCTGAGAGGCTATGACAAAAGATCTTAAAGATTTTGAGAATTTTGAATTTCACAGTATTATAAAGTGTTCATTTTTCTTCAGAAGGGTGCTTTGTTTAAGTTTATAGCACGTAAAGCGGCTTACAAAAAATCGCTGTCAAAGTTGACAGGTTTTCCCGCCATTTTTCTCAAAATTGCAATATTCTTTGGTTTAAGTAAAGAGTGTCACAGAAGAGTCTCACCCAAAAAAAGCCTTTAATTGGCCTTTAGAACAATCATACTTTTCATACGTGGCATTTGAGGCTATCATGAGAAGGTACGTGCTTCAATTTCATGTGGCATTCAAAGGAATTTAATTTCAAGCTATTACAGCTTATTCACGTGTTATGCCTAAAAAGAGGGAATACTTTGTGGACACTTATTTTTCGAAAAATGACTTTGACCCTTTGGTTACTTGAAACAGTGCCACAACAAGGTGCTATCAAACTAATGGAAGCATTTTTTCCCCCGCAAACGATGAAACATATCTAATAGAATAAATAAATAAATTAAAGTTTACATTGGTGTTCTTTTGTTCCATGGTGTTCTGTGATTTCTTCAACTTTTTTTGTCGAGTATATATAAATATGTTACACTTTCAGATATGCCCAGGGTATATTGTTCGTAAAGATATATGTAACATGATAAAATTTATACCATTTAATACGCTTAAGAATACAGTTTTATGACATGCACCGTGTTTAAGGTAACACTGAACAATGAAGGCAGATAGCGCCTTTAAACATATATTAATTTATGTCAAATATATGAAATGACGTACATTTGACATCGCAGTGCATTCGACCTCTGCCTCGTGGTGCTAGAATTGTGCAGTCTTATATAGCATCGATCCTATCCGATGGCTTGAAAAGCTATACATGCAGATTTATGGATCTGCAAAAAATCAGAACATCCTTATTAAACCAAAAATCTCTTATTTATCAGCGTGGAAGTCGACGTACAGTTGCGACGCTAACCCATGGATCCATAATTATGTGATGACTTGCGTGGTATAATGCATCATGGACATGCATTAAACGCTGTTTTGCCAGTGCTATTTAAATTTGAATGCGGTAACTAGTACTCCCCAATGATTCTTACATCCGTACTGTTTATATCTAAAAGAACGCAATTCCTTATACATTTAAATCATTCTTACATGGAACAAAATGGCAGTAGAAGACTATTAACCGTTATTCTGCTAAATAAAATAAATGAAACTTCCAAGTCGATAGTACAAAAAATCAAATGTTTCTATTTCAATGGCAGTTTTTTGGGAAAGGTATCTTCGTATCGGATAGTGTAGATCCAAGATCAGACTGCACGTTCTGTGCAGTCTGATCTTGATCTACGCTATTCGACAACGGTCAGAGAGTCGCGCTTAGCAGCTTTGGGGTTAAACTAAGCCAGTAAAACTTGAACAAACAAACAAAATTTCAATAGATGAATACATATAAATACATTGTGGCCTAGGGGGAAATTATCCGTTACGAGCAACTTCTTCTTTTGCCGCATTGTTTTAAAAAAATAGTCAGTTGCAAGATGCATAATGTCATGCGCGGACGGAATGACAATACGTAAAGGATTAAAGAAGGGGTAGATTTGACTTTATGTTTGAACTTGTAAACTTGCTCGTGTATAACAGTTAGCTGTCGTTGCAGTCTCTAATAAAACAAAGGGGATAAGTTTATTTTTAATGACAAAGCATTTCGTCGTCATAGCAGCAAAATAAAGTAATGAAAAATCCGAGTAATATATATAGTTTACAATTTCAGAAGACTTATCATAATTTTTCGAAACAAGAAAATGCTTCACTTCTTTATAAAGTTGTTTCGCGTTTGAACAAACCTAAAAAAGAAGTATTTTGAAAACACTGTAAGATAAGGAGTAATTGCTAGAAACCAGGAAAGGTAAAAATCACTGTCGACTAAAGAAAGAAATGCAGGCTATCTGCGTTCCTTTTTTCTTTTTTTTTTAACAATAATTTGCAAAGCTTTCTTTCTTAGGGTCGTTAGACTTTGAGATTGTTAGGTAAAGGTTTAGAGACCCAACAGAAAGGTATTTCAGTATGAGTAACGTATAAACTGCTAAACAATATATTATATAAACATTTCTAGATAATAGAAAAACACACGCAAGAAAAACAGTGATTTCATTTTTTCGCCGGTAGAAGATTTATTCTATCGGACAGTGTAGATCCAAGATCAGACTGCACATTTTTTTTGTAGTCTGATCTTGATCTACACTGTACGCAAAAGCACACCCTGTCGTTAGGCCCTTCAGCTCCATATATAGTCTTTAAACTAGACCTTTTTCGGCGTCTGAAAATAACATTCTTTAAAACTCAGAAAGAACTTTATTTTCTAGGCTTGACTAAACAAGCGGATGGTATAGATCCAAGATCAGACTGCACGTTCTGTGCAGCTGATCTTGATCTATGCCGTCAGCAAAAACCCTCATGTTCGCCTATAGCGTGGATCGACGTGGAACATGATACGGCTAAAGAATTAGCCAAATGCCCCATTGTTTTTTTATTCAAGGCTGCTATTGTTTAATATTGATAATTGATCGTTTATAATCAGATATAATGATAAATCGGTGTATAAAATACACATTTTATTCAATATTTTAACCCATTGCTGTAAATATATGACTTTTTTGTATGTGTAGCTTTATAAAACTTAGTAAAAAAAAAAAACCCACATAATTCGTGGCAAATAATGGGTCCTTTTCCAACAATGTCTTTCATTCCGTTAAATGACAATTTTTTGTCTTCTGCTTCAGATATATGCATGTTGTGAAATTCATAAGCGTTTATAGTAGACGTAATCTTGAGTATTGAAATAGCACATACAATAACGGGTAATCCCTTTACCACACAATCCCGGACTTAAAGTCACTGAGAAAGGAAACTTTTGAAAACATTGTGGGAAAAGGAGAAAATGCTGGTTACCAGCATTTTCTCCTTTTCCCACAATGTTTTCTAACCTTCTAAAGACACTTCCCATCATGAGACACGGATTTAGTGTGTCGTCTGAAAACGCTTCTATTTTTGATCGGTGTAAAATTTTGTCATTCGGGAAAGAGTTGAAAAGAAACATAGAATACTATTGTGCCTTTTTTGGGGGGAAAGAATATTTTGTAGCAGTGTGTGTTTTGAAATAATTTGATGTAGTTGGACTTTAATGTATTTAGTTAATATTTTGGGAACTGGGGATAGTTTCGGGACTTTTGTGGTACTGTGTAGATACTATTTCTCAGTAAAGTCTCATAATTCCAGTCATAAAAATCGTTGTCTGCAAATTCTTTGAATTTGGAGGATTTCATTTTTATTTTATTTTATTTTTTTATTTTATTTATTTTCTTTTTTTTTTTTTTGTTGGGTAAAGAGATAGAATTTTGCTGAAGTGGAAAATTCTAGGCTTGTCCACACTGAAGGCATCTGCAGACAGAAATTTAAATGTGAATCATCTGTCAGTGGATACTGGTTTTGAAAGGGTGGAAAATACTGTATTGTGAGAAAAAAAGAGAAATGCTAGTTAGCAACACTTTGTTCCTCTCTCCCAAGTAAAGTTTTTCAACAACCTTTGTGAAAGGTAAAAACTAAACAAAAAACACGGAATCATTTCAAAAAGGGTTGATTGGACAGTTTGTAAAGGTTGGTTTTATTTTTTGTTAAAGAAGAACTTGTCACTGTTCTGTAAAGGATTATTGTAACAAATTGTGAGGGTTTTAACCTACATGTAACATGTCTTTAAAACTGACAAGTAAAGTCGGTTTATTTGATGATGAAGAAGAGGAGGAGGAGGAGGAGGAGAAAGTAGCTGTAACTTCCGAACCAAGCGAGGAAACAGCGGAAAAACCCGAGGTGGAACAATTAGAGGTACTTCAACATTGCGACTTTGCTCTTTTTCCGGCTTAAAAAAAAATGGGCCATGCTCCGTGAAAAAGGGGACGACTCCATCTGCGAAAAGCATCAACCGAGGTCAGCCTGCGCAGTCCGCGCAGGCTGACCTGAGTCGAAACTTTCTTCTATTCTTTAAATTTTCTGCATGTTAAAGGACCATTGTACTGCATGATCCAGTCTGTTCTCAGGCAAAATGGATTTTTATATTCAAATTGAAATTAGAAAATACGGGAAAAAATAATTCGTGGTGTTTGTTTCGTGTTTTAACATTGTCTCGCTTTCGTCACGATGACTAGTCCACCAATGATGCTTTCCTGGAGTTTCCTGATACCAGTACGTCGTACAATATTCTTTCCAAGCCACTGGCTGTTTTCCCACTTAAACATTGTCAAAATAATGTTCGGCGGTGAGAAAGAAGTGAATCCTGAAGTACCCAAAGGGTATATCATCAACTCTTGGAGAGAGTTTTACCGAGCTGCTTTGACGAAAAGCAAGTTCTATGCAGTAGTAGGCAGGTCAAAAATGTCGCTTTGAAAAGATGCTGAATTGAATTCAATCTCAAAATTGAATGATAGCTTTAGAATTCACGAAAACATTTTCTACGTCGACTATTTAGCTTTGTAAACATTTACTCACAACTACGTATTTATTCGTAATTATTACCTCTACCCTAAGTAAATGTACAAGTATAAATGCACTTTTTATTCTCAATCAACAAAATTAAAAAAAAAAAAAAAAAATGTAAGAAAATCAAAAATATGATTTTCTCATAGTGGTAGGTTTCTTGTCCTCGCACATTGCCCCTCCCCGTGTCAGTTTTGAATGTCCCTATTTTACCCCTTTCTTACCCAGACAACAAAGTGTTAGACTCGTTCAAATGCAGAATAGATACAGACGATAATTTCATTTTGGTTCATGATAATTGAGTCATGATCTGTGAAAAGGGGGCTTAATGCATCTGCAAAAAGTATCGACCCAGGTCAGCCTGCGCAGTGCACGCAGGCTGACCTGGGTCGATATGTTTTGCTATTGGTCATATTTCTGCATGTCAAAATACTGGTTTACCTCTTGATCTAGTCATTTGTTACACAAAATTGTCTTTATGAATCCATAATTATATGAGGACTTGCTAAGTATAATGTATCACAAGGATGCATTAAGCCCCCTTTTCATAGAGCATGGCTCAATTAGATTTGTCTCTGAAAGGGCAGAAAACATTGCAGAGAAATAAGAAACTTCATGTTATCAAACAGTCCTGTATTTACGTCCCCGTGAAAGAAAGCTTTCTGAAAAAAAATATTGAAAATGGAGAAAATGCTGGTAACCAATATGTTCTCCTTTTACCACAATGTGCTATACGAGCCAGATTAATATTTTGTTTTTTTCGTCTGCAAACGCTTTCAAAGTGATTAAGTCCAAAATTTTGTCGCAAGGAAAAGAGTTGAACATCTAACTGAAAATAGAAAAAGGACGCATTTGAATAAATCAGAGCTAGCTTATATTTCCGCATGGATGTATCTCGGAGAGAAAAAAATGGGCCATATTCTGTAAAAAAGGAACTAAGTGCATTTGCAAAATATTTCGACCCAGATCGACCTGCGCAGTCATCGAAACTTTTTGCTATAGGTCAATTATTTTGCGTGTCAAAGGACCAGTGTACCCCATGATTCTATTTGATGTTACACAAAATCGTTTTTATAAATCCATATAAATACAAGTATGTGAAGAGTTCCTTGGTATGATGCATCACGGAGATGCATTAAGCCCCCTTTACAGAGAGTATGGTTTTAATGTGTTTCGATCATAACCCTTCCCCCCATGTTTTTTTAACATCAAGTTATCATTGACAAATAATAGGATATAGACCTAACACATACAATCGACCACGAGAGAAGACAGTCAGATACAGAAAATTTGAAGTAAATCGGGACTTTTTTTTTTTTCCAAGTAATGAGGAAAATAATATGGGAAAAGGAGCTATGGTTTGTAAGAGTCAGTGGACCCTTTCCTGAAATGTTTTCATAATTATGTCTTCTACAGAAGAGGAACAGTCGTGTATGTACTGTACTGTATTGTAACCGGTACATAATACATAAGACATGCACTGTGAATAGGGAGTTGGTTTAACCCTTTACCAAACAACCCCTGGTTTTCAACGACCCTGAGCGAGAAGGCTTTAGAAAACACTGTGGGAAAAGGAGAAAATGCTGGTAACCAGCATTTTCTCCTTTTCCCACAGTGTTTTCTACCCTATCAAAGACATAATTCCATCATGTGAGCCACATAAATATTGTCATCTACAAATCCTTAGAATTTGGAAAGGTTTACATTTTGCTTGTGTGGTAAAGAGTCAAGGCATCTACAAAAACTATCGATTCATGTCTGCCTGCGCTGTCCACGCGAGCTGACCTGGGTCGAGAAACTTTTTGCTTTTGGTAAATTTTCTGAATGCCCAAGGATCATTCTACCTCAGAATTCAGGAGGTCGTTAAGACAGAATGGATTTTATATGGATCCATAACTATATGATGACTTGCATGGTATCATGCATCACGGAGATGCATTAAACCCCTTTTTGCCAGAGCATGGTTCCAATTTATGAGCCGTGCTCTGGCAAAAAGGGGCTTAATGCTTCTCCGTTATACATGATACTAGCCCAAGTCATCACACAATTATGGATCCATAAGAGCAACTTTTTTCAAATAACCGACTTAATCATGAGGTAGATTCGTCTTTTGACAAACAGAAAACTGACCATTAGCGAAAAGTTTCGGCCCAGGTCAGCCTGCGCGGACTGCGCAGGCTGACCTGGGTCGATACTTTTCGCAGATGCATTAAGCCCCCTTTTCACAGAGCTCGGCTCAATTATGTATTTTCTTTCTATTTTCAGCCTTTTGTTAAGTTCCGCCGGGTAGCTCGAGCTGTAAAATTACTGATCCAAGTCTGCAATGTTTGTAAAGGGTGAGTAATCCATGCTTAACTCTTACACTGAAAATGGCGACTTAAAAAGCTTTTGTGGACTGTCTAGATTTTGCAGACGACAAATTAGATTTTGTTCAAGACGGCCTTCTCGCTATGTTAGAAAACGTTTGGAGAAAGAAGAAAATTGCTCATTATCTTTTCAAAGAAACAACATTGTTTGTTTAAGAGTTGGACTAAATCCATTTTCATACAATACGAGAAAGTCAGAAGTTCAGAAGTCCATCCTTCAACATAAGAATTCCTCAATGGACCTGTCTTAAAGAAGAAACTGACTGGCCGTTTATCCTTTACCGAACATTTTCGTATTTTCACGACCCCAAGAGAGTTACGATTTCGAGAAAAACCTTGTGGGTAAAGGAGAAGATGCTGATAACAGACGTTTTCTCATTTACCCACTATGCTTCCTACCCTATCAAAGAGAAATCTTATCAATTGAGCAACATTTGATTTGTCCTCTGAAAATGCTTCACTGTGTCGATAAATCTGGAATTTTGTCGTCTGGGGTTGGCTTATTGGTTCGTTCGTTTGTTTGTTTGTTTGTTAGTTAGTTAGTTAGTTAGTTAGTTAGTTAGTCAGTCAGTCAGTCAGTCAGTCAGTCAGTCAATTAGTTAGTTAGTTAGTTAGTTAGTTAGTTTGTTTGTTTGTTTGTTTGTTTGTTTGTTTGTTTGCTTTGTAAAGCCGTTTCCAACATTATTTCTGTAATACATTGTAACCAGTGCACCCCTCCATGCATTCGTGAAGATTGTTTTATCGATACTTCTCGCACTTTTCTTCTCACACCAACGGCTGCTTTTCCACATAAAAATCTTTGAAACAATGTATAGCGGTGAATGAGGAATTTAGCTTGTCGAAATAACTATAATCGGAAAGAAATTGCGCTAGCCTGTAAATGTAACCAACGACCCCTGGCTTTCAAGCTCTATGAATTACCGATCGGACTAACGGAGTCAGCAAAATGTTAAGAATACTGCGTCACTTGTTTTACAGGTTACTGGAAGACTCTGTGTCACAAGAGGCTTGGTTCGCGCTGGTTGACAATCTTGCAGCGGCAGCAGCTCTCACGTCCGATAAGAAAAAGGGGCGAGCCTTCGTGACGTATGTACCCAATGAAAATCGAGAGCTTGAACAACTCAGCTTTGACGTCACTGAATATCTTAGACATAAGAAAGCAGAGGTAAGCAAAAATAGGAAGGATTAACTCATTCACGAGCAGCGACATTGTAGAGTCGACCAAAACGAAGCAAATGCTGACGATAAATTAGATGTAGCTGAAAAGGTGATACCTTTCTCCGAAATGGAAGAACATTTTGTGAAAAAACGAAAAAATGCTAGTTACCAGCAAAAACATAAAAAAAAAAAATGGTCACCAGCATTTTCCCCTTTTACCACAATGTTTTAAAACGCCTTGTTCTCGGTCTTTAAAACACGGAATTGTATGGTTCAGGGAATTAAGGATATAAAAATAACAATGGTTACATGTATGTCAAACCGTTAACGACATGCCTTGCCTTGCCTTGCACCCTTAAGTCATATTTGAGTCATCGGGGTCCCACCTGGACGAGCTGTACACTAGCCTGTTCCATTTATCCCGATCGAGTGCAAGGGCCTGCGTCTTTGCGAATGGTTTCCCCGTCTATTCTTGTATGTAGCCAACCCACTTTTTCTTCTGTCTGCCTTTCCTCCTGTCTCCTGCCACTTTGCACTATGCCCTGGAGAACTGTCTTTGAAAGGCCACGGGATCTGGTGACTTGGCCATACAATTTCAGCTTCCTCCTCTTCACTGTTGTTAACAGGTCTTCATGGGGGCCGATGTGTTTTTGGTGATGTGATCCCAGTATGTGATGCCCTGGATTTTGCGGTAGCATCTTATTTCCAATGTCTGTAACCTCCACTGTAGTTCTACTGTGAGAGTCCATGTCTCGCACGCGTACAGGAAGATGGAGAAAACCAATTTACGCAGGAGTCTGATTTTATAGTTCCATAGTAATGCTGTCATCTCTCCATATTGTTTTCAGTGCTATGTGCGCAGTCATTGTCTGTGCGGCTCTTGAAAGGACTTCTGATCTTGATCCTTCACCGCTTATGATTGCCCCCAAAACTTAAACTGTTTCACTGTTTCAAGTTTCTACCCCTGAACTGAGATGTCTCTTGTGATGGTATTGTTGTCATTTGCCATGGTCTTGGTCTTTTCAGCACTGATTTTCATGCCATACTTAGTACATACTTAGTAGACGCGGTGTCAAGGCGCTTCACCCTTCTTCCTAGTTCATCTTCTTCCCCAGCTAATCCATCTATGTCATCTGCAAATCTGAGGTTTGTGATGTTTCTTCCTCTTATGCTGACTGTACCCTCATGGTCTTTCAGAGCCTCTTTTATATTTCGTTCAAGAAAACGTTGAAGAAAAAGAGAGCAGGCATCCTTGCCACACACCTACTCAGGTGTGGAACCAGTCTGCAATAGTGCCCTGGAAAAGCACTGTGCCAGTTGCTTTGGCATATAGCTGCTGGATAGTGTGGATCAGTTTTTGTCCCATGTTATATTTCTTCATGGTGGCCCACAGTGCGTTGTGCCATACTCTATAAAACGCTTTTTTGAAGTCTATAAAGACATGATAGAGTTCTCTCTGATGTTGAAGGTGTTTCTCACAAAGAGTGCGGAGATTGAAAATCTATTCGGTTGTGCTTCTGCCCTTTCAGAAACCTGCTTGTTCTTCAGCTATGGTGTTTTCCACTTGTGGTTTCAGCCTGTTCAAGATGATTTTCAACATTAATTTTCTGGCATGGCTACTTTGGCTGATGGTACGATTATTCTGGCAGAGTTTGAGATTGCCTTTCTCGGGGAGCACAATGATTAGGGACTGAGTCTAAGGTGTCGGCCATTCACAGCTCTGACAAATCGTGCTGCAGATGGCTATCAGGATGTCTATCGTGGCCTCGCCTCCAGGTTTCAACAGCTCCGCAGGGATATTGTCCACTCCTGCTGATTTCCACATTTGAGTGATTGTATTGCGGCTTCAACTTCTTCCTAAGCACAGAGCAGTCATCCTCATTAGAGGATTTTTGTATATTAAGCATAAATATAAACAACATATACAACAACAAAACTCTATTCCACAGTGTACCATTTTGAGATTTTATTGCTCTCTGAAAGTACCTATTCACTTTGTTGCTTGATAAATAAAATGAATAAGTTTGAGTTTTGCAGATATCTCACGGACCAAGAATATCTTTTCAGCCAATTGCTTTGTCCTTACTTTTACCCACAACGGCTACTTTTGACCAGAAGTAGACGACTTCTAGGTGATACAACTGGATTATTGTCTACTTGTGCTTTGATTTACACCAACAAATTTCACCTCAAATTTCTTGAAAAAGATGGGAACAGCACAACTACTTTTTCACTGTGCTATTCCCCTTCTTTGCTGCACTTTTGCAGCAACTTTTGTGTAGAATGATTTTGTGGGAATAAGCAGTGCAGGAGAAGAGCGTCGGCCTGTTACATCAAAGGCCCCAGGTTTGTCCGCTGCTCTATCGGTAGTCGCGATCATTAAAACCCTTCACAAACAATCCCGAGTTTTAACAATCCAAAAAGACTTCTGAAAACATTGTAGGAAAAGGAGAAAATGCTGGTAACCGGCATTTTCTCCTTTTCCAACAATGTTTTCCACCCTTTCAAAATTAACTTTTAATTCTTTAGTCACATTAATATTGTTATTATGTAAATGCTTTCAATTATGACAAGTTTTAAAGTTTGTCGCTTCGTACAGTTGAACTTATTTAACATAGTTAGTTTTTGTTATCGTCTCTTAGTTAAATTCGGCAGCATAGAAGCTAAAACAGTGGATGATATATTTCAGGACTATTTGACGGATGAAGTTCGAAACATAATGAAACAACGACCGGGAACCAGAACGGACGAGCAGCTGTTAGAGGTAAGGCATCGTCAACCAGTCAATTTACTGAATACGCGCGGAGAACCCCCGTAAACGAGAGAGAGAGAGAGAGAGAGAGAGAGAGAGAGAGAGCAACTGGATAGATACAAGTTTGTGCATGTAACACTGAAGACAAAAAAAAAAAAAAATGCACTAAACCAAGGAGTATGGAATGAAATAGTGACCGTGGCTACCTCTGTACAAACAGTAAGGTTACGTAAGTGGCGCTCTAGGATCTGGGGTCTGGTGCATCCTCGTAATACAATGACAAGCAAGTTTTCGGATATCACCACGGTTCTTTTCTGTCTTAAACTGGCTGAAACATGAAGTAGAAAGCTCTTTTGACATACAGAAAAGTTATCAATGGTATAGAGTTTCGTCCATGCTGACACGGGTCGATAGTTTTTACAGAATCATGAAGTCACATTTTCACAGAGTATAACTCAAGTCTTTGCTTAATTCAATCTACGTGTACATTCAAATTTCGGTCTGTGCAGGTCCTGGCAAGGTGCAGCACTCTACTGCCATGATCAGGCTTTCGCTTGGCCCTCAATACTATTTCATAGACACATATCTTGAAGTACATAGGTGGGGCTTTGTGGTTTGTGGTAATGATTGCCACTTTGCTATGAATGAAAATATCACAAAGAGTTCACTATACATTGTAATTGTATTGAAGATCTTAATTTTGAAAGACTGACTGTCATTAACATGAAACAATGTTAGACTGTGTTTTACAGTCAAGGTATGATATTGTAACATATCTGTTCATCTTTATTCAATTAGGTTGTTAGATGCTTGAAGAACATCTGCAAGTCCTTCAACGAGTATCCACTGTCCATACAAAAACAGATTTGTCAAAGGGCGTTTTATGATCAGTAAGTTGGTCATCTCTCCCTCTCTCTCTCTTTCTCTCTCTCTCACTCCCTGTTTCTTTCTCTCTCTCTCTGTCGCTAATAAGCAACATATTATATATAACGTACATGCACAACAGTAAGATTATGGATTAAAATAGCAAATAACGCAATGTGTTTAATCTGCCGTTTAACATTTTATAATCCATTAATCCATGCTTTTAAACGCCTCAGTAAAAAGCCTTTTTGACCTCTATCAGTTAAAGTACACTTTCTTAATCTTCTTATCAATAATTTAACTTACTGGTCAACATGGATAACAAATAATTTACGAGAACTCTAATCATTTCAGCGTCACAAAGAAAAACAGGTACTTCTGCGGACGGCATAGATCAAGATCGGCCTGCACATTCTGTGCAGTCTGATCTTGGATCTATACCGCCCACTGTTTTGGTCAAGCCTACAAGATAAAAATCTATCCGAGTTTCAGTGGAATGTATTTTCAGCCGACAAAGATAAACCCTCCACGTTGAAGCTGACTAATTCTAATCCCCCATCCCCCATCCCCCACACCCAAAAAATAAAAACGTAACGTAATTGATAGTATTGTAACAAGAGTGCGACGTGGCAATTGTAATGATATATTGTCAAGGACTAAACAGGAAGTTTGATTACGGAGCAAACTGGTGATTTCTTCATTTTGCCGAGACGCTAAGTTAAATAAAGGACGTCACATTTAGTTAGATATTGCGGAGCTTGCAAAAATGCTTCTACTATCTTTTTTTATTACGTCATGGTCGACAAATTATGTGCCTAGATCTAGTTAGGTACATGTTCATTGAGGTGTTTCCGATCGTTCACAACTAGACCATCTTAATTCGTATCTCGCTCAAGGGATATGGTTGTTTGTAATCTTCTACGACTAGAAATTACACAAAATTACAGCTGGACCTATACGAGTATATATATTTGCGACTAACTCATCCGAAACCACGGCTTCAAGACGTGTTCATACGTCAAGTGTGAATTGAGAGCATATAATGATTTATACCACGTCAAAAATGTCCGAAAAAGACATCAAAAGCCATCTTTATATTGACAGCATTTTTTCTACATGTCTTTGCGTAAAATATCCTGTGAGGTATCAGCTGATGTAACATTTGTGTTCACTGACGCATTTGTTCGATTTACATCACAATCATGGAAGAGTTAACGTATACAGCCATTGTAGTAAGAGCCGGGTTGACATTGTTGATATTCAAGGCCATAATGTTTGGGGGCTTTATGGTCTTTGGTGGAAATATGTACATGTATGAATGGTATCGATTAAAAACCACCATCAAACCAATATATCAAAGATACTTTACATGTTATACTTCTGCCAATACTCAGACTCCAACGTATATATATGTCAAATTAGAACAAATCAATGTTCGATCGCGATTTGAGCATGTAAAGTTAAAAGAGTGTAAATAAAAATCGACTGTACCCAAGGTCCCAAGTGATGAAGTTATCAAACGTGTATTAAGTGATAAAGATGTTCGGTTACCCTTCAAGAAGGATATGAAAGGACTCCCACACAGTGCACATATCGTCTAGAGTGTGGGCGTTGAAATTTTCAGAAAATTACTACCGCTTTTCTGTATTTTATCAGGATCCCCACAGCCTCCCAAACGAAAAAAAAACATTACATTTAGACAATGATCGCACGCATCAAGGTCATGCACTAGTCAAGCAAGATAATTGGGTTGCTCTCTTGTTGATTGTGTAAAAGTCCTCAAATAAATAATGAACCAGTCGAAATGCAGTTAAGGTGATTGCCCACTGAAATGTAGAAAGACTAAGCATAGAACTCATTACTATCGATCATTGGCCGAGGGGAAAGGGCAAATCGTTGTTACTCCGGTGTTGGATATACATCCGGTGACATGTTACCGATTTCTTTGTGATATGTTTCAACTTGAGCTGATAGTGACAAATTTTACTTCCGCTTTATTAAACAGAAATACTAGTACCATTCTTTTAATAACGAAGCTCCAGCTTCTAACATCAAAGGCTTGGGTTCAAATCTTTTGATGAGCGGGACCAACCTTAAGACCTACACACCTAGCGGCGCGAGTACTGGCTAAGGGTTCTGAAAAACAATTATCGAGAGTCATTATATCAGATATTAATATCAAGGATAACGGTTTGATATACATCTCACACATGACTTTCTTGTAGAAATAATCCATCCATTCAAGGGAACTTACCATCGCCTTTCTTGAAAGGGGCATTATTTCCCTTCGAACGACCCGCTATTTATAATTTTTCTTTCCGCATGTAAAGAAATCTCGAAAGAGTACAAACAGCGTTGTTTTTTTTCGGCGTAGCTGAATGCGCTGACTTTTTAACTACTTCTTGGTAATGATAAAGAATGAATAGTAGGTAATAAATACAATACTGTGCGTCGTACAAAAATGGAAATGCAAGGATAGCTACACTTGTTGAGGTGACATGACCAAAACACCATTGGAAATCTTGTTACACAACACAATATACAACCCATCGCAATGTATTTGTAATTCTTTCAGCGGCAAACTTGACCTGTCCTGACGACTGAACAAACGATTCGCTGAAATTCAGGAAGTTCTTTTATATTGTAGGCTTGACTATATCAGTGGACGGTGTACATCTGTGCATCTGATCTAAATATATGACATCTATGCCATCCAAAAAAGCACCAATGATGCTGAAAGGGTTAACACATTTTTCTGTTTCTTTAGGTACAGAAGAAACCGTGTTATACTGCGTCGAGGCCTTGCCCCAGATGGGATTTATTTTCTTCTGTCAGGCCAACGTAAGTTTTAAATAAATGAATGAATTAGTTACTTAATGATTCTATCTATCTATCTATCTATCTATATAAATATCTATCCGTCCGTCCATCCGTCCATCCATCCATCCATCCATCGTGATGTCTGATACAGTAGCAATCAACACAGATACATAGACTTCCCTTTTGATAAAGCATTATTCAACTATCCAGTTGTAATGAAATGCATTGAAGATCTATACTAAAAACCCCTTTATTTACTCTAGTTCATCCGTCGGTAAATCTCTTAAATGTTACCAGGCTTCTTGTCTGGCATTCTAACTTTTTGTAAACCTTTATTTGTACATTTATCAGTGGTAGGTGTAAACTGTAGCACAAAATTATGTTTGGTTTAGGATTTAATTGTTTGTTTAAACTTCCATAAACATATCTAAATACGATACTTTCTTTATGGTTAGATTTGAACGGTGCACTTTCAATTTGGGTTGAGTACATTCTGTAACTTTACAGAAACTTTACAAAATTCCTGCTACAATGCACTAGTCGTATCTACCGTTAAAGCTATTCAAATGACACACGAGATATGCCTCGAAACCTTTGCTGACTTGGTGAACATTTAGTAGATTTTCTTATCGGAGTGTATTCAAGTACATAAATAAAACTGTCTATTTAAATAGAGCTTTTGATTTTACAAGGACGAGACCGGCAATATTAGAAATGTATTATGTCTCGGAAAGACAAAAATTTGAGAAAAGTTACTTTATAACGTATTAGGAATTCATGTCCCTTGTAGGCCTAGAGCATAACAGCTAAGCTGAACGTGCGATTCCGTGTCCATTACGTGGATTGTGTACAAGGTATGTCTCGGGGAAAAATATACTAGTGAAAAAAATGACTTCACAACGGCTTAGGAATTCGTGTCCTTTGCAGAGCTAAATATGGTAGTATCTGCGTGGGAAAGCTTTGAGTTCGAACCAGCGACTCCATAGTTTCTGTCTAGGTGCTTTGATTTCTGAAAGATCTACACGTTTACACATTTCTATGATTTTTTTTTTTTTCCTTCTTGCGCCATTAACAGTTGTTGAAAAACCAGAGGGACGGAAACAGCCGGAGGAGATTGACGAGGGAGAAAAATTCGGGGTAAGTTAATAAACGTGTAACCCTTTCGGTACCGTCTTTAACCCATTACCACACAATCCCTACTTTTGACGACCCTGAGAAAGAAGCCTTTAGAAAACATTGTGGGAAAAGGAGAAAATGCTGGTAACCAGCATTTTCTCCTTTTCCCACAATGTTTTCTACCCTTCACAAAACAAATTTGAAATTTTCAGTCACTTTTATTATGTCGTCTGCAAATGCTTTCGATTTGGACAAGCCAAAAATTTTGTCGTTTGGTAGTGAGTTAAGCGAAAAACAGAGGCTATTGCGGACGGCATAAATCGTGCTCTCGGGCCGTATTTTGTTTGACAAATAAAGTCCTTGCCAGACAACAATATTTTAGACTTTTCCAATTCCAAAGCATTTGCAGACAACAAATTAAATGTGGATTAAGGTAGTAGACCCCTAACGGTTTTCGTGCAACAGGGAATAAAATTTCTTTTAGTTGATAAGTAAGGATTTATACTGATATAATACTTTTGCACATTTTTAACCGACCAGAAATTCCTTTGATGTTTATCTTGAAATTATTTGTTGATACTTTTGTTAGTTTCCTGAAAAGGGAGGTAATTATTATCTCCCTTTATGATGAGAATATAGTGGTTTTAGATTTATAAATGATAATTCTAAAAAAAAAGGAAAAAGTAGCTCGGTTAAAGTAGTACCATAATACTCATTTTTAGACTAGCGAAGCTAGTCTATAGGCATCCAGATTGAGCCAGACTCAATGTAAACAAAATACCCCACAGTTGCCAAATACTGCCCCACAGAAAATAGTTTATTACTGTTAGGAATCTTAATTTTGTCATATATGATAATTTTGACAAAAAAGCACAGACTCTCTACCATCCCGATTTGAACATATCTACTTACAAATTAATAGACTGTACAATATGTCATTGATAAGGTACATGATGTTTGCTTATATGTAAATTAATTGACCTATGCAAATCAGGCTCATATCACTAATTCCTACACAGCAGTACTTATAACTTTGAATGGATTAAAAAATAGATACTCCCAGGTAACTTGTAGCAAATCCCAGCTACAAAAACTCTCACTGGACAGGGAACCCTTGTCATTCCTTTTGTCATTCGTTATTTAGATCATTTTGAACGTGAAACTGATATGTTAAACTGTTATTTTACGTCTTGTATATTAACCCTTTACCACACAATCCCGAGTTTTCACGAAAGTGGGGAAGAAGCCCTTTGAAAACAATGCGGGAAAACGAGAAAATGCTGGTTACTAGCATTTTATCCATTTCCCATATTGTTTTAAGCCCTTTTAAAATATGGTTACATCAATTGAGCCTAATTTAACTTTATGGTTAGGAACAGCTTTGAATTTGGAGGGGTGTAAAATTTTTCGTTTTGTAAAGAGTTAAATAGTTAAAAATTACATCTTGTGCTTTTGATTAACTATATAATCCAATTTAATCCTTAAACTGTAAAAAAAAAGTTAAATAAAACTTTCAGGCTTATTGTAAAAACCTGAATATTGCTATTTCAACGTTATATTTTTGAGAAAAAATATCCCCTTATGGGATAGTGTAGATCCAAGATCAGACTGTACAGACAGTGCAGTCTGATCTTGATCTACATTGTTTATCTTTCTGTTCGTCCGTCAGGTCAGACATCTTTTAAAATCTTTGATGAAAATTGATGAAACTTCATACGTGTATTCCTTACGATAGTCCGCCGATAAGGATTTTTTCCTTTTTTTCATTTGATGCCGTGTCATCGAAAAAAGGGGCTTGACGTATATTTCCACTATGGACTGATATCTCTTTAACTACTGGACAAAATTTAATGAAACTTCATATTTATCTTGTTTATCATAAGCCACAGACAATCATCATTTGTTCTTATCCAATCAAATGCTATGGTATGGAAAAAGGCGGCTTAATAAATAATTTCATTATGGACTAATAACAAAAAGGCCACGTGCACATGCAAAACACAATACATACCTCTCATATGTTTCTGTCAAAAGAGGTCTTTCTAGGTTGGCGATATCATTTCAACGAAATAACCTGTTTTAAATTGAAAGTTTACAAACGGAAGTTTTTCATATTATTTTTTGTTTTGAGAAGTAAATAAGTCAAGAGCGTTGGGTAAAGTCAATTGATTGAACTGGATCTGGGTTAGACCGGATTGGACTTAATAAGCGGAATGAACTGATGAAACTGGAGCGGACTCAAAAACCGAATTTTACAATTTTTCTTCAATCTTGAAGAAACCAGGGATCGTATATACACAGTCTATATTTTCTTCAATCTTGAATAAACCAGGGATCGTATATACACTATATATACGATCCGTGTATAAACCAACCAAAATTTATCTCTACCATATCCGCTTATTTCAAATTCGCTAGTCTGTCAGTACTTTCAGTTCTTTGATTAATCATAGCAAATTTTGTACGATAATATTATAGTGGGAATAGCTGTTTTCCATCAGGGGTGTACTACCTTAAATGGTGAGAGTAGGTAGAGAATGTTGTGGGAAAAGGAGAAAACACGGATTACTAGCATTTTCTCCTTTTCTCACAGTGTTGTCAGAAGCCTTCTTCAGGGTTCTTAAAACTCGGGATTGTGTGGTGAAGGGTTAAACCTATTAGATGAAAATCATTCTGTGTTTCAGTGGATTGTTTTTTTTTTTATTAAACCGGCGAAATTGGTTGAGTTTGTCATGTACATGTTTATTTGGCGTTAAAAAAATGTGAGTTAAAATCCAGTCATCGATTGTGTATCAGTATAGACCTTGAAAATTATATAATTCAGCATATCAGGAGAGTGTACACCAAGATCAGACTGCATGGACATGCAGGTTTTATATTGTTCGCTTACGTGGCTCAGTTAGTAACGTACATAGGCTGAAACCACGGGTTGCAAATTAAATACCCCTTCCCGGCCGATTTCTTTCCTAGAATTGAGTTTAATCATCCTGAAAGCATCCATTCCTCTCTCACCGCTTAAAAGTGTTTCGTCGATATTTTTGTGGGAAACTCCAGCAATGATCGGTGCACTTATAACCGAAAACATGTTGAAAACGGCGTTGAAACAACAGATAAACAAACTCTTTTTTGTAAATGATATCAGAGATCTCCACACGCAGGCGTTTTGATTTCGATGGACACACTTTGAGGATTGATGAAAGTCATTGCGACAGAATTGATTTCTCCGTCACCTCTTGACATAGTTTCGAATTTTCTTTGCTATTAAAACGCAGACAGTGACGTCAGATGAGTGAACATTGTGCAGGATACTACCGGAGAAACTCCAGGAACGCTTGTATAGGAGCACTGGTCTACCTGGAATATCTAAAATATTGAGTAAAAAGTGTGTGTTAAGCCAAACAAAAAAAGGAACAATCGTAACTCTTTGGAGAATACAGTCCGTTTCAGGTGTGAGCTCTGGCTTCATTTGTATTTAGCCGCTAAGTTTCACATACGGGTAATTCTGAAATCGGAATCGAAATTTAGTTTGAAGTCGCTTACAACATTTTTTTCAACTGTTATTACATGTACATCACTGAAAAAGCTCAACCTTTCGATCATTTCCGGTTGTTACTAGACTTTGATTATGCATTGCCATAAATCAGTTGTTTATATTTACTTTTGTTTGTTAGGAGGAAGAGCTTATCTGCGGATCGTCCCGGAGGGCAACAGTGCTATCAAAGAATGACGTGGAGATATTGTTCTTACATAGAGTTGTAAGTACGGTGTTACGTAATGTTTTAGCTTGTCATTTATTTTATATGAGTCATTCTCTGTGAAAAGGGGCCTTAGTACATCTGCAAGAAGTGTCGACTCAGGTCAGCCTGCGCAGTCCGCGCAGACTGACCTGAGTCGAAACTTTTTGCTATTGGTCAGTTTTCTGCATGTCTCAAGGACCAATCTACTTTGTAATTCAGTCGGTTGTTAGATAAAACGTTTCTTTTAAATGGATCCATAGTTACATGTATACGATGGCTTGCCTGGTATAATGTATCACGGAGATGCATTAAACCCTCTTTTGCCACAGCGCAGCTCAAAATTTAATTAGAATTTTAGTAGAAACTGAGTAATTAAGAAGAAGACAGTAGTTATACTGAAGAGTTTAGAAAAAATTTAATTTGATGATTTAGTGACAATGTACATAGCTGATGCTTGTTGGTCCAAAAGATGTTATAACTGCTCAGCTGACACCAAATTGACTTTTCAGTATTTGTTGCAGATATGCAACTTGTCGTTACCCAACCTGATAAAGAAATTAAGCCATACTCTGTGAAAAGGCAACTTAATGCATCTGCATTATAGACCATGTCAGCCTGAGCAGTCCGCGCAGGCTGTCATCGGTCGAAACTTTTTACTCTTTGTAAATTGTTTTGCATGATAAAGTACCATTCTACCTCCAGATCAAGTCAACGGTTAGACTAAATGGATTATCATGGATCCATACTTATAAGATGACTTTGCTTAGTATAATGCGTCACGGAGATGCATTAAACCCTCTTTTGTCAGAGTATGGCCCATTTATCTTAGTATTCACCTTAAGTTTTTTTCATTTCAACTGTTATTTTTTGCATATTTCGTGTTTGGATCTTTACATACTCGTAAATTCTTACATAAAAATTAAGAGTTCAAATGAAAGAAAGTTAAGGTTGATATGGGACAGGTTGTATTTTGCTCACGTTTATCCTTCATACAATGGCCGTCCATAGGTCTAATTTGGTATCTTTTATTCGACATAATAATCTTTTATTCTACATCTCTATTCAAAAGAACAATGTAATTGAATGGACCCTTTGTGAGCAACCTATCTGTCTCATATACTGACAATGTAGAGCTTGGTGAAATGACTATAATATAAAGCGATAATAGTTTGGTAATGCGGTTGATATACAGAAAATAAACTTAGGTGAGAGAGATGTTAATCTTTAAAGCGCCTTTCTCAACTATGCTTACTTTTGCAGCCAGTGTAGATCAAGATCAGACTGCACAAAACGTGCAGTCTGATCTTTGATCAACACTGTCCGCTTTGTCTAGACATTCAGACAAAATAGATCTTAACCCTTAAGCTGCTAAGCGCGACTCACTGACTTTTTGCGGACAGTGTAGATCAAGATCAGACTGCACAGAACGTGCAGTCTGATCTTGAATCTACACTGTCCGATAAGGAGATATCTTTCCTCCAATATACCTTTGTAACAGTAAAACATGGGTTTTTACTGTCGGCTTGAAAATTTCATTTAAAGTTATTTAGCAGGATAAGGGTTAATATTGCATTCATTTGGGTCACATCTTTTAGATTTAAGGTATTCCTACCCTAAAGCGAAACATCTATTTCCACTGTAATTTTACTCTGGAAAATATGATAGCATTAAAAATCATCACTATTGTAGCATCTTAACTGTTGGAGGTTTTGCCTTCATAGAATTATCATTTTCAATTGTAAAATCACTATATCCTCAATTCAAAGGGAGATTATTATTACCTCCCTTTACGAAAAAAGTACTGGAGGTATGAACAGAAACTTTTTAGATAGACATTTAAAGAAATTCTGGGCGGTCAAAAGTGTTTAGAATTATTGAATCACTATAAATTCTCAATAATCTAACAACAACAAAAAATTATACCATGTTGACCAGAAGCTTCAGGGGAGGAAAGCCTTAAAAATGTATGTTTGGTTCAAACGGCGCTCCATGGGTTAAAATGAGCTATGTGGTCTAACTGTTTATCATAATTTACTAAAAAGTATAGTTTTTATACGTCCACATGGTTTTCTCTGCATAACAAAGAATCTCTAATCACTAATCGATTTCAGATGTAAATAAAACTAAAAACGACACCCATAATAGAGAAATACATTAATATTTATACCATAGTATATAAAATCCCAAACCTTTGTGAACTGTTTAACATAATTTACAGAAAAAAGTACTGTCTTTTTGCGTGCTCATGGTTTTCTCTATATAACAAAGAATCTCTAATCACTAATCGATTTCAGATGTAAATAAAATTGAGCCATTCTCTGTGCTGTTTGAAAAGGGGGCTTAATGCATCTCTATGATGCATGATACTAAGCAACTCATTACCTAATAATGGATCCATAAAGTCCCTTTTGTCTAATAACCTACGGAATCATTCGGTAAACTGGTCTTTGGACATACTGAAAATTGCCGAGTAGCGAAAAGTTTCGGCCCAGGTCAGCCTGCGCGGACTGCGCAGGCTGACCTGGGTCGATACTTTTTGCAGATGCATTAAGCACCCATTTCAAAGAGTATGGCTCAGTTAAGTGCGACACCTGTAAGAGAGAAATACGTGAATATTTATACCTGAGTATAGAAAAATCCCCGACCTTTGAAAACATGCGCTCAACAAGGTAGCTATCTTCACCTTTGCATAGGAGTGAAGGAGGTGGATGGAGCCAGAGACAAAAACTGGAATCTACAGTCCAAATATTATTAGCTACATGTACTCTCGGCAGAACGCCCTGACAACTTTTTTTGATGCATGTACCTGTATATAGCGAGTAAGAAATCCATGGAACTCACGTAAAAAGCTGTAATGGAAACCTCAAATAGGCAAGAAAAATCCATATCATGTACGAGATTTGAAGACGGAAAGACGGATTGCATACAGAAAAATCCGGCATTTCAAGGAACTATATTTGAGTCTTTCACTGCTGACTCTCTCGAGGTCGAAAAGTATAGTTCCATCGCTATTGAAGATAGTTTGGTCATAACACCCAACAGCGGACGGTGTAGATCAAAGATCAGACTGCACGTTTTGTGCAGTCTGATCTAGATCTACGCGGTCAGCAAAAATTATTTAACTTGCAGTTGGCAGTGTATGTGTTAATCCTTTATCACACAGTGTCGACTTTATACGACCCGGAGGAAAACGCATTTTGAAAACATTGTAGGAAAAGCAGAAAGTGCTGGTAAGATTATAAAACGAAACTGAATGTGTTTATATTTCCCATGAAAATGGAAACATGTCCAATTTCCACACGTCGCGGTAAAATTCAATCAATTATAAGGATTTTAATTTCACAAGATAGATTAAAAGATTTATCTTGATAATAAGAATCTAATTGAAAGGCTAATCACACATGGACTCGCAGTCTGATCTTTGTAACATTTTTCTTAATTACATGACCTCCCTTGTTTTCACTGTAATGTACCCTGCCGAGCCCCGGTAGCTCAGTCGGTAGCGCACAGGACTTGAGAACAAGGGGGTGCTGATTCGATCCCTGGCTCGGCCAATTTCTTTCCGACGATTGATGATAATCAAGGCGACAGGATTTATTACTCTGTCACTGCTGACCATTGTTTCGATGATGGTTATGTGGGAAAGCAGCCAGTGGCTTGGAAAGAATATTTTTGCAGAGTATTGATAAAATGAAACTCCAGAAGAGCATAGAAAGGCGCACAGGCCGCCGCAATTGAAGTGAATAATGTTGAAAAACGGCAATAAACACCATACAATAAATCATAATATTTACCTATTTCGAATTTTCTTATCTTTCACAGGCTTTAGAAAAAGATTTTGTGACGCCATAAGAGCCTTATGTGACGTCATTTGTTAAAGCGTTGTTTTCATGCCCCTGTCATTCCCGAAACACGTCCAACACAAATTGCAGATTAATAATTCAGCTGTAAAATTGGAGATCCCTCTAAAGCTAGGGCTGGTTCCACCTCTAGATCTTCAGTCAAGTGGTTGTTTTTCCGTTTCTGTGGCACTATTTCCCTGTATACGTATCTGTAAAAGCAGTGAGACTGTTTCCTTCATGAATCTGTTAGTTTTTGTATATAGGTGTTACCATTTTACGCATAGTTCTTTAGACAAAGTTATGTAATAAAAAGAATCTGGCTTTTTTTTTTTACTACATAACTAGTAAAGATAACTAGTTATGGAGCTCGCCAAAGGTTCGCCTAATGAAACAGATCTAGTTCTAGACCCGTTAATAAAATATTATCTCAAACGCTAACTTATGTCAGATCCTATATACATGTATATCACTCAGAACATCGGAGGTTAGGTAACGATCAGCATGACCTTGATAAATTGATTCTAATTCAAAGGGGGCTATTGACGAGCACTCAATACTGGTTGATAGTTTTTGTGTTGTATTTGTGATTAGCTATAGATTTCCAGAGAGATTCGTGCTACAGCTATTTCTACAGATCACCACCATTCATTGCTAGCCTGTCACCGTGAAGAACTTATTGTTGTATTGAATGGTGGTTGATCGATTAATAGTGCTTTACGCCGCTTTCAACATTGTTACAGTCATATCATGGCAGCAGCTCTACGATTCATGTATACATGTCCTGGATTTCACATTTGACTGATGATAGGTTAAACTAAGTTTTACCCATTTCACCTAAACAAACTGAGCGCTAACCTATGGCTGGCTTTGCTATTACTTCAAAATCAATTAAACAGCTAATTCATGACAATATATCCTTTTAAAATGTTTGACCCCATAAAGGTTTATTTAATCATTCTGAAGCGTTAGTATTCTATTTCTATTGTATTTCTTTCTATTACACCGCCGCGTTAACCTAATTTCAAAATTAAATATTCGAAATCCACTTACGACACTCATTTCCGACGTTCACTGATTTTCCTTGGTTCCAAATTCGGGAAATTAAAAGAGCAAGTAGTAATGATAGAAGTAAAAGATGTTAGTTGTTGTCTCCTGTAGTTGATGATGGTTTTGCTATTGTCGTATTTTGTCGTAGTTTATAATCGATGATTTGTGAAAGCAGGCACTTGTTACCAAGAGTTTTATGAATATACTTGAAAACATTGTGGCACAGGGAGAACTATGAAATATTACGTTACCATGTTTATGTATGTTGTCCTGTGGGGGACGAAATAGTCTACATGTAAGTCTACATTGGAATCATTAGAGTTTTTCAGAGCTGTGAACATTAACCCTTATCCTGCTAAATAAGTTAAATGAAACTTTTATGCCGATAAAAAAGAAAAAAAAAAACCAAAAAAAAACCGAATAATGCTATTTCTAACTTTTTTTTTAGATAAATGTGTTCTTAACGGACAGTATAAATCCAAGATCAGACTGCACGTTCTGTGCAGTCTGATCTTGATCAGCACTGTCCACAAAAGGTCAGTGAGTTGCGCCTAGCAGCTTAAGGGTTAAAACTTAATGTATTCAGATTCAACAGTTCTGAAAACCTCTAATGATTCCCATGCTGTTAATCATCCCATGTCTTCCCTCGTTTACACATGAAGCCCCATCACCAAACACACACATAAACACCTCACCCTCTAATATTGCAAGCAAAAATGTACTTCTGAGTCATCCTCTAACTGCTAGGCAACTCAAATTGAAAGTTTCCTGTCATTATAATAGACCAGATTATCATCTTTTCTATTTTTCCCCTAAAATGTGTATTTAGATAACTGACAACATGGACAAAAAGTTCAGACTGCATCTTGACTCACCGTGACTGACTACAACATAAATGTATACATGTATGATGTTCTATGGCTCATCGACATCCAGGGTCATTTAGCGCGCTCAAAAAAAAAAGGAAAGGAAAAATTTAACTTGTGAGAAAGTGAGTAATGAGCATGTGATGCAAAATGTGTTATGAAATGATTCTGTTATGGAAATACAATAAAATTAAAATAAGTATAAGGCGATAAGAATAATTATTATGCGGCAAAGAATTTCTCGTGATCTGATTGGATAATATGCTCCGAATATAAATTCCTGTACACTGGCAAAATCCACGTAAAAGCGGTCTCCCTTTCGGAAGCCCCGTATACATAACTACACTTTCAACACAACGTCCAAAATGGCGTTGTCGATCGATACGAGCCGCCCACAAGACAAACTTAATGAGTAGTCATTACTATTTTCCCTTGATGGTTGTAATTAAAGCAGAAAGAATTGATTATTTTTGAAAATAAATGAATATAGTGACATATGTTATCATTTGTTGTCATTCTAAAAGAAATACACGGTATTCAAATGAGCCATCCCTTCGCCCAGTAAGCAAATTGTAGAGTGTCGAAAGTCATACATTGTAACGTTAAAAAGATAACCTAATGGTCGTTTGAGGAAAGAGATGGTCGTTTACTTTTGCCGACAAATCATTAAAATGCATGGTTACTTATTTTGAACTTGTTTAAATCCATGTTTAAGTAAAAATATGTCGATCGTCTATCGCAGCGACATCATCACGTTCAATGAACCAAACTACACGTTTTACCAAGGTTTCAGTGACGTCGTTTCACAGCGACGTCAGTTTTCATTGAATTGGGCACTCAGAAGGGAAATTCTATTTTGTACTCAATTCGTTATACCATAAAACAGGGAAATTCCGCTGAATACAGGTTGGAATGGTAAAACTTTGCAGTATAATAAATTCGTGGTACGCTCAGGTGCCAGAGGACTTGGAAACTTAGTCCCCTGCCATCTGACCGTACAACTCATAAAGTCTACAAAGTTAAAATAAAGTATCATTCATGTTGTGTAAGTTAACTTTTTACCACACAACTAAATTGTGAGCATCTCCAAATCAAAATCATTTGCAGACGACACTTCAAATGTGATTCAACTTATGGAATGTGTTTTTGATTCAAAAGAATGCTGGTTACAAGCTTTTTCTGCTTTTCATACAATGTTTTCAAAAGGCTCCTTCCCCCTGGTCGCTAATACTCGGGATTGTATGGCAAAGTGTTAAGCAAAGTACAAGGATTAATCGATATCGAACAGAATGGGGTTTTATTACCATCAATATTAATGTGATCAACACCTTCACAATACCGTCATTCTCTTGTGTATTTCGAAAATCACGGATCAAAGGAAACATCTGCGGGGGCGATTGGCTTTTGATGCATTTTGGATATTACCTTTTTTTCAGGTTTTTTACTTTAACTTTCATCTCAAAATCAAATTCAGATTTACATAATTATTATGTAAACTTGATTATTAGAAACAGACAGGATGTATAAATGTATGAGTCATGCTCTGTAAAATGGAGTTAAACGCATCTGCGAAAAATCAACCCATTTCAGCCTGCGCAGTACGCACAGGCTGACCTAGGTCGACACCTCTTTCTATTTGTAATTTTTCTGTATGACCAAGGACCATTTTTACTTCATGATTCAGTCTGTTGTTAGACCAAATTGTTACAGATCCATAATTATGTGACGTCTTGCTTGGCACAATGTACCACAGAGATGCATTCAACCCCCTTTATACAAAGCACTGTTATCACGTATTATTGCTGATGTTAATTACTGTTACGCTAAAACAAGTTTTAAAGTTTGTCGATTTTTTTTTCCCCGTTTTAACACATTTTATTCATCAGTGTGAAATACAATTTACAAAAAGACGATACAAATCATTTTACAAATCCCGAAGATCTGAATGATAAAGAAAGATTACTCTTAAAAATTTTCTTTATGATACAGTTTTTTTTTTCTTCTTCTTTTTAATTAGCCTCTGATATGTAAATATCGTGTAACAATATCAAATTTATATATTTATTTACTGATTTTCATGGGAAAAAATAAAAGACTACGTATCCCTTTTAAGTTCCTTATCCAGCCTTTAATACGCATACATTATATAACTTTTGTCCAGAGAAACGTGTGGATGGTAGCATTTGTATGCAATGGTTAAACTGGAAGAGAAAAACAAAATCTGTTTGGAATATTGTAACTAATACTTTGGAAAAAAATATCTAAGCAAATCTTTGGTAGTATTTACCAGCGTATTAAATAGAATTTGATTTGCAATTAAAAAAAAGTTAAAATTATATCCCTTTTAAATTTTGCTATAATGAAAGAACAACAAGCTTGAGCGACAAGTTACCATGAGTCATGACATTGTATCAAAGTAAAACTTAAAAGAAAAGTCCGGTGAAAAAACGACCACATGGAGGAAGTCTTTTGAAAACATTGTCGAGAAAACAGAAAAATTTTAATGTTGGTACCCGATTTCAATGGCATATACCCAAAATTTGAGAGTCACTGAAATAGTATGTAAGTGCTTTCAATTTAACCTTTCACCCACACAATTCCGAGTTTTAACGACCCGTAGGTAGATCCAGACGGCTTTTTGAAAACATTGCGGGAAAAGGAAAAAAAGACTGGTAACCTTTTTTTCTGATACAAATAAATCTAATAACGTTATCATTCGTATTACGTTTTATTTTTTGTCTACATAAGCTTTCAGTTTGGATCTCTCTAAAATTTTGACGTGTAGGAAAGAGTTAAACAAGTATAAATTTTGTTATGTGGTACAAAGTTGACCAATCAGTTATTGTCTGATCAATTCCATCATGTCTCCCAAAGCTGTATCCCCCTTTTTTTTTCAATTTTAATCCGAACTTTGACGTTTGAAATACAAAACGTTGTTATTTTTTCGTTCAATCGAAATTAATACTTTGTTTGCTTTCGTTCTCGATAATCGTTGTTTACAATAGAAGAGCAAATCAAATATTGGAACTGAAGTGTCTATTGTGGGCTTTAACTAATTGAAAAACGTTTTAACTCTTTACCAAACGACAAAATTTTGGACTTAACAAAATTGAAAGCATTTGCAGACGACAAATAAAATGTAGCTCAAGTGGTTTTTTCTGTCTTTGATAGAAAAGAAAACTTTGTGGGAAAAAGGAGAAAATGCTGGTTACCAGCATTTTCTCCTTTTTCCCACAAAGTTTTCAAAAGCCTTCTTCAGGGTCCTTAAAACTCAGAATTGTATGTTAAAGTGTTAAGTGGCAAGCCTTGGTCAAATATAATTAAAGTTACAAATCCAACATTTATTTCTTTATGTTAATCACCAGAACAGATTGACAAATCAACAGAATAGAATAGAACTGAATACATGTACCTACAATCCATACTCTGTGAAAATGTGGTTTACTGTATCTGCAAAAAGTATCAACCCAAGTAAGCTTGCACAGTCCGCGCAGGCTGACATTACCTAAGTCGAAATCTTTGTGCTATTAGTATTGGTAATTCCAAAGCCAGAGTAGCGCAGTCGGTAGCGTACGGGACTCAAGAACAGGTTTCGCTGGTTCGATTCCCGGCTAGGCCAATTTCTTTCCGAGGATTGATGATAGTCACTACGACAGGAAACATTCCTCTCTCACCGCTGATCATTGTTTCGATGATGGTTACGTGAGAAAGCAGCCAGTGGCTTGGAAAGAATATTGTGCTGAGTACTGGTAAAAAGAAACCCCAGGAAAGTATGGATAGGTGCACTGGCCGCCGTGATATAACTGATATAATGTTGAAAACACAAATTTGTTACGTAGAATATTCTCAGTCCAAAACTGCTGTCAATATACATGTACATTATAGTCTCTAGCTATTTACCCATTTTGAGCGCACCACAACTTTAGTTGCCTTCAAGTTTGGCCAGATCGAGATCAGACAGCACAGAATATCGTCACTCTCCACTTTGCTGATATTTTTTGTACAAAAGAATCATTGAAGTTGCATAATTTGGATCTTATTTGTAAACCGAAAATGTCCGTGGCAGTTTTCAGAATCTTTAAAAAAGGGATAAACAAAGAACGAAATGGAAACAAAACCAAGTGCATGTGTACCACAGTGACATGTAAAACTGGTAGACTGTTATAAACAACACACAAATGTACGTTTACCCTTAAATTACTAAATAATTCATTTATACATTTTTAGACAGAAGAAATTACCTACCGTCTTAGCTCTTAGGCTGCTAAGCGCGACTCACTGACCTTTTGCAGACAGCGTAGATCAAGATCAGACTGCACAGAACGTGCAGTCTGATCTTGGATCTACACTGTCCGATCATGAGATATCTTTCCTCCAAAAATACCTTTGAAATAGGAAAATTTGGGTTTTTACTATCGGCTTTAAAAGTTTCATTTCACTTACTCAGCAGAATAAAGGTTAGAATATTCTAGGTTGGTCATAATAGCTTACAGGAAATGCTTATTTAAGAACCAGGATCGATCTCCACGTTTACAGACTGATCTGCCGAGCCCCGGAAACACAGTCAGTAGCGTGCATGGAATCGCTAGTTCGAGTTCCCAGCTCGGCCATTTTCCTTCCGAAGATTAATAAAAGTTATTTCGATAGGATTCATTCCTCTCTCATCGCTTATCGCTTAACGACTATGGCTATGTGGAAACTTCCATGGTTCTTGGACATGCAGAAAATTTACCATAAGCAAAAAGTTTTGACGCTGGCCAGCCTGGTTGGACTGCGCAGTCTGATCTGAATCGATCCTTTTTGCAGATGCATTAAATCCCCGTTTCACAGAGCACGGCTCATATAAATTGAAATATTATCTGCCAGATTTCTCATGAATTTGCTTTTTTTTTTATTTTCTTCAAGATAATCTTACATTATTGTCACACGCTATAAGGAATTGGAGAGGACCGTCTGTAAGTTCAATAATCAAAATAAAATCGATATTCATATCGTGCGAAACTGAACTCTTAACTCGTTAGATAGATTAAATAAAACTTTCAAGTTGATAGTAAAAGCCCCAATATTATAATTTAAGATTTACTTTTTTGGGGAAAAATCTCCTTTTCGGACAGTGTAGATCCAAGATCAGACTGCACGTTCTGCGCAGTCTGATCTTGATTTACGCTGTCCGCAAAAGATCCTTGAGTCGCGCAACGCAGCCTAACGGTTAATTGTATTCAAGTGTGGCTGCCCTAAGTGATATCATATCGATTGGTTATAACGAGTTCAGAGTAACTGTATACAACAATAAAACTGAAGAATAAAAGCAGACATAAGTTTTGTTTTTCCGTGATTCAAAAGTACATGGATTTAAAGTAGATTCTATCAACTATTATGTCTTGTAAGTCTTCCTGTTTATTCCTTTACAAGACAAACAAGACTCATCCGAAGCAAGAGTATTGGCAGACGATAAATTTGTTTTGGCTTAAGTAATGATAGATTTGTATTTCAAATGGTAGAAAATTTTGTGGGAAAAAAGGAATATAATGCTAGTTATCAGCCTTTTTCTCCATTTCTTAGAATGTTTTCAAAAGCCATTTTCATAAAAGTCTTTGAAAAACATCACTGTGTGATTCATGTTTAACCCTTTACCAAACAATCCCTGGTTTTTACGAACCTGAGATAGAAGCCTTTTGAAAACATTGTGGGAAAAGGAGAAAATGCTGGTAACCAGAATTTTCTCCTTTTCCCACAATGTTTTCTACCCTGCTGGAAACAAATTTCAATTTTTGAGTTACGTTTATTTTGTTGTCTGCAAGTGCTTTCAATTTGGACCAGTCTAAAATTTTGTCGTTTGGCAAAGAGTTAATATAGCCTTTTTTATTTTATGTTGGACATGAGCGGACAACTTTGTATTATGTCATTTGATGATATTCCACTGTTTTCATCTAGTGTTTCTATTGTCTTTACAAGTGACTGGAATGAAACTGATTTAAGGCTTGCTCTGTGAAAAGAAAGTTTACTGCATCCGCAAAAAGTATCGACTCATGTCAGCCTATGCAGTTCGCTAAGGCTAACCTGGGTCGAAAAGTTTTTGTTATTGGTACACTTTCTGCATATCAAAGGACCATTCTGTCTCATGGTTTAAACTTTTGAAAAATGGATCCATATCCTGCGACAAATTGCTTGGTATAATGTATTTGTTAAAGAAATCTTCTTATTTCTCAATTATCATCATCTAAAATTGTCGAAGTCGAACTACGTTTGAAAAAAATATTGCCGGCACCATATACCTTTGGCATGCGTCAACGTAGGGGAATCAAACCAAAAGAAAATTAAACGAACATTAATTAGATTTCTTTTGCATAAAGGATCGTTAGGATCAGATTATACGTTGTTTGAAGCATGATCTTAACTGTCTGTATAAGATAGTTAGGTTTTCACCAGCTTTATTAACCCTTAAACTGTTAAATAAATTAAAGGTTTCAAGTCAATAGTAAAACCCTGTAGTGTACGATTTAGCAGTCGTAAAATTCCGGAAAAAATGACGCTGTATCGGACAGTGTAGATTCAAGATCAGACTGCACGTTCTGTGTAGTCTGATATTGATCTACACTCTCCGCAAAAGCCCACAAAGTTGTGCTTAGCAGCCTAAGTGTTAGAGTCCATCGCTTCGAAATAAGCTGAGACATATAGCTGGACATCATCAATCCTCCCTCTGATAAAAAAACAAAAATTGATCCAATCATCCAATAATCCTTTTTGGGTTCACAGGGTACTAAAGACGAAACAGTTGGCTGGGAATTGAAGAGTTTAGACAGTTGTGCAGAGTGATTTAGATAAAAACTTTTCGCAAAGGAAATAAGAATTCTCACTTACCTTCATTTTCTCGTGAAGCAATTTTGTAACTATAGTAAAGGATTTTATTCTCTTTTTTTCAGGATTACAGACTGATATTCAACATGTCTACAGATTCGGTTGATCCCAAAAATTTGGACATATGCAGGTATGTAGTTTGTTAGGAGATTGTTAGAATGCCTTGATACGTACTTGTAAGATATGGTTCACTCGACGTAGCCTATGGGTCTCCCCGTAGAAAACGATTTCTCTGGTGGAGGCTCTATGTCTGTCTGTATGACAAACTGGTTGCCCCGTGGACACTCTATATCACTCAGTCTGTATGGCAGAATCGTTGTCCTGTGTACACTCCACGTCTCTCAGTCTGTATGACAGGATAGTTGCCCCTGTGTACTCTCTGTGTCTATCAGTCTGTACGACAGGATGGTTGCCCTGTGTACGGTTCGTGTCTCTCAGTCTGTATGACAGGATGGTTGCCCTGTTTACAGTCCGTGTCACTCAGTCTGTATGACATGATGGTTGCCCGATGAACACTCTCTGTCACTCAGTGTGTGTGACTGGATGTTACTCCGTGCACACTCCGTGTCTCTAAGCCTATATGGCAGGATGGTTGTCCCTGTAACATAGTGTGTATTATAGGAGAGTTGCCCCTGTGTACACTCCGTGTCCCATGGTCTGTGTGACAGGAGAGTTGCCCCTGTATACACTCTGTGTCTCTAAGTCTGTATGACAGGATGGTTGTCGTGTGTACACTCCGTGAAGCATAGTCTGTATGACAGGATGGTTGTCCCTGTGTAGACTCCGTGTCTCTAAGTCTGTATGACAGGATGGTTGTCCCTGTGTAGACTCCGAGTAACATAGTCTGTATGACAGGAGAGTTGCCCCTGTGTACACTCTGTGTCACATGGTCTGTATGACAGGAGAGTTGCCCCTGAGTACACTCCGTGTAACATGGTCTTTGTCATAGGATGGTTGCCCTTGTGTACACTCCGTGTCTGTAAGTCTGTATGACAGGATGGTTGTCCCTGTGTACACTCCGTGTAACATAGTCTGTATGACAGGAGAGTTGCCCCTGTGTACACTCCGTGTAACATAGTCTGTGTGACAGAATGGTTGCCCCTGTGTACACTCCGTGTAACCTAGTCTGTATGACAGGATGATTGTCCTGTGTACACTCCGTGTAACATAGTCTGTATGACAGGAGATTTGACCTTGTGTACACTCCGTGTAACCTAGTCTGTATGACAGGATGGTTGCCCCTGTGTACACTCCGTGTAACCTAGTCTGTATGACAGGATGGTTGTCCTGTGTACACTCCGTGTAACATAGTCTGTATGACAGGATGGTTTCCCTGTGTACACTCCGTGTCACATGGTCTGTGTACCAGGATGGTTGCCCCTGTGTACACTCCGTGTCTCTAAGTCTGTATGACAGGATGGTTGTCCTGTGTTCACTCCGTGTCTCTAAGTCTGTATGACAGGATGGTTGTCCTGTGTACACTCCGTGTAGCATAGTCTGTATGACAGGATGGTTGTCCCTGTGTACACTCCGTGTCTTTAAGTCTGTATGACAGGATGGTTGTCCTGTGTACACTTCGTGTAACATAGTCTGTATGACAGGATTGCTGCTCCGCATGTTACGGGGATTGTGCAAGATACAGGACGAAACCCGTCTTAAGTTATGCCTGATTTTTTAACTTGCTCGGTGCGTAACACGGGCCCTCGGTTTAATGTCTCATACGAAGGAAGTTTATTTCTCTACCAGACGACAATTTTTTTACTTGGTTAAATGCAGATGGAAACTCATTTGCCATTATTCTTTTCAAAAGCCGTCTTCTTCGAGTCTTGAAAACACGATTAAAAGTTAATCAAATTCACCACACAAGTCTGACTTCGAGCAACCTTGAGAAATAAAAACGTTTGAAAATATTTGGGGGGGGGGGGGGGGGAAGAAAATGCTATTTCTCCATTTTACACATTGAGTTATAACCTTTCAGAAATTAATATGTACCTAATCACTTGAGCTACATCTAATTTGTCGTCTGTAAAAATCTTTCTATATTGACGACTTTAAAATCTCTCGTCTGATAAAGGGTTAAATGATGGCTGTCAACTGTATTTTGTAAACTGTGTTTCAGACTGGATGCAGTGTTCCAACATTTTCCGATGCATAAGTTATTGGACAACCCTGGAACATGGAGTGCCTTAAAATACAAGTAAGTTGGGTACAGCACTGCCCTGTCTGTTTGGGGGTCTTCCTTTGTTTTCTTTGTTTGGCTCTAAGCCTGGCCGGGTAGCTCAGTGGTAAGCGTATCTGACTTGTGACCTGATAGTTGTAGGTGCGATACCTGGTTGAAGCAACCTTACTTTCCGGCGATGTTTTCGCCTCCCACTTCTGATGCATGTGAGAAAAGTAGTCAGTGGCTCGGAAAGCTGATAACCAGCATTTTCTTCTTTCTCACAATGTTTTCTACTCATTCATAGATATATTCCATCATTCGAGCAACATTCAAATTGTCATCAGCAACTGCATTCAATTCGTACAAGTCTAAGATTTTGTCATGCGGTTAAGAGGTTACTAACATGGAGAAACTCAGACCTAGTCGCTGCACCAAGCCAGGTCACTAGATTGGCTGGTTGATGCACTACATTTTTCGCGGAAATTTCTCTTTGACACAAATGTTCTTCATTTCCTATTTCAGGTATGGACGACTAATTGTGAAAGACAGCAATGACATCGAGTGGATATACGTTATTAAATCAGTGAGTGAAAATTGTACTGTTTGTTAGAAATAACCTATAAACTTTTACAGACGGTGCAGATCAAGATCAGACTACACAGAACTTGCAGTCTGACCTTGGATCTATACCTTCGGCTACATCATGTAACACCTCTCTGTTATGCATGATACCAAGCAAGTTATCACATAATTATGGATTCATAAAATCAATTTTATACGACAACCGGCTGAATCATGAGGTTCACTGATCCTCTGAAATGCAGAAAATTGACCAATGACAAAAAGTTTAGGCCCAGGTCAGCCTGCGATGACTGCGCAGGCTGGCGTTTGTCAGTACTTTTTCCAGATGCATTTAGTCCCCTTTTCACAGAGTATGGTACATTTCCATTTAAGATGCACTCTTATAATTTCATTGATTAACTGACTGATCGATCGATCGATCGGTCGGTCAGTCGGTCGGTCGGTCGTTTGGTCGGTCGGTTTGATTAGTGTTTTTGCCGCTTTCAACATTTTTTCCAGTCAGACTGTGAAGTGTCTTGCCAAAGGACACTCCCACTAAAAACTAAGTGTTTCCAGTGTGGCTTGAACTTTGGGTCTCCAGATTACGAGTCCTATACTTTACCACTGAGTCACGCAGGCATTCATTGCAGGGAGAGGCTAGAGTGTTAAAACATCTAGAGCCAGGCCGGGTAGATGTGAAAGCAAGGAGAAAAAAGATACAAAAGCAGATGGAGGAACAGTCACCGTATCACAAACAGAAGAAAATACTCGATTTTATTGCTGACGGAACAACACGTAATTTTATTTTTCTTTCATTTGATTTTGTCGGGCGATTCGTTTGTAAATGTATGATAACCATTTGGCTGTCAAGCTGGAAACAGTCCAGTTTGACGACTTTGTAGATTTTGACTAGGCTGCACAAAACTTTCGAAATTTCGGAACAGGATGGGTAGATTGACGCACTTTTTTTTTTTCACAGTGAGTTTAAACATTTGAGTCATATTCTGTCAACAGAGGGTTTAATGCATCTGCAAAAGTGTCGAAACGTTTTGCTATTGGTCAGTTCTCTTCATGTAAACGGACTTGTCTGTCTCCAGATCCAGTCTGTTTTATTCTAAAAAAGGATATTAAAGTTTCTAAAAAAAAACTATCTACACGGTAAAATTGCTGCTAATTAACCTAAACAGCGAACATTTCATTGTATATTGCATTTATTATTTGCCCGAGTTTATGAACATTATTTAACAAGTTAACCTTTTCCTACATGATCCCGAGTTTTAACGACCCTGACAAAGAAATCCTTTATAAACATCGATGGAAAAGGAGAAAATGCTGGTGACCAGCATTTTCTTCTTTTCTCATAATGTTTTCTACCCTTTCAGAGAAAGTTTCATTATTTGAGCCATATTTTAATTTGTCGTCTGCAAATTGTTTTCAGTTTGGACTAGTCTAAAATTTTGCCTCATTGTAAAGGGTAGATTTATCTCAGGCGTTATGTGTCATACCAGTACATGTACATAAAGGCAGGCATTCATTAACCTAACTAGAGACGCAACCGCCGGCCAATCAGATTTCCTTTCGAATTCTTTATTCTAAAACTAGCTATCTGATTGGGCGAGACGTTTTGTCATAGGTTGTGTCTCCTCCAATTAGATGATTATATTCCTGATTCGGAACAATTCTATCAATAAATAAGCATATATATAAGAACTCAGAACAAGCTATTGACGTCAGGATAATGATGGACTGTTTACTGAGTAAAGTCCGTTTATTTTGCTGAGTTAAGTCTGAAACATTGTGTCAACCCAAAATTTGGGATTTGAGAATGATAGTGAAATGAGTCTAAAATAGTGAATTAAAATCGAAAAGGAGTTCTTAAGCGGATTTGAGTAAAACAAGAGACCTTTTTTTTCTTAAATACTTGGCCCAGAACTATATTTACAATTTCGTTGCAGGAAAATCTTGCTATTCTCCATCAGTGTACAATCCGGCAACTACCGGACGGAGGGCCACTCTTGCCAAACCGAGGCCGGTGACTGACAGACCGAACCGAGAGGAGATTAGGATCCGCAGTCAGTCAGCTATGCACAGCTTGAGACGACCTGCAACCTCCAGACCAGATACCAAAGTCAGTCGACCCATGACTACCCATCCCGCATCACGATTAGCACGTGAGGTGGAGACAAGAAATGATTTATATGATGATAATAATCATGCCAATGCTGATGCCAAAGATGGTGCCAAAGATGACCTTGTTGTCAATAATGATGATGCTTATGACGATGGTGAGGACAGTGAAAAAGAGAATAAAAAGAACAATGGTAATTTGTATTAGTCATGCACTGTGAAAAGGGGATTTTATGTTTCTGCAAAAATTATCGATTTAGGTCACCCTATGCAGTCCGCGCTGGCCAACCTGGGTCAATAAGTTTTGTTATTGGTCAATTTTCTGCATGTCAAAGGACCATTCTCCCTCATCAATCAGTCCGTTATTAGACAGAGTTGATTTTATGGATCCATAATTATGTGATGACTTGCTTGGTATAATCGATCACGGAGATACATCAGGCCCCCTTTACACGGAGCATGGCGCATATGGCCGGCAACACGCGAAAAGGGGCATTCGGACATTTGCGTATAGCGTCGTCTCCGATCAGTCTGCGCAGTCCGCACAGACTGATCCGAGACGACAATTTCCGTTCTTGTGTTATTTTCTGTTTTGCGCAAGTCTGCTGTAGGACAAAATCTAATGTAGTCGTAAAGTGCCGTCTCAGATTAGCCTGCGCGGAGTGCGCAGGCTGATCCGAGACGACACTTTACGCAAATGTCCGAATGCCCCTTTTCGCGTGTTGCAGGCCATATAATAATATACAAATGGGCGTGCGGGGCTTAATCCTGAGAGTACAGAATTCATTAAAACGAGTAAAATATTCCATATACGAGACTGTTTTGTATAAATATGTTACAAAGAAACAAACAGTGCAGATTCAAGATCAGACTACACTTTCTTGACATCCGAAAGGCCATATATCTACGTATAAGGAAATTGTTTCCCAAGTGACATATATCCTGGTTTAACAAGTATGTAACGATAATTACGGTTGTACGGAGGGGGAGGGGGCACGTGCAAAAGCACAAGTAGCTTAATACTCTTTTTTCTTTGCTTTCTTGAACTTGTGTGCTTATTTTTATGACAACTTTTAGTTGTACTGCAGCCATAGAATTCCAGGATCCATAGTATTCACCCACCATTCTTAAGAACATACTAGATTTAGAAAATAATATAATTTCTGATTGGCTAAACCAATTGGTTTAGCCAATCAGAAATTTTGTTACTTTCAAATTTAGAAAAATTTTGAGAATAACACTAACTAAGAACTCGTAAGAATGGTTGGCGAATACGGGCCATTCAGATCTCAAAAGATCTTATACTGCAAAGAAATTTCTCGTGATCTGATTGGATAATATGCCCCGAACATATATATAATGTACACTGGCAAAACCAACGTAAAAGCAGTTTCCCTTCCGGGAGCCCCGTATACATGACTACACTTTCAACACAACATCGAAAATGGCGGCGTCGATCAAGATTAACATCAAGATTATGCGCCAAGCTGCACGTTTTAGCATGCATTACCAAGGTTTCAGTGACGTCAGTTTTCATTGAATTGGGGCACTCAGAAGGGAGATTCTACTTCGTCAGCGTACTCAATTTTTTAAACCGAAAAACAGGTAAAAGTCCCCTGCCACCTGACAGTACAACTAATAATGTTACAGGTAACAATATGGGAGCGGAGCGCGAGAAACCTGATATAAGTGTTGTTGTCAGAGACGAACAGGAGCAAAGTAAGTCAGCTTTCATTTGCCAGTTTGTTTGACTGTTTATTTGTATAGTGTTTAACACCATTTTCAATACTATTTCAGTTATATCGGGCGGCTAGTGAACCTATCAATGCTTTCATGAAGTTTGACCAGTACTGCGCGCAATATTCTTCTCAAGCCACTGGCTGCTTTTTCATATAACCATCGTGGTAAAAGTGATCAGCAGTGATAGAGGAATGAATCCTGTCGCAATGACTATCATCAATATTTTGAAAGAATTTCGTCCGCTTGGGATTCGAACCAGAAACCCCCAGTTCTCAAGTCCTGTACGCTACGAACAGCGCTACCGGGCCTCGGCTGTCCAAAATTTATGTAGATCTAAAGCCTTAGTACAAAAGATTACCTAAGACAGTAATGTAATTTCTGCTTCCTTAACCAATTTAGTTTAAGCGATCAGAAAATGTTTTATTTTCTAAATTAAGAATGAATTTAAGAATGCTACATATGTCTTACAACACGCCAATAAGGGCATTCGCACATTTGCGTAAAGTGTCTTCTCGGATCAGCCTGCGCAGTCCGCACAGGCTAAACCGAAACGGCACTTTACGACTTTATTAGATTTTGCGGACTGCGCAGGCTGATCCTAGACGAAACCTTTCGCAAATGTCCGAATGCCCGTTTTCGCGTGTTGCAGGCCAAAATTATAGAGTGGTTGGTGAATATGGCGGTTCCAGATAAACATCTTGCGCATCTTTTCTGTTGAACCTTGAAAAACAGATTCCGCCAGTATAAAACTTGTTGATTCTCCTATACTAATTAAAACCATTTAGCAAACAATCCAACGTTTCAACGACACTGAGGTATAAAGGTTTAACCCTTTGGTTGCGACTCACAGACCTTTAGCGGACAGTGTAGATCAAGATCAGACTGCACAGAACGTGCAGTCTGATCTTGATCTACACAGTCCCATGAAGAGATGTCGTTTTTCCAAAGAGAAAGTTTGAAGTAGCATTATTCTGGGTTTACTACCAGCTGGAAAGTTTAATTTAACTTATTTAGCAGGATAAGGATTAGAAATACTGTTTTAAACCCTTTAGCAAACAGTCACACATTTTAACGACACTGAGGTAAAAAGCTTTTAAAAACAATGTGGGAGAAAGATAAATGCTGGTAAACAACATCTTTTCTTTTTCACATATTTTTTTTTTTTTTCTCTTTCGAAGACACATTCTGTACAGTCTGATCTTGATCGATACCATCCGCAAAAGCCTATGTTTTCACCTATGGTGCTGCAAGTTTTAACAATATTATTTTTTACAGACGAAGTTATGATTTCAACAGAACATCCTGGAGAGCAGTCCCCAGATAGAGAAAACGATCAGCGACCCACCACAGCAAAGTCCAGAGACAGCTCTTCAACGTTAGTCTTGGTTTTAGCTCGGCTGTTTTCGAAGAAAACGCCGAGGTATTGTTAACGCACTGTTATCGCCTGCGTCGTCATCTTCGTACCAAAACTTTGACATTTTTTAATGTCTCTGTCATTAATGCAGATGTTAACTTCAAACCTGGGCTTATTGTTCACTTTTAAATTAGGAACCCCTACAACACAGGCAGGTAACCGTTTTTTATTTATTTATTTATTTTTTTGACAGACTTGTGCCCCTTTTTTGACTTAAATTTTTCATTGAAAATCAAATCACTTCTAATAGTAACTGCAGCTGAGCTCTTTTCTTTTCTAATCACATAATAATACAACAGTGCATCTAGTTGCAACATAACGATCAAGGCAACCTTAGAGAGCAGTAACTAGGAATTGAGTTCTTTCTAACTAAAGTATTAGCGTTTGCGTCGTTTTAAAGTGTACTTCAATTACATCTAAACTGTTGTTTCTGTACCAATCATGCGCACAACTTTCTTTTTATGTCACTGGCTTCTCAGGGATGCAGTTTCGTGGTTTGACTCCCTTTGGGAAACACACTTGGGTTTGAACTACAGGATGACTGCGAGTTCAATATGCCACGATGTATAGCAGTATTAATGATGCTGCATATGTTTATGTTCATGACCTGCGTGAATGGGAAAATATTTTATGAAACCGAAACGAAGTCTTACTTTGAATTAACATATTTATTCATTTCATAGCTAAACTGTTGCTGTTTTGATTTCATTTCAGCAGTAAAAGTCGTGGTCGACCAGCCAAAGATGATGACAGTATGGCGTTACCTCCCTTTGTACAAATTGAAACTTTACATCCGGGTCATACTTTTGTGAGTTCTTTTAAATTTGCGCCGCACTCTGACAAAAGGGAAATTTAATGCATCTCTGTGAAGCTTTATATACACCAAGCAAGTCATGTTATAAGTGTAGATCCATAAAATCTATTTTGTCTTACAACGACTGAATCATGAGGTAGACTGACCTTTATACGTGCAGAAAATTGATCAATAGCAAAAAGTTATGACTGCGCAGGCTGACATAGGTCAATTTTTTTTGCAAATCCATTAAACCTCCTTTTCACAGAGCATGGCCATTTTTTTCTTTTCAGTGTGGACTCGCTTGGTTTGCATTTTCATACTGTGATAGCTTTAAGTTATTTCTTTTTGTCTGTTTCTGCACGAAAACAGGTTTGTGCTCGGAGCACATTGTTGTTTGAAGATGATTTTTGGCAATCTTCCCTTAGACTGCTAAATAAGTAAAATGAAACTTTCAAGTCGATAGTAAAACTCACATTTTGCTATTTCAAAGATATTTTTGGGGGAAAATGTCTCCTGATTGGACAGTGTAGATCCAAGATCAGACTGCACAGAACGTTCTGTGCAGTCTGATCTTGGATCTACATTGTCCGCAAAAGGTCCTTAATTTGCGCTTAGTAGCTAAATGATTAATTGATATAATTATGTAGTGCTTTGTATATTTAATCTTGTAGCTGATAAGATAAAACAGGATTTTTCTTTTAAATAAGAGCCATGCTGGGGCAAAGGGGGCTTAATGCATCCCTGTGATGCATGATACCCGCAAGCCATCACGTACTTATGGATCCATACTAACCGCTTTTTTTTTCACAACCGATTTTAATATGATGAGGCAGACTGGTCTTTGGACATACAGAAAATTGACCGATAGCGAAAAGTTTCGGCCTAGGTAAGCCTGCACGGAGTGCTCAGGCTGACCTTGGTCGATACTTTTCGCAGATGCATTAAGCTCCCTTTTCACAGAGCATGGCTCATTTGTATGTAGAGTAAGGGAAGAACTTCTAATCTAGAGTACCCAAGTCCACGAATAGGTATGTATCGAGATTCATAGTTCAGAGTTACTTCTTTTTTAAATGCAGCCCTTTAAAGAGACAATAATGTTTTCTTTTCGTCTTTGAGATGATATGGTTGATAGTCTAGTGACTAGTCATTCACATTATTGTATAATGCTTAAAAATTTGCTGATTTATTTATTGCAGGGTTTGCGTTCTTGTTTAGAGCATGACGAGAGAGGACCGTCTGTTAGCCTGGTACGTATATATACATTTTGTGCACTCAAGTCCATATAAAAACGCCCCAAATCTGCCAAAATCTAGGGAGAAAAGGCATAAAGTCTGCCACAGGACCACGGGATTGTTTAACCCTTTAGCTGCTAAGTAAGTGAAATGAAACTTTCAAGCCAATATTGAAAACCTAAATTTTATTTTTCAAAGGTATTTTTGGTTGGATATATAGGATCTGGCATGAGTGGGCTTTTGAGATAAGATTTTATTAAACGAGTCAAGGGAAATGTTATTAAGCGATCCTTTGGCGAGCTTAATAACATTTTTCCTTGACGAGTTTAATAAAATTTTATCTTAAACGCCCACGAATGTCAGATTCTTTTTATCACATAACGACATTTCACAAAATATAGATCAGATGATGCAAAAACATTCATAAATGCACCCGCGGTAATATCCATAAGACCCATTCACTTCTACGAAATACGTACAAAATGACGTCAAAAATGACGTCACACAAATGTGATATCAAACGTGTATAAGATAAGGAAATTCGTAATGGGTATATTACGCTGAAAACAAGGGAGGTTATGTGATAAAAATATATCCTTATTGGATAGTGTAGATTCAAGATCAGACTGCAAGTTCTCTGCAGTCCCATCTTGATGTACACTATCCGCAAAAGTCCTTGAGTCGTGCTTAGCAGCCTAAGAGTTAAGGTCAGAAAGCCCCACTGTGATCGTGAACACATTCTATAGGTGTTGTATAAACGTATTCGGTGTGCGTTGATCGACCTCTACACTTAACATACATGCTGGTTGATTGATTGATTGTTTGGTGTTTAACGCAATGTCGCAATGACTATCAGCGATCATCGGAAAAAAGCTGCCGAGCCGTAGATCGAACCAGCGACCCCCTGTTCTCAAGTCCTGTGCGCTACCGGCGCAACATACATGTGATTGCCTTCGAAACTCTTATTCACAACAACATTAACTCTTTATCAGACGACAAATTTTCGCACGTGTCCAAATTGAAAGTGTTTGCAGACGACAAATATTGTGGCTCAAATGATTGGTTTTGTCTTTCAATAGCTAGAAAACATTGTGGGAAAAAGTTACCAGCATTTTCTCATTTTCACAAAATGCCCTCAAAGGCCTCTTTCCGCATGATTGATATAATTCGGGATAGTGACAAAACACCCTAATGCCAGAGTACGGCTCAAATAAATGAGCCATGCTCTGGCAAAAGGGGGCCTAATGCATTTCCGTGATGCATGATACCAAACAAGCCATCTTATTATACTGCAAAGAAATTTCTCGTGATCTGATTGGATAATATGCCCCGAACATATATATCATGTACACTGGCAAAACCAACGTAAAAGCAGTTTCCCTTCCGGGAGCCCCGTATACATGACTACACTTTCAACACAACATCCAAAATGGCGGCGTCGATCAAGATTTACATAAAGATTATACGCCAAGCTGCACGTTTTAGCACGTATTACCAAGGTTTCAGTGACGTCAGTTCCCAGTGACGTCAGTTTTCATTGAATTGGGGCAGTCAGAAGGGAAATTCTATTTCGTCAGCGTACTCAGTTTTTTAAACCAAAAAACAGGTAAAATTCGCTTAACAAACGTTGGAATGGTAAAACTTTGCAGTATAATAAATACGTTGTACGGTCAGGTGGCAGGGGACTTGGAAACTTGTTCACGGCTGTGGTGAATCTTGTCGCCACCTCGCCTTCGGCTCGGGGCGACATGATTCACCACAGCCGTGAACAAGTTTCCAAGTCCCCTGCCACCTGACCGTACAACTAATAATATACTTATGGATCCATACTAACCACTTTTAACCACAACAAATTAGGAATTAGGAGTTAGACTAGTCCTTTGACATGGATAAAATTGACCAATAGCAAAAAGCGCAGACTGAACATGGTCGATACTTTTTCCAAGTGTATTTAGCTCCCTTTTCACAGACCATGACACATATGTATATTCTACAGGTTAGCGGAGATTGTGAAGTTTTAGCAATAAACAAGAAGTTTTTCATGAAGCATTGCGATGACGCCTTGATCAGCCTCATACGTTTAAAGGTAAGTTTACTTTCATTTTTCAACATTACATGTTGAAAGAAAATTTTTGGACACGACTTTTCTATTATATTTGCTATATTGACTTTAGCCGAAACATAGTCCAAGAGGACGAGAAAGCCAGGTGTAAGAATTAAGTCCTTTTTCAAATGTCCATAAGTGTTTTTATGCTGAAACCATTGAAATTAGGACTTATTAGTAGCAATCAAAAATAAATTCTCTAACAAATATAGGCAGCACAAAGGGTCATGTAAGCGGCACTCTGGCAAGTGGGTTTAATATATTTGAGCCATGCTCTGGCAAAAGGGGGCTTCATGCATCTCCGTGATACGTGATACCAGCTCCAGGCATCACATAATTATGGACCCATAAGAGCCACTTTTTTAAATAACCGACTTAATCATGAGGTAGACTAGTCCTTTGACATACAGAAAATTGACCAATAGCGAAAAGTTTCGGCCCAGGTTAGCCTGCGTGAACTGCGCAGGCTGACTTGGATCGATACTTTTCGCAGATACATTAAGCCCCCTTTTCACAGAGCACGGCTCATTTCTGTGATGCATTATACCAAGCAAGTCATCATTTAATTATAGATCCATAAAATCGAGTTTGTCGAACAACCGACTGAATCATGAGGTAGACTGATCCTTGGACATGCAGAAAGTTGACCAATAGCTCAAAGTTTCGACCGAGGACAGTCTGCACCGACTGCGCAAGCCAACTTTGGTCTATACTTTTTGCAGTTGTGTTAAACCTCTTCTTCACAGAGAATGACTCGTGTATTTGCTGTCATCATCGACCTACGTTAGAACTCTAAATATACTCCTCACAAAAAGTTAAGCAACAATGAATTACCGCTGCACCAGAATTTTAATATTACACATATAAACAATTACATTGCATAAATTTAATGAGTACTGAGTTACAAACCAGTCCAAGCAATTCTGTACTTCTATTAGATAATATTTCTCACTTACAGGCTTTTGAAGTAAGGCACTGTCTAAATCCAAAAGTGGTATACAACCCAGACGTTTTAAAATCTCTAAAATTCTGTCAATCTGCAACAGGCAGTACACGATATGACCACCATTAGCACGAATACAAGCTTAAACTCTTCTGGGCAATTTGAGTGGCCAGCAAGATCTCCAGATCTCAATCCAATTGAGCATGCGTGGGACATTCTCGAAAGGCGTGTCAATGATGGAAATGTTAGGCCTCAGAACCTCCAACACCTTGAGCAACTTTTGAGTCAGGAATGGCAGGATATTCCACAACAACAGCTGGACGGTTTGATCTGGTCAATGCCCAGAAGAGTTCACGCTTGTATTCGTGCCAATGGTGGCCATACCGTGTACTGACTGTGTCCCGGTTGAAGATTGACCGAATTTTAGAGATTTTAAAACATCTGAAAGTGAGAAAACATTACCTGATAGAAGTACAGAAATGCTTGGAATGGTTTTTAACTCAATATTCAATACATTTATACCATGAATTTGTCTATATGTGTAATAATAAAATTCTGGTGCAGAGGTAATTCATTGTTGCTTAACTTTTTGTGAGGAGTATATTTGTGCTCTGAATGCAAGCATAATTATGCACTTAACCCTTAGGCTGCTTAGCATGACTTACTGACCTTTTGCGGAAAGTGTAGATCAAGATCAGACTGCACGTTCTGATCTACACTCTCCGATAAGGAGATATTTTCCTTCAAAAAATAAGTTTGAAATATCATTATTTGGGTTTTTACTATCGGCTTGAAAATTTTATCTAGCTTATCTAGCTGGATAAGGGTTAACGTATACCTGTACATAACATGGTCCTGTCTCTGCGCATGCCCGCGAGAGATTGGTGATAAGTAAAATATTTGACAAACTATCATTTGGCTTGCAACACGCGAAAAAGGGCATTCGGACATTTGCGTAAAGTGTCGTCTCGGATCAGCCTGCGCAGTCCGCGCAGGCTAATCCGAAACAACACTTTCCGTTTTTATGTAATTTTCTGTTTTGCACAAGTCTACTGTAGCACAAAATCTAATGCAGTCGCAAAGTGCCGTCTCGGATTAGCCTGCGCGGACTGCGCAGGCTGATCCAAGACAACACTTTACGCAAATGTCCGAATGCCCCTTTTCGCGTGTTGCAAGCCATTTTATTTTTTCATTTCAGGCAAAGCCTTTTCCCTCACAAACAGAACTCGTTGATCGACTCGATGCTAACATGCAGTGGGAAGAATTCAAACAGGAAACTTTAAAAGATTTTCTGAAACATCGAGTTCGTGTATCGAGATAGACGATTGTTTTCATTTTTTCATACATTTACATTCGAAAGGAATTGATCAAATATTTTGTATTCCTCCTTTGGAGGCCTGTACATTTAGTTCCACCTCCTTTATGACATGTGGAAATAGGCAAACTACGAGAAGTTGGCAACGTTAAGAATTTAGCTCAAAATGTTGATAAAATAACGCATCGTGCTATCTGTTTACCCTTTTCCTCAGCGAAAGATTTCAGACCCTTTCAAATTGAGAGCATCTGCATACGACAAATTTTATAGTGGTACAAATGAACTTACGTTCTTTGACAAGGCAGAAAACGTTGTGGGGAAAGGAAGAAAAAACCATTTTCTGCTTTTACCACGGTCTTTTCAAAAGACCTCTTCCTCAGGGTTGTGAAAACACGAGAGTTTATGGTAAAGAGTTAATCAAAATAAGAAAAGTCAAGCCAGTATTGGATAGTTGTGTTGCATAAACATGGTCCAAGTTCCTGTCATAGTTTTTCATGTCGATCGTTTCAAATTTTAACTATCTGGCAGGGGTCATTCTTATTTTACCTTTTACCGTACAATGCCGACTTTTAACGACCCTGAGAAAGACGCCTTTTGAAAACATGGTGGGAAAAGGAGAAAATGCTAGTTACCAGCATTTTCTCCTTTTTCCACAATGTTTTCTACGGTATAAAAGAAAACTTGTGAAATGCTGGTACCCAGCATTTTCTCCTTTTCCCGCAATGTTTTCTAAAGAAAAACTGTACCATTTGAGCCACATTGAAATTGTCGTCTGCAAATGCTTTGAATTTGGACAAAGCTAAACTTTTGTCGTTTAGTGAAAGGTTAATAAACGTACTGTCCGATTTCTTTGAAACATTCTTCGAAAAAGCTTTTTATTAAAGGTAGAATATAGGAACGCTGGGCAGTTTTGCTTACCTTTTAAAGGCCTTTTAAAGTCACTGCCAAACGTCAACAAAGTATATAAAGGTTAAAATGCATTTGAATTCAAGTAACACTATTTTAAAGTATGTAAATTCTTGTGAACATGACAATCTATAATTGTGCGGTGGGTCCAAGAGTTAGTCGCTTGCAGAAAAAAAAAATGAATTTTATAAGTTTAAATAATCCTGGCAATTTTTGATCTTGTTTTAATTTTTTTTTTCCATTGTAGAGACAAACACTTGGACTGAGAACACAATATGAGATTGTCATCTTGACAATAATTTCCATACTTTTAGAAAGTATGATTTATGCTTTCTAACATCAACATTGTTTACTTTTGGTCGCTACTGGGCCTTTAAGCAAATTTCCTGTTTTTGGCTTGATCTCGGAAGCTGCGTTGCCGGTTTCTTTGTTCCAGTTATCGGGTATACCAGAGATCAGTGGCCGCAGTGTTTGTCAAAATACATGTAATGCCCACAATGTTATAATAAGGTTTTGGACTTAGTAATATCGAAACCATTTCTTTATTTCGCTCTCTTCATGTTAAGCGTTGTGTTTACGTATATCTACTGTGATATATTAAAAAAAAAAGATGACTTTAGTGCAGAACCACTTTTGAATATTGCTTTTTAGTGTTATCAAAAGGTCTAATCTAGATTAAGAATTCAGTTCAAAGCCCAGTGGAACAAGTCCATTTGAATTCACTATATTTTTTCTCTAAAAGCGTCCATATATGAATCAGCCATACTCAGTGGAAAGGGTATTCAGTGCATCCGCAAAAAGTATCGATCTCGGTCAGCCTGCGCAATCCGCGCAGGCTGACCTCGGTCGAAACTTTTTGCTAATCAGTAATGATCAATTTTCTGCATGTCGAAGGACCATACTACCCAGTGACTCGGTCGTTAGACAAAGTTGATTTTATTGATTTATAACTATGTGATGACTTGCTTGGTGTGATGAATTACGGAGATACGTTAAGCCCCCCTTACTCCGAGCGGCACTCAAACCATTAATGAGCCTTGCTCTGGCAAAAGGGGGCTTAATGCATCTCCGTGATCCATTATATCAAGCAAATCATCACATAATAAGGGATCCATAAAATCCACGTAGTCTAATGTATGACTGAATGTGGAGGAAGAGTGGTCCTTGGAAAAACAGAAAACTGACCGGTAGCGAAAAGTTTCGGCCCAGGTCAGCCTGCGCGGACTGCGCAGGCTGACCTGGGTCGATACTTTTCGCAGATGCATTAAGCCCCCTTTTCACAGAGCATGGCTCTAAACAACGCAGAAAAATTACTCGCTACTCCAAACGGTCATCGACCACTAAGTCAAAAATCTTTCTGTCTTTTTCTGATTTGAACTAGGGTCGCTCAACGCTTTACTCTCTGTCGTTTTCTTTTGTGGCCTTAAACCTGAAGATAAATGACTGAGATAGATAAGGTCTGCTTATATTAAAAAAGATCAGGTAGTAAACCCTTTTTCTATGTAAAAAACAACACACTGTAAAAAATATATGATAGTCATATGTGTCTCTATATCATTCAGGTGCCGTTTAAGTTGGATAAGGGTAAAAAATTCCATGCAGTTTTGATTGATTGATTGATTGATTGATTGATTGATTGATTGATTGATTGGTTGATTGATTAATTGATTGATGTTTAACGCCGTTTTCGACATTATTTCAGTTATATAGCGGCGGCCAGTGCACCTATCCATGCCTTCCTAGAGTTTCTTTTCCCAGTACTGCGCACAATTTTCTTTCCAAGCCACTGGCTGCTTTCCCACATAACCATCGTTGAAACAATGGTCAGCGGTGGGAGAGGAATGAATCCTGTTGCACTGACTGTCATCAATCCTCGGAAAGAAATGCGCGTGACAGCATTTTCGCCATTTTCCACATAGTCTTGTGTACTTCTAAATGAGCCATGCTCTGTGAAAATGGGGCTTAATGCATTTGCGAAAAATATCGACCTATGTCAGCCTGCGCAGTTCGCGCAGGCTGACATGGGCCGAAACTTTTCGCTATCTTTAAATTTTTTGCATGTCAAAGGACCATTCTAACTCATGATTTAACTGGTTGTTTGAAAAAAAATGTATTTTTTTATCAATAATCATGTGTAGACTTGCTTGATGTAATGCATCATGGAGATTCATTAAGTCCCCTTTTGTCAGAGCATGGCTCCAATATAAATTCCATTCATTGATACAAGCTGAATTTGTGTTGAGCAAATGCTTAAATTTGGATAAGTTAAGATTTTATTTTTCGAAAGAGCGAACTCGCTTTGACTACCTCCTAAAACGCACTCACGAAAATAATCCTCATCGGACGACTCAAAACGAGACCTTCAGAGAATGGATAATCAACTTGAATCAACGTTAATGCATCTGCATACCTATTAAAACATTGTGGCAAAAGGAGATGTGCTCGGTCCACAAGTCCAAACTTGTGGCTTTTACGAAAGAATGCTGTTTTTTTTTTCTTTTCCCACAATGTTTTCGAGTCTTTTATTCCTTAGGGTGGTTAAAACACAGGATTGTTTGGTCATCGTTAATTTGGTTCCATATTTTGTCATATTGCATTGACAGGACGAGAGAGGCTACCTTTAACTCTTTTCCAAACAATCCCTGGTTTTCATGGCCCTGAGAAAGAAGGCTTTTGAAAACATTGTGGGAGAAAGAGAAAATGCTGGTTACCAGCATTTTCTCTTTTCCCCACAATGTTTACTTACGACGCCTTCATCGGGGTCGTTAAAACTTGGGACAGTGTAGCAGAAAAAGAAATTGGAGAAACGAAGCCACATCTGGCCCTTTTTGAACAATACGCAAAATGAGGATTTGGACGTCTTTAAGGAACAGGAATCATATACAAGAGTATACTGTAGCACAACAATAAGGCACAGAAAAAAAAAGAAACTGATGAAAAATCTGTTTCCGAGAAATTTTGAACCCCTAGGCTGCTAAGCGCTTTTTTTTTTTTGCCAGTGTAGATCAGTATCAGACTGCACTGATCTTGGATCTACACTGTCGGACAATGAGCTATTTTAACCCAATTGATAACTTTGAAAATGCAATATTTGGATATTATACTATTGGCTGGTAAGTTTCATTTAACTTACATGTATGTAGCTGGTTAAGGATTATACGCAGCCTCGTATAAAAACAAAATGCGCACCACCAGCTAGGCCATTGTCTTTATTGCGTAGGCTACTTCATAGTGCTTACCAAATGTAGCCGAAAATATTTCAAACAACTAAACAAAAAGATGTAGGTAAAGCTCAGTCGGAATATTAGGGTTGTGAGTTCAAATGCTCGTTCGGCCACTTTCCCCCGAGGATACATATATGGCCTGCAACACGCGAAAAGGGACATTCGGACATTTGCGTAAATTGTCGTCTCGGATCAGTATGCGCAGTCTATGCAGGCTAATCCGAAACGACACTTTCCAATTCTTTGCAATTTTCTGTTTTGCGCAAGTCTACTGTAGCACAAAATCTAATGTAGTGGTAAAGTGCCGTCTCGGATTAGTCTGCGCGGACTGAGCAGGCTGATCCGAGACGACAATTTACGCAAATGTCCGAATGCCCCTTTTCGCTTGCTACAAGCCATATATATTTATAACAGCTGACTTTAAAATCCACTTTTTCCGTTGAAGATTGCTTTAACTTTGTGAACTGGAAAAGCGGCCAGTGGCAGTGACTGTGAGAGACGACCGTAATTAGTAAAGAGAAATAACCGTGGCGATTAGTGGTACTGAGCACCGTGATATAGCTGAGCTAGACATTCCTGGGAAAAAAAACTTAGATCTTTGAGGCTCCACTGGTTTATCGCGTAACTCCGAAAAGTTCTCTGTACGCCATACACCATCCCGAATAACTCAGGTGGTGTTGAGTGGGACGTCATGTTTCGAGGGTTCGAGCCCCACGGCTGGCCATCTACAACTACTGACAGTCTTTCGGATGAGACGTTAAGGTATTACCGTCCTAACGCTTCTAATGCAATACGGAATAATAGTTCTCATTAGTTGATAAATAAGGATTTATACTGATATAATATTTTTGCACATTTCTAACCGACCAGAAATTCCTTTGATGTCTATCTTGAAATTATTTGTTGATACTTTTGTTAGTTTCCTGAAAAGGAATGTAATTATTGTCTCCCTTTGTAATGAGAATATAGTGGTTTTAGATTTATAAATGATAATTCTAAGAAAGAAAAAAGGAAAAAAGTGGCTCGGTTAAAGTATAACAATAATACTCATTTGTAATCATAGCAAATTTTGTAGGATAATATTATAGAGGAAATATCCGTTTTCTATTAGGAGGGTACTACCTTAAACCAAAGCACATGTGACCATGCTATACATTGATCACGTTAAAGAAGCAGTCTTAGCTTAGAACGGATTTCGTCCTGAATCTTTCACTCTCCCTCATAAGATAACTAACAGTCTTCAGGGCTCGTCGCCCATATTGGCAACCGGTGGTGACAATAAACAAACAGATAACAATCAATATGTACAGCATTCAGGAAACATTTTTACTTCAAACTGGGAGCGCATGTCAAGGGACTCCTTACTGGTCCTAGCTCGTATTCTACATGTTGCCTTTGAGGCGGTCAGTTAAAGTTAAGGGTAAGACTAATCTATAAGAGACATGCTCTGGCAAAAGGGGCTTAATGCATCTCGGCCATGTACGGTACCAAGCAGGTTATCATATGATGATGGATCCATAAAATGCATTTTGTGTAACAACCGATAGAATCATGAAGGAAACTGGTCCTTTGACATGCAGAAAATTGACCTAGAGCAAAAAGTTTGGGTTTAGGTCAGCCTGCGCGAATTGCGCAGGCTGACCTGGGTCGATACTTTTTGCAGATTAATTAAGCCCCCTTTTCACAGAGCAAGATTCATATTTAATATAAATACACAAATAATTCAAGATTAAATAATCTTAATATCAAGAAATTCTAAATTTCATAGTTACACAATTTCTTATTGGCTAAACTGAATTGCTAACCTACGAACAACGTTAAATTGATAATGATTGATGAATGGACCCTGATCAAATGGATTTGATAGGGAAATTGTCTATTCTCTTGTTCTTCGCTGTACCCCAATACAACGCAACATTTGTAACAATGAAAGAAAAGTACGGTTTTCCAACAGTACAGAAACACGAGAGGCAAAAATCAGAGGAAAGGAGCATTTTTGCAGCAACTGGGTCAAAACGGGAGGGAGGAAAATATACCGTGGAATGGATTAGTCCCTGTCGTATCTTTTTGACGCCCGAACATTATTATGGCCTGCAACGCGCGAAAAGGGGCATTCGGACATTTGCGTAAAGTGTCGTCTCGGATCAGCCTGCGCACAGCGTGCAGGCTAATCCGAAACGATCGACACTTTCCGTTTTTAAGTTAATTTTCTGTTTTGCGCAAGTCTACTGTAGGACAAAATCTAATATATGCAGTCGTAAAGTGTCGTCTCGGATTAGCCAGCGTGGACTGCACAGGCTGATCCGAAACGACACTTAACGCAAATGTCCGAGTGCCCCTTTTCTCGTGTTGCAATCCAATTTTATCGTGGCTCAAAAAAAAAAAAGGTCCGCAGGGATCCGAAGAATAAACTTGATCTGTAGATAGCGTCGGTTCGCCAAGGATACGGCTTGCTAAAGATAAATTGGATTTTAAAAAAACAGTCATTGTTTTTGGTAAGTTGAGTGAAGCAATTCCGACAAAGCACTTATTTTTCGCTTATTCTATCTTATTATTGTTATGTAGAAAATCAAGTTTTCATGTGATCTAATATCATTGACAAATTTCATGTTGAAATTTGCAAAGTGTAATCTGCATCAGTTTTCGGACGGTACTAGTATGCGTTTCTGAAAGGATCGTTGAGACAATTTTTTTGTTCATTGGTGAATTTTGAAGAAGTACTAATGTAAATGACGTTTCTGTTGTTTGTACTTAAATTATTAGATTAATCAACAGTGTTCTGGCGTGTATTGTTGAAATGGAGCAAATGGTGCATCACAATGGGACATTTTTCTTGCAATGTCCTAGAATCTCCCACTTGGCAGAACACTAGATTTATGCATTATATTTCAGCAAACTTATGTTCAGAATTAATGATATTATAATTGTGTAATTAATATTCAAATTCTGTACAAATGCCCTGTCACAAAATTAAATATTAAGTATTTCAGAGTATCAAAATGAAAGATCATCAAACTATTCCATCAAATGGGGCTGAGTTATAGATATTTATATAGTGGACCATTATAGATAATCTTCAGAGACCGAAGTTTAATTAAAGTCCTTAATTAACTCTTATTACCTATGATAACTGTCATTTGACATAGAAAAAAGGTGATGGAGTATTGTCTTCAAAAGTGTCTTGAAACTCTTCAAACCACTTTTTATAGAGGTCATTGAGTGAAAAAATTAAACGATCTGCCGTTGTATGTTGGTAGTTGATATGCTGATGGTTTTTTATCTGACTGGTGACTGTAATTATCACAGAAGTATGTGTCACCATCCATGTATTTTTTATATATTCTTTTCAAATTGAAAGAAAGACTTTGTTGTACTTTCAGTTTTGTTTTGGAAACACTTCAGTTTAACAGTAGCACATATACAACCCACAGAGGAAAAGCTAAAAATGGAAGGAGGATTAAATCCCAGCATGGTGTCAGCTCTGGCCGACATGTTGAAGCCTCCAGAAGAAGATTCAGACAGTGATGAGGACAAGGTATGATGTCATTTTGATTTGTGAGTTCTCTTAATTTATTACAAGTTGTACTTATCATGTCATAGCCTAATGTTGACCATACTTATAGGAAATTGTCAAATGTATTAATCCTTTGTAGCAACCGTATTTGTAAAGGGTTCTTCAACGTTACAAGTTCTACCAATTGATATAATAGGGAGTATGTACAGGATTCACAGGAAAAGATGCTGAAAATAGTGCAATGAAAGTTTGTAACCTCTCTCCAAACAATTTTTTGTTTTAACAGTTCTGAGGAAAAAAAGCTTTTGAAAACATTGAGAGAAAATGAGAAAATGATGAAATCAAGGTTTTAAACGGGACAAGCCAAATATTGTTGTTTGGTTATGAGATAATAAATAGGTAGTAAAGCAGTGTCACAGATGAAGTGATTTCTGAATTTTAAATTTTTTCTATTTATCACAATGTCTTTAATGTGTTCAACTCATACTTTGTATTCCTGTACAACAATGGGTATAATAGAAAGATGTACATTATATATGTATGTTATTATTCATACTTTTTATTCATTACTTTTTTTTTTTCAGCCAGTGTCCTCCATAGCCCAGTTAAATCCAGGAAATATTGGACCAGTGAAAAAGCAAGAAATGAGGAAAGAAACAGGTAAACTTAAGCTTCCTGAATGCATTACCAAATGATTCAGAGAATTAATGAGCTTTAAGAAGAAGGCTTTTAAAACAATGTGGGAAAACGAGAAAATACTGGTATCAACAATCAAGCATCTTCTCCTTTACCTGCAATATTTTCAAGACATACATATAATTCTATCATCTGAGCAACAGTTGATTTGTTGTCTGCAAATGTTTTCAAAATACCATTGGTTGAGTCAAAAATATTTATCTTCTAGTACCACATAAGATAGTTCTAGATTTGCCCTAGTCTAAAGCATTTGCAAGTCAACAACAAATCAAGAGTGAATCAAATGATTGGATTCTTGTTTGACAGTATGGAAAACATTGAAGTTAAAGGAGAAAATGCTGGTAACCAGCATTTTCTCCTTTTTCTACAGTGTTTTCAGAAGTTCTCTCCTTCAGGATTGTTAACATATTGAATTGTTTAAAGGCTCAAAAGGTGATGAAATTTACAAATCATGATTTTGTATATTTTCATATTTGTCTCCGGCTCTAGTGTTGATTAGAAGTAGTCCAAAGTTTGGGATAGTCACTAGAAGAAAATGAATCTGTTTATACAATAGTGTATTTTTGGTAATTGCTGTTATATTTTCAAGTCATCATCGTAATCTGTTTAATGGACTTGGTTCTAATCAAATGTCAAAGACAATAATTTCATTGTATACAAATCTAAGAAACAAGTGATTTGCTTACATGTAAGTCTTGATGAATACTTAGTTGTTTGTTAGACTCTGAGGAAAATGTCTTATGAAATCATTGTGGGAAAAGGAGCAAATGCTGGTTATCAGTATTTTATTTTCCTTATCTCACAAATGTTTTCAACCCTTTCAAAATGAAATCACGTTATTGTAGGCACATTTATTTTTTTTGTCTGCAAATGCTTTCAATTTGGACTAGATCTAGTATGAAATTGGTCTTGTGTTAAACATACATCTCTTTAATACACATCACAAAATGTGGGATTTAGCTCATGCTGTTAGACATTGTGCTGTAATTCATAACAGAATATACATCAATAATCTTTGTGACAGGGAGGTGGTTGAGGGTTATCTTATCAACTTCTTTGTGTAATTCATTCTGTGGAAAACTGAATACAAATGTTGTTCTAGCCCTTGTGTTCTAACCATGCTGTTTTAACTGCCCAAAGGAAGAACCCTCTCGAAGCATTTTAGGGAAAGGAGAACAGTCTTGTAACCAGCATTTTCCACTTTTCCAATAATGGTCAACCTTAGAGACAAAGACCCTCATTTGAGCCATGTTTGATTTATTACCTGCAAATTCATTCCATTTGGATAGTCTAAAATTTTGTTGTCTGGTAAAGATTTAACTCTTTACCAAACGACAAAATTTTTGACTAGTCCAGATTGAAAGCATTTGCAGACGACAAAATAAATGTGAATCAAAAATTGAAATTCTATTTGGGTAGGATAGAAAACATTGTGAGAAAAGGAGAAAATGCTGATTACCAGCATTTTCTCCTTTTCCCACAATGTTTTCAAAAGCTTTCTTTATCAGGGTCGTTAAAAATCGGGATTGTGTGGTAAAGAGTTAATAATCCTGTGCAGACTACAATTTCATGGACACAGTCTTACTAACCCTTTACCAAATGACAAAATTTTGTATTCTTCCAAATCCAAAGCATTTGTGGACAGCACATTAAACTTGCCTGAAATCGTACATGAAAGAGAAGAAAACATTGTGAGAAAAGGAGAAAATGCTTGTTACCAGCATTTTCTTGTTTTCCCACAATGTTTTCCAAAACTTTTTTCTCTATGTCCTTAAAACTAGTGTTTGTGTGGTAAAGAGGTAAGAGTTAAATGATTGTAAAAAGTTATCATTATATTAGTCTCTAAGATATCTATGTTTAGTCATAAACAGGGTAAGGTATGGTAAATTTCATAGGCAAAATGAAACAATGAATGAAACATGCATAGTATTTTTATCTTCTTTTCTTTTCCAGAAAAGAAAAACACAAAAGACATATGGGATGCAGATGAGGTACAAGATGGTGCTGAATTTGAATCAACTTATGATCCCAGACCCCAACCAGAGTCAGTATTGAATACCATTTTATAGAGAAAATACTGTTACTTGGCTTGTTAATTTCTTATTGCTGACATTGTTCCTGTCAAGATGGATTTTTTCATGATTGATTGATTAATCCATTGATTGATTGATTCATTCATTCATTCATTCATGCATTCTGTTTTCAGATATGATATTGTATATAAACAAGCTGTCACATCAGAAGATATGTTCCTACAGATGGGCAATAAAACCCCTGCCACATCCTCCTGTGAAGATATGGTGGTGAGATATCATTTTCAAAATTTCTGATGATCATAACAATATTGGGAATTACCCTTTTATTGCATAGGCTTAGCTGTTGTATACAAGCCACACATTGTTTTGCTGACTGAAGCAAGAAAAGCTCAGAGATGAGCTTCTGTGATTACTTGGTCATTTGTTTCTTTTCAGTCAACACTAATCACCAGCTTTACATTGCTTTCACCCTGAAGACCATGAACTGTAATGTAAAGGCTTAACAGTTAACTGCATAATTAATCTTACTTCTAGAAGAAACACAGAGGAGATTCCAAAGGGATTCATACTTTCAGATCTTGAAAACTAATATACTTAAGCCATGCACTGGGAAAAAGGGATTTAATGCATCTGGAAAAAGTATTGACCCAGGTCATCGTGCACAGTTTGTGTAGACTAACCTGAGCTGAAACTTTTTGCTATAGGTCAATTTTCTGCATGTCCAAAGACCAGTTTACTTCAAGATTCAGTCAGTTGATAGATGAAATGGACTTTATGGGTCCATGATCATATCATGACTTGCTTTGTATCATGCATCACATAGATGCATTACACCCCCCTTTGCCACAGCATGGCTCACTTTTATTATGGAGATTCTTTAGGTAAATCTAGATGATACAAAAACTTGAGATGTACTTTCTTTTATCTATACATTTCAGGTAAAAGTCAGATTACCTGATACGCTGTTGAAGGATGTTACCTTAGATGTTAAAACTAAATTTTTGGATTGTAGAGCCCCCAAATAGTAAGTAATTTGAACTTTGGTAAATGTTAATTACTCAACTAGGTACAAAAATTGCACATCGAGAGCTTTGAGGGTCATTGTCTGGTGTCTGTACTGTCCATTACCACATGATTCTTTTAAGTTTTTGGAAAGTCTAAAATAGCCCTTCTCAAGAAAGGTTTTACTGTTTACCACACAACAAAATTTAAGAGTCATCCAAAGTCAAAGAATTTGTAGATGTCTAAGCAGTAATCACTCAAATGAGCAATATGCTTTCTTAGAGTAGAAAACATTGTGGGAAAAGGAGAAAATGCTAAATACCAGCATTTTCTCCTTTCCCAGAATGTTTTCAAAAGCTTTCTTGCTCAGTGTCCTTAAAACCTTGGATTGTATGGTAAAGAGTTAAGCAGGTTCTCTATCTAAGCAATAACTAAAATTCAGTAGTTTTTAACACTGTTGAAACCACCTTGTCCAGGGGACTTACATATGTTATGTGTGCAGTGTAACTATGGTTGTCTTTTATCAAGAAGTTACTTAAATCAAGTGCATGAATTAGAAGGAGCTCTAGCCTTTGGAGAGATATAGAAAACAAAAAGGAAAACTTTTAAAGATCTGCTTTAATACTTTGATCACACAATGGACTTCTACAAAGATTGTTGAAATGTTTGTCCTTGAATCAAACACAGACCTGCCTGAAGGTTCACAAAGAGTTACAAGAAGGGAAAAAGTTACAAAAAGAATTTCCTTGTCTGGAACCACAAGGTCAAGAGCTGTAAAACTTGATGTGTAGTATATATATGGAATATTACAACAGTCTGCATTTCTGCGTGGTCGGATCATGTTGAGTTGCTTGTGTAAAGAGGAGTATATTGGATGAAACCGAATATTCACCTCTTTACAAACGCAACGAGACATGATCCGACCTTGCAGAAATGCAGACTGTTGTAATATTCCTTTTATTATATACCTAACCACAATAACTATGGAAAAACATCACAAAATCAATACAAATAACCAAAAATTCAGAGAACTACATTTCATTGTACATATATGTACAATATTTATGAATGGTGGATGAATATACATAGATAACGGTAAGTCTGCATAGATCAGTATGCATTTAAAAATGGCGGTTGCTACCCCTGAGCCGCTACAAGAAAAAAGACAACAACTGTGGCTTAAAAATTATTTGTTAAACACTGAAAATGGATTCAGTGTTGTTATTCACTGTCACTATCAAGAACAGTACATTTCTCTCCATTGTAACGCGGGAGGCAAGTCAAACTTGTGATTATGAATCGTGATTCTTAACTTCACGAGTGTATCGTACAGTAGCATATAGAAATACCCTTTCGAAACAACACATGTTTATGTAATGGACATTGATATCAGATAAAATCAAAATCAGCATAGAAACAATTTTTGACAAAAGTAGATGACAAATAATGGATGAAATAGCTATAATTACACTAAAAAATGGGGTTTTCATGCACCGTCATGCTGGCTGAACGTGTTTGGAATTGGCGAAAAGACCCGAACGTCAGTACACAGACGTTACGTAGTCCGTGTACACGACTATGCTCTACACACGGTACAAGGGTGACACAGAAAAGTTTTCTGTCAAGTTGTATCGGCGAGTAAGATAACGCCCGTATTTCGCTCAGATCATAGATAGGTATATAATAAAATTTGAGTTCTACCAAGAATTACTGTCATAGTCCTTGGTAGATTTTTTTGCTCTTCATTGGTTTTAAGCTTAGAAATGGAAGGTGAGAAATAACTTCTTTTCTGTAATCACTAGACCCAAAGCTTTGATTTTTTTTTTTTTTTTTTTTAATGTCATGTCAGGCTTTAGTTAAGAAAATGCTTTTAACAGTTTTTCAGCTCCACTGGCTGAAAGCCAGTAATCTTATTTTATGACTCTGTGTAGTTTGGTCTTTACCTCTAAGTAAGCCATAGAGCAACCTATCAAAATCATCTTTTAAAAAAAAAACACTATTTGTCAAGTTTCTATTCATATTTAGCATGAATAATCACTGGCTACATCTCTATTCAGATTTTTTGATCGAATGACGGGTTACAAACGTGGTGGCCATCTGCATTACATTTTTTTCTATAGATTTTGTGACCCTTTACCAGACCAGAAAAGTTTAGACGCATCTAAATTGAAAGCACTTGCAAAAGACAAATTGAAAGTGTCTCAAATGATGGACTATTTCTCTGAAAGGGCAGAAAACATTGTGGGAAAAGGAGAAAATACTGTTACCATCATTTTCTCCTTTTCCTGCAATATTTTCAAAAGCCTCTTCCCCTAGGTTCATAAAAACTTGGGATTTTGTGGTGGAAGATTTAAGGCTATAGAGCAATCTGTGAAAATTGCCAAAAATGTGCTAGTGTAAATTATGTTAGATTTGGCATGAATGACTTTTTGTAGACCTCTTGCTGATCAGATTTTATGAAAGAATCTTTATGAAAGAAACAAAACATCTGCCATGGGTATGGCTTCTCATTGATCATTTTCACAGCCTTACAGCTCTCTTACAAGAGTTTTCCAACATTTCAGACAGTGAAGTGATACAGAGCCATCATTTACTTCCCTCCCCCTCCCTGTTAGTCCTTGCAGACTGTTTTTTTTAGCTGGGAGGAAATACTTTTAAAAACAAAGTTTTACTGTTTTTAAGTACTCAACCTTAAGTTACTTTAACACTTAACCCCACAACCCAGAAGTTTAGGGACCCTGAGAAGAAAATATCTTTTGAAAACATTGTAGGAACTGGAGAAAATGCTGATAAACAACATTATCTTCTTTTCCAACAATGTTATTTGACCTGTCGGTAGCAAATCTAGTTATTTGAGTCACATTGAATTTGTACCCTTGAAATCCTTTCAATTCAGGCAAATGTAGAATTCAAATTTAATTGTTTAGCAGTTTAATTATTCATAATTTACTGTCAGAGCTGTCTGCTATAATTTCGTCAGTTGAGCAATGCTTTGGCTAAAGAGGCTAAATGCATCTCTGTAATGCATTATTCCAAGAAAGTCATCACATGATATAGATCCATTGCATTTAAAAACAGGCTGACTCATGAGTTAGAATGGTCAAAAAGTTTTGACCCATGCACGTCTGAGTGGATTAAGCAGGGTGATATTTGTTGAACCTTATAACAGATTCATTAAACTCCCTGTCATAGAGCATGGCTCAAGTACATGTACTTTTAATTTGGTCTTTCTCTTCATTGCAGCTACCTTGGGTTACATTTACCACATCCTGTTGACCATAAAAGTGGAAAAGCTGAATGGGATGGCAAAGCAGAAACCTTGAAAGTGACCCTTAGATTAAAAAGAGATTATGATTTTATGAACTTTTGAATGAAATCCCATGTTGTTTTAGGGTTTTTCGGTTCATTAACCCTTTACCAAATGACAAAAATGTTTACCTGACCAAATTGAAAGCAATTGCAAATGACAAAATAAGTAAAGCTTGTGAGGTGATTTATGCGTTTGAAATGGGTTGAAAACATAGTGGAAAAAGGAGAAAATGCTGGTTACCAGCATTTTCTCCTTTTTCCACAAGTTTTCAAATGGCGTGTTCCTCAGGTTGGTTAAGACGCTGCATTGTGTGGTAAAGGATTAAGCTCTTATGAAACAGGCAGCTAGGGCAAGGTGTCATTCAAAGGAGGATAAACAGTGTATGTTTATTGTTTGTGACCAAGATGACAATAAGTCATGATGGTTGAAGCAAGTTGTGGTGAAATCATCAATTTTTTATAGCCAGATTCTAAGTATTTATAGAAAATTACTATGAAAGCTGATCGTTGGTTAAGGCCTGGTTTTAAAACCAAAAAGAAAAAAATAAGGCTGAATGTGAAGCCTTTCATCTGGACAAATGAGCTTTTGTGGATGGCATATACATGTATCAGTATTAGACTGTACAGAATATGCTGTCCTATCATAGATACTGTTTGCTTGCTTAGTCAAGCCTATAAGATAGAAAAAAAACCTTTCTAGTTTTCTAAATGCATGGTGTTTCGGCAGACAAAAAAAAAAACCCAAAAATTATTTTTTATGTTAGTGAGACAAGCATGGTTTAATGCGAACTTACGGTTACAGCAGAATTGTATTGTTATACTGAAGAAAAATTTATTTTTGTATATACAATCATATGAATGTACGTTTATGCGCAGCATGAAAATCAACAGATCATTGTATAAGATTCTGGATTAGGCAATAAATGTTTTGTTGCTCACTTTTGTTGCCATTTATTCCGTACCTTAAAAATATCTGAGAAATTAATAAGACCGATTTTTAAAGATGATATTTTATTTTATTGCTCATCTGACGACATTGTGCATAGATGGACCTTTAGGATCACTCTTTGTCTGCATTTGTTTGGTAGCAGTTACTCTAACTTGCCAGAAACTGTGGAACCGTACTGTGTTTGTAGAGCCATATAATATGAAAAAGGCAAAGCCTCCATACGAGCGACGTGAATGATTTGTGGAACATAATATTTAGATGTATTAATTCGAATGACGAGCTAGATTCTAGATCTTGAAATCAAAGGGTGTGAGTTCGAATTCCGGCTTTGCCAAAACTCATTTTGAGCGTTGTCAAAAGCAGAAAGCATTTTTCTTTCGTAGATTTGTACATGTGAAATAGGGCGAATGTCCCTGATTTCCTTAACAAAAGAAAGACAGTTCCTTGACACTTTCGTTAATTTATGCCCAGAAAAATAACTCGGAATAATTAATGGTTCACACACTTGTAAAGACCATTTTACGGGAATATTTCCTCACTGCATGTAGATCTCGACCTATATAAGAGAGACTTTGACTTTTACGAGGAATCGGTCAGTAGGTTGAGAAGAATATTGAGCAGAGTACTGGTAAAAGGAACTTCAGTCCTGAACGCATGGTAGGTGCACTTGCCGCCGCAATGAAAATACACACAAAAGGAAAAAACAAACAAAACTCTTGAGCCATGTTGCGGTAAAAGATGGTTTAATGCATGTCCGTGATGCATGATACCAAGAAAGTCATCACATAATTATGCATCCATATTGTATGATAATTGACTGAATCAAAAGGCATACATACTGGTCCTTTGACATTCAAAACGTTGAAAAATAGATCTAGCAAAGAGCTTTGACCAAGGTTAGCTTGCGCGGACTACACAGGCAGACCTGGGTCGAAAGTTTTGCAAATGCAGTAAGACCCCTTTTCACAGATCATAAATCCGGCTTTCTCTCTAAATGGTATTTTGAAACAGTCAATAAACTAGTTTAGTCATGATTTCTACGACACAATATTTTCCGCGAAAAAACGGCTCGTGCATGACGTAAGAATAGTATGATTTATGACGTCATTATTTGCAAGCATAGATAATTGCGTATGTTCATACACAAATACACGTTTAATACGCTGAAAGTAAGTAAGAAATTAGATAATCTTTACTCATTAAACTGATAATGAATTTTAAGTAATCATTCGATCGGTAGATATTTATTGTCATTTTTGACCAATCAGGTACTTAGGCGAAAGATTGTCATACGTGTGACGCTGTGCGACTAACCGGAAGACACCCAGTTTTTTAGTCATCCCTATTTAGATTTAGACTAAAACCCAGAACGAAGTCGGAATTTATTTCATTTTTAAAAATCTAGAACGGTGTTACCGCAAAACGAGCTTTGCTCGTTACGGGCTTCGCCCGTAACTCGGTGTCGCTCGTTATTAAAGGTTAAGATAGTCAAAATGTCCTTTGTTACTTTTGTTGAAAACTTATGCACTGCTCCCCATCATGCATTAAAACAATTAGATGCAATAACCTGTATTAGGGGAGGTAACCAACCCTGAAAACTTCTCTATCAGAACTGGTATCATATGCTCGTTATTAAAGGTTAAGATAGTCAAAATGTCCTTTGTTACTTTTGTTGAAAACTTATGCACTGCTCCCCATCATGCATTAAAACAATTAGATGCAATAACCTGTATTAGGGGAGGTAACCAACCCTGAAAACTTCTCTATCAGAACTGGTATCATATGCGATTAAAAATTGGCATGGACAATCAAAGAGAGACATTCAGTGTCACAAATACTTTAAGCTTTTATTACACAATCTCGACTTTTAACGGTCCTGAGAAAGAAGCCTTTTGAAAACATTGTGGGAAAAGGAGTAAATGCTGGTAACCAGCATTTTCTGCTTTACCCACAATGTTTTCTACTCTGCCCAAAATAAATTTCAATATTTGAGTTATTTAGTCACCAGATTTTTTTTTTTCAAGTTTGACAAGTCTCAATTTTTGTTATGTGGTAAAGAGTAAGTTTATTTGAATGATGTGAATTTTGTCAAGTCATTACATGTACAGTCAAACCTATATTGATTATCCCATAGAGAGCAAAATAGACCCAACAGATATTTTAAGTCTAGAAAAAAGACCCAAATATTTGCAATTTCAAGATTACTTTTATTCAGAATTTTTCAGCAAAGTGGACTGCGTAGGTCGAAGATCCAAGTGCATGTTTTATGTCTGATCTTGATCTGTAATTGCTGCAAATGCAACAATAGTTGTGAGAGGTACTTTATGGGTTATATCTGTACCAAACAATAAAAAAGTTAGACAAGTTCGAGTTAAAAGCGTATCAGATAATCAGTAGGATATTTGTTATTGTTTGTTCGTTTGAATGGCTTTTTTTATGCCGCTTTTAACATTATTTCAGTCATATCACGGCGACAGCTCACATATTTATGTTTTCCTGGGTTTCACCAATACTAGGCTGGAGTTGTGAAGTATCTTGCCCAAGGACACTCCTGTGAAAAATATAGTGAAGCCAGTGAGGCTCGAACCCGGAGCCTCTAGGTCACGAGTCCTACGCTTAACCACTGAGCCAGCCACACAGGACCCCACCAGTAGGATATTTGAAAATAATTCAAAAAGGGTAGAAAATACTGTGGAAAATGGAGAACATGCTGGTAACCAGCATGTTCTTTTCCCTCAACCTCTTCCAATTTTACTTTTTCGGGGGTTGTTAATACTTAAGATCGTTTGAAAAAGGGCTTTTCAAGCATCTAAGAGAAGCAACAAATACGCTGTCGTAAAACAGATGCTTGTCTAACACAGGTGTATTTCAAGATATTTGCCTTCTCTGGTTAACTAAACATTTGTACATGTATATGCCTGCTTCATACAGGTTGCTTGCCTAGCTCTTTAGCAAATGGCAAAATTTTAGACTTGTCCAAATCCAGAGAAATTGTAGATGACAAATAAAATACAGGTTGAATAGTGGAAACTCTCTTTAAAAAGAGTGGAAAAGTTGTGGGAAAAGGGGGAAAAGCTGGTTACCAGCATTTTCCCCTTCTCCCACAATATTTTCAAAAGCCATCAAGATTTTTTAAAAATCGGGATGGTTTGGTCACTATGGCAGGTTTTGCAATACTTTTGACAATACTGTAATTCTATCTTATGGTATATGTTGAATTGGATAAATTTAATTTCTCCAGCTATCTGTCCGTCCGACTATTAGTATTTTTCTTGTTTGTGGATGAGATCTGCACTTGTAACTTGATTTTCGTGAAACTTACAGTTTCTCTATATCATCAATAGCTTGAAGCCAATTGATTTCGAGGAAAATCCGACAATTGGTGAGGGAAAAGTAGCCACATAAAGTTGAAAATTTACATTTTTTTAACACCATAAAGTCCATATTTAGGTCAGATCTTCATCTACTTGATCAGTTTCTTCTTATCATCAATAGCTTGAACCCTACTGATTTTGGAAAGAATCTGACAATTCATTAGGAAAAAGTAGCTAATTAACATTGAAAATTTACATTTCTTGTTTACGATGTAACGATAAAAAAGCGTGCATTTTAGGTTTGATTTTCGTGCAACTTACATAGTTTCTTTATGGTATGAATAGCTTAAATCCTTTTGGTTTTGAAGAGAATCTGATAACTGGTAAGGAGAAAGTTGCCATTTAAAGTTGAAAATTTAGATTTGCTGTTCACACGGTAAAGTCCGCATTTTTTCTGTAATTCTGTTGAAAACTTGCACTTGATTATTTGTATTATCAAGGGTTTGAATCTGATTAAAGTTGAAAAAAAATCCAGCGATTTATTTATTTATTTATTTATTGGGAAAAGCAGTTATTTGTTGACCCAGTCTTGCCAACTCAACAAAATCCACATTATTGGTTCAATTTCTTGAAACTTGTGGGAATAGCTTAATACAATAAGCACTAAAAGCCTGTTAATTACGGCTAGATTCCAAGCAATTGGTTTTGAGTTGTTCTTTGATTATTTAACTATTTGTTCAGTTCACCTGTCCTACTTATCATGCTGTCTTAGTGGGTTCAAGGCCAGTTGCAACAACCCCCCGCCCCCCTTCCTCCCATTTTTTGTGTGTTTGTGTCTTGTTCCTTTTTTCACCATGAATTCGTGATGAATGCAAGAAAATAAGCTAAATATATTAGAATTTAAGTCTGTTCTTTAAAGTTTTGCTAAAACAGCTACCGTGTCTGCTACGGCCGACGGGTCAATACCAGCTGTTCCTAAAACAAACGACGGTCCTCTACCTTCAACAACAAACCGATAACTAGCTACCACATGTAGCAGAACAGAAGGTCCACTACCTACGACACCTAGCGTAATCGACGCCCTGCCAACCACCATACATACAACTACTGATTTACCACTTGCTACCACGACCGACGGGCCACTGCTAACCACTATCGACCAGGCACTACCTACTATGCCTACCACTACCGAAGAACCACTACGTACTTCTAGTACACTCACATCTTCCAACCTTGATCAACGTCAACAGGCATTACTGGAGGTGAGAAAATGAGCCCGTGACTTTCAGTTGGCACAAGCAGAGAGAATGATTAAAAGATCACGTGTGCAGCTAAAGACTGGCGAAGTAGGAGACAATGTTGCTATTTCTATACCTATGGTTGACAGGGGTAGGGGTGACCCTAGAAACATCCTTGGCGTGATTCTTGATTGTGATGAACAAAACACGTACACTATTGATGTTAACCCTTAGGCTGCTAAGCGCGACTCACTGACCTTTTGCGGACAGGTTAGATCAAGATCAGACTGCACAGAACGTGCAGTCTGATCTTCGATCTACACTGTCCGATGAGGAGATATTATTCCCCAAAACATAACTTTGAAATACATGTATAAATATTTTGGCTTTTTACTATCGAAATGAAAATTTCATTTTAGTTATTTAGCAGAATAAAGGTTAAGTCTGGAATTAAAAATTCCAAGTATGCACGAAATAAGTTTGATCTATGTCCGCAAAAGCTCCTGACTAATTGTGACGTTAACACGGAATGTATAGTGTCACCTCGCCAAGCTGATAAAGCAACCACATCAGGTGGACAAGGTTTTTCCGATGTGATGGTGGACATGGTAATAAACCAACAGATAGATGTAAGTGTTTCAAAGCTAGTAGCTAGTATGTAACAGCAGATGCCACAGCAGTCTCACTTGTAAGAATAAATAGCACTGTGAACATTTCATGTGATGTTGAAAATGTACACTAGTCACTAAATTTAGTATTGACAGAATTCTCATGTGATTCAAAATGGTTTTATCTGTTTATCATGCTAGTTGTTTAACTCTTTACCAAGCAACAAAATCTTTAATCTGGTCCAAATTCAGAGCAAAAAAAAAAAGTAAATTGTAAATGTGGATAAAGAGATAGGATTTTTCTATGACGGATTAGAAAACACTGTGGAAAAGGGAAAAAATACTGGTAATCAGTATTTTCTCCTTTTCCAACAATTATTTCAAAATCCTTCACAGCAATGTTGAAAATGTCAATTAAACGCTAGATTTTGTATTGACAATCAGATATGATTAAAAAATGTGTTTTTATCATGCCAGTTTTCCTAAGTTGCTCTGAGACTCTTATAAAAAGAAAAAGTTGCGTTTTTTTTTCTCAAATGCGTTTTTATCATGCTATTCTAAGTTGTTTAAGTCTTTACCAAGCAACAAAATCATAAGACTCGTCCAAATTGGAAACGTTTGCAGAAGACAAACTAAATGTGGATAAACGACTGGACTTTTCTATGAAAGGTTTGAAAACATTGTGGGAAAAGAAGAAAGTGCTGGTAACCAGATTTTCTCATTTTCCAACAATGTTTTCAAAAGCCTTCGCCCTCAAGGTTGTTAAAATCCGGAATTGTTTAGTAAAAAAACAGAAAACTCAGTGGCCTTGTATTTGGTAAAAAGTTAAACGTGATGGTGGACACGTAAATTAAACACTAGAGTTAGTGTTGACAGACTTTGATATGTTTCAAAAATGTGTGTGTGTGTGTGTGTGTGTGTGTGTGTGTGTGTGTGTTTTAATCATGCTAGTTTTTCCAAGTTACTAAAACAGAGTACACGACTCTTATACAAAAAAGTTGCGTTTTTCAAATGTGCTTTTATCATGCTAGTTGTTTAACTCTTTACGAATCATCGAAATCATACAAAATCATAAGACCAGTCCAAATTGAAAACGTTCGCAGACGACAAACTATTTGTGGATAAGCGACTGGACTTTTCTATGAAAAGTTTAAAAAAAAAAAACATAGTGGGAAAAGAAGAAAGTGTTGGTAACCAGAATTTTCTCGTTTTCCAACAATGTTTTCAAAAGCCTTTACCCTTAGGGTTGTTTATACCTGGAATTATTTGGTACAGAGTAAAAAAAAGTACGTAAGTTTAATGCAAATAAAAGATGCTGTTTACATTAGTCTTAATCTTGTTTCCTAACTCTTTCCCTGATGAGAAAACCTTTAACTAGTCCAAATTAAGTATATGCAGACCACAAGTGATATACTGGTTTGCTACCAGTGGCGGCCAAGTACCAGTGGCGGCCATTCCTGTGATACCGCGTTTGTGCGTACATTAGCATATCAAAGCTCTTGATCATGTTAAAGAAGAAGAAATGGTGTGTCAAATAACCACTAAAAGTTGAAATTTGACGCAGTGTAAGTAAAAATATACACAAGTATCCCCTGTCACCCCCCATGTGTCAAAAAATCACTTCCGGGGGATTGACCTCTATCATTTCTATCGCCGATTTAAGCCTTAAATAATCCAACAGAACAATGTTTAAGTATCAAAGAAGTCACTTATACGGTGATTTTTCACTTACCTCATTAATTATTCCATTATTTTTTGTATTTAAGTATTAAATCCTACATATTCACGAGAGACACAAATCACGCTATGCTTGCAGAAGGCAAGCGTTAAAAGACGTCATGCAGAGGCATAGCTATCCAGTTCAGTCAGCAATTATACTCTTGTTCATAAACTCCGTATTGCTTACCAGGTTCCCTTGGATGGTGGGACAAAAATAATATAAATGAGTACTATTCTAGATTATTATATAATTTTAGTTTGTTCTATTTCTATATTCTTATTTAGATCTAGACTATCAATAAAAAAAATTAATATGTAAATCTACGACATGAATTGTATTCCTGAATGACTGGTGAAAAAAGGTATAAAATGAAGTTTTTCGATTTTTTAACAGATGCCTGCAATATCCTATTTAACGGCAAAACTTTAAATGGCTTTATCTGGCCCATAACTGTTGGAAAAGTGGCAAGAAATTTTATAGGCCTACTCTATTTCAAGGATAACAGTCAACATGGGGGGGGGGGGAAGGGGGGGGTGTATAAATGACACTCAAGTTTGACCCAGCATGTCGGAGAGTGCGGTTATAAATGTAACATCAGTTTGACCCAGCCAGAATGCTTTATGGTGAAGAAGTTGCAAATTGCATCGGCTAAGTAGATCTACCTAGAATACATGACTAGACGAGGTTTTTGAAGGAGCAATAATCAGAAATGGGGGGGGTGTATATTAATGCAAAGAAGCAGTAACCTTATTCATAATGTTATGTTGGCCATGCAACAAATTGTTAAGATTTTTTTTTGAAGATATAAATGTCTCACAGCTCTCGGATGTTCTTTGGAAACTTAAGAGATAAAGATCAAGGATGGTTAATGTAATGAACAACGACTTAGATCCTTTTGAGGCCACACTGGATTGTGTTGTACACACAATCACAGAATTGAAATTTATAGAAAGCCAAGTTCATCTTAAACCAGTTGCTGTATCTTATTCTTTGCTAGATCTACAATTGAATTTTAGTCTTGTCCATATTAAAAGCATGTGCAGATGTCATTACAATGTGTTTCCAATTAAAAAAAAGTTTAAAGTGAAGAAAACATGGTAGGAAAACATGACAACGCTGATAGCATACATTTTCTTCTTTTTCACAACGTTTCTGAAAGCTTTCTTTTTTCTTAATTTTCACCTTTTTCAAATTAATGAGCTGAATTAAAAAATAAAAGAAAAAATAGTTCAAGCAACAAAACTTTTTTTTTTTTCTTTCAAAGCAAAACTCAGCTATACTCAAGCTGAAGTTTTCAGTGATGGCTGCAAGGCTGGGTTTTATTGATAAAAATACTATCATCAACAAAGCCAAGTTTCCTGCAGTTTGAAACCACACAATGGACTATCTGTGTTCTACTGCTCAGTGCTGACAATAAAGGTGTACATCTATAAACAATTAGACCCTGAGGGCTGAGACTGTAACTTTTTCCACTATTTGGACCCATTGGAAAAAGTGTGAGCTTAAATATCACCAAGTGCCACAACCTGTAAGAATTTGATTATCATGATGATAATTTATTTATTTACCAAAACTCTGTTTAAAGTATTACAAACATATTACCAAATAATTACAAACAGTTTTGAACATAATTACTTTTGCTTCCAAAGTTGATTGTAAGAAGCAAACTTATAAATATGTGTGTATTAAGGTCAAAGGCTCTCATCTGGGGTTCTTTAAAGAAGTGTGAAATCCTTCTACTCAACAGAGATTCCATTTACATATCACATGTAACTCCATCATGGCTGATATACAATTGTAGAGACAGACCTGAAGAACAGAGGGCACCAACTGCAGAAGAAATATTTAGACATACAACTGCAGCAAAGAAAGGTTCAAATTGGTTGGCCAGTTTGCACTTTTCAGTCAATCCTCTTTTAAAGAAGGGCCTGATTCCAGAATCCTTGTCACATGTATTTTCACCAGCTCCAGCCAAATCTGAAAATACAAGATGAAATTCTCTGTTACAATTTTTAAAGCTTTTATTATAAAACTATTGTACTTCTCTCATCTAAATATGAAATAATAAACAGGTATTAAGCAATATTCAAACATGTTCACATATTAAATTTAAATTACCACACCATAAAAAATTATACCAGGGAAAAAAAAACATGTACATACGAAGGTGTACATGTCAAATTAACACTGTATCTATTTGGGGTTCCTGAATTTGTAGGAAACAGTGATAACATGAGTTCACAAGAGGCTGGAAGAAAAGAGAAATGCTGAAGAGGAGAGATAAGAGCACAAAGAAAGTAGGAGGGTAGAAAAGAAAAGAAGCATTACATGTGTAACATCTGAATGCGCTAAAAGGCTACTAAATCAAATACAGAAAAACAGCAGTCTTACACTGTTTTAGATGATGTAGTCTGATAAGTGTGTTTACAATTCTGTGTTTCCAGACTGTGAACAGCTTGCAGTGAACTGGAATAGAAACTTGTAGTTTCACCAAAAGATTGTGGGTTATCCATGTTTTGGATAAAAGATATTTTGTCTCTAGTAATTGTTGCCAATGAGAGAGTTTTGCTGTAAAAGAAAAACATCTATTTTACAATTAAGATCTTTATGTGAAATATGATAATCCATCATCTTGTACCATTTTTATTTTCTGCACCTAATCACATGGTGCCATCAGCTAAGAGAAGTCATGTTACACGTTTCCTCTAAAAAAGGCTTTTGTGATTGTGAAATAATAAAATTTGTGATTATGAAATAACAAAATATACTTTTAATCTGTTCAATGGATCAGTTTCAACATTGATCAGAAATTTTTATAAACTGCGTGCTAATGAAATAATTGGCTTTTTCTAAAATCCTTACTGAAATAATTTTGCAGTATTTTACCATCGCAACTAAGTACATCAACAATGAAATGCTATCGGAAAACGAAACTGAGCTCATACTCACCCAAGTTTTGTTTTTTTCCTCCGCGTTTTCCCCTTTTTTAAGGAAGAATATTATATGCAGTTAAATACTGATAAACTTCCAGAATTACACTACTACCCCCTGTGCAACCTCAGCTGCCACAATGCATATCTATTTTTGGCTCGCGCATGCGTGTATAAAGTGTTGATAGAATATGGACCCAGTTGTTGGTTGTTGCTTGTTAATCATCTGTAGGGATCGTATGAGACCTTAGACTTGCTAGAATATTGCATAATTTCAAGAAAAAATGATTTTCCATTCGATATCTTCTTGCGATTGTGATATTACAGTAATTCTGTGTACAAAATTCGGGTGGCCGCCACTGGTACTCTTCGTAACGTAAGTTCGTCCAATGACCGACCTGGTTATCCCCCATCGTTCCGAGTTTCAGTTATAGTCTATTTCAGATTTCCACTCATGAATTTAACAATATTGAACCCTAGTTCGCCCACGTAAAATATGCATCGTCAACTTGAAGAGGATTAACTTGTAGATTAGAAAAGGTCAGAAAAAATGGCCGCCACTGGTCGCGAGCCAGTATGATTCAACTGATGAGATTTGTCTCTAAATGCATATTATGAATTGTTGACAATGGGGAAAAAAAATCTGACTACCAATATTTTATGTTTAATCCACTTAATATTCCTAAGGGAATGAAAAATACACAATTTAAAGTTGTTTACTCTATTTCAGTATTTCGGCTTTTGCCTTTATCAAGAAATTTGACGTGGAATTGATGCTTTCTACATTTTCTGACTATTTTCAAACCACCATTTTTAAAGGAAATGACGTTGTCATTGACGACATGACGTCATTTGAAACTAATATGGTATTTGGCGCTTTGACGTCGTTTGGCGCCGTTTTGTCACTGAATTGCTGTTGATAGGGTCTTAAAGCTGGTCTTGACATTGCAACCATCCGGTCGAACTGTTGCTAATTTCTGGATCCATATTCCTCCTTTTATCTGTTGTTCTACTTTTTCTGCCCCATGTAATTTCTCCAGTACTACTATCGCTGTGTCCTTCTCTGTGTGACATTTCATTCCAAAGTGAAAATTGATTGGTTTTTCTTTGTTGAGTTTTATGTCTCTGAGATGCTCTGTCATCCTGGCTTGTAATTCTCGCTCTGTTTCACCCACATACACAACTAATTGGCATACCGTGCACAATATTCCATACACAATATTGCGGGTACGGCAATTAACATCTGTGGCAGGGTTGTACACAGTCTGCCTTTTGGTGTCATAAATTTTCTCCCTGTAGATCAGATTGCACATTCTACAGTCTGATTTACAATTTGGTTTGATTATCTTCAAGTCTTTGTTTGTTTTCCCATGGATCAGAGCATCACACAGGTTCATGTCTCTTTTAAATGCCACTAAGGGCGAATCCTTAAAAATATCTTTCATTTTGTCTGAGCGGTAAAGTACTTTCATGTGTTTTCTTACAATTTTATGAACATTGGGAAGGAGATTTGAATATGTAATCACTAAAGGAACTCTTTTGTCATTTCTTTTTCTTTTTCTTTCTGATCGGTCTAATCTATCCACTTTTTGCAGTTGAGACTCAATCAATCTACCACTATAACCCCGCTTTCTTAGGTGTACTTTCAGATTCTTTCTATGTCTATTGTAGTCTACACCCTTCTCGCATATTTTGCGAATCCTAAGCCCAAGACCGTATGCCAATCCTTTCTTTGTATTCGGGGGATGGTTTGATGAACTGTTTAGATATAGTTGTTTGTCTGTTGGTTTTATATAAAGGTCTGTGTGGATATGTCCATTCTCGAGTTTGACCAATGTATCCAAAAATTCAATCTGTCGTTTATCATATCTAAGCTCTACTTTGATGTTTTTGTGTATGCTGTTAGCAAAAGCTGCAAAGTCCTTTAGCTCTGCCTCGCTCCCTGTCCATTCCCCAAAACCATCATCAATAAAGCATTTGTAGAAGGCTGGTTGGATTGATGCCTTTGACAAAGTTTCATCCCACTTCCTCAGGTACAGGCAAAGTTCTTACCGAGCCGCGAACCTGTAGCTACACCATCTCTTTGTATATAATTCTTATCTCCTAAAGCAAAATTATTGTTATCTAGAACAGTTCTAATCTTCTCCATCACCCCTTCAGTGGCTATGAGTGGTCTAGATCTCATCGCTAGCGCTTCCTCACAAGCTTTCAATCCCTCCTCAATTGGCACAGATGGATATAGTTTGACCACATCAATGCAAAATAACAAGCTGTTATCTGGAAGTGGTTTATCAATTTCCTTTAGTTTTCGAATGAAATCCGGTGTATCACGTATAAATGAAGGTGATGTCTCAACAAATTCATCTAATTCATGCTCTGCAACTTCTGCTAGTTTTTCTGTGGGTGTACCTTTACTATCTACTATTGTACGAAAAGGGGCATTTGGTTTATGTAGTTTAGGGTTTCCCTTAAGTTTCCCTGGCTGGACGTATCTAGGTATCAGGTACTGTTTAAGGTCACTCGAAATCATACCCTCCTTGTGCATCTGATGTACTAACCGTTTTACTTTTCTCTGAATGTCTTCAGTCAGGTCAGAAACTGTCTCCTGATATGAGCTGCTACATACCAATATTTTAGCCTTTTACCACAGTTTTCAGGCTTGTTATGACTCGGGATTGTGTGGTAAAGAGATTTAGCCATTTCATGAAATGGCTGGAACATTTTTTTAGCCATTTCAAGAAAATCCTAAAATATTTAGCCATTTCATGAAATGACTGTGTTAATTGGTCATTTCATAAAAAGGCTAAAATTTTTAGCCATTTCATGAAATGGCTGATTTCACAGATTAACTGTAACATATCCAAGTTGATCCAGTTGACCAAACGACAGACGATAGATAGCTCCTTCCACTGATGTCACGTGACCCGCCAATTAACAATCCAGAACACAGCTAATAATACTGTTACGGCTTAGCCAGAAGATGTATGCAAGTCACCAAAAGATGTTTTAACATGATAATAGTAATAAAATTATGATAATAATTTTAAATAAAATTATCATCGGAAAAGGGAATTACGTCTTTTGGATTCAGGTTTTTCGAAGATATAGAAGTGATAATTGAAAAAAAGAGGCCCTTTTTTTTTTTCGAAATCAGCTGAAAATGCCGCTTTGCACCTCTTACACTCGATAATGTAATATATTTAGCGCGTACTCCCTAAACATGTCTAAAAAGCAGTGCTCTGCAGTTACAATCTATCTTTTACCAGGAAAAAAATAAGCCTTTTTAAAGTTCAAACTACATTTACAGAGAGCCCGAGACGTGTCCGTCAATAATTTCACCAGATTTACAAGACTTAAAATTACCAAACGAAATATTCATGTATGCAGCACCGTAAAATGATCACCAGATGTTTAAATTGGCGCTAGATGATACAAAATAAAATAATAAATGACCAAATAAAATTTGTCCATTTCCACTGTTAGGGGGAAATTCTGAGAAGAATACATTAGGGCCGTGATTAACCTAACGTCGATCACCTGAGCCTTGTGACCAAACATTACCCATTTCCATTCTCTTCCGAGATATTATGACAAACATTCTAACAATTTTCATGAGTATTGAACTTAACATGCAGCCTTCTGAGAGTAAATAAGATTATTTGAGAATTTGTCTCAGTAAGCTACTGTTTAGCCCAACACAGCCCATTTTCCAACTTGTTGTAGATATTATCAACACAAACAATCTGACCACCTATCATAAATATTTGACAGAAAGTGTGGCCTCAAGACTGTGCACAAGGTTTTTCAAAGATTGGACCTGGTGACCTAGTTCTTGACCCGATTTGGCCCATTTTCAATCTCATCTTAGATATCATTAAGACATAAACTCTGATTTGCTTCCATAAGTATTGAAGAGAAAGTGTGATCTCTAGAGTGTACAATAAATACAAGATAAACATTATGACTAATTTCCACAAGAATACGATAGAAATGAGGCCTCTTGAGCGTACATAAGCTATTTCAAAGATGTGACCTAGTTTTACACACAACATGACCTGTTTTCAAACTAAACCGAGAAAATATCAAGACAAACATTCTGACCAGCTTTCAAAATTATTCGACGGATATTGTGCCGTAAAGAGTGTTAGTGAAGGTTTTTCTATGATTATACCGAGAAATCGGGTCTGAAAATAAATGTACAACAGAATATCAAAAATAGAATATCACTTATTCATACAATATTTGATGAAAACTGCAATATTCAGTTTGCAAGTAGAATTAGTTTTAACTGGTCTGCAAAAATTAAGGAAACTTTAGATAAAGCTGGATTTTCATATATTTGGACAAGAAATAACATAGATAATTTAAATTTTGTATTCAAAAATATTCAAAGAAGACTTCGTGATAATTTATACAAGAATGGCAAAATTCAATCAGCAATTGTTTTAAATTAGAGCATTTTTGTAATTTTAAAATGAATTTTGAATTTGAAAATTATTTAACAAACATAAGTGATGAAACACTAAAAAAAAAAGAAAAAACGCTGACACGCTTTAGACTTGCCTCGCATAAGCTTGCTATAGAAACTGGAAGAGTCCAAAATATTGAAAGACAGAATCGACTTTGAAGACTACGCAACGACAAAAGAATAGAATTAGAATATCACATTTTATGTGTTTGTCCAAAATATTGCGAATTAAGATCAAAATACCTACATATCCATTGATTTACATTTGCTAAATTTAATCGAATAATGTCATCTAAAAAAAGAAAATTCCAATCAAATACTGCAAAATCCATCAAAAGGGCACTAGATTTACGAGATAGGTTTTTAAATAACCTTTAATATTATTAACCTTTATCTTGCTAAATAAGATAAATGAAACTTTCAAGCCTTTAATTGAGCTTCTTCAACCTCTAAACTACACAATCTATTTTTTTTCCAAAACACTTGGTAAAACTTACATCATATGATGCTTCTGGAGGATAGCAGAGGAATAATTTATATAGACAATGGTGGGCTTGAAATAGAGAATAACGTTGCTTTTTCTCTTTTTTCAAATCCACTGGCAAAGGCATAAAACTCAATGGCCTTGCTCGTCTATGCTTGAGTGTGTAAGGTTTTACCTCAAAGTGATGCCACCCAAAATTTGATGCCAGTTTCAATTAAGTCTAATAAATAGATTCGTTTACTTCTACACAATTCCTTCAGTTCAATTGAGAATATCATTCTGATCAGATTCTAATCGGTCTGTAGTGTTTTTACTTTGTGCACTGCAAAAAAAAAAAAAACAAAGCCTTTAAACTATTAAACATTTCAGCAATAAACACCTAGCCACTTGCCCATGTCTGTCCAAATGTCAGAAAATTGTTTGTTACAGGGGTATCTTCAGTCGTAAATGTTCTAGATAAATGCTGAACCCGGAAATGTTTGGTAACTTTGTGGCCCTCCTTAGTCGAGGTAGTGATACATAGACTATCCCGGCAAATTGATGATCGTTGGTGCTCCAGGTCCATGAAATCCCCATTGTCAAGTATCATGTGGTATTCGTTATACAGATGCCTGGGTTCGATGTTCATCTGAAGCTCTCTCTCTCTTTCTCTCTCTCTCTCTCTCTCTCTCTCTCTCTCTCTCTCTCTCTCTGTCTCTCTGTTCCGAGAAAGTGTCCTTCTGCAAGAAACTTAAGTGTACCAGCTTAGTGACTCCTCTGACAAAAGTGAGCTGTCGCTGTGACATGAATGAAACAATGTTGGAAACGGAAAACAATACAAGGTACGGATGGATGATTTAATCAATCAATCAATCAATCAATTAATCAGTCAATCAATCCAAATCTTCATTTGACCCTTTACCAAATAATCAAACGTTTTTACTATTTTGGTGAAGACTTTTGCAATTGTCATAGCCGACGTTTTTATTCTTTTCCTATACTATTTTCCACGTTTTCTGTAATAAAATTAAGTTTGAAATTTCGTCGTCTGAGAGTTTGTTGTCTGGTAAAGAGGCGAAACTCCTTATTGACTGTGCAGAGGTTCTGACCGATTAAACTCCCAGAATTGCGAGGGTTTTTTTGAGGTATTTTATTTGCAAGATGAAGAGACTTTCAAACGATTTTTTTTCTTTTTTTTTTTTTTATTGTAAAAGTCACAAAAATGACATGAACTACAAAACAGAGTAGACATGAGTGTCCTGTGCTGGCCGAAAGATACCTATGCTTCTTTGCGTAAGTGTCTCATTCGGTCAGATAAAGATGCATGGAATATCACGTTCACAAACGAGTCATTATTGATACTGCTATTTTCCTAAAAGCCATATGTACAAGCTGTTCTGCAAGGCAATCTATTTCTTTCCTTGGGCTGTCCCCTTGGACAACATTGCTCCCCCACTATATAAGAACAACGGAGGCCAAACAACGTAATCCAGCTTATCTCCCATTTCTGTATATGGCTTGTATTCATCTTTATCAAACAGCTCATCATCACCTGGTTCATGGAATTTTATGACAACCGGTGGTTCCTGTATAGCCATATACCAACATAATTCAGCACATTTTGTGATAAAGGCCATCACTTTTACCCATTTTGTCGAGTCAATACCTCGTTCGAAGGCAATTTTCTCTGCGATCAACTGGAACATTAGGAGAAAACAAATTAATGTAAAATAAAAATGATTGTAGATACGTCTATGTGCATGCACGAATTATGTTGTAAGCAGGTATTAGGATTCTGGGCTTTATATAAAATGACACAATGGTAATATTAACTGTTTTAAATGTTGTAGCCAAGAATTTCTTCGTAAACATTATCGAACTTTTTGGCCAAAGTCTTTAGCTCCGTGACAAATTCATCTAGCGATTGACCTTCTTGTTGCTTACAGCACCGGAATGAGTAAATTTCCCTCTATGTGTTCTTTTTTGGTGCCAAATATGTGTCAAGCACAGTTTTCGTTCCATCGTATGTTGTACCGTCATCATCTCTTTTTTCAGCATCACAGATATTTATCGAATACTAATTCTTTGCAAAAATCATAGATCTACTAGTTTGAAAGAAATAAGGTATACCAGAGATACAAATAAGTGTGTTTTTTTTCTATAGCAGTAATGAAAGAGAGAAAGCTTTCTAAAGCTTGCCTTGCTCAACGTAAAAGAAATAAAGGCTAACAAAAGTTAGAAAAAAGCATTATAGGTAAATACAAGATTGGGTAACAAGTAATAAGGACATGTACTTAAAACTGTTGTCCGAGGTAAGCCTGCGCAATGACTGAGTCAACGATTTCCGAAACGATTATTAACCCTTACGGTACTTTTTTAATAAAACGAAAATTTCCACTCAATTGTAAAAAATCAAATATTGCGATTTCAAAGTAGGTTTCACAGGAAGGAAAATATCCTATCGGACTGTGTAGATCAAAGATCAGACTGCACGTTTTGTGCAGTCTGATCCTTATCTACACTGTGCGCAAAAGCGCACCGAGTCGCGCCTGGCAGCCTAAGAATTCATATTCTGCAATGATATACATTAAAAGTATAGAATAACTTACTAAGTTGTTGATGTCGTAGGCCAGAAAGGAATTGAGCCAGATTCGATATTTGGCTAGACCAGAAAGGGATTCTTATCTGGCCTAGACAAGATAAGAATTCATATTTGGTCTAGTCAGATTCTGGTCCTGGCTAAACAATTTTAGCCAGATAGGAATTCTTATCTGGCTAGACCGGTTCCGGATCTGCCTTGGCTAAATAGGAATCATTATATAACGAGTAAAGACCTCTGCTAAACATTGATAAGTTGATCGCCATTTTATATAAGAATTTATAGTGACCAACTATGTTTTGTTACCAGAAGTTTAAAGAAATCAAGCAGAAAATTCAATGAAACTAAATGAAATTAATCAGATATCGTATGGTATTGTATGGTATTTAACGCTGTTTTCAACATTATTTCAGTTATATCGCGGCGGTCGGTGCACCTATCCATGCTTTCCTGGACTTTCTTTCACCGATACTTCCGCACAATATTCTTTCCAAGCCACTGGCTGCTTTCACACATAACCAACATCGAAACAATGATCCGCGGTAAGAGAAGATTGAATCCTGTCTCGATGACTTTCATCAATCCTCCGAAGAAATCGGCCGAGCTGGGGACCAAACCAGCGACCCCCTGTTCTTGAGTCCTGCACGCTACCGACTGCGCTACTGCTGTTCGGCGAAACTAATTTAAATAGCCTTTTGATGTCGAATGATTTGTTTTTGTGGCACAGACTAAATATCTTAATAAAACTCCTTTGATCTGCTTAAACTGTTGTTTCATAAATTCTCTAATAGAATGGCAGCCAAATTATCCGTATTTAGTAGAGGTCAGAACTTATTATAAAAGGATTCCTATTTGGCATAGGCATCTCCGGAATCGGTCTAGCCAGATAAGAATTCCTTTCTGGCTAAAAACCTTTTATCCAGATTCGGAATCTGACTAGACCAAATAAGAAGTCTCATCTGGTCAAGGGCCAGATAAGAATTCCTACCTGGTCAAGCCATATTCCAAATATGGCTAATTCCTATATGACCTACTACATTTACAAGTCGAACAATTCAGCATTTCTGTATCAAATTCACAATTGAAGGACATGCTATAAGCTTGGAGATTAATGCGAAATAGCGAGAACGTTTCAATGTAATCATGATATCAACTTGGAACAGGAACAAAACCTGGGCACGTGGTGAAGTTAGGTTAAAAGGTCTAAGGTTTGTTCCTTCATCGTTCATAACACTTTACAAGGTCCTGCATGGTTCCGTGGTTAAGTGTAGGACTCGTTACCTGTAGGCTACGGGTTCGAGCCTCACTAGAAGCACTGGGCTTTTCATGGTAGTGTCCTTTAGTAAGACACTTCATAACCCCAGTCTAGTACTGGTGAAACTCAGGAGATGCATGAGCAGGTGAGACGTCGCCGTGATATGAGTGAATCAAAGCTCACGAAAAACACCATCATTCAATCAATCATAACATTTTAAATATGCATAAAATGGTCTAGCTTCCTTTTATACGATTTTATTCTTTTGACCAAAAAAAAAAATGATTTCAGATGCTTTTTTCTGACACTGTAGGTCAAGGTCAGACGGTATAAGAATCGCATGCTATTCTTAGACATACCTTGTTCAGAAATCTTAGAAAAATTCTAACCAAAAAGTCTTAGAATTGCATCATCTGTATTTTGTTTCTATACTATATACTTATTTTCCGTTTATTTTGTATGCAAAATGTTTCTGATGTCAAATCTTCCAGAAATTAGACTATGTATATAACGCACCTTTGATATGTTCTTTTTTGTCTCAAATTGAATGGCGGACAATTTCCTCATGTCTGAAATAGTCTTCATTTGCTCCTCGGAGAATTTCACGTCAATCACCACCTCAGTAGAAACCTAAATGGTAAACCGAATAAAATATAAAAGTGTCCTATAAACCTGAATAATATGCCTTTGAATAGACTCTCACACTTTTTATTTACAAAATTCAATACTTTTACAATAATACAAATTTTAGCATCGGTAATCCCTCGACATAAGTTCGTTATTTTCTGAATAACATTCTAAAAGAACAGTGGTTAACTTGTCGCGGTCATGTAATTTTCGTATGACGCAAAGTAGATTTACATTTCAGGTCACAAATTTACAAAGAATCCCCCAGCTAAGCCCCAGCTCCGCACTGTGTTCCACGGTTTATCTGTCTGTTGGAAAAAGTGAAAAGCTCTGGTAGCTCAGTTTTAAAGTTTGATAAAAGGCACTTGCTTTTGAAACCATGATGAAACAGCCAAACTGCCGGGAAATTCTTAGAGGATAAGTCATGTATCGGAAGGCTTATTGCGAATTCTGTAAAAATAGTGACAGGACCATAGTGTAACAGGCTTCGCCGTTTTGTTACGGGCCGACTGGTGTATGTGACGGAGATGAATTAAATACGAAAAGGCTTATCTTCACTTTCAAGAACGGGGTAGGCCGTTCCTTTTATTAAAGGAGACACCTAAGATTGTCACCCAGACATGTAAAACAGTGGTGACCTCCCTTTAACTGGCTCGGAACGAGCACCCACAGGAATACAGTAAGATTAAACAAAGTATGAATGGAAGTACATCAGCTTTACGTTACGTCCTGCTATGATTAAAATTTACTGGAACCCCCGTTACACTATAATGCGTCCGCCTGTGGGGCAACGGTAATTCCAATAAAAGTGAGTCTATTAGTCACAAGTACGGCTTATGATCGTACCAGTGAAGGATGCTGACATCGCACTTCTGTTGAGCTATAGCTAAGACAAGTATTGATAAATCTTCTGAGTTATTTTCGGAGAGGCCTGGTAGACGGAATGGCTGACCAGACTGAGTAGACTGAATAGACTGACGTTGTGGCCGAAAATCGGTCCATATATAGCCGCTAGCGGCGGTAGTGGCCAAAATCTGGCCACAACGTCTTGTTGGCCACATTTAGCGACGTCTGTGACCCGAAACCGGTCTATTGCGATCAAACGTGTCAGAGGTGGCCGAACTCAAGTCCAGCAGAATCAACAATGCGGGAAACGGTGTCCGCATCTAACTGAAAGGTCCGCTAGTAAAACAATGCACTTAACAAACTCCGTACTGTAAATAGATTTGGAGTTTACGCGGTTGGATAACTCCTTCGATGACTCAGCGAATATCTTCCCACAGTGCATTGCGCGCAGTACCGGAAGACATGGCTGACCTCGACAGACAAGTGGAAAATAGAAAAGGATAAAAACGTTTCTAACCCTCGAAACAGCTACGTTGGAACTCATGCGTGGACAGACAGGTATTCCCCAATTCTATAGTACGATTAAATACAATTTCAGGTTATGACATTACATAAGCAAAGAGAAAACGACGTAAACAAGCGAATTAATGAGGCATGTGACAATGACCTACATTCGCCGTAACTTGGATGGAGATCATCAAGAAGTCCAGCCACTTTACGGAGCCGAGAAAAGGATTAAAGACGATTATTGCGGGAACGGGAGAGAGATTGACTGACAAGACGTTCGGTTTTATGCAGGTTGGCCGTGAATTTACCCTGGGTCAATCTCATGATAAGAAATGTATTGTCTGTCATACACCACCCTGATTCTTCCATAAAGACTGAGTTTGGCCTAATACCCCATGGATACAAGGTAAAACTACTACAACTGCTTATTTATAAATAACGGCATAGTAAACAATTAAAAGCCCAAATTGAAAGGCATCTGATGAAAGAAACTTAACATTGCTGAGGCATAACACAACGTTAGGTGTCTTTTGCCACACAGGCAATATGCACCTCCCACTGTGCTCCCCCTTCAACAATAACATCCTGAGAATCACTGAGGGAAAACGACAACGCTAGACAAGTTAGCAATCATTGCATTCCCCCACCAGTTTGCATGTTTAAGACAAGTAAGTCAATCTCTGGTAAGCAGGGCTTATCATTACCCCCCTTTTAAATTGGCACTATTCCTGTAGCCAATACTAAATAATTAACATTGGACTGCATGCTTTCGATTCTTAAATTGACTGCTAAAGCAGATAACGTAATAATTTGTAACGCTCTTTTAAATAATAGATATAGTTGGACGGAATTATTGTTCAACACGACTAGTTATTCACTATTGACACAATTGAACACTGCTACCATTAGCAAATCACACTTGGTAACTCTTATCACAATTAATGGCTAAATCACGAGATTAAAAAAATTTACACTGTTCTAGCTTACTGTTAGTCAAACGTCATACTTAATGAAGAAATTCACTATGTCACAGTTAAGACTTTACTTAGTGTTATAAAACATGAATTAACTAAAATATGGCTCTTACGACCATTAAACACACTTACTTAATAATTCACTGAATCACACTTCATTACTTGCACAGTATTCAGTACTTATTATAGTAGTACTCATTTATTATTAATAATAACTGGAAAATCCTAAAAGTGAATTGTCACCACATATTCTTTAATGATAATTAACCGATAATGTTAAAGTAGCACCACTTTAGAGTTCTGTAACTGGAAAACTATTGGGTATCTTAATGACACTTATACATTTTATTCCTAAAGTCCCGGATTAGTGTTTCTGGTTTAATTCTAAAGAAGATCATGGAGATGACGCACCAACTGTATGAACCCTACCCACACTACGCTACTCATGGTGGCCAAGCATAATGTGGACCTACTATAGCCTTCATAGCAGGCGACTTACCCGCACTCTACTGGCCCAGGTAAAGTAGTGTGCGGACTTGCAACATTGGCAAGCGATCCAATCCATATTAATAACAGTGTAACGGGATAAAAGGAGTCCAGGCTTAATTTTCCTTATCTTAGTTGGTCTTCTGCTTCTTCGATTTGACTACCTTAGACTTAAGTGGGGACCTAGCTCGCTTTAACGCTGTCCACCGTGCGTTCTCTAAAGAGGCCACATTTCGGCGAACGTCCTTCACCTCGTATCACAGATAGTTAACGGTTTTGGATAGGCGTCTCATCTCATTTTTGGTGCTTCTCACTTCCTTCAAAATTGCCCTCTGTGTCTCCAGGGAGGCTTTAAAGAGGTCTATCATTTCCGGGGGAATCATTGGCGATGTTTTTGTCTCTTCCTCCCCCCTGTTCTCAGACACTTCTGAGAGGATTGTAGACTTCTTAGATTGCTCTACCTTCCTGCCCTCCACGCAGAAAAGGTCTTTCTCTTCTTCAGCAGAAAGAGTTGGCTGCAGGTCCACAGGACGCCCCTCAGGCTCATCCTGCAATGGCGTCCCCGAGTCTACTCGAGGGGCTTCAGGCGACTCTGGCGCCCGGACCATGGACTTGGCTGGCATGACCTGACCCTTCCTTAGAGTTGATGTCACGCCTGGAGGTGGGTTGGGCGGTGAAGAAGGGATGGAAAGCGCTGGGGTATCCAGAAGTCTGTCCCAGCAAAGGCTGTCTATGGTCAGGAAGGGGTCAGCTGGAGCTTCAGGGGTAGGCAGTACGGGTCTCTGGAGTATAGGCGGTGTCATCAGCACTGGGGCAGGGGTAGGCAGTACGGGTCTCTGGACCTCACCTTGGATTCTCTGGCCGCTCGAAGGCGTCGTCTCCGTCAGACCCTTGGTACTACTAGCACTCGTCGACTGGGCTTCTGGTCTAGCTAGAGGAGTGGTTGTCTCCAGCAACCAGTCTGGGAGGCTGGGTTCTTCTTTATCTTGAGCGAAGATGTCCTCTTCCACCGTTGGCGTAATGGTTCCCTTCGCAACTGGAACCATGTACTCATCCACATTCGCCGGGTTGAGGGAGAAGTGTAGTATGTCCCTCAAGGGCTGGGGCTCCCGCTTGGCTGCTTCCTGCCGGTGCCGCTTGTATTTCGTTAAATGGTCAGTCAGCTGTTTCTTCTCCGTGCAGCGGAAACTGCACAGGCTGCAGTAGAAGGGGGCCTGATCCATTGACACATAGTGCTTAAGAACGTGGGCCACCATGCGCCCCTTCCTGTCTTCTTTCTGACAACTCTTACATCTGTACTTCTTGTGCCTGTCGCTGTTTATGGAGGCCATTTCTGCAAATAGAAGAGAGGACATAAGTCTTGCTGTATAAGCTCGTTCTCGGAGTTAAAGTTGGCCAATTTCTTCGTATTAAGACTTGCCTTGCGGCAGTCGTCGTCCGCAGTAGCGGCAAAGCCTACCTCGGTCCCTTATACGCGGCTCGGTTCAACTAGCTTCCACCCACCTTGCTGTCAGCCACTACAGGACTTAGGGAATATTGAGATTAGCAAATTTATTTCTCTAATAGTTTCATATTAATACAATGGCAATTAAAAAAATAACAGAACAGCAACAAGATTTTGAACTTCAGACCTAAAATGTGCTTAGGCTGATCTCAGTCTCTCTGATAACATGGAAACCCATTTAGGCTGGTTTTCTCCCTGGTAGGGTTTTAGCTTGTTATGATGTAGGGTTTTCTTTGAACCCTCTCTAGAGGTCTGAACTGAAAAATTGATGGCAGACAGAGCTTCTACCACCACCAATGGTCCATTGTATCGCTTTGCAAGTTTAGGGGTTACACCCTTCTTGCGCCCTTCATGCAGACACCACACGAGATCCCCTGGTTTATACTTATGTAACACGGTGCCAGTATCATATATCTCTTTATTACGCTCAGCACTTCTCTTCACGTACTTTCGAGCTACACGATGAGCATCCAACATTTTGTTCTGCAGTGTTTCCACATACTCACAGAACTATGAGTGCGCATTTTCGCGTGCCGTGGCATAGTGACCATACACTATATCCGCAGGGAGCCTTATTTCCCTACCAAGACCCATGAGATTCGGTGTTAGCTGAGAGGACTCATTAGGAGAGGCCCTATAAGCCCCGGCTAAACAGCCCAGGTAAAGGTCCCAATCGCCTTTGTTACCTGTCAGGTAAGCCCTAATCATTTTCAAAAGAGTTCGGTTAAACTTTTCTGTCTGACCGTTGCCCCTTGGGTTCCTTGGGCTGGTCCTAGTCTTCTTGACCTGTAATAAGCGACATAGCTCCTTAAAGACAGTGCTCTCAAAAGCAGCCCCCTGATCTGTGTGTATCTTCAAAGGAGTTCCCCACCTGGATATAACGTCGTTTATTATCCTATAAGCACAATCTTCTGCCTGTTGATTGGGGACCGCAATTACCTCTACGTACTTAGTAAAATGGTCCGTTAAAACCAAAATGTATCTATTTCCCCTGGCTGTGACTGGAAATGGGCCTAAACAGTCCAGTGCTATCATGTCCAAGGTGCGCCACTCTGCAAGTGACCCATAGGTGCCTTAGGTGATTTAGAGGGCACCTTGTCAGATGCACACGTGTCACAGCTCCTTATGTACATCTGTATGTCCTTCTTAAAGTTATACCAATAGTAACCCTGTGCCAGTTTTTCGTTGGTTTTCTTAACACAAAGATGCCCGGATAATAAGGAATTGTGCATTTGCCTAATTAAGTCCTTTTGGGATACTCGTGGCACTATAATTTGAGTGAAGTTGCCAGTCCCATTTAATTTACTAAACTTTCTACAGAGGACTCCCTTGCATAGGTGTAGATCATCCCATATGATCCAATAATGCCTTGCACATGGGCTTTTCAGTACCATGTCTTCATGACTAGGCTTTTGCCCACTATGTTTTGCCGTTAGAATGGGTTCAATGTCGGGGTCCTGTTGTTGTTTTTGAGCCACATCCTCAGGGCTTTCTACCCACAACCAATGAGTTGGAGGTCCGGCTGGGGCCTGGACACATCCCGAGGTTCCGGGTTCGGGCTCGTCATTAGTCAGCCTACGGGCCGATCGCGCTATTTCTGGTTGTGTAGCTGCTGATGCGCCCGAGGAATCAGATTTTGCTAGCGGTGCGTAGACCATTGATTCTGCTCTGCGTCGACACCTTGAGCAGGGTCCACACTTTAACGGCTCGCTCATATCCACCTCTAAACAGCTGCAATCTTTAGGGGAGCGGCATCTAGACAGGGCGTCGCAATGACCCTGCTTCGAGCCTGCACGATACTCCATCGTAAAGTCGAACTATGCGAGAATTTCTATCCAGCGGGCTATTTTCCCGCTGGGCTCTTTTAGGCTAAAGAGCCATACTAAGGCCTGATGGTCACTTCTGACTATGAATTTGCGACCTAACAAGTACTGTCGGAAATACTGTGTGAAATAGACCACCGCTAACAGCTCTTGCTCTGTTGTACAGTAGTTCCGTTCACTCTTACTGGTGGAACGACTGGCATAAGCAATTACTCTCTCTCGTCCAGCCTGCTCCTGGCTGAGCACAGCCCCGATACCCGTTCCATACGCGTCGGTATCCAGGTAAAAAGTTCCGTCATTTAATGGGTGTCCCATTACCTCTGGTCCTACGAGTGCTTCTTTAATTTTCGTAAAAGCAGATTCGCAGGTGTCACACCAGTTGAATTCGGCATCCTTCTTCGTGAGATCGAAAAGCGGCCTTGCTATTTTTGCGAAGTTTCTAATGAAACGCCGATAATGCGAACCAGTCGCCACAAACTGTTTCACCTCTTTCGCATTTGTCGGACGGGGCCAATCGGTGATTTTTGCGACATTCGTAGGGTCGGGTTTCACACCTTGGCTCGAGACAACGTGACCTAAAAAGACAACTTGTTTGTAACAAGTTGCATTTCTCTGGCTTCAACTTTAACCCTGCTTTCGAGATTCGTTCCAGTACTCCGTCCACCCTCTGTACGTGCTGATCGAGGTCGATCCCATAGACAATAATATCGTCGATGTAAACTAAACAGGTGGACCACTGTAGCCCCTGGAGTACGAGCTCCATTGTACGCTGGAAAGTGCTGGCTGCATTGTTCAACCCAAACGGCATGCGGGCCATCTCGTAGTGTCCAAACTTACAACAGAACGCGCTTTTGGGAATGTCTTCTTCTTTCAGCGGGATTTGAAAGTACCCACTAGTGAGGTCGAAACTGCTGAACAGGGAGGCTCCCGCAACCGCGTCTAAGCAGTCCAGAACGCGAGGAAGTGGGAATCCATCTGGTTTAACACGGGCGTTAACCCGCCTGTAATCCACTCACGGTCTTACTTCTCCCGATTTTTTCCTCGCTAGAAGGATTGGAGAGGCCCAGGGGGAGGTACTCTTCCGGATAACCCCCTTTTTCAGCAGATCCTCGATAGCACTCTTCTCTTCCTCGGCACAGGCCAGGGGCACCCTCGTTGGCCTTTGCTTTATATGGCGAGCATCGCCCGTATCGATATGTGTGTTCGGTAATGTGGGTTAAACCTAAATCCCATTCAGATTTTGAAAATGTATGTTCATGCTTCCTGAGAAGTCCGGCTATAACCCTCTTTTCATAGGTAGATTTACCCCTGGTAGATTTTCGATAAAGCGACCGTAAGTGATCGGGAATTCCATTCTCGTCAGCTAATAGAACCTGACATTTGTTCATTTGTTCGTCTACTTGCTGAAGCTGGATACGTCTCGTCGGAACGTTCATTTCACTTTGTTCGTCAAGATTTTCTGCCTCCGAGATAACACTAACTATTCTTTCAATTCTCTCATCCTTCCCTATCTCCGCATCTTGCCAAAGCTTCACTTCCGTTGGTAAAGGGTTCAGGACCCTTACCTTATAAGTAGGTCCACCATTAAGGTCTATTAACGTGGATGCCATTCGAAGTGGATACCGCTCCTGAAATGAGTGACTCGGCTCCACTAGGAAATGTGCCGTTTGCCGATCATCATCGACGTACCTGTCGATATACACATCAATAAGCGTTTCTGCTTGACCGGGTACTAAGGTATCATCCGCCACTACTACCCGCCGTGATTCAGGCTTTTTCCCCCTTTGTAGGCATGGAATTTCCTTTCCACCCAAAACTATTACACAGAAGGATGTCTGCGGGACCGTCCTTCCCTCCACCCAGAATATCGTATCCGAGCAACACTTCATCCTCAATGTCGGCAACTATTGCCTCTCTCTCCAGTTCTAATGTTCCCAGCCTAAATTTGAAAGAGCCCTTTCCCATTCCCTTAATGGCTGAGCCCCTAGCCCCTCGAAGACTGGACGACCCTCTCAGCTCCGGTCTACTATCTATCTCCATACGTTTGTACACATTGCTAGAAACAATAGTTTTTGAGGCCCCAGTATCGGCGGTAGAGATCACCGGCTCCCTACCTACGTAACCCTCGACGTAGAGACCATCCGTCCGAACCCTACCTTTACCACTTCCGATCTGGACCCCAACTCCCATGTTGCTCTCTTTATTCTGTTGGCCTGTCATGTTACTTAAGTTCTCTTTTACTGGGACCTCCCTTTGGCCGCAAGGGCTGGTCCCTGGCAGTTTAAAGGCATCTGAATTTTACCCTTTTGGTGTCATTCGCATTGTTTGCATGTTTACCCTCGTTATCGGGATAGGGATAATCACGAATATAGTGACCGATCTGATGGCACCTAAAACACCCTCGATTTGAAGGCTTCTGATCCGAGCCTCTTTTGTCGGCACCTTCAAGTCTTTTAACCCTATCTAAAAAGTGCAGGAGCAATTCCTTTTCGCTCAAGTCCGTTTTATCGCTGAGCCCATTCTGTTTTTTCCCACTTTTGTTCGAATTAAAGGAGTTTCCCTTAACCGCGTTAATTGAGTCTGCCCCATCACAGGCGGCTTCCATTTGGAGTGTGTCTTCTTCGTCATAAGTTCTTTTTGCGTGCGATCTGAAACGTTTTTAAATTCGGCTAGCACTCTTTATTTGAATAAGTTCACGGCATAGTAAACGGCCTCGTCAATATCGCGGGGTTCTTTGTTGAACTCAAGTTCGAACCTTACGTCTTCATCGTGCAAACCGTCCAGGAAACGGCGCACAAGGTCTTCATCCCTAGTCTGTCGGTATCTGTAGCCATGCGCCTTATCGTAAAGACGCTTCAGATCTGCGGCAAAATCCTCTTTCCTTTCATTTGGCTTTTGGGTACGACGGCTAAACTTAGCCGCAAAAGATCTTGCTGTTTCAACAACCCTGAATCGGCTAGTCATTTCACGGATCAGCTCCTGATAGTTGTTCAGCACTTCTGGTGAGAGCTGCGAAAAGGCAAAATCTGCCGCTAAACCCTCTAGTTTGGGTAACAATTGGTCCAATCTGTCATCTTCCGACCATCTGTATCTGTCAGCAATAACAACAAACCTCGTTATCCATGTAACCCAGTCTTCCTTGCCGTCAAAGACTGGCAATTTAACCGGAGCAAAGCGCGGTCTTCGCCCGGGAAAATCGTAACTCTGGTTTTGATCCGTATTCCTGGTGTTTTGGTTGGAAAAGTGTAGCCGGTTATTTCTGTTAGCGTTCCCTACATATGCAGTCTGATCCTGGCCTACACTATTCCTCTCACATCCATTAGTGTGATACGGGGTGTCACAGACGTCCTGTTGGTCTTTAGTCTGACTCTGCGAGCAGCGTGGTTTACGCGAGCCCCCTATGTGCCGTGTGTGCTGATCTCTATCTACACTTATTGGGGAGTGCTGCTCCTTCAGACCCTGTAGCTCCCTCACCACATCCTTCAACACACTCGCCATATCACCTATAGTTCGTTGTATGGAAGACACACTAAAGATCAAAATTTTTATGTACAGTAAGTACAAATTGTCTTCCAGCTCTAGGTATAGCAGTTTATATCTTGGGGGACCACACAGATTTCGACTCACTCTCCCTTTCACACACTGTCAACCCAATACAATGGATTTAGATCTACTGAACGGCTCGACCGGTTAAGATACTGGGCATCAATCGAAAGGTCTCTTATTCGGCGCGGCTACGTATCACTGGGTCTGTCGGGAAATAACAGATCTCACTTCTGACACCAGTTTTGTTACGGGCCGACTGGTGTATGTGACGGAGATGAATTAAATACGAAAAGGCTTATCTTCACTTTCAACAACGGGGTAGGCCGTTCCTTTTATTAAAGGAGACAACTAAGATTGTCACCCAGACATGTAAAACAGTGGTGACCTCCCTTTAACTGGCTCGGAACGAGCACCCACAGGATTAACAGTAAGATTAAACAAAGTATGAATGGAAGTACATCAGCTTTGCGTTACGTCCTGCTATGATTAAAATTTACTGGAATCCCCGTTACACTATAATGCGTCCGCCTGTGGGGCAACGGTAATTCCAATAAAAGTGAGTCTATTAGTCACAAGTACGGCTTATGATCGTACCAGTGAAGGATGCTGACATCGCACTTCTGTTGAGCTATAGCTAAGACAAGTATTGATAAATCTTCTGAGTTATTTTCGGAGAGGCCTGGTAGACGGAATGGCTGACCAGACTGAGTAGACTGAATAGACTGACGTTGTGGCCGAAAATCGGTCCTTATGTAGCCGCTAGCGGCGGTAGTGGCCAAAATCTGGCCACAACGTCTTGTTGGCCACATTTAGCGACGTCTGTGACCCGAAACCGGTCAATTGTGACCAAACGTGTCACAGGTGGCCGAACTCAAGTCCAGCAGAATCAACAATGCGAGAAACGGGGTCCGCACTTAACTCAAAGGTCCACTAGTAAAACAACGCACTTAATAAACTCCGTACCGTAAATAGATTTGGAGTTTAAGCGGTTGGATAACTCCTTCGATGACTCAGCGAATATCTTCCCACAGTGCATTGCGCGCAGTACCGGAAGACATGGCTGACCTCGACAGACAAGTGGAAAATAGAAAAGGATAAAAACGTTTCTAACTCTCGAAACAGCTACGTTGGAACTCATGCGTGGACAGACAGGTATTCCCCAATTCTATATTACGATTAAATACAATTTCAGGTTATGACATTACATAAGCAAAGAGAAAACGACGTAAACAAGCGAATCAATGAGGCATGTGACAATGACCTACATTCGCCGTAACTTGGATGGAAATCATCAAGAAGTCCAGCAACTTTACGGAGCCGAGAAAAGGATTGAAGACGATTATTGCGGGAACGGGAGAGAGATTGACTGACAAGACGTTCGGTTTTATGCAGGTTGGCCGTGAATTTACCCTGGGTCAATCTCATGATAAGAAACGTATTGTCTGTCAAACACCACCCTGATTCTTCCATAAAGACCGAGTTTGGCCTAATACCCCATGGATACAAAGTAAAACTACTACAACTGCTTATTTATTAATAACGGCATAGTAAACAATTAAAAGCCAAAACTGAAAGGCATCTGATGAAAGAAACTTAACATTGCTGAGGGATAACACAACGTGAGGTGTCTTTTGCCACACAGGCAATATGCACCTCCCACTGTGCTCCCCCTTCAACAATAACATCCTGAGAATCATTGAGGGAAAACGACAACGCTAGACAAGTTAGCAATCATTGCATTCCCCCACCAGTTTGCATGTTTAAGACCAGCAAGTCAATCTCTGGTAAGCAGGGCTTATCAATATTACCCTCTTAAGTTACACTTGAGGGTACCGGCATTTATCCGGTAGAAATACGAAGCTGTAACATACATAACTGTTGTGATAAAAATATTTACAATGACAACTCGTAACGGTAGTTTGATATACAGCGGGAAGTCAGATTTTACGTGGACGATTAGAGATAAGACTAAGGAAATAGCTTTGCTCCAACCACCTGAGGACAAATTTTAGATGCCTCCAAATTGAAAGCAATTGAAGACTACAAAATAAATCTGGATAAATACGTGTATGAAATTTGTCTTTGCAAGTATGGAAAACATTGTTGAGAAAAAAAATGCTGTTAAACAGCATATCCGCCTTTTCCCGTGATGACATCAACAATTATTTTTTATTTTATTGTTGAAACATGGGTTGTCAACGATTTCGTTAGCTGGAAAAGACGGTATAAACTTTGCTCGAACCATTGCTCCAACCATTGCTTTTTGAAACGATGAAGATAACAGCACTGTGCGTTGATAGCTAATTCGCATCACAAAGTATGTTCTGTTAACTGATGGATTGATTTACGCCAGTTTCAACACTACTTTAGTCATATCACGGCTATAGTTCAATTATTTTTACGACACTAAATCATTTGTATGTTACTTGGGTATTACCACATATGAGCCGCAGCTCAGAAGAGCTTTTTCCAAGGAAACTCCAAAGCAAAACCGTTCCCCCGCGGTATCGAACCTGTTGATTACCAATTAAAGCTACATGCTAAACCCTTACATCCCCGTATGTGGTGAAGGATAAATATGGACTACAGCGCACGAAAATATTTACAAATCTACGCATACATATTTTACTGTCCAGGCATTTAACCTTTCCCTGTACATTTTATTTTCATCCTTTACAAAACTATCCAAGGTTTTGACGATCCTAATCAGGATCGGAGCAGTCTGTACGGCAACGGGTGAATACAACATTACTGCACCTCCAAAATTCAAATCAGATATTCAGATTGAAAAAAAGAAAGTTATAAGAAATTGCTTTTTTTTTCTGCTTTACGACGCTAGACCAGGAAACGTGCATTGTAGTGGGTTCCTATCAGACATAGTGGGACTGTAGCATTACCTCTCCTGTATCGACGTTCGACGAGAATCCTTCCGGTATAGTTTTGGCTGTGTCCTTTATCTTCTGAAAGAAAACCACCAGGAATTTTACAATGATAATAATAATGATAGATCTAATAAAATAATCATGAGTGATAATAATGAACAGCAACGACAAAACGAAGCAAATGAGCCATGCTCTGGGAAAAGGGGGTTAAATTCATCTTCGTGATCCATATACAAAACAAGTCATCACATAATTATGGATCCATAGAATCCAAGTTGTATAACAACCGACTAAAAACTGAGGTACACTTGTCATTTGACATGCTGAAAACTGACCTATAGCAAAAGTTTCGACCCAGGTCAGCCTGCGCGGATTACGCAGGCTGGCCTGGGTCGATACTTTTTGCAGATGCATTAGGTTCCCTTTTAACAGAGCATATCTCAAATATTTAAACCCTCAATTTCTTATCGATGGTTAAGTTTCATTTACAGTAATGGTCTTCTGAGAGATCATGTCTGTAACATGAGAAAAACAGCTCTGTAATATAACTGAATTACTTTTAAACGCGCTTAGAAAACCAATTAAAATAATAATGATAAAAAAAAATATGGATATTTATTCTGTGCAAAATATATTTAGCAATGTTTACTTCGTTCGTGTACTATTTCTAAGTGGTGTACGGTAGTATAACAAAACATACATATTTTTAACATGAACATGTATTCCTACAAAAAAAAAACCCACAACGTTAATCCAAAATGTATATTCTGAAGCATGTTACATCTGATTTTCAATGACAATCGTCTGTTGAGTTATTCGCTGGATAACTGGTTTATCATTAAGAAAACGGCACAATAATGAATGAAATATCTGGCTGCTGACAACTTTAAATTAGCTATTGAAAAAAAAAAAAGATTTCCATCATATTCTACAGTATGTTGTACAATCTGATTGTTTCATTAAAAAAGTTGCCATAAAGTAAGTTTGAATAACACAGACTCAATAAAAAAACATGAATGAATGAATGAATGAATAAATAGTGTTTTAAGGCCCGTCGACAGCTAAGGTCATATTGGGCGCATTCACAAATATACTAATGCCTTTGCTTCAGATAATACTGTGAAACGTTGGAACTTTATGTATAAAACAGTAACAATGAGGTAGGAACCTTGTTTGGATAATTAAAAAGGAAATATTGTATAGGCCAATAAGCCCTAAAATCTTATCAATTTTAAAACAAAACAACCTCTAGTAGAGTAAAAATCTCCCTAGAGCGGCAATACAATTTGTGTAAAGAGTGTTGTTAAAAGAAAAATCAAGAAACATAAGACTAAATCTTCTTAAAAAGGTTAACTTCCTTCAAGAATTCAAATAGTGATTCCAACTTCACAGTATCAAACAGTGTTTTTAAATTGTCAACCTGAAAGTACCTGTCCCTGATAGGTGCAAAGTCTGTGCACTCTATCAGTAAATGCTTGACAGTGATAATGGTGTTGCATGGGATACACTGAGGCGCTTCCTCTCCTTTGAGAAGGTATGAATGCATCAAGTGTGTATGACCTATTCGTAGACGGGCCAAAACAACTTCTCGCAGTTTGATCGTGTGCCTGGGAGCCATTCACCTGTATTAGGCTTTATAGCAAATAATTTATTGTACTGATTTATTGGATCACTCCAAGATCTTTCCCAGACATTTTGAATAAAACTATGAATAAGAGGTTTAAAATCGTTAAAAGGTATTTTGAAAGGTAAAACATCGAGTGATAATGCATCCTTGGCAGCTTTGTCTGCCTCTTCATTACCACGAATGCCAATATGACTGGGAAGCCAGCAGAACACAACATCATCCGTTTCACAGATGCTGGATAACTTATCTAAAAGATTAGTAATTAGCGGGTTGTCTGTTTTCTCGTGTTCTAGTGCTTGCATTGAGGAGAGCGAATCAGTAAAAATAATATAACGCCAGTAACCGTCGTCTTTTATATGGTCAACAGCAAGGTCTATTGCCTTTAGCTCTGCTGAAAAAATGGAAGATTTATCTGGAAGACGGAACTGATATGATTCACCGTCAAGCACGGCAGCTGCGGCAACCCTATCACCATCTTTTGAACCGTCTGTATAAATAGACTCATAATTATAGTATTGCCTTTTTATCTCAAGATATTTGCTTTTAAAAATCATGGGATCTGTAGTCGCTTTTTGGTGTGATGCCAGATCATATACGAATGTGGGACTATTTGAGGTCCACAAAGGAATGTCTGTTAGTTTATTTTCCGCGATATCATCTAAATCAAAGTCAAGACTTCGTATGTCTGCATTGCAACGAAGACTGAAAGGAGGGATGACCTTTTCTTTCTTTAAAAATTCATCTTTATACAGAGGTTCAAAAACAACCTTATGAGTTGGGTTCTCAGGGTTTGACTTCAATTTTAGATAGTTCTGCATGGAAAGTTTCTTTCGCCTTAGGTTTAACGAAGGTTCATTTGCTTCAGCATACAGGCTATTGATTGGAGAAGTCTTAAATGCACCTAATGCAAGGCGCAAGCCTTGATTATGAATAGTATCAAGTTTGCGTAAATATGACTGACGTGCTGACCCGTATACTGCGCAACCGTAGTCAAGTTTAGATCTTAATAATGACCTATAAAGTCTTAATAATACTTTTTTATCTGCTCCCCAGTCCATACTGGAAACGACACGTAAAAGATTCAGAGCTTTTTGGCATTTGTTGCTCAGATAGTTTATATGTGGGATGAACGTGAGTTTAGAGTCAAATAAAAGACCTAAAAATTTGAATTCTGGAACGACCTCAATGCGGACACCATCTAGTGTCAGGTCCGGGTCGAGGTGAAGTTTCCTCGACTGACAAAAATGCATACATTTGGTCTTGGTTTTCGAAAATTTGAAACCGTTTTCGTTTGACCATGCATTCGAATTATTTAAGACCTGCTGAAGTTGTCTTTCGATCGTATGCATATGTTTTGACCGATAACAAATACAGAAGTCGTCCACATAGAGAAAGCATTCTACTCCAGGGCAAACAGATTTAACAATATTGTTAATTTTAACACTGAAAAGTGTAACTGAGAGGATACTTCCCTGGGGAACGCCCATTTCCTGTTCGTGTGGACTAGAAAATGTATTTCCAACTCTGACTCTAAACTGGCGTTCATCTAAAAAAGCAGAAATGAAATAAGCAAGGCGACCTCGAATACCAAAATCATAGAGGTCGTTCATAATACTATACTTCCAGGTGGTATCGTAAGCACTTTCCAAGTCAAAAAAGACAGAAACAACATGTTCATTCTTTATAAAAGCTTCGCGTATGAAAGTCTCGAAGCGAACTAAGTGATCAAGAGTGCTTCTTTGTTTACGAAATCCGCACTGGTTTGTGGAAATGATTTTATTTTTCTCTAAAAACCAAACAAGGCGGTCATTCACCATTCTTTCCATGGTTTTACAAATACAACTCGTTAAGGCTATAGGGCGGTAATTGTTTGGATTTGTAGAATCTTTGCCAGGCTTAGGTATAGGTATAACTATAGCTTCTTTCCAGGAGTCTGGAAGAACCCCTGTCTTCCAGATTTTATTAAAAATTTGGAGTAAACAATGGAGGGAACGATACGGTAAGTGTTTAAGGAACTGATAATGTATATCATCAGACCCAACTGCAGTGTCATGAGACTTTTTTAGGGCTTTTCTTAGCTCTTTAATAATAAAGTCTTTGTTATAGTATTTCATGTTATCAGATTTAAAATTCAGTTTGGATTTCTCTTTTTCGGTCTGAAATTTTTGGAACGTAGATGAATAATTCATGGAAGAGGATTTCTTGGCAAATGTATCAGCTAGCACATTGGCAATGTCATGTTTGGATTCAAAATTCCCCTCATCAGTATCTAGATGACCAATACTATGGGAAGTACTTTTACCATTAATTTTTCGTATCATTTCCCATGTCTTTTTGACAGACGATCTAGAATTTAATCTAGATACATACTGTCGCCAAGACGCACGTTTACTTTGCTTAATTGTTCGCCGGGCTCTCGCACGTAAGATTTTGAATCTTACAAGATTCTCCTGAGTAGGTCTCAGATTGAAATTTCTGAGAACAGATTTTCGCTCAGCTATAGCTTTCTTGCATTCATCATTAAACCATGGTTTACTTGGATGCTTCGGTTTTGTCGATGTCCGAGGAATTGATTTCTCTGCAGCAGAGTAAAGTAAGGAAGTAAACAGTTCTGCTGGATTTTCACATTCGTCAAAAGCATTTGGGTCAATTGATTGTTCGCAATGAATTTTGAATTGTTCCCAGTTTGCCTTATGAAGTTTCCAACGCTCCGGACGTTGTTGTATAGATGGCCCAACCTCCGATATTACGATCGGGAAATGATCACTTCCGTGAAGGTCATCATCAACCTTCCAACTCAAGTCAGTAAAAATTTCCGGACTGCATAACGTTAAGTCTAAAGATGAATAGGAACCAGTTGCAGGATGTAGATACGTTGAAGATTTATCATTGAGCAAAACGAGGTTATGATCTGTGATGAAACTTTCAATGATTCGGCCTTTATCATTTGTATGTGTACATCCCCATAATGTATTATGGGAATTGAAATCTCCCGTTAAAATGAAAGGTTTGGGCAATTGATTGATAACATCATCAAGTTTCTTAATATCAATTGGTGAGCTAGGTGGAAGATAAAGAGAACACAAAGTTGTGGTTTTATTGAGGGAAATGCTCACCGCAACTGCTTGTAGTGTAGTTTCAAGCTTAATAAAACGGTGCGGAACACTGTTATTCACTACTATGGCTACTCCCCCCGAAGCTTTATCGTTACCACTGAAGTTTTTGAAGTAACAAGAATGGTATTTTAAGGATAATTTGTCAGAGTCTTTAAGAAATGTCTCCTGCAAAGATATTGCAACTGGTTTCTGTTCATTAATTAAAAGTTTTAATTCCTCGAAGTTAGCTTTAATGCTTCGACAATTCCATTGCAGAATGGTGTTAGTCATTACTAAAGTTAATGTAAGGAAGATACCATAAAACACTTTAAGTATGTACCGATTCATTTCTTATTATTTAGTTTAATAATACGACCTTGCTTATTTGTATTAGTTTCTGCATGGCCGTTTTCCGCTTCCATGTCTTCTTCAAGACAATGGAAGCGGTTGTGTTGTTAAATTTGGTCGTCAGATCCCTTTGGAAGGCGATCTGAGCGGACCTTATGTGGAGATCTATTCGGACTCTTTGGAACAGGCTTTTCTGGTTTTTTGTTCACTACAGGTTGCTGATGTTTGGCTGTTGTGGAGGTTTGTTTCTCTGTTGAATCTGTTTGGATCGAGGCATTGGTTGTCTGTGCTGTAGCATCTTTTAAAGTGACTGATTTTGCAGCATTGGATTTGGTCACACTAGAGTAAGAGGCACCAAGTACTTGTCGTGTATCTACAATTTTCCTAGCTTCCGAAAATGACAGGCTTTCTCGATATTTTATGGTGATGATTTCTTTTTCTCTCTTCCAAACTTTACATGATCGGGATGTGGAATAGTGTTCTTCACCACAATTCAAACATTTCAAGGGTTTTTCACAAGGGTCGGTATGGTAAGTTTCAACTTCATTGGTTCCGCATCTTTTACAGTGATCGTCAGCGTCACATTGCCTTTCATGGTGGCCAAACTTAAAACATCTATAACACTGGAGTGGGTTTGGTATGTAAAGATCAACAGGAACCTTCGTGTATCCGACTTTAAGTGTTTTTGGTAGGATAGCCGTTTTAAATTTGAGAACTATGGTATTGGTGTCTTTCCGGATACCATCCCGAAAAACACGAATACGTCTAGCCTCAGTAACATTCTGAGTCGATAATTCGGAAACAATTTCTTCTTCCTCCACACCAGCCAAGTCTGGACACCTTATTATACCTCTGGATGAGTTCAGGGTACCATGCGCAGTGCATTTTGCTGGTATTTCGAAAAGTCGTTTCAAAGCCAAAAGGTTTTTCGAATGTTGCGGCTTTTCAACTTTCACCAACAAAGTGCCGTTTCTAAGCTTTTTGACGGACTTCGGGGAGCCTGCCAAAGAAACAAGTACCTTTTCAATAACAAATGGCGACAGCTTTGCCAATGGTTTTTCCGGTTGCAACGATTCGATTATCAAGAAATGGGCAAAAGGTCCAGTCGATTCCGGTTCAGCCTGTTCACTATCATAGTCTTTCCGTGTTCCTTTTTTTGTTTGGTTATCCATGGTTGTAGTTTTAATGTTCATCATTCGCGGCCCCCACCCACCATGGAGTCCTACAAAGGGGACATGGCTATTAGAGCGGAGAATCCAGCTCTGCATGTCAGGGTTACCCAAATGATATACTTAGGCCATACAAATCAGACAATCCGGCACAGAAAATGCGTGGCAACATCCCCAGATCAGGATGCACCCACGCAAGTCGAAGCCAAATCAAAAGACCTACATAACCCAATTAGCCCATGAGCCTATATTAGACTAGGGACTAAAATACGCAAAAAAGAGGCAGTTAAAATGGACAAATTGATGCTGTGCAAATATATACGTGTATATAGTCAGACAAGTTGGAGATACATGCGGTTTCAAGAAAACAAATGTGATACAGACAAAATAGATGTTTCTCTTTTACACCAGTAAAAGTGTTAGAATTATATGAAATAAACTCAAAATGCCCAAAATCTAAAAGCGACCAGCCGATTGCACTAGACCGGGCCCATCTAGGCTCTCGTTTACACCGAAGCCGAGGCCAAAGCAGTGTGTTGAAGAGCTGGAGATCCCTGGGCTCCCCTCAACTGCCAGGACCCTCTTTTCCGGCTTACGAGTCTCCACCCACGGCAAACAGGCGGGTCCATTGGTGGGGTCTTACCACTCTGCAGGACGGCAGCCGGCGAATTCTACCCCCCGTCCGGCTGGGGGAAATAAAAAAAAATGAACCCGAAAGGGACAATTGTAGAAAAGTAGTCAATCATTCGAGAAATATAAGTGAAAGAAATAGAAACAACTGTCACGTGTGAATTAACAGACATGACAGTGCTCAAACCGCACGTACATTGCACACAAGATTTTCAAAATTCGAGGAGAGATAACGCCTCTAGAGGTATCCGAATACGGCGTCTAGCACATTGACGGTCTATGATTAATGGTTGCACAAAAGTTCCATACCTTGATATCAAATGTGAAGAGGGACTTTGTGGAGTCATGAAACTTATTGTGCACGTCCACAGACAGACAGACAGCTATACAGACAAAAAGACCCATTTGTAGGTGATATGAGGAAAACAAAACAGTCTTTTTAATGAAACGTAATGACAAATTCTAAGAACATGATTGCAAGGTAGAATATATAGTGGAATAGATCGCAAATCAAAATATTCTAAAGGAGCCAGAAAAGATCCGTTAAGCAGATGAATTTTGAGATTCTTTTATCAATGAAAAATAAGTCTCATCAAAACTGTCAGGACATGAAACTAGCCTAGAGGACCTAAATCGCTCCACTAGCAGTGACTGACCACTGAACCTAAATATAAAACAACCAATAAAAACAACGGTCATCAGGGATGGGTGATGCTCCCCAAATGTGTTTTTGTCATAAACGAAAAAAGCTGGTTGAGTCTATTGTACTCTCTCTGCATGGATTACTGTTCAGCCGTTCATAAATGGAAAATATTTCAAAGAGCTTTAATCCTTAAAAATTATCGAACCATGTCCTCTCTATTTGGAAGCTCTCCGTTAAAGTTCCGTCGTCGAATTCCATCCACTAGCTGCTGAGAAATAGCATGCCAATGAAATAAGGGACTAATAAATTCCAGCACCATAACTGTTACAATTGTTGCATTTTCTTCGTCTCACCTCCTTGAAGATACAAATACACTGTGCAAGTTTCAAGAGAAACGCATCAATGCGACAGTTATGCGAGCTTTAAGGGCAAAAAGTAAATTTTCAACTTTGAAATACTACTTTTCTCTAACCAAACATCAAGGTTCAAGGTTTCATTGAAATTAAGAAATTGTGCAAGTTTCATGAAAATCCGTTGTCTAATGCAGACTTCATCAGTTAAACGAGAAAAAGTCTATGGGACTGATGGTAAGTTAGACGGACAGATGGATAGCCGACAGAAACCATGCCATGACATAAATTGTTCTGGCCATTGGCCTGAACAGCTAATCAATCATATACCTAAATGTTCCTTTGAAGATCAGTTGTTGGCCATGGATGTAATATCTCTTCTGTTAGAGTTAAAAGAGCCTAAGCTCAAACTGTATTACAAGATTTCATGTTCATTAAAGTGTATTTCACTAGGAAGAGCCCCGTCCCCTCCCCCAGTTTTGCAGCATAACTTTGAAAAAAAAAAAAAAAAAACTTTTAGTTAACCTTTTTTCCGATCAAATTTTGCTAATTCCCTCACATATTTCATAAAGACGAAAATTGAAATCGACACATAAACATACAAAAATCGAGCTCGTTACAACTGGTCTGGCAATCACTAAGGCAATATAAGCTGGCATGGTGAATTGAGCAAATAGTGAAATTATAAACGCATACTTTTGCATACCAGCCCAACCTTGTTTTGTATTAAACAATCTCTGTAAGTTTCAAAGGAATGAGACCAATCACGTCGACTTCGTTGAGCTAACAGTAAACAAAACACAGACATCAAATGCCTGCTTTTCCTACACTGATCTTTGGATTTTCTTCATATTCAAAAATGTTCAATTCCCTCTTGATGCAAGTAATCTGTGTATTTTTTCCAAAGAATAGAATAAAAAAATTCGGACTTGTGTAACCAAGAAATATAAATTGTTATCTTTGAATAGCTTTTATTCCCTACATACTGTTTTTTTTTTTTTTTTTTTTTTTCTTTTTTCGTCAAAATCAAATAAAGAGTTCAAGCTATTGATAGAATATAGAAACCCTACAAGTTTTACAAAATCCAACTAACAACTACTAATGCATATTTTATCGCGTATATAAAAGACTAACATACGGACGGACGGACGGACAGACGGGCAAGGGAATGCGTGTGGTGACATAGGCTCTGCTTGCCTCTGACCTAGTATTTGTAGGCAGGGTTGTTTTCAAAGTAAAAACACAAACCTGCACGTCAAATGGTTGTCCCTTATCTGCATGGGTTTCATCCTGAACTGTACCTATATTTGAATAACCATCTGTATTGGATATTTCTAGAGTTGTCTGAGAGTTGTTGATTTGTGAACTTTCTTTATCATTCATCTAAAATATTATGATTAAAAGGATTGTCATTGTGTACTAGGATTGCACATTGTGAAAAATGGAATCGAAAAAAATTCTATCATTCATAAACTGAACTGTGGGCTCCAGAAATGACGTGACGAATCGGCTCGTTCTAGCGTATGCAGGTTATGATTCTTATTCATGACACATCTTTTTCATGTTATTAGATTTGTGCAAAGTTGTTTTGAAACTAAGTAATAGTGAAAAAAGTTATGGCTAGGAGGCAAAATTGGACAGCCGGACGCATGGACGCACAGACCAAACAAAAACTTTATGCACCAGAACACGGTTTTCCCTTTGCAACAAAAATATGGCGGGTCACTGTGACCCCCAATCAAAAATAATGGGAGTCATTTTGGAATTTGTGGGGGTCACAACAAAATGTAATTAGCTTAGACAAAAGCTACTATTTATGAAAATATGTGTGTGTTTTTTACGTGTGTGTGTTTTCTATTCACTGTAAATCCTTGTATACCCTGTATATATTTTATTACATTGTGATAGATACATAATAACACCAGAGGTTCTTTATATAGAGGGCGCTTACAACCTAGATGGTACCTTTTTTATAAAGAGTATCTGGAGTATGCTTTATTTACGCCTGTTTTTAACAAGCATATATGCTCTAGCTGCATACATAGCGGCCATATCTCCAAGAAATTTAATCTTACAATGGTATCATTATGACCGCTAGTGTTTTGATGATGCACAAGTTTTGAATTTCAAAGTTTGTGCAGCCTCTCTCTGTGATAAAAGTTTATTTTGTTATGTTTTTATCATAGGAATTGACCATTTAATTGGTGAAAATAGCTTATTGTCGGCCGGATTTGGAAGTCTCTATTGTTTTTCTTCATAGAGAATACTCATTTCGGTTAAAAATCACCAGTTAAACGGCCAATTCCTGTGTTTCGACACACGGGTTGCATTCATGCCGCTGTTTTCAACGAATAACGAAGTGTATCTCTTTGATACAGTGTAGCTAATTTACAGTAGACCCTCGAAACCTTGTAATATTTTTCTGGGTGCTCTTACCAGGCATTTTATCGTCTGATCTTTATTTAATGGCTCTTCTTCCTTACAGACAGCAAGAATGACGTCGATTTTGACAGAGCCATATTGTTTTCATTATACTGGTTTAGTTTAGACCTGTTTAAAGACCGACGGTATTCTAGTGAAACCGATATACGGTCCAGTGTTTCGTCCCATTTTCTCTTCATACGACAGATTTTTCATCTACTCCCTGTGTAACAGTGTCGGTAGTGTATACGATCGTTAGTAACCTCTTATCGTATTTGTGAGCCAACAATGACGCATTGTTGAAAACATTGCTGTTTATTTTCCTTAAAAATGCGTCAAAACGCACAAAATCGTGCGTCAAGGAAAACCCTGCACCAGAATTTTTTTCGGGGGCATATATATGAACTTTGCCTTAAATTTGGTTAAAACCCAAATCAAACCGTTACACTCGCGGTCCTTTCAGCTTTTTTGTCGAAAAAACTAGGTTCGTCTAAGTTACAGCTAGTAGGACGAGCTAAGTGTTGACAAATAGTGAGACGAGACGGTGCTCAGGACGAGATTATTAGATCCCCGTCTGACGTCATGTACGAGCGTATCAAATAAGTGCAGATCTTGCTCAGTATCGCTCACTACCAGAACTTTCTAAGTCTTAAATGTATATTTTATTAAAACTTTCATTGTTCAACATTTGCAAAACAATTTGGAAAAAGATGCAGTTTCTGTCGAGGTTTCTTTTCATTATTTACCTTCATATCGAACTACGAAGTATCGGTTTTGTGCCCTAGGACGCTTAAAGAAATCTGTGGGCGACCGTCAATTTTTTACTGCCAGTTAGACAAGATCTTTGTTGGCCTCTGCAACTTGTTTTCATGTTTGAGTGGGCATCAAATGATTTGAAAGGAGCCCTTTCAGATGTTTTTTTATTGCGAATTGGTGAAAAATAACCTATTATTAACGAAAGAACCAAAAACAATTCTCTATGCAAAACGTAAAGAAACTAAAGGTAATATGCAATTAAAAAAGTATAACTTCGGCCTTCAAGTAACGGGGTTGGTCGCTTTGCAATTGGTAATTCTGTCCATTTTTATGAGAAAAGATATGACGTCATCGTAATTCACATTATCGACGTGTGTTATTGATTGCACTTTGCGAAATTTGGCGCGAAATCTAAATATACCTGAGGATGCTTCGTAGCCCATTAAGGAAATACCACTGAGAGATATTGTTTCTAGCATATGTTTTTTCTTCTCTACTGCTGATTTGCTAGGTATCCCCTTCTTATTTAAGTGATAAACCATTTTTGAAATTTGGTGAGATTATAAAAATCTGAATAGCTCCCTTAACACTACCAACCCAAATTGTTTTTAAACGTCTAAGCTCGCGCGACAGTTCTATTTAAAAGAATAAGATTTCTGTTTTCTTTCTTATAATCATGACCTCTGAAGAACACTATTCATAAAGAAAAAAAGGAAAAAAAAATTAGCTTCAAAAATAATTGTTGAAAAGATATGAAAGTATCCAACCGTCTCATGAGTACAGGTATTTATAAAAGAAACAGAAACATCTATAGCCTTTACAAATAGTAGCTTCATAAAACCATCAAGTCTTATGTTACAGAAGACGGATATTAAAACTTAATGTATAATTAGCAAACAATGTCTAAGTTCAAAAGGAGAAGAGTCCTAAAAAGGAGGTTTAATACTGTCAGGTATTATCACGTAAAGTAAGCTGTTTACTTAAACAGTGCAGTCAGTACTTTGAAACAGAAATAGTTGATATGTATTGAAGTGGAAAAATTGGTGATTGTGAGTGAGTTGTTTGTACAAGGGTGAACATTCATGTGTGTGCCCATCTAAGAGAAGGTGGTTTTATGTGAATTAGTGTGTGCATTTATGTCTGGAAGCCTTTGTATTCTTTCTGTAAGTAATTGTTCTTGTCTCTAAAGTATTAGTTTTAAAAATTTTATGTAAGAAATTGCATTATGTCACATGTGTAGGCTAATTATTTTTACATGTATTTGTTTTAGAAGACTGAATAAATGTTTATGCGCTGTTCAAACATTCTGTTTGAAAAGAACAGAAAAAATCTGTCGAAGGCTTTTGAAAACATTATAAGAACAGATTGTAAATACTGAAGACATTTCCAAATAAGGCGTTTGATCTAGGGAAACACGTTTGTGCAAATTGAAAGAATTGAATTTATAGACACCAAACTCAAAATTGGTATTATGTATGTTTCAGGTGGTCATTTTTCAAGTCACTGTGGAAAACATTAGGCAGGGACTGAGTGTCAACAGGACTGTGTGTCCAATAAATGTGCAGATTAGAAACTTATGTAAACTGTCTTACATTTGCAATCCTGAACTTCCTAATCAGTTTTCATTTCAAATAGCACATTGAGAAAAATTGATGTTTGTTCTGTTTGCACTGTGTGTGGGCTCTGTGTGATGCGTGACATGTACCTATGTGCATGCTGATATGCTATCTATGTGCTATGTGACCTGTATGTATGTGCTATGTGACCTGTATATATGTGATATGTGACCTGTATATGCTTTGTGACATGTACGTGATATGTATCTATGTGTTTTGTGACCTGTATTTAGGTCTTAGCATGAAATAAAGTTGTAAATGGAAATTCATCTCACGATTTTGAAGTACGGGCCAAAAACCTACCTAGATTAAAGAACCTGACAAATACATCTTTGTAATGCACCATCCCAAGCAAGTTGTCGCATAAGATGGATTCAGTTTACCTAAAAACCGGCTAAAGTACAGGGTAGAATGAGGTTGAATAGTCTTTTAACATGCAGCGTTTACCAAAAGCAAACAGTTTCTACTCGGATAAGCCTGCTCGAACTGCGCAGGCTGACACGAGTCCAAACTTTTTGCAGATGCATTAGACCGCCTTTTAACAGAGCATGACTAAGATATTTTCTTCAAACTGTGAAAGGTGACATCCATTATTTGTGTCTTGCACTTCTACATTTATGGTTAAAAGTTGGTCAGGTATTCAATACAATGTCAGTAAAACCAAAGAGGGAACACTGGACACAAACCACTCCGTGTACATGCCGATAGACGAACGCACAGATGATTCATATTTACCCAAAAGCTTTCGTTTCTCGAGTATATAATGAAAGCTTTATGAGGAAAAACTTTGTAAGACCTATCAATCTTTACGAAAATATCTGCAATAAAAAACTTCAAGATAATCAATGGTACTATATGAAACTTTTGAAGAAGCCAAACAAAGATCCGTTGGGTAGGCGATTTTGATAAATATCTTATGAGTGAAAAGATAGTCTCATCAAAATTGTCGTAACGATAGCATAGCGAGAGCCTTTTTGCCTGAGACCGTCTTGTTCACGTAAAACCACAAACCTGAACGCTATTTGATTGTCCATTGTCTGCTTTTATTTCATCCTGAACTTTACCTTCGATAGACCCAAGCTCTGTCTCTACAGGTGAATCCTGAAACAGTATACGGTAGCCATGCTTTAACATTATATTGCCACTTTACAAATCCACAGTGGGTTCTTTACTCATAGATGGACCTTACATTAGCTTGAATTCTAAAGTCGAGAGTGATAGTGCAACACAGTCTTATTGTTCTCTTTCACTCGTTTTCAAATTTTCTAAACCTATATGCTTTCTTTTGATAAATAAGAGTACTTTTAGTTCTCTTTCTATTCTAGTTTCGAAACTAGTATTACTTAAAAAAATGCCATAGCCTACCAAAGTACTTATCAAACATAAACAACAACAACGGGAAAAATAATTATTTGATACACATTTACTACGAATCGATTGATACATCTGAAAAGTAAGAGAAAAAAGCCAAATATTATCTACGATCTATCACAGCATTGTTTTCTTCTCTACAATATTACGACATATGTGTCAAACATGTTAAACAACATTTTCAGATACTCCTTCAATGTACTTTAAAATACAATTAATTAATTTATTCATTCATTTATCGATTTTCTTACTCGTCTATTTTTTTTCCTTTATTTATTTATTTATCGATTAGATGATTGATTAATCGTTTTACTCATTCACTCACTTCATTCATTCATTCATTCAAGCCCGGTCGGGTAGTTCAGTGGTTAGCATATCTGACTCGCGACCTCTCGTATGTGAGTGTGATGCCCGGTTGAGGCAAACTTTCTTTCGGGTGATTTTTTGCCTCTCACTTTTGATGCATGTGAGAAAAGCAGTCAGTGACTTGGAAAGAACGCTGTGTCAGTACTGGTGCGAAAAAGCCAGGGTTCACATGCGTAGGTGCATTGACCGCCGTGATACGACCTTGGCAGTTAAACCGGCATTAAACTCCAATACAATCACTCATTCTATCAAAACCCATCTTTAGAGAAAAAAAAAAAATCTATAAACAAACCTCGCACTCCATGTCTTCTTGACCTTGCTCACTCGACTGAAGTGGAAATATGAATTTAATGAATCAGATTTTCGCGGATGAAAAATACGGACTAGGTAATTACGGTCGACATGTGGTCAATTTCAATTTGTTTACTGGTTTTAAATATGAAAGCTTTTCAACTGTAAACTATGCCGACAACCCTCGCGGTCTATGCAGTGTGGTATCTTCTACTTTATACAATATCATTGATAGAAATATCGACAATCATAAAAGCACGCCTCTAATCACGTATTCGATTTAAGGAATGGAATCTGTTTAAATATGAAAACATTTCATAAAACAAATATTCAATCAAGCTTGTGCTAACAATTAGTTCTAAAGAGTCGACTGTACATAAAATCAAGAACACAAATTTAGTATCATGAGAAAAAAGTGTATTTGAAGTCATTCACAATGAGGTAGGTACCTACGTATCGGGTATTTTGAAGTTGCAAATTAATTGTCAGCTTTTGTGAAACAGAAATTAGTAGCTATCGTAGCGAGAGACAACTTTTGACTAAAGCTTCTGACGCAGACTTCTATAGTTATTTATAAATGCACATTATGCCTAGGTTGTGGAATATAGCCGTAACTCGAGTTCAGTTGTTTCTCGTTTTTAAATGTTCACCCAAAAACACATACAAAAACAGTGTGTTTGAACACAGGGTGCCAGCTGTACCTTACGCTCTTTATTCTGCAGGGAAAATCAGGGGGGCTCTGAAATGCATGTGATTTAGAAAATCAGTGTCTTCCTGCTGGGAAAAGACTGAATTTATAAACCGAATGCAACATTCCGACCTAGCTGATAAACTTGTTTAGTTTTTTGCCCTAGAGACTTTAAGTTCTCCTTTAGTTCTAACCGGAATGAATTAAGATACATGTAATAATTAAAAGAAACACACTTCTATGAAAAATCATGTATGTATAGAACTTCATTTTGTTTTCATAGTTATATGCTAACAAAGGATTAACAAAACTCCTTTACCTCTTCAAAAATGGATTTGCCATTATCTTTCATGTTTTCATCCATTTTGAAAGCTGTATTAGGGTTTGTCGACCGAGCTAAACTATGATCCTCTGCTCCAGCTGATACTTTTTCATGAGTCAAGTCACAGTGTAAGGTAATATACACGCTTGTTAAGGTCTTCAATATCTCTCTGTTAGGTTTTGTAATCTGCAAACATGCACCATTTGTTGCCTGTGATAAAAAGCGTATTGAAAATTGTGAAGTAAAACAGATTTGCATAGGAAAATTTCTAACTCTGTAAGATATCAACAATATTTATTTTTCCAAACCTGATACTAATTAATATAAACATTTACTTTCAATTAATGATTATACAAAAGGAAACAAGATACCCTATTGAATTATAATCGGTTGATATACTGACATACTCTGAAAACCACCTTTCAATTCAGTGAAAGAAATTCTGGCATTCTACATTTTCAAATAAACAACTGTACAACTTGACGCTTTCATAATACAAGTGAACGACTGAATGAATGCACCTGTACCTTTAAGGGTGCCATTCAGCCGAACTTCAAAAACGATTCATCTCTGAAATAAGTAAGGTTATAACTGGCAAACCGTAAGTAATGAAGAAATACAAATGTAAGAAAAATCTTTTTTTTACTGGTATTTCCTGTATGGACTACGTATCCTCTCTTTTTTAGATTTGGATTTTGCCAGAATTTGGCAGTTTTGTGAAAATGTCACGTGATAGATAACCTGAGTTGATTCAAATAAGTGTGATGGTGTCATATCTGGATCGTATTCAAATAAGTGTGATGGTGTCATATCTGATCTCTCGAAAAAAGACGGAGTTACTGAATGTACAGCGAGCCACATGTTTCTTGAACGCCAGATTTGCACTCTTTTACTTCATGAAACTGCCCAACATTTTTAGTTTCAAAACAAAAAGCATGTTTTGTAGTATCTAAATGTTCAACAAAAATTTTAATTTGCAGTAAAAATATCTAAAAAAGGCCCTTTTAACAAATATTAGAGTAATGAGACGCCCTCTTTTCTTCACTCTTCTAAATTTTAGTCATCGTGATAATTTTAGATATCAGGAGAAATAATGACAAAAAAAGCAATTTCTTCACCTTTAATAAATCGAGCAATGTTTGTATACTCTGTACTTTCTCCATGTGTTTCTGCTCGTGAAGTTCCTCGAAGGCATCTGTCCACTCATTATCGTAGAGCTCCGAATATCTTTCAGCAATTTTAGTGGGTCTGTTTGCGTCGCTTAGATCGGCAATGTTCGGGTTATCTCGTATGAGACGTGCTCCGGCCAATTTGCTCAGTCTGTATAAAGAATGAAATGAGGTCAGGTCGAGCGTTTTAATACCCTTTTGTGACACTCTGTTAATTGTAAGACAGTATTGTCAGGATCAGAAGGCACAGAGCATGTAGACATAGAGCTATCAACAGCCCCCTTACCCAACCTCCACGGGGAGTCTCGACTCCATAATTCTCTGAAAACCCAATGTTTCCGTAAAACCAGATTTGTATGTCAAAGTCTGCTATATGTATCTGACAAGCGGGTCGTCTGCGAGTTTTAGAGGCCAAAGGTCATCAAACTGTACTTTTTCATACAAGGTATTTATGAATCGCTATACAAGTTACATTTTCATTTAAACCTCTACATCTGATTAATCAGGAAAAATATTTTAAAAAATGCTAAATTCTCTTATCTATTGATACAACACATGGTATCCAAAAAAAGAGAAACAGTGTTGTTTGAATCAAGGTACTGAAAGATCTGTATCTGGTCATAACTGTGAGCCTAAAATGACTTGTTCTTAAAAACCCTACCTATCTATAGGATACACCTTCTGTTATGATCTTCTTGAAATAGAACAGATTTCATGACAGAGCTATTTGTAAGCTGTTTTAGCACATTTAATCTGTGTAATAACAGCATCAAATGTTGAGATGTTTTTAAAAACCTTGTGACGTAGGATATTTTTGCTCTGAAGAAGACTTCAGTCTCGTCTGTATTTATTTATTTTTTTACTATATCCTTCATAGCAAGCTAGAAAAAAAAAGGAAAATTAATCCCCTCGCCCCGTCACTGTTATATCATTCCCGTTAATTACCTACCATTGGTTATCAGTTCTATGGAATAGTACCGTAAAAGACGACCTAATTTGTAATGTTAGAAACAATATCATTGAAAGAACAGTAAGTCCACGACTTGGTACCCAACTGCATAAAATGTTAATCAGGGCACGCACACTAATTCTTATAGTAAATGGGGTGCAGTTTAACACGAAGTATAGTGCACCATGTATTTCCATTGTGAATCATAGATATTTATTTTCGGTTCATGTGTATTGTAGAGAGGGAAATCCAAACCCATTCACAAACTTTTCCCATACATTCCAACAACGTTTCATGAGTATTTGAGAGAAAATGTGGCCTGTAGGGTGTATAAAAGGTTTTTCCGAGATTAGACCTAGTGACCTGGTTTTTTATCCAACATGACCCATATTCATACTAGTCTAAGATATTATCAAGACAAACATTCAAAGCAAATTTCAAGATTATTGGACTGAAAATGTGGCCTCTTGAGCGTACACATGGTTTTTCAAGGCTGAAACTTGGTGACCTAGTTTTTATTCCACGTGACCCATTTTCAAACTCATGCAAGATATCACCAAGACAAACATTCTAACAAAAGTTTAAAGAATATTGGACTGTAATTATAGTACAAAAGGTTTTTCCGATATTTGACCTTGTGACCTAGTTTTTTATCCAACATGACCCATTTTCATACTAGTCTAAGAAATTATCAAGACAAACATTCTGACCAAATTTCAAGATTATTGGACTGAAAATGTGGCCTCTAGAGCTTACATAACGTTTTTCTAAGATTTGACTTGGTGACCTAGTTTTTGACCTGACATGACCCATCTTCAAACTCATCCAAGCTATCATCATGACAAATAATCTAACCAACTTTACAGAGCATTGGACTGAAAATGTGGCTTCTGGAGCGTACACAAGGTTTTTCAAAGATTTGACCTAGTGACCTAGTTTTTAACCCCACATGGCCCACTTTCAAACTCGTCTGTGATATTATCAAGATAACTATTCTGACCAAATTTCAAGAGTATTGGACTGAAAATGTGGCTTCTGGAGCATACACAAGCTTTTTTTAAGATTTGACCTAGTGACCTAGTTTTTGACCCAACATGGCCCGTTTTCAATTTTGTGAGAGATATCATCAAGACAAACATTCTGACCAACTTTCAAGATTATTGGACTGAAAATGTGGCCTCTAGAGTTTACATAAGGTTTTCCTAAGATTTGACCTGGAGACCTAGTTTTTGACCTGACATGATCCATCTTCAAACTCATCCAAACTATCATCATGACAAACATTCTGACCAACTTTAAAGAGCATTGGACTGAAAATGTGGCTTCTTGAGCATACACAAGGTTTTTCAAAGATTTGACCTAGTGACCTAGTTTTTGACCCAACATGGCCCGTTTTCAAATTTGTGAGAGATATCATCAAGACAAACAATCTGACCAACTTTCAACAGTTTTGGACTGAAAATGTGGCCTCTAGAGCGTACACAAGGTTTTTCTAAGATTTGACCTAGTGACCTAGTTTTTGATCCAACATGGCCCGTTTTCAAATTTGTGAGAGATATCATCAAGACAAACATTCTGACCAACTTTCACGAGTATTGGACAATAAATGTGGCCTCTAGATTGTGCACAAGATTTTTCTAAGATTTGACCTAGTGACCTAGTTTTTGACCCAACATGGCCCATTTTCGAACTCGTCCGAGATATCATTAAGACAAACATTCTGACCAACTTTCAGGAGTATTGGACTGAAAATATTGCCTCTACAGCGTACACAAGGTTTTTCTAAGATTTGACCTAGTGACCTAGTTTTTGACCCGACATGACCCATTTTCGAACTCGTCCGAGATATCATCAAGACAAACATTCTAACCAACTTTCAGGAGTATTGGACAGAAAATGTGGCCTTTAGAGCGTACACAAGGTTTTTCTAAGATTTGACCTAGTGACCTAGTTTTTGACCCAACATGACCTTTTTTCAAACTCGTCCGAGATATCATCGAGGCAAACATTCTGACCAAGTTTCATGAGTATCACATTGAAAATGTGGCCTCTAGAGCGTACACAAGGTTTTTCTTAGATTTGACCTAGTGACCTAGTTTTTGACCCGACATGACCCATTTTCAAACTCATCCGAGATATCATTGAGACAAACATTCTGACCAACTTTCAGGAGTATCGGACTGAAAATGTGGCCTCTAGAGCGTACACAAGGTTTTTCTAAGATTTGACTTAGTGACCTAGTTTTTGACCCGACATGAGCTATTTTCAAACTCGTCTGAGATATCATCGAGGCAAACACTCTGACCAACTTTCAGGAGTATTGGACAGAAAATGTGGCGTCTAGAGCGTACACAAGATTTTTCTAAGATCTGACCTAGTGACCTAGTTTTTGACCCGACATGACCCATTTTCGAACTCGTCCGAGATTTTATTGAGACAAACATTCTGACCAAGTTTCATGAGTATCGGACTGAAAATGTAGCCTTTAGGGCGTTCACAAGGTAAAAGTTGACGACGGAAGACGAACGACGCAAGACGCACAACGCACGACGGACGACGGACGACGGACGCCGGACACAGCACGATCACAAAAGCTCACCATGAGCACTTCGTGCTCAGGTGAGCTAAACAAGAGGGCCATGATGGCCCTAAAGTCGCTCACTTGAGTCTTTTGACCAAACATGACCCATTTTCAATCTCTTTTAAGATATCATGACAAACAATATACTAAGTTTTCATAATTATTGGACTGAAAATTTGGCCTCTAGCATATACACAAGCTTTTTCTAGAATTTCTCTCAGTGACCTACTTTTTTATCCAACCATAGCCAATTTTCCCATTGTAGATATCAAAACAAAGATCCTGACCACCTTTCATACGTATTGGACAGAAAATGTGGCCTATAGAGCATACACAGGTTTTTTCTAAGATTTGAACTACTGACCTAGTTTCTGACCCAACATGACCAATTTTCGAAGTCATGTGAGATGTCATCAAGTAAAACATTCTGACCAACTTTCAAGAAATTTGGACTGAAACTGTGACCTCTAGAGCGTACACAAGGTTTTTTTTTTTTTTAAGATTTGACCCAGTGACCTAGTTTTTTGCCTGACATGACCCATTTTCAAACTTGTCCAAGATATCATCAAGACAAACATTCTGACCAAATTTCAAGAGTTTTGGACGAAAAATGTGGCCTCTAGAGTGTACACAAGGTTTTTCTAAGATATGACCTTGTGACCTACTTTTTGACCAGACATGACCCATTTTAGAACTCGTCCGATATATCATAAAGACAAACATTCTGACCAACTTTCAAGAGCATTGAACTATAAATGTGGCCTCTAGAGTGTGCACAAGGTTTTTCTAAGATTTGACCTAGTGACCTAGTTTTGGCCCAGCATGATCAATTTTCGAACTCATCCGAGATATCATCAAGACAAACATTCTGACCAAGTTTCATGAGTATCGGACTGAAAATGTGGCCTCTGAGCGTACACAAGGTTTTTCTAAGATTTGACCTAGTGACCTAGTTTTGGCCCAGCATGATCAATTTTTAAACTCGTCCGAAAAATCATCGAGGCAAACATTCTAACCAAGTTTCATGAGTATCGGAATGAAAATGAGGCCTCTAGAGCGTACACAAGGTTTTTCTAAGATTTGACCTAGTGACCTAGTTTTTGACCCGACATGACCCATTTTCGAACTAGTCCGAGATATCATCGAGACAAACATTCTGACCAACTTTCATGAGTATCGGACTGAAAATGTGGCCTCTAGAGCGTACACAATGTTTTTCTAAGATTTGACCCAGTGACCTAGTTTTTGACCCGACATGACCCATTTTCAGATTCGTCCAAGAAATCATCAAGGCAAACTTTCTGACCAAGTTTCATGAGTATCGGACTGAAAATGTGGCCTCTAGAGCGTACACAAGGTTTTTCTAAGATTTGACCTAGTGACCTAGTTTTAGACCCGACATGACGCATTTTCAAACTCGTCCGAGATATCATCAAGACAAACATTCTGACCAACTTTCATGAGTATCGGACTGAAAATGTGGCCTCTAGAGCGTACACAAGGTTTTTCTAAGATTTGACCTAGTGACCTAGTTTTTGACCCTACAAGACCCATTTTCGAACTCGTCCGAGATATCATCGAGACAAACATTCTAACCAACTGTCGTGAGTATCGGACTGAAAATGTGGCCTCTAGAGCGTACACAAGGTTAAAGTTGACGACGGACGACGAACGACGAACGACGGACGACGCACGACGGACGCCGGACACAGCACGATCACAAAAGCTCACCATAAGCACTTCGTGCTCAGGTGAGCTAAAAAACGGCAAGTTTTGAATTTACACTGAAATACAACGTAAGTAAGTTACTGAATACATAGCCTTAAAGTTACGCGGGCAGAAAACAAGACATTACAAATGTATAGAAGCAAATTATCTGAGCAATAAAAAATTGACATACGAAAGATAATAATCTGCATGACGTTTTACAATATTTCTAATTTCAACAACACGAAGGCCATGATGGCCCTAAAGTCGCTCACCTGAGCCTTTTGACCAAACATGACCTTTTTCCAATCTTTTCCAAGCAATTATCTAGACAATTATTCTAACAAACTTTCATGATTCATGCACTGAAAATGTGACCTCTACAGCGTACACAAGCTTTGTTCTAGAAAGTGTCTCAATGACCTACTTTTTAGCGGCAAAAGGCACATTTTTGAATTAATGTAGATACTAACAAGACAAACATTCTGACCACCTTTGGTGAGTATTGGACAGAAAATGTGGCTTCAATAGTGTACACAAAGTTTTTCTATGATTTTACCTGGTGACCTGATTTCAGACTCCACATTATCCATTTTCAAACTCATCCTAGATCTCCTTAAGACAAAAATTCTAACCAACTTTCATGAGTATTGGAGTGAAATTGTGGCCTTTAGAATGTACACTTACTTTTTTAAGTTTTGACCTAGTGACCTAATTAAACCCCATATGATCTTTTTTAAATCTCATCCAGGATATCAGCCAGATAATCATTCTGCCCAACTTTCATGAGTATTGAACGGAAAACATGGCCTCCAGAGTGTACAAAAACTATTTCTTATATTTGACATTGTGACCTAGTTTTTGACCGTTTTCAAACTTGTTTAAGGTGTTATCGAGACAAATATCCTGACCAACTTTCATGATCATTGGACTGAAAAATAGCTTCTAGAGCATACACAAGCTTTTTCTAATATTTGACCTATTGACTTATTTTTAACCCCAAATCACACATTTTCAGATTTGTCAAAAATATTATCAAGACAAACATTCTAACTAGTTTTCATGAGTATAGACTGGAACTATAGCCTCTATAGTATACACAAGTTTTTTTTCAAATATTTGACCTAGTGACCTAGCTTTTGACCCGATGTGACCCATTTGAAAACTCGTCTGAGATATCAGTAAAGCAAAAGCTCTAGTTATTATGAGTATTGGTCTCAAAATATGGCCTCTGGATTGTGCACAAGTTTTTCCTAATATTTGACCTGGTGACCTAACTTTTAACCCCAAATGACCCATTTTCAAATTTGTCAAAGATATTATCAAGACAAATATTCTGACAAACTTTCATGAGTTTTGGGCTGAAATTATGGCCTCTAGAGTGCACGCCAGTTTTTTCCTAATATTTGACCTAGTGACCTTATTTTTGACCCCACATAACCTATTTTTAAAACCGTCCGAGATATCATTAAGGCAAATATTCTAATCAACTTTCATGAGTTCTAGACTGAGAATGTTGCCTCTACAGCGTACACAAGCTTATTCTAAGATTTGACCTAGTGTCCTACTTGTTAACCTCTTACGATCGACTTTAAAAGAGATCTAAGATATTACCAAGACGAACATTCTGACCATCTTTCATAAGTATTTGACTCTGAATAAAGCCTTTAGAGTGCACACAAGCTTTTTCTAAGATTTGACCTAGTAACCTACTTTTCAACTTCACATGATCCATTTTTAACTCATTTAAGACATTATCTAGACAAATATTCTGACCAATTTTCATGGGTAATGGACTGAAAATGTGGCCTCTAGAGTGTTCACAAGTTTTTGTTTTTTTTTCTCAGAGTTGACCTGGTGACCTCATTTTTGACGTGACGAGACCCATTTTCGAACTCGTCTAAGATATCATCAAGGCAAACATTTTGATCGAGTGTCTTGAGTATCAGCCTGAGACGTGGCCTTTAGAGCGTACATAAGCTAAAAGTTGACGACAGACAACGGCGGACGGACACAGAACGATCACAAAACACCACCTTTAGCACATTTTGCTCAGGTGAGCTGAGAATGGTACGCGGTAAAAAACAAAAGGGCATTTATTTCACACTTAACATTAAAAGGAAACAGATAAAATGGATAGAATAAAAACATGGCAGAGTTTCTCATTCCATATTTACGTTATGACAGTTTATCAATCAAAGCTCAATACCATTCTCCACAATCATAATTATACACAGTACAAAAAAATGTTGTACCCCCTTTGACGATTTTCTGGTGTATATAATATAAAATGGGATAGAAATTGGAATCCAGCTGCCAGCCTACAAACCAGTATTTTGACTCTAAAATGAACTGAATTGCATCCGATAAAAACACAAGGGGTGCAACATTCTTTTTTTAAATTGTGTATAGTTTTTTTTTTTTTTTCGTAATATTGACATGATATAGCCTAGTATTTTTTTTGTTTTATTAAGCCAAACAGTTACTCTGACATAATTCTAAATAAGTAACAAATGAAAAACAAGAATCAGAGTTTCCATAAAGCCACATAGCAAAACATATAACTGGCATGCACGAGCATGATGATAATGATGATGATTTTACTTAAGCCATACAGGCTTTTATTCCCTATACCAGTATGATCCACTGTAACTAAAACAAAGAGGAAGAAGAAAAAAAAAACTTTAAATGTGTCATAACTGATACGTCTGTCCCATTTAGATATCAAATCTACAGGAGAAATACAAGTAACCGTGGTTTACGCATCGTTAGTAATATCCTGATTTTGTAACTTGTATGTATTAAAAGTGGAATTTATAGCAAGATTAACTGGGGATAAAATATGTCTGAATTCAGGACAGTTATAATTTTCTACCATGCATTTAGGCGAAAAACGTAAACATGATTGTAGGTCATACCTGTAGTATTTCGTCACTGCAAATTAAATTTTAGTACTTTGGCTGAGCGAACTAAAATAACAAGTTGACAAGAAAATTACTGTAGCTTACATATACAATGTCTTCTTTGTAAAGAAGATATTTTTTTTTTTTTTTTTTGGGGGGGGGGGTGGGGGGGGGGAGGGGGACAAGAATGGAAGGGTACATTAAATATCAGTTATTTGAGTACATGTGTACGTACTTTTATTTACACCAAACATGTCTGTTCACAATAGCAAATATATAAAGACACAAAAAGAGGACCATGATGGTCCTATATCGTTCACATGAGTACAAGAATGAAAGGTTCAGTACAATTAAGTACATTTTCTACTTTCTATACACTCATATACCGTTACATTACACCCTCGGTCGAATTGCCAGGGCGTATATTAGCCCCTCAATCAATATTACAACCCGGACATGAAAGCCCCCCCCCCCCCCCCATCAAGGTTACAATGCGGACAATAGCCCTTCTCATGTATGTTTTGTTAAAATATGATTAGGTTTGGTGAAAAAATAGACCTGTCGCAAGCAGACGAATACCTTCACGGGGTGCCTTGGGCAAAAATAAAAATGGTAATAACTCCAAGAATTTTGAAGACAGAGTTAGGGATCTTGTGTACTGCACTGTACTCAATGTGATCTATCTGCATGTGAAGTTTGAAGTTGAAAGCTTTAAAACCTTGGAAGTTATGCTCTAAACAAAAACTAATTTGTAAATTAACTAAGGGCAATAACTCAAAAAATAGTTAAGACAGAGTTATGGTTCTTGTGATCTGCACATGTACTTAATTTGATCTATCTGTAAATGAAGTTTAAAGTCAATAGCTTACATACTTTGGAAGACAAAATCCAGTTTGTAAAGTAACAAAGGGCAATAATTCCAAAAGAATTAGGCAGAGTTATGGATCTTGCGCACTGCAATTGACCTTTACATGATTTGTCTGTATAGAAATTTTGAAGTCAATAGCTTTCATGCCTTGGAAGTTATCCTCCAGACAAAATTCTATTTTGTAAAATAACTAAAGGAAGAAACTCCAAAATTATTGACAAATCAGTTATACTTTTTCTGCACAGCACTTCTCATCAGTTCAATCTATCTGCCAGTTTCAAGGCAACATCTCGTATGCTTTGGAAGTTATGCTCAGGACAAAAATCCAACACGTAAAAAAGGGCAATAACTCCAACTAGAGGCCTCTGAGGGCCTGAAATCGCTCTACTGGCAGTAATTTTGCTTTTTTGCTTGTATACATTGTGAATTCATGATGCATACAAAAAAAAAAAAAAAAAAAAACACACACACACAAAAATGTGTTCTTGCAACTGGGCTTGAACCCACTAAGACAGCACAAGTTGGCATTGTGAATTGAACAGTGAAAAAAAAAAAATGAAGTGCAATTTCTCAAAACTAATTGTTTGGAATCCAGCCAAATTTGATAGGCATTCAGAACGCCTTGTATTCAACAATCCTAGCAAATTTCAAAGAAATTTGACAACTAATGTGGACTTTGTTGAGTAAACGATACTAAGTCATCAAATGGCTGCTTTTCCTGAATGGTTCACTAGATTTTTTTCATTTTTAATAGAGTTCAATCCCTTGATGAATCAAATAATCTTTGCAAGTTTCACAAGATTTGGATCAACACTGTGGACTTCATTAGGTAAACAAGAAATGGAAATTTTCACATTTGAATGGCTACTTTTCCTATACTGAATGTCAGTTTTTTTTTTTTAAATCAATAGGGTTCAAGCTGTTTATGATACAAAGCAACTGTGTAAGTTTCATGAAAATCAAACCACAAATGCTGATTTTCAGCGCTTAAACAAGAAATGGAATATTTTAAATTTAAATGGCTACTTTTCCCATACTGTTGGTTCGATTTTTTTCAAAATCAATAGGGTTGAAGTTGATGAGATAAACAAACTGTGAAAATTTCACAAAAATCTGATTTCAAATGCAGACTTTATCACGTAAACAAGAAATGAAAATTTTCAACCTGAAATGGCTACTTTTCCCATACTGTTTGTTGGATTTTTTCCTAAATCGATAGGGTTGAAGCTATTGATGAGATAGACAAACTGCAAGTTTCCCCAAAATCTGACTACAAATACAAACTTTATTGCGTAAACAAAAAAAGACTAACGGACGGACGGACGACGGAAACTACACCATGACATAAGCTCTACTGGCTTTCAGCCAGTAGAGCTAAAAATAACGACAATAGAGTTATAGTTCATGTGTACTGCGCTCTTTCTCTTTGTAGTCTATCTTCAAATGAAGTTTCAAGTTAAGATGTTTTATGCTTTGACAGTTAAGCTCCGGAGAAAAAAAAAAGTGAAATAACAAAGGGCAATAATTAAAAAAAATAATGACAACAGAGTTATAGTTTATATATACTGCTTTTTTACTTAATGGGCTATCTGCATATGAAGTTTGAATTTGATAGCTGTTATACTTTGAAAGTTATGCTCCAGACAAAATACCAGCATGTAAAATTACAAAGGGTCATAACACCAAAACTAGTGATGACAGAGTTCTGGATCTTGTGCACTACACTTTTCCTCAATATGGTCTATCTGCATATGAAGTTTAAAGTTGATAGCTTTTATTCTTTGGAAGCTATGCACCGGATAAAAATCCAACAAGTAAGAAAACAAAAGGCAATAACTCCAAAAATAATGACAACAGAGTTATGGATCTTACGCACTGCACTTCTCCTCAATCTGGTCTATCTGGATATGAAGTTTGAAGTTGATAGCATTTTTTATACTTTGGAAGTTATGCTCTAAACAAAAATCCAACATGTAAAATATCAACAGGCAATAACTCCAAAAATAATGCAAGAGAGTTACTTTTTTTATTTTTTTATTGCACTTCAAGATCGTAAGGTCGTCTACATTCTTTTAAAATATCATTATGTTTGGTAAAAAAAATGAAGGGACTGCAGTGTAAACAAAGTCCAATTAAGCAATTTCTTCATTTTCAAGGACAGATAACTCTTAACAAACTGGTCCAATCACGCTCAAAATTACACTCATCCAAGATCTTAAGGTCATGGACATTCTATTACAATATGATTAAATTTGGTTAAAAAATGAGTGAGCTACAGTGTAAACAAAGACAAATTTAGTAATTTTTCGATTTCAAGGGCAAACAACTCTAAACATACAAGTCCAATCATGCTGAAAATCGAACTCATCCAAGATCAAGATCGTAAGGTCAGTGATAACAAAGTGAAATTGAACAATTTCTTCAAATTCAAGGACAGGTACCTCTAGACATTATACTAGTTCCGTCATGCTCAAAATTGAACTCATCAGTGATCTTAAGGTCCTGTACATTTTGTTCAAATATGATTAAGTTTGGTGAAAAAATGAAGGAGCTACAGTGTTAACAAAATCAATTTAAGCAAATTTTCAAATTCAAGGGCAAACAATTCTGTACATTCTGGTCCAATCACGTCCATAATCGAATTCATCCGAGACCTTGTGGGCATTTAGACTTTTAACTAAGTTTGATTCTGACTGCTTAATTTTTGTAGACGCTAGAGTGTAAATATCAAAGTGTGGACGGACGACGGACATTCAACTATCCTAATAGCTCAGCATGACTACAATATAGATAAACTAAGCAGATAATAACCTATCAGTCAAAATGTTAAAAAAAACAGGTGATGCCCTTTGGTTATTGGTAATTCGTTTTTTTATTTATGGATTAAGTGAGTTGATGTAAAATAAATTTAATGATTCAAAGTGGATTGCTTTCTAGAATTTATTCAGGGCATCTGAGAGAGAGAGAGAGAGAGAGAGAGAGAGAGAGAGAGAGAGAGAGAGAGAGAGAGAGAGAGAGAGAGAGAGAGAGAGAGAGAGAGAGAGAGAGAGAGATTCCCTGTTGTTTCCTACATTCAAGTTTCTAAGAAATCATCAAAATTCAGTGTGTTTAGTACTTTAATTTGCACTAAACTGTCCTGTGTTTTGAGGGAAAAAAATGTTTAAAAACATTAAGCATAAGCTTAACAGATCATAGTCTAATCTTGCATCTTCAGTCCGATATGATGAGATTTTTTCTCAAGCTAAAATAATATTGGGATGCGAAATTTGAGCATCGATTGACTGTTTATATATCTGATTTATTCATCAGTTTATATATTATTTTGTTATGCCATTGAAACATTGAAACATGAATACATATTTCTTTTTTGTAGAATTAGTGCCTTACTGCAACTCAAAACCGGACCCAAGAGTAGCAGAGTAGATAAGAAGGTGGATTTGTAATCAAAAGGTCTGAATCAGATGGTCACCTGTTAAGCTGGTTTTCGTAGGAATGACACTTAAAAAGGTACTGCAGAATTCCAGCAAAATTTTGGTGAACTAAGGAAACGCACGAATGGGTGTAATTTTGCTGCATGATTTTTAAAGTACGGAAACTACTGTAATACTATTCAAACAAACACGAAAATTAGATGATGAATTTGAATTTGATGAATAGCGTTTTAAGGCCCGTCGACAACTTAGGTCATATTGGGCGCACTTACTTAGTAAACAATAATGCGAGGTGAAAATAACATACATGTGCAACAACATAAGACAAACATGATAAATGAGGAATGGACGAAACACAAAATGATGCCCCTTTTGTCGCCTTTTACGACATGCATGCTGTCACTTTTGTTCCGCCAGATGAAATGGCAGATGTGACGATCGCGGGACTGCAGTGGTTTATTCTTATACCCCCGATTAAACCACACGGGGTCCCACAGGCCAATTGATTCCCATTCCAAACCCTATTTACATCGAGAAAAAAATACAGGATTTGGAATAAGAACTACCCAGCCTGCTGCAATCCTACGAATTACGAGGAAAGCAGCCGTTTGTCTCTAATTTTAGTCGCCTTCTACGACATGCCATAGAGAAAGGCCGAGGTCCTATTCTATAAATTAAAAAAAAACCCGGGACCCCACGGGGAACGAAAATTAGACCCAAACTAGCTAACAATGCAGAACAGAAATTACGAGAGCCAGTGTTTTTTTATGTTCCTAGAATACGTGTATAATCTAAAAATGCGACAACGAAATCACACGCTTTTTCTTTCACAGCGCTAGTGTAAACAATCCGTCTCATGTGGTCCTCGTGCATACCGCTCTGAGATTTTACAAAAGATAGTTTTGTAAACTAGATTGAAAAATCGCTTTCAATATGGCAGAAATTTGTCTCAACAGAGAATATGTAAACGGAATACTATACTGTAGTAACTCTTTTACTTTTATTTTGTTACCTTTTTGGTGCTTGTACTTGATTCGAGCAGCGTGAGAAAATTTGATGTCGCGCGAGACCGAATGTCGAGCGCGATGTCAAAATTTTCATACGCAGCGTTATGAATGGCGGAGTAATATTGTAGCCTACCATTTTGAAGAATCAAATCGCAAATCAATGATTGCTTAGTCTGTATCCGGGTTACGTCGTCATACCATATGTGTAACCGTATTTCACAGTGTGTAGAAATTGATTTCCCGTAACCCTTAGACTTTCTCATAGTAAACACAAGTCAACATAAATATAGCATACATATATTTATTTGAAATGGTATTACTCGAATAAATTGACCTGAAATTGACCTTTATGCAAAGAATAATTAAAGAGTGAATATTTATATCATCGGGTATAATCCGACGGTATGGATATTCTGTTAACGGTAAATGTGCCATATGCAAAGTAAGAAGCTTTTGCGGATGGCGTAGACAAAGATCAGATTGCACAGAAACTGCATCTTAGATCCATGTCACCCGCCACGTATTACCAATTTAAAGCAACAAAATAGTGTTTCATTCAGGTATTTTGAGTATTCTTTGAAGACACGATAATTCCATTACACGCCTAAAGAGTTGAAAAACGTTCACATAGTTCCGCATGCAGACGACATTAGCCGAAGCCAAGTTTGGACAATAATTCAAGCGTGTAATATATGGTAATAGAGGTCATTCATTTCATGTCAATTTGTTCGAGTAAAAACGTGGTGTGGAGCACTTGAGAGAGCAAGCCTATATACCTACAAATTAATTACATACATCATAACCAACCATAAACACATATACATCTATGTAGTAATACACAGACTCTTGTTTAGCTTGTTCTCCTAACTGTTGTCTACAACAACAACAACCATTAACAAAAACCTTTGTTGAGCAAACAGAAATGCTGGTATGAGCAGCGACAGAAATATATGAATACATATGACACATGGACACTGTTCAATTTACAGCTCAATCCAGTATGTACAATACATGACTATAAGTAATACCACATGTATTAGTAATAAAATGGTAATTTCTGTCTCTTTCTACAGTATTTTTGACCATATAAGCATCTTTCCCTTAACCCTTAGACTTTCTCATCGTACAACACAAGTCAACATTAGTATATATTTATTCAAATGGTAACGTGGTACGTAAGCACTTGGGAGAGCAAGCGTATATACAGGTCTTCAAATACATTACATTCATCACCAACTAACCATAAACATATGTAGTAATACACCAACTCGTATTTAGCTTGACCGAATTTGAACTATACTTTCCTAGATGTTGTCTACAACAACAACCAACAACAAAAACCTTTGTTGAGCAAACGGAAATGCTAGTATGACTGCGACACAAATATATGAATACGTATGACACATTGACATTTTTCAACTTACTGCTCAATCCAGTATGTACAATACATGACAATATGTAATACCATATGCATTAGTAATGAAATGGTGATTTTTGTCCCTTTCAACACTTTTTTTTTGGCAATATGAGCATCGTTCATTGCAATTATCAATTATTCTATGGCCGACTCGTCCAGGAAAAACCAGATATAAAAACTATATGTAGAAAACACTCTGGAAACCTGTGCCCATTTGTCAACGTCTAGTGCCATGGAATGTTGGGCCTCATTGGATGAATTTGATTTTAAGCTACCGAAAACAAATGAAATGTATATGACAACAAAAAAGCCCGTGCAAATCAAGTGATTTCTTTTGGAAATGGTACTACTGTATCGATGGTATTCTTACAAGGAATTAGCGACAGTGCTTCAGAGCTACAGTGCTAAACCATGGGTACGCACGTTTACTTTCACAAAAGAAAAAACGTCTGTACGCGTTGCCCTCACAAAGCTGATTGAACCTTGTACCAACTACATGCACAACATGCCTATCATAAATCCCGTGCTTCATACCCTACTGGTACCTATGGAAAAAAGGAAAATAATTTCCTTCTAATTCGTTCCTCAAACGCAGGAAATTATATTTCCCTTAACCCTTAGACTTTCTCATCGTACAACACAATTCAACATAAATATAGTATATATTTATTCAAATGGTAACATGGTACGTAAGCACTTGAGAGAGCAAGCGTATATACCTGATCGAAAAGAACGGGCGAACAAACGGAATATTAAATGATACCATTCGAACATCCAACTGAAGAAATAGGAAAAAGCAATTATACCTGCGTACTTAAGCACTCATAAACGACGATTTTTTTTTTTTTTTTAACAATAAACATCTTTCTTAAACTCTTGAATTCTCGTTGAACTGTGTCATTTGCGTATGAGTAGTACCAGTACTTTCACGAATTGATTGGGAATCGTTTCTCAACGTGTAATGCCAACTCAGTGCAATTATAGAAATGTATCATTGCAACGAACGGTACAGGAACCTCGTACCATCACAGGGCAATGACTGATCTTCAAATGTACTCGACGCAATAAGCAAGGAATAATAAAAAAAAAATTTGCACGGATTCCCAACCATGCTCAATTGTGAAGTCAAATGAACCAGCGTATATTCGAAATATCAAATATCAAGGCAAACATATCGGTCACTGTCAGTTAAATACGATTCACAGTAATATTCATTAAACATTCATCAGTAATTTACATAACATATAACTGTGAACTAAGCAACAGTAATTCAGGCGTACTAAACAAGCAAAAAACCCCAGCATAACACAGATTATTCTTCGTTGTGAAAGAAATGTCTGTAACATGGAATGCATTATCTCAGTATTAATGGAATTCTTTCTGAACAGATGGCTTGAACAATTTCTGTTCATGCCTTCTGGAATTCTCGCTATAAAAGAATGATATGTGAAGAAAGACCTATCAAAGAACTTGTGTTAACTTTATAGCACAAATATGTGTAAAAGAAGGTCCAGAAGTTGAACATTTACGCAATTAAGTAATGGAATCAAGATGTAATACGGAAAAAAAGAAACGCCAGGGAGAGTTCGTGACCACTTTTCAATCTGACCAATCATTGTCCAACTGCAACACCGCTATTTATGTCGTCGTCGTTTCTGTGCGAACTGCTGTGGACGCCACTTAACGAATTAAAGAAGTAGGACACAGTCTCCACCAAGAACTCCTGTACATCATCTGTGTGATTTCTCCGACTTTACAAACCATAACGTCTATGGATTATAAAAAAGTAAAGTTCTGTACACAATGTAATGCAATCGCTATATATAGTCATTTCCTCATAAATGCTAATGTTCGCAACTGCAAGTCTTTCATTTGTATTCAACGAACTTTTGAATGCTACATTGCATGTTTCTATCAAGCAATCAGACTTGTGCACCTTAATTAACAGGCCAATTAGGTATACAGTTCACTTTTTCATTCGAAATCGATCCAGTACTACAGCGGTCACTTATATATAAAAAGATTCTTATCTACATGTATTCTCCTGGAGTTGAATCGAAACATGTTCAGTGCACCTTTCTTTGTGCACTGTTAAACCGATTTATCGATGGCATTTGGCTTAGTTACTTACTTACAGCAAAAGTTCACGACCTTTTAGTACTTGTGCCAACTAGCCATAAAGCTCAGTGCTGCAAAGCATTAGTGAACGTTTGACTTTCTCAGTGCTACATCACATAACATAACCTCTCTGTGCTATAGATCCCCATTAATTTTTATAACCGCTCATTGTCCCAGTTTGCAGCAACTCCTTGCAAGTATTCATATTCATCACAAACATCCCCCTATCAAACTACCGTACACACAGGGGCATAGACCACACAGTGCAAGGGTACACAGAAAACCACTGAAAAAACGAGTATTGCAGTGTACATAAAGCATACAGCCAAATCCTACAGTGCAATAATCGCAAGTATTCCGCAAAGACAAACAGTTAGTGCCAGTGCACACAGAACTCGCAAGTACTTATTTGCATTACGCTTCCATATTAGAGAATAGAAAAAACGTAGAAATCAGTGCCGTAAGTTCACTAATCATGACTATTTAGTGCCACAATGCACGAAAGACCTTGTTGCTACATAGTCCACAAAGACATAACTGCTCAGTGCAAGCGCACATAAGCTCAGTGCCAGTGCACATCGAACTCGTGACTATCTAGTGCCACAATGCACAAAAGACCTTCCTGTTGCTACAGAGCCCACAAAGATATAACTGCTCAGTGCAAGCGCACATAAACTCAGTGCCAGTGCACATCCAACTCTGCAATTACACATTCACGTTACAACCGTTCCGTCCACAGTGTATATAAAGCATTGAACTCAACGCTGCAGTGCACTGATCATGAAATCACATTGTTACGATGCACAAATCAACTTCTCGATGCAACAGTGCACACAAAGCATGAACCCCTTAGTGCCAGTGCACGTCGAACTCATCCAAAACTCTGCAATGAGGCATTTGCATTACAACCTTTCCGTTTATAGTGTGCAAAAAACACGAAACGCAGTGCTGGACTTAGCTAATCATTACAACTTAGTTTCAAATGATTGAAAGAACTTCTCAGTGCTAGAGTGCACACTTGTTATACCTGACCGCTTAATGCCAGCGCACATCGAGCTCAGTGCCAGTGCACATCTAAGTCTACGTATTTGGCATTTCAACGTTTTCACTACAGTTTACAAAGCACATGGAATTAGTGCTGCAGTACATTAATCCAGAATGCCCAGAACTGCAATACATGAAACAAGTAAGGTGCTTCTAGGCAGACAAGGCCTAACACGATGATAACCACTCAGTGCCAGTACAAATCGAACTCTACAATTACGCGTTCGCATTACAGCCTTTTCGTCTACAGTGTACTTGCACAATAGATATATAATTCAGTACTTCAGAGCACCTGTCATGACTGCCTATTCCTACCATATTCCTGGCTTTGAAGGTTTTTTTTTTTTTAAACAAATGTAGATCTATTATTCTGAACTATGCTCCATTTCTACCAAGCCAGCAAATTTCTATGAAATTTTGTGAAACGTATTCAATGCAACCCAAGGACTGAATTTTTGTATCTATGTCTTTTGGGTTATTTCCTGTTCACATGTCTTGCATTTCTGCAACTAGCATATTATGTATAGAAAATGGCGTGCCCTTCAGAAACCAAACCTTAATTGACCTTGAATATGTTTTCAAATATTCTATTAAGCCGGCACGATATTACTTAAGTACCGTCTTCCAACTCATTGTATTCGTCCCATCATAGGAAACAGTTCTATTTGAGCTTTAGTTCTCTACCAGTGCGATATCAGCACTACAATCTTGATACATATCGTACTAACTGAATTGCATTTTCCCATGTAATATAAATACTGTACACAAACTTTACATAGTGCCTTTTTCTTTACTACTTAGTAATTATATTACTAAATGACCAGTCATTGTTTCAATAAATCAATTTTACTTATCTTCTCTAATCTGGATTTTTCCTTCTGTGGTACTTCTTTATGTCTGCATACTACCATGCATACTGTTCCAACTTGTGTAAAGGCAATCCCGCCGGAAGTGTTACCCCCACCGCAAGCCAAATGTGAAACAGACGATTATTTCTCACAAGCCATACAGTCATGAAATGTTGCCATCCCTTTTTTTCATCTTAATTCTGAAAAGTCAGGTAATGAATCATTAATGACAATGGAATATATTAAATGCTAATATCTAATTTTGTCGTGTTAGCAGCCTTTTTTTTTTAACCCCATGATCATACGTTGTCGCATTTCACACCGACTTAGTATAAAGCATAATTAACTTCAAAACTGAAATGATATTTTCAAAGACTACTTAATTTCAAATTTCATTATTATTATCATTTTTAAGTGATGTTAAGAAGAGAGGTATGGACTGTGATTATATATAAATATCCATGTCTTAATGTGAAATCTTTAACAGCAAAATCTACTTATTTTTCCATGCACTACAATGAATTATCATGATTGAATTATCATGACCCGCAGTACATCAATAAGGATTCGTAATAAATACTTATCTCATGAATACACTTTATCTCGTGCAAAACACCTTGTCTTCAGTTCGACAGTGGGTACTGCAAGTCTTACAACAAGGCACTTCTATTTGAAAAAGAAGCTTCGTTTGTATTCGAAAAGCTTGTATGAACTCTGTTAGTTAGTCGTCATTTTCCCGAAAACCGACAAGCAGGTACAAAGAAAAAACGTCTGTACGCGTTGCCCTCACAAAGCTGATTGAACCTTGTACCAACTACATGTACAACATGCCTATCATAAATCCCGTGCTTCATACCCTACTGGTACTTATGGAAGCGTCATCGAAAAAGGGAAAATAATTTCCTTCTAATTCGTTCCTCAAACGCAGGAAATTATATTTCATTACATTTATCAATTATTCTATGGCCGACTCGCCCAGGAAAAACCAGATAAAAACTACATGTAGAAAGAACTCTGGAAACCTGTGCCCATTTGTCAACGTCTAGTGCCATGGAATTTTGGGCCTCATTCAATGACTTGGATTTTAAGCTACCGAAAACAACTTCAATGAATTGTATATGACAATAACAACGCCAATGCAAATCAAGTGATTTCTTTTGGAAATGGTACTACCGTATCGATGGTATTCTTGCAAGGAATAAGTGACAGTGCTTCAGAGCCACAGTCACTAAACCATGTACCGCTAGGTACGCACGCTTACTTTCACAAGAGAAAAAAAAAAAAACTTCTGTACGCGTTGCCCTCTCAAAGCTGATTGAACCCTTGTACAAAGTACACATACAACATGCTTATCATGAATCCCATGCTTTATCACGGATAGGAAACCTCATATTCAGAGCCAGTGGCTCTGACGATAAAACGTTGTGTTGGTCTTCCGCTTCCGAAAATATCGGTTCAAAAGCAAGGGAAAAACAGACAAGCTCGTCATTCTTTGAACAAATATGTTCTTAAGTCTTTGAATTTCGAAAAAAGGAGAATGTCATGCAATGCACTGGTCTTTCAACGCGTTTTCTACACCATGGAAAGTTGTAGAATATGTACAGTATTGTCTGAATCGTTTGTGGCGTGGGTTGACCGTTGCCGAAATAATACGTCAAGAACATAATTTCAGACTGATATTGCAATTAAATTGGCAAATTAGAGGGAGGTTTGCTGTCCTAAAAGCGTGAAGTATTGTCTAGAACTTTTCTGTTTGCTGCTGGCAAAGAATCAATAAGAATTAAGATTGACATAATTAATTAACGGTTCCGATTATGTGGACCGGCTCTGATTATGTTGATCGGCACTGATGTTCAGGCATAACTTACCAAAACAAAAAGAGAGAAAATAACAGCAATAAACACACACAGTTTTAATGCTTCACTGTGTTGTTCACGATCTCTGGTACGAGCGGCGAATATGTAATTTTAACCTCACCAATTTTTGTATGACATGTGGCCAACTAATATTGATTGATTTGAGGTCCAAATGACTTTTCACCGCCCGTACCAGAGGTTGTATGTGTATGTTGTTGTTGTAATTTATGCCTAAAAATAAAACTGTAACCTACATTAGCCGAAATTACGTTTCAGTTTGATCAAATCAGCCTGTTTCCTTTACATAAGAGGTAATCACTCGCTCACACAAATACCCTCACCCACGCCAGCACCCATCCAACCACCCCGCCCCCAAGGAAAGAGAGCTAGAGAACAAAAAAAATATACAGATGGATATTGAACCAATGACCGAACGATTGCTTGAACGCTTGAATGAATGGTGCTAACTTAAGTTTGACATATACTTGTTATTTTTCTTACTTAAATTTTGTCAAAGCATAACTTGAAAACTACATGAGATATGAATGTGAAACTTTACAGGTTGATAGATGACATTAGGGAGAAGTGCAGTGTACAAGAACCATAACTTTCAGTGCCATGATTTTGGAGTTATTGCACTTTGTTATTTTTCAGACTTAATTTTTGTCTGGAGCATAACTAAAAAGTATTAGAGGTGTAAACATGAAACTTCACAGGTTCATAGATCTCATCAAGGAGAAGTGCAGTGCACCATTACACTTGATTGCATAACTTAGATTTTATTTTCTTTTGTTATTTTTCTTACTTAAATTTTGTCAAAGCATAACTTGAAAAATAAAAACAAACCAAAAAAAAAAGGTATATAACTGTGGTGCTGCATGGTCAATCTGGGTTAAACTTGTTGTTCTGCATTTCCTAATGGTGGTTGATAGATGTGACAAGTTTGATGTAAAAACTCTTTATAGTTTTCAAGATAAGACACAAAACATCAAAAATTTACTCGACCGCGGAACTTAAAATCGCTCCCAGTCGGCTATTTTGCATCGAATAAAAAAAAAAAAAAAAAACAGAATATCGGCGGAATGGGTTATTGTTCACACGTATAAAGTTTCACGAAATTCTGTCCAGTAGTACTGGAGATATTCTCCCGGACGGACACACGGACGGACGGAAGGACGGACGGACGGACAACGCTAAAACTATAATATTATCCCTCCGCCTTCGACGGGGGATAATAATCTTGAAGATGGCAATAAACGTATTTTTTTAAGCATACATTGATAAGCTCATGAATTGTCTTCTAAATAATCACAATGAGAATTACAGCTACTTCAGAGCTAGAAGAGCAAATGATGAATAAGTGCCGGAAAATACAAAACCAACAGCCCACAATACTCCAACACCCAAAAAGGTAAAACAGTAATAGTTTGCAGAGCGAGATCTGAATGATTAAAACTGCATTATTTTTTAAATCAAAGTAGTTTATCAGTTCATTGACAATATTATTTTGACAGATTTCTAAATTATAATGTTCTGCAGATATAGTTCCATTATGACGAAAGTTTTAGATGAAGACCTTTTGTTAAGCAATAAGTATATTGATCTTTAGACCTTTACCATACAATCCCAACTTTTAATGACCCTGAGGAAAAAAGGCTTTTGAAAACATCATGGGAAAAGGAGAGAATCCTGGTAACCAGCATCTTCTCCTTTTCTCACAATGTTTCTACCCTTTCAAGAAAAAACTGGTCATTTGGGCCACCTTTAATTTGTTGTCTGAATTTGCTTTCAGATTGGACCAGTCTAAAATTCTATCATTTTGGTAAGGTATTAAACAGTTTCCTAGTATCTATTCTGAGACTGAACTCAATTTGAACTTCCTTTATATGCAAAAAATCGACAGATAGCCATAATTATTGACCCATGTCAGCCTGCGCAGACTGCACATGCTTACATGGGTCGGTACTTTTTGCAGATTCACTAAGCCCCATTTTCAGAGATCATGACTCATATATACTTTCCACTTTAAAAATAAGTTTTGTAACTAAAAATGGTATTTGGGATCAAGTTACATCATACTAGCTGAATCACGGGTAGACTGGTCCTTGGACATACAGAAAATTTACCGATAGCAAAAAGTTTCGACCCATGTCAGTCTGTGCGGATTGAGCAGGCTGACATGGGTTGATAGTTTCTGCAGATGCATTAAACCCCCTTTTTCAGAGCACATGACTCAGATATATTTTTACTTTATACAGATCTATAAGCTTTTTAACTATTAATGAATGTGGGATCAAGTTACATTGTACAAGCTTCAAATAAAAAATCTTCAAAACACAAGTTTTTGTTTCATGTAATTTATTTACATTTTCAGTGTGTATCTCTATTTCAACTCTTAAACAGACGATAAAATTGTAGACTTAGTCAATTTAAATGCATTTATGGGCAACACTTTAAACTTGCCTCAAAAGATTGAATTTTTAAAACATGAAATATCAAAATTTCTCGTTTTAGCACAATGTTTCTGTTAGAAAATTTTCCTCCATTTTTTACCACTTATTTTTCATTAAGCGTTTCTAATTATGGATGCCTGAAAATTATTAACCTTTACCAAGCGAGTAAGACTTGTCCAAATCAAAAGCATTCATAGACAACAAATTGTACCAGACGTCATTTTTAATCTTACACTTATCCAAATTCTTACACTTAACCAAATCAGGGTGGGGGTTCGATTACTGTCACCTGTAATCGATTATTATATCCTCTACATTGGGTAATGTCATGTAATCGATTAATAATCGATTACTCTAATTTTCACATGTAATTGAATACATTCGATTACTTTGACTAAAGTAATCATGATTACAGGATGATTACATTCGATTACTTGCTTAAATAAAATCAAAACTTGTATCACACTGCAAAATCTATTCAGGAAATAACATTCAAGGTTGCAAAATGATAATACTTTTGTCAAAGAACAGCTTTACAGTTTAACTTAAGTTAGTAAGTATGTCATATACTTTTCTAAAGTTTATTTAAGTCCATTAATAAATATGTTGTGCGCAGCCAAACCCTTTAGTCTCTCTTATACACAGTATATCACACAAAACTGCTGAATCATAACTCCATCTATATATACAAACATAAACTTAGATTTTCTTTTTAGAATTGCATTTTATCATCATTAGTTTCTGGAAAGTAGAATCACTCAAGTTATATTTGTCAGGTCGGAAAATTTTTCCTGCAATTGAGAACAACGGTTCCATCGGGGCAGATGTTGCCTGAATTACAAGGTACATGTATCTTTTTGCGAGTTTAGCAAGGATAGGAAAGTTTTGCTCATTGTCTTGCTAGTATGACAACACTTCCTTTTTCTCTGTACATGGCTCTTTCAAATACTGTGAAACTTCCAGCTTGACAATGTCACCTGATTTATTGCGTACTCTCTTAGTCTTTGGGGTTATAAAGCTAAGAAGTCCACATTCATCCACTTTAGCCCTCTTCTCAGGGGGAGACATTACATCTTCAGCATCATCACCAAGACACTTCTCACTTTCTTCAAGCTTTCTGGCATAAACAACAAGTTTGTCTTCCATTGCTTGAATTTTTGCTTCCTGATCAGAACACCAACGCTGTTTGAAGTTGGGATCGAGCAGAGCTGCCATAACATAATTGTCATTGGTTAAGTAGCTTGACTGGCGCTTCTCAACTGACTGTTTTAATGTAGAAACCATCTTGTTGTTATAGACTTTTGACATTATTTCAAGTTTATTTTGCAGACCCAAGATAACTGGTACCACCAGACTTGATGTCACTGACTTTTCTGCCTGAACAAGAAGTGTGGCTTCTTCAAATGGCTCCAAGATTGAGAGAAGCTCTTTCAACAGTGTTCTTTCATAAGAGGAAATTTGGCAAGGGGCACCGACACTGTTCAACTTGTCTTCTTTGATCGAAAGCACTGATCTGATCATAATTACTTGAGAATTCCATCTTGTAACATTTTCTGTTTGGAGCCTCTTTTCGTCTTCTAAAATTTCTGAAGCTAAAACTGATTTTCTAACAAATTTTACAAGACTTGATGCTTTTCCAACTAATGTTTTAAAAGATTGATTCAGTTCTTTCAGGCCATCCTTTACTACCAGTTGGAGGGTGTGGGCAAAACAGTGTCCAAGAGAACATGTAGGAAACTCATCTTCCAAGATTTCATCACTCTCATCACACTCTACAATACCCTCATCATCACTGCTTTCCATTTCATCTGTCTTAATTTCAGCTTTTTCGGTGTATCCAGGGAGTGACAAGCTAAACGCTTTCTTCATGTAGGATGCATTGTCACTTATTATGTTGGTAACCTTTTCCGCAATATCATAAGCCATTTCACACTCCTCATATTCCTGACTTATGTTTTCCCCTGTATTGCGTCCACGGAAACGTTTGCATGCTATCATAACTGTGTCCATCTGCCAATTCAAAATCAGGAGACCTGAGATACCAAGAAAGCCACTCATTTGGCGATTGCTCCAAATATCAATAGTAACGCATATATTCTCAGACAGTTTCAATTTTTGCTTAAGAGCACTTTCAACTTCAAGATAAACTTTATCCAAGTGTGTTGTGGCCAGTGTCTTACAATCAGGTATGCTATAACATGGATCTAGAGCATGAACAAAATCCTTGAACTCAGGACAGTCTAACATACGGAATGGTGACAATGTTCCAGCTATAAGACGTACCAACAAGTCAGTGGTTTCTGTCTGTTTTCCATCATTAGATCCATATTTTGTAATTTTTCTGTTCAAGTAAGTGACTATATTTTTTTGTTGGTCCTGGCTCTTATCGTCTTGGCTAACCAGTAACACGTTCCTGTGTTTTCGCTGAAAACAAAAATAGGAAAATATCGTTTTGACAGTAGATATAAATTTTATAAATAAAAATATTTAACTGAAAAATTATTTATATTCAGATAAACAAATATATTCACTTACATTTCAGAATTAAAGGATGTAAGGGCTCAATAATCTGAAATTGTACTTTTCATGCATCTACACTGCAGATGTATATATAAATGTAAAATTTGTAAAATACAGTATAATCTTACCTTTAAATGTGTTGAAAAGTTTGAAGTTGTTTTTGCATTTCCAAATATGAACTGCTGACAGTGAATGCATTTAATTTTCGAAGTCCCCTCATTAGGAAAGGGGTCAGGAACCTAAAAATGGCCTTTCCAGGACATGCCTCTTGTAACTATGACCTGAGAAACTATAAGTTTAACAAAATAGGCAGAATAACTGAACATCCAGAGTAACTGAGCAAATTGTATAACACCAATATAAGCCCTAGGGGATCAACAAGCTAAATACCTTTTATTAAGTTTTCACAATAGGACAATTATTAAGCAATTATTACTATACTTTAGGTGAAAAAGGTGAAAAAACCATTGTTTTGCAACCCCAACCAAGCAGATTATAACACACATTACCTATTATTAGCAGTACAAATTTTTTACATATTTAATATGTTTTGCAGACTATTGCAACTATAACTGATGAAAGAGTTTTAATTGAGTTACTGATGTCTTAACATTTTAACTTTTACATAGTGTATTTCAATTGATAAATACCAACATTTCTGAAATTGAGGTGGTGGCATTTCTAAACGTTTCTAAATACTTTAAAAAAAATATTTTTTTTCTTCATTATATTTGAATTTGAATAATAACAATTTTTTCTGCAAGTAATCGAAAGTGTAATCGATGATTACATCAATTTTGAGGCCTTTAATTGATTATATTACAATTACATGTAATCGAAAATGCCTTCGATTTCTGATTACTGTCTATTACTGGAGAAATTGTAATTGATTACAATCGATTACGATTACCCCAACCCTGATCCAAATTCAAAGTCTTTGCAGATGATAAATATGACCCATATGATGGACTTATTTTTAAAAGGGTAGAAAACACTTAGGGAAAAGGAGTAAATGCTGATAAGCAGCATTTACTCCTTTTCCCACAATGTTTTCAAAACTCTTATTTTTCAAGGTTGTTAACACTCAGGAATCAGGATTGTGTGGTGATGGGTTAAATGTAGTCCAAAAAATGGAATTTGTCTTTGAAAGGATAGAAAATATTGTGGAAAAGGATAAAATGCTGCTTAATAGCATTTACTCCATTTCTCACAATGCTTTCTAATGCTTTATTTATCAGGGTTGTTAAAATTCTGGAGTGTGTGTTAAATGGATAAGCAAAAGATATGCTTTGGCAACAAAAAGCTAATGTTCCAAACACATAACACATAAACTAGATTAATTGTTATTTGACAATTTCAACATCATGCCACTAGGTAATTTAAGTAAGTACACAAACAATGTGGGTATTTAAATCCACAGTAACTTTCCGAGAAGCATTCCTGAAAGCTGTCGCTGCACATGGAGGTTTAATTCCTTTCCGTAGTAGTCCATATACCAATCTCCTGCAGCCTAGGGGTCTATACAGTCTGAAATATAACACGATTTCCAAAGATATATTACGAAAACTTTCACTTACAGAATAGCCAATCTTTCAAATGTATTTCACATGTGTGGGTCTCTGTTCAATTCTGGCTAAAGGAATTTTACAAAAAACAATTTTCAAACTTGTATCACTTTACATTTGGCTTAACCGAAAGTGTTAAGGGTTTTAATTCTCCTCATTTTTTGCTCCAGTTTCTGATATTTGAATCTTGCAACTATGCTTGTGTAAATGCCCTGTTCATTCATCTTAATACTGCAAAAGTCCTGCCTTTCACGCACTTATCAAGTAATGTTAGAAATTTTTGTCACAGGGTCATCAAACAAATATCCTGCCTCAATATTGAACCCACAACCCATAGTCCATAGAACAAGCACTTTTTTATGTTGCTGAAAATATTAGCTAAGCAGCAAGGTGCCTGTAACTTTTACACTATATTCTGGCTACATTCACAGAAACAGCAGGGATTGCTCAAAGTAAATGAATACAGCACAAAAAAGATGATAAATTCAGACCTACAAATTTACTTACTCATGATTTCTTTAGTCTTTCTAAAGTGGACCTGACTGCAATACATGATCATAATAGGCGACTTCCAACCAGTGGATATTCATACAATTCGCCCTGAATCCTTTATGTTCTTTAATACAGACTCGACTGTCAGCTTCAATCTTCCTATCAACAACATTTGTGGTTCTGCAGCTTTGATAATACAAATGTATATGAATTTGAGAAAGAGGACAATAGTTTCAGTTTATTAATCAAAATTATTCTACAAGACATATAAAGCCTACTTTATTCTTGTGAAAGATCAGTAAATATCAAACTGAATGTTGTCCTACTTTGCAGTGACTTGATGCTGTTTGATATTGTCCTGTAAAACACAATTATTACATTACAGATTATTTTAATACAATATATGGCTACATTCCTTCTACCCTTTTCTACTAATCTCCATACAGATCCGTAAACAGTTGTTCCAAATATCAAAAAATTTAACAAGCCACAAAAATGGGACAGTGCAACAATTTTTCGCTAGTTTTTTTTTTTTTTTTTTTTTTCTTTTTAATCATTATTTTTATTTATTCCGCCCGTCCACCAACTGAAGCTGCTTCAAATGAAACTAATTTCAAAGCAAAATTTTGAATAATATTTAAGTTAATTCTTCAGCAATATCCACCTCGTCGTATTTTCCAAAGCGCGATACTCACCATCCGGCACAACCTCGTCACTTTCTCAGTCATCAACAGACGAAAAATTACTGTCATCCTCATCCTACGAAACTGCATTATTTTCCTTACAATCTGGATCGTACATGTACGACTTTATCGGACTAAAATCGTCTATTTCTTCGTCTTTAATATCGCTCAATTCGCTACCAAACAAAGCGTCCATTATGAAATAACCTCGACTGTGACATCACAAATCAAGGGACGCAACAAATAAGTAAGGGAAGTAAGCGATGTCGCAAAAACTAATAAGCAGAAATATAAATTGAAATAAAATACTTTTACTGATTTTCTAATTCTTTTTTTTTTTTGTCTTTTTATTGATTGGAATATTACAAGGTTACCAACTGATAAATTTAGTTTTGAAAATTAACATTTTCTGAAACCTGTTGATTTGCCCTTTAAAGCTTAGTACAGTTCGTTAAATGGGTCTGGCGTTTTAAGGATGCTCAGTAGCCAATTAAAAATGACCCTAAGGGAGAACAACCTGACTTTGTCGTTACGAAAAATAAATGGTGCCGCCGTTAAACGATTAATTGATTAAGATGCATACTAATGAGGTAAAAACAAAGTAGGGTTAGGCTGGTATCACAAGTAATCGAAAAGAATGATATATGTGATCCACTTGATTCAAGAGGTCATGTTCTTCAAATAACAAAAGTAGTCCTCTTACCGGGAAGTTTAATAGAGAAAACGTTCCGACACAAGTCGTTGATTTTCATCAGAAACGTAGACCGCGAACTGGCGTCCGCGACATAATGATGCTGCATGGTAACGCACAGGCACATAATTCCGCCACAGAACGAAGGTTTTTGAATGAATCTAGGCACGATGTTTTAGAACATTCTCCATAGTGCCCTGATATGTCACCCTGTGACTCTTGGTTGTTCCCACGGCTAAAAGAAATGCCGGCAGAATGCCGGTTCGAATCCCGTGCCGGTATTGATAGTGCGATCTACCAGTGTCTTCAACATACACCTAGAAAAGGGTATCGTATGGCGTTCCGGAGGAGGGTATATAGTTGTAAAGAGTGTGGAGGCAAATGGGGCATACTTTGAAAGGCTCAAATATTGCTAACATAATTGGAGAAAAACTGCCCTACTCTAGGAACATAATAAATTGCCTACGCATGAGGATGATCATAAATATCAGAAAAGTATTCTCATGATAAATTTCAAAAGGACTTTACCTCAATCTCAGATTTTTGCTGTCCTCTTCTGCGTTTTGTAATGCCAGTGTCAGGGTTTCAGTATGGGATTTCTTTTGTTGCAGTTCTCGAAATTGATCCTGTATCCGTTGGCCTAAATCTTTTTCTGATTGTTGATATCTATCCTTTGCAGTCTGCATTTGGCTAAAAGAATTTTGATATTCTTTTATACATGTATATCGTTTTTTATGTTACTTTAATATGAAAGAACGTAAATGATTATGCATATAAAACCTTCTATATTTCAAGGATCATACCTTGTAATTTTGAGACGTTAGGCTCGATTAGAAACCAGTGGGAATCTTTGCTTATGAATATGTAGAAAATAGTATTTTCATTCATCCATAATCTATGGCCTGGTAGCTCTGTGGTAAAGTAAAGTATATGTTGTAATGAAACTCCAGGAAAGCGAGGATATGTACAGATGACGCCATAAAATTTTTGAAATCTTCAAACTTATTGAAACCTACCCAGCAAACACATAATTCATTTCGCAAACAGATTTCGTGCGTGAGATTTGCTGTTGTAAACGATGTTGCATTCAATGATACAAACTGTCACCTGGAAACGTAGACATTTCAGGTTCAGCGATAGTGTATTCCGTGTGCCCAAACTGTTTACCGTTTAGACGAGCTATAAACTACCCTAAAGCCATTACAAATGTCGCTAAAAAAGAAGTATTGCAAATATCTAATTAAACGTTAGAGAAAACGATATAGGAAACAGTAATTTAAGGTTGATTTTTCCACAGTGTTTTCACAAAGTAGTTTTCCGCAGGTGCGTCAAAAGTAATATTTTTACACTAAGTGGTTAAACCTGGGCACTGACGAATGTTTTTTATGATAATACATGAATTGCCTTACTACTGAAGTTCGTCTATTTTTTTGGTAAGTTCTTCATTAACTTGTTGCCGCTCGTAGACAGTCCTATGTAGGTTTTTTTTCTCTGCTTTCACATTTTTTATATTTTCGTTTCTGTCCATTAACTTTTTCTCCAGCACCGCCTTTTCTGTTTTCCAATCATCTGGCTTTTTTCTACATTTTAAGAGGAAAAAATAAAGTGAAAAATAAAGACATGATAAATCATATATTAAATTTTACGTGGATTTTCCCACATACAATGAATAACTCAGACTGTTTCCTATCAAAAGCAACTGATTTCATGCCCAAAAGTTCCACAAAACCTCTTTTTTTTGTAAAGCTGACGCCATATATCTAACTTATTTGATCAATGCTGAGACAATAATTATGAAGGTATACAAGTCCGGAAGTTTTTCCATTTACTTTTCTTTTTTCTTTTACATTTTTTTTTTTTTTTCTTGTTATCTTTCCTTTCACAAGATATAGTATGATGCAATTTATTGAAGAAGCTGGAGATTGAAACCTAAGCATGGCCAAGGTCAGTCGGTATTAGTTGCTAACTACAATACTTCGAATTATTCAAATATACTCGATTGGTTGCTTGTTCAATTAAACGAATTTTCTATGAATTTCATTTAAAACTATTTCCTTATGACGATCTTACACTAACCAGCGCATCAAAGCTGTACTATAAAAAAATCAATGCAACCAGCCCACTCTTAAAATCACATGATAAATAAAAGTCTCAGACCGAATCTTAAACGAATTCTTACTTGTGTTCTTCTTTGCACCTTTTAATTTGTTTTTTAAGCTTTTCTTTTTCCTTGTCAGCTTTCCCTTTGCTGAATATAAGAAAAATATATCATTAATCCAACATGAAGAAGCATTAGTTTTTACGACATAATAACAGTTAAAAGACAAACATCCAGTAAATAATTGCAATGAATTTGTTCCTGCGGAGAACCTTGTCAAAATTAAAGTATTTCTAAATGTTTTAGATCACAAAATTTGTATCACATCCATACAGACTTCATGTAGAATTTCTTTGCTTGTGTTTTTTTACCGTTGTAAGTACTTACAGAATGCTTGAAGATAATGCTGAGGATTTTGATGATGGCTACTATTTTTATTATTATTACTATTATCATTTCTTTTCTTTAATAAATATTATGTTTCGGGTAAAGATACTTTACGGAATCTTTAGCTTTATATCTTTAATGCGGGAACTTATTTCGTCCAAAATGTCATCTCCATACTTCTTTTCATTGTTTGTGGCTTCATATTGTGCATCTGACCTAGGAAATAAAAGAAAACTTAAATGACAACAAGAAACTCAAATGCAATTCTCTTACAGTTGCTTCTCAATTTTAGGAAAGTGGTTACCAGTTGTTGCAGCTGCTGTTGTTGCTGTGAATTACAAGCGGCATTGACAGAAATATTTGAAGAAATATGGTTTCGTCTGCTTTATGATAAGATTCTTAAATGATATTCGATGACAAAATTATTGATTTTCTAAAAAGGCAAAATGTAATAAGGGATGTTCCATTAAAATATATGAAAATGAAATGATTCATTGCATGGAGTGAAATGCAATATACAAAATCAGTAAAAGCAATGAGACGAAGAAATATCCTGCAAGCAAGAATTCTTTTAGTCTCGAGTCTTGAACTTTTGACATCAATAAATATTTTGGCAACCAATCCCACAACAATGTGCAGTTCTATCCTTCAATTTTACTGCTTTTTTCACAGATTCATCGAATAACAAACCTGGTAGACATATATGTATAAGACCTCAAATTGCTGAAACTTTTGGTATCATCAGTCCCCTGCATAACTTTTTGCATCCACTCACATGTAATTGGTAAAACGTGCTATTTCATCATAAACATTAACAAGGTTTTAGTTGGTTGTGTAATTGCGTAAGCTTCACCTATCCACTTTGATCTGGGTCCGTATTGACCAACCATTCTTTGTCTTATTCTCAATAATTTCTACATGTGAAAGTAACTCAGTTTCTAATTGTCTTAACTAAATAGTTTGGCAAATCAGAAATTGTGTTACTTTCACATTTAGAAAATTCTCGAGAAAAAGTCTAAGCACATCCTTAAGAAAGGTTGGTGAATACGGACCCTGGTGCTTATTGAGAAACGTTTCGTTAAACGACTTTAATTGTCAGTATCTCAGTCGTCCCGTCCTCATCCTACCCGCGGCCAGTGTATCCATTCGAGAGCCAAAGTCGACAGTTTGCTATTTGCTGACTCCTTTAAACAGATCAATGAACTTATTTTCTAAAAAGATTGGTGGGATATATCGTACAGTCTGTAGTACACGTAAACTGAGAATATAATTCTTCTGGCTTGTGTGTATTCTTCTCTTTATCTCAGCAATACTTGTGTTTTTCTTTTTTTTTTTTTTTTTAATTAACACCTTTCTGAAGTAACCCTTTCGTAAAGTCGTAGACATACATTATAAATATTATTTACTGCTCTGACAGATCCATGACTAGGTGTCAAATTACAATGATTCCTATAAACTTCAAGACATAGGGCTGTCTTCTTATCCGATTATTCGAGCACTAATAAAGATTTTTGCTGAAACTTTTTTTCTTGTTTTACAATAAATTTTTCTTACAGCAGTTGGAACTTTGACAGATTGCACTGCAACACAGTATCAGACTTATGATAATATCCATATTTCAAATGGAATTAACTTGAAGTTTTATACTCGATTTTTTTCCTGCTTGTCTTGTTTTCCTTGGCTCTTTAAACACTCAAACAGACTTGTCGTTACAAAAGTTGACGAATTCCTGTTACAACTACGTGTTCCTACGTACAAGTACACACAGCAATACAACCAATGGAAAGGTAATCATTCAGTAATTTGTTGATACTCTTCATTTTAAACATACATGTAGATTGTTCCAGAGATTCTCATGAAAATGTCGACATCCTGATTTAAGTGACGGTTCTCACGTGGTATTTCATAGTCAGTTCGCTCTTCGCAATTCGCTACCTTTGGTTAATACCTTGTAATTATCTTTGAACTGGATGCACCATGAGAAACTACAGTTCAGTTATCGTTATGTATTTCTATAGCCCGTTGTTAATCATTTTACATTCATTCATTCTTATTATAATCTTTTAGTCTCCTTCGAGCATCGGAGGAAATAGGGCAGTGCCATTAACATCGGAAGAAGATATTCGTGACAATCAATCAGTAACTGTAACTGCTTTATTCGGTTTTGGCCTGGGCTTTGCAAGCCAAGCCAAGCCGAAGGCCGAAGTAATTAAGTATACCAACATTTCAACCCCTAGCACTTACAGCAAACCCCGAGAAAAAGTGCAAAGTACCGCTTGCAATGCGCTTAAAAAACAACCCTAGACAATGAAAAAAATATTTGAGTTTGAACATCAAAGTTACGTAGGTTCAAGTTCACAAAAACTTCGACAGATGTGCGATGATAATCGTATGAAAGTGTTTGACTAAAAATTTCGCTCCCGAATGAGCTTATTCATAACTGCAAATTAGTGCGCTTTAACATTGAAATAAATTTTCGGCAAACCCCGGGTGATCTGTTGATCAAATCATTAGATGTACTTACGGAATCGGCTGAGTTGTAACGAGTGATGTTGCCGAATACTAGTTGGAATCTATCGTCTTTCCTATTTTTGGGACACCGTGTAAATGACAAAACGCAGCCGATGTGCTCATTCCCCAAAATAGCTGTTTCAAAACCTTTGAAAGTTTTAATTTCGTAAAATTACTGTGCTGCTCGTATATAAAGATAGAAATATGTACTGGATTGCCGTAGCATGTATGATACCTTATTTCTTCTTGTCAGAGTTGTCCAGATATCGTATGACATCTCGGACCATGACAATTTTGACCCATGACAAAGTCGGCAAATAAAATCGAATATGTAAGTTTTGTATCAGGTGGTAGGCGTTTAATATCGAAGATCAGACTCATTACTTCGTGCAATCTGATCTTGATCTACGCTATCAGTACATAATACTTAAGTGTTAATAGGCAGTGAAGAGTTAGGTTTTAACCTCATTGCTTATGGATATTTTTACTGCCAATTTTTGCAGACAAATTTGATGTTATTTCATTAATAAAGTTACTGCATGCAGTTTAACCGCGCCTTCCGCGATGATATGAACACATTTTAAAGCTGATGAATTTTTGATGGTGTTGGAGTGCAGGGACATGATTGTTTATTTATTCAAGATATTTACATTAAACTTGGACTAGTTCTTTACTATCAAAAGAGGTACCCACACGGCAGGGACAGGTTACCATCAAAATATTTTCGATTCTGAATTTTCGGAACCTTTGAGATTTTATTATATCTCTGTCATTAATGAAGCTATTTATTTCAAACTTGAACTATTTGTTAAATATCAAAAGGAGAACATAAACAAAAGAGGCAGGTAGCCATTATTATTATTTTTTTTTTTTATACTGATATGCCCCTTTTTCGACTTAATCTTGTCTATAAGCAACTGCTGCCAAGCGTTGGCACCCACATGCGATGCTCTTTTTAGCTCACCTGAGCACAACGTGCTCAAAGGGAGCTTTTAGGGGCACGCTGTGTCCGTCGTGCGTCGTCCGTCGTGCGGCGTCAACAATTCTTTAAACATCTTCTCCTCCTAAACCGCTTGGCCGATTTGGACCAAACTTGGCTGGAATGTTCCTTGGGAGGTCCTCTTTAAAAACTGTTCACAAAATTTGATTTCATCAAAAACTCTGGTTGCCATGGCAACCAAATGGAATTTTTCAAGAAATTCTTTAAAAATCTTCTTCTCTGAAACCGCTGGTCAGATTTTGAAATAATTTCACAGATATGTTCCTTGGGTGACCCTTTTCAAAAAGTGTTCGCGAAATTTTGATCCGTCGAAAAACATGGCCGTGGTGGAGGGGGGGCTCTTGGCGTCCAGCGGTGTCAACAATTCTTTAAACATATTCTCCTCCTACACCGCTTGGCCGATTTGGACCAAACTTGGCTGGAATGTTCCTTGGGAGGTCCTCTTTAAAAATTGTTCACAGAATTTGATTTCATCAAAAACTCTGGTTGCCATGGCAACCAAATGGAATTTTCCAAGAAATTCTTTAAAAATCTTCTCTGAAACCGCTGGTCAGATTTTAAAATAATTTCACAGATATGTTCCTTGGGTGACCCTTTTCAAAAAATGTTCAAGAAATTTTGATCCGTCGAAAAACATGGCCGTGGTGGAGGGGGGGCTCTTGGCGTCAAGCGGTGTCAACAATTCTTTAAACATATTCTCCTCCTACACCGCTTGGCCGATTTGGACCAAACTTGGGTGGAGTGTTCCTTGGGAGGTCCTCTTTGAAAACTGTTCACAGAATTTGATTTCATCAAAAACTCTGGTTGCCATGGCAACCAAATGGAATTTTCCAAGAAATTCTTTAAAAATCTTCTTCTCTGAAACCGCTGGTCAGATTTTGAAATATTTTGACGGATATGTTCCTTGGGTGACCCTTTTCAAAAATTGTTCGCGAAATTTTGATCCGTTAAAAAACATGGCTTTGTGGAGGGGGGGCTCTTGGCGTCCAGCAGTGTCAACAATTCTTTAAACATCTTCTCCTAAATCGCTTGGCCGATTTGGACCAAACTTGGCTGGGATGTTTCTTGGGACGTCCCCTTTGAAAAATGTTCACAGAATTTGATTCATCAAAAACTCTGGTCGCCATGGCAACCAGATGGAATTTTCCAAGAAATTCTTTGATAATCTTCTCCTCTGAAACCACTGGTCAGATTTTGAAATATTTTGACGGATATGTTCCTTGGGTAACCCTTTTTAAAGTTTGTTTGTGTAATTTTGATCCGTCGAAAAACATGGCCTGGGTGGGGATGGGCATCTTTGCATTGTATGGACTTAAAGAAATTCTTTGAAATTCTTCTTCTCCTAAACCACTTGTCAGATTTTGAAATAATTTCACAGAAATCTTCCTTTTTGAAAATTTATTCGCGAAATTTTGATCTGTCAAGAAACATGGCTGTGGTGGGTGGAAGCTATTTGCTCTCTGAGGACATGAAGAAATTCTTAAAAATTTTGTCTTCTCTGAAACCACTATTCAGATTTTGAAGTTATTTCACAGAAATGATCCTTATATTATACCCCTTTTTTGAAGCTTAGCTGTTTTCAAAGAAAACATCGAGGTATTGACATAGCCCTGTTGGCGTCATATGCGTTGTTGTTGTTGTGCAAAAACTTCGACATTTTGTTATATCTCGGCTTCCACTCAACACATGTACTTAAAACTTGGAATAATTGTTCACTAGTAAAAAGCAACCCATACAACAAGGGCAGTTAACTCCAAAATTGTTCTGTCCAAATTATGCCCCTTTTGCGATTTGGAATTTTATTTTACTATCCAGCAAGGTTCCAACAGCCAATCATTGGCACTCTCATGAGGTGCTCTTGTTCAACTTAATATTTTTAGCCACTATCGGGCGTGTGCTCTTGTTCAAGATAAGGTCTTTGGGTGACCTATCCTAAAATTTATTTGCAGAATTCTGATTCGTCAAAAACATGGCTGTGGTGATGATTGTAGGGGTGGTGACAGATTTTGAAATGATTTTTACAGGTGACCTTTTTATAATTGCTTGGCAAAAAACTGATTTTGTTTCCAAAATTTCAATACTTTAAAAAAAGTTGGTTATGGTCCTCTTGTTATTTGTTGCCATAGAAACTAAAATGCAAAGGTATCAAAAATGCTTAGAAAATTATCTTCTCAGAAACCATATGCTCTGTTGAGGCTGAGACTTTATTGAATTATTCATCTTATGATATTACGGATTTTGTGTTTTTCTTTGTCATTGCTGATAAGACTTTGATGGTTAATATGGCAACTTTTTTTATGGCAACTTAAAAGTTGCCATAGCCTGAAAATGGAAAAAATGAAAGAAATGGGTTTCACTGTTAAGACATTAGGGATTTTTTGCACTTTTCCCGAAACGTTCCCTGAGTTCTACTCTGCCATATTTTTTTAACCAGGCAATTTGATTGGTTGCAGTGGCAATCCAAAGAACAAAAAACAAAATTTTCGAAAAATATCTCTTTTAAATCCATAAAGACGACTAGGCGAAAACTTTACAAAAATGCTAATTATATCATCCTGTACATATTTATGATTTTCCATTCTGTTGTCAACTCCACAGACTGTCAGTGTGAGACTTTGTAGATATTTTCATTAGTCCGTACAAATGTGAAAACAGTTTCAAGCTTGTACAAATGTAATAAAATTTTGAGCTTGAGCTCTGGTGGGCCTCTTCTTCCTTCTTCCTCACCCTTTCTGATGCCCAGGCCGTCAGCGCCCTCAGCGTTTTCATATTGTTTCGCTTTGATTTGTATTTACTGTACTTACAGTTCATCTTCTTGTCGGAGGTCGGTAATGAACTCACGCAATAATTCAACTACTTTTTTGTTTCTGCTTCCCTCCGCCATAGCATTGTCTAAATCTTCTTCCAGCGTTCTATACAGATATATATATAAAATGAAAGTTAAATAGCTAAAGAGTCAACCAAAGTAAAACATTCGAGTTTTGCCCATACAGTTATACTACAAAACGGGTCCTTTTTGTTTAGTAAATCTCACTGGATTAGATATTTATACATAACCAATACTTCGATTGCATACGCGCTCACGGATGACAAGCTTTCCCTTCATTTGACATGCACTCGGCTCTTATTAAATGACTTTTGAACAGAAAGATTATATTCAACATTTTTGTAAAAATATTTAATAGGCGTATTGTAGTTACTCTTAAAAACTACAGTATCGATGCTGCTCTTTAAAAGATTGTACAGATATTGAAATAATATTGAAGATGCTGCAAAAATTTTGTTCACATTTTCCAAAGTGTATAATTATGAAAGGTTTTTTGTGCGTATTTGTGGGTATATAATGGACATCTTGACATATCTGTGTCAATTGTATCCAATCAGCGGATTACGTTCAATCTTTGTCAAATAAGGGGTATCTGAAAGGTACGTCCTATTATCCGTGGCAGACAAGATACATGTTCAATAGACAAATGTATCAACAATAATTTGATAGCAATATACATTACTTAGCATCATCATTTATATCCCGAAAGTTGCTAGGAGGCAATAGTGATCATTTCTTTAAAAAGAGATCTATCTTTCTTTCTCTCTCTCTCTCTCTCTCTCTCTCTCTCTCGTAAGGCTATATTGGTTGCGATGACAAGGTGTAAATGATAAAGGAGATCAAGACAATATTGTTATATAAATAATACCTGATTTGTTGCATTTGACATTCATAACGGTATAACTGGTCTTCTTGCTTGCATGTACTTTGGCACTGGGGTTTTCCACTTGAGAATTAAAAAAAACAAGACATGTCACTGCGAAGGGACTGATAGCCCCTAAAATAAGGTAAACACTTTTAAAAAGATATGTGAACATGAACATTGATGATGGACAAAACTCTCAAATAAAAAAATAACAGTCACAGGCTTGACCCGAACACTACTCCTAAAACACATTTGACCTTGCTGTGACCTTGATCTTTAACCAACGGAGATGTGGTTAACATTTCTTCAAAGTTATTTTGAAATTAATTTGTGAGAAAAAAAATGACCCGGGCACGAAAACGAACAGACAGACCAGCGGACTTAACAAAACCTTTATACCCCCAAAAATCTCTCGGGGGGGGGGGCGGCATAGAAATACATCTAGAATGTCAATATTTGTATGACTGAGTAAAAATGAAACACAGTATAAGGCCCCTTTAAACTGGAGTGCGGCTATGAGGTTACAGAGAATGACGTTTTTAAATTCAGAGCACATAACTGTAACAACGAAGCTTCTCATTTTTGTGTAAAGAATCATTAGTTTGAGGTGTTTTCCAACGGATGAATATTTTCTATAATAAGATCTGCTGTTGCTTGCAAATGCCTGAGGAAGGCCAGTTTATGGCACTGAAAATTATGTATTCGTCGTAGTATGTTTCGGCAAATTACCTTTGTCGCAGTTTCGTTTAAATCTGTTCAGTTTAATCTTAATTACAAATTGCAATTCTATCCGACTGAGATTAGTAAAGTTACGTCAATCAGACCAAAAAATACATGTACCCTTTAAGATTGAACATTTGTAACACATACTCGTACAATGAAAGGGCGATGTCAATTACAGTGATGATAGCAAACAGAATCATACCTTTCGTCTTTAGTTTGACCATCAACTTGAGTTTTTTCGTCCTTTTTTTCTGCGTTACCAGAAGCACGTTCGTTGCTATTAGGGTCATCGTTCGTCTGATCACTTCCTGGGTTCATGGTTTCAAGCTACTCTGTAAAAGAGCTTATACTGTAATTCATGTGAATCTAGTATTATATTTTGCTTTCAGCAAAAAAGATGCAATTTGATCTAGTATCTACATTATCTGATAGTTTCTGAAATGATCCAACCCAAAATGCACAGGGTTTGGAAAATAAAGTTCTTTTTTTTACATGCTCGAACTCTTTTTGTTCACTTCACTCCTTTGGCTCATGCAGGGTTAATCAATCTATCGTCAATGCATCCGTTTAAAGATAAAAAAACAAATAGGTAGAACGCAGATTAAGCATGTGGAAGACATTATGTTTAGATATTATTTTGATTATATGCAAAGGATTTTGTTGGATAGTATAACCTAGCTATAAAAGGTACGACAAAATACCTCACTTCAACGCGACAATACAGCCGAAACCACTTAAAATCGTTGGTGCATTACAATCTGGTTCCAAAGTGCCATTGTACATGTATATCTTTATGGAGAAGTAAAATGTAACTATAGACCAGATGTTCTATAAGTCCTCCATTATAACACCTATCATGCCTTCATTGATCTAAACAACCAAACGATTATTACTTTAGTTTTCCAAAGTTTTACAGATAGTCACATTTGCATGTTGAGAAATTGTCACGACTCTACAAAGCCTCAGTGAAAAACAATGATAACTTTATCATCTACAATAATAACTCGTTTCCTACTTGTATGGTGTTTAAAACCTTTCAGTTATACTGCGGGGGCCAGAAAACCTGTCAATGCCATGCAACATTTTTCTTTTCATTGAGTTCGAGGTCATTATAGACTAAGATCCTCTGAAGACAATTCATTTGCGATACCAAGAACAAGGACACGCCTAGCTGACAGATTGATCTCCAGTGCTGATCTAAGGTGGTGCAACTCTCTACCAAAAGAACACGTGTACAAAATGAAACATTCAAGAAAAGACTTAAATCATTTTTGTTTCAACAAACACTATCAATAAGTATTTGTCAGTACAAATAAGTCTGTGGTATAATTGTAAAGCGCAGAGGAATATGCCTTACAAACTCTGCGCTATATACATGTAATTGTTGTATTGTATTTTACCGGAGTTCTTGTTACCAGTGCTTCGTACAGTATTCTTCCATCGCCATTTGCTACTTTCCCACATAACTGAGAGAAGAATGAATCCTGCCGCACTGACTGCCATCAGTCTTAGAAAGAAATGGGAATTCCCCAAGCTGGGGATTCGAACTACCGACCTGTTTTTCAGGCTGGTAGGTTACCAGCTACGCTACCAGGGTTCGGCACAATAACAAACTTGATGTTTAGTCGTGCAACATTTACACTATATAACAATCTGACTACATTAATGTGGTATGCTCTCTCTCTCTCTCTCTCTCTCTCTCTCTCTCTCTCTCTCTCCCCTTTTGCTCAAGTATAAGTAAGAAAATTCGATTATCATATTGTCCGTTGTATTTTGTACTTCCTCTTCTGTTCACTATGGCGACTATGAAGCATTGACGGATATATGTCCTATTACTCTGTCTTTTTGCCCTCGACTGAAATCTTACGTTTGTTGCTGTAGATTATCAATATGTCAACTTTTTTTTTCGCCTCCTTTTACTCATTATTGGACAAATCAGGCATCCAAACCTACTTATGAGCGCGGCGTTACTTTTTCAAGGGGTCATTAGAGTTTATACACCCAACCCAACTCGAGCCAATACGAAACTACAACTGATTGCCAGAACTCGTCAAAATAGAAGGACACACCTGCGAACTGTTCTTACAAATCTGAGATAAAATTGTATGTAAACTTTCCAGTGGATCAGATAAAGAACCCCAGAAAATTCATAACACTAGGTACTTTCTTCTTCAGATACAACAAACGTTTTCGATTTAGTCCTTGTCTTTTGTTGTTGCTATTATCTATTTTAGTAAACCTTTTGAAATCATAAATGTATTACATACAAGTCGGGAATTGATTTTTTCTTTCAAGAAACAAAATGTACTTTGTACATTCAAATTCTTAGTAAAGCTATCACATTTCAGCCCTACTTCCTCTGTCAGAAAAATTGACAATACGAAAGGCCTTTAGTATCATTGTGATATCTATTTGTTTAGATGATTGTTAGTACATGTATGTGTGTGTAATTTTTCAACCATGGCTAACTTTACCATGCAAATCAAACCCGATAACTGCTATTTGACCGCTATGTAAGCCAATTAAATTATAAGAGTTTGATCCCTTTGGGCCGTGAAATCGATCACATACGGATTGGTATATTGACTGGCGATCTCTGCAAACCCTTTCAAGGTTTCAATTTATTGGAAAACAACTCTGCAGGATATATCCTTAGGTTGTAAACTACTGGGGTACCAAAATTATAAAATTCATTTTCCTTTCAGGTCTTACAATTTGACCTACCCCAAATTTTACCGAAACAAAGCGTTTGAAAACTTTTGGTCAACGATGGAAATGCTGGTGACCAGCATTTGCTCTTTTTCCAACAATGTCTTCACGCCTTAACTGATACAAATTCCATAATTTGAGCCATATTTATCGTGTTGTCTACAATTGATTTTAAATTGGGGAAGTCATACATTGCCAATTCCTGAAGAGTTTGAAAAAAATTAACCCTGCGGGACAAGTTTATTATGATGGGACAAAAGCCGAGGTGGGGGGGAGGGGACGAACGCTTGAAATATAACAGTATGTACATGTATTTATTACATCTTTGGAATTCAATTCCTGCTTTTCTTATCATTATATTAAATTTAATCTCTGATTTTTTTCATAGTTTTATTAACAAAAATGGTACAATAGTAAAAATACCTCGGTTGGATACATTTTTGAAAAGTTACTCGCAAAGCTAGGGAAAGTACGAAGAAGTTTCTCTTATTACAGTGTTTTTGAAAACATTAATCTCTGCCCCGCCGCACAGAGCTGTTGCATTCTGAGCAGACAGCATTTTATTGTAATGGTTTTGTATGGCATCGTCACAAATGTATATTAGGCTGGGGAAAGTGAGGTGGGGGATCACACCACACGGGTATCGTCTGATCTATCATGAACAACACAACCGAATACAATTTTACTTATTAACCTTTATGGTCGACAGGTCAATTCTGTTTTAAATAACTTCGTCACTTTTTGAGAACACGTCAGTGGTTTTGTGAGCACACGGTAGACGGAAATGAGTCTGCACATTGTGTTGAGACATTGTGTCTCCAGTGAAGTCAGAAAGCTTATTTATTGTTCTTTAATTTGGTATAATTTTCATTCATTTAGAAAATAAACTTTTGGCCCTTTTACAGTTTTTTAAAGCAGCTATCCTACTTTTGTCTTTTTCCCAGATTGTCCGGATTGTGCCGGAGTTCCCCGATGATGACCACGTCTCACTGTTAGATAAGACGCCTATCGGGAATCTTGATTGTGTTACGTGATGTTATACATTAACATACGGACCCCATGCTGTGTTTAAGATATACAAATACCTACATGACTGCAGTTTATACCCAGGTTGTTTGATCATGACAGTAACCCTGTGAAATATGCATTAAGTATCCTATAAATCTGATATAACACCAGACTTTTGATATTTATGAGATTATTTCTAAGGATTTAAAATCAAGTTTATCAATATTTTGAATAAGGAATTCTTCATTTGCTAATTATTTCCACTCTTTAGCTTTTAGATTCAAATGTGTGATGATTAATGCCATATCAAAAGTACTTTATGCCGACAACTCACATATTCATGTTTCCTTGCTATTTTCAAGCTGACCACATGCATTTTCTCCCTTTCATGTGTTTTCAAAAGCTTTCTTTCTCAGGGTCGCAAACCAGTAGGATAATTTGCTAAGGTTCTTGACTGGCAAATAAATCGAATTTTCCAGTTAATAATTTAAAACTTTTTACAATATGGACAACTTTTGACTTCACCAGATTAAAAGCAAATTCAGACAATGAATTAGGTATAGTTCAAATGATATTTTTGACTCTGAAAGAGTATAAAACATTGTGGGAAAAGAAGAAAATGCTGTTTAATATTGTGGGAAAAGGAAACAACGCTGGCTACTGGCACTTTCTCCTTTTCTCACAATGTTTTCAAAAGCTTTTATTTCAGGACCGTTAAAACTCGGGAGTGTGTGGTACGGGTAAAATCCATACTACCAAAACGCCGAATTTTCTACTGATTTCAGTCACCTGTTGATATTGCGATGTCAAGGATTTTTTTTTAACCAAAAAAAATTCGACATATAGAATCGATTAAGCCCAAGATCAGACTGCTTGTTTTGTACAGTTTGCTACTGATCTAGTGAGTGCGTTTTTGATGCACTTTATAATTGGTCTATTATTAGACCACTTTGTCTGATAAATAGTAATAATCTCAGTCTTCTTAAAAAATACAGAGAGAGAAAAAAATGCAATTAAAAAAAAAATCTACAGTAAACAATAAGAAAAAAAAAAACTTGGGGAAATAGCAGGTTTTATAAATCTCTTAAAAAGTTTTAACAGATGCAAATAATATGAACGTACATGTATAAAAATGATAAATATATTATAACATTGGACAATGCGTAAAAACAGGACCCAAATTCAACAGAACAATAGACAAGGTTGTCATATCATCTGTTTTTATATTCCTTTTATCCGCTGCACAATCCTTTAGTCCAGTCTTAAAATCTCACTTAAATCGATGCAGCATTTTTATACAAAAAATAACGATAGTGCCGTTTTTAAACTAAAATGGACGCAAGTTCCCGTTGTAACAAATGTAAACGAATACTTAGATTGTAATCACAACAAAACAGAGAATATTTCAACACGTTATAGATTTTTTTCTAGAAATGTATTTTTAAGTTATTGAGCGTCAAAAAGGATGAAAGGGCGAATTTCTAAAACTTTTCTCTAGAAATAAGAAGGAGAATGGGTCAGTGACTTTAAATCAAAATGGACGCAACTTCCCATATTGCTACAGTAATTAAAATTATATTGAAGTAAAGTAGAGATATTATAGAATACTTCTAGGCGTTATAGATTTTTATCATTTTAGACAAAAAACGTGTTTTAGTCGATCAAAAGTTTTTTCCTTCTGAAATTCTATGTGACGGGAAATCCTTTGGGACCGGATTATCGATAAATTCCAAGGGTAGTAATTCTTGTTCGACCTGCACGATAAAGTTGGGGATGTTTTTCAGCACTAAGTAAGAATTAGATTGCTTAAGCGGATGTTGTAGATCAAATCTAGTAAATATTGTCTTCAACTACTTTTTGTGCTTTTATTGGTGCACATAGGTATGCACGTTAGAGTTTTTATCTCTACAATTTACCTACTATTAAAATGGACTACCTTTTACCAGCTCATCTAAGCACGAATTGCTAAGAGTGACAGCTCATCGTTTTGTCATCCTGTCTGTCCTACTGTCCATTAAAATTATAATATAAATATATACAATATACAATTGAATCAAATTATTTTGTTTTAGCAATGCCCGTATGGCAGGGGCTTGGGATTGTTCATCGGACCAAAATTTCTGTGATTGCGCGAATGGTAAAAACCTTGACAATATTTTCTCCAAGAACGAGAGGCTGTACATCCTTGAAACTTGACATGGATATTCTGTAGCATGGCTTATACAAAGATTCGTCTTATAATCATCCTAAGTTTACCTTTTTTTTTTTTTTTTTTTAGCGGTCAAATTTTAGGCAATTGTGTTATATATATTTATCTAGAGATAACAGAAGTTATTCCAGTCAAGAACTATATGGTCGAGAGATTCTGTACATTTATTTTGTACATACATGTACATACTCGTCTATACTAAAATTGTTATTAGACATAGTTGTTCAAATTATGTCCCTAGGGTTCGAGATAGACCCAACCGGGGATTACACACGTGACTGAAAATAAGTCATAAAGAAATCTGAAACATCTTGTCTGAAAAAAATAAGCCCCCAGTGCTTATATTGGTTTCATGTATTCGACTGCAGATCCCCACTCCATTTGTTTAAATTGTGCCCTGTGGTCAGAGATGGCCCCGCCGCCCGAGGGGTCATATCTTTACAAAGCACCTCAGTAAATCAAAATCTTGTCCAGGACCATGGGGCCTCCAGCGATTATCGTATATGGAATAGTCCTTTTTTTCCCTCAAATTAGGTCCCTTAGTAGTCATATCTTTAACAAAGAGTCATATCATAGAGAGATATGTCTCAAGCTAAAAAGGCTAGAGTGTTGATATTTGGTAAACGAGGTTTTATTTTTTTTTTTTTTTTTTTTTTTTTTTATTTTATTTTTTTTTTTTTTTTTTTCCGGGGTGGGGGGGGAGGGGGCACGCATCACTCATGTTAAGTACACTGGTACTGAAAACAATAGAAAATGGATTCTGCGATACCTATTAAATCCTATAAGCTAGCAACATGATTGTCCAAAATGAAGTACATCCTGGTATGTAGACCATCCAATGCCAACAAAAAGAACAGATTAGCGAATTAATACAATCTCTGTGAATCACACTTCATGGCAGGTAGAGCTTGATAAGGAGGACATGCACAAACTTCCAATTTTCTGATAGCATAAACGTCAAAGTCACTGTAACTGAATATACATGTAGTAATTGGCGCACTCTTGAAAGTTCTCTGCTGGCCAGGGATCCCTTTGCCGGGTTAAGTTTCAGGCCTTGTTAACTCGGTAGAGCGCAAAGGACCACTATGGTCCTTTTCTCTTGTTTTACTTGTTTGAAGTGTTCTTGTGTAATAATGACTATCTCGCTCATTTTCTTTCAGTCTACACTAGTTTTAATCTGAAGCAATTAGGGGTCCTGCGTGGCTCGGAGTGTAGGATTTTTACTCAAGCGGATCTGGATTCGATCCACTCGGGCACAAGATTTTTCATAGGAGCGTACTCGGGCAAGAACCGTCCGAGCCACAACGAGCTATGCCGTAATGAAACTGAAATAATGTGAAACGTACGTTAAACAACATTCAATCAGTCACCTCAATCAATTAAAAAAGATACACAAATGGAAGCAAACCGCCCCCCCCCCCCCCAATATTTTGTTTCCGTACATTTCAAAAAAGTACGGCTGAAATTTTCTGTTTGCAGCAGACAAGAAGAATATTTCTTTGTAAGGAAATACCTCAGTACCAGCCACCTAAAGTATCCCAGTTACCAAATTTAGCCTTTAACGAGACCCCCGGAAGTATAAAATCTATCCCATAACCTGTATTCCATCCTTGGCACCTGTTTTGAGTCCTATATTTACCATGTATTAACTACCGTGACGATCCATGGCCTGCTGAGATGTCCACTCAACAAAATACAAATCTGTGAAAACCAATGACAAACAATCTTACCAGACGAAGAAATCCTTTGCTTTACAGTCAAAACAAGTAAAAGCTACTTACCTTTGTAACTGATGATATGGAGATGTCCTCTTTCGTAAGTATTCAGTTCCAAAAGTACAAACTCTAGTGATTAACAACCGTATCAGATGTTATTTCACAGCTCCAACATCATGGCAGACTTTCGACCAGCAAGATTACACAAGGAAACATAACTCTATTTGACTGTTGTTGTTATTGTTGCTTACATGTATTTTTCATCTAGGTTCTTTCATGTATTTCAGGAATATTAGTTAGTATTACTTTGGTTAATTTACTAGTAATAGTCAGTGTACATTTGCTACCTCCAGATTTTGTTAGCGTAGCCATTTCAAAATATTACCGCAGAGTAACTGCAGGAACTATTTTCAGTATTTGTACAGCCTGTTTGTTTTAATGTGATTGAATTTTGATCTTGCATTATTATTATTATTATATTGTTTTAAGAGTAATTTTAGCTTCTAGCATGAATTAAGCAGATACCAACATGATGCATCTGTCAAGAAGAGAAATTGTGTTATTTCACGTCGAGTATCCTTGCTTTTTGTCCTAGGTATGTTTTGGCATCTGCTTACTTTATTTAAGTTCTGCTGATCTCATATGCAGTACATTTATGTAAAGAGCTGTTTATACATTTTTGTTTTAAGACTATGCCATGCTTATTTGTAAGAGGGTAAATCACGATGCTTTCATTATTCTGTATGCTGATTGGCTCGTTCTGGTCAGGTGACCAGTCTTGTAAAGTTACATAAGGCGGCAGATTTCAAATGTCGGCATCTTCCTCAGATCACCTGAGCTGTAAACAACATAAAGAAAACTTCGAAACCACGACATGCTAGAACCTTCTAGGTAATAAAAAGGTTCCAAAAAGGATTTCACATATTCAGCTCTAGTCTTCTGTCCAAGGACAATAATCAACAATTTGAAAGCAGACATCTTTTGAAGATTAATCTGATAGACCAGACTGTTACATACGGGAGTCAAAGAAATGAAGTAATGTCAAGCCATATGCCTTTACCAAAAACTTGCTTTGTATCCATACCAATGTTTCAGATGGTGATTGAATAATTTTATCATTTATCTGAGGAAGATCCTGTCGCATAGGTCACGTCCCTGGTATTCATATGGTTAACTTTGAGCCTTTAGCCTATGAAATGTACTTTTATGCCTTGCCATAACATTGGAGGGAGGGGGAGAGAGAGAGAGAGAGAGAGAGAGAGAGAGAGATTCAATGGAGTGGGAGTACCACTGCACCCACATATTTCATACCACCGTTAATAAAATTGAGAAACCACGTCGAGTGAACTTCCTACTGAGAGATAAACTCGTGTCGTATTTCATTTATTGTTCCACCGTGTTACCAATTTTCCAACCTTACTATAAGGACCTTCAGCCAGACAGCTGAACCCTTACAACTTAGTGTCAGAAGTGGGAGCCTCATTCTATTTTTACAGAGGGTCCAGGATACGAGCCCATACCTACATATGACTACAGAAGACCTGTGCGACAGTACCTTATTGTCTGCATTCAGGGACTAAAGTAGCAGATAAACCTGTATATATTGTTTTTACAACTTTTTTTAACTTTTATTAGCTAGATCTAAAAAGTTAAAATGACCGACTCCGACTTAGAAGTATAATTCAATCTCAGAGAAACCGTAACTGTTGATGATGAGCCCGATCATTAAACACTAGTGCCTGAAGAAGAGGAAGAAAATGTGACTAATAATTTCTCCAATGTGGAGAACTCTCCTGATGAAATAGACCCCGTTAATGACCCTAGTACCGATGAAGAAGGAGGGGGAGGGGATGACATTATTACCAATGCTACAGAGTTGACTTCTATGCAAAAGACTAGAAAGGCAATACAGGGGCCTCCTTTTAGCTAAACAACAGAGGGGAATCCTACACAGTATTTTCCATCAGGAGACAGGAGAGTACAGAGAAAAACTTTTGAAAACACCAGACTTTACCTAGAAAGTGACTCAGACATCGATGATCACACCATGCCTCACTCCCACCAACAGAGATCATATGTAGCCAAGAGGAGAAGGTCTGTCGATAGCCAAGAGTTTGGTACACATTACCGTCATACGCCAGCTTTTAACCATGTTGCAGGGCCAAACAAAGGCACTGAACCATTCACTCATTATATGCGAAGACCAAATAATTACAGAAGACATACTTCAGCACGATCTTCGACCCTTCCTATCCTTAAACCAGACGTGTTCAATGGTGAAGAAGATTGGGACTCATATTTTTCCCACTTTCAAAACTGTGCTGACCTTGGTCGATGGTCTGATCATGATAAAGCTCTGACACTTGCCTCTTGCCTGAAAGGACCAACCTTTTATCTTGTTTTAAGAGAACCAGAGAGAAGATCATATTCTGTCCTTGTCCAGAAGTTAAACGAGAGATTTGGAAGTTATTTGACCAAATTTGAAACTAGAAGACGCCTGGTTGGTGAGACTTCTGCCTCTTATGGAGACGATCTTCACCTCATAGCCCAAAGAGTATATCTAGATTTAGGCCCTGAAGCACAAAATAAGCTTGCCTTTCATCAATTTTTCAAAACTATAAGTCCAGAATTGAAATACAGATGTACTGACAGAGGTTGCGGAACAGTTGAAGAAGCCGTTGAGATTGTCGAGAGGTATGAATCAATTATAGGAACTGAAGAGAAGAAAAAGAGCAATGTGAGAGCTATTAGTACCACTAACCCAAACAGCAAATGCCACAGTGAAGGCCAGATAAGTTTCCAGGAAAAGATAGAAGAATTGACAAAGCGCCTAAAGAAAATCGAGTCAAGAGTTACATACAAACCAAAGAGGAAAGCTCCTCCTGCTGACTACACTAGTTGTTTCAACTGTGGTTCCCTAGAACACTATGCTAAAGAGTGTCCTACAAAACCTGCCCAAGATAGGAAATGGTCGGAAAACTCCAAGCTGCTGGCTTGAGCGAGCCAGGGCCAGTGGAATCTTTTGGATCGTTAGAGAAAAAATTTTACTGAAAGAGTAGGAAAGCTAGCAACCAGACAAAAACCTATGGGATAATGGACTTTATAGGAGTTGATTTTTGCTGATGAATTTTTGTTTTTAATAGATAATGGTTCCTCTGCCACATTGTTGTCCAAGAATGTATATGATAAGCTCGATATAAGTAATACATCACTAATGATCCCCCTTAGTGACAAAATGTTGGGAGCCAACGGTCAGGAGACCCAGATTTTTGGAAAGATAACTTTGCCACCGTCCTTTGGGAAAGCCATTTTCCACGCTGATGTAATAGTATGTGACATCATACCTGATGGTATTCTAGGCCAAGACTTTCTATTGAAGCATGCCAGCAGGACTGATTATAAAAGCCTTAATATCAGTACAGAGCAAGGATCCATAAAATGTTGGATCGGGGGAGAAGCTGAGGCCAGAAGCCGAGTTTTTACCTCAATAAGGTCCATATACAACCAATGTCATCTATGAATGTTGGAGTTAGATTAGAAGAATCACATAATTTCCCAGAACTAGCACTTATTATGGCACCTCATGAAGCAAAAAGCAATACAAGATTACTTGTTGCTGAGGGAATAGTTGAAACTAAGAACCCTACAATGTATGTCAGACTCATTAACCCAACAAGAGAGGCTGTAAATTTACCCAAAAATGTTCCAGTTGGAATATGTGAATCTTTGTTTGAAAATCATACTGCCTGCAAACAAGCTTCTGCCGACCCCAAAAGCCAGGAAGAATTACTAGACCATTTAGTTGACCTCTTAGAGAGAAGTAGCACTTACTTACACAATGACCAAGGGCAAAATCTTTCAAAACTACTCTATGATTACCAGCATGTTTTTGCCAGGTCATCAGAAGATCTAAAGAAGAAAAAGTTGTGCACAAGATAAATACAGGAAGCGCTAAACCTATTAAACAACCTCCAAGAAGACAGCCACTTGGGAAGCAGAATATTGAAAAGGAAGAAATCCAGAAGATGCTTAGGAAGGGAGTCATAGAACCATCCAATAGCAGTTGGGCCTCTCCTGTTGTCTTGGTAACCAAAAAGGATGGATCAACAAGAGTCTGTGTTGACTATCGAAAACTGAATGACTGCAGTCAAAGATGCTTATCCAATTCCAAGGTTAAATGAATGCTTGGATGTATTAGCTGGTTCAAAATGGTTTAGTTGCATGGACGTTAATTCTGGATTCTGGCAAATTGGACTGGACAAAAATGAAAAGGAGAAGACTTCTTTTGCTACTGGACTTGGTTTATACCAATTTACAGTTATGTCTTTTGGTCTCGATAACGCTCCATCTACTTTTGAAAGACTAATGGAAGATGTAATAAGGGGACTTCAGTGGAAAGAATGTATGGATTATTTGATTGTTATATCCCAGACTTTTGATGAAGGTCTTGTAAGACATGTGTTTAAGCGCTTAGAAACAGCCAACCTAAAACTAAAGCCATCAAAATGTGTCAGAAACAAGTGAATTTTCTGGGTCACATCGTGTCTGAGAATGGTATTTCAACTGACCCTGAAAAGACTGAAGCTATTAAAGCTTAGAAAAGACCTAGTAGTAAAAAGCAAGTGCGCAGTTTCTTAGGACTTTGTTTTTACTACAGAAAATTTGTTAAAGGTTTAGCTGCTATTGCCAAGCCATTTCACAAGCTTTGTGAGAAGAAAACTCCATTCCTATGGTCAGATGAAGCTGAAGCAGCTTTTGAAAAGCTTAAATCCCATCTAGTTTCATCACCTATATTAGCCTATCCCGTACTTAGAAAGAAATTTATCCTGGACACAGATGCCGGTGAATTTGCTGTTAAAGCTGTACTGTTCCAAAAACATGAGGACGAAGAGCGAGTTATAGCGTACATGAGTAAAAGTCTAAATGCACATGAAAGAGCCTACTGTGCCACCAGAAAAGAGCTACTTGCTGTTGTTACTGCACTGAAAAAGTTTCATATATATCTTTATGGACAGGAGGTCCTATTAAGAACAGACAACTCGGCAGTAGCTGGAAGAAAAACCTGAAAACTCCAACCGGTCATATGGCAAGATGGCTTAAGGAACTTGGTACCTACAACCTAGTTGTTACACATCGCAGAGGAAAGAAAGACTCAAATGCTGATGCTCTCTCCAGGAAACCATGTAAAGTTTGTCAAAAGTATACAGACAGTGAGACCGAAACTGTCCTTGAAGATTCAATCCAATGTCGAGAAAAATTCAGAGCAGTTTCTAATTCTGAAAGTGTAGATGTTGAGTCTGACTTATGGCATCCCGATACAATAAGGAGTAAGCAAATGAATGATGATACTGTTGGATTTGTCTTCCAAAGGTTAGAGCAAGGTGGTAGTAAACCTGAGTGGGAAGAAGTTGCGGATAGATACCCAAAGCTAAAGACCCTTTTGAGCCAATGGGATAGATTGTTGATTTCTTCCTCCATGCTTTACAGGAAATGGGAGACCCAACCTCATTCTAAGCTTCAGCTAGTAGTCCCAAAAGATCTTCAAACCAGGTTTCTTGAGATGAACCATGACATACCTTCAGCAGGCCATTTAGGTTGGAAACGAACATTAGAGAGAATTTCAGAGAGCTGCTATTGGCCCGGTGTGAAGGCAGATGTTCAAAATGACTGTGAATCCTGCGATACATGTGCAGCTCGAAAAGCCAGTAAAACCAAAAGAGCACCCTTTGGACAACTTCTTACTGGGGCACCAATGGAGAAAATATCAATGGATATCCTCGGGCCTCTTCCTCTAACTCCAAAAGGAAACAAGTATATCCTTGTGATGGTTGATGAGTTTACAAAATGGACTGAAGCTATTCCCATGCCTAAACCAAGAAGCAAGCACTGTAGCAAAAACCTTTGTTGATGAATTTATAAGCAGATTTGGTGTACCTCTTGAAGTCCATACAGATCAAGTGCGAAACTTTTAATCCAGCCTATTCAGGCAAATGTGTGACCTTTTCCGAGTATAAAAAACGAGAACCACAAGTTTCAGATCTCAAGCCAATGGAACAGTGGAAAGATTTTTAAACAGGACACTCGTAAACATGCTTACTGCATACTGCAGTACAACCCAGAATCTATGGGATAACTACTTGTCACAAGTTATGATGGCCTTTTGATCAACGACTCATTCTAGTACCAAAATAACCCCGAACATGATGGTTTTGGGGCACGACATAAATATGCCAAGCCAAGCATTTCTGCCAAGGCCAGAAACGTATGACTCCACTGGTATTGATGAACATGTTAAAAATCTGCAAGAAGTTTTAGCTGATGCCCATGATACGGCACGTAAGTTCCTTAGGAAACAATCGATATACCGAAAGAAATTATATGACCGAAGTTCAAAGTCGAAGAATTTAAGCTACATTCATCTATATGGCTATATGATCCGGTGAGACATCCTCTGGTATGTACCAAGCTGTCAAACAAGTGGAAAGGTCTTTACCTAATCGAGAAGAGGATAGATGATTTGACTTACCTAATGCGTGTCTCTCCATCTAAACGGCTGAAGGCCGTTCATGTGGATAGAATGTTACCTTATAAGGGAAGGTCTTTACCGAAGTGGATGGTGCCACTTGTCCATACTGTTTAATATAACAGTCCCTATGTTTGTGTACAGTTGTTCCTTCTGTGATAATGTAAATGTTGAGTTGCAAGTTTGTCCCCTGCAAAGCCTTGGTTCCTTTTTATATTCCCTTATCTTTATGTGGCTTTTACTTGTCTGTAAATGTGTCCGGGACACATCGAAGTAAGTATACATTGGGAATGTATACCAGGTATATCGCGGATATACAAGAAGTCATTCCCTTATCCATGCTGTTTCAGTAGGGCCAAAGGGAGGCTGTGTACTGTACATTGGTACATTGGTCTGGTACATTGTACTGAGCAGCATACCTTATAGTTGTACAGGCAGAGTGTGAAGGTAGCCACTGATGTAATGCCCACATATCGTTAATATCCTATGTTACCGCAGTCGTCAAACCCGTCAGTCAAATGTTTACATTGTACGCGAACCGTTTTAAGTATACCGGTAGTTTCCGCCGAAACCAGTTTTTACTTTGACCAAAAGCATGTCCATATGCTTCCGGAAGTTAATGTTCCACCCTTGGTCTGAAAGAAGTGTGTAAGAGACTAATTCAAGCAAAAATCAATTTTCAAATATAATTCCGAATCATTTTACCTAAGATTTCCCCTGTTGTAAGCCTTCATGTCAAATGATGAGAATCCAGAACAAACAAATCAGACTTGCTTTTTCCTTTCTTTACAGTCCGAAATGTTTGTCTGCTAGGATTGCGAAAAGACTTGTCCAATAAACGACACCTTGAAGGTTCATATTGCCATCCATGGCTTCACGAGAGTCTTTTGCCCATGGTGCTTTGACCAGCAAAGACATTATAGACGAATGGTTGACCTCCACCAGCATGTTAAGAATGCGGATCCATCGACTTTCAAGAAAGAAGGCGAAGTACAATTCCTGAAGGAAAAGAGCGGTTTTTACCAGGCAGACAACCCAAAGGAGTACAGAAGGGCCATGGGCTTTGTGCTTCTAGATGTAACTCCCGCTGCTGTTTTCCTGAAGGAGGCTGTGGAGGACTGGTGTAAGAATTTTAAAGGGTGGTGAAAAGACCTTTGACTACGTGGCGCCAGCTATGGGCCCAGTTTGGCGGGATCTTTTCTCCAGAATAGGAACTATCCCTTGATACGGTATACTCCATCGATCTAGAGGCGACAGGGGCGACAGCAGTCATGTATGGTCCCACTGGAGATGGCTGGTCCGCCTTTAGGAGGATCACTTTCACAGAGCCAAGAAGAGGGAGCGGCTCCTAGGGCGGGTGAAAGCCATTTCCAGTAAATCCACATACCCACCTCCACCAATGTTCTGGGAGGAAGAAAACACCGAAGGCCAAAGGTTCCTCCATCGCATGGTTGATGCCTTAGGGATGCAGATCGTAGATGTGGAAAAGGTAGAGAAGCGGAAGATCTGTAAGATAAGGCCCCTTGACACAGAAACACCTCCAGGACCAACAGGTGACAAGGCGGAGGACATTCTTGATGAACCACCTGCTGAAAAAGAACATATACAGCCCGATTTCACCCCTCTCCCTCAGACTGACGAGCACTCCAAACAAATCCAAGAGAATGCCGGACAAGTGACAGACATGGTGACCGCTCTTCCCACAGAGACCCCTCCAACAGCGAACACGACAAGTCTACAAGAACGAGCACTAGCCCTTTTAACCACAGGTGCCATGCCCCTTTTGCTACCAGCAAGAAGAGACTGGATGACTGGTGTGGAGATACATCTGCCTATTCCAGATAGTTTGTCCGTATGGCCCCCGGCAGGATGGAAAACGATGTCCGCCGACATAAAGCTTCTTCTTTGGCAAACAGTCTCCACCCTGCTGGCAACTATAGTTTTCCAAGCTATCCATGAGGATCGAGGCCTTCTACTTGACACATTCCAGTTTCTCGCACTCCCTGGTACCAGAGAAAGGAAATTTGTGTCCTATTCCGAGATGATGAGACATTCAAGTTTTACCACTACTTGAAAGACAGCTGCTGGTGAATACCACTTATCGGATGCAAACACCCTTATCCAACAGTTCGAAGCTGCACGTCTATCAAGTCATAAGTCTGAAATGTACAACCTACTTATCAACGCCATAAAAGAAGTTCCTTTGCGCATCCGGTAATTATGTTCTAAAATCCAGGAGAATTTTTATAGTTAAGTTGGGGGAGTGTAAGGAAATACCTCAGTAAAAGCCATCCAAAGTATCCCAATTACCAAATTTAGCTTTTAACCAGACCCCGGAAGTATAAAATCTATTCCATAACCTGTATTCCATCCTTGGCACCTGTTTTGAGTCCTATATTTACCATGTATTAACCACCATGACGATCCATGGCCTGCTGAGATGTCCACTCAATAAAATACAAATCTGTGAAAACCAATGACAAACAATCTTACCAGACGAAGAAATCCTTTGCTTTACAGTCAAAACAAGTAAAAGCCACTTACTTTTGTTAGCGTAGCCATTTCAAAATATTATCGCAGAGTAACTGCAGGAACTATTTTCAGTATTTGTATAGCCTGCTTGTTTCAATGTGATTGAATTTTGATCTTGCATTATTATTCTATTGTTCTATGTGTAATTTTAGCTTCTAGCATGAATTAAGCAGAAACCTACATGATGTATCTTTCAAGAAGAGAAATTGTGCTATTTTACGTCGAGTATCCTTGATGCGGAAGTTCACAATTTCTCTTGTATTCTTATGCACAGGTTTTATTGCACCTGCTTTTTGTCCAAGGTATGTTTTGGCATCTGCTTACTTTATTCAATTTCTGCTGATCTCATAAGCAGTACATTTTTGTAAAGAGCTGTTAATTTATTTATGTTTTAAGACTATGCCATGCTTATTTGTAAGAGGGTAAATCACGATGCTTTCATTATTCTGTATGCTGATTGGCTCGTTCTGGTCAGGTGAACAGTCTTGTAAAGTTATATAAGGCTGCAGATTTCAAATGTCGGCATCTTCCTCAGATCACCTGAGCTGTAAACAACATAAAAAAAAAAAAAATTCGAAACCACGACATTCTAGAGCTTACTAGGTAATAAAAAGGTCAAGCCATATGCCTTTACCAAAAACTTGCGTTCTACCCATACCAGTGTTACAAATGGTGACTGAATAATTTTATCATTTATTTGAGGAAGATCCTGTCGCATAGGTCACGTCCCTGGTATTCATATGGTTAACTTTGAGCCTTTAGCCTATAAAATGTACTTTTAAGCCTTACCATAACATTGGAGAGAGAGATTTAGAGTTGGAGTACCACATATTTCATACCACCGTTAATAAAATTGAGAAGCCACGTCTAGTGAACTTCCTATTGAGAGATAAACTCGTGTCGTATTTTATTTATTGTTCCACAGTGTTACCGTTTTTCCAACCTTACTATAAGGACCTTCAGCCAGACAGCTGAATCCTTACAACTTGGTGTCAGAAATGGGATCCTCATTCCAATTTTACAGAGGGTAACTACATTTACTAGTACTAGGACTAAATTTGCTAGTATTAGGACAATCTCATGATCGAAAGCTACTTGTCTACAAGTACTCCTTCCCAAGCCTCAAGAACAGTTTTACCCAAGGGATGCCCGTCTCCGATTTTGCTACATCACAGATGTATACTTGTCATGATCTGAGTTGGGTTTCCCCAGATCATGTCTCCTTGTTCGGCTCCAGGGCGGTTGGGTAGTATCGGTGATGAACCATATTAAACAAACATTGCAACACAAAGAAAGCTAATCGTGTTCTTTCTGATTCTGATTCAGAGTCTGAGATTTCTTTTCATAAAACCTCAACATTTGCTCGTTTCATTGTAATTGACACAGTTGACTCATGCAATCCCATTACAAAACTTTCTCCTTTCGTAATAGAAAAGACAATCTCTTGCATTTTGGGAACACCAAAGTCAGTAAAAAAATTTTAAAATGACATCCTGCTTTTTCAATGTCTTTTTCAACAGCAGACCAAAAGTTTCCTGTCTCATAAAAAGTTTTTTAATCTGGATGTCAAGGTTTATCCATTTAAAACTCTAGACACCAGCAAAGGCGTCATCAGGTGTAAGGAGCTCTCCTACTAATCGGAAGTAATCTAAAAAAATATCAGGCTGTGTTCGAGGTCCAACGAATCACTGTAATCAGAAATGGTGTACGTAGGGATACAAATACCTATATCCTGACTTTTTTTCTTCACCCATTAAAATAGGATTACAATCTGTAAAGGTTGATGTGTATGTGCGTAATCCTCTGCATTGTTACAAAATGCAAGCGCCCTGACCCAGCCTTTTCGAGAGACTGTCCAGTCTGGAAGGATGAAAAAGAAATCATATCAATAAAATTTATGCAAAATCTTAATTTTTTGGAAGCACCGAAGATAGTTGAAAAGCGAAGAAATGACCAAACACTGTTGAATCATATGCAAAAGACTCATCTGCATCGTCTGGACAGGAACATTGCTCGACTTTTCGTCTTGTGAACTCTTGACTAAAAATTTCCGGAAATGGCAAATGAGCTAAAAAGCATAGTGCCAGACCTTCAATTGTCTGAATCTCCCATACAGACATAGCCTGCAAAAAAACCCAATAAATCCTCCTCTGTCCTCAAAACACAAGTCTCCTCTGTCAAAGTTACAGTAAAACCTGTACTAAAGAATAATAAATTTGTACCTGACTCTAAAGGACATAGTTCAACACAGAAACAACCACCACCCTCTACGAAGAAAAAACAACAAACTTCTAAACCACGAACTCAGCCAAAATCACCAAAGAAAAAGTCACCTGAAATGTAGAAGCCAAAAGCTTCCAGCTCCTCCAAAAACAAGATACCTGTCAAATGGGATTCATTACCTATTTCCAATAGGACCAGGACCATGAAGAACACATGGAAGAAGAAGAAGAATTGGAGGGAGAACTCTTCGATTCTGAATTCATACCGTCTCAAACAGATTGGGACAAGGATATAAAATCCTGGTCCACCTCAAAACCCGAGACTGAATTCATCGCCCATATAAATTCATTGGGTATATGAAACACCTACAGAACAATTTCATAGCTCATATTTACATTCGTTTTATGGGCATAATGGCTAACAATATCATACAGTGGAACTGTCGAGGTCTTAAGTCAAATCATGAAGAGATTTCACTTTTAATTAGTAACCACAGTCCTGTAGCAATTTGTTTAAATGAAACTTTTCTGAGGGAATCTGACATTGTCTCTCTCAAATGTCACTCAGTGTATAATAAGATATACAAGGAGGGTGATAAGGCCCAAGGCGGTGTGTCTGTTTTTGTGAGTAACAATATTTCCTGACAGGAGATTTTAATGGTCATAATAGGGGTAGCAGTGAAACCAAATCAAGGAGGTTTACAACTAAAAAACTTTATTTCCATTAACTCTTTTTCAATAATGAATGACAATAATTCAAACACGTATCTTCACCAAGCAACCGGGTCTTTCTTCTTCGTAAGTCTTTGAGGCATTTTGTTTCCAGACTAAATGGAATAACATCTAAAAAAAAAAGATTCTGGGACATATTCAGAAAGATCAAAGGTGGTGTTCATCTCCATTTAAGCATCTGTCTGCAAACAATACAAATATTGACAACCCTAAGAAATTGCAGATACTTTAGCCGACTTTTTTGTCAAAAGTCTTCCTCTGAGAACTACTCTGAAAAGTTCCAGAGGAATAAAATTACAGAAGAAAGGAAAAGGCTGAATTTCAAATCCGACAACCTTGAGTTTTACTATAAACTATTTTCATTCAAAGAACTCAAATCCGCTTTAGAAAAAGCCCAAGATTCCTCTCCAGGTCAAGACAAATTATCAATTCCTTAAGCATTTACCAGTTACTGTTCTATCAATCTTACTTGATAATTTCAATGACATTTGGCAAAAAGGTTATTTGACCTCCTCCTGGAAAAGAGCTTTAGTAATTCCAATTTCAAAACCAGGGAAAGATACTTCTGACCCAAACAGCTACAGACCCATAGCTCTCACAAGTTGCCTTCGTAAAACTTTAGAGCGAATGGTAAATACTCGTCTTTTTTGGTTTTTAGAAAAAAAATCTCATTGTTGATGTTCAAAGTGGATTCAGACGTCAGCGAGCGCAGTACAGCTGACCATCTTGTACCATTTAAAACTTTCCTTAGAGAAGCTTTCATAAAAAAGCAACATGTTGTATTTTGTGACCTGGACAGTGCTTATGATACTACCCGGAAATATGGATTTCTCAAGGATTTGCATAAATTCGGTCTCAGAGGTCGTTTACCTCTTTCTATATCTTCCTTTTTGAATAACCGCCTTGTCAGATGCAAGGAAACAAAAAATGGGTGTGTCACGAGGATGTATCCTCCTTGTCACACTTTTTAAGGTCAAAATTAACAGCATAATAAGGGCTATTAACCCTGGTGTGGGTAGTTGCTTATTTGTGGATGATTTTGTCATGTTTTAGATCAAGTCATATGGCCATCATTGACGACAACTTCAACAATGTCTGAACAAACTTCAAATATGGTCTGATGAAAACTGTTTAAAGTTTTCAAAGACCATAACAAAATGTGTTCATTTTTGTCAGATGCGAAGTCATCATCCCAACCCCGAGCTTGACAACACAAGAATTGAAGTTGTATCCGAATTTAAATTCTTAGGTATCATCTTTGAACAGATATTGTCTTTCTTGCCTCACATTAAAGCACTAAAAAAGAAATGCTACAAGGCCCTCAATCTTCAAAAAACCGTCGCTCATTCAGAATTGAGAGCTGATAAGAAAGTCCTTCTACGTCTCTATCGCTCCCTTATCAGCTCATATCTAGACTATAGCTCCATTGTAGACAATCTCTATGTTGACATGGATGCCATTTGTGAAAACAAAATTCCTGATACCCCTCCATGGTTGACTAAAGCTGTTGAATTTCGATTTGACTTTTCAGCCCAAAAGAAATCAACCACCATTAGAATCGTTTTCCAAAATCAGTATCGGGAAATAAAAGAACAGTACAACTCAAATAAACCCATATATACGGATGGCTCTAAGGATGGGTGTGCTGTATCAGCATCAGCAGCAGCAGTATTTGGTAAAAAAAAAAAGTAAAAAATGTCGCCTTCCTGACAACTCAATCGTTTCTGCTGAAGTGAAAGCAATCAATCTTGCTTTGAATCTGGCAGGAGAGAGTAGGTTTAACAGCTTTCTTCCGTTCTCAGGTTCTCTTTCTACCCTCCAGGCTTTCTATAACTAGAAAATTGAAAATCCATCTATTTGTGCTGTTCTTGAGACAATTTCCTCTTTCTCTGATACAAATAAGTGTTCTTTTTTGCTGGCTTTCTAGTCACATGGGTATTCGAGGCAATGAAAAGGCCGACGAAATTGCCAGGTCGACATTGCCTCTAGCCATTTCTCATTTTACAATAGCTTAATTAGATTTTAAGGCATCCATTTTACCTTTCATCCAATCTCTTTGGCAATCCCAGTGGGATGTTGATCATTTCAATAAACTTCATTCTATTAAACCAACCCTTGGCAAGTGGTACCCCTCTTACAGGTCCGTTCGTCGGGAAGAGGTGATAATCACAAGGCTTCGAATTGGATATTCTCGATTAACACACTCCTGGCTTTTAGCTAGATAAGATGCACCAGAATGTATTCAATTCAATATACATCTTACAATTAAACATTTTCTATTAGATTGCATGGACTTTCCACCAATTCGTGAGAAATACTAAAATGTTGACTGTATGCACAACCTCTTTGACACAGTCAACATTAATTAAATTATCACTTTCATCAAAGAGATTGGTCTATACAACAAGCTGTTATACTTTCTTAATTACCTTTCTAACCTGTTTATAAATCCATATTTCTACCACTTAACCCTTTTTATCCTCAGTTTGCATCTCCTTAATGGGAGGATTAGCTCTCTTGGGGGCATCTTATCTCATCAGAGAAAGGACCTCTTTAATGGGAGTGTTTTGACCCCATTGGAGGCTCCAAACTTTCTCTATCTTAAGCTCTCATTTCCTTAAAACTACTATTAATACAGTCTTAACTTTTTCATTTAAAACTTTTGAGTAGGCACGGCCGCCCAGGCACTCAGTATTATATTTTATGCACATTACACATGGTCCTTCTTCATTTAAATAAAGACACTTTTCACTATCAGTTCAACATTTTAAACAAAATGTTTTAATCACAATCTTCACTTCACCATTGTCAAGTAGATAGGGATTTTCCTGTCACTCAATATTAATGTCTTTAATACTTATCAAGACCCCATATAATCCTTCTTAATTCAACTCGTTTTATTGTTACCATTTTGTACAGAACTTTTTTGGCTAAAAGCCTACTTTGATCATCATTTTATACAAATATGCGCGCTAAATGACCACAGCTGTCTTGCGCCATAAAACAACATGCATTCATTCATTCTGAAGTTAATATCCATATTAATGACAGAGACATTACAAAAATGTCAAAATTTTGCTTAATGAAGACGACGACGCAGACAACAATGCAAGGGCCACGACACAAGCCGAACGTTTTCTTCGAAAGTAGTCGAGCTAAAATTAGACGACGTGGTAAGAGCAGTTTGCAGGATCTGCTATCTGCCTAATCAGATATATTGTAAAACAACACACCTCCACCAAACAACCATAAATTTCAACGTCCCTAAGAAAGAAGGCATCTGAAAACATCCAGAATAAAGGAAAAATTCATGGTAACCAGCATTTTTTCTCCGCATTTTCCCCTTTTCAGAAGTTTTACCTTTTAAGGGGGAGATTTCAAAAGTTTAACTACATTTCATTTGTCATTTGCATTTTTTTATATAATTGGCCTGCAACACGCGAAAAGGGACAGTCGGACATTTGCGTAAAGTGTCGTCTCGGATCAGCCTGCGCAGTCTACATTCGATTTTGTACTACAGTAGACATGCGCAAAAGAGAAAATTGCATAAGAACGGAAAGTGTCGTCTCGGATTAGGCTGCGCAGACTACGCAGCCTGATCCGGGATGACACTTTACGCAAATGTCCGAATGCTCCTTTTCGCGTGTTGCAGGCCAATTATATAAAGTGAGTCTACAATTTTGTGGTTAAGTAAACATTTCATCTTTACCACAAAATCCCGAGTTTTATCGACCTCGGAAAGAGTGCTGTTGAAAACAGTTTATCATACTATAAAGAAATTTCTCGTGATCTGATTGGATAATATGCCCCGAACATATAAATCATGTACACCGGCAAAACCAACGTAAAAGCAGTTTCCCTTTCGGGAGCCCCGTATACATGACTACACTTTCAACACAACATCCAAAATGGCGGCGTCGATCAAGATTAACATCAAGATTATGCACCAAACTGCACGTTTTACCAAGGTTTCAGTGATGTCAGTTCCCAGTGACGTCAGTTTTTATTCAATTGGGGCACTCAGAATGGAAATTCTACTTCGTCAGCGTACTCAAGTTTTGAAACCAAAAAACAGGTAAATTTCGCCCAACACACGTTGTAATGGTAAAACTTTGCAGTATGATAAATTCGTTGTACGGTCAGGTGGCAGGGGACTTGGAAACTTGTTCACGACTGTGGTGAATAATGTCGCCACTTCGCCTTCGGCTCGGGGCGACATAATTCACCACAGCCGTGAACAAGTTTCCAAGTTTCCTGCCACCTGACCATACAACTAATAATGTTCTTTAAAAGGAGAAAATGCTGATTACCAGCATTTTCTCCTTTTCTCAAAATGTTTTCTTTCCTTTCAAAAGCATTTTCTACCATTTTAGCCGCATGTGTTTTGTTCTCTGTAAATATTTTAAAGTTAAAAGAGTCCGAAATTCTGTCAACTGGTGTAAAGGTTCAACATTTATATTTTTTTCTTTTTTTCTTTTTCATGTTAACAGACGACAAAATGTCTGTTTCATTAAGCCTGTGTTACGAAGTATTATTAACCTTTACCAAAACAAAATCACCACATGTAGGTGCCAACGCTCTGCTGCAGTTGCTTTATGTGAAAATTCTAAACCAAAAAAGTTGCATGTGTCAAAATTAATTTGATCGTTATCTGCCCCTGTTGTATGGCTTCCCCTTGTGATTGTTGACAACTAGCCTAAGTTAAAGTATATTCAGCAATGACAGAGTTGTTGTAAAATATCAAAGTTCTTGAAATTTTTAAGTCGAAAAAGAGGCATAAATGTGTTTAAGATAATTTAATTGTAACCTGCCCTTGCTGTATGCTTCCAATGGTAATAGTTAACAACCAGTCCCTCAAAATTAAGAAATATGTTCGGACTACAAAAAAATTGAAGTTCCTGGTTCCTAAAACCTAAATTAACAATAGTTTAACTTGCAAGTAGATATGAGCAACCTGTTTAAATAAAAGATAATTCCAACTTACAGATGTATATCCCAAGTTAAATCCAACACTTTTCACTAATTCTGTATCCACAAAGCCACAAGTCTAACTTCAAAATCCAAATCACCAAGTAAGTCTCTCCTATTTATATCAGCTTGGAAAATTCTAGATTAGTCTTTTCTAGAAATATGACAACAAGCTATTTATAGAAATGGATTGATAAACAACTTGTTTACTTACAATCCTGTTTCTAAAAATAACCACAATGAAAAACCAATGAATGTTCTTCATATATCTAGAATATTCTCTATTCAGAGTGATAATGAAAACAGGTTACATGTATATCCTATTACATAACAATGTAAAGTAATGACTGACTACCTTTCACATTGCGGTTTTATTTCTTTAAAATAGTAGACCCCTAACGCTTCTAGTGCAATATGGAATAAAATTTCTTGTTAGTTGATAATAAGTATTTATACTGATATAATACTTTTGCACATTTTTAACCGATCACCAATTCTTTAGATGTCTATCTTGAAATTATTTGTTGATACTTTTGTTATTTTCCTGAAAAGGGAGGTAATTATTATCTCTCTTTGCGGTGAGAATATAGTGGTTTTAGATTTATAAATGATAATTCTAAGAAGGAAAAAAAGGAAAAAAGTGGCTCGGTTAAAGTAGTACAAAAATACTCATTTTTAATCATAGCAAATTTTGTAGGATAATATTATAGTGGAAATAGCTGTTTTCCATTAGGGGTTTACTACCTTAAAGTTTCACTAGTAGTACTCTAGGAAATTGCACAAACTTTCTTTAACTCATAATCAAATGACAAAACTTTAGACTAAATGTGATCGAAAATTTGAAACAGTAGAAAACATGGTGGTTTCCAACATTTCCTATTTTTCTACAATGTCTTTTAAGCGCCTTATGTTTACTTCGGTGTGGTTTGTTTGGTTTAGAGTTAAAATGGCCTATTACATGTAGTTTAAAATAAATCATTGTTGATGTCCAATGACAGACAACGTATCCTCTACAATAGCCCCCCGCCCCTCCCGCAATCTTAATGTGTTCATTTGAGTTAAAAATGATATGCATTAAACAATGACAAACTACGTCCTTACTAAGTCTTGCGACGCTTATATTTACAAAATTGTAAAATAATGATCTACTACATACATAAGTTTTGAACAGACAATAAGTTAACTTATAAATATCATCTTTCGTGATTGATATTTTGATTTTTGAACAGACATCACAGAATTTAAGGAAACATTGTTACAAAAGTGACCAGTTTTCCGGTTACCGATTTACCACTTAGCCTTTCACCGAACTATCCCGTGTTTCAACGACCATCGAGAATAAAGCTTCTAGAAGCTTTGTTGAAATGAAGAAAACGCCTGGCGAACTAATATTTTCTCCTTTTCCAGTATTGTTTTCTACCAACTAACACAGAGCTATGGCTACTTGAATGCTGGTAGACGTCCAAAAGAAAAAAAAACACATGTAAAGTAATACAGGTCTAGGTCATATGGTTATTAGCAAGAATATTTTAACTGTGTACCTGGAATGTGGAGAAGAAACATATAAGCTTTGCTTGCATTCTAATCCATTCCGTTTTTTTTTTTTTTTTTCCTATTGATTTGTCTCTAAATGGTTGTAATTAATTGATGAATGAAATATGTTTAAACTAAGAATATTTTCAAATTTTCCTCCATATAAAGCTGCAAAGTACTGCAAAAAACAATCCTAGGAAACAGCAGCATTGACGACGACGACAACCACAACAACAGACGCTCGCCTATGCATACATCACTGACAAAGCTAGTCGGCAGACCTTACTGCGTAAAATTCGACCGATCAAGATGGGACCATGGTAGTTTTAATAGAGGACGAAATTTAGAAGGCCGATCTAAGGTGTTTTGCAAAGGCACATTTTCTATGTGTCTCGCAATGTTTTCTTTACTTGATTTACATTAGTTCTACTGGTATATTTTGGTGGATATTCTCTCGTCTATTTCTTTGCATAAGCAAAACTTGCATCGACCTTTTACAAAACAATTACATGGCTAATGAGCCTAAGGGGCAGGCTTTCTGAAACTTAGTGGGAAAAGCTGAAAATGCTGTCTAGAACAGAAAAAAATCCAGGTTAAACCAACACACTGTCGTATCCGCTCGATTTCTATTCTCCTTAAGGATTTTAGAACAAGCGGGTGTCTACTCAATAATTTTTTCACCTCTTTACAACACAGTGTTGCGATGCAAGAGATAAGCGGCCGTGAATATCGCTGTGTAAAAATCTAACTACACTCGTTTTCTGTAATCTGTGCATGGTGGTATAACGCCAATAGATCTATCTAGATTTATATAGGCAAACTTGTATGGTATATTAATATCTCTCTCACCCACTCTCTCTCTCTCCCATTGCAGTTTAAATAAGAATATTTCTTTCATTGTAGCAATATGTCGGTGTATTACCTCGTAAAATTGCCATGGCGACCAAGAGGCATATTTGCCTGTATAGCTTGTAAACCGATCCCCGTTGTACATAGACATAGAAATCCAGATCTATACTTATATAAAATACAGGCTTTTGTGACGATTGTTTTCATCGAAAAAGCTGGATTTGCTGTATTAGCCACTCGGAATGTCTTTTATATAACACATCTGGACGTGATAGATCGGTTACCGCTATTGATGTAGGTTATCGATTATTTCGTGTTTATCATATAACCTCCCTCGTTTGAGTGTAATATACCCATTACGAATATTTTTTTATCACATAATCCTCCTCCGACGGTGTATTAAACCCATGACTTATTTTTGATAATACACTAGTGTATTATCGTTTTTTGGGTCCCGGTTCTGATCAATTTTCAGTCAAAAGCGCGTGAAGGCAGAGAAACCAACCACAGTTTGTGCGGGAATTTGTACTGCTACGCGATTTCGGGGAAAATTGACGTCACTGATGCCAAGTCGTATACACGTGGAAAGTTTTTGATTTTCATGTATGATAAAAACCCAAGAAATGCAGCGAAAGTCTCTTAAAATCAATATTGTTGCGGAAATAGGTATACTTAAACCCTCTACAAACCTATTTCATTCTTCCCTGGGTGTAAATGTCAAAGAAGTATCTAATTGTGTATGTACACATTTGAAACCAAACTACAACTGTAAACATGGATCCGTGAACGGTATAGAGGCTAAAGGTGATGATGCGGGATATTTTTCTGTCATTCGTTTTATGTGATAAATAGAATCTCACAATCGTGTTTATGTATTATCATTTTTATCAAACTCGTTGACTAAAGTGTATTTGACGCTCGCCAAGTCTCGCGTCATACAATTTTAGTCAACTCGTTTGATAAAAATGATAATACATGAACACTTATGTAAGATTCTCTATATCTTATACGCCATTATCTCCCCTAGATGGCATTCTACAATATACATCTATCTAATTTGTGCATTCTGGGTACAGAACCGGACTTCTTTTCAAAACGACAACCATTACTTTGAATTTCATAATAAAATAAACGTTTACTCAATAAAACGCTACCTGGAGCGATTCATTCAGCTATGATCAGCATGCATGTAAGCTATGCACCGGCCATTTATTAAAACAGTCCTACAGGCTTGGGTAATAGCTTCGGTATAAACCCTACTTTTCCCTACTATATGGGGTCGGTGGTGCGTCATAGCAGACAGGTCGAATCTTCGAAGAATATGACATGCGCAGACAACGTCTTATACGCTACATGTTTGATATCACAGTTATGTGACGTCTTTTTTGACGTCATTTTGTACGTACAGTCACACGCAAAAAGTATTGGTGAAAAGGGCCGCCATCTTTGGTTGAATTAACTTATGAGAGTTTATATGGCCCTGTCTCCCTTTAATAGCTCGGTTTATCTGGGGTGATTGTGATGTCATCAGGTCAGTGACATCATCATTGATGATGTAACTGATGACATCACGGTTTTTTGTCTTTTGGTTGTTTTTGTTATTGAAAACACACAATGGGTAGGAAAGGTCGAGAATTATCACTAGAGTTAAAAAAATTGGCTGTGGATTTATATGAGAATGGTCACAAGCTTAGTGATATAAGTAAACTGTTGAGTGTACCCTACATGACTGTTTCAAATATTGTTAAGAAATATTTAAACACTGGTTCAGTTGAGAACAAGAGACGAAGTGGTCGACCAAAACTTGTGTTAGACAGAGATTATAGACAACCTGAGCGTCTTGTAAAGGTGAATAGGAGGGACTCTTTAAGTGATATTACGTCAAAATTGAATGAAAACAGGGTGATACAGGTATCTAGAAGGACAGTTCAACACCACTTAAGTCAGCATGGGTTCCAAAGAAGGTTTCTGAAGAAGAAAGTTGTGGTCAAGAATGAAAATAGGAGAAAACAGTTGTCTTGGTGAAGAAAAGGTGGGTCGTAAATGGAAATTGGGATAAAGTGGTATTTTCAGATGAAAGTCAAGTTGTTATTGGCACCGATAACAGGGTGTATGTTTGGCGTAAGCGAGGTGAAGGGTATAGGCCTGACTTGGACCGAACAGAAAATATCAGGTCATGATATGGGGGTGCATTTGTTGGTATGGTGTAGGAACAATAACAAGTGTTACTGTAAATATCAATTCTGAAAAATATGAAGACGTCTTAGAAGATAATCTATGGCCTATAATTGCAAGACATTTCCCTGATAACCAGTACTTTTTCCAGGATGATAATGCACAAGTTCATATATCAAGGGTGCTTTAAGTATACAAGGCCACAAACAACCTTAAATCAGTTTCCTGGCCAACACAATCACCTGATCTGAATATAAAAGAAAATGTTTGGCTTTATATCAGGAGAAAACTGGCTTATAGACATCATGTCATCAACAGTAATGTAGACTTGTTTCATGAAATAAGAAGAATTAGGATGGACATTCCGCCATGTTTTATTCAGAAGCTTTATTTGTCAGTTCCAAGGAGAATTACGTCGATAATACGCTTAAAAGGGCACATCGCAAAGTACTAAGGTAAGGAAAAAACAGTTTTCAGTTAGTTCAGTTGAGAAGTTAACTTAGTATAAGCTTTCAATCAAGTCTGTCTGTTTTGGGATAAACCAAAGATGGCGGCCCTTTTCACCAATATTTTTTGTATGTGACTGTATTTCATAATTCTAAGTTGATGTGTTTTATGGATATTATAAACGCTGGTGAATATACATGTAGATCTATAGATGGTTTGGCGTTTGAGCTAAAATTTCATTAAACTTGTCAAGAAAAAATGTTGTAGACCTGTTAAGCTCGCCAAGGGCTCGCTTAATAGAATTAACATTTTTCCTAGGTCTCGTTTAATAAATACGGAATATTAGGCTGTAGTGACTTTCCTGGTGCATGCATTTGATTCGAGCCGCGTGAGAAAATTTGATATCGCGCGCTCAATCAAGCGCAATGTCAAAATTTTCTAACGAGGCGAGAAGCAAATACAAGCGCCAGGAAAGTTACTATGTAAAGCATAATATTCCTTTTGTTATATATATGTACCTAGACCTTTCAACGAAAAAATATCGTAACTGTTGACATTTTATTCGAAAACGGTAAGCAAAATAAAACAAATATTGGTGTAGTAACCAGTAACTTTGTTTTGATGAATGGCGGATGAATATTACAGCGTAAAATTTTGACCAACAAATTGCAAACGAATACATACATATTCCGCTGGTGAGTTACGCCATGACATCATCAAACCATATTTGGAACTGTATTTCACAGTGGGATTTTTTTTTTTTGTCCTGTGTGATATTTTCTCCGGAAAACTTTTATTAGAGATGTACAAGCGGTAACCGAATAAGGAATATGAGCACGGAATACTGAATTTCAGACCCGGGGTCGTCTCAGATGCTACGAAATCATCGATAAAGGTAAATCGCCCTATCTGCGTCTACCGTTTTTCCACCGTATCTGTATGGTTTTTACCCATCTTTATATTTGGACGTTACTTTGTCAAAAATAACACCTCATTATTGACAAAGTAAAGTCCGAATATAAAAGAGGAAAAATGATCGGGCTGGAACACTGGCTAGGTTTTTTTTACAAGTAAATCTCTACCAAACTACCAATTATTTACTAGACCAAATAAAAGCAATTGCAGACAATTAATTAAATGTAGCTTAAATGATGATTTCTGTTTTTGAATAGGTACATGTAGAAAACATTGTGGGAAAAGGAGAAAATGTTGGTTACTAGCATTTACTCCTTTCCCCACAATGTTTTCAAAAGCCCTTCATGATCTTTGCCTTCGAGCATCCGAGGGATAAGTATCGACCAATATTATCCTTTTTTGGACTACATAGCCTGACCTGGGTTGAAACTTGAAGCCTGCAGTAGGTTTTCTGAATAGTAAATTGTCACTCTAGTGATTGTAAAATCATTGTCACGTATCGCACAGCTCAGGCGTCGACGACTCGTGTAATGGGTTAAAGAGATTTTATATTGTTCAATTTTGCATAAATTGACGAAGAATTGTTTTGCACACCTTCGCCAATTTCCCGCTGGCTTTTGATCTATTAGTAGAAATAAAACAGTAATTTGCAATTGCTTCGAAATGTGGCCATGTTCATTCGGCGGCTTCCTGAAAGCCATTTTCCCGGTACATTTGTGACACGAGTATGCAAGCTCCTGCATATGAAACCAAAAATATAATTGAGAAATGTTCTGATAAAAGGGGCTAAATGCATCTGCGAAAAGTATCGCTGAGCCTGACCTGGGCCGTAAATTTTCGCTATTGATTAGTTTTTGTATGTCAAAGGACAAGTCAAGCTCATTATTAAGTAGGTTGTTAAAGAAAAAAGGTAGATGTTATGTACCCATAACTATATGATGACTTGCTTGGTACCATGGATCAAGGAGATGCATTAAGCACTCTTTTTCAAGAGCACTGCTGAATTGTTAGCGTTAGCACGTGCAACTAATCTGTACTCTGAGGCTCTTTCTGACACCATGGCAGCCCGCCCTGGTAGCTCAGTGATAAGTGTATCTGACTCGTTACCTGATGATTGTGGGTTCGATACCCAGATAAAGCAAACTTTTTTTCCGATGATTTTCACCTCTCTGGTGCATGTGAGTTAGTTATAGGAAGAGAAAGTTGTGTCAGTACTGGTTTGAGAAAGCCAGGAATAACATGCGTAGGTTTAATAGGTTTCCATGGAATATATGAAAAAGGCCACCTCGCATTTGTGTAAACCATAAAGGTCAATATCAAACGACTTCATGTGGGCTGGCCGACCTCGGTCGAAAATCGTTATACTTAAAGAGATCTTTTTCGATCTTTTTCAGTTCTTGGGAGTGATTCTTTTTTTTTTTAAATAATGGGCGAAAGCCCAGAGACTTTTTTAAATCTAGTAAATATTGTTGGTCTCCAACAGACGAGAGATAACATCTTGGACAGAAGGAACAGAAATTTACTAGTTAAGGGTTTACCCTACCTACCGCATGCTGTCAACCATGTTTGGGGTAAGTGTGGCTTACGTCGATACAGAGATACCTGTGTTCGATGCCACTTTGTCGACGTATATGCAATGGCCCTCTACTGCAGAATGGAGGGAAATGCAGGGAAATTGGCATGAAATACATTCTGCTGTTGGGGCCATAAATGCGACAAGCCACGAAATATACCGACCAGTGCAAAACCAACAACAGTTTTATTCTGGCCATAGAAATTATCACTTCCTTCAGACGCAAATTATCGTTGATAATGAAGGTATGATTAAATATATTGAGACTGGTTTTCTTGGCTATCAGAATGATGCCCAAACTTACAGAGTTATGCGTCAAATAGGCACGCAAGACCTACCTTTTCCTGCCGATTGTGTTTTGCTAGCGGACCAAATTTATCCAAATGGACACCCAATCATAACGCCGTACAGCACAGTCCCTCTCCGCAGAACACAGGGTCATGGAAGGGTTATGTGTGAGAGGTACAACAGATACCACAGGAGCTACAGAGTGTCTGTTGAACATGCAATTGCTCAGGTAAAGGGGTACCAAAGCGTGAGTTCAGTTTGGCGTCACCCCCGACCGTGTCTCGGTGTGACTGTAAGGGTATGCTCTTTTTTGGTATACCGAAAAAGACGCATCAGTCTCATAATGTAAGGGGGATTTAAAAAGTTTTGAGTGAAAACTCAATAAACAAAAATTCTATGACTTATTTAGAAGTGCATTAATGGAATCTAGTTTTCTTCGATATCTTCGCTATTGATGCCTCCTTCGCCTATCCCGCCATATGAATACCGATTTTGATAGTTGGGGTGTTTTGTTACCCTGTAAATGAGATGTGCGATGCACAACAGGGTTCAGACATGTAAATACTGATTTGGTTAAGATCTGTTGAGAGAATGTTAAGATCAGGACAGAATGTTATGGTCCCATCGTCCTGAAGTGATTAGATCTCGAATGGAGGAACAATTGGTTTTAGTAACTATGAAGAATTGTACCAAACTAACTGATTCATGTTTTTAGTTCTTGTTTGGGTAGTTTACTCCTATTTTAATAGACCAAAGAGTAGTGTTTATGTAATATTGACTAACTAAAATCCACAATACGATCCAAAACTGGCTGGCAAATGACCCTTTTTCCTCATCGTTTTTCGTAATGTTAACAAGTTTAATATACACATTTATTTCAAGGTTAATCCAAAGAATCTTTGAAAAAGAGTACAAGTTGCGTTTCTTAACAAAATGATAATAATCTATAATTTCGTCAAATATCAAAGCATTAATCACGATGCACTTCTAGCTGGTACGGAGCGTCCGTCGTGCATCAAACCGTACTGCTGTGGTACCCTCATTGAATTATACGGTGGCTTTTTAGTGCTTCTATACATATCTACTCTTTATGACACATAAATGCACTCATTTGACAAATTCCGTAATCTTACCAGGTATTCCAAATGACTTTGTGTAGAAATGCTGTACATGAAACGGGTTATTTGGTAACACATTCTTAACTAGTTCAAGAAAAAGGATTATCGTTATCATTCATTTGCTATGATCTGAACCAAAGCACAGGGGTATCGATTCGTGGTAGCAGCGTTTTTATATGGGAGTCAGAACAAGAAATATCTTTAAAAATAGATAGACAACATAAATTTGCCACCAAACAGGCAAGGATCCTTAGAATAAACATGTCTACATCTTTGACCAATCACAAGTTCCTATTCATCTAGATCTATTTGTTATCAGTATCAAAAAGTAGGTCAATAGCCAGCACATTTAGCCGTGCCGAAAAATGTAACGTTACTAGAAGAAGGCCGACAGAGGCCCGTCGAATAAGCATGTGAACTTATTTCAAAAATCGCAAATTACTATCTATCGAATTGGGTATGTAAGTGTCAAAGATCAAAGACTAGCTTGTTCTAGGTTAAATACAAGAATATGGGAATGCCACCAAAATTTGTATATTCCCAATACCTACGCTTTGGGTTTTTACCTAGTTGCGCTTCCGACTCAAAATTTACACTCTCTATAACGCTCGAAGATCGCCATCTTCTCTGAATCGACTTTAGTGCACCGTTTTGATTCTCCGAGAACTGAATTTTTAGCGTGGTCTATTAAAAATGTACCTTGTAAAAGCTGACGATCGGCAGCGAGCATCTTATATAGCGGATTACCTTTATCGACAGTCTCGTAGCTTTTGAGACGAACCTCCTGTCTAAATACCGTATTCCTTGTTCATATTCCGTATTCAGTGTCCGCTTGTACATCTCTATTAGTCCCCTACCGCCAAAGCCGAACGGGACTTTAGGTTTGCACTCCGTCCGTCCGTCTGTCTGTCCGTCAGTCCTCCGGCAAATCAGTTGTCCGGACTTTTTTCTAAAGGCTGGCAGATATTTAGCTGATTTTTGGTGTGTAAGTCAACCACCATGAGTTACAGATCAAGTTCGAGTTTCGTTCCGGTCCACTGATTTTTGACGAAATTACGGGCCTTGGACTTAGAAAATTTCACTGAAAAAAAAACAGTTTTCCGGACTTTTTTTCTAAACGCTGGCAGATATTGAGTTGAATTTTTTGGTGTGCAAGTCAACCACCATGAGTTACACATCAAGTATGAGTTTCGTTCCGGTCCACTGATTTTTGACGAAATTACGGGCCTTGGACGTAGAAATTTTCACTGAAAAAATAGTTTTCCAGACTTTTTTTCTAATTGCTGGCAGATATTGAGCTGATTTTTGGTGTGTAAGTCAACCACCATGAGTTACAGATCAAGTTCGAGTTTTGTTCCGGTCCACTGATTTTTGACGAAATTACGGGCCTTCGACTTAGAAAATTTCACTGAAAAAAAACAGTTTTCCGGACTTTTTTTCTAAACGCTGGCAGATATTTAGTTGATTTTTTTGGTGTGCAAGTCAACCACCATGAGTTACACATCAAGTATGAGTTTCGTTCCGGTCCACTGATTTTTGACGAAATTACGGGCCTTGGACGTAGAAATTTTCACTGAAAAAATAGTTTTCTGGACCTTTTTTCTAAATGCTTGCAGATATTGAGCTGATTTTTGGTGTGTAAGTCAACCACCATGAGTTACAGATCAAGTTCGAGTTTTGTTCCGGTCTACTGATTTTTGACGAAATTACGGGCCTTTGACTTATAAAATTTCACTGAAAAAACAGTTTTACCGACTTATTTTCTAAATGCTGGCAGATATTGAGCTGTTTTTTGGTATGTGAATTGACCACCATTGCATGCCCTTATAACCCTTATCCTCAAAACTTAACCAAAAAACTTAACATTTCTATATATCTTCAAAATCCTTTCACTTACAATGCTCATGTTTGGTATGTAGGTACCTTTCATTGATACCGATCTTCTGTGGGTTATATGTCCAAGGTCAAGGTCAATAATTTTAACTCACCATGAAAACTTATCCTCAAACCTTTTCATAGTCATTTCTCTGTATATTCAAAGTACTTAAGTTATAACACTTATACTTGGTAAGCTGGTACCTCTGATTGGTACACACCTGCTGATGATAAGGTCAAGGTCATCTCACAAGGTAAAGGTCATATTTCTGAAAATTTGCTTTTACGGGGGCATTTGTGTTTCACAAATACATATTGTCTTAGTTAAACTTCTTTAATGAACTTACATTAACAAGGAAAAATGTTTATATATCTGGCTTTTATTAAAGCATTGCAAACAAAGACAGACACGATGCTTATAATTCTGAAAGGGGGTCAAATATATTCTTTCTCTTTCACAGAGTTTCACAAACTATACGTGCCAGCGATATATAAGGCCGGTAGGGGACTGGGTATTGCTATGCAATACTATCAGAATGCTTGTTATATTTATTTTATACCTAAAAGTTTTCTGGAGAAAATACGGCTCCTCACAATAATTTCCGAATTACCTTTTTAACCTCAATTGAAATGTAGTGAACGATAATATAGCTCCGCACTGCCAGGCCAGTTATATAGTCCATTTGGTCTCTATAAAAACTAGTGTTTTGATCAAATGCATTCCAATTGAACAACTTCTTCAGACTTTCTTTGTTGCAAAGTTAGTTATTGACAAAAATCGTACTGATATCTAATTTTTCGCAACTTTTCATTTTCAATTTCATGCTTTTTACTATTTAACTCTATAGTAATATTTTAGCATTTTTGGTCTTAGCCACAGAGGAGTGAGAGACGGTTGGAGAACAGCCAAAAACAGTAACAATTCATAGTATTTTAACCATGTGTTTTGTAGTAATTTCATTCATATTTAGATTCAGTATTTACTTTATGTACACAAAGTTAGCATAACAATAGAAACAAACATGTTAACCCCGTGTTTTAAAATGATCATCCTTAAAGCCATAGACATTGAATTATTTGAGTATGTATATACCTTTATAAATTCTTTTACCATTAAACAGATAGCAATTTTATCAATCTATCTAACCAGTAAGATGTGATCACAAATCATCCACAATTTAAATAATTGATAATATCATTCCGAAAAGAAAGAAAGTATACCTCTTCAGGTCAAGGTCTGTTTTTCCAGGAATGTTTCTTGAAAATGGCTGTATACAAACAATTGAAAATGTGCCTGTGTTAGGGTAAATTGTTGTAAACCTAGTTTTTCAATATTCTTGGCGTCATAATGTAAATGCTTTCAAATTGACCATGGAGTAGTAGCTGTTTTATTTGTTGCACTCTCTCCACCTTTTTCATATGTCAGGATTACCATTGAGTTTTAATTGACAAAGTCATAAGAATAAATTTAAATTCTACAAGCAAATTTTCCTCTCGTGGTTTTTGTAAAATATTCAGGTAGGTACAAAGAATTTTCCCCCAAAAAAAGTAGATAGATGATTCTGAGTCAAATGTAAGTTTTTAGGCCAACCAAATGGACTATACCAAACAAACCCCAGTTTTTACGACCCTGACAGAAAAGAATTTTGGAAACATTATGAGAAAAGGAGAAATTTTACTGGTAACATGCATTTTCTCCTTTTGTCATAATGTGTTCTACCCTTCAAAAGAGGAATATTCGTTTTTTAGTCACATTTAATATGTTGTCTGCAATCGCTTTTGATCTGGACCAGTCTGAAATTTTGTCGTTTAGTAAAGGGTGATTCACCGTGCGTTACGGTTAGTGCCTGGATGGGTGACCAAATCATCACACGTTACAGGAGTAAATGTACTTTACAAATTATCAAAATCTTCAAATGACTTTACATGCAAAAATGACTTCAATTTGCTTTTTTATAGATGTGTTAGAGACCACAAGAAACGAAAGTGACCCCTCTTGAATGTGAACAAGAGTGACCTACCACTATACTAAAAATATACGGGCAGAATTCTGGCCGGGTTTAGTAGCCTGTACCGATCCCAATACACCCTTGCCGTGTCAGGGGAGGTACTCACTTGTCACAACTCGGCCGATTCCGTACCTACATCTAACCTCATCTGTATAACGGTCGTTTCCATTTGAACTGCCAATCACGTGATCTTAAACATGGCGGCGCCACTGCCAGCCGTTTAGCAAAGACATAAACAACCTTGATCAAGTTATTCACATCTATTTATCTGTCGGTGAAAACTTCAATCGTAATTGATAAACCACGTTAAAAACTGAATGTACGAACTGTTTGTCAACTCAAATATAGTAAGAACTATTTCGATGAAAAATTGAGACTCAAGTTTTCTTCTTTACGAAGAGCCTTACATTTTTCAGAACGGTAAACCGGCGTATTTCCGGCGATGAAATGTACCGTATATGTGCATATCAAGCTACCAGATACAGCCGAGCGACTTGATGGCTTCCATCACCCGAAGTATGCCGAATGGGGAGGTATCTAATCTATACAATTGTACACCCCACCCACCTCCAGCCAAAACGAAAGTACAACTTTACCGCCGGAATTCGTCAAAATAGAAAGACACGCTTATCCCAGTTGTTCTTACAAACTCAGGACAGTATTAACAAAAGTATGAAAGTTTCTGTTAATCACATGTAGATCACAAGAAGATTCAGAATATCGGATACGTTCTGTCTCAGATTCAGCAAATGTTTTCAATCTGTCGTCTTTTGTTCCTTAACTGTTGCATTGATGTTTTTAATAACCCCCTAAAGAGCATGAACGTAATATGTATATAATATACAAAATTAGTACTCCTTACTTGCGTTAGGAATCTCTTTTCGTGTAAGACATACAGTTTTAAGTTTGTATATTCAACTTTATCGCTTGTATTTTTACACTCCTAGTAAAGATCACAATTTACTTCCTCTGTCGCAAATTTATGGTATGGAAGTCCCTTAGTGTCACTGTGATATCAATCGATAAAAAAAAAAAATTATGGAGTGTGTATATAAGTTTCAATATTTCAGCACCCATAACAATAAGTTTTGCTATGGCATATATATATATTATGTATTTATCACATAACCTACCTTGTTTTTGGCGTAAAAAATGCCTATAAATAATTACTAATTTCCTATACTACACTCGTTTGAGTTAAGCATTGCGTGGGGTCATATGTTGTGACGTTATTTTAAACTTTTCTTAGAGAAATGAATCTGGTTTATTTATGGAAATTCCCATGAGAGCGTGTGGGGGATTTTGCATAAATTATGACTCGTAACTTGTAATATAGCTTTATGCATTGGCTTTTCAGATGAATTTAATTAAACTCGTCCACAAAAGTGTTAGACAAGCTGGACATTTTTCTTTCATAATATTCTGTTCTAAACGCCACCTTATGTCATTTCCTATGTTTACATAAGTAGATCTACTGTGTTCTACATTTTGCGCTACAAATAGTAAAGTAATCTCTACCCGATGCTCCCTAACTATGATTATTTTCCTGTCACTTGCTGTTCTTCGACCTGAGAACAGGGTGTCTTTTTTTATATTTCGACAGTTGGTCATGTGACCGCCGTAGTGTGCACCTGTCAATCGGGACTATTTTTCACATCATCATCTCAATGTTTGAGAGAAAGTATCGTCAGAAAAAAGTGTGCCTAAATGTTGAACTATTTAGTTCTGTTAAAAGTTTCAACTCGTAAACCCGCCTTTTTATAAAGCAGATAAATGTTGGTCTTCCTTTGACACAAAGTTTTTCCGTCGGAAAACTTAACGCTTGCCACTGATTACACATAAAACTACACAATATTTTCCATTTATCTTAACGATTTTATTCTGTTATCAAACTACCCTGTACTTTGATTAAGGAAAACAGGCTTTTTGGCAACGGGTTTATCCGCTGGCTGTCATAGCTCCCACATGTAGATCTTACATGAACATGTCGTAGGCCAGATGGGAATTTAGCCGGATTCGGAATCTGGCTAGTCCAGATAAGAATTTTCATTTGGTCTAGCCAGATTTGGGATCAGACTGAACAATTTTTAGTCAGATAGAAATTTCTTTCTGGATAGACCAATTCCGAATCTGCCTAGGCCAAATATGATACTTATTTTGTACCTGACAAGGTCAAATAGGAATCTTTGTACTGAAGAGCTTTTAGTAAGTGTTCCTGAGCATCTCCAGGCATTTTTTTTTTTTTTTTCATCATGTGATACATTAGGAAATATAGCTGATACATAAAGAGCAGTCCACTTGGCTTTTCGCTTGTGAGGATCTTGGTCAATTTTGGACTGGCTCTTGCACCAGTGTTTGAACTTTGCACCTTCATCACACTTAGATCTAGTTTCTAGCTGCAAAGCTTGTAACACTTTATTGTTGACTTCCTAGGTAATTACAGAGGTCTTTCTTCCAAGATTAGCATAATAATTATCCAAAAGTTCGCTGATTTTTTTTTTTTTTTTTTTCTTTTTTTCAGACTTGTTTTTTATGTTCACAGACACTTTCAGGAATACTGGTGCAAGTAGCTCATAGATAACTTTACTTACATATGAAAGAGAAAACATAAAACTTGCACTGTTATTGCACTCTGTTTTTGCACCTTTTTAGTATCTACTGAGCCATGTTCCAACTTTGGAGAAGATCAAAGGAAAGTAATTATAGTATTTAGCCCGTGCCATAAAACCAAATCATGCCAGATTGAAGGGCCTTTCCAATTAATTTCATTCAACTTTTCGTCTTGTGTATATCTTAGAAAACAAAACATTGCAAGTCAAATTATCGATGTTGGTAGATATCGGTACCCAATATATACGGATTCCTATTTGGTCTAGGCAGAGTCGGAATCGGTCTAGCTATCTGGCTAAACAATTGTTCAGCTAGATCCGGAATCTAGCTAGACCAAATAAGAATTCCTATCTGGACTAGCCAGATTCCGAATCTGGCTTAAAACTGATTTTCACCTTAGCTAACAGAATCATGACGGGTCTAACTCCTCTCCACCATCTGGTGTATTTATACATTAACAGCTTTTATGACCGGTCTAAGCCTTCCGTAGGCATATTAATTCATTCATGATAGATGGTAGGAAATATTTTCACTCGTTTTGTTTTAATCTACTCCCATTACTTTATCATTTAACAAAGAAAACAAAAACTTTATTTTAGTCGACAACAGAATTTGAGAGTAAGTTACACAACAATTTAAGTATCTACATGTACTTCAGATTAATACATGGACTATTCCGTTCAATATATTAAAGCTATGGATTAATATAATGAAGGTTGGTTCCAAATAAACATGTTTTCATTTAATATATAGTTGTAATGAAACCATATATTACAACAACGGTGCAATGGCTTTCCATATTCAACCATATAAAACACATTTAAATTGTTGTCTGCAAATGCTTTCATAGACAAATAGACATAGACGTTTAAAAGATAGGTTAACAGACAAAATTACTTGACAATCTTAGGAACAACCAAATAATTGACAATGAATCCATCCACGTATTTCTTTGATAAAAACGAAATACAGGAAATTTTGTATTTTCCAACCCTCCGCACGCTAACCTCGGGTTATTTCAGATCCACTGGCAAAGGCAGCAAACTCAATGGCCTCCTGTCTGGGGTTTGTCCCCAGACCATCTGCTCGTTTATGCTTAAATGTGTAAGGTTTTACCTTCAAGTAGTTCTCCCACAAATTTGAAGTCAGTTTCAATCAAGTGTCACAGATTCTTTTACTTTTACAGGATTCCGTAAAAGAATTCAGTTTAATTAGGAAATCTGGCCAAATTCTAAATGGTCTATGTTTTTAAGCGTTCACTGCAGAAAACAGTCTTCCAGCTGTTACACGCCCCAGCAATGGTCACCCAGCCGACTTGCCTATGTATGTCCTAATGTCTGGTCATTGTCAGCTTTGGAGGTGATTTCAGTCGTTTATGTTCTAGATAAATGCTAAACCCGAAAATTTGTTTAATTACAGAACCCCCCGAAGTCGAGGTAGACATACATAGACTACCCAAGCAAACTGATGGTTGTTGGTGCTTCCAGTTCATGAAATCCCATTGACATGTGTGATGTAGAAATTGCTTACCGGTCGCCCGGGGTCGTGGTTCATCTAATGTTTTTTTTTTTCCTCTCTCTTTTTTCGAGGGAATGTCCCTCTCCAAGATACTATAGTATCCCACCCTAGTGAATCCCGTGACAAAAATAGACAAGTGAGCTGTCGCTATGACGTAACTGAAACAATGTTGGAACCAGAAAACAGTACAATGAATGGATCAATCAATCAATTAACCAATCCATCCAAATCTTCATGAAATTTTGACACTTTACCAAATGATCAAACGGTTTTACTATTTTGGTGAAGACTTTTGAAATTGTCATAACCATCATTTTCTTCTTTTCCAATTATGTTTTCCACGTTTTCTGCAATATGTATAAGTTTGAAATTACGTCGTCTGAGAGTTTGTCGTCTTGTAAAGAGGCGAAACTCCTTATTGACTCTTCAGGGGATCTGACAGATTAAAGTCCTAGGATTGCAAGGGGTTCTGAGGTGTTTTATTTGAAAGATGAAGAGGCTTTAAACGATTGTTTTTTGGTTTATTATAAGAGTCACAGCAATGCGATGAATTACAAAACATAAGAGGGCAAGAGTACTGTGCTTGCCCAAAGATGTCAGTGCTCCTTTGCGTTAGTTTCTATTTGGTCAAATAAAGATGTATGGAATATCACGATCTCAAACGAGTCATTATTGATACTGGTATTTTCCTAAAAGCCATGTGTAGAAACTGTACTGCAAGGCAATCTATTTTTTTCCCTGGGCTGTCCCCTTGCACAACATTGCTCCCCCACTATGTAAGTATAATGGAGGCCAAACAACATACTCCAGTTTATCTCCCATTTCTGTATATGCCTTGTATTTATCTTTATCAAATAACTCATCATCGACTGGTTCATGGAACTCTATGACAACCGGTGGTTCCTGTATAGCCATATACCAACATAGTTCGGCACATTTTGTAATAAAGGCCATCACTTTTACCCATCTTTTTGCGTCAATACCTCGTTCGAAGGCAATTTTTTCTGCGATCAACTGAAACATAAGGAGAAAAGATGAAAAAAAAGTAATAATAATAATATGTAATAAATATTATTGTAGATATGTCTATATGCATGCATGAATTATTCTTTGCAAAAAATCGTAGATCTAATAGTTGGAATACAAATAAGGTATACCAGAAATATAAATAAATGTGTGTGTGTGTTTTTTTCTTTTCGATCGCAGTTATGAAACATAGATAGCTTTCTAAAGCTTGTCCTGCTCGACGTAAACGATAAAACAGCAAACAAACAAACGAAAAAAAAAAACCTTTGGGTCAATAAAATATCAGCTAACAAGGATTTAGCACATGTACTTAAACACTATTGTCCGAGGTTTACAAGCCTGCGCAATGACTGGGTGCACGCTTTCCGAAACGATTGTTAACCCTTACGGTGCTTTTTTAGTAAAACGAAAATTTCCACTCAATCGTAAAAAACCAAATATTGCGATTTCAAAGTAGGTTTCACAGGAAAGGAAATATCCTATCGGACTGTGTAGATCAAAGATCAGACTGAATCCTGTCTCAATGACTATCATCAATCGTGTGAAAGAAATCGGCCGAGCCGAGGACCGAATCAGCGACCCCCTGTTCTTGAGTCCTGCACGCTACCGACTGCGCCACTGGAGCTCGGCGAAACTAATCTAAATAGCCTTTTGATGTCGAATGATTTGTTTTTGTGGCACAGGCTAAATATCTTAATCAAACTCCTTTGACTTGCATAAGTTGTTGTTTCATAAATTCTCTAATAGAATGACAGTCAAATTATCCGTATTTAGTAGAGGTCAGAACTCATTATACAAGGATTCCTATTTGGCACAGGCAGCTCCGGAATCGGTCTAGCCAGATAAGAATTCTTATCAGGCTAAAAACTTTTTAACCAGATTCGGAATCTGACTGGACCAAATAAGAATTCACATCTGGTCTAGGGCCAGATGATAATTCCAATCTGGTCTAGCCAGTTTCAAAATAGGGCTAACCTCCTATTTCTTTTTTTTTTTTTTTTTTTGCAAATACTGTTTTAAAGTTCTAATGGATATTTTCTTTTCTATCATAAATAATCTCTATGCCAGAACATGTACATGTATTTTTATTTTATACAAATATAATTTCTTTAATCATTTGGTTGTTAGGATAGTTTAGACAGAATTAAAGATAATAAAATGGCACTACTTTTCTTCAATGTGTTACTACATATACAGAATATTTTCACTACACGTAAAACAAGTAACAATTCAATATGAATTAAATTTAAATATATCTAATAATTCAGAGAATATTTCAATTATTTTCATATTGTCTTTGTGTCCTTTTTATAACCATTAATCCTATATTTTGTCTGTTGGTGGGGTTTGGTCCAGGCGGGGTTTTGTCGTGGTGGGGTTTTGTCCCACACTCGCGAAATAGCGAGAACGTTTCGATGTAATTATGATATCAACTCGGAACAGAAACAACACCTAGGCATGTGCGAAAATTAGGTTAAAAGGTCCAAGGATTGTTCCTACATCGTTCATAACACTTTACAAGGTCCTGCGTGGTTCCGTAGTAAAGTGTATGACTCTTTACCTGGAGGCAACGTGTTCGTGCCTCACTGGAAGCACTCAACCATTTATGGCAGTGTCCTTTAGCAAAGCTGACGAAAAACGCCATCATTCAATCAATTTTAAAACTTGTATAAAATTTGTATAAAGTGTTTTTCCGGACACTGTAGGACAAGATCAGACGGCATAAGAATTGTATGCTATTTTTGGACCTACTTTGTTTCGGAAATCTTCTAGAAATTTTAACCAAAAAGTCTTAAAATTGTATCATCTGTATTTTGAATTTATATTAAATACTTATTTTCCGTATATTTGGTGTGCAAAATGTTTTAGATGTCAAACCATCCAGAAATTAAACTACAGTTTATTTGTATACCGCACCTTTGATATTTCCTTTTCTGTCTCAAACAGAATGGAAGACAATCTCCTCATGTCTGAAATAGTCTTCATTTGCTCCTCGGAGAATTTCACGTCAATCACCACCTCAGTGGAAACCTAAACGATAAACCGAACAAAATATACAAGTGTTATATAAACCTAAATAATACGCCTTTGAACAGACCCTCACGTTTTTTTATTTAAAAAAAGAAAACCTTTTACAATAATAGGAAAATTAGCATCGGTAATCCCTCGACATGAGTAACAATGACACCAGTTCGTAATTTTCTAAATAACACTTGAAACGGAAAGTGGTTATCTTGTCGCGGTTATATATTTTTCGTGTGACGCAAGTAAATTTACATATCAGGTCACAAATTTCCAAAGAATCCCCTAGATAAGCCCCAGCCCCGCACTGTGGTTGCTGTTTTTCCACGTTGTATCAGTCCGTTTGAAATAGTGAAAAATCTTGTAGCTCAGTTTTTAAGTTTGAAAAAAGGCTTTTGAAACCATGATGAAACAGAATACATCGCCAAAATGCCGTGAAACCTTATAAAATGTTTGAAATTCTTAGAGGTTAAGACATGTTTCGGAAGGTTTATTGTAAATTCTGCAAAAGTAGTGACGGGACCGTAGTATAACAGGCTGCGCCATCATAATACCCTCTTAAGTTATACTTGTGTGTACTGGCACTGATCCGGGAGAAGTAAGAAACTGCAGCGTGGATAATTATTGTAATAAAGATATTTACAATGGCAACGCGTAACGGTATAATGATTTACCGGCGGTAGGGCAGATTTTACGAGGACGAAAATCAAATATTCTTTTTTAGTATCGTTGAAACATGGGCTATCAACAATCTCGTCAGCTGGTATAGGTAACGAATTTTGTTCGAACCTTTGCTTCTTGGAACAATAAAGATCATTGAACTGTTCGTTTATAGTTAGCTGATTTGCTGTGTTTGTATTACAAAGTAGGTTCTTTAAACTGACTGATTGAATAACGATTTACACCAGTTTCAACACTATTTTAACCATTTCACAGCGATAGCTCAATTATTCATACGACATTCATTCAGTCGTATGTTACTTTGAATATCAACACATCTGAGCTGCAAAACTGCATTTCCCAAGGACATTCCAAAGCAAACCGTTTCCCCACAGTATCGAGCCTGTTGACTACCAATCAAAGCTATATGTCGAACCCTTACATCCCCGTATGTGGTAAAGGAGAAATATGGACAACAGTGCACGAAAATATCTACAAATCGACGCATACATATTTTACAGTCCAGGCATTTAACATTTTAAAAATGTACGTTTTATTTGCATCCTTTAAAAAACCATCCACGGTTTGACGACCCTGATCAGGCTGTGAGCAGTTTGTATGGCAACAGGTGAATACAACACTACTGCACCTCCAAAATTTAAATCAGATATTTGGATTGAAAAAAAAAGTTGTAAGAAATTGCTTTTTTTCTACTTTACTGCACTAGAACAACAAACGTGCATTGCAGTGGGTTCCTATCCGCCACATTGAGACTGTAGCATTACCTCTCCTGTATTGACGTTCGACGAGAATCCTTCCGGTATAGTTTTGACTTTGTCCTTCATCTCCTGAAAGAAAACCACCAACTATTTTGCAATAATAATAATATATGTATAATGTGCAAACAGTATTTTACAAGTTTTACTTCGTTCGTGTGCTATTTCTGACTGGAATACAATTGGGTCGCTTTTTCTTCCCTGTGAGAGTCATAAGTTTCAGGAAATGTGTTTTAATCTCAAATCTTATGAATTTATTCCACTTACAGGGCCGTCACTACATCAAAAGGCTGAAAATATAAGCTGTTGGTGCAAAATAGCGAAAGATTTTCCAGTGTTCTACGAATGCCGTTTACCTGCTGTCTATATTTAAAGATTAGTTGAAACAAAAGCTTTTGAAGATGCTTTAAATTATGATAAACCAACTTGTGAAATAAGAGAATTTTATCCAATATTAAGTTGTAACCTTCTTTTACACCATAGGTCTATTTGCGAGTTTTTTTTTTTTAACTTCGTGATGGGTGTACGAATTGCTCGTTGTATATATAGAGAAAAAAGTCTTCACTGCGGTCGTTTAAATACCAGTAATTCAAGAGGTATTTTAGCATTATTTAAGTACCTGTATTTGTTGCAAACCATAACTAGAACTGTCGCAAAGGGGACAAATACAACTACCAGCACCATGTCACTTAAGCAGGGCAATCAGAGAACGGACATTATTTTCAAAAAAAAAAAAGACCATCAGTGACCTTGACCTTTGACCCATGTGACCCCGAAACAATAAACAATAGGGCATTTGTCGTTGGAAGCCTAGAAAACATTGTTGAAAAAAGAGAAAATGCTTGTAATCAGCATATTCCACTTTTCCTGTGATACCACCGAATCCTCTTTCTCAGAGTATCAATGAAAAATGGGTTTTTGTGGCAACGGTTTAGTACAGCATTACTACATCTCCTAAATTCAAAACAGATATTCGGATTGAAAAGAAAAATTTTGTCTCGTATGAATACTCAGTAAAAGAAAATGCATTTTTTTTTTCACTATACTACGCAAGACCGGGAAACGTGCAATCCAGTTGGTTCCTATCCGACACATTGAGACTGTAGCATTACCTCTCCTGTATCGACGTTCGACGAGAATCCTTCCGGTATAGTTTTGGCTTTGTCCTTCATCTCCTGAAAGAAAACCACCAGGTATTTTGCAATGATAATAATAATGAGTGATAATAATGAAAAGCAACGACAAACGACGCAAATGAGTCATGCTCTGGGAAAAGGGCGTTAAATTCATCTCTGTGATCCATATACAAAACATATTTTATATATTTTAACCCTCAATTTCTTATCGATGATTAATTCTAATCTGCAATAACGGGTTTCTAAGGGATCGTGTCAGCAAAACTAACTCCAATGAAAAAAGATTCCGTAAAGTATCGTGTATTTATAGGATCTCAGTAAGTAGGTTGTTGTAAAACACGAGAAAAAGAGCTCTGTGATTTAACTGAACTACTTTCAAACACGCATAGGAAATCAAATGAAATAAAAAGCATATAGAACAATATTCTGTGCAAAATATATTTTGTAAGTTTTACTTCGTTGCCGTACTATTTCTACATACTTTTTTAGAATGAACTTGTATTTCCCCCCCCCCCCCACACACACACACAAAAACCACACAACCTTCATCCAAAATGTTAATGCTGAAGCATGTTACATCTGATTTTCATTCACAAGAATGAACCATCAAAAATCACAAAGTATATCGGTGACTTGTGTTTCCACTATAAGTATTAATAAATGAAATGACGTACACCTCTTTCGCATTCTGTCAAACAGTTCATTGATGTCTCACACATCCACTTTCCATTCTTCATGCAGAGCTATATCCAACAGGGCAAGAGTAATTAACGCGACGCCAAGGCATGTCCCACAAGTGCTCAATTGGTAACAAATCTAGCTATCGAGAGGGCCAACCGAGCACATTCACGTTGTTTCTGTTGAGTGAGTCCATAGTGGCCCTAAAATGTCATCGTGCTTTGTGGTACGGGAACTTTATGCCGTTGAACGAAAGGGATAATATGGGGGTCAACGATTTATTTTCAGTATCTCACGTTTGTTAGGGTTCCAACGACTGTCATCAAGTCTGCTCTGGTATCATGAGAGATCCCACCCTACACCATGATACTGCCCCGCCGAAATAGAAACGATAAAGGTCATTGGCACTGCCATGACGCTTTCCACACAAACACTCTATACACACAAACATCAGTCTGAGATCTGGAGGTTACAACAAGGTTCGTCGATGATGAAGATGTTCTTCCAGCGCTTTCTCGTCCACCGACAATGTAACAAAGATCATTTTAAACGATTTCGTCGATTTAAGGCATATGCCGCTGTACAACCTACGCCCTCGCACCAATGCCTCATGCAACGTGTTGTGGACTGTATGGGAGAGGATTTTTATCCTGAAAGTGATGTAATGTCGCACAGCTAGCTTTGGTGCCGACTTGAACCAGTTGCGTCAAGACGGTAACTCTAAATGACGGTCTTGACGTCTTACCTCTCAGAATTTGCTCAAGATCACATTTTATAACCTCTGCTTAATTTAAGTTGTGACGACATAATTGATTTGTTGAAACGTTATTTAGGTAAAAATTCATTTTTAGTAGCATTATAATCATGAACGTGTTCACTGATCCATGCAAATGGCAGACAGAACGTAAGGGTCGCTAATCAACATTTTCAGGATAACAAGCCTGAAATCTGAAAATCTGGAAAATGAAATGCTTGTCAGTTTAAAGTACGTTAGGTGCGGGTATAGAGTGCCCCCAGACATTGATTACGACATAGCATTGCCGTCGCATACGGACGATAAGCCCACTGGCCCTATGATGAGAGAGATGAACCCATTCCTCAGTGAGAGTCTGTCTCAGCTCGCCGGCAGATGCTGGTTGGACTTGGCGGGAAGATATGGCTTTCTTAGAAATTATGTAAAACGAGGAATCAATTAAAAATTGTAGATGCCAGAGTAAAGTATCTCTTACATAACACTTTTTACTCTGATGAAAGATTTTTAACGGTCTAAATCTCTAAAAAATAGTTATTGAACGTAATATGAAATTTGAACTGCGACCTTCTTAGTCATGTGATCTCGACCATTTCAACAACATCCTTTCTAACATAATGTATGGGTCTCCTGAGTATAAATGTTGGTCCCACTATCATATATTAGATCGTTCGTTTACCAACACAGTTTTTCATTTAGGTTAAGAATCCAAAATGGTTTTTGCCGTAAGCAGAAACTAAAGCAATGTTACAGTTGCCTGACAACACACCTTATTGTGAATACAACTGCATCATGACTGAGCAGGCTTGCATCTTTAGAAAACAATTATCTAAACTGGCAGCTTTGAGTAATAGTCACAAGTAAAGTTTTTTTTATTCGCAAGACAGAAATTCGAGTGAATGTTTTTACTATGGTTTGCCTTGACTAGATGCCTAAGGCAAAACAGTCTTAAAGCTTAAACAAAACTGATTAAATGTATTCAAGTCAGATGGTTTTATCCATTAAAAAACGCTACCTGAACGTCACTAGGTTGTCCGTTATCACTTTGTTTTTCATCCTGACATTGACCTTCATTAGAGTCACTCTCCGTCTGTTTACCAGGCTCCTGAAACATGAAAGAGCAGAGAGACTACTTCGTTTCTTTGCAGGTTACATAGGCATTAATTTCTGAAGTTCGGTTGTTGGTGTGTTTTTTTTTTTTATCTTTTTACAAGAATCAATGTACAAATTATTTATTGTTCCCTGTTAATGGCAGTTTCTCTTTCTTTCTTGTGATCTTATGCACATAACAAAAATTCATATGATTTCAATATAACGTTTATAAACTGTTCTAATATTTCGACTATAGCAGACTGTCTCAATGGATTGCCGTGCGAAAGAATTTATAATGGATGATCGTTCCTGTATGGATGATCGTTCCTGTTAAGTTTAGAACTTTAAATTTGAAATATTTCATTTCTATAAATAGCCTAAATCAAGATATTTGTGTCAAAAGCATGGTAATGATAGCCTGGTAAGCAAAGTGTGGACAAGCTACTGATGAATGTTAATTACTGGGAAATCTTTCCATCCTATGATCAGTAGGTGATATGCGATGTTATCATGATAGCCGTCCGTTGAGTTATTTGCTATATAAATGGTTTATCGTTAAGAATACAAAGGAATAATGAAAGAAATTTTTGGCTGCAGACAACTTTCAATTACCTATTGAGAAAGAAAACATGTTTTAAGCATTATATACAGTTTGTTGCACCATCTCATTTGTTCATTAAAAATGGACGTAAAATCAATCCATCAACTCGAACCGAATTTAAACATTGAAGTACGTGTGAAATGTCATCCAACGGCTTGGCAGATCATTGCAAATAAACATATCCGCATCAAATAAGTGCCCCTCAAAGAAAATATTCATGTGAGAACAGAGACAGTTGGCTATCTTGTATGTTACACAATGTCTGGCAAATCATTATTATTATGCGCTGATAACAAGTGGGATATGAAATTAAACAACATTGTACTTTCCGAAATTGAATTATTCAACCATTATATACTTTTACCACAGAAAAGATGTTTCAATAAAAAGACGTATGTTTTTCAGGGTATTGTTACAGATTTCAACATTGTTGGGGGAAAAATAGTCGAATAGAAAGATACAATTGCAGAATAGTAGTCAATCTTCGGAGAAATATCAGTTAAGGAAATAGCAACAGCTTAACCTGTTACGTGTGAATTAAATGACTTGACGGGTGCTCAAACCGCAGGTGCATTGCTCTAAAAATGGACAACGTTGAGGAGAAAAAAAAATCTATAACGCCCTTAAAAGATATCCGAATACAGTGTCTTGCACATTGATAGTCTGTGGTTAATGGTTGCACAAAGGTTACAATCCATGATATCAAAACGAGGGACTTTAAGGACTCGTGAAACCCATTTGCGCATGTCCATAGATGGACAGACAGCTATACAGACGAAAAGACACATTCTAGTGATTGCCATGAATAATTCGTTGGGGGTATGAGGAAACCAAAAAAAGACTTATTAGGGAAAGGTGATGACAAATTCTAGGGATATGATTCCAAAATAGAATACATAGCGATATAGATCGTAAATCAAAATATTATGAACGAGTCAGAAAAGAATCGGTTAAGCAAATGAATTTAATATTATTTTATCACTGAAAAAATAATAGGTATCGTAAAAACTGTCCGACATCAGAAAACTAGAGACCCTTAATCTTTCAACTGGCAGTGACTGATCAGTGAACCTAAATAATAAAGAACCAGTAAAAACACGAGTAATCAGAGACGGATGGTGCTCCCCGAATGTGTTTTTGTCACAAAAGACAAGGCTGTTTCAGTAGGATGTACTCTCTCTACATGGATCACCATTCATATATTTATACCTGGAAAGCATTTCAAAGGGCCTTAATCCTAAAAACTCAACGAACCATGTACTTCCTATGTCAAAAGCTTCCCTTGGAGTTTCATTGAGTTCCATCCACTGGTAGCTGAGAAATAGCATACCAATGAAATTAGGTACAATTAGATCCAATGCGCCATAACTGTTGCAGACCTGTTTATTGCATTTTTCTTCAAGTTCAATAGCGCTCAACTCCTAGTTGATACAAATTATTTGTACAAGTTTCAAAATCGTAAAAGAAAATGCGGACTTTTAACAAAAAATGTAAATTTTTAACTTTAAAATGCGACTTTTTCCCTCACCAATTGCCGGATATTTTCTTTTTTTTTTTTCAAAAGCAATAAGGTTCAAGCTTTTAATGATATTAAAAAATTATGCAAGCTTCATGAAAGTCTGTTCTCAACTGCACAATTTATCGCTTAAACAAGAAAAAGACTAACAGACGGGTGGGTAGTTAGATGGACAGATGGGCAGCCGACACAAACCATTCCATGACATACGATGTCCTGGCCTTTGACGAGTAGAGCTAATCAATCATAACTGTTCCTTCTGACGATCAGCTGTTGACCATGAATGAAATATCTCTTTTGTTAGAGTTAAAACAGCCAAACCTAATGCGATATTGTAGGATTTCATGTAAATTAAGATGTGGTACACTAAGATCCCTCTTTCCTTTTGCAAGAAAAAAAAAAAAGATTTAAGGTAATTTTTCTCCAATGAAATTTTGCTTATTTTCTAGCATATATCATGAATTTATGACGAAAATAGTAAAACACACACACACGCACAAAAAGGGGGCTTGTTGCATCTGGGCTTGAACTTACTAAGACAGCATTATAAGAAGGCATCGTGATTTGAGGACAAGCAAAGTAATCGAATCAAAACTTTACAAAATTTCTTCGGAATCAAGGAAAAATTGATAAGGATTTATTACTTATTGTATTAAAAATCCCTGCAAGTTTCAAAGAAATGCAACCAATATTGCAAATTTTGTTGAGTAAACAAGACTAAGTCATCAAATGTCTGCTTTTCCTACTCTTTGGATTTTCTTTATTTTCAATAAGATGAAACCCTTGATGAAACAGTTAGTCTGTTCAAATTTCAAAAGAAGGGATGAAAATGCGGACTTGTGTAAACAAGAAATGTAAATTTCAAATTCTAATTACATACGTACCCCCTAATTATTATCAGATTCTTTTTAAATCAATGCAGTTCAAGCTACTTAGAATATAAAAACTGTGCAAGTTTCACAGAAATCCGACCACAAATGCATACTATATTGCGTAAACTAAAGACTAACGAACGGACGGACGACTGAAACCATTACATACTCAACTTTGCTACTGCATAAAATATTTGTATTTCCTTTCAGTGTGTTTACCGGTATAGTAGTATGCCTGCGAAAAATATTACTAGAAAACCTATGCAAATAAATGATTTAGAATCTACTGCTACAATCATACTTGGTCAAAATTTCAGGCGGGCGGCAGTGACTTTGAAAATTCTAGGGGGGAGGGGGAGTCTGAACCTCCCCGCGAAACCCCCTCCCCCCTCCCTCGCGCTGGATCCGCCGCCTGATACGTGTATAAATTAATAAATTACATGTATACATGTATTGTTTGATCCAAGTGAAAACACAAACCTGCGCATCAAATGGTTGTCCATTATCTGCTCGGGTTTCATCCTGACCTTTACTTTCAATTGGAACACACTGTGTCTTTGATATTATTTGAGCGGTCTGTAACTTTTCGAATTGTGTACTATCTTTATCTTTCATCTAAAAACATGTTAATATTTAAGAAAAAATAAACATCGTGTACTAGAATTCCATGTCATAATTTTCATACGTATCTGCGGGCTCCACAAATGAATTAACACATAGGCTCAATCCAGTGTATGCAGGTAATTGCGGTTTTCTAGGGCACTGCTGATGTTAATCACTGTAAGGACAACAATAATCAAGATAATACAAAAGAAATAACAGCATTGAACTGGAGGGTTTTCTATTTTGTTCAGTGTAAGCAGTTAGATATATCGTTTGATTTACCGGCCCAAACCTTGCCTTAAAATATAAAACATGTTCCCATTTTATCTCGCATAACACAGATTACAATCATCGAAAAGACGCCGTCAGTTTACTGTACGTAATTTGATAATATTTGAAAATGCTCCCACCCCCTTCGCTAAACTATTCTAGCAACGAGTTTCCTTATATAAAGTACACAGACAATGAATTCGATTTTCAAATGAAGTAGCGACAAGAAGATTTTTTCTCGTTCAACATGTTTTGATCTCCATTGATCACATAAATCCTCCTCCGGCAGTGTATTACACCCATGACTTATTTTTGATAATATACTAGTGTATTCTCGTTTTTTGGGTCCCGGTTCTGATCACTTTTAAATAACGAGCGCGTGAAGCCAGAGAAACTAACCACAGTTTGTGCGGGAATTTGTACTGTTACGCCGTTTCGGGGAAAAATGACATCACTGTTGCTAAGACGTATACGCGTGGAAAGTTTTTGATTTTCAAGTTTGATAAAAACCAAAAAATGCATCGAAAGTCTTTTAAAATCAATATTATTGCGGAAATAGGTGGACTTAACCCCTCTATAAACTATTTCACTCTTCTTTCGTTGTAAATGCCAAAGAACTATCTACTTGTGTATGTACACATTTGAAACCAAACTACAACTGTAAACATGGACCTGTGAAGAGTATAGAGGCTAAAGGTGATGATCCGGGATATTTTTCTGTCTGTCATTCGTTTAATGTGATAAACTAAAAATCTCACCTTCGTGTTCATGTGTTATCATTTTTATCAAACTCGTTAACCAAATTGTATTTGACGCTCGCCAAGGCTCGCATCATACAATTTTAGTCAACTCGTTTGATAAAAATGATAACACATAAACACTCATGTAAGATCCTCTATTTCGATGTCAAAATTCAATAGAGGGAAAACTGCTATAAATGCACGGATGTTTAATTTGTACTACTGACAGAAGAAGTTGTAAATTTTTCAAATTCTTTTCATGAACGCATTATTCTGAGATTCAAACTTGCGAAGCAAATATACATGTTTATTTTACTGCAAAGAAATGTGTCGTGATCTGATTGGATAATATGCCCCGAACATATATATCATGTACACTGGTAAAATCCACGTAAAAGTAGTTTCCCTTTCGGGAACCCCGTATACATAACTACACTTTCAACATAACATCCAAAATGGCGGCGTCGATCGATCGATACAGGCCGCCCACAAGACACACATTCTGAGTATCCTGCACCATATTATTACTAGTTTCCCTTGATGGTTGTCATTTAAACGGAAAGAGTGGATTATTTTTTTAAACTAAATGAATATAGTTACATGTATTATCGTTTGATTTCATTCTAAAACGGCGGAGGGTGTTAAAACGAACCATCCCTTCGTCAGGTAAGCAAACTGTGAATATTAAAACTCATACATTATGCATAACGTTAAAATGACAACCTAACGGTCGTTTGAGGCAACCACTTTGGCCAACAACTCATTGAAATTTATAATTACTTACCTTGATGTTGTTCAAATTCATGTTTAAATAAAAATACGTCGAATTTCTATCGCATCTTATAGATTATGTACCAAACTGCACGTTTTACCAAGGTTTTAGTGACGTCATTTCCCAGTGACGTCAGTTTTGATTGAATTGGAGCACTCAAAAGGGAAATTCATACACAATTCGTGACACCATAAAACAGGAAAATTTCGCTTAACAGTCGTTGGAGTGGCAAAACTTTGCAGTATAATAAATTCGTTGTACGGTCAGGTGGCAGGGAACTTGGAAACTTGTTTACGGCTGTGGCGAATCATGTCGCCACCTTAAGTAACATACACTGCATATCATGTTGCATGTTAACTCAAGCCGAATTATACATTTTAACTTTCAATTGCCATAACGTGAAATTAACTATTTACAGTTAACTGTTAACAGCCTATTTTACGTTTTTGGCATTTAACTGTATAGAGCCACTTCAGAAAAGAAAAAAGAGCTGTAAAATCACACGTTTCCTTTTCATGTCATAATGAACAACAGGAAATACTGAGAAGTGACTCATGCCCCCGAAAGTGATGTAACCCTAATGTAACCCTTTTCTGTGAGCTGTCAACATGAATGTCGACAATGGACTCAACTCGTACGAACATTCCTGACAATGCCGTAGCCTTGACATTTTACCTAAGGATATAATTCTTGCTCATGACTTATCATCTATATGTTGTTGACCTTTCTTCACAGTTATTATGTTTTATTAAAAAAGGAAAGAAATATAAAAGTACAGACCGATCACAAACCTCAACCTCAACATTTTTTGACATGAGTGCTACGGATAGGCCTATGAGTCTCGCACGCGACATATGTCTTTATGTGTAACAAGATTTCTGCACAGTTCTACTGATTTGTATGGCTAATCAAACGAAGTAACAAGCCAGACACGAACATAACCCTTTAACGACGTTTTATCGGGTTGTCAGTGCGCAACAATTTTGCGCATGTCTCTTCGCTTCTCTGTTTTCTAGCGTAACTTTGTCTGATTGTAGTACTACTATTATTGGACTACTGAATCTTGCTGCAAGACGTGGAGAAAGTAGTGGTACATACATTTTTTTTTAAAGATCAGTTTATGAAGGTGTAAATCATTCCTAAACAGCGAAAACGGAACATGTACATTTGTCGGACCCTACTTATCCGGATAGTAAGTTTAGTGTGGTAAAAAGAGAAAATTACAAGCATTTTCTCCTTTTCAACGTTTTCTAACCCTCTTACCTGGGTATTGATAGGAATCGGGATCGTTTGATTCATTTTGCTATAAGGTTCGTAAGTAATTAATACCTTTGAGTAATTCTGGACAGTTCTACTTGTATTGTTCTTCCATTCTCCCATCTATTAAAATATACCACATGTATTTGGTATTAACCCTTTCCTAAATGAATTAAATTGGAACTTCAAAATTGAAAGAAGCTGCAGACGACAAATAAAACAAGGTTGAAATGAGATTAAAAGAACCGTTTGTGCAGAAAAGGTTGTGGGGAAAGGAACAATTGCTTGTAATGAACAATTACCCCTTTTACCAAAATGTTTTCCAAAGCCGTTCCATACCAATCTTAAATCGGGACTATATCAAGAAAAGGGTTGACAGAGTACAATCTTTATTGTGAAAGAAACATGATTTAGTGCTAGAAATAATACATCTTACTAAGTAATTTGAAATCTTTGGTGTTTTGTGTCACTTTCTTTGTTCCAAGGGAGGTAATTGAGTTCGAATATTGGGAAAAGTAGCCTGAGAACCTATCCTTTTTTTTGCATTTTTTGAAAAAGGATATAATCAAGTATATTTCTGAGAAAAATGAGAAAAATCTTTGCGCTAGATTTCTTTGAGGGTCAAATAATGTCCTGATTTTCTGTGATAAAATAAGCAATTTTGTGGGCTAAGGGTTTTACTGAAACATAGACAGCGTATCATTAATTTGAAATATCTGTTAATTTCTCATCAAAGTCAGAGGATCTATTGTTTCACTATGAATTTAAAACACGGAGAACATGATTTGTCTGAAATTACAGATTTTAATAAAAAAATTCTGACGTATGCTACAATAATTGGGTTTTGTGTAATTTGAAAAAAGGGTTATGTTCCTCGTGGCCTCGGATTTTTTTGGTTCATCAGGCATCGTCTGATTATCTCTTCGCATATTTAAAGAACATACTGTGAAGTGTTTCTGTGTCAAATTTCAGGAAATTCTCTGCGCTAGAAATAACTAGCTGAAACGCCTTTAAATTCATTTCAGTTTCTTTAAACACATTTGACCTGCCTTGACCTTAGACCTACGGACATGATTTTCACACACGGCACATTGTCTTTCTGTGGTTGACCCTTCTCTTTAGTTATATTCCGAATTTCTGTTATAATTGAAGAAAACAGGCCGGATACGAACATTAAGACCTCCCCCCCCCCCAAAAAAAAAGACTTTACCGTGTTCTACAGATATATTTTTCGCGCACGGCACATCGTCATTACGTGGTTGGCAATTCTGCAAAATTATACTAAAATTTTTCTAATTAGAGAAATTCCACGTCAGATACAAACACTACCCCGCAAAAACAAATTTGACCCTGCTTTGACCCTTACCTCTGACCAATGGACATGACTCTTGCTCATGACACATTGTTTACATGTAGTTAGATTTGTGCATCGCTGTTTTGAAATTAAGTAAAAGGGGGAAAAGCGAGAACGTTAATGACGGCTGACGGATGGACAGACGCACAGATAAAAAAAAAAGAACTATATACACCAGAATTATTTTTCGGCGGCATATAAATGAACTCATTCTTAGATTGTTACATTCGCGATCTAATTTTATTTCACCGAAAATAATGTCTAATCCAAATGTGGTTACAAAGAAAACTTTGATCTATTTTGTGTATATACAGTAATTATGGTTATTTACTCATGACAACACGAACCTTCACCTCACGTGGTTGTCCGTTATCTGTTTGATTTTCATCCTGAATTTCATCTTCAATAGATTCACATTCTATCTTTGCGATGGACTCAAGGTTCGAAGATAGATGCATACCGTTTGTTGAATTCTTTATAGCTGACTGTGAGTTTTCGAGTTGAATTCTATATTCGTCCATCACCTAAAATTAATATAACAGAAAGGATCAGTTTTGTACCATAGGGATACATGTACATAGACATGAATTAAAATAAAAACGCTTTAAGAAATATGCGCTAAAAACTACGTCATTCTACGAATTTGAAAACGACCTCACAAAATCAACGCGTGTAATTGATCGCGTGACATTCCAAAACCTTTGCGCTTTGCGAAATTCTGCCACGAATTCTAAATGTACCTTAGGAAGCTACGTAGTCCATGAATGAAATATCACTGAAGGTATTGTTCTGGCATATTTTTTTCTTCTCTACTGCTGATTTGCCTGCTATTCCCCTTCTAAACTCAGTAATAAATCAGTTTTGAAGTTAGGTAAGAATATAAAAACCTGAATAGCTCCCTTAATTTACTACCACCTCGAACTAGTTTTGAATGTTTAAGCTCGCGTGACAGTTTCACCGTAAAAGAATATTTTGTTCTCTTTTCTTTCCTAGAATTGACACTGTGCAATACAACAAGTATTTCTATCGGTGAGTTCCAAAGATAAATGTTGCAAAGAAATTAAAGTATCCAGTCATTTCAGAAGTACGTGTATTTATAAACGAAACATAAACAAGCAGGGCTTCCACAAATAGTATCTTCATAGATCCATCAAGTGTTTTGTTACAGAAGACGCATATCAAAACCTAGTGTTTATTTCCCACATATGTACAAGTTCAAATGTAGATGAGTTATGCTCCATGAAAAGGGATTTTTATACAATAAAAAGTTGTCGCATAAGACATATGCATTGTACATATATAACGGCTTAACCACAATGTAAAATGAGTGAAATGATTTTTGAACATGCAGAAAATTTACAAATAGCGCATATTTTCTACCCATGTCAGACTGTGCAGACTTTCATTGGTCGAAAATTTTTGCAGATGCATCAATACCCCTTTTTTCACAGAGCATGGCTCAGATATTTCTTCACAGTTCTGAAAGCAGACATGCAATATTTGCGTTTTGCAAATCTACGGTTTATGGTTAGAAGTTGGTCAAGGGTTAAATACAATGTCAGTTAAACTGAAGAGGGAACTTTGAAAACGAACCACTCTCGGCCACAGACGAACGCACAGGTGATTAGGCCAATTCATATTTACTCAAAAGCATTTGTGTATTATGAAGACACAATATCAGTTACTTCATTTAACCTGACCCAGGACAACATCATTTACCTACATGTAATTTAAAATTCTAATTTTACCCTCGGCATCACACGGGGCTGCTGTCGGTTTTGTCCCGAATGATCACCGAAATATTATGTACGGTATGCGCGAATGAAATAGATTACCTGTACCTTCCCGTGTATAAATAACTTCCCGAGTAATAGTATGAGTCCTATTTATATACCTACTAATATATTCAGCATAAAGATCAGGATCAGGGTACATGAAGTATGTTTTACCAAAAAGGAAAACATTATACGCCTCGTTACAAAATGAACTGCAATAGGAAATTTCAAGAGAAACAACGGTACTAAGTCTCTTGAAGAAAACAAAGAAAGACCCGTTGTGCAGACGATTTGATATTTTTCTTATCACTGAAAAGATTGTTTCAGAAAAGCCGGAGCCTTTATGTGTACATACGATTGTCTTGTCTAAACGAAATCACCAACCTGACCGTTCTTTAATTTTCCAGCGTCTGCTTGTATTTCAACCTGAACATTATCTTCATTGGGCCCAAACTCTGTCTGTGCAGGTGAATACTGAAACAACATACGGTAGTAGTATTTGTCAGATATAAATCGAAATATTATAATTTATTGTCCCTGTTCAAGTTAATATTGGGTTCAATTCTCAGAGATGAGTTTTAGATGAACTTGAAATCTTAAGTCGAGAGGGACAGTGTGAAATAGTCTTATTGGGTTTTCTGAAGTGCTTGAAAATAAAGTAGATATAAATTCTTTTCTTTAACTAAGACTGAATTTGCAGTCAAAATCATGACTCGGACTGCATCATGATATCCCAAATTGAAAAAAGATATCAGTCTAATATCCTAGGTACATTTTATCATATTCACACATGCTAATATTTACTCCGATGTGGTGAAATTCGACAAGTTGCCGTTAGTACTTCCAGAACTAGACGTATCCAAAGTATCCGAAATGTTCGAATCCGAAATAGTGGAATTAGGCAATTTGGTGATTTTCTCACTTTCTGCTGAAGTTCAACGACGTTTATTAACAGTGTAAATGTACTTCTGTCTCCTTTGTTTCCTAACTGTAGTGAACTTCGCTTTAGAATCCCTCATATTTAATAACTTTCTTGCAAAGATCAACGAAAGCAGTAAAATACTATGCGAAGAAAAGTTCGCATTAAAACTGAACTACCTCGAACACTATTAAATTTTCTTCATGTTTTTTCTTTAATGGTCAGATTGATTTAAAATAGTTCAGAATACAAGTTTTTTTTATTGATTGATTGATTTAATGGTTTTAAACACCGTTTAAAACATTATTTCAGTTATATCGCGGCGGCCATTGCACCTATCAGTGCTTTCCTGGAGTTTCTTTGAACAGTACTTCACACAATATTCGTCCAAAGCCACTGGATGCTTTCCCACATAACCGTCGTCGAATCAATGATAGCGATGAGAAAGGAATGAATCCTGTCGCAATGACTATCACCAATCCTCGGAAAGAAATTGGCCGAGCCGGGGATCGAACCAGCCACCCCTGTTCTCAAGTCCTGTATGCTACCGACTGCGCTATCGGGACTAAGTTTAGAATATATGTACCAACACAATCTATCCGTGCATTGTTCTGTTTTCTACAATATTACGGCATCTGTAGGTCAAACAATAGTATCAAATGAACTTATATACATCAATACACTACAAAATACTATGAATTTATTTATCTTTTTATTTATGTATTTATTTGATAATTAACGAATTTCAATGTCCATCATCCCAAAAATTATCTTCGGGAAGAAATATTATAAGTATACCTCGACCTCCATTTCTTCTGGACCTTGCTCACTCTGCTGAAATGGAGATTTCAAATTTATTAATCAAAAACTCGCTTATGAAAATACGGACTAGGAAAACCAGGTCGACTTGCTGTCAGTTTGAGCTTGTCTAATTGTCTTACGTACCTGTGCTATTTTAACATAAAGTATGTTGACAACCCTTGCGGTCTAGAGTAAAGTATTTTCTGCTTCATATAATATCATCGAGGGAATCGGTGTTAAAGTAGAGGCTCGATTATCATAGAATCAGGTGTCCAATCACATATTCAATTTCAAAAATGGATATGTTTAAATTTGAAATACACTTCACAAAACAAATATTCAGTCAAGCCTGTGTCAAAGGTTAGTTCTACAATCGACTGTGCATGATTATGTTGGTTACACCTCACAAACCATCGTTATAGTTAAAAGCGAAACGTAGCACTGAGTCAGGTTTTTGTTTCGGTATTACAAAGCTTTTGTCAGTTAATGGATATTTCTATTTAAATATAAAAAGCAAATCAAGAACTCCAAATTAGTATCGTCAGATACCAAGTGTATTTGAAGGAATGCTTGTTCTTAAATAACTTTATTCAGAATGAGACAGAACAGATATTTTGAAGTTTCTCTTTTAGTTGTCAGCATTTCAAAACAGAAATTAGAAATTGGCGTAACGACAAACGAATTTTGATGAAAGCCTCGATCGCTGAATTCTCCAATCATTGACAAATGATCCCTATGCTTAGACTGTGGAACATAGCTATAGTTCAGTTCGGGTTCACTTGTTTCATGCCGACAAAATCAGTTTGCTTTGAACACAAGATACCAGCTGAATAAATCATTTTACGATCTTTGTTCTGCAAGGAGTACGCAGGGCTCCGAAATCTTGCATATGATGTAGAAAATCAGTCTCCTCCTGTAAGTAAGAGAGATTTTCTGAAACATATGCAACATTTCGACCTAGTAGATGATTTTCTTTGACTGTTATGGTTGCACAAAATCATGGACTGGCCTATTTTTCTTTTCACATTTTCACATGTAATGGTCAGTTTTGCCTGGATTAAACTTCATTTTGTTTCATAGCTTTTTTTTAACACAGTGGTGACAATATGCCTTCACCTCTTTGATAGTGGATCTGCTATCGTATGTGTGTTCCTCCCTTTTGATAGCCATATTAGGGTTTGTTGACTGAGCTAAACAATGATTCTCTGTTCCAGCTGATTGTTTTTTATACATCAAGTTAGAGTATAGGGTTATAGACACGCTTGTCAAGGTCCTCAATATCTCTCGGTTAGGTTTTGTAAGCTGTACACATTCGTCATTCGTTGCCTGTGATGAAAAATGATTTAAAAATTGTTCAACAGAATTGGGAAGAAAAGTTTCTCAACTACACATAGAATATCTCGCATACAAGTACTTGAAATAAAATGATTGTACAAAGGAATATAGAATACTATTTAGGATCGGCTACATTGACTTGTTTTAGAATATGACATATCCCTAATTCGGCCAGTTAGTAAGTTCGGTTCCTTATAAGAAAAATAATAATTCCGGTTTTGTTCATCTTCAAACGGACGCCTGTGAAAATTGACAACAGCATAATACAAGTGAAAGTCTATGAATTACCAACACTCTTTCCCTGACAAATATTGAAGTAATGTAGCACTGTTTTCATCACGCTACCAAGTGTAACAGTCATTCTGTCATTCTGTAAATTTTAGAGATCGAGGATAAACATTTAAAAGGCGTAATTTGTTTACTTTTAACAAATCGAGCAAATCTTTTATACACTGTACATCCTCCGTGTGTTTCTGCTCGCTAAGTTCCTCAAAGGCGTCTGTCCATTCATTATCATAGAGCTCCGAATACCTCTCAGCAAGTTTCGTGGGTCTGTTTGTGTCGCTTAGATCGGTAATGTTCGGGTTTTCTCGTGTGAGACATGCTCCTGCCAGTTTGCTCAGTCTGTGTAAAGTGAAGTGAGCTTGATTTGAGTGTTAAATCCTTTGGCTTCTGTATCCAAATTAAATATGCCAACACTGAACATAAAGATCAGACAGCGCAATCCGTTGAGTCTGATCAGGGATCTGCGATGATCAGTATAATGGCATTTCTTTCGGCCAAAAAAGCAACCTTTTGATATGAAATATCGTTCTAAAGTATCCATTTATTTATTTTGCATTGCACATATATACGACTGTGTTCTTCTACCCTTTCGTCATCCAACAAAATGAATAGGTCAGAAATATTACTTAACATAATCTGAGAATGCATTTGTGATCAAGGAGACTCAGTAAAATGTTAATTGAACATACGGTTTTTGCGGCAATAAAAACAAATGTAGCAAAACGACTTATATTACATAAGTCTTCTATTTCACCTCTCTAGTACTCAGACTTTACGGCACTCACAGCGTATCACGACATGTAATATTTTTTACTAGCATAAAAACAAAGCAACGCCAATATAACTGTTTAAATCAAATGCTAGAAAAAAAGATCCCCATAATAAAATTGTATGCTGTGTTAGCCATTTGAATTAATTGTCCTCAGCTTTAGGTCGATATTTCGACGTTTTTTCTTCCCGAATATACCTGTTACTAGTACGTTTAGTTTTGGTATGAAATATCTGTTAGAAAACTTCTTTTCAAATTCTTTACTTAGTTCATTCGCATTTACGTGAGAGCTGTGTATAGCCAGGGATCCTATCTCTTTTTATGTGTATATACGATCCCTGGTATTGCTGACATAGACCTTAGTCCTATTTATAAGACCCTGCGTACGTTATTTTACATTTTGACATTCATCGTGTACGTAGGGTCTTATCGGTTCCTTCATAGGTTTCTTTAGCAAACTCCGACATCGAATTTTGTCGCTGTTTGAGCAACAAATTTGGACACTTAAAATACAAAGTGCCCAATAAAACTTATACCGGTAACAAGGTAAATCAATATTAAACCGATTTTGAGACTTGATTGTAAAAAAAAAGACTTTTTTCTGAGTTAAATCTGCTTCTATTTCACACTACCCTATTTTTGTAGTAAAGCCGGCGTGTAAGAGTGTAGTTAACGCAACTAAGAGAATTTTTTTTAAACGAAATTCCTTTACCTCCAATAAAGTGTTACAGAACGGGGCAACCCTCATTCACAAACATAACTTTTTCTAGAAAGAAGTACTGAATCGTCTAACGGTCCATAACAGGCGGTTATCGAGTTATAAGACTATTTATAAAGAAAAGAAACGCCGAGAGAACGTCCTAGTAATTCGTCCCAAACCCAGTTCGTTCCCATGTATTCTGAACCGTCTGGCTTGATTGCCCCGTATTCTTCGTCCCGCATGAGTTTCTGATACTTTCAGGAGTTTGTGTGTTAAATAAAGTGTTACACATCGGATTGTAACTTACTTAATACAGTAAAACCTCTCCTCAAGACCACCCCGACAATACGAGCAACTCGCTATTACAAACGATTTTTGTCAGAACGGAAATTTTCCGATGATCACAAACCCGGAAATACGAGCACCCTGCTGTTCCGAAATTACGACCACCAGTTTCTGTACCGATATGAATTTACCTACAGATTTTAACACTCGATCTCCATAACTTCTCTACAACCAGCTAATTTTCACGCGTCTGTAAGCGCAAACCACAGACTATGCCATAGGTACGAATATTCTTGGGTCCGATGGATTGAGGAGAGGTTTTACTGTATATACAAAGATGTTTTATGTGCATGGCTTTAATTACGTAGATAAAGACATGAACACAAATGAACGTACGGCAGTAAGGCTCTAAGTATATATGTAAACTATAACTTTGGCAAATACTGGAAAGCTTCTTTGCATGAAAGAGGAATTAGATATATCGTGATAGACGTGTTTTCGAGGGATGCTTGTTTTCGAACCCGAAATGCATCCGAGTTTTCTTGCGTACTATGAAGTGATCGACAGACGTCGCCTTTTTGTATGAACCGCTTATTTGAATGCAAACAACAGTTTCACTGCTGTTAATTTACGAAATGCAACCAAAACATGACAGTATGCATGTTTCTAAAGGAAAGATCGGTTTTAGTGACAATTCTTTTATGACCTTTTTGGATCAGAGTTTTTTGTGAACTATTTCGTTTGGTCACTTACGACGGAAAAACTTTTCCAGACCACTCGCTGTTACTGAGAGTAAATGTTTCCAACCCTTTTATTACGACACTGCATATTTTCAGATGATTTATAACAAAGTAGTGTTGAGAAAAATTCCTAGTCTTTCTTCGCAGCTGCAAATAAATAATATTTCAAGGGTACACTTAGTCCGTGAGCTGTAAATCTCGGTGTAAGATTTCATATTAGAGGGTATGACAATAATGGTTTTCAACTAGTTAAAACAATCCATATTGATGATTTGCAGCAAAAAAAAAGTATGTTATATCAAGATATTTGTCGAAATTTTCTGCTTAAAGTCATTAAAAAGCTGAAAAGACGGTCTGAAGTGACTCTGATCGGACTATGTCTAACGGAACATTCTGTTGTGTCATGGGTTTCTGCATTTTTTGCACCAATCAATTTTTCATGTCTGTTAATCTATGAATAGGTATTTCCGCAGGGTTTGACAAAAAAAAAATTGTCAATAAGGGTAACAAGTAACTGCAAAACTGTCATTTTACACAAGATAAGCGGATAATGTCTTTTTTTTTTACCTTTTTTTCTGGCGTGAGGTCTCGCGTGAAGTCAAAATGTATTACGTGAATTACAATTCCATAACTTGATTTACGCAATAACTTGCTTGAGTGGAAACATTGCAAAATGCATTATTTTTTTTATTTTCTGGTATTCTAATGCTGTCTGTTCAATGGATATTTAAAGCCACGCAATGAGGTCAGGTTTTCCAACGTCCAAATTCGGCTTCTGGCACAAGACCGAAGGCTGAATATGTTGTTATCGGTGAATATACATGATTCAAGTAGGGACTATGGTTATACATGCATTTCAAATTGATTTTTGTGGGGGTTATAAAATATTTTCGGTAAACAGAACTTCATTTGAATATTCGTGAAATAAAATTGTCAATTAAGCCCTTCGAAAACAAGTTGGTCCATCCTGACACTTATTCATAATCTAAAATGCATGTTGGCCACCGGAAAATGTGCAAAAATACCGATCTTTATGGAGTTGACAGAGCCTATGAATTCATAATCGTTACTCAATGCAGATCAAAAAATTTAAAAAGTTGAAAAAAATTGGTTGACAAAACCAATGTTACGATCCGGTCCGGTCCGTGGGGGCGGGGGCGGAACCTGATTTCGTTCAAAAATCGTTCAGAATGTCGGTTCTTTATTTAAAAACGATCGCTACAGTTTCACCATTTTTTCATAAAATTCAGAATTTCATGAAACTTTGTTTGGTGATAGTTTATTATCTTATCTACAAAAAATGGAGATAAAAATAGGGAGTCACCAGTGTCGGGAAAATTCTATTATTTATTTCTTTTAGTACACCCTGCATTGAGGCAGTTCAGGATGAGTTTCACCTATGAAAACTATATCTATGTATGTTTTTTTAAATGACAACAACTATACGCAAATTTTATTTCATTGTATTGGTGAAACATCAAATTTTATGAAAAAAATAATTTAGAGTATACTGAGTATCAATATTTAAAAAAAAAAACCTTAACTTATCGCTAAAACACCTTTATTTTGAAAAAAAAAACCAACGAGTATCTTTTAAAGTTATTTTTTCAAATGTTCTAACATTCAGATTTTTCTTATTTTTTCTATAAATAATATTCAGGTACTAAACTAAAAGAATCAGGCTTAAAACAAACAGGTCACCGGCCTTATTTTTTAAGAAAATACATTTTAAGTTTGTGGGTGGGGCAATAACTAATGAATAAATGTAGGGTTTGTCAAAGACAAAGATATTATATGAAGTAAATTATCTCAATTTTTTCAATAACACAACTGTTTTTATAAGAATCAAGTTTGTTGGTCATAATAAACCAATTCATAGCATGTAAATGTAATACTGATGTTAGCATTTAACCCATTTCCAAACGACTAATTTTAGACTCTTCTAAATTTGACGCGTTTGCAGACGCTAAACCAAAACCTGGTATTCATGTATTACAGTTCTTTGATGGGTCAGAAATCATTGTGCGAAAATGAGAAATCATTCGTTAACAGCAATTTCTCCTTTTCACATCAATGTTTTCTAATGTTGTCTGCTGCAGACTCATCAATCTAAGGGACAACCTGGTAAAGGAGAAAGAGTTAAGTGCAGCCGTTCGTTTTCTGCACGTCTTTACCAAGTGATATAATTTTGGACTAGACCAAACTGAAAGCATCTGCATCTGAAAGGATGTCTTAGCTCAACGATACGTCTGCCAGGTAGAGCGCTAGTAATAGCATGACCTGTGTCCATATTTCCGTTGTTAGGTGACGTAGTTAGGTGATTCACATTGACTTTCAGTCCGATCTTTTGAAAGCGTAATTTTGGATTCTTGCCTCGCATATAATTATTTGGCTTCATTCAAATACTTTTTTCTTAATGTTGCTGACATAAAACGACCCGTTTTAGCTCTTGGTTTATCCATTCTGCAGACATTGACAAGTGTGGCAGGATCAATTGTGTTGGGTGCTCACCGTTTTTCGAGTAAAAGGTGAGCGTGATAGATACACGGAGCGTGAAAATGGAAAGTGTCGCGAACGTCGTTAACCCGAAATATGCTTGTAAAGATTGGGGTAATTGTGTAGAAAAAGTTACACGATAGAATTCTAGTTGAATGTAAAATGAATGTGGTCCTTGTTCAGTGAGAAAAAGGTAAATTCGTATCCAGTTAAATTATCTTTCATGTTAGGGCCAGTGCTTTTTCAACATTATCTCGGATTTTGGGAAATCGAATTTGCTACATAGAACTAAATGGTGCCCGTTTAGACGTAACATGAAAAAGAAAGGTAAAATGTGAAATGTCCGATAGATAAATGTTGAACAGTAAACAAGCATGTATACGTCTAAATATTTGGACTAACGTGGACATGTACTGAGTAGAGCGGTTGTGTTTTAGCTATTTGTAGGACTGAAAGAAGAACGCGTACAGCGTGTATGCATATGAAAAATATTTGGTGCCAGTCAGAATATTCTTAATGTTACCTTAAATTCAGATAACTTCTTTCCTCTTCTGATTTTTTCAATTCTTGCGTCAAGTTCTTGACATCGGTGTCCATTTGCTGCAGTTTTCCATTTAGATGCTGTATCCATCGTTCTCGTTCCTGTACTACTTGTTGATACATCTTGGTATCAAACTGCTTTTGTCTTTTAAAAAAATGAAAGCCAGTAGTCTTTTGTCTTTGCTGTTCATTCAATGTGAAATACACTTTTAATCTTATTGAAAACAAAATTATTCCATAATATAGATAGTAACGACATGTATACTTGAGGTGGCAAATAAGCTTGACTTTAGGTTTAGTTATATGCAGATCATTATATCACCATTCAAATACCTATTTATCTATAACTGATGACTCCAAGAACTCAAAGGTAAAGAACCAACAATCCGGGGTTGAAATCGAAATATTTTTTTCCATCAATGCTTTCAAATATACGTAATTCTATGGTAGGGTCTTGTAAAGTCGACTTTGGGCAGTAACAGATTAAGTTGGAAGTGAAGAGGCAGATTACAAGATAACGTGCTCTTACTGCTGTAGTTCCACTTGTTTCTTGAGAAGCGCAGCGGTTGCTTCCTCTTGGCCCTTCAATGATGATGTAGTCTTGTTAAGAGTCTTAGTCAGTTTTTCCTTCTCAGCATTCAGTGATTTGATACTTTTGTCTCTTTCCTTTACATTCTTTTCTCTTTCATTTATAGTCTGTTTTAGGATCTTTTCGTCTGCTTTCCACTTCTCCGCCGTTTTCCTAAATTTCGGAGGAGTAAAATTACATACAGAAAATAGCAGACAAGATTGTATATGTATTACATTCTCAGAGGGTTTTCTTCCCAATTAGCGTAGTTTGTTTCCTGAAATGCTTTCTAATGATACTGATTCGTGCTAATTGGTATTTGAAACTAAGGCAAAGATCTTACTGTCAAGATATTGCTATAAATGTAGTTTATCGATATGCATTACGAGTTGTGGTTATAGTTTACTTTGCTTATTAGGTGAAAAAATTGATATCGCATACAAATCATATAAAAAATATATAATTACTTGGCCATTAGTTCATGTTAAAGATCACTATGCAAAGATTTGGAGACTGAGGCCAACGTTAGACAAAAATATCTACCTGTGGTCTTCTCTGCAGTTTGCAAGATCTGTTTTTAGTTTTTCTTTCTCCTCTTCGGTCTTCCTTCAAGACATAAGGAAATTATGATTTATTCGAATGGAAAGCATGTTGATGGGACAATTTAGCTGCTGTAAGAGACAGCTCATGCGGAAAATGATCCGGGTCAATTTGCTCCATGAAGAATGTTATCAAAACAGTTTTTCTGCATTGTCCTTCTAAGCTTTTTTGGCTATCTTGGTTCGTATTTTTTATCTTTCGCAATAATATGTAAAGCAAAAACTTAATCGTAAGGTGACGAAAAGAACACGCATAATTTTCGAGTCTTTAGTGCCTATGAATTCTCGGAAAATCTTCAAAATCCATATAAGTAATGATATTGCATAACCATAAAGCTACTGACATTTGAACAATTTTCAGCTGAATTTTTATATCCTTTCAAAGAACAACCAGTCCTGGAAGTACATTATATTTCAAGCCAAAAGCCTACTTTGAGTTAACGGGTAGATGAAATTTATCGCATGATTAATTGTGAAAAAGGATTTCGACTTAGTTGGCAAAATACATACGTAAGGTTCGACAATAATGATAATAGAATTTTTTTTCCATAAAAGAGTAGTATATGTTGTGTATTTAGTCCCCTCCAACAAAACACTAGGTTGGCGTATAATATCCCTATAAAGTAGATGGAAACCAAGACACCGATACAATTCATTACCTTTGTTTTTCTTTGCACCCTTCAAGTTCCTTACTCAGCGTTTCTCGTTCATTGTCTGTATCTCTTTGAAAGAAATAGAGTAATCAGTTATTCAAAGTGGAAAACACTTTCATAAAATGCCACGAGTTTAAACTATGAGGTCATTTAATCTCTGAATTAAGAATTTTACTAAATTGTGTTAACGTAACAGTAGGCAATTTTAAATTATTACAAGCACTTATAGGTGTTTGTAAGTTATGGCCATACCATTCATAATTTCAAGATCCCTTTTAGTAATCATATTGTGTAACCATAAATTTACATGTATTTTTATTTGAGTCATGATCTGTGAAAAGGGGACGTAATTCATCTGCGAAAAAAGAATCGATCCAAGTCAGCCTGCGTAGTACGCGCAGGTTGACATGGGCCAAAACTTTTTTGCTATCGCTCATCTTTTTTTGCCGGTTCAATGACTATTTATCCTGTGATTCAGCCTGTTGTTAGACAAAATTGAATTTATAGATCCATAAGTTATGTGATAAATTGTGTGGTATGATGCATCATGGAGAAACATTAACCCCCTTTTGCCAGAGAATAGCTCGTTTATTTGATTGTGCACTGAATTGTTCAATTTTGTTTAAAAAAAAAAAGACAATCGGTTCTGCGAGTCAGCTTTATTTAAAGCAAATACTTCGAGTTACCCAGAAATATTGATCTTTTACATTAAATTTAACTCGAGCTTTCAGAAAAGTTCACATAAAACTATTACTCATAGCAATTGTAAGGTTTCCTCCACATTGCTGTAAAAATAAAAAACTTTAAAGAATTATTCTTATTACCAGGTTGAAATACGGTTGTGAAAATTGATTCAACGCCGATTTTTGTTATTGCGATTAAAGGAAATAATTACCGATCTTTTTAGCCCTGAGAGTAGAAATAATCAGATGATTTATCGGAGGAAAAGCCGAGCCCTAAAGCACAAACAGTAGTGTACATGAGTTGAAACCAGGGTGTCGCTGGTTCAAATTTCCAGATCGACGATTTTTCTTACCTATGATTGGTAATAGTAATTGCCACAGGATCCATTCCTCTCTCGTCGCCGCATATCCTTTCAACGATGGTTATGTGGGAAAGCAGACAATACTTGCAAAGAATATTGTGGGAAGTACTTTTAAAAGGAAACTTTAGGAAAGTATCGTACACAGCCCCCCCCCCCCCCGCGACATAATGGAAATAATGTTGAAAACGACGTTAAACACCATACTAACAAATAATTATCGTAGGATATTTATCACAGTCAAAATTTTAAACAATGGTGAGGCCTTGCGTAAGTTTTCAGCTAGATGCGATATCATTGCCTGCCGAATTTCAGCAACAATCAATTTTTTGGAATACATCTCGATTGATCACTTAAACATTACTTTTACCTTGATATGCCTTGTGGATTGCACAAATTGGGTCGTTCAGTTTATAAGACATATCAAAAAGGACGATTAATGTGTTGGTTTGACGAGCTTGACCTTAACGATAACCTTCTAAACTATTCGACTCATCTGCGTATATGAATAGTCGGAAATTCGTCAGATGCTTTATGATGCGTTTATTTGAAAGAGATTTAGAAAAATAATTACACTGATAGGTCATTATCTTTTCTGACAGTCACTTAATGGAACATCTAAGGCTGAAATCGCATCTACAAAATATTCGTTGACTTTTTGTATATCTTGCTTAATTTTGCATACATGAGAAAAAGGTAAATTCGTATCCAGTTAAATTATCTTTCATGTTAGGGCCAGTGCTTTTTCAACATTATCTCGGATTTTGGGAAATCGAATTTGCTACATAGAACTAAATGGTGCCCGTTTAGACGTAACATGAAAAAGAAAGGTAAAATGTGAAATGTCCGATAGATAAATGTTGAACAGTAAACAAGCATGTATACGTCTAAATATTTGGACTAACGTGGACATGTACTGAGTAGAGCGGTTGTGTTTTAGCTATTTGTAGGACTGAAAGAAGAACGCGTACAGCGTGTATGCATATGAAAAATATTTGGTGCCAGTCAGAATATTCTTAATGTTACCTTAAATTCAGATAACTTCTTTCCTCTTCTGATTTTTTCAATTCTTGCGTCAAGTTCTTGACATTGGTGTCCATTTGCTGCAGTTTTCCATTTAGATGCTGTATCCATCGTTCTCGTTCCTGTACTACTTGTTGATACATCTTGGTATCAAACTGCTTTTGTCTTTTAAAAAAATGAAAGCCAGTAGTCTTTTGTCTTTGCTGTTCATTCAATGTGAAATACACTTTTAATCTTATTGAAAACAAAATTATTCCATAATATAGATAGTAACGACATGTATACTTGAGGTGGCAAATAAGCTTGACTTTAGGTTTAGTTATATGCAGATCATTATATCACCATTCAAATACCTATTTATCTATAACTGATGACTCCAAGAACTCAAAGGTAAAGAACCAACAATCCGGGGTTGAAATCGAAATATTTTTTTCCATCAATGCTTTCAAATATACGTAATTCTATGGTAGGGTCTTGTAAAGTCGACTTTGGGCAGTAACAGATTAAGTTGGAAGTGAAGAGGCAGATTACAAGATAACGTGCTCTTACTGCTGTAGTTCCACTTGTTTCTTGAGAAGCGCAGCGGTTGCTTCCTCTTGGCCCTTCAATGATGATGTAGTCTTGTTAAGAGTCTTAGTCAGTTTTTCCTTCTCAGCATTCAGTGATTTGATACTTTTGTCTCTTTCCTTTACATTCTTTTCTCTTTCATTTATAGTCTGTTTTAGGATCTTTTCGTCTGCTTTCCACTTCTCCGCCGTTTTCCTAAATTTCGGAGGAGTAAAATTACATACAGAAAATAGCAGACAAGATTGTATATGTATTACATTCTCAGAGGGTTTTCTTCCCAATTAGCGTAGTTTGTTTCCTGAAATGCTTTCTAATGATACTGATTCGTGCTAATTGGTATTTGAAACTAAGGCAAAGATCTTACTGTCAAGATATTGCTATAAATGTAGTTTATCGATATGCATTACGAGTTGTGGTTATAGTTTACTTTGCTTATTAGGTGAAAAAATTGATATCGCATACAAATCATATAAAAAATATATAATTACTTGGCCATTAGTTCATGTTAAAGATCACTATGCAAAGATTTGGAGACTGAGGCCAACGTTAGACAAAAATATCTACCTGTGGTCTTCTCTGCAGTTTGCAAGATCTGTTTTTAGTTTTTCTTTCTCCTCTTCGGTCTTCCTTCAAGACATAAGGAAATTATGATTTATTCGAATGGAAAGCATGTTGATGGGACAATTTAGCTGCTGTAAGAGACAGCTCATGCGGAAAATGATCCGGGTCAATTTGCTCCATGAAGAATGTTATCAAAACAGTTTTTCTGCATTGTCCTTCTAAGCTTTTTTGGCTATCTTGGTTCGTATTTTTTATCTTTCGCAATAATATGTAAAGCAAAAACTTAATCGTAAGGTGACGAAAAGAACACGCATAATTTTCGAGTCTTTAGTGCCTATGAATTCTCGGAAAATCTTCAAAATCCATATAAGTAATGATATTGCATAACCATAAAGCTACTGACATTTGAACAATTTTCAGCTGAATTTTTATATCCTTTCAAAGAACAACCAGTCCTGGAAGTACATTATATTTCAAGCCAAAAGCCTACTTTGAGTTAACGGGTAGATGAAATTTATCGCATGATTAATTGTGAAAAAGGATTTCGACTTAGTTGGCAAAATACATACGTAAGGTTCGACAATAATGATAATAGAATTTTTTTTCCATAAAAGAGTAGTATATGTTGTGTATTTAGTCCCCTCCAACAAAACACTAGGTTGGCGTATAATATCCCTATAAAGTAGATGGAAACCAAGACACCGATACAATTCATTACCTTTGTTTTTCTTTGCACCCTTCAAGTTCCTTACTCAGCGTTTCTCGTTCATTGTCTGTATCTCTTTGAAAGAAATAGAGTAATCAGTTATTCAAAGTGGAAAACACTTTCATAAAATGCCACGAGTTTAAACTATGAGGTCATTTAATCTCTGAATTAAGAATTTTACTAAATTGTGTTAACGTAACAGTAGGCAATTTTAAATTATTACAAGCACTTATAGGTGTTTGTAAGTTATGGCCATACCATTCATAATTTCAAGATCCCTTTTAGTAATCATATTGTGTAACCATAAATTTACATGTATTTTTATTTGAGTCATGATCTGTGAAAAGGGGACGTAATTCATCTGCAAAAAAAGAATCGATCCAAGTCAGCCTGCGCAGTACGCGCAGGTTGACATGGGCCAAAACTTTTTTGCTATCGCTCATCTTTTTTTGCCGGTTCAATGACTATTTATCCTGTGATTCAGCCTGTTGTTAGACAAAATTGAATTTATAGATCCATAAGTTATGTGATAAATTGTGTGGTATGATGCATCATGGAGAAACATTAACCCCCTTTTGCCAGAGAATAGCTCGTTTATTTGATTGTGCACTGAATTGTTCAATTTTGTTTAAAAAAAAAAAAAAGACAATCGGTTCTGCGAGTCAGCTTTATTTAAAGCAAATACTTCGAGTTACCCAGAAATATTGATCTTTTACATTAAATTTAACTCGAGCTTTCAGAAAAGTTCACATAAAACTATTACTCATAGCAATTGTAAGGTTTCCTCCACATTGCTGTAAAAATAAAAAACTTTAAAGAATTATTCTTATTACCAGGTTGAAATACGGTTGTGAAAATTGATTCAACGCCGATTTTTGTTATTGCGATTAAAGGAAATAATTACCGATCTTTTTAGCCCTGAGAGTAGAAATAATCAGATGATTTATCGGAGGAAAAGCCGAGCCCTAAAGCACAAACAGTAGTGTACATGAGTTGAAACCAGGGTGTCGCTGGTTCAAATTTCCAGATCGACGATTTTTCTTACCTATGATTGGTAATAGTAATTGCCACAGGATCCATTCCTCTCTCTTCGCCGCATATCCTTTCAACGATGGTTATGTGGGAAAGCAGACAATACTTGCAAAGAATATTGTGGGAAGTACTTTTAAAAGGAAACTTTAGGAAAGTATCGTACAAAGCCCCCCCCCCCCGCGACATAATGGAAATAATGTTGAAAACGACGTTAAACACCATACTAACAAATAATTATCGTAGGATATTTATCACAGTCAAAATTTTAAACAATGGTGAGGCCTTGCGTAAGTTTTCAGCTAGATGCGATATCATTGCCCGCCGAATTTCAGCAACAATCAATTTTTTGGAATACATCTCGATTGATCACTTAAACATTACTTTTACCTTGATATGCCTTGTGGATTGCACAAATTGGGTCGTTCAGTTTATAAGACATATCAAAAAGAGCGGTTAATGTGTTGGTTTGACGAGCTTGACCTTAACGATAACCTTCTAAACTATTCGACTCATCTGCGTATATGAATAATCGGAAATTCGGCAGATGCTTTATGATGCGTTTATTTGAAAGAGATTTAGAAAAATAATTACACTGATAGGTCATTACCTTTTCTGACAGTCACTTAATGGAACATCTAAGGCTGAAATCGCATCTACAAAATATTCGTTGACTTTTTGTATATCTTGCTTAATTTTGCATACATGTATATCAATGCGATAATACATCAAATGATACTGTGATTTATACTTAATGAATTTCACAAGTTTGGTGAAACCTAACATCCTAGAAATATAATGAAAACATTTACATAGTGACGCAGACCAGGCGCTCTCCTTTTTCATGGGTTATAGTCCCCATTAAAATCCAAACTATTCAAAAAACCTGATTTTGTCAAAATTTTGCAACAATAAATCATAGTTTTTCATGACTTTATATTCAAGTATAAAAGTTATAATACAGTGGCTTCTTAAATAAACAAGTTTTTTTTTTTTTAATTATCAGCGCAGACTAGTTTCAGAAATTTTCTCATGTGGTAGAAATACGTCGCTTCATTAAATCTTTTGCTGAGCATGGAAAAATGTCTATTCAAAATCTTTAAGAAGTTCAAGAATTTGTCTCATTATTAAAGTAATTATAATGTTGCAGTAAAGGCCTACGAGGACTTGAACACTTCTGATAGCTGCTATCGGCAAGTGTATTTGACTGCAAAGAAATCATTTTGTAATTAAAAAGCAGAGGTATACAAAAGATCAAATACCATTAGATGACATGTACTTTTCAGCATTGGTTCCTATCTCTACATTAATATTTAACAAGAGTTAAACAAAAAATATGCTATGAATATATTTGGTAAAAGAAAAATCCAGCGACCAACGGAAAGAGTATAAAACCACGTTATTTATGTCATTATGGGGGCAAAATATATACATAAGGTTCGACAATACTAACAATTAAAAAGACAAATATCTATTTTTTTTTTTTTTTTTTTTTTCTACTTCTTTTTCCATAAAAAAGTAGCAAGTTTGATTTGGTACTAACATCTTTCAAGTACTTTTGGTAAAAAAGAGATCTATGCTTCACAAAAAAAAAAAAGAAAATCTGCAATCCTAAAACTTGAACCCTATACAGGTCACAATAATCGGAAAAGTAAAAAAAAAAAGGAAATTAGGAGCTATTTCTGACATGTTTTGTTTAGTAACCAAATTTTACTCTTTTGTAATTCTCACTTGCATGTAATTTAATGACTACGCAAGTATTATAAACTCAACATAAAACCCTCAGTCGACATAAGAGCGTAAACAAAAAAAGAACAATAAACTATTGCATCACTCCACTTTCAACGATGATTGTTTGATTTCCTTGAATTTATACAGACGTCAATCCCTTGACATTACATAATAATCTGATAAGTATTCAATAACGTGGACAAAAATTGCAGACTTATCTCGTTAGATATATAAATTTCTACAAGAATATGACTTGAATTTGGATCTAATAGCGTAAACACGAAAAAATTTCGTAAGAGATGGAAAGCTTTTGCACAAATAGTGGAAACAGCTTTTAGATATTACCGTGGAAAAGGAGAAAATGCTGGTAACCCGCGTTTTCTCCTTTTTCACAATCATTTTTACCCTAACAAAAAAATATTTAATGACTGAGTCACACGTAATATGTCTTTTGCAAATACTTTAAATTTGGACAAGTCTGAAATTTTGTCGTTTCGTAAAGGGTTAACATCTACTTGTAATTTAGGTTACTTTACCGAATTTTCTGAATTAGGCTGTTAAAGCTGGACATTGCTTTGACCAATATGTCGTTGTCATATTCCACATCACTTTTTGTCTTCGAATGTTGCCTTTTACTCCTAGAAGACAAAAAAGATTAACATCAACAACAAGATGCATATTATCTGAATACTGCTACATCTGTATTCTTTACTTTTGAGGAAGACCGGTTTTGATATTGCTTTTGATCCAACAGCATTTTGGTACTTGCAATCTAAAGTCTTATTCTATAATATGGAAAAATCTTTTGGTTGTTTTTGCTTCGAAGGTCTCTTCCGAAGGTGCTGTATTGAGTGAATCATTAAAAGCATTAGAAATATACAGAAACGGGGAAGAAATTCCAATACCATCAAAGTTAACTGATATCTTAAATACTTTTTGTTCGAATTTTGAAGGAAACCAAATCAAAATTAATACAGAGGCACGGAAAAGAATTACTCGTAATTAATTCATTGTGTGGTAGTTTGTCGATGCCTCATGGTTATCTTTAAGAATCATAAGACCTGAACGCACTCAGTGAACTAGTATATTATCAAAAAAAAAAAAAATAATAATCACTGTAGGAGACAAATTTATGTTCATTTGTCTCTCTCAAAGGGAACGCAGCACCACTCATGAGAGTAGATTCAAAACAATATTTACCCTTTTTCTTTTTTTGATTTATCTTCTTCCAGATTATCTTGGAGCTCTAAGTCCTTATCAAAATTACGCAATGTTTGAATAAGCTTGTCGTATTTATCCACTTGCTCTTTAGCAAGGTCTAACTCTTCATCTAGTGTGCTATTCAGAATATAAATGAAAAACTTATTATCTCAAGTAAATTAGTTAAAGTTTCTATATAGGTGTAAATTAGTTAAAGTTTCTATATAGTAATAAATGAGTTTATATCAATTTTGTTGGCCCAAGTAACAAAGCGAGTTCGATGAAAATGATTTCCAAGACGGACAGCACATAATTCAAGTAAAACTTTTGTAACTGCCAGATAATTTCCTGAAAAGCTCTTCATATCCACATGTAGACCACTGAATAAACAAGTTCTTGTGTTTAGCAGAAACAGTTGAAATTGGTGGCTTCGTTAAACTTTGTGATTAGTATGGTGAAATGTCTACTCAAATCTATAGCAGGTCCAAGTACTCAAGACCTATGTCTCTCTGCAGTCGAATGGTGTCTTCAAATAGCACAAGAATATTTGTATTAGAAGAAAAGCCGATCAAATAATTATAATATTACAGTGAAGTCTCGTGAGGACTTGAACGCCTCCGATTGCTGCTGCATGGGCATGTGTAATTTTCTGCAAAGACAATATTTTTATCATTAAAAAGCAATGGTATACAGATTATCGAATACCACTTGATGACAGGTGCTTTTCATCATTGGCTCTTACCTATACATGAATATTTAACACAAGCAGGAATTAACCCAAGAATATAACGAGAATATTTGGTTAAAAAATTGTCCAGGAAGTACTTGACAGAGTCTAAAAGCGTGTCGCTTATGTCGTTTTAACACGAGCAGGAATTAACCCAAGAATATAACAGGAGAATATTTGGTTAAAAAATTATCCAGGAAGTACTTGACAGAGTCTAATACCGTGTCGCTTATGTCGTTATGCTGGCAAAATACAGAAATATCCTTAAAGTTCGACAATAATAATGGTAATTATAAAGGTCATTATATTGATGATAATAATAATATTAATTATTCATAAAGTCTAATTCATCATTTAAAAAATCAGCAAATTTTTTCGTTGTTTTTAACGTATACCTTTCACGTGCTTAGTATTGAAAAAAAAAAAAGAAAAAAAACTTCACAATGAAAAGGGCTCTCGTAATTTGAACTTGATGTCATAAGGGGGATAGAATGGTGATTATGCATGACAGAAAAATTGGAAAAATGTGAAAAAAAATAAGAGCAATTTCTCAGATACGCAGGTTTGAAAACCTCAATATAAAAACCTCAAAACACGAGAGCGTTAAAAATAATAGCCTATCAAATGACTCTATTGCCTACATTGATTGTCGAATTTCTTGACTTTACACAGGCATCAAGCCTTAGGTAACACAACCAAAAAAATCTGACCAGCGTGCAACACTTCTGAACAAAAATTCAAACTTATCCGGTAAAACCAAAAAATCGAAAATTTCTACATCAAATGACTACTTTTCCGATACAAGATTGCATTTTCGAAGGATTCAAACTCTTAAGGATATTACCATAAAAGATACACTCTTTTTTTTTTATAAGAATATGATCACAAAATTCAGACCTAACCGCTTAATCATTAAAATTTTTCGTGGACGAACGAATAAAGGGATTTACCTCTTTTTTAAATAGGTTTCAATACCTTAATGATAAAAATGATCTAACAAAAAGATATTCAAAAAATCGAAACAAAAACCGGAATTATCCTATTAACCAGAATTATCCGATTAACTAAAATTGTTAAATTTCAACTGCAGATGGCCACCCTTTTCTAATTGATAGTTGCATATCTTCCAATCTTAATTTATGGTAATCGGAAAACAATTTTTTTTCGTGCTAACGTGAAAAAGCTTAACAGATGAACAACGGAATCCACGCCAGCTCTTTTTGCTGTCTGCAGGTAGACTCTAGAATAAACTATTGTTTCATATCTTTGCATGTTGTTTTTCTTTTTTAAGAGAGAATTCAATTCTCAGAACGTTCATAATAAATTGGTAAGAAATGAAATTAAGCGTGACTTGCTAACTGAAACACATGTAGGAAAAAATCATTGAAAAACGATCCCTACAGTTTCACCATTTTTTGAAAACATTCAGAATTTCATGAAACTTTGTTTGGTGATAGTATATCATCTGATCTACAGAAAAAGGAGATAAAAAATGGGGTAACCAGCTTTGGGAAAATTCTATGAATATTTCTTTCAGTGCAGCCTGCATTGCGGCAGTTTAGGATGAAATTTCACCTATGAAAACTAAGTCTATGTGTATTTCTTTTAAAATGACAACAATTATAAGCAAATTTTATGTCATTGTATCGGTGAAACATCAAATTTAATTAAACAAATAATTCAGAGTATGCCGAATATCAATCTTTTAGAAAAAAAAACCTTAACTTATAGCTAAAACACTTTTATTTTGGAAAAAAAAAAAAACAGAAAAAAACAATTAGTTTCTTTTAAAGTTATTTTTTTAAATGTTCTAACATTCAGATTTTTCTAATTTTTTCTATAAAAACTATTCAGGTACTAAACTAAAAGAATCAGGCTTAAAACAAATAGGTCACCAGCCTTATTTTTTAAGAAAATACATTTTAAGTTTGTGATCAGGGCAATAACTAATGAGTAAATGTAGGATTTGTCAAAGACAAAGACATTATATGAAGTAAATTATCTAAATTTTTTAAACAATACAACAATGTTTATAAGAATCAACTTTGTTGGTCATAATAAACCAATCCATAGCATATAAATGTTATACTGAGGTAAGCATTTAACCCATTACCAAACGACTAATTTTATACTCTTCTAAATTTGACGCGTTTGCAGACGCTAAACCAAAACCTGATACTCATGTATCACAGTTCTTTGATGGGTCAGAAATCATTGTGCAAAGAGGAGGAATCAATCATTAGGAGCAATTTCAACTTTTGACATCAATGTTTTCTAATATTGTCTGCTGCAGACTCATCAAGCTAAGGGACAACCTGGTAAAGGAGAAAGAGTTTAGCCCCTTGTTTTCTGCAAGTCTTTACCAAGTGACATTATTTTGGACTAGACCAAACTGAAAGCATCTGCACCTGAAAAGATGTTTTAGCTCGACGATACGTCTGCTACATAGAGCGCTAGTGGTACTAGTAGTAGTAGCTAGGCGATTCACTTTGACTCTCAGTCCGATCTTTTGAAAGCTTTACTTTCGGATTCTTGCCTCGCATATAATTATTTGGCTTGATTCACATACTTTTTTCTTCGTTTTGCTGACATGAAACGACCCGTTTTAGTTCTTGGCTTATCCATTCTGTAGACATTGACAAGTGTGGCAAGATCAACTGTTTTAGGTGCTCACCGTTTCGAGTAAAAGGTGAGCGTGATAGTTCCACGAAGCGTGATAATGGAAACTGTTATCTATAGTTGTGCATTTTCATAAGCTAATAGTTTCCTACCGTTAACAATAACTTGTAAACAGAAACGAAATCAATTTCGACCAATTCAAATGAAGTTTCAAGTAAGTCGAGTTACGAGCGCACATGCACCATATTCTTAACTTTCCCGTCCTTCTTTTAATGGTTGAACAACTAAAATCTTTCACTGCAAGAGTATAATTTTCACATGAAGTAACTTACCCTTTGCTAATTGGCCAGGTTACTTCGTTTCGTTTTGTCTATTTATGTCTTAATCTATCATTATTTTAATTAACCCTTTACCACAAAAACAGTTTCAAAGACCCTGAGAAAGACAGCATTAAAAAGCAATGAGGCAAAAGGAGAAAATACTGGTACTATTTTCTCCTTATTCTACAGCGTTTTCCTATATTCCGAAAACAAATTAAGATTATTAAGTCAACATTACTTTGTCTTTTGCAAATACTTTCACATCGGTTAAGTCAAAATTTTGTCGTTTCGTACAGGGCCAACATCCATTTCCACTGTGAGTTACCTTACCGAATTCTCTGATTTTGCTATTCAAGGTAGGATATTGCTTTGGCCAATAATATGTCATCATCATATTGCATATCACTTTCTGTCTTGAAATTTTCCTTTCCTATCCTGGGCCCGATATCTCAAACACTTTAAGTGCTACGATCATCGTAAACCGACCTTAAGTCCCTCGTAAGCATTGTGCCGGCTCTCAAAAAAATCGCAACTTAAGGGCCGATCGTAAACCCGATCTTAAACTACGACCACCCCGAAGCTACATGTACCTTAACGTAATCGTAGGCTGTTTTCAGCAATGCATAAAACGTGGTGTAGTGGTTTATTTTTCAACATGACATTATTTTTACACGTCAACAGACCTCACAGAAGAAACAATATAGCTCGGCAAGTTTTAGGGACAGAATGAATCCCTTGGATGACATGGAATTAATTAGAAAATACCGCCTCGACCGAGGATCAATTGTTACCCTTTGCCAAGTTCTTGTGGAGCACTTCAAAGAACAAAAGGTTTTTGGCCCTAAAACGCTCTAGTATAAAGTCATCTAGGGTTGGTAAAACTAAGAGATCCTAGTTGTGATGATGTAAAACAAACCATTGTAAGTGACCTATTTTTTAACTGACTTTTCCAACTTGATGAAGATATCATCAAGACAAACATTTTGGTTGGTTGGTTTTATGACTTTTAACGTCATTTTCAACATTATTTCAGTTATATCGCGGCGGCCAGCACGCCTATCTACGCTTTCCTGGACTTTCTTTTACCAGTACTCCGCACAATTTACTCTTTCCAAGCCACCGTCTGCTTTCCCACATAACCATCGTCAAAACAATGATCAGCGGTGAGAGAGGAATGAATTCTGTCGCGATGACTATCATCAGTCCTCATAAAGAAATTGGCCGAGCCGGGGATCAAACCAGCAACAAACATTTTGACAATGATTCATGAATATCAGGCTGAAAATGAGGCCTCTAGACTGTACACAAAGTTTTCTGAGATTTGGCCCAGTGACCAACTTCTTGATCTGTTGTGACCAAATTTCAAATTTGTCTGAGATATCATCAAGGTAAACATTTTGACAATATTTCATGAGTGTCAGACTGAAAATTTGGCCTCTAGACTGAGATTTAGCCCAGTGACCAACTTTTGAATCTGTTTCGACCAAATTTCTAACTTGTCCGAGATAGCATCAGAACAACCATTTTGACAATGCTTCATGTGTATCAGACTGAAATGCAGCCTCTACAGTGCAACTAAGGGTTTTCACAGGTTTGCCCAAGTGACCTACTATGTTAAATGACTTGACCCAATTTCAATCTTGTCAGAGATATCATCAAGACAAATATTATGACCAAGTTTCTAAAGTATCAAACTAAAAATGTGGCCTATAGAGTGCACAAAAGGTTTTTTCTTGGATTTGGCCCAGAGACCTACTTTTTTACCCGACATGAGCCAATTTCAGTCTTATCCGAGAATTTATCATGACAAAAATTCTGACTTTGTTTCATGAGTATCTGGCTGAAAATGTGGCCTACAGAGTGCGCACAAGGTTTTTCTAAGATTCGGTCAAGCAACCTTCTTTTTGGCCCAACGTAACCCAATTTCAATTTTGTCAGAGATACAGTCACGACAAACATTCTGACCCAGTTTTGTGAGTATCAGGCTGGAATGTAGGTTCTACAGTGCACACAAGGTTTTTCTAAGATTTGCCTCGGAGACCTACTATTTGACCCGACATGGCACAGTTTCAGACTTGTCCGAGCCGAGCCCCGGTAGCTCAGTCGGTAGCGTACAGGACTTGAGAACAGGGGGCCGTGAGTTCGATCCCCGGCTTGGCCAATTTCTTTCCGAAGATTGATGATAGTCATTGCGACAGGATTCATTCCTCTCTCACCGCTGACCATTATGATGATTATGTGGGAAAGCAGCCAGTGGCTTGGAAAGAAAATTGTGCGGAGTACTGGTAAAAGAGACTCCAGGAAAGCATGGATAGGTGCACTGGCCGCCGCAATATAACTGTAATAATGTTGAAAACGGCGTTAAACACCATACAATCAATCAATCAATCAGACTTGTCCGAGATATTATAAACACAAAGATTCTGACCGAGTTTCATGGGTATTAGACTTAAAACTGTGGCCTCTAGAGTGCAAACAAGGTAACTGTTTACGAGACACGACGCCCGACGGACACAGCACGATCACAATACATGTAGCTCACCTTGAGCACTTCGTGCTCAGGTGAGCTTAAAACTTACCGAAATCACGCAGGTGTCGTTGCAGATAACACTTTTTTTGAGATTTTATGCAACGGGGAGTTTTCAGTCTTTGATCGCAGACAGTCACGGGGTCGGAATCGATTCAGTATCAAGAAATGACGTCACTTTTAAATGTTACAGGGTCCTGCGTGGCTCGGTGGTAAAGTGTGGGACTTGTATCCCGGAAACCCCGGGCTCGAGCCGCACTGAATCCACTGGGACATGCGTGGAAGCGTCCTTGGCCAAGACACCTCAGAACCCTAGTCCAGTACTGTTGAAATCCAGGAAATACATGCATATGCGAACTTTCGCCGTGATACGACTGAAGTAATGTTGAAAGCGGCATAAAAGACTATTCAATCAATCAATTATTTTTAAATATTAAGATCGTAAATGAACGTTTCTCTACGAGAGTGTTAAGATTGGTTCTGAGAGATCACTTTAAGAAAATCGTAACGTCCTCGTAAAATGATCGTAAAGTTAACCGTAACTTACGAAACCTTAAAGTTTTGAGGTATTGGGCCCTGGAAGACAAAAACATATAACATAAACAACAAGATGCATATAATCTCAATCTTACTACGTTCGTATGGTTTACCCTTGAAAAAGATCAGTTTTGCTATTACATTCGATCCAACAGCATTTGAATTATACTTGCAGTCTACGTTTTTTCTTCTTTTATTCTAATACAGAAATATCCTTTAGCTGCTTTTTAATTCGAATTTCTTTTCCTAACTACTGTTTTGAATGTGTCATTACAAATTTTAAATATAAAGTTGTAAACGTGGGGCTAATTCTAACACTATCGGTCAACTTATATTTCAAATAAGTTTTTCCCAATTTTGATATGTAACTGAATCAAGATTAAAACAGAGGCATGGAAAGACAAGGAAATAAACTTAAGTAGTTCACAATATGGTAAAGTTTACTTATTAAGTTCAGGATCGTGCAAGTAGTCATCATTTGGTTACGATACTTTTCGACCGTTCATGATTATCTTCTAGAATCTTTATACTTGAACGCACACAGTGAGCTAGTATGTAAATGAGTAAAAATGTACTGTCACAGAGGGAAGGCACCGTCAGTCATGAGATTACATTCAAACCGTGATTCAGCCCATTTACCTCTTTTTATATTCGGATGTATCCTCTTCCAGATTACCTTCCAGCTGTAAATCTTTAACTAATTTATGCAATGTTTTAATCAGATTTTCGTATTTAACCGCTTTCTCTTCAGCAAGGGATGGCTTTTCTACCAGCGTACTGTACAATTCATTTTAGAAAGAAGAAATTAAGCTTGGTTTAATCAGTTCAGGTTTCTACTTAAAACATACATGTTCTCGCCCTTAAAATTGCTTTTTGTATTGACGCTTTCCACCCTTAAACTAGTCTGCTTCGAATGATAAATTTACGGTGTGTGTATGTGTATATGTATACCTATATGGTACCTATACGTATTATGTTCGATTGCAACGAAATTGTACGATCATTTCAGATACCTCACAGTTGTATAAAATGTACATCAGTTTTTCTACTCAGGAACAAACCGAGACATGAAAATGAATACCAACTCCGACAGCACATAATTCAAGTAAACTTGTATGTAATGGCCAAGTGACTTCCTTGAGAAAGCTCTTCATATTCACTTGTGGACCCTGTAACCTCGAATTTCTGTTTTCTTTAACTTTCTGTTTGAAAATACAGTGTGATTCAACTTGTCGCGATTTGAGTGTGTAACATAACTTTCGTGCGTTTAGTTGTCAATGGCTTGACGACTCCAACGATCAAGTAGACAATGCGGACTCATTTGTGAATGAATTGCAACTTCTGTATTTCACCCATTTTTACCTATACGTCGATTTGTATGCCTTACTTCTGAGTTCAATCTCTTGTTTTCAATTACTAAAGTTACACCTATATCTCAGAAATATATACGTGGTAAAAATATTAATTTAAGACCTTCCTGTGCTTTAGACAGAAATTCATGGTAAAAGGATTCATCACAAGTTTTCAGTGTAATAAGTACCTGGGCCCGGTAAAAAAAAACTGAAGTCTCTTATTCTTCTCTTCTCTAATCAAACTTTCTTTCAGGAATCTCTTAAACGCTTCTATTAAGTCATTTTTTTTAAGTCTTGTGATAATTTCTTCCATAACTTTGGGCTTACTGTTTATCACTTCTGTCGCAAAAAAACTTGGATTTATTAAAAGGTGTATTGTAACAACCTGTGACAGTGTCAGAATAACTCAACCAGCTTTTCGGCACCTCTGAAAATAATTCAGTAAGGTAAGCTGGCGCAAGGACCTTTGAACAATTGAACATGACAGTAAAAAACCTCCAATTGAATTCATGCTTTTACAGGAAGCCAACAGAGTCCAAAAAAGTTTTGTTTAAAAGTGTTGTAACTATTAAGTCTGAAAACGAGTTTGGCACGCATACTTTGTATTCTCTGCATTTTCCGTATGAAACTGAGATACATCATAAAGAACCCCATTACGTTTATCCAGATGATAAATGACAGACGATAGTACCAGAGTTTCAGTTGCATCTTTAGAGTGGTATTTTTTCTGATGTATTTTCTGATGTTTTGTCCTTTTTTATCCTATTTGACATCGTCGTTAAAACTTAGTTGTTCGTCTTGGAAGCCACCTAAACATAAACAGATAGTGATATGGAAAAAAAATCAAATAAGGTTCTCGCACATGTTATATAGCCAGAGACCTATACAGCTACCCTGGGGAACACTGCATTGTAAAAGGTGTGGAGTGAGAGGCCTGATTCGACGACGACAATACAGTACGTGGCCTGAGACATTAGTCAATCCTGTTAAAATCTGTACACACCGCCCGGATATCGGAACACTTGAATGAGAATATCATGATCTACTGTATCGAAAGCAGCACTTAAGTCCAGTGCAGTAAGGGCACTGATCCCTTTATTTTCTATTCCATTCAGAATGTAACTCACCAATCTGAGCAGGGTAGTGATTAAAGATATTATCTATTGACAGGCCGCGGGCCGAACCCTACCTTTCGTCTTTGTTTTGGCCATCTCTTTGAGGTCCACTGTCAATATTTTCTATGTTCTGTGAAGAACCTTCGTTGTCGCTATGTTCATCATCTAGCTGATTACCTCCTGAGTTCATTACCTTTTTTCTGCCCATAAATAAAAGGAAAAAGATTGAGAGTGAAAACTAGCTATCGCCGTCACTCAAACTATACAGTTTACTGCTCAAGAACCAATAGTACAAATTCTTTCATAGTGGTGCCAAGACAAGTCTTTAATGTTGATTGATTGGTTTATAGTATTTAACGCAGTTTTAACTATATTTCAGATATATTGCGGCGGCAAGTGCACCTATCCATACTTTCTACGAGTTTCTTTTCCCAGTCACCCGCACAATATTCTTTACAATCCACTGGCTTCTTTCCCACATAACCATCATCGAAACAATGGTTAGCGGTGAGAGAGGAATTAAATCTGTCGCAATGATTATCATCAATCCTCGGAAAGAAATTGGCCGAGCCAGGGCTCGAACCAGCGACCATCTGTTTTCAAGTCCTGTACGCCAGCAGGACTTGGCAGTTTCTTATTGCTGTTTCATTACCTGATCCATTCTTGAGGAAATCGTTAAAAACGGCAACGGAGACTACATCAAAAGCGTATTTTGCTTTTAATCATTTCCAAAAAAAAACCCAACCTTTTTTGTGCACTTTTTTCTACTTTTTTTTAATGATAGTTTTCAAAAAAACTTAATGCAGAGACAGACACAGAGATTTCTTCCGAACAAGGTATAGCACTTTGCCTGCATTGTTGGTCACGATCAGACTACAAATAATGAGCAGTTTGCTTTTGTAACTACACTATTGTTCAAAAAGTCTGTTCACGGTTGTCTGACAAAGAAAGCTGAATAGTGCGATATTTGTTCTTTGACATGCACGAACAGAAAAATGTTATTTCCCTCATGTGGCACTCAACTCGATTTATAAAGTTGAGATAAACCAACACTTTAAAAAGATATAATACCTTTGTTTGCATACATGTAGCTAGTGATTGTCTTCGGTTTCAACTTTGTTTTAGTGATAAATGCTTTCCTAGATTTTCTTTTTCCAGTACTTTGCTCAGAATTCTTCTCAAACATGAAAAAGAGTAATCGAAAGCAAAAAACAAAAAACACAAGAAAATATAAGTGCTTAAATGGAGCACTAGGCGCCATATTCCAACCTCTCGAGTAGTATTATTATATTTACTATTGTTATTTTCATTTATGTGTTTATTTATTTATTCTTTATTTATTCATTTATTTATTTATTTATTTTTTCAAGAATGGAACTTTACTTTATGGATTACTTGAAATTATAACCCCACCCCCTTCAGCCAAAACCATAGTACAACCTCATTTCCTGAACTCTTCGAAAAAAAATACACCCGTGTCTCAATCATTCTTACAAATTTGGGAACAATATTTATAAGAAGTTCCTGTTAATTACATGTAGACCAAAAGAAGATTCAGAATATCAGGTACTTTCGTTTTCAGTTTTAAATTTATCGTCTTTTATGGTACTATTTGGGGATCTTGCTCAATTAAACTTCAAAATAAGAGTAGTCCAGATTATTATGGATGCAAATTTAATGAAACCATCAATTGATATTTTCAAGTAACTTAAATAGCTTTCCTTTGGTCAAAGAGTACAGTCCTTAAGATGTATCATGATTTACAAAGCACAAAACCTTATGACCTGTAAGTTCACCAAAGAAAATGACGTAAATTCAAATTATTCATTAAGACCAACTCCTAACTTAGATCTTAAGTTAGGTAAGCCTCGAAAAAATGTATGGAAAAGGTCTTTTGCATAAATCGGGTCAACTATTTGGAATACTCTTCCTTTCAACAACAAAATATTAGACTCCCTGAACACAATCAAAGACAAATTCTAACAGCAGTTTATCTCTATATTATAGGTACCACAAATCATTACCTACCTGTTTTAGCTTCAATGGATATTCATTGCTTATTATCACTATTTAAAGTGTATAATATGAACATTACTAGTTTAACATTAACGTTGGTTTTCTTTTTTTTTTTTTTTTAAGAGGGTCTCATTGGGAGATTTGTTTGAAAGCTGAACGAGTCTTTTCACATTTTTAAAACAAAGTAACCATAATTTCTATTTTTTTTATTATTTCTTATTTGTTGCTCTATTTTTTATAAGAACCCACTGAAAGCATAAACGTCATAAATATATACCATAATATTCTACAAAGTAACCACTTCTTACGTACATTGTACGTTAGGAACTTTCTCTCCTGCAAAACATACGGTTTTAAATTTGTATATTAAAGTTTAGCTTGTATTTGCAAATTCCTTTAACAGATGACACAATTTACTTACTTAATCGCAAATTTAAGGTATGGAAGTCCTTTAGTGCCATTGTGATAATTATTAATGAATAGATGTCTATGAGTTTCAACAATTCTCAGCACCAAAAACAACATGTTAGCTGTGGTAGCCTGGGTATATCAATACTAGTACATGTATGTATATGTATTTTAATATATACATGTACCTGTAATTTCTCAAGCTAAAACTACAAGCGTCGCACACGACAGGGAAAAAAATCCGTTTCTGCAGAGTGTCGAATACGGTTCCAAATATGATGACGTACTTGTTGCACGGAATAAGGATGTATTGATTTACTATTTGATTTGTCAAAATGTTACGGTATAGATTTCATCCGCCATCCATAGAAACGAAGTTACTACTGACTTTTCCATTTATTTGTTTGATTTTATCAATTTCGCACTCATATTTTGTATTGTCTCCATTTTCCGTATGAAACTTTGAGATACACCATAAAGAATCCCATTAAGTTTATCCAGATGATGAATGAAAGGCGATAGAACCAGAGTTTCAGTTGCATCGTTAGATAGGTATTTTCTAATGTTTTTGATTCTTAGATAGTTGATCATTGTAGTCTTACATTTTCTTTTGGCATGGTCGTTAAAACTTAGTCGTTGGTCTAAGAAGGTACCTTAAGTACCTTATTCATTTGACTGATTTGACTTTATCACCTGCAATATCTGTTTTCTTAATGAACAATTTTCAATGCATTGTCTACTGTCGAATACAATGAATTGTGCCATTACAGAATTCATTTTAAGTTCGTTATTTTTCATCCAGTCATCAAAAGTCAGTACACATTTTTTGGTGCAGCTGAATGTGCTGGATGTTGACATACTTTATGGTAATGATAACAATTAAATAATTATAAATAGAAATTTGCGATTGGTCAGAAATGTAGACATGTTTATTCTTTAGGCCCCTTGCCTATTTGCGCCGTCCATCTTTTTTACAGATATTTCTTGTTTCTAATTCTTTAAAAGCTAATTTCTCATTTTCTAAACATGGTCGAAATTTATGGTTGCAATATGATCACCCGCAAAACCATGAACAGATAGGAATAACATCAAATAAGGTTTAAGGATATGTTAAACTCAGCCGGAGATCTACAGAGCTTCCTCTCGGGTACACTACATTGTAAAGGGCTGGACTGGAGACGTCTGATTCCAGGTTAACACTATATTGCATGGCATAAAATATAAGTCAATTCAGTTAAATGCTATACTACACCGCCCGGATAGAGATAGTAACAATGAATGAGAATATCATGGTTAACTGTAGCGAAAGCGGCGCTTAAATGCAGTGTAATACGGCCACTGAACCCTTTATTTTCTATACCATCCACAATGTCACTCACCATTCTGAGCAGGGTAGTGGCTACAGTTATCATATATTGACCGGTCGCGAGCTGATCCCTACCTTTCGTCTTTGTTTTGGTCATCTCTTTGAAGTTTATTGTCAGTATTTTCTGCGTTCTTTGAAGTATCTTTGTCTTCGGTATGGTCATCTTCTGGCTTATTACCTCCTGAGTTCATTACTATTTTTCTGCCCAGAAATAAAAGAAAAAGGAAAGAGACAGAGTAAACGTTAGCTATCGCCGTCACTAAAACTTAGGAAATAATCTTGTTTCAATTGTGGTTTATCGTTCAATGAACCACGCTAATGAGTTACGAGGCACAATGATTAAACCACGAGGGCGACAGACCAGGGCCCAATATCTCAAAACTTTAAGGTTTTGTAAGTTACGATTAACTTTACGATCATTTTATGAGGATGTTACGATTTTCTTAAAGCGATCTCTCAAAACCGACCTTAACACTCTCGTAAAGAAGCCTTACTTACGATGGTAACATTTAAAAGTAATTGATTGATTGAATGGTGTTTTACGCCGATTTCAACATTACTTCAGTCATATCACGGCAAAAGTTCGCATATTCATGTATTTCCTGGATTTAACCAGGCTAGGGCTCTGAGGTGTCTTGCCGAAGGACGCTCCCACGAACGTCCCAGTGGATTCAGTGCGGCTCGAGCCCGGGGCCTCCGGGATACGAGTCCCACACTTTACCACTGAGCCACGCAGGACCCCGTAACATTTAAAAGTGACGTCATTTCTTGATACTGAATCGATTCCGACGCTATGACTGTCTGCGATCACAGACTGAAAACTGCACGTTGCATAAAATCTCAAAGCCAGTGTTATCTGCGACGACACCGGAAGTGCGTGATTTCGGTAAGTTTTTGCCTCACCTGAACACAAAGTACTCAAGGTGAGCCTTTGTGATCATGCTGTGTCCGTCGTGCGTTGTGTCTCGTTAACAGTTACCTTGTTTGCACTCTAGATGCCACATTTTCAGTCCAATACCCATGAAACTCGGTTAGAATCTATGTCTTTATAATATGTCGGACAAGTCCGAAATTGTGTCACGTCTGGTCAAATAGTAGGTCACCGATGCAAATCTTAGAAAAACCTTGTGTGCACTGTAGAGGCTACATTCCAGCCAGATACTCACGAAACTAGGTCAGAATTTTTGTCTTCACTCTATCTCTGACAAGATTGAAATTGGGTTACGTTAGGCCAAAAAGTAGGTCGCTTGACCGAATCTTAGAAAAACCTTGTGTGCACTCTATAGGCCACATTTTCAGCCAGATACTCATGAAACTAGGTCGGAATTTTTGCCTTGATAATACCTCGGATAAGAGTGAAATTGGCTCATGTCGGGTAAAAATGTAGGTCTTCGGGCCAAATCCTAGAAAAAAACCTTGTGTACACTCTATAGGCCACTTTTATATTTTGATACTTATGAAACTTGGTCAGAATATTTGTCTTGATCTCTGACAAGATTGAAATTGAATCGAGTCATTTAACATAGTAGGTCACAAGGGCAAGCATTACAAAAACCTTTTTTGCACCATAGAGGCTGCATTTTAGTCTGACACACATGACATATTGTCAAAATGGTTGTTCTGATGCTATCTCGAACAAGTTAGAAATTTGCTCAAAACAGATTCAAAAGTTGATCACTGAGCTAAATCTCAGTCTAGAGGCCAAATTTTCAGCCTGACACTCATGAAACATTGTCAAAACTTTTATCCTGATGATATCTAAGACACATTTGAAATTTGGTCACAACAGATCAAGAAGGTGGTCACTGGGCCAAATCTCCGAAAACCTCGTGTACAGTCTAAAGGCCTCATTTTTGGTCTGATATTCATGAATCATTGTCAAAATGTTTATCGCTGGTTCGAAACCCGGCTCGGCCAATTTCTTTTGAGGACTGATGATATCATTGCGACAGGATTCATTCCTCTCTCACCGCTGACCATTGTTTCGACGATGGTTATGTAGGAAAGCACCAGTGGCTTGGAAAGAGTATTGCGCGGAGTACTGGTAAAAGAAAGTCCAGGAAAGCGTGGATAGGTGCACCGGCCGCCGCGATATAACTGAAATAATGTTGAAAACGACGTTATAGGTCATACAATCAACCAACTAAATATTTGTCTTGATGATATCTCCATCAAGTTGGATAAGTCAGTTAAAAAGTAGGTCACTTACTATGATGTGTTTCACATCATCACAACTAGGATCTCTTTAGTTTTATCAAGCCTAGATGACGTTATTCAGGTGAGCGCTTTAGGGCTAATGGCCCTCTTGTTATTTGAAGTGCTCCACCAAGAACATTGCAGAGGGTAACAATTGATCCTCGCTCGAGGCAGTATTTTCTAAGTAATTCCATGTCATCCATGTATTCCAAGGGATTCATTCTGTCCCTAAAACGCGCCGAGCTATATTGTTTCTTCTGTGAGGTCTGTTCACGTTTAAAAATAATGTCATTTGAAAAATAAACCACAAAACCACGTTTTATGCATTGCTGAAAACAGCCTTCGATTGCGTTAAGCTAGCTTCGGAGTGGTTGTAGTTTAAGATCGGGTTTACGATCGATGTTTTGAGAGAGCCGACAAAAAGCTTACGAGAGACTTAAGGCCGGTTTACGATGATCGTAGCACTTAAAGTGCTTTGAGATATCGGGCACAGCTCTTGATCGAAGGGAAACAACTTGGCATACAAAAGCATATATGGATTAATTCCCTTGAATAAACCACGTGGCTGTTCCAGTTTCTTATCAAAGCACCCTCCCTCCATCAAGTCGGTAAACACACACACACACACATGAAAAAAAATCAAAATTTTAAGAAAACCTTGGGCATCAAACACACACACACACACACACAAAACATACCGTTTTACATTACAATTATATTTTCTTCCTTTCAAACGATAAAGAAGAAAGAATGTATCGTCGAGCATTAGAGTCGCACTCGCCTCTAAGGTTCTAAATATTACCCCACCCACTCCCAATCCCAATGCAATACCGGGCAAATTTTGATATTATTATTCAACAGGAAAAGACACTTGATTTACGCATATTTACTGGTAACACATCAAATTGTTCCATCATTGTAAATGTTTATCAGTAACAGTAAATATCGGTAAATCCTCGAGTTTTTCCTTCCTCCTTAGTCGAGTAGCGGAAAATAACGAATTTTTCACGCCAAATTACTTTCATTGATAAAATATCCGAGGGCGGAGACATGGCACAGCCACTGGCGACAAAAAACCAAGGCAAAATATAAGCCTGACAGTTAGTGCTTGAACGGAGCACTAGACGCCATATTCCAACCTGCGCTCGGCGTAGTATTATTGTCGTTACTGTTATTATTATTATTATTTTTTTTTTTTTTTTTTTTTTTCTTCAAGAACAAAACTTCACTAAAGGGATTACAAGAAAGAATAACCCCACTCCCTTCAGCAAAAACTACGGTGCAACCTCATTTCCGGAACTCTTCGAAATAAAGAAAAACCCGTGTTTCAATCATTCTTACAAATTCGGGAACAATATTTTTAAGAAGTTCCTGTTAATTACATGTAGACCAGAAGAAGATTCAGAATATCAGGTACTTTCGTTTTCAGTTATAAATTTATCGTTTTTTATGGTACTATTTGGGGATCTTGCTCAATTAAACTTCAAAAAAGGGCAACCCGGATTATTTAAGATGCAAATTTAATGAAACCATCAATTGATATTTTCAAGTAACTTAAATAGCTTTCCTTTGGTTAAAGAGTACAGTACTTAAGAAGTATCATGATTTACAAAGCATAAAACCTTATGACCGGTAAGTTTACCAAAGAAAATGATGAAAATTCAAATTATTCATTAGGATCAACACCTAACTTAGATCTTAAGCTAGGTAAGCCTCGAAAAAATGCATGGAAAAGGTCTTTCGCACAATCCGGGTCAACTATTTGGAATACTCTTCCTCTCAACATCAAAGTATTATACTCCTTGAACACAAAGACAAATGCTACCAGCAGTTTATCTCTATGTGTAATAAACCATTAAAAGCATAAACGTCATAAATATATACCATAATATGATACAATGTAACTACTCCTTACTTACTTTAGAAGCTACTTTAAACACTGTTTAACTAATCAATCAAAAGTGAAATGAATCATAAAAACAGTTTATAAGCAATCGGCAAGAACATGTCCTATACAATGAAATAACAATAATAAATTTTACTAAACAAACTTAAACATGAAAAAAGTGCAGACGAGAGCAAAAAACAAAACATAGCACAATATTAGCCGGACAGTTGGTGCATGAACATCCCACTAGGAATAGTAGTATATATTTAGATATGCCTTAATCACCGAAGAAAATAACTTTGTATGCAACAATAACTACATGTATGTAGCTACTAAATTACTAGAAGTCTACAATAAAATCTAGGAGGAAGATGATATCAAACCAAACTAATTAAATGAGTGGTCTAAGCCAGCACAGTAATAAGACAACTTTTACGTATAGTCATTGCTTCTTTAATATATTTAAATATTTTTACTACATTCTATTATTTGAGTGTTACATGAGTTTATGAAGGCCATGTATAAATCAACATATTGTTTGCGTAGATTCTAATATTTCGGACGACATCAAAATAAAATTATGCTCCGACCCAATAACTTTCATATTTCATACTAAGTAATTTACAAAGGCGATTGTTTCTATCAACTGATACCATTGGTCCAAACAATTTCAATTGATAGTGGATGAAAACTTAATCTTATTTGAGTAAGATGATTACGTCGCTTTCATTATTAAGTATTTGAAAATATAGTTTAATCATTCTCTTTGTCTGTCCTTCCCTCTCTTCCTACCCATTTCGTTGCAGTATAAATGAGAATATTTTTTCTGTAGTATATTTGTATGTCGATGTATTAACCGTAGGTTGCCATACTGACAACGAAGCATATTCGCATACAGCTTATGATTCTATTTTCCGTCAGGCGGAGACCTTTATCATACACCTTTTTTATTTCTTCTAATCATTGTTAGACACAGATGCCATATTCCAACCTCCCGCGTAGTATTTTTTTTTCAAGAAATGAAACTGTACTACAGGAATCAGTACAAATTGTACATCCCAACCCTCCACCAAAAACGAAAGTACAACTTCACTACCGGAATTCGTCAAAATTCAAAGTCAAGAGTGTCTCGATCGTTCTTACACATTCGGGAACAATGTTTATAAAGTTCCTGTTTATTACATGTAGAACACAAGAAGATTCAGAATAGCAGGTACTTTCGTTTTCAGTTTTCAACTTATCGTCTTTTATTCCTTACCTGTTGCTCATATCTGTTATAATAACTCTTAAACATAAACGTAAACGTTATAAATCAGATATAACCTGCCCTATATACCATAATATTATACAATGTAAGTACTCCTTACTTTCGTTAGGAACTTTCTCTCCTGCAAAACATACGGTTTTAACTTCGTATATTAAAGTTTAGCTCGTATTTTCTAATTCCTGTAACAGATGACACAATTTACTTCCTCAATCGCAAATTCACGGTATGGAAGTCCTTTAGTGTCATTGTGATGTTTATTGATAAATAGATGTGTATGAGTTTCAATCTTTCTCAGCACCAAACTCAGTATGTTAGCTGTGGTGGCCTGGGTATATCAATACAAGTACATGTATATGTACATGTATTTAATATACAGTACCTGTAATTTTTCAAGCTAAATTACAATAAAGCGTCGCACACGGATAAAATTACACACAATGCAGAAAAAAAATCATATCTACAGGGTGTAAAATATGATTCCAAACATGGTATTATGATGCACTGTGTGCACGGAATAAACATGCATTGATTTACAGAATATGATTCACGATATAATATTCATCCGCCAAAGAAACGAAGTTACCACCGATTGATCCTTCGGTCTCGTGCGATATCAAATTTTCTCAAGCTGCTCGAATCAAATACTTGTAGCACTAGGAAAGTTACTACAACACAGTATTGCGTATTTATCACAGGGGCGGATCCAAGATTTTTTTTCCGGGGTGGGGGGGAGGTCCGACAAAATCGAGTAGATCATTACATGTTCAAATTTGCTACTACATTAAATGTTCGTATTCCCTGTCAGTATGTGTACCAGTATAACAGTATGATGGCCTTACCAGTTTTCAATGGGCTTAATTGACAATTTTGGCCAACGCATATCGAAATGAAGTTTTGATCACCAAAAACCTTTAATAAAAAAGAAAAAAACAAACAAATCTAGATGCATACAAAACCATAAACTCTGCCTAAGTCATGCATATTCAACGATAACAACATATTTCACCCTTTAATCTTGTGTTAAAAGCTAAATTGGTGTATGGGAAAACATGGCCTCATTTCGTGGCTTTCAATATCTATAGAACAGCATCTGGCAAACCATGGGTGGTCCGTTGATCAAGTCCCGCGGCTGTATCACGTAGTTTGATATGCACCTACACGGTACATTTCTTCGCCGGAAGAACACCGCTTAACCCTTCTTAACATCGTAACACTCCATTTAGAAAGCAAGTACTACTCACCATTTTCCGTGGGAATCTTTCTAAATGCATTTCCGATGACAAACAGTTTTTACATTTATTTTCCAACAAGGTCTATCATTTATGTTGCAATTTTCAGCGATAGGTTGCTTATCACCGTGACTGTTGTTGCCGTTGCAAATCGATTTAAAGGGCGCCGTCATTTTTAAGTTCATGTAACTGGCAGTATTTCAAAATGGAAACCCCTTTAAGATACGGACGAGGATAGATCTAGGTACGGAATCAGCCTAGATGTGACGAGTGATAGATCAGCTCATAAATAAAGAACTAAAAATACTCATGTACACCAAAAATCAATAAAAATGTTTACTATTAAAAGACAGAACTGTTTGAACAAAAACACTGAACAGTTCTGAGTCGATTATCCCTAAGAGCTAGGTGTTTTCAAAGGACGGCCAAGTTTCATGGCAGCCATTAGATCTCTCATGCCAGCAGCACCAGAATACCAGAAGAACAAAAATTAAGGCATTTTTTGGTCCCTTTAATTTATATGCACCAATGAGGACAGATTAGGAATCGTTTTAAACACCATTTTATCATAAGACATCTGAAAATATTAAGACTCTTAATAAAATGGTTTGAAACATTTTCTCTCTGTCGCAGCGAATGTTATGGAAAAAGTTGTACATTCATATAAGTGACCGAACGAAATAGGTCACGAATTATCTAATCTTATTATTGATCGGAATCTTGTTACATTATTCCAGTATGGTCACATGAGTTTTTGGCATCAAGACTGAATATGTCGGTTTTTTTGTTTTTTTTTTTCTTCAGAATTGAAATTAAACATCACACGGAAAATTTAGATTGAATTGGGCACGTCTCGAGTTGAAAAGGGTAGGAAGAAATTTGTCATTAAAACCGATCTTTCCTTTAGAAGCATGCATAAGTCTTGATTTTGTTGCATTTCGTAAATTAACGGCAGTGACACTGTTGTTTACATTCAAATAAGCGGTTCACACGAAGCAGTGACCGTCATTAACTGCATAGTTCGCAAGAAAACTCGAATACCATTTCGGGTTCGAAAACAGGTAGGCCTACCCCTCGAAAATAGGTCAGTCGACCATATACATGCGAACAAAATTGCAAGCAAACCTATGCAATGAAATGTTCTTTGAATAATTTATATAACGCATGTGTGGATGTTTCTACTGCTACATTCATATTGGTCAAAATTTTAGGCAGACAGCGGTTACTTTGAAAATTCCGTGGGGGGGGGGGGGGGGGGGGGGGGCGGTCCGAACCCTCTAACTTGTTCTCATTGTAATAGATCCATTACGAATTATTTATGTTGTGTAAACTCAGGTGAGATAAGCATTGCGTGAGGTCATATGTTACGATATTTTATGCTTCTTTCAGAGAAATGAATATGTGTTATTTATGGGAATTCCAACGTGTGCGTGTAAGGGATTTTCCATATATAAATAACTTGTGAAATATCATTATCCGTTGGCTTTTTAGATAAACTTAATCAAACTCGTCTACAAAAATGTTAATTAAGCTTGATATTTTTCTAGACTCCTTTAATACAATGCTATTTTAAACGCCAACTTACGTCATCTCCTATGCATGTATACCCAGGTAGATCTAGTGTTCAGTTCTACATTTTGCGCTACAAACAATAAAGTAAACTTAACTTTTTGCTCCCTAAATATTATTTATTTTCCTGTCACTTGCAATAAATTCGAGCCGAGAACAGGGTGCCCATTTTCTAAATCCGTCAGTTGGTCATGTGACCGTCGAAGTCCACGCCTGACAACTGGAATTATTTTGGGTCAACTGAGCGCGAAGTGCTCAATGAGAGCTTTTGTGATTGTGCTGTGTCCGGCGTCCGTCAACTTTTACCTTGTGTACGCTCTAAAAGGCACACTTTCTGTCCGCTACTCATGAAACTTGGTCAGAATGTATGTCTAGATAATATCTCAGATGAGTTTGAAAATGGTTTATATCGGGTCAAAAACTAGTTCACTGGATCAAATCTCTGAAAAACCATGTGTACACTCTAGAGGCTACATTCTGAAATCGATACTTATGAAAGTTAATCAGAATGTTTGTCTTGATTTATCTCGGACGAACTTGAATATGGGTCGCATCGGATCAAAAGCCACGTCACTAGGTCAAATCTTTGAAAAACATTGTGTAGAGGCCACATTTTCACTTGAACAATACCTATAAAAGTTACTCAGAATGTCTGTCTTCATAATATCTCATACAAGGTCGAAAATGGGTCATGTCAGGTCAAAAACTAGTTCAATAGGTCAAATTTTAGAAAAACTGTGTGTACACTCTACAGGCCACATTTTCAGACCAATACTCATGAAAGTTCTTCAGAATGTTTGTCTTCATAATACCTCGAGCTAATATGGATATGGGTCACATCGGTCAAAAACTAGGTCAACGGGTCAAGTCTTTGAGAAACCTATTGGATAGTCTAGAGGCCACATTTTCAGTTCAATACAAATGTAAGGCACCTAGAATGTTTGTCTTGATAATATCTTACACAGATTTGTATATAGATCACGTGGGATCAAAATCCAGTTCACCCTTTCAAATCTTAGGAAAACCTTGTGAGCGCTCTGGAGGCTACATTGTCAGTCTAATACTCATGAAAGTTTCTCAAAATATTTGTCTTGATTATATCTCGGACGAGTTGAAAAATGGGTCACGTTGGGTCAAAATACTAATTCAGCAATTCAAATATTAAGCCCGCATTCCACTGGACGGCAATTCCACTACGTTTCGAATTTTTGGTGGAAAAGCCGTGAATCGTAGCAGGAACAGCAACAGCGCAGTAGAAACGCCTCAAGAGAGTCGGTTTCGCTTCGAAATTTTGGTAAAAGCGCCGTGAATCGTAACGGAACAGCAACGGCGCAGTAGAAACGCCTTGATCGTAGCAGAAGCGTATAGGAAGCGTCACGATCGCCACCTCACGGCGCTTGTTTTGACCTTGGTCAAAATTTACATAGCGGGATCGCGGTGGGCTCGAAGCGGCACAAAAGCGTAGCAAGAAATTCGTGAACGCAGCAGTATCGTAGCAGCAGCGCGAGTAACGTAGCGAAAATGCAGTGCATCGAAACAAAAGCAACACCCAACCCTTTCAATCTATTGTTCTTAACCGCAAGCTGGAGCACAGCTACTTCAGCATTTCAATCCATTTTAGTTCACCTGAGCACGAAGTTCTCAAGGTGAGCTTTTGTGATCGGGCTGTGTCCGTCGTCCGTTGTCCAGGCGTCAACATTTACATTGTGTGCACTCTAGAGGCCACATTTTCAGTCAGTTACTGATGAAACTTGGTCAGAATATTTCTCTTGATGATGTCTTGGACATGTTTGAAATTGGGTCATGTTTGGTCAAACAGAAGGTCACAAATCTAAAAAAAAAACAACATTGTTTGTAATCTAGAGGCCAGATTTTCAGCCTTATACTAATGAAACTTGGTCAGAAAGGTTATCTTTTTGAAATCTCAGACAAGTTTGAAATAGATCAAAAAGTAGGTCACTGTGCCAAATCTTAGAAAAACCTTGTGTGCAGTCTAGAGACACATTTTCAGTCTGATACTTATGAAACATTATCAGAATGTTTGTCTGGGTGATATCTCTGACAGGTTCATAAGTATGTCAAGTTGGTCAAAAAGTAGGTCACTTACACTCATACATTTTACATCATTAAAATCAGGATCTCTTCGGCTTTATCAACCATAGATGACTTTACTCAGGTGAGCGCTTTAGGGCCAATGGCCCTCTTGCCTTCGAAAGCCGATGTCCAACTGCTGCTATATAGAAACATTTTAAAAGCGCAACAGAAGCGCAGCTCCTGCTCATAGATCGTAGCAAGGTCGCAGCAGCAATGTAGTACATGTAAGCCTGAAATCCCGTGCCGTAGTGGAAGCGTAATAGAAGCGTCTTGGAAGCGCCGTAGAAGCGCGACAACGGCATGACAGCATCGTGACCAGCGCAGCGAGATCGTAATTGAAGCGTGCGATAAGCGTACTGGAAATGCACGGGTCCCATAATTTTTCATGTGTCGGCGCATCTTCAGCGATTCGGAAGATTTTTGAGAAGCACCATGATCGCCATGAGCGCAGTGGGATCGCCACCCTGTGGAATGGGGTATTAGAAAAACCTTATGTACACTCTGAAGGCTACATTTTTAGTCCAGTACTCATGAAAGTTTCTCAGAATGTTTGTCTTGACGATATCCCGGACGAATTTATAAAATGGGTCACGTGGGGTCAAAGTAGATCAAACCCGTGTGTGCGTGTGTGTGTGTGTGTGTGTGTTCTAGCATGTTAAAAAAAAAGAGAAATGTTGACCTTTCTTCAACACAACGTTTTCTCACGGGCTTAATTTAAAGCTAAACGACAAGCTAGATCTGGAAATCACGGGGTGTTGGGTCCGAAACCCGGCTTTGCCAAAATTAATTTTGAGGGTTTTCAAAGGTCATGGTAGATCTAGTAGACTTCGGTCGAAAATGTTGAAAAACTGCTTTACAACACCATATAAACAAATCAGAGTGCGTAATCGCCATTGTTAGATTATTTGTAGTTTTTCTTTTTTCCCCCACGATCTGAAACTGTCTCTCATAAGCACAGACACCGATTGTAAGACTTCAACACGAATAAAAAAGGTCCTTGTCAATCACAAAACAGATCATCAGCTTCCATCTATATATTCTTATTCATCCGTACTGCGTTTAAAATTATCTGCAGCATGTTATTTGAATTTGAACAACAGTGTCTGATACTTTTCTTCAAATTTGTCTCCCATCTTTAGGAAACATTATCTAAGTTTTCGTTCACAAAGAATCTAAACACTTAAACCTATAGGCACTGGTATTTCATCGATACATGTACTTTCAAATAAAACAAGCCGACTTCTTACAGTCCAAGCAGAAACATATTTAAGGATTTTTTTTTTTTTCAAGCGAAACTTATATAGAAATATGCATTTCTTTGTTTATATGCATGATGTTTGATGTTTGACGCCGTTTTCAACATTGATTCAGTTACACTGTAAATCGCAGCGGCTAGCGTACCTACTATGATTTCCTGAACATGGTTTCTTTCAGCAGTAGGCCCTACTTCGCTAAAGCCCCTGTCACACTATACGGTGTTTCCACTGCGTTAGCATGACGTTGTTAAATTACCCAGAGCGCCATGAGATCGCAGGAAAAATCGGATATTTTTCGCGAAGATGGGGGATGTCACGGCGCCCTCACCACGACCAAGGCGTTGCTACGGAGCTCCTATGGAGCGTTATCGCGTTTCTACGGAGTTCTTCTTGGCGATTCTCTGCACTTTCACAGCGCTTTCACTGCGTTCTCTGCGCTTTCACGGTGCTACTACTGCGTGCACTGGGCGTTCACGGCGTTCTCAAAGTTGCTCAATACGACTGACATTATTATTTTGAATAAATATCGGCCAGTAACCCCCTGGTTTCAATTTTTGTATGTTTTCGAGCTAGATCTATCTACCAGGCTTGGCCTTTCCGTACAGAATTTAAAGACACATGGATACACATGTCTTCTTGCAAACACTAATTAGATCTAGACGGATAAAACTAAATGTACCCAATATTTTATCTTAACCCTTCCCCACACTATCCTAAGTTTTTACGACCCTGAAAAAGAAAGCTTTTGAAAACATTGTGAAATTGGAGAAAATGCTGGTAACCAGCATTTTCTCCCCTCCCACAATATTTTCTACTCTACTGAAGACAACTTCCATACTTTGAGTCACATTTAATTGTTGTCTGCATCTGCTTTTGGTTTGGACTTGCTAAAAATTTTGTCCTGTGGTAAAGAGATAAATCTTTACCACACAGTCCCAAGTTTGTACGACCCTGAAGAATGCTTTTGAAATTATTGTGGGAAAGGGTGAAAATGCTGGTAACAAGCATTTTCTCCTTTTCCCAAAATGTTTCTACCCCATAAAAGACAGAAATGATCAATTAAGATACATCTTTTTTGTAGTCTGCAAATGCTCTCAATTTGGGCGATGCAAAGTTTGAGATACATTTATTTTGTAGCCTGCAAATGCTCTCAATTTGGGCGATGCAAAATATTTGTCGTTTGAAAAAAAAGAGTTGACAAACTTATTAAACTCCTGCATGTGTAGAGAATTGCTTTTGTTTAGATACAAATTTTGTTGTATTGTTGAGTTAGGCCCTTTACCAAACAATCCAGCGTTTCGATGATCCTGAGGAAGAGGCCTACTGAAAAAATGTAGAAAAAGAAGAAAATGCTGTTTACTAGCATTTTCTCATTTTTCCGCAATATTTTCAGCCCTTTAAAATTCTACTGCTCGAGTCACATTTTCTTTGTAGTCTGCAAATGCTTCCAATTTGGAAGGGTCTAAAATCTACTGAAGTGTCAAATGCAACATATATGCAAAAGAAGACAAAGTTTAACCAAATTCTAAGTATTTGATAATGGCAATTTAAATAGGACTCAATCGTTTGGGTTAGCATTTTAGCCACACTCTGTGAATAGGGGGTTTCATGCAGCTGCAAAAAGTATCAAACCAGGTCAGCCAGTGTAGTACGCACAGGCTGACCCTCTCAAAATCTTTCGTGTTTGCATGTCCAAGAACCATTCTGCCACAGGATTCATTTGGTTGTTGGACAAAATGGGTTTAATGAATCCATAATTATGTTGACTTGTTGGTATAATGCATACCCCTTTCATTATACCGACTAATTTATTGGCTTCAGATACAACAGAATACGTCCACATGATGTAAACAGTTGAAACCTTTTTGCTTTTGATACATTTTCTGAATGTCTAAGTACCATTCTACCTCAGGATTCAGCCGCTTGAAGGACAAAATGGATTTCATGGATCTACGAGGGCTGTTCTGAAAGTTTTGAGACTGTGCTAACATCTTCTGAACAATTAGTCGCACGGTAATGACATTCATATCAACAAGAAGCCGTATGTCTCCCGAGTGTTTTGCAAATAATAAATTCTATCAAATATTTATTATTAATATAGCACATCACCAAGGCAACCCAGCTTGAGCGTCACAGAGCACTCTGAAGTATGACATTTTCTGAAATATTTCATTTTTAGCAAAATCTTTTGTAAATTTTCTGCATGTCCACAGACTTATTACCAGCATTTTCTCCTTTTCCCACAGTGTTTTCAAAAGGCCTCTTCATCAGGGGTGTAAAAAGACAGAACTGTGTGCTAAAGGGTTAAACTGAGATCCCATGTGATAGTGCTATACACCGAGCATGCTACAGAACCAGGTATAACTCAGGATGGGTTTTGTCCTGTATCTTGCACTAACCCTGTAACATAACTAATAGCCTTCAGGGGCTGTTGCCCATATGGGCAACAGGCAGCAACAAGAAATAAAAGGAATCTCAAATGTAAGAGTCTGTTCCATAGAATGGGCAAAGTAGAAAGGTAGCATTCTGGCTTCGTTTGGGAGCCAGAACAAAAGGGAAGATTGGGAAAGGTTACAAAACAACATGTTTATAAACACTATATTTCATACAAGTAAATAACAGAAACAACGACAAATAATCCGCCAAATACTTTTAGAAAAATGATTTACATACATATAAAAAAAACAGGACTGACCTGACTCTTTAACCCTTTACCAGACAATCCTGACTTTTAACAACCTGAGGAGGAAGGCTTTTGAAAACAATGTGGGAAAAGGAGAAAATGCTGGTAACCAGCATTTTCTCCTTTTCCCACAACGTTTTCTACCCTTTGTTTCCCACAATGTTTTCTACCCTTTGATAGACCAATTTCATGTTTTGAGTACCATTTGTCTGCAAATGCTTTCAATTTGGACTAGGCTAAAATTTTGTCGTGAGGTACAGAGTTAACTCTTTACCAAATGACAAAATTTTAGCCTGGTCCAAATTAAAAGCACTTGCAGACGACAAAATAAAATTTGTTTCCAGCAGGGTAGAAAAAATTGTGGAAAAAGGAGAAAATGCTGGTTACCAGCATTTTCTCCTTTTCCCACAATGTTTTCAAAAGGCTTACATCTCAGGGTCATAAAAACCAGGGATTGTTTGGTAAAGGTTTAATTCAACATTTAACTCTTTACCAAACGACAAAATCTTAGTCTGGTCCAAATTGAAAGCATTTGCACACGACAAAAAAAATGTGACTCAAAACTGGAAACTTGACTTTGGAAGAGTAGAAAACATTGTGGGAAAAGGAGAAAATGCTGGTTATCAGCATTTTCTCCTTTTCCCACAGTGTTTTCAGAAGGCTTCTTCCTCGGGGTGTAAAAAGACAGAACTGTGTGCTAAAGGGTTATACCGAGATCCCATGTGATAGTGCTATACACCGAGCATGCTACAGAACCAGGTATAACTCAGGATGGGTTTTGTCCTGTATCTTGCACTAATCCTGTAACATAACATAAAAACCGGGGATTGTTTGGTAAAGGGTTAAGACTTCTCTACAACTGAAAGCATTTACAGATGATAAATCAAATACGCCTCAAATGAATGGACTGTCTTTTGAGACGGTGAAAAAGAAATGTGTAAGAAGGAGAAAATGCTGGAGACCAAATTTTTTCCTTTTCTCATAGCGTTTTTAAAGGTTTCTTCCTCTGGGTCTCAAAAACTAGGGATTGTGTAGTTAGGGGTTAAACTTCAAATAAACTTCTCTATGGGTCTGAATATAATACTCTGTACCATATGGAAAACATATTTTGACAAGAAGACAGTATTCTGTCAAGTGACTTTTACGTGTAATCCTGGGTATAGTCACATTGACAAATATCTAATGCACTGTGAAACTGCCAGGCCTGGAAGCACAATATTGGAGTTCAAAGTCATTTCAACAGCTTAGGTCATACCACAGCCGCCAGTGCACCCATGCATGCATTTCCTGCCTTTCTCACACCAGCACTGACACAACTTTCTTTCCATCCTAAGACAATGACTGCTTTTCTTACATGCATCAGTGGTGAGAGGTGAACAATAGCGGCAAATTGTCGCAAGATATGCCCATCCCACCGCCAGTTGTCGAGGGGGTATAATAATCATAAAGGGCAGGTGATGCAACAAACATGTTTACCAAGTCTCAAGTCAATTTGACTTGAGGTGACAAAGTTCCGTTCCGAAGAAGCAAGAAATACTGTAAAAATGAAGATCAAAGTGGAATTACTCAAAATCCATGCTAGGTAGAGTTATTGTTCATATGCACTGTAATACTGCAACAAACATGCATACCAAATTTGAAGTCCTTCTGACTTGAAATGACAAAGTTATATTCCGGACAAGCACTAACTGCTGTAAAAATGACGATCAAAGGGAAATAACTCAGACAGCACGAGGTAGAGTTACAATTCTTGCGCATTGCACTTCCAAATATTGCAACAAATAAGCGTACCATATTTCAAGTCATTCCTTCTTAACATGACAAAGTTTTGCTCCAGACAAACAAGAAATGCTATAAAAATGAAGATCAAAGGGGGAATAACTCAAAATTCGTGCTAGGAAGAGTTACGGTTCTTGTGCACTGCACTCTGTAATTTTTCAACAATAATGCATACCAAATTTGAAGATGTTAAGACTAGAGACGACAGTTATATTCCGGACAAGCATAAAATGCTGTAAAAATGACGATCAAAGGGAAATAACTCAAAGACAGAACGACTTCAAACATGGTATGCATGTTTTTTGCAATATTACGGAGTACAGTGCGCAAGAACAATAACAAGCAGAAAATGCTGTAAAAATGACACCCAAAGGGAAATAACTCTGACAGCACGAAGTAGAGTTATGGTTCTTTCACACTGCACTCCGTATTATTGCAACAAACACAAATGCCAAGTTTTAAGTCAATCCGACTGGAGATGACAAAGTTATGCTCCAGACAAAGAACTGGATGCCGCCCGCCCGGACACCATGGGTGATCCCATAATACGTCCCGTCTTTGACGGGCGTATAAAAATTGCAGAAGAGAAAGTTTGCCGTAACCTGGTACTGAATTTCAACCACCTGGTCATAAGTCAAATGCGCTAACCACTGAGCTACCTGACAGGGCAGAAAAAATGCTGTGGAGCAGAATTCAGTCCTTTTCCCGCAATGATTTCAAATTGCCTTCTTTCTTAGGGTCATTAAAATGTACAAAAGAATAGTTTGGTGAAGAATTAAAGTAGAAGCTGTAAACTTACCAATAAACTGTTCAGAACATTTTATAGATGATAATGTACCCAAATCCGATTGCTGAAACTACATCTGCAGAATAATGATTCATGCGCTGTGAAAAGTGGGTTTAATGCATCTGCAAAAAGTATCGACCAGGGTAAGCCTGCAAAGGCTGACCTCAGTGTTTTGCCGAGGCTGCATATTCGCGATTTTCTTGGTAAAAAATTAAAAATGTCGCAGAAAAAAAAAGGTAAAAGGTGATTCCTGTCGCCTATCAAAAATCGCGGAATCAGCCGCCTATTACAATTTAGCGTTTTTCATGGGCGCCGAAGGTGTATATATGCAAAATGAAATTTGATTGGACGCAGTCCGAAAACATCAACCAAGTATTGATCATGTACTTTACTGTAATGACGTAGTAGCTTCTGCAATCTCAGTCAGAAAATGGTTTTGTCGCCATGGCAAAAAAAGCCAGGTATTATCCTAAGCTTCTATGGTCAGCCACAGTATACCAACAATCAGAGAGCTCAAAGTTTGATAATGTTCTTAGGCCCAATACCCCCTCCCCACTCAATCAACATCGTCAGAAGATAGTTAAAAATATCTGTACAACAGTTCTTAGTTAATATTTAAAAGAATATGTAATCTCAGAACTATTATTCTTATGTACCACGTGAAGAGAACATCTATCGTAGATCACCCATCATGGCCGGGTCTTTTCAGGGGGGATTTTAAGAAAACTGTATGGTAGGGAAAGTCTCTGTGAGAAATAATCAGCTGTGTTAGTTGTACTTAAATCCACATTTTGGCTAGTGAAAGAGAACATAGCAATTGATAAGTATGGGTATTGCGGAACTTATTTCAATTTCTTATTTTTAAACCATTTTAATGCATGCTAAATTTTGTCCCTGAATTTTGATAAATGTCTCAAACTTTTCTGGATGAGTGAGACATTTGTCTCTACTTTTTAAAATCCTTGGCAAAACACTGGCTGACCTGAATCAAAAAATTTTGCCACGGGTCAATTTTCTGCAAAGACCAGTCTATCTCATGATTCAGTCGTTAGTTGGACAAAATGGACTTTTTTGATCCATAATTATGTGATGACTTGCTAGGTATAGTGCACTAAGAAGATGCATTTAATCCCATTTACAAGAGCCCTGCTCAATCATAGTGAAAACTTACAAGGACAATGCATGGAGGTGCCAATATACGGCCACATTTTCTCCCGTTCAAACCATGTTTCCTAATGCCTTTTCCCTCAGGGTCGTTGAAACACAGTATTGCTATGTAAAGGTTAATAAAGGAAACGGAGCAAAACTATGTAACTGGAACTATTTTTCTTTTTCTTTTCATTTTCATAAAATCATTAATTTCTAACTTAAAAAAAAAAAAGTTGAACTCTTTAACAAGCTACCCGTAAAAAATTTTAGGATTGTCCAAATTGAAAGCAACTGCAGACAAAAAAAAAAGAGTGACTCGAAAGTTGAAACTTCTTTTTGGTAGTGTGGAAAACATCCTGGAAAAAGGAGAAAATGCTGGTTACCACCATTTTCTCCTTTTCCCACAATGTTTTCAAAAGCTTTCTTTTCCAGAGTTGTTAAAACTCGAGATTGTGTGGTAAAGAGTTAACCCCTTGTCACACTGATTCTGACAGACTGAAGGCAAAATTGGTCAAACTCTTGGTTCTTCTATGAAAGAAAAAATACGATCGAAAAAAAAAAGTCATGTTGAAACATTTATATCACAAAGATGCAGAATGCAGCTGCCAATACTTGGCTGTGCACACTTTTAAGTCTAAGTTCTAATGACAGAAAAGGGACATAACTGTTTCAAATAATAATCTGAAGGTTACTTTCTTTTTTTTTTGGCATGGGTTCCCCTTTGGATAGTTAACAACTTACCTGAGTTTGAAGTCATTATCTTCAGTAATGACAAAGAGATAAGAAAATGTCAAAGTTGTGTTATGATGACAACAACAACAAGGCTAAGACAATAACTTGACATCAAAATCAGCTAAACTAAAGGTCAGTGTGTAGTGTGAATAGAAGGTCAATGTCCTGGTGACTAGCTGAAAATCTATGTACCATAATTTTAGACTAGTCCAAATTCTAAGGTTTTGCAGACAACAAAATAATGTGGCTCAAATTATAAGGATGTATATTTGTTTTCCCCAGGGTCATTTAAATTCAAGATTGTTTGGTACTGCGTTAGCTTTGTACATTGCCAAAAGTCCCATTTGGTGGTCTGTATTGCTTGGGAAATGATAATAACTGTAGGCTGTTGAATGCATACTTTCTTTGCCCGATGTTTTTGTACACATTTTCTCTTCTGCAACCCTCACTGAAAACAAAAAACAAACTAAAATAAGAAAAGAAAGTAGTAATTTCTCATTATTAGTTTTTATCACATAACTTCACATGTTATAAGTGTAGTAATTATACTCATAACAAATTTTCTTATCTTTCACAAGATTGCAATAAGATTTGCGATGTCATATTTAATGCTTTTTTATGTCTTTTAGAAAAGTGAATCGAGTTTAATCACAGAAATTACCTAGTGTGCATGGATGTTTTTTTTTGTATATTCTGACCTATAATTCACCAGATATTGGTATGTAATAAAAAGAATATTAAATTCCTCCGCTTCTGAAATAAAATTTTATCGAACTTGTCCACAAAAGTGTTAATGAACCTCAAGGGAGATTAATAACATTTTTCTGGACTTGTATGATAAAATTTTATCTCAAGTAACATTTAATGTTAAATCTGATATCTATCACAGTCTCCCTTATTTTCTGCCTAATATACCAATTATAAACTTTCTTATCTTAGCGGCATATACATTCCAGATAAGCATTGTGTGTTGTCGTATGTGAGGTCATTTTATAATTCTTCAAAGAAGTGAAGTGGATCCTATTAATTGAAATTACCCCATATGCATCTATGGCTTTGCATACTCTGACCTATAATTCCTGAGATATTGTTATGTGATAAAATAAATCTGACATGTCATGGCTTTTGAGATGAATTTCTTACTCAACTCAAATAAAGAAATATTATTAAGCTCACCAGTGGCTCGCCCAAGGGTCTAGCCTTCATCAGAAGATGTGCTACTTTCAAATACAGAAAATTTTACAGAATAAGACAATGAACTTTCTTAAGAATGGTTGGTGAATATGTGCCCAGAAATCTACTTTACCTTCTAAAACAGTCAAGAGATTGCATAAACACATGGGAGGCTAGATCATGTTCTTGTTGTAGAATGGTTACTTGTTCTAATGTACACGACATTGCTGTTCTATCCTTTCCGCTCTTGCAGCAGGTGAACCGTATCCCATTTAATTTACGACACAGCTGCAATATGAAAAAGGATAGCTTTTAATTTATTGCACAATTAAAAAAAGACGAAAAAAAAATCACATTGATATTTCCCATGTTTGACAGAACCCTTTAAAACCATACAATCTTGAGTTTTAACAACTCTGTGGGAGAAAACTTTTGAAACATTGTGCGAAAAGGAGATGGTAGTCTGCATTTTCTCCTTTTCCTACCGTTATGTATTCTCTCCTATCAGAGAACTTACGGGGTGTGCCAATTTTGAATTTGTTGTCTGCAGATGTCTTAAATTTGAATGAGTCCAAAGTTTGTCACGTCCAAAAAAGTTAAAAGCAAAATAACTATCCTACAATCCTACAAATTGAATCTTCTCAAGTTTTCAGTTGTTAAGATTAGATAGAACACTGTAGACTGGATCATGGGTTAATCTTTCACCACAAGATCCTGATATTTTATAACGCTGCAGATAAAGGCTTTTGAAATTGTAATAGGCAGGTAGTATTTTTCTCTTTTTTTCACTTTGTTGTCTACCCTTTAATAAATTTCATGTTTAGAGCAAAACATAATTTGTTAACTACAAAAAGGTCATCCTATGTGAAAAGGGGGTTTTATGCATCTGCTGTAAGTATCAACGCAGGCAGAGCTGCACACCTAAGTCAAAACTTGTGTTATTGGTCAATTTTTGACATGTCAAAGGACCAGTATATCTAATGATTATGTTGGTTATTAGACACAATGGATTTTATCAATCTATTGTAATATGATGACTTGCTAGGTATAATGCATCACAACGATGCACTGAACCCCTTTTGCCAGAGAACGGCTCAAAAGTTTTACGTTTCAACAAGGATAAAAGATTGTTTTCTGTTAACCCTTATTCTGCCATTCATGACCATGGATGACTTTTGCAGAGAGTGTACAGCAAGATCAGCCTGCACATACGTGCAGTCTGATCTTGCTCTACACCTTCCGCTGCTTTATAGGTATTTTCGGTCATATAAGAACAGCCCAATACCCGTACATTTAGTAAAATATTTTTGTGTAAAGTCGACAATTTTTATTCATCAGGATAAGGGTGCAAGGGTAAATCACTCACCTCTGCTGCAATATGCAGTATCTCCACATTTTTACTTCTCTTTGTATAAACATTGTAGTGAAGCTGTTGTATCAAATCTGGAATGGTGCCAGCTCCGGACTTTTGTTGACCTAAAATGAAAAAAAAAAAAGTTGTATAAAATGATCATGCATGACCACTGGAAAGAAATACATGTATGTCAATTACAAGAAGTCCATTACCACTGGAAGTTAAATGCTAAAAAAATAGAATCAAAAGACATAAATGCATTTATAGTCCCAAAATCTGTAGAGTTTCAGTCTGACAGTATCTTGACAATTACAAAATCATTGACTATCCATTCAAACTGTTTCAGCATAGTATATACGAGATTTTTAGAAAGGAAAATCATGTGTGCACAGTGCTAGGAAAAATTATTCATAGTGATCAATTACAGAATATGCCCAAAGTGGATAAAGGAGAAAGCCCTGAATTGCTTATTTAATTTTACCAGAATTCTCATTTACAAATTTGATTTTAGAAGCCTTTTCATTTGATGATGTAATTTTACCAGCTTTTTCTTTGCTGATTTAATTTACCATCATTCTGATTTGCTGACTGCTAATTTTATTAATAAGCCTTCTCCTGGGCTGATTAAACTTCATCAGTCCTCTCATTTGCTGAATTAACTTAACCAGCCTTCTCATATGCTGATTCAATTTACTGGCCTTCTCATTTGCTGACCTAATTTTACCAGCTTGTTACGGGAGATCACTCCTTCCTGCCAAGTGCAGTTTGTATTTCAACTATGCATTTGTTGCAAAATTTCATGTTCGTAAGATGGATTGGCCATTGGGCCATTTGTTGTCTAAATAACAGACTTACTGCCTTATGAGGCTTTCTGTCATCAAAATGATGACATTTAAGAGGGGTGTGTTACGGGAGATCACTCCTTCCTTATTGCATAGCTTTTTACCATATAAAATCAATACCTGACAACTGCGTTACTTTAGCTCAGTGGTTAAGGTGTTGGTCTTTTAAACCTCGAAAATCAAGGATCTTTTCCATACGTGCTTGAATTCTGCCAGGTGCGGCTTGTATTTCAGCTATGCATTTGTTGTGAACTTTCATGTTCGTTAGAAGCTTTCTAATTTACTGATTCAATTTACCAGCTGTCAAATTTTCTGATTAAATTTCATCCTCTGTCTCATTTGCTGATTTAATTTTACTACCCCTGTCTTTTGATAATTGTATCAGCTTTCTCTAATTTTACCAGTCTTCTCATTTGCTAATTCATTTTTAACAACCTTCCCCTTTGCTGACTCAATTTTACCAAACACACTTCAATTGCGAGAAACTTTTGTTTCATTGTCAGGCTTCTCAATGAATTCACTAAACCCATAACCGAACCATAATTTTGGACTTGTCTATATTCTTAACATTTGCAGATGACAAATTAGATGTGGTTCAAAAGATTTGTCTTTCATAAGGCAGAAAACATTGTGGGAGAAAGAGAAAATGCTGGTTTTTTGATACAGTAAAAAACACTGTTGGAGAAGGAGATAATGCTAGTTATCAGCATTTTCTCCATGTCCAAAAATGTTTTCAAAAGCCTTCCTTCTCAGGGTCATCAAGTATTGGAATTGTTTTATGAAGGCTTGAAAACTGATTTATATGTATGGTATTTCTGGTTTAAGTCTTTTACCATACAATCTCATGATTCTACTACCCTATGAACAGGACTCTCAAAAACATTGTGGAAAAAGAAAAGCATATTGGTGACAAGCATTTCTTCCCACATTACTTTCTATCCTTTTGAGGACACCTTGCATATTCCAAAATTTTGCTCTGTGTGTGTGGAGCTGAAACAAGTAACTTGTAGTTCTCCTTTTCTATTACACATGCTCATGTATTTAAGTATATATGTGTATTCTCTGTGAAAAGAGGGTTTAATGCATCCATCCAAGTAACCCTGCACAGGCTGATCTGTGTCAAAATTGTTTTCTTTTGGTAAACTTTAGAAATGGATTTATTTTCAGTGAAAACTCGAAGTCCAAAACGGGGCATAACTGTTTAAAAAACATCATTTCGATGGTTATCTGCCATTTTGGTATCGACAGTTTACAAGTAGTCCGAGTTTCAAGTATATTATCTTCTATAGTGAAAGGGGTATAAAAATGTCAAAGTTTCTGCATGATGCAAACAGTGACATTGCTGATGACACAGCAATGACAAATCTTGATGCTTCCTTAAAAAACAGCCGAGCTTAAAACGGGACAGCTGCATTGCTTGTACATAGAGTCTTACCCTTGTGTTCTGGAAGTTCCTCAAACTGTTTTACATAGCGGTGAAGTCTTCCTAAACTTTCCTCATTAGCTTTGTCTTGTAATCCTGTGCTTCCAAATCTGAAGAGAGAAAAGAAAGAAAATTAAAACTTAAAAAATCTTGGAAGACATACTAGATAAAAACACATACAGAATATTTCTGTTCTTGCTCTCAAGGTTAGTAACAAGAAGACTTTTGTAATTTTCATGATATAAGCCCTTGTTAAACTTGTGACTTGTGCTTTGGTTATTATATCCCAGGATATTGGATATTTTTTATCCAAATTTAAGACGGCATTTTTTGTGCTGCCAGTCAGAGGTACTCTAGAAGAGTAGTCCCAGAAGTATGTAGATTCTTTCTGTACCTCCACTATTCCTCAACAGTTTGGTATCAAATTTAGGTGAACTATCATTCAAATTATCTTTAATGCATGCTACAAATTTTATAAAAATACAACAACAAAGTAAATCACACATTACTGCCTAAGCTAAGGTGTTCAGCCTTGATGGAACACTGGAACAACCTTTATTCAATCACCTTCTATAATTTCGACCCAATAACAGGGTGCCGTATATTTTTTTTTTGTTATCTGTCAGTTGGTCAGGTGACCTCGAAGTGTGCACCTGCAAGCTGGGACTATTTTCAACTAAGCGTCTTACCAACGAAATGAATGAATCATTTGCTAGCGAATACTTTTGCCTGTTTAATCACCTGTTATAAATGTTATAACATATTGTCCTCTTCGCCAAAACATTTTTCTGCGGATATACGTCACGTTTATGACGTAGCAAATATCATTCATGACGTCATTATTGCAGCTGCATATTCAAAGGGCTTTACACGGTTCTTCATTTTCTAAATTTTCTAAATGTGAGAAAGATGTCAATATGTGCATTATTTCGGGCGAAATGTTCAATTTAGTCGGATTTTGGATTATAATTGAGAAAAAAGATAAATAACATAGATGGTTGGTGTCTTGGATTGGGAAAATCTATCAGGCTCGGTTCCAGAAATTTATTAAAGGTAAGGTCTTTATCAATGTGTCTGGGTTTTTTATCTGTTTGTTTTATTTTGTTCCGTTACAGTGAGAAACTGGGTAAATAGAATAGATGGTTGGTGTCTTGGATGGGTTAAGTTTATTGGGGTCGGCTCCAAAATTTATCCAGTTCGCCTTTGGCTCAACAGATACATTCCTCTGCCTTGCCCGATAAACTTAACCCATCCAAGACAACAACCATCTATTCTCTATTAATGACAGCTCTAAGTACCTTTATTGAAAAAGTTAAGTCAGGTCGATTCAGTTTCTAACATATACTTACTTTTCTGCTAGAGTAGCCTGCTCATTTATGCCAATGTTAAAGAAGACTGGTACAACCTTAATGACAGCTCCAGCTTGCAACTTCTGTGGTAATTTCTCAAACATGGCTTTCTTCATTGGGATTTCAACACAAACATGGTGCCTGAAACACAAGTGTTAAAAAGAATCCTGGGTTTTTACATTCCTAAAGGTTTTAAACATAGTTCACAATTGGTCCAACTTTGAAGTATACATCTTCAGTAATAACAAATATTATAAAATGTTTATACATGTATATTATGAAAAGTTTTTGCACGACAAAGCAGATGACGACATAGACACAGACGTAGATTACCACACTAGGGCTACGACAATAACTTGATATTTTCTTCAATAACAGCCCCGCTAAAACTGCCCCCCCCCACCCCGAAGTCTCTGTCAAAGCCATCTTTGAAATAAGAGTGAGAAATTAGGTCTTTATTATGATCTAAAAATTGAAATTGGTTTATGACCCCTTTGAAATCTAACTAGCATAGTTTAGAAATTATGTGGGATTATGACAATGAACAGGTTTACTAAAACTTACCGATTCAAGTCAGGGTAGACACCTGATTTCTTAAAACTGAAAAACAAAGTTTGGAAATGTTATGTTACTAGTTCTCAAGTTTCACTCGCATATAGCATGATCACATAGGCTACTTTTGCTCTTTCTAAAAGCCAGTACAAGTTACATGAGAAAAAGAACATAATGTGTACTGAAAACATTTTTTAAAAAAAAGCTACTTTTGTTATCTTGCTGGTTTGGTTTGAATAGATTATTTTTGCCTTTATCAACTATATTTTTTAACGACATTTTTTATTGCCTTCATCAACTATATTTCAGTTAAATCACAGCAATATTATAAATCACTTCTTCACGTTTCCAAGTTTTCACTAAGCTTTTACTCTGCAATACCTTGCCAAAGGACTCACACAAAAACCTGTGATGCATATGTACTGAACTCAGATCCTCTGGATTCCAAATCCATCATCTCAACTCTTAAAAAACAACATTGTAGACATGTCCATGTCAAAGGTATTTTCTCTAACTGATTATCAGCAGTAAGGCTATTGGTGATATGAAGAAAATGCACAAGTTTTAAATAAATCCACAAATGCAGACCCATAGCATTAATAAGAAAATGACTAACAAAAAGACAGACATCAAAAACAATACCATGAGATATTAAAGCTTCCCTGGCCTTTAGTCAACAATCCTGAGGAAGAGACTTTTGGAAAAAATTGTGAGAAGACAAGAAAATGCTTATGTAAAAAGCTTGAGTAACCATTTACCACACAATCCCAAGTCTTAATGATCCTGAGACAATGACCTTTCAAAAACATTGTTGGAAAAGGAGAAAATGCTGGTAACCAGCATTTTCTCGTTTTCTCACAATGTTTTCCACCCTATCAAAGATAGAAATCATCATCTTAGCAACATTCAATTCGTCTGTCTGCAAATCCTTTCAAATTGGACCAGTCTAGTATTGTGTCGTCTGATGAAGGATTAACTGTATGCCACACAAAAACATCTAGACATGTCTGAATTAAAAGCATGCTTCAAATCACAGGATTTGTCTTGGATAGGGTGGAAAACATTGTAGAAAACAGGGAAATGGTAGTAACCAGCATTTTCTTATTTTCAAACAAAGTTTTCAAGTGCCTTCATCTTCCGGGTTGTAAAACACAGGACTGTTTGGGATAGTACAGTGTTACAATGTCAGATACAAGCAGAACGTACTTAGTAGTTGTGAGCTCAACCGTCTGTCTCTGTGGGGTCTCTAATATCATCCTAAATGACACAATGGAGAGATCATCCATGGCTATTATCATGTCCTCAAGATAGTTTATATCTTCACCATGGCAACTGAGTAATCCTTCCATCTCCATGACAACCCCAACTCTCTGTAACTGGGTCAAGACACTGGGGTGGTCTATGTGGGAGTTTATGTGGCAGACAAACCCAGTCACAAGGGTAGTTAGCTGGAATATACATATACAAATATAAAACAGTCAAACCTGTAACTCTTTATCAGGCTACAATTGTTTTGAACTTGGCCATATTGAAAGGACTAGCAGACAATAAATTCAATGTGGCTAAAATGAAAGGATCTGGAAACAAAAGGGGAAATTCAAGACAAAAATCACCCTTGATATTGCATTTACTTGTCTTTTTTCTAGATTTGAAATGCCTGTTGGATTTATTTGGCCCTCTAAGGGTTAAAAATAGTAGGAGGAATAAAGAATACAAAACTGTGTCTACAGACAGACAACCTGCTTCCAGTTTGTTCCCCTTCCTCTAAATTGAAGGGGTGGGGGTATCATAAGCGAAAAAAAAGTTATTTGTTAAAACTTACAGCTTGAGAAAATACAACATCTCGACGACATTTGATTGTATGCATCATCTTCAAAGACTCTCTGTGTTCCTGAAAATAGCAAAGTCATTTACTCAGACCGTGGCATTACCTCTCTAAATGATTTTACAGCAGACAACTTTGAACACATCCTGGGTAAAATTGAAATGTTGTTGTAATATAAAGGAAATTGACTGGAAGTGCTCTCCTCCTATCTCGGGACGTTGATCTCTATCAATAAAGCTCCCTAGCTTGTCTGGTGACAGTACTATTGGTCGATTCAGGGTCTGAGCGTAATATTTCAATTATTCAGTATTGTATGTGCTCAGGGTTATATGAATCTGTGTAGAACTGGTTGGCCACTGGGGTATCCTTTTCTGAACATATATCCCTGAAGTGTTCTTTGATTCCAATTTGGAATTCTAGTTTGATTTCTCCAACATATTGTTTGCAACATAGTTTACAAGTCAAAAGGTAAATTACATTTTTAGTTGTGCAATGACCATGTAGCTTACACTTGTTGTTAAGATTTCTGTATGTACTTGTAAAGAGCCTCGATTTAGTCATCTTTTGACAGAAATTGCAATTGGCGTGCAGTCTACAACATAATTAAGGTAGGACTTTCCTGTTATTGAGGGGTCTCTGTAGGAGAAGTTGGCACGTATTAGGTGGTATCCAAGTTATTTGCCGTCCCCCAGTCAATTTCTTCACATATATAAAATGTCGTTGTACATTGCATTTCAAAAACATGGCATTGCTATATTTTCCTTTAAGTAATAAAATTAAAAACCTTTCAGCTAGTCCAAATTGAAAACATCAGCACACCACAATCCAGATAAGGCTAAAATGATGTGAAATGGCTTTAATGGGTAGAAAACATTGTCAAAAATTGGCCTCAAACACTACATTTCAACAGCATGACTTAGCCACATTTTTCCATCAATTAACTCTTTACAATATGAAAAAAAAGAAAAAAAAGACTTGTTCAAACTGAATGCATATGCAAAGAGCTAAATAATTTCATCTAAAAAGATGGGCCATGTCTTTTCAAAGGATAAAAAACATTGCCCAAATTGGCCTCTTCAACTATATTTCAAAAACATTGCTTTGCTACAGTCAAATAGCTTTTTACAAAACGACAAAATTTTAGACCTCTTCAAACAGAAAGCATATGCAAATAACAAATAAAATGTGCCTAGAATGACAGGATAAATCTTTGAAAGAAAATATTGTGGAAAAATGACAAAATGCTGGCACAAGCATTTTCTGCCAAAACCACCATGTTTTCAAACGCCTTTTTTCCTCAAAGATGTTAAAACACAAGACTGTTTGGGGTTGAACAAATTTACAGCAGATGACTATGAGAACAAAGGACACGTAAAATTTGAGAAAACTTTTTGCACTGTTGGTCAATAAAAGCTGGGAGCTGTTTTGGTGACATGTTATGTGAGGTATCATTAGTACAAATTTCATCAAAATACAATGATCTATTAACCCTTTACCACACAATGACGCCTTTTAACGCCCCTGAAGAAGAGGCCTTTTGAAAACATTGTGGGAAAAGGAGAAAATGCTGGTAACCAGCATTTTCTCCTTTTCCCACAAAGTTTTCTACCCTATCAAAGAAAAATTGTGTCACTTGAGCCACTATGAAATTGTCGTCTGCAAATGCTTTCAATTTGGATAGGTTTTAAATTTTGCCGTGTGGTAAAAGGTTAAAAAGCAGAAAAGAATTAAAGGACACCACTAAATGCCACCCTGTGCAAAATATAACGCCACTTTGATGGCCACTTGACATGGGTAGAAAACACTGAAAGAAGGAAAAAAATGCTGGTATCCAACATTTTCTTTTCTCATAGCCTTTCATCAGGGTTTGCAGAATGGTGCAGCTAAGAGTTAACTCGTTAGATAGAATTCTATCTCAACTGCCAACAAAAGTCAGGTCCATACAACTTAACCCTTAGGCTGCTAAGCGCGACTCATGGACCTTTTGAGGACAGTGTAGATCAAGATCAGACTGCACAGAACACGCAGTCTGATCTTTGATCTACACTGTCCAATAAGGAGATGCCTTTCCCCAAAAGATAATTCTGAAATAGCAATAATTGGGTTTTAACTAACGAAATGAAAATTTCATTTTAGTCATTCAGTGTGGTAAGTGCTAAGAATCCCTTTTAAGCCTGGCTGTTTGTGAAGAAAAAGTCAAGGTGCTGTCAAAGCCCTGTTTTTGTCTGCATCTCCTAGTCCAGTGAAAACTTTCACATTTTCACATATCTCATAAAAAAATTTTAGAAGATATCTACTTAAAACTTGTTTAAGTTATTGGCAATCAAAAGGGAACCCATACAACAAGGGCAGGTTACCCTAAAGCTTAGAGCCCCAAATTAACCTAATGAACATGTTCAGTCTGGAAATAAGACCCAAACAGATACAATTTGATAGTTGCATTTGCCTATTGCGATTAAGCAAAGCAGACAGTGTAGATCAAAGATCAGACTGCACATTTTGTGCAGTCTGATCTTGATCTACACTGGCTGCACAAGCAACCGTAGTTGCGAAGGGCACTTTAAGGGTTAAAATATTTTTGATACATCTTGTCCCTATTATGTCTGAAATTTTCACTGAAAAATACCAACATACCATGCTCTTATCGAATCCAACAGTCTATTTAAATTCCTTATTTTAACACAGTCATGTTTTAGATCTGTAAGCATTTGTTTCATGATGATGCCATGTGACTTCACAATCCAATCAGAAAACTGAAGTGCATATTTGATACAAAGGCAATTGCTGGTTGGAAGCAATGGCCTCTTTCCATCAATGCTTTCAAAAGCCTTTTTTGCATTCTACCTTTACCACACAATTTTTTACACTTGTCTTGTCTTGCTTAAGAGTATTTGCAGATGCCAAAATAAAGATGGCTGAAATGATGAAATTTTTATTTGATAGGGTTGAAAACATTGTTGGAAAGGGAGAAAATGCTGGTTACCAGCATTTTCTCCTTTTCCAGCAATGTTTTTGAAAGCTTTCTTCCCTAGGGTCATTAAAATTAGAATTAGTGATTGTTTGGTTAAGAGTTAATGAATGTAATTTCAACCTGCATGAATCTCAAAACCTACCATTAAGTCCAAGAAGGACATAAAATGAGATGCCCTCTGACATATTATCTCCACGAAGCTCTTTAGTTTAATGACAGCGGGACTGATATCTCCAAGCCATTTTGGGCGATCCATTGCCCCGGACTTGTTCTTGATCAAATCATCGACCATTGATGTTAAACACACCAGAGCAGCTTCTGTATTCACTCTTGTCATGTCCTGAAATAAACAAATGCAGTCAAAAACCTCTCTTAGTGGCCACTTCTATACCACAACCAACCTGTACTAATCCTTTACCAAAAATCATGTGTTGTAACAACCCTTAAGCACAAAGCTTTTGAAAACACCATGGGAAAATGAGAAAATCCTTGTAACCAGCATTTTCTCCTTTTCACAAAATGTTTTCTACCCTTTCAAAGACAAATACAGTACTTTGAGACATATTTAACTTGGCTTCTGAAAGTCTTTTCAATATGAACAAGTCTTAAATTTTGTTGTTTGGTAAAGGGTTATACAGTAAGAATCTATGTACTGAGTTCCTGGAGAAGGCAATATCCATGAAAATATTTTTTTACAACATTAGCCCTTCCCCAGCAGTGTATCAAATCAATGCTTCATTTTTGTTTATACCAAAGTGTATTTTTCTGTCTTGGTTGTGGTAGATTTGTTACAATGAATTTGTGAATCCAGATAAACCAACCACACGATGCAGCAAGTTTTGTATTTCTTAACGACATATATGACATGTTCGCACGCATCCAACTGCACATGTATTTTTGTCGCGGATATTGAATCAAAAGTGCACCTATGTATTTTTTGCACATAATGGTAATACTACTGGTGCACTGAAACAAGTAGCACTTTCTTCGGGTAGTATTGGTGAAGAGAAAAAAATGGATTTTTGAACTGTCACCGTGAAATGATTAACATTTGCCATGCTCAAAACCAAGCTTTTATATATTTTTTGTGCAAAAATATATGAATTGCCATTAAAATGATGTATATTTGTATATTTTTCCTGTAATTTTCCTGTTTGACTGACTATTAAAGAAAGGGGCTTTAAATCCAGTATAAGCTGAATTTTTGAACTGTATATACCTTTTTCAAAGGCAAATTTCTCAGAAACGAGCACGGTGACCCACATCTTTCTTTACTGTAACCTCGTAGAGACATGATGAGCTTTGTATGTGCAAAGTTTTAAAAAAATCTGTCCGTTAGAAAAATTTGTCACATACGTCGTTAACTATGTGCCAAAAAAAAACATTTTCACATTTATATCTATGATGTAATTCTCCATCAACATAAATGTTATGTAGATGTCTTGTGCATGTACATATTCAAAACTTAACTGGACTTATAAACAATGGGGCCACAACATTTCTTCAAAGGTATAACATTTGGTCGAACTGATTTCAAGAAATAATGGTTTTATTAAATGCAACCGTTAGTTGAATAGTCATTCGGCCAAAAGCAGACTATTGTCATAAAGTGTTGAAGGTGAAACCATCCAAAGTTTTAATGACCTTGACAAGCAAAGCCTTTGAAAACATTGTTGAAAAAGGAGAAAAAGCTGGTCTCCATTTCCCACAATGTTTTACAAAGGCTTATTTCTCAAGGTTGTCAAACGTCGAGATGATGTAGTAAAGGGTTAACGAAGCCGAGTTTTTACTGGGACTTTAGATATGTCAAAAAAAAATTAGATTACTACTGTTTTACTATATTACCCATGGTTCCACAGTGGGACTCTTCACGAAACAACTTCCTGTCCACCTCCATGGCTGATCTGGTGACTTGTCTGCCACTGACAGGTTTGATTCCTTCTTCCTCTCAGCTTCTTCTTCGGCCTGGGCCTCAAACTCCTCATGAATGTCTGCAAGTTTCGTTGCAGTCTCTTGGAGTATTGAATTCTCACAGTCAAGGACAAGTTGCTTCACCTTATGATTTAAAATAAAATTTACACTTTATTCCATGTTTTTAGGATTCTGCAGAAGGTTCTCAAAAACACTCTGGGAAAAGGCAAAAATGCTGGTTACCACACAAAGTGTTTGGTAAAATTTGCCCCTATGACCAACATTTTTATGTGAAGTGACCCAATTTCAAATTTCTCCATATCATCAAGACAAACACTCTGACAAACACTAATGAACATTGGTCCTACTGAACTACTATTTTAACTGTTGTAACTCGGTTTGGAACGTGTTGAGATATCATCAAGAAAAACATTTGACCAACTTTCCTGAGTAACAAACTGTAAAGATGGCCTCTTGAGTGTACACAAGGTGTTTTGGTGATCTGCTCCAGTGACCTGTTTTTCACCCAATGTGACGCATTTTATAACTTAACTGAGATATTAACAAGACAAATATTCTCTACAACTTTCATGAGTTTTGTACTTAAAATGTGGCCATTAGAGTACAAGAGGTATTTATAATATTTATGCCTGAGACCAGCTTTTATACCAAGTGTAACTCGTTTCAAAACTAGTCTAAGATATCATCATGACAAACACTTTAGCTTGCATAGGGTTTGGGCTGAAAATGTGGCCTCTACAGAGTACAAAAGATTTTTCTAAGATTTGTCCCTGTGACTGACTTCTTCACCTATTGTGATCCATTTTCAAACTAGTCTGAGATGTCATCAAGGCAAACATTCTGACCAACGATCATGTGTTATAGACAACAGCCATTTTCGACCCTCAGGAAGACAGCTATTAAAAACAGGAGAAAATGCTGGTAACAAATATTTTCTCCTTTTACCACAATGTTTTTTATCCTTTAAAAGACAAATTCTATCATTTAAGCCACATCTGTTGTCTGCAATTGCTTTCAGGTTGGACAAGTCTAAAATTCTGTCGCTTGGTAATGAGTTAAATAAGAACAATGACATCATATCAGGTCTCTTTAAAACAAACTGAGTTTGAAATTGTGTAATGGCCATCCTGTTATTCAAACATCAAAATCACACTTTTTACTGAATGTTATCTTCTGATTTCTTTACGTTTGCCAAGAAAAAAACATTAAGTTGTATTTAACTCTTTACCAAACAACAAAATTCTAGACTAGTTCAAATTGAAAGCATTTGCAGACGACAAAATAAACAGAAATCAGAAATAAAAATTTGATTTGGTTAGGGGAGAAAACATTGCGGGAAAAGGAGAAAATGCTGGTTACCAGCATTTTCTCCTTATCCAACAATGTTTTCAAACGCTTTCTTTCTCAGGGTCGTTAAAAGTCGGGATTGTGTGGTAAAGGGTAAAGAGTGTTCAACATTAAAGAACTGCCATAAAAACCCTAAATTAGGCCTCTTTAGCCCTTTACCACATGAGAAAAGTTTAGACTTGTCCAAACTGGAAGCATTTGCAGAGGACAAATTAAACGTGGTACAAATAATAAGACTGGTCTCTAAAAGTGTAGAAAACATTGTGGGAAAAGGAGAAAATACTGGTCACCAGCATTTTCTCCTTTATCCCACAATGTTTTCAAAAGCCTTTTTCGTCAGGGTCATTAAAACTTGGGGTTGTGTGGTAAAGGATTAACCCATTACCACACAGTCCCTACTTTTGATGCCCCTGAGAAAGAAGCCCTTGGAAAACATTGTGGGAAAAGGAGAAAATGCTGGTAACCAGCATTTTCTCCTTTTCCCACAGTGTTTTCTACTCTTCCCAAACCAAATTTTAATTTTTCAGTCACCTTTATTTTGTCGTCTGCAAATGCTTTCAATTTGGACCAGTCTAAAATTTTCTCGTGTGGTAATGAGTTAAGGATAAGAAAGTGTCATTACAGATACGTGTCACACGATTGTAATGCAAAAAACTATGGTTTTTACCTGTTCAGCTAATTCGTCCTTAGCTTTGAGAAGACTATTGCAATCCCCCTGAAGGGCCTCATGACAAACATTATCACACAGTTTTACAATCTTTATCTGCAGCTCAAACAATCCATTCACAAGGTCACATGCTTTTTTGACCTTTGACACTTTACTCAGGGTTCCCTCTGGGGTGTAAGATTCTTGCTGTTGTTGTAGAAGTTTCATCAGGCCGCCAGATCGGAACTTCCGAGCATGAGCCACGAAACCACCGCAAGTTATGGTATCATAGCAGCCAGCTGAAACAGAAACAAGAGAACCAGATGCTAGTGCCAGCAAACAGCTGCAGTTGCTTTTTCAGTAAAAAATCTATGTTGAACAAGAGCGGCAAATTGTCGCAATATATGCCCGTCCCACCGCCAGTTGTCGAGGGGGAATAATAATCGTAAAGGGCAGTTAGAGGAAAATAGTAGTGCAGCAGAAATCATGTAAGTGATTGAAATAGGCATGAATGTCTAGTGTTAAGGAAACATGCATATAAAGTTTCAGGTCATTCCAACATGAAAAGACAAAGTTATATTGTAGAGAAGCATGAAAAGCTGTAAAAAAAAAATAATGAATAGAGAATAATTCCAAAAGGGCATTAGGTAAGGTTACGGCTCCAGTGCATTGCATTTTTCATAACTGCAACAAACATGTTTACCAAGTCTCAAGTCAATTTGGCTTGAGGTGACAATGTTCCCTTCCGGACAAACAAGAAATACTGTAAAAATGACGATCAAAGTGGAATTACTCAAAATCCACACTAGGTAGAGTTATTGTTCTTGCGCACTGTACTCCGTAATATTGCAACAAATATGCATACCAAAACTGAAGTCGTTCTGACTTGAGATGACAGAGTTATATTCTAGACAAGCACTTAATGCCGTAAAAATGACGATCAAAGGGAAATAACTCAAAGACAGCACGAGGTAGTTACAATTCTTGCGCACTGCACTTCCAAATATTGCAACAAATAAGCATACCATATTTCAAGTCATTCCTACTTAAGATGAAAAAGTTATGCTCCGGACAGGCAAGAAATGCTATAAAAATGAAGATCTAAGGGGAATAACTCAAAATTCATGCTAGGAAGAGTTATGGTTCTTGTGCACTGCACTCCGTAATTTTTCAACAATCATGCATACCAAATTTAAAGATGTTCAGACAAAAAATGACAAAGTTATATTCCGGACAAGCAGAAAATGCTGTAAAAATGACGATCAAAGGGAAATAACTGAAATACAGCATGAGGTAGAGTTATGGTTCTTTCGCACTGCACTCCGTATTATTGCAACAAACACAAATGCCAAGTTTCAAGTCAATCAGACTGGAGATGACAAAGTTAAGCTCCGGACAAAGACCTGGACTGTAAAAATGAAGATCAAAGTGGAATTACTCAAAATCTGCATGTTTCCAAAAAGTTTCTGACCCTGGGTCATTGAAACATGAGATTGTTGGGAAAAGGGTTAGACGATCCAGGTTTGTGCTTCCTTTATCATGCATTGTCTCATGTGTCTCAGTTGTTTAGCTGTTAGATCAGCACTCAAGAGATCCTGGGTTGGATGCAGGAAGCACATGAGCGAGCAGGGGCCACAAAATGACAAAAGAATATTGAAAGCAGTGTAAAACATCCTTCAATTTGTTTCTACAGTGTTTATGCTGTTTTCAAAACTACAGCGTCATGCCAAAAGTGAGTCAAGTTTTATAATGGCGTCACTATCAATACACCCCAGCGTAAAGTTATCGATCAATATTTTCAGGGTCAAGCAACTAAGTGCAAGGTTATACATGTTTATCTCTTGTAAATGATCTATTTTTAGGAGATTTATGTATCTGGTGTCGTGATATTTCCTTTCTAGAAGTTTCTCAGTGGTCAAATTTAAACCTGTTTGAATCATGGCTAAACACGGAAAGGAATTATCTAGCGAACCTAAATCGGACATAATTAAATTGATTGAGAGTGGATTACGAGCTAGAGAAGTTTCTAAAAGATTAAATATTTGTGAAAGTACAATTTCTCAGTTTTTAAAGTGATGGAGAGAGCGGAAAAATGTTGAAAACAAATCACGAATGACCTAAAAGACCAAATGATACGAGCTTGGAATGATGTCCCTTTATTCTATATTCAAAAGCTTCATTGTCAGCAAGTGATAGTTCAAAAAGGGGATATTACAAAATATTAATACCAACTTCCAAATATAAGAGGGTAAGTTGACCTATTTAGATTTGTTTATGTTTCATTTATTTCGTGACGCTATTAAAAAACTTGACTCACTTTTGGCATGTCGCTGTAGTTAAATTTTATCGTAGCAGCCAGTGCACTTATCCATGCTTTTCTGGAGTCCCTTATATTTCTTGCAACATCCTTCCCAAGCCACTGGGAAGCTATCCCATATATCCATTGTTAAAACAGTGATAATCAATGAGAGGAATTAATCCTGTTGCAATAGATATCTTCAATCCTATGTAAAAAAAAAAAAGCCAAACTGGGGATTCAAATCTACAACCCCGTTGTTTCAAGCCCTGTATATCAAAGACTGAACTATCAGCCTTGACAAAACCCTTTAAACAAACTCACAAGTCTCTGTGGATTCGTTTAGAACAGTCATTCGCTGAAGATGAAGATTGGTCGGGACAAATTCTAGCTCTCTTTCACTTTTCTTTGTACTTGGTTTAAAACTGCTCCCTATAAAAAAGAAAAATAATCAAACTTAACTCTTTACCAAATGACAAATTTTTTGACTTGTCCAAATTGGAAGCATTTGCTGATCACAAAATAAACGTGACTCAAAAATTGAAGAAGAGTAAAAAACATTGTGGAAAAAGGAGAAAATGCTGGTTTTCAGCATTTTCTCCTTTTCCCACAATGTTTTCAGAAGGCTTCTTCCTCTGACTTGTAAAAAGCAGGGATTGTTTGGTAAAGTGCTAATATGAAGGGCCCAACAGTGGCCAAATATAAACAACTACGGTCAAAGTGCAATCAAAAATTTAATTCATACCATTAAAAGTATTGAAAGTAGTATCAGTCTGACAATGTGTCACAGTACACCCTGTCAAAGTTCAGGTTGCTGGCAAAAATATAGAAATATAAATCTTATCACTAGAATTAAAGTTGGCAATTTTGATTCTAGTTAACTCTTTCCCAAACGATTCAACTAAATTGAAACATATGCGGATGAAAAATGAAGTGTAGCACAAATGATGACTGCTGTCTTTGACGGGGTAGAAAACAATGTGGGGAAAAGATAAAATACTGGTTTACATCACTTCACTCCTTTATTACACAATCCCTTTTCGTAAAGTTTTCGACGCTTTCAAAAGCAAATATCATCCTATTAGTACCAGTAACTGTTATATTGTTGCTGAAAATGCTTCAAATCTGGACAAGTCTAAAAATTTGTTATTTCGTAAAGAGATACTGCTTTTTACACAAGCCACACTGATGATTAATATTAATCTGAAAATTATCAAAATGGATACCAAAAACACCAAAATGTCAATACCAATAAGGAATATGATAACAATTAAAACTTTGAAAAAAAAAAAAAAAAAAATATGAAAGCTGTCATAGCGAAGTAATCTTTTTCAATATAATGAGTAAATAATGTGCTTCTTAGTTGCAAGGCAGAATATTTAACCCTTTACCACACAATCCCGACTTTTAACAACCCTGATGAAGAGGGCTTCTGAAAACATTGTGGGGAAAGGAGAAAATGCTGGTAAGCAGCATTTTCTCCTTTTCCCACAATGTTTTCTACCGTATCAAAGAAAATTTCATCATTTGAGCCTCTTTTAATTTGTCGTCTGCAAATGCTTTCAATTTGGACTAGTCTAAAATTTTGTCGTTTAGTAAGGAGTTAGGCCTTTACTGAATAACAAAGTGTTTTTACCACCTATAGGCATAAATCTTTGAAAAAAAAAGGGAAAAACTAAAATGCTTGAAATTGTCCATTTATCCTTTTACCACATTATGTTCCACTCTTGCAAAAGCAAATACTGTCATTTGTGCCACATTTAACATTTCAAATGGAATTGTTTTTCTCAAACTGACTTCATAATGTACTGTTTTCTTTTTTTTAATCAACAGTTCCTCAAAACCACCTCTACATGTACTGTAACAACAATCAAGAGTTTCTAAAAACCATCTCTACATGTACTGTGAGGTTAATTATTAATTATTGATTATAATTTCCCTATAATAATCTCTCTTATTTTAATTAAGAATGCCTCAAAATGATCAATCCATGTGCTGTTATTTTGACAAAGAATTTCTTGAAATGCTCTCATAATGTAAGTACTGTATTTTTAGAAAAGGATTGCTCAAACAGACCTCTTCATGTACAGTAAATACCAGATTCAAACCATGAAATATGATAGTCTTCTTGCAGGGTATGTCTCAGTCAACTCTATATCAGACATACAGATTACTAACCAGTTGATACTTGCAAATGAAAAATTTGGTCTGGCTAAAATGTTCTTTTTGTCTTTTAAACGGTGGAATCCTTTATGAGAAAAATAGAAATACTGATAACCAGCATTTTCTCATTTTCTAAAAAGGGTTTTTTCTTGCGTAAGTATTCCTCCCGCTCGTCACTAAAATACCAGATTGTTGGGTACATGGTTAGACTTATTTCTTGGGTACTCAAATTACTGATATATGGTCAAACAATCACATATGACATAGATGTTTGATACTGAGGAAGAAATGGTGAGGAAATGGTGAGGAATTTTGTTATCTGATGTTAATGTCTCATGTAAGCACATTTGCTTGATCATACCATGTGCATGTTCACAGCTCATTTAAGCACATTTGCCTGATAATACTGTATTCATATTAATGACTCATGTAGGCACATTTGCCTGATATTACCAGGTGCATGTTCATGTCTCAAGTAGACACATTTGCCTGATAATACCATGATGTTCATATCTCATGTAGGCACATTTGCCTTATCATTTTGTGTGCAAGTTCATGTCTTGTGTAGCAACATTTGCCAGATCATACCATGTGCATGTTCATGTCTCATCGAGGTACATCTGTCTGATTACACTGTATGCATGTTCATGTCTCATCTAGGCACAATTTTCTGATAATGCCAGAGTATATATTGATAAACTGTTCTGCATGTTTATTTGTATATTTTAGTTGCTAAAATAGCAAAACCTGAAAATCAGAAATGTTAACTTAAAGAGTGGAGTACATTCAAAAGAAAATAAGAGAACCATCAAAATTTTGCATGCAAACATAATTCAAAAATGCAAAGTTTGTATAAACACTACATAGATATTAATTAAAAAAAAAACCCTTTAGAATCATATTTGATAATAGAGTACCAACTTAAACTCCTACAATTTGTCATATATGGTGATTTCTCTTTTTTCCAAAATAAATGAGTCATGCTCTTGAAAACAGGTTTAATGCATCTCTCTAATGCATTATACATCCATTTAGTACATATATCAACAGAATCTTGAGACAGAATGGTCCTTGAACATGCATAAAATTTACAAATACCAAAAAGTATCAACCTATGTAAGCCTGCAAAGTCAGCAGAAAGTTTCGACCCATTAAAAGTCAGACTGTGCAGGCTGACATGGGTTGATACTTTTGCAGATGGATTAAGATCCTTTTCATGGAGCATGGTTCATCTTCATACTCTTTTATGTATGAGTATTAACTCATTACCAGACAATGTCATGTTTTTTAGGGCCCATGAGAAAGAATCCCTTTGAAAACACTGTGGGGGAAAAAAGGAGAAAATGCTGGCAACCATAACATAATTAACACTTAACTCTACGAACCGACAAAATTTTAGACTTGTCCAAATTGAGAGCATTTGCAGATGACAAATTAACGTGACTCAAAAATGAAAATTTGTTTTGGGAAGGGTAGAAAACATTGTGGGAAAAGGAGAAAATGCTGGTTACCAGCATTTTCTCCTTTTCCTACAATGTTTTCAAAAGGCTTTTGTCTCAGGGTCGTTAAAAGTCGGGATTGTGTGGTAAAGGGTTAAACACACAATCCAGGTTTAATGACTCTAACAAAGATAGCTTTTTGAAAACATTGTGGAAAAAACACAAAAATAGTGGTACATGTAAGAAGCAATTTCTCCTATGTCAACACTGTCTTTTACACTTCCAAAGTGAAATTTAAGATTTTGAATCACATTTAACATTTAGCCTACAAATGCTTTCAATTTGGACAGTTCTGAAATTTTCTCATTTGGTAAAGAATTCAAATTGCAATATCTTAATCATTAGTTCTGAATGAGGATGTCCAGGTCATTATTTTTTGGTAAAAGGGTTGAAGAGATAAGGTAGATTTGGAAAAGTTCTAAAATGCACAAAGAGAAAGACAGACAGGCAGATCTTATTGTTTATATTAACACATAAAGTTCCAAATAAACCAAACAGATATTTCAGTCTAGAAATAAGACCAAACTAATTGCAATTCTAAGGTTGTTTTTGTATAGAATGTCTCTGCACAGTGGACAGTGTAGATCAAAGATCAGACTGCACCTTTTGTACAGTCTTAGTTCCTATTCACAACCATTCATAAGAACGTTCTCAGTCTTATTGTCCAAAGTTCTCTAAATTTGAAAGTAACACCTCTGATTGGCTAAAACTAATAGTAAACAACAGAAAGGCCACTTTTGTTTTTTTCTAACTTTATCCCTAAATAAAATTATTCAGTTTAATTTAAACAAATACTAGAAAAGGAAAACTAAAAAAAAAATAAATAAATTTCACAACATAAATGACAGTTTTCACAAAATGTTTTCACAAGGAAAAATAAACATGATAAGCGTTAATTGGTATTACAAGTTTGACAACTCAAGATTTCACAGTAACGTGTACCTTTAAAGGAAACCAAGAACTTCATATGCTGTGTATATGTAGATTCTGTACTCAAACAAATATCCATGTATTTGCGACATGCATTCCTCCAGAGCTTTGGCAGCTACGGTCAAAAACAAAAGAAAACCACAGAAAATTTATACTATGTTTTCCATAATTTTAAAAGCTATATGCTTATCTAACACTATCGCTTGGCACCACTGGCACCTCCACTTCTGAAATATTGCAAGCTCTTTGAAACTCATTTCTGTACAATGTATTTATACCACTTTACCGAACAACAAAGTTTTTTCAATTTTTCAAAATTGAAAGCATTTGCTGACAACAAACTAAATTTTGCTCAAATGATAGAATTTGTCTTTGAAAAGGCAGAGAACATTAAGGGAAAAAGAAGAAAATGCTGGTAACAACAAAATCAGGATTGACAATTAGGATTGTGTGGTAAAGGATTCAAACTGCACAAAGTATAAATAATTGAAAAAAATAAAAAATAATGCTTGTTACTGGTAAAGAAAATACTGGAGGAGTGGGGGGAAGGAGGCACTCTTACAAGCAATTGCTCCCTTCCCTAATAATTTTTCAGACACCCTCTTCCTTAGAATTGGTAAAACTCAGGATTGTTTGATTAAAAGTTAACCCTTTTATCAAACAATTTTAAGCATTTCGTCGGCCTCAAAAAAGAAGGCATTTGGAAAAAAAGGGAAAAAGGAGAAAGCGCTTCTTCCTTTCCCACAGCATTTTCTAGCCTTACAAAGACAAATTCAATAAATTGAGCAACATTTAACTTGTAATCTGCATATCCTTTTAATTTGGACAAGTCTTAAATTTTGATGTCTAGAAAAGAGTTTAAGGATTAACCCTTATCCTGCTAAATAAATCTAATGAAACTTTCAAGCCGGTAGTAAAACCCCAATAGCTGATATTTCAAATTTAGTTTTTGGAGAAAACATCTCCTTATCGGACAGTGTAGATCAAAGATCAGACTGCACGTTCTGTGCAGTCTGATCTTGATCTATACTGTCTGCAAAAGGTCAGTGAATCACGCTCAGCAGCCTAAGGGTTAAAAGATAATCAGTATGTGCAGAATCAGTCCTTTTACACCCCACCGTATTCTGTGTTTTACGAATTTACAACATGGTCTAATTTTATGCTACATAAGATTAATTGACTGAATGGCGTTTTACACCACTTTGAATATTATTTCACTGATATCACAACAACATCACAGAAACTCGTGTATGTCCTGGATTTCACCAGTACTAGGCTACAACGAAGGTCCTGTGTTTCGAGTGAGGATCAAACCTTCAGCCTCCAGGTTACAAATTTTATGCTTTACCACCGAGTCATACACGACCTCTATATACTAGTACTACATAAGGACTGAAAGGTGTAATACAATGGAGAACCATTTCAAAGAAAGCAATGTATAACCAAGGTATGGAAAACATTGTCGGAAAAAGGAGCAATCTTCTTAACACTTTCTGGAAACATTGCATAAATATTTCCTGATGAGCTGTTCCTCTGCTTGCCATTTTTTCCCCACAAGATTACAGTCAATATTCTTCTTTTTTCTCTATTTTTTCTTTACAGGTTCTTTTTTAGATATGGTCTAGTGCATTTTCTCCTTTTTCAACAATATTTTCAAAAGCATTCTTCCTCTGGGTTGATAAGACAGGATAGAATTATGATAAAGATTGAATACTGTTTCTAGTGGAAAAGGACTGTGTGAGCTGCTTGTTAGTAAAACATCAACCTTTGGTCTGAGAAACATCACTCTTCTACATCTCAATTTCTAGATAACCCTTACTAAACAATCCCTGGTTTTTACAACCCTGAGATAGCAGCCTTTTGAAAACATTGTGGGAACAGGAGAAAATGCTGGTAACCAGCATTTTCTCCTTTTCCCAAAATGTTTTCTACCCTGCTGGAAACAAATTTCAATTTTTGAGTTACGTTTATTTTGTCATCTGCAAGTGCTTTCAATTTGGACCAGTCTAAAATTTTGTTGTTTGGTAAAGAGATAAATTGTCTTCCAACAAACCCAAAATTTCATCATATTTTACATTCTAATGGTTGCCATAAAATGAAATTCCAAATACAAGCCAGCCTAGAACAGCCAATCAGACGGCTAGCCTCGGCAAGAGGTTTGAATGGTTGGGGAATACTCACTCCAAAACTCTCCTGACTGGAATAACTAGAGCTGTCACTGAATGTGACTTTATACCCCCGCCAGAGCTTTGACTGTATTTTGTACACAGACGGACGCACAGATGGACACACGGACGGACGGACACACGGACAGACAGGCTGATTCCAGTATACCCCCGAAAACATTCGTTTTGCGGGGGTATAATTATGATCTTGTAAATAAATATGGCCATTTTTTCAGCCCTTCCCATTTTAGAGTAACACTCATGAAGTGTACCAAAATAGTTAATTCAATCTTAAAATTTAATGATAATTGCTCAGCATGTTTGGCAAATGATTGCTTGAATGGTGTTTTATGCCGCTTTCAACATTATTTTATCACAGCAACAGTTCACCTATTCATCATTTGTTTTCAGGTTTTTATCTTTTCTGAGCCAAGGCTCCACTGTACAATGGGTTTTTGTAAAAAGTGCATATCAAGATCAGAATGTACAAACAATGCTTCAGCCCAATATGGGCAATACCCTGTGATCTGTTTTTACCAAAACAGCCACAACTTTGCTATAAACTCCAATTTCTCAACAGAAATTAAACATTTTTTTTATTTTATTATTGCCCAATCTGAAGGTTTTAAGAAAATTTAAAAGCCATAGAGAAAAAAAGTCATGCATATAAAAAGAAAACAAAAAAGATTTAAGATTTAAGATGCTAAACAGTATGATCATTGCTCTGGTCAATTCTTTCCTAAATTACAACATTTTTGACTTGTACAAATCCAAAGCATTTGCAGATGACAAACTAAGTGGTTCTTAAATGATGGAATATGTCATGGAAAGTTTAGAAAACATTGTGAGAAGAAAAAATAATCCATGTTGCCAACATTTTCCCCTTTTCCCATCATGTTTTTAGAAGTCTTTTTTCCCCTCAGGATTGTTAAAACATAGGATTGTTTGGTAAAGAGGTAAGAATCTTCTGACCCTGATTTATTTAGAAACATCAGCAAAGTTCAAGTTCCACTGTATTTGGTAAATTATAGTAATTAGAAATGCTACTATGTGATGATAGTACAAGATGCATTTAAACAATGCCACATACTGAAGTAATTAAGTATAAGAACAAGATGCAATGATTATTTACAAAATGCACTGGAGACAATGCCTGATATTTTCATTCATACTTGCATGTACTGAACTTTTAACCATAAAATCCTGAGCTGTTTTTTTGAAACGGATGATGTTTGAAAATATTGTGGGAAAAGAGGAAAATGCTGGTAACCAGTATTTTCTTCTTTTCCCATAATCTTTTCAGAAGATTCCTTCTTCAAGGCAATTCATATTTTGTATCGTGTGGAAAAGGCTTTTTGGAATTTGCTGACATTAAAAGAAATGCGGCAAACACAGGATTGTTTGGTTTAAGATTTACACAGCACAAGAAGATTAAGAGTGATGTATCTCAGTATGTTAGTGAGCATATCAACAACCCAGCACTACAAAATGGGAATACATTGTTTGCTACTCCTAGCTACGCTTGGAGGACCTCTGTAACAGGAAAGCACATTGATCACGTCAGTGTATTCCATCACGATGGTTGCACGATAATTTATGTCATCTGCTACAAAACTTTCAAGGACTGATGGTAGCTGTAAAGAGTGATTTAAGAGGGGCTTTACACCAGATTTCCGTTTTACAGGTCTTTTTTTTCTAGAAAATCTGAACAATGACTGCAAATTTTCAACATTCACTGCAGGCAAAAGTAGATTTAAAATTACAACATGAATAGAAATACTTATAGAAAATATGAGGAATTACTAAGTTTGTTGTAATTTTGAGGTCAAATTTCCTATTCTCTTAGTAAGGGAACAGCTGTTACTGTACATTAAAGGATAAATACATTTTAACATAGTAATGTGTCAGTTGGCTCCAAAGCTAAGCTCAGTGGGTAGAGTCACCAGCGATGATTTTAAAGGTCATGAGTTGTTAAGGGTAAAAAGTCATGTTCTTACGACTTTTTTCTTACAAAATATCAAGTTTCTGCCCCTAGAAAATTTTGGACCTAAATCTGGTTCAATACCCCTTTAGATTTTCATATTTTTCAATCAAGCCTAAAATAACCTTCAAAGAGTACAAAATGAAGAGCATAGCCTGTGGGCACCAACATTTGCCCGCACTTAACTTAAAGTCCAATCTTACTGTGTCAAAAATACTTCAGCATTACCTGCCTGTGTTGCATAGGTCCCCCTTTCCATAGTTAACAAATTTGAGGTATCTTCACTAGTGTCAGATATACGAGAAAACCTCAAAAGTTTTCACATTACGACATCCAAGCAGATGATAACAAGGCTACAACAGTACCTTGATTTTTCAAGTCAAGTCAAAAATTAGCCTACTAAAATAACCTCTGTTTAACTCCTAATAAAATGACATTTTGTTAAAATAGGCCAAAAGCAAAGCCTTTTCAAACAACTTGACATATAAGATCTGACATGAGTTAGCATTTGCGATGAAACTTTATTAAATGAGTCTCGAAAAAATGTAATAAAACTAGCCTTGGTTTAGTTGAAACATATTTATTTTACATCAAATGAGAAACAAGTTCTTGCAACTTATACTAATCTTTCTCGATTCTGCTTCCTGAAAACTACGGCAGTACTTGTGCCAAATGTGTGGGCCAATGGACAGCCCCAAAGTTGACACATGATCCCCTGTATTGAACTCGGGACCTCATGATTACTAAAAGCTAGCCTTGGTGAACTTAATAACATCAGTGAAGCATTTGAATTGACATCTGTAAATTCTTTCATTATAGACTACTCTAAAATTTGGAAAAGGGTGAATGCTTTACCAAATGACAAAGTTTTAGTCTCAACCAACTTGATTGAATTTACAGAGAACATGTGCATTGTAGCTAAAAAGATGATTTCTGTCCATAAAATGGTAGACAACACTTTATGAAGATAAGAAAATACTACTTATCAGCATTTTCTCCTTTCCCACATTATTTTCATAAGTCTTCTTGTTCGAGGTCATTAAAATTCGGGTTAACTCTTTACTAAACAAAAGAATTTTTCCACACTGAAAGCATTTGCAGACGACAAAATAAATATTACTCAAATATTGAAATTTGTCTTTTGAAGGGTACAAAACATTGTGGGAAAGGGAGAAAAAGCTGGTTACCAGCATTTTCTTCCTTTTTCACTGTTTTTAAAAGCCTTCTGTCTCATCATCATTAAAACTCAGGATTGTCTGGTACAGGGTTAAAGCATTTGCACACAATAAATTAACCCTTTACCACACAATCCTGACTTTTAACGACCCCGAGAAAGAAAGCTTTTGAAAAAATTGTGGGAAAAGGGGAAAATGCTGGTAAACAGCATTTTCTCCTTTTCACACACTGCTTTCCACTCATACCGAAACAGATTTCAGTTTTTGAGTCACATCTATGCTGTCTTCCTCAAACCCTTTCGGTTTTGGACTGGTCTAAAAGTTTGTCATTTGGTAAAGAGTTGAATGTGGCCAAAAATTTATGAGACTGGTATTGAACTGGATGGAAATTAGGGTGAGAAAATGAGTATTTGCTGAATAACAGCATTTTTTAAATTTTCAACATGTTTTCAACAGCCACCTTCTTCATGTTCCTAAAAACACAGGTTTTTTTCTGTAAAGAGTATACAGAAGAAACTAGAGCTGTCACTGAATGTGATTTAATACCCCCGCCAGTGCTTTAACAAAAACAGGCTATTACTAGTATTTTGTACACACGGACGGACACATGGACGGACAAACAGGCCGATTCTAGTATACCCCCGAAAACATTCGTTTTGCGGGATATAATAATTTTAAACAAATTAGCTTTTACCTGGCCTAAATCTTGAAGCTGACTTATCCTCTTCTTTTCTTCTTCAATAAACAGCTTTCTGAAGCGGGAAAAAAGAAAAATTTACTTGTAACTTCATATGCCTGTTTTTGATCTTCAAAGAATTTTTATAAATTTTACAGAGGTGAAGGTAGAGCAAAGTATAAACTGTTTGTAAAATATCTCATCGTAAAATGTGCCTTTTTAAGATGTGTAATAGATGCTATGACCTTGGTTAGTACTGCTGGAAATCAGGATCACAGTCAGTATTCACCACTCATTCTTAACCATTTACTACACAATCCCTAGTTTTCACGACTCTAAGGCCAAGCCCCTGTAGCTCAGTTGGTAGCGTGCAGGACTTGAGAACACGGGGTCCAGGGTTCGATCCCTGGCTACGAGCCCTGGCTCGCCCAATTTCTTTCCGAGGATTGATGATAGTCACTGCGACAGAATTCATTCCTCTCCCACCACTGACCATTGTTTCGACGATGATTGTGTGGAAAAGCAGCCAGTGGCTTGGAAAGAAAATTGTGCGGAGTACTGGTAAAAGACTCCAGGAAAGCATGCATAGGTGCACTGGCCGCCGCGATATAACTGAAATAATGTTGAAAACAGCGGTAAACACCATACAATCAATAAACAATTCACAACTCTGGGAAGGAACGCTTTTGAAAACATTGCGGGAAAAGGAGAAAATGCTGGTAACCAGCATTTTCTCCTTTTCCCACAATGTTTTCAACCCTATCAAAGACAGAAATCATAATTTTGAGCTACATTTAAATTGTTGACTTGAAATGCTTTCAGTTTGGTCCGGTCCAAAATTTCCTCGTGTGGTAATGGGTTAAGAACAGTCTTTGTCTTATTTTCCATGATTTTCTAAATTTGAAAGTAACAAAAGTATAAATAGTAACAAGTGTAAATAGTTGTTTAAGAAATAATCTTCTTTCTATCATGGTTTATCGTTCAATAAACCACAGTTATGAGTTATGAGGCACAATAAATAATCCACGAGGGCGATAGCATAACTCACAACATGGTTTATTGAACGATAAACCACGATAGAAAGAAGATTATTTCGATTCTAACATGACCAACTCTTAATCAAGGGAAAACAAGCTCATACTTTGGGTAAAAAGGCGGATGCAGATTATATTCCATACTTACTTTATACAGAACAAGATGTCTGTTTGTAAAACAGTCATGCCCCCCCTACTGCCACATTGATACAGGAAGTGACACAGTTCATAAACTGATATCAAAAGAATTGATTGGGAAATATCGATGTCATCTTTTTTATTTATAGCCCACTTCAATTGTTAAACGTTCACATGATTATACACACCGCCGTGTGTATACATACAAGATTGTAAACAGTCGCCGATATACAGACTGGGTTATCAATTTTCTTTTCAGCACGCGCGTTCGATTTCTGCTTTTTCCCAGTCGACTTCGATGCTTACTACGTCCCCAATAATACGCGAATAAGATGTTGGAGCAAAAAGTTGAGCCACATATGATGATTTTTGAGACACTTTAATTTTTTTTTAGCAAATGGCTCAAGTGGCGAACGGCAGCGCAGGCCCTGAATCATCTGGTGGTCACTGTCGATAGGGATCATCTGCACTCCAAGACAAATGTCTGTGCCAAATTTGACGAACCTAGGTCAATTCTGTGTCTAGTTATCATCTGGACAAGGTTTGGTCTATATATCAACATGTTGACAGTTACTGTGATCTTGACCTTTAACGGATTAACCTTAAAATCGATTGGGATCATTTACACTCCAAGATAAATATCTGTACAGAATTCGAAGAACCTATGTCATTTCTGTGTCTAGTTATCATCTGGACAAGGTTTGGTCTATAAATCATTATGTTGAAGGCCACTGTGACCTTGACCTTTCGATAAGGATCATCTGCACTCCAAGACGAATGTCTGTGCCAAATTTGACGAACCTAGGTCAATTCTGTGTCTAGTTATCATCCGGACAAGGTTTGGTCTATATATCAACATGTTGACGGTCACTGTGACCGTGACCTTTGACTAATTGACCTCAAAATCAATAGGGATCATCTACACTCCAAGACGCATGTGTGTGCCAAATTTGACAAACCTAGGTCAATTCTGTGTCTAGTTATCATCTGGACAAGGTTTGGTCTATATATCAACATGTTGACGGTCACTGTGACCTTGACATTCGACCGATTGACCTCAAAATCAATAGGGATCATCTGCACTCCGAGACGCACGTCTGTGCCAAATTTGACGAACCTAGGTCAATTCTGTGTCTAGTTATCATCCGGACAAGGTAAGGTCTACCGACCGACCGACTGACCAACGGACCGACATTAGCAAAGCAATATACCCCCCTTCGTTGAAGGGGGGCATAATAATGACATCACTCTATATAGAATGACATCACTCTACATAAAATAACGTAGATTTTACCACGCTTTCATTGCACTGTGTTTATAGAGCCAAATTCACGTGTCATGTTAGAATGTGTGGTAAAGGGTTAACAGCAAAAGGTTTGTGCAAAGTCTTCAACTTTGCAGCTCTAAACCCAAATGTAACTGTTTAGGTGTACAATGTAAATCAAGATCAGTCTTATCTTGGATCTCTTTTCTTTGCAATATATTCTGACAAAAAAAGCCTTCAAATAGCAATATCTTCAAACAGCAATATCTCATACGAACAGTGTCGATCAGTATGAGACTGGAAAGAGAATGTGCAGTACTATCTACTTATCTGCCATATAATCTGATAAAAATAGCCTTGAAAATATCTTAAACGGACAATGTAGATCAATAGGAAATTGGACAGGATGTGCAATCTAATCTTTGATCAATACTGAATGCTTCTTTACCAGATATTCTGACAAAAACACACTTGACGTTGCAATTTCTCTATCTCAGTTACTGACTGAGAATGTCTATTTCATTTGAGTGGCACTCTAGCAAAAGGGAGATTTACAGCATATCCATGATGCACTTTATCAAGCAAGTCATGACACAATACACATCATCATATGATAATAGTTCCATGAAATCCTTGGCAACCAACAGAATCATGAGGTAGACTAGTCCTTTGACATGCAGAAAATTTACCAATACCAAAAACTTTAGACACAGGTCAGCCTGAGCGGACCATGCAGTCTGATCTGGGTCAATCTTTTTGAAGAACCCTTCAGATAGAACATGACTCATTTATCTAGCCCTATAAGCGTAAGTATAAACTAGCAAAAGAAACAAAAGATCTAATTACAAGATTTTGATTGGAAGGTCATAAGTGAATTTACTCTCTGCCATGTATTCATACACCAGTAGTTTGACACCCTCATTGGTTTCAAATCGGAATGTTCTGGTCGTGATATTTTCACACATAGGACGCAGTGTATCCAGCCTTTTTGATCTTCTCTTTGGTACATTCACCTGAGTAGGCCTTAGAGGTGCATATTCATGAAAGACATCCTGTTTCAGAGATTAACATAAGATGATTATGATCTGACATAAGTTGGTGTTTGACATAAAATCTTATGAAATGAGTCTAAAAAAAACTGGATCAGTTTAGTTAAATTCTATCTAAAAAGTTAAAGAATGTCAAACTTTTTTTTTGTCTTTCAACTAACTGAATATCCATGCAAAAAATAACACATGTATGCAATATTTATCTTTAATATACCATGGATATTTATAGAACATGAATTAATTTTCTGCAGGTAAATGTCACATTTTATGACATAGCATCATTCCTGACATCATTATCACAGCTAATCCATACCCATTTCATATGCAGATACTACTAAATTCCTATTTTTCATTGTTAGAAATAATACACAGCGACAAATCAGATATTAACAGATGATTATACTATATACATAGTGTTGTTGTATATCAAAAATATTTAATTCGGTTGTGGGAATTGATAATTGTCTCACCAAGGCCTATGTATTCCATAACTCACTGGTTTAACAGTCTACATTTGAGATAAAAATACATATAGTTCAATAGCTAAAATACAATTACTTTAGTACGACAGATGGCTTTAAAAAACATTGTTGGAAAAGACGAAAATCCTTGTAACTACCATTTTCTCTTTTTCCAACTGTTTTCCATCCTTTCAATAGACAAAATGCAAAATTTTGGGCCACAATTAATTTTCTGAATGACAATGCTTCTAATTTCAACAAGGTTAACTATTTTTCATGCAGTAAAGAGTTAATCTTTATGCTCTGCTAATCTAACGTTAAACATCACTCACTCCATCACTTTGCATGTCCACAACAGGCCCTGTAGACTCATTTAACCATGCCACTAAGTTAATGTCTCCAACTTTGGTCTGATCTGTCCCACTTAAATATACAAATATGGATATACAATTTACAAATAAACACACACAAGTATGTTTACAAAGATTAAATTCATACAAATCTAAAAATATGAAAATAAGTTTACAACTTAAAATATACAAATATAGATAAACAAACAGAATTATACATTTAAGATAAATAGATAAGATAGATAAACAAATATTGGGCAATTACAAAACATTTCTATCCTATCATTTAAGTCACATACAACTCATCAGATTTCAACTACATGTAATTAATTGATCTATGCATAAATAATGCTATAAATTTTTTGGTCTGAAACATTCACATGTTCGGCAGTACCCGACCCCACTCTCCTCAGATTTTGTCGGGGTATAAAAACATGACAAAGTTTACAACATTTTGTTGTGTGGTAAACAGTTTTAAGTTGTACAAAGTTTCAGTACAATTAAAGCAAAACTGAGGGAAAGGATCACAACACAATGATACCTTTGTGCCAGCCCACAAATAGACTGAATCCCAGGATCTCCGGGGTATAACAAAACCACAAAGTTTACAATACATATCAACAGGTAGTCAAACAAGCTGATTCCAGTATACCCAGGTTTTCTCAAGGTATAAAAAGACAAAGAATAAACATTACTATACCTGAGAGATAAGGTTAGCGACATGTCCTCACTCAGTAAAATGTCATTTAGAGTAAATATAACTTGACCAATCTGCGTCATCTGTAAATAGAGAATTGTGACTAAATATATCAGCCTTTTTTCCCTTTACCCTGTTTCCTTTCACAAGCCTACTACCTCAGGATCTTAAAACTAGGGAATCTTTGGGTACAGAGCTATCTCTGTACCATAAAACAAAGTTTTACACTGGTCTAAATTGAAAGCATTTGCAGACAACAATTGAGTCTTTTCCAAAAGCTTCTTTCCCACGGTTCTTAAAACTTGGAATTGCTTAGGGAAGGGTTAATTAAGTACTTCTGCAACTAAACCAGAAATTTTATGATCTCTTACCGTTCCAGTCATTCTTTCTTTCACATGGTATACAGTGACCTTGACCCTGGTGCTTGGTTCAAGGCCATTTGGATCCCCAAAACCTATAGTCTTCAGGAAGTGGGGATTATTGTCTTTCTGAAAAAAAAAAAAAAAAAAAAATGAGCCATGCTCTGAGAAAAGGGGGCTTAGTGCATCTCAACAATGCAGTATACAAAGCAAATCATCACATAATTATGGTTCCATTAAATGCATTTTATCGAGCAACCCTATGGATTAAGAGGTAAACTGATCCTTGGCCATGCAGAGAAATGAAAAACAGCCAAAAGTTTTGACCTGCGTCAGCCTGCGCTGATTGCGCAGGCTGACATGGGTCAAGACTTTTTGCAGATGTATCAAGCTCACTTTTCACAGAGCTTGACTCACTATACAAGTTTGAAACTTTCCCATATTTCTGCCCATAACTGTACTGACCTATTTTACACCCACGGAAAACTAGTATAATGGATGAATATGAATTGTTTGACAAACAAAATGCCCCAAAACTGGTAGCCAAACATAAACACTAAGTAAAACATGACCACCTTAAATGTTCCAATGATTTCTTAGAAACATTACAATTCTTCTGTACGCAAAAAATACAGCAAATGGACTTTTGGCTAGTATTCAGAATGACAGAGGCAGTAAGTTTTTGACATCTTTTTTTCAAAATATCATATACTATAAGACTACTGGGCAAGGCAATTTCCCATTTTTAAGACTTCAAGTCCTGTGACTCTGGTAATATCTACAGATTTTAACAATCAGTAACGTTGTGAGAAACTTGACATCACTTTACTGATACCATTAATTAACCCTTTACCAAACAATCCCTGGTTTTCACGACTCTGGGAAAGAAGAATTTTTGAAAACATTTTGGGAAAAGAAGAAAATGCTGGTAACCAGCATTTTCTTCTTTTCCCACAATGTTTTCTACCCTGTAAGAGAGCATAAGCTCATTTGTACCGATTTTGAATTTGTCATCTGCAGATGTTTTGAATACAAAAGAGTCTAAAATTTGTCATTTTGGAAAGGGTTAACAAAGATGATCCTGACATGACTTTACCTCGAATAATTAAAGAAATAAGCTTCAAAGGACCATTTAGCAACCATTCATAAAAATGAATTTGACATAACCTTACCTCCACTATTGAGAAAGATAACTTGACATGACCTTAGCTAAACCACATAGAAAGGTAACTCTGGCATTACCTCAGCTCTATCATTCAGAGAAATAAGCTTTACATGAAAGTAATCCTACCATTTAGAAAGAAACCTTGGCATGACTTTATCTCCAGCATATAGAAAGTTAATCTTGGCATGACCTAAGCTCTAGCATTTAGGACCTTACCTCTACCATCTCAGTGTGATTATGCTGTAACCATGTTTGTTGCTGTGGTGGAACAATGATGTAAATCACTACAAATGGGTTGGGAGGTAGGCCATTACTGTCATCTGGTAAACCATCGATGGCTGAAATAGAAATAAACATAAACTAGAAGTCTCTGAATAAGACTGCACCTTGCTTAACCCATTACCATTAAATCTTGAGTTTTAACGATTCTGATGAAGAAGGCTTTTGAAAACATTATGGGAAAAGGAGAAAATGCTGATAACCAGCATTTTCTCCTTTCCCCCACAATGTTTTCTACCCTTTCAGACACAAATTTCATCATTTCTACGACACTTTATTTGTCGTCTGCAAATGCTTAAAATTTGGACCAGTCTGAAATTTTGTCTTTTGGTAAAAAGTTAAGAAAGGTACTGGCTATAGTAGGATATCTAGGTTCAAAGTGATAAACTTGTATAATATGATAGGGAAAATTAAGGTACCAAAAGCTATAAGTCATACAAATTTATTTTGGAGTTCATCACTTTCTCACAACAACATACATCCCTCCTGTATAATATTCCTATATCACAATGTATTCAAACAGAAGGCAAATACTACCAAAGCATGAATTTCAGGCCAAAATACTTTTGGGCTGGCAATATCATTCGTCCATATGACATCGTTTTGTTATGATAATCATTTGTCCCATGTAATTTCGAAATCTCACCATGCAGAAAATAGTTATGGATGGAAGACCAGTATCACATGCTTCAATATTTGCTGATTCACATAGTATCATCCATTTACAAAACATTCCTGTATCTTAACAACCCTTAGGAAAATGGCTCTTGAAAACAATGTTTGAAAAAGAGGAAATGCTAGTTACCAATTTCAAACTTTGCTGTCTAGAAAAAAAGTTGACAGAACAAAAATATGACATAATATACCAATGCTAATCTCCATTGCAGGATCATCCGCTGACCCGCCAGCTCTGGTTTCAAACTCCATACCCGTGTCACTAGGCATAAATGGCACCATAGGGTCGGCACCTGTCTTTGCTTGGACCTGCTCTCGGAGACTCTGTAATTGCATCTTGAGACATTCATAGCTGGCAATGTGAAGGGCCTGTATCCATGCATCTCTGTCTTCCTCCGTCGGGCTAGAGAATGTGTATGTTGGTTCCTCCCCCTCAAATACTAAAATACAAGCATACCTAGATCAACAACTACTACCTTTACAAACCAGCCATCTGTATTGACTTTTTTACCAGGAGACAAAAATTTTAGATTGTCCTCCAAACTGAAAGCATCTGCTAACGTCAAATTTGATATGGCTCAAAGGATGGAATTTTGTCAAAAAAGGAAGATAAAAATTGTGAGAAAGGAGAAAATGCTGGCCAGCGGCATTTTCTCCTTTTCCCCCTGTTTTTACAAAAGGCTTCTTCCTCAGAGTCATTCAAACAAGGGACTGTAGGATTGTGTGATGAAGGCTTAAATTTCAAGAAGACAACAAAATTTTACTCTCTCCCAATGGAAAGCTGATTTCCAGTTTCATGTCACTGAAATGACATAAATTTTCAATAAAACGGGGGAAAACAATGTGGTAAATGCAGAAATTGCTTGTTTCCTTTTCCCATGTTTTTAAGAGTCCTGTAAATCAAGGCCAGTTAAAAAAAAACATAGGTTGTTCAAAAAAGTATAAGATTAAACAGTGAAGGGTAAAACAACAACTTCTCAAACCCTAGTTTTAAAATAGAAATGAGTCAAAAAAATAGGGGTTAAAAGTAAGCAAAGGGGTGGTAAAATGCATTTAAATTTAAATCATAACCTTTAAAAGTATGGCAATTATTGCGAAGATGACAATCTGTTATTGTATGGTTGGTCAAAGTGTTGGACACTGGCAGGAAAAAACATAGGGGTTTCGATACTGACGTTCGCGCATATAAACCAATGAAATTTCTCATTCCAAACAGTGTCACCGCACTGTCACGTGACAAAAAGGTGTGAGCAGCTGTACGAAATTTCATTGGTTGAATTCACGACTGTTAATACACATCAACCGATGAAATTTCTCGTTCCAAACAATGTCACATGACAGAAGATGGCTGCAGCTGTTCGAAATAAGAACGTGGATCACAAATTCAACGAATTCTGAGGCGTTTCGTCGTTATTGAAGATAAAGACTATAGGTCAGTAGTATTTTTAAACATGTTTAAAGGGTGGGTGCCGCTAATGCTGCATTTCATTGGATCTAAAGTGCATTTTATATCTTGAAAACGGATGTACGAACCCGTGTCAATGGCGCAGATTTTTGAGCGAGTTTACAAGTTCGAGCGAATGTATCAGCCAGACTGCATTAGTCACTGACAAACAGTTGTGTTTTTCTGGTAGAAAAATGTTTTAGTTCTCAACTGTAGAAAAAAATAGGAGAATAACTGATGGGGTAGAAAAGATATGTTGTTTTTTGTAACCGGGGGCGAGTAACGGACTGCATACAGTTAAATCCCTTGTTTACAATATATAGTCTACGGGTGACAGGAGTCAAACTACAGACCCCTATGGGAAAAAATAACTGTAAAACAAGGTCAAAAGTTGCCAGGTAGCTCTATCTTTTGTTTACTTTTTACCTGGTTTTAAAATGAATTTTTCGACCAGCTACCTACACTTGGACGGACTGGACTGCACAATAACAGATCATCTTCACGATAATTTCCATACTTTTATATCATATTACAGTTTGTATTTCAATTTAGATGCATTTCAACACCCACTTTGTTTACTTTTGGATGCCACTGTGGCTTTAAAGGAGCCTATTCAGTAATTATTATGTAAATCAAAATTTACTTTACTAGACAATACTTACCTAGTAGAAAGCAGAAGTTTGCATTTTCAAATATATCTAGCTCTACTGTACATCTTTCTAGCACAAATACTCCTAAAGGATCAGATTTCTGTTAAAGTATAATAAAAATAGTAACAATGATGATGATGATGATCATTATCATCATCATCATCTACACCACAAACTAAATGTTTATTTTTGGAAAAAACATGTCCTCCCCCAAGTGCCTTTTTTAACCTCTACGGTGACCTTGACCTTGTAGACTGGAAGGTGAAACCTCCGCTTTGCAAGTTGTCAAGGTAGACACATGAGTGAAATTTGTTTTTTTCAAATTAAATAAAGTGTTCAGAAGATATGGAGCTGACTGGAAAATGTGACAGACAGACAGAAAGATAAGTCTGCCAAACATCAGTCTGAGAGTGGAGACATAATAAACAAGAAACTGTTTCAAGACAACAATTCTACCAGTTTCCTTGTCAGTGGATCATGGGTGTATTCAGCACCCATTCTTATGAACATTCTTAGTCCTGTTTTCAAGAATTTTCTACATTTGAAAGTAACACAACTTGTGATTGGCTAAGCCAAATGGTGAACTTGAAGTTGCAGTACTCACTGCTTCATAACAAGGTGTTTGCAAAGAGTATTTCCCACAATCTTTTCAACCATTTCAAAGTCAAACTGAATCATTAAAATTTTGTGGGGTACTTAACTGTATACAAAACGACAAAATATGTAGGCTTCTCCAAATTGAAAGCATTTGCAGACGGCAATTGAAAAGTAGCTTAAATAATGGTATTTGCCTTCGATAGGGAAGAAAACATCGTAGCAAAAGGAGAAAATGCTGGTTACCAGCATTTTCTTCTCTTCCCAAGATGTTTTCAAAAAGCTTAGGGTGGTTAAAACACAGGATTGTGTGGTAAAAGGGCCTACACACTGTGCAAGTCCTTTCAATACCGACATGTCAAAGATTTGTTATAATTTAAATATCAATAAAAATTCTGAATAATCATTGACACACAAACACAGGTATAAAGTTAAACTTACAAAATCTCTTTTCTTGAAGTAGAAGAGTAAATTTCCCCGCAGACGGAAAAACCTCTCTGTGAATACTACAGATAAAACAAAACAAGAAACAGTGACATACTTATTATTTTCAGGTAATGTATTCAACACAACATACCTAAACAAGATGATCTAACAATGTTTTTCACATGAGAAGATTTTTTTTCCCTCTCCTGTAAAATTTACCAAAATGCAGATGGAAAAGATGCCCATTCACCCCTCAATTTTCTCCTTTTCCCATAATGTTTTTTTTTTAACCTTTCAAATGCAGAAATCATTATTTGAGCCACATTTCATTTGTCATAGATCTGCAAATGCTTTGAATTAGGTCTGCCCTAAACTTTTTGAGTCTGACAGAGAGTTAACCCTATACCAGACAACAACTTTTTACACACCTCATTATTTCAATCTAGCATTTTTGGAATCACAAAATATCAGCGTATTAATGCTTTAGCACAAATTTCCGTGTTTTAACAACCCTGAGGAAAAAACCTTTTGAAAATATTATGGGAAAAAGAGAAAATGCTGGTAACCAGCATTTTCTCCTTTTCTCACCATGTTTTGTTACCTTTCAAATTCAAATTTTTATTTTTGAGTTACATTTAGTTTATCATCTGCAAAAGCTTTTAATTTGGACAAGTCTAAAATTTTGAAGTTTGGTATAAAGCCTTTCCCAAATGATAAGTTTTAGATCCTTCAAAGTTGAAAGCATCTGCAGATGACAGTATTGACATTAATGCAGATTAGTTAAAGGCCCAGTAAAGGCCAAAATATCAAAGCAGGTGTCATAATACATTTAGAATTAAATAATACCAATGAAAAGTATGAAAAATATTGTGGAAATGACAGTCTGTTATCGTGTGATCGGGCCATATGTTAGTCACTGGCAGAAAAAAGAATTTTAAAATCAAAGTAAACAAAAGACACAGCTACATGGCAGGTTTTAACCTAGTTTTGAAATTAATTTCTCTGTCAGCAAGTAACATTTGGACCGACCGTACAATGACAGACTGTCATCTTCACAATAATTTCCATGCTTTTAAATTGTATGATATAAATTCAAATGTATTTAAACACCCACTTTGTTTACTTCTGAGCTTTATTGTTACTTTAAGCTTTCTGATAGGTTAGAAAACACTTTGGAAAATGAGAAAATGCTGGAAATCAGCATTTCTTCCTTTTCTCACCATGTTTTCAAAAGCCTTCTTTTTCATGGTCATTTAAAATTGGGACTGTGTGGTAAAAGGTTAAAAAGATAGATAAGTTAACTCTGTATCAGACAATAAAATCTAGACCCTCTCGCATTGAAAGCATTTGTAGACATCAAATGTATTGGGACTCAAATAATGGGATAACAGCATGTTTTTGAAGAGTGAACAATATCATGAGAAAATGCTGGTTATCCGCATCCTCTGACCATGTTTTCAACTGCTTTCTTCCTAATAGTCATTAAACCCTTTACTACACAATACCAAGCTTAACACCTCTGAAAAAGATGGCTTTTGAAAATACTGTAGTACAAGGAGAAAGTGCTTGTAACCAGCATTAACATAGCCTCATTTGTGCCAATTTTGAATCTGTCATCTGCAGCTGTTTTGGATTTGGAAAAGACTAAAAGTATTTGTTTGGGAAAGTGCAAAAACATGGAATAATTTTGGTAAAAGGTTGGGTGAACTTGTCTTTTCTAATATAATAATAAACACTTTACTAAGCAACAAAATTTTCGACTGGTCTAAATTGAAAGCTGTTGCAGACAAATTATATGTGACCAAAAAATTAAGATTCGTTTTTAGCAGGCATGAAAGCATTGTGTGAAAAGGAGAAAACGCTGGTTAACAGCATTTTCTCCTTTTGCCACAATGTTTTCAAAAGGCCTTCTTCCTCTGGGTCATTGAAACTCAGTATTGTGTGATAAAGGGTTAACAAAGGGACTCCCATGACCACATACCATCGCCTCTCCTGAAACGTTTGTCATTTTTCTGTTTCATACCCAGGAAGCCTTCCTTTTCAAACTTGCTAGAACTTTCTTTGGCAATGCTTGCCAGTTCTTTGATGTTGAAGCGCATAGCTCACAACCTTTGAAGATAAAAACAAACAAAAAAAATTATACAATAATGTTTATACTTGTACATTAACCCTTTACCAAATGATTCCTGGATATAACAACCTTGAGAAAAATATATGTGAGCCATGCTCCGGCAAAAGGAGACTAAATGCATTTCCATGATCCATGGTACCAAGTAAGCCATTACAATACCTATGGATCCATTATACCCAACTACAAAGTTATCATGAGATTAACTGATCCCTGGTCTTACAGAAGATTGACCAATGATGAAAAGTTTCGGTCCAGATCAGCATTAAGCCCCTATTTCATAGAGCATGACTCATATATTATAGTTTTATCAACAACAGCAGAAATTTTAAATAGTCAAACTTCAATGGAGGAGAGTGTGGGTTAAGATTGTGCTGCCATTACCTTCAATAGTTTCAAGATTGAATCTACTTTGTGAAAAAAATCAAGACGCACAAAGGGAGAGTCTGATCTTGAAATGGTTTACAGTCAAAACGTACCCAAACCAAAACATACCCAAGTCAAAACGTACCCAAGTGAAGTCAAAACGTACCCAACTGGAGTCAAAATGTACCCAATGTGAAGTCAAAGTGATTTTTACAGTGTTTTTATTTTCCATCTTTGTACAAATAAATTGAAATTGTTATATTCAACATTTTGATGCTGATGATTTTAAATTCTGCTTTATTTCAAATTTGCCTTATATGATAAAAACCAATGATGAAATATAGCTAAGCTGATAAAATGCTTCATCGTAATAATAACTGTGTCTTAAAAATATGTTTATTATTGAAAAAACATCATGTATCTAAATATCTTTATCCATCATTATTATGCCCCCCTTCAACGAAGTGGGGGTATATTGCTTTGCTAATGTCGGTCGGTCGGTCGGTCGGTAGGTCGGTCAGTCCATCGGTCGGTCAGTAGACCTTACCTTGTCCGGATGATAACTAGACACAGAATTGAGCTAGGTTCGTCAAATTTGGCACAGACATGCGTCTCGGAGTGTAGATGATCCCTATTGATTTTGAGGTCAATTAGTCAAAGGTCAAGGTCACAGTGACCCTCAACATGTTGATATATAGACCAAACCTTGTCCGGATGATAACTAGACACAGAATTGACCTAGGTTCGTCAAATTTGGCACAGACATGCGACTCGGAGTGTAGATGATCCCTATTGATTCCGAGGTCAATTGGTCAAAGGTAAAGGTCACAGTGACCCTCAACATGTTGATATATAGACCAAACCTTGTCCGGATGATAACTAGACACAGAATTGGCCTGGGTTTGTCACATTTGGCATAGACATGCATCTTGGAGTGTAGATGATCCCTATTGATTTTGAGGTCAGTCGGTCGAATGTCAAGGTCACAGTGACCCTCAACATGTTGATATATAGACCAAACCTTGTCCGGATGATAACTAGACACAGAATTGAACTAGGTTCGTCAAATTTGGCACAGACATGCGTCTCGGAGTGCAGATGATCCCTATTGATTTTGAGGTCAATCGGTCAAAGGTCAAGGTTACAGTGACCCTCAACATGTTGATATATAGACCAAACCTTGTCCGGATGATAACTAGACACAGAATTGACCTAGGTTCGTCAAATTTGACAGACATGCGTCTCGGAGTGTAGATGATCCGTATTGATTTTGAGGTCAATCAGTCAAAGGTCAAGGTCACAGTAACCGTCAACATGTTGATATATAGACCAAACCTTGTCCGGATGATAACTAGACACAGAATTGACCTAGGTTCGTCAAATTTGGCACAGACATTTGTCTTGGAGTGCAGATGATCCCTATCGATTTTGATATTAATCCATCAAAGGTCAAGGTCACAGTGGCCTTCAACTTAATGATATATAGACCAAACCTTGTCCAGATGATAACTAGACACAGAATTGACATAGGTTCTTCAAATTCTGTACAGATATTCATCTCGGAGTGTAAATGATCCCAATCGATTTTGAGATTAATCCATCACAGGTCAAGGTCACAGTGGCCTTCAACTTAATGATATATAGACCAAACCTTGTCCAGATGATAACTAGACACAGAATTCACCTAGGTCCTTCAAATTCTGTACAGACATTCATCTTGGAGTGCAAATGATCACTATCGATTTTAAGGTTAATCCGTGAAAGGTCAAGGTCACAGTGTCCACCAGATGATTCAGGGCCTGCGCTGCCGTTTGCCACTTGAGCCATTTGCTCAAAAAAAATTAAAGTGTCTCAAAAATCATCATATGTGGCTCAACTTGTGGCTCCAACATCTTATTCACGTATTATCGGGGACATAGTAAGCATCAAAGTCGACTGGGAAAAAGCAGAAGTCGAACGCGCGTGCTGAAAAGAAAATCGATAACCCAGTCTGTGTATCGGCGACTGTTTACAATCTTGTATGTATACACACGGCAGTGTGTATAGTTATGCGAACTGTTGACAGATTATCACGTTTAACAATTGGAGTGGGCTATAAATCAAAAAGATGACATCGATATTTCCCAATCAATTCTTTTGATATCAGTTTATGAACTGTGCCACTTTCTGTATCAATGTGGCAGTAGGGGGGCATGACTGTTTTACAAACAGACATCTTGTTAATATATATTTTATCCACAAAAACATTCACAAGCATCAACACATTTAAAGAAATGGGATAATACATTGTTTGGATAGCAAAGGTGCAATTTGTACACTTACAAAGAGTGTAACAAACTTTAAATGGTGAATAAATTAATTATTCACACTGTCTTTAACCTGTTATAGATTGCATGGTGATTCATTTAACTGCTTTGTAAACATTGAAATTGAATTTGAGAGTTCGCTCAGTGAATTACAGGAAATTAGATGAGAAACTATAGAGGTGATTTTTAAAATTCAGTAACTGATCTGCTGGAAACATTTTCTCGTATTCTCCTTTTTGACCTTTTAGAGGGTCTTGTTTGTACATTTTTATCATCTGGAAATGCCCAAAATATGGACCAGTCTAACATTTGGTTGTCTGAGAGCAGTGAATCAGTTAGACTTATTTATCATTACAAGTAACATAAATACTATTTTTTTAATTTAATTGAAATGTTAGCAAATGATTTTTTTTGGGGGGGGGGGGGGGGGGGGGGAGGGGGTATTATTATAAAATATATTCTGCACTGAAAATTTTGTAAACTTAACTCTTTACTAAACAATAAAATCTTTGATTCTTCCATATTGAAAACATTTGCAAATAACAAGTTAGATAGGGCCTGGAAGGGTAGAAAACATAGTGAGAAAATGAGGAAATTGTTACCAGCATTTTCTCCTTTTCCCACAGTCTTTTCAAAAGCCATTTTCAGTAGGGTTGTTAAAACTCTGGATTGTGTTGATAAAGGTAACTTGTGCTTTTTAGTGGGGGAAAAAAAGTTGAGTTAATAGTATGACATTTTCATTTGAAACATATTGGCTAACCTAATTTTTGTCAGTCTTTAAAAAAAAAAACAAATTAATTATACATAATAATATGTAACAATTTGTCCACATGTAAGTAAATCATCTTTCATGAAAATAAAACTGTTAAATAACATCTAGTTTGTTACATCTGATTACTCCCGACTAAAACATCGCCCACTGATGAATTTAACTTGGGGTTGAAAACATGCTTCATTTTAAAGAATTAAACGCATATAAAGTGAATTTGGAGTTAAACCATCTTTAAAAGGTAAAATAAATGCCATGTTTTATTTATATCTAATATAGCAACCACCACCCTTTTTCTGAAAGGAGTCTAATCTGTAAAAACTATACATTTTCTGAAAGATCTCATCAATACAAATCAGGAAATATATAGCTTATATAGGTTGTACTATTTCTTTACGTCAAAAATACCTTGACAAAAGGCAAAAAATCATGTTTCTGAAAACACAAATTTTAATTTTTCAGCAAAAAATGACCTCACTCTGTAACTATAAGAGTCTGCTTGATATGCAGTTAATGAAGTGTCCACATAGTGGGCAGAACATCAATGATTAATTATATACTCTACCTTAGCTGTTAGGTGATTTTATTGTGTCTTTTTCTGATGTTATATCTGTCGGACTGAACCCCATTTTGATATTGAAAAAGAGAAAAAGCACACTTTCTACAATATGTAAGGTTTTTGAGCTTAGTTAAAGTCATCTAGATGACATCTAATAGCTTGTAAATGATAAAATGATCTCCCATTCAGTTTTGAAAGGTTTATACACCCAAAAAACACTGTATATGTTATATAAAGGAAATAACGTTACCCCACCCACCCATTTTACAATGGGGAAAATATAGGTTAATGCTATAGGAAAAATAGACTCATTTGAAAATGTGTGAACCACAGATATGATTTAAAACATGACACTTATTTCTTGTCTATGTTTTCTCCTTTCTATTTCAGTACAGTGCATCCAAGATTATATATAACCAGTCTTGAGAGAAGGATTTATTGAATTAGAAAATGGAATTTTTGTAACATTGATTGGAATTCTGTCAATTTGGGAAAAGACATACACCTATTAAGTTCAAGTGATAGTAGCTTTTTTTCAACACTTTATCAGACAATCAGGATTTTCCACAACCCTAAAAAAAGGGTAGTAACCAGTATTTTCTGCTTTTCCCACAATGTTTTCTACCCTATCATAGACAAAGTCTATCATTTGAACCACATATAATTTGTAATCTGCAGATGCTTCCATTGTTTCATTTGCTTACATATGAAATGATAAGCTATGCAGGAGGTTCTGACAAAATGTGTAGCCTCTGATCAAACTGCCCATGAACATGCTGATTGAGACTTACTCACTTAGTCTGCAAATACAAAGTTGTACATTTTCAAATGCATACTTATGCATATTTACTTAGTAAAGTAGCTTAATTATAAATGTGCGGTTCTGTTAAAATGGGGGAAATGTTTGGAGATTTGACTTACTGAAGTTACTTGAATAAAGTGATATGGTTGCCAATAATTAAATAAGTAATAACATAATATTCCAGTTGATATTACAATATTACTAATTAATGCAAAGAAACCGATATATCTGACACAAGGTTTTGTGTGAGAACCCAAAATTATGAATAAGAAAACAATCATGCTGCGCAGTACTCATATGTTAGAGGAATACAAAACATGTAGATCCTGGTTACGAAACAGTACGTTGAATTTTGAGTACGAATCCCTACTATAAAACGAACGCAATTTTAAGAATTTGATTCGTAAATCTAACCAAACTTTACAATGTACATATTCAATTAGTTGTAATTTATCAAACTGGACCGTTATATGAACATCTTGGGTGGAAATAGTGGTTTAATTTAGCCACAGAGCCTGTCGTCAAGGGTTATTTTGTGACTCTGTTTCACTTCCGGTGTCGATTTATCTCCCCTACCATGAAATATACCGAGTCAGAAAAATGCTTAAAAACAATTATCCACGCGCGATTTTTGTATTTCAAATTACATTTTTGGTATAAATGGATTATCGAACTACAAAAAAATACCAGTTTAAATAGTGAAATCGCCTTTTTTCCAAAAAATATCGGTCAGTGAAATTTTCTCTCGGTTCCCGTTTGGGGTTCTCAAATCGTTTCGCGCGAGAGGCAAGCCATTTCGCAAACTCCTATCTTTAGACTTTAGCTTCCAATGACAAACGACATCAAGAAAAGCCGTAGTTTTCCATAATTGGCGCGTATCTATTTGACCCTTAGTGAGGTCATATTTCCGGAAAAAAAATTAAATTATCTCCCCTGATCTGCGCAGGCGTGGTGGTTGCTATCTAATATCGAAATTGGTGCAAAGAAAAATCTATTTTAGGTAGATTTTTCGCCGTCCCTTCTTAGGCTCTTGCACCTTTTTATCTGTGTTATAAACTATGTGAGACATATACATGAAGAGAGCTTCAATAAAATTTTAAATCGCAATTACCGTGACTATTTTCTTCCTGTATGTTTGTTTTCGTACACTTCCCAGTCCATTTCGACACTTAGAGTTACGCCCCTTGTTTATAAAATTACGGTATCACACCGGTAAACGTTAGTTTTGGAAAATATGGTGACATATTTCTGCCACGAGGTGAGCAATAACTTTCGGGATAATTTAAGAAAACAATCGCGATAAATGAAAGTTACCTGGAAATTTTATCTAGACAGTGAAAAGTTTTCTGAAAAAATATTAGAATAAACTTTATCTAGAAAATTTTACATTGACCAGAAAATATTTTAACGCAAAACTTCTCATTCGTGAACAAAACTGACATTCGAGATAAATTATCGCGATAGTTCTACCAGTTGCTCGATAACCATAAATAGAAAATTCACCCATTAGATGAACTCAGTGGAACTCAGTTTATGTATCTAGTGGCATATTTCTGCCACGAGATACGAGATAACTATGGCGAAAAATTAAGTAAGCTATCGCAATAAAACTAACCTCCCTGGAAATATCATCTAGATGATAAGAAGTTTCACGATAAAAAAAAAAAAAAAAATCGCGATGATTCTCACTTTAATCGCGATTTTTTTTTTTAATGCCCACAACTGATATTCGCGGAATCTATAAATCTATACTGTTCCGGAAAATCCTCGTCTCCACCCTTAGGCTCAAAGTGCGAGTAGATGGTACTTGAACAGTGTAAAACGGCATTCAAGAGGCATTCCTAGTCATCTTTGTGTTTAACAGATTTCACTTAATTTCATTTGTAGCCAAAAGTTACCAGTTAAGCTACAATCGTAAATAATTCGAATTTTCAATCACCGCCATCTGGTAAAGTCCAAATGATGTGTTTTCTATAAATAGACATCGAGAAACGGCTAGAAGTATTGCGATGATTTTAGCTGGAATGTCAGCTTCAAGCTCGAATGAGAAATTTTGCGCTAAAATATTTACTAATCAATGTAAATTTTTCAATAAGATAACAAAGTTTATTTCAGAAAACTTTTTTTTTTTTCAGAAAACTTTTTACTATCTAGATAAAATTTATAGGAAACTTTGATTTATCGCGATAGTTTTCTAAAATTATCCTGATCTCGTGTTACCTGCTGTACCCGCAATGTCGTGTGTGGAATATTGTTCACAGTTTGCCAGTCAGTTGTGTATTCGGGGGAAACTGAGCCAGAATTACAGAATAGGATGACAGAGCATCTCTGAGACATGTATGTAGCTTAGGAAATACAAACCATTCAATCTTCACTTTGGGATGAAATGTGACCAGAAAACGATGCAGGGATAGCTGTAATCGAGAAATTACATGGAGTAGAAAAAAAGAACGGCAGTTGAAAGACGGAATATTGATCCAGAAGTTGGCAACGGTTCGATAAAATGGCTGCAATGTAAAGAACAGTTTGAGGACCCTATCAGCGCCAAACGACGTCAAAGAGCCAAACACTACCAATCATCAATGTACCAATTGTCGCCAATGATGTCATTTCATTTTATAAATAAAGGTGGTGAGAAATTGTCACAAAACGTGTTAGATTTCCTGATAAAGGCGTTTACAAGCCGAAATATTGAAAACAGAGTTGGGCCTAACATTTTCAGTTTATGTATACATAGGTCATTCCCTTGGGAATATTGAATGGATTAACCACATAAGCACACTTTTGACTGGTCCAAAATGAAAGCATTTGCAGACAACAAATTAGATGTTGCTTAACGACGAGATTTGTCTTTGAAAACATCGTGGCATAAAACGTGCAGTCTGATCTTAGATCTACATTGTCCGCGTTGCCGAAAAGCTAGTACAGACAACAAGCAACCACAAAATTACAATTATCTAGGACTTATTTTAGACTAAAAATGTCCTTTGGGTTTATTTGGTGGTTGAAGAGTTAGGTTATTCATCCATTTGAGCTTATCAGTACCAAGAAGTAGGTCCAAAGTCAGCGCATACAGCTATGTCAAGAAAAATTAAGCATGTTTATATGTTCACTAGGTGCTACCAAATGGTATTTTTATCTTAACTCTTAGGCTGCGCGACTCACTGACCTTTTGCGAACAGTGTAGATCAAGATCAGACTGCAACGTGCAGTCTGATCTTTGATCTACACTGTCCGATATGGAGATATTATTCTCGAAAACATAACTTTGAAAAGCAATATTTGGGTTTCTGCTATCGAAGTGAAAATTTCATTTTAGTTATTTAGCAGGATAAGGGTTAAGTATGCTTATATATTCACCAGGTGCTACCAAATGGTATTTTTTATCTTCATCGCCCCACCCCCCTCAGCTTCTATATAGTTCCATACAGTACTCCTTCAAGCAAAGGCCGGCACACATTCTCACTTGCATCTGCCCCTTCACACCTCCGATAGCGCATGAATCTCTGTACATTGTTTTTGTCTAGCTCTGTTGACCAAATGTAAGAATGTATCATGCTTTTTGGTTTCCTACCTCTGAACTAATATATATAATAAACTCGGAGTAGATATAGAATCTACATGAACTTGCATATATTGATACTAAAACTGAACCTTTTTTATCTATCTAACATTATCTATCCATCTATAGCCTATTCTACCCACCTGTCAATGAATCCCTTTTCTCTCTCTCGTAAAATCACCCACTCAAAATCATCCATCCATCCATCCATCCATCCATCTATCCATTCCCCTCAAAATGATCCAACACCCAACCACCGAAAAAACAATCCACCCATCATCTGGAAAAATGATCGAATTACCCAAAAAACAATCTCTCTCTATCTCTCTCCCTCTCTCTCTCTCTCTCCCCTAAGTTTCTTAAAATATCTTAAATTATCCAATCCCCTAGTCCATGTGTAGAATCTAGTTTCAGCTGTGTCAAAATCAACAAGGTTTACCATCTTCTTTTTACTTATTAAATAATAACTGTAGAAGTACGTTTTTCATTAGCCTTGTAAAGAAGGGCTGAGAGAGCTTAGGACGTGGATAAGGGTTTTAAAAAAAACCAGAATGAACACCGGAAATAAGGCGAACCGAAAGGGCCTAACACCACAAAACGACCTCAAAGTAAGCGTGTCGTACTTCGTAGTTCATACATGTATGTTACTGAAACCATCTGAAACTTTGTTTCTTGATATGATACACGACCAAAGACGAAATTAATATTTGAAGCAATTTCAACAACAACAAAAAAATAGATGAATAAATAAAAAAAAAAAAAAAAAATTAATAAGATAAAAGATAACTGAAGTTAAATCTTTTTGATTAAGTCTGACTACTGTTAAATTCTTCTTGTGTTAAAACAATTTTCTTCTTGTCAAGTTAGCTGTATGACGGATACAGTCCAACTTTTTCTCCATGTGGGCAAATTCAAAATTGCCAAAAAATTGTCCTTCAGGATTGAAGATATGACTTATACGTGTAACCCAATCGACACGACTCAGCGGATTCCGTAACTGCATCTAGATCTTACGTCTTCCGTATCTAGGGTTTCCGTTGTCTGCGCACGTACACATCACCATCTCTTGTACAGGAGTAAATTCTGTGAAAAAAAAATGTAGCCTGTTTTTCGCTCCAAATATCTTGAAAATTTAACTATTTCAAATGGGAAAAATAATCTTCACAAATAACATTGTTCTACTGCACATCTTTGAAACATTTTCTAAATATAGACTTTACGGAAACTAGGATTCGTGCTAGGTTTTTCCACAAAGAAGTGTCTGAGCTTATACCGAAGCAATTACCCAAGCCTGTAGGGGCTGTTTTAATAAATGGCCGGTGCATAGGTCACATGCAAGCTGATCATAGCTGAATGAATCGTACCAGGTAGCCTTTTACTGAGTAAACGTTTATCTTATTTTAAAATTCAAAGTTACGGTTGTCGTTTTGAAAAGTAGTCCGGCTCTGCACCCAGAACGCCCAAATCAGATAGATGTGTATTTGAAAAATGCCACCTAGCGGAAGATAATGGGAGGTTTGCATTTTGAACTGCCAATCACATGATCTTAATAATGGCGGCGCCCATGTACTCGTAAGTCGATTGGCAACGACATAAACGACTACCGTGAGGTTTATCACATCCATCAATCTGTTGGTGAAAACTTCAAACGGAATAGATAATCCACGTTAAAAATTCAATGATACAAATCTTTTGACAATGGAAATATATCCAGAAAGATTTCGATAGAAAATTGTGACTCAAGTTTTCTTTTTAAAGAGGAGGTTTGCCGAATGACAAATAACTTATCTATAGGCGTTCTTCAGACCAAGCCGGTCTTTCGCCTGTATAATAACAAGCACGTGTAGATTTCAATATCTATTTGTAAAACCACACTCTTGAAAGTTGAGAGAGAAAAAAAATGTTGAATAGACCTAGACTAGATCTAGTCTAATTAGGTCTAGATCTAACTATATCTAACCCTGTACAGAAATATCTCCAAAAAATGCGATCATCAAAGCATGTTCTATTCTACATCGCGAGATCATGCATCAAGAGGGAGTGCCATGGTGCAAGAGTGAAAAATTACCTGACGAAAACAACAACAAAAACAACAACAGCTGGCTACTTAACCAGTATTTATTGACTGGGCATACTCCCTGTAAGTTTGCTCTTTACCAGAAAATACCATGTTTAAAGCCCCGAGGAAGAATGAATTTGGTAAAAAAAATGCTGGCATACTCTCCTCTTGCTATGTGTTTTCTATATCCTATTAGCCTACAGACCTTTCACCATTTGAGCCACATTTTACTTGTCGTTATCTGGTAAAGAGCATAACTTTTCGTTCATACGCAACGGAAACTGGGAAGTCTAAACGGAAAGATATAAACTGGCAGCTGAACTGATTTCCGATACCTATGGTGTAACGCCGGAACTTCCGGTAAAGTACTTTGTAGTTATAAGTTGTCCGAGTTAGAAATTCGATGTTGAGCACTTCTGCGACATTGTTTTATGAAATGGATGAAAGTAGAGGTCTAAGATGTAACTCTTTTTCTTGCTGATTTCATGATTATTAAACAAACTGAGCCTGTGACGAGTACCAGAAACATTGTCCACAAAAAGTAGGGTTAACATTTCAGTGCGACTTTCCAAGGGTTGGTGAACGTGACGAGAAATAGCAAGGAATGAGAAACGGTCTGGCAAACAGAGGGTGTTTAATGCATCTCCGTGATGCATTATACTAAGCAAGTGTTCACATAATTCAGGTTCTATGAAATCGGCTAAGAATGACAACTGACTGAATCTGGAGGTCGAATGGTCCTTGGACATATGTAGAATTGACCAAAAGCAAAAGTTTCGACCCATGTCGGCCTGTGCGTCTGCAGATTCATTAAACTCCCTTTTCACAGACCATGGCTGAAATATTAAATTACTATTAGAATTATCCCCTATCATATTCAGCTACTATTTGTTTTGAGTAAGCCCCGATTACCTACCGATTTGCGGTACCAACACTTGAATATCGGTGTTGAAAAATTAATGTGGCCGCAAACAGGCCATCAGAGCCGAATAATCATACACAGATTTTTTCCAATCGTAAATTACTATTTATTCTTTCGGATATATTAGTGCCAAGAAGTAGGTCAAAATCCAAAACAGACGATCTCTAATGACGCCATCTAAAGGAGAAAAGCCAGAAACAAAGGTACTTAATTTTTGTCAAACTTTACCCTTAATATAACTTTACATAAAGACAATGTGTCCAACTAAGTTAGCTGCCACTAAAAGAAATCGAGTGCCTGTGACCTGAAACGTAGTAAAGATGAAGCCCGATTCATTTTAAGGTAGCGTTTTCTTTCTCCCTAAAGTGCCAAGGACAACTTTTATCACTTCGATGGACAATGTCGATGAAAACCAGCCTGCAAAGAACATGAATTCTGACCTATGATCTACACTGTTCCCGTTTTAACAGTTGCTCTGACCACCGGGTAATGCCGGAGTGTCACAGAGCCCAACTATTGTAAAACCTTCTCTGGTACCCTTTGTATCCGATAGACGACAGGCAACAGCCGATTTATCGATGGCACCTACTGGTTGTCATATGTACCAATCAGACAGAACGTAGTATAACACTTTATTTCACGTTTTAAAATATCGAAGCAATTCTGTCTTCCGCTTAGAATTTCATGACGGACAATAATATCCTGACATGGATCAATTTATGAAACTGGCTAAAGAATTTTATCCTTTGTGAAAAGGGCGTGAGTTTCTTTATGCATAAATGTTATCACAATTTACATTTCTAAGTCTTATAAAGTCTCGAATAGGTCAGATTTCTCCCTTGTAGCATAAGGTGTAACCTGTTGTTGATTGGAAGATGGTTAACGGGCTACCAGTATCGTAAGCCCCGTCCTCACTAGCTTGACTTCAGATCCCAAGCATACCCCCAGACCCCCCAGCACGGTCCTTAATAATTAGTATGCATATATTTAGGGCTAGGAACATCCCAATTGGTTTTGCTTACAAACTTTTGATACGTCATATAGGAAATACTCGAGAAGATGTATTCACCTTAGGAAGGAAACATTTGAGTAATACATGTACGTGTAATCAATTAAAGGTCGAAACTTACGACAGTCGAGTTCATATGCCTTCGTGTTATGAATTGCTGACGTCTTCGTATAAGATCATTAGAAAACTACAGTGTCATGGACGAAGAAATTAGTACCGACGGTCGTAACCATGGACTTTATATATATTACACCATCTGGGCAATATTCATAGTAATCAGCACCGTTTTAACAATTTTAAATGTCAGATGGGATGAAACAAACATGGTTCTTGGCGGTATATATGTTCTAACCGTAATTCTATTGCAATCATCGGCTCTCGAGTTCCTGATGCAAACGGCCATAACGTTACGTTACAGCGGCAGGAGAAGAGACATACCGAAGAGAGCTGCACCTACCGGTTTGACGGTTCTTTTAAATTACAACCTACTGGCTACAACAACAGATGATATTGACGAGTGTATGAAGAATATGTATGAGGCTTATATGGGTAGGCTTGGTATTAGTGATGTTCTTAAATATACGAGTCATGCTCTGCGAAAAAGGGGATTAAAGCATTTACAAAAAAGTATGGAATTTTCTGCCTGTCAAAGGACCAGTCTACCTCATAATTCAGTTGTTTGGTTTGACGAAATGGATTTTATGGATCTGGATTTAAGTGATGACTACTTTCTTGGTAAAATGGATTACTGAATGGCATTAACCCTCTCCGCGCCATAGGCGAAAACAGTGACTTTTGCGGACCAAGATCAGACTGCACAGAACGTGCAGTCTGATCTTTGATCTATACCGTCCGCTTGTGTGGTCAAGCCTATACAATCAAAATCGTTGTAAGTATCAATGGATTGTATTTAAAGCCGTCGGAAAAGGTCGAGTTTATTTATTTGGCGCTGAAAGAGTTTTAAGCGCACCTTTTCTCATAACGGCGCTTATATTTTTCGCGTGCTAATGGCAAGGGTAATTACTCTTTTGGGGAAACAGCAAAAATTTGAGTGTTTGCCGTGAATATTTCTGGTAGAAAGCTAAACGAAACTGTTTAATATTTTTGAGCTATGCTCTGTGAAAAGGTGGTTTAATGCATCTGCAAAAAGATATCGATTCATGTCAGTCAGCGCAGCCCGCGCAGGCTGACCTGAATGCAAGCTATTTGCTTTTGGTCAATTTCCTTTATGGCCAAGGAACATTCAACCCCAGGATTCAGCCGGTAGTTAGACAAAATGGACTTTATAAGTTCATAATTATGTGATGAGTTGCTTGGTGTAATGCATCATGGAGATGCATTAACCCTTTACCAAACAATCCCTGCTTTTTACGACCCTAAGATAGAAGCCTTTTGAAAACATTGTGGGAAAAGGAGAAAATGCTGATAACCAGCATTTTGTCCTTTTCCCACAATGTTTTCTACCCTGCTGGAAACAAATTTCAATTTTTAAGTTACCTAATTTTGTCGTCTGCAAGTCCTTTCAATTTGGACCAATCTAAAATTTTGCCGTGTGGTAAAGAGTGAAATCCTCTTTTGCCAGAGCACGGCTCATTTGTTTTTGCAAGCATAAACAAACTGAACGGTTACATCAGGTAGAAAGATGCTATTTTTTGGCGTTTAAAGTAGTGGGATGGCCGTTTTGCGACACAGACTGTGTTTTGCAATCGGCTATTTGAGCCATGCTCTGGCAAAAGGGAGCTTAATGCACATCCGTGATGCGTGATATCAAGCAAGTTATCACATATTTATGGATCCATAAAAGCCACTTTTTTTTTTCCAGCCGAGTGAGTCATGAGGTAGACTTGTCCTCAGACGTACAGAAAATTGACCAATAGCGAAAAGTTTCGGCCCAGGTCAGCCTGCGCAGTGCCCTGGGTCGATATTTTTCGCAGATGCATTAAGCCCCCTTTTGCAAGAGCACGGCTCATTTATTTTTATGAGCTCAGATATGACGTCATCGTTCGTATTTAAATGAGCCAAGCTCTGGCAAAAGGTGCTCAATGCATCTCAGTGATGCATTATACCAAGCAATTTATCACATAATTATGGATCCATTAAATTCATTTTGTCAAATAATCCACTAAATCATGAGGTAGACTGGTCCTTTGACACGCAGAAAATTTACTAATAGCAAAAAAGTTAGGGGACTCCACAGTCTGACCTGGGTCGATATTTTTTACAGATGCATTAAGCCCCCATTTCCAGAGAGCATGAACCAAATAGATCTTTCATGATCGACGAGTGTTATTGACAGTGGCATTCCCATAGGCCATTGCAAATTTTCAGTGCGGAAATTTAGGGAAAAAACAAGATATGTAACTGAGAAGTGGCTAGTGCCCCCGAAAATACCTGTTCACATGAAAATTGTCTATGGAAACAACAATTACAAACACTTTTGACCTTGCTTTGACCTTGACTTTTGACCTACAGATAACTTTTGCATGACACATCATTTACATGTGGTTGACAACTCTGCAAAGCCATATTGAAATTCATTCATAATTAAATAAAGTTATAGGCTGGGCACCACCAAAAGAACATATTTGGCCTTGCTGTGACCTTTACCTTAAACCTATGGAGATGATTTGTGCATGAAACATTTATACAAATTTATTTTGATATCAAGTCATGAAATGTAAAGAGTTATGGCCCAACACGAAAATAGATATTTTACCTTGCCATGAACTTGACCCTTGACCTACAGACATGGTTCTTGCGTGCAACACATTGTCTTTAAGTGACCATTATGCACATTTGTATCTAAATTTATTCATACTTAAAAAAGGAACAGGCTGGCCACGATCACGACCCCCCCCCCAAAAAAAAAATCCCTTTTTTATAACATTTGACCTTGCGATGACCTTGACCTTTGACCCACTAATATGGTTCTTACACGACACACATCGTTTACATGTAGTTGACAGTTGTACAAAGTTACAATGAAATTTATTCTTAAGTTAAAAAGTTGCAGGCCGGACACAAACACTACCTCCCGAAAACACATTTGAATTGCTGTGACCTTGATATTAAACCTACAGACATGACTCATGCGCACGACACATCAACTTCAGAAGGTTTTTATGCCCCCGAAATTTTTTCGGGGGCATAAAAACGTATGAAGCTACGTATTCGATAGCAGAAATGTCACTAATATTTTCAACCATTTTTCACAGGAAATCTAAGTACGACTGTCGTTGCAGTTCTGGTAAGTGCAACGAAGACTGAGGAACTCCGACTTTATGAGACGAAAACAAGGGACCTTTACAGAAACAAAATATTCGCTGACCTCTATACTGAAGGTATATATTTCATAAAAAATGCAACAAATTCAATCAACCCAACCAGGCTTCGTCACGTTTGGAATTCATTTACTGACGTCAACACTAATGACTTTTCCCCATACTATTTAGCGGAAATATGTGAACAATATTCTCAAAATTTTTTGGTGATTCATCGAAACAGTTCAGTATTACGAAAATGTGGACAATATCAGGACTTGATGCTGCTATCGGCTGGAGAGAAGCAATCTTTTTCTTATTGTGATAAGGCTCTTTATGGTAAATGCGCAAGACTTGATGGACAATTTATGTTTCAAGAATCCGACGATGTGGACAGCATAGCTGGACGCCATTTTGATTATACTTTAGTTTTAGACTCAGATACAGTGGTAGGTGAGGGTGTCTTGCTGCAGTTACTAGAAATAGCAGCTGCCTACCCGGACAAGGCAATCATTCAACCGGCCATCAAGTTTGCAAGAGCGCCCACTGATTCTGTCTTTATGTGGTTAGAGTCTACACGACAAAATCTGTACGAGCCGACAACGAACGCAATGGCCAAACTTCTACGCCAAAGTGGTTATTTTGGAAAAGCGCTTCTGAAAAACGACATATATATTAGAAATGTTATTGGTACAAGACAGCATCTCATTGAAAGAATTCCAATAGATGTTCTAAGTCATGATACATTTGAGGCAGCAATTCTCAAACCAATGTATATTAGTGATATTTACTTAATAGAATCGCCATGTTTTAACTATGTATCGTGGTATTTGAGAGAGACTCGTTGGAATAAAGGCGAGCTTATTCTTGCCACTTACTTTTGGAGAAAGATATTTGGAAAGGGTATAAAACGTCTGCAGAAGTTTTGCCAGGGTGAGCAATATGAAGAAACCCTCCTCAGAACAGAAACCACGTTAGATATTACGTCATCCTATATTGCTCATGCGGCCTTGAGACAGATCGCTATGAAACCATTGCTTCTTATATCCTTATTTCTACAGATTGGAATCTACTCTTATCTACCACATTTGTCCCTCATCTGGGTGATTGTGCTTGTCCTTCTTATTCCTAAAATTGGTATAATTCGCCCTCAAAATGTCGGAATACTTTTGATTGAAACATTTCTATCTGTCTTACAATTTACTCCCGAGGCTGTGACAGGGACATTTCGAATTATAAAAGCCTTGCATGGAATGCTTGTTCTCGATGCAAAATGGATACCCCAGCGAGCCGTTGAAGAAGAATTTAGAACCTCGAATACACTCTTATCTAGCGTAAAACATTTATGGATGCATTGTGTTTTTGCAGCTTCTACCTCTATAGTTGTATATATGTTTCGAGATGACTATTTTTTCTTCGCCATGATGGCTACTGTACTTGCATTACCATTGTTCAACTACGTTACATCTCTGAATGTGAAGTCAGTGCAGCAGGTTTTGTCATGCAGTTCAGTCAGGTTCCTGTGTTCCAAATCTGGTTTTTGCGGTCCGCTTTTTCGTCCAAAGTTTGATAGCCGTCTAGCCCGTGACAGCAGCGCTTCCCCAAATGCGACAGTGGCTTTAGTCCAAGAAGTGTGATGCAAGAAAATATCGTTGTTAAGCTCATTGCCAATGAAACAAACAATATCTTCAAAAAGGACAGACGGCGTAAATTTGCCCGCAAATAGTCAGGGGTCCTTGCAATAAACATCTGAACAATTTTGACCCATCACGTATTTCTGTTTATTCATATTTTTATCGGTACCAAAAAGTAGGTCAAAAGCCAGCACATTCAGCTACGCCGAAAAAAAATTTAGATTGGTCTAAATTCAAAGCATTCGCAGACGACAAATCAATTATGGCTAAATTAAAGGGATTTGTCACTGACAGTAGCAAATATTGTAAAAGAAGAACATTCTGGTCGCCAGCATTTTCTCTTCTTCTCACAATGTTTTCAAAAGGGTTTCTTCATCAGGGGCATTAAAAAACCGCATTGTTTGATAAAGGCTTAACTCTTTAACACACACAAAAAATGTAGACTTTTCCAAATTGAGGGCATTCGCAGACGACATATTATACATGTGACTGAAATGATGAAATTTGTCTTTGATAGGGTAGAAAACATTGTGGGAAATGGAGAAAATGCTGGTTACTAGCATTTTCTTCTTTTCCCATAATGTTTTCAAAAGACTGCTTTAGTAAGGTCGTTATAAGTCGTGATTGTGTGTTAAAGACTTAAAGAGAAATATACATGTACTTGTATTACTCCCTAGAGCGCAGAAAACCCTCGACATGACATTTTAACCCTTTTTCACACAATCCCAGGTTTTAACGACCCTGAGAAAGAAGTCTTCTGAAAACATCGTGGAAAAAGGACAAAATGCTGGTAACCAGCATTTTCTCCTTTTTCCACTTTGTTTTCTACCCTTCAACAAACAAATTTGAAGTTTTGGGTCATATTTATATTCTCATCTGCAAACGCTTTCAATTTGGACAAGTCCAAAAATTTGCCGTTTTTCCTTTTCCTTTGACTGTTTGTCAAATATATATATTTGTTTCTGTATTTTATTGTTTCTTTGCTAGCTCTCGATCTGTAGTGACAACAGTATTTGCTTGCATCACGCGAAAAGGGGCATTTGGACATTGGCGTAAAGTGTCGTCTCGGATCAGCCTGCGCAGTTTGCGCAGGCTAATCCGAGACGGCACTTTACGACTACATTAGATTTTGTTCTTCAGTAGACTTGCGCAAAACAGAAAACTAAATAAATCAAAGCGTTGAAAACACTGGAGTGGCATTTGTCAAGGAAGCCATTGTGTGGAATTAATAATTTGAAAGAAAAAGAGAATTATTATTCAAATATAATATTGGCTTGAAAGTAAACCTACTAATCAAATTAATACCTTTTTGGTTGAAGGGAGAGTACTCATGACAAAATTAGGATTATTTGTTTATTGGTAGTCTCCCTTTTATCATTCAGGAGTCAGGAGTAATGTCCCTTGATAGTAGGATGCATGATGGATAGGAAGAGAGAAACCATTTAAATATAACGAATAAATTAAGTTTGTACCTGAAAACTATGAATTTGAGATATCTTTGGCCGTAAAGATCTAATTCCCAATAATACAATCAATTATTTTGATCTATAAATATTCATGCAAATGGAGTAGCGCGCACTCATTGGACGAACAAGCCCAGGGACGAACTGGTTTTGGAACGAAAAAGTTCGGGACCAAGCGGTCAGTAGACATACTTTGTGTATATCATTGCGCCGATAGAAGGCTGTGAGCTGGTGAAGCTATTTTCAATCAAATAGAAGTATTTCCACGATCCATGGCCTCACCCGGTGTATTTTAATATGCCATTTCCAATTACATATCTGAGTGCTATCGAAAAACTCATTTGTATGAGAAAAATTGAGTTTAAATGGGTTTATTTCCTTCGGCTTTGCACAAAATACGATACATGGTCTTCAAAATTCAATATTGAACTCATAGTGGCATTATCTTGATTCACTCTCTTCTACGTTAATTTGTTATGGTATGAATCGAGGCCCCGTGGTATCGATAAACGGTAGCAACGCTTGTTAATGGTGGTTTCACTAAATGTGGTAACAAATATGCCAGTAGGGGCCCGCCGAATAAACATGTACACATTTTTTACCAATCGTAAATTACCATCCATTCATTCTTTATCAGAACCAAGAAGTAGGTCAAAAGCCGGGGCATTCAGATACGCCGAAAAAAGGCATGAGATGTCGTAAAACGCTCGAAGATTATTCAGCACAAAACTTGCAGTCTGCTCTTTGATCTTCTCTGTCTACCACTTTGTAGCCAGGCTATTCGAGCTAAAACAACATTGACCTTGCAAAATTTTACCGTAAAAAAGTTAACCAAAATAAACTTTGGCTGAAATTGGTCTATTGGGATACGCGCAACGATATTCGACAGAGAGGATGCACTGAATGGTCTGTGAATTACGCTGTCTACTAGTTTGTAACACATTCTTACCGGAACAGCATTGACCTTGCAATATTTTGATGGTTAATCCAAACTGTAAAGTACAATTTCTTTAACTGACTCTTTACTAGACAACACAGTTTTAGACTTGTCAAATTTGAAAGCATCTGCACGCGACAAATAAAATGTAAAATGGTGAAATTTATCAGGACAGAAAGACAAAGCATTACTTAAGGTGAAAATGAGAAAATGCTGGTTACAACGTCAAGCATCTTCTCTTTTTTCAAACAAATGTTTTCAAATGCCATTTTCCTCCCGTTCGTTAAAGCGCGTGATCCATTAGCAAAGAGTCAGCCCTTAGGCTGCTAAGCGCGACTCACTGACCTTTTGCGGACAGTGTAGATCAAGATCAGACTGCACAGGACGTGCAGTCTGATCTTTAATCTACACTGTCCGATACGGATATATTTTCTCCTCAAAAACTACATTTGAAATACATGTAGCAAAATTTGGGTTTTTACTATCGGCTTAAAAAGTTTCATTTCACCTATTTAGTCATAAGAGTTAATTGTTATAATGGCGTTAAGTAGGATTTCCGTGCAATTACGTCTTTCGATGCTTATTTAGAATGACCTGTTTTTCAGTCTCAGTGAAAGTGTGACAGTACTGTGGCAAATGACGAAACTGTATAGAGAAAGTAATACGTGTAGGCATCTGTGATATCGCGTGAATGTTTTATTTCACTTACACGTATATTTACTGCCTGTTCATTTAATATGTTATTTTGAAATGGCTATCATCAGTCCATTGTATATGAGCCCTGCTATTGCAAAAGACGGCTTAATGCATCCCCATGATGCATGATACCAAGCACGGCATCACATAATAACAGATCCATAAAATCCATTTTGTCTAACAACCAACTATATTATAAAGTACACTGGTCCTTTGACATGAAAAAAATTGACAAAAAGCAAAATGTTTCGATCCAGATCAGCCTGCGCGTACTGCGCAGGCTAACATGCGTCGATACTTTTTTCAGATGCATTCAGCCCCCTTTTCACAGAGCATAGTTTATATATTTACTAGCTTAGAATAGTATCCCGAACTCTCTTTCTATAATAATAATTGTAGACAAAGATCAGATAAAAAGAAGTGCAAAATAATCTTCTGTTTACTTGTCTGGTTTTGTTGTTGTTGTTGTTTGTTTGCTTGTTTGGTTGTCTGGGGTTTTACGTCGTTTTCAGTCAACCAAATGCACAAAAAAGATTAAACGAGATGAGGATGAAGGCTTATTGTGTATTTGTCTAACTGGAGTTTTACCTTGTTTTCAGTCAAGTAACTGTACACAAAGATCAGATGCAATACAGACCAATCTTTTGTTTGACTGAAGTCTACGCCGTTTCCAATAAACAGTTCACTAATCAAATTCTTTTTCCTTGGTTTCATCGGTTCTAGCCTAGAGCCCAGGAGTGTCTTGACCAAGGGCTGCCAGGTGACTAGCTACGCTGTTGGGGATCGAATCAAGGTTTTCTGATAACAAATGGAACGCCTGAACCCTCACCATACCATCTCATGATAACGACACTTTGGAAGAAGGAATATAAAGCATTGTGCAAAAAGGAGTAAATGCTGGTAAAAATCATTTATTCCTTTTCTCACAATATTTTTAAATGCCCTATATCTCAGACGTTAAAGGGCAAACCTTATACTGTCTCGACTATTCTTAAGGCTGTTAACCCTTAGGCTGCCAAGCACGACTTACTGACCTTTTGCGGGCAGCGTAGATCAAGATCAGACTGCACAGACCTTGCAGTCTGATCTTGGATCTACACTGTCCGATAAGGAGATTTATTTCCTCCAAAATACCCTTTAAATAGCAATCTTTGCATTTTTACTATCGGCTTGATAGTTTTATTTCTTTTATTTAGCAGGATAAGGGTTAAGTAGGTTTTTCTTTACGTAAGGTCTAGTGGTCCTGGAACGACTTCAAGTGTTTCTCTTTGTAAAGTGGTACTTAACATAAGAGTTTTGTTTGTAACTTTGTATGGTGTTTAACGCCATTTTCAAAATTATTTCAGTAACACCGCTACGACCAGTGCACCTGTCTATGCTTTCTTACAGTTTATGATCCGAGTACTTCATACAGAACTCTTCTCAAGCCACACGCTACTTTCCCACATTTTGTATGGTGTTTAACGGGGACCAGTACACCTATCCATGATTTTAATGAGTTTCTTTTATCAGTACTTTGCACAGCAATCTTCCCAAGACACTCACCTGACTGCTTTCCGCTGTTTAATAGTGGGCAGTGCACCTATCCATGTTTTCCAGGAGTTTCTTCTACCAGTACTCAGCACTGCACACTACCCAAGGCTCTGGCTGCTTTCCTACAAAACCTTGGTCGATATAATAATCACCCGTAAGAGAAAAATGAAAAATGTCGCAATAACTATCATCAATCCTAGGTAAGAAATCAGCCTACCTGGGTATTCGAACAGGCGCCCCTCCCGGTTTCAAGACCTGCAACATACGATAACGACTGTGCTACTGGACTCAGCTTATATCTACATACGAGTACCACGACACTTCAGCTGACTCAAACTTTTGAAAATAATTCGGTTTTGATTGATTTATGATGTTTAATGCCGTTTTCAACATTATTTCAGTTATATCGCGGCGGCCAGTGTACCTATCCATGCTTTCCTGGGATTCTTTTACCAGTACTCCGCACAATTTTCTTTCCAAGCCACTGGCTGCTTTCCCACATGATCATCGTCGAAACAATGGTCAGCGGTGAGAGAGGAATGAATCTTGTCGCGATGACTGTCATCAATCCTAGGAAAGAAATTGGCCCAGCCAGGGATCGAACCCACGACCCCTTGTTCTCAAGTCCTGCACGCTACTGGCTGAGCTACGGGGGCTCGGTGAAATAATGTGGTAAATGGCAAAATTATTTAAAGAAAGCAATGCATGAGCCATGCTCTGGCAAAATGTGGCTTACATTGCTTCTCAATAATGCTTTAAACCAAGAAAGTCATCATGTAATCATGGGTTCACAAAATCTATTTTATACGACAACCGGGTGGAATGGCAGGTAGTATGGTCCTTTGACACGCCGAAAATTGGCCAAAAGCAAAGTGTTTCAACCCATGTCAGCCTGCGCGGACTGCGCAGCTGACATGCGTAGATACAGTACTTTTAGAAATGAATTAAGCCCCCTTGTCACACAGCATGGCTCATATACATTTCCCAACTGGTAATAGAGACCATCACCTTTCTTCTCCTTCCAAACATTCCAGTCTATTAAGACTGTTTTTGCCCTGAATTGATTTATTTTGTAGAACACTGATAAACTCATAAAATATGAGTCACACTGTTACAAAAGGGGACTTAATGTATCTCTCCGTGATACATCATACCAAGCAAATCATCATATAGCTATGAATCCATAAAATCCATTTTACATAACAACCGACTGAAACATGAGGTACACTGGACATCTGACATGCAGAAAATTGATTAATAGCGAAAAGTTTCGATACTTTTCGCAGATACATTAAGCCCCCTTCATGAGAAATAGATGAGTCGAGCAGTACATGTGTTGACCATAGGTTGTGCATACATACCAACAATGTTAAAAATACAAAGTAAAAGCAAAAGGTAATAAAGAAATCAAATCAACAAAGATATTATTGTGGATTAATTTGCCTATGAACAACTACATTAACATATGAATAAAAACATTAACATCCTTGCAGATTTACGAAAAAAAAAAAAGAAAATCTTTGATCCTTTATCTCTTTTTTTCCAGACTTTAAAAGAAGGGTATTTTTGGTAACTTAAAATGTTTTGATATAAAGATTCTGGATCAGTCTCCAATCAACATTTTGAAAAGTCGGAGAACATGTGGGAAAAAGAGATGGTTATTTGATTTTTCACCTTTTCCCACAATGCTTAAAAAAGCGCTTCAGGGTAGTTGAAACCCGTACTGTCTAGTAAAGGGTTCAGAAGACATTAAGGAAGTTTGTAGAAGGCCACATCCCGATTAATAGACAAAGAAAATTTATTATTATCAAGCCCTGGCTAAAAATTCTAAATATGAATATATACTGAACCAAAAAAGAAACTTCCCCTGTGTTTAAGTGCAAATGCAATGTTATTAAAATAAATTCAAAATATCAGATGACCTACATATATTCGGGCGAACGATTATGTGTCCGATAAAACAAATTTTAACTCGATTGAAAGCATTTTGCAGAAGAAACCCGCTGAAAGCGATTTTCACGTGCATGCACGGACCAGTATAATTCGTGTATATTTTTTGAAACCTTTCAGTCTAATTTTATAGACTTTCATGTCAATAAGAAAAAGACGTTGAAAAAAAATAAATTCTTTTTAGTTTTCTTTATTTTTGATATGCCTAGAATTCCGCAAAATTTACGCGAACGTACCATTGGCATGCTTAATGCTGGTATGACGATGAATGCTGTTGCTATGAATATTGGATGTTCTACTCGTGCTATTCGACACCTTAGGCAACGTTTTCAAGCAACAGGGCGTACGGAAGATCGACCACGTAGTGGACGTCCTCGCGTCACGACGCGCGGCCAAGACCGCTATATTCGGAACACCCACCGGCACAATCGCTTCCAAACTGCCACAGCCACTGCTGCTAACACCCCTGGTACACATAACAACCGTATATCTGCCCAAACTGTGCGCAATCGCTTGCGCGAGGGTGGGCTACGTGCACGTCGTCCATACGTTGGTTGTGTTTTGACGCGACGTCACCGCGTAAATCGTGTTAATTAGGCACGTACACACCAACGCTGGCTTAGACAACAATGGAATAGCGTTCTTTTCTCTGACGAGTCCAGGTTTTCCATTCATCGAGGTGATGGCAGGGTTCGAGTATACCGTAGGAGAAATGAATGTTAGGCCGACTGTTGCGTACTTGAACGAGATCGTTTTGGGGGTGGGGGTTCTGTCTTGGTCTGGGCGGGCATTGCACATGGCTTTCGCACTAATCTCGTCGTTATCGAAGGGAATTTGAATGCCCAACGCTACCGAGATGAAATTCTTGCGAGGCACGTTATCCCACTGTTTCAAAATAATGCCAATATCACTCTTTTTCAGCATGATAATGCCACAAGCCATACAGCTATGGACAATGTGAATTTCCTCAGGGCGATAAACATTGCATTTATTAATGACTGGCCTGCCAAAAGCCCTGATCTAAATCCCATTGAACACCTTTGGGATAATTTGGACCAGCGTGTTAGACGTCGCCCTATTCCACCGTCAAACGTCATTCAGCTAAGACAAGCCTTAATTCAGGAATGGAACAACATTCCACAAGCCGAAATCAATACACTTATCCGTTCTATGCGCCAACGATGCCAGGCAGTCCTTCATGCTGAAGGTGGTCATACCCGGTATTAATTTGTGATTTTGGTGAGCGACCCCTTCCGCATTTTAACTGCCATTTCACTACTTTTGGATAAACCCTCAGCAATAATTTTTTTCACACAAAGTCGCAATAAAATACTCTTTCAATGCATATAAATCTAGTTTAATCCTGATTTTCATATTTGTGTATATCTGCACTTAAACACAGGGGAAGTTTCTTTTTTGGTTCAGTATACAATCTATTTTATACAAAACCTATGATATGCTAAGAATTGATGCAGATAATAATTGTACTTACAACGGAAACGAACGGGCATATCAGATTAAAACAATGTTAAATCAAATAGGACTAACATATATATGGAAAAGCCAACTTAATCTAATAATACACTACGATACTATTAAGCAAATAATACTAGATATTTATCAACAACAATGGTTTACATCTATCAATAATTCCGCTCCATTATTAACATATAGATTATTTAAACATTCCTTTAAAATGGAAAAATATCTAGAAATTGTCCCAGAAACAAAATTCAGAGATGCTTTCGCCAAATTTCGTACTTCATCTCATGATCTAAATATAGAACGCGGCAGACATAACACCCTTTAGAGAAATGAACAAATACGTACAAAATGTAACTCAGGACAAATAGAGGACGAATACCATTTTTTATTAACTTGCTCAAAATTTACGGAACTAAGAAAGAAATTCATTAAAAAGTATTATCATACTTGGCATACTCAGCATAAATTTATAAACTTAATGTGTTCAACATCCAATACAGTTATCATTAATTTGGCTAAATTTGTTTATTTTGCAAATAAATCCGGACTCTAGATCTTCACCAGAAAATTCGTATATATGCAGGCCAAGCTCTGAAATGTAACTGATAGAACATTTCTGATTAATCACATAGACCTTTTATCCGTATTTACATGTACATTGTATTTCGATTATGGCTTTTGTAATTTCATGTCTGTATTAATTGATCGAAGTTCTTTACCATATATTTTAAGCATTATACAACATCATGTGCTCTTTAGAAAATATTCATCGTCATGTAACTGTTGATAATATTTGCTGTAAGACTGTTTTGTTCTTTATGCAGTAAGAATACTTACTTAAGGAAAAAAAATCAGGGGGCATCGGTAAAATGGTAAATATGTACAGTGGTGTTTATCATACTGGATACACATGACTTTACCCGACACCTTTGGCATGAAAACATTGTCACAATCCAATACACGAAACATCTATATACAGAAAATTCTTTGAAACTATATCTTCAAAACATTCAAGGTATACAGATACTGTAGATCTACATCATAGATCTAGTTTCATTTTTCTCAAATGTATGTATCTCTTTACTATGGTGGCATTTTCTGCCACGAGATACGTACGGTGGCACAAAAGTGACATGGAAGATATATTTTATACTACGTGCGCACGCAGTAGTATTACGTGCGCACGTATTAGTTATTACGTGCGCACGTATTAGCTAATACGTGCGCACGTAATAGCTACTACGTGCGCACGCAGTAGCTAATACGTGCGCACGTATTAGTTATTACGTGCGCACGTAATAATCCACCAATCAGAATCATGAACGGAAGCTATTGTTTCAAGATGGAAGTGGAAGATAGACATTTATTGATCCTTATAAACTGATTGGTCGATTATTACGTGCGCACGTATTAGTTAATACGTGCGCACGTATTAGTTAATACGTGCGCACGTATTAGCTACTGCGTGCGCACGTAATAACTATTACGTGCGCACGTATTAGCTAATACGTGCGCACGCAATAGTATTACGTGCGCACGTATTAGTTATTACGTGCGCACGTATTAGCTACTGCGTGCGCACGTAGTATAAAATACATCTTCCATGTCACTTTTGTGCCACCGTAGATACGAGATAGCTATCATGATAAGTTTACAAAACTATCGCGATAAATTAAAGTTTCCTGGAAATTTTATCGAGATAGTGAAAAGTTTCCTGAAAAAAAATATCACGATAAACTTAATATCTTAACGCAAAATTTCTCAATCGTGCACGAAGCTGACATGCAAGATAAAATTGTCGTGATAGTTCTGTTTCTCGATATCTATAAATAGAAACTTTATCAATTTGATGAACTCGGTTGTTTTTGACTTCACAAGATTGCAGTAAGTAAAAGTTCGAATAATTAATAATTGTACCTTAATTGGTAAATTTTTACAAGACTGGAAATGGAAAAGAAGTCTGTAAAATCACAAAGACGACTCGAAATGCCTCCTACGAACACTTTAAAACCATTCAGGGAAAAGGAGAACTCATAAGGTTGTAGACGAAGATGTTCCGAAACCGTATTTAATTATAGATACCGTGAATGTCAGTTATGGGCACGAAAGCAAAAAAAATCATGATAACAGGTAGAATTATCGTGATATTTTTATCATGAAATTTTTTTATTATCTAGATAATATTTCCAGGAAACTTTGTTTTATCACGATAGTTTTCTAAAATTATCATGATAGCTATCTCTTATCTCGTGGCAGAAATATGCCACCAGACTTTACCGTACCCTCCTTTTCATTAATATCTACCAAATATCCGTTAACGAAACCGTTATGTTACAACAAATACCGTAATTCATTGTCCAATATGTACTTGAATGATAGATATCCCTTTTGTTACACAAGGACTAAAAGAGAACATCAAGCCATCAAAATCTGAACGATTTATCTGAGTAAGATGAAAAGTAATCTCTCCTTAAATGAATTTTGTGCGGTACGAGTTCTCTAGCTAGAGAACTCGTATCCTTTAGATTTGGGTACGAGTTCTTCAGGGTACGAGTTTTCCAGCAACCACCTTAAAGTGGTCCCCTTTGTAGATATACAGTTATATAGAACTGGTACAGGCTACTGTGACGATTGTTTTTAATTGGATAAGCTAGATTAGCCGTATTAGCCAATTGTAATGTCTTTTATATAGCACATCTTGCCGAGAAAGGTTGTTTACCGCTATATTGATGTACACGTATGTAATCGATTATTTTGTGTATACAACGGGGACTCAAGACGCGCTTAAATATAGAAGCACTTAAGGTAGTACCCTCCTAATGGAAAACAGCTATTTCCACCATAATATCCTACAAAATTTGCTATAATTAAAAATGAGTATTATTGTACTACTTTAACCGATTCACTTTTTCCTTTATTTCCTTCTTAGAACTACCATTTATAAATCTAAAACCACTATATTCTCATTACAAAGGGAGATAATAATTACCTCCCTTTTCAGAAAACTAACGAAAGTATCAATAAATAATTTCAAGATAGACATCAAAGGAATTTCTGGTCGGTTAAAATGTGCAAAAGTATTATATCAGTGTAAATCCATATCTATGAACTAACAAGAAATTTTATTCCGTGTTGCACTAGAAGCGTTAGGGGTCTGCTACCTTAAGGTCTACGGCCCCTAACTTTCATATTAAAAGACGGAAGCTGCCGAGACTGGCATAATAGCCTTTACGAAAACGTCGATGTTACACGATATTTACCTATGAGTTAGTGAGTCTACGGCCCCCTAACTCTCATATTAAAAGACGGAAGCTACCAAGATTGGCCGAATAACCTTTACGAAAACGTCGATGTTTACCGATGAGTAAAAGGGGCCGTAGACCTTAAAACCTGACGTGCTGTTGAGACTAGATTAGCGATGCGGTTTGGTGTACCTATTTATCTCCGTGCAAATCAACCCTTTACCACAAACAATCCCGAATTTTGAAGACCCTGACAAAGAAGGCTTTCAAAAAATATAGCGGGAAATGGAGACAATGCTGGTGACTAGCATTTTATCCTTTTCCGACAATGTTTTCTTCCCTTCTAAGGAGGAATTTCAGTTTCTATAGTCAATTCTAATCTGTTTAGTCGTCTGCAGACGCTTTCGGTCTGGACCAGTCTAAAATTTTATCGTTTGGTAAAGTGTTCAGCAGGGTGCGTTTTGGTTAGTACCTGGATAGGTGACCAAATCTTTAAACGTGACAAAAGTAAAAGAATACACGAATACAAATTATCAAAATCTGCAAATGAGTTAACGTGCAAGGATCACTTTCATTTACCTTTTGATAGGGGCGTAAGAGACCACAACAAACAAGAGTGACCTCTCCTGATTGTAAATGAAATGAGAGTGACATGCCATTATTCTAAAAATAGATGGGCAGAATTCTGTTCGTTTTCGATAGGCTTTACTGATACGTTTGCTGTATCAGGAAGGTAACGGATCTACAACCAGCTATGTTACTGTAAAGAATGCGCCTGATGGTGGAGAGGTTTTTTTTTTTCTTCTTTTTTACTTTAGCTGAAAATCTTATGTCAACTTAAATTAAAAATACAACAGAAAAATAATAAGTTATTTTGAGGGAACATAATGTATCAAGTTGAAATACTTTGTTTGATTATCAATGACAGAACTATTTTGTTAGTGAACAAAACTGGATATGCTTACTCACGCATTCAGTCAAAACCTGCCAGAAGCAAAAGTATGACTTAGATAAAGATGGTAGACTTCGAAAAACTAGTATCTACATGCACACGTGATGTGGGAATTATGACAGCGGGTTAAACCGCTGCCAAAAAACCGTATAAGGCGGCTTGCCGTCACAATGAGACTCGACTATCATCCAAATTTTCGACACAACCCAAACATTCACAGAAAAGTAGGATTAAATCAAAGCGTTAAAAGCACCGGTGTGGCATTTGTCAAGGCAGCCATTTCGTGGAATTAACAATTTGAGGAAAAAAATCGGGGATGTCCCTTGCGATAAGTGAAGACCAAAGTGGGGTCTTAATTTTCTCAGCACGGTTTGCTTATGATTTATAACACCAGGCCAACAACCCTGTAAATATGAGTACACTGGGGAGAAATAGGAATAAAACAGACTACAGTATTTATGTTAAAGGATAAGGGTTAAAAGTCAATTTTTGCCTTACAGTCAGTAATAGTTATATTTTAATTTCTTCTTGCTTAGCCTCTGTAAGACAGTCAGTGGCGATTCAGGCCTGTAATTCATGGGACCCTAGCTTGTACTGGTTTGAACATTGGCTCTACCACTTCCTTTTAACAGTTGATGGAAGTCGATGCATCCAATTCAATCTGGTCTCACCATTTGACTTATGAGACTATAAGAGGAAGCAGTTAGTGACTTTTGAAGAATGTTGTGTACTGGTGACGAATTAGTAGGCGCACTGACTGTCGCAAAATACTGAAATGATGTTGAGAATGGCATTTAACCCCTATCAATAAATCTTTTTGTATCAAGATACCTCATATGAAATAAAAGACATTGTATTGTATCAACACACCCACATGTACGTTGGTATGAATTGAGGCGTCAATGAGTGAGAAGAAATATTATAGAGTTTAATTGGGTTTACTTCCTTCGGTTTTGCACAAACTACGATACATGATTTTCAAAATTCTCTATTGAACTCATAATTGCATTGTCATCGACAAATGCTACAAAAAATGCAAGGAACCAAAAAAAAAAGCATTTTTTTTTTTTTGTTTTTGTTTTGTTTTGTTTTTTAAATTAATCAAACTTAGTTCCTTTGAAAGAGGATAAATTTAATTTTGTGATCCCACTTAAGATAATTTTCAATGCTAAAATTTGACGAAGTAAGGACGTTTATCTACCAGGGCCCTTCATAATTCCATGTGATTGATTACAGGTAAATTTGGCAGATATCGGTTTTTAAATGTCCGTGAAAGTTGGCTATGCACCCCTTGGAATCGTGCCCAAGACTCCCGTGTTACAATATGATTCGTCTATACGAGCCTTACCTTTTTTATGTAAGCTCAGTGACTCAGTGGATAAATTATTAGAAAGTCCTAGCTCGATCCCTGTGAAGCGATGCAGAAGTGTTCTTTGATAACTGATAAGGAGTAGCAAAGTCTCTGTCCACTATATATGCAAGGTTTGAAATACATCATTAAATAAGCTGTAGCAGTGATATAGCTGAAATACTGAAAGGGAAATAAGCCTTATTCAAACAGAAATTAACCATTCTTCATACGTCTTCCACCAGCCTTAAAGATATACCAATTATTTGAACAGTCCTAAATTACATAATTGAATACAGTCAGGTGCGCGTGACTCAATTGACAAATCTCTTGTTGCGGTGCTCTCTCATAATTTCACAAAAGAGTACTTGACGCTGTAGAGTTTAATCTGACGTTGCACAGAGCAGAGGATATACAAGTTCTACTTCATTATGGAAATCGTGAAGCGGCGTTTTGCTTCTTTCATGATAGTTATATCATTCATGTGCTGTAAGACAGCTGCATATGAGGCGCCTCGAATCCGAGAACAATTCCAAATCCTGGAGGACGGCATATATTTTGTAAGAAAGGATATTAGAACATTGTTTGAAAGGACTGACAAACTCAATTTGTCGTCGGTCGAAGGCTGTGGTTCATCTTTATCCCGTAATAAAACAAGCTGCTCACCAGTAATGAACCATGACGAACGGCAGGATATGGTAAACAGTAGCAACGTGTTGGTAAAATACCAAAGCTTGATGAAAGCGTTTGTTGCTGAAAAAAAGATAAATCGAGAGTTACAGGACCAAATACATTCCATTGAGGACTTAGTTTCGGCGCGTGATCGGGAAGTACAAGTTCGACTGCAATCAGTCGATGATATTATTTCTGAAATTCGAAAAAACATGACTTTGGAGAATACAGCCAGAGAACTAAAGGACAACGATAGAGATAGAGAGCTACGGGGTCAACTGCAATCTATCATGGACACAATTTCGGCGAACAAAAAGGTGGCTAACGAGACCGACAGAGATCTGCAGAGTCGACTGCAATCAATGGTAGACACTATTTCGGCAGCCGGAAAGGTGGCTAGTGCGAGGGATAGAAAGCTACAGGATCAACTGCGATCTATGAGGGAATCGATAGAGGGCGAAATTTCTGACATTTACCGAGATCTTCTCAACAAATTGACATCATTAAATTTTATAACTACGATTAACGATAGAATGGACAAAACAGCTTTAGTACCGGTTAAGACCGACATAACTACTGATCCGATTTTCAACACAAATTGCTCAACTGTGCCAGAGAGTGGGGTCTATACTCTTTATCTAGAGTTGATCATGTCACCCGTTTCTGTTTACTGCGACCAGGACACAGATGGTGGTGGATGGCTTGTGTTCATGAGACGTCAAGACGGTTCTGTGGACTTTACTCGTTCTTGGTCAGAGTATAAACACGGATTTGGATGTCCTGACGGCGAATTTTGGGCCGGAAACGAGTTAATACACAAGCTGACAAGGGAAAGACCATTCCAATTCAGAATCGATATGGAGGACTTTGACGGAAATAGTGCATTTGCCATGTACGAAGAATTTCAAGTTGGGGCTGAGGAAGACAAATACAGACTGCATGTGCGTGGGTATAGTGGAACTGCTGGGGACTCTCTTATAGATGTGGATTATGCATACAACAAGCACGCAGGGATGCAATTTAGTACGTTTGATTCAGACAACGACAATACCCCTCGTTATCATTGTGCGGCGGACTGGAAAGGTGGCTGGTGGTACAACAGCTGTTTTGCAGCCAAATTGAACGCGCCATACAGCCAGAATAAAACAAGACTTGATCCTAAAGGTATCCTCTGGTACTCCTGGAAAGGCTTTCGTGAGTCTCTAAAGCGTGTTGAAATGAAAATCCGTAAACCTAGCTAAAGGGAATACTACGACTACGAAGGACATCGACGAGTACGGCTTGTATGACTGGTGGAATTAATCTCAGAACCAAACACAGGAATTCATACGTAGACAAGTCTGTATACTATCCCTGTACTAAAAAAATCTTTTTGGACATTTATATCGTCATTTCAGAATTTATATAAGACAAAAGCTTTTAAAACATCGTGGAAAAAGGAGGAATGCAAGTAACAAGATTTTCAACTTTTTCCGCCACATTATCTTCTACCCTTCAAGTACAAGTACCGTTATCCAAGTCCGTGAGGCTTTTGTATACGTAGTGGGACAAGAAGATACTGGTAACCAGCATTTTGTCTTTTTCCCGCAACCTTTTCAAAGACGATTCCAAACATTTGGGCCACATTTAACTTGTCGACTCCTAAATATTTCAGTGTTGAAAAGTTTAAACTTTTGATATTAACACCCTATGAACTGGGACTTATCCAATCATTCAAGCCAATGTGACCTTTGTGTGGTAAAAGTATTAGAGCCGTGCTCTGGAAAAAGGGGGATTAATGCATCTCCGTGAAGCAAAAAACCAAGCAAGTCATAACATGATTATGGATCCTTAAAATCTAGTTATTCTTACAACCGACTGAATCTGGGGGTAGAATGGTCCTTCGATAAGCAGATACATGTAATTGATAATTAACAAAAATTTTCGACCTATGTCAGCCTGCGCGGACTGCGCAGGCTGACATGGGTCGATACTTTTTGCAGATGCATTAAGCTCCATTTTAACATAGCAAGACTTTTTTTCCTCTCTCCTTTTGCAACAATGTGTTCATATTGTCCTTTAAATACAAATCCCGTCATTTGGAAAGAAGAAGATGCAAGTTGCCAATGTTTCCTCCTTTACGGCAATGTTCCACCCTTCAAAATAAAACCCAATCATTTGAATCAAAATAAATTTGTCGTCTGAAAATGCATCGAATATGAATGAGTTCAAATTCCATTTCGTGGCATATTGCGACCAATCCCGTCATTTGAGACACAGACACCTTTGAAAACACGGTTGAGGAAAGGAAAAAAATACGGTTTTCCTACATACTCGGCGGAAGAACTGGTGTAGTTTTCAGGGAGCAGAATGGAGAGAGAATAGTCCAAGTTCCAAGAACTTGTTTCTCGATAGATGTAAAATAAATACGTTTAAACAAAACTACATATTTTTTCCTTTTACCGAAACGTTTCTCTATTCTTAAGCCTTAGGCTGCTAAGCACGACTCGATGACCTTTTGCGGACAGCGTGGATTCAAGATCAGACTGCACGCAACGTGCAGTCTGATCTTGGATCTACACTCACTGTCCGATAAGGAGATATTTCCTCTCCATAAAAATAACTCAAAAATGTGGCTTGCAACACGCGCAAAGGGGCATTCGGACATTTGCGTAAAGTGTTGTCTCGAATCAGCCTGCGTAGTCCGTGCAGGTTAATCCGAAACGACAATTTCCGTTTTTATGTAATTTTCTGTTTTGCGCAAGTCTACTGTAGCACAAAATCTAATGTATTCGTAAAGTGTTGTCTTGGATTAGCCTGCGCGGACTACGCAGGCTGATCCGAGACAAAACTTTACGCAAATGTCCGAATGCCTCTTTTCGCGTGTTGCAAGCCAAATATCAATATTTGGGTTTTTACTATCAGATTTAAAGTTACATTTGACTTATTTAGCAGGATTAAAGATAAGCCCAACAATTTTAGCCACATTCAATTTATTGTTGCAAATACTTCCAAAATAGCCGAATCTGAAGTTTCAAATTTTCTTTTATGTCCTTAAGCCATGATTATAGACTAAGAGTAGACCGCATTTCCATGCAATCTGGTCTTTGTCAGCTCACTGTCATAATCGGTTAATTTCTTAAAGTTTCACTGTGGCCACCTGTAACTTTGACAGACGACAGAATGCTTTATTTATGTATGTTCAGACTATTTGCAGACGACACTTAAATTGTGGCTTAAATGAAAGATTTTTGTTTATTATTTCAACGGGGAAAAAGGGTAGAAAACACTGGAAACATGGTGAAAAAGCTGGCTACCAGTATTTTCTTCTTCGGCCATGATGTTTTCAGAAGTCTTCTTCGTCAGTGTCTTGAAAACACGGGATCGTTCGGTTAGAATAAAAACATGGATCCTGGCTAATGGACACTGTTTGGTTTAGGTGATTATTTGAATTCTTCGGATAAATTTAAATAATTAACCCTTAGGCTGCTAAGCGCGACTCGCTGACCTTTTGCAGTGTAGATCAAGATCAGACTGCACAGAGCGCGCAGTCTGATCTTTGATCTACACTATCCGATAAGGAAATATTTTCCCTCAAAAATACCCTTGAAATAGGAAAATGGGTTTTTACTATCGGCTTAAAAGTTTCATATCACTTATTTAGCAGAATAAGGGGTAAAAGAAAATATTCGCGAATTCATACTGGCTGCATTTCCTGCATTGTTTGTTTATGAACAGATATAATACATTTGAGCAATGATCTGTCAAAAGGGGGCTTAATGCATCTGCGAAATGTATCGACCCAGGTCAGCCTGCGCAGTCCGCGCAGGCTGACCTGGGTCGAAACTTTTCGCTATTGGTCAATTTTCTACATATGTCCAAAGACCAGTCTCTCTCACGATTGAGTCGGTTGATTAAAAAAAGAAATTGGATATTATAGATCAATAAGTATGTGATGGCTTGCTTGACGTCATGGATCACGGAGATGCATCAAGCCCCGTTTTACTAGAGCATGGCTCAGCTATAATCAAAATAATCGGTTTTGTCATCATAGAAAATATAAATCTTATTGAAAAGAAAAAAGTTATCAGTAATAAGTTAGATGTGTCAAAGAATGAGACCTAAAAATTAGGCTGCTAAGCGCGACTTACTGACCTTTTTCGTGGACAGTGTAGATCAAGATCAGACTGTCCAGAACCTGCAGTCTGGTCTTGGAGCTATAATGTCCGATACAGAGATATTTTTCCCTAAAATATATATTTGAAATAGCAACATTTAGGGTTTTACTATCGGCTTGAAAGTTTCATTTCAGTTATCTAGCAGGTTAAGGGTTACGACGCTCGCCCAGTGCTTTGATAGAGAGTGCATGTGTGCAAACCTACGTTGTGCATTATGCTATGTTTCAGGGGAGTTCATTATTACCGCTTTTTTCCAAACATCGTCTTGTTTTACGACCCTTAGACAGAGTTGGCTTTTAAAAACGTTATGAGAAAGAGAATAAATGCTAAAAAACCAAACATTTTTTTTCCACGATTTCCAATACGATTGCCATTATTTGAGCATCAAGTTATAACTCGCCTTAAACTTCTTTTACCGTCATTGCAGCTGGGGATGCCTCCCTTGCAACACGCATATACATATTCATGGTCAGACTGAGATTTCTTTTAGCAAATTAGTTGGCTTTAGGAGACGCGACAAAGCGTCAGCGATGTTTTTCGGACCTGAAATATATTTGACTTTGTGTATATATATGGTTTTATCCGAAGAACTCAACGTTCAATACCGGTTGATGGTTTTGACTTTGGAGTATAAATATACTCCAATGGTTTGTGATCATTTAATAACTCCATTTCTAAAACAAAAAAAAATAAATATGGAACCTTTCACAGGCCAAAACTACTTTCAAGGCTTTTTTCTCAGTTTGACTGTATCTGCGTTCAACATCGCTAAGGGTTCGACTTGCATAACAAATTATTTTGTGATTCCCTTTATTTTCTTGAACTAGAAACGCCCCAAGCCCCACTGGACTTGCTTCACAAATAACTTTTGTTTTCGCATTTTTGTCAAAGTAACCTAGGATCTCAACATTGGCCAAGCTTTTCGTCAATTATTTAACCCTTTACCACACGGCAAAATTTTAGACCTATCCAAATTGAAAGCATTTGCAGACAACAATTTAGATGTGGCTGAAATGACGGAAGTTCTCTACGTAAGGTTAGAAAACATTGTGGGAAAAGGAGAAAATGCTGGTTACCAGCATTTTCTCCTTTTCCCACAATGTTTTCAAAAGCTACTTCCTCGGGGTCGTCAAAAGTCGTCATTGTGTGGTAACGGGTTAAATGCCTGTTGTTCCCTACATCCCCAAACGAATTTTGTATTCTTCCTAGTCAAAACCCGGAGTGGAGCCCATATTGCGGCCAAATCAGGGATAAACTTTCCGCTGTAATTTACTAGCCCCAAAAAACTCCTGACCTCACTTGAAAATTTGAGGGTGCACTGGCATCTAAGACTGCTTTAACTGTAGTTTCGGAAGCACTGACTCCCTTTTCAGACAATGATGCCCGATAAAGACAACCTTATCCATTCCAAATTTGCACTTTTCCACACTGACTGCCACAACACAATCACCGCTTTTCTCAATCTCTCAATGTGCTCTCTTTCATTTTGACAATGTAGAGTCACATCATCCATGACATGTTGCACCCCCTGACAATTTTTCAGCACTTGTCCTAGAACACGCTGAAAAATTTCAGAAGCGCACCTGACTTCAAAAATCAGACGCTTGTATCTGTATAACTCAGTGTGAGTAACAAATGTAGTTATCTCTCGAGATTACTCATCTAATTCAATTTGACGGTATGCCCATTTTATGTCAAACGTACTCAACCATTTGCTTTGACTCATGGTCTGCAAGAGTTCATCAACTGTAGGAATTGGAAAACTTTCTCTTAAATTGATTGCGATATTCACTCTACACATATCTATGCATAGTCGAACATCACCATCTGTTTTTGGTACTACTACCACGGGTGACACCCACGTTGTTGATCCAGTTACCTTTTCAATTATGTCTAGTTCTTCCAATTCCGACAACTTTCTGCCTAATTTGTCACGCAGAGAATAGGGAATACGCCCGAGATGCTGGGCTACTGGTTCCACTGTATCATCAATGGGAATGGTCAACTGAAAATCTTTCAGTTTACCAAGCCCCTTGAAGCACTGAGGAAATTTTTTAAAAAGCACCTTCTTTATATTTAGACCAGTATGATCCAAGTTCAGTTTAGTCTGATCTTAGTCATATGGAATTTTCTCGTTACTACAGCTAATGACCGAGATATGCCTCTGCATGGCTTTTTGCCCCAGAACTAAAATTCCTAGTTTGGAGGAGGTATCCATCCCCAGCAGCGTCTGGCTATTCTTTTATTACCAGAAAATGTGCATTTTCAACAAAACAATCTCCACATTGTACTTTCGCATTAAATAAGCCAATTGTCAGAACTGGTTTTTCTCTACCATAGACAAAGATTTGTTTTTGTTCTTTCTGTGATTCACAAATCACACATTTATCTTTCAGTTTTGTCCAAGTTTTCTCACTCAATACATTACAGCTTGCGCCTGAGTCTATAATCACCTCTGTCCTGACTCCTCCTATAGATGCTGATTTCCATCTTCTTGTCAATGTCACCAGATATCATGGCAAAAGCATAGTTTTCATCATTTGTCTCGGCATCAACTTGTCTCACTGTTGATGGTTTCTCAAATTTGCACTTTACTTCGAAGTGATCCTTCTTATGGCATCTCCTGCACTCCTTCCCTCGGGCTGGACAATTTTGATCCTTAGAAATGTGGCCTACTTTCCCACAACTGTAGCAACTGACAGTTTTGTTTGACTGATTGCCTTTACGGTCCCTTTTTGTCCAATGTTGCCTTTGTTCAGGTTTGCTAATTTGAACTCTGTTGACCGACATATTTTCCATGTACCGTGCCTGAATTTCAGAACTTTCAAATGCATGAGCAATGTCCATCAGTTGTGTTAAATGTAATGTTCTCCCTTTTTCTAGTAACTTGCGTCGAAGACTAGATAACATTTCTCAATGATCTGGTCCCTAATGTTGTCCTCTGCCTGGTTTCCAAATTCAGATGTTTCCACCTGCTGCCTGAGCCTTGTGATGAATTGCTCAATTGTTTCATCAGCTTTCTGGGCCGTCGCCCTAAAAACGTGTCTTTCATAATAATAATAACTTTATTAAGGAAAAAAAGGCAATATTGCCACAGAATATATATTTATACAAAGATTTACATGTCAATGGGGGATATTGGTATTACAAAACTTGATAAAGGGACGCAACTCTAAAGAAAAATCAATCTAGTTGACTATTGGTTACCTTCCTTTCAAGTTATTATTGATAGGAATTTGTGTTAGTAAAAGAAGAACTTTTGTTTTCCACTGTTCTTCTTTTACCAACACTATCACTATAATTACTTTTTTTTTTCCCAGTCATATCCACTCTTTCTAGTAATTGTGTTGCTATATAGCTAAACAAATAAAAGTCTCCACTTATTTCTCTCTTGTCATAGACGTAATAACACGAAAAGATAAATGGGTGTGGCTATTATTTACAAATAGGACATATAAATACAAACATGGTTTGTTAACCCTTTTTTCCCACATGACAAAACTTTAGACCCATCCAAATTAAAAACATTTGCAGACGAAAATTTCAGTCTGGCTAAAAAGAGGCAAGCGTTTTTTTGTTTTTTTTTTATCAGGATTTTCTCCTTTTCTCACAATGCTCTCAAAAGACTTCTTCCTCGGGGTCGTTGAAAGTCGGCAAAAACGTTAACTTTTTTCCTTTTAACATTCCTTATCTAATTCATCTGAAACACTTTTTCACTTTTTTTTTTTTTTCTAAACGTTCTATATCTATAGTAAATCAACAAACAAATTTAGCCCATTACGAAGGCTTACTTTGGAAAAATCTAACATAGATGTATCAGTAACTATTGTCCTTGAAAACATTTTAGGAAAAGGAGGAATCACTCATAATGAGCAATCTCTCCTTTTCCCATATTGCATTCTTCTTTGTAATTTAATTTGCCTAGTATTTCTGTACATTACCACTTCTTTTCCATTATTGCTTTCAACGGCACATTCGACAGCGGGTTAAGATGGTCGTAGAGCGTTCTAACCGTTTTGTTGTATGCGTCGTCGTTACCTGCTACCGCAGATAAAGTAAAAAGGATGTCTTGAACCCGCATTCCTGCCTTGTGAAGCAGCGCAGGCCTTTTCTATTTTTTGTTTGTGTCAGTCACGCCTCGCCCCTCGCTGTAAATTTCTAAAGCTAGTAGCCACCTCTTCCATCTAGCCGACAATCCCGACGTTTCTTCGCAATAGTTGTAAAATCAGACTTACCTAATAGTATCTGGTCAGCCTCCGAGCATTACTAGAACTGCGAGTCGTCATTTAGCAGGCAAGTGCCGCTTTCAATGGAACACATAAATAAATGTCTTTCTATTTCAGCGTCTGGATATCATCTGAGGCTCCCTCTGCGGGGTTTACGCGCGCCAATTCAGAGCGCGGGAATGGCTAAAACCCAGCCGTCGAAATACCATATTCCTCCCCGTTTTGAAAAGCCTCCTCATGTATAGGGTCTGTTTTATTCCCCAGCACTCTATCTTTAACAATGATGGCGAGCCCATGTTTAAAAATACGGCTCACTCTGTTGGAATTGGCCTGTTTCACTTACAAACAGCCATACAGCTCAAGCCCATTACTGATGCTGGCTGTAAGGACCACTGACACAGGCATTACTTTCAGCTTGGCAACTAGGTCGGCTACTTCCCCTATACAGGCGGGAATATTCACCCTAATTCCATCTCCTGGTATCAGATAAGGCGAGTTTGTTTCCAACATAATTTTGTCCAGACCGATCCTGTTCAGGGCATCCACCTTGCCAGAGCTGAAGTACACAACTTTCCCCGAAAAACCAAATTAGCAGTTTGGGAAAGCCTGCACCCATTCCCTTGCCATGCTATAGTCGCCCGTGAATGTATGTAGATGGATCCTCTGGTAGGGCGAACAGTGTATTTTGAAGGCCTGAAGGCACCTGTCATGAACCTTCTTGCCCAGTGGGTCCTCTTTTGCACGTCTTAGGAGGACCACCAAAACAAGGCTCTTGCTCCCATTTTTAGGATCCTCTCCAGCACTTCGGTCTGTTTAACCCAAGTGTCAGTAGGCGCAGAAAAGTCGAAGCCTGTCTCGCTTATAGCTGCTACCCTACTGCTGTGGATCTATTTTTCAAATTCGACCCATTTATCTGGCGTCATTAGATCCACTTTCTTGGGATGTACCCCGACTGCTACCCTCCATCTTGGATCCAGTGGATAACTCCTCTTTCCCAATGTTTCTGGATCACGGTTGTTGAAAATTTCACCAATGACCTCGACCTCTACTTTGGGAGGTCTACCAACAGGCAGCTTAATAGCTCCTTCCACAGAAAGTCCTCTTGGTTTTTTTTCAACTAAAAGCAGTCGGTCTAGGTGGAAAGGACTGCCAAAAGCCTCTAATACCCGCCCATCTGCGGTACTGCTTCTTACGGTAGTACCCAGGGCTGGCTTGGGCCTCGGTGACGGTGTCCTAATTGATGCTGCCTTCTGGACAAGTCCTGGATACGTTTCTTTGCCGGATGGTTGTGGTTTAGGTGTAATTTTTTTGGTTCCTTCCACAACCTCTGCATATGATTTGCCAGATGGTTCTGTTTCTTTTTCTCTGGATAGTTCTTTTTCTTTAATTCTCTTCTTTCTTCTACTCCTTAGGCAGTCTTTGAGGCTTTGGCTCATCCAATCCCAATAATCTTCTTTCTTCTGCTGAATCCATTTCTTCTGACTGGCATTCAGGCTTAGATGGGATGATGGTCACTTCCACTTTCTCTATCCCTCCCTTCTTTTCTTTGGACAGAGATTCAGGCTCACCAATCTGTTCAGTCTGGACATCAATGGTGACCATTTTTCCTTCTCCTTCAATTCCATTGTAACGTCCAAAAGCTTGCTGATCCTTTTCGTCCAAAACGTTTAGCAAGTGGTACATTACCTTCCAGTGGAGAAGTGCTGCTGGTGATGTTATAGGCTGGCTAACTTCAATGGGAGCTGCCATTAAAAGATATGCCAGTTTTTCTATGGACACCTTGATATCCTCATTTAGGAATGCCGACCCTTTCCAAGTTTTATTCACAAGTTTAGAAGGTCGTCCAAATTGCCCAGTTTCCCGACCACAAATTTGGCTAGTCTTCTGAGGTAATTTGCCCTCTTTCTTATTAACTCATTCGAGAGTATTTCTCCTACAGCAGTCTGGAAGATGATAGTAGGCGTGCCATTTCAGTTTTAAACTGAAAGTAGGGCACCCTTTTACTATACATTGGGTCTTCCTCGTTGAGACCTCCATCGAAGTTTGGGCCACCTTCCTAACCCTCTTCAGTCTGAATGTTTTCTCCTTAGCCACCATTCTTTTCTTGGCTGGCTGAGGTGGTTTATCTCTCCCTGCAGGAACTCTAGGTCGTTTTACGACCTTTATCTTCCTTTACGACCTTTATCTTCCTGTCCTTGTGCAGAGTAATCTGAAGGTCTTCTGGGCGTTTTTGGATTCATCAAAGCAGGTATGAATCTTCTCCCTTGTCTGGCCGGAAATAGTCCGCCATTCAGATTAATGCTCATACCGCCCTTTCCCCACCTGTTTTCTTGGTCGAGTATCCTCTCGGCTACTGTGGGATACCTCCATGAATGCATGTGGCCGGATAATTTCATTGGAATCTGCCGACTGTTCCCGTTCTCGGACGCTCTAAAATCGGTGGACAGTCAAATTTTTCCGAACATCCTTTGCCATCGTGGAAGATTCCATATCTCCAGCATAGTTTATAGAAGGTCGGCTGTCCTTTGTTTTAATGTTTTTCCTAGACTGCTTATGCGGGATATGTTCCACTATCCAAGATGGAGAGAAGATAACAGTTACCTCCCTCTGCATCTTTTCTACCCATGCCCAGTTCTCATAATGTCTGGCAACGGCATTCTATGCAGATCTTACATCCGCCAGTTCCCTCTACTTTGCTTTAGGATCTGCCGCCACCTTTAACATAAACTCTTTAGGATCCACAATCCCACCTCGTCTTATCTTTATTCTGACCCTTTCAGAAGGCGTCAGAGATTCGTCATTCCTTTTATTAGCAGCCCAGCTTCTTTATGGGCTCTGTTCACTTCCTGAGCTGCTTTCCTTGTAGTGTTCTTCAGCTATTTCTGCAAATAAAAACAAAGAATTATTAAATGGCCAAATTTTCATCAGGTACTGGGCTAACCGCACATTTAGGACAGATATACTTGTCAATGAGGATCCCCTCTTGTGGTGTTATATTAACACACTTCCCATGATGCCACTCATCACAAGCAATCATGAATTCGCCATTGTCTGGGTTTCTGTACAAACAATACAATTCTTGTCTATCAGTTCTACCAGAAATATCGATGTCACCATTTTCAGACTTTTAACCGATCATGATTTATGGTCATTTTTTTTTATATTGAACCCGCTAATGATAAGGAGATAAAATTTCTACCACCTGACACGGACCTTTCCAAGGCAGAAGTATTTTTTTTACATTTCCACTTTACTGCAGCCTAATCTAGCATATAGAGAGTATCTTCTTTTTTTTTAAACTGGTATTTGCGCACTTTCAAGTCATAGTCGCGTTTCATACGTTTTTTGGCTCTCTTTCAATCCCTCTCTAGCCACGTCATGTGCCAGTTCTAATGAACTGACTAGATCTACACAGTAACTATCGGTACTGCTAAATGTTCTCTTCCTTACTAAAACTGGCTTCAAAGCCCATTCTGAGTTTGATGGGTGAATTACCCCTGCTTTCTCCATTTTATCAAGGTATGCTTTCTCTTAACAGGCAAAGCTAATCGGGGTTCTCATTCTTTGTTTAAGTGGTTCTGCATCCCCCGTGTCGATATTATGTTCTGTAGCAGTAAAATTGCCTACATCAAATTTATCTCTGGCGAACACATCTTCATACTCATAAAGCAACCTTCTAAGCTTGGTCTGCTCTTGAGCTGTTATATGTTTCTTTGATTGTTCCGATAGCTTATTAAAATGGTCTGGAATTTCTTGCACTACCACACAGTTTTCATCTGTCGAACTTATTTTGTTAATATAATGGTCATCTAGTACCGAGTCTAAAACTGTTCCAACCTCTTGGGCTGCCCCACTGATGTATTTATTACGCATATCAACGGTTCTGCTGTTTCTTTATGTGCTGTTCTTGGTACTGATAAATCTCTATTACTGGTTGGTTTTACCATAAACTCTTTGAGCGTTTTTTCTAGTGAACACTTAACCAGCTTAACTGAGTTAGGTGGAATATATACCGTCTCACTTAAATATACTCTAACAATTTTCGGCCTTTCTTTGTCTATGTCTCTCCACCTTTATGTCTAGACAAGATTTCGATGTTTCAATATTTACCTTCCTTTCTTGTAAAATGTCAATACCCAACAACATATCATCTTGTATCAGAGAAACATACATGTCTCCTTCAAACATAAGATCACCTAACTGAACACTCACAGGACTCACTATAAAACCTTTCATGCTTATGTTTCTCCCGACAGTGTGTACGATGGCATGTTTTTTAATTGGGGGTTTAGGCTGCAGTTTGTCATAAACTTGTCAGAAATAATTGTTACTTCAGCAGCTGAATCGACTATCGCTGTAACAGGAGTAGCCTGCACTATCCAAGTCACGGTAAACGCTGAGCAGGAATGAAGTCTACAGACAATGATTTGCTCTGTTAGACTGTGGTCAACTTTTGAAGTTTCCTGGGGTTTAAACTGTTGAACACATGTGTTCAATACATCGCTGTATGTTTCATTATCGTAACTATTATCAGCCGATGAGAACCCGGATAACTCATCGTCCGACCGATGTGCTGGCTCTTCATTTTTGAATCCAGCTGCTCCATGATCCTCTAAAAGGCCATCTACTTCTGTTTGGGTTGAAGGCTGGCGTTCTTCATCAACCCTTGGTCGTTTAACGACTCCTCTGCTCCACAAAGTTTAACCGATTTGTCAAGTTTGGGACAGTCTTTCTTAAAATGACCTACTTCTTTACAATTATGACGGGTAGAAGTGTTATGGTCAGGTCTAGGTGACCTTGATCTAGATCTGGCCCTTTGCTCATTCGAATTTAATATGGCAGTCTTCAATTGTTCTAACACAGTCAAAACTTCGTTAATTTTTCCCTCCAGAGAGCTTACCCTCCTCTCTAAGTCTGGAGTATTTTCTTTGTTGCTGGTGTCTTGTGATTTCGGCTTACTTACCTTCATTACCTCAGCCTCAACAGAGCATTCTTCGTTTGCCTCTGTATCCGTATATACCTACCGGGTGGGATATATAACCCTTTCCGCGTTCATCATTTTAGAAGTGTTTTGATTCCATACTACATGACCCATGGCTTGTTTCAAGTTTTGAGGCTTTATATTGATTGCATAGTGGCCAGATTCTTTATCTATGCAATCTTGACAAAATTTAAGAACAAGCTCATGATTAATAATGCCTTTGTCCCAAGAGATGCTACTCTGTCTGCCAATTCATAAATGCTTTCATCGTTTTTCTGGCGCAGATTAACAAACTGCATTCTTAGTGTGCTAGGAAGGTCCGAGCAGCTAAACCTTCTCTCTGATCTCTGAACTAAGTCAGAATATTCTAGAATTGGTTCTCCATGACCATGGCAAAATAATCGCTGGCTTTGCCTTGGAGACACCAACACAATTTATTTTCTCTGCCTTCCTGCCACGACCCAGTGCCATCATAACTGATATGTCTTGGAACAGTTACGGGCTTATATGAGTGGGTTCGTGTATTATTGCTGTCGTCAACCCAGTTCGGTTTGCGGTTGACACAATTTGAGTCCCTGGCACCGTTTTGCGGGTAGAACAAGTTGTATGGTCTCCGTTCTTGCTCTACATAACAAGGACTACCATAAGCACCTGTTACTTGTAGAGGGTAATGAGTCATCGGTGGGGGAATACTGGAATTAAAATTATGTGTGACTCTACCACTGGCTTCCATTAGAGTATACAGACCGATTTACTGGACTAGGATTTTGAACATTTTGCTCTTTTGTATCTTTCTGAACCTCTTTATTAGACGGCTCATGAGGTCTTAAGTCTATCTGGTCTATTAACTCATCCGTGACTCGGAGTCCTCGAATAAATCGAAGCTCTTCTAAATCAATATTACCCTTTTCCTCCCTTATTCTCAAAATTTCCTTGGCAAAACGCTCTGCAATTCCTGGCAGAGACAATTCGCGACCTAAACAGAAGTTACCGTATAAGCATTTTTTTCTGCGGGTATTTAATTTGTACTCTTTTCTGCGGACCAACTCAAGGCCGCAGAAAATAAACATGAGGGTTATAATGTCCGACTTTGCCTTCCGACAAAACAGCATAAAACACGTGAATGACTTTATAGGGTTATGTATAAAACGCCAGTGAGGTCAATCCCGCTATAAAACGGCGATATTCATTGAATTACATTGCCCTTCAGGAAATGCCGATCAAGTACGACTTCTTAATACTGGTAAATGTTAGATTAAATCTTTTAATAAAGATTTAACATTTAATTTTCAGGCCCCATTTTATGTAATCGCCGATTATAATTTCGGTATTCTACCTGTGCTTGATTTCGCACAGGTCTAAGTGTTAAAATCACCAAAAGTGAAATTCATACATTTTAAACATAACAGTAGGTCAACACTTACCATCTTACTTATGTTAAATTACGGTATTGTTGTCTAACATAGATTTACAACTATGGGAAACTCGTAATTGTGTTGATATATATAAAGATTACAAAACTATCGATCTTCAATAGTGTAGTATCTGACGACCAGCGGGTAGGGATATCTATCCAATATTTAGCATATACATATCCGAAAGTCCTGAGAACTCGAGGAACGAAAGTAGACTGTTGTCAACTGTAATTCTCGTAATTTAACTGCATAAGATATTAAATACCGAAAATCCTCAGTCTGGACATAGCAGAAAAAAGGTTCGTTTAAACACGTCTGTTTTCGGGGGGGGGGGGGGGGTAAAACGCAGAATTTGGAACCCGCAGAAAAAAAAACACTTATACAGTAATAAGTACTCGGTCCAAGGTTAGCTCGGTTTTATCAATAAGAAACAAAGTTGAAATAGTTGTAAATAACAATAAATAACTGACTATAGAGCAATGACTTTCTGATAATTACAATTCTATGCTTTTTTATTTAATTCAGAAAATTGATATCTTCACCTTTAACAGAAAACAATCTGCTTTTTCTTTTTACTGCATGTCAGAAAGTTGTTCTTTTAAATAGACGCAAGATTAAAATCGATCAATGCCCCTTTAATACTGTTTAAATACTGTACTCCCCCTTTAAGAGGTGGAAAAATCTGTTTTTAATCAAGTCAGAAACTTTCCCCTTTAAACAGGTTAAAGAAAATAGAATTTCTTATTTATATAGCTCTACCGCTTTAATAGGTGGGTGAGGTAACGAAAATTCCCTTAAACTAGTGGAATAACAATGACAATGTTTCAAATAATGTTTCCTCGGAGAAGGGAAACTTGTTATTTTCACTTTCTGTTCGTCAAAAAAAAATTGAAACACACTATTATTTTTACTTTCTGTTAGTCGAAAATAATAAACGACAACCAGTAACAGGCAGATGACACCAGAACAATTCGGGCAAACTATTGCAAATCAAAATGTCGAATTGAGACAGTGGAAAAGAAAAACAGGAAGTTGCTACTGCCACAATGTTTTAAACTTTTGGCATGGGAGATAACTCTGTTAAATATTGAACAAAAAAAATTAACATCGTCAGAATAGTTTTTTAACTGCTAAGTCCAGTAGGGAAAACACAGGAAAAACGATATTATAATATAACCATACATGTACAATGACACTATATAGATTATGAGCCAGCAGGGTGTTTGCTCCCGCCCCGAGGGGCAATTTTCGGGACTATGATTTTTCTAAAGCCCCAAGGTCTCCTGAGCACATTCCCAAAGTTTGCCACCTGGCGAGTGGGGCTTTTGGAAGTAATAGAGGTCGAAGTTCATCAAGTGCATCTCTAACACTGACCTTATTAGTTGATCCTCAATTGACAATCCTTTGGAAATTTTATACCTTGTGAAAGTCCCAAATGATCTCGGGTAATGTAGTAAGCTTACATTTAGATAATTCTATGCATTTCTAACAAAGTAAAAGAACATTTAATGCAAATCAAAGCACTGACAGCACTATTTTTATTGACTCAACCTTCCGACAAAAATTCAAAAATCATAATCTGAGAAACTACAACGATGTGTTTCAGATAAAGTACATTTTTCTTGATCACAAATGCCTTGAATGCATCCTAGAAGCAACCAAAATGGCATTTTCATATTTATTGTATTTGAATTTGTCATATTCATGGATAAAATGGGAGCACTTATAACCAAAGTTCACTAATATACTTTTTAATTTTTTATATCAGTTGCTGAGAATTCAACAACTGTCTTTTTAAAATTTAAAAAAAAAAAATGTAAAATTTATTGGAATGCTTATTTTCATGGTCTTAATAATTATATTCATTAAAGTAAAAAGAAACTTTTAGTGTAAATCATAGTACTTAAGTTACTGATACATTGTGTACCATTTAACTCTTGCATCTAAAAAACGGACAAAAAAATTGAAAGAAGACATTGCATATGCTATCTACAGTGCCTTCTCTTGTTACTTTATTAATGGGTTTCCGTGTTTTTTGCACCGAGCATTTTTTCACGCGTGTTACTTTATGGACAGATATTTCCGCGTGATTTGACAATAATTCATCGATAAGGGTTACAAGTTCAGCGGATAATGGCCTTTTTACGTTCTTTCTTACATGAGGCCTCGCGTGTAACCAAAATTTGTTACGTGAATATCAATTCTATAACACGATTTACGCAATAATTTGCGTGAGTCGGTACACTGTTAAATGAATGTCAAAATTAGAGTCTATAAACAGGTAATTTTTAATTTTAAACAGCACTCGATTATGAAAATTCTCTCATTTGTATTTTATATCTAGAATGGCAGTATTTTTCTCTAATAATAAAAATACTTGTGTTATTAAATCAAAAAGTTTAATATTATTTTCCCCAAAGAGCAAATATACTATATTTTAGCAAAGACTGAGAAAGAAGAATGAAGGGATTTGCATGCAAGGAGATGGCTTCCAACGTGATTAGAATTGCTGAAATTCAATTTCGGTCGGGGGGGGGGGTCCCTTACCAGGGCGTTGCCCTGGACCCAAAGGGGGCCTAGGCGGCCCCCTTGATCGCCGGCCTGATCTTTTAGAATTCAGTTATGATCTGTTATTTAAAAACATTTTGACACACCTGGATAAGTTAATAGTGGTAAGGCAAAATGTTGGTCATGAAGTCTATTCTGTGTCACTAAGATCATAATTGATGATTTCGCATAATATGGATACGTTTTGGGGTACCAGCCATTTTACGCTCACAAACATGACCAAGAACAGTTCTCTCAGCACTTTTATTCAAACAAAACTGCTTCTATTTTATGTAAAACAGCTGTTTTGACTATAGATGTGAGTATGTAAACCCATCTAAACATGTTTCCGACACATTAAATATAGAAAATGAAATGAAAATTTAACCAGGACTGCTATACATTGATATCTCGTATGCAACAGTGCTCTTTATGACCTTTGGCCTCAATAACTTGCAAAAGCCCTGCTCGCCAGATGGCAGACTTTGACAAAGTGCTCAGGAGACCTTGGGGTTTCAGAAAATAAAATAAATAGTGCCGAAAATTACCCCCCGGGGGGGGGGGGAGGCCTATTGGTGGCTCAAGGTCCAATTAAATTAACATAAATTTATTTTGAAAACAGCAGTCAAATTCAGCGGGAAACCCTTCCCACGTGACAAATGGGTGCCGCCTCAACACAACAAAAGAAAATACAATACAAAATGCAAACAATTCTTCCGCAAATTCGATTCCAATAGCTCGCAGCGCCACTGTTGTAAAATCAGACTTACCTGGTTAGCCTCCGAGGTTTACTAGAACTGTAAGTCGTCTTTTAGCAGGCAAGTGCCACTTTCAAAGGAACACAAAAATAAACGTCTTTCTAGTTAAGCGTCTGGATGTCATCTGCTCAAGGCTCCCTCTGTCCTGCGGGGTTTACGCACGCCAATTGAGAGCGCGGGAATGGCTAAAACCCAGCCGTCAAAATACCATACAATTAAATGCTTGAATGCCCCCAGTTCCGGAATAAAGACTCTCCAAGGACCTTCCTCCATCATTTAACCTAGCCGCCAGTTTGTCGTGTCTTCTGATTTATCGGGATTTATCCCAAGAAGTGAAAGCAATAATTTTCTCATAAAACAGACATTTAATCAGCAACCTTCTGCGCATGCTTATACAGCAAAGTACATGTACCAATAACTAGGATTACTATTACCATCAAACAAGCAAAGTGCTTAATGCGTGCTGAGACATTCAGGACAGGAGCGACATGGAAGGGGGCCTTTCAGAATTTTACGATATCATCAAACTTGAAAAATGATTATCACTGAGGTAAGTAGGACGACAACTGGCAAATCTTCTACAGAAGGAAGAGAAAAGAATGAAAAAAGTAAAAATTCAAATGGTATTTCCTTAATGACTCAAGTAACCTCATGAGGTCATGTATTTTTAGATTTCGCATGATCAGAGTTTTGCAAAGGCTCCTGGGAATGTCATGTAGTCAATAGCATGCGTCAAATATGAGGTTTGGTATTTAAATCAGTATCATGACGTCACATTTGATGTAATGAAAGTAGGCGGGGTTACCTATCTGAAATTCTATAACTTTATCTAGTAAAAGAGGTAGCTCGTAAATTGGTAGAATGGTTTGTAGAAACCTATTACTTGTACCATAAATGAGCTTTTGACTTTTATGCGTCAACATTAAATTAACCTAACTTAGGCTGTTTTAAGGGCAACTCAAAATACTTTTGTGGACACTGTATATCAAGATCAGACTGAACAGAACATCTATTCTGACCTCGGATCAACACTGTCCAAGAAGGAGAGGTTCTTCCAGCAAAAAGGAATTGGAAACCGCAATTCAGTCTTCGGCTCGGGGCAACATGATTCACCACAGCCGTGAACAAGTTTCCGAGTCCCCTGCCACCTGACCGTACAACTAATAATGAATCATTCTAGGAAATAGACAATTAATCTAGATGAAAATGATTAATTGTACTTGGTAGACGGTACTTAGGGGTTTTCTGATGATGTTTTTTTTTTCCCCATATATTTAGTAAACTTTATGTACTGTAAAATGTTGTGTCGTTCTTTTCTCAGACTTTAATATTGTATTAGAAATCATTTCACCATTGAATAATAAAAAAAAAATAAATAAAAAAATCATAACATTATTGTCTTTTTCATATGCTATGTCTTCGTAGAAATGTCTTGAGAAAGGGGAGGTCTAACTTTATGAGTGAAAACTCAGTTACTAAGAACTCTATGACTCACTGAGGGGATGTGCAATTTAAGAGTCTAGTTTTCTTAAATTTTGACTGTTAACCCTTATCCCGCTAAATTACTAACATGAAACCTTCCAGCCGATAGTAAAAACCCAGATTTTGCTATGTCAAAGGCATTTTTTGAGAGAAAGATATCTTATCGGACAGTGTAGATCAAAGATCAGACTGCACGTTCTGTGCAGTCTGATCTTTGATCTACACTGTCCGCAAAAGATCAGTAAGTCGCGCTTAGCAGCCTTAGGGTTAATGATTCGGTTATTTCGCGATATGAATATTATAGTAGACAGTGGGAGTGTTTTGACTTCCAATAAATGTGGTTTGAGATACGCGATCGAGGGAAAAGGTGTGAAGACGGAGTGCGAGTTAACTCCTTGGCAAACAGCAAAATTTCTGACTGGTCTAAATTCGAAAGCATTTGCAGACGACAAATTAAATGTAACACAAATTATTAAATTTGTCCTTGAAGAAAGAGTCGAAAACACAATGTTTCCAAAAGTCCTATTCTAACTGTTATCATATTTTTCTTTTGTCCATAACTGACATTCACGGTATCTATAATTAGATACAGTTTCGGAACATCTTCGTCTACAACCTTATGAATTCTCCTTTTCCCTGAATGGTTTTAAAATTGTTCGTAGGAGGCATTTCGAGTCGTTTTTGTGATTTTTACAGACTTCTGTTCAGTTCCAGTCTTGTCAAAATTTACCAATTAAGCAACAAGTGTTCATGATTCGAATTTTACTAACTGCAATCTTGTGAAGTCAAAAACTACAGAGTTCATCCAAATGATAAATTTTCTATTTATAGATATCGAGAAGCAGATAGAACTATCACGATAATTTTACCTCGAATGTCAGCTTCGTGCACGATTGAGAAATTTTGCGTTAAAATATTAAGTTTATCGTGATATTTTTTTCAGGAAACTTTTCACTGTCTCGATAAAATTTCCAGGAAACTTTAATTTATCGCGATAATTTTTGTAAAATTATCATGATAGCTATCTCGTATTTTGTGGCAGAAATATGCCACCATACGTATCATTTTTGAGTAGTTGACTAGTATCGTAAATAATAAACACGAAGCATAGCAGATCCATCTTTATGTTGTATTTAATGAACCAATATCCACTATATAATCCAGAGAAGAGATCAACGTAAAGGCTGAACGTAACACATTATGTTACAAGTACAAATCCGCTTTTAAAGTTCTCTGAAAGGGTAGAAAAGGAAGAAATTGCTTGCTACAAGCAATTTCTTCTTTTCCCACACGTCTTCGAAGGCTCTCCTTCAAAAGTTCGTTAAAACACGGGATTATTTGGTAAACGGTTACTTTAGAAATCAGGAAACCTTATATCACGTTGCAGTGAAGTATAGCAATCAAAAGGGGATAGATGGCTACAAAAATGTGTTATTAGAAAGACTTCTTTTGCCTCGAGCATTAACTCTTTTAGCGCCAAATATATAAACTCGATCCATTTCAATGCCTGAAAATGGAATCCACTGACACTCAGAAGGATTTTTGTCTCATAGGCTTGACCAAACAAGCGGACGTAATAGATTCAAGATCAGACTGCACATTCTGTGCAGTCTGATCTTGATCTATGCCGTCCGCAAAAGTCCCTGTTTTCGCCTACAGCGTCGAGAGTTAAACAGCTTACTGGTATATTGCTGCGTTTTAGAATAGAGACAACAAGAATGCACTGGCGCATAGCATCAAAGTTGTCACGAACAGCATGACCGAGAAACTTCAAGGCCCCGGTGGGAATTGCCTAAAACTACCATTATCATGTTATCAGTAAAGATGGAGAATTGCATGTTGATAATTTCTGATTATTGGGGGGGTGGGGGGGGGTTATTGATTAATTGAATCGTGTGGTCACAGGTTTCCTACAATTCCGTTTTTTGTTTTAATTGATAAATTATATAATTTGATTACTTGATTTCCCACCCCAAGTTAAAAAGGAAATCATTTGACTTGCTTCATATTGAATTGTCTTTGGACCAACTTATTCACTCAAATCTAATTGACTAATTATATTTTGCAACGAGGTGATAAGGAATACTACACTCTTTGAGTGGATCTAGCCGTTTTTTTACCTGCAAATGTGTGAAGTTTCTAAGTATTTTGACCCTAAAAAAAATGTCATGCAGAAACACACAGGCATAATTCTGAAGCGAATTGAAAAACAAAACAGTGTCCCTCCTGTGGCGAGACAAAAGCAATCGACACAACAGTAATGTTCCATGACTGATCAGAGAGTAATGTTCCATGAATGATCAGAGTCCTATTAATCAAAATCTTAAATAAATCCATCAAATAATCATCTATGTCGAATTACTGAAATTTTGTCAGAATATTTATGAGGATTTTTGAAGTATTGTTGCCATGACAACCAGAGCCCTTCACAGATTCTAATTTCATGAAATAATTCTGAAGAGGTCAATGACTGGATATTTTCGGTAAATTTTTGTTTAAATGTTCGGTAGTTTCGTACGTGTTGGAGATAATTGATATACGTGTAAGTTGACACACGTAAATATACAGATCTTAGATGTACACAGGGCAAAGACATAAGTAAACTTGCCTTGTCTAGAGAAGCTAACGAGAGAAACAATTGTGCCTACCACTGCTCGTCTGCAGTACACTTTTTCAGTGAAAATTTTAAAAGGGGCATAACTGTGTCTATAACGCTTTAAGGGTTAGCTACCCGAGTTTTCTGGTATGGGTTCTGTTATAATTAGCTTAATAGTTTCATAGAAAAAGATGATTAAAATGAGAACTAAACCCACTTAAGGATAGGGCACCCTAATGAGATTCGTGTAACGTCGCCTTTCATCGCCAAAATCGTACAGATTCCTCCGAGACTCGTGTAATCCGTAATTGATGCGGGGAACCAGCGGCTATCGGCCAATAGATTACGGATTACCAGTCTTAGCCGAATCCCTACGTTTTTTCGGCGATGAAAGGCTATGTTACACGTATCCCATTAAGGTGCCCTATCCTTAAGGCCTCCGTAAATACATGTAACTAGTTTGTCTGAACAAAGTTTGATAGATAATTTTGACCCTGGGGCCGGGTGTTACATAAAAAAGTATCACAAATAGAATTTGAAACATTAAAAGGAGCTAGAGTACCGATATTAGTTTCAAGTCGTCACTGCAGGTCTTTAAATTGTGCATGTGAAGTCAAAGATGGCCTCCAAGGGATCACAGAGGTTAATCAGAATATTTGTTTTGAGTGATGTTTGATACGCACAATTATACGAGTCTTTAACATTTTACCAAACGACAAAATTTTGCACTCAACCAAATTGAAAGCATTTGCAGACGACAAAATAATAATAGCTCAAATGATGACTTTTGTCTTTGATATGATAGAAAACATTTTGGGAAAAGGAGAAAATGCTGGTTACCAGCATTTTCTCCTTTTCCCACAATGTTTTCAAAGGACCTCTTCCTCAAGGTCTTTAAAACCAGGGATTTTGTGGTAAAGAGTTAAGGTCATGTCAATGGCACTGTTACTGAAAACAGAATGCATAGAATCTGCAGTACTTAAGTCTATAATTACGTTTTGTGAAAGTCTGACGAGTGATACTTCTTCGAATTCGTTGGCCAGCCAAGTAGTCAGCAAGTAGAAAAGGCAGTAAATTTTAACAATCTGTAAATTGCCATGTTCTGTGAAAAAGGGGTTTAATGCACCTGCAAAAAGTATCGACCAATGTCAGCCTACGCGGACTGACATAGGCCGAAACTTTTTGCTGTCTTTAAATATTTTGCATGTCAAAGGACTGTAATACCTCATGATTCAGTCGGTTGTAAACAAAATGTATCTTATGGATCCATGATACTGTGATGACTTGCCTGGTATAATGCACCACGAAGATGCGTTAAACCCCTTTTGTCAGAGCATGGCTCACTTGAAACTTCAAAGTATATTTTGTAGGAGTATCCTCGGGCAAAATTTCTCAGAGCTCCACTGAGCTGTTGCCGTGATAAAACTAAAATAATGAGGAACAAGAGTTAAACACCATTCAAAATGCCAATCAGTCCAGGTAATTAAAAAAGTATTCATATTGTACCTAGCTTTGTACCCGTAAAATTTAGTTTCTGTGGTTTATTGCCAAACAATGCAACTGTAACATTCTGTTTGCAGTTGATAAGAACGATATTCCTATATTAGAATACAAGCTTTGATGCAATGCTGGTGACAATGATAAAGTTACCATGCCAGAGTATAATGCTTACCATGTTATTGGCTCAAATTTGCATTGCAGTCAATCCTGGTATTTATGACGCATTTTTTGCAAACAAGACAGCCATTGTTACATGATGACTGTTGAAAGCCTAAATGACAATTTTTACAGATGCATCTGTACATTTTTCCGACAAATGCAAAGTAATGGAGTACAACCTAGTAACATGGCCAGTTTATTTTTTTCAAAGTTTCATGGTAAATACTCTGGTAAGTTTCAGTAAACTGTCTTTGACTCTTAACAAAATTACAAAATTTTAGACTTGTTAAAATCGGCATCTGCAGCTGACAAAACAAATACGACTCAAAAATTGAATTTTGTTTTTGAAACAGTGGAAAACACTGTTTTCCACTATTTCCTATTCCCCGACGATTTTTAAAACATCTTTTCTTTTCTTTGGTGTGGTTAAAACTCAGAATTGTTTAGTATAGTGTTAAATTAGGCAATTACATTTTTTGAAATAGTAGAAAACAACATTTTCCACTATTTTTTATTTTCCTCAATGCTTTTTAAACATCTGTCCTATTCTTTGGTTTGGTTAAAACACAGAGTTGTTTGGTAAAGTATTAAAATAGCCTATTACATTGTTGATTCATTGTTGATGTTCATACACACCATTTTCTCTACAATAGCTTCCCCCAGAACTTTGTGTTCAGGTGAGCTAATAAAGCAATGACAAACTATGTCTTTACTTGCAATGCTTATATTTACAGAATTATAATATAATGATCTACTACATACCTAATTTTTGTGCAGACAATAAGTTTGCAAGTGTATATCATCATTAACATTATCAATTTTAAATATAGTTATGACAGAAATTTCAGAAACATTGCTACAAGAGTAACCAATTTTCAGGTTATCATCTACATACTGATTGTGTACCACACAATCTTGTGTTTCAGTTACCCTTGAAAATAAAACTTTTGAAAACTTTGTAGGAAAGGAGAAAATCCTCGATAAACCAACATCTTGAGAAAATGCCTGAAACAAACATTTGAGAAAATGCTGGAAACCAAAGATGCTTTCTACCAGAACAATGCAAATATAACAATATAACTCTTCCACTACTGAACTAATCTATTTCACTTTTTCAATGGCTACAATATAATTCCACTGCAAGTTGAAGACACTGTTTTGTCATAATCTAAAATAAGGTAGTGGACAGTGTAGATCAGAGATCAGACTGCATGTTCTATGAAGTCTGATCTTGATCTATACTGTCCACAAAAGTTTCTGGTGTTGTCTGCAGTAAGGAAAGAGTTAAGCCGAATTTAAATTGTAATCTACAAGTACTTTAAACTTGGCCAGGTTCAAAATTTTGCTACCAGGTAAAGACTTAATTTGGCATACATTCATTTTAGTGGAGCAAGTCACAAAAAAGGAAAAAGAAGGAAAAAATGAATAAGGAATTATATAGTTTTCCTTTTAAAAAAAAAAAAACATTCATGGAAGAGAATTGTTTGTAACGAGCAACCACTCCCGTTCTCACTACTTCTCAGATGTAGGTTATTTATCTTGTAAACACTTTTTAAGTATTGATGCTTAACACTTGTATTGCAATACATCTGGAAAAAATCACATAATTCTTTATCAAGATACAAAATTTTGGAATGGTCAAAATAAAAAGCATTTGTTGACAACAAATTAGTTGTACATGTAGCATGTAACAGCGAAATTGTCTTTGAAAGATTAGAAGCATGGTGGGAAAAGGGGAAAATGCAAGTTACTCTTTTCTGACAATTTTTCCAAAAGCCATCTTTCTCAGGGTCTTCAAAACTCTGGATCAGATGGTGAAAAGTTAAATAATTTAACACGGTTCACCTCACACAATAAATTACTCCATTTGAAGAAAAGGGCGATCTCTTTCCTAGGCTACAAAATTGTAGAATGGTTGATACTGAAAAGAAAAATTGAGACAACAACTGCAGCTCAAATGACGTGATTTGTCTTAGAAAGTGTAAAGAACATAGTGAAAAAGGAGAAAATACTAGTAACCAATACTGTCTGCTTTCTCCCCAATGTTTTTAGAAGCCTTTATTTTCAGGAACGTTAAACCCCAGTATTATTTGGAGTGAAATCACAGTACTGATAACATAAAGAATATGACTTTTTGGTAAATTTTTGACAATCAATGCAAGCAAAGCTTAATCCTCAGAGCATCAAATATATGAGCCATGCTCTGGCAAAAGGGGACTTAATGCATCTCCCTGATCCATGATACCAAGCAAGTCATCACATAATTGTGGATCCATACGAACTATTTTCTCTAACGACCGACTGAATAATGAGGTACACTGGTCCTTTGACACACAGAAAATTGACCAAAAGCAAACAGTTTTGGCCAGGTCAGCCTGTGCTGACTGCGCAGGCAGACCTAGGTCGATACTTTTTGCAAATGTATTGAGCCCCCTTTTCACAGAGCATGGTTCAATTATGCCACAGATATTCTCAGGCAGTCAAATAAACCAAAATGATGCAATCCTAATGTGGGTGGACCATTTTACAAAAGAGCACAATACCGCTGAATCAAACCCTATTAAGTCTGATCTTGATCTACACTGACTACAAGAGCAATTTGACATGTGGTTGTAAAAATGAAAAATAAACATCATCAGACACTATGAATAATACTATTACACACAACTTACAAGGCAAGCAAGGCAGACAAATTTCATCCGACAGAGACCTTAAACCTTACAGCCCTTAATCATGAAATGGACCATTTTCAATTAGGACAAATAGCCAGATTATTTCAATTCCAAGATTTTTCTGTCCACAATATGTTACAAAGAAGAGTGTGCGTTCTAGATCTACACTGTCAGCCAAAAGTGTGTTGTGCGACCTCTAAGATGGTTAAACGTGATGTAATTGAAGATACATGTACGATACATATATGTGTCCAAAACAAAGTTTGATTATTAAAAGTGCATTCCAAATCATCTAAAAAGAAAATACCACTGGAAAACATCACCACAGGTGGAAATACACATATTTCTCTTAAAGAATGATACTTTCTGTATGCCAAAATGTCTTCTTTACATGTTTTACCGCTATACCTGTTCTGGTGTATGCTCCTTTTCAATTTCTTTGCATTAGCAGAACTTGCATTACTTGTAACCTTTTACCAAACAATCCCATGTTTTAACTAGCCTAAGGAACAAGCCTTCTGTAGCCATAGTGGGTAAAGGAGAAAATGCTAGTAAGAACATTTTCTTCTTTTTCCCCAGTTTTCTACCTTTTCAGAGGTCATTCTCATCATTTGAGCCACATTTGATATGTTGTCTGCAACTGCTTTCAATTTGGACCAGTCTAAAATGTTGTCGTTTGGCAGTGTAAACAAGTTTTATCTTTTACCAGACAATCTTGCGTTATCAGGTTCCTGGAGATAGATTAATTCTAAAAACATTTTGTGAAAAGAAGAAAATGCTGGGTTCCAGCATTTTCTCCTTTTCACAAAATGTTTTCTTGTCTATTCAAGACACTTCCAATCAACTGAACCAAATATAATTTGTCATTCACATATGCTTTTAATATGATCAGGTCTAACCTTTTCATATAATATTTGATGAAACAGTACATTTTTGTTATTGAGATTTTAACTTTTTACCATACAATCTCGAGTTTTAACATTTGATATGTTGTCTTTGTAACCAGTTTTAACAACCCTGAGGAAATAGCCTTTGATAACCTTGTGGGGGGAAAAAAGGAGAAAATACTAGTAACCAACACTTTCTACTTTTCCCACAAGGTTTTCTACACTTTCACAGACAGTTACCATCATTTCAGCTAAATTTAATACATGTATGTTTTGTGCAGATGCATTCAATTTTGACTAGTCTAAAATTTTTTTGTCTGGTAATGAGTTAAATCATTCAAATGAAACGGTTTACTTGAAGTATCTATGCCTGTTAATGAGACATTGAAAAACAGAGAAGCAGAAACCTGTGATCAAATCTGCCGCTGGGTTTCAAAAAAAAAATTAAAATGCTTAACTCTTAACAAGATGACAAAATTTTAGCCTTGTCCAATTGAAGATATATGCAGACCACAACTTCAATGTGGGTTGACAGGGTAGAAAACATTGTGGTAAAAAGGAGAAAATGCTGGTTACCACCATTTTCTCCTTTTCCCACAATGTTTTTAAAAGGTTTCTTTCCTAGGGTTGTTAAAAATCAGCATTGTGCTGTAATCGGTTAAATCTATACCAGTCAACCAGAGGACCAATCAAATGCAGTTCAAAGAAAGGAATTTCTCTGAGAAAGGGAAGAAAACACTGTTCCAACAGAAGAAAATACTGGTTACCCATATTTCCTTCTTCTGCAACAATGTTTTCAGAGGTATGATTCCTCATGGTTGTAAATACGAGGGGCTGTTTAAATTGCTAATAGGTCCACTAGCAGTAAAATCTTACAATTAAATTAACCCTTTACCACACAATCCCAAGTTATAACAGCCTAGAGAAAGGGAGCTTTTCAAAAACATTGTAGGAAAAAAAGAAAAAGTTTGGAACCAGCATTTTCCCCTTTTTCTACCATTTCTTTTGTCCTATAAAGGACAAAATTATTTGCTCCTTTGAGCCGCCTTTAATTTGTTGCCTGCACATGCTTTCAATTTGAACAAGTCAAAAAACTTTGTTTGGTTAAAGAGTTATGGAATAATATTATGAATGATTCCTGAACACTTTAAATACTGACAACAATTTGAGGTGCTTTTGCAAACAGTGTAGATTAAGATTAGATTGTACAGAAAATCATTCATGCAGTCTGATCTAATTTGATCAATGTTTTATGTAATATCAGAGCTCTAGACAGAGGGAGTGATTTTGATTTCAAAATTGAAAATATTAATTATTCTCCACTAAACCCTGTTATGGGTACTTATTAGAATTGTCTCATCGAGACAATTCTAATGAGTACCCACAACATAGGGCTTGGAAAAGAAATAATGTATTTAGAATACCATCACTTCCTCTTATCTGGAGCTCTGGATATTACTGCCAAACATACATCTTACTGAAACACTTGGCCTTTCTCTAGGCACTGAAAATATCTTTCAAGCATAATGATCATATTTGAAAGATATTTTCCATCCTTTGAAAATATTTAGCTCTATAAGGGTTTAGCCATGGACTGTAACATTAATGTTCCAGTACCTGGATTAACCCTTATGGTGCTAAATCAATGAGACAGACATTCTCATAGCACATGTTATAGCTCAAAGATAAGACTACACAGTCAGCACAGTCTGATCTTGATCTACACTTTCTGCAAGAGCATTTAAAGCTTGGTTCAGCTTTGTAATAGGTATTATCTTACATTAAAGGCCAGCTGAAGTCTGCGTAAGAAGTAGCCTCGAAAATGCAACTGACTATAACAAGGAGACATTAATATAAATTGAGAAAAGCCTAGGAGAAATAATATTCAATATCAGGGAACACCAAACGGTACTACAAGGTCTTCTTTATGTTCCACCTTCACTTCTTTCAATGCTTGGGCAGCTTTAATGGCTGCAGAGTTTACCTGAAACAGACAAATAAATCATCTGTTTAACTCTTTACCACACAACAAAAATGCAGACTTGTCTAAATTGAAAGCATTTGCAGAAAAAAATTAAAATGAAGCTCAAATGATAGAAAACATCATGGGAAAAGGAGAAAATGCTGGTAACCAGCATTTTCTCCTTTGACCATAATGTTTTCAAAAGCCTTCTTTTTCAGGGCCATTAAAACTCCATATTGTGTGGTAAAGAGTTAAACATTTCACGAAACTTTAACTCTTTATAAAATGACAAACTTGTAATTGTCCAATTAATCACTTTAAATATGGGAGTTAGACTTTGAAAGAGCAGAAAACATTGTGAGAAAAGAAGAAAATGCTGTTACTATTTTTTGCAGAGGACATAGTAAATGTGGTACAAAGAATGGGGTTTGTCTGTAAGAGGGCAGAAAACAATGTGGGTATAGGAGAAAATGTTGGCTACCAGTATTTTCTCCTTATCTCAAAATATTTTCAAAAGGTTTTTTCTTCAAGAGGATTGACTGCATTCAAAGGGAGTATCTTTTATCACATAATCTCCTTTTTTTTTTTCAGTGTAATTTACCCATCATGAAATTTCTTATCTTATACATTGATATCACAATTGTCATTTTTGACATCATTTTGTGCGTATTTCATAGAAGTGAATAGGTTTAATGGATACTACTGCGTGTGCATTTGTACATGATTTTACTTCTTCTGATCGATAATTCGTGAAATATGGTTTGTGATAAGAAGAATCTGACACAAGTTCGCATTTGAGATAAAATCTTATCAAACTTGTCAAGAAAAAAATGCTGTTAAGCTTTCCAAAGGCTCGCTTAATAACATTTTTCTTGTGCTCAATTAGTAAAATTTTATCTCAAACTCCAACTCATATCAGGTCCTATATATCCCTTTGGAGACTAAACTTCTTTAACAGGAGTGTTTTGATCCAGTTGGAGGCTCTATTATATTTCAACTTTACACATACCACCTAAACATTTTTATCTCATTATAGCTATTATTTACTATCACTTTAACTCATTACCAAATGACAAAATTTTAGGTTTGTCCAAATCGAAAGCATTTGCAGATGACAAAATAAAAGTGACTGAAAATTTGAAATTTGTTTTGTGAAGGGTAGAAAACATTGTGGTAAACTCTTTACCACACAACAAAAATGCAGACTTGTCTAAATTGAAAGCATTTGCAGAAAAAAATTAAAATGAAGCTCAAATGATAGAAAACATTGTGGGAAAAGGAGAAAATGCTGGTTACCAGCATTTTCTCCTTTTCCCACAATGTTTTCTAAAGGCTTCTTTCTCAGGGTCTTCAAAAGTAGGGATTGTGTGGTAATGGGTTAAAGTACTTAGCCTTTAAAGTGCAAAATAAACCAAATGGACATGTTCAGTCTAGGACTAAGCGGACAAATACCCCCCACCAGTACCTTGTCACTGAAGCAGCCCAATCAGAGAGCGGAAATGATTTTCAAAACAAAGTTCACCTATGATCTTGACCTTTGACCCATGAGACCCAAAAACAATAGAGGACCTTCTTGGGTCATAAGCAACACTTTTATAAAGTTTCAGGGTCCTTGGTCAAACAGCTATTGAGTTAGAGCATGGAAATGAAAACACAGACAGATTGCCAGAAGGACAGATGGTTTGATGGACAAAAAGACAGACAGACAGACATGGTGAAACCAGTATACCCCACCCCCATAGTGTCTTTACTTCATAGGTAGGGGGTTTAATAAAGACAATTTTAATGCTGCTTTTGTCTATGATGTTTAAGCCAATAAGATGGGTGTAAATTAGAGATCAGACTGTGCACAATTGCGCTCTGAAGTAGGTAGTCCCACTTGTGGATCACGGGATTCGAACCCGCACCTCTGAGGTAAGCAACCAACACTCTACCCTTACACAACGTGTTGATCATATCACAGCCCTTCATGAGCTCATTCTTGGCATTTCAAACATCCTAAACAGTCAATAAAAGCCACAACCTACTTTTGAAGAAGAAAACAGAATTGAAACCATCAAATTTTGCAGAACAAATAAATGTAGCTTAAATGATGATTTCCGTCTTTGATAGGGTAGAAAATATTGTGCCAAAAGAAAAAAAATGCTAGTTACCAGCATTTTCTTCTATTCCCACAATGTTTTCAACAGCTGTCTTCTTCAGGGATTAAAAACATGGGAATGTGTGCTAAAGGGTTAAAATTACTACAACAATAAGAGTAGTTGGAGAATATACAGACCATTATTCAGAAACCCTTTCAGTTACAGATGATACAAATCTCAAGAACATCAACTTACCAAGTCTATGTCGGCCAGTGATATTGGTTGTGCAGTGAGTATTACTTGAGGTGCTGCTACACCGTTTGGAAGTGAAGGTCTGTACTGTCTGTGCCGCCCAGAACTTGATAAAACCATATTGGCTTTGTTGCTGAAAATATGATAACACCTCAAAAATGAAAGATTTTCTCGAATTTCAGGAAAAATGTAAAAACAGTTATGTGCATTTCAACCATATTTTATAATTCAGCCACTATAGCAAAATTTCCATTTCTAATGTCACTGGTAACCAGCATTTTCTCCCTCTAACATAATGTTTACAATCTACACTTTCACTACAGAGTGATTAAATTGCATTTTCTCAAAGACTGAAAATATATTTCCTCTGAAGATCAAGAGACAATTCGACCACAATCTAGAATATAGCAGTGGACAGTGTAGGTCAGAGATCAGACTGCACGTTCTGTGTAGTCTTATCTTGATCCACACTGTCCACAAAAGCTTCTGGTGTCATCTATGGTATGGAAAAAGTTAAAGAGCAAATCTCATCATTCGACTCACACTTAATTGTCTGCAAATGCTTTCCATACTAAATTTTGTTGTCTGGTGAAAAGTTAACCCTTTACCAAACAATCCCAGGTTTTAAAGAACCAATGGTAAAAGGCTTTTAATAACAATGTGGGAAAAGAAGAAAACGCTGGTTAGCAAAAAGTTTTCTACATTTTTCATCTGCAAATGCTTCTAAAATGGACAAGTGTGTAATTTTGACATCTGTTAAAGAATTAAGATTGATTGATTGTATGGTGTTGCATGCCATTTTCAACATTGTTTCAGTTATATCGCAGCGGCCAGTGCACCTATCCATGCTTTCCTGGAGTCTCTTTTACCAGTACTCTGCACAATTTTCTTTCTACGCCACTGGCTGCTTTCCCACATAACCCTCGTCGAAACAATGGTCAGCAGTTGGACAGGAATGAATCATGTCACAATGACTATCTTCAATCCTCGGAAAGAAATTGGCCAAGCCAGGGGATCGAACCCACAACCCCCTGCTCTCAAGTCCTGCAAACCACTGACTGAGCTACCGTGCCTTGGCTAAAGAATTGAACTTTCAACATACATGCACTTCTTAAAATGAGTATGGCATAAAAATACCAACATTTGGCTGCAGTTGCTTTTCAACAGAAAATTCTTTCTTAGCCAAAAAAGGAGGTATATTCCCTTCAAAAATATTTCAGGCCTACCTACCCATCTATGGGTTCTCCTTTAAAAATTCTGACCCTTTTCCACACAATCTCAAGTTTTAATAACCCTGACATAGAAGGCCTTTGAAAACACTAAGAGAAAAAGGAGGAATTACTGGTAACCAGCATTTTTTTCCTTTTCCCACAATGTGTCCTACCCTAGTAAAGATAAAAGTCATTTGAGCTACATTAAACTTGTCATCTCCAAATACTTTCAATTTGGTTCAGTCTAAAATTATGTTGTTTGTTAAAGACTTAACAACTAGCCAAAGTTATAAGCAAATATCCGCAGAAATAACAGATACAGTGAATCAGTCAATGACGCAGACAACTTCCTGCAGGACTATCACAATACTCTGTGTTTTCTTAGAAAAAAAGCCATGCTAAAAAATCTGCCCTTTTTTATCATCATCTAGCCAGATGAATATTTCAGGTGTATAAGCTTGCTTCATTTCACATCATACTCTTTTCATAGTTTTCCTTTTCTTTGTGTGATCATTTTTGCATGCACCACACATGGGTATCACAAGTTGATATTAAAAACTCTTTTCCACCAATGTTTTACTGACCTAACACAGAACTTCTGTTAATTAGTATGTTTACATGTATCAACTCAGAATCGTCATGTATCAATACTTTCAGTTTGGAAGAGTCTAGAATTTCTTCTATGGAAAAGTGTTAAATTTATAGGAAGGAGTATCTACCTGATACATAAATATTCATTATTAATAATGAAATATGATTATTTAAGGTCTACAGCCCCTAACTCTCATATTAAAAGATGGAAGGTGCCCAGATATGCCAAACAGCCTTTACGAAAAGGTTGCTGTAACACAATATTTACCGATGAGTTAATGAGTCTATGACCCCTAACTCTCATATTAAAAGACGGAAGCCGAGATTGGCTGAATAGCCTTTACGAAACGTCGATGTTACACGATATTTACCGATGTAATCCTTGAACACCACTATTAAAACTAACAACAAGGGAATGTAATTACCACAACGCACCCATACCAAAATGACACAGAAAAAAAGGGTGAAAAAATATGAAACATGTGTCTGCAAATATGACGCAAAAATACAGTTGCTTAAACAAATGATGTTACCTATTGACCTGATGACATAAACCAATTGAACTATGCCGGCTGGTCAATTTTAATTTGGTCCAACTTGAAAGTACTTGTAGACATATGAAATGTTATTTAATACGTAAAATTTGTCTTTTACATGGTAAAAAACATTGTGGGAAAAGAAGAAAATGCTAGTAACCAGCATTTTCTTCTTTTTCCACAATTTTTTCAAAAAGCCTCTTTCTCAAGGTCATCAAAACTTGAGATTGTGCGGTAAAGAGTTATTTTACTTTGATAAAAGGGAGGTAATGCAATAAAAAATATTACCTATATTGTCTTGCTTTATCATGGAACTCCTGCTGTTCTATTCTACCTCTACCCTCCACTGATGCAACATCTATCACATTACTACAGAAATACAAACAAATCTTTGAGCTTAATCTTTCATAGGGTATACAGTGTTTCAGTTTTCTATATATATTTCACAATCATTTCTGGTAACTTTGTGGCATCACATGTCTAAGGTTTACATAAAATCAGTGCCTCTACTTGTTCAAATAAAAGGAAAATCTGTATTGTCCTAAACAATTCTAACAGCTTTAGAAGGAACAGTGTCTATATAGTATTACATAAAGCACAAATCATTTGCATAGCTTGTTTGTTTGTTTGTAGCGGAGTTTAAAGCTGTTTCAACAGCTTAGGTCATAACACAGTGGTCAGTCCACCTTAGCAAGTGTTTCCTGGCTTTCTCACACCAGTACACACACAACTTTCTTTCCAAGCCCCTGACTGCTTTTCTCACATGCATCAGAGGTGAGAGGTGAAAAATCGTTGGAAGGAAAGGTTGCCTCGAACTTGCAACCACCAGGTCTTGAGTCTGATAGGCCAACCACTAAGCTACCTTGCCAGGCTGTATAGCTTGTACATGAGCTAGAAGTTCAATGACGAAAAATACAAAAAAAAAGAGCCATGCTCTGGCTAAATGGGACTTAATGCATCTCCGTGATGCATTATACCAAGCAAGACATTGCATAATAATGGATCCACAAAAATCAATTTGTCTAACAAGCCATCAGGTAAATTGGTCCTTTGACATACAGAAAATTAATATATAGCGAAAAGTTTTGGCCCAGGTCAGCCTGTGTGGACTGTGCAGGCTGACCTGGGTTGATACTTTTCACAGATGCATTAAGCCCAAATTTTAACAGAGCACAGCACATAATGTATATATAATGCATGCATGGGTATCAAAAAGAGGTTTTGTAAAATTGTAACTGAAAATATCTTTATGAAATTGAAAAATGTTTGTAGAGACCACGAGTGCACGTAAAGAATGTGTCAAGGCCAGAGAACTGGAGTCTGATCTTGACCTATGCTACATGTAGCTGCAAAAGCAAACTTAAAAGTGACAGGTTTTATAACCCTTAGGCTGCTAAGCACGACTCAAAGGCCTTTTGCAGACAGTGTAGATTAAGATCAGACTGCACAGAATGTGCAGTCTGATCTTGGATCTACACTGTCTGATAAGTAAATTTCTTTCTCCAAAAAGTACTTTTGAAATAACAAAAGTTTGGTTTATACTACCGACTTAAAAGTTTCATTCCCCTTATTTAGCAGGATAAGTGTAAATGGTTATGTACCTGGCTGTTTGATGAAGAATTCTAGACAAGGCTGACTGTTCATCTCCTCTTGAGTCTGATAATGATGATGGCTGGGCTTGAGTTTGGGTTTCCCTGGAGAAAACACATTGTTTAACCCTTTGCCAAACAACAAAATTTTAGACGAAATAAATGTGACGGAAAATTTTAAATTTGTTTTGGAAAGAGTAGAAAACATTGTGGGGAAAGGAGAAAATGCTGGTTAGCAGCATTTTCTCCTTTTCCCACAATATTTTTAACAGGCTTCTTTCCAGGGTCGTTAAAAGTTGGCATTGTGTGGTACACGGTTAAAATCAAAGCAATGAATTATGAAGATGATATTCTCAGTGTTAGGTATTTTCAACCTTATTGATCTAAGTACCAGACAATATTTCTGATGAGTAGAGCCAGGCATTTTACCTTAATGCAAACTTTTTACAAAAAAAAAAACACTTAGGCTGCTCAGTGCAACTCAAGGCCATTCTGCTAATAGTGCAGATCAAGACCTGATTGCATGAGAACATGAATCTACAATGTCCACTATAGTAAGATTTTTTCCACCAAAAACATTGAATGAATTCACATTAGATTGTTTTTATATTATCTGCTGCAAGTTTTCATTTGATTCATTCAGCAATTAAACTCTTTACCAAAACACAAAATTTTGGACTCATCAAAATCCAAAGCATTTGTAGATGATGAAATGTGTCTTAAATAGTTAGATTTTTCTATGAAAGAGCCAAAAAAACAGTTAAGGAAGAGGAGAAAATGCAAGTAACTCCTTCACTGCATTTTCCCCTTTTCCCAAATTGTTGTTAAGGCCTCTCATTCTGGGTCATTTAAACGCAGGATTGCGAGATATTTATTTAATGGTCAATTCATACTTAAGTATTATCTGGTCAAAGTTTTGTTCAAAATACATTCTAAATGTCCATCATTTTAGTTTAACCCTTTACCACACAGTCTTGGGTTTTAATAAACCTAAAAGAAGAAAATGTTGGTTACCAGCATTTTCTCCTTTTCCCACCCTTTCAAAGACACACCTCATCATATGAACCTCATTCACCTTATTGTCCTCAAATGTTATCAATATGGACAGGTTTAACCTTTTACCACACAACGATGACTTTTAACGACCTTGAGAAAAAAGCCTTTAGAAATAGAAAACCTTGTGGGAAAAGGAGAAAATGCTGGTAACCAGCATTTTCTCCTTTTCCCACAATGTTTTCTACTCTTCCAAAAGCAAATTTCAATTTTTCAGTCACATTTATTTTGTCATCTGCACATGCTTTCAGTTTGGACAAGTCTAAAATTTTGTCGTTTGGTAAAGAGTTAAAGTTTTGTGTGGTAAGGGGTTATAAGGTCAACCTTTTACTTTTTCTGTCTATACTTTTCTCATTGACCATTCCACATTATGTCATTTATCAATGATTTACCTTTTACCGACCAATCCCAAGTTTTGACAATCTTGCAAAAGAAGGTTTTTCAATAACATCGTGGGGGAAAAAAGATAAAATGCTAGTTGTTACTTGGGCTGCGAAGTGGCATTTTCTCCTTTTCCCACAATGCTTTCTACCCTTTCTAAGTCCAATATCATTACTTGAACCAAGTTAAATGTGCTGTTTGCAACAACTCTTAATACGGATAGGTGTAAAATTTTGTCTTCTAGTACAGAATAAAGAAGTAAATATTCACCCAAATGAGTCTGCTTGTGAAGGTCCATTTGCAGGATTTATCAGCCTGTCTGTTTCTCTTGGTCCATCATTCTGGAAATATGTCCATAAAAAACAAAATGAGTCGTACAGTAAGTTGAGGAGCCAAGTTATGTGTGATTTATTGCAAGGTATACCACTGTGTATACCACATTTACCGAAGCCATGATGTCAACAATTTGCAAGAAGCATTGTGTGTGAGGTCGTGGGAATTTGATCTTGGGAAGTTGGCGCATTTGGGATGATTGTAAGGATTGTGACAAAATTTTTGACAGTAAAAAATTTTGCCATAATTGCCCCCGTTAATTTTAATATTAAGTTAACCTTGAAAGACTGTGATAGAACCTGGAGATCATAAAACAAGGTATTAATACAGCTTGGCAGACCTTAATGTGGCACATCAGACCTTGATAGTCCATTATACATGTAGATGATCTTGTCAAACTTGGAAACATAATTCATTAAGTTTTGCTACTTCATGCCTCATTAGAAATCTGCTAACATGTTGAGAATATTGCCCAGATAGTTTCCTTCAATTAACACTTCACCATAGTCTCATCCAACAGTAGTACGCCTTCTATTTCTTCCACTCCTATCTTCTATCCAGCCCTTTTCTGTACCTTGTCGTTGCTGACCACAAGCAAATATAAAGGTATACATAAAAAACTGCAAATTCAGCATCTTCTTCATCTTTTGGATGTGGAGCTTGGTTCTCTTTTGAATCTCTTGAGAGGATGGATGACATATATCTTCTGTTAATCCAGAATTGTGGGCGTGACAAACGTGATCAAATTGTTGACATCAGTCACAGCCGAGCTTAAAAGAACTTGATAGCTGATTGTAATGAACTAATATCAGAGAAAATGTCATGAAATTGTGGCATATCTTGACCAAAATTTGTTTATTTTTCGTAACAAATAGCTGAACCTTATAACAAGATGTATCATCGAATCATCTAAAATCACAATATATGGAAGTTCGCGAGCATTTTGTTTTTCTTGTTAGTCATGTGATACTGTCTCGATATCCAGGCTGATGATATCATAACGTTTATTAATATTGTTATCGTCTGCGAAAATTGCAGGAAAATGAGGTTAAGATAGTCAAATTGGCAAAGTTTAAAAACTCATTTTCAATACATTTCATTCCACTATGTCATTCCACTAACGCAAAAAGCCTCGCCATAAAAACTACAAATTATTTTAAGACAAAACCGCATTTGAAAAAAATTAACACTTCCGTCAGGATTTGCTGTTGATGGCTATCACATGACCATGTAAGCAAGGGATGTTTAAGGTCAGTCTATTTCTAAAATGGTGGTTTATTCTCACTTTCCATGAATATACCTGCATAAAAGAATGGGTTCTCTGTGTCAGATGTGTTACGCTCACATAAGTATTTTTGTGAATATTTGAAAATAAATGGACATGTCTTGTACACTTGATGGACATTAATTGTTAGATATGTACAGGCAAGTTGTTACGGGAGATCACTCCTTCCTTACTGCATAGCTTCCCCGTATAAAATCAATACCTGACAACTGCGTTAGCGAGAATTCTCTTTAGCTCAGTGGTTATGGTGTTGGTCTTTTAAACCTCGAAAAACAAGGATATAAATTTGTCCGCACGGGTTCGAATCCAGCCAGGTGCGGTTTGTATTTGAGCTATGCATTTGTTGCGAACTTTCATGTTCGTAAGATGGGGGCTCGACCGGGATTGGCCATTGAGCCATTTGTTGTCTAATTAATAGACTTACTGCCTAATTAGGCTTTCTGTCATCAAAATGATGACATTTAAGAGGGGATGTGTTACGGGAGATCACTCCTTCCTTACTGCATAGCTTCCCCGTATAAAATCAATACCTGACAACTGCGTCAAGGAGAATTCTCTTTAGCTCAGTGGTTATGGTGTTGGTCTTTTAAACCTCAAAAAACGAGGATATAAATTTGTCTGCACGGGTTCGAATCCCGCCAGGTGCAGTTTGCATTTGAGCTATGCATTTGTTGCGAACTTTCATGTTCGTAAGAAAGTGGGGTTTGATTTTGATCCCTGTAATTTAAGTTTGTAAACACCGAAGCTTAACACTGCAATTATCGGTGTGTCAAGGGTACTGATAACTGTAAATGTCTGTACTGAAACAAAGCTTACTGATACTGGGAGTGAGAGACAGGGCAAGAGGACACTTTTGTTGGCAAATTCAGTATGAGCATCAACATCAATACACAAAATTTCTGGTTTGCATCTCTAGTATAGGTATTTTTATTTCTGATGACATCCTTTAGCTAGTCTTTATTATCGCAGGTAAACCCGTTCAGTAACAGTCCATCACTTCCGACTTGAATTCTTGATCATTGATGTTGCCTTAGAAAACTCGACACAAGTCGGAAATTTCTTCGAAATCTTGCACAAGAGCAATGTGTCATCCAATAAAAATAGTAACAATAAAGCTGATAAATCAAGACAATCACTCACATCATAGTTTTTATTTTCTCCGTTAAAGCAACTTTCACAGCATCCCATCGTTGAAGCTGTCTATATTTTCATTTTTGTAAGCCGACATAAAAGTTGGTGTTAGTTATCTCCCTTATCTCATATGACCTTTAGTTATTTTAGTGAATGCTATTATTTTTTTTAACCTTTTAAACTTGTTCATACATTAGCCTCACGTATGAAAAATAACCCTTGTATACAAAATATTTTTTTTTTTACGTTAAAGAGAAATTTTATTTGTCTGTCACTGCTACACTTCAACATGGCTGCGCCCATGATGCGGAGCCGAAGATATTTCTGGAGATATTGCTGCAAAGTTTTGAAAGCAAACAAGATATCCTTTCGGAAATATCATGGAACTAGAAAAACGATTAGAGAAGTATTCGAGCATGACATTACAGCAGGCAAAAATTCAATTTCCTCTGAGGTTATCACATTCTGTATTTGTCCAAGCGATTCCTATCTTGTTTGCCCCCCCCCCCAAAAAAAAAAGGGTGGAAGAAGATTCGGACCGAAGAAGATTCGGCCCAATGAAAAAAGTTGAGAAGATTCGGACCCAAGAAAATTCGGCCCCACATAGGAGAAGATTAGGCCCAATTGAGAAGAAGATTCGGCCCAAATTTCAGATTATGTTCATTGTGTTGATATTGTTTTTTTCACTTAATGTTGCATAACAATGACAGATTCACTTTCAAATAACTTTAAAATCAATGCTTCTTATAATTTAGTCCTGACTCCATGTGACCTGTGACTAGTTCATGTTTTGAAAGATTCTCTATGTGGCATACACTACGAGAGCAGAGAGGAGCTTACCCTCGCTATGACCGGGTCCTTGATATGAACGTCAGTTTCAAAAATAGTAAACACTCCAAGTTCTTTTTTATAACAATATTCCGATATTGGCACTGGTCCATGTTCTTTCTGATCACCCCTCGTAATTGGATTTGTTCTTGAAAAGGTAGAAAATGTGAGAAAATGCTTGGAATAGCAATATCTCATTTTCTCAGCATGCTATCAGAAGCCTATTTCTTTAAAGTCTTTAAAACATGATGTAGTTTGGTAAAAGTGAGTTTAGCATAATACGGCAGAACAAAGGAATAAAGCCAGTCACATTTTTCAAATCATTGATAAGTTATAATTGCCAATGCATATATTGAAAACGAGGGAGGCTGTTGTCATTGTTGAAAACACCCGTTAAGCGTGATTATTGTATTATTAATTTGCACCAAATTAACCCAGTGCACATGTCCATTCTAGAAATAAGACCCTTATAAGGGCGATTTCAAACTTGCTTTTGTTTAGAATGTCTGATCAGCTAAAGATCAGAATTTAAGTTCTATGCAGTCTAATCTTGATCTACACTGGTTTAAATGGCAATTATAGTAGTTAAATGGGCTGAACCCTTCTCCAAACAACAAAATTTTAGACATGTCCAAAGTGACAGCATCTACAGACTACAAGTCGGATACGACTGTTCAGCTGTATCCTAAAAAGGCAAGAAAACGCTGTTGGAAAAGCAGAAAATTCTAGTTAACAGCATTTTCTTCTTTTTCCATAATGTTTTTATAAGGCTTCTTCCTCAGGGTAGGTAAAATTTGGGGTTGTGTGGTAAATCGTTAACTCTTTACCACACGACAAAATCTTAGACTTGTCCAAATTGAAAGCTTTTGCAGATGACAAAATAAAAGTGACTCAAAAACTGAAATTTATTTTTGAAAGGTTAGAAAACATTGTGGGAAAAGGAGAAAATGCTGGTTACCAGCATTTTCCCTTTTTCCCACAATGTTTTCTAAGGTCCTTTTACAGGGTCGTTAAAACTCGGGATTGTGTGGTAAAGGGTTAACAGGTTTGTATGTTTTTTTATTTTTACAGGGTTGGGTAAAATCTTTAAAGAAGCAAAAGCATTGTACATTTTTTCACATAAATGATGGAACAAGTGGCCAACATCTTCAAGTTATTGCAGATCCATGTTTATGCAGCAGGTGATTTTGTTTTTAGTTTGCTGACCTTTCACTTCACAATCCCAAGTTTTAATGACCTTGGGGAAGAAGACCTTGTTGACAACATTGTGGACAAAGAAAAAATACTGGTAATCAGCATTTTCTTCTTTTTCCACAGTGTTTTTTACTCTTCCAAATGTGAATTTCTTTTTTTTGAGTCAGAATTAGTCTGTTGTCTGCAAAAACTTCTAATTTGAACAAGTCTAAAGTTTTTTTTGTTTTGAGGTAGGTTTTCAAAAAGAGGACAATTCAGTTGAAAAATCTAGAAAAGTTTGGTCATGATTCTTATCACTTAACTCAGTAGCAAACAGCAAATGATAAAACTTGTCCAGATTCAAAGCATTTGAATTGCTAAAATGATGGAACTTGCCTCTAATAGAGTAAAAGTCATCATTGTAAAAGGAGAAATGCTGGTTACCAGTATTTTCTCCTTTTCACACAGTGTTTTCAAAATCTGTCTTTCTCATAGCTGCTTATGTGTGGTGAAAGGATAACTTTTGAGCAAGCAATAAAATTCTAGACTTGTCCAAATTGAGACCATTTGCAGATGACAGATTAAACGTAGCACAATAAATTATTTTTGTCTTTGAAAGGGTAGAAAAGATTGTGGAGAAAACACATTGGTCACTAAGATTTCCAACACTGTTTTTAAAAGGTTACTTTCTCAAGGTTCTTAAACCTGGAATTGAGGGGTAAAGGATAAGAGGTAATTTTAACTTCTTAGAAAAGTCTCTCAGGGTTTCTCTTGGGGGTAGGGGTTGTCATTTAACAACCCAACCCCCTCCCCCTCTTAATCATAAGTCTTTAGCAAACAAAAAATTTAAGACTGGATTGAAAGCATTGCAGACGACAATTTAGATATAAATCAAATGAAGGAACTTGTCTTTGATATGATAGAAAACATCGTGGGAAAAGGAGAAAATGCTGGTAACCAGCATTTTCTCCTTTTCCAACAATGTTTTCAAAAGTCTTTTTCCTCAGGGTCTTTTAAACTCAGATTTGTGTAGTAAATTGATTGATTGGTTCTATGATGTTTAACGCCATTTTCAACATTATTCCAGTTATATTACGGCAGCCAGTGCACCTATCCATGCTTTCCTGGAGTTTCTTTTACCAGTACTTAGCACAATATTCTCTCTCTCACATAACCATTGTAGAAACAAAGGTCAGCAGTGAGAAAGGAATGAATCCTGTCACAATGACTATCATCAATCCTCAGAAAGAAATTGGCCAAGCTGGGGATCGAACCAGCAACTCCCTGTTCTCAAGTCCTACAAGCTACTGACTGAGCCACAGGGGCTTGGCTTGTGTGGTAAAGGGTTAAATACAGGTAACAAATGGGTATCCATCAGATAGGCTTTAGTCACAAACTACAGATTTTTAATGATTTATATTACAAAGTACCCTTCATATCAGGGGGCTTGCTTAGCTCAGTGGCAAGATAGAATGATACAGGAGTCCCAAACTGGAGACCCTTGGTTCAGTCCTTACTCAGAATACGTTAAAAAAATACTTAAACATGCATCTTCACTCGTTTTCATCCATTTTTTTTTTTAATTGTTTTTTCCTTTATCTTTATGAAACTATAATCACTCTTGTATCTTCATGCCAAATATTGCTCCTGATGGTTGCAAGGTTGCACAGATAGAAAATGCATTTCATTCTATTGTGGCTAGCCATAGACATAACAACCACAGTTTCCAGTTTAAATTGAAGACAAATCCCTACAGTTTCTTAACCCCATACACCTTATATTTTTTTTTAATCTATGTTTACACAGCTGACTAGATTATAACACTGCTAAGTTTTAACAGCGTTTGTTTACTCTCTGACTGTAAAGATGTCTCTTTAAGTTTAAGCGCTGTCACTGTGATATAACTGAAACAATCTTAACCCTTTACCACAAAATCACAAATTTTTGAGACTCTCAGAAAGAAGCCTAAGTAAAACATGGTGGGAAATGAAGAAAGTGCTGTTTGTCTCCTTTTTCCACAATGTTTTCTACCGTATTAAACACAAATTCCATCATGTAGGCCACATTTCAATTGCCGGCTGCAGATGCTTTCAATTTGAGCCAGTCTACAATTTTGTCACTTGGTAAAGGGTTTACTGATTTTTTTTTTAATCTTTCGGAATAATGAGTTTATGTTTGGGTCTAATATTGTTAATTCAGAGGTCCTTGGTCTGAGCCTTACCCAGGGCAGTGGGTTTTTATAGGACTGTCCTTGGGCAAGACTCTTCAGAGCCCCAGCCAAGTAATAGGGAATTCCAGGAAATACATTGATAAGTGAACAGTCACCATGGTAGGATTTATCTTGAAAGCATGATCAATCAATCAATCAATCAATTAGATGTTCATAATAACTGCAATGAAAGATATAACCCTTTTTATTAAGATACAGATCATTTAAACTGTATCATAAATGAGTTACAGAAATTTTCACCTGATTATTTTCTCTCCAGTGATCTGGGCTATGGCTGCAGTGTGAGGGTAGAAGGAGAGATAGTGGAGAGCCCAGCTAGAGGCCAGTCTATAGAGCTGCAAGCAACAAAAGTACAAGTTATTGGAACCTGTGATGCTGGGGTAACACTTGCTATCATATTTAACAGATATGCTAAATCTACTTCTCTAGTGTCAGTCCATTTGTCTGTCTGTCCATCAATCCATCAATGTTTTCTGTTTCCATGATTGAACTCAAAACCTGTTTGACCTAGTACCCTTAAACTTTGTACAAGTGTTGCTCATGACCCAAGAAAGTGCCTTATCGGTTTTGGGGCTCATGGGTTGAAGTTCAAGGTCACAGGTGAACTTTGTTTTTAAAATTATTTCCGTTCTTTGATTCTGCTGCTTCAGTGACAAGGTGCCAGTGTGGGGTATTTGTTTGCTTTGCAACAGTTCCAGTTCAGTCAGCTTCATTTTGTCATCTGCAAATGCTTTGAATTTGGACAAGTCTAAAATTTTGTAATTTGGCAAAGAGTTAATAACATAGTGTCAGACTTGTCCATATTGAAACCATTTGAAGATTAGAACATAACCCTTAAGCTGCTAAGTGCGACTCACAGACCTTTTGCGGCCAGTATAGACCAAGATCAGACTGCACAGAATGTGCAGTCTGATCTTGGATCTACACTGTCCTATAAAGAGATATTATTCCCCAAAGCATGCCTTTGAAATAGCAATATTTGGGTTTTTACTATCGAATTGAAAATTTCATTTTAGTTTTTTAGCAGGATAAGGGTTAAATGTGATTCATCTGACAGAATTTGCTCACTGAAAGGTTTAAAAGACATTGTGGGAAAAGGAATTGATGCTGGTGACCAGTAGTTTCTCCATAGCTCAGAAAGTATGCATTATCTCATCTGTCAGGGTTGAATAAGCCAAGGTGGTTTTTTTTTTTCTCAAAGGCTAAAAATACGTTTCCTCTGCAAGATCTTCACTGTCCGCAAAAGCTTCTGGTATGGAAAGAGTTAATACTGTTTTAATTTTGTTTTATTTGTAGACATACCCACTACATTTTAAACAGAAGCCCAATATTTCCTTTGTGAGAACTGTTCCACACTTAAGACCAAGGACAGAATACAACCACAAGATGCTCAGAGTCCGAAATACAGCTTCAATGGCAGTCCATAATTTCTTTCAGGTTATTGTTAGATAAATTTCTATTCAAATTTTAGTTAATCTAATCAACATGCGTTAGTAGATTTATTGTAAATTTTGGTAAGTTATAATTTACCAGCTTTTTTTTCTGAACGTAAATTGAGCCATGCTCTGTGAAAAAGGGGTTCATTTTATATACAAAAAGTATTGACCCAGGTCAGCTTGCGCATTCCACGCAGGCTAACCTGGGCCAAAACTTTTTGCTTTGGGTAATTTTTTTGCATGTCAAAGGACCAGTGTACCTTATGAATCAGTCAGTTGTTAGACAAAATGGATTTTATGGATCCATAATTACGTAATGACTTGCTTGGTATCATGGAGCAAGGAGATGCATCAAGTCCCCTTTGACCAGAGCATGGCTCAAGTATTTATTTCACATAGATTTTGAAACAAGTGGGAGACAGGGATGTAAGGATAGAACATCAGCGTCTGACATCAAAGGTTCTGGGTTTGAATCTTGTGATGGGTCAGGACTACCCACATCATAGCTAAAGGGCTGTTTATGTTTTCTAGAAAGCAATCATCGAGAGTTATAAATCATAAGTAACCAAATTTAGATTTTTTTTTTACTCATAATTCAGTGCACAATTACATTTCTTACATGTAATGGCAACTAGTACTTGGACCGACCATACAATAATGTATTGTCATCGCCACAATAATTACCGTACATTTAAAAGTTGTGATTTTAATTTAAATGCATTTTAAAACCTGCATTTTTTACTTTTGGCCAATACAGGGCCTTGAAGTAAATGATTTCATGTGTCTATACCCAAGATAGTATTATACAAATGGAATAAATCTTTTAACCTGTTCAAGACACATTTCTGGCGATTAATGACCTGAAAGAGTAGGCTTTTTAAAAAAGTTACAGGAAAGGAGAAAAAGCTGGTAACCAGCATTTTCTCCTTTTCCACAATGTTTCCTACCCTATCAAAGACAGAAATCATTACTTTAGCAACATTTTGATTTGTCATCTGCAATTGCTTACAGTTTAGACCAATCCAAACTTTTGTCATTTGGTAAAGAATTAAACCTTTACTGCACAATGCCAACTTTCAACGACCCTGGAAAAGAAGCCTTTGGAAAGCATTGTGGGAAAAGGAGAAAATGCTGGTAACCAGCATTTTCTCCTTTTCCCACAATGCTTTCTACCAAATCAAGAAAAATTGCACCAATTTGAGCCACATTGAAATTTTCGTGTGCAAATGATTTCAATGTGGATTCTACCCGATGAAGAAAGATTCCCCCATTGAACCACATTGAAACTGTCATCTGCAAATGCTTTCAATTTGGACAAGGTTAAAATTTTGACAGCTGGAAAACGGTTAACCCTTTTAATTGGATTGACTTTTTTTAATGTTTCAGAATAATGACTTCATGTTTGTACATACACCTATAATAACATCTAGTAATTGTGAGGGGGCTGTAGAAATGTTTAGTTTACAGGTGAGACAGGTCTAGGTTAGTGAGGCTTTTTGTCAAGTGTTATTCTCTGATTTGTTTGTGTTATTTGTATTAAACTTCAACGCCGATTAAACTCTTTACCAAACGACCAAATTTTTAACTTGTCTGAATTGAAAGCACTTGCAGATGACAAAATAAACCTGACTCAAACATTAAAATTTGTTTACAGACAGATAGGAAACATTGTGGAAAAAGGAGAAAATGCTGGTTACCAGCATTTTCTCCTTTTGCCACAATGTTGTTAAAAAGCCTTCTTTGGCAGGGTCGTTAAAAGTCTGGATCTTGTGGTAAAGAGTTAAAAGCTCGATTCATATCATGGTGCTCATTGCACCTACGCACATGTCTTCTGGCTTTCTCACTTGAGTAACTGAGTACTTTTCTCACATGTAGTAGAAATAAGAGGCAAAAAATCGTGGGAAAGAAGATTGCCTCAACCTGATATTGAACCTGCATCCACAAGGTCATGAGCAAAGTCACCTAAGCACTGGACTCTCTGGCTGGGCGTTTTTGTTTGAAATTAAAAGTTAACCTTGAAGTCATTGTCATGCAACAGAATTTTAGACTAGTCCAAATTGAAACCATTTGCAGATAACGAATCAAATCTGACTCAAAAATTGGAATTTGTTTAGCGAAGGGTAGAAAACATTGTGGGAAAAAGATCCAAATGCTTTTAGGCTCACCATAGGTTCACAACCCTGATTGATAGTGTCTTTGAAAATGTTGTTTGAAAAGGAGAAAATTCAGGTAATCAGGTATTTCTCCTTTTTCTACAGTGTTTTCTACCTTTTTAAAAAAGAAAATTGTTTGGCAACACTTAATTTGTTATCTGCAATTGCTTTCAATTTGAACAAGTCTAGAATTTATCGTTTGGTAAAGAGGTAATAACAATTTTTAGACTAATTTATTAATTGTTGAATGCTAAGTTATGCCGAATCCTACAGAATGAAGTTTAAGGTTATTTGAAAACATTGTGTAAAATGGATCTATATCTCAAAATGAGCACTGTTACCTAATTTTCATTATATTTCAGGGTTGTTCCTGTGTTCAGTCATAGTCCCTAGATCATAAATGAGCCTACTCTGTGAAAAGGAGGCTTAATGCATTGCCATGATGCAGTTTAGCAAGCAAGGTGTCACTTATCTATGGGTCTATAAAATCTTTTCTGTCTAACAACTGGCTGAATCAGAGGTAGAACAGTCCTTTTACATACATGTCATACTGAATATTAACCAATTGCAAAATATTTCTGCCCAGGTCAGCGACACGCAGGGTGCGCCTTGCAGATTACACCTTCTTTTCAAAGAGTATGGCTCAACTTGTTTTCTGCTATTGTAACTACATCTACTCTGTCCCCTGAATATCTGATGTAGCCCATTGCATGCAAAAAGTCAGTAAAAAAACTGTCTTCCATTTAAGACAAATCCAGAGGCAAACATCACAGAACATGATACAAACGGAGCTGAAAAAAGAAAAGAAGTTCCAGTCTCAGAGGAGCATGCCAATTTATTCTTTCACCGCCCTGTTTATATGACTGTGTCAGGGCAGTTACATTTGGAAACAATGACAGGGTAATAAAACTGTAGCATTTTGATGTGAAAACATCCTATTGTACATTGAAATGGTAACATGATACAAGAATTATCGAGTGGGATTTTGCACGCATAAAGTCATCAGAGATGGCTCTCGACTTTTGGTTTTCCAATTTAGTCCTACATGTATATCTTTTGTAACTTTTAACAAGTTTTGGCATGATCTGTCAAACTTGGCATAAGAAACTACCTGTTTTAACCCTTTACCAAATGACAAATACCACTATTCTGACTTAGGAGCAACTACATACAAACATTTCGAAAGTGGTACAGATGAAGTGAAGTTCTTTGAAAAGGAGAAAATGCTGGTGACTAGCATTTTCTCCTTTTCACACAATGTTTTCAAAAGGACCTCTCCATCAGGGTAGTTAAAACTCAGGATTGTGTGATAAAGGGTGAAGCAGCTGTATTTAATAGAAGAGTAAAATGAGAAATATGTTGATTTGTCACTGTAGTTTCACAGGTATTAAACTATAAGGATTTATTAGTCTTATTTCATTTTTTTTTTTTTTTTTTTCATTTTTTTTGCCCGGCTGTCATAGAAGAAAATGTGTAGGTATTCTAATAGCCCTCATGTTGTCATCTGCCGTGTCGTCAGGCAAACACTTTGACATTTTTTAATATCTTTGTCTTTAATGAAGATTTTTAGTTCAGACTTGGACTAATTGTTTACTACTGAAAGGGCAATCCATAAAATAGGGACAGGTAATCATCAAAATATTTTTGATACAGTTTAGCCCCTTTTTTGACTTGGATTTTAAAATAAATTTACTTTTTATAATATCTCTGTCATTTCTAAAGATATTTAAGCATGCAGAAAAACTTACACATGTATAGAATTTTTCAGGAGCTGTCGAAAAGTTTATAACTTTGGTCCAACATTTCGAGCTGAGCCCTCTACAGGCATGCACCACTTGGCTGAATTCTATATGATAGAGGCAGAGCTGGCATTCACTGAAAATTTGGAATCTATTTTACAGGTCCTTTATAGTGATTTTCATAACCTTTTACCAAATGACAAAATTTCATATTGATCACAAATCAAAGCATTTGTAGACCACAAAGAAAATGAAATTCAAGTGATAGGATTTGTATCAGAAAGGGTTGAAAACATAGTGGAAAAAGGAGAAAATGCTGGTTACCAGCATTTTCTCCTTTTTCCACAATGTTTTCATAAGTCTTTTTCATTAGAGTTGTTAAAACTCAGGATTGTGTGGTAAAGGGTTAAACCTTTACCCTACCATCTTGTGCTTTAGCAACCGTTAGGAAGAGCATTTTAGAAATTATTGTGGAAAAAAGAGGAAATGCGGACAACAGGTATTTTCTCCTTTTCCCACAATGTCTTCTATCCTGTGAAAGATAATCCTGTAATGTGAGCCTCATTTAATTTTTTATCCAAAAGCACTTACAATTTGGATAAGAGTGAAATTCTTTTTCAGTTAACTCTTTCCCACGTGACAAATTCTAGACTTCTTTAGTTCGAAATAACTTCAGACAACACATTCAAATCTGGTACAAATGAGCTTAAGCTTTCTGATAAGGAAGAAAACATGGAGGGAAAAGGAAAAAATGCTGGTTACCTTCAGAAAGGGATTTTGAAAACATTAATGTTTTTTACCCCTTTGAATACAAATACTGTCAAATGAGCCATGTCTTATCTGTCATCTGCAAAAGTGTAGAATTTGGTGGTATGATAAAGGGATAACCAAGTACAGTGTACAGGTATTTGAGACCAGCAAGTATTTTATCATGAATTTCAGATATTAGGCCAGTGCACAGCAAGATTATAGAACTGATTTAACCTTTTACCACATGATCCCGACTTTTAACAACCCTGAGGAAGAAGGCTTTTGAAAACATTGTGGGAAAAGGAGAAAATGCTGGTAACCAGCATTTTCTCCTTTTCCCACAATGTTTTCTACCCTATCAAGAACACATTTCCTCATTTTAGCAACATTAAATTTGTCGTTTGCAAATGGCTTCAATTTGGACCAGTCTAAAATTTTGTTGTTTGGTAAAGAGTGAAGCATTTAGCACTCCTGAGATACATGTAGGTAATTAAATAACACATTAACAAATGGGAATTACTCAAATCAAGCAATTTCACCATTTATCACTATGTTTCATGCTTGAATAGATTTAATCTCAATTTTTGACAAAAGAATACTCATTTTCTGTGTATTCTATGAACTGATTTTGTTGAATAATTTCTACCTGTTGCCGCCTTGTAGTTGGTCATTTATTCTCTATTTTACCAATTTGTTCCGTCATATCACAACCTGTTTACTTAATAACATACAATGTTGGCAATTACCCTATATAAAACAGCCTGATGTTTTAACCACCTTGTCGAAAAAGCTTTTCAAAATACTGTCGGAAAAAAGACAATGCTGATAACCATCATTTCCTCCTTTCCCCACAAAATCATAGTCTGTGTTTTTTTGTCTTTCAATGACAAATCTCATCTACTGATCAACATTTTAACTTGTCTGCTAATGTTTTCATTTTGGTGGAAACAAAAATGTTTTTGTCTGCAATAGTGTTTTGTAATACCTAAGTCATATCAAATTAAGAATACACTATACTAACTTGAAGAAAACAAAGGACAATCAAACTAAGGTTTTAACTGTTTTTTTTATGTTGTTTTTTTAAAGCATGATGTCAACTTATCTTTATTTCTATAGGTTATGGAACACCTTGTCAAAGATGTAACAAGAGATGTTTTATCCAAGCATCCAGATGAATATGAATATTTTAAAAAGCAAGCTTCTGCTGATCATGAATCCGTTTTACAAAATCTCATGGACAAGGAGTTCATAAGGTATTTAAATGAATTGATGTGAATTTTCATGTTCAAGGTGACAGCGTCATAGTCATTAACTGCATTAGCAGGAAATTGTAACCACCCTTAGAAATATAGCTTGTGAAAGCATTTTCGGAAGTGGAGAAAATGCTGATATCCAGTGTTTTCTGCTTTTACCATCTTTTTAACCCTTTCACAGACAAATTCCATAATTTGAACTACATTCAATATTTGATTGGTGGCTTGGCTACAGGAGTGTTTGATTGCTACAATTACATACAAAAATAAAAGAAAATCCAGAACTTATCCATCTTGCACAGCCAGCCAGTTTACAGAGTTGTAGTGTTCTTATTCTGTTTATAAGCTATCTTGTGAAGCTGGATTTTCTCTTTTCTCCTAGAATGACATATACAGACGCTATAACGTTGTTGCAGAATGAAAATGGGGAATACCAAAAACAGTTGAAAGTGAGTGCTAACTCTCTATTACACATATTTTTAGCTTTGCTGTTTTTGAAGTAAACATAGAAGTATTGTCATAGCTTGTCATCATTGTCATCATGCAAAATCTTTGATGTTTTATAATATCTCTCTCACCACTGAAGATATTTACTTCAAACTCAGATTAGTTGTTAACTACTAAAAGGGGAATCTATAACAATATGGCAGGTGCTTTAAGCATAAAGAAATTTTTTACACTGTTATTACCTTTTTTTGACTTAGAATTTGCACTGAAAATCAGTCTAATACTGGAGAAAACTGCAGGGAAGCATTGGCACCTGCATGCAGTGCTCTTGTTTAAACTGTAGAATGGTTTAGGTTTGGTTCCAAACAACACAATATTAGACTCGTCTATATTGCAAGAAGTCAAAGACAACATATAAAGTGTTTCTGAATTGATAGGATTTGTGTTTGAAAGGGTAGAAACAGTATTGGACCAGGAGAAAATGTTGGCTACCAATATTTTCCTCTTTTCTCACAATAGTTTTAACCCTTTACCTCACAATCCAAAGTTTAAACAACACTGAGAAAGAACCCTTTTGAAAATAAGTGAGAAAAGGAGAAAATGCTGATAACCATCATTTTCTCCTTTCCAAACAATGTTTTCTTCCCCATGAAAGACAAATTCATCATTTGAGCCACGATGAAATTGTCTTTTTTCAAATACTTTCCATTTTGACAAGTCATCATTTTTGTCCTGTGGTAAAGAATTGAAAGCCTACTTTCTAAGGGTAATTGATTCTTTGGGTTGTCTGGTAAAGAGTAAACTCTGTAGAAAAAGAGGGTCATGACTCATGCCCATTACAAGCAATTGCTCCTCTGCCCACAATTTTTTCTATAAAATCAACTTTTATTAAAATTTTCTGTTTATTTTCATCACATAAACATGTATTATGAGCCTTACTCTGTGAAAAGGAAGTTTAATTCTAACATGACATGTGCATTTGGCTCTATAAACACAGTGCAACGAAAGTGTGGTAAAATCTACGTTATTCAATGTAGAGTGACAACATTCTATATAGAGTGACATCATTCTGTATAAAGTAAGTTATTCAATGGAATATAATCTGCATCCGCATTTTTACTCTAAGTATGAACTTGTTTGCCTTTCATTAACAGTTAGTCATGTTAGAATCAAAATAATCTTCTTTCTATCATGGTTTATCATTCAATAAACCGTGTTTTGAGTTATGAGGCGCAATGAATAAACCACTCGGGCTATCGCCCTCGTGGATTATTTATTGTGCCTCATAACTCACAACTGTGGTTTATTTAAGGAATGAAGAGAATTTTTTTGTTTTCATTGAGGTATGAAAAAAAAACCTAATCACACTGTAGGAAACGCGAAGCGGTTTCATACAAAAGTGTGATTAGGTTTTTTCTTCATACCTCCATGAAAACAAAAAAAAATTCTCTTCATTCCTTATAATTCAATATCACAGACAACAAATATGCACTTAAATAATACTAACTGCTCTTTTTGTGTAAATCCAACATTGCGTATTTATTTACTGTCCTTTTCATTGATATTTGAAAGCGCGGTAAAACTGCTCCTTCATGACGTCAAATGACGTAATTCATGACGTCATTACAGTATTGAACGTTTGCAGATTGAGTGGATTTATTATTAGAAGTTCAGTACACTAGAATTAAGTTGAAAATAAGATCGTTTAAACCCAGCAGAGTAACAATGAGTTTTCAGCTCTCGCTTTGAATTTACTGTTGGACTTTTTTTTCAGTATTCAGAAAAAAACAAATTCAGCTAGCAATTTAATCTTCGGACTCGATATAAAATCAGACCGAAAAAACATTATGAAATCTCGTATATACATGTTTGTTTACATTACTTTGACTGCAAAAGTAGTTCCGGCACTGCTAAATTTTTTTTTTTTCATGGAGCTATGAAAAAAATTTTTCAGCCAATCAGAACTCGCCAATGTTCATGAAAACTATTAATATTGAATTATTGAATGACAAACCACGATAGAAAGAAGATTATTTCTTATTTCATCTGCAAAAAATACCATCCCATGTCAGCCTGCACAGTCTGTACAGGCTGACATGGGTCAAAAGGTTTTACTATTTGTAAATTATCTGCATATTCTAGGACCATTCTACCTCTTAACAGGGATAATTGTAAAACAACATGGATTCTATGGATCCACAATAATGTGATGACTTGCTTGATATGATGTATCTCAGAGATGCATTAACCCTTTACCAAACAATCCCTGGTTTTAACGACCCAGAGGAAGAAGCCTTCTGAAAACATTGTGGGAAAAGGAAAAAATACTGGTAACCAGCATTTTCTCCTTTTCCCACAATGTTTTCTACTCTTTCAAAGTCAAGTTTCAATTTTTGAGTCACATTTATTTTGTCGTCTGCAAATGCTTTCAATTTGGATAAGTCTAAAATTTTGTTGTTTGGTAAAGAGTTAAACCCCTTTTTCCAGAGCATGGCTCAAATGTTGTGTTTAGATGTAAAGTAAGGGGAGAAAACTACTAGCATTTCCTCCTTTTCCAAAGCCCTCTTCCTCAGTTTCATGAAAATCAATATTTTTCAAAGCATTCTTTTGAAGATTAGGAGAGCATCATTTTTCAATGTTATAGAGAAAAGCAAAATTGTTTGTTACAAGCAGTTTCCTTTCCCACAAAGTCACCCAGTATATCAAAATGCAGAGGTATTACAAGTTGGATTTTACAAAAATGAGTCAAAGAAGTGAGAATGTGTACAAATCAAATAAGAGAAATATAAACAAATTATATACCGATTTGGATCTGAAAAGCTGATGGAATTGTCCACAATGAGTCTATTTTATGTCTGTCCATCATTGTCAAAGGGTTCAGTGTTTTATGTTCTTTTTGCCTGCTGCAGTTTATTAGCCTTTTCTTTCTAACTTTTTTATAACAGTGGGGCGATGACCTGAAAAAAGAGCATGAGAAGTTTTTAGTAAATGTTTTGGGAAACACACCTGTCTTTGTGACTGATTTTCCAAAAGAAATGAAGCCATTTTACTGTAGACAGAATGAAGACAACAGAACGGTAAAGTACATCTATTGTTCAGCATGAGCTGTGCTTAATTGTTCACCAATTAACTCTTTATCAAACAATAACATTTTAGATTTGGCCAAATTTAAAACATTTGCAGACAACAAATTCAATAGGGGTAAGCTGATGAGCTTTGATTTTGAAGGGGTAGAAAACATTGTGGGAAAAGGGAGAAAATGCTGGTTACCAGCATTTTCTCCTATTCCCACAATGTTTTCAAAAGGCTACTTTCTAATGGCCTTTAAAACTCAGGATTGTGAGGTAAAGGGTTAAATTGTTTTCTTTCTATATATGGATATGAAAAAAGACAACCTGATGCATATTGTTCTTCTGAAAAGATTGCAACCAAATTTTTTGAAACAAATGATGCTTAGCCCGCAGACCACTGTATGAATGAAATCGACCTGTGCAGTTAGGAAAAGCAGCTAGTGTAGTTCACATTCAAGATGGTCAAAGTATATTACATAGTCAGTGACAGCTGAAAAGTTAAAACCTTCAAGATTTTACTCTATCGATGACTGTCCCTTTACTTATTTATCTTTCTGAAGAAATTTTTAGCTCCACTGGCTAAAGGCCAGCAAGCTTTTGTCATGGCCTGGTGTCCGTCATGCCTGCGTCTGTCTGTGTGTTAACTTAAATTTCAAACATCTTCTCTGAAACTACCCATCCAGTTTTGCAGAAACTTTTAAGAAATTATCCCATTATGGTCCTCTAAAAATTCCTTCAAAGAATTTGATTCCATTGAAAACTTTGGTTGCCATGGCAACATAACTGAAAAATATTGAAAATCTTTAAAAATCTTCTTGTCTGAAACCATAAGGCCTAGGGCTATCCAATTTAGCATGTAGCTTCATCTTATAGACCTCTACCAAAATTCTTGAAATTATAGCCCTGGGGTTAAAATTGGCCCCATCCCGGGGATCCCAAGTTTAACATGGGCTTATGTAGTGACTTAAATCTATAAAATGATCAGGGAAAATAACTCCCATTAAAAGAGATACAAATTTTGTTAGTATTAACCTCCCTTGATTACAAAAAACTACATTATTGAATGATTGGTGTTAGGGTTCAAGATTTTTAGGATGGAAAATGTACAGTTTCAAGGGAGAGTTATTCTGATGCGAATAGTTATGCTGAGATGAGTAGAATATTTAATACATGTATAAAGTAAGGCTTCTATCAAGCGGTCTTTACTTTTCATGCTATTGAAAAAAAGTAGCATGTATTCCCTGACATTATCTTTTCATATGAAAAAGATATATCTTTTTTTTTTTTTTGGGGGGGGGGGGATTTTTCTCCCATGTAAGTTTGTCATGATACAGATGTTTTATGCTGTATTTCTCTGTCAGTGCAAATTACATGCATGATGTATTTATTTTACTATTTACAAAACGACAATTTCTTTGACTAGACCAAGTTAAAGCCATTGCAGACAACACATAAAATGTAGCTTATATCATGATTTCTGTCTTTAATAGGGCATGAAACATTGTGGGAAAAGGAGGAAATGCTGGTTGACATTTACTCCTTTTCCCACAATGTTTTAAAAAGCCTTCTCTTTCAGAGTCTTTAAAATGCGGGATTGTGTGGTAAAGGGTTGGAAGCCAGTGGAGCAATACAGGGCCATCATGGCCCTCTTGTTTACCTAGAAGTTGCAGAATGTGCCGACAAATTATGGAATAAATATTGGAAATTTTTACATTTATACAGGTTGCAGCTGTGGATCTACTTGTCCCTGGTGTTGGGGAACTATTCGGTGGAAGTTTAAGGGAAGAGAGATTTGATGTTCTAAAACCAGTGCTAGATAAACTCAGTTTTACTCAAGATTATGATTGGTATGTAACACCTTTTTTATCTCTCTTACCTCTCTTTTTTCAGTGTAATAAACACACTAAGAATTTTTATATCACATGCTTAAGATGAGCATTATGTGATGTAATATGTGACATTGTTTTATACAACTTTCAGATTTTGCTCATTGGAAATTCTCACATGTGCATGTATGGCTTTGCACATTTTGACCTAAGGTCCATGATATACAGTTATATCTTATATGGTAGTAAAAATCTTACAATAGTTGGCATTTTACAGAAAATCACCAGAGGCACCTTTAATATAATTTTTTCTATACTCTTAACCTGCTATATAAGTGAAATGAAACTTTGAAAGCTTTGAAGCCAATTGTAAGAGGCCGAGTTTTGCTATTCCAAGGGGTGTGGGGTGTGGCGAGGGGGCGCGAGAATATCGCCTTATCAGACAGGGAAGTTCTAAGATCAGACTTTATCTTGGTCTACTCTATCCGCTTAGCATTCTAAGGGTTCAACATTAAACAAGATTTATTGCAAATAGAAACTTACGTCAGATCCTACATGTATTTGATGATTTGAAATAGATATTTACTCTAATAGTCTCAGGGACCTAGGACATGCTTTTAACTTTGAATTAAACCATTGCAACCAAAATTGTACTTGTAGCTGCAATAGGGGCTTTAGGAAACAAAAAGGATCAAGGTCTGAGGACTGCACAGGCTGACCTGGGTTGATACTTTTTTCAGATGCATTCAACCCTCTTTTCAAAGAGCATTGCTCAAATGTTAGATCAATTGGAACTGTAAGCATTAAAAGAAATAAGTGAAACATGGCTGAATGAGAAAAGAACTTGGACCTGAAAAAAGAAGTTTGTAATATATAGTTTGACAGTAACAAGCACCAGGAAAATTACTACAACATAATATTCCGTCTTTATGTCACACCTTGAGGCTGACCTGGGTTGAAACTTTTTGCTATTTTGAAATTTTCTGCTTGTCAAAGGACAAGTTTACCCTGCAATTTAAATGGTTGTTAGACAAAATGGATTTTATGGATCTGTAATCATATGATGACCGTCTTGGTACAATGCATGGAGATGCATATAAAACCCTTTTGCCAGAGTATGGTTAAAGCAAGCAATGATTTTGATTCACCCTGAATGGTTTTGGTCCATACAGAAATGATGAAAATGTCTGAGGCCGTTAACTCAAAGTATTGCGAAGTGTATCTACCCAGTGTGGCTCATAACGTTTATTATATGGCTTGCAACACGCAAAAAGGGGCATTTGGACATTTGCGTAAAGTGTCGTCTCGGATCAGCCTGCGCAGTCCGCGCAGGCTAATCCAAGACAGCACTTTACAACTACATTAGATTTTGTGCTACAGTAGACTTGCGCAAAATAGAAAATTAGATAAAAATGGAAAGCGTCGTTGCGGATTAGCCTGTGTGGATTGCGCAGGCTGATCCGAGACGACACTTTACACAAATTTTCGAATGCCCCTTTTCGCGTGTTGCAGGCCATATAGTGCTTTAGTTGCTTTGATAAAGACTTTGATATGTTACTGTTTTAGGTACCTTGATCTGAGAAGATATGGTTCAGTGCCCCATGGCGGGTTTGGAATGGGATTTGAACGTTACCTGCAATGTTTATTGGGAATACAGAATATAAAAGACACAATTCCATTTCCTAGATGGGTTCACAACTGTTTATTATGATGGAGATTAATAGTATTATCAGAAAAAATAAAAGAATTTGCATTTAATATTTGAGTATTCTTTCATTCATATTTTCACTGTATTAAATTTTTCCTCAGCACCCAGCTTTTTACCTCAGCTATTTTCAAAGAAAACGTCGAGGTACTGCTATAGCCCTGCGTCGTCGTTGTCATGCAAAAAACTTTTGCATTTTATAATGTCTCAGTTATTACTGAAGATATTTTACTTCAAACTTGGACAAGCTGTAAACTACATATATTAAAGGAGGAACCTATACAACAAGGGCAGATAACCATCAAAGTTATTTTGACACAGTTATGTCGCTTTTTCAACTTAAATATACTGAAAATCTAGCAACAACAGCCTAGCATTAGCACCCACAGGCAGTGGTCTTATTTAGTCTGAGGTAGACTTTTTTTGCTATTCTTAACTATCTACCAAATGGCAAAATTTTAGACTGGTCCAAATTCAAAGCATTTGCTGATGATAAGTAGAATGATGCTCAAGTGATGCGATTTTTATCATAGAGAGTAGAAAACATTGTGCAAAAAGGAGTACCAGCATTTTCTCCTTTCCCACAATGTTTTAAGTGCCTTTTAACTCAAGGTTGTTTTAACTCGGGATTTTACGATAAATGGTTAAAAAATTGTGGCAATAGGAGAAATTGATCATTTTGAGCTATTTTTGCCTTTACCAATATTCTTTCACATGTATTTATGTATTTAACGGTTATCCATGTCTAATATTTTTTAAATTACAAGGATGCTTTCAGACTCGCCTGCTATAAATCTGTATCATGATGGGGTTCTGTGTGACTTTGTGGTTTAAATTAAGTAATCCAAGAGTCAGGGTTTGATACTTACATGTACCTTACGCACTGAGGTTTTCATGGAAATGTCAATGGGCAAGGCACGTCAGAGCCCAAACCCAAAAGCGGTAAACCACTGATAGACCTTAATAAATAAGCTTTCGCCATGATGTGACTGAAGAAATGTTGAAAGCAGCAAGTACTCAGGCTAGAGTTGGTGAGATTGAGACTGATACTAATCAACACTTTGCCCATGTTTAAACTACATGCTCTCGTGAGGATAAAAATCTGGCGCATGGGGAAAAGGGGGAGGGGGGCGAGGTGAATTTGCAGAAATATATACTAGATTTACTTCCCCTCTATTTTCGTGACCAATCCCTGTGCTTTAAACTGTTTGATTTTTAGCAGCTTTTACAGTGTCACAACTCAAATTTAAGCCCAGTGGAATATTTGTTTTATTTTTGTTTTTTTTTTCTTCCGAGCTTTGAGATTTTATTATATCTCTGTCATTACTGAACATATTTACTTCTAACTCAGACAAGTTGTTAACTATCAAGGCGGGAATCCATACTAGCATGGCAGTTAACCATCAAAATATTTTTGACCCAGTTATGCACCTTTTTCGAATTTCACTGAGAATCAATCTATTTCTATAAGCAGTCTAGCGTTGGCGCCAGCATGCGGTGCTCTTCTTTAAAGCTATTCATTATATCTGATGGCACCTTGTGCTTAGGTAATCAACTTAGAACAAGCACCTTCTACAAGTCGGCTACAGATTATTTTTTCCTTGAAAATTTAAGTTGAAAAAACGTGCATAATTCTATCAAAATATTTTGAGACTGACCCGCGCTTCGAGTAGGAGTTCTCCTTTTGATAATGAAGACGTAACTCAAAGAATAAAGTCCGTATCCTAGTTAATAACATAGTTATTAGGCATGTAGGAGTTTTTGCACGAAGACGCAGTCGACAGGGCTTTGGCAATATCTGGACCTTATCTCCAAAATCGGCGTGCCAAAACAATGAGCCATGCTCTGGGAAAATGGGGTTTGATGCATCTCCGTGATGCGAAGCAAGTCGTCACATAATTATTGATCAATAAATTCCATTTTGCCTATCAACCGGCTGAATACGGAGGTAGAATGGTCCTTTGACATACATGAAATTTACAAAAAGGAAAAAATTTCCAGCAAGGCTAACCTTGGTCGATACTTTTTGTAGATGCCCCATTTGCCAAAGTATGGCTCAAATGATACCTTAAATATAAGTGGAACACAGCAGTGCTGCAATACAGTATTAGTTGTATGGTCAGATGGCAGGGGACTTGGAAACTTGTTCACGGCTGTGGTGAATCATGTCGTCCCGAGCCGAAGGCGAGGTGGCGACATGATTCACGACAGCCATGAACAAGTTTCTAAGTCCCCTGCCACCTGGCCGTACAACTAATACCGTTATTATACTGCAACGTTTTACCATTCCAACGTGTATTAAGCGAAATTTACCTGTTTTTTGGTTTCAAAAATTGAGTACGCCGACGAAGTAGAATTTCCCTTCTGAAGGCCCCAATTCAATGAAAACTGACGTCACTGGGAACTGACATCACTGAAACCTTGGTAAAACGTGCAATTTGGTGCATAATCTTGATGTTAATCTTGATCGACGCCGCCATTTGGAATGTTGTGTTAAAAATGTAGTCATGTATACGGGGCTCCCGAAAGGGAAACTGCTTTCACGTTGGTTTTGCCAATGTACATGATATATATGTTCGGGGCAGATTATCCAATCAGATCACGAGAAATTTCTTTGCAGTATAATAATTGTTCTTTGGTCTCTCACATCAGAGATCCAGGGTCCTTTAAAGGGCGTTGTCGACTCGTACAACTACCCAAATCAGGACTCGAGTTTTTTTAGTGTAGTCATTCAGGAAACACGTCAAGTCTTTGATTGATTTGCATAGGTTGTAGCATTTCTTTCACAACTGATGTAAAGTAATAGGTTTAACCCCGTACCACACGACGAAACTTTAGACTTATTGAAATTGAAAGCATTTGCAGACGATAAAATAGATGTAACTCAATAAAATGGAATTTTTAGTTGGGAAGGGTAGAAAACATTGTAGGTAAAGGAGAAAATGCTGCTTACCAGCATTTTCTCCCTTTCCCACAATGTTTTCGAAAGGCTTCTTACATAGAATCGTTAATACTCGGTATTGTTTAGTAAAGGTTTAAACTTTATTTTCATGGACATACAAAATCGGTGAAGTTTAGCTCAACTAGCCAATGGGGTCTTTGCAACTGAGATATTACATAATTTTCTCATGATTTCACTTCGATATTAGATGTGCCGCTGAATTAATTCACAACAAGCATTTTTTTAATAACCCACAAGTTTTAACTGCTGTGTTTATGGCCTCTCACATTCACAGCTTCAAAGTCTTTCTATAAAGTATGGGGTCCTGCGTGGTCTAGTGGTAAAATGTAGGACTAATGGCCAGGAGGCCCCGGGTTCGAGCATCACTGGAAGCACTGGTTTTCTTGTGGGATTGTCCTTAGGCAAGACACTTCAGAGCCGCAGCCTTGTACTGGTGAAACCCAGGACATACATGAAAAAGCAAGCTATTGTTGTTATATGCCTGAAATAATGTTGAAAGCCGCGTAAAACATCATTCAATCAATCTATCACAAACTTTTCAAAACCTTTCTTTCTCTGGTTCGTTAAAACTCGGAATTGTTCGATAAAAGGTAAAACTTTGTTTTTATAAACAGACGAACCAGGAAAGTTTAGCTCAACTAGCCAGCCAGGTCTTTGCGACTCTAATATTACAGAATTAGTATTAATTTCACTTAAAAATTAGACTTGACGCTGAATTAATTCTCACTGCATTTTTTAATAACCAAAAAAAAAAACTTCTGGTTGTGTTTTGGCCTCTCTCCTAACAACTTCAAGGTGTCTGTATAGAGCCTGGGCTTCTGCGTGGTCCAGTGGAAGCCCTGGGTTTGAGCCTCACTGGAAGCACTAGTTTAATCGCGGGATCCTCCTTAGGCAAGAGACTTCAGAGCCCTAGTCTAGTACAATTGAAACCCATGCCTCAGCTATAGACATGCTTTGAAAAACTTTCAACCAAGTCGATCATTTAATCTGCATATGCTACGTTTACAGCATGTTCACGGCAGCCATGTCTCAGACAACAGTGGACAGAACATAATTGACGTGAAGCAATCGTGAAAGACCTTGGTTGCCATGGCTGCTGTGCCAGATTTTTTAACTATCAAAAAAAATGCCACGGCAGTCATGGTGCAGAGGAGAAACCGAACAAACCGTAGAGAAACGAGTTGATCGCAACGGAACTTATCAGCACGTAAAAAGACTTACAGGAGATTCGAGAGAGAGAGAGAGAGAGATGTCACAAATATGTAGTACAAGTCGGTACAAAAACAACTCAAACACAAGACAAATATATGCCAATAATATTGCTCCAACCTCTCTCTTTCATCTTTCTTGTCTTATTCTAGAACTGTTCAATACTTGACATCAATTAACCCATATTGGATTGAGATATCAATATATACATCTTATCAGTTGATATTAAACTGAGCGTCTTCTGTCAGATTAACCTTTATGCTGCTAAATAAATGAAATGAAACTTTCAAACTGAAAGTTAAAACCCAAATTTTGCTCTTTCGGAGAAAATATGTCTCCTTATCGGACTGTATAGATCCAAGATCAGACTGCACGATCTTGATCTACACTGTCCGCTAAAGGTCCTCGAGTCGCGCTTGGCAGTCTAAGGCTTAAATCGCGACTGCCTAATAATTTTGACGTCACACTCATTCAAATTAGTTTTGATGCAATTTCTAAAGGGACGTTTGAAAAATATTAAGAATATGAAAAATAAAAAAAAAGTAGCCTGATTTAACTATTGCCAAAAAAAAAAAACTCTTCTTTTGGCTAGTGGTTCATCTAAATCATATCAGACAAAGTAATTGATATCAAACTTTTGGAAAAAAAAACAATAGTGCATGGATGGAGTGCCTTCGTCTCATATCAGAGGGTCTTGGGTTCAGATCTGGTTACATCCATTCCAGCTTTGTACAGACATATTGCAGGGGGCACAGGACCTGTAGAGGACATTTCTTATAAAGAATGAAAGTGATCGCAAACTGGAGATACATGTATATAGGATCTGGCATCAACTTGCACTTGAGATAAAAAGATTTTAAACGAGTCTGGAATAATGTGTGTTGGAAATGTTAAAAAAGAAATCTGCTTACCATTATTTTCTCTTTTCTCACTGTGTTTATCCATTGGATCTTAAAAATTGTTTGCTTACTGATGAAAATGAGGCTATATGCAAGCAACAATGTACATAATATGTACAAATGGTGTTTTGTCACTAATTGCATGTACATACTTACGATTTTTTTTATTGCACATTCAACAGCCCCCTACCCCATACAACAATTATTATCGATCTGTTGCATTTTTTCTTGATTGTCTGTCAATTTGTTATAATGGAAATGCCAATAGTATCCTCTACTTAGTTCTCGGGTCACTTTCATTGACATTCTATCAGTCTGGCCACCAGGATTGATAAATCCTTGTGTATTAGCAACTTTAGATTGCTTTTGATTTATAAATCATCTGACAGTTAACTCTTTAATTCTTCACCAGACGAAATGTTTTCAGGCTTGTCCGTATTGTGACCATTTCCATAATGACAAGTGTGTTTGAAATAATGTTTTTTTTAACTTTTTTTTTTTTACTTTGAAAGGGGTAGAAAACTGGAGGGGGGGGGGTGAGAGAGAGAGAGAGAGGAGAAAAGGCTGGTAGCCAACATTTTTTCTTGCCCCACACACCCCAAGGTTTTAAAAGCCTTCTCACACAGTGTTGTGAAAATAAACCGTGGGATAGTTTTGCTAAAAGTTGGGATCTATGTACTCCATTACCACATACAGACGGTTTTTTTTTTATTGTCATCTCCCTGCAAACCACCTTTGAAAATGGCTAAAACAAAAATTGCTCATATTAAGCATTTTCTCTCTTTTGAGAGGTGGTGTAAATAAGTTTATTATACTGCAAAGAAATTTCTCGCGATCTGATTGGATAATATGACCTGCACACGTGTATACAGTCATGTACTATGGCAAAATCCACGTAAAAGCAGTTTCCCTTTAGGCATCCCCGTATGTACATGACTACACTTTCAGAACAGCATCCAAAATGGCGGCGTCGACCCATACGAGCCGCCCGCAAGACATTCTGAGTAGCCTGCACCATGTCATTTCTAGTTTCCCTTAATGGTTGTCATTTAAGCGTAAAGAATGGATTATTCTTTAAAATAAATGAATATATATTATTGTTTGTTGTCATTCTAAAACAAATACACGGGCTTGAAACGAGCTATTTCTTCGTCAGGTAATAAGCAAATTGTGAAGTGTCGAAACTCAGTCATGGTTACATTAAAAGAATAACCTAATGGTCGTTTTCAAGAGGTACCTAATGGTCGTTTACTTTTTGACAACAAATCATTAAAATGCACAGAACTTTACTTGCCTTGAAGTTGTTTAAATCCATGAAAATATGACGAATGTCTATCGCAGTGACATCATCAAGTTCATCCACCAAACTGCACGTTTTACCAAGGTTTCAGTGACGTAAGTTCTCAGTGACGTCAGTTTTCATTGAATTGGGACACTCAGAAGGGAAATTCTATGTCGTCAGCGCACTCAATTCGTGAGAACATAAAATGGGGAAATTGGCTGAATACACATTGGCATGGTAAAACATTGCAGTTTAATAAATTCGTTGTACGGTCAAGTGGCAGGGGATTTGGAAACTTGTTTACGGCCGTAGCGAATCATGTCGCCACCTCGCCTTCGGCTCGTGGCGACATGATTCGCGACAGCCGTGAACAAGTTTCCAAGTCTCCAGCCACCTGACCGTTCCACAAATAAAGTAAATATTTACTTACTTACTTATGTAGATAAAAGACAGTCAGTACAAAAACATTCTAAGTCTATCAGAATAACCTATCCTGTTTGATCATCTCCCCCTCCCCCCCCTCTCTCTCTCTCTACGGGTCTGTCTGTCTGTGTGCGTCTGTTTGTCTGTCTATCTGTGTCTGTCTTTCTGTCTGTCTGTCTTTCTGTCTTCTTTCTCTCCGTCTCTCTCTCGAAATGTGGGATTTTAGATTTCAACGTTTTCATTCCTTTCCTAAGTGTTGCTTGAATGAATAAGTTGAACCAGGTTAAATTGGAATCCAGTATAAAGTCACTGTCGTATAGGTTCCGGACAGTAAACAAGAAAGAGAAGAAAATAGTTTGTTATCGTTACAGAATTTAAAACCTAATTACCGTCATTTTGTCTCGTATATCTACATCCGCGTAATCGGATTATAGTTCCCCCACACGCGACGAGGCGCTTTTATCAGATGGTAAAGATTCTGACGAAGCATAAATGACTTGTTCTGTCAGTTAAATTAAATCTTAATTCCTCACGCTTGAAGAACTTAGAATCAAAAGTTTGTTGCGATCCCTACTTCTATCTGACATCATCCCTAGGATAGACACAGCATTTTGGTGAATAAAATTGATGATTTTACTGCCTTAAAAGCTTTGTCAAAAAATGATCCGTAAATAAAATGATGATAATAAAGCTCATGATAATAAAATCATCATCATCATAAACGTCATCATACTCATTGTCATAAAAAGGGGATCGTTATGCGGTAGTACATAAGTGCACATTAATTAGTGTACTTCAAAAATCAAATGGGAATGTTACCTTTCATCTAGTAATTCTGACAAAAACAATGAGATTAAAGAGCTGAATTTAGAAGTGATTTTACATGCAAAAAAAAAGCCAATGCGTTGTGTTAACCCTTTGGCTGCTAAGAGCGACTCAATGACCTTTTGCAGACGGTGTAGATTAAGATCAGACTGCATAGAACGATCTTGGAACTACAGTGTCCGATAGGGAGATATCTTTCCCCAAAAAATACCTTTGAAAAACCAAAATTTGGGTTTGTAGTATTGGCTTGGAAGTTTTCATTTCACTTATTTAGCAGGATAAGTGTAAACATGATGTGTATTTTTTACACGTTTTCATGTTTTCAATTTGATGAAATTAATAATACAATACAATAGTTTATTCAATACTAAGGCCACACGCCCATTATATACTACATATAACATCAGGAGAGTATAGTTGCATCCAGCAGAGATTACAGACTGGCATCACGACCAGCAATCTAGCTCTTCGATCTCAGTCTACACTCCCTACACTGTCCTATTTTGGAACCAGTCTTTGGAATAAGATCGCAGTTTCCAAATAAACATGTGTACAGACATAGCATTTTGCAGACAGAAGTACATATCATGGTTTTGCATGTTAGCAATAACAACAAATCTGGTGAAAAGTATAAAAAATCAATTGGTAGATAGAAATTGAAAAATATAAGAAGTGTTTTGGAGATGAATTTACTGCGAAGTATTTTCAATAAGCTCGTTTCGGTATTTAAATGCTTGAACCAAAAAATTGGCTATTCTTATTATTTCATCTCTTTTATTTGTGGATAGTATACTGTAAAAGGTAGCTGTGCTCCTATTTGTTAACCATCTTTGTTGAAATTTTATCCTCCTGAGATTATTTATGCAGGGCAGTCTTTGAAAAAGTGAACTTCATTTTCTATTACTGGAATGTTTTTAGTAAAGCATAAAGGGCAATATCTGAAATCTCTGTCAATAACCAAGTTGCCTCTCTTATAGACATGCTGCACCTGCAGCTTATTACATTTTCTTTGCATTCTCCATGTCCTGGGACTATTTGTAATGGGAACAAAATTAATTATTCGGACCAGTTGAATTCAAGTTTTCCTTTATTTCCTCAAGAAAAAGCCTGTTTCAGCTCTGTGAGTTGAACAAGCTGTGTTTTGTTCCCTCCATTTCTTGAGAAGGCTTTCCGAACTGCAAAATGTATTGTTATTCTCACTTTGTACCAACCTTGCACTGTATATGAGCCATGCTCTTCCATAAGAGGGCTTAATGCATGTCCGCGATACATGATAAAAAGCAAGCAATCACACGTATACTTATGCATCGTTAATAGCCATGTTTTTTAACAAATCAACTTAATCATGAGGTATACTGGGCCTTGGCCATACAGAAAACTAACCTTGACCAAAAGCGAAAAGTTTCGGCCCAGGTCAGCCTGCGCAGTCCGCGCAGGCTGACCTGGGTCGATACTTTTCGTAGATGCATTAAGCCCCCTTTTCACAGAGCGTGTCTCATATACTTTGTACCTTGTAACAAGGCTAAGTTTGAAGCACCTGAGATTGAAAATCTGAGTTTCATCTTCAACGTCTGAATGTTTTCGTGAGAGTTGATAACTAATGCGGAAATACTAAAAGCTAACTTAATGTTTAATTTGTAAAATCAGCTTTGAAGCGATTTTCCGCGATTTTTCGTAAACAATTTTAATGAATACCCCTTAATATGTACAAGCATGGGTCGAAACTTTTTGCATATGGTAAATTTTCTACGTATCCAAGGACTTTTCTACCTCATGATTTAGTTAGATGTTAGACAAAATGCATTTTATGGATCTATAATTTTGTGATGACGTGTTTGGTATAATGCTTTAAACCCCAGAGTATGGCGCATATACGATTTGAAGTTAATAGTAATTTTGACAGTAAAGTGCAGATATTTCCATCTCGATTTGGGGAAAAATGAATGGCTAAGCTTACCTTAATCAATCTGACAGAAGATAGTCTCTTCAATATGAAACTGATAAAATATTTATTGATACTGCGTCTCGTTATGGCGAGGTTAACTGGTGTCCTGAATGAATCCATTTACAGGGGAAATGAGGTTTAATTAGAGGGTAAGAAACCCGGAAATTAGTTTTTGTCCTCGAGCAATCGGCGTTATGGAGGGCAAGGGAGCGAGCACGATTGTATGCATGCTCATCAGTGATAAATACTAGTAAAAGCTCGGCCGGGTAGCTCAGTGGTTAGCGTATCTGACTCACGACCTTCTGGCTGTGGGCTCGATACCCGGTTGCGGCAAACCTTCTTTCCGGCAATTTTTTGCCTCTTATCTCTGATGCATGTGAAAAAAGTAGTCAGTGGCTTGGAAAGAAATTTGCCAGGACCAGGAAACACATGAATACGTCGCCGTGATATGACCTAAGCTGTCAAAATGGCGTTAAACTTCAATTCAATTCAAACATACAAACAAACAAACAAAAATAAAAAAAAAAGATAAAGTTTTTCTTGATATATTTAATGAATCTGCGTTTATGATTTTCCAATTCACCGTTATTTGTAAAAGCGTTATTATAGGACAAATTTCATTCAAGAAGCCAAAGCTGATTGTTAGAAAATATTCTTGATCTAAATAATCTCGTAGTTATATGGGATACACTTTGTTAACCCTTTCTCTAGATTCTTCCAAATTCGAAATATCTACAGCTGACATATTCAAAATTGGTGTAAATGAGCTTAAGTTCTATGATAGGGTAGAAAACATTGTGGAAAAAGAAGAAAATGCTGGTTGCCAGCATTTTCTCCTTTTCCCACATTGTTTTCAACAGCATTCCTGCCCAAGGGTCGGTAAAGGTCTAGATTGTGTGGTAAAGGGTTAAATACGTCTTCAATACTAGCGTATTATCTAGTATATATCACCAACTCTTTATTCATTTCTATCGATCCAACTCTTCTAATGATCGACTATAACTTATATGCTATCAGGTCGATATTTCAGAATCTATTTGCTCGACATTACTAATGTATTTTACACGACATTTTGCCGATTTATTGTATTCAGGGCCTGTGTTCACAACCCCCCCCCCCCCCCAAAATGCATTTTCAGTCTCATTCCAGAATTCTCTAGTGTTTTAGAGAGCCAAGTCCGGTGCTTCAGCCAGTTACATTCAGAATGTAGCTGATTCGAATCCCCCGCTTGATCAATTTCTTTCTGAGGACTGATGATAGTTAATTCGACAGGATTCATTCCTCTCTAACTGCTGATCATTGTTTTGTCAACAGTTATTTTGGAAAACAGCAAATGGCTTTAATATCATCAACATCGACTTCAACTGTAGTTGGAATCTAACTTTTGCGCTCAAAAATGCGTCAAATATATTTGAGCCATGTTCTGGCAAACGAGGGTTTAATGCATCTACGTGATGCATAATACCAAGCAAGTCATTACATAATTCTGGATCCATAAAATCCACTTTGTCTGAAAATAGGTTGAATCCTGTGGTAGAATGGTTCTTGGACGACGCCGAGAATTTACGAGTGCAAAAAGTATCGACCCATGTCAGCCTGCGCGGAGTGCGCAGGCTGACATGGGTCGATATTTTTTGCAGATCTATTAAACTGCCTTTTCACAGAGCATGGCCCATTAAGTTGACTTAAGAAAACAATTCTACAACAGTCAAATAACAAAGACGAGATCCCATTTACAATCCAATGCCAAATGGCAATATCGTATTAAGTTATATTCAGTTATCTAAATTTCCTTGTAGCACGAGCCAATGATATATTTGATGTGAATCATCTCACTCTGTTTGACCTTCATTGATGTCTTCCTCAAGTTTTGGCAGGACCGATTTTTTAGGAAAAGAGATTACACGCCTATTTATCTGCTAAAGAATACGTCTCGTCTTTCAAAGGTTTACAGATATTTAAGTTTTTATTTGCTACAAAGGACGCAGTACCCATATTACAACCATGACACATAATTATCTAATTTTCTAATTATACACAATCAAACTCCCAATGAAATCGCTTAAATATTACCATGTGAGTACAAAATATCCCAATCCATATTTGAATCTATAGAGTCCGAAATATGGATTTTTCAAAAAGGCACAAGAATCCAGGAATATGGATTTTTCAAAATGAGTATAGTCCTGAAAATCGATATGTTATCAGAAGTGTGTTCTACCGAAATCCGTTGTTATAAAAGCACCATTATTTGCTTAAAAAAAGAAAAACCCTATTTTGTTTTCTTTCAATTCTTTTTAATAGAATGGCCGAAATATTTCTTGTTTTAAAGTCAACATGTAGATCTGTGAAAGAAAGGGGCTAGTTTTAAGATTCATTTAACACTCAGTAACAGATTGTTATCTAAACACTAAATTTTACTATTTCAAAGGTATTGGGGGGGGGGGGGATATGTCCTTATCGGACAGTGTAGGTCAAAGATCAGACTGCATGTTCTGTGCAGTCTGATCTTGATCTACACGGTCCGCCAAAGGTCAGTGAGTCGCGCTTAGCAGCCTAAGGGTTAACATCTGCACGGTTTAATTTTGGTCGCAATTGGGACTTTACCGAGGACGAATGCCACCGTAAAGGTAACAAATCGTTGTCTTACTTTGGACGAACGAACTGTCCGAATTGCGTTCATGTAACAAACCCGCTACGTATGGGTTTTTTTGTAGGCATACATTTCAAAATTTCGAGCATACATTTCCGACGCGCAGAGAGAAGAACGACGAATGCGAACATACCTTGAAGAACTTAAATCGAACTGAAGACGATACTTTGTAAGCTAACGACCGAATGCCAGCAAATACCGACATCTACATGTACAGACTATGTCATACGATGTATAGAGTAAAGGTGCCTTAAACCTGGGTTCCAAATCAAGGACCTGTCTGCTTTTTATTTGACATCAAAGAACATTTTTTCTGTATAGCTTATTTCCATCACAGATTTTATGGCGCTTTATGTGTAGGTCTATGGGAATAGAGGGGAAGCAATGAATAGATCTCTTAATAAAGGTTTACTTTTTCGATTACTTGCAATATCCTGTCAAATAGTTATTTTGATTGATGGGCAGTTTTCATCCAAAATCTTATGGCTAACAAAAATATACCTTTTTCGAACCGTTGCTCTCTTTCTGTCGATTTTGGTCTAACTCGATCAGCTAAACTGAATTACTGCTCAGCGATGAATACTACCAGCAGCAAAATTCACTTTAAAATACGATATCAACTATCTTTGTTTTATGTAGTACAACTCGGTCTGGATTTCCAGTCCAAAACCATAACACGAAAGGATGGAAGTACTACTTCTTGTAATTTTCTTTTATGTTTTTACATGAAATTGTCCAGTCCAAAACCATAACACGAAAGGATGGATGTACTACTTCTTGTAATTTTCTTTTATGTTTTTACATGAAATTGTCCAGTCCAAAACCATAACACGAAAGGATGGATGTACTACTTCTTGTAATTTTCTTTTATGTTTTTACATGAAATTGTCCAGTCCAAAACCATACCACGAACGGATGGAGATATGATCTTTTGTAATTCTCTTTCTTTTTTTTTTTTAACATGAAATTAAAATTTGAAATTTCATGTAAGACACTTAAAAATATCGCCTATATACTAGTAACTTTTCTTTGCAGGCATTAAGAAACTGGACGGTTAAATCCAGCCAAAGGTGCATTTTTTTGCATTTAAATACTGTTGTATGCCCGCTTTGCAATCGGTAATCCCTCCAATTTTTATGATCTATTTGAATAAGATCCCACTTAATCAAAGCGGGTCATTAACTATGTGACATTTGCAACCACAAGCCATTTCAAAGTTCTGTCGCGAAATCTAGAGACAGCTTCAGAGGTAAAGTATCTTTCAACCCTAAACCTGCTAATTAAGTCAAATCAAACTTTCAAGCCGATATTAAAAACCCGAATTTTGATATCTCAAGGGTGCTTTTCGGAGGATGAATAACTCCTTATCGGATAGTGTAGATCCAAGATCAGACTGCACGTTTTGTGCATTCTGATCTTGATCTACACTGTCCGCAAAAAAGTCATTAGGTCGCCCTGATCAGCGTCAGGGTTAAAGGAAATACAATTGATTTCCCCCCTCCCCATTTTTTCCCCTTAGTTTGCCTTTTTCTTTCTTACTCATTTTATGGTTTGCAGACAGTTGTCTCACTCGATTAAGTCATGGAATATATTTCAAGTTGAGTGTACTATTATGAAATTTTGAATAGCCTCTTAACCGTTAGGCTGTTTAGCGCGACTAAAGGACCTGTTGCGGACAGTGTAGATTAAGATCAGACTACACAGAAAGTGCAGTCTGATCTTGGATCTACTCTGTCCGATAAAGAGAAATCTTTTTCAAAAAAGATAGCTTTGAAATTGCAACATTTTGGTTTTTACTATCGGCTTGAAAATTTCATGTCACTTATTTAGCAGGTTTAGGGTTAACCCTTAACCATACGATTACCACTTTTAACGACCCTTAGAAAGCAAGCTTTCTCAAAAGTTCGTGGAAAAAGGAGCAAATGCTGGTAACCAGCAACCCATTCCCAAATCAAAATATCAATTTCTGAGTCACATATATTTTGTCGTCTGCAAACGCTTTAAAACTGGACAAGTCTGAAATTCTGTCGTTTGGTAAAGAGTGAACGTCAGTGGTCGTTTATCAGATGATGACCACTGTATCTGTTTATTTACTTTTGAAATTCAAATATAACTTCTCTGTATATACAAGTGAGCCCTTCAGCTATTGCTCGCTTTTCAACAGAGTAAAGACAAAAATATTCTCCGAATTCTGTGAAACATGATAGTAATTGCAACACTTTTTAAAACATTGAAAACTGTGAACTTGCCCATGTTTTGCAAAGACCACAAAATTCAAATTTCCCCTTTTTCAGTTCCCATCTGTCTAAGATTGTCAAGTAATTGAAATCAAGTCTAGGCGGCAGCTGGCGATCTCTTACAAACAATTGGAGTCAATTACTTCGAGCTTGAGGGATTAAGATTTAATTTATCTGACAGAGAAAGTCATTTATGTGCTCATTAAAAGCTTAGAAGACTACCATACGATTTGTAGAGGAGTAATAATTTGATAATACGAGTGTATATAATACTACATATGTTAGTAATTAAGTTTTAACCAAGTTTTATTGTAGTTTAATGACAAATCTTTTTTCCTGAATAATTACTTTGTCTAACACATTTTATCCCTCATTTTCCACGGGACCCCGTTCCTGTCACATTAAGAGCCACCTTTGCACACACTGCAGCAAAAATGATCATCGCGGCGTTGACCTGGTAGAAGACATATGAGTACATGGCACACCCTAGATTTAACGATTCAACAGCCTTTCTGCATATATAGCATTCGCCCACTGTTTTATTTCAAATATCTGACAAATAGATTTTACTTCAAGGTAATGTTCAATGTCCATAAAAGGCAATGGAGCTGTGTTCGTTATTCTATGAAATAATCATTTGTTCAGTTATCTGTCTGGCGAAAAACAAAAGAAAAATCACATAGCTGAATGACAGAAACAACAACAACATAAATAGATAAAATAAAAACGTAAAACTACGACATCAACAACACTAAGGACTTTGTGGTCTACTACAGGCGCTTTTTGTTGACAGGAATATTACACCGCTTATACTGTATTTAAACCCAGGGCACCAACTCAACTACCATTCTTGGTTTCATTTGTACTTTTATTCTAAGTTGAGAAAGTAACAAAATTTGGTTCAGCCAATTAGAAATTGTGTTACTTTCAAATTAAGATTGTAAGACTAGGAAGATTCGTAATCTTTGTTGGTCGATACGGACCCGTTATATGGGTTGCAACACGCGAAAAGGGGCATTCGGACATTTGCGTAAAGTGCCGTCTCGGATTAGCCTGCGCGGACTGCCCAGGCTGATCCGAGACGACACTGTACGCATATGTCCGAATGCCCCTTTTGCACGTGTTGCAACCCAATTGTTATAGAGGTATCAAAAGTGCAGTGAAAAGTAAGGTTTACCGCAAGCTGAATAAGGACATTAACACTCAGGTTTGAACCAGTAAAGCAATGGCATCAAATCTAGTTGCAGCTGGTTATCCAGTAGCCAACCTGAAATCGTTGCTATACAAACCTTGACAAATCAGACGTTACGCTGGTACATTCATTTTGCATTCATTTTGATATCAATTGCTGCATTAAGTACCGTTTTGATCAGTGTTTATTGAGACGATACGAAACATACAAAGTGAACATGCACTGCAAATTTTTCATTTGTGTTGTCAACAATATGTTACAAGATTTACAGGAAATGGCCTAGAACCCGAATCCCGGCCTAAACTAAGAAAAAGCACGTCTGACAGTTTCCAGTTTTATTTTGAAAAAAGTAAGTGATTACCAAAACTTCATTTTACTTTTCCCATTTCAAAATTTGCCATGACGGACAATAAAAGTCCAAATCACCAAGGGTCACTTTGACGATGAGAAATCAATCCAATAATGATGTTCTTTTTTACACGAGTATCTCTACAAAGTTCATTTCAGTGATTGCTTTCCAATGTCCCAAGGACCTATCCGATAGTGTAGAACTCCGATAAAGGAAGCACTGAAGGGTCCCTACAGGATATCGGAATCTACAATTGTTACAGATTATCTAGGGAAACATGCGTTTGTAACACACACATTCAATGATAGCACGTGGTACGGTATGGTGTGGTGATTGTCTTTTTCGTCGAGCTAATTACTTTGATTACGCTTTCTCTAAATGGAGTTTCTTTATATATTAGGTTTGCTCTGTAAAAAAAAGGGGGTTGAATGCGTTTGGAAAAAATTATCAACCTAGGTCAGCCTGCGCAGGCTGACTTGGATGGAACCTTTCTGCTATTTGTCAATTTTCTGCAAGTCTAAGGATCATTTTTTTCTAATGATTCAGTAGGTTGATAAACAAAATAGATTTTATAAATCCATAATTATGTGATAAATCGCTTGGTATAATGCATCGCGGAGATTTCTTAAACCCCTTTTTTCCAGGTGGATCTCTTTTTAAAATCAATGACTTGTGAATAATTTCAAAGAAAACATAAAAGGATTATAATGATTGCTTTATGAGGAAAAAAAACAAATAGACGCTCGGAACGATTTTTTTTTTCCGATGTTTTCATAGACGTACACCATGCATTGGCGCCATTTTTGTGTATTTCCAAGCGTATCAATCACATATCACTTGAAGTATCGGTATAAAATACTTGGATAAAAAGGATTATTATGATGCTATGACATTGGGTTTATTTTCTGAGAATTAACACCTGTATGAGTAACTATATTAACACGTCTAACGATGCAATCTTTGTAATATCTAGTGTGCATTCATAAAAACTGAGATCACCATAATGACGGATCTTCTTCCACGCCATTTCAGTTTTTCGCTGTCGCTTCGAACTAACCGTATACGGACTTTTTTTTTTTTAAGTTTAAAAGTAGATTTTTTCTAAATTTAACTTACAGATTTGGTCATAGTTTAGCATCAGATAGCGGATGGTGTAGACTGCGTGTTCTGTGCAGTCCAATCTTGATCTTAGACACCATCAAAAGCTATAATTAGAATCGTCATCGGCAGTGAAAGAGTCGTTTCATCCCATGTTTCACTATTATTATTACTGTTATATTTATTGTTGTTTTATTATTTCTCAGAAATGAGCATCAGTGTCAAACAAAGCTCACTTGCGATTTTTCATATGCAGCTTGAATGATAATAATAATGAAATAATAGTAATGATTATGATAATGATGATGATGCTGATGATGATGAATAACTATTCTAACGAACTAATATTCTCTTTCTTAAAGGCAAAAACTTTGAAGGTGGAACACTGAAACAAAGCGAGAACGGAAATTACAGTCTAAGATTACCTAAACTAATGAGTGGTTTTGTCAAAAGACTAATTAAACCTATTGATTTTATACTCAAAAGCAAGAAAGGTGATTGGCAGAAAAAACAAAAGGTAAGGCTGGTTGGGTACATATGAACGGTATTGTTTTATTGCTGTATCGTTAAAAAATTCTAAATTACAATCGTTCAAGAACTTTGTAAATTTCGAAGTAACGGGATTTCTCATTGATTTAGCAAAGGCAAATCAGAAATTGTGTCATGTTCTAAATTGAGAACCAGACTTGAATTTCATTTAGATTTGTTAGTAAATGAGGGGATTTATATAGATGAACCATGCTCTTTGAAAAGGGGCTTAATGCACCTGCAAAAAATATCGATTCAGGTCAGCCTGCGTCGAAAGTTTTTGCTTTTGGCCAATTCTCTGCATTTCTAAGGACCATTCTACCATAGTTGTAAGACAAAATGTATTTTTAGGATCCATGATTATGTGATGACTTGCGTGGTACAATGCATTACGGAGATGAATTCAATCCCCTTTTTGCAGGAGCAAGTCTCAGATCATTTGCCTGATAATCAAAAACGCTCATATTCCGAGAACGATTCTATTTCTGTTTTACTGCGTGACTCGGAACTATTTGTTTTGGAAAGAGTTCCGAAAATGTAAATGACTGACAAAAAGGGAGTTAAATTAAACAGCATTATTGAGTGAGGTGAGTGTTTGTAATCCAATTGTGTGGTTAACAGAGATAAACGAAGGTGAGCTGACGGACATATAAAATATTCACAAGCAATTTTACGGCATTCCTCCATGTACATGTACTCTCTTGATCCTTTATGTTGCTAAAAGAGAAGGAATGGATAATGTATGCTTGTAACTCTTTCGCTGCAAAGTAAATGAGTCATGCACTGGCAAAAAGGGGGAGGGGGGTGTAATGCATCTTTATGATGTCTTATACCTAGCAAGTCATCATGTAATTATGGATCCATAAAATTAATTTTGTCTAACAACTGGCTGAATCATGCGATATAATGGTACTTGGACATATAGAAAATTCACCAGAGCAAAAGGTTTTGACACAGGTCAGCCTGCGCGGACTGCGCAGGCTGACCTGTGTCAATACCTTTTGCAGACAATTTAAACCCTCTTTTGACAGAGCGAGACTGAAATGCATATGACTTTTTCGATGTCTAAATGTTGATTTTAAATGCAATTAAAGATATTTTTTGGTCGTAGATCAGTTTTAGTTAACCGGGCGATGTAGATTAAATATCGGACTCTACATTTTGTGCAGTCTGATCATTATCTTCCACTTCTGCATGCGCTTTTTAAGTCGTCATTGGCAGTGAAAGAGTTCAGAAAACAAAGATTTTGCAATCCACCAACCATTCTTTACAATATTCTTTGTCTTATTGTCACCAATTTTCTAAATTTGAAAGTAACACAACTTCTGATTGGCTAAACCAAATGGTTTAGCCAATCAGAAGTTGTGTTACTTTCTAAATCCAGAATAAGACCAAGAATGAAGTTAAGAATTGTCGGTGAATACGGGCCCAGTTCATATATGTAGAGAATACCGCACAGTGTAGATTCAAGATCAAATTTTACTCTCTGTGCATACATTCTGGATCTTGATTTACAATGTCCGCAATAAAGCCAAAGGTATGTTTCCAAAATCACAGAGGCTTTAAGTCTCCTCTTAGGTCTACCACGATACCAGTCATATATTCTACTCTAAGGATTAGGATTTACCATAAGAAAGTGTGTTTAATTTTTGTCCGATTATAAAGATTGTATATCATTTAAATAATATTCGTCAGACATACAACCCTACTGTTGCTGTTTGACATATATATATGAACCATGCTCTGTGAAAAGGGACTTAATGCATCTTCAAAAAGTATCGACCTAGGTCAGCCTGCGCAGTCCGCGCAGGCTGACCGAAGTCGAAACTTTTTGCTAAAGGTAAATCAATTGCATGTCAAAGGACCTGCCCACCAGATCATTCAGCCGTTTATTAGTCAAAATGGTTTTCATAGTTCCATAATTATGTGATGACTTGCTTGGTATAATGCACCACGGAGATACATTAAGCCCCCCTTTGCGAGAGCATGGCTCATACGGTAATTCGATTGAAGCATCAAATTCGAGTTGCCAGTCATTTAATAACGCGGTATTGTAGTACTCGTATAACTATGCATATGATACTACTGTATTTAAATAACTTTCTTAGCCAAAACAAAAGTATGGTCTATTCTTTTTAAATGTAATCTAAAAACATGCAGTAAAGCTTGAACGGTTACCTTTGTATGGACGAGAGAAGACCAATTTTAGACTAGACGACTTTGTCGGCATCATGTTTGTCTGGCTTACTTGCCAAAGACGTCAGATATCGAAAACATTGCAGGGCTAAGCATTTAAAGGTTTCAAGGTTTCTGATCCAAGACATAAAAAATTTAATTTTGAAAAAAAGTGTCGTTAAATACAGTTTCACAATGCATTAAAATGCAGAAAAGCAGACCTGGAAAAACACTAAATGACTATTTTCCTTTGAGATCAGTTTGAGTGCTTACGAATAACCAGTTAAAAGTTGCTACAGGCATACCATTTATGCTTAGTGAAGACTTTCAGACTGTTTGTCATGTTTATAGCAGTGAAATGAACTTTGAAATGAAATTGGAAAAGGAATTAACGTGTAACTTATAATTAGGATTTGACACAAAACGATGTTCATTTACGTTTCGTGAGACATCTTCTGAAGGAACAAAATAGCTGTGACTAATACGTGTGATAAAACTGTCTGTGAACAATTCTTGACGATACAGTATTTGTGAAAGCATGATGAGACGGCTGGGTATCACCGAAAATATTCTTACGGTTTACGTTATCTGTTGGCGACTTGTAGCAGGTAGGTCTTTAATAATTGATATTTTGAAATGAGATATGCTCTGTGAAATGGGGATTTAATGCATCTGCAAAAAGTATCGACCCAGGTCAGCCTGCGCTGTCCGCGCAGGCTGACCTCCGTCGAAACTTTTTGCTCTTTGTCAATTTTCTACAGTGCAAATGATCAGTTTACCTCAGGATTCAGTCGGTCGTCACACAAAACGGATTTTATGGATCCACAATTATATGATGACTTATTTGGTATAATACATCACGGATGCTTTAAATCCCCTTTTGCCAGAGCATGGCTCAATTATAGCTTCTAATTCGTTATACTGGCGTTTGCTTATAATTAAATGAAGAGGAAGGGCGCAGTAAACAGAATACGACTGGAAGAAAAACAAAAACCAACGGTGCTCTGAAAAGATTGGGCTTAATGCATGTTCGTTATGTACCAAAGCGAGCAAGTCATCATGTACTTATAGATCAATAAAATCCATTTTGTCAGACAAATGACTTAATCATGAGGTAGAATAGTCCTCGGGCATGCAGAACATTTACAACTAGAAAAATAGTTTCGACCCATGTCAGCCTGCGCGGACAGCGCAGTCTGACTTGGGTCGAAACTTTTTTCACACGCATTGAAACCCCTTTCCACAGAGCATGGCTTAAATTTACTAATGGATCGATTACTGACAAATCTCTTTAACTGTTATCTGTTAAGCATACTAGATGATTCAGTAAAGCTGCCGATAATTAGCATTTTCACCTTCTCCACATTGTTTTCTACCCTTTCAATGAAAATCTCCATTATTCCAGATACAGTTGATTTATTGCCTGCAAAATGCTTTCAATAGAGACTAGTCTAGACTTGTGTTGTCTGGTAAAGAGTTAAATATTTTTATATACCACATATCCACGGGCGTCTTTGCTTTGCTTGTAATTCGGTTTGTAAATTTCATCACATCTTTTTTATTCTGAATTTTACAGAATATGTTGTTCATAATTGCTGCTACCAAGTTTTTCATTTGTGTTTCCGTTTTAGCCATTAGCTCGAAATTAATATGTGGTGCAATTAACAGCTTTAGTAGTCTTCTCCGTGTTTAACATGTATTTAGACGGTTATTCTTCCACCATAATGTTACCAATCGAATCTAGATCTATACAGGATATCAAACATAACTTTAGTAACTTTTGAGCTTGATGAAGAGCAAATGTGTGTAACGAAGTAATTAATGGTGTATTGCCAATACAGTATAGGACCACTGTATTGCAACCTATATTTGACCTCGCGGACCCATTTCGACATTGTACTTCAAGGAATGGACGATCTGAAACTCTCCCAACAACTTTTATCTTGCAAACAAGGCACATTCGTCGAGAAATGTTTTGAGGAGCTTTATACTATCGGTTTGTGGTATCCTAGCTTCACGCGATCCTGAAATTCAATTTTGCAACCAAATCGAGGCATTCTAGCAAAATAAAGCAATTGGATTACTTTTTCCTTAAATGATATGGCTATTGACTTTCTGACTATCTTTTGTACTAAATCCCCATGAATGTCAATTTATTAGCTTACAGCAGCGAGCCAACTTTGGCTTTGATGCTGCTAGGTAATTGTGTAACCGCTGCAAATAGACCAACGAATTTGTCTTTTCAAAATTGTCCCAAAGTTACATAGACATTTCGAAGAAGTTGATTCATTTACATGTATTTGATCAAAATGTTAGTTTTTATACAAACACATGGTCTATAAGATGTTGGATGCTTAGAAATCTAGGAAATTGTTCAAACAATTTAATACGTACTCGGAAAAAAATATAGACCATGGTATGCCGGCAAGTCCTTGCAGGCTGATCTCCTTCCAATCTCTGATGCAAAGATTCTTCAAAAGTTGATTAAAACTTTATCTATACTGAGCTTAAACCAAAACGTTATTGATTTCATCATTAGTCGGGATTGAATGTTTGAAAAAATATGCCTTTCGAATAAAATTTGACTATTTGAAGTAGACACGGTCTCGAAGTAGTAAAGAAAGTCATTATAAAATAGAACAAGTAGGAAGTAAATATATAAGTAATAAAAAAGTAGAAACAATTATAAACTAGAAATAAGCATAACAGTCAGTATGAAGGCGAGACAGTCCCGTATAAGCATAAAAGGCAGTATAAAGAAATAGTAACAAAAAGGCATAAAAGTCAGTATGAAAGAGAGACAGTCACGAGAACTATAAAAGCCAGTATAACATAGAAATAGTTACGAATACATGTAATTATCAAAGCAGTCTAAAGTAGAAACAGTAAGGAATAATCAGGATAATCAAGAAAAGTCAGAATAAAGTATTATCAGTAAAGTATCAGGGTCAGTATGAAGTACAAATAGTCGCCAATAAGCATTTTAGTCTGTATAAAGAAAAAACAGTCACGAATCATATTTAAGTAAGTATGAAGTAGAAACAGTAACGTGAAATAAGAGCCAGGAATAAGTATTCAAGTAAGAATAAAGTAGAATCAGTCACGGATCAGTACAAAGTCTGTATGAAGTAGAAACAGTCACAAATAAGTATCAAAGTCAATGTGAAGCAGAAACAGTCACGACTAAATATTAAAGTGTTTGTAAAGTAGAAACAGTCTTTATATACAGTAGTTCTAAACATTCTCCAATAAGTTTTTAGTCTGTATAAAGAAAAAACAGTGGTGCATAAGTCTGTGTAAAGTAGAAACAGTCACGAATAAATATTAAAGTCGGTATAAAGTAGAAATAGTCACGACCAAATATTAAAGTCTGTATAAAGTAGAAACAGTCACGAATAAATATTTTAAAGCGGTATAAATTAGAAATAGTCACCACTAAATGTCATAGTCTGTAAAGTAGATACAGTCACGAATGCATAGTCACTTAAGTCTGTATAAGGTAGAAATAGTTACGAATACAAATTAAAGTCTGTAAGGAATAGAAGCAGAAACGAGTGCATATTAAAGTCTGTATGAAGTTAAAACAGTCACGAATAATTATCAAGGTCTGTATAAAGTAGAAACAATCATAAATAACTATTCAAATCAATATAAAGAAAAAACAGTCACGATTACAAATTAAAATCAGTACGAAGTTGTAACAGTTGTGCATAAATATTCAAATCTCTATAAAGTAGAAACAGTTATGAATAAGTATTAAAATCAGTATGCAGTAGAAACAGTCACGAATACAAATTAAAGTCACCCTAAAGTCGAATCAGTCGTGAATACATATTACAGTCTGTATCAAATAGAAACAGTCATGAATACATATACATGTATTTAAGTCTGTTTAATGTAGAAACAGTCACGAATACATATGAAAGTCTGTATAAAGTAGAAATAGTCACGGATACAAATTAAAGTCTGTATTAAGAAGAAGCAATTGCGAATAAATATGTAAGCTTGTATAGAGTAGAAACAGTTGCGAATAAGCATTCAAGTCAATATATAGTAGAAATAGCCACAATTACATATTAAAGTCAGTATAAAGAAAAAAAAAATAATAATAATCACGAATAAGTATTCAAGTCTTTATAAAGGAATAAATGGATATGAATAAACTTAGTATAAAAGTCAGTAAAAAGTAGAGCAAAGTATCGAATACTTATAGAAGTCAGTGAAAAGTAGACACAATCATGAAAAAGTTCGTACAAAGTAGAAGTGACCAAAAATACGTATAAAAGTCAGTATGAAGTAATGGAAGCCCCGAAAAAGTTTTCATGCAGTGAAAAGTAGAAACAATCAGTAATAAATCATAAAAATCGGTAAAAAGTAGAAACAGCCAATGTATAAGTAGAAAAGTCATTATAAAGTGAACACGGTATCCGCTTTGTGTAAAAGATTGTAATAGGTAGAATTACTCTGAATACATTAAAAAGAAACATTTTAAAGTAGATACAGTCACAATTACTATAAAAGCCAGTTTAATCCTCAATCAAAAGACAAAGTCTTGGACTGATAAAAACTTACAGCATTTGCGGACGACAAAATTGATAAGGTTTGTCTGTTATAAGAAAATAAACATAGTTGGGAAAAGGAGAAAATGTTGGTTATCAGCATTTTTACTTTTTTCCTACAATGTTTTCAGCTTTTGTTTTCCTCATGGTCGTTAAAACCTGGGCTGTGTAGTAAGATTTAAGGTAGTAAGAAGTGATGGATAGGCTGCAAGAATGAAACAATGTGTCAGGTTAGTGTTTAAAACACAAGAGAAAAGTAACAAGAGGTACTGCAGCTCTAAGTTACTGAAATTACTACCCCTAGTTCCTGTTTTCTATTCGGCTGCTTTCGAACAAAACTTTGAGGTATTGTCATGGCGCCGAAGATTGCCGTCTGCGTCACCTGTGTCTGCAGCGTCTTGCACACTGACATTTTCTGTCTTAATCACTTAACGTTTACCAAACGACAAAATTTTTTAAGACCTGTCAAAATTGAAAACATCAGCAGCATTTGCAGACAACAGATTGCACGTGACTTAAAATATGATAGTTGTCCATAATAGGGTAGAAACATGATGGGAAATGGAGAAAATGTTATTATCAGCATTTCCTCCTTTTTCCCGTGACGTTTTCAAAAGCTGCATTTCTCATGATCGATAAAACTCGGAATTGTGTGGTATACGGTTAATGCTAATATTTACCTCAGTAGCTCTGCTGACTATTAACCCTTAGGCTGCTAAGCGCGACTCTCTGACCTTTTGCGGACAGTGTAGATCAAGATCAGACTGCACACAACGTGCAGTCTGATCTTGGATCTACACTGTCCGATAAGGAGATATCTTTCTCCATAAAGATACCTTTGAAATAGAAAATCTTGGGTTTTTACTGTCGGCTTGAAAGTTTCGTTTGAATTTATTTCGCAAGATAAAGACTAAAACGAAAACCTATACCTACAGAGCAATCAGACCTAATTGTTTTAAAACTGTTATGGCCCCTATTTTTGACATGGTACTTTTGCTGAAAAATCTGCTGCGGTCGAGCAATAGCATGCGCGTGTAGTTAGTTATCTTGTTTTATAATTTAGTGGAGGTCCAAGGGGTTTGCAAAACAATTCAGATTTGGGAAAATAATCTTGCGGTAAGGTTTATTTTCTATTTGATGGGAATGTTATCTTTTATATACTTTCAAATTATCAGAAATTGAAAAGAATCCTAGACAAAGGATGACTTATGTGTTCAGACAGTTCTATAATGAATACAAACAGATTCGGTGTAAATTGATTTGAAAGACATCGTTATCGCAATCGTCTCTACAAAAATAAGGAAAAAATTGAATTATTCCGAAAATTCTAAAAAGAAAATATTTCAGGTCGTTCCAAACTGTCAATTTTGTTTTCCACTTGGGAATTTAATCATCAGTTCTCAGGAACAACATGAAACGGGCTATCGAGCGCATTGTTCTTCAATATTTCAACCAACAATATCAAATTGGGGCTTGGTAAATTCAATACAAGTGCTCCTTGCGAAAATTCATGTTACCCATTCCTTACTACAGGGCCAAAGATATGCTTTTGTTTATGATGAAGTGATATAATCATATTTATTTCGAGTGTAAGTCAACCTTCAATACACTAAATTAATAATTAGAGCTTTCAATTTTGAAAAGCGCCAACACATCGAATTTTAACGGTTACTTTGGCCAAAATATGTTATAGAATGGCGGACAGTGAAGATTCAAAACGAGATCGTACTTTCCAATGGAAGCTTCGTAATCTCATGGTATCGGGTTTGATACCTATTGGGGTTGCCTATATTTCGTGGCAGTAACCATGGGCAAGACATTTTAAAGCCCTGACCAAGTACTGATAAAACCCACGACTCACATGAATAATGAGTTGCTTCGTTATATGACTGAAATAATGTTAAAAGCGGCGCTAAACACCATTTCACCAACTGCGTTGTAAACAAAACAAGGGATGCTTAACGTTTTAGAGGTACACGTATGTTTTACTCGAGGTTTAACTCTGAAACAACTGTATTTTCTTCCTTTAAAGAGGCCCTTATACTCATTTTCAGCCAGTTTTAACTCATTTTGTCTTTATTTTATCAAAATATAGTCATTCTTATATCTTCATGCCAATTATTGCGCCTGACGGTTGCAAGGTTGCTTAGATTACGGTCGATAGAAAATGCATTTCGCTGAGTTGCGGCCTTCCTTGTAAACAGACTTGTCGTTTCCAGTTTTTGAATCGAAGATTTTCGATATATCCGTTATACACTCGGGTAGATTCGTATGATGATCATGCATTCTGTCACGTGACTATATTTGACCTTCGCCCTGCGTTTAATGAGGTAAACAAAGGAAAATGGAGACTTCTCTGTTGCAGCCTCGATTTTCAGACGGAGGCCGCGGCCTATACGCAAATTACACCGTATCCGACTCTGGGCGGAAACCAACGATAAATTTCTGACTCCCAGGCTTTTTGGAACTAGCATCTCACGATATGGACGAATGACTGATTAACCCTTTACCACACGATAATATTTTAGACTCATCCGTATTGAATGCATTTGTGGTGTCCGTAGTTGTGAGGTAGGGCGTCGGCCTAGTAACCATAAGGTCCCGAGTTCGATACGCGGGAGCGGGTGCCAACTCTGGGATTGTTCAATGGCCTACACATTCGGCGCGAGTACTGGTGTAGTTCCAAGGAAGCAAAATCGAGAGAGATTAGTATAAGTTGTAAGATCTTTTTTCTCAAACGATCCAAAAATAAATATGAGCCATGTTCTGTGAAAAGGGGGCTTAACGCATCTGCGAAAAGTATCGACTCAGGTCAGCCTGCGCAGTCCGCGCAGGCTGAACTGGGCGAAACTTTTCGCTTTTGGTCAATTTTCTGTTTGTCAAAGGACCAGTCTACCTCATGGTTAAGTCGTTTATTGAAAAAAGTGGCTATTTTGGATCCATAATTATGTGATGATTGGGCCGGTATCATGTAGCACGGTAATGCATTAAGCCCCTTTTTGCCAGAGCAAATGAGAATTTTTTTTTTTTTTTGAAAAAGTAGAAAACATTGTTGGAGAAGGACAAAATGGATAAAATGCTGGTTACCAGCATTTTCTCCTTTTCTCACAATGCGTTCAAAAGCCTCCTTCGTCAGGGTCGTTTAATTTCGGAATGATGTGGTAAAGGGTTAAAAACCTGATTATCTAAATGATACTTGATGGTAGGGAAGGAACTATGGTACTACTTCCTTTTACAATATCTCGAATTTCCAAGATGAGGGATCGAACCCACCCTCTTTCGCCCAAGCAAACGCCCTAGATGCCAAATTAACTGCGTTATGTTTGATCAAAAGAGAATTTAGATGAATTGATTTCCAAATAAAGGCATCTGCGAAGACCTCCTAACGCCAGCTTGTTTGTTGATACCTTGTCAAACGAACGAATTTCATCTAACATCTTACAGCTATAGCTGGTTGGACTGAGGTTCACTTCCAATTATCCCGAAGGTGCAGCTAGTTTAAGATAATAATGCTTGTTTGCTGATTCCTTGTACAGACTGAACATGTAACGAATACCATCAGATATCGTATAGCTGTAGTTGGTTGGACTAAGATTCATATCAGTGCAGCTAGTTCAAGATAACATTGCTTGTTTGGTGATTCCTTGTCCTCGAACGAATACCATCTAGTATCTTATATCTATATAGCTTGTTAGGCTGAGGTTCATATCAAAGCTATCAAATTACGGAGCAGCCAGTTTAAGATAATTTGCCAACTATATCGAATACAAAAGGGGGTAGGAAGTTTCGGTGTGATGCTAAAATCGAAGAAAAGACCGAATCAAGCGCACATTTTTTCCGCCCAAAAATGCTTTAGAACAGAGTAAGTTTTTGAACCCTTTACCACCCAATCTCGACTTTTAATGAACCCAAGCAAAAAGTTTTAGAAAACTTTGTGAGAAAGTGCTGAAGACCGGCAGTTTTTCTTTTTAATACAATGTCTTCTACCCTTTCACACGCAGCTTCTATCATTAGAGCTACATTTTATTCAACGTCAGGAAATGGACAATTCTTAAAGTTTGTCGTGTAATACAGAGCTATGTCGTTTTAAACAGTTTTCTAGTTATGGCACTGCGGTCGTAGAACTTCTTTTAAACGTACGATATGTAACATTATTTCCACATGTCTCCGGTAGCCAATGATAGAGACTACTACAAGGAAAGGGTTTCAATAAGAGAGAGAGAGATGGGGGGAGGGACACGGGGAGAAAGAGAGACTAAACTCAATATGCCATCACTACAAGATACAAAATATTTCCACCTTCTGTCATAGTTTGACTGCATTATGTTTCTAGTAATGGACCCCGACTGAAGAAAAGGAGGTTGTTTTGACATAAGATACTTTAAACGTCTAGCAGAATGTCGACAGCTTAATGAACGTTATCATGTATCGGACATGTTTTATTACCGTTATATATTGTTCTAGACATTTCATCCTGGAAACTGGTGAAATGTATGTTGTCTACAGTCAACTGTGCATTCCAAGCGTTTAATCTATCTTTTTTCTAAGAAATTAAATTCAAAGTGAATTTCACCTGCCCTTTACTTAACTGAAATAAAGTAACCCAGCTAAATTTATACTTTTTGTTACACCATAGAATATTGTGGTATATCCCACAGATAGATATAAATGTATAGCTTGTGTTTGTATAAGGGGACACGTATACTGCCTTATAATAGAGCTAGCTTTTGTAGCAATATGGAGCGTCCACCTTTGAACCTAGAGGTCCTGGGTTTAATCCCCGTATTGGGAGGTTATTTATAAGAACTGTTAAAATATCACATTAACATTATTTTTTCAAGAATATCAAATATTTTCATTCTGGCATACTTTTCTATTCGTCCATTTAGTTTCTATTTTTGTTAGTACCACCACATCAGCTAAAAAATGTAAAGGAGCGCTTTAACACAAAAACAAACAAAGGTGATTAGTTACCTTTGTTATTTTAAACGTTGAAAAGATAATAATCAAAGTTCCCGCAGTCAGATATTGGATCATCAACCATTTTTGTGTCAAAAAATGTCTGTGATTGTAAGATATGGAGAGGGATAGAAGAGCAAAAAGCATCGACACATGTCAGCCTGCGCAGACTGCAAAGACTGACATGAGTCGATACTTTTTGCAGATGCATTAAGCCCCCTTTTCACAGAGGATGGCTCATAAATTAAACTAAGACATTTCTCCGTATCAGGGGAGGTATTCAATTTAGTTGGACTGTGGTTTGTCCTTCTAAAATATATCGGGATTAACCCAATCGTACCACAATATAACCCTGGAGGTAGCGTCATTGTCCGGGATGAACCGGAATAAAATCTGATGATTCTGATGGTACATCTCACAGTGACATGTAGCTTTGGGCCTCGGTAGGTCCCGGCCTAGGAACCGAGAATAATCATGACCAATCAGAAATGAAAGAATAACCGCGACAAAGCCTAACGATCCTGTTTTACAGTCCTGTATTCACCAACCATTCTTAAGAACATTCTCAGTCTGTTTCTCCAAGATTTTCTACATTTGAATCATTCGGCATACCTCGGGTGATGGGAGCCATCATATCCATCGGCTGTATCTGGTGGATTAATATGCATCAGATCGATACATACCCGGAAATACGCCGGTTTACCGTTCTGAAAATTGTAAGGCTCCTCTTAAAAAAAGAAAACTTGAGTTTCAATTTTCTATAGAAATCTTTCTAACTATGTTTCAGTTGAGTTAGCAAACAGTTCGTACATTCATTATTTATCAGTTCCGATTAAAGTTTTCACCGACAGATAAACAGATGTGAATAACTTCATCGAGGTTGTTTATGTCGTTGCTAAACGACTGACAGTGGCGCGCCATGTATATAAGGTCACGTGATTCGCAGTTCAAATGGAAACGACCGTTATACGGACGAGGTTAGATGTAGGTACGGAATCGGCCGAGTTGTGACGAGTGCATTTGAATGTAATACAACTTCTTGTTGGCTAAACAAAACGGTTTAGCCAATCAGAAGTTGCGTTACTTTCAAATTTAGAAAACTCTGGAGATTAAGACTGAGAACGTTCTTAAGTATGTTTGGTGAATACGGGCCCAGGAGTCAGTTTCTAGAAATATATTCTGAACCAAAAAAGAAACTTTTGCTAAGTTTGAATGTACGAGACATTTCTACAGTTTCAGTTCATTAGATAAAAATATTACAGCGATTACGTAATCCCTGTTTTAAAAATCCATTTTGTCTAACAACTGAGTCTTGAGGTAGAATGGTCCTTTGACACGCAGAAAATTGGCCAATTGATAGCAAAAAGTATCGATCCAGGTCAGCCTGTGCTGACTGTACCTTTTTCACAGAGCATGTCTCATTCATTTGGTTAAAGATATCGGTCGATAGGCTTTAAAAGTAATTCAACTATGAAAAACAAAACCTGTTTCTAACATTCTAACATCTTAAACCGCTAACCTTTTGGCTGCTAAGCGTGACTCAGCGACCATTTGCGGACAGTGTAGGACAAGATCAGACTGCACAGAGAGTGTGCAGTCTGATCTTGGATCTACTCTGTCCGATTATAAGATATTTTTCGCCCAAAATACGAAATAGCAAAATTTTGAGATTTGCTATCGACCTGACAGTTTCATTTCACTTATTTCGGAGGTTAGGGATTAATAGATTATAACCTTGTGGGTTTGTTTTCATGTTTAGCTGTCATTTCCAAGTATTTATTCTACTCTTTGTTACTATCGTTGACCGCAAAAAGTTACCACTTGGGTGTTATAACGAACGTTCATGATAGTAATAGTTTCCTACGTTCATTAAACATTAAACGTACAGAATTGATTTATTTTCTCGAGTCATATTTCGACTCTTTCAGAAGATATTCATGTTCACCGTTAGGCTTCTAATCACTGAACGTGCAGTCTGATCTTGGATCTACACTGTCCGCTGAGGAAATATTTTTCCCACCCAAAATGACTTTGAAATAGCAATATTTGGGGTTTTAATATCAGCTTCAAAGTTTTATTCAATTCATGTAGCAGGTTAGGGACTAATTTATTTGGAATCAAAGATAACGTATAACGTTTTAATTTCTATTACTTTCTCTTTATTTTTTAAATTTCCCTATTGCAGTAAGACTTATTATAATACATTATTAGACAGCGTAACAAAAAACTCACACATGTTTTGAAGGGATTTAGCGTAAATCCGGATTGTGGCAAATTTTCTTCAATAACGGAAGAAAAGAAGGGGACAGTGGGTGATGAAACAACACGAAATTTAGTTAACGAGGCCCTATGGGGAATTTGTAAGTGCTATGAGTTCCTATAATTAGTCGTCATTTGACGATAGTTTTGGGCAGGGGAAACAATGAAATGCTGTATTTCCGCTATGATAGAGGCGGTCTCCTGGCCATTCTGTCATAACAGCAATTTACAAGCAAACTTCAGACAAACAACCGACTGGTATTTGTAAATGATACGCTTTAAGTTTTTCTCTGCCGATGGAGAATCAAGTTGCTATTACGGACGGCAAAGATCAAGATCAGACTGCACGTTCTGTGCAGTCTGATCTTGGATCTTCATTGTCTGTTACATGGTTCTAACCTTAGACGAAGTCGTTTTCAGTTTCAGTGGAAAATATATTTTATAATCATCCAAACAAAGTGAAAGAGTTCTTTTTGCTGTATGACCGTTTGTAAGTACTTAGTATCTTTGTTAAGATCGTAGGTTTGATCGGTTGCAAATGCATTCATATATGTCAATAATAGGCAAGAAATCTGATAGTGTTCTAAAACCTACAAGGATACAAGACTTTACTGTTTTTGTTATATGTATATATTATTTTTTAACAAAAAGATAAGCTCGAAAGTGATCGCAGTGAAATACCTTTTAATATCTGTACAGCATTAAATGTCTATATGATAGAAGGTTTTACATTTCGTAATATTGACAGAAACAAGAAACATATTCCTAAGATATGATTATATTTCATTATAGGACGTTTAAAGTCAAGCTCGAAAATTATTACAGATGAAGTAAGTGGGTAGAAATTCTTTGGGACGAATTTGCGTCTAGAGTATGTCAATGTTGTCCTGTCTTTATTTCCATCCTTTGATATCGATGTTACAGAAACTTCTACACTGTTTCTGATAAATTTTCAAAATGAGCCATGCTCTGTGAAAAGGGGCTTACTGCATCTGCGATAAGTATCGACCCAGGTCAGCCTGCGCAGTCCGCGCAGGCTGACCTGGGCCGAAACTCTTCGCTACTGATCAATTTTTTTTCATGCCAAAGGACCATACCACTTCATGGTTTAGTCAGTTGTTTAAAAAAAGTGACCGTTATGGATCCACAATTATGGCAGTCCGCGCAGGCTGACCTGGGTCGAAACTTTTTGCTATGGGTCAATTTTTCTGCAGCTCAAAGTACCAGTGTTCCTCATAAATCAGTCTGTTATACAAAGTGGGTTTTATGGATTCATAATACTGTGATGACTTACTTGGTATCATGCATCACGGATATGCATTAAGCCCCCTTTTGTCAGAGCATGGCTCATATAAACTCGACCTTTTGTGACAAAGGAACTGATTGATTGTATTGAAGTTTAACGCCGTTTTAACAGCTTAGGTCATATCACGGCGGTCAGTGCACCTGCGCATGTGTTTCCTGGCTTTCTCACATCAGTACTGACACAACTATCTTTCCGAGTCACTGACTACTTTTCTCACATGCATCAGAGGTGAGAGGCGAAAATCGCCGGAAAGAAAGTTTGCCTCAACCGGTTATCGAACTCGCAACCACCAGGTCACGAGTCAGATACGCTGACCACCGAGCTACCCGGCAGGGCTGTGACAACTAGAAACACAATCCACTGACACACTGAGTTTCATCTCATTGGCTTGACTAGACAAGTGGTATAGATCCAAGATAAGACCTCGATCTATGCCGTCTGCGAAAAAGCCTCTGTTTTTGCCTGTGACTCTGAACCTGATATTACGACCAAAACTAGTCCTACGATTGCAATATATATGAGCCATGCTCTGTGAAAAGGAGCTTAGAGCAACTTCGAAATGTATCGACCCAGGTCAGCCTGCGCAGTCCGCGCAGGCTGACCTGGGCCTAAACATTTCGCTACTGATCAATTTTCTGCATGCCAAAGGACCATACTACCTCATAATTTAGTCGGTTATTTAAATAAAAATGACCGTTATGGATCCACAATTATGAGATGATTTGATTGGTATCATGCATCATGGAGATGCATTAAGCCCCCCTTTGCCAGAGCACGGCGCATATGTACTTTTTACAGACTGAGTAACGTCGTTTTTATTAACTGTATTTGGCTCGCTAGAGACGGCATTCTACAGTGTGATTGATATGACAGGGTGACACTGTTCTATCAACTCTGACAAACAGCATGTTACGCAAGATAATAATTTTGACGGAGATGAGATACTTCTTTCGCCTGACCCTTGCCATGAATAACGCGACTAAAGGCTACGTCTCCGATCCCAATTTTCCTGGTACCGTGTGCGTTTGATTGAGCATGCAGGTTGGAGACAAACTGACGACGAACGTTGCTTGAGTTTCTTCTTGTTTATTCATAACGAGTGTGGAACTCTGTTTATACATTTTTTCACCAATTACAAGTCTGATGTAACTTATTACACTCAGTTCATTTAACGTAGAAGCAATCTGTATAAGCCATGCTCTGACAAAAGGGGGCTTAATGCATATTCGTAATCCATGGTACCAAATAAGCCATAACATACTTATGGATTCATCACATCCACTTTTTTTAACAACCATCTTAATCATGAGATAGACTGGTCCTTGGGCATACAGAAAATTGACCAATAGCGAAAAATTTCAGTCCAGGTCAGCCTGCTAGGAGTGCGCAGGCTGACCTGGGTCGATACTTTTCGCAGATGCATTAAGTCCCCTTTTCATAGAGCATGGCTGATATAATTATGTAAAACAATAGTAAAATTGTCTTTTAACAGAGGTTATACATACCAGCCAGTCTCAATAGCATTTGTTTCTCTAATTCTCAAGACATTTTATGAATGAACGTAGCTCTACGAGAAGGGAGTTCAATCTCCGTGATGCTTTAAACCAAGCAAGTCATCACATAATCGTGAATCAATAAAATCTTTTGGGGTAACAACCGACTGAAAGATGAGGTAGAATAGTCCTTGGACATACAGAAAATTGACTAATAGCAAAACGAATCAACCCATGTTAGCCTACGCGGACTGCAAAGGTTGACAGGGGTCGATACTTTTAGCAGATGCGTTTAACCCTCTTTTCATAGACCATGACTCGAATTGAGAATTAGACAAATATTGAAATTTAGAAAGTTTGAAAAATACGGACCAGATCGTTGTTGATCATTTGAACCGATTGTATGACCAACAAAGTCAGTAAAACCCCCATTCCAATGGGCGGCGATTTTTGCTCAAAATTTTCGCAGTGAAATCGCCGTGGACTCGAATCGCCACATAAGCGTCGTGAAAGCGTTGTAAGACATTCGTGAATGCAGCAGCAGAAGCGCGAGCAACGTAGAGCAGACGCTGTCGCATCGTAACAAAAGCGTCGAGTTATTTGTTCGCGGTCCCACTACGTTTCTGCTTCATTCTAGATGCTCACACTACGCTTTGTACGCTCTAGCGACGATCAAAGCGCTCCTGTCGATTCGACCATTTATAACTCAACAACCATGGCGCTTCTGCTACGGTTTCACTTCCCTCTTGGCGTTTGGTTGCTTTTCCTCTGCCTTTCTGCTACACTCATGGCAACTGAGCTACGTTCATGACGATTCACGCCACTTTCCCATAAAGATTCACGCCACGCACCTGCCGATTAGGATATGCAACACTTTCACCCTGAGTTCTCTCATAAGATGGTCATAATGGCGAAATTGGAGCCTTTGCTCTACAGACAACCATGGACGGACCCTGAACCTTGTGGCCCTCCTTTTCTGTGTGGCTTATCTCACATAGCTCAGCTACTGGAACAATTCGATCTATTTTCTTCGAAGGCTGATGGTCAACTGCTGCCAAAGCATTTAAGCCCACGGCTCCTGCGCAAAAGTGGCAGTAAGGTCGCAACAGCCTAAAATCCCGTGCAGTAGTGGAAGCGTAGTAGAAACGTCCTAGAAAGCCTTCAGACGCCGTAGAAGCGCAACAACAGCGCCACAAGGTAATGACCAGAGAAGCGAGGCACATATTGAAGCGTACTATAGGCGTACTGGAAACGCTTTTAAAAGAAAAAAAATTGGCCTATGTCGGCGCTTCTACGGCGATTTGGAGGATTTAAGAGTTTCTCCATGATCGTCATGAGCGCAGTGGAATCAGCACCAGTAGAATGAAGTATGAACATATATGTATTACAGTGTTGCTCTACCGCCTAAAGGAGGTGGGGTGGACTGGGGAAGAAACTCTGACGAAAATCATTTGCAAAGGCAAGAAGGAGGGAAATGATGAGAAATCCGAACCAGCAAATCAAGAAATGCGGGTCAGTTCATATTTATGCCATAACTACCTAATTGGTTCGAAAATAGAGTTCTCTCGCGGTACATAATCGAATTTACCTTAAACGCGTGTGATCTATAGTGGTTTCGCTTACATGAGGAAAATCAACACCGTTCAAACCTCACAAGACAATTATGTGAAAGGTGGAGAATGCTGTTTACCTGGTAACCATCAGTTTCTCTTTTTGCCAAAACGTTTTGTATCCTTTCGAAAAAAAAAGTGTCACATTTCTTTTGACATCTGAAATGCTTCCAATTTCTAAAATTTTGTCGTACGGTAAGTTACGAGTTAACCCTTTACCACACAGTCACTGTCAAATTTTTTATTAACCCTGAGGAATAAGACCTTCAAAACCATAGTTGGAAATGGAGAAAGTGCTGGTACCCAAAATATTTTCTACCCTTACAAAGACAAATCACGTCATTTCAAACCTGACTCTGAAAATTGAATAAACTGATGTACTGAGGTTCCCTCGAACAGGTTCGTCATACTTTATAAATATTGACCCAAATCAAATCAGTTCACACGTCTTTCGTAAAATAAAAGTTGTCGTCTTCAAATGCCGTCAAGTTGGACTAATCCAACAATTGTTTGATCTGTTTAAGAACTAATCCTTGACCAAACGACAAAAATCGCAACTCGTCCGAATCGAAAGATTTTGAAGACGACAACTTAAATGTGACTCAATCGATGGAATTTGTTTTAGATACGGTAACATTATGGGAAAAGGAGAAAATACTAGTAACCATTATTTTTTACTTCCTACAATGTTTTCAAAAGGCCTCTTTCTCGGGGTCATTAAAAGGCTTGGGATTGTGTAGTAAAGCGTTAAGGGTGTGATGCCATCTTTGCACGGTGAAACACGAGACTCGAGATGCATAGACTTTTGTTCCATAGATCTGCGATTGACCGCGAGCTCTGTGTTTTGAAAAAGGCTTACTTTGTTCTTTTTGCTGTCAACCTAGCTTATCATACAGAGTGTAGATCTGTAAGATCAGACTACAGATGGTGTTTTATCTTTTAACTCTTGCAGCGCCAAATATATAAACTGGACCTCTTCTGACGGCTTGAAATACCATCCATTGAAACTAAGAAAGATTTTCACCTCGTAAGCTAGACAACACAAGCGGATGGCATAGGTCTAAGATTAGCCTGCACGTTCTGTGCAGTCTGATCTCAATCTATGTCGCCCACAAAAGCCCCTGATTTCGGGGCGCTGAAAGGCTTAATCTTTACCATTTCAGCGACATAGTCAAAAACAGACGCTCTTGCGCACGGCATAGATCAGGATGAGGCTGCAACAAACGCGCAGTTTGATCTTGGATCTAAACCGTCCACTGATCGCTCAGTCAAGCTTAAAAGATAGTCTGTCTAGGTTCCAGCCGAGTACCTCGCGCTGAAAGATTTGAGCTATGCTCCATGAAAAGGGGGCTTTATGCATCTGCCACAGAATTTCTCACACGAATGTTTTAAAGTAAGGCAATATAGCCGAACGCTATGCAGTCAAGGCCGTTTCCATTCGCATACAACTTACTACATGCTCCCAGGTCAGGAAGTATAGTAAAAAGTTAAACATGCGCGACTTGTGCTATTTTTAGAATACAGACAGTCGTTCAATCGCATTGAACCATATACTAATGGCATTTTACATGACAGTAAAGATACATCTTATTTTCTTTTTTAATATCAAAAACTCTACATATTTAAAAAAAAAAAATGCCCATCTACCGAAAAAAAAAAAAAATTGTAGCCTCCATTCCTTAAGCACAGGACTTCTTAACTTCTGACGCAATGTGTTAAAGTTTAGGCAATGTAAGCGAACTTCATGCAGCATTCATGAATAGGCCTACAATAAATACTACGTAATTACGGTTACGCAATAAAGTAAAAATGATAAACCAAGCGGCTGGTGCTATTTTTAAAACATTTTAAAAATTGTAAGAACACCCAATCAATTGCATTGGATCACGAGTACATTTATGGCAATTTAATAAGTACATATCGGTGAAAAGAAAACATTTGACTTGGTAATATCAAAGACTCTAGCGTTTAGAAATTGTCCCTTTACTAGGCTATGTAAATCTACATGTAGAGCGCATACCCACACTAGATAATTACTTTGCTTGCTCAGTCCTCTTCTTTGGGGGAAATGGTATTCATGAATGGTGTGGATGAGGGTCAACACCACCTGACGTATTTTGGTGACTGCTGTCGCCTTCATCCGTATCACTCGTGTTCACAAGAACGTGTCTTACCCAGTAGCCTAATTGTCTGTCTGTCTGTCTGTCTGTCCGAAAATATCCATCATCACGTGACACAGTTATTAATGAATTAAACTGTTTTTCTCTCGTATCTTAGTTATAGATTTGTCAATAGCAGTATATGTCTGTTTGTCTAGAAAAAGTATCGACCCAGTTAGCCCGCATAGTCCGCGCAGGCTGCCCTTAAGGTCAATTATCTTCATGTCAAAGGATCATTATACCTCATGATTCAGTCGGTTGTTAGACAAAATGGGTTTTATTGACACGTAATTATGTGATGACTTGCTTTGTATCATGCATCACGGAGATGCATTGAACCCGCTCTTTCCAGAGTATGGCTCACTTAAATTCAGAACCAAGCTCCAGAGAGAGGGAGTGATTTTGATTTCAAAATTGAAAATATTAATTATTCTCCACTAAACCCTATGTTATGGGTACTCATTAGAATCGTCTCATCGAGACGATTCTAATGAGTACCCAAAATATAGGGTTTAGAAGAAAAATAATGGATTTAGAATATCATAACTCCCTCTTATCTGGAGCTCTGTTCAGAAATGAATAAGACCTCCCCCATGAGTATTTACTCTGGAAAAAAATATATTCCCCTCTGTCTTACCAAAGGTCATTCTTTAACATTTTAAGCTTTCTTTCGTGATTTTTATGTCCCCCACAGCTAGGTCCCAAAGGTGCAATTCAATGTAAAGTACATCGTGAGTCAATCCTGTTTTGCTGTTTAATCGTATTTCTTGAATTAGTTTCGCCGAGAAAATCAAATTTGTGTGACTGCAAATAGCTTCCACACAAAAATGTTTCTTTTCCCCGAAAGGTATCTAGGTAATTAGTACAGCTACACCAGTTACAATAAAGAAGTTGGCTGTTCTTATGAAATTTAACCCGTATCCTGCTAAATAAGTAAAATGATACTTTTAAGCCTAGGGTAAAACCCAAATTTTGCTATTTTAAAGTTCAGTTTTGAGGCAAAATATGTCCTTATTGGACAGTGTAGATCAAAGATCAGACTGCACGTTCTGTGCAGTCTGATCTTTGATCTACACTGTTCGCAAAAAGGTCAGTAAGTCGCGCTTAGCAGCCTGAGGTTTAATTCTTCCAGCGGAGGGTATATTTAAACTCGACCTTTTTTTCAAAAGTTGAAAATAAAAAAAAAACGCTGAAACTTGGAAAGTTTTTTTTTTTCGTACAGTCTCAATCTAAACAAGCGGCTCAACCTTGTACCACATAATCCCAAGTCTTAACGACCCTGAGAATTAAGTCTTTTGAAAACATTGTTGGAAAAGGAGAAAATGCTGGTAACCAGCATTTTCTACTTTTCGAACAATATTTTCTACCTTTCTAGAGACGAATTTTAGTTTTTTATTTACATTCAATTTGTCGTCTGCCAAAAGCATTTTGACTTATGCAAAACCTTGTCATTTGGTAAAGAGTTAAATTAAGCAATTTCAACAATATTTACATCTTTTATTCTTGCGGTATGAATCTAAACTTTTCCCTTGGCGTTAAATTATCCTGTAATTCTAATGGTCCGATTATTAGAGAACACGAGAAGTCAATTTCTTAGGGGAGTTTTTATAGCAATTACGCTGTAACAGCAGCAAAATGTGCCGATTTCTACGCTTTAACCATGTCGTGTGTGCTTTTGGCCATATTATGGTTGCCTTAACCGCACCATGCGTACGCTAACTCTTTACCAAACGTCAAAATTTTTTGACTAGTCCAACTTGAAACAATTTGCCGACGAAAATTGAGATTTGTTTTAGGAAGGGTAAAAACATTGTGGGAAAGGATAAATACTGATTAGCAGTTTCTTCTTCTTTTCCCACAGTGTTTGCAAGTGCCTTCTTCTCCTGGGTTGTTAAAACTCAGAATTTATCTACATCTACATGGGCTTATAGTTTCAAAGAATGTTCCGGTTAGAAAAGGGCCTCAATCTGAAGATGCTGCATAATTGAAAAAAAACACATCTATCGAAATAAATATCGGTATTGATTTTGGGGTTCTTTTGGTGAGAATATGCTCAGTAACGAACCAATGGATAGTATAGATCCCAGATCATATTGTGCCTTCTGTGTAGTTTGATCTTGATCTAAATTGCCTGCCTGGGTTCAGCAACTTAACAGTTGAATGGTGTGATGATTAGGTCTCAATGCAAAATTTAGCTTAAACGTCTATAATAGCTTATTCAGCATTCTCAGGGTAATAATGGTCGACTAGTATAGAGCCATGCTCTGTGAAAATGCGGCTTAATGCATCTGCAAAACGTATAGATTCAGGTCATCCAGCGCGGACTAACGTGGCCGAAACTGTTTTGCTATAGGTAAAATTTCTGCATGTCAAAGAACCAGTCTACCTCATGATTCAGCCTGTTGTTAAACAAAATGGCTTTTATGAATCCAATATTGTGAGATGCATTTAAACCCCTTTTTCTCAGAGCACGGCTCATTTGTTTACAGTTGGTTCTAGATTTGACTGAGGTAAAAAAGGACGAAATTAACGGCCCAACTAGGGAATTTTCTTAGTAAACTTAGCGTTGTTGCCTGCATGGATTAACGGCGAAATTAGACAGACAAACTTCAATTAAAACCTCTGTTATTTCCATATCATGTTCCCAGGTTTTTGTTCTGTTTAGGGCGAGATAGCGCCACCTATCTGTATAATGAGTTGTTGTCTTTATGTCACTGGGATCAATACGATGTCTTATATCGGACATTTCCAAATTACCGCTAATTCTTTGATCCATCGAGGTTAAATTAAGCGAAAAGATATTCTTAACTCTTTTTAAGCTTAATCCTTAGCTGCATACTGGAGACTTTTTGTGACCCTGGAGTAAAAACAAAAACTTTAGAAAACATTGTGGGGAAAGGAGAAAATGCTGGTAGCCAGCATTTTCCCCTTTTCCCACAATGTTTTCTAACCGTTCAGAGACTAATCACTTGATCTACATATTATGTGTCATCGGAAAATTCTTTCAATTTGCGCAAGTTTTAAATCCTGCCGTTACGTAAAGGGTCCATAAATGAAACGAACTATCCCAGCAAAAAAGTGAACCTAAATAGTTCAATTACAACGTTCTTTTTCGATGGGGAGGGGGGTGGGGGAGGAGGATTCTCCGTACAGGACTGTGTGGATAAAAGAACAGACTTCATGTCCTGTGCAGTCTGATCTTGAACTTCACTGTCCACAATAGGGCATTTAGTCACGGTGTCTCCGCGGACTGCGCAGGCTGACATGAGTTGATACTTTTAACAGATGCATTAAGTACCCTTTTTACAGAGAATTGCTGTTATATATTTACCGCTGGTTTTGACGTTTTACCGAAAATTCGATCAAATGACTGATAAAACATTCAATACCATTTCAAACCGGTTACACGTATCACACTTTTTCAACCCTTAGGCTGCTAACCGCTACTCACTGACCTTTTGCGGACAGCGTAGATCAAAGATCAGACTGCACAGAACGTGCAGTCTGATCTTTGATCTACACTGTCCGACAAGGCGATATGTACTCCTCCACAAATACCTTTAAAACAGCAATATTTAGATTTTTAATATCGGCTTGTAAGTTTCATTTCTCTTATTTAGCAGGGTACGGGTTTAAATCTAGGCAGAGGGTTTTTTTCAACATCATGCTCTAACATGTCTTATTCCTTAAGCTGGTAAGAGCGACTCACTGACCTTTTGCGGACACTTTAGATCAAGATCAGACTGCACAGAAGGTGCAGTCTGATCTTGGAGCTGCACTGTCCGATAAGAAGATATTTTGTCTTTTTTAAAAAAAAGTTTGAAATAGCATTATTACGGTTTTTACTATCGGCGTGAAAGTTTCATGTAATTTACTTAGCAGGTTAAAAAGAAACGTGATTCACATATAACTATTGAAATATTCTTTTTTAGGATGGAAAAAAAGAGTAAAAAACTATGTTAATATAACCTACCGCTTGGCATATACAAGGAATCCTGGGCCCATATCCACCAACTTAATTTCATTCTTAGTCTTATTCTAGATTGAGAAAGTAACATAACTTTTGATTGGCCAAACCAAATGGTCAAGCCAATCAGAAATTGTCTTACTTTCAAATTTAGAGAATTCTTGAGAATAAGACTTAGAATGTGTTCTTTTAGAATGGTTGGTACATGTAAATACGGGACCCTGGGTGTCCGAATACAAAACGTATGGTAACAAATACGTGTTTTGAAACAAGCTGACTTTTTTTTTTTAACGTTCAGTTCTAAACCATACACGACCTGTAACATCAAATGCAAGGCATTTTAAAAATGAACCATGCTCTGTGAAAAGGGGGCTTAATGCATCTCTGTAATGCCTTATACCAAGCATGTCACCACATCGCTATGGATCAATAAATTCCGTTTTGCCCGATGACCGTCTGAATTATGGGGTTTTCTGGTCCTTTGATATGCAGAAAATTGAGCAATAGCAAAAAGTTTCGGCCCAGGTCAGCCTGCGCGGACTGCGCAGGCTGACCTGGGTCGATACTTTTTGCAGATGTATTAAGCCCCCTTTTAACATAACATGGCTTAAATATTATTGTTATTTGTGATTTTTAAATTTCTTACAAAACACGTTTGTTCATAATAAGGTGAAGAAGATGGTCCATTAAGATTCTTAGTACAGTACGCCAAGCTCACTAAACTTAATCAAATAATGGAATCCTAAGTAAACTACGTTGTAGGCATGATCTTAAATCACATGATATCTCAGCTGTTTATGACTACCCTGTTGGTGGAATCTGATGATAAAAATAAAAGTAATTGACATTGTTTGTTGGAGATGTAATCTTTATTTCAAGAAGCTTTGCTCGTACAACCAAGGTGCACTCTATTCAACTCGTATTATGCCATATCCAGAGGTACAAGAGATAAAACTAACGGTTGGATAACTTTTGTTATATTCCACTGCTAGTTTAAACATATTTTATTTCATATAAGTTGAAATGGGGTTGGACCACAAGTTCTACCAACTTAGAATCGGTCCTTCCCCTACAAGACAATTTCAATAATTCTTTTTACAACAATGGCAAGTACAGTGAATTCATTTCTAATATATGTACAAAAAAGGGTAAGAAAACGAAAGGAAAGGAAAAGAAGGGTATTGATAGAAAAGGAGAAAAGAGATGAAAGGAAATCGGATGGTGCTCTCAGTTAGACGTCTGATAAAATTATCACTGTTACAGTAAGTGTCGATTACTTAAAACGTTTTGTATTATTTTTTCACTGCTGTTTTATTATACTATGAATATTCAGCGAAAAAAGTCTGGTTTGCAGACAAGTTTGTTATCGAAATTAAGGCTTCTGAACCTGTGAAAAAAGAAGGTTTTTTTTCCTTATCAGTTTTTGGTTTTTAAATGTGTTCACATGCGCCAATTGACCGGTCTATTTTTTATTTCGAAAGCAATTTTTTTTCTCGTGAAACAGGACCTAGGTCAGTGCTTTGTGAAAAAAAAATGCAATTAGGTTAAAAAAAAAAATGGGATCGGTATACGAAAAATCTCGGTTGGGTGGATGATGACAAACAAATCGTTTTCGTACATGTACATTAATGGCCTGCAACACGCGAAAACAGGCATTTGGACATTTGCGTTAAGTGTCGTCTCGGATCAGCCTGCGCACTCCGTGCAGAATAATCCGAAACGACACTCTCTGTTTTTATGTAATTTTCTGTTTTGCGCAAGTCTACTGTAGCACAAAATCTAATGTAGTCGTAAGTGCCGTCTCGGATTAGCCTGCGCGGACTGCGCAGGCTGATCCGAGACGACACTTTACGCAAATGTCCGAATGCCCCTTTTCACGTGTTGCACGCCAAATTGAGCCATGCTCTGGCAAAAGGGGCGTTTTAATGGATCTCTGTGACACATTATACCAAGCAAGTCTTCACATTTAAGAATCCATAATATGCCTTTAGTCTGAGAATTGATTGGATATGGAGGTAAAATGGTCCTTGGACATACATAAAACTTACAAATATTAAAATTTTTCGACCAATGTCAGTCTGCGCAGATTGCACTGGTTGACATGAGTCGATACTTTTTGCAGATGCATTAAGCCTCCTTTTAACAGAGTATGGCTCAATTATATTGACTAAGGGTGGGTGGGTTAATGTCGAAGTACATGCATCAATCAACAAAATACTGCGAATGTATTTGTAAGCCTGGTTTTTGATGTCTCGTTTTGATATGATAGAGTTCAAAATCTCAGACAAACTGACGGCGTTTGACATCAGAAGTTAAGAGCGAACGTCTCCATCAACAAAAATTAGAAAAATAATGACAAGTCTAGAACTGCCCTTGTCAGAGAAGTGCTCGGAAAAACTATACCCTGTTCGTTTAAAACATGTTTTACGTTTACTTATCGTCTATTCAGATTTTGTGCAGCATTCAAATTACAACATGCATGTGAAAAGAATGAGATAGAATACGTTTATAAATATGCATGTGTATTCAAACGCAAACGAAACTGCACGTTTCTTATCCTAACTAACTATAGTTGTATTGGTCACAAAAGTTTAACATGCAAACCTTGCCGCGACATTCTGAACGTCGACGTGTTGTAGCTTTGGTGATACTTAGTAAAGGTGATTCCGTCGATGTTGTCGCACGGGCATGTAATTGCCACAGAAACGATGTTAGTAATCTTCGTTGAAGGTTTCAGCAAACTGGGACAGTTTCTGGACGTCCTCGAATTGGCAAAACTCGCGTAACTGACGTCAGATAGACCGTCGTTTAGAAAACTGACGCATATAAAAGGTCGTTTATAAACCGCCACTACTACAGCGAGACATTAGAGTTGAAGTAGATACACAGTTCTGAGGAGTCTGCGTCACTTTGTCCGAACCATTAGCCCTACACGAGCATATGTGGGCAACGTGCTCACACGACGTCATCGCGATGTCCGAATGACCTAGGCCCGACGACATTTACGTTGACAAAGGCGTCAGTGGAATAAAGTTGTCTCTTCTGATGAGTCAAGATGTAAACTAAGCAACCACGATGGGAGGGTGAGGGTATTCCGAAGAATAGGGGAGAAATTTGCTTACGCTTTTGACGTAGAGAGAAACAGGTTCGACTGGGAGCAGTGTCATGTTACGGGGTGGAATCATGGGAGACAGGAAAACTTATCTTTTCATTGTAAATGGAAAAATGTGCACAGCTGAATACATAAATCAAGTCTTGAGAGCAGCAGCTGTTCCATTTAACCACCAGCATGCTCCCATCACACGATGCATGACAACGCACGTCCGCACTCCGCATGGATTACTCGGCAACATATGAATGCAAACCGCATTGCCGTCTTACCTTGATCTATCGTTTCTTGAGATCTGAACCCAATGGAGCATATTGGATATATGCTTGGGCGTAGAGTAATGTCCAGGCATTCTGTCATAATCTTCAGGATCTTACCAATGCTCTAAAGGCGGTATAGAAAAACTTTCCATCAAGTGTCATGCAACGTTACGACGATTCCACGAGACGTCGTATTTTCCAGGTAATACGAGAAGCCAAGGGGTCATACTCGATATTAATGACAAAATCGTATGAAAGTAGTAAAGTTAGTCTCAGATCGTAATTTCGTCACAAGTAAAATCCATTGGCAAAGTTAGCGTAATTTTCATTTCGCCTTTCTACTTTTTATTCAATTCACACGTCTCCACAGAAACCGCTTTTTTTCTAGTTTGTCGTTTTGTAGAAAATTGAATAAGCTAAAAGATGGTACCTAAAGTTAAGAACTTTCTGTGAAGGAAATTTTACAAAATTAAAGTGCAGTATATTAGTGAGGAGTTAATAAAATGTCGAAATTTGATACTGAAGAAACCTGAACACTAAAAAACTTCAAGGTCCAATAGCGGCCAAACACACAATGCAGGTGTTAAGATGCAATTAAATTTAAATCATACACTTTTAAAGTATGGAAAATATTGTGACGATGACAGTATATTATTGTGTGGTCGGCACAAGTGTTAGTCGCCGGCAGAAAAAATGAATTCAAAACCAGGCAAGAAGTAAACAAAAAAACGAAGTGCCCTGGCAATTTTTAACCTAGTTTTAAAATGAATTTTTCTGCCAGCGACTATCACTTGGACCGACCGTAAAATAACAGAATGTCTTTAATATAATTTCCATTTTTTGAATGGCATGATTTGCATCTAAATGCACTTTAACACCATCTTTACTTTTGGCAGCTATTGCTACTTTAACTCCAGGAGAAGTGAAGGCATATGGGATATTGTATAAAAGGTCATTTTTTATCGTTTTCATACTTTGAGTCATTTTAAAACGATAAAAAAGTAGGCTTTGGCGAGCTTTGAAATGACGAGTTAGACAAAAATCAAAAGAAATTAACAAGAATGTGATATTCTGTATATATACTTGTATATTCTGTATATACAGTATTCTTCTGGATTGTGTATTTCGCTCGAAATAATGGACATATCGACATTTTGTTACTATAAGAACAAAATAAAAAATGCGTGAAGCAATTGTAAGCCACAAGACACGAAATTATAGGTACTAAATTTTGAAACTGTCTGGATCTGAAAAATGAACGGAATAACCTTTTATAGTGTGTCTTTACACCTTAAAAACCCCCATAGTTGCCAAGGAAAGCGTTCTTTCTTTATCAAACTAAGGATTGAGAATAGTTAACAATTGTGTTAAATGAGAAGCAGAACGTTTTCTTCAAATGGGCTATTCGTTGGCATCCCGAATGTTTCCGGGGGACGTGGAAAGCTGGCCGAAGCATAGCTGAAAATCTTGAAGATTTGCCGAATTATTGCCGATAGTGTGTCTCGATATTCCCTATCCGAGAGTCCGAATACAAATACGATGCCTACTGCCTACTCAGGTACTACATGGGATGGCAGACAAATTACATAACCCCAAAGATTTCTCTTCAAAGATGCTTTTTATACGAACATGGTTTTCACTTTTCAGACGATCATTATTGGTTTCCGATGGTTTGCCGAAAGTTCACAAGGTGTCCTGAGTAATATATTGGGCGTCCAAGTTCTAAAACTTCTCAATCTTGGATGCCGAAGTTGCGTCGATCCTGATGTGGAGCTACAGTGCCAAGGTTTTCAGGGGCGTCAAGGGAGGCTATTCAGATTTTAATATCATCAAACTTCAAAGATGATTCATCACTGAATTTAGTAAGGCGATAGCCGACACCATTATTAAACAAGACAAATGTAAGAAAACATTTTTTCAGTGACGTTTACTTACTGTTTACGTAGCCTCTTAAGATATCTTTATATTTCATGCAAAGACCTTTGGTAACGTTATCAATTAAAACGAGTCAATCTCGTGGATTACTATTAAAATGATTACGATGACGTCATATCTGATCTTAAAATACGTAACTCGAGATGGAGTTACCGATTGCAAGACTACCATTCCGTTATACAAAAGCACGAAGTTTTGCACAACCATAGACAGAATGTAACTACGAAAATATAATCAAATGAAACTGGAATTGCCGTCTGCAAAAGCCCATGTTAACGCCTTTGGTGCTGAATAGATTCAAGCGAAATTAGCATCAAACTTTGAAAAATAAATCACCCAATTGCCGAAAGAGTTAACTAAATTAGTTGAATTAAGTAGGGTCAATTACGGTTAACTAAGGTCAACTATATTCAAACTACGGTCACAGTTCGGTCAGAACATCGTAGTTAACCGTAACCAGTTTCTAACCATGTTGCAAACTATGTGCTTACTACGGCAAATCATTTTATCGTATGATTGAAGCAGCCAACCATATCTCAATAAAAATTAAGTCTTGTCCATTAAAATTGTAGTCATTTCAGATCTTTGATTCTTGTCCCGACTCTATGATTTTGCGATCCGAGTTATTTTTAAAACGTTATACTTTACAACATTCCGGATTATAGAAATTTGCCGTATGGCCTATATTTAGACAATACGTAAGGTTAACGAAATGTTTAAATAAATGAAATTGGCCGTTTGATCTATTTTTAGACAAATACGCTAATATAGCAAATTGTTTTAAACTTAGCCCGCCAGGGTTAGCGTATCTGACTCATGACCCGGTGGTTGCAAGTTCGATACCCGGTTGAGGCAAACTTTCTTTTCGGCGATTTTTCGCCTCTCACCTCTGATGCATGAGAGAAAAGTAGTCAGTGATTTTGAAAGAAAGTTGTGTCAGTACTGGTGTGAGTAGGCCAGGAAACACATACGTCGTAGGTGCACTCTAGTTTAAACATATTTATTTTACATCGATTGAGAAACAAGTTCTTACAACTTATACTAATCTCTCTCGATTCTGCTTCCTGGGAACGACACCAGTACTCGCGCCGAATGTTTGGGCCTATGAAAAATCCTAAAGTTGACACCCAATTCCGGGCCTCGAACTCGGGATCTTTTTGTTGCGAGGCCGACGCTCTACCTCACAACCACGGACACCACACACGTAGGTGCACTGACCACCGTGATATGACCTAAGCAGTTAAAACGGCGTTCAATTCATATATTGTACAATCATTATGTCCAGCTAGATGGCATTCTACAAATACACATCAATCTAATTTGGGCATTCTGTGTACAGAACTGGACTACTTTTCAAAGCAACAACCATTACTTTGAATTTCAAAATGAAATAAACGTTTACTCAATAGAACGCTACCTGGTGCGATTCATTCAGCTATGATCGGCTAGAATGTAACCTATGCACCGGCCATTTATTAAAATAGCCCCTACATGCTTGGGTAATAGGCTAATAGCTTCGGTATCAGCCTGACTTTTCCCAGGTATAGGGGGATGGGTGATGCGTCATAGCACACAGGTCGAATCTTCGAAGAACATGACATGCGCAGACAACGATTGTACAATCAATCAGGTTAATTTCATAACCCTGATGAAGGCATCGCGCTCAAAGCGCAAGGGTAACTTAACAATTTCAATACAGTTAGAACACATTATTTTCGCTTGAATTATATTCAGCTTTTCTGTTAGCGTATCCATTTCGGGGTCCAGTTGTTTTGAAGGAACTTTGTTGATATCTTCTATCTTTTTCCATTTTAAGTCCCCTTTCAACGTTAAATATCAACAGCTATAAATATGCGTGTGCAAAATCCTCTATAACTATGAAGGATCTTTGTCATACATGCTTGACTGAACAAATAAACGGTATAGACCCAACATCAGACTGCACTTTCTGTGCAGGTTATCTTGATCTATACCTTCAACAGAAGCCTCTGGGTTTTTTTTACCATTGTGCAGAAATTGTTAGATTAGATTTTTGGTTTTTTCATAAGATCAGTTCAAGAGGGTGGCTGACAAATAATTTGATCACTGATACCATGGTGTCGTAAATGCGATCAGTTTGGTCGGAAAGACTATTTAACTTTTTGCCACACAATCCCCAGTTTTGATTACTACAAGTATAGAGAAACCTTTTTAAAACATTGAGATCTTTTTAAAAGAAACCTTTTTAAAACATTGAACCTTTTTAAAACATTGAGGGTAAAGGAGAAAATGCTGGTGACCAGCTTTTTCTCCTTTTCCCATCATTTTGTGTGTCCTTCGAACAATTTCAATTTTGAGTCACATTCATTTTGTAGTCAGTAAAATGCTTTCAGTTTGGACAGGTGTAAAATTTTGTCGGTTATTAAAGAGTTAAGATTACGTTGGGTTAACATCTCTACGACATTCTTTGTTCACTTTGACATACCACTGATGTTTCATACCAAAGGGTGATCTTCCTGCTCTCAATCAATGATTTTACAACTACCCACTAAGATATTTTTATCGTTTACCGTTTTACTTTAACTCCTGATTGTGATAGTATACCTACATGTATGGATTACAGGCCATTTCAAAAACATACGGTTTAATTTTAGATCTATTTCATTAGTTAATGTATTACTCATTTATGAAATAAATTCAGCGACTGACCCTGCCAGTGTGTTTTTAAATAGTCGATCTTTAATGGGGGTAATATTTTCAGATCAGGTGGAGATACCCATCCTAAAGAAGTAGACTGTTATGAACTTTCGTATCAACAACAGGAAACACCCAATCTTACCAGGCATAAATCTACGTGGTTCGTGACTTCATGAGATATCGAGAGGCTTAGAAATTTAAATACTGTGATATCATTTATTCAGAAAGACAGTCTCTATCTCAAAACATATATTCTTTAGCGAGTTTGATAAATTGAACCTGGTCAGAATAGTCTTTGTCTGGCCTGAAAATCTCAGCCGATGTTTATTTTCAAACAGTAATTTATACATTCTGTTAAGCTCAGCCTGGTTGGTGCATATGAGAACAAACTGCTGTCATCGATAAATCAGGTGCTACATGGTCAAGGCTTTTTGCTATGGATCAGTCTGCATGTCAAAGAACCATTTTATCTCACGATTGTGCCGGTTGGTAGACAAAATGGACTTTATGGATCCATAATTATGTTATGAATTGCTTGGTATAATGCAATAAGGAGATGCACTGAAACCCTTTCGCCAGACCGTGGCTCATATGTTCCCTTCAGAAATTAGGTCTTTATGTACTTTTGTATTATAGACAAGATCATGTGAGCACATTTGGGAACATACATTTATCTGGACTTCGAAACAAAGATTCTTTTGTAATTGTTGGCCATTTTAACGAAACCAAACGAGGAGGGTATTAACAGCAAATTAGGATTCCCCTACGTGGTATTCATATACTGCTGAACCATCAAATATTCATAGACAAGTTTCATTAGTGTCTTGGTTTTGCCATAAACATATAGCAATGGACATGTAGTAGCCTTCCAAGACAAAACTCAATTATGTAGGTAATATTCCTTCTCAATATCGGTGCTTGTACATGTTGTTACTCTTTACAAAACAAAATTACCAGACAAAGTTTTACACGTGCCTGATTTAAAGGCATCTGCAGATGACAATTCAAATATGGGAAAATGACTTTGTTTTTCTTCGAGAGAGTGAAAAACGTGCGAAAATGAGAAAATGCTGGTTACTAACATTTTCTCATTTTTCTACAATGCTTCCAACGTTTTTTTTTTTTTTTTTTTTCTTCTTCCTGTCGTAATGTCTTTGTTACTGTTTGAAATCTACATCACATGATAATGTAAGCGGAAATCTGTACTGGCTTTCAGAAATTAAAACATTCAAACATGTAGAGACAGCATACCGGTAACACAAGTTGCAGTGAAACGGCATTTACCCTTTTCCAAAAAGATATGCGTTCGAACAGCCCGGATGAAATCTGCTTTTGAAAACACTGGGAAAAGGAAGAATTGCTGGTAACCAGCATTTTCTCCTCTTCCCACAACGTTTTCTATCTTTTCAAAGCCAAGTCTCATCTTTTGAGACACATTTATTTTGTCGCCTGCCGATACGCTCAGTCATGACGTCTTGAAATTTTTGTCGTTCGATAAAGTACGTACATCATAGTGTTCGTCATTCAAATGAGTTCTTATACCATGGTTAACAATCATCCTGCTAAATAAGTGAAATGAAATTTTCAAGCCGATCGTAAAAAACAAAGATTTTGCTATTTCAAAGGTATTTTTCGGAGAAAGATATCCCCTTGTCGGACAGTGTGGATCCAAGATCAGACTGCACGTTCTGTGCAGTCTGATCTTGATCTACAGTGTCCGAAAAAGGTCTTTAGGTCTCCATTAGCAGCCTAAGAATTAGACCATTGAAACGTTTTGGTCAAGCAACCATCAATATAATGATAATCATAGGCATCCTCAAATGCAAGGTCGAATGAGTATAATCAGGAAAAAAAGATTGCATCTCATAATGTTGTCCCTTTCTTTTGTAGTAACTCCAGGTGATAGCAATGCAAGAGAGCAAAATGTCACGTACAAGTCATTGAAAGATCTTCTTCGCATTACTTCAGGACAAATGATACGGTTGCATTTTGTATGAAATGTCAGAGTTTACTCGTTCTTTACTTCCGAGGGTGTGCACAATCTTAGAGCCAAACACGTGTACCTTTGTCTAAGCTTCTTCGGTTCCTCCGTGAGAAGTGAATTGTTCTTTTTTTATCTTTCATTCTGCTTCCTTATTTGTTGTCTTAAGACAAACATTGCCGAGTCCCGGTGACGCAGTCGGTAGCATAGAGGACTTGAGAACAGGGGCTCTCTGGTTCGAATCCCAAGCTCGGCCTTTTTCCGAGGATTGATGATAGTCATTGCGGCAGGATTTATTATTCTGTCACCGCTTATCACTTTTTTGACGATGGATATGTGGGAAAGCAACCAGTGGCTTGTGAAGAATACTGGTAAACAGAAAAGTCCAGGAAAGCATGGGTAGATGAACTGGCTTCCACGATATAAATGAAATAATGTTGAAAACTGCGTTAAACACCACCCAATCAATCGTACAATACTGAAAGACAAAGTTGCAGGGTTTGGTTTTTTTTTATTTTTCCCTCAATTAGTTATGTTTTAACTGTGTTTTTTTCTGGCGTATTCATCATACTTCTTTTTGTCTGAACTAGATTAGGAGAGAAAGTTTTCCCCGGGTACCTCCCTCTTGTTGTCTCCAGGGCAACGGATAAACAACTGGCACTAAGGTACAGATATATGTGAGCCATGCCCTTTAAAAAGGGGGCTTAATGCATCTGCAGAAAATTTTTACCTATGTTAGTCAGGCTGCGCCATCTGCGCAGGTTTACATGGGTCGAAACTTTTTGCTTTTGGTAAAGTTTCTGCATTTCCAAGGACTGATCTACCTCAGGACTCAGCCGGTAGTTAGACAAAATGGATTTTACGGATCCATAATTATGTGATGACTTGCTAGGTACAGTGCATCTCAGAGATGCATGAAACCTCCCTTTTGCCAGACCATGACTCATATATAAGAGTACGAGCATAAAATTTAACCCTTAGGCTGCTGAGTGCGACTCACTGACCTTTTGCGGACAATGTAGATCAAGATCAGACTGCACAGAACGTGCAGTCTGATCTTTGATCTACACTGTCCGATAAGGATATATTGTCCCTCAAAAAAATACCCTTGAAACAGCTAAATTTTGGGTTTTACTATCGGCTCAAAAATTTCATTTCACTTATTTAGCAGGATAAATGTTAAGGTCTACGGCCCTAACTCTTATATTAAAAGAAGCTACCTAGATTGGCCGAATTAGCCTTTACGAAAACGTCGATGTTACAAGATATTTACCGATGAGTTAGTGAGTCTACAGCCCCTAACTCTCATATTAAAGCTGCCGAGCTTGTCCGAATAGCCTTTACGAAAACGTCGATGTAACACGATATGTACCGATGAGTTAGGGGTCGTAGACCTTAAGCTAATAAAAACTTGTCCACATTGAAGGGATGTGAAGCATTATGCATACGATTGGTAGGGTGGTATAGGGTCGAGATCTCTTACTGGGCTTAGGCAGACAATACGTGTGCTTATCTTTATAATTAGATCTTTTATTACGTGTGAAGTCTTCAAGAAAATAATGACAAATGGCGCGATGACGCGTGCAAAACGGAATGTATTTGGTCAATACACATAAGCTATACAAATTGAGCCATGCTCTGGCAAAAAGGGGCTTATTGCATCTCTGTGATGTATGATACCAAACAAGCCATCACATATTCATGTATCCATAATAGCTCTTTTTTTCAACAGTTGACTTAATCATGAAGTAGACTGGGCTTTGGACATATAGAAAAATGACCAAGAGGGAAAAGTTTCGGCCCAGGTCAGCCTGCGCGGAGTGCGCAGGCTGACTTGGGTCGATACTTTTCGCAGATGGATTAAGCCCCCTGTTGACAAAGCATGACCTCACTGGTATCTTTGAAGTCAGCTCGGGTTTGTAAAATTGATATGTCTGAACAGCCCATATTCTCGTTTGTATTTCATTGAGAATATGTCATTATTGCCAGTATCGTAAGACAGAACAAGTTAAGTTATTGTTTGTCTCACGCAAGACTTAAAAAACATACTTAAAGTTGCTACTGGACAGTCAGGCAAACTGACGGGGACATTTTTAGTAGAATTTTTGTTGATGCGACTGCGTTTGTTTTTAATTCTCAGGTTGCTAAGCGCGACTCAACCACCTGTTGCGGACACTATAGATCAAGATCAGACTGCACAGAACGTGCAGTCTGATCTTGGATCTACACTGTCCGATAGGAAGATATTCCCCTCCCCCCCCCCAAAAAAAAAACCTTTAAAATAGCAAAATCATTTTTTACGATCTGCTTTACTATCGGCTTGGAAGTTGAAATTTTTGATAATGTAAGTGTAACCTGAATAAGGGCTTTTGTCATTAATATCATGTATTTCAGTTGGGGATGATGTCGGTAGGGGGGGAAAAAAAAGAGGAAACATAATAAACAATGTATATCCGGCTGATGATAATGCAAATGATTCCTGAGAAAGTTAAATATATCACATGGACTTTTCTAATAACAAGTAAAAAGACAGCGAACTGTTAGAATGTTAGGGGAAAAACGGAGAGCGTAGCTTCAAGATCACACTATACTTTATCTGCAGTCTACTACCCTTCAGTGATCTACACTGTCCGCAAAACGCTATCTGTTCTGAATGAATGAACATAACCGAACAATTTCTAGTACAGTATAGATAAAACGTGAAAAAAAAACCCTGCGCACACGGGTCAAAAACAATAGGGAAAACGAGTAATGTGCAGAATTACCTACTAGTATTCAGAAATCGAACTCAGTCCTAAGATTTAAATGATTTAGTCTGTCATTCTAGCCATATTTGTGAGTTGGGCTAAACAACAAGCTCATAAGTTCTACTTTAAAAAAAAATGCTATTTTATCACATAAAACCTCCTCCGGCAGTGTATTAAACCCATGACTTATTTTTGATAATATACTAGTGTATTATCGTTTTTGGGGGTTCCGATTCTAATCAATTTTCAGCCATGAGCGCGTTAAGCAAGAGAAACCAACCACAGCATGCGTGGGGATTTGTACTGCTACGCCGTTTCATGGAAAAATGACGTGATTGTTGCTAAGACGTATTCGCGTGGATTTCATGTTTAGTAAAAACCAAGAAAAGCAGCGAAAGTCTTTTAAAATCAATATCATTGCGAAAATAGGTGGACTTAACCCCTCTATAGACTATTTAATTCTTCTTTAAGTGTAAATGTCAAAGAACTGTTTACTTGTGTATATACACATTTGAAGCCAAACTACAACTGTAAACATGGACCCGTGAACGGTATAGAGGCTAAAGATGGTGAGGCAGGATATTTTTCTGTCTGTCATTCGTTTTATGTGATAAAAAGAATCTCATATTCGCGTTTATGTATTATCGTTTTTATCAAACTCGTTGACTAAAATGTATTTGACGCTCGCCAAGGCTCGCGTCATACAATTTTAGTCAAATCGTTTGATAAAAATGATAATACATAAACACTCATGTAAGATCCTCTATATCACCAGCCGTATGCCTAATGTTTTGCATCTCCTTCAGTGCATACAAGTCTTTATTCTTTTTTAAGTATGTACTTGCTTTCTTTTATATATAAGCCATGCTCTGGCAAAGGGGATTTCGTACATCTCCATGATGCATCATACCAAGCAAGTCATCACATGATCATGCATTCATAAAATCAATTTTGTAGAACATCCGGCTGAATACTGAGATAGAATGGTCCTTGGACATGCAGTAAATTTACCAAAAGCAAAAAGTTTCGACCCATATCAGCCTGCGCGGACTGCGCAGGCTGACATGGGTCGATTTTTTTTTGCAGATGAAAAAAAAACCTTTGTACACAACATGGCTCATTGGCTTGCAACACGCGAAAAGGGGCATTCGGACATTTGCGTAAAGTGTCGTCTCGGATCAGCCTGCGCAGTCCGCGCAGGCCAATCCGAGACAGCACTTTACGACTACATTAGATTTTGTGCTACAGTAGATTTGCGTGAAACAGAAAATTACGTAGAAACGGAAAGTGTCGTTTCGGATTAGCCTGCGCGGACTGCGCAGGCTGATCCGAGACGACATCTTACGCAAATGTCCGAATGCCCCTTTTCGCGTGTTGCAAGCCATATCACTGCCTTAGGGCCAGTGGTTCATCTGTACATACAATAACCATACTTTATCTCTCATATTTAACTTGTACGGTTACAATACTATAGGGTGCCTTTGGTTCTGCGTCCCGAATTTCTATATTGCATGTCTCCAGGCAATCCCATCATGTAAACAGTTATGAAGACAAATTACGCTTGTGTTTAAACGTAATTTCGACAGTATCTGTAAGAAAAATCAGCACATACATGAATTTTTTTGAGGGACATCAAGAAACCCGTACCAATATAGATGTAGCCAAAACAAGAAAATATGTTTCTGTGAATTACAATCTATTGACTTTTTGTTTAGCTCTAACGCTGCGCAGCGCTACTCAGTGGGCATTTGTGGGCAAAGTATATCAAGATCAGACAGCATAAAAGTAGTCTGAACTTGGATCTAAATCGTCTGATGCTTTTTTTTTTTTTTTTTGCCAGAGAAAAGAACTCTGAAACAACAATATTATGGTTTTCACTTTTGGCTTGAAAAGGAAAAGAAATCCGCGTTTTCTAAACGTGGCTAAACGAGAAAACATTTTACTGTAAAATATCGAGTTGGCTTTAAATATTGGCATACTGTTAGGAACAGTATGTGCTTTAGCCGTGACAGTGTAGCTCAAGATTAGACTAAACATAATATGTCGTTTTATCAATGACCTAATCTCTTCGAAATACACTATTTGATACATCCTTGACAAGTGCTACTGTCAGGATTCGTCCACAGAAAATATATGTCTTATTTACCTGACGGTCGATCAGTATCGAAATGTTTTCGTTGAAAGTTTTATTTGCTGTTTTCTTAGTTGTTCCTATTCCATTTAGTGTTTTAAGTCCGCTTGACAAACACAACAATCTACAAAGTTAACCTTTCACCACACAGTCCAAAGTTTTAACGACCCTGAGCAGAAAGACTTTAAAAAAAATGTAAGAAAGGAGAAAATGCTGGCAACCAACATTTTCTCCTTTTCCAACAATGTTTTCTTTCCTATCAAATACAGGAATCATCAATTGAGGTACATCTAATAGGATGTCTGCAAATGCTTTCAATTTTGTCTTGTCCAAAATTTCACCGTTTGGTAAAGAGTTTAATTTGCTTACAGAATTGTACTGATTGTACTTTTAAGAAACCTCAACGTGTCGAGCAGACTTTTTATATTTTTCTATAAAATTCAATATACAGAAACACGGGTGTAACTTTTCACTAGAGTCTATATAGATATGAAACTAACTTAACCCTTCACCACACAGCCCCCAAGTTTTATCAACCCCAGGGAAAGGGGCTTTTGAAAACATTGTGGGAAAAGAAGAAAGTGCTGGTAACCAGCACTTTCTTCTTTTCCCACCATGTTTTCTACCTTTTAAAATACAGATATTAACTTTTGAGGTACAATTAAATATCGCTTGCAAATGCTCCTAATTTGGATGAATCCCAAATTGTGTTTTGTTGGAAAGAGTTAAAACTTTGAAATACTGAAAATTTAATCTAAACATCTCCTTCATGATTATGTCTTAAATGCCTCGGATTATTATTATTATTATTATTATTATTATTTTAAGTGCAGATCCAAGATCATACTGTCTAGAGAGTGCAGTCTGATCTGGAGACTATAGGCCTACCATCCCATACTTTGTTAGAAACAGGTATCTGGAAAAGGCAACTGAAAACAATAAGCGTGATGAGTTTCAATAGATAGAAAATGTCTTTTTACTTCCTATCACAGACAGGAAAGACATAAGCGTATATACTCTAACTCATCTATTTTCTTTCTGGTGTTTCACTGACTAAGCACAGCTGTTTATATGTTGGAATGGAACACACTTTCAAAATCAGATTTTATTTTCAGACAGTCAGTTGCAAATGAAAATAAAAAGATTTACATAATTTACAGTAATTGTACATCTAATTTTGTTATTTCTTCAATAAGACGCAAATATCCTTCGACATTTGTTTGATTACAAATACGAAATAAATGAGCGCAAGACAAAATGTACAACGTTTTTTAGCTGTAATTAGATAAGAGTATTACATACTTAATATCTAACGTATTTATAAATGACAATTAGCTAAAATAATCAATCACATATAAAACTTTTGCGAAGAAAACTTGCCACAAAACTCAAGTTCAAATACGACGGGATTCCTACAAGACGGAAAATACGATTACTAAACAAATGCATCATGTTCTGGCAAAAGGGGTTTAACTCTGTACCAGACGACAAAATGTTAACCTTGTCCTAATTGAAAGCGTTTGCAGGCGACAATTTTGTTGTGGCTCAAATGGTGCAAGTATTCTTTGACAGGGTAGAAAACATTGTGGGAAAAGGAGAAAATGCTGGTTACCAGCATTTTCTCCTTTTCCCTTAATGTTTTCAAGAGGCTTTTCTTCTCAGGGGCGTTAAAAGTCGGCATTGTGCGCTAAGGGTTAACCCTTCACCACACAATCCCGACTTATAACGACCCTGATGAAGAAGTCTTTTGAAAATATTGTGGGAAAAGCAGAAAATGCTCGTATCCATTCTTTGACAAATTTCACGTTTTGGGTAACAATTGAACTGTCGTCTGTATATGCTTTCAACATGAACAAGACTTTTTTTTTTGTCGTTTGGTAGAGTAAATGCATCTCCGTGACGCATCATACCAAACCAGTCATCATATATCTACGGATCCATAAATTCCATTTTTTCTAACAACCGGCTGAAGTATGAGGTAGACTGGTCCTTTGATATGCAGAAAACTGACCAGTAGCAAATGTTTCGGCCCAGGTCAGGATGCGCAGACTGCGCAGGCTGACCTGGGTCGATACTTTTTGCAAATGCATTAAAACTCCCTTTTCACAAGGCATGAATCAAATAAAAGTAGCTTTATGTAGAGACGAAGGTTGTCTTAATTATGTGATTAAGAATATTAGTAAAAGCGAGCAAGCGAACAAAAACTGTTATACTGATTTTCGACCACATGACAGTTTAAATGAATGAATTCGAAGCATGCCATCATCGGAAAACAGTGAAGCAGTAGCTCTGGACGCTCACTTGATCACTTATATACCGCGCCCGGTTTTTTTTTTTTAAGTGAATAACATGTTTATATGCATAGTAAGAGTATGGGATTAGTAAATCTGCATTTAATTTGTCACATTTCATTCCTCGTCTACAACTGTGTTCAATATTGGCGATTCAAATCTATTTATTTCATGCTTTCCGGTAGTTTATCGAGAAATAACTGTGAAATATTTTTCGATATTTCATGGTTACGACCAGTGAAACACCGATTTTATTTTCTAACTCTTCAATTGAAGGCGGAAACAGTAGTTCCCGCGCACTAGTTACCTAGGTAAAATGCGCGTGCCACTCAACCAGAAGGAAATATGACGTAATTTACCTTACATTTCTCGCGCTTTACGTAATATTGTAATGCGTTGTTATGCGGAAGGGGTACGCCACGGGGAATTACCGAAAAGAAATATACCGAATTTTGATTAAAGTCGCCCCTACAAAGGGTTAGAAGAAGGAAATAAATAAAATATTTCCTTTTTTCGGTGAAAGATCGAAATTTATATCATCTCGTGAACATCATGAGTGAAAATATTACCGATGATGTTCACTCGAAGAAATAAATTTCGATCTTTCACCTAAAAAAAAACAACAAATATCCTCTGTATATTTTGCCTGTTGAAAGAGTTTCGACTACCGGTCTTAAACATAATTGATTTCTGTTGTTTGGTATGTATTTTTCGTAAACTCCTCAAGCCAATTTCTGTCTTTTTGTTGTTTTATTCTTCGTCCTTCATGATATGGCTTGCAACACGCGAAAAGGGGCATTCGGACATTTGCGTAAAGTGTCGTCTCGGATCAGCCTGCGCAGTCTGCGCAGGCTAATCCGAGACGACACTTTACGACTACATTAGATTTTGTGCTACAGTAGCCTTGTGCAAAACAGAAAATTATATATAAAACGGAAAGTGTTGTTTCGGATCAGCCTGCGCGGAGTGCGCAGGCTGATCCGAGACGACACTTTACGCAAATATTCGAATGCCCCTTTTCGCGTGTTGCAAGCCATATTATCTTGTACTTATTGTTTGCATACAAGTTCTCAGAATTAAACATGTCCTGATTATAAAGACTCTCTCGGTGGGCCTTTAGCAAACCTTTCAATTATTAATTTGTTTAAGTTATTTCAATTTACATGATTATTAAATCGATGTAAAAATATATATATGAGTGATGCTCTAAAGAAAATAGGTTTACGCATCAGCAAAAAGTATCGACCTGTGTCGAATTTTTTTACTATTGGTCAATTTTCTGCATGTCCTGGGACCATTTTAACTCATGATTCAGTCGGTTATTCGACAAAATGGATTTATGGATCTATAATTAATGATAAATTGCTTGGTACAATGCGTCACCGAGACGCATTAAACCCCATTTTTACCAGAGCATGGCTCAAATCTAAAGAAAACACACCCGAAATAGTTATGCGTTTTTCATTTAAACGTGTGAAAATATTAAAGATAGTTTGATGTGAAGGCCCTTTGAAAACTGTATACATCTTGACTGTTTATTTTTATCCTCGGGACTCGTCATTCCGCCAGACTTGTAAATGAAATTATCCACAGATTGATCTATCCGTTATTTGCCAAATAAAATCAAATAAAACCTTATTTCCTGTTATTTCTATACAGGAGAATCCAGTCAATGAAATTATCATTCACGATTGAAGCGATAGGCGGCTTGTAAATCCTTGGGCTTTACGGGCCTCAACTCTTTACCAGCAAGATCTGTTATTCAACAACCGTTCTAAATTGTATTACCAGTCTATTTCTGAACTTGGAAAGTAACGCAATTTCTGATTGGCTAAACCAAATGGATTAGCCAATCAAAAACTGCGTTATTTTCTAAATGTAGACAAGTCTTGGCAATTAGACAAAAAATACAATATTGAATGGTTGCTGAATACGGCTCTAGCTCTTCTTAGAGATGGGAGGCGTTAAATGCATCTACGAATGTGTACGTAAAGCCTTATTTCTGGCAAGTTGAACCATAATATGGATACATTTTGACTTAACCGACAAAATCGTGATGTAGAATGATACTTTTTCATGCAGCTAATTTACATATAGCAAAGTGTTTTGACACAGGTCAGATTTCTTGCGTATGCATGACTCATATATCTTTTCTTTTTTTTTTAAATACACATTTCTTAGAAGATGTTCAACTGGAGATGCACTCATACATTTTGGAACACATGCTCCGCAGTAATTGTGTTATATAATGATTATACGTTAAATGTACGCATATCTTTATTAAGCTTGTATCAATGAAAATGTATAGAGAACTGTAGCGTTTTATGACAACAAGCTCCCCTGTAAAGCATAAAGCATACAATTAGTTCTGTGTTTAGTAAACAATACTTCTTATTTCTATTAGTAGAACTCTTCAAGTTAAAGGCACGTTTAGAGCTACTTCCGGGACCACGCGTAAACAAAAACATATAAGAAGTACAATCATATGGTGGCATATTTCTGCCACTAGATACGAGATAGCTATCATGATAATTTTACAAAACTATCGCGATAAATTAAACTTTCCTGGAAATTTTATCGAGATAGTGAAAAGTTTCCTGAAAAAGATATCACGATAAACTTAATATTTTAACGCAAAATTTCTCAATCGTGCACAAAGCTGACATGCAAGATAAAATTATCGTGATAGTTCTACCTGTTTCTCGATATCTATAAATAGAAAATTTATCATTTGGATGAACTCGGTAGTTTTTGACTTCACAAGATTGCAGTCAGTAAAAGTTCGAATAATTAATAATTGTAGCTTAATTGGTAAATTTTGACAAGACTCGAAATGAACAGAAGTCTGTAAAATCACAAAGACGACTCGAAATGCCTCCTACGAACACTTTAAAACCATTCAGGGAAAAGGAGAATACATAAGGTCGTAGACGAAGATGTTCCGAAACCGTATCTAATTATAGATACCGTGAATGTCAGTTATGGGCACGAAAGCAAAAAAAATCATGATAACAGGTAGAATTATCGCGATATTTTTATCTTGAAAATTTTTATTATCTAGATAATATTTCCAGGAAACTTTGTTTTATCACGATAGTTTTCTAAAATTATCATGATAGCTATCTCGTATCTCGCTGCAGAAATATGCCACCATACAATCAAACGCAACCATCTGTACCAACGGAGGTACAGTTGGTTGCTATGCAGTGTTCCCTTCATGGGTTAGTGACCGATTTGGCAGCGTTACGGGCATCGTGTAGGTCCCGACAATATCGCACTGTCTCGCGAGACTTCTTCATTTTCTTATTCATATTTTCTTACCATATGTGTACTAGAGTGCTCAAAGAGAGATAACTGTATCGGACTGGAGACGATAAGTGTTCAGGGAAATAAGAAAACTGATACTTTGCAGCATTAAAGGAATTTAATGCAACTGCAAAAAGTGTAGACTCGTGTTAGCCTGCGTAGTCCGTGCAGTCTAACAGTCTAAATTTCGAGCATGTCCAAGGACAATTCCTACCTCATGAATTCAGTCAGTTTTTTGACAAAATGGATTTTATGGATCCATAATTATGTGAAGACTTGCTTGGTATCATGGATCACGTGAGTTAAACCTCTTGTTGCCAGACTCATACATGTAATCATTTAAAAGAAAGCGATTGCTCAATATGTGTGGTGACTGGGATGAAAAAGACCGTATTTATATGTTCCTAGTTACATACCTGGAATGGTTTTGTTTAGACAACGATCAGCTAGAAGAAATACACGAAGATGGAATGCATGGACTTAATCAGAGCGAGATTAATAACTTGATAACTCGCATATTAAGAGAGAGGCTAAGATTCTGTCTAATTGCCAAGGTCTATGTGCTTCTGAAAAAATTATTCAAAGGTTCAGCTTGCCTATGAAGGATAACCCCATGCATTCGTCAGGTTTGGTAATCAGCAACCAAACTAAATTACATTCTATTTCTACAGAGTAACACAGTTTCTGATGCTCTAAAGCAGTTCTTTTAGCCAATTAGAAACCGTGTTCCTTAAAATTCTGAAGATTCCTAAGAATAAGGGTCAGAATGCAATTAAGAATGGTCGGTGAACAGGGCCCTTGATTACTTTACCCTTATCCTGCTAAATAACTTAAATAAGAAATTTCAAGAGGATAGTAAAAAACAGAATAATACTATATTAAACTTACTCTTTGGAGAAAAAAAAATTCGCTTATCGGACAGTGTATATCCAAGATCAGACTGCACGTTCTGTGCAGTCTGATCTTGATATACACTGTCCGAAAAAGGTAGGCGAGTCGCGCTTAGCAGTCTAAAGGTTAATCTTATAGCGAGTTTGTATGATATACTTTCTCAAAACACGGTGCAACAGCGGTAATGTTTGGTAGTATAATCATGCTTTAACATAAGTGTATATCAATGTATTGAAGGACCTGAATCAAACGTGATGAAATCGGTTATCATTCAATAATTAATAATTTAGTACTAATAATATTTTGATTCCGTACACCATTCCGTACACCAAGAGACCTGTGGGTCAGGGTTTATTTACCCTAATGGATGCCACACTAAAGGACAGGATAACGAAATTGGCTTGTAATTGTGAAGAAAGGATGACCTCGTCAGTGTTTAAATTTTCTTCTGCATATTTCTTCTGTTCTTTCATATACATGTACCATGTTGACATCTAAACTCTCGTCTGAAGTACCCATAAAACTAGAGCCAGTGCTTATAACAATGTTTGCACATACTTTCTGCTTCGACTCTCGGCTGAGCAAGAACTCGTTTATAAATGTAAAACGGTAAACCTTTACTTGTACGTTTTTTATAAAACCGAAATAGTCCGATACTTTTTACGCGGTAAGGATAGTTCTAAGTTTGAGCCGAAATCAGTTTAGCATGAACACAAGTTTTATCACAACGCTACCTGGTCATGTGACCTACACTTTAGATAATGTATAAACAGATCAAGTATAACCAATACTGCACTCACACAAAATACATTAGTGAATACAAAACCATGCTGACTGGTTCTTGGTCTTTTCTTTTTTTTTTTGAAGGACAGGCTTATTTATATTAACATTGTTTGATGCTACATAACTCAAATGTTATAACCGCTGAAACCTTTTAACAAATATTTAGGTATGCACCACAAAGTAATCTTCCCTGTTTGTATTAGGCGACCATTCTCCTTTCACTTTTAATTCTTAATTCAGAGCCCAGCTGAGACAAAACGTCCCAGACAAAGTGACAACTTGTCTTTGAGTTCATAGTAAGAGCAATATTTAGAAAGGTTGTTAAATCTTTATCAAACGATAAAATTTTAGAGTGGTCCAAATTAAAAACATCTGCAGACTACAAGTAAAATGTTGCACAATTAATGAAAATTACATGTATGTCTGAAAGAGTAGAAAACATTGTAGAAAAGGGAGTAAATGCTGGTAACCAGCATTTACTCCCTTTCCCACAATGTTTATAAAAGTTTTATTTTTCAGGTTCGTTAAATCTTTGGATAGTTTGATAAAGGGTTGAATACTCCTTCCCCTCACCATAATGAAACAAAACGTTATGACCCGTAAAGGACGTAAAGGAGCAATTCGTAACAATTCCAGAGGCTATCTCACAGAACAAATCCTATACGAGTTCATTTCAACATTTCCCCGAGCGACAGTGTGGAATTGATACAGACACCGAGCCAATACAGGGACGTAACAATATTAATGATGCGTTTTGAAACGTTCATAGCAAATATTTGTCTAGAACCTTATTAAACTCAGAAAGCTATAAACAATACTTTAAATGTGACGTTCAACAGCACCGATGACTCTAGTTCTTAGATCTGTTACCATGTCGGCGCCATATCTGTTTACATTGCTACAGGGAATATTGTAGGTAAAGATCTGCCTGCACATAACGGAACCTTTTTACCTAATAATGTCAAGTTTTACGACCCTGGGGAAGAAGGTTTGTGAAAACAATGCGGGAAAAAAGGACGACCTGAGGACGAGAAAATGCCGACAGCAACTTTGTTCTTTTCTACAAATATATTTTAGCCTTTAAAGGACAAACCCTACCCTTTGAGTCACACCCAATTTCCCGTCTGCAAAAAAGATTCAAAATTTGGACATGTTTATTAATTTTTTTCACCTGTATTAAAAAAAAACAAAGTAAATTCAGAACTTGGATCTACAGCTCCGATCGCTTATTTGCTGGTCTAATCCCTATCAAACCTTAAATTACAATGTTTTGGCTATATTTGCGACTTACGGAATATATTCGTGGTCTTTGTGGCCAAATGGTGTAACCATTTAACCACTTATTAAGCCATGCTCTATGAAAAGAGGATGTACTGAATTTTCAAAAAGCATCGATTCATGTCAGCCTACGCGGTCCGCGCAGGCTGACATGAATTGAAACTTTTTGCTTTTGGTATATTTTTCACCGTGTGTTACCAAGTAATTTCGTAAATGGCACCATGATTATGCCCAAAACAACAACAGTACATTTTCACAAAAAAGACAACTGCAAAACTAAACGGAGCAATTTCAAAGTGCAATATCGACATTTTAATCCTCACTAAAGCAGCTATGTTGACGCTTTACGACAAGAAAGCTCCACCCAGCTTGTTGTAACTGTAACTCTTAAGCTCCTATACAAAATCGAATTAGCTTGAGCTGACATTGTAGATTAAGAGCTTTTGAGGACATTGTAGATCAAGATCAGACTGCATAAAATGCACAGGCTGGTCTTGCATCTACAATGTCCGATACGCTGATATTTTTCCTCGGCGAACACAGTTTTGAAACTGTCATATATGTGTGTTTACTATTAGATGGAAATGTAGATTTCGTTTATTTTCCAAATGCACGTTATTTTCTTTCTGTAGGAATCAAGAAAACAAATGCCTTGTTAAACTTAAAGCTACGCCTGGGGTGGGGGCATTTCGTGTTGAACACGGGTATGATGCTTAGTAGAAACAAATTTATTTTACATCGATTGAGAAACAAGTTTTGACAACTAATACATGTAAAAATTTCTTTCGTTTATGCTTCCTGGGAACTACACCAGTACTCGCGCCGAATGTGTGAGCCAATGAACAGTCTCAGAGTTTACATCCTCTCCTAGGTATCGACCTCGGGACCTTAGGTTACGAGGTCGACGCTCTACCTCTCAACCACGGACACCCCACGAGTATGATACCCGGGTTTGGGTCCTTCCATTTTAAGTTGGAAACACCTGATATATTTTTGTCGTTCATGTAACACTTGTGGTTATGGCTTCGTACCAAATCCGGTGGAAGTCGCTGTGAGCATGAATCGCTGCCTAAAGAAATGCTTGCGGGTTGTCAGTCTTCGTCGTGGTCTTTGCTATGTTTTAGATAGTAACAAGGAGTTGCTGCGTTTCAGGGCGTTTCATTCACAAATATTGTTATAAATATGAATGAAGAACTTAACTTAAAATAGATAAACAACAAGAGTTTTCTTAGTTAACCCTAAACAATTTGTATGTAGTACTTGTGAATGAACTTCGAGAGTCAATAATAGAATGGGAAAATGGCACTCTTTCCATCATGGCTTGTTTTACGTACAAGCCAGCTTAAACAAATCACTTTTACTATTTGAGCAGAGAAGTTTTATAGTTTAATAATACTTTGACTTCTATAGAAGTATTCTTTTATATATGTTTTCCTGAAAGAATAATAAAACGGACAGTTCAGTGTAGATGTAATTCGTCCTCTATCTCACCATAGTTACACAGAAGACAAATCAGTTTGTTTCTATGGATTCTGTTTTTACTGAACCGACCAGTTTGTATAAAAGGGGTGTTCATAAAATAATGAGACTTTTTTTTCATAACTTCATTAATTTTGATACTATTCCAGTGTGATAATTTCATACATTAAACTTCAACACGCGAACAACAGATAGATGAAACACAGGAATGGTCTGTCGCGTTTTAAAGCTATGTGCACAGTCATTTAAAACACTTGGTCTGAAGCGGGAGGGGTCCGCTGATGCTTATGACGTCGCGGTTAACATTCTGGAGGTTCTAGACATGATAAACGTGTGCTTCCATCGGACTTTTGCACTCGTGTTTTAAATAGTGGTGGTACATTCCACTTCCAAACGAACGATTGTTGTTATTGTCTCTAAATCAAATAACAGAGGTCAGGTTTCATCCATCGTGATGTCTGCCTAGGATATTATCACTTTCATGACCAACTTTTTTGGACCCAGTAAGCACAAAGTCGAAGTAATCATGTCTTTTCTCAAGGTATTGATTGAGAAACAAGAGTTTCGAATAAGATCTTAACCTTAATCCCATACTTCTCTGACACGAAATACCAGGCCACACGTATCGAAGCTCGAACCTCGACTGAAATTTCTGTTCTTTCCTCTTTCTTTCTTAATTTTTCTCGTCTCATTACAAACTTTCCTTCACCACACTCTTGACTCCTTGTATACTGTTCACAAGCAGAAGGACGGATACTAAGTAAACATAGTAATCTGTGGTAACCATAAGATGTTATGGAGCAGAGGACGACCTTGGTTTTCAGAATTGGTGCATGTCTGAATTAAGTATGATTGCTATGAGGATTTGTATCATGCAAAAAATATGGTTAGACTATATAGTTGGAGCTTTGCCCAGCCAGTGGCCATCTATGTTTTTAAAAACGAGCAGTCTCGATCCATATGAGCAATGTTTTGTTTAATCTTAATTTACATAGTCCAGAAGGCAACTAAAATCGCTGTTGGCACAGACAGAGTTCATCTGTAGTTTTTCGCTCTTTTTACAAATTCCAGAAAATTATACCAAGATAAGCGCTGTCTTTTTCCCCCGAATGGCTGTCTCAACTAGTTACTTTTCTCTGATTGATGTAGATCAAGACAAGACTGACCGGAACGTGGTCTGTGAATCTGTTCACTGTCTGATATCTTATAAGATATTTTTACGAGACCATGATTCGTACTCGCCAACCATTCTTAAGAACACTCTTAGTCTCATTCTACAAAATGTTCTAGAAGTGAAAGTAAGACAAATTCTGATTGGCTAAACCAGATGGTTTAGCCAATCAGAAGTTTTCTTACTTTCAAATATAGAAAATCTTGTAGAATAAGACTAAGAATGTTCTTAAGAATGGTTGGCGTCTACAGACCCAGACATAACATGAGCTCGTAGTTCAACATTTGGTCTCTTTTACTGACTGAAGCTATCTAGCTTCATGGTTTTGGTCCTGTAAAGGGTAAAGTATTCCACATGCAAATACTTTAGGAAAGCCCCATTTAAGTGACACTAAAACAAATAATTACGTTCTGTCTCTGCTGCTATAAAAGCGGTCCTTATTGCGTTACGTCGTGTCAGATGATAACTTTAATCTGTCTCAGCTATTGCCGAGTTTATTTTCTCTGTCAACTGTAAACCGTATTGATTCGTTTGACATGGTGAGCCATGAAAAATACATGTTGGCCACTTGTAAATCCTTACAGGATTGAATAAATGAAATTGATGTTCTTAATTTAGTTAAAACAATCGAATGATTACAATTTAAAGATTTTTTGGCGATGTCACAGTAGCGAAGTGTGTGGATCCAAGATCAGACTGCACATTCTGTGCAGTCTGATCTTGATCTACACTGTACGCAAAGCCAATTTATGTTCTGTTTAGCGCTTAAAGGGTAAATGTAACGCCTGAAAATGTCATACCGAATAGACACGTGTCATTGTCATTTAGTACAGGTCTATTGGTAAAACTTCAACACTTTCATTTCCGTAGGCGAGAGAAGCATCTTTAGCTGACAGAGGAACTCGAAAACCACAGCTCGTGGTCTGGTTTTGGATGAACACTCAGTAAGATAGAACGTGAATGTACAGACTGTAAATAGAAGCTTTTAGACTTAAGGATTACGACCCCTAACTCATCGGTAAATATCGTGTATCATCGTAAAGGCAATTCGGCCAATCTCGACAGCTTCCGTCTTTTAATATGAAAGTTAGGGGCCGTAGACTCACTAACTCATCGGTGAATGTCGTGTATCATCGACATTTTTGTAAAGGTTATTCGGCCAATCTCGGCAGCTTCCATCTTTTAATATGAGAGTTAGGGGCCGTAGACCTTAATAGCCACAAATGTTTACATACATTATTACTGTATATCACTTTTTCCTTTTATATTTGCAAGACAAGAAAGCTGTTAGCCATTTGTTAACATTATCCCTTTTCTCCCGTGGCGTATTACCTTTGCTTTCTCTTCAGAATAATTAGTTTAGTTCATGTTCAGGTCAGGATCTGTCTTACGTTTGTTTGCTGATAGAAAAAAAAAATGGAAATTAATGGTCCCTGGATAAGAAATATTTCAGCCAGGCTTTGTAAAATGGGGACTTAATGCATCTGCAAAAAGTATCGACCCAGGTCAGCCTGCGCTGACCTCGGCCGAAACTTTTTGCTATCAGTCAATTTTCTTCATGGCAAAGAACTAGTCTACCTCCATAATTAAGTTGGTTGTTAGACAAAATAGATTTTATGAATCAATAATTATGTTATGACTAGCTAAGTATAATGCATCACGGAGATGCATTAAGCCCCTTTCCACAGAGCATGGCTCATTTATTTAAAAAAAATGTACTTTGATTGAACATTTCAATTGCAGCTGATACAAATCAGTTCCATTCCATAATCGTCCTGCGTAAGTTTTTCGGTTCTACCGGAAAGAACCAGCGAGTCAGACGCAGAAAACCACGCAAATTCAAACGCATGATGAGTCGATCCTTGAAGTCTAAAAGTGCAAAACATCGGTGCCTAATGCTACAAGTTATTTCCATTGATGTGCAAAGGGAACCTTGCCTACTCATTTGAAAAGCATGGTCCACATTCGACTAACTGTTGATTGATGCCGATTGAAAGACCGAGCGACGTCTCTTGCTGACATGTCAGCAAGCGCATACCGACGGCTGTCTGACGTGCATGTGCGAAGCCATTCTTTGATGACGTTCTATTAGGATTCTTGGAGAGTTTTTTTTTTTTTTCCAGTTTCCTTTCTTGTGGTTAAAAACAAACAAAGAATTAAGAAACAGTGTGATAGTGTGATTTTTGATACAGTGAATGCTCTTGATTTCCCTAAGGACATTCTGCACGTGATTTACGTTATCTCACGTTTTACTAATTTAAAAACCATTTTTAGCACACAAACATGTTGATTCGTGATGAGCACTGCCTGGTACAATTTTAAAAATACAAAAACGTTTTAATCATGTTTCTGTAGAGAAGAAATGTAAATTTATAAAATTTTGCTGAACTTTTTTTCTGTCAGAGTGCAAATCATTTTAGCTGTTTTGAAGACACAGTCAACATATCGTTACATAGAAAATAATTCGCGCTTTAATTTTCATATTATTTCTAATTTTCGTCCCTATTAATCGACGGAAATGTATGGGTAAGTGACTTTGTAATGGTCGAAATGTAACAGTTCTGACCAACAGCCTCCCAAGGTGGGATTTGAACCCAGGACCTCCAAGTCCCAAGGCAAACGCTCTACCACGTTGCTACAAAAGTAAGCTCTATAGCAAGGCAGTATAAGTGTCCCCTTATAGATACACAAGCATTTATATCTATACACATTTATATCTATCTGTGGGATAGACTAGTATACTACAAAAATAACGCATGGTTCGTTTTGATCTAAGGAGGTCATTGTATATCGATGAAGTATCAATAAAGTTATTAAACCTTTACCACACAATCTCGTCTGTAACGACCCTTAGAAAAAGCCGCTTTCGAAACATTGTGGGAACCAGCATTTTCTCCTTTTCCTTCAATGTTTTCTACCCTATCAAAAACAAATTCCATCTCGTTTCAATTAGATTTAAATCGTCTTTTGCAAATACTTTCACATTTGAAATGTTAACGTTTTTGTTGTGTGAAAAAGAGTTCCGAAACCTTTGTGTTGGGGAAAAATGATAATTTAAGAGACATCTTTACTCGATTTTAGGTAGTTTTCACCCGGTTTTTAAACAATAATTCATTCGTGTTTTATGAAACTTTAATCGTTTGTGTATCTTCATGCCAAATGTTGCCCCTGATGGCTGTAAGATTTCACAGATTACGACGTATAGAAAATGCATTTCATGTTTTGGACGCCTAAAGTTAACGCATTCGCTGTTGTCGTTTCCGCTGTTAAATTATGAAAAATCTCCTGTGTTTTTCTATCCCTTACACCATATGTATTGGTAATTTATCTATATTTACACAGCTGAGCCATTATACACACTTTATAACAGTTTTCTTTCTCTCTCTCTCTATCTCTATCTCTCTTTCTAGCTGGTAGAGTGTATCTTTAATGATTAAATGAACAAATAATCAACCGTTTGCTATTTGTAAAACGGAACCACATTTTGTGTGACATGGTTAAAATATGTTTTACACGTTTAAAATCAATCATAAATAACATAGTGCTTTAATTTTCCCTACAATACACCATCTGTGTAAAGAGGTTGTTTTGTATTTCTTGTTCAAATTCTGCAATCATTAGCCCCATTCCATGAAAAACTAGAGCTGTTCACTGAATGTGACTTAATACCCCCGCCAGCGCTTTGACAGAAACAGGCAATTTAACAAAATATTTTCTAAGTTCAAGGGGAGATTACCCTTGAATCATTGGGAGTAGATGATAGAAAACTGCGTCTTGCACAACTTCAGTATACGATCAATGCATCGACAAACTTTCAGTACAATAGCAGCAAAACTGTAGGAGGAGTTCGCGACACAAAATTACTAGTAATTTGTACACAGACGGACACACGGACGGACGTACAGACAGGCTGATTCCAGTATACCCCCGAAAACATTCGTTTTGCGGGGGTATAAAAAAGGGGGCTTCAATAATGACCGCTTTGCCCCTTCTCTTGCTAAATATCTTAAATAAAAAATGCCAGTCAAATTTAAAAACATAAACATTGCGATTTCAAAAATGTTTTTATCGGAAAAAACTCTATCTAACGGACCGTGTACACCCACGATCAGACTTAACAGGAGTTTCAGTCTGATCTTGATCTACACTATCCGTAAAATTGCTTTGTGTTATGCTCAGCAGCCACAGAATTGAAATAATCAGATGAAAGTGCTAACCATGACTATTCACTGTAATTGCAGGTGCCTTCAATAACGAGTGCGTCTTTCCTGACTTTATACAGAGTCCACTGGACGAGCAAGGCCAACCATTGCCGTGGCAAACCAATGTCATGTGGCTGGGACTCAGAAACGATCCGAAAATACGTGAAATGCAAGAAGTCTTCGTTCAGAAATCACAAATATGGAGCCAAAAACAGTCGAACCATCTTATGTGCGAAAGGAAACTTCGACGTGTTCGCAATCGGGCAACTTCGACACTTTTCGGAAACTGCTCGGAAAAGTACTTGTTGTATAATAGAACATGTATTGTGCAAGAGGACAATGGGCGGTTTCAGGTCATGCAACTTGGACCACACCAGTAAGTTTGTTTTTGTTTCTTTATATATTTTTATCCATGAGCCATGCTCTGTGGAAAGGAGGGCCAGTGCATCTGCAAAAAGTAATAACCATGTCAGTTTGCGCAGGCAGACCTGGATTGAAACTCTTGGCTTCTTCTTTGTCAATTTACTGCATGCCATGGAACTATTCTACCTTATATCCAGTCGGTTTTATGGAACCCTAATATTGTGGTGATTTGCTTGGTGCTATGCATCACTGAGGTGCGCCAAATCCCCTTTTGACAAAGCATGGCTCATTCATGTTATCAGGACCCATTCTCTGCCGATTGACACCTATAGACTTATACCGCAAAAGGGCATATTCCTTTTTCATTACATTTGAATTGGCTGTCCGTCACTAGGTTGAAGACCCATTTTAACCCTTAAGCTGCTAAGCGCGACTCACTGACCATTTGCGGACAGTGTAGATCAAGATCAGACTGCACAGAACGTGCAGTCTGATCTTTGATCTACACTGTCCGATAAGAACATATTTCTTCTCCAAAAAAAAGTCTGAAGTAGCATTATTCGAGTTTTTACTATCGGCTTGAAAGTTTCATCTAAGTTATATATCAGGATAAGAGTTAAAATACTAGGTTTTTAATCTCTCTTCACAAAGATTAGGTTAAGTCCCTTCCTTGTTGAATAAGTAGTAGCTATTTAATTCTCCGACGATATGCATACATCAAGCTGCCTTTCACTAAACTGCATACCCATGAAATTTGCATACGCAGTTTAGGTAAGCAAGCACCAAATCTGAAAACAAGTTTCATAAAACTGCGTAACTTTACGCCAGCTCATATATACCGTTAGGTAATGCAGAGATCGTATGTTTGTACATGCAATTTCAAATAATTTGCGTAAATCTATGCCGGTTATTTAAACGCAGCCCTGGGCATGATCATCACTGGTGACAAAAGTCCTGTCAGAGATTCTCTAGGAAAACATTCCAGAGTCCAAATTTAAAATTTGTAAAATCCGGGAAAGATGTGAAGAGGTGACCTGTTGCTGTGATATAGCTGGTCTATTGTTTAAAAGCCACACAAAAGTATTTTATGATTAGGCAAGGTCAAGTCTGCTATTAGTGAACAAATTCATACGTGTGTATGAAAGCCATTACTTGCTTTTGAGGTATATTCCCTTTCAACATATTCATCACCTACCTTATTAGTAGTTGTGTCTTGGGTCCGTATTTCCCTATCGTTCTTAAAAATGGTCTTATTCTTATTCTCAAAATTTTTTATCTTGCACACTAACGTCAAATAAGACTTGGCTTTTTGTGGGAGAGTCTTTGGGTGAGACGTTTCATAGTCCTAGCCTAGCGCTGAATAAGTGAATTGTCGCTATGATATGACAGAAATAATGATGAAAACGGCGTAAATCATGAGAAAGAAAGAAAGAAAGAAGAGATCCTTGGAGATATTGAAGGGACTGGGTCGATTACGAAGTTTAAAAAAAAAACCGATTTATATGCGGTATAACTATGTGTATTTAAGTTACATTACAGTTGTTGTGCTTACGCAAACCATTTAACTCTTCCAAATTCAAAGTGAGCGAATACGACAAATTCGAAGTTGGTACAAACAAGCCGAAGGTCTCTGGCAGGATAGAAAGATCGTATTGGAAAAAGAAAGAAAGGATTTTAAAAATCAGTTTCCCTTTTTCCCATGTTTTCAAAAGTAGAGACAGTTTTTTGGTTTTTTGAACAGAGGTATACAAAATGAGTCATGCACTTTGAAAAGGGGCTTAATGTATCTGCTAAAAAAGTCACACATGATCGACCAAGGTAAGCCTGTGCAGTCCATGCAGGCAGACGTGTGTCGAAACATTTTGATTTCTGTAAATTTCCTGCATGTCAAAGGACCATTCTTAATTTCTACCGCATTAATTCAGTCGGTAATTATACGAAATGGATTTGATAGATCCATAGCAATGTGATAACTAGTTTGGTATCATGCAACAAGGAAATGCATCAAGCTCCCTTTTGCCGGAGTAATGCTCAAATAAGTAGATAAATTCCATTTACAGACATACACAATGAACTAATCAACGCTCATAACAGATGGGCACATGCCCTAATTGATTTATGATGGAGGAAAGATAAGGAACAAAGGAATGTCTAGACCATGAAAAATGTTTGATTTATTGTACATTGTATGGAAGCCTGGAATGGGCATCGTTCTTCGAAGTCTTCAAAAATTTGTTTGAATCGGAGCAATTCAGATGTTTTTGTTAAAGTATAAATGTCCGGTTTTACAGTGTTTTGGTATAGCTTCTGATCTGTTTAAACTTTCACCATTTGTACCACATGTAATTTGCCATCAGCAAATGCTTTAAATTTGGTCACTCTAAAATTAGTTTACCTGGTAAAGAGTAAGTACAATGTATTTCTTTACCAGCTTAAAGAAGTTTAGACTGACGAAATTAAAAGCATTTGCTGATGTCAAATTACATGTGGTACAAACGATGTTAGTTATATCTGAAAGTTAGAAAACATTGTGGGAAAAATGGAAAATGCTGGTTACCACAATGTGCCAGAAGTCTTCTTTCCAGGGGTCTCTGAAACATCGGATTGTGTTGTAAAAAGTTAACAAAAGTCAGTTCAGCATTACAAACTTTCTATGCATTGATTTTCATCGGATAACATTAAAGGGCGACCCATGACTATACAGAGCTCCAGATAAAAGGGAGTAATGGTATTCTAAATACATTATTTCTCTTCCAAACCCTATGTTGTGGGTACTCATTAGAATCGTCTCGATGAGACGATTCTAATGAGCACCCATAACATAAGGTTTAGTGGAGAATAATTAATATTTTCAATTTTGAAATCAAAATCACTCCCTCTATCTGGAGCTCTGACTATAGTTATTTAGTAGGTCGAGGGTTACCGCAGACCGGTCAGAAAAGGATGAGTACAAGGTGTCTGTCTGTCTGTCTGTCTGTCTGTCTCTCACGCACATACGTCCTAAATGTTAGCTAGATTAATCTATACTCGACTGAAGCAATCTAGCTGACTGAATCTAGCGTTGAACGAAATTAAGTCTTATTTTATTCCAGTGTAATGAGGAAACCATTGAACAACTGTAATCTACTGAAATAGTCTAAGCTATAATCTTTAATACATAATCGATGCGAATCTTTATCGCAATTTCATCCCTACATAGGATTTTAACTTAAACGGAAAACTTGGGTCGTTATTTCATTAAAAAAAAAGGCTCCTAAAAAATCAGAAAGGCCAATTTTAGTGGAAAAATATCCTCTCTCTCTCTCTCTCTCTCTCTGAGATGCTTCAGCACTCCGAAAGATAGGGATCTTGTCTAAAGTACATGTAACCTTTACATCGAAGAACAGTATGACAAATATTTTTTTGTGCAATCGTTTTCAACGCTTTCGAAGCCGAAATGTTCATTAAGTTTCGTGTGTGGACAGCAAAGATTTACCCTTATCCTGATAAATAAAAGATATGAAACTTTCAAGCCGATAGTAAAAACCCAAATTTTCCTATTTCAAAGGTACTTTTGGAGGAAAGATATCTCCTTATCGGACAGTGTAGATCAAGATCAGACTGCACGTTCCGTGCAGTCTGATCTTGATCTACACTGTCCGCTAAAGGTCAGTGAGTCACGTTTAGCAGCCTAGGGGTTAAGATCAATATGCAAGAAACGTGTGACACGATCCCAGGTTTACATTTTTTGAAATGTGATGATCTACTAGTATTCTAAGCACATTATTCTTGAAATTACAACCTGTAAGGCTGTTTTCCGACCTAACCCTCGAGCGCTAAACGTGCATTCTAAGTTTGACCTGCATCATCCACTACTTTGCCAGATTGTGGCCAAAACACCCTTGTAAGTACAACATCAGTTCTATTTTAAAATTATCGGACAGTCCCTTTTCACTGTAAGAGAGAAAATATTTTTTACAGAAAAAAATGTACATATTTTGTCCAATTTTCTCGAGGATATAAAATTTTACATTTCTACAAACTACAGCATTGGTCATCTGTGTGATCTATTTTAACTCTGAATATTGTTATACTGCAAAGAAATTTCTCGCGATCAGATTAAATGATATGCCCCGTACATACAAGTCATGTACACTCGCAAAATCCCGTAAAAGCAGTTTCCCTTTTGGGAGCCCCGTATACATGACTACACTTTCAACACAACATCCAAAATGGCGGCGTCGACCGATACGAGCCGCCCACAAGACAAACATACTGAGTTTTACGTTTTACCAAGGTTTCAGTGACGTAATTTCTCAGTGACGTCAGTTTTCATTGAATTTGGGCACTCAGAGGGGAAATTCTATGTCGTTAGCGTGCTCAGTTCGTGAGAACACAAACGGGGAAATTTTGCTGAATACACACGGGAATGGTAAAACTTTGCAACATAATAAATTCGTTGTACGGTCAGGTGGCCGGGGACTTTAAAACTTGTTCACGGCTGTGGCGAATCATGTAGCCCCGAGGCGAAGGCGAGGAACGACATGATAAGCCACAGTAGTGAAAAAGTTTCTAGGTCCCCTGCCACCTGACCGTACAACTAATAATGTAGTCCATTCCTTCGAAGTCTAAACTAAAATGAACAATCCCAAAGTTGACACCCGCTCACGTGAATCGAACTCCGGACCTTGTGGTTTCACAACCTGATGATATTCTTAATTCCTCCTATGCAGAAGATTTACAGAGAACATAATTATGATACAAACAAAATGAATGTACATTTTTAACAATCACAAACAGATCACATGAACATAATACATATATACAATAGAGAGAGAGTGAGACAGAGACAGAGACAGAGAGACAGACAGAGACACACACAGAGAGAGAGAGAGCGAGAGAGACAGACAGAGAGAGAGAGAGAGAATTATAACATGTCATCATGTCATGTAATTTAATGTTTAATACGTTAGTTGAGTTAAATGCATAACTAGTCTCCTATTGCATCCTTGGTGTTATCCTTGGTGCTGATATGCCTGTACGACTCATGACATACCCATCAGAGTTAACCTTTCTTAGTTAAATATGTAGTGTGCTACGTTTTATGATCATAATATGTACATTACCTACTTACCAAATGACAAAAGTGGTCCAAATTCAAAGCATTTGCAGACGACCAAATAAATGTGACACACTTAAAAAAAAAGATTGGGCGGGGGAAATGCAGAAAACAGCATTTTTTCCTTTCCTCACAGAGTTTTTTGACCAAAGGCTTTTCTTCAGGGTCGTTAATAGTCGTGATTTTGTGAAAAAGGGTTAAGTTCTGAACAAAATTATCACAAGATTTTACAAAGTTTCAAAGGAACGAAATTTTTGACAAGCCGAAAACGGAATTCATTCAATCATTATCATTTCGCATGCAACACACGAAAAGGGGCATTCGGACATTTGCGGTAAAGTGTCGTCTCGGATAAGCCTGCGCCGTCCGCGCAGGCTGATCCGAGACGACACTTTCCGATCGTATGTGATTTTCTATTTCACGCAAGTCTACTGTAGGACAAAATCTAATGTTGACGTAAAGTGCCATCTCGTATTAGCCTGCGCAGACTGCGCAGGCTGATCCGATATGACACTTTACGCAAATATCCGAAAGTCCCTTTTCGCATGTTGCAGACCATTTCGTATTGCTCTCCCTCTAAATCTTCTCCATTAAACACAAGATACCGAGTTTCGCCCAAACCTTGTTTGTGGGCATAACCGGAAATTAGCTGTTTATCCAACCGGAAGTAGAATAGCAGTAAGCACCTGCCGTACCTAATGAAATGTGCATTGAAAACAGTCCAATACGTTTTTTCTACAATAGACCTACATTATTAGAGTCGGTTTAAATATTTCACAGCCAGTGGCGACTTAAACAGCTCTTCCGATGGTGTAAATAAGATCAGAGATCACAGAACGTGCTGTCCGATCTTTGATCTACACTGTCCACTATTCGATTCTACACAATGAAAAAAAAAATGCTATGTTCAACTGCAGATCTGGTGATAATCTACTTTAAGACCTCAAAAAAGAAGGATGGAGTTTATGCAGTTGGCAGTGAAGAGTTATGTAGTTAATTCGCTAGTTCGCACTTATTTGAAGGTTTATTAGGTTCAAGCAAGAGCATTTTCAATTAACAGATGATTGAAATGAAAAAAAAAGTTGTCATTTAGGTTTGCTCAGTTATTGGGAGTGGGTATGTTAATTGTATAGTTCTGGAATGAGTTGACTAGTCCTCAGTTACTTTGGTATTCAACTCTACCTTCCCCCTTTTCTTTTCTTCTAACCTAAACTAGCGCCGCGTGCGAGTGAGAGAGAGAGAGAGGGGGGGGGGGCGGTCAAAGAAGGAAATTTCCACACCATGACGCGTAGACTGCTTAGATTTCCTTTAAGTAGTTATCGAAAATTGTTGATCTAGATTGTGAGAATCTTTTTCTATATTTGAGGTAAAATAGATAAGGTGAAAGTGACTGTATAAAATGTGTAAGTGGTAAAATTGTTAAATGGCCTCTATCTTAACTCTTTCAACGCCAAATAAATAAACCCGACCTCTTTCGATGGCTCTAAATACAATCCATTGAAACTGACAAAGATTTTGATTACATAGGCTTGACTAAACAAGCGGACAGTATAGATCAAAGATCAGACTGCACGTTCTGTGCAGTCTGATCTTGATCTATGCCGTCCGCAAAAGTCACTGTTTTGACCTATAGCACCGAAAGGGTTAACGGGAAACTAGACAGAGAAGGTTATGGCGAGAACACACTTTAACAAATTTGTTTAATGTCTTTCTCAGCATTAATTCAGTTGTATCATTGCGGCCAGTGCACCTAACCATGCATGCTTTCCTGGAGTTTTCGCTTAAAATACTTCGCACAGTATTCTTCTCAAGCCACTTGTTGTTTTCCCACATAACCGTCGTCAGAACAATGATCGCCGGTACGAGAGGAATAAATATTGTCTCAAATAATATCATCTGTTTTCGGAAAGAAATCCACCAAACTTAGGATATGGCCCAGCAACCGTCTGGTTTCTGTCCTGCACGCTACCTGGCTATGCAGAACCCTTATTATATCAGCCATGACGGGTGTTGAACGTCCAAACTAACAAAACATCCTATAACTGGTCCTAAATAAAGACATTTTATCATACCAAAAGAGAAAAGAAGTACATGTGTGAGGTTCATTGTACAATAATAATTCCACTGATGAGGGCTTTAAAGACAATCAAAGGGCTTAAAGTCCTGAAAACGGATTTGTGCAGCAGTATTTATCAGTTATATGAAGAAATAAAAAATAAGTTTTTAATCTCAAGTAATGCATAATGAACTTTAATGCTCATTGAAAATGTTTGGTCAGACCAGCAGGCTGTGCTTTTATTTCTTACAAGTTGTTACGGAATTCATCTCGTGGACAGCTAAGACTGACTTATACACGTTTGTCCATACGATAGTGGCTATATAAAGATTGAGTAGCTTCAGCGGCATCTGAAAGTAGCATGTGTAGAGCCCATGCGTATCCAGATCATTTGGTTACGGTCAAAACAGTCACAGTAAGCGGATTCGTTATGCAAACTCTCCAAACGATACGCGTACAATCCCTGGCTGTAAAATAAGATTGTCAATGATGCTAAATTTTCATTTGTTTTATTGTCACAGAATGTCAGTATTTCATACACACTGTCTCCCATAGTAGCCAAAATAGCCTGTGGCTACGAAAGAATCAAGCTGATTTATAACAATATTATTTCGTTTTAATCTATAGGTGTTCTATTGCTTTTGAAGTAGACAGACGGGATTCATCCTAAGGCTGCAAAGGGGGGGGGGGGATTCTTATGCTTTTGTGGACAGTGTGGTTAAAGATAAGTCTGCACAGAACGTGATGTCTCATCTTAAATCTACACTGTTCGTAACGCTTAGATTTTCCCACCAAAAGAACTTTAAAATTGAAATATTTGAGATTTTGGTATCTTCACGAAAATTGTGTTTGATTTTTGAAGCAGTTCAACCCTTTACCGAACAATGCCGACTTTAAACGACCCTGGTAAATAAGCCTTTTGAAAACATTGTGGGAAAAGGAGAAAATGTTGGTAACCAGCAATTTCTCCTTTTCCCACAATGTTGTCTTCCTTAGCAAAGCAAAATTGAACCAGTTGAGCCACATTGATATTGTCGTCTGCAAATGCTTTCAATTTGGACAAGGCTAAAATTTTGTCGTCTGGTAAAGGGTTAAGGGTTGCATTATCATTGCTAAAGGGTGATTATTATTGTCCTTTACGAACTCTTCGCTTACTTTGATCAACAATGAATGGCTTGGTAGAAATATAGATCGAGATCCGATTGCACAGAACGTGCAACCCGATCTTGAATAAATTTTTAGCAAATATTTTCTAAAACATTACGGTCAAACAACATCGACATTCTGATTGTTTTTACTTTGCCTAAACTTACAGTGTTCATTTCACATTTGAAGTAGATTTACCTTTCTCAATCAATTCCGCGTTCTAACGACCCTGAGCAAGAGGACTATTGAAAACATCGTAGGGGACAGGAGAGCATGTCGGTAACCACCGTTTTCTCTTTACAAGTCTTTTGAAGCTTTTGTCATCGAATGAAGATCTAATTCTTTCACTACCACCTACAAAATTTCCACTTTTTTTCTCGGCTGTGAAAAGTTGATTTCCACTGCCTATTGAAGATGGCCATGTTTAAACATACGTAGCACGCAGCGGACAGTGTAGATCTATGATCAGACTGCACGTTTTGTGCTACTTAAGTCGTCCTTGGTGATAAAAAAGTTAAGAATTAGTTCTACGATATCAGTCGTAAAAAAATGAATGTAGCTTGGAGAAAAAATATACAAAAGATTGAAGTGTTTCAGCTCGGTCCAACATCACATCAATCAAATGAACGGCGTTTGTCCCTCGAGCTAAAATCACCGAGGACACGCAAACATGAGCAACCCTGAGTAACCTTTCCTTCATATAGATATCTTTGGTGCCTCTTCCAGAATCATGCAGCCGTAATAAAACTGTTGGCACACAGTTAATTTCTTAACGACGTATATGACAAATGTTCGCGTGCATCCTACTGCGCATGTATTTTTGTCGTGGATATTGAATCAAAAGTGCACGTATTTAATTTTAGCACATAGTGGTAATACATGTACTATTGGTGCACTGAAACAAGTAGACTCTCTTCGGGTAGTAATGATGAAGAGAAAAAAAAATGGATCTTTGAACTGTCACCGTGAAATAAGTAAAATGCTGCTGACACGGAGTTACACACCAAACAAGTAAACAAAGGCAGGGAATTTAAAGCTGTGGAAGTATAGCTGTTTCCATTTTCAAAATTATTGTTGGAAAAGGAGAAATCGCTCCTATTGAGCAATTTCTTCTTTTCCCACTATGTCTGCTGAGCTTTTATCCTATATTTTCCTTGAAGAAATAACTTTCACAGTGACCTTCAACCCTGTTTTCTGACGAAATAAGCACGGATAGGTGCCATTTTTATTTTTTCTCATTATATAGAATTATAAATACTGTAAGTGTGAAAATTTTACGAAAAATCTGTCCGTTAGAAAGTATATATTTAAGATTAACCTTTAATTCGGTCAAATTATCTCCCTTTTTAACTCAATGATCCATATATAACATGCCTATTTGTACACTTACCATGCTCAAAACCAGGCTTTTATACATTTTTTGGGGAAAATTATATGAATGTTCATTAAGATGATGTATATTTGTATATTTTTCCTGTTATTTTCCTGTTTAACCGACTATTAAAGAAAGACACTTTAAATCCAATATAAGCTGAATTTCGGAACTGTATATACCTTTTTCAAAGGCAAATCTCTCAGAAACGAGCAGGGCGACCCACATCTCTTTTATTTTAATCTCCTAGATACATGATGAGCTTTGTATGTGCAAAGTTTTAAAAAAAATCTGTCCATTAGAAAAATTTGTGATATACGTCGTTAACTTCAAATTTAAGTGTTGCTTTTTTTTTATTTGTAACGGTCAAGTTATTGATAAATGTCCTGTAAATATCATCTGGCTCTAAAATAGAAGATACCCATACGCAACTGGAACCTTAAAGATCTAAACATATGAATGATATAGCCATTTCTGGTCAAATTAAAATGACCTATACTCGTATGTTACCATTTCAAAACAGAATATTCATGTAAATATTGACCGATGTAGACCCCAGATCAGAATGCACGTTCGACTGCACCAGCATCTTTTTCTCTGCTGCAAACAAGATTACAAAAATTCACGCTCCTCATCACGAACCTGCATAAAACTAGATTTTGACTCTTTACAAAAAAAAAAAAAAATCCTGTCTTTTAACGATCCTCATAAAGAAGCCTTTTTAAAAGATTGTGGGAAATGGAGAAAATGCTGGTAACCAACATTTTCTCCTTTTCCCACAACGGTTTCCATCCTATCAAAGACAAATCTCACCATCTGAGCAAGAATTAATTTGACGTCTGAAAATGCTTTCGAATCGGACCATTCTAAAATTTTGTTGTATGGTAAGGCGTTAAGCGATAAACAATTCTTAGACGTAAGTTAACATTTTGAAAGGACGTGACCTGTTTACAGCTTGTTGAGGAAAACCAAAGAAGTTTTTTGTCTATGGATGGGATTCGAACCTTCAACATTTGGAAACCATCACTTTGCGTCTCTTTGCCTCCTTTGCAGGCGACTGATAGGCCTATCTTTAGTTTTTTTTTTGTAAAGATTTCCTCAAAAATCTACAAAACGAAACCAGGTTGCGTGTCGCGTTTAGGGTAACAGTCTACCTTTGTTTCAAGAAATGATCGTTTTATAAAAAATGAATCGTTGACGTTTAGTTCATCAGAAAATGCTCGTTTTGTTACAATATTTTCAAAAACCTACCAATGTGGAAGAATTTAGACGTGCCTGAATAGAGGACTGGGCTATGTTTTTCTTTTTTTCCATGAGTTGTCGTAATAAAGGAGGGGAAAAAAATAAAAGAATTTCTCCGTGTTTTTCAAAAGGAGCTATCGTAGCCAGTATCTTTTCACAAATAGCAAGCTTTGGGCACATAAACAGATAAGATCATAGCCGGAAAGAACAGATTGCATGTTTTCTGGGCTATTGGTCTAGATATAAAGGATCTTGAAATAGGCAATCGAACGCATTTAGCAAAACTGTCGTAAATGATTATTCCTATGCGAATACGTAGCACAGTTTTACAGCTGAACACTGCTCTCCACTCGTCAGAATCTAATAAAGCACTAATCGCTTTCGTACAATCTCAATTCTATCGTTTGGAGAAACTCTGTACCCTGTCCCCCATTAAGGGCAAAATATACAGTCTTGTTGACAGCTTATATCAGATTGAAAAATTGTTTTACTCAAGCTTCTCAAGAAATATTTACTTGCCAACGAGAGTGTTTACCTTTTACAGAATTTGCGCAGCATTTAAAGCTGGAAAATGATTGCTTAGTGTATTAAAACTGAAACGATGAAGGCACAGGAATCAAACGGATAAATTTAGTTCTTCATGATGAGAGATATAAAGTCATCGCAGCAAACGAAAAAAAAGTGACAATTACGATTTCTTTTTTTTTTTTAAGTGCAACTTCTCCTAACGGGCTTCAAATACAAATAACCTGATAATTTCAAGTATATTTGAGCCGTGTTCTGGGAAAAAGGGGGTCTAGTGCATCTCCGTGATACATTATACCGAAGCAAGTCATCACATGATTATGGATCCATAAAACCTATTTTTTATAAAAATCTAACGCATCATGAGGTACACTGGTCCTTTTACAGGGAGGAAAGTGACCTCTGGCAAAAAGTTTCGACCATGTCAGCCTGCGCGGACTGCGCAGGCTGACATGAGTCGATACTTTTTGCAGAAGAATTAAGTCTCCTTTTCACAGAGCATAGCTCATTTGTACATGAAGATTGAAAAAAGGCTTGGAACACAAATCAGTGGTAACTGCCCAAAATTTGGTTTTCTCAATCTGAGTGAGCCTAAAATTGGGTCCTCTCAATTATAGAGAGGTCTATGCTTTTAACTTGATTATGCAGACATTCAAATAGTGGCAGGAATACGCACAACTTGACATTTAGCATGGGTAACGTATAATATATAAACAAATAACATGGTGCTAAGAAGGGAAGACTGGGATCAGACTGTTGTTCATGGCATCATTTTCACCCTTCCCAAAAATGTTTTCTTCAAAATGAATGGCAGAAATCATCACATTGCCGCATATAATTTGTCGTTTGCAAACGCTTTCAATTTGGTAGAATCTAATTCATTTTTGTTTTTGTTGAAAACAGATGTAGCCTCGGACGTAACTCGGACTCTGAACAACAAAGGAGAATTAACAAAGGTTTTGTTCGTGTAGAAAGTCATTGTTTTAAAATAAAAAATGGTGTAAAATAATTAAAGTTAACAGAAAACAAACCAAACTGCAAAGAAAAAAAAAAACTGATTATTTCACGCTACCCACAAAATGATTTATCGGTATTTGCATAAATTACAATTAATGAAGAATGCAAATTTGTGTTTGCCAACAAATATTTGAAATATGATGATGAGCTTTTATGCTCTAATCATAGTTTTGTTGAATTATATTCATGAACTGATTAAACGTTAGACTGCTAAGCGCGACTCAAGGACCTTGTGCGGACAGTGTAGATCAAGATCAGACTGCACAGAACGTGCAGTCTGATCTTGGATCTGCACTGTCCGATAAGGTTTGAAAAAGCAACATTCTTGTTTTTTAACCATCGGTTTGAAAGTTTCATTTACTTTATTTACGAAGTAAAAGGTTTACTGACAGTATAAATATGGTGAGATAATGAGTCACATACATGTACGTTGGGACACTTACGGCAACCTTAAGTACCTTAAAAGAGGTGATTCATATTTCTATAACAAAGCAAAACTGTTTTATCATGAATATAGTAACGCAATAGTTAAGAAGAATTAAAAGTATAAATAAGACTGTTTTTCCTTAATGGTTGACGATGCCTCGTTAACTTTATTTTCAAGATTTTGCGCCAGTAGATTCTATTTCGAAAAAACTTGTGAGTATATCAAATGATCAACAGTACACATGAATTACCTGTAATCGTATTCAAATAAGCATGATGACGTTATATGTGATCTCACGAGAAAGGACGAAGCTACAGATTGAATCCCGACCATCCTTTTATTTAAACGGCAAAAGAGCACCTCTTTACTGAATGTAAATGCCCAGTTCCTTAATGCTCTCAGAGAAATGTGTATGTTTACAGTACTTATCAGTGTTTTTCAAAAGAATGTTGATTCACAGGGGAAAAAATTCCAAATAAACTCCTTTTGAAAGCATTTTTAAACCCGTACATGTAATTGTGCCGTCGTTGTTTGCATTTAAAGAGGGTTATTTAGTTTTTTAAACCGTAAGCAAAGATTCTTCCAGAGTACCAATAAATACAACTAGATACATTTCTTCTATTAAAGTATATAAAGTTAAACTGTGCAGTAAGATTCCATAAAAAGTGCTTTTTTTTTGGGGGGGGGGATCGTTTTGCGATCGTTAAAGTAACTCCGTCCTTTTTTAATGCATCAGATATGACGTCATCATACTGATTTGTATATACAAATTCTCGTAATCGACTAATCGACGCACTCTATTGGTCACATGACATTCCCACAAGTCTGCGAAACTGTGGCGCGAAAATCTAAAAAGAGTTAAAGAGGCTACATAGATGTAGCACATTAATGAAATACCAGTACAATATTCTTTATCTCCCTTCTTTATGTTTTCTTTACCAATTATTTGCCTGCTATCCGCTTGCTTAATTCATTGATAAACTTATTTTAAAGTTTGATAGGATTATGAAAATCTGTATCGCTCCCTTTAAAATATAGTATATTATGCTAAGTGTCATCTTCAACATAAGTCCAAATATTTTGCACCAATAGATATCTTAATTTGTAAATCTCTAGTCCCAAAATTTTCTCTGGGCTAGTAATTTGAAGCTAAAACCAGATTTTAAAAAAAAGAAGTGCGTTGGATATATGTACATAAACGTTATATTATGTAGTACATGTAGATTGAGGTTGTCAACTTTTCGGAAAAGTTTGGAGCTCTCGGTATACCATTCTTATGCTTGGTAGTAGCAATTCTATTTGAGCCGTGCTCTGAGAAAAGGTGGGTTCAATACATCTCCGTGATCCATTATACCAAGCAAGTCATCTAATTCATTAGTATGGATCCTTATAATCTATTTTGTGACCATCTGAATCCTGAGATACACCTGTCCTTGGATATGCAGAAAATTTACCAAAAGCAAAAAGTATCGACCTAGGTCAGCCTGCGCGGATTGCGCAGGCTGACCTTGGTCGATACTTTTTGCAGATGCATTAAGCCCCTTTTCACGATCGATCCCCTTTGTATATGCATTAAACCACCTTTTCATAGAGCATAACTAACTATATTTGCAATCTACAGTCCTCTCGGTCTCCACTTCTTCTTCGTCAATCTTCTCATTGCTTTCTTGCTTACCAGTCAGTAAATCGCTAGACGTGTGTTGAACTTCAAAATGTCTGAAATATTCATATTACGTAATGCAGGTTGTTTCTTTTTTCTTTTTTACTCCAGAGAAACCACATTCGTATGCATGGCGTTTGTGAAGAGAAGTGACAATGTTGTCCAAGTCATAGAAGGTAAGAACGGTCTTAAATAGTGTCTTCTTTCCATCTGCTAGATTTTATTTTGAGATATTCCTTTAATTTTCATCAGTAGCTTGGAGACTCGTCGTAAAATGTCTTTGACATAACTACGCTGTTAGCTCAGTACATGTAATTACACTTTGAAGTGTCATAAAGCTAGATACACTACAAGACGGTATGTTGTCAAATATCTTTAAAGAAAATTTAGAATTGCTTGGCTGCTTCTGTACTAATCACAAATTTATCAGTCGCATATTTTCCTGCGGGAAAACAGTACTATGTACAGTAATTCTAATTTTTCACTAGCTACATTGGCATTGCACACGTTTTCGATCTTGCTGGTCAAGTGGTAACGGGGCATAATCTAAAGAACAGAAAATATTCTTGGCGTAATTAAAAAACGTCACCCAACCTTAAGCACCGCGTTCATCTCATATGCTCTTTCTAATACCATATTCTACTTGACTTGCATGGGTGACAAGAGCAACGTCTGTGAAATGCTTTGCTGGAAAGGTCTTGAACGCAAAAAAAAAGGTCCATATTCATTGATAACTGAATAAGGCTCAAATTCGAAACTCGAGGATAAGCTGTATAAAAGTTTTTTGCCTTAATGTTATATCTCGGCCAGCTTGATGGCTAGTTTTAGATTTCAAAATAAGAATTGAATTCAGGACGGTTGGTGAAGGCGGCCTCAGCTATATAATATTGGCTTGTAACACGCGAAAAGGGGCATTCGGACATTTGCGTAAAGAGCCGTCTCGGATCAGCCTGCGCAGTCCGCGCAGGCTAATCCGAGACGGCACTTTACGACTACATTAGATTTTGTGCTACAGCAGACTTGCGCAAAACAGAAAATTACATAAAAACGGAAAGTGTCGTTTCGGATTGGCCTGTGCCGACTGCGCAGGCTGATCCGAGACGACACTTTACGCAAATGTCCGAATGCCCCTTTTCGCGAGTTGCAGGCCATATATATATATATATATATATAACGAGTGTGTTTTGGGAAAATGAATCTATATTCATACGAGAACTTAAATTCATTTGGAAGATGCAAACACTCTTTTCGCAAAGCGTCACTCATGAATTTTTTTCCCAGACGACCAAAATGCTTGGGTTTATAAACCGAATAAGTTACAAAATCTGCGTCAAATGTAATAGAGCCGTCCTGTTGAATTACTTTCACATATTCCCAAGGGAATTCTAGACCGACTGTTACTTTCTATATCAAAGAGAAAGATTTGATTTCTGTGTGTATCTTGGACAGATATTCCCTAACACCGAAATATTTTCATAAATATTAGCCACGCTCTCACAAAGAGGGTTTACTGCCTCTCTTTGGTGCATTATACCAGCAAATCATTACATGAATATGGATCCATAATGTCCATTTGTCTCACAGTCGAATCAAAAATTAAGTAAAATTGTCCTCCGACATGAAGAAAATTTTTCAAAAACAAAACTTTCGGCCCAGGTCAGCCTGCGCGGACTGCGCAAGCTGGCCTGGGCTGATACCTTTTGCAGACTCATCAAAGCCCCCTTTCACAGAGCACGGCACATGTAGATATACAGTTAATGATTAAAGTCAGGAACACTGTAGGACCGGCTTGTTAGCCGATCCTGAGTTACTTTACTAAGTTACTTTATCAATAGCTTTTTGGTTGAAGTGTCAAAAGCTTTGTGACAGTATAGCATTGCAGGAGGTACTACTTGTTTGCTTTTCGACCGACTTTATAACAAGGCAAGAAAATTGACGTACTTGTAATAAAAAAACGACATTTAGAGCCGCAAAACTGACAATTATTTGTCCAGAAGAACAGTGCAACATTTGTTGTAATTTATCAGAATGGAAAAAAATCAAAAACAGGCCGCTTAATGAAGCAATCTCGCTTTATCATTGGTTTATTACTAATCGACACTGCGGCTCCGTTATATGGGTGTATATCACATTGAGGTCAATTTTATTTATTACCGATCATAGTGGTATAATGATGTATACCAAAGGTACTTGTTATTCTTTGACAACACCTTGCCCTTTATAGACCGATATATAGCACAAGTTGTCCACCTATATTGCTGTTCTATACAGGACACAATTTTCTCTTCCCACCGTGAAGCACATTGGAGCACATTTGTCTCACGAGGTGTGACCGATGTGCTCATAAACATTCATATTTGCGACAAATTGGAAATGAGACGGATGTGTTTGACACACAATAAGGAAGGACACTCGAAGCACATTTGTCTCACATTCTATCTATACTAAAATTCTACTTAAAAGGAAAACTGTTTCTGCTTAGTACATTGTAATTGTCCGAAAAGGCGGGTATAGAAATTAGCTGCCTGTCTGTCTCTCAGTCGGTCTGTCTGTCCACATTTACAACCTGAAAATTATCTGCTATAACAGACCTACTTAGAGATGTATTAAAAATCACTTAATCGAATAGTGTCTTCACTGAAAGTCTACACGATTAAGAAACCGCTGTCAGTCCTTCATATTCGGTATATTATCATAATAGTTTTATAGAATAGTTCATTTTTCTTATCAATTCTTCATTTATATATTCTTTGTATTTTGGTAATCAATTTGAAAAAAGTACGTCGCCGAGGGGGTAGTTGAAAGTTCTTGTTCTTTCAGTCCTTCAGAAGGAAACACTGTATTTGTACTTGTGTAGGCTGAATAAATAATAATCTTTTCAGTTACTACACATAAAAATATCCATATTTCTGAGGCTTAGATAATTATCTTTAATAGGATTACCAATGACACAAACAATAATTGCGTGTCATGACCTCGTGCGCACACGATATGTATTCCGCATTTGGACCCTGGACGGGCTTCCTCGCATGAAAGAGTTCGACGCCCCGAGTGAGGGTCGAGCCTACAGCGGTTAGAGGCAAGTGGTTTTTTGAAGTCAGCGATCTTAATCACTCGGCCACGGAGGCCCCTAAATGATCTAAGGAAGAAAATGAGTAGACCTTCTCACACGTATTTTGTTTCCATCAGAAATATGAAAAAATAATACCGCCATTTTCCGAGAATTGCTGCTGTCAGATCTGCCATTGAAAAAGCACTTACAACGCACATGAGTTCCCAAAAGAATCCGGGAAATGCCATAATTATGGAATATCGGGCCTCGTTACGAAGCGAGATTCCGTCAAAAAACGAAGCGAGACACGATATTCTACCGCGAAATCTCATGATATGGGATCTCATGGTATGGGATACTGCGACATCTCATGTAACAATATCATGTCTCGCGTAGTGTCTCGTCGGAATATCGGGTCTCGTCCGATTCTCGCGTCTCGCCCTAAGGATGAGAGGCACGATATTCCATATGACACTAACGGGATTCCGTATATTTCAGTGTACACCTTAAGGTTCAGCCTCTCAAATTTCTTGAATTAGAGATATTGGAATTAATAGTTCCACTGCAGTTTTTAAGTTTAGGATTTTACACACAAAAAAAAAGCATTAGCAAACCTATTGGTGATTACACTTGACATGAGGTAAAACGGCGAACCTCGATTCTAAGATTTTTTCTGCCGTAGAAAAATATGTGACAAATATGCTTGTATTTCAAAAAAAATGACCTGAGACAAATGTGCTTTCCTGTCCCTTAAAAATCTTGATCGCAGCATATTTGTCACACAAATGTGTTTTTTTTTTTTTTGTTAGACATTTGAGGTCGCATTTGTCTCGTGTGAGACAATTGCGACCGCATCGGTCTTACGTAAGACAAATGTGCTCCGAGACATATGTGCTCCTACAGAGCCATCAGTGGCGTAGCTGGAGCCTAAATGACAGTATGCACATTGGAAGGGGGGTTTGGGGGTCCTCCCCCAACGGGGGTTAAGGGGGCAGAGCCCCTTATGGGGGGACCAGGGGGGGCGAAAACGAAAATAAGGCAATATAAAGTGAAAAAATGAGCTCTCCAAAGCCGTTTTTAAGTATTTAAACTCATACTTGCGGCTCCAATGTGTACGCACGTGCGTATGTGTGTACATGGCAGCTACGCAACTGGCCAAGCTCTGGCAAATGGGGTTTGATGCATCTCCATGATGCATTGTACCAAGCAAATTATTACACTATTATGGATCTATAAAATTCGTTCAGTCAAACATCGACTGGATCTGAAGGTAGAATGTTCCTTCCACGTGCGGAAAATTTACCAATAGCAAAAAAGTATCAACCCATGTCAGCCTGCGCGGACTGCGCAGGCTGACATGAGTCGATACTTTTTGCAGATGCACTAAGCCCCTTTACACAGAGCATGACTCAAATGTACTAGACGAATCTTAAAGATGAATGAAAACTAGCTACCGGCTTCTGAAATAATGGGGTGCTGCAACATCCACCGGGATATTTAAATTTCCGTATCAGAGAAAGAGAAGTCCGCCTCGAAAGTTTCTGTCTTTATCCCTCTCTTTTCCGATTCACTCGTACCGGTCTTTGGAACAGATCGAAGATAAACAACCACAAAACAGCATTAAAGTAGCAGCTTGTTATATTCTAGTTTATAAATACAATTTACAGTATGTTTCATAATACTAGTAAATGTTACACTTTAACGTATGTCTAAGGTATATTGTTTATAAAGGTAATATAATAAAGTTCGAACCATTTCAAAAGTTTAAGAATAAAGTTTCTGACTAGTAAAGTATTTAAGGGTACATTAAATAATAAAGGCTGCTAGCACCTTTAAAACATACAATGATTTACGTCAAATGTTCAAAATGATGTCGCAGGACATTCGGTCTCTACATTATTAGTTGTACGGCCAGGTGGCAGGGGACTTGGAAACTTGTTCACGGCTGTGACCGGAGGCTCGGGGCGACATGATTCACCACAGCCGTAAACAAGTTTCCAAGTCCCCTGCCACCTGACCGTACAACTAATAATGTAGGTGACGAAGTAGAATTTCCCTTCTGAGTGCCTCAATTCAATGAAAGCTGACGTCACTGGGAACTGACGTCACTGAAAACCTTGGTAAAACGTGCAGTTTGGTGCATAATCTTGATATTAGTCTTGATCGACGCCGCCATTTTGGATGTTGTGTTGAAAGTGTAGTCATGTATACGGGGCTCCCGAAAGGGAAACTGCTTTTACGTTGGTTTTGCCAGTGTACATGATATATATGTTCTGGGAATATTATCCAATCAGATCACGAGAATGTTTTTTGCAGTATAATAATAAAATTTGCTTTCATCGATCTGGGTTGTGATCAGCCTCTGGAAATATTGATGCCTTAAGCTCATCTTTTGTCTGAGGATAAACGTTATACATATTGACCATGAGAAAAGCTCACAGAGAAAAAGTCTAATGGGCTTATGTTCAGCACGTGGGAGGGGGGGGGGTCATGCTAGCTCTGCTTTCAAGATCACTCGCAATTCAAAGTTGCTTTCAACCACTCCAATACGCGCTATTGGCTGTGTATGGTCTTGTACCATCTTGCTGTGATTGTTGCAGGGTTTTCATCACTGTCTTCGAAGAAGAAAGGCTAAATTACACCACTAATACTCACAGCGTCTTATAAAATGTGCATAAACCCCACCTTCAGACGACAGATGAGTTTAAGGCATCATTAGTTCCAGAGATGAGCTTGATCACAACCCAGATCAATGAAAGCAAATTTCATGAGGAGACTGAATGTCCTGCTACGTCAAAATGGACGTCATTTTGAGCATTTGGTGATAAGTGATATTTTTTTTGAAAGGTGCTAGCAGCCTTTATTGTTCAATGATACCTAATATACTGTGCATGTCATAAAACTTTTTTTTTTTTTTTCTTAAACTTATTAAATGGTATACACTTTATTTTATTACCTTTATAAACAATATACCATTGGCATAGATAAAAGTGTAACATATTATGAAACACCCTGTATGTGAGAAATACTGACAAATAACTACGCATCTGACAGGTGCCTTATATATCAGGTTATATGGAGTTTTAGTCTTGTACAACACCGAGTGCCTGTAGAACCTTGAAAAGTTACGCACAGCAGCTTAAACCTGTATCCAAAATACTATGGCCTTTACACAGAGAATAGATCAAGATCAGCTATAAATCCGTGGTGTCTTATCTTTGTCCGCTGAATCCACTGACCTACGTGTACAAACAGTTTAAACTTTACAGCACTTTTCACCGGATCCTTAATACCATTTATTGCGTCTAGCTTAAGAATTTACCGGCAAATCAATTTTGGAAGTTTTGTTTTCATTGAATTTCATGAACATTAATGCAGAATTCAGCAAAAATATCTGTAAGACTAGGTTTTTAACCGTTACTTTATGATACGTAAATGTGTTCTCATTGAAACATTATCGAGTAATCCAAGTCCAGATAATTAAGACTTGTGATACAAATTATTTTGTTTTGTCGTCTATAAACCTCTGTTCTGCCTTAAGTGTTTCCGGACCTGTCCATTATTTTTTTTATGACATTGAATTCATTTATTACTCATTCATTTAACCTGACTCAGGTCAACATCATTTACATTAATTAAAATTCTATCTTTACCCTCTGCATCACACGGGGCTGCCTTTGGTTTTGTCTTGAATGGTCACGGAAATATTCCGTACGGTATGCACGAATTATAGACAACTTCCCCAATAATAGTCGGAGTTCTATTTATATACCTACTTATATATTCAGCATAAAGGTCAGGATCAGGTTAAATGAAGTAGGAAATACTCTGAGTATATTTTGATACTGAGAAGCATCAGGTTTTCTTTTACAAACGTCACGTAAAAATATGTTTTTTTTTTTAAATCACCGTCTTCGTGGTTGTCGCTATTATTATCCGCCGCCGAATTTCGGGAGAGGTGACATAGTTTTTGCGTTGTCCGTCCGCCCATTTATCCGTCCGCCCATCTATCCGTCCGTCCGGACAGATATCTTCTAAAAGCCTTAGTGAAAGTTGATGAAACTTCATACATGTGTTCGTTATGATAGTTCGCCGATATCTTTCTTTCATTTGTTAATGCCTTGTCATGGAAAAAGGGGGCTTGATGTATTTTTCCATTATAGACCAATCTCTCTAACTACTGGACAAAATTTTATGAAACCTCATATTTATATTGTTTATCATAAGCCACAATCAGTATTTGTTTTTATTTAGTGAAATGCCATCTAATGCAGAAAGGAGGTTTAATGTATGATTTCATTATGGACCAATAACAAAAAGGCCACGTGTACATGCAAAACACAATACCTCTTAAATGTTTCTATCAAAAAAGGCCTTTTTCGGCAGGGGAAATCATTTCAACAAAATAAACTATCGTCATTATTATTATTATTATTTGAAGGCCCGGTGAAAGAAGAAAACACAAACCTTTGTGATGAGAATTTTCTACAGCTACTCGAATGGCCATGGATAGGTAAGAAATGATATAAATACAAATTCTTCAACTGACAACAAAGCTGCCAGTGTTTTCTCTGTGAATTAGTTTTTGAACACTTTTTTTAAAGACATTAATTCTTTAGCATGGCACAACTTAAGTCTTGTCCGTGTTGAAAGCAACTGCATACAACAAATTTAAGGTGGTTCAAAATGATGGACGCTGTGTGAAAAGAAGAAAATGCTGGTTTCTTACGCTCGAACTGTCAGTGATTTTTCTGTGTAATTTGACAGAAATACCGATAGGCAATTATGTCTGTTTTAAATTATATTTCTGAGTAGAATGAGCAGAAAAATAAATTGTTCGCAAAAGTTACGCATAACAAAAGATTGGCCAAAAACTAGTTATCTGTGTATTTGTTTTTGGTCTGGCAAATGGGGGTTTCATGCCTCACCGTGAAGCATGACACCAACCAAGTCATCACAGTATTATGGATCCGTAAAATCCAATTTGAGCCATGTTCTGTGAAAAGGGGGCTTAATGCATCTGCGAAATGTATCAACCCTGGTCAGCCTGCGCAGTCCGCGCAGGCTGACCTGGGCCAAAACTTTTCGCTACTGGTCAATTTTCTGTATGTCAAAGGATCAGTCTACCTCATGATTAAATCGGTTGTAAAAATGAGTGGCTATTACAGATCCATAAGTATGTGATTGCTTCCTTGGTATCATAGATCACGGAGATGCATTCAGCCCCCTTTTCTCAGAGCGTGGCTCATTTATATAGCAACCGACTAAATCTTGAAGTACATGGTCCTTTACATGCAGAAAATTTACGAATAGCAAAAAGTTTCGATCCAGGTCAGCCTGCGTGTACTGCGCAGGCTTACCTGGGTCGATACTTTTTGCAGATGCATTAAGCCCCCTTTTCACAGACCATTTTTTTTTTTCTCAGCTCCCTGGCGACGGTCTGTGATATCGTGTCCAGTAAGTGGCGGGTTCAGTTTTCGGACGATCAATCGACTCACTAACGAGGTATGACAGCTCAAGGTTTATTCCCAGAATTCAATTCGACAAATTTCAAGGATTGGAAGTTAATCATTTGAACACTAGGTTTCTTGCAGAGTTTAATTCTGTTAGCGCAATAGGCCAACAAGGGAGATCTTTGCAAAAGGCATAGACAAAGATCAGACTGCACAGAATATACAGTCTGATCTTTTATCTATACCACCGCCTTAATTACTCAAGCCTGAAAGGCTTTCTTTTCTCAGCTCTGACGAGTTTATTTACAGCAATCCAAAGATGTAGAGTTTGTATGAGCATGCTGTGTGAAAAGGGAGCTTAATGCATCTGCAAAAAGTATCGACCTAGATCACCCTGCGCAGTCCACGCAGGCTGATATGGGTCGAAACATTTTGCAACTGATAAGTTTTCCACATTTCAAAGGACTGGTGTACATTACAATTCAGTCAGTTGTTAAGCAGAATGGATTTTATCACATAACCTCCCTTGTTTTCGGTGTAATATACCCATTACGAATTTTCTTATCTCATACACCTTTAATATCACAATTGTGTGACGTCATTTTTGACGTCATTTTGTACGTATTTCATAGAAGTAAATGGGTTTTATGGGTATTGCCGCGTGTGCATCTATAAGATGGTTTTGTATCTTCTAATCTATGATTTGTAAAATATCGTTATGCGATAAAAAGAATCTGACATTCGTTGGCGCATGAGATAAAAATTTTATTAAACTCTTCAAGAAAAAATGTTATTAAGCTCGCCAGAGGCTCGCTTAATAACATTTTCTCTCGACTCATTTAATAAAATTTTATCTCAACGCCAACTCATGTCAGATCCTATATTTATGGATCCATAGTTATGTGATGATTTGCTTGGTATCATGCACTACGTTGATGCATTGTAACTCCGTTTGCCAGAGCATGGCTTATATATTTGGCGCTGAAAAAGTAACTGTTTTCGAAATTAAGAAACTAATGCATCCTAGTTTTAGAATTGATTTTCGTTACACATTTAAAAAGTTATAGGCGCGTTTTTAGCATCTTAAATTGCATTGTCATTCTTTTTTTAAATCTAGAGAGTAGCCGCGTGACAATTCATGTTTAGTTAAACCAAGTTTTGGTTTAACCAATCAGAAATCGCGTTACTTTCAAAAATTCAAGAATAGTCAACAATACTCAGCGATAAGACAGCAAATTTTGTCGCACTGACTTCCACCAACCTTTGAAAGAATTTGGCCGTGCTTGAAATTCGAACCGACGACCGCCTGGTGTAAAAAAAAAACAAATGAAGCATATATATTCCTAGCCCATTAAAAAAAATCACAATCAAAGGTATTTCGGCTTGCAGGATTTCTGTGAAGACGAGTGGAGGAAGTCCCGGCTAGAGATCGACTGCACTAAGGGTGACGGACTGCATTTTATAGCCCCTAAAGGGAGCGGTTGTAACCCCTTCTCATCAACATCCGAAGGTATAAACCCTAAAAATGCCAAGTAGTCCTACAGCCCATCTTTTTTTCAGCATCACAGCTGAAAATAGGGCTACAGGATAAAAGTGAGGCATACTCTGTGAAAAGGGGTCTTCATGCATCTGCGAAAAGCATCGATTCAGGTCAGCCAGCGCAGTCCGCGCAGGCTGACCTGGGCCGAAACTTTTCGCTATTGGTCAATTTTCTGTTTGTCCAAGGACTAGTGTACCTCATGATAAAGTCGGTAGTTTAAAAAAAAAGTGGATATTATGGATCCATAATTATGTGATGGCTTGCTTGGTACCATGCATTAAGCCCCCTTTTGCCAGAGCATGACTCAAATATTTCTGGATTACAGCACAGAACGTGAAGTCTAGTCTTGATCTATGCCGTCCACAAAGGCCCTTTTTTCGCGTATGGCGCTAAAACGTTTAATGTATAAGAACTGATTTAATCTGAATTTTACAGTTGAATGCTGTTTTATCACCTTTCGTAAATGAATTTGGATCAATATAGAGAGGGATAAAAACGTATAAGGAAGACAAACACACGAAACGAACGGACAGACAAACTGGTTGATAAGCGGGGGGTAGATAGGTTTTGATTGGTAAATAGACAGAAAGACAAAAGATTGATAGACAGGGTAACCTCGGGTAAAAAAGTTCCGACTGTTGGAGGAGTTTGATGCAGAAAAATACCTGCAGTCACAATAATAAACAGATGATGCAACAGACAGAGAAACACAGAGACAGACACAGAAATAGATAGGGGCAAAAAAGGGAGAGAATAGAAACAGATACTAACACCATAATGTATGTCACTGAAACTCCATTGACCTAACACGGAATACCAAAATTTTCATTGCTCGATTATCGGACACCGTTTCTGAAAAAAAAAACATCAGCGCATCGCCTCTATATCGTATTAAATCTGATGTAGAGGAGTTGCGTCAATGTGCTATTTATAGTAACAGTGTTTGATGATCAACCAATGAAAATTTCAGTGCCCTGTGATAGACCAATTAAGCTTCAAAGGCCTCTGCTAACATGAAGATTTTGACCCTTAGACAGAAATCGAGTCCAAAACACGAAAAAGGCTAGCAATAAAAGACGTAATCATTATAATTGAATTCTATACTTTATTTTTTTCCTCCCTCGTACACAACTTTTTTTAAATTTTCAGTGTCCAGATTTCACTGCTGGGCAGGCTGGCACGAGAAAATGTACACGTTTCTTGTTGTTGGGAATGAGGAAGGAATCCCTCAGTATTGTTTGGTAAGTAACCCTTCACCACACAGTCCCGAGTTTTAACGACCCTAGTGACAAAAAGCTTCTGAAAACATTTTGACAAAAGGAGAAAATGCTGGTAATATGAATTGTCTCCTTTTTCCCAAAATGTTTTTACCCTTTCAAAAACAAGTTTCATTTTTTGAGTCACAGTTATTGTGTTGTCTGCAAACGCTTTAAATTTGGAAAAAAATTTGTTGGCTGGTAAAGAGTATAGATACAGTTCAGTTGTGTAACATACTGTGGCATAATTGTTTTGTTGGACTGTAAGACAATCTGTCCTCACGAAAGTGAACTCTTATACCATCTAAATATCAAGATTATGACTTTTTTTTATATTTATGGGGGTTTTTTTACTGATTTTCTTTGACGTTTATTACCTTTATTTCTTGAATGAAATGTGTCGAAATGTTTTCACATTCACAAAATAAGAGTATTATTATTATTATTTGGTCAAAACTGAAGGCTGGATTGCTGATATCCACGGTGTAATTGAGTCATGCTCTGTGAAAAGGGGTCTTAATGCATCTGCAACAAATATGGACACTTTTTGCTATTTGTAAACTTTCTGCATCTCAAAGGACCATTCTACCTCAAAACCGAGTCGGTTGTTAGACAAAATGGATCCATTATTAAGTGATAACTTGCTTGCTATAACGCATCACGGAGATGCATTTAACCCCCCTTTTGCCAACTTATGGTCATTGTTCTTTCTGAAAGGAAAAGGTCAACCGTTTTCCAAACAATCCCTCATGCTATCCCTAGGGAAACGGCTCCTAAAACGATCGTGGGAAAGAAGGCAAGGTGATGCTGTTTTACAACATTTTACCCTTTCCAAGCTGTTTTGTATTTTATCGTTTGTACTGTTCCATCGTTTGAGTAACGTTTAATTTGTTACAAAGTAGAAACAATGTTCAGCGGTGAGAGAGAATTGAATCTTGTCGCGGTATCTATCATCAATCCTTTGAAAGAATTTGGAAGAGCTTGGGAATCGAACCAGCGACGCGCTGGTTTCAAGTGCTGTAAGTTAACAACTAAGCTACCGGGCTAGGCATTTCTGATCGGTCCATGCGCTTAAATCAGCACGTGCGTAATCATTCCTTGGGGAGGATGTCCCGAGAGGGAAACATAGAACCAATTTTGTACTCCATGCCTTTCCGTCGTTTACCGAGAAATAACCGTAGAATATTGTTCGATATTTCATGGTTACGACCAGTGAAAAATACCGATTTTATTTTCTAACTCTTCTTTCAAGGCGGAAACTGTATTTACCGCGCACTAGTTACCTAGGTAAACAGCGCGTGCCTCACATCCAGTTGGAAATATGACGCAATTTACCCGACATTTCTCGCGCTTTAAGTACTCGTAATATTGTGATGCTTTGTTATGCGGAGGGGGTACGCCAGGGGGAATTACCGAAAACAACTGTACTGGATTTTGATAAACACCCCCCCCCCTCTAAAAGGGGATAGAAGCATGAATAAATAAAACATTTGTTTGTTTTTTTCTTAGGTGAAGGCTGCGCCACTCGTGAAAATATTACCGATGATGTTCACTCGATGAAATAAATATCGATCTTTCACCAAAAAAAAAAATTCATCTATGGATTAGGTTATTCGTAAACGAATTAATACCACCTTCACACTTACACACTTACGGATTTTTCTTACGAGTCCTTACGGATTACCAACTCGTAGTCAATCGCAAGCATCCGTACATAACTCGTTCGCATCCGTTAATAACTCGTCACAACTCGCAGACACTCGTGAGGATCCGTGAAAGTAGAGACAAAATTTTTGATATGTCAAAAATTTTCTTACGAGTGTCCACGGATAAAATTTTCCGTAATTAACTCGTAAATAACTTGTAACAATCCGTGAGTATCGTAAACTGTTTGTAACCCTCTGTAAACTACTCGCAAGAATCCGTAAATGTCTCGTAAACAATTTGTTTTACGCGGTTAGTTTACGATTCTTTTACGGAATATTACGAGTGCTTAAGTGACATTACCGATTTTAAATGCGTTCAGTTAAGATTGCTTTACGGATTGATAAGACTTAATTACGAGCAATTTATGGATATGTACGAGTACTTTACGAATACATACGTATACTTTACGATTTAGAAATGGTATAAAAGCGTGCAAAATTGAAGTTCCTTTCAGTTGTTATCAAGACGTCACAGAGGCCTGATCTCTTCGATATACACTATTGATATACACTATGTACAAGCATGGCTCCAAAGAAAGCAAAAAAGGCAGCCATCAGAAAAAAAAAAAACAGGACTCGTAAATACTCCTAACTTACTCGCAACTATTCGTAACAACACGTTAACATGTCGTAATTTACACGTAAATGACTAGATTAATCGTAACCATCCGTAATATACCCGTAACAATCGGTAAACAGCTCTTAAATTGTAGTAGCATGCTCGTATTTGTCCGTAATAACTCGGAACAAATCGTAGATATTTGCCGTAAATACATCGTAACAACCCGTAATAAATCGTAAATGGACATTAATTACTCGTAAACCGCTCGTAAAAGCGACCAGATCGTAACAATCCGTGTACTTTTACGGATATGTGACATCCGTAAGGACTCGTAAGAAAAATCCGTAAGTGTGAAGGGGGCATAACCCTCAGAATGCCTATCAGAAGTATACTTGCCTCTAGCGGCCAGTATAAATCAAGAAAAGTCCAGCCTGATCTTTGAACTGTCTGCTTAGCTGGAACACTATAGACAAAAGTAACCTTGAAATTGCTATTATATGGGTTTTATTTCTAGACTGAAAATATATGTTGGGTTTGGTCGGCGCTCTCGGGGTTAAAACTCGTGTAAGGGATAGCGCTTCAGGATTTGGGCGTTTACTTTGTATAGAAGAGGTTCTAGGGGCACATTTCACTAAACGCACGCAGTTTTTGTAAGCAAGCATTAAGTCTGAAAACAAATTTCACTAAACTACATAACTTTACGATTTGATTGAGAATTTGGATAACATTTCGCCACTGTATATGTTTGGGTAAAGTAGGGATCCTACGTGTGTTTATTCAATCCCAAAAAAATTGGCGTAAATCTACGCAGTTTGTTGAAAAGGACCCCAGGTGTATAGGTTCACCCTATATATTCTATCAACATCTTTGAATGAGCACTGATTGAATTTCTAGGAAAAAAAAAAACTCCGAGAATGTTAAATGTAAGTTATGGACACTCGATGAAATAATTAAACCTCAGTTTAAACCATTGATTTACTCTCTTCCAAAGGAGTCTGCGTTTTAATACAAATGGTTTCTGAAACATTGTGGGAATAGGAGAAAACCCTGGGAACCGCCATTATGTCTTTTTACCACAACACTTTCTGTCCTGTCAAAGAGAACTCCCACCATTTGAGTGACATTTTATTATTTATAAATTAGAAAAGTATGAGTGTACGAAATAGACAGCCATTTGAAACCTCAATTCAGCCCGCCTGCTCGAAAAAGCCCGGGACATTATACTCTGCCCTACTTTATAATTGGATAAAGAAAATATTTCCCTGTGTTTGGAAGGAAACAATAACACGTTTAACTTGACGGAAGTGCCCAGTTAGGCGAATTTACCGATCCTACACTGATTAAACGTAACACCCCGTGACGTTCGTTAATCCAATTCCACTGGAATCAATGGTAATAAAAAACTCTAAACTCAACTTGTCGTGTACATTTAAAATAAAAAAAGATCTGAAAATCGCTGATTCGGATTTGACTTTTCAATTGTTTCAATCTTAACTCTTGCCCAGCTAGATTCATGCTGACCCCTTTATCACAGTCGGTAACTCACTGAACTTGAACTCATAGGTCGCTGGTTCGATTCCCCTGCTCCGCTAATTTCTTTCCGGGGACTGATGATAGTTACTGCGACAGTTTTAATTCCCCTCTTACCACAGAGCATTGTTTCTACGGTGGTTAAGCAGGAAAGCAGCCTGTGGCTTGGAGAAATATCGTGAGAAATACCCGAAGAAACTGTAGGAAAGAATGGATAGGTGCACTTGCCGCCACGAGATATTTGAAAAAGAAAATGTTGAATACTTCGTTTGATACAATACTAGCAAATAATGATAAGACATAAAATTTTTATCCTGCTAAATAACTAAAATTAAAATTTTTAATTCGATCGTAAAAACCCAAATACATGTATTGCTATTTCAAAATGTTTTGGCGAACGATATCTCCTTCTCGGAATGTGTAGATCCAAGATCAGACTGCACGTTCTGTGCAGTCTGATCTTGATCTACACTGTCCGAAAAAGGTCAGTGAGTCGCGCTTAGCAGCCTAGGGTTTCAGAACGTTCCATGTCTTATTCCTCAAGATTTTCTAGATTTGAAAATAAAACAATCTCTGGTTAGCTAAACCATTTGGTTTAGCCAATCAGAAGTTTCTTTTTTTTTAATTTCAAATCTAGAAAATCTTGGAGAATAAGACTTGGAACGTTCTTAACTCTTAAGCTGCTAAGCGCGACTCAAGGACTTTATGCTGACTGTGTAGATCAAGATCAGACTGCACAGAACGTGCAGTCTGATCTTAAATCTACACTGTCCGATGAGGAGATATCTTCCCCGAAAAATACCTTTGAAATAGCAAAATTTTGGTTGTAACTTTCGAAATGAAAGTTTCATTTCACTTATTTACCAGGATAAGGGTTAAAAATGGTCGGTGCTGCGCCACTCGTGAAAATATTATCGAAGATGTTCACTCGATGAAATAAATTTCAATCTTTCACCGAAAAAAAAAAAACAAATATTCTATTTATTTCATGCTTTTAACCCTTTCTGGGGGGAACTTAATCAAAATCCAGTACAGTTCTTTTCGGTTATTCCCCGTGGCGTACCCCCGCCGCATAGCAACGCATTACAATATTACGTCAAGCGCGAGATATGTAAGGTAAATTACGTCATATTTCCATCTGGTTGTGAGGCACGCGCATTTTACCTAGGTAACTAGTGCGCGGGAACAACTGTTTCCGCCTTCAATTGATGAGTTAGAATATAAAAATCTGTATTTTCACTGGTCGTAACCATGAAATATCGAAAAATATTTCACCGATATTTCTCGATAACCTACCGGAAAGCATGAAATAAGGAGAGTTTCGTGCTTCTCCTGTGTTTCAGAGAAAAAAAATGAATTAGGTTTCCTGTTATACTTTCAGAGGTTTCCACGTGAAGTGTCCGGAACGTTCTCAGTGATTGTATATTTTAGTGTACTATGTCCGGTCCGACCAGACGGCATGCCGCCCACTGGTATACAGTATCATGAAATGGTCATGACGAGATTAGGTACCGTCTGTCTGTCCGTCCTTCATTTCGTCCGCCCGCCCGCCCGTCTTTCGTTCCGTCCGTCTCTCTATCCTACCCCTCCCTCTCCCCCTCTCTCTCTCTCTCTCTCTTTATTTCCACCATTCTTTTTTCCTCTCTTCTATATACATTGGCGGGTTACTATTGAACACGAGATCAGTCCCTTTACATGTATTTTGATATGGTTTTTGTAGACTGTACTTGCTTCGAGCTACGTGGGAAAATGTCTTTTCTCGCGAGACCGAAACAAAATTTAAAACTCTTTTTGGCAGCAAGATGCAGGTACAAGCAATAGGAAAGTTACTACAACATGATATTCCTTTCATTATATACATGTACATGTATCTACAAACTCTTGCAACAAAATATTTTAGTCGAAAACAGTAAGAAACTAAACGGAACACAACAAAAGTGATTCCCCACCCTTCAATATCTAAAAATGTTTGACTATTCGGCAAACAAAGGAACCGAGAAAGTGACATCATAAACAGAACTATTTTTCCCCAATTTCAGACCCGCTTGTATGTGTGGATGACGATCCCTACAGATGTGACAGTGTTATGAGAAGACGGCTGTGTAAGAAGGAAGAGAAATATGCATCCCATTGTGAAAAGTCTTGCGGAAAATGTAGTAAATATCTATTAACCATTTGCCAAACAATTCCACTGACCTTTGGCGGACAGCGTAGATCAAGATCAGACTGCACAGAACGTGCAGTCTGATCTTGGATCTACAACGTCCGATAAGGAGATGCCTTTTCTCCAAAAATACCTTTCAAACAGCAATATTTGGGTTTTTACTTTTGGCTTGAAAGTTTTAATTTCTTTTATTTAGCAGGATAAGGGTTAACGAACCCAAGAAAAGAGGCTTTTGAAAACACTGTGTAACCCACATTTTCTCCTTTTCTCACAACGTTTTCTAACCTTTCGAAAGCAAATTCAAACATTTAGGCCAGTTAATTTGTCGTCTGCAAATGTTTTGAATTTGGACATCTCTAAGTATGTGTCGTTTGGAAAGGAGGTATGGCTGTAACGCCAATAACGAACTATACGTAATTGCATAATTTTGAAACAATGCAATGACATCGAGGATGATTTTTGTCACTAGACAGCATCAGGTTATACTCGCTGATCACAATGTAGGCCACAATCATGTTGCCTTTTGATTGGCTCAAACAGATCTTTCAGCATTACTATGTATGAACCAAATTGTCACCAACGTTTATCAAGTTCTTTACAATGTGATCTTGTGTCTACTCTATCCGCTATTTCGATAAGATACTGGCATTTTAAACTTTTAATGTAAGTTGGGCAAAACGTATTTTTTGATTAAAAAAAGAAATAATAAACTGGAGCCGAAAAGTTTCTTTAACCCGGTCGTTGAGGGGATGTTGGTCAGAATTGATAAGACTCAGTGTTTCCCGACAGCTTACAATCAATGTGATAGCAAGCAACCGATCCAAAATTAGGAAACAAAACAGCAAGTGATGAAAGGGAGTAAATGAATAACACGAAACTCTTTTTTACCCTTTTTCTAGGAAATATTATGATACCTTAGTTATAAACTTGGACAAATTTTTTCATGACCTGGATAAACTTCAATTTTTCTTATTATGTTGAATTTAAAAATATGAAACACTTATACATTTTACAATAACAGGGACCCGACTAAATAAGTATTTACTTTGTAATATATTGAACACAACCAGCACAGCCCCTTGGCATGACATATTGTTCCAGACATAATAGCCTATACTTCGAAATGCTCAATGAAGATGAAACGTGGAAAAGACTGGAAATGGCACTGACAAAAGTATTATAAACCAAATAATATCATTAATTATTTTATAGGTGAGCGAGAAAGTATGTTTGATATGATGTGCCCATTCTCCAAGGCTATCCACGGATCTTGGATCTTTGCTGACCGTTTTCATGAGGAAAAGGTGACCATTAACCATACAGTCATCTCCTTTTCAAAGTTCGGGTCATTCATCTGTAAGGAACGGAGTGTGTCGAGTGATAAACGATATAAAACTGTTACTCTTCATAGCAATGGCTGGTAAGATGTTCGAAACTTTGTTATATACTGCAAAGAAATTTCTCTCGACCTGATTGGATAATATGCCACGAACATAGATTCCTGTACACTGGCAAAATCCACATAAAAGCAGTCTCCCTTTCGGGAGCCCCGTGTACATGACTACACTTTCAACACAACATCCAAAATAGCGGCGTCGATCGATACAAGCCGCCCAAAAGAAAAATATAATGAGTAGCCTGCACCAAATTATTACTAGTATCCCTTGATGGTTGTCATTAAAGCGGAAAGAATGGAATATTTTCGGAAATGAATTAATAAATTCACATATATTATCGTTTGTTGTCATTCTAAAACAAATACACGGGGTTAAAATGAACCATCCCTTCGTAAGGTAAGCAAAATGTGAAGATACGAAACACAAACATGTATTGTAACGTTAAAAGGATAGCCTAACGGTCGTTTTAGGCAAATAATGGTCGTTTACTTTTGCCAACAAATCATTTAAATGCATAGTTACTTACCTTGAAGTTGTTTAAATCCATGTTTAAATAAAAATAGGTCGAATGTCTATTGCAGTGACATAATCAAGTTCATGCACCAAAATGCACGTTTTACTAAGGTTTCAGTGACGTCAGTTCTCAGTTACGTCAGTTTTCATTGAATTGGGGTACTCAGAAGGGAAATTCAATTCCGTCAGCGTACTCAATTCGGGAGATCATAAAAACAGGGAAATTTCGCTGAATACACGTAGGAATGGTAAAACTTTGCAATGATGCGCCTCTGGTCCTTTGATTTGACATGCAAAAAAAAAACCCTAAAGCAAAACGTTTCGACCCAGGTCAGCCTGTATGGACTGCGCCGGCTGACGTGGGTCGATCCTTTTTGCACATGACGTATTATACCCCTTTTTCACAGAGCATGGCTCATTTATTTGTTATCACTTTTATGTTTCATAAAAAAAAATTGTCTGTAACCTCGACATATTTCTTAGCAAAAGAGAGTTTAAAAATTTATACTACGGTTAGGTGTTATGACTGATTGAAACTAAGTGCCTTCTTTTCATTATCTAAACAAACAGGTTCTTGACAAGCTCTCTAACACAGTGTTGAAAACTCTTTTTTATATATATATATATTTTGTATATACAGCAGTATGAGGTATACCTGTTTTGAGTTTGAAAGAAGAAACAACAACATTCTCCAGTTTAGAGTCGGTGAGTCTAACTGTTCGTTTTCCGATAAAATCGAAATGCTTGCATGGATATTTCTAATTTGATTATTTTTTCTGAAAATGGAAAATTTTTGACTTGTCGGAAACTTGACATGACTCCATCAAGATGTCTTACAAATATTCGAAAAGCAGCCAGCTACCTAAAAACAAGAGGACCATGATGGTCCTATATCGCTCACCTGAGTACTAAGCAGTAAAGGTCTACAATGAAGATAAATACCAAATATCGAAGTTCAAGTCTAAATGATAATGAAACAAGAGTGGCAAATTGTCGCAAGATATGCTCGTCCCACCGCCAGTTGTCAAGGAGGTATAATAATCACAAAGGGCAGGTTGGTTGGTTGGTTGTATTGGGGTTTAACGCCACTTTAACAGCTATGGTCATATCATGGCGGTCGGTGACGCACATGTGTTTCCTGACTTTCTCACACCAGTACTAACACAACTTTCTTTCCAAAGTCACCGACTACTTTTCTCACATGCTTCAGCAGAGGTGAGAGGCGAAAATACGCCGGAAAGAAGGTTCGCCTCAACCGGGTATCGAACTCACAACCACCAGGTCATGAGTCCGACACGCTCACCACTGAGCCACCCGGGCGGGGCCAAAGGGCAGGTAATGCAACAAACATGTTTACCAAGTCTCAAGTCAATTTGACTTGAGACTTCAAAGTTCCATTCCGGACAAGCAAGAAGTACTCTTTAAAAATGAAGATCAAAGTGGAATTACTCAAAATCCACGCTAGGTAGAGTTATTGTTCTTGCGCACTGTACTCGGTAATATTGCAACAAACATGCATACCAAGTTTGAAGTCGTTCTGACTTGAGATGACAAAGTTATGTTCCGGACAAGCACTAAATGCTGTAAAAATGACGATCAAAGGGAAATAACTCAAAGACAGCACGAGGTAGAGTTACAATTCTTGTGCAGTGCACTTCCAAATATTGTAACAAATAAGCATACCATGTCTCAAGTCATTCCTACTTAAGATGACAAAGTTTTGCTCCGGACAAGCAAGAAATGCTATAAAAATTAAAGTCAAAGGGGGAATTAACTCAAAAAACGTGCTAGGAAGAGTAATGGTTCTTGTGCACTGCACTCCGTAATTTTTCAACAATCATGCATACCAAATTTGAAGATGTTCAGGCTAGAGATGAAAAAGTTATATTGCGGACAAGCAGAAAATGCTGTAAAAATGACGATCAAAGGGAAATAACTCATAGAGAGTAGGAGGTACAGTTATGGTTCTTTAACACTGCACTCCGTATTATTGCAACAAACACAAATGCCAAGTTTGAAGTCAATCGGACCGGAGATGACAGAGTTATGCACCGGACAAAGAACTATTCTAAAGAACTTTCTAATTCAAGGGCAAATAACTCCAGTCGTTCTGGTCCGATAAGACCCATAATCGAACTCATCTGAGATCTTATGGTCGTAAGTATTTTGATTAAGTTTGATGCTGATTGGTTAAAAACTGTAGATGCTAGAGTGTAAACAAAGTCAAATATAGCAATTTTTCTAATTCAAGGGCAAATAACTCCAGTCGTTCTTGTCCGATTAGACCCATAATCAAACTCATCCGAGATCTTATGGTCATATATATTTTGACCAAGTTTGGTGCTGATTGGTTAATAATTGTAGATGCTAGAGTGTAAACAATGTCAAATATAGCAATTTTTCTAATTCAAGGGCAAAAAACTCCAGTTGTTCTACTCCGATTAGACCCATAATCGAACTCATCCGAGATCTTATAGTCACATATATTTTGACTAAGTTTGATGCTGACTGGTTAATAATTGTAGATGCTAGAGTGTAAACAAAGTCAAATATAGCAATTTTTCTAATTCAAGGGCATATAACTCCAATTGTTCTGGTCCGATCAGACCCATAATCGAACTCATCCGAGATCTTATGGTCATATATATTTTGACCAAGTTTGGTGCTGATTGGTAAATATTTGTAGATGCTAGAGTGTGAACAAAGAAATGTGAACGGACGGACGGACGGACGACGGACGGACGACGGACGCCGACGGACGGTGAGTGATCACAATAGCTCATCCTGAGCACTTCGTGCTCAGGTGAGCTAAAAACAGACTTGTGTTCAGTACAGATTTGGAGAATTACCAGGAAAACATCGGGAGGTGAACAGATCACCGTGAGAAACTTGAAATGCTGATGGCATCTAAAACAAGCAAAGTAGAAAAAGTGTTTATTGATTGAAATTGCGTTTATTTATCGTCGCCACCATTTACCCATATGGGCGACGCCCCTGGAGGCAGTCAGTTTTGTTACAAGGGATAGTGCAAGACATAGGACGAAACCCATCCTAATTTACACCTAGTTCTTTAACGTGCTCGGTGTATAGCACCGTCATACGGGACCTAGGTTTAAGGTCTCATCCGAAAGAATATTAGTAATTTTAGATGGCCAGCCGTGGAACTCGAACCCACACCCTCAAGTGACCAAAGACTTGATTTTTATAAGTCCTACTCTCTACCATTTGAGCTATGAAGGCTGGTCTTAAAAAAAAAGTGGTAATGAGTTAAGGATTACAAACACTGTGTCCCTTGATGTAACTTTTTTGTTATCAGCATGAAACATGTCGTAGTCGTCATTCCTGTTACAGGAAAGAGTTTTCGGACAGATACAAATTTGGACACGATGTGTAAGTTTGTGGATCAGCATCATACTAGAGACATCTATAGAAGTAGTCGCTTGAAAAACCTTATACGTAAGTTTTTATAACAATTGGCCTGCAACACACGAAAAGGGGCATTCGGACATCTGCGTAAAGTGTCATCTCGGATTAGCCTGCGCAGTTCACGCAGGCTAATCCGAAACGACACTTTCCGTGTTTATGTAATTTTCTGTTCTGTGAATGTCTACTGAAGGACAAAATGTATTGTAGTCGTAAAGTGCCGTCTCGGGTTAGCCAGCGCGGACTCCGCAGGCTGATCCGAGACGACACTTTACGCAAATGTCCGAATGCCCCTTTTCGCGTGTTGCAAGCCACATATGTATATATGAGCCATGCTCTTGAAAAAGGGTGATTGCATGCATTTTCCGTGATGCATTATACTTAGCAAGTCATCACATTATTAAGGAACCATAAAATCTACTTGTCTAACAACCGACTGAATCATGAGGTACAATGGTCTTTGGACATGCAGAAAATTTACAAGTAGCAAAAAGTATCGACTCATGTCAGCCTGCGCGGACTGCGCAGGCTGACATGGGTCGATGTTTTTTCGCAGACCCACTAAGCCCCCCCCCCCCTTCCCCATATCACAAAGCATGGCTCATATAGGGTGTCCGGAAAGAAAGGCAACAATTTTGCACATTTATAATATCGCTTTTAATGTCAGATGAAGAGATGAAAATATATATACATGTATATAAGATATTATCATGTGTAAGTTTTATTTGTCTGATAATTTCATTTAATTTTCATTACATTATGCACTTTTACACAGATTTCAAATCAGGAAGTACCTTTTAGTCATTGGCGTCATTTTAGTAATAAATTTTGAACGTGACGGCCATTTCTGCTATTTAAATGCCAAACACGCTCGATGGAAGTGTCAATCACACTAGCACACATTCCAATATCAATCTTCTTGATTTTACGATTAATGTTCTTTAACAATATGTCTGTGGTGTCTGGTTTAGGATTGTAGACCTTTGACTTCAAAGGTAGAATTCGCATCAGTGGAGGTAGGGACTGTGCCCAGGTCACGATATTCCGCAATCCTTACCTGGTGATATCGTCTCGATATTATCCTGTCACCGTACGTATAGTACAATCAAAGTACTGAAAGTACTGACAGACTAGCGAATTTGAAATAAGTGGCTACAGTAAATGTAAATCTAGGTTGGTTTATACACGTCTGAAGAAAATTTGTCAAATTTGGTTTCTGAGTCCGTTCCGGTTCCATCAGTTCATTTCGGTTATTAAGTCCAATCCGGTCTAATTCAGATCCAGTTCAATCCATTGACTTTACCCGACGCTCTTGACTATTTACTTCTCAAAACAAGAAATATCATGAAAAACTTCAGTTAGTTAACTTTCAATTTAAAACACGTTATTTCGTTGAAATGAAATCTTCCGCCTTAAAAGACCTCTTTAAATAGAAACATATAAGAGGTATTGTGTTTTGCATGTACACGTGGCCTTTTTGTTATTGGTCCATAATGAAATTATCCATTAAGCCCCCTTTTTCCATAGCATATCATTTCATTAGATAAAAACAAATAATGATTGTCTGTGGCTTATGATAAACAAGATGAATATGAAGTTTCATAAAATTTTGTCCAATAGTTAAAGAGATATCAGTCCATAATGGAAATATACATCAAGCCCCCTTTTCCGATGACACGGCATCAAATAAAAAAAAGAAAAAAAATCTTTATCGGCGGACTATCGTAAGGAATACATATATGAAGTTTCATCAATTTTCATCAAGGATTTTAAAAGATGTCTGTCTGGACGGACGAACAGACAGACAGACAGTGTAGATCAAGATCAGACTGCACAGTCTGATCTTGGATCTATACTATCCAATAAGGGGATATTTTTCTCAAAACTATAACTTTGAAATAGCAATCTTCAGGTTTTTACCATCAGCCAGAAAGTTTTATTTAACTTCTTTTTTTTAGCAGGTTAAGGATTAACTTGGATTATACATTTAATCAAAAGCACAAGATGCAATAGTAAACTATTTAACTCTTTATGAAACGAAACATTTCACACCCCTCCACATAAAAAGCTGTTCTAGACCATAAAGTTAAATGTTGCTCAATTCATGAAAGCATATTCTATAAGGGCTGAAAACAATATGAGAACAGGAGAAATGCTGGTAACCAGCATTTTCTTCTTTTCCCGCATTGTTTTCAAAGGGCTTCTTCCCCACTTTTGTGAAAACTCGGGATTGTGTGGTAAAGGGTTAATATACAAGACGTAAAATAACAGTTTAACATATCAGTTTCACATCCACAATGATCTAAATAATGAATGACTGAAGGAATGAGAAGGGTTCCCTGGCCAGTGAGAGTTTGTGTAGCTGGGATTTGCTACAAGTCACCTGGGGATATCTTTTTTTAGATCCATTCATACTTTTATGTACTGCTGAGTAGGAATCAGTGATATGAGCCTGATTTGCATAGGTCACTTAATTTACATATAAGCAAACATCATGTACCTTATCAATGACATATTGTACAGTCTATTACTTTGTAAGTAGACATGTTCAAATTGGGATGGTAGAGATTCTTTGCTTTCTGTCAAAATTGTCATATATGACAGAATTAAGATTCCTAACAGTAAGGAGTTATTTTTCTGTGAGTTAGTATTTGGCAACTTCGGGGTTTTTTGTTTACATTGAGTCTGGCTCAAACTGGATGCCCATAAACCAGCTTCGCTAGTCTAAAAAGTTTATCACATTTTTACATCCGTGTGCCGTAGCACCATCCTGCATACATCATATAACTTGAAATGTTGGGGACTTCTTTACAAGTGCAGGAATAAAGTTGTTTTCAAAAGTGATAGGCAGCGCTGGGAAGTAGTCATGTCGTAGACGACATATGGCCCAATAACATCGAGACATAGCATTGCACACTTTACAATTATTTCTTCTTTCTGATTTGAAATCTGCATAAAAGTGCGTGATGTAACGAAATTCAATGAAATTATCACACAAAAAACTTGTATATATCGTACACATTCACACACACACACCCACACATATATAAAAGCTCTTTCCCTTTTGGGAGCCCCGTATACATGACTACACTTTTAACACTACATCCAAAATGGCGGCATCGACCGGTACGAGCCATCCACAAGACAAACATACTGAGTAGCCTGCACCAAATAATTACTAGTTTCCCTTGATAGTTGTCATTAAAGGGAAAGAATGGATTATTTTTGAAAATAAATGAATATAGTTACATGTATTATCATTTGTTGTATTTCTACAACAAATATATTGAGTTAAAACGAGCCATCCCTTCGTCAGTAAAGCAAACTGTGACGTGCCGAAACTCATACATTGTAACGTTAGAAGGATAAGCTAATGGTCGTTTGACGCGTCTAATGGTCGTACACTTTTGCCAACAAATCATTAAAATGCATAGTTACTTACCTTGAAGTTTTCTTAAATCCATGTTTGAATAAAAATACGTTGAATGTTTATCGCAGTGACATCATCAAGTTTATGCACCAAACTGCACGTTTTTCCAAGGTTTCAGTGACGTAAGTTCTCAGTGACGTCATTTTTCACTGAAGTGGGGTACTCAGAAGGGAAATTCTATGTCGTCAGCGTACTCAATTTGTGAGAACGTAAAACGGGGAAATTTCGCTGAATACACGTTGGATTGGTAAAAATGCAGTATACTCGTAATAAATCCGTTTTACGGTCAGGTGTCAGGGGACTTGGAAACTTGTTCACGGCTGTGGCGAATCATGTCGCCACTTCGCTTTCGCCTTCGGCTCGGGGCGACATGGTTCGCCACAGCCGTGATCAAGTTTCCAAGTCCCCTGCCACCTGATCGTACAACTAATAATGTGAACCTTGCCAACGCACCGATACGCTGAACATCAACTAGTTATCAATGGAGACATTTGACACATGCAACTGTTTTAGAAGCCTTTGGAAAAAGTTTCGATCCAAGTCAGCCTGCGCGCACCGACATGAGTAGATACTTTTTCAAGATGCGTTAAACCCCTTTTTCACAGACCATGGCTGATATACATACAATGTACGTTATCTCATAAAAATAGATGAAGTTACCGATTGCAAAGCGGCCGGCCCGTTATTCGGGCGACATATTTGCACGTTTAAACTCAGTGTAACCGTCCAATGGCTTTAAGTTTTCAGGGGAAAAATGTTTTGTAGTAATAATAAGTGTTTAAAAACAAATAATGATGATAATTTACAGCAAAAAATATTAAAAGGTCCCTTTAAAGCAATGATTTTTAAAGTTTGAAGAAGGCTAGGGCTCTAACTTGATATTTTTCTTCTCATTTTATTGCAGTTGACGGCAGACTGTGGGATGAATACTGCGGGTTTTCAAGTTCAATTCCATTTAACGGAACGATTTACGGAGAGCCCTGTTCCGGCACTGTTTCAGATTGGGATTCGGACGGATGTGTAACAAGGGGTGTGCTGAATCTGAGGTCACATACGTGCTTGGGTTTAAGACGACCAATGGGTAAGGTTAAATTGTCTAGGATATCAAGCAGAGGAACATGGCACAGATGAGGCCAAACTTATCTTTTAGCTTAATTCTATACTTTTTCCTGTTTCATTTCTCTAATCTCTAGGCTCTCTCTCTCTCTCTCTCTCTCTCTCTCTCTCTCTCTCTCTCTCTCTCTTTCTCTCCCTCTCTCTCTCTCTCTCTCTCCCTCTCTCTCTTTCTCTCCCTCTCTCTCTCTCTCTCTCTCTCTCTCTCTCTCTCCTCGAAAAGGTACACTATCTTAACTTTCTTTATATGGCATGAAATATTTATATCTATCACATAAAACCGCCTCCAGCAGCGTATTAAACCCTTGACTCATTACGTTTTTTGGGTCCTGGTTCTGGTTATTTTTGTAGTTATGTGCGCGTGAAGCCGGCAAAACCAAAGACAGCACGTGCTGGAATATTGCTGGAAAATGACGTCGTCCCATGATTGCGCGCTACTCCATTTGATTGTGCATGAATATTTTTAGATCGAAATAACTGATTGTAATGTTGGGAATTAAATCTTTACGGCCAAAGATATCTCAAAATCATAGTTTTCAGGTACGAACTTAATTTTATTCGATATATTTACATGGTTTCTCTCTATCCATTATGCATCCTACTGTCAAGCGACGTTACTCCTGACTACTCCTAATCATCAAAGGGAAACCACCAATACACAAATAATCCTAACTTTGTCATGAGTACTCTCCCTTCAACCAAAAAGGTATTCATTTGCTTAGTAGGTTGCTTTTCAAGCAAATATTTGAATAATATTTCTCTTTTTCTTTCAAATCATTAATTGCACACAATGGCTTCCTTGACAAATACCACTCCAGCGTTTTCAATGCTTTGATTCAGTTTTGCTGTGGTGCCCATGAGTGCTGTAGTTTGACAAGGATTAATGCCAAATTTAAATAGGAAGCTTTACAATTCAGGTTTATTTTCAATTATATTTGGTATGATGTAGACGATGATTGAGATAAACACTAAATCAGATATAAACATTTCACCATTATGCGCTGAATAATAAACTGAAAGAGACAAGAAATTGACAGTAATATAGTTATAGTGATATAAAGAGAAGAGTGTGCAGAAGTTAGTCTGAAAATGGAAAATACACTTGAGTTTGTTTGCTTGTTTATTCAGCTCACGCTTTCACCTTTGTTTAAGTGATAAGACATGTGAATATACGTAATAGATACAAAATCAAGCTAAACTCTTTAGCAAATGACAAAATCTTAGACTTGTCCATATTAAAACATTCGCAAACGACAAACTAAAGGGGCTAGAAGAAGGAATTTGTCTTTGATATGGTAGAAAACATGTGGTTACCGGCACTTTCTCCGTTTCTCACAATGTTTTCGAAAGATCTCTTTCTAAGGGTCGTTAAAACTCGGAGTTGTGCTGTAAAGAGTTAAATAAATACAAACGAGTATACCGTAGTATCCTTCCTGATGATTGTTTTCGCTTCGGGGTGCTTTCGAGAATTTTATATCTCGAGAGGCCGAAAGTCGAGCAAGGTGTCAAAATTTTCCTTAGCAGCGAAAAGCAAATACAAACCCCAGGAGAGCTACTTCAATGTTAGTACAGATAACTGTCCCCAAAGGCGATGTTACTTTTTAACTGGTCGCCTCTACATGGGTACAGAAACGATCGATAAAAAATCAGTTGAAATCTCCGCTCAGATTTTAAGCGCAAGTTTGAACTCTCAGAACTTCACAAATAGAGCACAAATCTAGGATGAGAACATACCTGTTGCTTGCGTATTCAATAATCCTTCGTTTGAAATACGAATGCTCACAATTTAAACGCTGAACATAAGAAAAAAGAAAAAACAGTTCATTTCATCTGTTACTCGGGTTGTTTATGTTCCGAAAACACAAAATGGCCGCCACACACGATAAATTTCGCCCGTTTTTCTTTCCGAGATTTACACGTTATAAACGACTTCTACAAGCTCTTTAGGTAATGAAAGGTTTAATAATTTGTCTTTCGTCATGTTTGTTACCAAGAGTTCATTGCATTTTGCTGCAATACAGAATAAATTGACGAAACAAAATCAGGATAGCGCTCTATGCTTGCTTCCGAAAAATTTACGATGGACTTGAGACGGTACGGTCCACAATAAGTGTCCAAATACTCTAGGGTGAAAGCAACCTGTCGCTGAAAAATGCCAACAGAATCCATAGACCAACTTACAAAAGAAATGTACAAACTATTTGTCACGGAACTGTATTTAGGAATATTCAGATTGAAAAAGAAGACTCTATTTTCAAAGTGGAATACTGCGATTTAAGAAAGGTAAAGCCGTGTATTTACTGCGGAGAAATGTACCGTGTAGGTGCATTACGTGATACAGCCGAGGGACTGGATCAACGGATCACCCGACGTTTGCCGAATGCACCTCCACCTTGATCGCTGCCGTATATGCTACACACGTTTACAATTCAAAATCGAATACCAGCTGCAACCGCGTCAGATTGATATACTGGTTTTCCACTCCACTAGATCAATTACCTACACATAGTCTAGTTAGGGATCCACACGAGCAATAAAATCAAATTTAGCCCCTTTCGCTGACGAACTCCGGTTTTTCTTGCCCCTGCTCGTTACCTGTAGTAATTTTGTAAAGATGTTTTATATGTTTTCATTCCTCCATATCATGGACAATTGCTGATCCACAAATCCGCATTTCTGGACTTTGAGCCTGTTAATTATTTTCGTCGTGGCTCTTTTCATCCGCTTGCGATACACGAGTTTAGGCCGGAAAAATTGTGGACCTGTATATGAACCATGCTCTGTGAAAAGGAGGCTGAATGTATCTGCAAAAAGTATCGATTCATGTCAGTCTGCACAGTATGCACAGGCTGACATGGATCAAAACTTTTTGCTATTCGTAAATTTTCTGTATGTCAAACGACCATTCTACCTCATGATTCAGTCACTTGTTAGACAAAGTTAATTTTATGGATTCATCATAATGTGATGACTTGCTTGGTATAATGCATCACGGATATGCATTAAACCCCCTTTTGCCAGAGCATGGCTCTTATGATAGAGGCTGATTATGTATGGATGTTCTTTCAACAGAATTCCAGTGTCTAGCTTTTCTAGCCGAGAAACCAATGGAACAGTTTATAATCACTAAAGGAACAGAGGGGCAGTATAACTGTTGGGTACGTTAGAAACTAGAGATGAGCCATGCTCTGTGAAAAGGGAGCCTAATGCATCTGCGAAAAGTATCGGCCCAGGTCAGCCTGCGCAGTCCGCGCAGGCTGACCTTGGTCGAAAGTTTTCGCTAATGGTCAATTTTCTGTATGTCCAAGGATCAGCCTATCTCATAGGTAAGTTGGTTGTTTAAAATAGTGGGTATTATGGATCCATAAGTATGTGATGGCTTGCTTGGTACCATGGGTCACGGAGATGCATTAAGCCCCCTTTTGTCAGAGCGTGGCTCAATTATTTTAATGTATCATTCCATTTCTAGTTGATAGTATAGTGTTTGACACTGCTTTCAACATTGTTTCAATTATGTCGCGGCGGCCAGTGCAGCTATCTATGATTTCCTGGAGTGTCTGTTACCAGTACTTTGCACGATTTTCTTCCCAAGCCACTGACTACTTTCCCATGTAACCATCATCGAAACAATGAGCAGCGGCGAGAGAGGCATGAATCTGTCGTAATGACCATCATCAAATCTTGGAAAGAAATTCGCCAAACTAGAGTTTCTAACCGGCGATCGACTGTTGTCAAGACTTGTTCGCCACCGACTGCGCTTTGGGTGCTCGACCGCATTTCATAGACACTATTTTAGGCTTGCATCACATGACGAAAATATTTTAATAAAAGGGGAATTACTCCTATCGACAAAAAATGTAATAGTTCTATTCATGTTGACTTGCATAATATCCACATTTTTGATCTTGGATCAACACTATCCAATAAGGAGATATTAACCACCACCCCCTAAACAAAACAAAACAAAAAAAAAAAATGGGAAAACGATATTTGCGGTTTAAGATCATTTTTTCATTTGACTTATTTAGACGATTGAGAGTTAAATTCGCCTGTCGTAAGTCACCTTAGCTCTTTACCATACGAAAAATTTTACAATAGGCAGAAAGGGTTGTAGGGAAAGGAGAAAAAACATTTTCTCCTTTTTCAACAATGTTTTGGGGTAATAGGGTAAAAAGGTAAAGATGCCATTGAATCAAACCTTTGTTACTTAGATTCAAATTTCAACTGAATGAAGGTTTCTATAACAAAGGCCACTGGCCCAGAATAAATGACAGAATAGAAGACACAAAAGAAGACGTTGTTGAAGATATTGTAGAAACGGAGCGATCATTACTTACGATTACTTGCTCCTTTTTCAACAATGTTTTGTCATGGAGTAAAAGATAAAATATGTTCCTTTCCTTTGTATGATCAAGCAGGCCCTAGCCTGGGTTCCAGTCCTTGCCTTTTCCTTGTCATGTATTGTTCGGAGAGTGTGATACAATGTAATTAAGATATGGGCCACGCTCTGGCAAAAAGGGTTTAATGCATTACACCATGCAAGTCATCACATAATTATGGAATCATTAAAATTTATGTTGCTGAACAAACGACTGAATCATGGCGTACACTAATTCTTCCATATGCAGAAAATTGAACAGTGGCAAAATGTTTCGACCGAGGTCAGCCTGCGCGGACTGCGCAGGCTGACCCGAGTCGATACTTTTTGCAGACGTATCAAATCCCCTTTTCAATGAATATGGCTGACTTTATTACCGCCTGAACCCAGGCTAACCGAGCCCGGTAACTTAGCCGGTAACGTGCAGGGCTTGCAGGTGTCCCTGGTTCGATTCCCAGTTCAGCCAATTCTATCCAATGATTGACGATACTCATCGCAACAGGATTTATTGCTCTCTTAATGCCGAATATTGTCTCTCTTAGAAAGCAGCCAGTGGCTGAGAAAAAAAAAATTGTGTGAGCTATTGCAAGAGAAACTTGAGGAAGTATAAAGAGGCGAACTGGCCGCCGCCAAATAAATGAAATAATGAGCTCAGTTTATACGCGAACACAACAGCTGAATTAAATAAAAGTGAGAAATATAATACGCTCAAACAGTATTGAAATGACTTGTTTATTGTAGAGCTTTTGGCCTGATGCCATCTTCAGGGGTTTGAAATAACTGGTATAAAAAGTAAACGTTTAGTTAGGTTAGCGTATTTGTCGTAGAATAGATTGTATTTTAATTTGCTGGAATATGCTTAAACAATACGCCTGTTGTCTAAAAATAGGTCAGTCGGTAATTTTCTAGAATCTGGAAGCGTTTCGTTTGAAATGATCTAGCGTAAGATTTAAAAATAGCTCAGACCGCGAATTTTCAAAATCGAGACAAGGATCAAAGAACTGAAAGGACTGCAATTTTAATAAAGAAGTCTGTACCATGGTGATATGCATCCTCTGTGACCCAGTTTCGATTCATTCTGTAATCGCCCCTGGGTTATTTCGCTGGCATTATCTCCCGCTATATGGCATTCTACAAATACACATCTATCTAATTTGGGCATTCTGGGTACAGAACCGGACTACTTTTCAAAACAACAACCGTTACTTTGAATTTCAAAATGAAATAAACGTTTACTCAATAAAACGCTACCTGGTGCGATTCATTCAGCTATGATCGGCTAACATGTAACCTATGCATCAGCCATTTATTAAAACAGCCCCTACATGCTTGGGTAATGGGCTAATAGCTTGGGTATAAGCCCTGCTTTTCCCAGGTATACGTGGATAGGTGATGCGTCATAGCAGACAGGTCGAACCTTCGTAGAATATGACATGCGCAGACAACGATTTCGCTGGCGTTTCCTCGTTCTCATAAATTATTCATGAAGCATTTTGATTGGTGATGTCAGTTTTTCTTTGAGAAAATTTAAGCTATTTCTATCACAAATACGCCGTCATTTTTTACTTGTCGATATCCAATCACATTCGTTGCAAATCAAGCTAAGCGATACTTTAAATACGGCGGCGCCCATCAACACCACAATCGAGAAGCGTTTAAAAGAGATTTTCGGCGTAACACCCAAAGATTATCAGTTAAAGTTGTACACAAAGACCGATAGTGTCGTCCCTGTATTGCAGAATGGCATATCTCACAGGAGACAAGCACGCCGACGGCCGCCATATTTGTTGACAATCTCGGTTTTTTTCCAGGGTTATTTTTAGTAATGGAAGAACTGAAATTGTCCTGTCTACAAGAGAGTATCATTATATTATCGATCTTTCGATTGGCTATTAGGGTACTTCCCGACCATATGAATATTCATAAAAAAACGACGATTGCTAGTCATTTTTTCCAGCGGTGATGCATGGAGAGTAACGTAATGCTTCAAATCTGGGTTCCGAGGATAGGAGATTGGTTAATTGTGTTATTAGATGTCATTTTGTTATTTCCGAGGGAACAAAATTAACAAAAATGATATCTAATAACACACGTATCTCCACTGATCTCCACGTATAAGACTTCTTTAGTAAAACTGCAGTCCTTTCAGGTCTGTGATACTTGTCACGATTTTGAAAATTCGCGGTCTGAGCTACTTTAAAACCTTACAAACGAAACACTTCCAGATTCTAGAAATTGTTGTCTGATCTATTTTTAGACAACATGCGTATTGTTTAAGAGTATTGCAGTAAATCAAAAATGATATGAGACAAATACGCTACCTAACGAAACGTTTACGCTTAATTCAAGTTAATTTCAAACCCCTGAAAAAAGCATGAAGCCGAACGCGCTATGGTAAACTAATCATTTCAATACTGTTTGAGCACATAATATTTCTCACGATATTTATATCGGCTTTTCCTTTGGAAACATCGAGGTATTGTCATAGCCCTGTCGTTCGTCGTGCAAAAACTTTGACATTTTATTATATCTCTGTTATTACTGAAGATAGTTGCAACACCAGACTGCACGTTACTTGAATTCTGATCTTGATCTATTCAGTCCGTAAAATCTTCAGTTTTTATCTGCTGTGCTGCGAGAGTAAGAGGTTTACAATGATCTATATGAAATTCGACCCGTCGGATTACTTGCAGGTATTGTCCAGTTACCTATGCAATACTTGGGATGAGTGGCCGTATCGTATACTGTACAAACTGGACAGTCCGCAGTGTAGATCGTTAGAGGATTATGCATGTATAATAGACAATACGCCTGATGCACTGCTGTATCTACATGATGGTGGGTACTTTGTCATCCTCATTCACCCTCCCTCCCTCCTTCTCTCTTTCTCTCTCTCTCTCTCTCTCTCTCTCTCTCTCTCTCTCTCTCTCTCATCACATACTCAGGGATCCGTAAAATCCATTTTGTCTAACAACGGACTTAATCATGATGTAAACTGGTCCTCTGACCAACAGAAATGCACCTGATGCAGTGCTCTATCTACATGATGGTGTGTATATTATCCGGTAGATGTGATTCCTTCTGTCTTTTGTACAAATGACTGGCTCAAACATTTCACAGTCCTTTACTAAATAGTCTACTCCAAATTGACTATGTGGAAGAAGGTCTTTGAAAACAGTGAGAAATGGAGAACATGCAGATAACCAGTATTTTCCCCTTTTGCCTCAGTCTTTTCTACCCATCTCTAGACAAAACCTTTCACTTTAGCCATATTTGGTTTGTCATCTTCACATGCCTTTAATGTGGTCTGGTGTAAAATTTTGTCGTATGACAACGATATAATTCCTAAATCTTTTACATCTAACTTCTCCCCACATCTTTTAAGATCTTTTCACACTTTGAACAATACTCTATTTCTCCATCTCCAATTTTCCCTGTGTTCTCCATCTTTTAGCCGAGCCCCGATAGCGCAATTGGTAGAGCACATTACTTGAGAGTAGGGATCGCTGGTTCGAATCCTCAGCTCGAACAATTTCTTTTCAGAGGACTGATGATAAGTCATTGCGACAGGATTAATTTCCCCTCTCACCGCTGATTTTTGTTTTGATAATGGTTACATGGGAAAGTAGCCACTTGTTTAGGAAGATATTTTGCGAAGTACTGGTAACAAAAACCCGAGGAAAGCATGGATAGGTGCACTGGCCGCCGCGATATAACTGAAATAACGTTGAAGATCATAAAACCAACCACTCAACCCTTTTAGATTTTCGATTCATTTCTGCATTGTTTATTATCTTTTTTCGTTTGGTTACGTTTTGATATCGCTGTTTTTGTTTTTTTTATCCATCCTAAATACACTGACAATCTTCTGTTGCGTCATTATCTTAACTGACAGCCTGTTTTCTATCATCGTATCAACAACAAGTAATATCCAATCGTACAAGGCAGATATCTGCTCCGTTCTATATTTCATGAGATAACTCGAGACTTGAACATTTAAAAGAGTATACGTGTGTAACTGTTAGTATGAGTGACTCGTACTAATAGTGTCAAACTGACTTCCTCGAAGACGGCAAAAGACACAATTTTGAGTTAATGGTTTACCCCATTTTTTTTCCAATTTCAGATGAAAAATCTAAATATTGTAAGGACTACTATACCCATGGCCCTTTGCCTACCAGCCCTGTAAATGACAGACCTCCCACAAAACTGCCCAGTGGGATAGGAGATCAGCCTAGGCTAGAGGGATATGAAAGTTCGGGTGCCGCGGCGACAATGTTCCAGGCGGACGGAGGGGGAGGTGGTGGTGACGGCGTGATTCGAACCAATGACTCTTTCAGCATTATATCTATAAATAGCCAAGTATTGACTCTGACCTTTACGTTTGTGCTATTTACTAGAGTCTGGACCACGTGACAAATACATTTTTTGTTTAGATAGAAATGTATTAGCCATGCTCTGTGAAAAGGGGGTTTAATGTTTCTGAGGGAAAAAAAGTATCGACCCAAGTCAGCCTGAGCAGTCCGTGCAGGCTGACATGAGTCGAAACCTTTTTGCTATTTGTATTTTTTCTGTATGTCTAAGGACGAGTTTACTTCGTGATTTAGTTGATTGTAAGACAAAATCCGTTTTATGGATCCATAATTATGTGATGACTTCCTTGGTAAAATGCACCACGGAGGTGCTTTCAACCCACTCTTTCCCAGAGCATGGCTCATATAAATGAACCATGCTCTGGCAAAAGGAGGCTTAATGCATCTCCGTGATCCACAGTACCAAGCAAGCCATAAAATACTTATGGATCCATAATAGCCGAGGTAGACTAGTCCTTGTACATACAGAAAATTGACCAATAGCGAAAAGTTTCGGCCCAGGTCAGCCTCCGCGACTGCGCAGGGTGACCTGGGTCGATAGCTTTTGCAGATACATTAAGCCCCCTTTTCACAGAGCACGGCTCAAATGTAAATATTTGTGAGAATACGTATCGATTATGTTCATGCCGTTAGTATATCACTCCAAATTTTTACCAAGCTGTTTTTCAATAAGATGGAATTCTGTTGAGGAGTGATGTGCTAAGCTGTTTGTATTCTGTATGGAAAAGAAGCGTGATGAAAAAATGAGATCTGCAACATTGTTCCTATTATGTATCAGTGCTTTGAAATCCTTTAAAAATGTGTCGGAAGTATCTTGCTAAACGACACCCGCTTCACAAAAATTTACCGAGATTCAAATTATTGAAAGGCACTACATAATACACTAAAGTACTTGATGATCACCAACCATTCTTAAGAACAATCCTAGTCTTATTCTCAGGAATTTTCTAAATTTCAAAGGAGCACATTTTTTTGATCGGTCAAACCTAATGTTTAGCAAATCAAAATTATTTTTGCTTTCTAAATCTTGAATCAGACTGAGAATAAAATTTATAATGGTTGATGAATATTGACCTAGATGTTTCAAGTTCTTACTTGCTATGAATGAATGAACGAATGAATGAATGATCGAATGAAGGAATGAATTGATTGGTCGGTTGACTGAACGATTGCTTTATTATCGCACAGAACGTGAAATCCGCTTTTTGATCTACACCGTCCGCTTCCTTAGACTAAACTTGGCTTAAAATCACCTTCAGTAGCAGATATCTAATGTTAGAGAAATATATTAAAATGTACCTGTATTAAGCAACCACCTGTCTTGAGCAAGCACAAAATCGAATGCATCCTAGTTGCCTGGTTATTACAATGAGATCTTTATCTCTCAATAAGACAGAGTAGAGGGAATCAGTTAAAATCATCACTCAATAGGGATTAACGAAAAAAAAGTTAAACAATATTTGTATAATGGATAAGTGTATATATTTATTAGGTCATTTTTAGCAGTTTGTTACAATTTAGAACCAGAATTTTCCTTACAAAACAGTGCAGAAGCAAAAATTGAGCTATCGCAGTAACTGTTACATTTATATCTCGAGAGAAGATTATGCCCGTATTCACACTAGAATAGTGTGTGAATATCTGCTCTGTTGTGTTAGAGCAAGGGAAATAACTCGTACAACGCCTGTCCGGTTTCAAAGAGCGGTAATAAATAATGTATACCGTTTACTTTCGATAGCTTTCACATGGAACTTTACACAGCGATCCTATATTTAAGTTTTTATCACAGATCTCGAGATTTAACGACCCTGAAGAAGAAATATTTTGAAAACATTGTGGGAAAGGGAGAAAATGCTGGTAACCAGCATTTTCTCCTTTTCTCACAATGTTTTCCAAACTTTTAAACACAAGTATCAACATTAAAGCAACATTTAATTTGTCGTTTGCAAGTGCTTACAAAATATGGACTAGTCGAGAACTTTAGTGTCTGGTAAAAGTTTAACGACTCTGCGGCAGATGACGATCAAAACATTGTGTAAAAAGGAGAAAATACTGGTTCTCAGCAGTTTCTCCTTTTCCCCACTTTTTTCCCCATTTTCCTTCAAGGCAAGATGTATTTCTTGGGCCACACCGATTTTATTGTCTGCAAATAATATAAGCCGTGCTTTGTGTAAAGGGGGCTTAATGCATCTACAAAAAGTATCGACCCATGGCAGTCCGCGCAGGCTAACCTGAGTCGAAACTTTTTGCTATTCTTCAATCTTCTGTTTGTCAAGGGACCGTGCTACTTCAAGAATCAGTCGGCTATGAGACAAACGGATTTTGTGGATCCATAATTGTATGATTGCTTGCTTGGTATCATGCATCGCGGAGATGCTTAAAATTCCCTTTTGCCAGAGCGGGACTCAATTCAGAGTTAAACCTAAGATTTGAAAAGATCTCTTGTTATTAGTTCAAATTTTCATTGAACTCGTACTGTTGAAACCTTGCACACAATTCAGGTTTGAACGATAAATGGACAAATTTGATATATCTATGTCATACGTTATTATACGAGTACCGGTAAATCTTTCTTTCTTGATTATTCCGGCAAAAAAAACGGTTTTTATTGACAGGATTTTATTTTCAGAATGAGAAAGGGCACTTCAGTTCTTAAGCACTGTAAATGTTATCATGGAATAAGAAAAAAGAAACATGCTTCTATTTAATACATGTATATCTCAAAGGTGACTGGTCTCGATAGATGAAAAGGAAATAAAATAGTTGCTGCAACTTTCTCTTATAATTTTTCATTAAAAGAAAGAGAGGTTCTGTGAATACAAAACAGAAAATATTTTGCATAATATATCTATGCTAATATGATCAAGCTACGTATCACGCTGCGTATGCTGTGTATATCATACTGTTATTGTAAGACCAACTGGTCGATTTAGGATAATTTGTTGTTATAATATGGCTTGCAACACACCAAAAAGGCTCATTCGGACATTTGCGTAAAGTGTCGTCTCGGATCAGCCTGCGCAGTCCGCGCAGGTTAATCCGAGACGGAACTTTACGACTACATTAGATTTTGTCCTTCAGTATACATGCGCAAAACAGAAAATTGCATAAAAACGGAAAGTGTCGTTTCGGATTAGCCTGCGCGGACTGCGCAGGCTGATCCGAAACGACACTTTACGCAAATGTCCGAATGCCCCTTTTCGCGTGTTGCAGGCCGTATATTGTGCGGCGCTCTGGCAAAAGGGGGTGTAATGTATCTCTGTGATACATTATGCTAAGCAAGTCAACAAATAAATTATAAATCCATATAATCCAGTTCGTCTAACAGCCATTTGAATCACGAGGTACATGTAGAATGGTCCTTTGACATGCAGAAAATTTACAACCGACAAAATGTTTCGACTCATGTCAGCCTGCCCGTACTGCGCAATCTGACATGGTTCGATACTTTTTGAACCTGCACCGAGTCCCATTTTCACAGCCGTACTAATTGAGCCATGCTATGTGACAAGCGGGCTTAATACATCTGCGAAAAGTATCGACCCAGGTCAGCCTGCGCAGTCCGCGCAGGCTGACCTGGGCCGAACTTTTCGCTTTTGCTCAGTTTTCTGTATGTCAAAGAGCCCGTCTACCTCATGATTCTGTTAATAGCTAGACAAAATGGATTTTACGGATCCATGATCATGGGATGACTTGCTAGGTATCTTGCATCACGAAGATGCATTAAGCCCCTTTTTGTTAGAGCATGGCTGAATTATAATTGCACTATATCAGCGTTAAATGTTTCAATGTTGATTTTGTATCATTTATACAGTGTTATTATAGAGAATATACTGTCAATAAATCGATGTAGATGTTATGGTATTGGCGACTGGTTTTGATTTTCATACCTTAGTTTAATTTTAGCCGTTCTACTTTGTTTGATAGCAAATAATTTCGAAACAGACTCTCTGTCTCTGTCTCTCTGTGTGTGCGTCTCTCTCTCTCTCTCTCTCTCTCTCTCTCTCTCTCTCTCTCTCTCTCTCTCAAATATCCTTTCATCTCAAGTCCTTTTCAATCCACAACACGAAATATTTATTTTCCAAGGTCTGATGATAAACCCTTGCTTTTACACTTGGCCTTGTCCAATTTTAAAACTTTTCCAGACGACATATTGCATATATGTTTCATATTGTTGCAATTGTCCTTGGTGGGGTGAAAAACATCGTCGGAAAAGGAGAAAAGGCTTGTTTCAAGCATTTTGTCATTCTACCACAAAATCATCTTCGCAAGTCAAGATGACGATCACTACGTGGAAAGATCCACTCGAAGGGCAGAAAACACGGAGGGAAAAGGAGAAAATGCTGGTTATCAGCATTTTCTCCTTTTCCCACAATGCTTTCAAAAGGCTTATTTAGTAAGGTCGTTAAAATTAGGGATAGTGTGGTGAAGTGCATTTGTGGACGTGAAGATAAGGATCAGCTTGCAGATTAAGATTAGTCCGCGAAGAACGTGCAGCCTGACCGTCTGTTACCCGATGTTAAACATGTACCGAAATTATTTCCTAATGCAGTTGACATGTGCCTTTAGATCTCGAAAAGTCAAAGTCATTGAATGGACGGTTAAAATGTTCTTCACTGAACGGTGATTTTACTTTCTTGTGGTCAGAAAATAGAAAAAAAAAAGATCCGAATGTGCATAGAGCCGTTCATGTATTCCTTAAAGGGGGAGGGGGGTTTATCCAGATTTTTAGGTGTGCGGTAAAAATGTCAGAGGTAAAAATGCCATAGGTAAAAATGTCATAGGTAAAAATGTCAGAGTCAAAGTGGTAAATATGCCATAGGTAATAATGTCATAGGTAAAAATGTCAGAGGTACTAAGTATATGATATGAAAAAAACATGTGGCTCTGGCCTCTCACCAGATCCATTTGGAATTGGTTTTGTGAAAGGTAGAAAACATTGTGGGAAAAGGAGAAAATGGTGGTTACCAACATTTTCTCCTTTTCCCACAATGTTTTCAGAGGCTTCTTTCTTAGGGTCATCAAAGGTAGGGATTGTGTGGTAATGGGTTAATCAGATCCATTGAAGTAATGCTACTCTTTGTAGATTTGATAATTATACCAGTCCTATACATTTATTTATTATTTATCTACATTTACTTTGAAGACTAGTTGACAATTTGTTTGCTAAAAATGTGAGAAAGTGAGGGTGGCATTATTAATTGTATACTTTGTTAAAATAATTATTGACTAAACATTTTGTATCAACCTGCATTGGAACCTTTTCATTTTTCTGTTGGCTGAACGTGTGAATAATTAAGAAAGTAATTAAAAGTCAAACAAACTTTATAAGTATAAGCCTGTCTTTAATACAGAAACATCAAAAGAGGACTTTAAACAGCAAACTTCTAACTGCAAAATTCTTTTGACTTGAACATAAGTATAAATAATGGATATGATACCACTTCACTATTTATCATGTGATCTTTGTCCAGGATTATATATGTTGGATTTTAAGTGTAGAAAATGGAAATAATTCGTAGCAATAAAGGTGGACTTAAACTGTGTCATCGGGATTATATGTATACCAAGAAATCAGCATCTAAGTCATCAGTATTTTGGATATGTACTAAACGTTCATCAGGCTGTCGTTGAACTGTACGGACAGATATTGGTATGACTGATATTGTGATAGGTCAAGATCATGACCACCCTCCATCTGAAACAAAAACTAAAGTTGTGAAGGTTCGTGCTGTAATGAAACAACAGGCCAAACAAACAAATGACAAACCAGCTACAGTTTACTCGAGCAGCATCATTACTGCAGATGAATGCACATTAGCCTCCCTCCCTCCAGCTAGCATATGTAAAAGAACCATACGTAATCAGAGAACACCAGAGTTTCCCAAAGTACCTGAAGACATTACGCGGATCCAAATAAATGGTGAATGGTCACAAAACGTAAATGGAGAACAGTTCCTTTTCCATGACAGTGGGCCAGACAGCGACAGCCGTATAATAGCGTTTGCCACTAACAGACAACTCCAGCGTCTAGCACAGTCCAACCATTGGCTAATGGATGGCAACTTTGCCATGGCACCGACACAGTTTAGCCAGATATTTGCGATACATGTTCCTCTAGGAGAATCTACAGTACCCTGTGTCTTCGCCCTTCTACAAGACAAAAGACAAAGCACATATGAATCATTGTTTCAAGCTGTCTTTGACACATGTACAAATACTGGATACCAGCCTGACCCCTTAACAGTAATGGTAGACTTTGAAATCGGTTTGAGACAAGCCTTGCGCACTGTATTTGGAGACCACCTTACAATACAAGGATGCTTCTACCATCTTACACAAGCAACATGGCGAAAGGTTCAAGAATTAGGGTTGACCGACATATACAAGCGTGACAATGAATTTAAAAAATTTTGTGGCATGTTAGATGCACTTGCATTCCTTCCTGTTCAGGATGTCCCACTTGGAATGGATTACCTTAAGACACTGGATATTCCACATACAGCAGAAATGGTGAACTACTTTGACAGTACCTATGTCACAGGACGTTTCAGAAATATTCTAAGAAATGGAGTAAATATAATTCGTAGAACACCTGCAAGATTTCCACCTCCAGAATGGAATGTGAATGACACAACAATAAACGACGGGCAACGCACAAACAATCAGTGTGAGGGTTGGAATAATCGCTTTACACATCTAGTTGGTCACCAGCATCCACATGTATGGAAATTAATCAAATTTCTAAAACTTGAAGAAAGATCAGCAGCAGCATCCATGGCCCAGCACGATATTGGCAACTTTCACCCAAGAAAAAAACAAAGACGTTATGTAAATCTCCAGTCCAGACTTAGGCAACTGTGTGTAGAGTATAGTGATGGTAATCGTGACATTGCCAACTTTTTGAATGCAGTTGGGCATTCCATTCGTTTTGATCTATAAAAGTGTCAAAGAACCAAGAACCTAATACATCTAATGGTGAGCACCTTAAAAATAGATTTCTATAATAAGGATAAGTGTAAACTTGTTTGGCTTTTGTAAAACAAATCAAGGAAACATTGGACAACAAAAAAAGTAGCCTACCAAGAGCTTATTATGGATAATTTCTTCTTTTGTAGCAATGTTTTAAAAACTTCCTCTGCTGTGTGATACAAAAAGCCATCCTCAGTTGTTACGATGTTACTTGCCTAACTTGTTTTGAAATAAATTTGGAAACATTGGAATGAGTCGAAAACATGGAAAAATACAAGAAATTGCTCATAATGAGCTCATTATGCGCAATTTCTTCATTATGGCAATGTTTTTTTTTTTAAATGTCATGTGCCGCTCAACACAGACATCAGCTGATATGAGACAATCTATTTGATCTGTTATGAACACATGAGAAAACATTGGAACAAAAAGAGAAACTGTTCATTATGCCCTCATAATCAATAATTTCTTCTTCTGTTACAATGTTTTGCAAATTTTTACCACTGTGTGACAAAAAAAGCCATCTGTTATTGATGAGGGATAAATTTTAAATTGCTTTGAAAACTGTTGTGTATATAATGTATGAAAATCTGTGCAACTAAAGGAAAAGTTACTAATGATCAGTTTAGTATGGGCAATTTCTTCTTTTGTTGCAATGTTTTTCAAATTTTCTCCGTTGTGTGATACAAGAAGTCATCATCAGTTGGTCAGATTTAACTTGCTTAGGGTGTTGTAAAATAAATAAGGAAACATTGGAACAAAGGGAGAAATTACTCATTTTGAGCTTAATATGGGTAATTTGTTCTTAAGTATCGATGTTCTTCAAATTTCATCTGCAGTGTGACAGAAAATGACTATTGTGTCATTTTATACAGGAGAACCTAACCAAGCAGATGAGCACTTTTTTCTAATGTCACAATATTCAATGAATTTTAAACCCTTGACCACACATTCCTGAGTTTTGAAGACCTAGACGAGGAAGCCTGTTGAAAACATTGTGTGTTAACCAGCAATTTGTTTTCTGCAAATGCTTTCAGTTCATGCAAGTCTAAATTTTGTCATGTGGTAAAGACTTAATCCTTTATCAAACAACCCCTGGTTTTTATGACCCTGAGATCTATAGGAGCCTATAGAAAACATGGTGGGAAAATGAGACAATGCTGGTAACCAGCATTGTCTCCTTTTCCCACAATGTTTTCTGCCCTGCTGGAAACAAATTTTATTTTTTGAATTACGTTTATTTGTCATCTTCAAGTGTTTTTAATTTGGACCAGTCTAATATTGTGCAGTTTGGTAAAAAGTTAAATAAATGGTACATGCTAGATATAACTTATAATATTTATGTCCTTACTTTCTATTGATGTTTCATTATATGTTTTCGAATTAAACTTGAATACAACCAATAAGATATTGCTGCAATATTGTTTATGAATTGTGATGAATGGGTTGTTTAAGGAAGTTTTCCCTAACATACTGTCCTTTTGAAAACATTGCAAACCTTGGTAAAAACATCTGTGAAAAAGTATCTTGGACAATAGTATGTGATCTTAGAACTTCTGGGCCTGTATTCACCAACCATTCTTAAGAATGTTCTTTGTCTTTTTCTCAAGAAATTTCTTGTTCTACATTTGTCATTCGGTATAGCCAATCAGGAGTTATGTCACTTACAAATTTAAAAAGTCTTAGAGAATAATACTAAGAATAATCTCAAGAATGGTTGGTGATTACAGACCCTGTTAGTCCATATACCAATCTTGATTTTGACTGACTGCTATCTTAGATGATTCAGAGGCCAGAAATAAGTGAACCCTGACAAGATTTCGAACTTGCTAAGCCTTGACCAACTGAGCTAACCCCACATATTTATACCATGATAAATACCTCTGACATTTTTACCTATGACATTATTACCTATGGCATATTTACCACTTTGACTCTGACATTTTTACCTATGACATTTTTACCTATGGCATTTTTACCTCTGACATTTTTACCTACATTCGATTTTTATAATATCAACAAAGTTAGATAATAATTGAATACTGATTTAATTCACGGAAGTAGTTTATCACTAATTTTTAAAATCAACAAATTTCAAAAATGATTTATCACTGAATTATGTTAGACAAAAGATTACAAATCATCAGTAAAGAAGAAGGGCAAAAGTAAAAGAAAGTTAAGTCAGTTAAGTCAGTGATGAATCTTTTAAGTTTGATGAAATGATAAAAATCTGATTAGCCCCTATTTAAACACTTTAAATATCCAAGACATTGAAATTTTTCGGATGACAAGAACTTAAAAATTGTAGCATTTGGATCGCAAGCATCGTCTGAAAAATTCCAACTGAAATACACAATTATTTAGAGTTTCAGGTTGGGTCTACTTTTTAAGGAAATCATATGCAAGTGTGAAAAGTCCGTCACAGTGAGTGTCAGGTGATATTAAACAAAGGAAATAAGACACCATACTATTGTTTAAATAGTAAAGAATATCGCAGGTAGCACTCCATATGTGACAAAATATTATTTAATTTCACAGTCGCTAAATCAATAAACACCGCATTTTGTAAACAATTCGCCGGAAATCCATACATCGACAAAAAGTTTTACACCTCTGTGAATAGCACGATATCGATTTCCGCTGTCATTTACATTTAAGAGAACATTTCACGGAAACGCTCGGAAGAAAGTCCGTGTATTTCCGTTATTGGATAATCCATCAACAAGATAACATCGGAGTTGACTCGTTTCGTTTACGTGACTTGAATACGATTGGCTGAATTTTCCACGGTTGAGCTTACTCGTATAATCCAGATCTGACTTTTTCTGGAATCAATAGAAATTGGATTGCATTGCATTCATCTGGTGTTTTATACCGCGTTGTTTTATTTTCATGAAAATACTGTTTTAAAAAAAAAGCCAAAAAAAGACAAAGATTGGATTAAGGTTTTAATTGCTTAAGTGTGAATAGTGTGATTATCGTGACAAAAAAATTTAAATCCATAATCCGATTTTAGAACAGCTGTAGCAAGCTAGAAACATGAGTTTTCTCTCGTGTATTGGAAAGAAATCGAAAAAGCGACGATCATCCAAGAATCAGCCTCTAGACAGACTCCGAGAAGATGGCGACGAGTGTAAGAATAAGCAAGTAAGTAATGTACGTGTGAATATTTGGAACATTTCATGATGTAAACTACAAATGAGCCAGGCTCCGTGAAAAGGAGGCTTAATGCATCTGCGAAAAGTATCGACCCGGTCAGCCTGCGCAGTCCGCGCAGGCTGACCTGGGCCGATACTTTTCGCTAATGATCAGTTGTCTGTATATCCAAGGACCAGTCTACCTCAAGATTGAGTCAATTGTTAAAAAAAGTGGCTATTATTGATCTGTGATAATGTGATAGTTTGACTGGTATCATGCATCACGGAGATGCATTAAGCCCCCTTTTGCCAGAGTGTGACTCAAATGTATGTCGCAACATCCTGTTTTCTCCATAAAACTGTTTTTTTCTTATGTCGCGTTTGTGCAGTAGAGCTCTTTTTTTTTCTCTCGAAACGCGGCTGCAGCTTGACTCTATGCCAGACGACAACTCCCAGGTGGTCCCTTTCTAAAGTATTTACCGACGACACATATCTAATGTGCTGTAAGTAATGCAACTGTCTTTAAAAAAAAAAGAAAAAAAAAAAAAAAAAAACACAGTGGGAAAAAGAGAAAATGTTGATTACCAGAATATTCTCCTTTTTTCCACAATGTTTTTTAAAACGGGATTGTCTCGTAAACGGTTTAAGATTATGCTGTGGACACTCATTATCTAGAGTTTTCTCATACAAAAGTTTGTCATGGGTTCCTTCATCACGGTAATACATTGTTTCAGAATAAGAATACTCCAGGTTTTCTTTACAGCTTTATCCTTTACAATTTGTAACAAAAGCAGCTCTTCAGTTTGATATTGGTAAAGCAGAGAGAGAGAGAGAGAGAGAGAGGAGGGATTGAGAGAGAGAGGGGGAGGAGAGAGAGATGGAGAGACAGACAGAGACAGAGAGAGAGAGTGACTGAGACAGACAGACACAAGGAGAAAGAGAGGAGGTCAATTTTAACTTAACTCTAGGAAGTACACCAAGAAAGAAGATAGTGTCCATGTACCGAAAAATAAATCCCTAAACAGACCATAAAAAAGGAATCGTAAAACGGGGTAAATAAACAGACGGACAGACAGACATAAGACCTACATTAAGCCTGACAGATCATCTCATAGACGTGCAGGTCCACAGATGTACGAGAGAATCAGGCAAAATACACAATAGGACATAGACAGACATATTGATTTTACACTTAACCAGACAGCATAAGTGTCATACCTATCCACATTTAATGAAAAAAAAACCGCGGATAACTAATAGAATGTTCTTCCAATTAAGAAAAATATCTATGGAGGGTATAAAACATTGCTGGAAAAGGAGAAAATGCTGGTAACCAGCATTTTCTCCTTTTTCAACAACGTTTTCAGAAGCTCGTCTTTACCTCACGGTCGTCAAAATGCGGATGTCCTGTTAAGGTGTTCATCGGCGCACTTCTTTTTTAAAATAACAAAACAAAACAAATAGTGGAAACTTACATCTTCACGGTTTTTCGGAAAAGAGGAAGGGGGGGGGGGACGATAAATGTACTCATTCATGGGCCAACATATTTCCATTCATTCCGAATCGAAGATTTGAGATCAGAGAGCACCATTTTTGTAGGTCGTATGTTGATCTACAGCGTCATACAAGGCAAGCTAAGATTTCCCCAGCGAGCGAAGATTTAATCTCCATATAACAACAGAGCTTCTGTTGTTTAGTTAATATTCATAAGAGCGTTACGTTTAAAATCTCCTAAAATTAGTCATGCAGCATTACTAAGGACCATTTTGTATTCATAAGAAAGGAATTGACATTTCTTGGTATTGATTTATTTAAAGAAGTCAGGCGCGTAGCTGTCTGTGTGAGACTATGCGGCTGAATCTAGCTGTATTTACTATGAATTTGTACATAATCATAAGTAAGGAAATGAGATATCTAGGCGAAGACAAGGGCTTTGCAGACGGCATAGATCAAGATTAGACTGCACAGAACGTGCATCCATACAGTCTGATCTTGCATCCATACAGTCCGCTATGTTTAGCCAAGCCTATTGTATAAAAATCTAAGTGGTTTGAATTTTTAGCCGCTTAAAGAGAGACTGAAATCATATATTTGGGGCTAAAAGGATTAATTAAGTCCGGCACAAGGCTGACTGTAAGCTAGTAACGTTACGCTGCTGAACCCGCATGAAATTGACCAAAACGTCAAAGTTAACAGCCGCAACTCTTTATTAAACGACAAAAGTTTATGACTTTTCCAAATTCAAAAGTGGCTCGAATGATGGGGCTTGCCAGTAACACAGTAGAAAACACTGTGGGAAAAGGAGAAAATGCTGGTTACCAGCATTTTCTCCTTTTCCCACAACGTTTTCAAAAGTTCTCTTAAGCAAGGTCGTTAAAACTCGTGACTTTGTGGTAAAGGGTTCAACCCTATACAGTAAAACAGCCAAAACGTCTACCAGAAAACATTAGTTCTAGAAAAACGCAGCAGAGCCACCCTGATTATCACCTATCGGAACGGAACACGTGAATTCTATTTTACGAATCACTGAAATACATGACCAGCTTTAATATTTGATAATGTTGTACAATCTATAGCGGTAGAAATCGATGAGAAATCAATCAGCTAGTCTATTGATTAATTGGGGCTAACAGCATCTGGCATTTACTCTTAGAGCGCTGAATTAATGATATGGATCTTCACAATACACACACACACAAAAAAAACTGCTAAATGAATGCAATCTCAAGTTTGATTATGCCAGAATATGTTACAAAGTAGTAGACAATGTAGATCTAAGATCAGACTACATGTTCTGTGAAAACTGGTCTTGATCTACACTGTCTGCACTAACAAACTTAGTTATCCTTAGCTCTCGAAGGGTGAACGTGGACTGTAACGTATTTAAAGCATTTATAAGCACTGAATACAGGTAACAATGGGGGTCTATTGGGACTCACTGGTTAAAGCGTTCGATCTGTTGTCCTGGTAACCCTTTTATCACATAATTCCGAAGTTTAAGGGACCTTAACACAGAAGGCTATTGAAAATATAGTGGCAAAAGGAGAAAATGCTGGTAGCCAGCATTTTCTCCTTTTCCCACAATGTTTTCTACCCCGTCAAAGACAGAAAACATTATTTTAATTATATTAATTTTCGTCTACCATACTTTGAATTTGGTTGAGTCCAAAATTTTATAAAGAGCTAAAGTAGGGATGTCCTTGGACAAGGCAATGCAGAGTCCCAGCTTGATACTGGTGAAATCCAGGTACAAGGTGAAATGTAAGAGATATAACCCCCCTTTCACAAAAAGAAAAAAACAAAACAAAATAAACAGGGGTCCAATATTTCTTAAATTTCAGAAATTCCTAGAAAGGACATGTCTTCCCCCCCCCCCCCTTTCCTCTCCATACCACAGCGAATACATATGACCCGCGCTCTGGCAATAAGAGGGGGGGGGGCGCTAAATGCTTCTCCGCTATGCATTAAACCAAGCAAGTAATAAAACAAAATTTTGAATCAATAAAAATAAAACACATTTTGTCTGAACAATCAACTGAAGTAAATCGGTCCTTTGATCGCAACAGTTTCTAACAAGGTCAGCCTGCACGAAATGCGCAGGCTGACTTTGGTCGATACGTTTTGCAGATGCGTTAATCCCCTTTACACGGAGCATGGTTCATATATACTGCTTGAATAATCTATCCTGATCATAGTCGAACGATCCAGCCGCTACAAAATTTACATAATTGTTTAACCCTTTACCAAACAACCCCTGGTTTTCACGGCCCTGAAAAAGAAGCCTTTTTGAAAACATCGTGGGAAAAGGAGAAAATGCTGGTAACCAGCATTTTCTCCTTTTCCCACAATGTTTTCAACCCTCCCAGAACAAATTTCAATTATTGAGTCACGTTAATTTTGTCGTCTGCAAATGCTTTCAATTTGGACCAGTCTAGAATTTTGTCGTTTGGTAAAGAGTTAAACGGTCACGCATCTCATTAGCATGTGGTATCGGTCTTTGTTACTGGCGGAAAGTGTCACCTTCCCCCATGTAGTAGCTTGAAAAATTAACCCTTTATCAAATGATCTAATGAAATTTACACATATTTATAGGCATTAATTAACAAATAATATGTACGATTAAAATGTATCAAAATAAAGCGGAACAATGATGTATGCATTTTTGTCGTTTTCAGAGAAGGTAGCAAAATATACCAAGCAAGTCATCACATAATAATGGATCCATAAAATCTACTCTGCCTTACAAGAGGCTGAATCCACTGGTAGACTGGTCAATGCACACGCAGAAAATTGACAATGGCAAATAGTTTCGACCTTTTTCAGACTGTAAAGGCTGACATGGGTCGATACTTTTTTTGGAGATGCATTTAGCCCCTTTTTTCCACAGCAAGGCTCATATACATACTTATAGGCATCAATTACCAAATTACATGTAATTAAATATTTCTAAAGAGAATTTACAACGAAATATAAAATCTAGAAAAGATATTCTAACATGACACGTTAATTCGGCTCTATGAACACAGTGCAACGAAATAGTGGTAAAATCTATGTCATTCTATATAGAGTGACGTCATTCTGTATAAAGTAAGTTAGTTAGTTATTCAATGGAATATAATCTGCATCTGCGTTTTCACTCTAAGTATGAACTTGTTTTCCTTTCATTAAGAGTTGGTCATGTTAGAATCGAAATAATCATCTTTCTTTCTATCGTGGTTTATCGTTCAATAAACCACGTTGTGAGTTATGAGGCGCAATGAATAAACCACTCGGGCTATCGCCCTCGTGGATTATTTATTGTGCCTCATAACTCACAACTGTGGTTTATTGAACGATAAACAACGATTGAAAGAAGATTATTTCTTAAGTAAACCGGGTTTGCACTACACCGAAAGGAAACAATTGATATTATAGGCAATGTCCAGTGGATAGTGTACATTGAGATCGGTACTAAATTCATGGCGGAAAAGTGTGTACACTGAAGTCGGGGTCCGTTCTCACGAACCATTCTTATGAACGTTTTTATTCTCCAAAGTTTTCTGAACTGAAAGTAGGTAAAAAATTGCCAGGTTCCTCTATATTTTATGTTAACTTTTTACCTGGTTTTAAAATTCATTTTCCTGCCAGCAACTAACACTTGGACCAACATGCTATCTTTACAATAATTTCAATACTTTTAAAAGGTATGACTAAAATTTAGATGTATCTTAACACCCCATTATATACTTTTGGCTGCTACTGTGACTTTACGTCCTAGTCTGAAAACCCAATACATACTTACCGTGTAATCATGTCAAAAACTGGAAATGAAGGAGAGAGAGAGAATTTTAAAAAATGCTAACTCTTTACCAATTGACAACTTTTAGACTTAGCAAATTTGACAGCATTTGCAGATCACAAATTGAATGTTAGCTTCTTCTCTTTTTGTCTTTTATCCAAAATATTTCCCACCCTTTTAGAAGAAGATATTATTATTTGACAAATAATAATATCTTCTTCTAAAAGGGTGGGAAATATTTTGGATAAAAGACAAAAAGAGAAGAAGCTCTTATTCCCACAATGTTTTCAAGGGCTTTCCTCTTCAAGGTCATTAAAACACGTTATTGTTTCGTAAAATGTTGATCTATCCCTGTTGGACAAGATAGGAGAGATCATTTTTAGCCTTTGAAAAGAAAATGTCCCGTGCTATAGCAAAAAGGGTGTTTAACGCACACCTTCCAGTAATGCAATAAATCAAGCAAGTCATGATCTAATTATTGATCTATTAAATCCACTTTGTCAAACAACCGGCAGAATCATGAGGTATAATGGTCCTTGGACATGCAGAAAAATTGTCAAAAGCAAACAGTTTCGACACATGTCAGCCTGCGCTCACTGTGCAGGCTGACCTGGGTCGATACTTTGCAAATGCATTAACTCCCCTTTCCACAGAACATGATTCAAAAACAACTATTAAAATCGCTAGACCCGTATGGTAGAAATATTTCACACTGTAAGGGACAACATGGATGAAGACCAGACTACATAATCAATAATATACGCTTACCAGCTTCAGTAACTCTTGGTTTTCATAACGGAGGATGAAGACAATTGTAATTCTCTTATTTTGTAGTACTATTATTTCAGGTTTAGAATTGAACCTTTACCAAAAAACTCCTGTTTTCTAACTATCCAGAATCAAAGGGCTTTTGAAAACATTGTGGGAAAAGGAGAAAATGCTGGAAACCAGCATTTTCTCCTTTCCACACAATGTTTTCTATCCATTCAGAAACAAATCCAAAATTTTAAACCGTATCTATTTTGTCTTCTGCAAATGCTTTCAATTTGGTCGAACCGAAATTTATTTCGTTTGGTAAAGCGTTAAAGAACAAACAAACTGTCTCGGTGAAAAATCGGAAACACTTGTATTAGGATTCTGATTCGAGTATATCCGTATATTCAAAGTTATTTTTGAACTATTTCAATGGACCTTTTTTTTAGAAATATTCAACTGTTTAAAACTGCGCATATTTAAGAAATCCTGGCGACCGGTTAAAAGAAAATTCCGATGGATGAGTCACGCAAATATTTCCATATCGCAGAAGTTCTTAATCAATAAATTATTCCAAAGAGGGCGTACACCAAGAGGAAGTTTGGTCAAAGTTCATCATGTGCGATCTCTCCCTGAATTAATGCTTTCACTGGGTGACAGATCAATGACATTCGGCTAACCTCAGTTGATCCGTTGATCAAATCTCGTAGCTGTATTACGATGAGTGCTATGCACCTACACGGTACATTTCTTCGCCGGAAATATACCGCTTTACCGTTCTTAAAATTGTTGGGCTACACACAAAATAACGAGTCAGTTTTCCACCGAAATCTTTCTCAATACATTTCTGTTTACAAAGAGTTTTTCATTCATTTTTAACATGATCTGTAAATTCCGTTGGTAGTTTCACCAACAGATTGATAGAATGTGAATAACTGCATCGTGGTTGTTAAACATTGTCGTTGCTAATCAATTTACATAGACGCCGCCATGTTTAAGATCATGTCACGAGCAGTATTTCAAAATGGAAACCTTCTTGAAACCGACTAGGTTAGATGTTGTGACGGAATCAGCCGAGTTGTGACGAGAAAAAATCATGACTACAGAGAACGTCCGATCGCGACTTGGATACCGGTATACACCGTCTGATTCTTAACCAAAAAAAAAAAATAGACTCGAACAATATTACAGCATTTGAAGAGGACATATTACAAACAGCTCAAAAGATTATTACTGTCTTTAAAATGGTAGCGAATATTGTAGAAAAAGAAGAAAATGCTGGTAACCAGGATTTCAAAAGCCTGTTCTCTCAGAGTCGTTAAAAACCGGGATTATTTTGTATAGGGTAAATTGGCCGGAATATGTCTTAGTTTGTTATGAAATTGTTCTTGAACAAATAAGAAAAGCCAAAAATACTTATTTAGTTGCAAAAGTGTGTACATGATTTAATGGGAAAAGTTGATATTAAGTGAATGCAGTGGTAAATGACCTGGTTTAATCAGAGAGAGAGAGAGACACACACAGAGAGACAGAGAGAGAGAGAGAGAGAGAGAGAGAAATTGCATACATTTCCTCGAGTATTAAAAGCCTTCCCCTCCTCATCCTCTCTCTCTCTCTCAATATGAGCTCTTAAAAAGGTTTATAAAGTAAAGTGGGTGATAGCACATCAACACCATTTAGAAAACGTCAAGTTATTCTGCTTCATGAAGGTTCACATAAGTCTCTAAGATTACTATACCAACTAAAGGTTTAAATCAATAGTACATTTCTTGATTCTGTATCATAGCAACGGTTTTGTTACTAAGTCCTTAGATTCCCCATTGTTATCCTATAGTATAATAAACCTAGTTTTTATGTCATATGCTAAATGAAACTTCCTTTTCTCCTATTTTGGTAAACTGTAAAGTTTATACTCTCCAGATGTAATTGGATACGTTATATTTAAATGATCCTATCAGAATTATCCACGTTTTACTCAATCGCAAATTTTGGCCAAGCTACCTAAGGGGCAGCGTGGATCCACGATTGGACCGCATTTTCTGTGCAGGCTGTTGATTATCTACATGTTCCGCAAAAATAAACCTTTCATAATGGTCCACCAAAAACAATCTATCACAGTTTGTAATACTCAAATGTGTAGCAAGTCTGTATGCAACATTGACTGTATTTGATACTGTCTGTCTGTCTTCATTCTTGTATGTCTATGTGAAATTAAACATGTGTCGTCGATTAGTAAACATATTTTCTATATTCTGTTTGTTATCTATGGTTTTCTGTTACAGGAAAAGAACGACGTATTAGATAATAAAGATAAGGTGTCATTGAAGTCTACGGGATTATCGAAGGACATTGAAAATGTCAAGGCCGAGAATGCTACACTTAAGGTATTTATCCTCCTCTCTCTCTCTCTCTCTCGCTCGCTCGTTCGCCCGCCCCCGTGTTGTGTCTCTCTATTTCTCTGTCTCTTTCTAGATCCAACTCCCTGTCTCCTTATAAACTCCTGAATGAGAGCGTGGGGTTCTCCGATAGTTGCACCAAAAGCGTAATACTAATCAAAGAAAGAATAATAATGAGGCAATGCCATGATTAAGACTAAATGTCACTAGCCCATCACTGCAACGACATATGACACATAATAACAATGGGTCATCTTTTTCTGCAAAAGACGCAGCTAGACTGACAAGCAGCAAACTGCGTCGTCAAGCAAGCTACAGGTACATATTTTGTACTAGAGGACGTTGTCTGGATTATAATACTATAATACGACCTTTATTAGTTGTGCGGGGGGGGGGGGGGGGGGGAGCTTTCAAACTTTTTCACGGCTGTGGCTAATCATGTCACCCCGGGCCGTTCGAAGGCGAACGAGCGACATGATTCGCCACGGCCGTGAACAAGTTTCCAAGTCCCCTGCCCCCGACCGTACGATGAATTTATTATACTGCAAAGTTTTACCGTTCAAACGTTTATTCGGCAAAATTTTCCTGTGTTATGGTCTCAAGAATTGAGTACGTTGACGAAATAGAATTTCCCTTCTGAGAGCCCCAATTCAATGAAAACTGACGTCACTGAAACCTTGGTAAAACGTGCAGTTTGGTGCATAAAGTTGATGATGTCACTGCGACAGACATTTGACGTATTTTTATTTCAACATTAAATTAAACAACTTACACGTATTTTAATGATTTGTTGGCCAAAGTAAACGACCATTAGTTGCCTCCAACGACCATTAGGTTATCCTATCAACGTTACAATGTATGATTGTTTATTTTTAAAAATAATCCAATTTTACCTCTTTTATGACAACCATCAAGGGAAACTAGTAAAAATATGGTGCAGGCTACTCAGTATGTTTGTATCGATCGACACCGATGTTGTGTTGAAAATGCAGTTATGTTTACGGGGCTCCCAAAAGGGAAATATAATTTTCCATGTTTGAGTATCCAATTAGTGGAAAATATTTTCCCCTTTTGCGATGACGCTTCAATACAGGTATGGAAAGGTAGAAGCTCGTGTTTTCTAGGGTTTTAGCTACGTGGATAAGGCTTTCATTTCATTCAGCTTTGAGAGAGCAACAAGAGCAGACGTCATCTTTTGCATTCAAACTAACATGTATCTGTATTAGGGTTAAGATGTTGAGACATTGCATATTAATATTACAGTTCGGTCAGCGACACTGCAGGTTGCTCTTTCAAGTGCTACTAACATGTAAACATTAAAGCGAATGTAATATGGTATGTTTTGTTTGTGTTTTGAGAGCCTCCGAGGGGATGGGGAAACTGCTTTTACGTGAATTTTGACAGTAGACAGGAATATATGATCGGGGCATATTATCCAATCAGATCGCGAGAAATTTCTTTGCAGTGTAATCATGCAATTAACGGGTCGATTCATGTCAGCAAAATGAAGAAAAAGGATTTGAATCAAGCCAAATAATTATACGCGAGGCAAGAATCCAAAATTACGCTTTCAAAAGATCGGACTGAAAGTCAAAGTGAATCACCTAACTACGTCACCTAACAACGGAAATATGGACACAGATGCTACTACTAGTGCTCTATCTGGCAGACATATCGTCGAGCTAAAACATCCTTTCAGATGCAGATGCTTTCAGTTTGGTCTAGTCCAAAATTATGTCACTTGGTAAAGACTTGCAGAAAACGAGGGCTGTACATAACTCTTTCTCCTTTACCTGGTTGTCTCTTAGCTTGATGAGTCTGAAGCAGACAACATTAGAAAACATTGATGTCATAGGAGAAATTGCTCCTAACGATTGATTTCTCTTTTTCGCACAATGATTTCTGACTCATAAAAGAACTGTGATACATGAATACCAGGTTTTGGTTTAGCGTCTGCAAACGCGTCAAATTTAGAAGAGTCTAAAATTAGTCGTTTGGAAATGTTAAATGCTAACATCAGTATTACATTTATATGCTATGAATTGGTTTATTATGACCTACAAACTTGATTCTTATAAATATTGTTGTATTATTGAAAAAAAATGAGATGATTTACTTCATATAATGCCTTTGTCTTTGACAAACCCTACATTTACTTATTAGTTAGTGCCCCACCCACAAACTTAAAATGTATTTTCTTAAAAAATAAGGCTGGTGACCTATTTGTTTTAAGCCTGATTCTTTTAGTTTAGTACCTGAATATCATTTATAGAAAAAATAAGAAAAATCTGAATGTTAGAACATTTAAAAAAAATAATAACTTTAAAAGATACTCTTTGGTTTTTTTTGTTTTTTTCCAAAATAAGGGTGTTTTAGCCATAAGTTAAGGTTTTTTTTTTTTTAAATATAAAACTCAGTATACTCTAAATTATTTTTTTCATTAAATTTGATGTTTCACCAATACAATGACATAAAATTTGCTTATGATTGTTGTCGTTTAAAAAAATATACACAGACTTAGTTTTCATAGGTGAAATTTCATCCTGAACTGCCGCAATGCAGGGTGTCCTAAAAGAAATATTCATAGGATTTTCCCAAAGCTGGTGACCCCCTCTTTTTATCTCCTATTTCTGTAGATCAGATAATAAACTATCACCAAACAAAGTTTCATGAAATTCTGAATGTTTTGAAAAAATGGCGAAACTGTAGCGATCGTCTTTAATTACCTGTTGGAGAACATTGCTCCGTATTCTAAAATACTTTCTGTATCATTCAAACAGACATTTCTATGGCCGAATATATTTTTCTGCATGCTACAAATTCCACTTGATATTATACATATCTAAATTAAGATCAAGTCGGTATAGTGCTAAGTTAGAAATTAATACATAATGTCTCTTTTTTTTAAATAATTGAATGTATATGAGCGGCTTTCTGATAAAATGAGTTTGGAGATACATGTACATTATACCAAGCAAGGCATAATAAAATTATGGACCTATAAAATCCATTTTGTCTAACAATCAAGTGAATTATTAGGTAGACTGTTCCATGGACATGCAGAAAATTGACAAATAGCAAAATGTATCTATTCAGGTCAGCCTGCGCGAAATGCGCAAGCTGACCTGGGTCGATACTTTTTGCAGATGCATCAAGCCCCTTTTCCGTAGAGCTCGTATCCTTTTTTCAGAGCCAGATTGAAAAACTGGGAGTTGAAAACAAGATTTATAAGACTGAATGCGAACAGCATGATGAGGTTGTTAGAACCCATCTAGACAAAATCCACAGTCTGGAGACCCACACACATGAAATGAAAGAACGGCTAAAAATAGCGGAGACAGAAACTGCGAGGCTGACCATAGAAAATCAGAGACTAATGACGGTATGTCTATGCGTCAAGCGTCTCATTGTTGTCATCATCTATCCATCTGTTTCTCCATTTTTGTTGTTTGTTTGTTTTGTTGTTGTTTCTGGAATGCGCAGTCGCAACGTGGATAGACAAACCACAGTACTATCCGAGATACTGCGATTAAAGAAATCCTTGAGTTTGGTATTTCCGGGTCTTTTTTATCGACTTAAAATGTCCCAATGCATCTATTTTGGAAGAGTAGTGTGCATATTTTTTGGCTTACCTTTCAGCCTTTCATCAAAAGTTAAAAAAAAAAAATCTTGTGTACTTGGCAAAAATGAAATTATAAGGACATGCTAATGTTTACCCCGCTTCTTAATTTTTAAGTTTTTAAAGTACTTTTTTAGATTTGAAGAGTTTCTTGATTAATCCTCTCAGAGCCACAGGAAGAAACAGAGGGTTTTACCGACGCCACAGATCAAGATCAAACCGCACAAAAATTGTAGTCTTATCTTGTATACATACCGTCAGCTGATGTAGTCAAGCCTATAATGTATTTTCTTACTTTCAGTTGAAATTCTTTCCTTCGAAAGGGATCTAGTTAGTACAGTCTGTAAAAAGTTATAAATCCAAGAGTCACAGCTTCATAAAAATATAAAATTGCGTTTATAACATCCTTTCTATTGATTTGAAATGTCTATTCAAATTTATTAAATGTTTATTATTTAACCATTTCGGCGCCATAGGCGAAAACAGTGACTTTTGCGCACGGCATAGATCAAGATCAGACTGCACAGAACGTGCAGTCTGATCTTTGATCAATACCGTCCGTTTGTTTAGTCAAGCCTATGCAATCAAAATCTTTGTAAAGTTTCAATGGATTGTATTCATAGCCGTCGAGTGTATTAATTTGGCGCTGAGAGAGTTAACCATTGATTTTCATACAACTAAATACACATGACTAGAAAAATAAAATTTGTTCTAGGAAAGGTAGAAAACATTGTGGGAAAAGGAGAAAATGCTGGTTACCAGCATTTTCTCCTTTTCCCACAACATTTTCAGTTGCTTTCTTTTTCGGTCTCGTTAAGATTCGGGATTGTGTTGTAAAGAGTTAAATATGCCAAATATTTATGCTTTAAATATCCTATATATGTACCTATAGAAAATAGTCGGCATGGAAGAGAATCAAGCCATGATGAGCAGGGCAGAGTTACACAACATGATCAAACAACTGGAGGAAGCCGAACAAAAGGCAAGTTCTAAGCCCGCCACGGAGTTATCAGGGATTCGAACCAATCCTGTGGAAACATTTAGCAGAAAGAAACAGAGCCAAGAAGAACGGCAGATGTCCTGGAGGTATGTTTCTGAATTACTACACAAAACGTATATCCTACAGACTGATTGAATTTGCTTTATCATCGAAACCGGTTTCCCCATATGGGCGACGCCCTCTAAAAGCTGTTAGTTTTGATACGGGGGAAAGTGCAAAATACAGGACAAAACCGATCTTAAATTACGCCTGGTTCTTTTACGTACTCGGTGTATAGCACCGTCACACGAGACCTCGGTTTAAAGTGTCATCCGAAAGACTATTAGTAATTTTAGATGGCCAGCCTTGGGGGCTCGAACCTCCACCCTCAAGTGACCAAAAGCTTGATGTTTACAAGTCCTACGCTCTAATACCTGAGCTGTGCGAGCTGGTCATATCCTACAATAAGCGGTACCACCATTTACAAGGGTGATTTAATGCCTTGTGGTCATTCACCCGGTAAAATATGGTATCGAACAAAAGCCTGTCACTGTTATGGACATGCTGTGGACATGCAGACCGGTCTAAATCTATAAAGTTCAATGTCTTATTCTTAGCAAAAAAGGAAAATATTAGCAGGGAAATAGAACTCTTAAGCTATCAAAAACAGTCATGCTCTGGCAAAAATGTATCAACCTGATGCATTATACAAAGAAAGTGATCCATGGATCCATAAAATCCATTTTGTCTAAAAAAAAAAACCGGATAAATTACGAGGTAGATTGGGCCTTTGAGATGCAGAAAATTAACCAATACCACAAAAACTCGACCCAGGTCAGCCTGCCCGGACTGCGCAGGCTAAATTGAGTCGATACATTTTGCAGATGCAATAATAAACCCGCTTTGCACAGAACATGACCCATAGATCTTATACCGCTGTACTTGATCTTTAAGTAATACATGTATATCTGATGTTTTAATAGTTGTAAAAATCAGAAATTCGATCGTTTCTGTTAACGAAACCCTTTTTTTTTTTCATGTCCACGTTTAACTTAGCCATGCACTTTCCCTACCTTATTTACTCAACTGCAATTACATGCACTTAGGATTTGTGGCCTTGAGTTATATTTCTATCCACAATACTGATTATTTTATCTATTATCATGATCATTACAAGGGCACTGCATGCGGAGGTCAACACTCAGCTGCAGTTGCTGTTAGAAATAGAATGATCTTTCGTAAATATTATAAATGGAAAAGAGACATAACTGTGTCAAATTTTTATTGTTACCTGCCACTGTCGTATGGGCTTCCCTGTTAAAAGTGAAAAAATAGTCCGAGGTTGAAGTAAGCATCTTTGGTAATGAAAGAGATATTTCTTACGAACATGAAAGTTCGCAACAAATGCATAGTTCAAATAAAAACCGCACCTGGCGGATTTCGAACCCTTGCGGAAGAGATCCTCGTTTATTGAGGTTTGAAAGACCACCACCTTAACCACTGAGCTAAAGGGAATTCCCCCTAACGCAGTTGCTAGGTATTGATTTTGAACGGGATGAAACTGCAGTAAGGAAGGAGTGATCTCCCGTAACACACGACCTCTTAAATTCAATTTTGATGACAGAAAGCCATATTAGGCAACAGTTTTTTTTTTTATAACAACAAATGGCTTAATGGACAACCCGGACGAGTCCCCATCTTACGAACATGAAAGTTCGCAACAAATGTATAGTTCAAATACAAACCGCACCTGGCGGGATTCGAACCCGTCTAGAAAAGATACTCGATAATTGAGGTTTGAAAGACCAACACTAACCACTGAGCTAAAGAGAATTCTCCATAACGCATTTGCCAGGTATTGATTTTTTTACGGGATGAAGCAATGTAGTAAGGAAGGAGTGGTCTCCCGTAACACACACCGTCTTAAATTCATGATCATTTTGATGACAGAAAGCCATATTAGGCAGTATTTTTTTTTTAAGACATCAAATGGCTCAACGGCCAATCCCGGACGAGTCCTCATCTTACGAACATGAAAGTTTGCAACAAATGCATAGATCAAATACAAACCGCACCTGGCGGGATACGAACCCGTGCGGAAGAGATCCTCGTTTATTGAGGGTTGAAAGACCAACACTTTAAGGACTGAGCTAAAGAGAATTCCCCCCAACGCAGTTGCTGGGTTTTGATATTTTACGGGATGAAACAATGCAGTAAGGAAGGAGTGATCTCCCTTAACATATTACAAGATGTTAAGGTTTTGCACAACAATGACGACGCAGACCACATTATTGATCATAATCATTGCAATTGTTTTTTCATTTCCTTATAATTCAATATTAGTTTTTTTCATAAGCATTGGTGAGTTCTGATTGGCTGAAAAAAATTTATCATAGCTCCATGAAAAAAAAAAAATTAAGCAGTCCCGGAACTACTTTTGCAGTCAAACTAATGTAAACAAACATGTATACGAGATTCCATAATGTTTTTCTGTGTGATTTTATATCCAGTCCGAATTTCAAATTGCTAGCTAAATTTATTTTCTCTGAACATTGAAAAAAATATCCAAACTTAAACTCACTGTCACTTTGCTGGGTCCTAATAAACTTATTTTCAACTTACTTCTAGCGTATTGAACTTCTAATAATAAATCTACTAAATCTGCCAAGGTTCAATATTATAATGACGTCATGAATTACGTCATTATTACGTCATGAACGAGCAGATTTATCGCGCTATGAATTACCAATGAAATGGACATTAAATAAATACGCAATGTTGGATTTACAAAAAAAAAGCAGTTAGAGTAAAATTTAAGTGCATATTTGTTATCTGTAATATTGAATTATAAGCAATGAAGAGAATTTTTTTTGTTTTCATGGAGGTATGAAAAAAAAAAAAAACCTAATCACACCTTTGTATGAAACCGCGAAGATTAGGTTTTTTTTTTTTTTCTTACCTCCATGAAAACAAAAAAAGTTCTCTTCATCCTTAAATAATTCAATATTAGTCTTTTTTTATGAACATTGGCGAGTTCTGATTGGCTGAAATTTTTTTTCATAGCTCCATGAAAAAAAAATCAGCAGTGCCGGAACTACTTTTGCAGTCAAACTAATGTAAACAAACATGTATACGAGATTTCATGTTTTTCGTTCTGATTTTATATCGAGTCCGAAGTTCAAATTGCTAGCTGAATTATATTATTTCTGAATACTGAAAAAAAAAATCCAACAGTAAATTCAAAGAGAGAGCTGAAAACTCATTGTTATTCTGCTGGGTTTAAACAATCTTATTTTCAACTTAACTCTAGCGTATTGAACTTCTAATAATAACTCCACTCAATCAAATGTTCAATACTATAATGACGTCATGAATTACGTCATTTTTACGTCATGAAGGAACAGTTTTACCGCGCTATGAAATATCAATGAAAAGGACAGTAAATAAATACGCAATGTTGGATTTACAAAAAAAGAGCAGTTAGTATTATTTAAGTGCATATTTGTTGTCTGTGATATTGAATTATAAGCAATGAAGAGATTTTTTTTTTTCATGGAGGTGTGAAAAAAAAAAACCTAATCACGCTTTTGTATGAAACCGCGAAGACTAGATTTTTTTTTTTTTTTTTTTCATACCTCCATGAAAACAAAAGAAGTTCTCTTCATTCCTTAAATAATTCAATATAAGTCTTTTTTTATGAACATTGGCGAGTTCTGATTGGCTGAAATTTTTTTTCATAGCTCCATGAAAAAAAAATCAGCAGTGCCGGAACTACTTTTGCAGTCAAACTAATGTAAACAAACATGTATAAGAGATTTCATGTTTTTCGTTCTGATTTTATATCGAGTCCGAAGTTCAAATTGCTAGCTGAATTATATTATTTCTGAATACTTAAATAAAAAAATCCAACAGTAAATTCAAAGAGAGAGCTGAAAACTCATTGTTACTCTGCTGGGTTTAAACAATCTTATTTTCAACTTAACTCTAGCGTATTGAACTTCTAATAATAACTCCACTCAATCAAATGTTCAATACTATAATGACGTCATGAATTACGTCATTTTTACGTCATGAAGGAACAGTTTTACCGCGCTATGAAATATCAATGAAAAGGACAGTAAATAAATACGCAATGTTGGATTTACAAAAAAAGAGCAGTTAGTATTATTTAAGTTATTTAAGTATATTTGTTGTCTGTGATATTGAATTATAAGCAATGAAGAGATTTCTTTTTTTTTTTTCCATGGAGGTGTGAAAAAAAAAACACCTAATCACGCTTTTGTATGAAACCGCTATACAGTGTGATCAGGTTTTTTTTTCATACCTCCATGAAAACAAAAAAATTTTCTTCATTCCTTAAATGATGTTATCTTTTGTACTTGAAGATTGTCGAACACAGAAGCTCGACTAAGCCAATCTGAGGATGAAAACAAGCGGTTACGAGAGGATCTTAAAGAAATGCTGGACACACATTCCGAGTTACAAGTACAATTATTGGCGATATCTGATCTCACACACGAGGTCCTTCTTACTAATACTTCTACCGTTTTAACAAACCACGCACTTATTTCTATCTGTTTGTTTCACCGTCTGTCTGACTGTAAAGCTTTTTTAATTCACCTTCTTTTTCACTCTTTGTTCTCAATCTCCTGATCCATTTTTTCACCCCCTCTAACCCTTCCTGCAATCCATGCATTCCCTCATTCCTTCAATTCGTTCCCCCCGTCCCCACCCACCCCCCCCCCACCCATTTTCCCTCGTGCTTTCCTTATACCATCCTGCTCTTCCACCAGTCTTTCAATACATTCTTCCAATGTTCCTTCTAACTTTCTTTCTTCCTGTCTGCCTGTCTCTATAACTGTCTTATTCTCTTTCAATCTATGCAGTTTCATGACGTTTCATCTTCACTTTTTTTGGTATAATTTTGGCATTTCGAAAACATACATGTAGCACTATCTTTCTATGTTTGGACAACATATAATCAAAATGCAATACTCACATCAATCAGGCTTCGACAGAATGTGCCCTTTCAAATATAACCTTCTTTCGTCTAGCAGCTGACAGCTTTTCCAAACACATATTTTCACCAGTAATCATACACCGAACCATATTTCAGGTTGATTAATCATATTTACAATGGTATCAGCAAAGATGACTACTATAACTTCTTTCGGGAGATGATGAGTTAATAAAAAAATTGAGCCATACTTCCTGATCGATAGCTCAAAGTATCAAATAAAAAATTCCCGTGATTTCAGAATACAGGCATATCAGAGCCAGAATATTATAGGCAAGATAGCAATAACAGTCGGAATGATACATCCCTCCAAAATGAATCGGAAGTTCTTATCAAGCTAAAGAAACTAGAATGGGACCACTGCGTGCTGAAGAAAGAGTATACCAGACTTACAGAAGAGTGTCATACACTAAGAAAGCGCCTAGAAGACGTTGAATCAGCTAAAGAAGAATTAGCAACAAATCTAGAGCGCCATATCGACTTGGAGCAATTCATTGAGAGATTGAAACACGAAGAAAGTGTACAAGTTGAGCTACGCGAAAGATACAACAGCTTAGAAAAAGCCTGTCAAAATATAAATGCACGGGTGGAGAGATTGGACTGTGAAAATAAACTCTACAAATCAACCAATGAAAATCTTAGTAGACAAAGTCTAAATCAGAAGAATGAACTCGAGAAAATTCAGGATGAGATTGCCTCGTTACGATCGAACAATCAGAAGTAAGTGAAAACAATTTTCGTAACTCATTAATTATCAAACATGAATGATCTTTCTCTATAAAAATAGTGCTCTTGCAGTTCTGATTGCTCCCTCAGCAACCAGAATTGCCGCTTCACTGTTATCAAAATGTATGTCCGTTTTAGCAGACACCTTTGAGCTACCGATATATTAGTTTTATCACATAACCTCCCTTGTTTTCAGTGTAATATACCCATTACGAATTTTCTTATCTCATACACGTTTAATATCACTATTGTAGGACGTCATTTTTGACGTCATTTTGTACGTATTTCATAGAAGTGAATGGTTTATGGATATTACCGCGTGTGCATCTATAGATGGTTTTGCATCTTCTTATCTATGATGTGTAAAATATCGTTATGTGATAAAAAGAATCTGACATTCGTTGGCGTATGAGATCAAAATTTCATTAAACTCGTCAAGGAAAAATGTTATTAATCTCGCCAAAGGCTCGCTTAATAACATTTTCCCTAGACTCGTTTAATAAAATTTTATCTCAACGCCAACTCAGGTCAGATCCTATATATCCGTGACAGATGCTGGAAAATGTACACGACAATCTGTATTATTCAAATTTCAATTGATCTCGTCTGACGTATTTAAATATACAAACATTTTTTTTTCCCCTTGTCGACAAATGGTAGGTGTAGTGTGGAGCAATTACCATCAAGCAATTTGTAATTAGTAACAAAGGGCAATATGCATTTTCAATCACTGGTCACAAACACCAGCAACTGCTTCAATTTGATTCCGATGACGACCAATGAAAAGGCACAAAAGAATACATATTTACGTTACTTGCAATGCATATTCTATATGGCTTGTATAGGAGTCATTCTCTGTGTAAATGGGGCTTTTGCCTGCTCAGCAGGCTGACATAGGTCAAAAATTTTGCTTTTGGTAAATTTTCTGCGTGACAAGTGGCCAGTGCATCTCATGATTCAGTCGGTTGTTTGACCATATGGATCCATAATACTGTGATGACTTGCTTGGTATCATGCATCACGGAGATGCATCAAACTCCATTTGCCAGAGCGCTGCTCATACAGTTGTATCACGTGACGGATTCAGGCAATATAAATTTGTATAAAATTTTGGGATCATAACCATGAACACCTAGAGCGCAAAATGAAACAATAGAAAAAACATCACACCGAATATTAGAAATCCAGCATAAGGCTCTGTGTTAAGATTGTTTAGTACAATTTCATCTTGATTTTCACTGTTCGTAGAACCAAGGTAATTTTTGCCTTTGGCACGTAATTTAATCTTGGCAAGATTTTTAAAACAACGCAAGATAAAGGGAGTGTCTTGACTTGCATGGGATAATGCATCCCAGGTATTATAAAATAGTTTGTTTGACTGAAAACGTTTTTCATTATGTTTTAAAAGGTTATTGGAAGAAAATAAGAAACTCTCACAGCAACTCCAGAAAAGAAAAGATACGATCGAGGAGAACAGTAACATTGTTTCAGAGAACCTAAAGATGGAAATAAGTGACCTCAAGCGGAAGTATGAAGACAGCTGTAAACGGTAATGGCTTCCAATGATATGTTTAGTTTTACTTATTTATACAAATTATTTTATTATGAGATTATCTGGCCTGCAACACGCGAAAAGGGACATTCGGACATTTGCGTAAAGTGTCGTCTCGAATCAGCCTGCGCAGTCCGCGCAGGCTAATCCGAGACGGCACTTTCCGTTTTTATGTAATTTTCTGTTTTGCGCAAGTCTACTGTAGCAAAAAATCTATTGTAGTCGTAAAGTGCCGTCTCGGATTAGCCTGCGCGGACTGCGCAGGCTGATCTGAGACGACACTTTACGCAAATGTCCGAATGCCCCTTTTCGCGTGTTGCACGCCAATTCTAATAAATTGAACTATGCTCTGGCAAAAGAAGCTTAATGCATCTCCGTTGTGCATGATACAAAGCAAGTTGTCACATAATTATGGATCCATACAATCCATTTTGTATAAAAACCGACTTAATCATGGTCCTTTAACTTGCAAAAATTGACCAATGGCAAAACGTTTCGACAACTGCAAGGGCTGCACAGGCTGACCTGGATTGATACTTTACGCAGATGCATTAAGGCCCATTTTCATAAAGGACGCTTATATGGCTGAGTAAAACACTGTATTCTACTGAATGACTGCGCTGTATAGCTAGTCTATATTTTGAACGGGACAACAACTGGTTTTGCAATATACACGAGTTCAATTGAATTCGGTATATGACCTACACATGTTAAAAAGATGTAACCTGTCCACACTATCAGACTTAAGTAGTGTCCTAAAAGTACAAATACGTGAGCCGTTACATTTGAAAACAAAAGAAAAAAGGGCTTTAGCCTTTAAACTACCGAAGGTGATTTCATAACAAGGTTTTTTATCAGACAGCATTTTGCTTTTGCTGGTGCCATCTTATTTACAAGGGAGACTACTCTTCCGTGCAAATATCGATATACGGGGCTGTACCCTCGTTCTAATCAAGAAATGTCTTTGAAAAAAAAAAAGATAAAATGAGTAGGAGGTACTAGAACGTTAATATTGAATCTTTAATGGCTCAATATAGAGAGAATCAATAAACAGTAACCTTGCTAGCATTCTTTTTCCTCGTTGTTTTTCACTTTATTGAAAATGGGATTTTTAAATAAGATATATTTGCTCTGGCAAAAAGGGCTTTTTGCACCTCTGTGATGCACGATGCCAAGCCAGTCATCACACAATTATGGATCAATAAAATGCATTTTTTAAATCAACCGCCCGAATAATCAGGCAAATTGGTCCTTTGACAATCAGAAAATTGACGAATAGCAAAAGGCCTGCTTGGACTGCGCTATCTGACCTGGGTTGATCTCTTTTGCAGATGCATTAAACTCTATTTTAATAGAGAATGCTGCATGAAGCATTACGACAACAAGTCATCACTTACTTATGGATCCATAAGATCCGTTTTGTCAAACATCCGAATGAATCATCAGGTTCACTGGTCCTTTGAGAAGCAGAAGTTTGACCAATAGCAAAAAGTTTTGGCCCAGGTCAGCCTGCGCGGACTGCGCAGGCTGACCTGGGTCGAAACTTTTTGCAAATGCATTTTACTTATTTCTTTTTCAACCACAGGTTGAAGGAAGCCAATGCACAGACATTCAAACAAACGTCACAGATCAAAAGTTTGGATATAGTGGCGCCCCCTCCATCACCTACGACATTAGCCGAGAAGTTCCGAAAGACTTTATACGAGGACAAATGGTCAGCTGCACTGTCTGTCCTGACGTTAAAGTTCAAGAAAGATGAAAAGAAATCTATTCAGATACTAGGAGAACTTTGCACGGTATGTAAATTTTGATAGTGCTTGATCTCAGTGGCCTAGAATATTTAACTCATTTTCGCACAGGCAATAACACAAAGAAACATGACAATAGTCTACCTACTTTAAATAGCCGATTTTTAACGGACAACATATATACTTATATATGAGCCACGCTCTGGCAAAAAGGGGCTTAATGCCTCTGCGAAAAGTTTCAGCACAGGTCAGCCTCCGCAGGCTGACCTGGACTGAAACTTTTCGCTATTAGTCAATTTTCTGTATGTATAAGGACCAGTCTACCTCATGATTAAGTCGGTTGTTGAAAAAAAAAGTAGCTATTATGGGTCCATAAGTATGTGATGACTTGCTTGGCATCATGGATCTGGAAGATGCATTAAGCCCCCTTTTGCTAGAGTATAGCTCATGTATCAGTGATTCACAAAAAAGTTGATCGCCACAAAATATTTCAATAACCCCTTTCAATAGTTATTACTGTCATGTTTCATAATAATGCTGAATTTGTTGGAGGTGCGACCACTGATCCCTTCAAGCTCGTGAAAAAATACTTGCATCTGTCGGAAATCGACTTGGTTGTCTTTTGTATTACGCCACCACTTTACCTCGTGTCACGAAATTTGTTATTTACAGGAATCATATCTGTTTTGTAAACGAGCGGCCAGAGTCCAGATGGACACGCTGCTGTCTTGTTTGACGTCACCAACAGCGAACCATTATCGAAGTGGAACCTTCAATAAACGCAACGGGCACACGGTATTCCTTTAATAACATATGTTGTGATAAAGTAGCCCCCCCCCCCCCACCGCTTTGCAGAATTTAGTGCGCCTTTACGGGAGGTGTAGAATAAGATCAGCCTGTACAGAACATGCAGTCTGATTCTGATCTATTTTATCCTGTACGATGTGATTTCCTCCTAGCGAAACGAATGTTAACATCGTCGTGAATTATTTACGTTTTCCGCAGAAGAAGTGTTAATTTATCTATCTACCATTTCAAAATTTTGTATTTTTCTTAAACTGTATTTTTTCCGGCTTATTGGAAAGTCTTTTATTTGGAAGAAAATAAAACATGCTTTCATATATTACTAAACATTGAAATTACATTTACTCTGTCATTACAAACAAGTGTAATAGTAAATAGCATTATTTCTCTACAGAAGCCCATGACCGATCTATTACCTGAAGATTTACGTAGACGACTGGCTAGTTATAGATCCCGACCCACACCGGAAACGGTCAACAAGGGTGTGAATGTATGTATAGATATAAAACAAAAACAAAAACAAAAAAAATGAGCACGAGCCATGCTCTGGCATTAGGGGATACCAAGCTAGTCATCATATAACTCTGGATCCATGAAATCCATTTGATCTCACTAAAAGGCTGAATCCTAGGGTAGAATAGTCCATGGACATGCAGAAAATTGACAAATATCAAAAAGTTTCGATTCATGTCAGCCTGCGCAATCCGCGCGGATTGCGCAGGCTGACATGAATCGATACTTCTTGCAAATGCAATAAGCACCCTTTTCACAGGGCATGGATCAAATATTTCTTTACTTACGTAATTCACTTTTTATCTTTATTGATCATTTAGACGTTTACCACATGATTTTCAATTTAAGAAAATGAAGAAGAAGCTTTTAAAACATTTTGGGATAAGGTAGAATCGCTACTTATCAGAATTTTATTCTTTCTCTCCACATTTTTCTGTTCTTTAGAATAGCAAAAAAAAAAAATGCGATCATTTCAGCCACATTTAATTTGTCGTCTGCATGTACTTTCAATTTGAAAGAGACCGAAATGTTTTCGCCTGGTAAAGAACAAATGCCTTTGAAAAACCACTTCTAGTAACATTATTTCCATACTACGCAGTGATTACGGCCTTTTGATTCATTTATCACATTGGAAGAAATATCCGGATTTCTCCGATCAGAAACTTAAATTCTATCAATATAAATAGATTTTAAAGAAAGCGAATGAAAAGTAGAATAGAAAATGCCAAAATTAAGTTTTTTTTTTCCGTTAAGTTATTAGTTTGTTATTTTCAATCTTTTGTTCAGGCGTTTTTTTGACATTCACTCAGTCATTTATTTACTCGTTCTTTTCAAACATGTTTCAGGACTTTCTCAACCAGATCGACTACGACCGGACGCGCCACCTGCGGACAATCAGCGAACGAGAGTTGAACGAGATTATGGCGTATGTAAGCGCATGCTTTGAACTGTGCTGGTGCATGACAGCCCAGGAACCCCCAATGTATCTTTTATTCAAGGTCAGACACGGTCAAGACATCGACTCGGAAAAATTCGAACGGTACAAGAATTCTGGTAAACGGGCGGACTTTGTGCTGTGGCCGGCAGTGTTTACCGAGGAAAACGGAACTTGCTTACAGAAAGGAGTAATGCTGGCTCTGCCAGAACGATTGTAGTTAATTAATTAATGAACCATGCTCTTTGAAAAAGAGACCTAATGCATCTGCAAAAAGGTATCCTGTCCGTGCAGGCTAACATGGGTCAAAACCTTTTGCTATTGGTCAATTTTCTGCATGTCAAAGGACCAGTGCCAACTCCCGCATTCAGTCGGTTATTTTACTAAATGGATTTTATAGATCCATAATTATGTGATTACTTGATTGGTATAATTCGTCACAAAATCCCCTTTTGTTAGAGTATGGTTCTTTTCTATTTTTAGCTCACGCCCAGCTGAAAGACTTAACGCGGGAAACATTATTGGTTGTAGGTCAGGTGGCAGAGTCCCCTGCCACCTGACCGTACAACAAATTTATTATACTGCAAAGTTTTACCATTCCATCCTGTTTTAAGCGAAATTTACTTGGTTTTTTTGGTTTCAAAAATTGAGTACGCTGACGAAGTAGAATTTCCCTTCTGAGTGCCCCAATTCAATGAAAACTGACGTCACTGGGAACTGACGTCACTGAAACCTTGGAAAAACGTGCAGTTTGGTGCATAATCTTGATGTTAATCTTGACATACGCCGCCATTTTGGATGTTGTGTTGAAAGTGTAGTCATGTATACGGGGCTCCCGAAAGGGAAACTGATTTTAGGTTGGTTTTGCCAGTGTACATGATATATATGTTCGGGGTATATTATCCAGTAAGATCGAGAGAAATTTCTTCGCAGTATAATAATGTATAATCAACAACTGGGGCGTCAACGTAATGAAATCAATCTACCCACATCTTATGTACTTGTTGACAGCTTCTTAACCCTAAGGCTGCTAAGTGCAACTCACTGACCTTTTGCGGACAGTGTAGATCAAGATCAGACTGCAGAAAATGTGCAGTCTGATCTTTGATCTACACTGTCCGATCAGGGCATATTTCCTTTGGGGTTTTGCTATCGGCTTAAGAGTTTCATTTTACTTATTTAACAGGATAAGTGTTAGATCATGTAGAAGACCACCTTTGGTAACATCTTGGTAGCAAAACAACCGTTACGAGCAATTTCTCTTCCTACCAAGATCTTTACAAAAGGCGGTTAAATACACGTGTACCTCTCCGTGATGTATTCTTGTGGCTTCATGACAAGTAGTGCCACTTGCGGTTGCGAGATTGCATGGATTATGACGGATAGGAAATGTAATTTGAGATTTTGCGTCAATCAACTTGTTGGAGAATATCGCGTGATGCGTAGTACGTGACTGTGCATGACCTTGGCCTTGCATATTCATGCGACAGGCAAAATAAAGAGGGGGGGGGGGGGGAGGGGTCGAGATATTCTACAAAGACATATGCTGTCGCAACAACCAAGGTCACTTGTAAGAACTCAGCAACCAAATCGCGCGACGATGTCGGAATTTTTTATCGAGAGTGCAGGGAAATGCTTTAAAAAATGATGTAAATTCAATGTATGTACATGTAAAGGATTGCTGAAAGAAGGGGGAAATTCCATGATCTTACATGAAGACGTCCTACGCCATACCCGTATCGAAAACCGCAAGTAAAATTCTATTTTTAGATTGGGGTATGTAAATGGTAGAGATAAACTATCATGAGTTTCCATACGACCAATATTTACTATTTTGAACTGACGTAATTTTATTCTGAGCAAGATTCGTTTCTAACGACAAATCTGGTGCTTCTTTTTATCATTTGTGGCAATAAATATCGCTAATTTATCGATTCAAATAAACACAAATTAACAAATTCTGTATATGAGATTATATTTACCTAAAAATGAATAGTAAGTACATGTATAGTTTGATTTGAATGGTGTTTTACGCCGCTTTCAAGATTATTTCAGTCATATCACGGCGACTCTACATGTATAGTAACTTAAACCCTATCCTGCTAAAGAACTATGAAAAATGAAAATTTTAATTCGGTGGTAAAAACCCAAATATTGCTAATTCGGTGGTAAAAACCCAAATATTGCTATTTCAAAGTTATTTTTTAGGGAATAATATCTCCATATAGGACAGTGTAGGTTCAAGATCAGACTGCACGTTCTGTGCAGTCTGATCTTGATCTACACTGTCCGCAAAAGGTCGGTGAGTCGCGGTTAGCAGCCTAAGAGTTCGAAGATTGTTTGTTGGAAAAATGTAAATTTGCCATATTTGTAGGCCTACTGTAACAAAAACGATGGTTAGAAAAAAATTCAAAGGCGTGAGAGGTAGATAAGAAGTCGTATTGTTGTGTCATGTATTTATTGTAAGAAATGGTGGAGATATAAAATTACTGAACATCACTTCATTTTCTTTATGTTAAGAAATAATCTTCTTTCTATCGTGGTTTATCGTTCAATAAACCGCAGTTGTGAGTTATGAGGCACAATAAATAATCCACAAGGGCGATAGCACAAATGGTTTATTCATTGCGCCTCATAACTCACAACGTGGTTTACTGAAGGATAAACCACGATAGAAAGAAGATTATTTCGATTCTAACATGACCAACTCTTAATCAAAGGAAAACAAGTTCATACTTAGAGTAAAAACGCGGATGAAGATTATATTCCATTGAATAACTTACTTATTTACTTTATACAGAATGACGTCACTCTACATAGAATGACGTTATTCTACATAGAATGACGCAGATTTTACCACGCTTTCGTTGCACTGTGTTTATAGAGCTGAATTAACGTTTCATGTTAGAATTTCCTTTAAACTTTTACCGCACAATCCTGAGTATTAACCCCCCTATGGAAAAGACCTTTTGAAAACATTTTCTCCTTTTTCCACAATGTTTTCTACACCCCCCCCCCCCAAAAAAAAAAAAAAAAAAGAAAAAAAAGAAAAAAAAAAAAAAAACTTGAGCCACATTCATATTGTTGTCTGCACATGCTTTCAATGTGGACAATTCTAGGTTAAATGCGAAGAATTAGGTCCATTTGGTTTATGGTCTCTCATCTTTCCATATGATTCGAATTTCCCTGTAGATTTCAAATTATTTCTTTTACCAGTCTCAATTCTCTCTCACACAAAACCAAAACAATACCTTTGTTTTGCGCAGACGAGACGCATATATTCTAGCAACAAGAGGCAATATTTCGATACATGGATATAAATACAGTATTTACAAAAACATGAGTTAAGAACCATAAAGAAATGTACTGTCTTAATTTCCAACATGCATCCTATCTAGCTGACTGCTAACGTTAGACCAATTAGCGACATGAAAAAAAGCAAACGAACTGATATTCATCATCGGAAAACTGGCCGTACACGAAAAACCTCTCCCATTATCTCTTCTTTGAAGTATTCTGTTGTTTTGGAAGGAGAAGGAAACGTGTGTCCGTAACATGCGCGAAACATGACCGGTGATGGGCATGCTTCTCAGATTATTCCTAGAATATCGGACGTGCAGATCTTATGCCCTTCATGCTACACATAAAATTCAAATGGATTTGTTGCATATATGTAAATACGAATAAATAACTAAATCTATACCCACACCAAAAATTGAATTTGAACGTAAAAGGATGTTGCTAGTCGAAAGGTCTCGCTAGAAGTGACCACATATGCACAATATCTCTATAATTAGACCCAACTGACCAAAACCCGCATAACTGGTTTTGGTTCGAACGATTGAGACAACAATTCTCCGCTCTACGGTGTAACGCGAAGAATAATATTTCTCTTCATTCTAAGACTTATAAACAAAACATGCATCCGTGATCAGCCACACATTTTTTGTAAACTCAAAGAGAAACAAGAAATATCTTTAAAAAAGATAGAAGGCGTAAATTTGCCTGCAAACGGACAGGGGCTCTTACAATTACTATGTCAACATTTTCGACCAATCACAAATTTCCACTTATTCTTTTGTTATCAATACCAAAAAGTAGGTCAAAAGCCAGCACATTCAGCTACGCCGAAAAAAAAAAAATCAATAGGGCCTAAGAAGAAGACCAAAGTCATGTTGTTGTACGTATTATTTGTGATTACATGTATTATAATAAAAAATGGAAATTAAAAGAAAATACTTAACATCGCTTTCCCTGTGACTCATTTCCCTATAAGCCCTTTAGGACACAATTCCGAGTTTTAACGATCCTGAAGAAAAAGGCTTTTGAAAACATTCCGGGAAAAAGAGACAATGCTGCTAACCAGCATTTTCTCCTTTTCCAACGATGTTGTCTACCTAATCAAATATAGAAATCATCATTTGAGCTACATTTATGTTGCCGTCTGCTCTCAATCTTGACAGGTCTTGTGTCGTTTGGTATTTATTCAAGTCCGGTCGTTTTATGGCCTCTCTCCCAGTGCTGTGTAACTGCATTTGTCGAATTCTCTGTTAATTTTGGTCTTTCTAATACTATCATACAAAATATAAATCAAAGATGATAGCACAATCTTTCGTGAACTGATCTTTATCTATCACCTGAAGTTTCCTGTAGGAAAAATAAATGAAATACTACACGACCCGTGAAATGGTTTTTGTACCATTTGGATACAACGGGAACTAAGATACGAGTCTTTTATGGAAAGTACAAGTAAATAATAAGGTAGAACTGTGAGAGGTGTGCAGTATTATTAAAGATCCGTGATTCAGTTGTAAACATAAATATTCTGAAATGGAAATGACCTTTATTCGTATGCAAATATCCAAGGCAGCATGAACTTTGTATGTGAAAAAGACTTTTCTGAGATAAATGCATCTGCAAAAAGTATCGACAGATGTCACCCTGCGTAGTTCGCTCGGGCTGATCTGGATCGCAACCTTTTGGTATTTTGCTGTTGGGCTATTTTCTGCATGTAAAAGGACTATTTCACCTCATGATTCAGTTGGTTGTTAAGACAAAATTGATTTTATGGTTCAAGAATTTTTCCCAGAGAGCCGCTCAAATGTACGTGTGTACTTACCTGTCTCGGCATGTAACCAGGCTAACATAACACATACCATCAGACAACGCATGCGTGACCATGTGAATAAAATTTCTCTTGAGTTTAATCTGGGTCTTTATTTCTTACAGAATTACCTAAATTTGCTGTCGTAGTAGCAATTACTCAAAGTACAAATCAGTTCCGGAATCGAACTAAATTGTGCAAGTCAGTCCGTCTTTCAAGCCAGCTTAGGATACGACACGAACAAGCTTTTGCTATTGAAAAAAAGACCTTGTGTGGCCCATGGTGTGCCGCACACGCCTTCACTGTTTTTTTTTTTTTTTTTTCTATTACAGTTTTTATAGCCATTGGTATTTTACTTATGTGTCACCGCACTGCTAAATCAAGTTACGTCGTATGTCATAGCCCCATGTTTGATGTACGGTCCGACGAATCACCGAAATACCACCGAAACACCCGTTTTTTTTATTGTCGGGTTCAAATAACTGACAAAAGTATGCAGGATTCTTTTCTTTCTTTTCTTTTTCAGAAAACATACTTAATCAAAGTGTTAATCATTATTGAGAAGAGTGATGCTGTTACTATACACTGATCATTGATTTACGTTGAGAACAATCACCGAAACACTCGCGTGCCTGACCTGTTACACACCGAAATACCCGATTTCGATGACGACAATCTAGACCTAAGATTTATCAATTTGAAATTATCACTTGTATTTCTTTTGAATGATAAACACACACAAAAGAGAGCGCTAATCCACTTCATTTGCGAAATAAGTAGACGGTGAGACCCAATCAGACATTACATGATGTAAGTCTCTGATCCGACAAACACACAAACACACAAGTTTCTCGGCACGTTCTGTTCTCTTCTGTTCTGTTAAAGTGAAGCGATCATAAATGTTCGGCTAACATATTCAAATTTGTTTAATATGTAGGTTTATTACTGGATGAATAAATAGGAGTCTTAGCGATACCTTTCTCAAATCAAACAACTCGACAGTTTAGTGTTGTTACCGAGAGACTTTATTGGTAAAGGACAGAACTGTGTAGTATATACAAAGCAAAGGTGCATACATGTATACAATACAATCTATACAACAACTTATTAACTACTTAATGCTTAATGCTTAATGTATAAGTTTCATTTTTGAACGAAATCAAAGCTTGTCAACACCAAAACCGGGCGAAATGTCATAATGCTTAGATCTACCACTGTACCCTGTACCGTTGAAATGCGTTTGACGCGCTCGGGAAAAACCAGAGATAAAAACATGCTCAATGAAAATACTCTTGTAACCTGTGTTCATTTGTCTAACTGTCCTACCGCTAAGTGTCGGACCCCACTTGTATAAACAATTTCTATTTACTATAAAAACAAGTTGCTCGCAGGAATATCATATTTTAACAAAACACAAAAACGAATATTTAACTAGAAGTTGGAAAAATGAGTACGACTTGTCTGCAAGCGAGTCTCTGGTAGAATGACTTTAACATACACATATACTGCACGGGTTGCCCCGTGCACAACCGAAATGCATGTATTTCGAGCAAGTATCGATTAGGCATCTTTTTCTCGCTTTACCTCGTACCGCAAGAAAACAACAGTCTTAGCTATACCTTTCTCAAATCAAACAACTGAACACTTTAATGTTGTAACCGAGAGACTTTAGAACTCAAAAGTAAGGGCGCAGAAGCACGAGTAAAGGGCATAAGAACGTCAGTACAGTGAATGTATTAGGAATTTCTACGTTTATCTGTTCTTTCTTTATCATTTACTTCAATGATGTTTTTTTTTAGCTCTTACTAACAAGTTTTTTTCCCGCAAAACCGTTGTTTTCTGGATCTAACTTCTGTCGTACAGGATGCCCATGAAGTATTGCACAGAGATGCTTGATCGCATCATATGAACACTTTGATCAACCAGCTCAAATAAGAAATTTGAAACTTTTACGCTTGTTTCTTTTAAGCTGTTTAACATGTGTACTGTAGTTCTTCTGCAGCAGATGGTTGATTTAATAGCCGTTTTCCTAGGTAAGTCTCTAAGTCCGTGTACGGCTACACCCGCTCTATTATTTTTTCCACCACATGTTTCTTTATGTAAACATGAAAGAAACTTGGCATGATTAACTTCAAGTATCTAATCTTACTGCTAATACATCGAATTTTAGGGGTCTACCAGTATAAATGACTTTATAAGTCTACTTTTTTGCCCAGGCTAAAATAATGCACACCTGATCAAAGAACTGCTTTTTTTTTTTTTTGCACCATCTGGCAAAAAAATCAATACAGGGCCGACCTCTATAGCTGCGTAACAAAAATAAACCTCCTTTATCAGCAAATTTAAGGTCTTCGGCCCCCAGCTCTCATACTAAAAGACGGACGCTGCCGAGATTGGCCGAATAGTCTTTTCGAAAACGCCGATTTTATACGGTATTTACCGATGAGTTAGTGAGTCTATTCTCATATTAAAAGACGGAAACTGCCAAGATTGTCCGAATAGCCTTTGCAAAAACGTCGATGTTACACGATATTTACCGATGAGTTAGGGGTCGTAATCCTTAAATGATGGTATGATCCCTTTATTCTCGTGCCACCAATCCTTCTAAAAGCAATGAACTACTCTAGTTTTCGGACACCTTAACTTGAAACTTTTCCATGATTCGTTGAAATCGATCGCAAAACCGTCATTGGTATTTATACCCCAGCCTTGGTCTAGCATATAAAATCCCAGTCTACAACTGGACCAGTTATCACTTCATGACAAATGCTTAGAAACAAAACCTGCTTCAGTATTTTCATTTCTGTGTATTCATTCGCGGTTGAGTAAAATATTGACTCTTTTGAATAGCCTCAAGCTGTTTCCTTTTGGAACTTAATCTCTCTTCAACCAACCTGTGCCGTATTACGACACTGTTCCCATCGGTGAAAATAACCAAATCTAGTTTAATGAATATTGATCTATTTCTACTTTGCTAAATGGTGTAACCTTCCAGAACAACATCTATAGCATGCCTCTGCTTTAAACCTTCGTTTGAATTCTGGGACAGCTTGCATAATGATAGATCCTTTCAAATACACGTGCATGCATATATAAAATCAATACTCATCTATTCACACACACGTATATATTGCAAATATAAAATAAACACATATACACACACGTGTATACACACACATACATATACATTTGAATTTAGTTGTACAAACGCATAACCCAAATTCTCTGGAGCAGAACAATATTACTCATAATGCCTCTGCATCAGGCTACCTGCTAGTACACTTCCAGATTATATGCTGATATGATTGCAGACTACATGCTCGTGCATTTCCAGACTATATACTGGTACACTTCCAGACTACATGCTGGTACAATTCTTGACCACATAACGGTACACTTCCAGACTACATACTGGTAGACTTCTTGACCACATAACGGTACACTTCCAGACTACATACTGGTAGACTTCTTGACCACATAACGGTACACTTCCAGACTACATACTGGTACACTTCGAGATGCTGGTACAATTTCAGACCACATACCAGTACTCTTCTAAACTATATGCTGGAACAATTCAAGACTACATGCTGGTACACTCTCAGACTACATGCTGGTACATTCTCAGTACTAGTACAATTTTAGACTACATGCTGGTACAATTTCAGACTTTATGCTGATGAAGTTTTAGACAACATGCTGGTACACTTCCATACTACATACTTTTATATTTCCAGACTATATGTAGGTACACGTCCATACCACATGATGGTACATTTCTAGACTAGCTTGTGGTACAATTTCAGACTACATGCTGATACCATTCCAGACAACATGCTGGTACAATTTCATACTACATTAAACATGGTATCTTCTAGACTATAGACTGGTACACTGCCAGTAGAATTTTAGTCTACATGTACATGCTGATGGTACACTTCCACACTACATGCTGGTAGAATTTTGGACTGCATGCTTGAGAAAATTCAGACCACATGCCGGTTCAATTTCAGACTACATGCTGGTATTATTGCGGACTACATGGTGGTTAAAGTTTTAGATACATGCTGGTAAAATTTTAGACTACATGCTTAAGCAATTTCATACTACATGATGGTACAATTCCAAAATACATACTGGTACAATTACAGACTACATGCTGTTACATGTTTCCTTCAGAGCAACATCTCTCAGAAGGCCTCTGCATTAACCCTCCAAGTCAATTCTAGTCTACATGCTGATGAATACATTCATCTAAATATATTATTGTGCGTGTTTTTTTTTTAAACTGATTCAATAAAACCAGGATCAATTTCAACTTTTTGTAAAGATTCTAAACTATTCGTCACTGAACAAAAAATTCTAATCATGCATCTGCGTTAACCCTTTCCGGTGAATCCCGGCCTACATGCTGATTGGTACATTCAGACATTGCCCTTACTCGTTGTCCAGAAGCTCGACTACTTCTGTGAGCTTATGTGCGAAAGAGAAACAGACTAACCAGAGAGTTCTTCAAACCTAACCTTGTACTTAAACAAACGCAAGTTACCATGTTAATGTGTCGACAAGACGGGCCTTGCTCTCTTTATTTAATGCTAATGTTAGGGGGCTGACGACCTACAAACGACTTTTGAAATACTGACCCAACCTTTTTCAATTAGTATATTCTATTGTATGTGGTTATTTCGAACGGACTTATTACTCTTTAATTCCATTATCAGAAGGGGTGAATTAATGGGCAATTTATACCCATTGCTTAAAACATCTAGCAGTAACAATTTTGCACCGTTTATTTTTCTTTTTTACAAGTGTTCGATTTTTTACCTTGGAACTACCGCCGGAGTGGAACTACATTTTGAATCGACATTTTTAAATGCTTTGGCTGCTGTATTTCTGTTTTCACGCAAAAACAATAAAACATCAACAATCTGACAAAGCTGTACTTATCTGACTTTGGCTGCTAGTTTCAATGCACTCAAGTTACATTCCGACTGCTTATGTCTAGGCTTTCCTCACTTGAAACACACGCCAAGGCGTCGGCGGCTAACTAGTTGGCCTTTGTTTCGGTTGGGGATGTTGCGATAGCAAAGACTGTGTCACGAGGTATGGATAGTCCTTAGTCCTTCTCTCAAGTATCAATCTGAATTCAGCTTGAATTTGAGCTCGGAATAGTTTCTACTCGTCGTCAGAATCCTCGGCGAATTGATTAACCTTTTACTTATCTATTATTCGCCAGTTTAAGTCGGATGTATCTTGCAAGCTCAATAGTTATCTGCCTGTGCCGATAAAGTCCTCTATGCATTCATTATGCGGGGTTTCAAGGTTTGAAACAGCTCTACTAGTAACTGCTCCAAAGCCTTGGAAAGTTTTTTTGCTATTTTACGGTAGACATATAAAATAAAGCCACGTGGTCCTCTATCAAGGGGAATTGAGTACGACTTATCTGCCAGCGAGTCTCTGGTAGAATGACTTTAACATACACATATACCGCACGAGTTGCCCCGTGCACAACTGAAATACATGTATTTCGAGCAAGTATCGATAAATAAGACATCTTTTTCTCGCTTTATTCCGTACCGTGAGAAAACAACATTATTGTTGTTATTGATGTTGTTGGAAGAGTCAATTGTGTAACCCTTCACCGCACAATCTGGTTTTTTAACGGCCCTGCTACTTGCTGGTAACCATGATATTCTCACTTTTAAACAATGAAAAAGAAACCCATCACTCGAGCAACTTTTGACATGTCACTTGCAAGTGCTTTGGATTTGTACATGTCCAAGATTTTGTACTTTGGTGTGCGTGTCGCTTTCCTAATTCACTTTTCTTTTTTAATAAGCTATGCTTTATAAAAATGGGGCTTAATGTATCTGCAAAAAGTATCGACCCATGTCAGCCTGCGCAGTCCGCGCAGGCTGGCACGGGTCGATCCTTTTTACGCTATTTGTAAATTCTCTGCGTGTCCAAGGACCATACTTACTCATGATTCAGTCGGTTAATGGACTCACTGGATTTTATGGATCCATAGTAATTTGGTGATTTCATTTGTATAATGCATCATAGAGATGCATTATACACCCTTTTTTGCCAGAGCATGGCTCAAATAAATTCTAAGGATTGTGTGTTGTGACTGTGTTAACTGTGTAGGTTTCGAAACAAATGTAGCATTGATTTGTTCGAGTCTCTTTTCCTAACTCTTTACAAAATGACATAGTTTAACACTAGTCCAAATTGAAAGCGTTTGCAGACTACAATAAAAATGTGGCTACAGTGGTGGAATTTGTGTTTTTGAAAGGGTAAAAATATTGTGAGAAAAAGGAGAAAAGGCTGGTTACTCTTGCTCTTCAGGGTCGTTAAAACACATTGATTGATATATTGATTATTTGTATCGTGTTTTACACGCCGTTTTTAACATTATTTTAGTTATATTGCAGCCGCCAGTGCACCTATCCTTGCTTTCCCGGAGTTCCTTTGACCAGTACTTAGCTCAGTATTTCTCCCAAGCCACTGGATGCTCTTCCAAATAATCATCATCGAAACAATGATCAGCGATGAGAGATAAATAAATCCTGTCACAATGACTATCATCAAACCTATCATCAAAATTCACCGAGCTGGGAATTCTAGCCAGACAGCCCATGTTCTCAAGTCCTGTGCGCTACCGACTGCGCCACCGGGCTCGGCATTTAACGTTTAAACACATGATTATGTTGTAAAAGCTAAAATATATCACAATGATTAAGAGTCAATCCGTGGATCCCAACTGACCTGCAACACGCGAAAAGGAGCATTCGGACATTTGCGTAAGATGTCGTCTCGGATCAGCCTGCACACTCTACGCAGGCTAATTCGAAACGACATTTTCCGTTTTTATGTTATTTTTTTCTGTTTTGCGCAAGTCTACTGTAGCACAAAATCTAATGTAATCGTAAAGTGCCGTCTCGGATAAGCCTGCACGGACAGCGCAGGCGGATCCGAGACGACACTTTACGCAAATGTCCGAATGCCCCTTTTCGCGTGTTGCAAGCCAACTATGAATACTTGTACGATCTTAAGGCATATATTTACGTATATTTAAATTATGGCAATAAAATATGTTTAAAGATGCCCGTCTACAGCCGGTGAGCAAAAACGCTGTTAAATTTCAAACAATTTAGAATGGTACAGAAATCAGTCCTTTGTGTAAACATGGATAAATTACTGACATATATGGAGTACTTGAAAAAAAGAAACACAGAGATTTGTATTAGAAACCGAACATTGGTCAGAAGAAAACTGGCTGACGATCGAAGCTGTAAACAATGGCGGTGCGTCACGGAAATTTATCGTTGTTTTCCGCCTAGAGTCGGATACGGTGTAATTTGCATATATAAGCCGCGACCTCCGTCTGAAAATCGAGGCTGCAACAGAGAAGCCTCCATTTTCCTTCGTTTACCTCATTAGACACAGGGCGAAGGTCAAATATAGTCACGTGACAGAATGCATGATCATCATACGAATCTACCCGAGTGTATAACGGACATACCGAAATATTCGATTCAAAAACCGGAAACAACGAGTCTGTTTACATGGAAGGCCGCAACTCAGCGAAATGCATTTTCTATCGACCGTCATCTAAGCAACCTTGCAACCGTGAGGCGCAATATTTGGCATGAAGATATGAGAATGACTACAGTTTGATAAAATAAAGACAAAATGAGTTAAAACTGGCTGAAAATGAGTATCAGGGCCTCTTTAAACTAACTATGAATACACATAGTGTCCTCGATTTTCGAGATATAGCGGGCAAAATGTGAACAAAGGGATTTATTAAACAGCTATTCTAAATTTAGTTGTAGTTCTAAATTACAAAAAACAAGCTATTTTGAATGACTATGACTTTATGTCACGACAAAATAAATTGTGTTGTAATCTAGGAAAAGGATTTGAATTTAGGAAGGATGTTGACTACAGCCTAAAATCTTCTAAGTATCAGATATCCAGATTTCACGTGTGATGTTCTGACAACAGCCGCAAAACACCGTAACAAGGAAATGGACGAAACGACCTAAATGTTGCAAGTGTAGGCTGTTCTTGAAAAGAATATCTGTCATAAATCAGCTGTGTTCCGGTAAAAAGGGGTCTAAGGCATTTGCAAAAAGTATCGATCAAGGTCAGCCTGCGCAATCCGCGCAGGCTGACCTGGATCGAAACTTTTTGCTATTGGTCAATTTTCTGCATATTAAAGGACAGTATACCCAAGAATTTAGCCGGTTTCTAGACAAAATAGGTTTAATGGTTTCATAATTATAGGATGTCTTGCTTAGTATAATGAATCATTGACACGCAATAAACCCACTTTTGCCAGAGTATGGCACAAATATACAACAATAATGTAGATCCAATTACATGTATCATAGTATGGTTTTACCCCTTAACACGGAAGTCCGAGTTTTGAGGACTATGCAAAAGTAGGCTTTTGATAGAATTGTGGGAAAAGAAGAAAATGCTGAAAATTTGAACCATATTTAATTTGTTGTCCTTAAATGCATTCAACTTGCACAATTTCAAAAGTCTGTCGTTTGGTAAAGCGTCACCCAACTACATGTATCTCAACCTAAAGGCTGCTAAGCACGAATCAATGACCTTTTGTGGACAGTATAGATAAAGATCAGACTGCACAGTACGTGCAGTATGATCTTGAATCTACACTGTGCGATAATGAGGTGCCGAGCCCCGGTAGCTCAGTCGGTAGCGTGCAGGACTTGAGAACACGGGTTCCAGGGTTCGATCTCTTGCTACGACCCCTGACTCGGCCAATTTCTTTCCGAGGATTGATGATAGTCACTACGACAGGATTCATTCCTCTCCCACCGCTGACCATTGTCTCGACGATAATTATGTGGGAAAGCAGCCAGTGGCTTGGAAAAAAAAAATTGTGCGGAGTACTGGTAAAAGAGACTCCAGGAAAGCATAGATAGGTGCACTGGCCGCCGCGATATAACTGAAGTAACGTTGAAAACGGCGTTAAACACCATACAGTCAATCAATCAACCGATAATGAGGTATCCCCCCCACAAAAAAAAAATATCTTTGAAATAGGAAAAGCTTGGTTTTTATTGTTTATTTAAGTTTCATTTCACTTGTTTAGCCGGACAAGGTTTAACTTCCTTCTGGATTCCAAAACTGGCCAGCCGATTGGTCGATAGTTTCTGCCTTTGCCAATCAGATAGCAACTGTCATATTGCAAAATGAAAAGGGTATTTAGGATTTTCAATCAATAAGAGCCTAACATGTAAATTCCTCCTATTGTCAAACGTTCGTAGAGGCAACGCGTAGTTAAGAATAGCAGATACTTTCGATACAAAGGATCTGCAATTGTGGGTCAAACCATAAGCCTCTGAAACTCCATTGGTCTATCAATGGATAACGAAATTTTCAATATCAGACACCGTTACTATAAATAGCACATTGGCGATTCCCTTATTATCGTATATGGTAAGACAAGGTCTGCAACGACATCGAAGAAAATTTGACCTCCGTCTCCTTTCAGAAATGATATTTAAACGAAACCAGATAAATGAACATAGTTACCGGTGCAGATGGGTTCATAAATGATATTTCTTTTGTACCCTGACCCTCGAAAGTTTCAAACGGCTCTTGCCATCAAGCAATAGCTCTCATCTAAAAAGATTTCAAAAGCTTCCACATTTTCCGGATCCCCATGCGCTGACGTCACACGATTTATAATCCTGCAGCGAGTGATAATTTTTTTTTTTCAAACATAATTTTTTTGTTGGAGTATTGATGAAATTATTAATTTAACATTTCATCTGATATAATTTATCTTTTCATCTAACCCAGGGTCACGATTTTCATCTCCCATTTCGAATATTTTCAAATGCCTTTTTACCGTTCATTGGTTAAAAACTTTGGCGAGTCTTTTGGTAGCAAATTCACATGAGTTATAATTCACTGCGTCATAATGAATTGTGTGAAGTCAGCGCATGGCGATCCGGAAAATGTGGCAGCTTTAAATATTTTGAGATAAGAGCTATTGCTTAAGGCAAGAGCCGTTTGGAAGTTTCGAGGGTCAGGAAAGAAGTAAAATCATTTGCCAACCGATCTGCATCGGTAATTATGTTTATTTTTTCCATTTTCTGTTAAATGTTTTCTCTGAAAGGGGACGGGGTCAATTTTTTTTTTTCGAATTCATGGCACACCTTGTCTTACTATATACGGTATAGAGGGATTCGCCAATGTGCTATTAATAGAAACGGTGTTAATGAAAATTTGAGTATATTCCGTGATATACAGGCGATGCACCAATGTGCAGTAAGTGTTCGATGATCGGCAAAGGAAAGTTTTAGTGTTCTGTGATTGACCAATAAAGTTTCAAAGGCCTGTGGTCAAAGGTCAATACGGTCTCCGTATTGTATAGATAGTGTAGACTTGATTCTCCTCTACTGCTTCTCTGTCTATATATAGTAACAGGGTCCTGTGTGGCTCAGTGGTAAAGTGTAGGACTCACCATGCAAAGAAACAAACAGTTATAATCAAATATGTTTACATCTACAAGAGACTTTTTTTATCTATTTATTTATTTATTCATTTATTTATCTATTTACATATATATAATTATACATACACATTTTCCAATAAATTAATGAGGACAAAAAATGCACAAGCCAAAAAGACATAAAAGTCAGCCTTTTAGCGCGATCTTCACAGAATGACATACTCGTACTTGTAATTATGGAGTACTCACTGGCCTTTTGCAGACAGTGTAGATCAAGATCAGACTGCACAGAACGTGCAGTCTGATCTTGGATCTACGCTGTCCGATAGGGAGATGTCTTTGTCCAAAAATTACCATTGAAATAGCAAAACTTGGGTTTTTACTGTCGGCTTGAAAGTTTTATCAGAAGTTATACAGCAGGATAAGGGTTAATTAGCGAGTTTTACAGTGTTGTAGCAGAATCGTGTTGTATCAGAATCGTGTTGTAGCAGAATCGTGTTGTATCAGAACTGTGTTGTAGCAGAATCGTGTTGCAGCAGAATTGTGTTGCAGCAGAACTGTGCTGCAGCAGAACTGTGCTGCAGCCGAATCGTGTTGCAGCAGAACTGTGTTGCAGCAGAAATGTGCTGCAGCAGAATCGTGTTGTAGCAGAACTGTGTTGCAGCAGAAATGTGCTGCAGCAGAAGCATGTTGTAGCAGAACTGTGTTGCAGCAGAACTGTGCTGCAGCTGAATCGTGTTGCAGCAGAACTGTGTTGCAGCAGAACTGGGCTGCAGCCGAATCGTGTTGCAGCAGAACTGTGTTGCAGCAGAAATGTGCTGCAGCAGAATCGTGTTGTAGCAGAACTGTGTTGCAGCAGAAATGTGCTGCAGCAGAATCGTGTTGTAGCAGAACTGTGTTGCAGCAGAATCATGTTGTATCAGAACTGTGTTGTAGCAGAATCGTGTTGTAGCAGAATCGTGTTGCAGCAGAACTGTGTTGCAGCAGAACTGTGCTGCAGTCAAATCGTGTTGCAGCAGAACTGTGTTGCAGCAGAAATGTGCTGCAGCAGAATCGTGTTGTAGCAGAACTGTGTTGCAGCAGAACTGTGCTGCAGCAGAACTGTGTTGCAGCAGAACTGTGCTGCACCAGAATCGTGTTGTAGCAGAACTGTGTTGCAGCAGAACAGTGCTGCAGCAGAATCGTGTTGCAGCAGAATTGTGTTGCAGCAGAACTGTGCTGCAGCGGAATTGTGTTGCAGCAGAACTGTGCTGCAGCAGAATTGTGTTTTAGCAGAATTGTTTTGTAGCAGACAAAGCAACAAAAAATGAACTGGCAAAAAATAAATTGCTTATTACGAGCAAGTCTCCTTTAAACAAAATAGCTATACATGTTAAAATGACAATCTGTTATTGTGTGGTTGTTCAAAGTGTTGGTAGCTGGCAGAAAATATGAATTTTAAAATTCAGGCAAAAAGTAAACAAAAGACAGACTGAACTTGAAGATTTTTAGCTAGTATTTGAATTAATTTGTCTGCCAGCTACTAACACTTTGACCGACCGATCAATAACAGAATTACATCTTTACAATAATTTCTATACTTTTAAATGAAATGATTTAAATTTAAATGCATTTTAACACCCAGATTGTTTACTTATGGCAGCTATTGTTACTTTCACAATTTGAGTACGTGTAAATATTTCCGAGAGAGAGAGAGATAGTAAAAGACCTTTATAATTGCAACTCTGTTTTTAAAGTTCTTGTCGTAAATGAAAAAATAGCTCAGTAGTGTAGGTCAAGATCAGACTGCACGTTCTGTGCAGGCTGATCTGAATCTACACTCCGCAAAGAGCGTATTGAGTTGCGCTTAGCGGCTAAAACGTCGCGTATCCCATCAATAGTTGCTCCTTCTATGAGAATTCCCGATCACAAAGTTGTATACATTTCTCCAGAAATTCTGTCGTTATGACGTCATCATCACATTCATTGATCAGTGACTCCTTTACCATCTGAAACAAGGAATTTAAAGACTGATTGAAGGTTAAATTCACTCATTCATTCATTCATTCATTCATTTATTCATTCATTTATTCATTCATCATTTCATTGGTATGGCATCAGTTCATTTGTTTATAAATTCATTATTCATTAGTTCCTTGAAAAATAAAGCAGAAAACTTAAGAGTCCATATTCACCGACTATTCTTGAGAAGATGCTAAGTCTTATCTGAAGAATTTTCTGAATTTGAAAGTAGCGCAATATCTAATTGGTTAACCCAAATGGTTTAGCCAATCAGAATTTGTGTTACTTTCTAAATCCAGAATTAGACCAAGAGTGTTCTTAGGAATAGTTGGTGATTACGGACCCAGGAAAGCATGGATAGGTGCACTTGCCGCCGCGATATAACTGAAATAATGTTGAAAACGGCGTCAAACAGCATACAATCAATCTATTATTGTTAAAATATTTTGGTGAAGGAACATAGTCCTATCCCCTAAGAATGTTGTCTTTACAGATGAAGACAGGCGCTATCATTTTGTCGATTATTTGTCCTATGTCACATTTATTAGTCTGTCTTTTTTAACCTTTTTCACACAATTTCGACTTTTAACGACTATTGAATATGACTTATAAAAACATTGTAGAAAAAGGAGAAAATGCTGGTAACCAGCATTTCCTCCTTTTACCACAATGTTTTCTTTAATTTGTCTGTTGGAAATGCTTTCAATTTGGATAAGTCTAAAACTTAAATGTGTGGTAAAGAGTTTAGGTTTGTACACACTTTGCACAATTACAGGTGAAGCACGTACGTACCTTTATCAACTTATCTGACAAGTTTTTGGAAGCTCGTCTTTGTCTTCCGTCCATTTCCACCTGGAAGCTCTCCACGGTTTTCTGTCAATGAATTAAAAGCGAAAAGTTACATAATCCCAAAGGTTTTCTTTTTTTAAGCCGCTGCTGGCAATGGCAATTTCCTGTGGTTGCGATGCTTGGTACCAGTTCTGTAGCCTTGCAACCGAAATGGCGGGAAAAATAAAATCGAGAAAGGGAACCAGTGCGTCTTGTGGTTCACTCTCTCACCCGACAACCTGCTGTGTGGCCTTCCACAAAGTCAGGAGCTACCAGAAGAGACACCTTTTCCAGTATACAGAGGCAATAAAGGACAGGTACCATTTCAAATACGCTCGGAACACTTCAACTGTATTTTGTAAGTTTCTAGCCTCTGCAGTTGACAGTTGTGAATAATATCATGGAAAATGGAACAAATTCTTTTATTTCCCATAGTTGCTTTATGCAATGTTGTTAAAAAAGCGATTTTCTATTTCCTCCTATTATTTGTTATTTGCAAAATTCGTGCCAGATTTTCTTAATGAGAGTGGGAGAAGATAAGCGCTATCCACGGAACTAAGAATAATACCAACCTTAACGACGACACCGAGCGCGTTTTCAGCATCTTGGCAAGTCCGGGTGTGAGATTTCTGCAAAAGTGACCGTTTTGCAGAATCCCATTCTGATGTCTTACGCATCATTTTCATCACATTGTTCGGCTTGTCTTCGATTTTACTGCAATAAAAGGAAATGCATTCAGTGTTTAGTTAAACCTTATCCTGCTAAATAAATCGAATGAAACTTTCAAGCCGACAGTGAAAACCCAAATTTTGCTTATTCACAGGTATTTTTGGTGGAAAAGATATTCCCCTACCGGACAGTGTAGATCCAAGATCACACTGCACGTTCTGTGATAGTTAACAACAAGTTCAAGTTTGAAGTTGATATCTCCAGTAATGATAGACATATGGCTTGCAACACGCGAAAAGGGGCATTCGGACATTTGCGTAAAGTGTCGTCTCGGATCAGCCTGCGCAGTCCGCGCAGGCTAATCCGAGACGGCACTTTCCGTTTTTATGTAATTTTCTGTTTTGCGCAAGTCTACTGTAGCACAAAATCTAATGTAGTCGTAAAGTGCCGTCTCGGATTAGCCTGCGCAGACTACGCAGGCTGATTCGAGACGACACTTTACGCAGATGGCCGAATGCCCCTTTTCGCGTGTTGCAGGCCATATCATAATATGCTAAAGGTTGTGCATGACGACGCAGACGACGAAAACGACGCAGACGACGACGTCAGGGCTTTCACAATAACTGAGTTTTCTTCGAAAACAGCCGGGCAAAAATTTTCTTACTTTCTGTTGATTGTTTTTTTCAGCTTTGCACTAATTGTTTGTTTTTGTGTTTGTTTGTATTGTGTTTAATAATAATAATGTCATTCCAACTGTTTCCATTATGTCGGGACGGCCAGTGCACCTGTCCATGCTCTCCTAGCGTTTCTTTTACAGGTGCTTCGTATGGTGGCGTATTTCTGCCACGAGATACGACATAACTATCATGATAATTTTAAAAACCTATCGCGATAAATCAAAGTTTCCTGTAAATTTTAGCTAAATAGTGAAAAGTTTCCTAGAAAAAATTGCACGATAACCTTTGTTATCTAGAAAATTTCACATTGATCAGTAAATATTTTAACGCAAAATTTCTCATTCGTGCACGAAGCTGACATTCGAGATAAAACTACCGTGATAGCTCCACCCTTGTCTCGATATCTGTAAATAGAAAATTCACCATTTGGATGAACTCGGTAGTTTTTGACTTCACAAGATGGCAATGGCATTAAGTTAAAATTCGAATTATTTACAATTGTAGCTTAATTGATAGGTTTTGACCACACTTGAAATGAACGTAAATCTGTTAAATACAAAGACAACTCGAAATGCCTTTTACGAACAACTTTAAAACCATTCAGGGAAAAGGAGAATTCATAAGGTTGTAGACGAAGACGTTCCGAAACCGTAGCTAATTAAAGATACCGTAAATGTCAGTTGTGGGCTCAAAAGAAAAAAAAAACATGATATCAGTTAGAATTATCGCGATATTTTTTATCGTGAAAATTCTTATTATCTAGATAATATTTCCAGAAAAGTTTGTTGTATCACAATAGTTCTCTTTAATTATCGCAATAGTTATCTCGTATCTCATGGCAGAAAAATGCCACCATAGCTTCGCACATTTTTTTTTTTTGTTTTTGTTTTTTTTCTTACTGATATTACACAAAACCATCGTCAATACTATGATCAGCGATGGTCATGTCGCAGTGACTATAATCAATCCTCGGAAAGATATTGGCCGAGCTGGGGACTCGAACCAGCGACCCCTGAGTTTTAAGCCCTGTTCGTTTCTAACTGAGCTACCGATATCAGCTTTATTACACATGTATGACTTTTGAAATACCTACGTGAGTGCGATAAGTACAGGATCTGACATGAGTTTGTGTTTGAGATAAAATTTTATTAAACGAGTCTAGTGAAAATGTTATTAAGCGAGCCTTTGGCGAGCTTAATAACATTTTTCCTTGACGAGTTAAATAAAATTTTATCTCAAACGCCAACGAATGTCAGATTCTTTTTATCACATAGCAGTATTTCACGAATCAGATGATGATCAGATGATGCGAAACCATGATAACCCATTCACTTCTATGAAGTACGTACTACATGACGTCAAAAATGACGTCACACAATAGTGATATCAAACGTGTATAATTCAATATTAGTTTTTTTCATGAACATTGGCGAGTTCTGATTGGCTGAATTTTTTTTTTTTTTCATAGCTCCATGAAAAAAAAAAAATCAACAGTGCCGGAACTACTTTTGCAGTCAAACTAATGTAAACAAACATGTATACGAGATTTCATAATGTTTTTCGTTCTGATTTTATATCGAGTCCGAAGTTCAAATTGCTAGCTGAATTTCCTTTTTTGGATACTGAAAAAAAAATCAACAGTAAATTCAGAGACAGCTGAAAACTCATTGTTACTCTGCTGGGTTTAAACAATCTTATTTTCAACTTAATTCTAGCGTATTGAACTTCTAATAATAAATCCACTCAATCTGCAAATGTTCTATACTATAATGACGTCATGAATTACATCATTTTTACGTCATGCAGGAGCAGTTTTGCCGCGCTATGAAATATCAATGAAAAGGACAGTAAATAAATACGCAATGTTGGATTTACAAAAAAAGAGCAGTTAGTATTATTTAAGTGCATATTTGTTGATTGTGATATTGAATTATAAGGAATGAAGAGAATTTTTTTTGTTTTCATGGAGGTATGAAAAAAAAACTAATCACACTGTATGAAACCGCTTCGCGGTTTCATACAGTGTGATTAGTTTTTTTTTCATACCTCCATGAAAACAAAAAAAATTCTCTTCATTCCTTAAATGAGATATGAAAATTCGTAATGGGTATATTACACTGAAAACAAGGGAGGTTATGTGATAAATAAGGATCACAATGAATTTGGACACAATGTACTTGTTACTGTGTGTATAAATTTACATTATATAGTAAGATGCATTTAGTGTAAGTTTCATACATGATAATGAATGTAGCGAGCTCATATTCTGAACACTAAGCTTTAAACACCAAACAAGAATTTAGACTGGTCCGAACTGAAAGCATTTGAAGACTAGGAGTTAAAGGTGGCTCAAATGACAAAACCTGTCCTTTATATGGTAGAAAACATTGTGGGAAAAGGGGAAGTGCTGGTTACAAGCATTTTCTCATTTTCCCACAATGTTTTCAAAACCCTTTTTCCTCTGGGTCGTTTAAATTCTGGACTGTGTGGTAGAGAGTTAAACATTTGCGGTACAAGTTTGCTCAAGCCTTTTCACATGGACCAAAACCAACCATTCATCATGGTTTTTACAACTGAGTATGACTTTAGGATACCTATGAAAGTGCAACCGACATGATGCTTATTCAAATGTAGATGATAACAGAGCTATGACAATACTTGGATTTTCTTCGAAAACAGCCAAGCAAAATGCTCTGGTGATATACCAGGAAAACCTTCGTCCAAAAGAGACACTGAGTTACCTATTTACCATAAGACTAAATCTTTGACTGGACCATATTGAAAGTATTAGCAGACGAAAAATAAAGTTAGCTCAATTGAATGGATTTGTTTCTGAAAGGTTGGAAAACAGTGTGGGAAAACGAGAAAATGCTGGTTACCAGCATTTTCTCGTTTTCCCACAATGTTTTCAAAAGTCTCATTTTCAAGAGTCCTAAAACCTCGGAATGTGAAGCAAAAGGTTAAAGCTTACATACCTCCTTTCATGTGAAAGTGTGCTATTTCTCCCTGGTCCATACTCGGAACACGGCGATGTGGTTGAACTGCTCTGACATTGAGACGTTCGAGGTATCGGGGGTGGTGGGCGTTTCGAGTACCTATCGTCCGTGTTGGAGTCGCTGTACCTCCGCCGGGCTTCTTTATCATCGAAAACGTCGTCGTCACCTTGTATTTTGGCGTAGTCAACACTCTGGAATAGAAACGGCGATACATTGAACTGATATAAATATTAATTGATTGTATGGTGTTTAACACCGTTTTCAACATTATTCCAGTTATATCCCGGTGGCCAATGCACCTATCCATGCATCCCGGGAGTTTCTGTTACTAGTACTCCGCACAATTTTCTTTCCAAGCCACTGGCTACTTTCCCACATAACCATCGTCGAAACAATATTCAGCGGTGAGAGAGGAACGAAAGCCATCGCAATGACTATATGACCAATCCTCGGAAAGAAACTGGTCGATCCGGGGATCAAATTAGCAACCTCCTGTTCTCAAGTCCTGTACGCTACCGACTGGGCTACCGTGGCTCGGCACTAAATGGGGAAAATGAGCTATGCTCTGGCAAAAGGCGGTTTGATGCATCTCCGTAATGCGTTATAAAAAAAAATCATCACATAATCATGAATCCATAAAATCCACTTTTTGTAACAACCGACTGGATCTGGAGGTCGGATGGTCCTTGGACATGCAGAAAATTTTCATCGAGCAAAAAGTTTCGACCATGTCCGCCTGCGCGGACTGCGCAGGCTGACATGGGTCGATATCTTTTGCAGATGTGTTAAGCCCCCTTCTCTTAGAGCATAGCATAAATGTGTTTGCTTGATCCTTTATAAAAATCTAGGTTATGCCCCTGCTCTTTTCTTTCTGTCTATGTAACTGTCTATCAAACCCCCCCCCCCCTTACAGCTGAGGTCAGACAGAGTTTGTCTTTCTTTCTCTTTCTCTCCAGTACTCTGTTTATCTACCTACATGTATCTGCCTCTCTGTCTGTTTGTCTTTCCGTTCATCTGTAAGTCAATCTACACGTCTATCTTTATTTCTCCGTGACAGTTTTAAAATATGTTTGGACTTTTTCTCTAAAACACCTCACCAAAGTCCCCCCCCCCCCCCCTTCTCGGTCTCTCACACACACACGCTTTCATCTGATATTTTTAACCCTTTACCTCCCAATACTGAGTTTTAACGACCCTAAGACAGGTAACTTCTAAAGAAAAAAAAAATATAGAGAGAGAGAGAAAAGAAGGAAATGGTGGTATCCAGCATCTTTGGTTTCCTTTCCAACAATATTTTCTACCCTTTGAGAGACAAATCACACCTTTTAAGCTGCATCTATTTTCTTGTGTGTCTACATATGCTTGCAGTTTGGACAGGTCTAAAATTTTGCCCTGTTGAAAAGAGTTAAGCTCGTGCATTCAATAAAACAGTGTCTTGCATTTGTGTTTATATGAATATTTCGTAACTTAACACTTGATTTGAGTGTGACATGTTAGATCATTAAAATACTAGCAGTTCAACCCTGTCATCTCTACACACGATTTCAATCGCAACTGCCCACAATGCAGAAAACGTGCAGTCAGATTTTGGATATACGCTGCCAGAACTTTTTTTCGATATTTGCACCATGCTTAGAAGCTTAAAACTGCGGTTCTTGAACTCTTGTCACTATGACAAAATGTTTATTCCAGTTATACAATTTTGTAAAGTTGGATTAACCCATAAAGTACTGAATCAAGCTTAACCCCTCACCACACAGTCCAGAACTTTAGCGACTCTGAGCATAAAGGCTTTTGAAAATATTGTGAGAAAAGGAGAAAATGCTGGACACCAACATTTTCTCCTTTTCCCACAATGTTTTCTACCCTATCATAGAACTTAAGCTTATTTGTAGCAATTTTACACTTGTTGTCCCGCAGATGTTTTGAATGAATAAGGGTCTAAGATTTGTCGTTTGGGAAAGGGTTTAGTTAATTGGCTGGACAGTACAGATCAAGATCAGAATGTACACAGCGTTCAGTCTGATCTTAGATCTATAAAGCCCGCCATGATGTAACATCTTCTGGCCAAAACGTCCTTTAAATAGCTATATTTTCACTGTTTTTCCTTATTGAGAAGGCCCATTTCGTTGATTTAGCATAGTACGGGATAACGCCTTCAGATTGATAACTGGACATTTAGAATATCACGGTGGCCAAACTACTAGTATCTTTACTTCTTTACCACACAATCTTCAGTTTTAACGACCCTGCGTAAGACGACATTTGAAAATATTGTGGGAAGAGGAGAAAATGCTGGTAACCAACATTTTCTCCTTTTCTCATAATGTTTTCTATCCGACTATCAAAGACGAATCTCGCCAATCAGAGCAAAATTTAATGGTGTCACCACAATGTTTTCTCCCCTATCAAGTTCAGAAATCACCATTTAATCAACACTGGTCATCTGCAAATGCTCTCACGCTGATCCTGTCCAAACTTTTGTCTTTGATAAAGGGTTTGAACATGTCTTAGAATGTGAGTGTGGATAAAAAAAAACATCTCCTGCGTTTAGTGCAGTCTGATTTTGATCTTCGCCGTCTAGAAAAGTTCCATATCTCCAAATGACAAAGAGAAAATTAATGTTTAATACGTCTTGTATGACGTGTGAATGATAAAATCTAGATCTCCACAGGGTACTTTCTTTACCAGTGGACAAAATTTCAGACTGATACGATACGAAAGTATTTGCAGACAACTGCATTAAATGTGACAACTAATTGGATTTATTTCTATCAGGTAGTAAAGATTGTGAGAAAAGGAGAAAATGCTGGTTACCAAACCTGTTCATCTTTCCCAACAATTTAATTTGAAAAAGCCTCTTCAACCAGGGTCGCGAGGTCCATATTAACCAACCATTTGTAAAAATTTTCTTAGTCTCATTCTCAAGAATTTTCTACATTGAAAGTAAATCGATTTTCTGATTGGCGAAACCGATTGGTTTAGCCAATCAGAAGTTGTGTAACTTTCTAAATCTATAATTAGACTAAAAATATTCTTAAGAATCGTTGTTAAATACGGTCCCTTGCAGATAAAGGTTTATTAACACTTTTCCAAACGACCAACTGTAAAATTCTTCTAAATTGAAATCATCTGTTGACAAAAAACAAATCAAAATTTGTACAAATTTGCTGAAGCGCTCCGATACGGTAAGAAAATCTTGGGGGAGATTGAGAAAATGCTGGTTACCAGCATTTTCTCCATTTTCCACAAGTTTTTCAAAAGCTTTCTTCTACTGGGTCGTTAAAACATCGGGTTGTTTTGTGAAGGGTTAGTAAAAGAACACCAAAGTGAGGTTTAAACGTTTTCTCGCGTTTTATGACTTTCTAAATTTAAATCATTCAACAAAATATTCAAATACTACCCTTTACCTACATGTACATCTTATGGAACAGTCCAAATCAACAGCACCATCAGAAAAGAACAGGAATGAAATGGATAGGCCGAGCCCCAGTAGCGCAGTCGGTAGCATACAGGACTTGCGAACTAATGGTCGCTGGTTCGAATCTCCAGCTCGGCCATTTTTTTCCGACATTTTTTTGCGACAGGAATCATTTTCCTCTCTCCGCTGATAATTGTTTTGATGATGGCCATGTTGGAAAGCAGCCGGTGGCTTGAAGGAATTAAATGCGAAATAACGGTAACAGAAAATCATTAAAAAGCATGGAAAGGTGCACTGGTCGCCGCGATATACCTGATAAAATGTTGAAAATAGTATTAAACACTTTAAAATCAATTTACTGGCCGAAAAAGTGTTGAAAACGATGTACATGTATAACACCAAAACAAATGAAGGAGTCTTAGTTTATACCTGTCATGGATCTTTATTCACCTGGGAGCAATATTAATGTTTTTTCGCGATCTCTCGTCTTTCGGTTGATAGTGTTTGATATGTGACAATGTTGACATTTTTACGACGATTATTACAGGTACCTCGAACACTGCTTAACCATTAAGCTGCTATGCGCGACTCAAGGACCCTTTGCGGACAGTGTAGATCAAGATCAGACTGCACAGAACGTGCAGTCTGATCTTGGATCTACACTGTCCGATATGGTGATATTTCTCCTCAAAAAATGACTTTGAAATAGTAACATTTGGGTTTTTACCATCGACTTTAAAGCCTTGGTCACACCAAGCTAACGGACGAGTAACGGATAAAAAATCATTTTATCCGTTCGTGTCCGTTCGTATCCGTTTTATGTCCGTTTCTTATCCGGTGAATCCGCTACTTGTCCGGCGATGTCGGTTCCGTCCGGTGGGAAGTTTTGAGCATGTTCAAAAATTTCCACCGGACAAAACGGACAGAGACATGCAAATGATAGACTTTGGATGCATCTGACAATTTATACCCTCGGCATGTCACGTGACCGATACGTTCCCCGTACGTTGGTGTTCGGTACATTTCCGTTCATCGTACGTTGGAAGAACGTTTTGTCCGGTTCTCATGCGTTGCACTTCCGTTTTATCCGGTACAAGTCCCTTACTCGTACGGTGATATCCGTTAATAGACCGTTTATTATCCTGTACATATCCGGTAAACGTGCGTTTTTTTTTCCGTTACATGTGCGGTACTCGTGCGGTTATTGTGTGGCTTCCTCGCTCCACACACCGATCGCGTGAGCCTCGAGCGGCAGAGGAGACGAATTTTGTCACCGGATAACCAAATTCTGCATGTTTTTGTCCGTTTCCCCTCCGTTACATATCCGTTAGCCGGCCTGACCAAGCCTTAAGATATCGCTTAACTCTTTACCAAACGACAAAATTTTAGACTCGTTCAAATTCAAAGCATTTGCAGACAACAAAATAAACTTGACTCAAAAAATGAAACTTGACTTCGGAAGAGTAGAAAACATTGTGGGAAGAGGAGAAAGTGCTGGTTACCAGCATTTTCTCCTTTTTCCACAATGTTTTCAGAAGGCTTCTTCCTTAGGGTCGTTAAAACCAGTGATTGTTTGGTAAAGGGTTAACTTACTCAGCAGGATTAGGGTTAACTCTTCGCCTGACCACGAAACTTTAGACTTGTCCAAATTCAAAGGATCGGCTTACCTCAATATTCAAATGTGGCTGAATGATATAATCTATAACTGAAAGAATGGAATGCATTATGGAAAAAATACAAAATGCTGATTTTTTTTTCCCTCTCCTTTCCCACAATTTTTGAACGTTTTTTTCTTTTGGTCGATTCATGAAATACGAGAATCCGTGAGTGGGGTAAATCTATGCTTACACACAATTTAACCATGCTCTGACCCAAGAGGGTTGAACGCATCTCCGTAGTGCACTGTACCAATTCATCACATGATTCTAGATCCGTAAAATCCGTTTTGCCTAACAACCGACTGAATCCTGAGGTAGAATGGTCCTTTCGCATACAGAAAATTGACAAATAGCTAAAAGGTTCGATATGGGTTGATTCTTGTTGTACATTAAACTGCCTTTTCACAGAGCTTGTCTCAATTTACTGAATGTTTCGTCACATTTTTAGTTCAAGGTAGTTTCGTTCGCAACGTTTGACAAAAGCGTAGTATGTGGCGATAAATGTTTCATCAAATTCCGAATTCCAGTGATAGTAAATATGCATTTATAGCTTCAGTTATTTAACCTTCAATACCACGTAAGTGAATGGAGATTCTGACATTGAAGAAATGTTTATGGTGTACAAGACAGCGTGGATCTACGACCAAACTTTCTGCCTCTTCGGTCTACACTGTCCGCAAAATCACTTAAAATAACCCTTAACTCTTTACCAGACGACAAGATTTGAGATTCATCCAAATTGAAAGCATTTGCAGACGCCAAAATAAATATGATTCTAAATTAAAAAATTTCGTTAAAAAATATCTCCTTACCGGACAGTGTAGATCCAAGATCAGACTGCACGTTTTGTGCAGTCTGATCTTGATCTACGCTGTCCACAAAATGTTACTGAATCACTAATAGCTGGCTAAGAGTTAATATGAGACATGAGATGGCGCAATAGCATGGGATGTATTCAAGTTTATCTTTTTTTTTTCATTTGATGAGCAACAACTTCCTCCACTCAAATCACGTTTCCGCTTCAGTTGAACAATCTGATGAAATTCTATACATATCTACTCGTATTGTACAATAAACAACTTTTACACTGTCATCGCCAAATCATTAAAATCAGTCTCTTTCAAAGGCTTAAAAAACAAAATCCACAGAAATTCAGAATGATTTTCAACTTATAGGTTTGAAAAAATAAAAGAACGTTATAGATCTTCAGTCTGAAGATCTGAACTTTCTGTGCAGTCTGATCTTGATCTATTACGTTCCGAAAAGTCCCTGCTTTCGCCTACTGCGTTTAAAGGGTTGAACATATCATCTGCATATAAAATGTACGCCTCAAAATTGTCTTTTTGCCAAACGACAAAATTTTTGGCTTGTCGAAATTGAAAGCTTTTGCAGACGACAAATTAAACGTGGTTCAGTTGATGAAATTTGTCTTTGAAATGTTAGAAAAATATTGTGGGAAAAAGGAGAAAATGCTGGTTACCAGCATTTTCTCCTTTTCCCACAGTATTTTTAAAAGCCTGCTTCTTTGGGATCGTTAAAACACGCGAATGTTTGGTAAAGGGGTAAATAAAGGCCACATTCATTCTTTATGCTATGTCTGCTTGATTTGTTCGCTTTTTTGGTGCTTCTGCCGACCCCACTAGTTGGTAATACACTGCTCAGAAAAATTGAAGGAACACATGTTCTCGATCTTGATCACACGATAGTTCTTTCAGTACAGGACAATGCAAATAATTCTATGCTCGTAGGTTCATTCGGTCTTAATGCTGTAAAATCTCAGAATAGGTCAAACGATGTGGTTTGCACAAAAGATGTATGGGCTGTTCCTGTAAAAGCCGTCTTTTTTTATATACCACACAGGCTTTTAAGCAAGTCGGAGTTGTCGTTTTTTCTTCCCGTTTTCTTCTAGATTTAATAAAAAAATATCAACAAAAGACCGCAAAAATATGAGTTGTTTAACAGAAGAACAAGGAAAACAAATTTCTTGATTTTCATCTTAAAATGGCTTATCAGCATTTAAAATCAAACAAATAAAAAAAGCGTTTTGCCATTTTGTCTAGTAAGAATGTAAGTTGATGGTTTTCAGAGCACAAAGACTGAGTGTTAAGCAAAATTAAAGATTTTAATTTCGGCATTTGTGTGCTCCTTTAATTCTTTTGAGCAGTGTATATAGCATAGGACTGATTTAATTCCCAAGCTCGGCCGAATTCCTTCCGAGGGTTGAGGATGCTCATAGCGACACGACGCCTTCGTCTCTATCTGCTTATCATTATTTTGACGATTTATACATGAGAAAGCAGCCAATGGTTTGGAAGAAACCCTGTATTTAATTTCAGCAAAAGAAACATCAGGAAAGCATGTCCGATAGGTGCAATGGCTGCCCCGATATAACTAAAATAATTATGAAAACAACGTTAAACACCAAACAAGAAAATAAAAATAACGCCCTGCAACTTTATTTCTGTTACAAAACGGAGGCCAGTGCACCTTTCAGTACGTTCCCGTTATTTTATTCCAATACTACCACTTGCAAATGATGTTAGCGTCTTTCAACAGATCAGTTTTACGGAAAAATAAGGCAAACGGAAAGACTGCTGGTAAAGAATCGTTTTGATTGTATGGTGTTGAACGCAATTTTCAACATTTCAGTTATATCGCGGCAGCCAGTGCTCCTTTCTGTGCTTTCCTGGAGGTTTTTTTTTTTTTTTTTTTAATCAGTACTCCGCAAAATATTCTTTCCAAGCCACTGGCTGCCTTACCACATAACCATGGTCGAAGCAATGGTCAGCGGTGACAAAGGAATGAATCCTGTCGCGATGACTATCTTCAATCCTGTTTGGTAAAGAATCATTTCTCCATATACCGCATTGTTGTTACGTATCCAAATATGTTTAACTGAGCCATGCTCTGTTACAAGGGTGTCTAATGCATCTGCAAAAATTATCAAGCTTGTCAGCCTGACCTGTCTCGAAACTTTTTGCGTTTGGTAAATTTTCTGCATGTCAGAGGACCAGTCTACCTCATGACTCAGGTGTTTGTGATTGCTTGCTTGGTATTATTCAGTTTAAAATGCTTTATTAAGTCTTTCCTTATTGTTGATGACACCTGAAGCTTTTGTGGACGATGTAGATCAAGATCAGACTGCACAGAGTGTGCAGTCTGATCTCTGATCTACACTGTCTACTACTTTAATTTGGATTGAAATCAGCCTGTTCCTTCATCTTGCGGTCAAACTTACTGATAGCCAATGAAAAATTATAAGTCATTTACTTTGTGCTGAAAGAGTTAAGCTCAAATCCTTATTACAAAAGTGGCCTGCTACACGCGAAAAGGGCCATTTGGAAATATGTGTAAAGTGTCGTCCCAGATCAGCTTGCTCAGTCTGCGCAGGCTGATCCGAGACGACACTTTCCGATGGTATGTAATTTTCTATTTCACGCAAATCTACTATAGGACAAAATCTATGTTGACGTAAAGTGCCGTCTAGGATCAGCCTGCGCGGACTGCGCAGGCTAATTCGAGACGACACTTTACGCAAATGTCCGAAAGCCCCTTTTCGCATGTTGCAGGTCGTATATGAGCATTACCACCAACCATATTAATTATGTGACAACGAGGTGTTTCTTTTGTACAGTAGCGGAACTCTGGATAAACAAAGAGACACACGAGACACCATATAAAGCATTTTAAATCTTGACTCCGCATTCTAAATAATCATGCATCAAACCCCTTTTATCAGAGTGCGTCTAATATATATGAGCCGTGCTCTGTGAAAAAGGGGCCTAATGCATGTGCGAAAAGTATCGACCCAGGTCAGCCTGCGCAGTCCGCGCAGGCTGACCTGGGCCGAAACTTTTCGCTTTTGGTCAATTTTCTGTATGTACAAGGACTAGTCTACCTCACAATTGAGTCGATTTTTAGAAGCAGTGGCTATTATGGGTCCATAAGTATATTATGGCTTGCTTGGTAGTATGGATCACAGAGATGCATTAAGCCCCCTTTTGCCAGAGCATGGTTCATATCATTCATGCTCTGTGAAAAGGGGAGCTTAATGTATCCGGATGGTTGGTAAAGTAAATATGGACCTGTGGGTGTATCTACGAATCAATTTAAATACTGTCTTGATTCAAAATGAATAAAATAGTTAGCCTTCTGGAACGTACTGTCTTGATCAACCATATCGCTAGTTAGTGAATTTAGAATATCTATTCAATAATAATGGAACAGTGGATGTTTCGACAATGTGGTCCCTGAATCGAAATATATAACAAGAATATATCTTCAAAAATGAGAAACGGCTTAAGAGATACTGGGATATGAATATTGAAACTCTTTTGTGGCTTAATATATGAAGTAAAATAATGAAAAGTAACTTCACGAGCATTTGCCTATTTTACGACACTCTTTTTTCATTTTGTTGGAAAGTAATAGATCTGTATTGGGTTACTGGATAACGCGTATGAAAATATTGAATTTTCAAATAGAACAAGAAAGTGATCATTCTCTATTACATTAATTATACTATAAACCAAGGTCCCATGCTATCGGTTAGCGGTGTAAAATCATATGGTGGTTTCATTATGTGCGCAAATATGGCAGCAGGGCCCGCCGAATAAACATGTGCACATTTTTTAACAAGTCGTAAATTACCATAGATCTATTCATTCTTTATCACTACCAAGAATCAGATCAAAAGCCAGCGCTTTTAGCTACACCGAAAAAGTCTATGAAATAATATATTTACCTTTAAGTGTACTGCATTCGACCCGAATAAGCATGGTTCCATCACATGTTCGGGGTGCTTCTGCCCTCTTCTGTGAGTTCCGTCATGAACATGTGATTCGGTCGAGCAGGTTGAGCCGTGTCTATGTGTGTTTTGATAATGAGGTGACCTGCTTACAGTTGGTGACGCACAACTATTCCGACATTTGTGGAAGTCAAGCCATGTCACGTGCACGTCATTGTCACCATGACATTGGGAACAAAAACAGGAGTCGTTCGTAACAAACTCCATCTCCGGTTTCGAATGCCCGGAATCCGGCTTCCATTTGGTAAATTTTCCTTGTAGTATGGCACTGTGTGTTGGGACCATAAATACCAGATAACCGTTTTCGTCTAATGGACAGAAGGGGTTTGGCTTTACACTACCCTTCGAAGCATCGTCTGTCTGTTCCTCCCTATGACCTACTGCACCAGGGGGGCCGTCAATTGTGTCTACACTTTCTGGTGTTATGTCCTTATCGGTGGTTTCATGCCAACAATCAACCCTGTCCATACAGCTAGGGTCTTTGACGGTACCGTCATTGACAGTAAGTATTGATGGAAACTTACTATCTGGGCTCTTTGGTTCTTTATCCGAAATCGCGGATTTAGACTCATTGTTATCAAAACGTGGAGAATTAAATGCTATCGGAATATCCAGTCTTCTCGGTCTAATGGTTTGTGATAATGAACTGACAAGGATTCGGGAAAGCGGAGAATCATGTCTCTTTTCATCGTCTTTATCATTGCCTCCATTCGAATCAATTTGATCCTTTTTATCGACTGGGTCATGTGATTTGGATGGTTTGGAGTACAAGCTATCCGTCATGCTTATCGACGAAATGCGATTTCCAAATTTAAGCTCTGTCATAGAAGATCGGAAAATTATTTCTTGTTCCTCATTTTTTTCTGCCAAAGTTTCACTTTTATGCGTTGCTGTCTGACTTGGAACCATACGCGGGCTGGGTATGTTTTGTGATCTGTAGTTCTCTGGTATTGGAATGTTGTGTTCTTGTAGAAGTTTTGACAGACATTCGTTCGTTTCTTGCAGCTGTTCGATTGTTTTCTCATGTCGCTTTATTTTCTCACTGTATTCCTTATTCAGTCTGGAAAAGAAAAACGGAGGCATTTTGTACTTACAATATGAAATGTGTTTAACTGTTTAAGCCCCAGAGGTATATGAGCAGGGCTCTTGCAAAAGTGGATTCAATGCATCTTAAATGCATGATAACATGCAAGTTATCCTTAAATATGGATCAGAAGCATCTATTTTGGCTAACAATTTACTGGATCTGAATGTAGCATTGTCCTTTGGTATGCATAAAATTTAACAATAGCAAAAGGTTTCGACCCATGTCAGCCTGCGCGGATTGCGCAGGCTGACATTGGTCGATACATTTTGAAGATGCATTTGGCCTTCTTTCAGAGAGCATCTAGCGCCATAGGCGAAAACAGGAGCTTTTGCGAACTGCATAGATCAGACTACGAATTACACATGTAGACTATTTTTCAGGCTAACTGAATTTCGATGCATAAATAACTGGCGTTTTAGGGTACAAGTAATATCATTTTGCGGATTTGAAAATTATTGTCGGAAGAAATTGATTGAAGATTGAACTGTTGGGATTTCTGGACGGTGTAAAAGATGTAAAAGAAAAAAAAAACTTTAAGATGAAAAGACATTAAACCAGGCAATACTGTGTTTTAACGACCTCAAGAAAACTGTTTTTTTTTTTTAAATAGATTTTTGGAGAAGAAGAAAATGCTGCTAGCCAGTATTTTCTCAATTTTCTCCTTTTCCCATAATGTTTTCGACATTTTCTAAATCCCTTTATTTGAGACGCACTTGCAAATGACTAGAATTTTGACAAGTCTAAAATTTCGTTGTCTGGTAAAGAAAAGAAAATTAATAAAGCATGAGATCAAGATACTCCCATGAAGGCGTGTCAAGATGTTCACATTTAGTTGAGCTAATCCGCCAAATTTAGAGAGCATTGATTGATTGATTGATTGATTGATTGACTGACTGACTGCCTGACTGACTGACTACTTGACTGACTTGACTGACTGACTGACTGACTGACTGATTGATTGATTGATTGATTGATTGATGTTTTACGTCGCTTTTAACATTATTTCAGTCATATTACGGAGACAACCCACATATTCATTATTTCCTGGATGTCACCAGTGCCAGGCTGGGGCTCTGAGGTGTCTTGCCCAAGGACACTCCCAAGAAAAACCCAATGGATCCAGTGCGGCACGAGTCCTACACTTAATCACTGGGCGACGAAGGACCCCTAGGTAAGAGAACTGAACTGACATGTATTTTTGACGTATACAAGTTATAACGTTACATTGTCACAGCTCATATACATATAATGAATTGAGTCACGTGAATAAACATAAACACATAAAATACATAAAGGGAAAAAAAAAAGGGGGGGGGGGAAACAGGAAAAAAAACAAACAGAAAACAAAAAAAAAAACATAGAAAAAATAGAGCAATATACATTGCAAATGAGTCATGCACTGGCAAAAGAGGACTTAATGCCTCTCCGTGATGCATTATACAAAGCACAAAGCAATTCGTCACATAATTATGGATCCGTAATATCCATTTAGTCTGAGAGCCGTCTGAATCATGAGTTAGACATGCAGAAAATCGACTAATAGCAAAAAGTTTCAACTCAGGACAGCCTGCGCGGACTGCGCAGGCTGACCTGAGTCGATACTTTTTGCAGATGCATTAAACCCTCTTTTCACAAACCACGGCTCGAATATTTTCAGTAAGGACAGAGACACGTGTAAATGTCGAAGAGTTCCCAAGATGATACAGTAGGAGATCACGCAGATGATGGCAGTGTTTATGCACTTTTGATCGTATCAGGTCGAACAGATCCTGGTCTGTTTTTGGAATAGAAACTGTCCAAAAAACCCCTTCAAGGCCGTGAACATTTCTAATTAGGGGAAAAATATCATATTACCAAACCCTTTACCACACACAATCCCGAATTTTAACGGCCCTGAGAAATTATCCTTTTGAAAACATTGTTGGAAAAGGAGAAAATGCTGGTAACCAGCATTTTCTCCTTTTCTCACAACGTTTTCTATCCAACTATCATTGTTATCTACAAATACTTTGAATTTGGACAGGTCCACATATTTGTCGAGTAGTAAAGAAGTACAAGTAGGTCAGCACTTTACAACTACTAAGTGCAAGATTTCGTCAGATCTTTTGGAGAGGCTTTTGAAAAACATTGTGGGAAAAGGAGAAAATGCTGGTAGCCAGCTCTCTTTTTTTTTCTTTCAGACAAATCCCGTCATTTGAGTAGCATTTAACTTGTCTGTAAAGGCCTTCAATTTGGACGAGTCTCAATGTTGTCATCTGGTAGGGCGTTAAATCGTTTACTACGAAATTTAAGACAAGCCAAACTGAAAACTTTTCCGGACTACAAAACCAGATGTTGCTAAAATTACTGGTTCTGTCTTTCAGGGTTAGAAAACATTGTTAGAAAAGGAAAACAATTGATGGTTATCAACATTTTATCCTTTTCCCACAACATTTGCAAGGGTCGTCTTCCCTAGTGTCATTTAAAATGAGATTAATTTGGTAAAAGGTAAAATCTTCACTCCACAATCCTGTATGGTAACGACCATGAAAGAGAAGCTTTTGAAAACATTGTGAGAAAATGAGAAAAATGCTGGAAACCAGCATTTTTCTCCCTTTCTCACAATGTTTTCTACCCTATCAAATAGTGCCGCAACTACCATGTAAGCTACAATTGCTTTTCGTCTGCAAAATTTTATGCTTTTGATTTTATTCAGTCCAAATATTTGTGGTTTGGTAAATTGTTAAGTCACTTAAAGCCTACCCTAATTACAGCTAACTGCAGTTAGTGGAGATCACGATCAGATTGTCGGACATTTCAGTCTGATCATGAACCTACTCTGTATAACGACATGCGTATTATTGTTACCATATTAGTCTTTAGCTCTGAACCAGACGAAAAAATTTTGGACTGGACCAAATCGAATCGTTTGCAGACGATAACTCAAAGGATGCTAAAATGATGATTTCTGTCTTCGATAGGGTAGAAAACATTGTTGGAAAAGGAAAAGTGCTGGTTATAAGCATTTTGTCCTTTTCCACCGTTGTTTTCAAAGGCCTCTGCCCTAAATGTCGTTAAAACATTGGATTTTTGTTAAAGGGGTAAGCAATCAAAATAAGTCACGCTGTATGAAAATGTGGTTTTATGCCAAAAGTGCCGACTCAGGTCAGCCTGCGCAGTCCGCAGAGGCCGATCTTGGTCGGACCTTCTACCCAATGGTAATTTTTCTGCATGGCAACGGAACATTCTACCTTATCATTCAATCGATTTTAAACAAAGTGAAACCATAATTGGCCTGGACATTTGCGTAAAGTGTCATCTCGGATCAGCCGAGATGACACTTTCCGTTCTCATGCACTTTTTCTCTTTCGCGCAAGTCTACGTAGCATAAAATCGAATTCAGTCGTAAAGTGTCGTCTCGGATCAGTCAGCGCGGACTGTGCAGGCTGATCCGAGACGACACGTTACGCAAATGTCCGAATGCCCCTTTTCGCGTGTTGTAGGCCGTATAATAAGACGACTTCCTAAGTATAAACGCGTTATGCAGATGCATAAAGCAAGCCCTACCCCTTTTTTTCCAGGGCGCCACTTAGAGAGTGTTACTATTTTAAACCTATTGTTCTTTGTAAAGAGCTCACGCGAAAGGAAATGGAAACAAACGGTTTTGATGAAATTTACATTATGTTTGTCTGTTTAATCTCAAACGGACCTTCGACCTTTCACAATCTTTTGTCCAGTCATTCTGCACGCTGAACCGGACGAACACTGTTTTACACCACTTTCATCATTTTTAGTCATAATACGGAACTAGGCTAGGACTCTGAAGTGTCTTGCCCAAGGACACTCCTGGGAAAAATATAGTGCTCGAGTGAGAATCGAACCACTGAGCCACGCAGGATCCCAGCCGTGTAATGAAAATAAGCCATGCTCTGGCTAAACGGGTTTTAACTCCGTGATGTATTAAACCAAGAAGTCATCACACGATTATGGGTCCATAAAATCCAATGGTCTACCAAACCACTGAATTATGAGGAAGAAAGGTCCTCTGACATTTGGAAAATTGGCAAGAAGCAAAAAGTTTCGACACAGGTCAGCCTGCGCGGACTGCACAGCCTGACCTGGGTCGATACTTTTTGCTCATGCATTAAACCCCTTTTCACTGTGTATGGCTGAAAAATTATGAGATTGAAACCCGAATAAGCAGACAATTATTACTAGTTTAGATATAAAGTCACTCCAGGATGAAACTTGATTCCCATCGAGACAGTGTAAAGGTTCTATTTAGCTGTTAAGTACACAAATGCGATTTTTACGCCCCCGCAGCTGAGAGATATTGAAGACCGAGTAGGGAAAACAAGAAACTGCTTTCTACGTGCAACTTGCGCCATTTTCTCTGGATGTTTTCAATATTTTTGAAAAACACCTTTTCCTTACCTTCCAATGTTTCTCCACTGAATTAGCCAAATGATGGGAGTTGTTTATGCAAGCCTTGGAAACAACATTGAGGAAAACGATAATTCTCTCATTTTCTTGCAATGGTTACAAAAGCGTCCAAGATTTCGGTGTTTGAAACTCTATTTTGAAATAATAGCTACCGAATTATTGATATGGCGTTAATTATGAGAAAATCTTTTTCAGTCAAATTAAACAAGCAAAGACCTGCGTCCACATTCACCAAGTATTTTTAAGAATATTCCTGGTCTTATTCTCCGAGTGAAGAATTTTCTAAATTCAAATGCAACACAACTTCTGATTGGCTAAACTATATGGTTTAGCCAATCAGAAGTTGTGTTACTTTTCTAAATTCTAGAAGTAGACTTAGAATGAAATTAAGTATTCTTGGTAAATACGGACCTAGGTCCATAAATGAGAACAGAGTTGATACAAAAAACACCTTCAAACAAGGTACAGTCATTTAGCTTACAACAAGGTAACCTACACCGTTTGCTTCTAATCTACAGAAAACAGAAACTGGTGGAGAACGGGTAAATTCTTTACCAAACGAGAAAATTTTGCACAAAACCAAATTCAAAGCATTTGCAGACGACAGAATACAAGTAGCTCAAACCATGGTTTCAAAAACCTCTAAGACATGAGTCTTTAAAACTCTAAGAATACATGTTTTATTAAAATACTAGCTACCAAATTACTGAAATGGCAGTTAGTTACGGTAAACATGGTTTTTGTTACTCCCTCTCTTTGATGGAGTAGAAAACATTTGTGGGAAAAGAAGAAAATGCTGGTTACCAGCATTTTCTCCTTTTCCCACAATGTTTTCAAAAGTTTTCTGTCCCATGGTCGTGAAAACTCGGGATTGTATGGATAAAGATAAATAAGATAAATACCATGACATCAGACTAAACTATCTAGCTTACGGTAAAATACCCTATTTGGCACATTGCAATGATTTGCCATTATCACTTTGATAAGAACAAGCATTAGTAATACGAGGAAGTATTTTACAAGGAGAAAATGTTGGTTCCCACTATGTTATGAAGGGCTGTTATCCTCGGGATCGTCAAAACATGCGATTTTTGGTTAAGGGTCAACTCGCAAATTTCAGTACAAACAAGAAAATATTGATGCATAACATCAATGGCGCCGCAAATCAGTTGTTTCTGAAACAGGGCACATTACAGCGGGTTAATTTTTTACGCCAAGGGCATCACTTGAACAAACTTCGTTGAGGTCCACGTGGTAATACTACATGACAAATATTTAAACTCTGGGCCATCTTGGATACGATCTGGTTTTTATCGATCTGGCAATGAAAGTACGGTATTGTATTTTACATGTTAAAAAACAAAAAATCAGTCCAAATAGAAGAACAAAGTTGGTACGGGCTCGATCTGGTAATGAAAGTATCGTATTGTTACATGTATGTTAAAAAAAAAAACACTGAACCAGTCCATATAGTAAACAATATGACCTCCACAGGCACTTTTCAAAAGCGAATAAAAATATAGTGCCGCCGCTCATGCGGCGCCACAATAATCTCCAAAAGCTCAATCGCTCAACATTTATGTAGTCATTAAGAAAGATTAATTCCGATATCGAAAAGAGCAGGCAAAGATCAGAATGAGAGGTAAATCTAAGTTTATTCTTTTTGCAGAAGATATCAGCGGTATCTGATAGTTGCTGAAATGATTTGGTAGACAATGTTAAGGATCGCTCAAACCCACAACTACAGAAACATGTGAAGCAAAAATGAAATACATGTATTCGCATAATTATTATCATTGGTCCGGTTTTCTTATCGCGAATACACAAGCGAGATTTATCATTCTCGAAGTATTGTGCAAGGACCGCTCCTGTTGTCATTTATTATACTGGACAAAAAAAGTTAAGGATCATTAATTCTAATGTAATGCAAAAACAGGAAAAATATGAAAATAAACCACGAATATACTAGAAATACTCAACAACAATAACTGAATCAGTTTCAGTTCATAATTAACAAATTCATTCCATTATAAAATCGATAAATCACAAAAGGTAAGACACCCCAAAAATCCAAAATTAATTTCACGGTTGCAGTATCACAGTAAAGCAACAAATTGTCCCACAGATGTCTCATAGGTCATGAACATTAATATGTGTGTTCACTGTGACATGAACTCTTACCATTGCATCACCCTTGCATGTTTCGGATATGCCGCGGAAAAGAGTTGTGCTGAATTTCGGCTCATTCCTGGTGGAGCGCAATCTCGAGCTTCTGGCCGTTGTGTGGAACTACTGATCGAGTAGAAACTGCGCTCTGGAGCACGTCCAAGACATGCTATAACAGGGCTCAGTTAAGGCGAGAAACTGGATCAATGAATACTATCAATTGTCTCAGCTTCAAGATAATCATTCACTGATCTTGCTCTATGCGGAATTGCATTATGGTCCATTAGAAGAAAGTCATTTCCATTAGCACCTGCATACGACCTAAAAATCGGGTACAAAATCTCGCCCCTATATCTGACACCAGTAAGGTTGTCATTCACTACCTGCAAGTCTGTATTCCCTTCAATACTGATGCCAGTAAAAACGCTGACAGACCCACCTTAAATCGGGTGTGTTCTGTAACACAATAGTCAGTGAATCGTTCTCAAGTTGTACGCCAAATTCGCCTACGTCCATCATTAAAGTCAACACAGAAGCGAGAATCATCTGTGAAGAGAAATTGGGTTCAATGACGGAGTTGCCAGCTGACGTGGTTATGCACAACGTCTAACCTTGCCATTCGGCACCATCTTGTCAAAACTGTTCAAACAACTCATCGTTTGGAATAGTAATTGGAGAATGGAGTCCGTTTCCAATGATCTGTGACGTTACTTGCACCCTATTTGCTTAAAGAAAGTCATTATTGAGGTTTACAGCTAACTTAAGCTTCTGCCTGCTTGCCATAGTCGCCAGATAACGGTCCAGACGGGCGAAAGCACACACTAGAAGATCCGATCGGCGGTCTTTCAGCAAAATTGCCAATATAAAGGAAATTATTCCAGGGTCTTGAGATGACACCCTGTGACACATTAAAATTTGCAGCTACCGCCCCCTTGACACGGCCTCCTTTCAGTATACCCATCCTTTGAGCGGCCTGCTGGTTCCCTGATTGATGCCTCGTCACAGACTTCTCATCAAGAAATGCAAATTTTTTCCTCAAACGTTCAAATCAGCCGCAAAAAAGTTCAATACAATGACTTTTATCAAACCGCTGCATATGCTGTCACATTCTGTTTTTGACACTATCATGCTTTGCTTTCGTGTGGTCATCCAACCATAAAATGCAGGACAAGTTAACAACCTGGTGTTATTGATAGTGAATTGAGGAATGTACAGATATCAATTTTACCCAAAAATTCATTTCTTTCTCAGAAGTACGTTACAACAAAATAATGATCCTTAACTTTTTTTGTCCAGTATATTATCGGCAATCGTGAGACATGACATCTATCTCTAGTAAATTTCCACATTTATATACAATCAATGTTTACCTACCATTCTAAATTACAGTTCATATCCAATTCTTACGAATTTTCTGAATTTAGAAGGACCGAAATTTCTGATTGTCCAAACCATATGAGCCAAGTGGTTTCACTGCATTTCCGTGATGCATGATACCAAACACGTAATCACATAATTATGGATCAATAAAATCCATTTAGTATAACAATTGACTGGATCTGGAGCTAAAATGGTCCTTTGACAGACAGAAATTTAACAAATGGCAAAAAATTTCGACCTATGATAGCCTGCCTGCGCAGTACGCCATTCAGCACATTTTCCTCCACAACTCTGACTCCTTCTTCCGCAGCTCTCTCTCTCTCACTCGCTCTGTCTCATATAACACACTAAAGAGAATCAAAACGAAATCATCGACATTTACGAATGTGGGCTGTCTCCCGTCCCTCCCAAAAAATGTATGCAATTGGGGCAATGGCTGATACCCTTCACATGATGTTTCATACTGTTATTTACTTCAGGTTAGAAAAAGGCGACAAGCATATGAAATTCTTTCGAATACCTTTTATTATCTAAGTAAGTCGTTCCGATTTATCACGATGTGTGCAATGGGCAATCTTTTTCGGCGTAGCTGAATGCGCTAGCATTTGACCTACTTTTAGGTATTACATTCGAATGAATAATTAGTGATTTTCGATTGGTCAAAAATATGTGCATGTTTATTCTGCGAGTCCCTGCAGACCTATTGGTGGGCAAATTTACGCCGTGTATCTTTTTTTGAAGATATTTCTTGTTTACTGTTATTCTGAAAAGCAGTTGCTTTTTTTCTCTATATTACCTAATAGGGAATCTTATCCAGGGACATAATAATTTGAACGACGCTCTGGGAAAAGGCGTTTAAATGCATCTCTATGATGAGTTATACCACGAAAGTCGTCTTATAATCATGGATCCATAAAATCCATTTTGAATCATGAGATAGACTGGTCTTTTGACATGCAGAAAATTTAACTATTGCAAAAAGTTTCGACCCAGTCAGCCTTCGCGGACTGCGCAGGCTGACCTGGGTCGATACTTTTTGCAGATGTATTTAAGCCCCTTTTCACAAAACATTTTCATATTCATTGATATCCCCCTCTCCGAGGGAAGATCAGAGTTGTCTGTACTCAACGACTTTAAATTTTGCAAAGTCATGTTCGAGTAATGGAGAAGAAAAAAAAACCTAAGTATTTTATATCAACGAATTTCTTCCTTGTCTAAAAGCAAAGGCCTGCACTTATTTTTGACAGAGTTCCCATTCTATAACATAGCATATAGTGCGTCGTATATATGGCCTGCAACACGCGAAAAGGGGCATTCGGACGTTTGCGTACATTGTCGTCTCCGATCGGTGTGCGCGATCCGCGCAGACTAATCCGAATCCGTTTTTTATGTAATTTTCTGTTTAGTGCAAGTCTACTGTAGCACAGAATCTAATATAGTCGTAAAGTGCCGTGTAGGATTAGCCTGCGCGGAATGCGTCATACAGGAATGAGTTTCCCTATATATTACAAGTGTCCGTGTCTCATAATACAAAAGAAATCCGAGATTTTCTACATTTAGCATTAAATCTTTTAGCGGCAAATATGCATGTTGTAACTCTCTTTTGCATTCCTCTCTTACCATTGTCTCGACGAAGGTTATGTGGGAAAGCAGTCAGTGGCTTGGAAAGAAAATTGTGCGGAGTACCGGTCAAAGAGACTCCAGGAAAGCATGGATATAACTGAAATAATGTTGAAAACGGCATTAAACATCATACAATCAAAACTCTCTTTCGATAGCTAAATTTACAATCCAATGCAGCTCAGAATTTTTTTTTTAACTTACATGTCTAGTCTTGAGAATACAAGCGGCAGTATAGGTCAAAGATCAGACTGCACGTTTTGTGTTTTCGCCTATGGCGTTGAAAGGGATAAGACAAATTAATGCATATTCCGTGACCTGGGGTATTTTTACAAACGGTTTCGATATAGATCAGACTCAACAGATCAGACTAAACAGATGATAGCCCTCTCTTATGCAAACACACCGTCTGTGTCTCTACATTTTACTTCATGTGACTCTTTATTCTATCCCGTTTATCTTCTTTCTCTATTTTTATGGATGGATTTAAGACAATGGAATTACGACTTACAGAAAAATCCATTTGGCTCTTGTCCTGTCTAAAACATTGAAAATGTGTGAAATTTCTTCCAATACGTTAACGTTTTTCTGATGCTGATTTGGAGATCTATTGATTGATTGTATGGCGTTTCACGCCGTTTTCAACAATATTTCATTTATTTCGCGGGGGGTCAGTGCACCTATCCATGCTTTCCTGGAGTCTCTTTTACCAGTACTCTGCACAATTTTCTTCCAAGCCATTGGCTACTTTCCCACATAACCATCGTCGAAACAATGGTCAGCGGTGAGGGAGGAATGAATCCTGTCGCAATGACTATGATCAATCCTCGGAAAGAATTTAGCCGAGGCAGGGATCGAACCCATGACCCCCTGTTCTCAAGTCCTGCATGCTACCCACTGAGCTCCTGGGGCTCGGCTGGAGATATATTGAGATTGTGAGTGTAACTGGTATTTATTTGTAAACTATTTAGTGCCATTTACCACATTAGGAAACTTTATCTACAAACAGAAGGGCCTCTCTTGACAGTTATTTTCCGGGAAGTTGTTGTGTGTAACCCTTTAACACACAGTTCCGACGACCCTGAGGAAGAAGGTGTTTGAAAACATTATGTGAAAAGGTTAAAATGCTGGTTATCAGCATTTTTTTTTTCATTCTTTTTATAGTTATAGTCCAACATTTGACTCCCATTCAATTTGTCGTCTGCAAATGCTTTCACTTTGATCTGGTCTAAAATTTTGTTTGGTGAAGGGTTAACCCTTTAACAGACGACAGAATTTTTCCAAATAGAAAGCGTTAGCAGACGACAATATCAAGGTGGCTCAAATGGTGCATTTTTTCTTTTATATGGTAGAAAACATAATGGGAATAGGAGAAAATGCTGGTTACCAACATTTCCTCCATTTCCCACGTGTTCAAAAGGCCCGGTCTTTCCAAGGGTCGTTAAAAGTCGGCATTGTGTGGTAAAGGTTACGGAGGAAGAGCAAAGAAGTACGTTGTTCATGGCACAACAGTCCTTTTATGGAGGCCACTTGACTGACAGCCATTAAACAGAAGGCACCAATATGCGCACTTTGTACCGGAAAATATTTTTAATTTAGCGTTTGATGCTAAAAATAGACCAGTGGGAGCTGTAAGTTACTTCAGTGTCCATATTCAGCGTTTATTGTAGATACTGACTCATCCACAGTCAAGGGGGGTGTAAAGCATATTTTGGGTCGCAAATTTCGAGGTTTTAAACCTAAAGCTGCTAAGCGCGACTCAATGACCTTTTGCAAACAATGTAGATCAAGATCAGACTGCACAGAAATGTGCAGTCTGATCTTGAATCTACATTGTCCGAAAAGCAGATATCTCTCTTCCAAAAAAGAAATACCTTTGAAATAGCAAAACTTGGGATTTTACTATTGGCTTGAAAGTTTCATTTCACTTATTCAACAGGATAAGGTTTAGTCTAATATAATGCCTAGAATGACTGACTGAAATCATTCATACGGTAGAAAAAAGCTCAATTTATTGCATAGGTAACTTAAACAGATCTAGATATGTTCTACTTGTTTACTCATGTATGTTAAGTTTTTGTGGTACAACTGTAGTAAGCTTTAAATTGGCTACTTTTGATATGTCCAATATAATACATATTGGGTACTATATTCTCGAACCTTTATATGAATACTTCGGATTGTATGTATTGTTTCTAACGTACCCTGACTGAAAGACACACAATCGCAAGTAACACTATTTCAAAGCGGCTCGTATAATATACATGTAACAAAGGGGTCGGCTTGGAGGATCACGTGACAAAGACCGCTGACCCTTTTTTTTTTTTTATCGTGTGATAAATACAGAAGGGGAGGTTGATAGAATCGTGATATACGCTACTTTCAACATTATTTCAGTCATATCGCGGCGACAGCTCGCTGATTCATGTATGTCTTAGGATTTACCAGTTCTAGGCTAGGGCTCTGTAGTGTCTTGCCCTAGGACACTCCCATGAAAAGCTCAGTGCTACCATTGAGACTCGAACCAGAAACCTTTAGGTCACAAGTTCTACACCAAATGAAATGACGGAACACGAAATCAATTGTCACTATAAGCGTATATCGTTTTAACGTGATTATTTGTGCAAAGAACGCTTGTCTTGTCAAGAAAGCGTAAAACCATTCATTGGTGTGCGTTTGAAGAACATGTGATAGACTTTCGTAAAAATATACACGTGAACCATGCTCTGTGAAAAGGGAGAGGGGTATAATGCATCTTCAAGAAGTATCGACTCGGGTCAGCCTGCGCAGTCCGCGCGGGCTGACTTAGGTCGAAATCTTTTGCTGTTGGTAAATTTTCTACATGTCCAAGGACCTGTTTACTTCATGATTCAATCTGATTTAAGACAAATTCACTTTTTACGGATCCATAGTAATATGATGACTTGATCCGTATTATGCACCACGGGCGATGCATTAAACCTCTTTTGCCAGAGCATGGTTTGTGCATATTGACATTGAAAGAAAACAGCGCCTGGACAAGTGCCAATAATATAAGTGGGAGAAAGATAACATATACTTCCTGATTCAACCCTTATTCAGTTGAATTCAAATAATTTACTAAAACCAGCCATTAGACTATTATCAACTCAGCGATTCTGAAGGGATACAGTAACTACAGCTTAAAAAGTTGATTGGGCATCGGAAAGGACGGATCGTTGATCTGACTTTATAGATGAGCTGGATGATCTTCGTCTATTCTATACGCAATAGACAGCAGGGTTCGAAAAAAGCAGGGTTTGACTTGAGTTACGACTGTCTTACACTGTTCATTGTTTGTACAGCTGCACGACTAAGTAACTCCACTCCTTAAAAGAAGTTTGCAAGGCTTAAAATAGATATCAAACTGCACAACAGGTCACATAGTTCAACTGAGACAAATCGTATATCGGCACAGTATTCGGTCTTTTTCCGTGAAGACCCAATTTTTGTGGTTTTAGCAGGGTCAGATAGCATGAACACTATAGCAGACTGTTATCAGTTCGGAAGACGAAAGAATTGAATTTTCAAAACAAATGAAGAAAATGCTCCACCATAAGAGAAAGAACCAAATAAGTTTAACAAATTCTTTGAACGTAAATGTAAATATATCCAAAATGGAAAATTTGGGAGTGCGGGGGGAGGGGGGGGTGCTCCCCCCCCACTCCGACAATAATTAGGGAAATGTAAGAAACCTTTTAAAGTCCTGAGATAGACAGCCAATTTCCCCTTTCAGTCAAATACTAATTACACTCTAAAGTCATTTTGCTATAAAGTATATACAGTACTAAGGTTGGGTTTCCATGTGTCCGTTATCCGTTTGCGACAGTGCGATTTTCGCACGCAAGTTCGAATCAAATTATTTTCGATACGAATTCTTCCATGTATCCGACTGCATTGTTCGTCAATGCGACGGTCGGATTACGACAAAAGTGTTCGCTACAAGGAGATTCTTTTTCATCGCTACGGACCATCGGGCGGCATTTCAAGCAAAATGAGAACAAAAGTCGTTGTTTTGCACTTTGTGCCTTTCCTGTAGCCGATCTTCTTGTAATTTCGGCTTCAACACATTCTAGAGCAACGGCAAACTGAGCTCTGTTCACGCTGAAGTAACATGGAAAGTCTTCATCACTTAAGTCTAATTGGCATACTAAATGATAGCATGTACCGTAGTTGTTTCTAGTTATGATACCCCTTACCCCACAATCTGTGTGTTCGTTTTCTGTATCTAAAATATATGACACCAGCCATTAACAACAAACTATGTTCTGTTTCATCCGACATGTTTGCTGTTCAGGATCTTGTTTCAAAAGACAGACTGATTGATTGAATTTGCGTTTATCTATCGTCGCCACCGATGGGAATGATGCAAGATACAGGACGAAAACCACGCTGGTTCTTTCACGTGCTCGGTGTATAGCGCCATCACACAGGACCTCGGTTTAACGTCTCATCCGAAAGACTATGTCATTTTAGATGGCCAGCCGTGGGGCTCGAAACCACACCCTCAATTGACCCAGGACTTGATGTTTTACAAGTCCAACGCTCTACCACCTAAAGTATGCGGGCTGCCGGTAAAAAAAAACACACACACAAACAGATCACGTTGTCGGTTCGTAAATATGGAAACCGGGTTCCGATTGTAATCAACAGACACGCCAATCGCAAACGCCAGATGCAGTCGAATGACTGACACATGGAAAACCATCTGCTCCTTTTGCCACTATATTTAGATCACAGACGGTGCAGTCTGATCCTCGATCTTCTAAACACAAGAGGATCACGATGGCCCTGTATCGCTCCACTGGCTAATAAGTAAAACCACTACATGCCAAACTTTACAATACTTGGCAAATTGATTTTGAACATGAGACCCCTGAAACAGGACTAAAATTGGTAGCCCTAAGTCTTATGGTCTGTAACAAGAAGATTTCTAAAGTTTTCACTATATAAGCTCATGTAAAAACTTCTGACCCCTGGGGCAGGATCAAATTCAACCCTAGGGCTATAATTTGGGCACTCTTGGTAGAGGCCAACTAGATATAGCTACATGCAAAATTTGGTAGCCCTAGGCTTTATGACCAAGTACAGGGAGATTTCTAAAGTTTTCACCATATATGCCCATGCAAAACTTGTGATCCCCGGGCTAGGGCCAAATTCGACCCCAGGGCTATAATTTGGGCACTCTTGGTAGGAGCCCGCTAGATAAAGCTACATGCAAAATTTGGTAGCCCTAGGCTTTATGGCTAGGTGCAGGGAGACTTCTAAAGTTTCCTCTATATAAGCCCATGTAAAATTTGTGACCCCCCGGGGCGGGGTCAAATTTGACCCCAGGGCTATAATTTGGGCACTCTTGGTAGGGGCCCGCTAGACAAAGCCACATGCAAAATTTCGTAGCCCTAGGCCTTATGGCTAAGTGCAGGGAGACTTCTAAAGTTTTCCCTATAGAAGCCCAGGTAAAACTTGTGACCCCGGGACGGGGCCAATTTTGACCCCAGGGCTATAATTTGAAGAAACTTGATAGAGGTCTATCAGATAAAGCTACACGCCAAATTTGGTAGCCCTAGGCCTTATGGTTTCAGACAAGAAGATTTTCAAAGATTGCCAATATTTTTAAGTTTTGTTGCCATGGTAACCAGAGTTTTTGAAGGAATCAAATTTTTTCAAGAAATTCTGAAGAGGACCATGGCAGGATCATTTCTGTGAAGTTTCATCAAAATTGGATGGGTACTTTCAGGGATGTTTGAAATAAAAGTTAACGCACGCACGGACAGACGGACGCACGACGGACACCGGGCCATGACATAAGCCCGCTGGCCTTCGGCCAGTGGAGCTAAAAACTGGTTTGTAGAGGTTGTTGTACTGCCTTAACCCTTTAGTTCAGAATCCCGAGTTTCAGCGACCACAGGGAAAGGGACTTTTGAAAACAATGTGGAAAAAGGAGAAAATGCTGGTAACCAACATTTTCTCCTTTTCCCACGAGTGTTTTCTGCCATTTCAAATTTTCAAATTGGACCTGTGTAAAATTTTGTCGTCTAGTAACGAGTAAAATGTAAATAAGGTTATTTATACATACCTAACTCTTTACCAAACGACGAAATTTTAGACTAATTTGCACACGACAAATAAAATGTGGCTTAAATGGTGTATCATTTTTAGAATAGAAAACACTGGAAAAAGGACAAAATGTTGGTTACCAGCATTTTCTCTTTTTCCCACATTTTTTTTCAAAAGTCCAGTTTCGCAGGGTCGTTCGAACTCGTGTTTGTTAAAGGTTTATATAGCGCTATAAAAAGCTGACTGGCGTATCCGCATTCCTTATTTGGTTGTGTGTCACACCCTTTTCTACAGTAAATTGAAGTTAGCTATATCGCGTTTTAGCCCATATTAATTGTATGTATGTTCCACTTAGGTAATGTAAAAATTATAGCGACGGTTGAAGGAGTTAAGAGCTTTCCATGGGAAAATGGGAGGATAAGCTCGCCCCCTCTTTCTCTCAAGGAATCAAGTTTTGGCAGGTGTAAAATGCCCCCCCCCCCCCCCCCCCCGGGTGCATACATTTATTTACCGACCTTTTTTTCATAACATTTTTTAAAAGTCTAATCTTCATGAAATTTCTACTTTCCGACGTAACTCAAGTTCTAATCAACTAAACAATTTTGTTAAGCCAATCAGGAATTCCAGTACTTCCTAAGTCTAGCATTTGACTAAGAATGCAATCTAAAATTGGTTAATGGAAACGGACGTCGGTAGGTTATAATTGGCTTGCATCAAGCGAAAAGGGGCATTCGGACATTTGCGTAAAGTGTCGTCACGGATCAGCCTGCGCAGTCCGCGCAGGCTAATCCGAGACGGCACTTTACGACTACATTAGATTTTAATCTTCAGTAGACTTGCGCAAAACAGAAAATTACATAAAAACGGAAAGTGTCGTTTCGGATTAGCCCGCGCGAACTGCGCGGGCTGATCCGAAACGACACTTTATGCAAATGTCCGAAAGCCCTTTTTCGCGTGTTGCAGGCCAATTATAACTGAGTCATGCTCTGTGAAAAGCGGGTTTAATGCATCTGCAAATATTATCGACCCAGGTCACCCTGCGCAGTCTACGCAGGCTGACCTCTGTCGAAACCCTTTGCATTTGGTCAATCTGCTGGACCTCAAGATTCAGTCGGTTGTTAGACAGACTGGATTTAACGGATCCATAATTAGGCCTATGTGATGAATTGCTAGGTATGATGCAAAAGGAAGATGCCTCCTCTTGCCAGAGCTTGGCTTATTTGTTTCATACGTTCTTCTCTCTCTCTGTATATGCATGTATGTGTTTGTGTGTGTGAGAGAGAAATATAATATACTCGTACTATACAGTATAATAATGATAAGTTTATCCTTGCGCTTTTATACCTTGGAGGGGGGTGGAATTAAGCATAAATCATGTTTCGTTAAGTTAGCGTACTTGTCTTGAAATAGATCATATCATTCTTTTTTTTTTAACCTACTGAAATACGCTTACACAATATACCTGTTGTCTAAAAATGGGTCAAACGGTAAATATCCAGAATCTGGAAGCGTCTTGTCTTAAAAGATCTAGCGTAATGTTTAAAAATAGATCAAACCGCGATTTTTTACACATTACAGCTTTTCACCCTGGAAACGCCCATGACAACTATGGAAAAACTAAAACAGGCAACTGCTAAGTGTTTTGGTACTTACTTTCGCGTTAATTCAAGGGTTTCTTTTGTCCTCTGTAGTTCTATTATCAGCTGCGACATTTCAGTAATTTTTGCGTCAAGTTTATTGCACAAATCCTTTTTGACAGCATAGCTTACAACTTTATTCTCCTTAATCTCGACCCTTTCAAGTTGCATGGGGCTGCCAAACGGGGCAAAGCCACCGTTCGTTTGTGCGCAAGTGGACGAGACACTCTGTAACTGACCATTATCGTCCAGGTTGGCCTTAAAGTGGATTTCCATTTTGACATTCCACGTGGTCTACCTGCTCGAACAACTTTGATCCTGTCGAGTGGCAACCTGAAACACAAATCAAAGGGTAATCATCAATTCACAATATATCTTAGCCATGGTCTGGCAAATTGCATCCCCGTGATGCCTGGTACTAAGAAAGTCATAACACAAGTATTGATCAAACCCATTTTGTCCATCAACGGACTGAATCATGAGGCACACGGATCCCTTGACTTCTAGAAAATTGACCAATAGTAAAAAGTTTCGAGCCAAGTCAGCCTGCGCCGACTGCGCAGGCAGACCCGAGTCGATAATTTTTTGCAGATGCATGAAGCCCCCTTTTTACAAAGCGCAGCCCACATGCATAAGATGTCTCATACAAGAGTTTCAATCTTAACGATTGGTCATTCTCATTTTCAAGTTAAGTACGAAAAAATGCTGATAAAGAGCATTTTCTTCTTTTCACGTTTTCTAACCTTTCAAGGGCAACTTTGCCCGTAATACCCACAATTTATTTGTCGTTTGCAAATGCCTTGAGTTTGGAAAGGTCTAAAATTTTGTCGTTTGGTAGAGTAGCCCATAAGCTGCTGAGCGCGATTTACTGACCTTTTGCGGAAAGTGTAGGTATGTAAGTCTGTATGCCGATCAAAAATGATGCCAGCCTACACAAAGACAGAACCACCTCCGAAGCGTTTCTATTCTGCAATACAACAATCTGCAAATCGTTCTCGGATTGTACTCTTCATTCGCCTACGGTCATCATGAAAGTCAATACAGAAGCAATACTTATTTGTGGAGATTGTTTGTTTGTTTCTATGGTGTTTAACCCCGTTTTAAATACTATTTCAGTTATATCGCGGCGGCCAGTGCACCTAGCCATGCTTTCCGGGAGTCTCTTTTACCAGTACTCAGCATAATATTCTTTCCAGGCCGCTGGCTGCTTTCACACATAACCATCGTCGAGACAATGGTCAGCGGTGGGAAGAGAAATGAATTATTTGTGAAGAGAACTGTGGTCCAATGACCGGGTCGGCAATTGACGGCTTTCGCGCTTAGACTAACCTTACCATTCACTGCATTCATTGCTGTATTATGAGAACTGGTCAAACAACCTGTCGGTAGGCACGAAGCTTTGCAGAATGGTGTCGGTTTTTAGTCCTCCGTGACGTTTCTTGCACACCAGTTGCTAAACGGACGTCATTATAGGGGCTTACAGCTAACCTCTGTCTGCGCGCCATGATCGGAAGATAACGGTACTGATGGGGGGAAGTTTGACATTGGAAGATCCGATCGGGTTCTTTCAGCAACATAACCAGTGTAAAGAAAACAATTCTAGAGGTTTGAATTGACACTCTGTGACACTTTAACCCTTCTGCTGACCTATTGCGGACAGTGTAGATCAAGATCAGACTGCACAGAATGTGCAGTCTGATCTTGATCTACACTGTCTGATAAGGAGATATTTTCCTTCAAAAAATATTTTTTTAATGCCATTATTCGGAGTTTTACTATCAGCTTGAAAGTTTCATTTAACTTACTAAGCAGGTTAAGGGTTAAACTTTGCATCTTCTTTCATGTGAACCTGGCATACGTGCGGCATACCTACCGCTCCAGCGGCTTCCTAGCTTCTTAAATGAAGCCTGATCACGGATTCTTCCCCAAAATAACCTTAAAGCACAAATCGCCACCAAACAAGCTTAAAAAAAAATGATTTTTTTTAACTGGCTGCACCCGTTGGTACATTTTATGTTAGAAGTTATCACACTGTGCTTCAGAACTCTAGCCTAGTATTGGTGAAATCCAGGGCACACATATGTGATCTGTCGCCGTGGTATGACTGAAATAATTGTGAAAGCGGCGTAAATCACCATTCAATCAGCTAGTATGTCCCGCAATTGGGCAAAGGTAGCCACGCGATAAAGGAAGTGGTCCGATTCGGCCCTGATCGCAAAAAACTCGGACAATTCGTACCGCCATCTTAAGCCATCGTACATGTATGATCTTCCCTTGGTGTCATATTTGCTTCATTTTTTTCTTCGCATTGACCGGCGGTCAATGTTCGGCTTTACTTCGCATGATTTTGAAAGTACGTACACGTATTTTTTTCGGCGTAGCTGAATGTGCTGGCTTTTGACCTACCTTTCGGTACTGATAGTAAATGAATGAATAGAAATTTGTGATTGGTTAACAATGTAGACATGTTTATTCTAAGGGCACCTGCTTATTTGCTGGCTATCTTTTTAAAGATATTTCTTGTTCATGTTTGTTATTAAGAATGTGATTTAGAATGGTAATTGAATATAACAATACTTATCGACCATTTTAATAGCAATCTAAGACGAATTCCTAATAATTTTCTAAATTTCAGAGTAACGCTATTCTGATTGATTCGACAAAATGAGGTAAGCTCTGTGAAAAGGATTTATTTAATCTGCAAAAAGTATCGACCCAGGTCACCCTGCGCAGTCCGCGCAGGCTGACCTGGGTGAAAACCTTTTACTTTTTGTCAATTTCCTGCATGTCCAAGGACCAGAATACCCCCAGGATTCAGCTGGCTATCAGACAAAATGAATTTTGACAAAATGAATAGATCCATGATTATATGATGACTTTCTTGATACCATACATCACGGATTTTGATTAAATCCTCTTTCGCCAGAACATGGCACAAATTTTGAAGCCAATTTAGAATAAGACCAAGAATGCAGTTTACAAGGGATAGTGTATCGACAATGACATTATTATCGTCCTTAAATTACAATACACTCCTATCTTATGCATGGTTAACAAATCATACTGTTACATACTGCATTTCATTTTTATGTCGCAAAAAATTGTCTTGACAACCTTGACCTTAAGTTCCCACGCACCATTCCTTGTTTAAAGTCTAGATCGAGATCGGATTATAAAGATTGTGCAGTCTAATCTTGGGTATATATACCGCGAATAGAATGAGATCATTTGGTCAAAACATATCTGAAATAGCAATGATTACTTCAACGTGACTGTTATAAAAACCTTCAAACAGTTGCGTGTCTCAAACCTTAGGCTGCAAAGCGTCAATGGCGGACAGTGTAGATCCAAGATCAGACTGCACAGAACGTGCAGTCTGATCTTGGATCTACATTGTTCGATAAGGAGATATTTTCCCCCTAAAAAAGTAACTTCGCAATATATAGGTGTTTACAACCGGCCTGAAAGTTTTGTTCAACTCAATTAGCAAGTTAAGGATTATCTACCTTCAGTAAGAAGGCTCTGAAAATCTTTTGGAAAAAGAAGAAAATCCTAGTGACCACCATTTTCTCCTTTGCCCTGATTTTTTCTAGTCTTGCAAAGATAATATTTTATTATTTGACACATGTCGTCAGAAAAAAAAATCAAGCTCTAACATGTATCATCTTGTGACAAGTTAAAAGTAGCAATTTCATTAGCCTTTTTCTACTAAATAGATCTTAAGTGAAATGAGACTTTGCACCTGATAGTAAAAACCCAGTTTGCTATTTCAATGGTAATTTTTTTTTTTTTTTGAAGAACAGTGTAGATCACGTTCTGTGAAGTCTGATCTTGATCTACACTGTCTACAAAAGGTCAGTGAGTCGCGCTTAGCAGCCTAAGTGTTGAATTTTTATTTAACATTCAAAAAGGTAAAATCGACATTTGATGTTCTATATCACCTCATTTTTTGCCAATCCTTAACCCGTAGCTCTACCTCACGATAAAAATGTAGAATTGTCCAAATTCAAAGCATTTGCTGATGACAATTTAAATGTGGCTTCAATGATGGAATTTGTCTTTCTGATATAGGGTAGAAAATATTGTGGGAAAATGAGAAAATAATGGTAATCAGCATTTTTTTTTTTCTTTTTCCACTATTGTTTTAAAAAAGGGCTTCTTCCTCAGGGCCGTTAAAACTCGGGATTGTGTGGTAACAAGTCAAAGTATCAATTTCATTTATTCAGCATTCCAAAAGCTGACAGTGACATTCTATTTGAGGTCCTTTATTAACAAACTATCTCATTTTTGCTAATCCTTAGCCATTAACTCGTTACCTCACAATCCCGAGTTTTAATGACCCTGAACGAGAACGCTTTTGAAAATATGGTGGGAAAATGAGAAAATGCTGCCAACCAGTCCTTAAGCATTAACTCTTTACCCCACAATCCTGAGTTTTAATGACCCTGAAAGTGAATGCTCTTGAAAATATGGTGGAAAAAGAAGAAAATGCTGGCAACCAGCATTTTCTCCTTTTTCCCACGATGTTTTCCATTCTGTCGAAGACAGAAATCATCATTTAAACTACAGTCTTTTTGTCGTTTGCACATGCCTGGACCTTCATCGAGTCCAAAATTTTGTCGTTTGGTAGAGAACTGAAAAATCTATCATAAAGTTGGTTGCCTTTGCGGCCTGTGAGATCAAGACCAGATGGCACAAAACTAGCATTCTGATCTTTGATCAATATTGTCCGCTTCGCTGAGACATTCCTTGACAAGAGCAATCTTGAAATAGCAATTACTTGATTCCTATTTTGAGACCAAAAGCGCCTGCTGGGTTAATTAGGTGCTCTATCGGGTAACAGCTTGCTGGACGTACAAGAGCTTTTTGGTCCAGAGAATACATATGAGCGGTGATCTGACAAAAGGGGATTTAATGCATCTCTGTGATGCATCTCCGCGATGCATTATATCAAGCAAGACATCACATAATTGGGGATCCATTAAATCCATTTAGTGTAACAAGCAAGAGGATCATGAGGTAGAAAGGTCCATGTTTTAACAGGTTACAAATAGCAAAAAGCTTCTAAAAATTAACAAATAGAAAAAATAGCAAATTAACAAATAGCAAAAAGCGGACCACGCGAGCTGAAATGGGTCAATATTTTTTGCAGATGCATCAGACCCTCTTTTCACAGAGCATGGGTCATATCTATAAACCCTTAATGTGCCAAATAAACGAAATAAAAAACTTTGAATAAACGCTCAAAATATGTTTGCCATTTCACAAGGGTAGGAAACTTCATATTCAGAGCCAATGGCTTTGACGATAAAGTGTTGCGTTGGTCTTCTGCTTCCGAATGTATCGGCTCAAAAACAACTGTAAAACAACTAAGCTTGTCATTCTTTGTACTAATGTGTTCTTATGTCTTTGAAATTCGAAAAAAGGAGAATGTCATGAAACGCTTTGGTCTTTCAACGTGTTTTCTACACCATGGAAAGTTGTAGCATATGTACAGTGTTGTCTGAATCATTTGTGCCGTGGGTTGACCGTAGCCGAAATAATACGTGAAGGACATTATTTCAGACTGATATTGCCATTAAATTAGCAAATAAGAGAGAGTTTTGTTTTCCTAAAAGCCTGAATTACTGTCTTGAACATTTCTGTTCGCTTCTGGCAAAGAACTGATAAGAATTAACACAAAATTGACGCAAATAACAAAGGCTCCGATTATGTGAACGGCTCTGAATATGTGGACCGGCTCTGAATATGTTGCTCGGCACCGATGGATTAGGGCTTCCTTCCAAAAACCTAGCTGTCGGTTACTTATTTAAGACATACGCTTTATATCCTCCTTAATACCCTTCACTCCAAAAGCTGAAGTACAAATTTGTTTGATGAAACGTGACCGAACGTGCTGTCTAACATCACAAGAACGACGGCATCTTCAGAACGCTATTTATTTAGCCGAGTCCCGATAGGTCTGTCGGTAGCGTACAGGACTTTAGAACAGGGGGTGGCTGGTTCTATCCCGGGCTCGGCCAATTTCTTTTCGAGGACTGATAATAGTGATTGCGACAGGATTCATTCCTATCTCACCGCTGATCATTGTTTTGATGATGGTTATGTGGGAAGCAGCAAGTGGCTTGGAAAGAATATTATGCCGAGTATTGGTAAAAGAAACCCCAGGAAAACATGGAAAGATGCACTGGCTGCCGCAATATAACTGAAATAATGTTAAAAACGGCGTTAAACTCCATACAATCAATCAGTCAGAAAGCTATTTGGTCTTCAAATAATCATTCACGCTAACTGGCAAACGTACCGCTCATTGCAGAGATACTAATCTTACGAACAATGTCTGTAACAAAGAAACAAATGAACAAATGCATAGCAGAAATACAGGGACCGGGCAGGATTCGAACCCTAGAACGCCCGGACGAAAGGCCCACACCATAACCACTGAGCTAAAGAAAATTCTCCCTAACGCAGTTGTCAGGTATTGTGTTTAAATCGGGATGAAGCCATGCATGAAGGAGTGATCTCCCGTAAAATTAAATAATAAAAAAATATGGAGTCGTCATGGAAAGTTTTACTTTTTGCAAAACAAAATTTTACGCAACTACACATGCATATTACAGACGCCTAATTACCGTGGAATTAATACCGTTCTTTGACAAGTAAAAGAAGGGAAGAAAATGATACATACTACCCATGTTTGAATGGTCTACATACAAGAGCACAAGAGCATATTTGTTATACAATCTATCGTGTATTCATCAACATGATTGTTTACACTTGATATCATAACATGAAAATGAAAAAGGTAGCGTCAGTACTGTTGTGCGAAAGCCAGGAAACACATGCGTAGGTGCACTGAGCGCCTTGCTATGACTTAAGCTGTTAAGACGGCGTTAAATTCCAATACAAACAAACAGTTGAGAGGAGTCTGTCTGATGAAGAAAAATTCAATCGGTGGCCAGAATTATTTCATTTCATTCCGTATACCCATTGACTCACGTGCATTTTCCAGTCCGCAAGAAAAGTTATTAACGTTGGAGGAAAGAAACAAATGGGAGTTTCACACTAAAAAGATAACGATGTTAAAAATTTAACCTTTCATCAAACAGTTCCATGTCTTCATGACCCTGTGAGTGAAACAAGTTTTAAACCATCTACCAAAATCCGGACACTAAGGAAGAAGGCTTTTTGAGAAAATTGTGGGAAAAGGAGAAGATGCTGGAAGCCAGCATTTTCTCCTTTTCCAACAGTATTTTCTACCCTATCAAAGACAAATTCTGTCATCATAGCAAAATTTGATTTGTCGTCTGCATTTGCTTTGAATTTGGAGAAGTATACAATTTTGTTGCCGAGTACAGAGTTAAAAACATCATGGGAAACGTGTGTTACCCTTTCTGAAAGAGAACTCTTTTTATGTTTGAACCTGTTTTTTTTTTTTTAACCCTTAGGCTGGTAAGCGCGACTCACCGACCTTTTGCGGACAGTGTAGATCAAGATCAGACTGCACAGAACGTGCAGTCTGATCTTGAAACTACACCGTCCGATAAGGAGATATTATTCCCCAAAACATAACTTCGAAATAGCAAGATTTGGGTTTTTACAGTCGAATTGAAAATTTCATTTTAGTTATTTAGCAGGATAAGGGTTAACCTTCAATATGGACGATTCTAAAAAGTCGTCTGGTAAATACTGTATACATGGATATATACGCGTGTCGAGAAAAATGCGAATTATCTATTCGGGACATTTTGCGAACGGAAATGTTCGCGAATTCAAGACACTTGTTATTTGTTGGTATACCAGTAGTAAAATACGCGAACAGAAAAGTTTGCGATTTTTTCAAATTCGCGAAATCGTAAAAATTTTCACGTCGCAAAAATTTCCACTTATACAGTACTTTAGATCTAACTCTTTACTGGTCAAATTTTAGACTTGCTCAAAATGAAGAAAAATACTACCAAATTGATAAATGTGACTGAATTTATTTTAAATTGTCGTTGGAAGAATAGCAAACAATAAGGGAAGAGGAGAAAATACTTGTTATCAGCATTTTCTCCTTTTCTAAGGTTTTCTACCCTATCAAAGAGAGAAATCGTTTAAGCAGTAGGCCTATTTAATTAATTTGTCGACTGCAAATGTTTGAATTTCGTCCAGAGTTAAATACGAAAAGACAATAGATTTTATATTTTATAAAAGGTACCATTTTGCAAGTTGTTCCGTAAAAATCAATGTAAAATATACTTACAAGATCTAGATATATTAAACCACGCGATAGTGTCACACACGTTTAAGCGACTTTACAAATCTTTAATTTTACGCTTTGTAGACATGACATAAACATATACAAATTTGTGGAAAACCCTTTGACGTCACACCTCACAGTATCCAATCGAAACCGAGACATATACTGTCTTCATACATTGTAGACTATTTCATATAAACGTTTAAAACTGTACTTATCTCAACTATGTACTCCTGTTATTACCATCATTATTTCGACGATTTTACTTCAGGGTCTGAATTCACCAACCGTTCCTAAGAACAACATTAGTTTTTTTTCCCTCAAGAATTTTATAAATTTGAATGTAACACAAGTTCCGGACAAACCAAATGGTTAAGCCAAAGAGATATTGTGTGGCTTTCTAAATGTAGAATAGGACTAGGAATGTTCTTTTAAGAATGTCTGTTAAATACGGAAACAGGAGAACTTAAGTTTGGACTTTTCAACCCCTAAGCTGCCACGCGACTCACTGACCTTTTGCGGACAGTGTAGATCAAGATCAAACTGCACAGAACGTGCAGTCTGATCTTGGATCTACACTGTCCAATCAGGAGATATTTTTCTCCGAAATATAAGTTTGAGGTAGAATTATTCGGGTTTTTACTACCGGCTTAAAATTTTAATTCAACTTATTTAGCAGGATAAGGGTTAAAGCTTATGTCAATTTCAAATCCATAATTAATTGATGTTCTTAATGGTAATCAATTTCAAATCCATGATTAATTGATGTTCTTAATGATAATAAATTTCAAATCCATAATTAATTGATGCTCTTAATGGTAATCAATTTCAAATCAATAATTAATTGATGTTCTTACTGGTAATCAATTTCAAATCCATAATTAACTGATGCTCTTAATGGTAATCTGGCACCGATGTCGCTATAGCGAAATTAGCGCAATTTTTTATCGTTATCTTTACTTACTCGTGGATGGACCGTATTATTTCTTCATTTTTTTTTTCGGCGTAGCTGAATGTGCCGGCTTTTGACCCACTTTTTGGTGCTGATAACAAATGAATAAATAGAAATTTGTGATTGGTCAAAAATGTAGACATGTTTATTCTAAGGGTCCCTGCCTATCTGTTGGCAAATTTAAGCCGTCCATCTTTCTAAAGATATTACTTCTTAAATCTATATGGGCCGTGCTCTGTGAAAAGTATCGACCCAGGTCAGCCTGCGCAGTCCGCGCAGGCTGACCTGGGTCGAAACTTTTCGCTATTGGTCAATTTTCTTTATGTCCAAGGACTATTCTACCAAACGATTAAGTCGGTTTTTAAAAGAAAAGGGATATTATGAACCCATAATTATGTGATGGCTTGCTTGGTACCATGGGTCACGGAGATGCATTAAGCCCCCTTTTGTCAGAGCATGGCTCATATAGATCTTGAATTGTGAGGTTAAATTATCTTTGTGATTACCTTTGTGAATTAACTCTCTACCTAACGACAAAATTTTAAACTTGTCCAAATTAAAGCATTTGTAGTCGACAATAAATAAATGTGACTCAAAAATTGAAATTTATTTGTGGAAAGATAGAAAACATTGTGGGAATAGGACAAAATGCTGGTTACCTGCATTTTGTCCTTTTCCCGCAATGATTTCAAAACTATTCTTCTGTACGGTCGCTAAAACCCGGTATTGTGTGGTAAATGGTTTTAAGTGCCTACGTCATTTACAGTTTCTCATCACGGGAAAGTTTAGAATTTAACAAAGTATATAACCACCGGGGCACGGTTTCACAAAAAAAAAGTTAAGTCTATTATTTTACTCAACTCCGCTAACGGTCTCAGGTTCTGACTTAAGTTTGTTGTCTGGAACACATTTCACAAACATTAACATACTGTAAAAATCTTCTTACATCCTCAGTTGACACAACGTTTCAGATACAACTGAGCAAAATAAACAGACTTAACTTAGGTAACAGACTTAAGTCCACTATTTTGTTGAGTTGAGCTTGGAATGGTGGGTCAGATTAAGATTTGAGAACTTTACGTAAATCTTTTAATGGTAGTGAAATGTGTCTCACACAACGAACTCAACTTAAGCTGGTAAATAAGTCCGTTAGCGCATTTAAGTAAAATACGAGACTTAAGTTTTTTCGTGAAACCGGGCCCGGGATTTTATGCCTTGGCTTAATTGCCATGTCAAAAACTTCACCATACCAGGATGCTACTAGTATTTTTCGAAGATTTCGAACATTTGTGAAATTGTTGGCATGTCTATTGGCAAGCTAAGAACATCAATAACAATTCTTTCGCGGCACGAGAAGTTCACTCTTAGGCTGCTAAGCGCGACTCACTGACCTTTTGCGGACAGTGTAGATCAAGATCAGACTGCACGGAACGTGCAGTCTGATCTTGGATCTACTCTGTCCGACTAGGAGATATTATTCCCCAAACCATAACTTTGAAATAGCAGTATTTGGGTTTTTACCATCGAATTGAAACTTTCATTTTAGCTGAGCGGGATGAGGTTTAATACTAGAACTTGAACCCTATTATTCCCTTTCACAACTATAACATTCTGCATAAAAAAACAATATTGAAATGATCCATGCTTTGTGAAAAAATGGTTAAATGCATCTGCAAAACAAGTATCGATCCAGATCAGCCTGCATTCTGCATAAAATTAATATCGAAATCAGCTATGCTCTGTAAAAAAGGGGATTGAACTCTCATCCTACCATATGAATTAAATAAAACTTTCAAGCCGATAGTAAAAAGTCCAAATAATGCTAGTTCAAACTTATTTTTTGGGGGAAAAGTATCTCCTTATCGGACAGTGTAGATCCAAGATCAGACTGCACGTTCTGTGCAGTCTGATCTTGATCTACACTGTCCGCAAAAGGTCAGTGAGGTGCTCTTAGCAGCCTAAGGATTAATGCATCTGCAAAAAAGTGTCGACCCAGGTCAGCCCTCCAACAGATATTTCGCCCGTATGTTATTCGTACCATTTTTTTTTTTTTTGAGCATACCCTTACTTCAATGTGGTCTGGTGATATAAGATAGTGTAGATAAATACAGTCTGATCTTGTCCTGCACAATTACAAAAAGTTATGAGCTGCTCACAATATTCTTTGAGATAAAGACTTCGAGCTGTCTTTCGAGCAAGTAAATACCAAGGTTTTACTTCAATTATTACGCTGGTGGTTCATTAGTTTGGCATCCTATACGATTTTTCGACCTGAATCTATCACAAAAACAAAACAAAATCGACCCTTTGTGGGAGGAATACACCCAACGGAAAAAAATCAGTCCAGAAATAAGACCCAAATAATGAGTCATTCTCTGGCAAAAAGGGTTTTTTCCGTGATGCATGATGCCAGGCAACTCATCACATAAATATGGATCCAAACGATTAAATGAGACACGCTCTGGCAAAAGGAGGCTTAATGCATTTCCGTAATGCATTGTACCAAGCAAGACATCACATAATTCGGGATCCATACTATCCATAATATCCACTTTGTCTAACACCCGACTGAGATATGACGTAGACTGGTCCTTTGGCATGCAGAAAATTGACCGATAGCAAAAAGATTCAGCTCAGGTCAGCCTTGCAGATGCACTGAGCTCCCTTTTCACAGAGCACGGCTCATTTATTTCTAACAACCAGCTGAATCCTGGGGTAGAATGGTCCTTGGACATGCAGAAAATCTACCAATAGCTAACAGTTTTGACCCAGGTTAGCCTGTGCTGACTTCATAACGGAGATGCAGTTAATCTCATTTTGCCAGAACATACAGTAGATTTTTCTTAAACTGCATGCGGACAGAATATGCACCTTTTCCGTGCGCTTGTTGAGTTAGTCCTATAGCTTCTATTTTTTTTTTTATGTTAATTTCGTATGAGGAGCGTAAAAAGTCGTAGATCTATAACAGTTAACCTACATCGAAGGGAGATAACAACTGCTATACTAGCATAAATTAAGTAAAAGATATTTTCCCCCTACTCTATGGCTTGGACGGAGTCGTCGATGTGATTTTGTGAATTGCAAATCAAAACCAGTTCTTGGAAAGTGGCAGGTGTCATCCTAACTATATTCCATCTGCTCGTTTAGTCAAGCTTCACGGATTTAATGTTTTTTTCATTTTCAATTTTTGACATTACAGCCGTCGAAAAAATGCCGAGTTTCTATATTTGGCACAAAAAAAAGTGCATAAATAGAATTTTGCGTCAATGTATACACAATACTATTCATGAGAGAAAGCATCAAGTAATGATTTATTTTCTGTATTTTATAAAAAGAAGTGTATTTAAAACTCGTTAGAATGATACACTTGGTTGCCGGAAAGATTCTGTCGGTAAGTGAACCCGCCGTCGTATAATGAGAATTCAGACAGGCAATTAAGACGCATTACTATGTACATATCATGTATTTCATGGAACAATGCGTTGTTTCAAAATAAGAGAAAAACGTTCCTTTGTCACACGTTTTCAAAACGACCAAAGTATCTATATTTTGAGAAAGTTAATAGATTTCTTTTGTTGAATAATTGCCTGTAGCAGAATTGTTCTTTTGTGGACAGTGTAAATCAAGATCAGACCACCCTGTCCATTATTTTGTGAAATATTCTGGCAACACGGCCTGTAAATTATAATGCTCTAGAGTAGTTTCTTGTTGAAACAGAACATTTCTTTGAATAAGTTTCTAAAGGGCCAGATATCCATCCACTCGTGAGTCGTTCTGTAATTTGACCCAGACTCGAACCCTTATCCTGTTGAATAACTAAAATGAAATTTTTAATTCAGAAGTAGAAATCCAAATATTGCCATTTCAAAGTTATGTTTTCGGGAATAATTTCTCATCATCGGACAGTGTAGATCTAAGATCAGACTGCACATTCTGTGCAGTCTGATCTTGATCTACACTGTCCGCAAATAGGGCAGTGAGTCGCGCTTAGCAGCGTAAGGGTTAAACGAAAACTTGACCGGATGGACTTCGTTAACAATGTCTTTATCTGACGTCCTATCATCATAATATTTTGGAAGTAACCACAGTTATTTACCCTCAAGAAAGTAGACACACCAGTGATAAAATAAAACACATGTGCCATACTCTGTGAAAAAAAGGGTTAATGCGTCTCTGTAATGCATCCCACCTCGCAAGTCATCGCATAATCATGAATCCATAAAATCCGTTTTGTCTCAAAACCGGTAGAATCATAGTCCTTTGACATGCAGAAAATTGACCAATAGCAAAAAGTTCTGTCCCGGGTCAGCCTGTGCGGACTGCACAGGCTGATCTGAGTCGATACTTTTTGCAGGTGCATTGAGCCCCCTTCTCACAGAGCATAGCTCATATAGTACTTGATTTATTCATGATGAGGATAGAAAACACAGTGGGAAAAGGACAAAAATTCAAGATCAGGTATTTCGATGTGTGAGACCAGACAGGCGAGTATTACGATGTCATACAGTACCGGTACGCTCTCTACGTACAGCACGCCTGTGACGTACAGCCTTGATCAATGTAGATACGTGTATATAAACAATACCATAGTTATATGTGGTTATTAATTCGTTGATTCGCCAAATTTTCTATTTGAAAAATCTTTCGTACATATATGAACGTCTATATCCGTTATCTAGATTCAATATTGATTAATTGTATGGTGTTTAACGTCGTTTTGAACATTATTTAAGAGTATCCATGCTTTCCTAGAGTTTCCTTTTTCAGTACTCAGCACAATATACTTTCCAAGCCTCCGGCTGCTATCCCACATAACCATCGTCGAAACAATGGTCAGCGGTGGGAGAGGAATGAATCCTGTCACAATGACTATCATCAATCCTCGGAAAGAATTTTGCCGAGCCGTGGATCGAACCAGCGACCCCCTGTTCTCAAGTCCTGTACGCTCCCGACTGAGCTACCGGGGCTCGGCCCAAATCATTAACATCAACGCATACTTCGGTGGTATTTCGGTATTTCGATGATTCGTCGGACCAAGATTAATTGATCCAAGGTAAGCGAACCCTGCGCAGGCCAGAAAATTCATCGAAGAGAGCGTTATCTGCCTGCTCAATAAGTTATTTTTCAAGCCTTCATTAAAATTTAGCGCGAAAAATCATCATCTGCTAATGCATGTACATGTATTGACATCATCATGACGCTATCACAATAGATTTTGAACGTAAGAGTTTACTTACAAGTATATTAAAATCGCACATCTTTGAATGTCATCCGTTAAAATTTCTCCTGAAGTTTGTGAAAATGAAGATGTTACTGGAAGTAAAACTGCAGAATGGCGATCCAGCTCTGTTTGCAGACGCATCTTGCTTGTGGGACATTTCTTCGTAAGGTTGAAAGTGACCGCACCTGTCTGTCCCGTATTATTATCACGGACGAGGAATGGGACAACCGCTTTCAGCCAGAAGATAAATGGATGCCGATGGTATTGAAAAATAATTAACTCATACCTTCCACTCACCAAAGAAGGCATAATCGCAAGCGAATCACACACAAAGGTGACACTTTGAAGAATATTCATAAAAAGTTTCTATACAATACAAGAACGAATACTGGCACGACGTCGCCAAAGTGCGCCACGTAAACGTACCCTGTAGTTTTGAATTGAGTATAGAAATGTTGCAATTACACGTACTTAACATTAATTCTGTGTTTACAAGCAGAAAATGTGTGAGCCATACTCTGAGAAAAGGAGGTTATGAGAGTTGAGAGAGAGAGAAACAGAGAGAGAGAGAGAGAGAGAGTGAGAGAGAGGGGTAGGTTTGAAATTGTTAAAACTAATTTTTGAAATTTTGAAATATGACCAAACCATGTCATAAGTACTAATGAGTACCAAAATGATAAGATGTAAAACACAACTGCCAAACTTTCTCAGGCAAATTGTTATTAAATCAGATTTCAAAGATACTGTTTCAAAAGCTTATGTGAAGAATGCGATGAGCCACGTTGTGGACTCTGTTAACGCTATAAACACATTATATAATTGAAGGAGATATATTTACAATAATAGGTAAAACACTTACAATCAAAGAAAATATGGATTGCAAAATTTTAAATCATTTGTATCTCTTAATTTGTAATGGCTCTCGAGAATTCAACATTGACTTAACGGCTAGACAAGCTAAGAAACAGAATAACAACACATAATCAATGTTCAGATAAGGGACCCTTCTTGTTTAGACATCCAAGGTTTTCATTCTTTTCTGTTTTAAGTACAAATCAAATGATGTTTAGCCTAGATTAATAGAGCAAAATTATTTCTCAAAAATCTTGTATCCAAAATTAAACTTTATTAAAACGTTTACGCCAAAGTACTGTGATGTAACATTTGATGTAAAATAAGGTTGCCCTGGTGAGCTTTTTAAAGCGACACCGGTTTGCACGTTAAAAGACAAATTGTAGTATTACATTTCTCTTTTATTTTGTATTTTCAAGTACTAATATACTTCTATTTTTCAACGAATACAGCCGAGCAAACCATAGTGGGGGGAAATTTCGGGCGAAATGTAGAAATGGCGAATTATTTTAGGGTGAATCTTAGGACTTCGAAAGGGAGGTTACTGTAATAAACTGACTCACAAGGTTCATGTTGTTGTCACGCGAGTTAGAATTTTGTCAACAAAAGTCAGCTTGCAGACCACTTATTTTCACGAAAAAAGATGGCGGAAGAGATAAAAGAGGACGAAAACGAATGGGAGGACGTACCAGAAACATTTTATGATGATGCCAAAACATACTGGACAGGAATTCCACCTACCGTCGATGGAATGTTGGGAGGGTTTGAGAGAATTTCTCCAACAGACATCAATGGATCAAAGGCATTCCTCCGACCTTTTCTTAAGGTTTTTTTTGTTTTTGTACTTTCATCTAGTTCCTATTTGTCCATAAAACACTGTATAGTAATATTTAGGTGGAAAAGTTGCGATCGGAACGGGGCTCGAACCTGGGACACAATGTGTTGGAAGTGGTTGCAAGTTCTAAAATTGGAAGGGTTTGCAGACAGCAATTCAAAGATGATTCAAATGATTGGATTTGTGCTTAAAAGGGTAGAAAATAGCATAGGATTAGAGACAGTGCTGGTAACCAGCATTTACTCCTTTTCTTCAAAAATTTTCTTTTTCAGGGTTGTTAAAACACAGTCATGTTTGGTATGGAACCTGGTCAGCCTGTGCAGTCTGTGCATGCTGACATGTGTCAGAACTTTTTGCTACTGGTCGATTTTCTGCATGTCAAAGGACAATTCTACCTCATGATTTAGACAGTTGTTAGAAGAAATGGATTTTTCTAATTCATATTTCAGTGATGATTTGCTTGGCACAATACATCACAGAGATGCATTAAACCCCCTTTTGCCAGAACATGGTTCTTATATACAACCTAATCTTAGATCTGCAATGTATGTAATTCATTGATAGCTCAGACCAAAGCAGGATTGAGTGTGATATTTTGGTCTTTCCTACAGATGTTTGATTTTCTCACTTTCATTCTATTTTTTTCACTTTTAAAATTTGTACTTTACAGGTTGGAGGTGGTTATACAGAGAATAAGAGAGCATTAGACTGTGGTGCAGGAATTGGTCGTATTACAAAGAGGCTGCTTCTTCCAATGTTTGAAACAGTGGATATGGTAGAACTTAATCAAAACTTCTTAGATGCAGCTCCAAAATTTATAGGGGAAGATTCGTCCAAAGTTGAAAGGTTTATTTGTTCTGGTCTTCAAGACTTTGAGCCTGAGGAAAGAAGGTACAACATCATTTGGTGCCAGTGGGTTCTTGGACATCTGACTGATGATCATCTAGTAGAGTTTTTCAAACGTTGTCAGAAAGGACTGACTAGAGATGGGATTCTTGTTATCAAAGAAAATGTGACGTGTGTCAGTGAAAGAGAATTTGACGAGCTAGATAGTAGTTATACACGCTCTAAGGATACCTATGTAGATCTTATACTCAAATCTGGGTTGACTATACTGAGAGAACAGAAACAAAGAGGATTTCCTAAAGGATTGTATAGCGTGTTTATGTTTGCCTTGAAATAGTTATTTCTGGTTTTCTGTTGATGTCATGGTGATATGTTTGGCTTAACCCTTCACCACACAATCCCAAGTTTTCATGACCCTGGGAAAGAAGCCTTTTGAAAACATTGTGGGAAAAGGAGAAAATGCCAGTAACCAGCATTTTCTCCTTTTCCCAAAATGTTTTCTACCCTATCAAAGGCAGAAATCATTATTTTAGCAACCTTTTATTTGTCATCTGCAAGTGCTTTCAAACTGGATGAGTCCAGAATTTTGTCGTGTGGTAAAGGCTTAACTCTTTCACTACTGAATAAATATACTGCATTATCTCGAAGGCTACAAATATAGTTTCGCTTGCAAGATCAAGAGACAGTTTGTTCCTAATCTAGAATAAAGCAGTGGACAGTGTAGATAAGAGATCAGACTGCACATTCTGTGCAGTCTGATCTTGATCTACACTGTTCACTAAAGCTTCTGGTGTCGTCTTTGGTATGGAAAGAGGTAACCCTTGTCCTGCGAAATAAGTGAAATGTAACTTTCAAGTCCATAGTAAAACACAATTTTGATTTTTTTTGGGGGGGGGGATAATCTTCTTATTAGACAGTGTAGATCGAAGATCAGAGTGTTGCTTGAAACATTACTAGCAATTGCTTGTTTTCCTCCACAATGTTTTTCATGCACTTGAGAGCCCTGGTAGCACAGTCGGTAGCATGCAGGACTCAAGAACAGGGGGGCGCTGGTTCAATCTCCGGCTCAGCCATTTCTTTCTGAGGATTGATGATAGTCATTGCGACAGGATTCATTCCTCTGGAACTGCTGATCATTGTTTCAATGATGGTTATGTGGGAAAGCAGCCAGTAGCTTGAAAAGGATATTCTGCAGAGTACTGGTAAAAGAAACTCCAAGAAAGCATGAATAGGTGCCCTGGCTGCGATATAACTGAAATAATGTTGAAAACAACATTAAACACTATACAATCAATCAATCATTCATGCACTTTAAAATAGGGATGAGGGTTTTTCAGAGAGCTTTAAGACTAGTTTCAGAATGGTGTAAAAAAATGAAATCTTCATAGTCCGTTTTATCCATTGTTTTAAAATTTCATTGAACTTGGAGCAGCCCTTTAGCCTTTTACCACACAAACCCTGGTTTTAACGACCCTGACAAGGAAAGTTTTTTTTAAAACATTGTGGAAATAGGAGATCATACTGGTAACAAGCATTTTCTGCTTTTCCAACAATGTTTTCTACCCTTTCAAAGAAAAATTCCCTAATTTAAGCGTTTAGTTTGTTGCCTGCAAATGCTTTGATTTGGACCAGTCTAAAATTTTGTCATTTGGTAAAGAGGTAATGCCTAATATCAACAAAGCATATATTTGTAACTCACTACAGAGCTGTTTAACAATGCCAAGGTAATCTAATGTGACATCAAATTGAAGTTGTCCATTTCTCTCTTCCATCAAAAAGGAGATGAGGGACCCAGTTAGGGCTAAAATAACACATTTTTAAAAACCCTTTCTCAAACATTTCTGAGTTTTAACGTCCCTACAGCAGAATATTTTTAAGACATTCAGGGAAAAGGAGAAAATCTTTGTAGTGAACGTTGTCTCCTTTTCCAACAGTAATCTTTTACATTTTAAAGCCAGGTCCCATCATTTAAATTAAGCCATGTTGAATTTGTCATCTACAAATACTTTCATAATGAACCAGTCTAAAATTTTTTTGGTGACTTTTTTTTTTTTCTCACCAGTAAGTCACAGGTGTCAATAATTGCACACTTTTTGTCTCCTGTCTTTCTTAAGCAAGTCCTTCACACTCGCAATGTCTCCAATTTACTGATCCTGGTCTTCCAACTCCATGTTTGTGAATGTTTTCTTTGGTGTCAAATCTTTGGTGTTACAGAACCACAAGTACCTTTGAAAATGTGGGCTTAGTTGTATTGTGTGAAAGTAAGCTGCCTCTTTACCAGACAACAAGATTTAAGACTTGTCCAAATTCAAAATACCCGCAGACAACATATAACATGTGGCTCATATGATGGGAGTTGTTTCATAAAGGCCAGAAAACATTGTTGGAAAAGGAGAAAATGCTGTTTATCAGCATTTTCTCCTTTTCCCATAATGTTTTCGAAAGCCTTCTTCCTCAAGGTCGTTAAAACTCGGGATTTTGTGGTCAAGGGCTGTATGTCTCATTAGGAGTAATTTTTATGTTTGCATTATGTTTTATAAATGCTTGGTGTTCAGTTTTTTACATCAGTGTTGGTGTTTTGTCGCCATTTACAAATGCCTTCTTTTTTCTGTTTGAGTTTGCACAGCCTTTGTTTTGTGCTCTGAGTGAGAGTCTTGCTATAAGTTTGAGAAGAACTTCATTTGACTTCACACAATGTCTTCACATTTTTTGGTGCCATGTATGGTTTGGACAGGTTTCAGAAAAATGAAAAAAAAATCAGAAAATGTCATATTTCATAGTGCTCCGTGACATCCAGCCTTCCTTGCCTTGGTGTTGTTGCTATGGTAATAATACAGGTCTGATGAAATTTATTATCTTCACAAAAACTCAGGAGACGTGTTGCTTCATGTTGATATGAATATCATTAACATGCAAATTTAAGTTCACATCATTTAATCACAGTTTCAATGCAACCCTTGTATTATCCTTAAGTTTTCTTCAAACATTGCTTCATTGTTTTACTGTAAATGCTGGTTACAAGCATTTTCTCCTTTTATCACAATCTTTTCAAAAGTACTTTTTCCTTTGGGTCATTAAACTTGAGATTGTGTGGTGAAGGGTAAAAACTTAGTCTGTTTAGTAGCAGTAACATGATAATTATGCATGTCCCAAAGATTTATATGCTTCATATGGATTTCTTTTCTCTTTGCAAAATTTTTTATGACACAATTCACATTTTTAGCTCGGCTGTTTTAGAAGAAAACATCTAATTATTGTCGTTGCCCTGGCGTCTGCATTATCTTTGTCTGTGTCGTCGTGCAAAAACTTTGACAATTTTCAAACACTTTAACATTTGATAATATCTGTCATTACTAAAGATATTTACTTCAAACTTGGACATCTTGTTTACTTTCAAAAGGGGGGACACACAACAAGGGCAGGTAACCATCAAAGTATTTTTGACACAGTTGTTTACTATCAAAAGGGGAAAACATAGAACAAGGGAAGGTAACCATCGGAGTATTTTTCACTCAGTTATGGTGCTCTTTCATCTTGAAAATCAAGCAACTACAGCCGAGCTTTGGCATCCTCATGCGGCGCTCTTGTTATATTTTTTTAACAAGATTGCTTCATTTGAGAATGGTAAACAGCAATTTTTTTTTCTTTTTGTTTTTATTTTCATTCATCTAGAAATAACTATTTTAAAAAATAAAGATTTGGTTATGAATTTATTTTTGAAATTGATGCTTTTTTTCCGTATTGTCTGTGCATCAACTGACCTTTACTTACAACAATAATTATTATACTGCAAAGAAATTTCTCGCGATCTGATTGGATAATATGCTCCGAATGTATAGTCATATACACGAGCAAAATCCACGTAAACGCGGTTTCCCTTTCGGGAGCCACGTATAAATGACTACACTGTAAACACAACATCCACAATGGTGGCGTCGATCTATTCGAGACGCCCACAAGACAATAATACTGAGTAGCCTTTACTATATTATTACTAGTTTCCGTTGATGGTTGTCATTAAAGCGGAAAGAATGGGTTATTTTTGAAAATAAATTCATGTAGATACATATATTGGCGTTTACTATATACCTGAAAATTTTTCGGCTCAAATACATGCGTGGCACGCGGATAAAATATCCCACACAACAGAAAAAAAAAAAATCCGTATCTACACACTGTAAAAGTATGGTTCCAAATACATTATCTCCCTGCTAGATGGCATTCTACAAATACAGATCTATCTAATATGAGCATTCTGGGTACAGAACCGGACTACTATTCAAAATAACAATCGTTACTTTGAATTTCAAAATGAAATAAACGTTTACACAATAACACGCTACCTGGTGCCAAATAAAATTGTTTTGTTTTAAAAAGTATGTGTTTTTTACCATGTACCCGGACTTAATGGACACCCTGTAGATAAAGTAGTATCGGATAAGGAAGATCTAGAAAATATGGTTGAATATCCATTGATAGGTACACTGGCTGCCGCGGTATAACAACTAATATTGAAATCGGCATTAACACCATAAACACAAACATTTGAGCCATGCTCTGTGAAAAAAGGGCTTAATGCATCTGCGATAAGTATCGACCCAGGTCAGCCTGCTGACCTGGGCTGAAACTTTTCGCTAATGGTCAATTTTTGTATGTCCAAGGACCGGTCTACCTCGTAATTCAGTCGGTTATTTAAAAAAGTGGCTGTTATGAATCCATAATTATGTGATGACTTGCTTGGTATCATGTATCACGAACATGCATTAAGACCTTTTTACCAGAGCATGGCTCATTTGAATTGTCCGATTTTTTATGATTAAACATCTTTCAAAAGGCTGAAAGTAAAACATCGTTGTAATTCAAAGAAATCAAACAGAAAGTACATCAAACGCAGTGTACACAACGTAAAATGTAATACACGCGAGTCAAGCTCTTTGAAAACATCGTAAGTATCTCCTTTTTGGACAGTGTAGATCCAAGATCAGACTGCACATCCTGTGCAGTCTGATCTTGATCTACACTGTCCACAAAAGGTCCTTGAGTCTCGCTCAGCAGCCTGAGGATTAATGCATTACAAAGATGATTAATCCCCCTATTCTCAGAGCCCTGCTTTCATGTTTTGCATTTCCCGAAAATTGAGTGCCCTTCTTTTTACCACCTTGACTTTTTATTTTATTTGTCCAGTCTTAAAGAGACATCTTTACAGCCAGAGAGTAAACAAACGCTGTTAAAACTTGACAGTGTTATAGTCTAGTGAGCTGTGTAAACGTAGATAATCAATATAAGGTGTATCGGGTAAAGAAACTAGGGATTTGTCTTCGATTTAAACCGGAAACTGTGGTTTTTATGTCTATGGCTAGCCGCAATAGAATGAAATGCATTTTCTATCTGCTGTAATCTGTGCAACCTTGCAACCATCAGGGGCAATATTTGGCATGAAGATACAAGAGTGATTAAAGTTTCATAAAATAAAGGGGAAAAAAAAACGGTTAAAAAACTGGATGAAAACGAGTGAAGATGTATGTTTAACGACCCTGATAAAGTAGGCTGTTTGAAACATTTTGGACGAGGAGAAAATGTAGATAACCATTTTCTCTTTGTCCAGCAATATTTTTTTTTACACTTTCATAAACGGTTCCGATAATTCGAGCCATAATAACTTTGTCGTCAACAAGCTGCTTTCAATTTGGGCATGTCTTAACCCCTAGGCTGCTAAGCGCGATTCACTGACATTTTGCGAACAGTTTAGATCCAGATCAGACTGCACAGAACGTGCAGTCTGATCTTGGATCTAAACTGTCCGATAGGGAGATATCTTTCCTCCAAAAATACCTTTGAAAAAGCAAACTTTGGTTTTGACTCTCGGCTTGAAAGCTTCATTTAAAGTTGTTTAGCAGGATAAGGGTTAAATTTTGTCGTCTGGTAAAGGATAGAAATCCACAAGAGAAATTTTTGTAAAACGAGTGTCCGTAATTCCGCTCTACTTTTTTTCCGTACTGATCTTGATGTATACTGATACCACATGGAGGATAACCAACTGGTGGTGTGTGATATTAAAAATCTTTCACTAGAATGAGGTGTGATGCGGTTGAAAAACGAGTCCGAAGGACGAGTTTTGCAACTGCATCAAACCCCATTCGAGTGATAGATTTTTAACATCACACACAATCAGTTGATTATCCATTTTATTTATATTCCTAATTCACCCTTTTTTTTTATTCTAATAATTATCAAGAATTGTACGATATAAGCAATATAGGAAAAAAGTAGTTCCGGCAAACATTCTAAAACTATATCGTCACTAGTGATGATACCATACTTATCATCACTAGTGATGTTATTCACTTCGAAATCCCAGTAATTCACTGATAAGAATATAATAAAAGTACATAATCAACTCTACAAACGACAAAATTTTAGAGATGTCCAAACTGAAAGCATTTGCAGATGACAAGATAAGTGCAACTCAGATATTACAATTTGTTTTTTAAAGAATAGAAAAAACATTGTGAGAAAAGGAGAAAATACAGGTTGCCACCATTTTCTCCTTTTCGGATAAATTATTCTGAAAGTCTTCTCCTTTAGGGTCGTTAAAAGTCGGGATTGTGTGGTAAAAGGGCACAGGGCGTTCCTAGCATTAATACCTGCAGGGGTGATCCAGAAATATATGGACTTTTGTTCTAGAATTGACATCTCTTGTTCGATTTAGATGGAATTTCCCAAATCAAACTTCTATTAATTGGTAACAGATTTAAAAAACTACATTTTCAAAATTTAAAGCCACAAAAAAATGTTGCCGTTGCAACACTATAAATGCGTTCGCGGGGCACGCCAAAAGTATAGTGGCATATTTTTGCCACGAGATAGCTATCATGATAATTTTAGAAAACTATCGTATGGTGGCATATTTCTGCCGCGAGATACGACCTAGCTATTGCGATAATTTAAGAGAACTATCGTGATAAAGCAAAGTTTCCTGGAAATATTACCTACATGATAAAATTTTTCACGATAAAAATATCGCGATAATTCTGTTATCATGATTTTTCTTTTTGCTTTCGTGCCCATAACCAACATTCACGATATTTATAATTAGATACGGTTTCGGAACATCTTCGTCTACAACGTTATGAATTCTCCCTTTCCTTGAATGGTTTTGAAGTTGTTCGTAGGAGGCATTTCGAGTCGTCTTTGTGATTTTACAGACTTCTGTTCATTTCGAGTCTTGCCAATTAAGCTAATGATTAATGATTCTAATTTTTACTTTCTGCAATTTTGTGAAGTCAAAAACTACCGAGTTCATCCAAATGATAAATTTTCTATTTATAGATATCGAGAAACGGATTGAACTATCACGATAATTTTATCTCGAATGTCAGCTTCGTGCACGATTGAGAAATTTTGCGTTATAATATTAAGTTTATCGTGATATTTTCCCAAAAAACTTTGCACTATCTCGATAAAATTTCCAGCAAACTTTAATTTTTCGTGATAGTTTTCTGAAATTATCATGATAGCTATCTCTTATCGCGAGGCAGAAGTATGCCACCATACTATCGCAATAAATTAAAGTTTCCCGAAAATTTTATCGAGATAGTAAAAATTTTCCTGAAAAAAAAAATCACGATAAACTTTTTATTTTAGCGCAAAATTTCTCAATCGTGCACGAAGCTGACATTCGAGATAAAATTATCGTGATAATTCTATCTATTTCTCGATATCTATAAATAGAAAGTTTATCATTTGGATGAACTCGTTGTTTTTTGTCTTAACAAGATTGCAGTTAGTAAAAATTCGAATAATTAACAATTGTAGCTTAATTGGTTAATTTTGACAACACTGGAAATGAACAGAAGTCTGTAAAATCACAAAGACGAAATGCCTCCTACGAACACCTTTAATACCATTCAAGGAAAAGGAGAATTCATAAGGCTGTAGACGAAGATGTTCCGAAACCGTATCTAATTATAGATAACGTGAATGTCAATTATGGGCAGGAAAGCAAAAAACAAATCATAATAACTGTTAGAATTATTACGATATTTTTACCCTGAAAATTTTTATCTTGATAATATTTCCAGGAAACTTTGTTTTATCACGATAGTTCTCTTAAATTATCGTAATCGTTATCTTGTATCTCGCGGCAGAAATATGCCACCATACAAAAGTCAGAATCAACTTTTAAGAAACTAGTGCGTATAACTTCAATTTTAGTTTACTAAATTTTGCGAGAAGACGTCGAGAAGCAAATAACGTAGTATCACTGAAACTTAAAGCCAAGTTATCTTCTAGGCCTAAAATCAGACGATATAGATCCAAGATCAGACTGCACGTTTTGTGCAGTCTGATCTTGATCTTTGCCGTCCGCAAAAGCCCTTGTTTTAGCCTATCGCGGTGAAAGGGTTACGGAATTCTATTCGCAAACGTTACTGGAATTTGATACGTCTCTTTCTTTCCTATTGATTTTTTGTTCCATCTAATAGCCTTTATTCTGCTCAATAACCAAAATGAAATTTTCAATTCGATAGTAAAAATCCAGAATGTTATTATTTCAAAATTATGTTTTGGGGAATAATATCTCCTTATGGGACAGTGTAGATCCATGATCAGACTGCACGTTCTGTGCAGTCTGATCTTGACCTACACTGTCCGAAAAAGGTCGGTGAGTCGCGTTTAGCAACCTAAGAGTTAGGAGAAGGTCAGATGTGTCTCAGAGGCATCCGTGTTGGAATCTGTAGCTTGGATATCTCGCTTGGCTGGTCAGTTGAGTCAACGGACATGATGTCCACTTCGTTAGGCCTACCCGGGTATGGTATTGGTGACCGTCAGGAAAATCATAAATAAGTGGACAGTCACTGTGGTTTGAACGAAATACTGTTGAAAGCAACGTAAATACCATGCAAACAAACTGATGATTTTTGTTTTCTCCTTATATGTTAAGCAGCTTTATTGTCTACTTTCCGTTTCGAATTCCATTGGTCATTAAGAGATCAGGTAAATATTTGGCGAAATGCCAAAATCTGTTTCGTGCCCTTAATTGCAGTGCAATGTGTGCTATTTGTTCGAAAAATTACAGATTTATCGTGGTAAATGAATGTTATTTAGAATATAATCTAGAATCTATGCAGGACGATTTTGATTTTAAAGCTAAACCTTTTGTCTAAAGGATACATCGTTTGCTAAAGGTCGAGAGAAAAAACAAGCTATAAATAGATCCATGCAACAGTATGTTAAATTACAATTACATATCGTTGATCTTTCTTCCGTCATGGAAATTTCGGATAAACCCTTTGATATTCATATACATACATGTAAATATGTTATTTGTAAAAGGAAATTACGAAATCGAAGAAAACAAAAGCGTGTCTCCCACAAAACAGTTCCAGATACTTCATCTCTGGATGAACAAAAACACTCTAAATCGCATTTGAGAAGGAGCAGAAAACGGTCAGATCATTCACAGTTTCGATTTCTCGAACATGAGTTTGAAGCTGGAAGTATTGCGTCAGAGTTCGATCTTTTTCCAGACATACTACCGTCGACGAGCTTCGACTCATGGCGACCTACCTTTGGAGACCAAGAAATGGAAAACGGCGAGGATATACATGTGGAATGCGAAAAGATAACACAACAAGATACCGATGGTGATTGTATTTTGTTTATTTCAATCATATGTGGTAGGAGAGACCTAACGATTGCCTTGGTCAACCTACTGAGTTCTGTTCGGTATCTTCAAGTAACTAATAAGCTTTTTCAGACCGCATTACACCTGGCAACCATTATGGGGGATCACGTGATAGTAAGGCGGTTGCTGGTCGGTGGTATTGAAGTGGAACGAAAAGACAGACACGGAGATACCGCTTTGCATATCGCGTGCGACAGAGGCTTTCTAAAGATTGCAAAGGAACTTTTGAAACCCATCAGTCATTCTGAAAGTGTTGTAAATAAGTATAAAGCACCCTTTCGACGCATACCACAAAATCTTGAACTTCGAAACAATGACGGCCTAACATGTTTACATGTGGCCGCAAAGAGAAAGGATCTAGCAATCATAGAACTGCTCTTGTCAAAAAATGCCGATGTGAATGCAAAACGCATGAAAGACGGCAAAACGATTTTGCATCACTTTTGTGAGATTGGGGAGCATGAATTAGTTCGATGGCTTTTAAAACGTGAAAGTGTGGATTTTAATGCTCGAACCTATAGCGGTACGACCGCAGCTGATATCGCTAGAGGCAGAGGTCATAGTTTTATCGTAAGCCTTTTACTTTACGCCGGCGCGAACCATATCTCACAGTCTCTTGATTCAACAGACGAAGTAAGTGATAGTGATTCAGACTAAAATTCTTTTCTATAAAGTTGTCGAACACCGTAATTCTCCATTAGTGCTTACAAAGCATACAAACTACGATATTTAGTCAGTTCCCAGTTACAGACTTGGTTTCTTGGTTGATTTTTGTTCGTTTGACCGGTGCTGAAATCTAAACAGTCCTGGATTTTAACGACCCTGAAACAAGAGGCAATCGAAAACATTGTAGAAAGAGGGAAAATGCTGGTTATCAACAGAATTTCTCCTTTGCCAACAATGAATGTTTTCAAGATTTCATGGACAAAATCAATAACTTGAGCCACACATCATTTGTCGTCTGCAAGAAATTTCAATTATTTTCAAGACCAATGTTTTGTGATCGTGTTATGGAGTGGGGTAAACACCTTTTACGAGTATTTCAGGTGTATTGCAGCCAGCACACCTGTCTATGCGTATCTGTCGTTTCCTTCACTAGCACCTCGTACAACATAAACTACAATATTTCCAAGCAACTGGTACCTTTCCAACATAAATAAACATCTTCGAAACAATATAAGGCGATGGGAGATGAATTAATTCTGTCACAGTGACTATCATCATACCCAAGCACAGTTTTGCCCACCTGGTATTCGAACACTTGACCCAGGATATCTAGTCCTGTACGTTACGGACTGAGCTATCGGACTCGCCTGTTGATTTCACAACTAATGTCAAGCAGCGAGAGCTACCAAGACATCCGAGCTATAGCTTGACTTTCGATGTAGAATTAGTAGTTTTATTATCGTGCGCATGGAGAAGAATTTATAATGTCGTTCATTTTTTGCTTTAAATACATACATTATAAATGGAGGATAAAAATAACGTGTAGCAGTATGTCACAAGATAAAAAAATTTCCTTCTAGGAAATCCAAGCACTTCACTTCAAGATCTTGGCAAGATAAACAGTCGTCTTATGCTACAACTATTAACCGAACGACAGAATGTTAGACTTGTCCAAATTGATAGCTTTAGCAGAGGACAAAATGAGTGTGCCCAAAGTGGAATACTGGGAAAAAAGTAGAAAACATTGTTTGAAAAGGAGAAAATGCTGGTCACCAGCATTTTCTCCTTTTCAAACAATGTTTTCAAATACTTAAATGAGGGTAGTTAAAACTCGGAATTGTTTTGTAAAGGATTAATACATTTCGTAGGAAAATTCCCGGATGCATAATGGGTCCCTTTGTTCCTAACCATGCTCAGTTTGCAGAGTTATCGTTCTTAAGATTCTCTTTCCTCACTATTTAACCCTTCAGCAAACGATCGCTTATTTTTACAACTCTTGGAAATTATAAATTTTATATGCTGTTTGAAAACAGTGCAGGAAAAAGCTGCTGATGAAAAGCCATGTTGTCGTTTTTTCGCATAATGTTCTGTACTCTTTTAAAGATTAATCCCGTCATTTGTATTATGTTCGATTCGTAAGCTGCACAGGCTTTCAATATATAAAGTCTAAAATTGTGTCATCAGGGAAAGAGATAGTTTGCATTTGGCAAATGCGACTAGAAGGCGAGTCTTCAGGTCATGCCAGAATAGGAGTGTAGGTTTCATTTGATTCATGCCACTACACGGTGCCTCTTCACCCTTTGACACACAATCCTGTCTCAGACAACTTTCTCCTCTTTAAATAGAGTCAGTCAATTTGTCTTCTGCAAATGCTTTCATTTTGAACTAGTCCGAATTTTTTTCGTTTTGTAAAGGGTTAAGGTGAAGTGAAACTAGGAGAGTAGTTTTCATTTGATTTATGCCGCAACACGGTGGCTCTTAAGGTGATGTCAAACTAGGAGTGTAATTTTCATTTGATAAACGCGATTAGACGGTGACACTATAGTTGATGTCAGACCAGGAGTGTAGTTTTCGTTTGATAAGTGCGACTACACGGTGACCCTTTAGTTGGTGTCAAACTACGAGTGAAGTTTTCATTTGATAAGTGCGACTACACGGTGATTCTTCAGATGACGTCAGAATAGGAGTGTACTTTCCATTTGATAAACGGTAACTCTAGGTGACGTTAAAATAGGAGTGTACTTTCTATTTGTTAAATGGGGCTAGACGGTGCCTTTTTAATTGTTGTCAAACTAGGAGTGTAGTTTTCATTTGGTAAGTGCGACTAGATGGTGATTCGTCAGGTGACGTCAGAATAGTGGTTTTCATTTGATAAACGTTGACTCCTTGGATGACGTTAAAATAAGAGTGTAGTTTTCATATGATAAATGGGACTAGACAGTAAGTCTTTAGGTCGATAAATGACTGTAGACGGTGATTCTTTAGGTGAGATCAAAGTAGAACCGTAGTTTTATTTGATATTGCAATATTTACTCCATGTTCCCAGCGACAACGGCAGCCCCGTTTGTCCGAAACGTAGTGTACCTTGAGATTTTTTTTTTTTCTTTCTTTCTCCATGTACCAAGTTTAGTTAGGTCTGGCAAGGAAGGAAGGGGTTGCTCAGTTCCATGGTTCACAGAGCTCTACTACGGTTCGACCTGCGGTCTACCACGGATGCGTGTACGTTCCATCCCGGCCTGCCAAGCTCTGATTAGCACTCACATTTGCAACGTTCCTATCAAGGTGTTACACGTTCATCACGTCATGGCAAGGTTTTCCAGGGATGAAACGTGATGGACGGGCATTCATGGAGTACAGTTTGTGTTCACAGCTTAAAAAGGCCTCCCAAGCAGTAAATATCACTGTAGTCTAAGACTTTCGCCCTATCACCATGACATGCAAAGATGAAGGTTTTGTTTTTGTATATTTGCTTAGTGCATACAATCTTTGTCTCAGATAGATAGGGAATTACAGCAAGGACAGAATTCCATTTTGCGATAGGTTAGAAGAGAAGAAGGAGGACGAAAAAAACCAAGATCCATGTGGGTGCGCAAGTGCATATAGAAAAAAAGGAAGCAACACCTCAGCCAAAGCTCAACTACTCTCACCAGAAGATTTTGCACTGAAGATATCAATCAATTCCAGAACTATCTAAGGATGCCTCAGGAGCTCCTTTGACGAATTCCTGGAAAGGGTAAGACTATTCATTGAGGAACAGGACACGAGGTACCGCTTTGCCTTTCAACCTTGTCGGATATTATTCGTGACTCTGAGACGTCTGACCAAAAGAAACAATTAGTCACCACTTTCCTGTGTATTTCAGTGTAGTAAAGCAGCCGGATCTGCCATATAGTGGAACAAGTGTGCATTGCATTGAAGAAGCATACAATGATGAAGTACGTATTCGTTATTCCTGTGGCGCCAGATGAAAGGTGTGTGCCGGCTCAGAAGATTAACAGACATTAGGCCCTCGAAAATCACCAGGTTGAATCTGGTCCTTCACTAGTGGCATCGGAGGATTTGTGCCGTAAAGATGGACCTAATTTTCTTTTGTGGCCCACACAATGCCTACTTGGACTTTTTGCACACATTTTCCTTCCGCAGTTTTCATTTGCAACGAGACTGTGCACGTCCGATTAGGCTGTAGTAGAGCGCAACGCACCATGGCACGCCGGATCCATAAACTGTCACATGCCGGGATACGCCTTGATAGAACGCAACAAAACGGCTGGGACATAGCTGAGCTTGCCGGGAGAAACGTGAAGAAACGCAACACAACCTAACAAAACTTGAAAGAACCGTGAGAAACCGGTGACAACAGAGCTTCCATGTCCAATCACGGATCGTCTCTGAGTCTTGTTACTGCCTATTATGTGCTGGTTAGTTCTGCTGCGACGACCCGTTCCGCTACGGTCTGTTGGGTTTCTCATCTGCACCGGACCTGCAGTGGCAAATTTTTTGACAGTTTAACCTACGTTTACACCATGTTCCCCGACAGCCACGGCAGCCCCGGTTCTGACAACCGTGGACAAAACGGGATTGACGTAATACAACACAGAGGAACGAGATAAGCAAACTTGTCAGACTGTTATCGCTGGGATTACCGCGCCAGATTTTTTGACTGTCAACTACGGCCTGATCCGACTTGCGCAGTCTCGGATCATAGGAAAATGAGTCCCAAAAAGTCACAAGTTGGCATTTTTCGAGCCACAAGAACAAAGTCCATCTTCACGGCACCACCTCCAATGTCACCAGTTGAGAACCAGGGCCCGGTTTCACGAAAAAAACTTAAATCTCTTATTTTGCTCAAGTCTGCTGATGGACCCCATTTCCGACTTGAGTTTGCTACTTGAGACCTATTTTACCAATATAAGCAGACTTAAGACACATTCTCAAATTCTAAGTTGACACAAAGTTTCACACTCAACTCAGCAAAATAATGGACTTAAGTCTGTTAAAATTACTTTTAAAAGTCCGTTATTTTGCTGAGCTGGGTCTGAAACGTTTTGTCAACTTAAGATTTGAAAATGTTTCTAAAGTCTGTTAATGCTAGTGAAATGAGTCTGAAATAACGAAGTCTACTTAAGTCAGAATATGAGTCTGTTAGCGGACTTGAGCAAAATAATAGACTTAAGTTTTTTATTGTGAAGCTAGACCCAGGCTCAACCTCATGATCAACGAGGGCCTGATGTCTCTCAGAATCCTTAGTCGGGGCTCCCCATTCATCGGGTGCTACAGGAATAACAAACTCTTTATCATTGTATACATCTACGATGTATTGCAAAGTTTCCCAACCATATGGCAGATCTGACTGCTTTACTGCACCGAAATGCACAGAAAAGTAACGAATGATTGTTTCCTATGGTCAGATATCTAGGAGTCAAGAATTACTTCCGATCAGGTTGTAAAGCAAAGGTGTACCTCTCGCCCTATCTCTCAATGACTAATGTTTCCCGTTCCAGCAATTTGTCAAAGGAGCTCTGGAGGTATCCTTAGATAGTCTTGCAATGTGTTGATATCTTCAGTGCAAACTTCTCTGGTCAGAATTGTTTAGCAGTGGCCGAGGTGTTGCTTCTTTTTTCTTTATCCTTTCGCGCACCCACGTGGATCTTTGATTTATCGCCCTCCTCCATCTCTTTCCTCTTGCCTACTGCGATATGGAATTCCGTCCCGGGTGCATTATCTATCTTTCTGAGACAAAGATTGTATGAATGCACCAAGCAAATGCCGGTATACAAAAACATTTTTTTGCAAGTTGTTATGTATGTGACAACCTTGAAAGATCGTGATGAACGTGCAAGCCCTTGAAAGGAACATTAGACAAGTGAGAGGGCTGATCGGAACTTGACGGGCCGGGATGGAACGTACTCGGATCCAAGGTAGAACGCAGGTAGCCATAGCAGATCTTTGGGCACCGTGGAACTGAGCAACCCCTTCCCTCCCTCACGTTACACCATGTTTCGGATAAATGGGGCTGCCGTGGCTGCCGGGAACATGGTGTAAACATAGGGTTAAAAATCTGGCACTGCAACGACGGCAATCACGGTATGACAAGTTTGCTTCTTCCGTTCCTCTGCGTTGCGTTACGCGAATCCCGTTTCGTCCACGATTGCCTGAAAGTGACTGCCTGGAACTTGAACACCACCAGAAGTGTCAAGATAGAACTGTAGTTTTCATTTGATGAATGTCTACACTTAGATCCTTTATGTGAGGTCAAAACAAAGGTAGAGTAAGTGGCCATCAATATTTTATCAAATCCAATTAACTTTTAAGCATTTTTCAGTGTGTAAAAAAATTAACTACTCTTTTTCTGATCATTCGATTATAAGAAAAGTTGTACTGATAAAAAGCATGGTTACTGTAGCTCTAAAACTAGAGTGGTGTTATTTACCCGCTAAATTTTGATGACGTCCCCATTGAAGTCTATGTAAAAACATTTTTCGAAAATATTGATCTTTCATTGTGAAACAGCTACCGGTACATTTACATTTATATCATACTGCATTGTATGAATATGTATCCAGTATGAAAATTTATATATCAATGTAAAATTCATTTTGCCTTCATTTCATATAAGTTTTGTAACTAAAGGTTCGTTTTTAAGCCACAGTAAATTAAGAAGTAAAGCTTGAAATACATGTAGGTGTAAGTAAATGGGAATTCGTACTTTGACTATATTTATGGCCATGGACTTTAGATTTCACTTATGCATGGGACCAGATGCAGACTCTACAAACAACCACCACTTATTGATTCTTTACACAATTTTATTTTTCCTGACATAAGAACAGATGTGATCAAACTTAGAATAATACCACAGGTACATTTTGAGTGAACAATTCAAATCAGCTTGAGCGAAATAAATAATCACATAATGTTGAATATTATTATGTCACACATAACACTGTCATAATTACATGTACATATCTAAAAAAGTAAAGCCTTAACATTTAATCTTTAACCAAACAATCCCGACTTTATACAACCCTGACAAAGAAGACTTCTGAAACAAACGTAGGTAAAGGAGAAAATGCTGGTAATTGTTTTCTAACATTAAAAAAAAATTCAAATTTTGAGTCACATTCATTTTGTCATCTGCAAAAGTTTTAAATTTGGACAAGTCTAAAATTCTGTTGTTTAGTAAAAAGTAAAAGCTCCTTTCTCAAAATTATTAGCCTTGTGGCCACAAAACATGCAGTCTAATCATTGACCTACACTGTCTGCTTCACAGGTATTTTCTTGATAAGAACTACTTTTTTCGAAATTGCAATTATTTAGTCCTACTTCCAGACTGAAAATGACTACTTGACTTGATGTAAGAGTTAATTTTTACTACTACTTCATAGACTCTTTTAACTTTTTATTTTATTTGGCAGAATTACATGGCACATATTCACCAACCATTCTTGAGAATATTCTTTGTCTTATTCTAGATTTTAGGAAGTAACACAACTTCTGATTGGCTTAACCAAATGGTTTAGCCAATGAGAAGTTGTGTTACTTTCAAATTTAAAGAATTCAAAGAATAAGAATAAGAATGTTCTTATTAATGGTAGGTGAATACGGACCCTTAGAAAAATCTAACAATATGTAAATTGATTTGAAATCAAAATATATTCTCATATTCTTAATAAAAAATAGCAGTGGTAAAAAGACATTAAAATAATTTTTTACCTTTAGAGCATGAAAATAAACGAGATATATATTTTCATTACGGAAAAGGAGACCTAAGTATTGCACTATCAAAAATGTTTTTTGCAAAAATCATCGAAAGCTGTGCTATATGGGTTAATTATGTAAATGTTACTGACAACCTAAGTTAATTTTTGAGACAATGCAGGTTAGACCAGACAGCAGTTTATGTATCATCTAATCTTAGATCAATACTGTTATATCTTGTTAACCATCCTAGGTGAGATAGTCTTGATATTATAGCTGATTATTTGTGACAAGCTTTGCTATCTGTGTAATGTAATATATGACCCTGACCCCATTTATTATATTAAATCGATGGCAAAGTTTGTTACAAAACAATTTCCAGTGCCTGATATCACAATTATTTCTTGGCGTAGCTGAATATGCTGGCTTTTGACCTACTTTTTTGGCACTGATAAAAAATGAATTTATACATACAAATTTGTGATTGGTAAAAAATGTAAACATGTTTTTTTAAGGGCCCCTGCCTATTTGCCAGCAAATTCATGCCTTCTGTCTTGTTTAAATATATTTCTTGTTTCCATTGCAGAAAAGATCTAATTTGTAGTTCATTGATATGCAGTCTGCTAATTTTTCCAGATGACAAAATTCTGACCTGTCCAAGTAAGAAGCATTTGCAGACATATAAAAAATCCCCTTGCCTATTATATAGAGATCTATCATCCAAAACCAGCACAAAGGAAAGACTATCTGAAAGAAAGGAGACTGGATTGAATGTCTGAAAATAAAACAGAAAATTTAACCCTTTCCCAAATGACAAATTTTAAACTCACTGAAACTGAAAGCAGCAGCAGATGACAACACATATGAGGCTGAAATGAAATGATGACATATGTCTTTCAAAGGATGGAAAGTATTATGGAAAAGGGAGAAAATTCTGGTTACCAGCATGTCTCCTTTTCCCACAAAGTTTTCAGGGTTGTTAAAATAAGTGGTTTTTTTTTGGTAAAATGTTAAAGGGAAAGGGGTTTTAGCTTGAAAAAAGCTTTGGTCACTTTTTATCACAACATTTTCAGAAGTTGTCTGCATGAAGTTTGTGCGTCTAGAAAACAAATTAAATGAGCCAGGCTCTGTGAAAAGGGGGCATAATGCATCTCCGACATCCATGGTACCAGGCAGCCCATCACATACTTATGGATCCACAATAGCCACCTTTTTTAACAACCGACTTAATCCTGAGGTAGACTGGTCCCAAGACATACAGAAAATTTACCGATAGCAAAAAGTTTCGACCCAGGTCAGCCTGCGTGGACTGCACAGGCTGGCCTGGGTCGATACTTATCGCAGATGCATTAAGCCCCCTTTTCACAGAGCATGGCTCAAATTAAATATATTGATATAATTATTATAAATATAAAACTCATTAAATACATGAGCCACACTCTGTAAAAAGGGGATTTGATGCATCTGTAAAAAGTATCAGTCCAGCTCAGTCTGCCCAGTCCATGCAGGCTGACCTGGGTTGAATCTTTTTGCTTACCCACTTTTGACAGAGCATGGTTCCTGTATTTAATATATTTAAACGAAACAAGAAATACACCATCTTTATTCCATGCTTTCCGGTAGGGTATCGAGAAATAGCAGTGAAAATATTTTTCGATATTACACGGGTACGACCAGTGAAAATACCGATTTTCATGTTCTTGTTGCCTAGGTAAATTGCGCGTGCCTCACAACCAGATAGAAATATGACGTCATATACCTTACATTTCTCGCGCTTGACGTAATATTGTAATACGTTGCTATGCTGGAGGGGTACACCACGGGGAATAATGGAAAAGAACTGTAATGGATTTTGATAAAGCTCCTCCCAGAAAAGCATGAAATAAATAGAATATTTGTTTTTTTTGGTGAAAGATCGAAATTTATTTCATCGAGTGAACACCGTCAGTAATATTTTCACTCGTGGCGCGCAGCCACGAGTGAAAATATTGCCGATGGTGTTCACTCCATGAAATAAATTTCGATCTTTCACCGAAAAAAACAAATATCCTCTATGTATTTCTAATAAATTACAATACATAAATACATGTATTAGGTTACCAGGATCTTTTCCCAACATCAAAATGTTAAAAATGTCTATTTTGAAAGCAATTGTAAATGACAAACTGAATTTGACCTAAACAACAGAATTGGTCCTTGAAAGGGTTTTGTAGCAAACATTGTATGCAAAGAAGAAATACTGATTATGTTTTCTCCATGGCATACAATATCATTAAAAGCTCTCCAGTCACTAGATATTGGATTATGTGATAAAGGATTCAATTCAAGACTTGAAATATGATGTCTAAAGTAAGAAAACCTTGAGACAATTCTGAAAAATGGAGAATCACCTCAAAGTGGACCAAGTCTCAACTTTTATTAATTTTTTTGTCACTTTTTCAACTGTCATCAACTTAATTGGTTAAATAGAGTAGAACAGAATCAATAATTTAAACAAGAGGGCCATGATGGCCCTGGATTGCTCACCTGAGTCAATTGGCAAAATTTCACTCCACGTGCATAATTCAATTTCTGACCAATAGATAGGTCAATTGAGCTTAAAATGTGGCCTCTAGGGGGTCCACATGGAATTTCCGTAATTTGGCATAGTGACCTACTTTATCACCATAGGTGACCCAATATAGAACAAATTGATCAAGACAAACATTCTGAACAGTTTTCAAGTTAATTGAGCAATAAATGTGGCCTCTAGAGTGCCCACAAGGTATTTCTTTAATTTGACCTAGTAACCTAGATTATGACCCCAGGTGACCCAATTTCATACTCATCCGATATTTCAAGATACACATTCTGACCAATTTTCAAGCCAATTGTGCGAGAAATGTGGCCTCTGCAGTGCCCTAAAGGTATTTCTTTAATTTGACCTAGTGACCTAGTTTATGACCCCAGGTGACCCAATTTTGAACTAATCCTAGATTTCATCAAGAGAAACATTTTACCCAATTCTAAAATCAATTGAACAATAAATGTGGCCTCTAGAAGGCCCTAGAGTTATATTTCTTTAATTTGACCTAGTGACCTAGTTTATGACCCCAGTTTACCCAAATTCAGGCTCATGTGAGATTTTATCAAGATAAACATTCTGACCAATTTTCAAGCCAATTGAGCGAGAAATGTGGCCTCTGTAGTGCCCTAAAGGTATATCTTTAATTTGACCTAGTGACCTAGATTATGACCCCAGGTGACCCAGTTTTGAACTAATCCTAGATTTCATCAAGAGAAACATTTTACCCAATTCTAAAATCAATTGAACAATAAATGTGGCCTCTAGAAGGCCCTAGAGTTATATTTCTTTAATTTGACCTAGTGACCTAGTTTATGACCCCAGTTGACCCAAATTCAGACTTATGTGAGATTTTATCAAGACAAACATTCTGACTAATTTTCAAGTCAGTTAAGCAAAAAATGTGGCCTCTAGAGTGCCCACAACGTATTTCTTTAATTTAACATAGTGACCTAGTTTATGACCCCAGGTGACCCAATTTTGAACTCACTGAACATGTTGTGCTCTGGTGGGCTAACAAACTTAGAACAGGTCTACATACCAAATATCAAAGCTCTCCGCCTTCCAGATTCAGCATAGAAGAATTTTAAAGTTTTCCTTCTTTGTTCCTATGTTTGAACATGTGACCCCCAGGGTGGGCTAGTTTTGACCCCCAGGGCATAAACAACCTTGGTAGAGGTTCACTAGGAGATACATACCAACAAGAGGGCCATGATGGCCCTGTATCACTCCACTGGCTGTTTAACCCTTTACCACACAAATCGAAGTGAGAAGGCTTTCAAAAACATCGTGTGAAAAGGACAACATGTTGTCAGCCAGTATTTTCTCCTTTTCCCACAACGTTTTCTAACCTATCAAAGACAGAAATAGTCATTTAAGCTACATTCAATTTGTCTTTTTGCAATGGCTTTAAACATGGTACAGTAAAAAAAATTGTCATTTCTTAAAGAGTAAAATTAACGTATCAAGCGCTTAATTGACATTGACAGAGACATACAGCATAAAAAGTCTGTATGGTAATAAACTTACTTTGAAAACATAACCTCCACCCCGCCTGCCAAACAAAAACAGTCATATCTTTTTAAATGCAAAGATAATGTCAGTGAATACAAGCAGGTTTATTCATTTGCATGAAAGGTAGTTCTGAAAAAATTTGAGTGATAGAAACCTTACTTTAAATTAAACATTCCACTCATGTGAGCATAACCATTAGCATCAAAATAAATCACTCTCCCTTAAAACAAAACATTTCCTCTCCAAAAAACTTGAATACCAAACTCCAATAATGTATAAGTGCAGATTGATAATCAAGGGAGGTAACTAGTAATAAACTTTATCTTGTATAATAGGAGTTATTTCCCTTGATTACTATTTTAAATTACAGTCACTATATAAGCCCATGTTAAACTTGTGATCTCCAGGGCAGAGCCAATTTTGACCCCAAGGCTATAATATGAAGGAATTTGATAGAGATCCATTAGATAAAGCTACATGCCAAATTTGGTAGCCATGGGCCTTATGGTTTCAGACAAGAAGATTTTCAAAGATGTTCAATATTTTTCAGTTTTGTTGCCATGGCAACCAGAGTTTTTGAAGGAATCAAATTCTTTCAAGAAATTCTAAAGAGGACCATGGCAGGATCATTTCTGTGAAGTTTCATCAAATTTGGATGAGTAGTTTCAGAGAAGAAGAAGTTTGAAAAAAAAAGTTAACACACGGACGGACGGACGGACAGACACACGACGGACACCAGGCCATGACATAAGCCTGCTGGCCTTTGGCCAGTAGAGCTAAAAATCAAAGTTCTTCCAGTTTCAGAGAAGAAGGTTTTTTAAAGTTTTCATTCTTTGTTTCTGTTTCGAACATGTGACCCCCCAGGGTGGGGCCAGTTTTAACCCCAGGGGCATCATATGAACAAACTTGGTAGAGGTCCACTAGGAGATGCTACATACTAAAAATCAAAGCTCTATACCTTTAGTTTCAGAGAAGAAGAATTTTAAAGTTTTCCTTTTTTGTTCCTATGTTCAAAATTGTAACCCCCGGGGCGGGGGCAGTTTTGACTCCAGGGGCATCATATGAACAAACTTGGTAGAGGTCCACTAGGAGATGCTACATACCAAATATCAAAGCTCTACACCTTACAGTTTCAGAGAAGAAGAATTTTAAAGTTTCCCTTCTTTGTTCCTATGTTCAAACTTGTGATGATGATGATGAATAGCGTTTTAAGGCCCGTCGACAACTTAGGTCATATTGGGCGCACTTACTTAGTAAACAATAATGCGAGGTGAAAATAACATACATGTGCAACAACATAAGACAAACATGATAAATGAAGAATGGACGAAACACAAAATGATGCCCCTTTTGTCGCCTTTTACGACATGCATGCTTTCACTTTTGTTCCGCCAGATGATCAAACTTGTGACCCCCGGGACGGGGCCAGTTTTGACCTGAGGGGCATCATATGAACAAACTTGGTAAAGGTCCACTAGGAGATGCTACATACCAAATATCAAAGCTCTACACCTTCTAGTTTCAGAGAAGAAGATTTTTAAAGTTTTCCTTTTTTGTTCCTATGTTTCAAACTTGTGACCCCTTGGGCAGGGCCAGTTTTGACCCCTGGGGTATCATATGAACGAACTTGGTAGAGATCCACAAGGAGATGCTACATATGAAATATCAAAGCTCTACGCCTTCCAGTTTCAGAGAAGAATTTTAAATTTTTCCTTCTTTGTTCCTATGTTCAAACTTGTGACCCCCGGGGCGGGGCCAGTTTTGACCCCAGGGGCATCATATGAACAAACTTGGTAGAGGTCCACTAGGAGATGCTACATACCAAATATCAAAGCTCTACGCCTTCTAGTTTCAGAGAAGATTTTCGAAGATTTTGCTTTTTTTTTTCCTTTTGGTTGCCATGGCAACCAGAGTTATGGGTGGAATTCAATCTCTTGAACAACTTTGGTAGAGCTTCACCCAAGGAACTTCCCTGCCAAGTTTCATCAAGATTGGCCCAGTGGTTTAGGAGGAGAAGATGTTTAAAGAAATTGTGGACAACGGACGACGCACAATGGACGACGGACATTGGGCGATCACAAAAGCTCACCTTGTGCACTTCGTGCTCTGGTGAGCTAAAAAAAAAAAAACTTTTTCTTACAGTCGGCATTAAACAAAACAACAGGTTATGGCAAATCACCAAATAGCATTAATAATGATATGTAAAATTAAACAACAATATACACATAAGTGATAACATATTCACATAATTAGAAAAAAAAAATAAAGTGATAAAATATTAACAAAATGATCATGCCTCTATATACATGATATTCTATGACGAACCTATAAAAAAATCTGGTGTCTGAAACCAATCAAATTCGCCAATATAGCTAATAATTACATTTTTTAACTCTTTACCAATCAACAAAATTTGTAGACTTATCCAAATCTGTAGCATTTGTAGGCAACAAACCAAATGTAGCTCTTATAGTTAAATTTGTCTTTGAAAGGGCAGAAAACATCTTGGAATAAGGAGAAAATGCTAGCTACCAGCTCTTTTTCTTTTTTCTACAAATTTTTGAAAGCTTTCCTCCCAAAGGGCGCTAAAACGTAGGAATGTGTGGTAAGGGTTAAGATGGGGAGAAAATCATCTTCCCTTATATGTAGGAATTTCAGCAAAAACTACAAGGATATAATTTGAAAGTTCAAATTACACAAAACCTGAACATCTATTGTCTCTTTTTCTGGTATTGTGTTGAACAAAATTCCCCTGATACATTTACAGTATATCATCTCATGATAACTTCTACAGCCCCAAGCACTCTTATACTCCCTTTTATGGACAGAGTAGATCAAGATCAAACAAAATTTGCAGACTGATCTTGAATCTACACAATCATTTATCTTTGGATTTCTGCTCAAAACAGCCTTGGAAATATTTTGTAAAAAAAATGGAACATATTGTGGCTATGTTATTTTCAACATTATTATGCCCCCCTTCAACGAAGTGGGAGTATATTACTTTCCTAATGTCGGTCGGTCGGTCGGTCGGTTGGTCGGTCGGTCCGTAGACCTTACCTTGTCCGGATGATAACTAGACACAGAATTGACCTAGGTTCGTCAAATTTGGCACAGACATGCGTCTCTGAGTGTAGATGATCCCTATTGATTTAGAGGTCAATCGGTCAAAGGTCAAGGTCACAGTGACTGTCAACATGTTGATATATAGACCAAACCTTGTCCGGATGATAACTAGACACAGAATTGACCTAGGTTCGTCAAATTTGGCACAGACATGCGTCTCTGAGTGTAGATGATCCCTATTGATTTTGAGGTCAATCGGTCAACGGTCAAGGTCACAGTGACCGTCAACATGTTGATATATAGACCAAACCTTGTCCGTATGATAACTAGACACAGAATTGACCTAGGTTCGTCAAATTTGGCACAGACATGCGTCTTGGAGTGTAGATGATCCCTATTGATTTTGAGGTCAATCAGTCAAAGGTCAAGGTCACAGTGACTGTCAACATGTTGATGTATAGACCAAACCTTGTCCAGATGATAACTAGACACAAAAATTGACCTAGGTTCGTCAAATTTGGCACAGACATTCGTCTTGGAGTGTAGATAATTCCTATTGATTTTGAGGTCAATCAGTCAAAGGTCAAGGTCACAGTGACCGTCAACATGTTGATATATAGACCAAACCTTGTCAGGATGATAACTAGACACAGAATTGACCTAGGTTCGTCAAATTTGGCACAGACATTCGTCTTGGAGTGTAGATGATCCCTATTGATTTTGAGGTCAATCAGTCAAAGGTCAAGGTCACAGTGACCGTCAACATGTTGATATATAGACCAAACCTTGTTCGGATGATAACTAGACACAGAATTGACCTAGGTTCATCAAATTTTGCACAGACATTCGTCTCGGAGTGCAGATGATCCCTATTGATTTTGAGATTAATCCATCAAAGGTCAAGGTCTTAGTGGCCTTCAACTTAATGATATATAGACCAAACCTTGTCCAGATGATAACTAGACACAGAATTGACATAGGTTCTTCAAATTCTGTACAGATATTCATCTCGGGAGTGTAAATGATCCCTATCGATTTTGAGATTAATCCATCAAAGGTCAAGGTCACAGTGGCCTTCAACTTAATGATATATAGACCAAAACTTGTCCAGATGATAACTTCACATACAATTGACCTAGGTCCTTCAAATTCAGTAACCCAGTCTGTGTATCGGCGACTGTTTACAATCTTGTACATATACACACGGAGGTGTGTATAATTATGCGAACTGTTGACAGATTATCACGTTTAACAACTGAAGTGGGCTATAAATCAAAAAGATGACATCGCTATTTCCCAATCAATTCTTTTGATATCAGTTTATGAACTGTGCCACTTCCTGTATCAATGTGGCAGTAGGGGGGCATGACTGTTTTACAAACAGAAATCTTGTTACAATTACATTAGCCTGTGCACCTATCCATGTTTTAAAGGACTTTTTTTACCTTTAATTTGCAGAACACCTTTTCAAAGAATGCATCACTCACATCTTAACACTCAGGATACCCAATAAACATGGATATTTTCAGTCTACAAATTAACTCTTTACCACACAATCCCAATTTTTAACAATCCTGAGGAAGAAAGCCTGAGAAAACATTATGGGAATAGGGGAAAGTATTGCTAACCAGCATTTTCTCCTTTTCCCACAATATTTTCAACCCTTCTACAAACAGATATCAATAATGAGTCACGTTTATTTTGTTGTCTGTAAAATTCTTTTAATTTGGACAAGTCTAAAATTTTGTCATTTGGTTAAGTCTTCCATCAAAATAAAGGCAAGTCCATGGTTACTTTTGTACTGAACTTCTTGGCAAAGCATACATTGTCAATCAAAGATAGACTGTATGTCTTGTGTAGTCTGATCTACATTGACCACAATGGTAACTACAAGTGAAAGGCACTTTATGGGTTAATTACCCTTAACTATCTTATTATTCATTCCTTAATTTATACAATTTTGAGAAGTATAAAATTAGCTATCAGGTAATAGGTTGAAACATTTGAGTTATCCTCTGTCTAAAGGGGCTTTAATGCATTTCTGTGATTCATTACACTAAACAACTCGTCACATAATTATGGATCCATAAATCAACTCTAATGATCACCTGGATCTGGAGGTAGAATGGCCCTTTGACATGCAGAAAATTTATGAATATCAAAAAGTTTTGACCTGTGTCAGCCTGCGCAAACAGCGCAGGCTGACATGGTTTGATACTTTTTGCAGCTGCATTAAGCCCCCTTTTTTCAGTATGGCTTATTTATCTTTGCACACTACCAAAAAAAGAGAAAAATCAAATATCACAAAATTAGCCAAATTTCATTTTGAAACTCAGAGTCCCTGGTGATCATATTATCAATTGAATTCTGAAAATTAGTTCCCAGAAAATCAGACCAAGTTTTTATTAATCAGAATGAAGGATAAATTAAGAATTAAAGATAAAGTTTGGTACACGAAAACCGAAAATAGATTAACAATTTTCCCACTGGTATTTAACTCCCTTTACCAAACAAACCTGTGTTTTACAATCCTGAGGAAGATTCCTCCATGAAGAACTTAGGGTAACCAGCATTTGGTCCTTTTTTTTTTTACAACATCTCTACCCTTGAAAGACAAAATCCATCATCATGAGCTCCATGCCTGCAAATGCTTTGCAATTTGGATTAGTTTAAAGTTGTTTTGTTTAATAAAGAGTTGAGTTTTTACTCCATGAAAAAAAAATGTGGTAAAAGTAGAAATTGCTCATTACAATATTTTTTTTTTTTTCAATTTGCCCAAGTGGTCTAAAGCATAAAAGAAGCTGTTGGCTGGTAGCAATGACTTAACTCTTTACCAGACAACAAAATTCAGACACATCCATTTTGAAAGAAATTGCAGACACCCTAATACAAATGCTTCAAATGATGAGATTTCTCTTAACACCTAACTATACAACAAAATTTTAGACATGTCCGAACTGAATGAATTTGTAAATGACAAATCAAATGTAGCTCAAAGGTTGGAATGTGTCTTTGAAAGAGTAGAAAATGTGGGAAGAAGGAGAAATCCTGAGTACCAGCACTTTCTTCTTTTCCCATGACCTTTTACAAAGATTTGTTCTTCAGGGTCATAAAAAGTCAGGTTTGTCTGCTAACGGGTAAAAACTGAAAAATGATAGTTTTTTTTTAAAACTTCTCAAGTAGAAGTAAAAAGAGCAAATCATCTCATAATCATGGCTCCAAAATAGTCCATTTAGTCTAGCGATCAACTGGATCTGGAGGTAGAATGGTCCTTTGGGATGCAGAAACTTTACGAAAAGCAAAAAGCTTCGACCCTTGTCAGCCTGCACCTGACAAGGGTTGAAACTATTTGCAGATGCATTAAGGCCCTTTTTCACAGAGCATGACTTATATATGTTTTAAGCAACTATGACAAATTAAGCCTACAGGGACAGTGTAGGCTTGGCATCCAAAAGCAACAACTATATAATTTCACAAAAACAAAAATTTAAGATATCCTGAATAGCTTCACGTTTTCAACAATATGAAAGCCCCGGGGCACTATTTATAGGAACTTGTTATAAATTTTACCTTTTACAAAAAGATTTTTGTGACTTTTTCCTTTTAATTACAGTTTAGAGAAACAAAGGTGAAATATGTGAGGGAAAGCCAAGATGTCTGTTTTGAATGGTATGGAAATGATTGTGGGAAAAGGGGCTACAGCTAGTTACAATCATTCACTACTTTTCCCACAATGGTTTTTGAAAGGTGTAGACTTGTTTGATAACGAATTGACTATGTACCTCAGGAAAATACTTAACCCTTTACCAAACAACAAAAATTTAGACTAGTCCAAATTGAAAGCATTTGCAGATGACAAAATAAGTGTGACTAAAAAACTTAAAATTGTTTTGGGAATGGAAGAAAACATTGTGGGAAAAGGAGAAAATGCTGGTTACCAGCATTTTCTTCTTTTCCCACAATGTTTTCAAAAGGCTTCTTTTTCAGGTTAGTTAAAAGTCAGGATTGTGTGTTAAGGGTTAACAGTTGTCTATACTGATTTAGCATTTAAGAGAAGACAAGTTAACTACATGTATTTACCACACAGCAAAATTTTAGAAAACTCTTGATTGTGTGGTAAAAGGTTAATCCATTTTGATATTAACACATGCTCTTTGAAAATGATGATTGGCAAAGGAAAACTTGCAACATACAAGAAATTCTTGTTTTTTGCATAACATTTCCCAAATAACTCAATTTATTAAATCATTTCAACAGTAACAGATCTGCAACACTCCATTTTTCAATAAGCATTTTTTTCTGTGTTTTAGCAATTGCTTTGCCTGAGAACAGTCCTAGATGGTTAGCATCGCTGGCCTGGATTGAATTCATATTTCAATGTTACAATTCTAAAGCCTAAACCCTTTGCCTGACAACCCTGACATTGAAGACTTTTGAAAACATTTGTGGGAAAAGGAGAAAATGTTGGTAACCAGCATTTACTCCATTTCTCACGATGTTTCTACCCTAGTAAAGACAGAAATCATCATTTTAGCTACATTTAATTGGTTGTCTGAAAATGCTCTCAGTTTAGTCCAGTTCAAATTTGTCACTAGGTAAACAGTTCACCAGTCCACCACAACGGACCCATACATCGTTCAAAAACAACATTGTACTTTTCTTTAGATATTGCCTTTTGTATTTGATTGGTGTGTTTCTTACAACCACCTAAGATTTACTAATTTAACTTTAAACCACACAGTCATGAAGTTTAAAGACCCTGAAGATAAAGGCTTTTGAAAACATTGTGGGAAAAGGAGAAATTGCTGGTAACCAAATTTTTTGTCTTTTTCCACAGTGTTTTCTACCTTATCAAAGGTAAAGCCTACAATTTTAACCACATTAAATTTGCCATCTGCAAATGCCTTCAATTTGGATCACTCCAGAATTTTACATTTGTCCAAATTAAAAGCACATGCAGATGAGAAACTAAATGTCACACAAATAATGGGATTTGTCTTTTGAAGGGTAGAAAACCTTGTAGAAAAAGTAGAAAATGCTAGTTACCAGCATTTTTTTCTTTTTTCACATTGCTTTCAAAGGGCTTCCCCAACTACTTGGTTAAAACACAGGATTGTGTGGAAAAAGGTTAAGACAGTATAACCCTGCCTCACAGCTGGCAGTATCCAACATTTACATGAGACATATGGCTTGCAACACGCGAAAAGGGGCATTCGGACATTTGCGTAAAGTGTCGTCTCGGATCAGCCTGTGCAGTCCGTGCAGGCTAATCCAAGACGGCACTTTACGACTACATTAGATTTTGTCCTACAGTAGACTTGAGTGAAACAGGAAATTACATAAATATGGAAAGTGTCGTTTCAGATTAGCCTGCGCGAACTGCACAGACTGATCCGACACGACGCTTTACGCAAATGTCCGTATGCCCCTTTTCACATGTTGCAGGCCATATAGCTTTAGGTTAGCTCTTAACACAACAAAACAGCTCTACAACCATCCATACTGACAGCACTAGAAGACCACAAATGAACTCTTTACCATACAACTAAACGACAAACTTGTCCATATAAAAGGCATTTGCAGACTACAAAATATATGTGGCTCAAATATTGAAATTTGTTTGCATGATAGAAAACATCGTGGGACCAGCATGTTTTTTTCCTTTTCCCACAATGATTTCAAAAGTCTTCTCTTTCAGGTTTATTAAAATTAGGGATTTTGTAGTAAAGAGTTGAATGTGGCTCAACCCTTTACCACACAATCCCTAGTTTAAACAACCCTAATAAAGAAAGCTTTTGAAAACACAGTGGGAAAAGAGCAAAATGCTAGTAACCAGCATTATCTTTTTCCCATGATGTTTTCATAACTATCAAAGCCAAATTATATCATTTGAGCCACACTTTATCTGTCGTCTGCAAATGCTTTCAATTTGAACAAAACAAATATTTCGCCGTCTGATAAAGAACTGAATTATAGGTTTTGTCTTTGAAAGGATTGAAAATGTTGTAGAAAAAAAGATTGAATGCTTGTTACCAGCATTTTCATCATTTCCCACAAGATTTCAAAAACCTTTTTGCCACAAGGTTGTAAAAGTACAGAATTGCTTTATACAAATTATTCATCTTGCCATGGGTTCCAGAAGTCATCCATATCATCCAGCTGATCTAGATCCATTCCTTCAAACAGTTTGTTGAAACATCCTTGACCAACGGTGTTATAGTGTAAGTAGGGGTTGGCGCGAGATAAGAGCGCATTACACAGCCAGCAGAAATACGCCCGGCATTTCATACACGTCATCTTGTTGCAGCCATCTATCTTCTGCATTAAAAACACAGTGAGTAAGATTTTAGATTTTGTTAAATAAAGTAATTCAGTAAATAAAAGTGTAAATGAACTATAACAGTAATTAGCCCTTTTGTATGCAATTCCGACTTTTAATGATCCTGAGAATGAAAGCTTTGGAAAAAAAATGTGGGAAAAGGAGAAAATGCTGGTAACCAGCATTTTCTCCTTTTCCCACAATGTTTTCTACCCTACTAACATGAAATTTCTATTTTTGAGTCACGTTCATTTTTTTTGTCTGCAAATGCTTTTTATTTGGAACGGTCAAAAATGTTGTCATTTGGTAAAGAGTTAAGATTAAAAGTATGCAGTGGCAATTTATCGATCTATCACAAACTTTCAAAATCATGAGGAAGACCATTTACAAAAATATGTACAAAAATATTGTATTATCATCCTTGTCAAATGATGTTTTCTATCATTCGAAAGTTTTGAAAGGTTGATTCAAGTATTTGATCTACATTTAATTTGTTGTTGAGATACGCATATAGACAGAAGAACTGAAGACAATCATAGTTGTCTGGTACCCAGCGCTTTCTTTTTCATGCAATCTTTTCTATCTGTTAACCCTTTCCCAAACAATCCCTGGTTTTTATGGGTCAGGAATAGAAGCCTTTTGAAAACATTGTGGGAAAAGGAGAAAATGCTGGTAACCAGCATTTTCTCCTTTTCCCACAATGTTTTCTACCCTATCATATAGAAAAATCATCTTTTTAGCAACTGTTAATTTGTCATCTGCAAAATGCTTTCAATTTGGTCTGGTCCAAAATTTGCCGTTTGGGAAAAGGTTAATTAGAGCCACATTTAATTTTGAATACTTGCAGTTTGGATGAGTCTAAACTTTTGTCCTCTAATTGAGATTCAGCCTTCAAAGAAGAAAACAACTCTTGGAAAAAATCGACAAAAGCATGAACACACTAAACTATTATGACAGTCTACCTGTATGTTGGCTCCACATCCTGGACACTGTTTAGAGTTCTTATTCAACCACTCCTTGGTAAAACTCTCCTCCAGTGCCTGCTGAAGTGTTATTTTACCATATCGCTTTTCCAGCAATAGTTTTGTTGCTGGATCTGCATTCAAGTATTCCTCTCTCAGTTTCTGTAACTCGTCTAAGTAAACACAAAATAATTAAGTAATGAGACAGACATAAGATTTGGTTTGATAAAATCCCACTTAGTATAGCATAGTGCAGATTGCAACCTATCAGACAACGTATTCCGATTTACTCAATATTTTAAATTTTTACTACATAACAAAATTTTAGACTTGTCCAAATTGAAAGCACCTGCAGACCACAAATTAAACGTGGCTCAAAGGACAAAATATGTCCTTGATAGGGGAGAAAACATTGCTGGAAAATTCCAATTCTTTCATGAAATCCTAAAAAGGACCATGGCAGGATCATTTCCGTGAAGTTAGGTTGAAATTGAACAGGTAGTTTCAGAGAAGGTATTTTATAAATAAAAATAACACATGGACTCAAAGACAGACACACAACAGAAGCTGGGCCATGACATAAGGTCCCTAGTCTTCTGCTAGCAGTGCTAAAAATTAGGGCAGAAATTGCTTTCTTAAAAAAACTTTGGAATTGATTTGAACAAATTTTATCCAAATTTAACATTTGAAGCCCTCCTCTCCTGTTAGGACTAATTTTAAACATAAAATAGCTGGTACATGAGGTTATAAGAATATACCACCCAAATTTGCTTCAGACATAAATTTTGCAAAATAGTGTAGCATCAAACCTGCTTTTAATTTGCAGGGAGAAAGCCCATGGTAAACAAGTTTACACAAAGTACAAAATGCAAAACAGCAGACAGGGCAGGCGGCCATGGTACTGTCCTTATCCATCAGGACAGGGGCTCTACAAGCTGGTCTAGGGCAGTATGTAACATCCAACATCATGTCCAGGCTGGTCTGTAACAACAACTTGTCATACTTTGCAAACAGCTCTTCTGATACCAGCTTCTTCACCTGTAAAAATCCCATTGTAGAATGAAAGAAAACCACTATGAGCTCTGCTTTGTGGAAAAAGTAGGTTTAACCCTTTACCAGATGACAAAATTTTGGCCTTGTCCAAATTGAAAGCATATGCAGACAACAAATTCGATGTGGCTCAAATGGTGCAATTTTTCTTTGATAAAGTAGAAAACATTGTGGGAAAAGGAGAAAATGCTGGTTACCATCATTTTTTTCTTTTCCCACAATGTTTTCAAGTGGCTTCTTTCCAAGAGTCGTTAAAAGTCATCATTGTATGGTAAAGGGTTAATGCATGTCTGTGATACATGATACCAAGCAAGTCATGTAACTGTGGATCCAGAAATTCCATTTTGCATAACAACCAACTTTATTATGCTGCAAAGAAATTTCTCGTGATCTGATTGGATAATATGCTCCGAACATATATATCATGTACACTGGCAAAACCAACACAAAAGCAGTTTCCCTTTCGGGTGCCCGTATACATGACTACACTTTCAACACATCCAAAATGGCAGCGTCAATCAGTCGACAAGACAAACATAGTGAGTAGCCTGCACCATATTATTACTAGTTTCCCTTGATGGTTGTCATTAAAACGGAAAGAGCGGATTATTTTTGAAAATAAATGAGTACAGAACTTTACATGTATTATCATTTGATGTCATTTTAAAACAAATACACGGGGGGTTAAGACGAGCCATCCCTTCGTCAGGTAAGCAAATTGTGAAGTGTCAAATTTCATACAATGTGCATAACATTAAAAGGATAACCTAATGGTCATTTAAGGCAACTAATGGTTGTTTACTTTGGCCAACAAATCATTAAAATGCATAGTTACTTACCTTGAAGTTGTTTCAATCCATGTTTAAATGAAAATACGACGAATGTCTAATGCAGTGAAATCATCAAGATTATGCACCAAACTGCATGTTTTACCAAGGTTTCAGTGACGTCAGTTCCCAGCCACGTCATTTTTCATTGAATTGGGGCACTCAGAAGGGAAATTCTTTTTCGTCAGCGTACTCAATTTTTAAGACCATAAAACCGGGAAATTTCGCTTAGCACATGTTGGAACGGTAAAACTTTGCAGTAAAATAAATTTGTTGTACGGTCAGGTGGCCGGGGACTTGGAAACTTGTTCACGGCTGTGGCGAATAATGTCGCCACCTTGCCTTCAGCTCGGGGCAACATGATTCTTCACAGCTGTGAACAAGTTTCCAAGTCCCCGGCCACCTGACCGTACAACTAAAAGAGTCATGAGGAACATGTACACAGGTCCTTTAACATGCAGAAAATTGATCTATGGCAAAGTGCTCCAACGCAGGTCAGTTTGCACGGACAGCGCAGGCTGACTTTGGTTCATACTATTAGCAGATGTGTTAAAGCTCCCTTTTCACAGAGCATGGCTTATATATGAATTCAGTACTTCCTGCTGACAACTCCTTGCCTCTCGCTACAGACTACGAGGGGTGATCAGAAAGAACGCGGACCAGTGCCTTTATCGGAATATTGTTATAAAAATCAACTTGGAATGTTTACTGTTTTTCAAAGTAACCTCCTTTGTGTTCTATGCACTTATTCATTCTTGATTCCCATGCGCGAAACACGTGCGCGAGCCCGTCACGTGACATCACTCTCAACGACCCGGTCATGGCATGGGTTAGCTCCTCTCTGCTCTCGTAGCGCGTGCCACGTAGAGAATCTTTCAAAACAGGAAATAGCCAAAAGTCACATGGGGCCAGGTCTGGACTATAGGCAGGATGGTCTAATGTTTCTATGTTTAGTTTTTTCAAAACTTCCTGTACAAGTTTGGCTTTGTGAGCGGGAGCATTATCTTGATGTAAAATGACGCCTCTCCATAGAAGTTCCGGCTGTTTTTTTCGGATGGCCTGTATTAAATTCATTCGAATAATGCTGGCATAATACTCAGCATTGACTGTAGTATGTATAGGTACAACATGATTTAGAAGAAAACGTTGAGAAGAGAAAAACATGATGCACGTAACTTTACCAACAGACTTAGAAAGTTTGGCTTTAACAGGGGACGGCGATGTTGGATGTTTCCATACACTGCTTTGTTGTTTAGATTCGGGCTCGTAAAAGTGTACCCATGTTTCATCGCATGTCACAATACGATCAGTAAAGTTTGATCCTTCTTTCCTAATGCGTTCTAGAATTTCAGAACAAATTTCGACCCTAACCCCCATTTGCTCGGGCGTCAGTAGCCGAGGCACCCACCTTGCACAAACATGCGACATTCCAAGTTTGTCAGTTAAAATCTCCTGTGCACTTCCATAGGAAATTCTAAATGTGTCAGCTATTTCCCTGACAGTAACTCGACGATCTTGCTTTACATGCTGCTGCACATCCGCGATAGTTTTGTCCGTTACTGATGTTGATGGACGGCCAGATTTAAGGTCATTTTCAACGGTTTCGCGTCCTTCTCTAAATCGTCCAATCCATTTACAAATACTGGTTTTCTTAAGTGCTGAGTCCCCATAAACTTTATCTAAATCGGCCTTAATTTCCGATGAAGACTTTCCGAGTTTAACGTAAAACTTTATAATTACTCTCTGCTCAAATAAAACGTCATCCGACATTGTGAACCGCTAACGCAGTATGTGATGTCATTGAAATGACGTCACTCTTTTCTTATTTGCCTATGACGTCATTTAAACGCTTGAGTAAGTAACCAGGTAATTAATGTTCATCTGTGCAAATTTTTGTTATCTTAAGTAAAGTAGTTTTTGAAATAATCGGGTGGTTCGCGTTCTTTCTGATCACCCCACGTACTTTTGAAAGTTTTGTGGCAAAAGGTGATAATGCTCATTATGAGCAATTTCTCCTCTTGCCACGATTGATTGATTGACTGTATAGTGTTTAATGCCATTTTCAACATTATTTCAGTCGTATCATGGCGGCCAGTGCACTTATCAAGGCTTTCCTGGAGTCTCTTTTACAATTTTCTTTCCAAGCCACTGGCTGCTTTCCAACATAACCATCGTCAGGACAATGGTCAGCGGTGGGAGAGGAATGAATCCTGTCGCAATGACTATCATCAAACCTCGGAAAGAAATTGGCCAATCGGGGGATCGAACCCACGAACCCCTGTTCTCAAGTCCTGCATGCTGCCCACTGAGCTACTAGGGCTCGGATCCTCTTGCTGTGAAGTTATACAAGAAAACACTTGTTCTATTTTAGGAGGATGGTTAGTAATCAGCATTTTCTTCTTGAATGAGATTATTGTTTTCCATTTCAATATATTTGTGGTAAAAAAATAATTCCAATAAGGGCAAAGTTAAAATTTTGTGGGTCGGAAAAGAATTAAACAGTGACCTGTGCAGGATGAGCTAGGGTTTCACATTTATCTTCTGGACACTCCAAAGACTTCACATTTCCATCCTGTATCTGTACACTGAAGTAGTCTCTCATACAATCATTGCAATAAACATGTCCACATTCCATAAACTCCATACAATTTACACCTGTCTTTTCACAAAAACACACTTTACATGTATAACTTGTCCTTTCAAACTGTCTCGTCCGTTCTTGCTTATTATAATCTAAAATCACAGGTAGTAATTGATCATGTGAAGATAACTCTTGTATGGCTCGACTATCCAGGTCAGAATTTTTTCTTGCTTTAATCACTTCTGCAAGTTCTAACGGTGAGCTTAGGTCCAAGAAGTCAAACAACTCGTCTTGTAGAAATGTATTCCACAGGAACAACACAACACATCCTTCATTCTCTGTCCATATCTCGTCAAGTTTCTGACACAGTTTTGTTAACTGAAATACATTGTAACATAAACCTTGACAGCAAGCAATACACCTGAATACAGTGCAGAAAATGTTAGTGAGAAACATGAACAGTACACCTGAATACAGAAAATGTTAGTGAGAAACATGAACAGTACAACTTGAACAAACAAAATGTTAGTGAGAAACATGAACAGTACAACTTGAACAAACAAAATGTTAGTGAGAAACATGAACAGTACAACTTGAAAACCCTTAATGTACTGCACCAGACTGAAGTTTCTCTTACAGCCTGTGTTGATCAAGATTAGACTGCACCAAACAGACAGTGTAGATTAAGTCAATAAATAAAATAGCTATGTGTAAGAAAAAAAAAAATGATAGTATTTCCGTAACTCTTTACCAAACAATCTCAAGACCCTGAGAAAGATGCCTTTCAAAAACATTGTCAAAAAAGGAGGAAATGCTGGTAATCAGCAGTTTCTTCTTTTCCCACATGTGTTCCTACCCTATCAAAGAAAAAATCAATCATTTGAGCCAATTTGTTGATTATAAATGCTTTCAATAGGGACAAGTTGAAAATTTTCTTGTACGATTAAGAGTTATGAGAGATGTTGTCTCTTCATTTCTTTTTACATTTTGTACCAGAATTTCACAACGGTTTGTGGAAATGATCAACGACATGCATCATTTATGAGGGAGCGTATAAAAATAAAGTCAATTACCTCTCTTCATTTTTTAACTGAATAGGCAAAATTACTGCAAACTGACCACCCTCTTAATTAAACATCAAAATTGCACCTTTTTACTGAATGTGACCGCTATCGAGATTGACCGAATCTGTGTTTATTTATCGTCGCCATCAGTTACGCATATGGGTGACATCCCCCCCACCCACGAAGGCTGCTAATTTTTGGGGGATAGCACAAGATACAGGACAAGCCCATCCTAAGTTGGGCTTAGTTTGTCAACGTGCTCGATGTATAGCATCATCACAAGGGACCTGGATTTTACATCTCATCCAAAAGACTATTAGTAATTTTACATGTCCAGCTGTTGGGCTCAAACCAACACCCTGAAGTGACCAAAAAATTGATGTTTAAAAGTCCTATGTTCTACCACCTGAGCTATGTGGGCTGGTCACCATTGCAGAGAAAAACATATTCAGTGCAATATATCAGCACTTTCCAAGCAGAATATTGATTCATAGCAAAAAAAAAAAATTAATTAGGCCACTGTAAAATACCAGGGCCAGGTTTCACTCAACTATGCAAAAAATGAAATTAAGTTTGTTGACTTCATTTTGCTGTGTAGATGGACCTCCTGAAGTATAATCTGCAGAAGGTAATGCATTAACTCTTTCACAACTGAATAAATAAATTGCATTTTCTCAAAGGCTAAAAATATAGTTCTTCTGCAAGATCAAGAAATAATCTAAAATACAGCAGTGAACAGCATAGATCAGAGATCAGACTGCATGTTCTGTGCAGTCTGATCTTGATCTACACTGTCCACAAAAGGTTCTGGTGTCGTCTATGGTACGAAAAGAGTTAAATTTACCTGTTGTCTGTTGAGCCATTTACAAGATAAGGTAAACTGAGGGGGATTGACTGAGGGGTAGTCCACAGGCAGTAAAAAGTTTAAAGCTATTGGAGGTAGGTACTGCACATGGTGCTCTTCTGTGATATACTCCTGAGAGTTGTCTGAAAATCAAAAATAAGTCTTATTTATACCTTAACCCTTTAACAAACAACAAAATTTCAAACAAACTCAAAATTGAAAGCTTTTTCAGATGAAAAATTGTATGTGGTTCAAATTGAGGAATTAGTCTCTGATTGGCTTGAAAACATTGTGGGAAAAGGAGAAAATGCTGGTTACCAATATTTTCAAAAGGCTTCCTTTCTCAGGGTTGTTGAGACTTGGGATGGTATGGTAAGGGGTTAATGGTGTATCTTTTAATGTTATAATGATAAGCTTTTTCAGGCATTCATCTCTTTTCATTATGAAGGAATGCCATACCACTCTTAGCCTGGATCCAGGCGGTAATAATCTTTTATTCACACCTTATCATGGTCTCCATTGATGGTTTATACAGATCTGTGGCAAATTGATTTATTGCTTCCGTAATTATTACCATCTGGGGGCATTTGAGGGGGTCACCATGGCTGCCAATTTTCCCAATAATCTAAATATAGGTAACCGTTTTTCATGTGATGTCACATTGTTGATAACATGGTTATGACATTTTTGACAAAGTAATGTCCAAATGATAGAAAAGGAAAAAATGAATGGACTGGAACCCAAGCTATACCACACAATGGAAACTGTAAAAACTACAATGTAAAAATGTTAAGTGGCTGTCTTCAATCATAGTTTAAAACAAAATCAACCAACTGATTTGTATGACCTCTCAACCAAACTACAAAATCTTAGACTGGTCCAAATTAAAAGCATTTGCAGACCAAAAAATAACTGCAATCAAAAAAATTGAAATTTGTTTCATGAAGGGTAGAAAACAGTGTGGGAAAAGGAGAATATACTGGATACCAGCATTTTCTCCTTTTCCTACAATGTTTTTCAAAAGGCTTCTTTCACATGGTTGTTAAAAGTTGGGGTCATGTGGTAAAGAGTTAAGCCATTTTCAACTGTGTTAAAAAAAAATGTAACTATGACAGTTCGCTTCTTGAAATAGTGATTTATGCTGCTTAAATCTGTATTTTGATTATGTCACAGGCACAACTCACTTCATGAGTTTCACTAGGCTGACGCTTGTACTGAGGAAGAAAGAGTTTGAAGGTGATGCCAAGAAAAAAGGAGAGGGAAAGAAAAAAACATGAAAGAGTTGTTAGTCTTATCAGTGATGTATGCTGCTTTGAACCTTAACTACACAGAAAAATTTTAGAACGTCCATTTTGAAGAAATTTACAGATAATGATTAAAATATTTTTCAAATAATAGTATTTGTCCTTGAATAGGCAGAAAATATTGTGGGAAAAGGAGAAAATGCTGGTTACCTTTTCCCCCAATGTTTTCAAAAGCTTCCTTTCTTATGGTGGTTAAAACTCAGGATTGTGTGGTAAAGAGTTAAATGATATATTTCAGCTATTACATAATAGTTTTTGTATTCATATGTTTCCTAGGTTCCGCAACAACTATGCAAGGTCTCAGCAGTCCCTTGCCAAAGAGCACTCCAACATGACAGAATAAGTCATTGAGGACAGATAGAGACAGTCAGCCATCATACCTTTTACTGAATGGTTGACAATCATACCTTTTACCAAATGCTTGGGTCATTCCTTTTAGTGAATGGTTGACAGTCATAACCTTTACTGGATGCTTGACAGTCATACCTTTTACCGAATGTTTAACAGTCATAACTTTTACAAAATCCTTTACAGTCATACCTATTAAAGAATGCTTGACAGTCATTCCTTTTACCAAATGTTTGACAGTCATAACTTTTACCAAAATCCTTTACAGTCATAACTTTTGCCAATTACTTTACAGTCATACCTTTTACTGAATGCTTGACAATCTTTACAATGAAGTCATCAGGAAGAACTGGACAGGCTAACAACTCTCCTCCATTCAGGTCACCTTCCTTAATGACTCGAATCACATTCTCATAAATACTGTTTAATGCAACAAGCTCATCCTCTTGTTCTTCTAAGTCTGTCATCTTCCGAGTAAATCTGCACAAGAAAACCAGAGTTCCCATTTACCACAAATTAGAACCAATATTATTGCTCTAATTCTAAATAACTTAATCAGCCATCTGATGCTTCAAAAGGTCATCTGATTCACAAGCCATCTAATTGTCATTATCTTCCACTAGATCGTATTCTTCAACTACACATCTATCTGATTCTGGCATTCTGGGTACAGGACCGGACTACTTTTCAAAACAACAATCCTTACTTTGAATTTCAAAATAAAATAAACATTTACTCAATAAAATGCTAACTGGTGCAATTCATTCAGCTATGATCAGCTAGCATGTAACCTATGCACCGGCCATTTATTAAAATATCTCCTACAGGCTTGGGCAATAGCTTCGGTGTAAGCCCTACTTTTCCTGTGTATATGAGATGGGTGATGCAACACAGCAGACAGGTCGAATCTTTGAAGAACATGACATGCACAGAGAATGATCTGATTGTTCAAGTAAATGTGATCATAGCTAATCTTGGTATACTCAACTTAGAAAGGAACTAAGAATGGTTTGTGAATACGGTCAAAACAATACTTACCTCTTAACTCTTTACCACACAATCCCGAGTTTTAACGACCCTGAGGAAGAAGCTTTTGGAAAACATTGTGGGAAAAGAAGAAAATGCTGGTAACCAGCATTTTCTCCTTTTTCCACAATGTTTTCTACCCTATCAAAGACAAATCCTGCCATTTGAGCTACAATTGAATTGTTGTCTGCAAATGCTTTCAACTTGGACTAGTCTAAAATTTTGTTGTTTGGTAAAGAGTTAACCAAGCGACAAAAATTTAGACTTATCAAAATTGAAAGCATTTGCAGACGGCAATTTAAATGTGGCCCAAATGATAGAATTTGTCCTTCATAAGATAGAAAGCATTGTGGGAAAAGGAGAAAATGCTGGTTACCAGCATTTTCTCCTTTTCCCACAATGTTTTCAAAAGGCCTCTTTCTTCCAGTAGTTAAAAGGCGGCATTGTGTGGTAAGGGGTTAACTACAAAATCTCTAGTTTTAAAGACTTTGACAGGGAAGCTTTTGAAAACATTGTGAGACAAGGACAAAATGCTGGTAAGTAGCATTCTCTCCTTTTCCCAAAATGTTTTCAATATTTTCTACCTCATCAAAGAAAGAAATCATCATTTGAGCTGCAACGAACTTATCATCTGCAAAATTTTAATGCTTTTGAAATTAGTTCAGTCTAAGATTTTGTTTTGTTTTTTTTATGATGTGGGTACCCTGATTAAGTATTTATCACACAACAAAATTATGGGCTTGTCCAAATTCAAAGCATTTGCAGATATCAAATTTAACGTGGCTCAAATGATGAAATTTGCTTTTGATTGGTTAGAAAACATTGTGAGAAAAGGAGAAAATGCTGGTTTCCAGCATTTTCCCATTTTCCCACAATGTTTTATTAAGGTTTTTCCCCAAGGGTTGTTAAAACTTGGGATTGTGCATAAAGGGTAATCATTCCTATGTGCTTACTCATTAACAGGCAACAGAAGTTTAGATTTGTCCAAACTTTACTCTAAACCAGATGACTGAATTTTAGACTGGTACAAATTAGATTTTGCTAACGACAAATAAAATGACACCGAAATGAAGGGATTTCTATCAGAAAGGGTAGAAAACACAGTGGAAATAGGAGAAAACACTGGTTACCAGCATTTTTTCCTTTTCCCACAATGTTTTCTTAAGGTTTTCAAAAGCCCTCCTCTACAGGATCTTTAAAATTTGGGATTGTGAGGTAAAGGGTTATGGCATTTACGGTTACAGCATTTCAGGATGATAAATCAAATGCTACAGGCTTTCAATGATACGGTCAGTGTTAAAAAAAGGGCAGAAATCATAAATAGGAAAGGAGAAAAAATGCTTATTCACTTGGTTATACCATTACCAAACTTTACCGTCTTTAATAACACTGTGAAAGACATTTGAAAACATTGTAGTAAAAGGACAAAAAAAAGTTATGTTCGTTTTCCACCCAAGTCTTCTATTCTTCAATAGACATATTTCGACATCATTAATTTTGATCCACAGGTTTGTTCTGTTGTCTGCAAAGGATTTCACTTTGAACAGATTGAAAATGTTGTCATCCAATAAAGGGCTTTTGGTGTGTTTAACCCTTTACCACACAGTCCCGAGTTTTGACGACCCTGTGGGAGAAGGCTTTTGAAAACATGGTGGGAAAAGGAGAAAATGCTGGTAACCAGCATTTTCTCCTTTTCCAACCATGTTTTCTACCCTTCCAAAAACAAATTTCACTTTTTGAATCACATTTATTTTGTCGTCTGCAAATGCTTTCAATTTGGACAAGTCTAAAATTTTGTCGTTTGGTTAAGAGTTAATTTTTTACTTGTTTGACCCTTTACCACACCATCCCGAGTTTTAACGACCCTGAGAAAGAAGCCTTTTGAAAACATTGTAGGAAAAGGAGACAATGCTGGTAACCAGCAATTTATCCCTTTTCCACACTGTTTTTTACTCTATCACAGACAGAAATTGTCCTTTTAGCAATATTTAATTTGTTGTCTGCAAATACTTTCAATTCGGTCGAGTCAAGAATTTTGGTAAAGAGTTTAATGTTATTACAGTCGCCCTCAGATTGTCCTCACCAACCAGTCTGAATTCAGTGTAGAACTGCAAAATACAATTGATCCAAACTCTGTGAAAAAGGGGTTTATTGTACGTGCAAAAATGACTGACCCAGGTCAGCATTGCTCAGCACTGGCTGAGCTGGTTTCAAACTTTTTGTTGTAGGTGAATTTTCTGCACGTCAAAGGATCACTCAGTTGAAAAGACTATGCATGTATGATTCAGTCAGTTGTTAGACAAAGAGGATCTTAGGGATCTGTAATTATGTGATGATCTGCTTCGTATAATCCATCACAGAAATGCATTAAACCTCTTTTTGCAAGAGCGTGACTCATTTATCATGGTGTTTACATGAAGAATAATCATTCATCTATAGCTACATGATCTTCGTATAAGCAGCTCTTGAGTTGGAAGAACCAAACTGAATTTTCTAGCACAGGCCCTTTAACCCTTTATCACACTGTCCTGAGTTTTAAAGACCCAAAGGAAAAGAACTTTTGAAAACATTGTGGGAAAAGGAGAAAATGCTGGAAACCAGCATTTTCTCCTTTTCCCGCAATGTTTTCTACCCTTTCAAAGAAAAATTTTCTTTTTTGTGCAATACTTAGTTTTTCGTCTGCACATGCTTTCAAATTGGACAAGTCCAAAATACTTTTGTATGGTAAAGGGTTAAAAGAAATGTACACTGTATACAGAAAAGCAAGTCCAAACTGAACAATGGATCAAACTTCAGTAGTGGTTATCTATCTTGAAATCATACTTATTTTCACAATACTATTACTTGCATCATCAGTTCATCACTATCATCTTTGAAGAAAAGCTAAATATGGTGGTAACACAGGTATACAGAGTGTAGCCAGCATTCGGCATACCTTGGGTGAAGGGAGCCATCAAATCCCTTGGCTGTATCTGGTAGCTTGATATGCAACTACATGGTACGTTTCATTGCCAGAAATACGCCAGTTTACCCTTCTGAAAATTGTAAGGCTCCTCTTAAAAAAGAAAACTTGCGTCTCAATTTTCTATAAAAATCTTTCTAACTATATTTCAGTTGACAAACAGTTTGTGCATTTATTTTTAAAGTGGTTTATCAATTGCGACTGAAGTTTTCACTGACAGATAGATAGATGTGAATAACTTCATCGTGGTTGTTTATGTTTTTACTAAACGACTGACAGTGGCGCAGCCATATATAAATGGAAACAACCGTTATACAGACGAGGTTAGATGTAGGTACAGAATCGGCCGAATTGTGACAAGTGGTGCAGCCAGGTCACTACTACTTCTCCCTTCTGGTCCCCCCCCCCAAGAAAAAATGAAAAAAAAAACCACTGAATATATGGAAGAAAAGTATAGGATAAAAAAATCCTTTTAATGGTACACATACTTCCTTGATGAAATATATAGTTTCATAAGGTGATGTTTTAATTTCCAGTCAGAATTTCGCAAATGCTTATAGGAATGTCATTTGATCAATACCAAGTGTTGCTTGTGTGCAGTGCTATTTGGATTAGCATGGTGATGTCATATCTTAAGTCTTTACCAAACGACAAAATTGTAGACTTGTCCAAAATGAAAGCATTTGCAGACGACAAAATAAATGTGGCTCAAAAATTGAAATTTGTTTAGGGAAGGGTAGAAAACATTGTGGGAAAAGGAGAAAATGCTGGTTACCAGCATTTTCTCCTTTTCCTACAATGTTTTCAAAAGGCTTCTTTTTCAGGGTCGTTAAAAGTCAGGATTGTGTGGTAAAGAGTTAACTCAAGCAGAAAGACTGGGTTTCTAATGGTGAAAATGCCACCCTGTTATCTATGTACGCCAAAACTGAATTTTCTTCTAGCTTTGACCTATTTCTTTTTTTAAATATAACACTATACAAGAATGAACAAATAGTAATTTATGATTGGTAAAAAAAAGGCATATTTCTTGGGCGGGTGAAAAAAGCAGATTAAAGACACATTTAGCAGACTGAAAGATGACCGGTATGATTTTGAAATTTCCAGATACTATTAAAGAAGGGCTGCAGTAAAGGGGCTCAGAGACCCAATTACAAAAATAACATCAGAGCAACCCTTCAGACTGAAGGAACCCTTCAGACTGAAGGTACAGCTTCCCTAAATCACAAATTTCACTAAGAATTTTATTTTCTTGGCACAAAAACTGTAACACAAAATAATTTTGGTCATAAATTACAAAAACCTGAGAAAGCTTGAAATATACGCTGATGGATGGAACCACTTGCACTCGGTAATTACACAATCAGGAATTGTTTGCATGCCATCAAATTGACATACTTTGATCACCTTTGCTCAGGGAAGAAATGTTTGTTGTATCCTTCAGAATCTGGCTTCAAATGAGCCTCATATTTATAGGAAAATGAATAAAGGGTTGCATGAAATTCTCCAATTTTTGATATTTGAACCTGCAACAGAAAAAATTCTGGTTCAACCATTACACTAATATCCAACTTGCCTGATTCATGGTCCCCTATTTTCTTTTCGCAACACATTGTTGTGGTTCCGGAGATAAAAGTCCGTGAAGATGATGATGCAGAGAATGTGGGAGTCACTCGGGTTGATAACAAGGCGAATCGGCTATGGGCCGAATTCGCTTTGGGCCAATAAATACAAAAGACAGGGCACAATTACTGTATATTATCATAACGAAGCCATATATATCGTCCGATCATGCGTTTTGATGCTCATCAGTTTTGACGCCCTTTCTGTTTTGATCTACTCGTTCGTGTAGGCGACCTCTTATGAAGTCATACTCTGCTCAGCTGCACTCGATACACACTTTTTTCTATCCTTTGCTAAACTATAAGGATAATTAAAAATCTTTCAATAAGATTTTCCATAGTTTGTCAACTTTGGGTCATTTTTACAATATTTTACTAATGTCAAAAATTTCAAGATTTGCACAAGTCTATAAATTTTGTATCTGCAAACGTTGGGAAAAAAAGTGATACAAAGTGTTACCTGTATCTCTTTTCAAAAGTCAGGTTACGGTGATATGGCAAGAGTATATGGACATTAGTAGAATTTCATTACACCATAAGGCTTACACCTTATTATATTGTTTGGAAATGTCTATCAAACTTTAAATTAAAACTACTTAAGGATAAATTAGTGCTCCAGACAACCGAGTGTAACTGTATGCTAAATTCTCAGTCTGTAATTGAAACCCAATGTTATGGCTACTTATAAGTATCATCCATAGACAGTTCTGATGAGTACCCACAACACGGAGCTCGGAAGAAAAATCATAGATTTAACATCTGGTTACTCCCAATACACTGCAGCAATGCAAAATAGTCAGATTAAGTTCTGAGTATCAGACTAGAGAAACAGAAAAATACACTTCACAAATGCTGTCCAATTTCTTGTTTGCTTGTCCCAGTATCAATATGTTATACAAGGTACAACATGGTGTTGAACTACATAAAAAAAATCCAGACTAATGAAAGGTGTTATTTCATATGAGTGTAAACAGACAAAGGCATTTCCATAGTCAATACAAAGTCTTGATAAAAAATACCAATGTAGATCACAAACAATCATGATAAAGATTTGAAGTGAAAGACAACATGCTAGAGCTGAAAAACACTGCATTTATTTAAACGAAAAGTGAAAAAAAAAATAATTGATATAGAAGCTGAATGGCTTAAGGGCGTCAAAACTAATGACTCCGGGATAACGACTGGTTACAACATTTAATTCTGATAGCTGAAATGGCAAACAACATAAACAAACAATTCGAAGAGCTTACCGTCAAAGACAAGACTGACACTTGTGACAGATTTTCTGGTTGTTTTGCAACAATGTTAAGACTTTGGTTTCCGGCTTGGCGAAAATGGCCCTCCCAAACGTCAAATTCGACTAGAGGTCTAACCAAAGTAAGGTGAATCCTTGCGAGCCTGTTTTAATTTAGTCAGAACCTCAGTTTTCCGAATTTATTATTTTAAAATAGATTAAAGATTCCATAAAGGCCATTTGCGTGCTTTCTAATTTCTTCCTTGTCAGTAGATTGACTGATGCGTTGACATCCGGTAAACAACTTCCGCTGACAGCAAAACAAAATCAACTCAGTTGAAGATACGTCCGTTCATCCTTCACAGGTAAATTTTGTTCATCTTAATATTTGTAATTCCATTCTTATACGCGTGAATCCGTGCTTACACTGCTACGTTCTCTTTTTTATCTATAGCATTCTGTTGGAATCATTAGTAACAGGAATAGTAATTCGGACATCTTATTTCGGACACTCTCTGACCTTAATGCAAAAGCTCATCATGGTGTAATCAAGATCAATAAGTAGTATGTACGCATGAGATATATGCAGCTCATCTCAGACAAATCTTACTGTAACACTGATTAAGTTTAATCACACACAATCATGGATTCAGTCTTCAGATAGTCCAAATATTTAGATGTCTAAACCAGGCTGTTTATCTATCAGTATTAATTTTATCTATCTCGTGTTGTAATTTATTTATTTTTTTTTTTTGCATGCTATGTATAAATGGGTGCCATTTAGTTCTATGAAGTCCACACAGAACTTTAGCAACTGTGAAATTACCATGGGAAAGAAGTATGTGACCAGTCAGAATGATTTGTATAATGAGCATCAAATTACCTAGCAGTTAATTTCAAAAAAGACACCTATACTTGGCTAAATAGTTTGCATTTTCATAATTAATAATTTTTTTCTTTTCTCAGGCAAAAATTTATGGCTGCCTTGCTGAATAATGGCCAGTCAGTTAATGTAAAATACCAGCAGACAAGGCTGTTAAAATGAAAAGAAGACAGATTAAAATATCTGTACCATTGACCAAACAAATGGACATTACCTGGAACTTTCAAAAATTACTGTCTCACTATTTTAAAAAACAAAAAAGCATATATTTTACAAAAAAGAAAGGAGAATTTACAAGCACTTGTCACACACTCCATATAATACTAATTAAGTATACAATATCTTCTGCGAACCAGTCAGGAAATGTAGGAGAATTTAGTCGCTACCCACAATTTCAAAAGCTACTCCTTGATCATGTGTTACGTTGTTTGTATTCTTTCACAGACTCTATCACTAGTGGTGTGTAGTTAGCGAGCACCTGTACCAGTTCTAAATGTTCTTTGACTTCCTTTCAGTGTACAGAATACCGACTGATTGAACAAGCAAAAGAAGATTTTATTCAAATGATCTTAATTTAACCTTATCTCCCAACCCAATGGTTTGGAAAGGAGATATTCTTTTTGGTGTTGTTCATCTGTCACAATTTTTCACTGTTCGAGCCACATATCAAAGCTACATGACCCAAATAAAACAGCAAAGTTTGATGGTATTTGTAGCTCATTTGACAACAAAGTACTCAAGATGAGCTTTTGTGATTGTGCTGTGTCTGTTGTGTGTACTGTACAGGCTGATCTTGGTCAAAACCCTTTGCTAATTGTAAATTTTGTGCTTATCCAAGAACCATTCTACCTCATGATCCAGTAGGTTGTTACCCAAACTAGATTTTATGAATCCATAATTATATGTTGACTTGCTTGGTATAATAACATTGAGATACATTAAATCCTCTTTTGCCAGAGTGCTGCTCATTTTTAACTACTAGTACTCATTTTTTTCAGGTCACACAAAGCAATGGCCAGCAAGAGAGATGCTTTTAGTTACAGCAGTGTTTCTCCCCCGATGTCCCCAAAAGCAACTGCCTCATCACCATTTTTATCTAGATCATCCAGCGAAGAACAAACTTCAAACCAGGAACAGAGACTTTCAGCAACAGCTAAAAGACAGAAATATCTTCGACGACTGTTTAAATTCCGACAGATGGACTTCGAATATGCTTTCTGGCAGATGATTTATTTGTTCATTGCTCCTCAAAAAGTGTATGTTTGTAAACCTTTTTGTAATTCCTTTTGTTTATTCATGTTAACCTTTAGGCTGCTAAGTTTGACTCACTGACCTTTTGCGGACAGTGTAGATCAAGATCAGACTGCACAGAACACAGAACGTGCAGTCTGATCTTGGATCTACACTGTCCGATAAGGAAAAAAAACAAAAAAACTTTGTAATAGCAAAATTTGGGTTTTTACTATCAGCTTGAAAGTTTCATTTCATTTATTTAGCAGAATAAGGGTTAATTATCCTTTTGATTTTTAATCAGAAATCACACTTCTAGACTTATCCATATTAACCCTTTGCCACATGGCAAAAATTTAGACTTGTCAATATTGAAGGAATTTACAGACAACTTTTCAAATGTTTTGAAGGAGTAGTGTTGGTCCTTGAATAGGTAAAAAACATTGTAGGAAATGGAGAAAAAGCTGGCTACCAGCATAATTTTCTCCTTTTCCCACAATATTTTCAAAATTTTTTTTCTGGGGGATTGTGTGGTAAAAGGTAAAAAACATTTGCATTTTGCTGACAAATTTTTTACCAAATGATGGAACTGGAAACTTCATGGCAATCTGCAATCTTTGAATTTAGACAGGTCAAAAGTTTTATTGTTTGATAAAAAACTAGACATGTCCACATCTGTATAGGGAGAATTGTGTTTAGAATAGCCTGTTACCTAAGAGGTTGACAGAAATTACTGTTCAAAATAAAAGATACTCTATCCACATGTAAACCAACCTAAGATTTTCAAAACAGCTTATATTTCATGTAAAAAATGTGCTTTTTAGCTCTACCAATTTAAGGCCAACAGAGCTTATGTCATGGCCTGATGTCCACTGTCCATCTGTTTATCTGCTAGTCTTTTTCTTGTTTACATGACAAAGTTTGCACTTGTGGTTGGTTTTTCATGCAACCTCCCTTGTAGGGAGGACATGGTTTTATGATTTTTCTTCGGGTTAAGGCCCTTTGAAATGTTTTCCATATTCTGGCAGCTGAATGGTAACCCATTAGGACAAAGCACTTCCTATTCCAGAACGTTTTTCATTCATTACAAAAGCACATTTGGGGAGCATCGCCCATCTCTGATGGCCCTTGTTTCTTTTACATTTAAGTTCACAAGTTAGTACCTGCCAGAAGAGCAATTCAGGCCCTAAAGGGCCTATAGTAAAATGCATGTAACTGTCATATTGCAAATGGGTAAATAATTTTCATTCAGCTTGTTTCCTATCTTTTACAGGTACAGAAACTTTCAATACAGAAAAAGTAAGTAATTTTTAGTTGTTTCTGAACTTTTATTTCTTTAGATATAGACTAGGTCTATTACAAGTTATTCAGGCATCTAGATGACTGTTCAATTTCTTTACCCCTTAGATAGAATGAATTTGCAGAAAATTTTTAGAAAACTAGGAATTACAAAGTGTGTTTTGTCTGTGTAGAAAAATCTTAACCCTTTACCACACGGCAAAATTTAAGACCTATCCAAATTGAAAGCATTTGCAGAGGACAATTTCATAGTGGCTCAAATGACGCAACTTTTCTTTGATAGGGTAGTAAGCTTTGTTGGAAAAGGAGAAAATGCTGGTTACCAGCATTTTCTCCTTTTCCCACAATGTTTTCAAAAGGCCTCTTCTTCAGGGGCGTTAAAAGGCGTCATTGTGTGGTAAAGGGTTAATTCATTCAGCGCCATCACTTTTTACGGCAGAAAATACAATTCACTGTTACTCAGTCAAATCTTTATCTTCTAGGCTTACAAGTGAAAAGTATAGATCCAATATCAGCTTGTGCAATCTATGCAGTCTGCAAAAGGGCTTATACCTGTACAGCATGTAATAAAGCAGTATTTTAGAAAAAAAAAAATATAGTATATTAATACCTGTAAAGTGCCTGTAAATTTTGGTTAATTTGTTTGAGCATTAACAGACCACATTGGAAATTTGTGTGATTGTTCAATTTGAAATTGGAATCAAAATAAGTAATCTAATGTTTTCATCAACAGATACAAAAAATCAATGGGCAAGAGATGATCCAGCTTTTTTGGTGTTACTAAGTATATGTTTGGTTGGTAAGTTGTAATGTTGTCTTCTATTTTATTCATTTGTGTGTGTGTGTGTGTTTTTTTTTCTTTGAAATACCGGTATGAGCTATTTTTTTAAACCAGTTCACCAATTCATGCTTTCCTGGAGACTCTTTTATCAGTACTTCGCACAATATTCTTCCCAAGCAACTAGCTGCTTTCCCACATAAACAACAAAATTTTAGATTGCTCCAAATGCAAAGTTTTTGTAGACACAAAATAAATATGGTTAAAACAATGAGATTTAGCTTTGAGACAGTTGAAAACATAATGGATAAGAAGAAAACATTGTAGAATAAGCTAATTTGATGCAAATTGTTTTTTAGGGTAGACACATCAACAGTTGTATTGATGCTTACAGGAAAGGCTGTGGGATGTATTGTTGGAACTGGCGCTTGCTTCTTTTCCTCTTTAACCGACAGATCTCATCCTTTGAGCCACATTCAACTTATCATTTGCAAATGCCTTTAGCTCCTCGCTAAACGACAATGTTTTAAACTTGTTCGAAATTGAAAGTATTTACAGATGACAAACAAAATACCACTATAATGACAGGATTCAGTCTTGAAAATGGAGAAAACGTTGTGGGAAAAGGAGAAAATGCTGGTTACCAGCATTTTCTCCTTTTCTCACAATGTTTTCAAAAGCCTTTTTGCAAACAGCTGTTAAAACTTGTGATTGTGTTGTAAAGACTTGATTGGATAAGACTTAAATTTTGGTATTGGTAAAGATTTAAATGCAAACATATATACAGTGTTGAACACTGATTGAGAGGTTCTATGTGGCTGTGTTGTTACGTAATAAGAACACTATTTTTCATCCATTTCAGCATCTTCAATTGGTTTTGCTTTTGTACTTGGCCTACATTTTCTGGGTTTCTTGAAGTTTATACTATGGGTTATATTTGTTGATTGTATTGGAGTTGGCATTCTCATTGCAACATTTTTCTGGTAAGTAATTTACTCTTGATCAAATAGCAAAATTTTGGACTCGTCCAAATTGAAGATACTTGCAGAAGACAAAATTTCACACAAATATTGAGATTTTTTTTCTGGAAAGGGTAGAAAATATTGTGGGAAAGGAGAAAATGATGGTAACCATTAAAGTGTTAACTCTCTAAAATGTAAACTTGTAAAAATTGAAAGAATTTGCAGTAGTCAAATCAAATGTTACCCAAAAAGTTGGGATTGTGGTAAATGGTTAACCACATTAGGACATTTTGAGGACAACTAAGGTTTTTCAGAATGTATAGATTTGGATCAGATGGTGTAAAATGTACTGTTTGAACTTGAATCTATACTGTCCAATAATGAATATTTGAAGAGATATTCTGGACAAATTTGTAAGCTTGATATTGCACTTTTTAGCTCTTTTCCATTGACTGGAAACAATTGGCCATGTCCAGTAAAAAAGTAGGTCACTACAGCTTGATACTCTTGAAACTTGGTCAGAATGTTTGTCTTCATAATATATCAGACAATTTGAAATTGGGATACGCCAGGTCAAAAAGTAGGTCACAGGATAAAAATCTTAGAATAACATCGTGTGTACTCCAAAGACCATATTTTCAGCCTGAAACTTGGTCAGAATGTTTGTTTTGTTGATATCTTGGACAAGTTTGATACTGGGTTATGCAGTGTCAAAAAGTAGGTCACTAGGCCAAAAACCTTGTTTGCACCGTAGAGGCCAATTTTCAGCCTGATTCTATTGAGACTCAGTAAGAATGTTTGTCTTGATGTCTTGCACAGATTCAAAATTGGGTCATGTCTGGTAAAAATGTAGGTCAATGGGCCAAAGCTGAGAAAAACCTTGTGTGGACCGTAGAGGCCACAATTTCAGCCTGATACTCGTGAAAGTTGAACCAAATGTTTTTCTTGATCATATCTTGAACAAGTTTGATCACTGGGCCACATCTGAAAAAACCTTGTGTGCACTCTAGAGGCCACATTTTCAGGCCAATATTCATGAGACTAGGTCAGAGAGGTTGTCTTTATGAAATGTAAGACATACTGAAATTGGGTGACAACGGATCAAAAAGTAAGTCACTGGGCCAAATCTTAGGAAAACCTTGTGTGCAGTCTAGAGGCCACATTTTTAGTTTGATACTCGTGAAACATTATCAGAATGTTTGTTTGGATGATATCTCTGACAAATTCAAAAGTATGTCAAGTCGGTCAAAAAGAAGGTTACTTACATGTATGCATTTTACATTGTTAAAACCAGGACCTCTTCAGCTTTATCAACCCTAGATGACTTTACTCAAGTGGGCACTTGGTTTGTCATCAATGTTTCTTCAAGTCCCATATTAAGCACCTGATTATATATCTTCTGCCTTCAATTCATTCAGTAAATTCAATACAGATAGTTTCAAAATTTTGTTGTTTGGTGAAATGTTTAACTTTATGAATATGTGTTAAGATGTCATAGAAATTTGAGAAATTACTTCTCGGCGATTTCTCCTTTTGTCAGAATGATTTCAAAAGTGGGATACACACAAAAGAAAAGGAGCCATGCTCTTTGAAAAGGTAGTTTAATACATCTGCAAAAAGTATCAACCAAGGTCAGCCTGCTCAGTCTGTGCAGGCAGGTCTGGGTCAAAACCTTTTGCTTTGGGTAGATTTTTTGCATGTCAAAGCACCAGTTACCTCATGATTCAGTCGGTGGTTACACAAAATGGATCTGATAGATCTATAGTTATATGATGACTTGCTTGGTATAATGCATCACAGAGATGCCGTATGCCCTTTTTGGCAGAACTTGGCTCAAATGGTATGCAGGTGGTGAAAGTGATGATAATTCTTCTTTTCTCAATGTTTCAGGATAATAACAAATAGATACATGGTTGTGGCCCCACCCCGAGGCCAAGATGTAGAGTGGGGATACGCATTTGATGTGCATTTAAATGCATTTTTTCCGCTCCTTATGATTCTCCATTTATTTCAACTTTTCTTTCTTAATTGTAAGTATGAGCTGTAAATGGCTGAACAAAAGTTAATTTCTGGGAAGGTTTGCTTAACAAAAACAGTCCTACGTTTTTAGGGTCTTTATTCACCAAGCATTCTTAAAAATGTTCTTTGTCTTATTCATCAGGATTTTCTACATTTAAAAGTAGCACAACTTCTGATTGGCTAAACCATTTGGTTTAGCCAATCAGAAGTGGTGTTACTTTCAAATATAGAAAATCTTGGAGAATAGGACTAGGAACATTCTTTAGAATGATTGGTGAATACGCACCCAGTACTCCCAGAAAGAAACCTTTGAAAACCCTTTTGAAAAAGAAAGGCTTTTAACCCTTTCCCACATGATGAACTGTTAGACAATATTGAAAGCGCTAACAGACTACTAGTTATATGTGGCTGAAAAGATGAGATTTATATTTAATAGGGTAGAAAACATTGTGGGAAAAGGAGAAATGCTAGTTACCACCGTTTTCTCCTATTCCCATGATGTTTTCAAAAGCTTTTCTTTTCAGGGTCTTTAAAACTCAAGATTGTGTGGCAAAGGGTTAACCAGCATAATTATCTTCTTTGTCTTGAAAATTTCTCTACCATTTCAAAGACAAATCAAATCATTTGAGTTATAGTAAATGCTGTATACATGGATATATACGCGTATCGAAAAATTTGCGATTGACTGATTACAGACAATTTGCGTAGGAAATGTTTGCGAATTCAAGACACTCATTATTTATTGGTATTCTTGTGATGAAATACGCGAACAGTAAAGTTCGCTAATTTTTCAAATTCGCGAAATTGCAAAAATTTCCACATCGCAAAAATACATTAATGACATCTCCAAATGCCAGAGATACAGATATAAACATGAGAATTAGAGAGTGATCAAATACATGTAATATTATTTCTTTAGTTTTTCATTGAAAGCTTTCATCTAGATACTTATTATTATCTTGTTGGCCTTCTCCATCCTCATACCCTTACCTGCACTCTTTGGTTTAAAGGAAAAGGAGCCATGTTGTGTGAAAAGGGGGCTTGTTGCATCTGTAAAAAGTATCAACGATGGTCAGCCAGCGCAGTTCACACAGGCTGATCTGTGTTGAAACTTTTTGATATTGGTCAATTCTCTGTTTATCAAAGGGCCATTCTATCTCATCATTCAGTTGGTTGTTAAACAAAATGAATTTTTTGGTTGTGATGACTTATAATGCAGCACAGAGATGGATTAAACCCCTTTTTGCCAAAGAACTGCTCAAGTTTGCTTCACATAATAAAAAGATGTAGCAAGTTTCAATCTGAGCTAGACTCTTATTCTTCCTTTAGTTTGAATGAAGTGATTGCAACAGAAATCAAAACTATGATAACAGTGGACTTGTTACTGCTTGAAAGTGGCTGGAGAAGAGCCACTAGTACTGGCAAAGAAATGTCACGAAAGCAAGAATAGTTGTGTTGGTCTCTGTGATATAGGTAAGACACAGGTACAATTATAAAGAATGCTTAACCCTTTGCCACTTGACCAAAGTTTAGACTCATCCATATTGAAAGCATCTGAAGAGGAGAAACTAAAAACATGACTCGAATGCTGAGATTTGTTTTTGACAAAGTAGAAAACATTGTGTGAAAAGGAGAAAATGTTGGTTTCCAGCATTTTCTCCTTTTCACACAAGGTTTTCAAAAGCCTCTTATCTTTCGGTCGTTAAAACTCAGGATGGTGTGGTGAAGGGTTAATACCAATTAAACAGACTTAATGATGTTCTGTGATCCTTATGCAGTTTTATTGACATTCAGGACAGCACTTAAAATGATGACATCCTCTGTATGAGTTACATTTTATAATACCTAACTTAATTTTGCAGTGTTTTCTTTTCTTCCCGTAGCTTTTATCAATACAGACTGGTTTTTTGGACGGTTGTTTGGGAACACACTGTGGTTGATTGCCATTTGCTACTATATTTATATCACATTTCTGGGCTACAGTGGTAAGACTTTTTTCCTGGCAATAATTTTAGAATTTTCTATCTGATCTTGGATCTACTCTGTCCTCTTTGTGATGATAATATTACTGAAACAGTTAATGATAAGTTCTTGTTTTTATCAAGGGATTAAAGGTCCCCATTTCTACCAAACAATACCCTGATGATGAAGCTTTTTGAAAACATTTTGGGAAAACATTAGAATGCTGTTTGCAAGTATTTTCTGCTTTTCCCACAATGTTTTCTGACCTTTCAATGATAATTTAGTTGTTTGAATCCATGAATGGATACAGTTGATTATGAGTTCTTATGCCGATTACTTTTACTCGTACATGAATCTTTGTATTTCATTTTCTCCATTACACCTGATGCAATTTTTCACTTCTCTAGCTCATCGACAAAAAAAACCATCAGATATCAGTCTAGAATTTTGTATAGATAGTTGTGGTTTTTTTAAAAGCAATTAGTCTTTTTACCAAAATGTTGAACTATTAAACAAAACAAGAAAATGCTTTGGTATATGATTTTTGTTGTTCAAATTTAAAAGCACTTGAAGATGACACGTTAAATCTTGCTTATATTATTAGGTTTGATGTTTGTGGGAAAGGAGAAAACTGTCCATGTTTTCATAAGCCTTCTTCCTTTGGGTCATTAAAACACAGGAATTTTTGCTGATACAATTCGCCCCAGATTGTCTCTCGTGTTTCAATCAATAGCTTTTGTCATTGTTTTGTCTAAAGATGGCCTAGATGATAATGTATGAAAAAAAATGCACATTTGCTTTATAAATGTCTTTTTCAGCCCTTCCATTTCTAAAGAACACCAGACCCATTTTATTTGCTGTGACTGGGGTATTCTTTCTCTACATACTGTCTATTGCACTGAACTGGAACTTCAGCAAAGGAATGTGTGCTTTCTATCATTTTAGGGTGTATTAGTGGAACAAATGTGTACTTTAAAGGTATTGATGAATATTGAATTTAGGGCTTACCCAGTGTGAGAGTTTTATACAGCCAACTGCACAATTTTCTGGCTGTCATGAAGCAGGGTTTTGCCAATAGATATGTACAGTAATCAAAGTCCATAGAGTTTCAGACATCAAGGGCCTGTACCCTCCAGCACTTTTTAATGCTGTAACCCTTTACCATGGGAGTGTCCTTAGGCTAGACACTTCAGAGCCCTAGCCTAGTACTGATGAAACCCAGGACACATGAATATGTGAGCTGTTGCAGTAATATGACTGAAATGCTGTTGAAAGCAGTAAGGCACCATTTTAACCAATCAATCAGTTTAACCCTTTACAAAATGATCCTGAATTTTAATGACACTAAAGGAGAAGACCTTCGAAAACATTGTGGGTAAAAGAGAAATTGCTGGTTACCAGCATTTTCTGTTTTTCCCACAATTTTTTCAAAAGCCTTTTTCCACAAGTTGGTAAAAACTCAAGGTTGTGTGGCAAAGAGTTAATCCACAAAGCAAAAATTGAATGAAATTAACTTTCTACCCGTCGGAAAATAAAGTATAGGGTTGCAATTTCAAGTGTGTTTTTTGCATGAATATTTCACAGAATATATCTGATCATTTTTTTGATGATGATTATGTGGGAAAGTAGTCAGTGGCTTGAAAAGAATATTGTGCCAAGTACAAAAAGTGCTGAGTAAAAAGAAAAGCCAGGAAAGCGTAGATAGGTGCACTGGCCGCTGCAATGTAAATGAAATAGTGTTGAAAACATTTAAAATCATACAATCAATCAGTTCACAAAATATAGAACAGTGTAGATTCAAGGTTAGCTTGCACATTTTGTGTAGTCTGATCTTGGATCTACATAGTCCACAAAAGGTAGACAGAGGGTTATCGACCTTGTTTACTCAAACAACAAAATTGTGCCAGCACTCTTAAGGGTAAATGCATTTTAAACTTTTAGTCCTTTATCACACAATCCACAGTTTCAACAACCCAAAGAAAGACGCCTTTTGAAAATATTGTAGGAAGAGGGGAAAGTGCTGGTAACCAGCATTTTCTCCTTTTCCCACAATGTTTTGTACCATTCCACAAACAAATTTCAAAAATTGAGTCGGATGTATGTTGTTGTCTGCAAATGCTTTCAGTCTGGATAAGTTTTCAATTTTGTTATTTGGTAAAGCATTAAATGATGGTTTGAATACCAAAATACAGTGATAAGCCAAAGTTTTGTTTACATCCCATGTGAATTGTTGAGCCCTTTCTTTGTGTATGAATTTGAATTCTTTTTACATTGATATTGGAGACATTTTCCAAAAGAAGAGAAAATATAGACATTGTCAGTATGTTTCTCATGATTGCCTTTGGCAGACCTGTTTTGTACAGTATGTGAACAAGGGACACAAGTATTTACAAAGTTTTAGACTTGCAATTATTGAAAGCATGACAAATTAGATGTGAATTAAATTATTAAATTGACTAGCATTTTCTTCTTTACAACAATTCCATGCAAAGCTTGTTTTCCTTTTCCTTGGATTGTTAAAACATAGGATTGTTTGCAAAGGGGTCAAATTGGTTCATAAAAGATCAGAGTAGAGCTAGACAAAGGATGAATGCAAAGAAAGATTCAGTCAAGAATTAAAAATGTAATTATTTGTGTGACCTTCATTAAGATGTTACCCTATTACCTCACATAGACTGGTTTTTGTGCCAATGAAATAGACAGGTTTTTGAAAACACTCAGACAAAACCAGCATTTGCTTGTGTAAAGACTGGTTGAGAAGTTGTGGGAATTGAAACCTGGAGGTCCAGGGTTGTACCTTCACCTCAACCTTCAAGCTTTCCATGAAAGAGCCCCTGGGCAAGACGCTTCAGAGCCCAAGCCTAGCACTGGTGAAACTTTTGTGTTACATTCACTATTTGGTAGCTCTAAGTGTAGCCTGTCGAGGTGTAGGGTTCTAGGTATCACTTTGATATGATCATAATTTGTATCACATTATGTGCATAAGTGTACAGAGGGGTGTATATTTCTATCATTTAAGTCCATTCAAATGAGCGGAGCTTAGAATAGGATTTATGACTGTATAAAATCTTTTACAATTGTGACTGTATTTCAGTTATGTCAGTCACAAAACATTACATGGTTAACCCAAAGAATGCCTTATAAATGAGCAGCATGTCTGTGATGGATTATACAAAGGAATTAATCAAATATAACTATGGATCCATAGCATCTATTTTCTAAGAGCTGACTGAATCTGTAGGTAGAATGGTCCATGTACATGCAGAAAGTTTACAACAGCAAAAAGTATCAATCAAATAGCAAAAAGTATCAACCCAGGCTGACATGGGTTGATATTTTTTGCAGGTGAATTATAACACCTTTTCACAAAGCATGACTTAAAAAGGTACAAAAATTTTAAGTCAGTTATGTTGACTCACATCACTGGTATTACAACTTCAAGATTATGTTGGCCAGAATATTTCATTATAAAAATGGACAGTGTAGATCAATATCATATTGCATATTTGTATGGTGTCCGTGGTTGTGAGGTAGAGCCTCGTAACCTTAAGGTCCCGAGTTCAATACCCAGGTGCGGGTGCTAACTTTGGAATCTTTCATTGGTCCACACATTTGGCGCCAGTACTGGTGTAGTTTCCAGGAAGCAGAATGGAGAGAGATCAGTATAAGTTGTAAGAACTTGTTTCTCAATTGATGTAAAATAAATATGTTTAAACTAAACTATATTGCATCTTTCATGCCCTCTGATCTTTATTGTACATGAAAGCTACCTAATTTGGCTTTACTCAGTGAAACTTTTCAAACAGACTGTGTCTTGTATTACATATGTGCACGTTGTATTTTTGACACCCATTTTCAGAGTTTTGATAATTAGAATTACCCTGAAATTACAGTCAGAGCTGTATTAACTCTTTACCAAACAATAAAATTTTGGAATGGTGCTATTAGCTCTTTACCAAACAACTAAATTATAGACTGGTCCTAGTCATAAATTATAATTATGCTGCACAAATTAAGAAATTTTGTTGGAATAGGTAGAAAGCATTGTGAGAAAAGGAGAAAGTCTTCGTTACCAGTATGGATTTATACTGTTTGCTTGTTTGTAACATGGTCTGGCCAAAAAGTCTTTAACAAATGTAAGAGGTCCATTTCTTGATTCCATGTTCTAAAGGGTAAGGTTAATAAATGTATGATAAAAAGAGTTCTTTGAACTGGTATCTACTTTAGGGTATTGATTTGATCAATTTGACCAGAACTAAGTTTTGAACCTTTTACTACACAATCCCAAGTTTTAATGACCCTGAGGAAGAGGCCTTTTAGAAACACTGTTGGAAAAGGAGAAAATGCTGGTTACCAGCATTTTCTCCTTTTCCCACAATGTTTTCTACTATTTCAAAGACAAATTCTATCATTTGAGCCTCATTCATATTGTTGCCTGGAATGCTTTCTGTTTGGACAAGTCTACATTTTTCTTGTGTGGTTAAAAGTTAAAGTAGATAATGTAAATGAAACTTAAAGTTTTTGCTGTTTTCGTGGATAGACAGTTGAATGTTTTGATGTTTTGTGATATGTAAAGAATTAAGTCTTCATAATATCAGTTTTATGTATAAAGCATTGAGGGATTTTATAAATCAATAAAAGATATTTTGCTGTTTGTATTTATTCTTTTCACAACTTTTTAGCTCACCTGAGCACGTATTATGATCAGTCGTTGTCCGGCGTCCATCTGTCTGTCTGTCTGTCCGTCTGTCTGTCCGTCTGTCCACAATTTCTTTAAACATCTTCTCCTCCTAAACCACTGGGCCAATCTTGATGCAACTTGGCAGGGATGAACCTTGGGTGAAGCTCTACCAAAGTTGTTCAAGAGATTGAATTTCACCAATAACTCTGGTTGCCATGGCAACAGAAAGGAAAAAAAATAGCAAAATCTTTGAAAATCTTCTTCTCTGAAATTAGAAGGCGTATAGCTTTGATATTTGGTATGTAGCATCTCCTAGTGGACCTCTACCAAGTTTGTTCATACGATGCCCCTGGGGTCAAAACTGGCCCCACCCCGGGGGTCACAAGTTCTAACAAAGGAACAAAAAAGGAAAACTTTAAAATTATTCTTCTCTAAAACTGGAAGGCGTAGAGCTTTGATATTTGGTATGTAGCATCTCCTTGTGGACCTCTACCAAGTTTGTTCAAATGATGCCGCTGGGATCAATACTGGCCCCACCCTGGGGGTCACAAGTTCGAACAAAGGAACAAAGAAGGAAAACTTTAAAATTCTTCTTTTCTAAAACTGGAAGGCATAGAGTTTTGTTATTTGGTATGTAGTGAACCTGTTCTAAGTTTGTTAGCCCACCTGAGCACAACGTGTACAGTCAAATCGAAAGTGGGTCACCTGGGGTCATAAACTAGGTCACTAGGTCAAATTAAAGTAATACCTTGTGGGCACTCTAGATGCCACATGTATTGCTCAAATGACCTGAAATTTGGTCAGAATGTTTGTCTTGATAAAATCTTGGATGAGTCTGAATTTGGGTCATGTGGAGTCTTAAATTAGGTCACTGGGTCAAATTAAAGAAATAACTTGTAGGCACTCTAGAGGCCACATTTATTGTTCAACTGATTTGAAAATTGGTTAAAATGTTTGTCTTGATGAAATTTAGGATGAGTTCAAAATTGGGTCACCTGGGGTCATAATCTAGGTCACTAGGTCAAAATAAAGAAATACCTTTAGGGCACTCTAGCGGCTACATTTCTTGCTCAATTGACTTGAAAATTGGTCAGAATGTTTGTCTTGATGAAATATCGGATTAGTTTGGAATTTGGTCACCTGGGGTCATAAACTAGGTCACTAGGTCAAATTAAAGAAATACCTTGTGGGCACTCTAGAGGCCACAATTTTTGCTCAAATGACTTGAAATTTAATCAGAATGTTTGTCTTGATAAAATCTTGAATGGGTTTGGATTTGGGTCACCTGGGATCGTTAATTAGGTCATAAGTCAAATTAAAGAAATACCTTGTGGGCACTCTAGAGGCCACAGTTTTTGCTCAGTTGACTTAAAAATTGGTCAGAATGTTTGTCTTGATAAAATCTCACATGAATCTGAATTTGGGTCATGTGGGGTCTTAAATTAGGTCACTAGGTCAAATTAAATAAATACCTTGTGGGCATTCTAGAGGCCACATTTATTGTTCAACTGATTTGAAAATTGGTTAAAATGTTTGTCTTGATGAAATCTAGGATGAGTTCAAAATTGGGCCACCTGGGGGTCATAATCTAGGTCACTAGGTCAAATTAAAGAAATACCTTTAGGGCACTCTAGCTGCTACATTTCTTGCTCAAGTGACTTGAAAATTGGTCAGAATGTTTGTCTTGATGAAATATCGGATGAGTTTGAAATTGGGTCACTTGGGGTCATAAACTAGGTCACTAGGTCAAATTAAAGAAATACCTTGTGGGCACTCTAGAGGCCACATTTATTGCTCAAATGACCTGAAATTTGGTCAGAATGTTTGTCTTGATAAAATCTCGAATGGGTTTAGATTTGGGTCACCTGCGGTCATTAATTCAGTCACTAGGTCAAATTAAAGAAATACCTTGTGGGCACTCTGGAGGCCACATATCTTGCTCAGTTGACTTGGAAATTGGTTAGAATATTTGTCTTGATGAAATATTGGATGAGTTTGAAAAAGGGTCACCTGTGGTCATAAACTAGGTCAAAGTAATACCTTGCGGGCACTCTAGAGGCCACATTTTTTGCTCAATTGACTAGAAAATTGGTCAGAATGTTTGTCTTGATAAAATCTCACATGAGTCTGAATTTCGGTCATGTGGGGTCTAAAATTAGGTCATTAGGTCAAATTAAAGAAATAACTTGTGGGCACTATAGAGGCCATATTTATTGTTCCATTGATTTGAAAATTGGTTAAAATGTTTGTCTTGATGAAATCTAGGATGAGTTCAAAATTGGGTCACCTCGGGTCATTATCTAGGTCACTAGGTCAAATTAAAGAAATACTTTTAGGGCACTCTAGAGGCCACATATCTTGCTCAATTGACTTGAAAATTGGTTAGAATGTTCGTCTTGATGAAATTTCGGATGAGTTTGAAAAAAGGTCACCTGACTCATAAACTAAGTCACTAGGTCAAATCAAAGTAATACCTTGTGGGCACTCTAGAGGTCACATTTTTCGCTCAATTGACTTGAAAATTGGTCAGAATGTTTGTCTTGATAAAATCTCACATGAATCTGAATTTTGGTCATGTGGGGTCTTAAATTAGGTTACTAGGTCAAATTAAAGAAATAACTTGTGGGCACTCTAGAGACTACATTTATTGTTCAATTGATTTGAAAATTGCTTAAAATGTTTGTCTTGACGAAATCTAGGATGAGTTCAAAATTGGGTCACCTGGGGTTATAATCTAGGTCACTAGGTCAAATTAAAGAAATAACTCTAGGGCACTCTAGCAGCTACATTTCCTGCTCAATTGACTTGAAAATTGGTCAGAATGTTTGTCTTGATGAAATCATCGTATCGGATGATTTCGAAATTGGGTCACCTGGGTTCATAAACTAGGTCGATTAAAAAAATACCTTGTGGGCACTCTAGAGGCCACATTTATTGCTCAAATGACTTGAGAATTATTCAGAATGTTTGTCTTGATAAACTTTCAGATAAATTCTAAATTGGGTCAACTGGGGTCATAAACTAGGTCAAAAGGTCAAATTAAAGAAATAGCTTGTGGGCACTCTAGAGGCCACATTCTTTGCTCAATTGACTTGAAAATTGGTCAGAATGTTTGTCTTGATGAAATCTCACATGAGTCTGAATTTTGGTCAACTGGGATCATAAACTAGGTCACTAGGTCAAATTAAAGAAATACCTTGTGGGCACTCTAGAGGCCACATTTATTGCTCAAATTGTTTAGAATGTTTGTTTTGATAAATTTTCAGATGAGTTTCAAATTGGGTCATGTGAAGTCATAAACTAGGTCACTAGGTCAAATTAAAGAAATACCTTGTGGGCACTCTATAGGCGACATTTATTGTTCAATTGATTTGAAAATTGGTTAAAATGTTTGTCTTGATGAAATATTGAGTAAGTTTGAAACAGGGTCACCTGGGATCATAAACTAGGTCACTAGGTCAAATTAAAGTAATACCTTGGGGGCACTCTAGAGGCCATATTTATTGCTCAATTAACTTGAAAACTGTTCAGAATGCTTTTCTTGATAATTTTTTTTATGAGTTCTAAATTGGGTCATGTGGGATGATAAATTAGGTCACTAGGTCAACTTACGGAAATTCCTTGTGGATGCTCTAGAGGCCACATTTTAAGCTTAATTGACCTGACAATTGGTCAGAAATTGAATTATGCACATGGAGCGAATTTCGCCTATTGACTCAGGTGAGCGATCCAGGGCCATCATGACCCTCTTGTTTTTCCATGTAATTCATTTGTTAAAGCTAATACCCTTTATGATACAATCTGGAGTTTTGATAACCCTGAAAAAAAAGAAGACTTTATGGAGCAGTAAGGGCAAAGAGGAAAATGCTGGCAACCAACAAAAGGCCAGAGAGCTTATGTCATGGCCCTGTGTCCGTCGTGCGTCCATCAGTCTATGTGTGTGTGCATTAACTTATTCAAACATCTCTGAAACTACCCATCCAATTTTGACAAAAATTACACAAAAATGACCCTGCTATGGTCCTTTTCAGATTTTTTTGAAATAGTTATATTCCCTTCAAAACTTTGGTTGCCATGGCAACAAAACTGAAAAAATATCGAAAACCTTTTAACATCTTGTCCATCGTAGAGCTACCAAATTAGGCATTTATCATTATCTAATGGACCTTTACTAAGTTTCTTCAAATTATAGCCCTGGGGTCAAAATTGGCCCCACCCCATGGGTCACAAGCTTTACATAGGCTTATTTAGTGAAAATATTTGAAAATCTTCTTGTCCGAAGCCATAAGGTTTAGATCTACCAAATTTGGCATGTAGCTTCAATGTAAGGATATCTACCAAGTTTCTTTAAATTGTAGCCCTGGGGTCAAAATTGGCCCCTCCCTGAGGGTCACAAGTTTTACTTGGGCTTATATAGTGAAAACTATAAAAATGAAAAATCATCTTGTTTCTAATCATCAGGCCTAGGGCTACCAAAGTTTGCTTGTACATGTAGCTTTATCTAGTAGGCCTCTACCAAGACAGCCCAAGTCATAGCCCATTGATCAAATTTGGCTCCACTCTGGCAGTTACAAGTTTTACATAGGATTATTTAGTGAAAACTTTAAAAATCTTTTCGTTCCTAATCGAAAGACTTTGGGCTACCAAATTTTGTATTTATATACATGTAATAGATCTTTACCAAGTTTGTTCATTTATACCCCTGAGGTCAAAAGTGGCCCCATCCCAGAAGTCACAACTTTTACATAGGCTTATATAGTGTAAACTTTAAAGATCTAACTTTATCCTCACCTTGAGATACAGCTGTAATATTTTATGAGTGTTATCATGTAAGAGGCCTCTTCCAAAATTGTTCAAATTAAAGCCCCTGTGTCCTAACCACAATCTGAATTTGATTAACATTTAGCCCTAGGATCCAGATAAGCCCCTACCTCAGGGGTCTCATGTTTTACAGGGGTTTTATATTGAAGGACTTTGAAAACCTTCTTGTTTTTAACCATACAGCCCACAGCTGTATTAATTGCTATGTGGCTTTTTCTTGTAGGTCTACCTCTACCAGGATTCAAGTAATTATAGCTCTATGGTCAAATATGGCCTCGCCTTGGGGTCACAACTGTCAAATTGACTTTTGTAGAGGAGACCTAAAAAGTCTTCTTGTTGGAAACTGTTTGGCCTAGAAATGTAATTTGTGGTATGTGTGGTTTACAAGTACTTATTAGCCAATTGAGCCATACAGGGCCATCAAGGCCCTCTTGTTTTCATTTGATTGACCACTTGTATTGCGCAATCATAAGCCTTTGCCACACAATCCCAGGTTTTAACAGCTCTTACAAAGAAGCCTTTTTGAAAACATTGTAGAATCAAAGGACTGAGTATACTGATATATATCTGGGTAAAACCAACCTGGCTGCAATAGTTAAGTGTTTAAATTGATTTTTTCCCCAAATATATGTTAAAATGAAATTAAATCTGTTTTAAATATTGGGATCTGTTTCTGATAGAGTGAAAAGAAAATCCTTGGAGAAGGAGAAAATACTGGTCTCCAACACTTTCTCCTTTTCCCAGGATGTTGTCAAAGGTCTTCCTCCTAAGGGTTGTTAAAACAAGGGATTGTTTGGTGAAGGTTTTTAAAAGTGGCATGTGTGTTCGTTAGTGCTTGTGTGATTATGTTGTTAAAATAGGTTCAGGGTCAAGGAAGTTTTCTATAACTAATTACAAAAAGATGTCCGTTCCATCAATTTATTATCTCCTAGCAAAGGTCAATTAAAACTCATATTCGTTGTACGGTCAGGTGGAAGGGGACTTGGAAACTTCTTCACGGCTGTGGGGAATCATGTCGCCCCGAGCCGAATCATGTCGCCCAGAGCCGAAGAGGCTCTTCGGCTTGAGGCGACGTGATTCTTCACAGCCGTGAACAAGTTTCCAAGTCCCCTGCACCCAGACCACACAATGAATTTATTGTACTGCAAAGTTTTACCATTCCAATGTGAATTCAGCGAAATTTCCCCGTTTCATGTTTTCACGAGCTTACGACATAGAATTTCCCTTCTGAGTGCCACAATTCAATGAAAACTGACATCAGTGAGAACCGACGTCACTGAAACCTTGGTAAAACGAGCAGTTTGGTGAATGAACTTGATGATGTTATTACGATAGAGTTTCGTCATATTTTTATCTAAGCATGGTTTTAAACAACTTCAAGGTAAGTAACTATGCATTTTAATGTTTTGTTGTCAAAAAGTAAACTACCATTAGTTGCCTCAAACGACCATTAGGTTATCCTTTTAACGTTAAAATGAATGAGTTTCGATACTTCACAATTTGCGTACCTGACGAAGAGATGGCTCGTTTTAACCCCGTGTATTTGCTTTAGAACGACAACAAACGATAAAATATGTAACTGTATTCACTTATTTTCAAAAATAATCTATTCTTTCCGCTTTAATGACAACCATCAAGGGAAACTACAAATAATATGGTGCAGGCTACTCAGTATGGTTGTCTTGTGGGCGGCTCGTATCTATCGACGCCGCCATTTTGGATGTTGTGTTGAAAGTGTAGGACTTCATGTATACGGGGCTCCCAAAGGAGTAACTGCTTTTACGTGGATTTTGCCAGTGTACATAACTGTATGTACAGGGCATTCTACCCAATCAGATCGCGAGGAATTTCTTCGCAGTATAATATAAATGCATTTTACAACAATGGGGAGATCAGCAAAAGTGTAGAGCTAGAAGCCAAGTGATATAGTATAATACGATATGCGTAACAGCTTAACTCAGATTAGCAAAGGTGTAGAGCTAGAAGCCCAATGATGAACATGTAATATGATGTGCGTAACAGCTTAACTCTTAACATTAAATTAGTGAATAAAACTATCAAGTCGATAGAAAAAATCCCCAATTTTGCTATTTAAAAGTTATTTTGGGGTAAAAATATCTCCTTGTCGGACAATGTAGATCCAAAATCATACTGCACGTTCGCTGCAGTGTGATCTTGATCTATACAGTCTGCAAATGGTCAATGATTTGCTCTTAGTAGCCTTAGGATTATTTTAAAGTACGTGTGGCTCTGTCACAATGTTTTAAGCCGTAATACTTCTTAGGGACTACAAACATTGCAATCGAAAATATATATTTAGGATAGGGCACCCTAATGGGATTCGTGTAACGTTGCCTTTCATCGTACGGATTCGGCTAAGACTCGGGTAATCCGTAATCGATGCGGGAAACCAGCATCTATCGACCGATCGATTACGGATTACCCGAGTCTTAGCCGAATCCGCACGTTTTTCGGCAATGAAAGGCGATGTTACAGGAATCCGCATTAGGTTGCCCTATCCTTAAGCCATTCGTAGTAACAATGCAAACAGTTAAAAAACACGAAAAACAACAAAAGGTTATAACTTTATTGACCTTTGACCATATTTATGACTGAATAAAAGATGTAAACAAGCTTAAATTGAAAATGAGTGACAGGGTCCGTGAAAAGTATCACAAGCCCTTTATCCTTCTTTTCAAACTGTCTGCAAACTTTGAAATCTTAAGTCTCTTTGGAATCTTTATCCTGAATACGTGAAAACATTACAAAACATTGATATTTGCACTGAAAATCAATCTGTTTCACTAAATTGTTTAGCCAATCAGGAGTTGTGTTACTTTCAAATTTAGAAAATTCTGGAGAATAAGCCTGAGAACGTTCTTAAGAATGGTTGTTGAATACGGACCCAGTTGGTTTTAGAAACAGATTGATTTTCAGTGCAAATATTAGTCGAAAATGGGGCATAATTGTGTAAAAAAAATTATGGTTTCCTGCCCTTGTTTTATGGGTTTCCCTGTTGATAGTTCAGAACTACTAGTCCGACTTTGAAGTTGGATCTTTAGTTACGACAGAGATATCATAAAATGGTACAACGTTTTTGTTCGTCGATGCCGACGCAGAGGACGACGCAGACGGCGGCAGGGCTATAACAGATCAAGTGAACGAAGGGTCTGTTTCGACGCCTTGAATGATCACGTGGTGTTTACGTCACTATCACGTCACTGCGGAGATTTACGACGAAAAATCGGCTAATCGTCGGCGATCATCGATGTAAACAAACAGATAATGCGGCATGGTAGGAATTGTTCTAGTTTCAAAATTCTTTTTTCTGCCATTGACTGGAACTTTTACAAACTGCACCTTTACATATCGTGCAAGTCATAATAATCGCCATATTTCTACATGGTAAAAATGAAATTTACTTTTATTTTGTAAACAGGCCTTTTTACATTTGAACTTTACTGAGACTTTAAACTATGTATCTAATGAACATACAAAATGTTAAACTGTAATTCAAACTAAAATACATAAGCCGTGCTCTGTGAAAAGGGTGCTTAATGCATCAGCGAAAAGTATCGACCCAGATCAGCCTGCGCAGTCCGCGCAGGCTGACCTGGACCGAAACTTTTCGCTATTGGTCAATTTTCTGTTTGTCAAAGGACAGTCTACCTAATGATTAATTTGGTTATTTACAAAAAGTGGCTGTTATGGATCCATAGTTATATGATGACTGGCTTGGTATCATGTATCACGGTGATGCATTAAGCCCCCTTTTGCCAGAGCATGGCTCACATGTACTAGATGTAGTTCATTTACACAGTTTATTATTCTGTTGCACTGACGACTACAACTGTACTGGATTCTATGACAGTATGTTTTACTGCGTACATTTGAATGGGTGACCAAGCTGCTGTACATTACACATTATAATTGAGCCATACTCTGGCAAAAGGCGATTGAAAGCACCTCCGTGATGCATCATTCCAAGCAAGTTATAACATAGTTATGGATCCATAAAATCAATTTTGCCAAACAACTGACTGAACCCTGAAGTAGAATGGTCCATGGACATACAGAACATTTACAAAAAGCAAAAAAGTTTCGACCCAGGTTAGCCTGTGCGGACTGCGCAGGCTGACCAGAGTCCATACTTTTTTTTTTTTTTTTTTTTTTTTTTTTTTTTGCAATGCATTAAGCCCCTTTTTCAGAGAGCATGACTTATATTATATTTTCAGACACGCCGTTTTTGTAGGAGATATTGTTCCATTGTCAACGATGGTTTGGATTAACAACTTATCTTGAAAAATAATATAATTTATTTCATGCATTCCGGTAGTATATTGAGAAATAACGGTGAAATTTTTTTCGATATTTCATAGTTACGACCAGTGAAAATTACCGATTTTATTTTCTAACTCTTCAATTTAAGGCTGAAACAGTAGTTCCCGCGCACTAATTACCTAGGTAAAATGCGCGTGCCACTCAACCAGACGGAAATATGAAGTAATTTATCCTACATTTCTCGCGCTTTACGTAATATTGTAATGCGTTGTTATTCGGAGGGTACGCCACGGGGAATTACCGGAAAGAACTGTACCGGATTTAGATGCAAGTCCCCCCAAAAAAGGGTTAGAAGCATGAATTAAATAGAATATTTGTTTATTTTCGGTGAACGATCGAAATTCATTTCATCTCGTGAACATTATCGGTAATGTTTTCACGAGTGGCGCAGCCACGAGTGAAAATATTACCGATGATGTTCGTTCGATGAAATAAATTTCGATCTTTCACAAAAAAAAAACCAAATATCCTCTATTTATGTGGGGAAAAAAAAGGCAATACTCGTAACAGTTACTGGCGAGTTTACGTTTCATTATTTCTTTTCATGTTAAACCACAGAACAGTTTCAAAGGATATATTCCAGTCCCTATTACGCCGACTTCTTTTTTAACCCTTATGGGGCTGAGCGCGACTCACTGACCTTTTGCGGACAATGTAGATCAAGATCAGACTGCACAGAAAGTGCAGTCTGATCTTGATCTACACTGTCCGATAAGGAGATATTTCTCCCCCCTAAAATAACCTTGAAATAGCAACCTAAATGGGTTTTTACTATCGATTTGAAGATGTCATTTAAGTTATTCAACAGAATAAGGGTTAAAATAAAATTTCATGTCATATTTGTCGACAAGATTTCTATCGGACAACATTAAGGACAGGGCACTCTGATACGAATTCCTCACTCGTCACAACTCGGCTGATTCCGTACCTACATCTAACTTGATGGCTCTTATCACCCGAGGCCTTTCATTGCCGAAAAACGTACGGGTTCGGCTAAGACTCGGGTAATCCGTAATCCATCGGCCGATAGATGCTGGTTCTCCGCATCGATTACGGATTACCCGAATCTTAGCCGAATCCGTACGGTGAAAGGCGATGTTACACGAATCCCGTTTGGGTGCATTTAAGTAAACAGGGAGATGACGGAATGATAACGCGTATGCCAACGTTATCGTTACAGATTGAATATTCATGTTCATAGCCATTAGGATAAATCTTTACCAAACGATAAAATTTTATATTCGATCAGATTGAAAGCATGCGCAGACGACAATATGAAAATTTTCTCTTTTTTTTTTTTTTGTCTCTGACAAGGTAGAAAACATTGTGGGAAAAGGAGAAAATACTGGTTACCAGCATTTTCTCCTTTTCCCACAATGTTTTCAAAAGGGGTCTTTCCAAGGGTCGTTAAAACTCGGGAATGTGTTACAAAGGGTTAGACCTTATTATCTTACATTGATTGTGAATCATGCTCTGCAATTTACGTAAATCACCCACGACGATTGCCTCCGGGAAACCTAAACCAGTGTTTGTGCCATGCTAGTACCAAAGATTAACCCCGCTTATCACGGAAATCGAACCTCGGACCTTAGATTTCAGAGGTCAAAGCTCTGTCTCTACACTTCTATCGCCGACTGTAACAGTCTTTAAAGATCTTTAATTTCATCGTCAATGACATCCTGAATAGCTTCTGCAAATGGCGTAGATCAAAATCAGACTGCATAAATGTGCAGTTCGATTTTTTTGTTAACTATTCTGTCCGCTACTTGATGCTGAACTATATCATAAGATCTGTCCAATTGTAGTCAAACTATCCTTTTAGTTCTTAAAAAACATGAGCCACGCTCTGGCAAAAGGGGGTTTTAGGCTATCCATTTCCGTGATGCATGATACCAAGCGAATTATAACGTAAATACGAGATATGTATCCATCAAACCCATCATAACCACCGACTGAATAATGGGATGCACTGGTCCTTTGACATGTTGAAAAGTGACCAATAGCAAAAAGAAAAAGTTCCGGGCTAGGTCAGCCAGCGCGGACTGCGCAGGCTGACCTGAGTAGATACTTTTGCAGATGCATTAAGCCCCCTTTTCACAAAGAATGCCTTATATTTTATCGATAGAGGAAGCGTTAACCCTATATCAAACAATTCCGGTGTTTACCGACCCTGAATTGGGCGGCGTCTGGAAACACAGAAAGGGAGAATAATACTGATAATCACCATTTTTCAGTTTTTTTTTTTTTTTTATAGTTTTTGCTTTCCTTTCAAAGAAAAGAAAAAAAAACATCAATTGGAGTCAAAGTTAATGTATCTTTTGCAAAAGCTTTCAATGTTGCTGCATTTCAGTCAAACCCCGGCCCCGAGCACGCGCGCGGGTGCTAGAGAAAAAGACTGCTTCCTTTGCTTCAGTATCCTTAGGACTTAAAGGTGAGCCATGCTCTGACAAAAGGAGATTTAATGCATCTCCGTAATACTTGATACCAAGCATGTCATAACATAATTATTGATCCATAAAATCAATTTTGTCCAACAAACAACGCAATGCCTGAGGTAAACTGGTCCTTTAAGCTGCAAAAAAAATATGGCCTAGAGTAAAATGTTTCGACCGGAGACTGCGCAGGCTGACCTGGGTCGAAACCTTTTCCAAATGCATCAAACCCCTTCCCCCCCTTTCACAGAGCATGGCTCATATATGGCCTGCAACACGCGAAAAGGGACAATCGGACATTTGCGTAAAGTGTCGTCTCGGATCAGCCTGCGCAGTCCGCACAGGCTAATCCGAAACGAACCTTTCCGTTTTTATGTAATTTTCTGTTTTGCGCAAGTCTACTGTAGCACAAAATCTAATGTAGTCGTAAAGTGCCGTCTCGGATTAGCCTGCGCGGACTGCGCAGGCTGATCCGAGACGACAGTTTACGCAAATGCCCGAATGTCCCTTTTCGCATGTTGCAAGCCATATATAAAACGGGTCCATGTTTGCCTTACGGACGTTCAACCACTCCGCAAGGTACAGATGACGATTTTGTGTTTTGGTTTAAAGAATACTATCTCTTTTAGCTCTGCGTAAAAAAAACTTGAGTTGTGTGTACTTATAAAAGGTATCTCATCAAGAATAAATAATGATTTTCGAATATAATGACATTCCTCTACTATCCAGATCGGCCCATTCGTCATAATTGATGCAGTGAGATGACAGGAGATAAAATCTTGCGTGCTAGTTTTTGAGTGGGAAGTTAGAGAAAAAGAAAATTGCAGAGGAATAGACTGTATCGGAATGCCTAAACCTTTTCTAACTATCGCGTAATTTTACAATCCTTGGGAAAAGGCTTTGAAAACATAACTGGAAAAGAACAAAATGCTGTTGATCAGCATTTTATTCTTTTCAAACAATGTTTTCTGTCCTTTAAACTTAAATCTGATCGCAAAAAAACATACTTAGTTTGACGTCTGCGAGTGTTGTCAATATCAACAAGTCTAAAATTTTGTCGTTTGGTAGAGTTAAAAATCCATCAGCTGATTTCCTTGTCATCAATATTTATCAGACGGTAATGTTAGAACCGCTGTATGGATATTACCTCGGAATAAATGCAGGCGAATTCTCAATGCTTTTTGTCTCTAAACTGAAAAAAAAAAACTTAATTGCGTAGGTGTGTTTATGCTGTTGTGTTGACTAAAATAAAACTGTGCTGCACAGGCGTTCATTTTATGACGAACTTCGCCACCTATAATCAGGCCTGCAACACGCGAAAAGGGACATTCGGACATTTGCGTAAAGTGTGGTCTCGGATCAGCCTGCGCAATCCGCGCAGGCTAATCCGAGACAGCACTTTACGGCTATATTAGGTTTTTTTTCTACAGTAGACTTGCGCAAAACAGAAAATCCAATAAAAAAGGAAAGTGTCGTTTTGGATTAGTATGTGCGGACTGCGCAGGCTAATCAGAGACGACATTTTACACAAATGTCCGAATGCCCCTTTTCGCGTGTTGTAGGCCATTATTATAATGTAATATCTTATATATTACAATGTATAGGTGGCTAAGTTCGTCATAAAACGAACGCCTGTGGTGTGCTGTGTATCTGTCATAGAAACTATTTAAACTATTATTATGCTCATGTAACGGCTTATTACAGATACCAACAAACAATGCTGGCTAAACTGTTCCTAGCTTTGAGAAATTGAATATTACTGGTTGTCATGGCTACAAGAAATAATAAAAATAAAAAAGGGGAGAGAAAGAGAGAAGCAGAAAGAGACTGACAGACAAACAGACGGACGCACAGGAAGGGGTGCGGGAAGACCGCCGGGCGGGCGGACAGACAGCCTTTGTAGATACACGTTGATTATCCAGGATGTGTGCACAGTCATCTGATACACGAAGGGAATAAAATTAGTTGTTCGGTCAGGTGGCAGGGGACTTGGAAACTTGTTCACGGCTGTGGAGAATAATGTCGCCCCGAGCCGAAGGCGAGGTGGCGACATTATTCTCCACAGCCGTGAACAAGTTTCCAAGTCCCCTGCCACCTGACCGTACAACGAATTTATTATACTGCAAAGTTTTACCATTCCAACGTGTGTTAAGAGAAATTTACCTGGTTTTTTGGTTTAAAAAATTGAGTACGCTGACGAGGTAGAATTACCCTTCTTATTGCCCCAATTCAATGAAAACTGACGTCACTGGGAACTGACGTCACTGAAACCTTGGATATACGTGCTAAAACGTGCAGCTTGGCGCATAATCTTGATTTTAATCTTGATCGACGCCGCCAATTTGGATGTTGTGTTGAAAGTTTAGTCATGTCTACGGGGCTCCCGAAAGGGAAACTGCTTTTACGTGGGTTTTGCCAGTGGACATGATATATATGTTCGGGGCATATCATCCAATCAGATCACGAGAAATTTCTTCGCAGTATAATAAGAAGAACTGTAATCACTTTATTTCTAAAAGACGCAAGAAAGGTTGGGGAAGACATAAAACCATTTTTACACATAGATCCTAAATATCTCCATGTAAGTCTACAATCTTTTACCCTTTACCAAACAATCCTAATTTTTACGACCTTGAGGATGAAAGCTTGTAAAAACATTGTGGGAAAACGCTAGAAATCAACATTTCGTTCTTTTCCCATGATTTTTTTTTTTTTTTTTTTTATCTTTATAACGTCATTTGAACCATATTTACTTTGCCGTCTGCAGTTGCAATTGCTTTCAATATAAAGGTGTATAAAATGTTGTTGTATTGCAGAGGGTTAAATCACGATTATATCGCGTTCTCTTCTTCTATTGCAATTCGTGAAGAAACAAGTTCCTGTTGAGAAATACGACGTATACTGATTTCCAGTATTGATCTGATGTCAAGGTTAAAAGCCCAAAAGGACATTGTTAACATTATTCCTTTACAAGACTCAGTGATGATGCGCGCAAGTTCTCCGCGCTCTGAGATGCGAGATGATGACGTATGATTGTACAATAACGTCACGAGTAGAACAATCACGATGTAGAAAACAAACAATGAGCACGAGATGGTTTCGTACCACAGCCGTTTGTAACAACAGCTCTTCTCTTTCCCGCGAAAGGTATCTTCCATTATTCCCGTTGTTCTCATTAGCTGCTTAATGGAATACAGTAGGATCAGAATAGTTCCCAGTAATAGTACCAATTTGCTTGAATCTAATATCCATATAATTTTGAGGAATTTATAACCAGTCCAACATGTGACCTTGTGACTGAGAGCTGTCGTCATAACCCATATTGTGGCAGGTATGACGGGAATTCCCCATCCCAAAACACAATAGAGAATCATGCTCGTGCTAGAATGTTGGTCGGCTGCGGTTCTCTTTTGCAGATGATGACATTGTAGCAAAAGCCACATGTATGTCGTGACGCATGCGTACTCTTTAATTGCAATTAGTATCTCACACATTATAGATGTATTAGTCACTGTTTTATAAGATAAACCATAATGGATTTCAAACAAGAAGCATATCTTTTCCACAAGGTTGATCAGCGTGTCAAAAATGAACACCGGGAATAGGTGACGACAAATTTTGTAATGCGCGGCTTGATTGACGGCTCTGGGTATTATAAAATTGACAGAAATAATTGATACGAGTAGAAGCATAAGTGATACGGTTAAAATTGCAACAGCAACAATTCCTTTCGTGGTACTTATTTGATATGTTGAGAGCCCTGGTTCTCCACCCGTTTGTTCGAGGTCGAACACTTCATCTATCTTGATGTGGTCGATGCATTGTCCGTAATCGCTGTGACCAAAACCTTTCCAAAAATCGGATGTTACCCATTTACCGTCATGGCCACATTTCTTGTAGACACTTTTGTCAAAGTCTGCGCCAAATATCGGAGGACATAACTGAACAGCAATGTGTCCTGCACGCGTCGGTGGCCAACAAATAATGGTATCCCACGTTGCATTGCAATAAAGCCCGGATACAGAATGGTTCACGTTTTTGCTACATTCCTCCAATGGGGTGACATAATTCTGGACATCTGTTGTTTGCAGTCTGTCACTAAATGACGCCATTGTTGAATATGATAATGTACCTTGAAACGAAAGCGCTGTCCGACAAATTCGTTATGTTTTGTCTCACAACAAACAGTTACGACAATCCACCACTTTGAACAGCCGAAGAAAATGGGCCAATTCTCTATTTAGGGCAAATTTCCTGACTGTACGCTAGAATTGGGTCAGCCAATCCATCATCTGAAATACAGAACATATTTATCTTGATTTTAAGATTTTCTGGCACGGCTTTTAACCCTTAGGCCGCTATGCGCGACTCAAGGACCTTTTGCGGACAGTGTAGATCAAGATCAGACTGCACAGAATGTGCAGTCTGATCTTGGATCTACACTGTCCGATTAGGAGATATTCTCCCTCAAAAAATACCTTTAAAATGGCAAGATCTTGGCTTTTACTATCGGCTTGAAAGTTTCTTTTAAGTTATTTAACAACTGGAGGATTAACCCCTTCAACTGCTACATAAATAGGATGGAGATTTCCAGCCAATAGTATATACCGAAACATTGCTATTACAAAGTGCTTGTTGCTGAAAAAAAAAAAAACTCACCGTGTCGGACAGTGTAGATCCAAGATCAGACTGAACGTTCTGTGCAGTCTGATCTTGGATCTACAATGTCCGCAAAAGAGTTTTGAGTCGTGCTCTGCAGCCTATGGGTTAATGAAAGTTGGCGTTGGGGGAATTCAGTGATGTAATAGGCTCGAGATATCACGTTACTTTTTATCTGTTAAATTTCTCGATTTTTTTTTTAACCCAGGTTGTAGGTCACAACATCTCAACATGCAAGCATGTGCCTCGTTCATTTCTTTGTTTTTATTACCTTTGACAGAAAAAAAAATGTAAAACTATGAAAGAAAGAAAACCAGCTAGTTTAGTTTAGTTTAAACATATTTATTTTCTCTCAAGTTTACATAGAAATGAGGTTGTGTCACAAGTTATTACAACTTAGAGATCGACCCTCCCCCTACAATGTAAATATATAAGTGTTCACACGACTAATTACAATGCACAAGAAAGAGAGACAGACAGACAGACAGACAGATAGACAGACAGACAGACCTTTTGTCCATTTACTCCAGCATAATAAAAAGAAACATCAGAACGTTCCAAAATATACTTATTTCAAGTAAATCGGCCAGTTTGTTGAATATACTCCTGGACTGATACAAATAATTCCAAATTTTCTCGGTCTGTTAAGGATGGTTTACCAAAAAGTAGATCATTTACGTTTAACGGATTAAGGTGCTGAATAGAATTAAACAAGTGTAGTCTCTGTCTAACAAAAAGATTGCATCTAAAAAAAAAAGTGTTCAGCATCTTCAGGTTCTACCAAGCACATGCAGAGCTGACTATTACGAAGGTAGTTATGAAACAAATCACAATTTAGTCCACTGCATTTATTCCTAATCCGGGTATGCAAAACTGATAAAAAACGATTGCCTTCAAGGCGGGAACAATGGGTAATCGGGGAACCTACTTGAGATTACCTTTTTAAAAGTTGAAAACGAATTGACATTCTTTAGGCTATCATTTAAATTATTCCAAATATATATTGAAGAAGGGATACAGGATTTTTGTGAAATTGTAGTGCGAGATATGTTTCTTAGATCTCTATTGTTTCTAAGAGCGTACTGCGTAGTATCTGCAATAAGTGGTGGAATTAAGTCTGCAATGTATTGGGGAATCATCTGATGGGTGGCTTTATACATAAAAACATTTTTTGGGTTTCCCGCCTGTCTTTCAAAGATTGCCATCCACATTCTAAGAACAAGTTTTCTAAGGAAACAGAACGGGTAAGAGCAGTTACAATTCTGGCAGCTTCGTTTTTAATTTTTTTGTAGAGAATTTGCACATGAGTCAGAATAACCATCCCAAACAATTGACGCATACTCTAGTAATGGTGCTACATAAGATATGTAAATTTGGTTTAATGATTTTCTGTTCAGTGAAAATTTCAGCTTTCTCATAATTCCAACTACTGTAGACGAAGATTTTAAAATATTATCAATATGTGCGTTCCATTGACCATTTTGGCTGAAAGTTATCCCTAAGTGCTTATGATTTTCATTGTAGAATATTTTCGTGGGAAAAAAAAAACACTAACATTTACCTTAATGAAAATTTACTTGATATTGTTTAAACAAAGAGTGCATTAAACACATAACGTGAGAGCAGAATATGTATGACAAAAACATGGAAGAAAGGAATATTTTGATCTTGTACAAGAAATTGCATCTTTTGCCACGATGTTTTCAGTATCATTTCAAAACAGGCATTCCCCTTTGCATAGAACATTTCTCCCTCAAGTAACTTTTTCGGAGTTGCTTCAGCGCTGGTTTTCGATCTACTATGCACCACTTATAGTGCACATCAAAATTCTCCCTACTTCACGGATATCGTAGATCAGGATAATACTGCTCAGAACATGTAGTCTGATCCTAGTTTCATGAAATAATCTGGCATCGAAGATGCAATGTTAAGATATATTTCCTGATTATAGGCTAGGCATGACCGTTGGATTTAAAAATTCCACATGTTTTTGAGGCTTTGATTGCGGTGTATGTGAAAACTTCGGTTCAGCTTTAATGAAAAGAGTACTGCTGTACCATATGCTCTAGGTGTACATGCAATAAAAGTTTCCTGGGTGTTTAAAACAGGTTAGATGAGAACGTAGTGTCGTTTCAAAGGGTAAGAAAACATTGTGGAAAAAGGAGAAAATGCTGGTTCTAGCATTTTCTTCTTTTTCCACTATATTTTTGAAAGCTCAGGGTTGTTGAAGCTCTTTCTGGTAAAGGTTTATGCAATTTTTGTGTGTGTGTGGGGGGGAGGGGGAGAAAGAGGGGGCAACATTTGTTGCCTGGCATTTTTACTAACCACGAGATAATTTTTCATAACCATATTGAAGTTTCTGCGTGCAGATTTTATTTCTTGATATATTCCTGAAATGTACTTATCTTGATAAACTTGAAAACATATTAAAACAAATTGAAAATCGACGGCAATATTTTATCTATCTATTGCGCAAGCGCTCCCATCAATTATCGAACAAAAAAGAGAGAGGAAGATCCTAGTGTCATGTTTATTAAAAAATAAAGAACTGTGGAAAAGTGCAATTAGTCCATTTTTCTTTTCACCCTTTACCAAGCACTTCTCTGTTTTCACAACCATGAGAAAGAAGGCTATAAGACACTGTTGGAAAAGGATAAAGGTTTGTAACCAACATTTGTAATTTACCAACAATGTTTTCTAAACTTTCAATGAAAAAATGCATTATTTTAGCCTCATTTACGTTGTCTTCTGCTAATACATTTGAGCTATGCTTTAGCAAAAGGGGGCTTAATGCATCTCCTTGATCCATGGTACCAAGCATGCCATCATATACTTATGGATCCATAATGGCCACTTTTTTGAACGACCGACTTAATCATGAGGTAGACTGATCCTTGGACATTCAGAAAATTAACAAAGAGCGAAAAGTTTCGGCCTAGGTCAGCCTGCGCAGACTTTGCAGGCTGAACTTGATTGATACTTTTAGCATATGCATTTAGCCCCCTTTTCACACAGCATGTCTCATTCAAATTTGCGATGTTTAATAGTCTAAACTTTTGTTGGCTGGTAAACGGGTCATTCTGTGAAATGTCTAAAAAGTTATATTCTGCCCAAAATGTCGTAGCTTATATTTGTAACCAGCATTTTTTTACTTTTTCCACAGTGTGCTCTTTTCCTTCAAGTCAGTTAACTATCATTTCGGCACAGTTTTATCTGTCGTTGGCAAATACAATTTCAGCTGGGATAAATCTTAAGTTTTGTCGACTGGTAAAAGGATATCTTGTCGTAAGCCAAATGCACTTTGTCAGAAATTTCGACAGACATTCTACAGACTGGCTGAAGTTTTCATTTCGTTTACTTCACTGGTCCTTACGTTAAAATGTCGAATGTATCAATCTATATCTTGTCATTTGCACCCAGTGTAAATTATTAGTTGTACGGTCTGGTGGCAGGGGACTTGGAAACTTATTCACAGCTGTGGCAAATCATGTAGCCCCGAGCCGATGGCGAGGTGGAGACATGATTCGCCACAGCCGTGAACATGTTTCCAAGTCCCCGGCCACCTGACCGGACAACGAATTTATTATACTGCAAACTTTTACCATTCCAATGTGTGTATTCGGCGAAATTATCCCGTTTTATGTACTCAAGAACTTAGTACGGTGACGACATAGAATTTCCCGTCTGAGTGCCCCAATTCAATGAAAAGTGACGTCACTGAGAACTGACGTCACTGAAACCTTGGTAAAGCATGCAGTTTGGTGGATGAACTTGATGGTGTCCTGCGATAGACATTCGTCACATTTTTATCTAAACATGGATTTAAACAACTTCAATGATTTGTTTGTCAAAAAATGAAAGACCATTAGTTATCACAAATGACAAACTGATGATCCTTTTAACTTTACAATGAATGAGTTTCGACACTTCACAATTTGCTTACCTGACGAAGGGATGGCTCGTTTTAACCCTGTGTATTTGTTTTAAAATGACAACAAACTATAATATATGTAACTATATTCATTTATTTTCAAAAATAATCTTTTCTTTCCACTTTAATGACAAGCATCAGGGGAAACTAGAAATCATATGGTGCAGGCTACTCTGTATGTTCGTCTTGTGGGCGGCTCGTATCGGTCGACGCCGCTATTTTGGATGTTGTGTTGAAAGTGTACTCATGTATATGGGGCACCCAAAAGGGAAACTACTTTTACGCGGATTTTGCCAGTGTACATGACTTGGTATGTACGGGGCATATTATCCGATCAGATCGCGAGAAATTTCTATGTAGTATAATAAAATATGCAGTGTTACTTAGCCCTTTACCACACAATCCAGAGTTTTAACTACCCTAAGGTAGACGCCTTTGAAAACATTGTGGTAAAAGGAGAAAATGCTGCCAACCAGCATTTTCTTCTTTTCCCCATGTATTCTATCCTTCCTTCTTGTTTAAGTAACAATAATTTTCGAAGCTTTCAATGTGGACAAGTTAAAATCTTTGTCATTTGGTAAAGGGTTAAATCTTTTCGACCGGTCTGTATCTAAAACGATATTTCGAGCACTAAAATTTGTCACAGCTAGAATTTCATGGTAACTTCTGACGTCCACTAAACTAATTTCACTTCAGTCAAGACAAGATATGGACATTTATTTCTGTCACCATAAATTGTAATATCCATGTTTTATACGATTGCCTTAAAAGCAACAGGGAAGCCTGGTTTAAAAAAAAAAATCAACTGGAAAAATTATCCTACAACACTACATCCCCAGTAAATCATTCTTGTCACGAAAGACAATTTTCTGGGAAACCTGATAACCACTGGAAGGATACATTGAGACATGCTCTGTGAAAAAGGGGCTTAATGCATCTGCGAAAAGTATCGACCTAGGTCAGCCTGCGCAGTTCGCGCAGGCTGACCTGTGCCGAAACTTTTCGCTATCGGTCAATATTCTGTATGTCGAAGGACGACTTACCTCATAATGCAGTCGATTATTATACAAAGTGGATCCATGATCATGTGATGACTTGCTTCGTATCATACATTACGGAGATGCATTAAGCCCCCTTTTGCCAGAGGATGGCTTATATGAGTTACACTCTCGCAAGAGGAGGTTTAATGCCTCTCCGCGATGCATTATACCAAGCAAGTCATCGCATAATTATGTATTCTTAAGATCCATTTCGTCCAATCAACGACTGATTCCAGCGGCAGAATACCTTGACACGTAGAGAATTTACAAACAGCGAAAAGCTTCGACCCATGTCAGCTTGCGCGAACTGTGAAGGCTGACCCGGGTTGATACTTTTTGCAGATGCATTAAACGCCCTTTTCACAGAGCATGATCTGTATTTTTAGAAGGGTATTGTAATTCTCATTTTTGGTATATGTAAGAAATAAAGAATAATATTCGTCGAGCTTTCCAAAGAACAAAATTGGTATATATTTAAATGGTTCTCCAACAAACGACTGAATCCTGAAGTAGAATGGTCCTGTGACATGCAGAAAACTTAACAACAGCAAAAAAGTTTCGACTAATGTCAGCCTGCGCGGCTGACATAGGTCGACACGTTTTACAGATGCATTGAGCCCCTTTTTTCACAAAGCATGACTCATTTTAATTGCAGGTGGTATTTGTAGCAAAACACAGGAGTTAATGTTCCTGCGACATTTTAGAGCCGCTGTTTCACTGTAGCAAAAAGGATCTTATTTCTAAGAACGTTAAAAGCCCAGTAAAGGCCAAATTATCAAAGTAGGAGTCTAAATACATTTAAATTTTATTCATACCATTTAAAAGGTACTTTAGTATGGCAAATATTGTGGAAATGACAGTCTGTTATCGTGTGGTCGGGCCATATGTTAGTAGATGGCTGAAAAAAGAATTTTAAAATCAGGCAAAAAGTAAACAAAAGACACAGTTACCTGGCAGGTTTTAACCTAGTTTCGAAATTAATTTCTCTGTCAGGGATTGACACTTGGATAACTAATAAAATAATACTAAAATACTAATAACTAAAAAAAAAAAATACGGGTGTTTCGGTGGTATTTCGGTGATTCGTCGGACCCATTTAATTAAAGGTATGGAAAATATTGTGGGGATGACAGTCTTTTATCGTGTGGTCGGGCCATGTGTTAGTCTCTGGCAGAAAAAAAGAATTTTAAAAACAGGTAAAAAGTAAACAAAAGACACAGCTACCTGGCAGGTTTTAACCTAGTTTTGAAATTAATTTCTCTGTCAGCGACTAACACTTGGACTGACCGTACAATGACAGATTGTCATCTTCACAATAGTTTCCATACTTTTCAATGGTATGATATAAATTTAAATTCATTTAAACACCTGCTTTGTTTACTTTTGGTCTTTATTGTTACTTTAAGCCCCCTTTTGCCGGAGCATGACTCACTATTTCATTATCTAGGTACACGATCTTGGTTTGTCGAACCAGTCTATAAATAGCTGTTGTTCGTGTATAATCTTGATTTACGTAGAATTCTGAAATTTGACTTAGATGGGAATTTTATCTGCGATGTTTCACCCATTTTCAACAGCAGCACTTCGAGATAAACATGATTTATATCCCAGTAATAATAGACTTATCACCAGCGTTGAAAGATAATGGAATAACTGGCTCGTCTTCAAATATTTCTTTCACTTAATGCGGAAAAAAAGTACCTGTGGAACCCGAAATTGGCGAAACATCAGGGTCCATCCTCATAAACTGTTTTAAATTGCATTCCTAGTTTAATTATAACTTCACAGGATAACACATTTTTTTATTGGCTAACCCACAGGGTTTCGAATATCAGAAATTGCGTTGAGAATTAAACTGAATGTAAACCCTTGAGCTGCTAAGCATGTGGAATGAATTTTTCAAGCCAATAGTAAAAACTAAAATATTGCAGTTTCACAGTTACCTCTGACAAAAAACATCTCCTAATCGGACAGTGTAGATCCAAGATCAGACTGCACGTTCTGTGCAGTCTGATCTTGATCTTCACTCTCCAGGGAAGGTCCTTGAGTCGGACTTAGCAGCATAAGGGTAAATGATTGTGGTTTGTGAGTACTGCCCCGATTTAACTTTTCATTTCCTGGTTCATGTGTTTTGAAAAGGGGGGGGGGGGTCAGATCTAACATTGACGCACAAGTAAGCAACAAATGTAAGGAATTAAGACAACACACGAGAGAAATAGGAAAACCTGAATATTTAGAATAAATCTTGGAGGAATTAACAGACCTAACAGAAATTACTCGGGTATTAACTTGTCATGGTATAAGGACTATCAAGGAAAATCTTGAAACTCAAAACGTGACTTAAACTTAAAGTGACAATAAAGGTCAAATTTAAACAAAGCGGGTGTTTAAATGCATTTGAAAAGATATCATACCATTTAAAAGTACAGAAATTATTGTGAAGTTGACAATCTGTCATTTTAGCGCTCTCTTTTGTGTGTGTTAATCATTCAAAAGAAATATAAGTGATAATTTCCAATTGATAAATCTTAGGTCTAGATTGTCGTCATCGAGATCGGGTATTTCGGTGTGTGACAGGTCAGGCACACGAGTGTTTCGGTGATTGTTCTCAACGTAAATCAATGATCAGTGTATACTAACAGCGTCACTCTTCTAAATAATGATTAATACTTTGATTAAGTATGTTTTCTGAAAAAGAAAAGAAAGAAAAACAATCTGCATACTTTTTTCAGTTATTTGAACCCAACAATAATTTTACGGGTATTTCGGTGTTTCGGTGGTATTTCGGTATTTCGGTGATTCGTCGGACCGCTTTTAAATGGTATGATTTAAATTTAAATGTATCATGACACCTGCTTTGATATTTTGGCCTTTACTGGGCCTTTAATATATCTCCGTGATGTATGATACCATGCAAGTCATGATATAATTGTGAATCCATAAAATCAATTTTGTCTTGCACCCAGCTGAACCATGATATACATGTACGTACCCCGCAAAATAAGGGAGCCCTGACTTGTTTCTTCTGATAGCAAAGTGCCTTTACCTCTCAATATTTCAGCAGGTTCCATGAGCAACGATACACCGTATCATTTCCAGTATGCCCGCCAGGTGTCGTGCAGATGATGCTGCACATGGAGGTCACACCTGAATTTGACTTGGATTCCATATCTGCTATTATGTTTTAGGTAAAATAAAGAACAGGCTCAAGATGAAATACAAACATTCCTTTATTTTTCATTCTATGTATATAGACTGTTCCTTTGACATGTTAAAAATTGACCAATGTTGTTGGTTGTATTGGGGTTTAACGCCACTTTAACAGCTAAGGTCATATCATGGCGGTCGGTGACGCACATGTGTTTCCTGGCTTTCTCACACCAGTACTAACACAACTTCCTGTCCAAAGCCACCGACTACTTTTCTCACATGCTTCAGCAGAGGTGAGAGGCGAAAATACGCCGGAAAGAAAGTTCGCCTCAACCGGGTATCGAACTCACAACCACCAGGTCATGAGTCCGACACGCTCACCACTGAGCCACCCGGGCGGGGCTAAAAATTGACACAGGTCAATCGTTCCCACAGACAGAGTTTTAACAAAAGACGCAGGCACCACTTGGTAAAATACGCAAATTAGACTTTTTTTCCCGCGATGTACGGAAAATAACATTGCGGTGAAGAGGCATCTGGTCGGAAGATTTTCGGCATGGTTAATTTAATCTTTCAGGGTCAAGTATATAAACTCGACCTTCCTTCACAGGTGAAAGTACAATACAGTGAAACTCAGATCGATTTTTTCATCTAATAACCTCCCTTGTTTTCAGTGTTATATACCCATAACGAATTTTCTTAACTTCTGTATACACGTTTGATATCACAATTGTGTGACGTCATTTTGTACGTATTTTATAAAAGTGAATGGGTTTTATGGATATTACCGCACTTGCATCTATAGACGGTTTTGCATCTTCTCTTCTGATCTAGATCTATACTTTGTAAAATATCGCTATGTGATAAAGAGAATTCATCTGACATTCGTTGGCGTTGAAGATGGAATTTTATTAAAATCGTCAAGAAAAAATGTTATTAAGCACTTTAAAGGCTTGCTTAATAAAATTTTCCTACACTCGTTCAATAAATACGGAATATTACGCTATAGTAACTTTCCTTGTGCTTGTACTTACTTCGAGCAGCGTGAGAAAATTTGGTATCGCGCGAGACCGAAAGTCGAGCGAGATGCCAAAATTTTCTTATGCAGCGAGAAGTAAATACAAGCACCATGAAAGTCACTATAGCATAATGTTCCTTTTATTATATACCTTCACCTTTTCAACGACAAAATATTGCAAATTATTGACATTCTATTCGAAAACGGTAAGCAAAATAAAACAAATAATGGTGTCGTAGCCAGTAACTTCGTTTTTATGAATGGCGGATGACTATTACAGCGTAAATTTTTGACCAATGAACTTGCAAATGAATACATACGTATACGGCGCGTGAGTTACATCATTATGACGTCACCTTACCATATTTGGAACCGTATTTCACAGTATGTAGATACGGATTTTTTTTCTGTTCTGTGTGGTATTTTATCCGCGTGCGAAGCATGTATTTTCTCCGGAAAACTTTCAGGTATATATTAAAATTTTATATCAAACACCAACTCATGTCAGATCCTATATTTATCACATAACCTCCGTTGTTTTCAGTGTTATACCACAGGCTTTTGAGGCTCTATTGGTCTATCACGGAACACTAAAATTGTCCTTGGTCGATCATCGAACACTTATAGCACATTGGTGCATCGCCTGTATATCACGGAATATATTATCGGACACTGTTACTATAAATAGCACATTGGCGACTCCCTCTATATCGTATATAGTAAGACAAGGTGTGCAACGAAATCGAAAAAAAAATTGACCCCCGTCCCCTTTCAGAGATAATATTTAACAGAAAATGGAAAAATAAACCTAGTTACCGGTGCAGATGGGTTCATTAATGATTTTTCTTCTGTAACCTGACCCTCTAAAGTTCCAAACGGCTCTTGCCATCAAGCAATAGCGCTCATCTCAGAAAAATTAAAAAGCTTCCACATTTTCCGCTAACTAGGTTCATTTATTTTTGTTTGAATATTATCTCTGAAAGGGGACGGGGGTAAAATTTTCTTCGATTTCGTTGCACACCTTGTCTTACTATATACGATACAGAGGGAATCCCCAATTTGCTATTTATAGTAACAGTGTCCGATAATGAATATTTCGTTATCCCTTGATAGACCAACAGAGTTTCAGAGGCCTATGGTTATACATGTAGCAAGCGACAGCGAAGCTCGTTTTGCTGTAACACCGTTCTAGATAGATTTTTTTTAAGAATAAAATTCCGACTTCGTACTGGGTTTTAGTCTGAATCTAGATGGGGATGACCAAAAAAAGAGTGTCTTCTAGTTGATATCACAGCGTTACACGTATCACAGTTTTTCGCACTTTTACTTGATTAGTCAAAAATGGAACAAATGATCTACCGATCGGATGATAACTTAAAAATCAGCGTCAGTTAAATGTGTACAGATTATCTAATTTCCAGCTTACTTTTAGCCTATTAAACTTCTATTTTTGTATTAATATCCATAATGTTCCGTGCTCGAAAATAATGACATTATAAATCTTACTACGTTTACGTCATGCACGAGCCCTTTTCCCGCAGAAAAATATTTTGTCGAAGAAATGGCAAAACCTGACTTGTGTGACGTCATTTTTGACGTTATTTTGTACGTATTTCATAGAAGTGAATGGGTTTTATGGATATTACCGCGTATGTATCTATAGATGGTTTTAATAAGCGGTCACTGCACTTTCTGTGCAGTCTGATCTCGATCTATACTGTCCGCAACTGCCCCTGCTTTAGCCAATGGCACCAAAAAGGGCATCACGAAAGAATTTAAAACTTTCCTAAACCCACTAAAAACCGAAATTCTTATCATTCCTCCCCTTTTTGAGAGCATACAAAAAGTAACGCGCTAACTGCGAGTTTAGCTGAACGATAATAGCGAGATTTGACTGCTTGCACGATGGTAAAGTACAATGACCACAGTTTACCCGTACTGAGCAGGAACAACCACAACGTTTTATCGTAGCTTAACACACTTGATCTTAATTTACCGTAGTTGTGCATACTTAGGACGTAGATCTAGTTTACACGTAGTTTAACGTAGTTAGACGTAGTAATACCCTAGTTAACCCTAGCCACTTTGCACGCAATTGAATGTAGTCGACCGTACTTACACGTGGTTCAACCTACTTAGACTTTCTATATTTCCTCTTATTGCCAATTTTGAACCTTTTTTGAACGTACTTCAGATACAATATATCTCCAACCTCATTATTATATTTCAATTTTGCTATGAAATGTGTATGACTGGTTTTCTATTATCAGCCCATCGAAACTGTATTCAAAGATGTGCAGTAAAACAAGAGTATTTGTGAAAACTATTTTTCGCTTTTGAAATAATTAAATTTTCAAGACATTGGAGCGAAAAACAGGCTACATTTTTCAACAGATGTAGATCTATTGTTTATAGCCATTTTCTCCATTGCTACTTTATTAGCGGCGTATTAATATTTATTCTGTACAGGTGTTAGTGATGCGTCATAGCAGACAGGTCGAATCTTCGAAGAATATGACAAGCGCAGACAACGCAGAAACTCGGTCAAATGCCATAGCTGTGAGGATCAAGGCACCGAAAGCACTGCTGGCAGGGGTGTGGTTAATCCAACTCAAGTTGAAATCCAACTGTTACACTAAATATTAAGTATGTATTATACGACATTGCGTTTTATACATTTACTTGCCTGATGGTTTGCTTGCATGTGTATTTTATAAATTCCGTAAGACATCTGATTCAGCATAATGCCAATTCAAGACATTACCTATTTCTTTCGAAACTGATATTTTCAAGTACATCTGATAGAATATTATACAGTTTTCTTGGTAAACCAGTATTTGTCTGATAAATATCAGAGCAATTTGGCTATATTAAAACTACGCGTAGTGGAAAAGCTAAAGGCAGCAAAAATGTAAAGGATCGCCAATAGAAGGCCTTTTATCAGTTGTATGTGTGAACGCCCTTCAACTTTTATTTCAAACAGTTTTCTTCTGTAAAGCTACTGGAGAATTCATAACAAACCTTACTGATATGATCCTATCCTCCTCTTCAGAATTATTCAAAAGAGTTTAATACCATCCATGATAATACAGACATAACTTTTTTTTTTTTTAAAGAGATACGTAATTTTTAAGATTCGGTCTTTGTCTTGGCTGAGAATATCGATTAGATTTACTGATTATGACTTTATATGGATTAGTTAGAAGTTAAACAACTTTGTGTGTGGCATAACGGGTCAATACAATTACCACAAACACTACATGTGTAAGAACTATGCAATGAACAAGTTTATTTCTCTGAACCGATATAGTCACATTTACAATTTAAATAGCATTTTCGGATATGTGAAAATCAGGACAGAACGTGCAGTCTAGACTTGTATCTACACTATCCAAACAGTTATAAAGACATCTACGTAAATGATTATGGTCGGCTCAAAGAAAATACCATTTTCATTTCTTTTGCAATCCTGGGATGGAATCTAAGCCTTTGTTACTTTTCACAATTTGAAAATAAATCTCTACAAAACCTCTAAATAATTTTGGTGACAAATATACTGTGCGTCTTGTTTCAGATTATTTGTTTGTTTGTTTGTTTGTTTGTTTGTTTGTTTTGCCTATATGGCCTACAACACGCGAAAAAGGGCATTCGGACATTTGCGTAAAGTGTCGTCGCGGATCAGCCTGGGCATTCCGCGCAGGCTAATCCGAGACGACACTTTCCGTTCTAATGTGATTTTCTGTTTCGCGCAAGTCTACTTAAGCATAAAATCTATTATTATACTGCAAAGAAATTTCTCGCAATCTGACTGGATAATATGCCCCGTACATACAGTCATGTACACTGGCAAAATCCACGTAAAAACACTTTCCCTTTTGGGAATCCCGTATACATGACTACACTTTCAACACAACATCCAAAACGGCGGCGTCAACCGATACGAGCCACCCACAAGACAAACATACCGAGTAGCCTGCACCATATAATTACTAGTTTCTTTGATAGTTGTCATTAAAACGGAAAGAATGGATTATTTTTGAAAATAAATGAATATAGTTACATGTATTAATCATTTGTTGTCATTCTAAAACAAATACACGGGGTTAAAACGAGCCATCCCTTCGACGACGGCTTCGTCAGGTAAGCAAACTGTGAAGTGCCGAAACTCATACATTATAACGTTAAAAGGATAAATTAATGGTCGTTTGAGGCAACTAATAAACGTATACTTTTGCCGACAAATCATTAGAATGCATAGTTAATTACCTTGAAGTTGTTTAAATCCATGTTTGAATAAAAATACGTCGAATGTCTATCGCAATGACATCATCAAGTTTATGCACCAAACTGCACGTTTTACCAAGGTTTCAGTGACGTTAGTTCTCAGTGACGTCACTTTTCATTGAATTCGGGCACTCGGAAGGGAAATTCTGTGTCGTCAGCATACTTAATTTGTGAGATCATAAAACGGGGAAATTTTGCTGAATACATATATTGGAATGTTTAAACTCTGCAGTATAATAAATTCGTTGTACGATCAGGTGGCAGGGGACTTGGAAACTTGTTCACGGCTGTGGCGAATATGTTGCCCCGAGCCGGTGGCAGGGGAATTCGAAACTTGTTCAAGGCTTAGAAGAATCATGTTGCCAGCTCGCCTTCGTAATGTAGTCGTAAAGTGCCGTCTCGGATTAGCCTGCGCAGATTGCGCAGGCTGATCCGAGACGGCATTTTATCCAAATGTCCGAATGCCCCATTCTTTGTGTTGCATGCCAATTATTATGGTGTTTATCGCTGCTTTCAACATTATGTCAGTTATATCGCAGCGCCAAGTGGACCTATCCAAGTTTTCCTGGATTATCTTCTACCAGTATTTTGCGTAATATTTTTCCCAAACCACTGGCTACTTTCCCACATGACCATCGTCGAAACAATGACCAGCGATGAGAAAGGGATGAACCTGTTGCAATGATTATCATCAACCTTCAGAAAGAAATATTCTGATAATATTAAAATGATAATTATCAATCCGTTGCTAATGGAAACTCGAAAAAGGGGAACAAAACACAGCTAAAAATCATATAGATCTAGAAGTCGCCATTAAAAATAAATCATAAGTCATGTAACTTACCTACATAGAGAAAGAAAGTCAGCTGGTTCACTAAAACTCGGTGTTATATCCGCTGAATCAAAAGTATATATACGTATGTTTTCAAAGCCACACACGTTGTATTAAGTTAAATTTGATCCAGCAAAAACTCTTAACTTTGTATCCTGTTCGTATTCGATTCCCTCGGACAGAACACCCGTGTAGTTTCGCTTGATTTCCAAATGCACGCGAAACCGAGCTTACGTATCGGGTTTATATACTCGGCTACCTAACTCTTCCACTGCCAGCTAAATATATTCGACCTTTTACGATTTATAAAAGCTTAGCTTTGGTGCAATAAGGAAAAAAAATGTCATCGTTTAGCATCTAGCTGCGGATAGTGTAGATCAACATCAGACTGTACCTTCGGTGCAGTCTGATCTTGATCTAAGCCGTCCTACAAAAGCTATTACGGTCGCCATTGGCAGTGAAAGAATCATTTAATCCTGATTCTCCTATATAAGTTAGATGTAACTTTCAAGCCGATAGAAAAAATCCTAATAATGCTATTTCAAACTTACTTTGTGGAGAAAAGTATCTCTTCATCAGACACTGTAGATCCAAGATCAGACTGCACGTTCTGTGCAGTCTGATCTTGATTTACACAGTCCGCAAAAGGTCAGTATGTCGGACTTAGTAGCCTAAGGGTTAATAGACCTACCGTGTAAGGTTGGGTAGAAGAAACAATTTTACTCTCGTTACATCGTGCAAACTTTGATTTTTGCTTCCCACCGTCATATTTCAGAAATAGATTAAAGTATAAAACAAAGATTAGAAAGGAAAGACAAAAAAACAAGACCCCCCGGATTTGCCTTGACGAAAGTTTCTGATAAAAGCTTGATGAAATAACTAGATTAGTAAAATTAGAAACTAGATTAGTAAAATCGGAAAATACGGAAATACCTAAATAACCTCACCGCTTCTCCTCCCATACCTGTCTGTATGCTTCAGTTTTCTCACGTGACTCAAATACTTGAGTATCATTTGATTGATTGATTGAATGATTGATTGAATTGGAGTTTAACGCCATTTTAACAGCTTAGTTCATATCGCAGTGGTCAGTGCACCTACGCATGTGTTTCCTGGCTTTCTCACACCAGTACTGACACAACTTTCTTTCCAAGTCACTGACTACTTTCTCTCATGCATCAGTTCTAAGTGAGGGGCGAAAAATCGCCGGTAAGAAAGTTTGCCTCAACCGGGTATCGAACTCACAGCTGCTAGGTCACGAGTCCGATACGATAACCACTGAGCAACCCGGGCGAGCGAGTATCATTTGAAGGGCACTATGTGTACTGGCTATTAACCTTACCGTCCTTATCTTTATTATTTTATTACTCCCATGTATAAATAATAAAATATGATGAAATGATCAGCTATACAATATTAACCCTTAGGCTGCTAAGCACGACTCACTGACCTTTTGCGAACAGTGTAGATCAAGATCAGACTGCACAGAACGTGCAGTCTGATCTTGGATCTACACTGTCCGATAAAGACATATTATCCGCTCCAAAAATACCTTTGAAAAAGCCAAAACTGGGTTTTTACTATCGGCTGAAGAATTTCATTTCAGTTATTTAGCAGGATAAGGTTTGATGGCCCGGTGCTTATTGAGCGCAGCGATTAAGAAGAAGGAAAGGAACATTATAAATGATAGTTTATAAACGAAAATATTGACGGGGATGTGGTGAGATATAAAAGAGCGATGATAGTCGAAAGATACAAACTGTAGCAGCTGTCTCTAGCTCTATTGTTATCGTATCCGGGCTCTGTTGTTTTGTTTGTTGGCTCTTGGAAATCAAGCAGTTTCATCCTTCAGTATGTGGAGGACAAACACAAGACACCATTGCGGACAATGTAGGTCAAGATCAGACGCAAAAAGTACAATGTTCGATATTTCATGAGAGTTTCTGGTCAGAAAAGCTTGAAATAGAGTATTTCAGCCGTTCTCTGACAAAAGGGGGTTTAATGCATCTCCATGATGCATAATACCAAGAAGTCATCAAATAATTAGGGATCCATAAAGTCCAATTTGTCTAATAAGACTGAATCATGAAGTAGAATGGTCCTTTAGCAAGCAGAAATTCGACCCAGGTCAGTCTGCGCATGCTTACCTGGGTCAAAACTGTTTTTGGCAGATGAATTAAACTTCCTTTCGATAGAGCAGCGGCTCTTTTTTTTTTTTCATCGAGGTCTTTACGAATAAACGAGAATTGTCAATCTTACTTACTTAATATATATCTTAATATATACCTTAAAGTTAGTTGCTTTTATCAAAAATATTTCGGTTATATCAAGGGGGCCAGTGCACATCATTAGTTGTAGGCCTACGGTCTGGTGGCAGGGGACTTGGAAACTTGTTCACGACTGGCTGATCATGTCGCCCCGAGCCGAAGGCTCGGAGGCTCGGGGCGACATGATCAGCTACAGCCGTGAACAAGGCTCGGAGGCTCGGGGCGACATGATCAACCACAGCCGTGAACAAGCTTCCAAGTCCCTAGTCCAAATATTTAGACGTACACATGCTTATTTGCTGTTCAACATTTATCTATCGGACATTTCACATTTTACTTTTCTTTTGCATGTTACCTACGTACACGATGAATGTCAAAATGTGAAATAACGTACGTAGGATCTTATAAATAGGACTACCAAGTCCCCTGCCATCTGACCGTACAACGAATCTATTATACTGCAAAATTTTACCATTCCAATGTGTATTCAGCGAAATTTCCTCGTTTTGTGATCTCACGAATTGAGTACGCTGACGACATAGAATTTCCCTTCTAAGTGCCCCAAATCAATAAATACTGACGTCACTGAGAACTGACGTCACTCAAACATTTGTAAAACGTGCAGTTTGGCGGATGAACTTGATGATGTCACTGCGATAGACATTCGTCATATTTTTATGGATTTAAACAACTTTAAGGTAAGTAACTATGCATTTTAATGTTTTGTTGTAAAAAAGTAAACGACCATTAGGTTATCGTTTTAACGTTACCATGAATGAGTTTCGACACTTGACAATTTGCTTACCTGACGAAGGGATGGCTAGTTTTAACCCCTTGTATTTCTTTTAGAATGACAACAAAAGATAATATACGTAACTATATTCATTTATTTTAAAAAACAATCCATTCTTTCCGCTTCATTGACAATCATCAAAGGAAACTAGAAATAATATGGTGCAGGCTACTCGGTATGTTTTTCCAGTGGGTGGCTCGTATCGATCGACGCCACCATTTTGGATGTTTTGTTGAGAGTGTAGTCATGTACACGGGGCTCCCAAAAGGAAAACTGCTTTTACGTGGGTTTTGCCAGTGTACACGACTGTATGTACGAGGCATATTATCGACTCAGATCGCGAGAAATGTCTTTGCAGTATAATAAACATGTACATGTATGTATGTGTTCATGTTATCGTTTTCTTCTCCCCTCTCTTTCTGTCTGTCTCTCAAAATTTAATAATTTTCGTTCTCGTCTTTCCCGTTCCATTTTTAGTCCGACCGTCGAAGAAAATGTCGAGGTATTGTTACAGCCCTGTCGTCGTCGTCTGCGTCCTTGTGAAAAAAAAACTGTGACACTGTACCATATAATATCTGTTATTACAGAGGATATTCACTTCAAACTTGGACTAGTTGTTAACTATATCAAACAGGGAATCTAATCAGAGGCATGTAACTACGAAAACATTATGCTCCTTTTTCGACGTAGAATTTTCACTGAAAATCACTCTGTTTCTAAAAGCAAAGTTCTGCAGCCGAGCGTTGGCATCCGCATGAGGTGCTATTGTTCTATTCACAATAACAAGGAACTGGTCCTGCATCAAAATAGTGATAAGAAAGGTATTTCCGATATTGTAATCAGAATGATGCCGGATATGACTGACTTTTCCGTTTTAACCTCTTTAAACCAGCTCTTTTTATGACCCCGATGCAGAAGTATTTTGAAAACATTCATTATGAAGCAGATCATGCGGGAGCTTTTTTTTTTTATTATTTGTGTTGGTGTTTTTTATTCTTCCAATTTTAGAAAAGTTCAATAATTTGACCCACATTTGTCTTTGAACTGCATTTTTTTTTTTTTTAACCCTTTACCACATGGCAAAATTTAAGACCTATCCAAATTGAAAGCATTTGCAGACGACAATTTCATAGCGGCTCAAATGACGCAACTTTTCTTTGAAAGGGTAGAAAACTTTGTGGGAAAAGGAGAAAATGCTGGTTACCAGCATTTTCTCCTTTTCCCACAATGTTTTCAAAAGGCTTCTTCTTCAGGGGCGTTAAAAGGCGTCACTGTGTGGTAAAGGGTTTTAAAGTGAATCGAACAATTTATCGTAAGGTAAAGAGTTACCCTTTACCACATAATAATTGACGACCAAAGGGAAGATGCCTTTTGAAAACATTGGTGACCAGCATTTTTTTTTTTTACCAAAATATTTTCTACCCTATCACAGACAAATCGATCATTTGAGCCACATTTAAATTGTCGTCTGCAAATATTTTCAATTTGGACAAGGCTAAAATTTTGTCGTTTGGTAAAGAGTTGAATGATGAAGGTAAGGGATACAAACAAAAAAAGATATTTTCGAGTTCGAAGAGCACCATCTCATTAGGTCTTTAGTATAACTTTCCAAAGTGCAATTGCCGCCGAGAGGGAATGACTGAATAACCTCTTTACCATACAACAAAGATTTTTAATTTGACCAAGTCCAGTGCATATGCAGACGACGAATTAAATGCTGCTTAAGTGGTGGGATGTCTGTCAAACAGAAGAAAGCATTGGAGGAAAAGGAGAAAATACCTTCTCTTTATCCCACACTTTTTTCATAAACCTTTCCTTGAGTCATAAAAACTCAAGATTGTTTGGTACTGGTTGAACATCTGTCAATGGTATTATTCGAAATACCGCTATTTCAAGTATCTTTCCAACGTTAAAATCTTAATGTGCCGGACTGTGTAGATCAGATTCTGTGCAATCATATCTGAACCTACACTGTCTGCATAAGTGAATCGAGTCACGCTTTGCAGCCAAAGGGTAAACAATAACAGTATTGTTACTCGGTTTCCTTCCTTGTACCTGGGTGGTCGTATAGTTTGTTTAAAAATTCGCTTTATTTACATGTAGGACGGGGTCTTTCAATCCCTTTACGCAATGGTTAGAGCTCATGAAAGAAAGATTTCTTCGACAAAATAAAAGCGAAGGCGCCTTGCGCGTTAGCTTTCATTTTCTCGAAGAACTCTCCTTTTTGAGCATTAACCAACTTACTGATCGATTAAGATTTTATATCAACCAACTTCATCCACTATACAGTTTGTCCGACTTTTTAAGCAAAGACATGCCCATGTTACCATGTGCCAATATAAACACGCCCAAAGCATATGTAACCCTTTTTTATATCCCTTTACATTAATAGCAGTTATCACATGTCAGTACAGCTACATTTTATCACCACGTATGATTCAGCCGTATACTCAACACTATCTATTAAATCCAATTTCTCTCTATACAATACATCAACTGATTTTTTCCCAAAACTTTATAGTCGCAGAAAACATTTTTTCAATGCCATATATTGTAATGTTCTGGAACAAAAAAACTGAACAATACTTACCTTATCTTAAATGTTCAACTTATCAGAGCATAATATCTACCATCAAAATAAATCACTCTCACTGAAAAATGACCATTTTCTTTCAAGAAAACTTTAATTTCCAACACTATCATGTTATTGTGCAGTTTTGCTAATCAAGAAAGGGGTGGGATGTTAACAAACTAAATGTATCTGGTTTGAGTGAACAGAGTTATTTCCCTTGATAATAAGCTCTTTAAATTCATGCATTACATCAGCCTAAGTAAAACGTGTTATCCCCAACAGCTGACCCAAGGAATTGATTTGAATAGTGTTTTACACCACTTTCAACATTCCATCAGTCATATCACACAACAGCTCACATATTCATGTATTTCCCGTGTTCCAGCAGTACTAGGCTAGGGTTCTAAGTGTCTTGCTAAAGGAAAACAATCCCATGAAAAATCCAACGCTCCCACCAGAATCCGGAGCCTCCAGGTGATGAGTCCTACACTTTACCATTGTGCCACGCAGGACCCCGGCTGACCCAAGGGCTACTGTATTGACAATATTGCTACAGGTCCACGGCATGAAGCAACGCACAAAATTTGGTGGGCCTAGACCTATAAGGGTTAGGAGGCACGGGACTTTTTAGTTTTCGGTATACAGGCCCATTTGACTGCTAGGCAGCATGGGCCAGTTTTAGACCCAAGGGCTATAATTGGGAAATCTTGGCAGAAGTCGACTAGATGAAGCTTACTGCCAAATTTGGTAGCCATAGACCTTACGGTGAACAGGAGCTATTCCCCTTGATCAGTATATAAGCTTTTTGAGTCATATTAATTAATGTCCTACAAGAAGATTTTTTTAAGTTTTCACTATTTAAGTCCCTGTAAAACTTATGACCCCTGGGGCAGGGCCAATTTTCACCCTATGGTCTTTCTTTGAATAATCTTAGTTGGGTTCCAATGGATAAAGCTACATACCAGCTTTGGCAGCCCTGTGCTGTATGGTTACGAACAAGCATTTCTTTTAAAGTTTTCACTAAATAAGCACAAGTAAAACTTATGACCCCAGGCGGGACCAATTCTGTCACCAAGACTATAACATGAAGAATTTCGGGAGAGGTTTATTAGATGAAGCTAAGGCAGCCAAAAAAGTTTTTTTGAATTTTTCAATATTTTTCTGCTTTGTTGTCATGGCAACCAGAACCTTTTCTAGAATATCAAATTCTATTAAAAAATTCTGAAAAGGGCCATCGTAGGATCACATCTGTGAAATGTCATCGAAATTAGATGGGTAGTTTCAGAGAAGAAGATTTTTGACAGACGCCTGGACTGACAGACAGAAGGATGCACGAATACGACAGACACAGGGCCATGACACAAATTCTGCTTGCCTTTGGCCAGTAGAGCTAAAAAACTATATTGCTCACCCGACACCATGGAGCTTTCGACAAGTACCAACTTTCATGTTGTAGATGTCAAATATAGGTATGCTAGATGAGCAATTGTTGAGAACAGCCATAAACAATAACAAATCATAGTAAAACCATGTGTTTTTGTAGTAATTTCATCTACATGTATATTTAGACTCAACTGTAACTTAAAGCACACAAACAGCATAACAATTCAAACAAACATGCTAATTTCATGTTTAACAAAGCTCACCTTTAAGGCCATAAAAATAGAATCATTTGAGTATGTATACACCCAAGTGCTTGCCTGCGTTTTTGTGCAAAAACTTTGACATATTTTTTTTTTACATTTTTATAATATCTCAGTCATATGGCATGCAACACGTGAAAAGGAGCATTCGGACATTTGCATAAAGTGTAGTCTCAGATCAGCCTTGACACTGAATAATCCGAAACGACACTTTTTGTTTTTATGTAACTCTGTTTTGCGCAAGTCTGCTGTAGGACAAAATCTAATAAGTCGCAAGGTGCGCGGACTGCACAGGCTGATCCGAGATGACAGTTTACGCAGTGTCTGAATGCCCCTTTTCGAATGTTGTTTATATCTTAATATCTGAATGTTCAGATATTTACTTCAAACTCAGTATAGTTCTTAACTATCCAAAGGGGAACCCATACATGAAGGGCTGGTAACAATCAAAATATTTTTCGACATAGAATAAACACTGAAAATCAAAGTTTCTAAAAGCAACTGAAGCTGAGCCTTGGCATCCACATGCACTGCTTTTGTTTAAGTTATCTTGCAGTGGGGAGTGCACCTATTCATGCTTTTCTACAATTTCTTTTACCAGAACTAAGCACAATACCTTTCCAAGCCACTGGCTACTCTCTCACAAAACCATTGCTGAAACAACGGTCAGCAGCGCGAGAGTTCTGTTGCACTGACTATCATTAAATCTCAGAAAGAAATTTGCCAAGCTAAGGATTCAAACCAGTGACACCCCCCCCCCCTTTTTTTTTTTTCAAATTGTGAACGCTACTGACTGCACAACCTGGCCTCAACCATTAGTCTTTGCAACAATAGATAACATAGCATCATATAAAGGAAAAAAATGCTGGTTTTTCTCCCGCAATGCTTTCAGAAGCCTTTTCCTAAGGATCATTTCTTTAAACACAATAGATTTTTTGGTGAAGGATTAAATCTTCATACAGAAATGAATGTGCATAATGACTACGAAAATAAAGCAGAAATAATTCTACTTGTTCACAAGCGCAATTAGAACTCCTCAACTTTGCAATGAAAACCAACTACAACATGATACTTTGAGTTACATGTTTATTCCATTAATTTTATGTAAGGATAGTCAATAAATCAGTGTGCGTCTGCATATAAGTGCTTTAATTAAAAAGCCTGGTAAAACCTATTCCATTTCATTTCAACTTTTACATGTTGCGCACTATTTCTTATATGTTTTTACCCGTATTCTGTGAATAAATACTAAATCATTCCTTACAAAATAATGTTTGAACACAACAATATTTGAAGGTTGTCTGATGAAATTTCGTTTCAAAGGGCAATCAATTACATCTGCTTTAAAAACAAAATTTAACTCCTGAAGTCTTTACCAAATGACACAATTTTAGCTCTGTCCATATCAAAAGCATTTGCAGACAACAAATTAAATGTTACTGAAAACATGAAATTTAGCTTTCATAGAGTAGAAAACACTGTGGGAAATGGAGAAAATGCTGATTACCAGCATTTTCTCCTTTTCCCACAATGTTATCAAACGGTTTCTTCCTGAGGGTTGTTAAAAAAGGGGACTGTGAAGTAAAAGGTTAAAATACCTTTCACAACTTCAATTGCTCTACAAACCAAGTAGATCATTGGTCAGACAGCACAGAAAAAGCAGTCTGATCTTTGTGTTATTCATTGGTAATTCTATCGACAAAATGCAGTAAAAAGCCAAATTTAGGTCAACTTTCATTAATTAACTCTTTACAAAATAATCCTGTATTTTAAAGATCCTGGGAAATAAAGCTTTTGAAAACACTGTGGGAATAGGAGAAAATGCTGTTAACTAGCACTTTCCTCTTTTCAAGCAATGTTTTCAACCCTATCAAATACAAATTCTGTCATTTTAGCCATATTTGATTAGTAATCGGCAGAATTTCTAAAATTTGAACCAGTCTAAATATTTGTTGTTTGGTAAAGGGTGAATCATATCTTTTTTTGTAACAGTTTAGCAAAACACCCTAAAAGACTCTTCTTTAACCCATTACCACACGGCAAAATTTAAGACCTATCCAAATTGAAAGCATTTGCAGACGACAATTTCATAGTGGCTCACATGACGCAACTTTTCTTTGATAGGGTAGAAAACTTTGTGGGAAAAGGAGAAAATGCTGGTTACCAGCATTTTCTCTTTTTCCCACAATGTTTTCAAAAGGCCTCTTTTTTAGGGGCGTCAAAAGGCGTCATTGTGTGGTAAAGGGTTAAAGACTGAAATTCTAGAATGAAACAGAACCTATACTACATCTGAAAAACTTGTCAACTACAATGTACAACAAAATAGGCCACTGTCTGAAGATTTTCTTTTTTTTCTCCCAATTCTGTATACATGTATCATTATCCTAACCTTCAACATGCAATCCCGTGTTTATAGCCTGATTTTGATGGCTTTTGGTAAATTTTGGGAATACGAGAAAATGCTAGTAGCCAGTACTTTCTCTTTTTTCCCATGACTATTTTTACCATTTGAAGCACAAATCCCAGTATTTGACCTACAGTTGATTTGCAGTCCAAAAAAAGGGCATATCAATATATTTCTTAACACTCAATGTATTTCAGTCATGGAATTTAAGCTGTGAAATATTAATACACTCTGCAACAGGCAATAGTTGTAAAGATCAAATAAGTACAACACAAATAATAGCACAACTCTTTACCAAATGGCAAAATTTTTGACTAGACAAAATTTGAAGCATCCGAACACAGATGACAAATGAAGCTCAAATGATGATTTCTTACTTTGATAGGGTTGAAAAGATTGTGGGAAATGAAGAAAATGCTGGTCACCAGAATTTTCTCCTTTTTCCAAAATCTTTTCAAAAAGCATTCTCTTTCAGGATCATTAAAAGACAGGATTATGTGGTAAAGGGTTAAGCCACCTATGTCCAAGATTCATTCCTGCTCACCTTGTCAGTATCTATCACCCTTTTTTTTTTAAATTCCTGTCTGAAAGTTACAGATGCCAATATATTTGTACATGTATAATGTTGATAGTCCATTTTACCTACCTTGCAAATATCTGTCAGTTCTGAGAGAGTCAAAACTTGACATACGAAAGAAACAAAACAGAAATTAAACCTCAAAACACAATATTCATCTCCTAGAATAGGATGAAGTAGGCTGAGGCAAAACTCTGGGGATGAGGCCTTTTTAAAACATCATGGGAAAAGGAGAAAATGCTGGTAACCAGCATTTTCTCCTTTTCCCACGATGTTTTGTATTGAGTTACGGGAGATCACTCCTTCCTTACTGCATAGCTTAATCCGTATAAAATCAATACCTGACAACTACGTTAGTGAGAACTCTCTTTAGCTCAGTAGTTAAGGTGTCGGTCTTTTGAACCTCAATAAATGAGGATTTCTTCCACACAGGCTGGCATCCCATGAGGTGCGGTATGTATTTGAGCTCTGCATTTGTTGCTAAGTTTCATGTTAGTAAGAAGTGTATGAAAGACAAATCTAGCCATTTTGAGAAATATTTACTTTGCTGTCTGCAAAATTTTAATGCTTTCAACTTGGACCAAACATGACTTTTGTCGTTTGGTAAAGGATTTACAATCAGTAAATTACAAATTATTGAAAACCACTTCAGAACCTTATGCATCTAAAGGACAATAACAGTACCCAAGAAATTGAGATTCACTGTGTCTATCAGTATCTGTTAGAGAAAAAGTTCCGCCCAAAACTGTATGGAATGGAACTAGTACTGTCTTTATATTTGCCCCATGCCCCAAACGGTACCACAAGGGCTGTCACATTATCTTCCGATCCAAACTGGAGGGCATGATCAGTGATACAGTAAGCAGCATCTTCTGGAGTTTCACAACTACCTATAATGTCCATGAGTTCTTGATCACTGAGAACAAAACTGAGACCATCTGTTGTCATGACTAGGAATGAATCCATACCATGTTTCACCTGAAACAAGAACAAAACATGGTCCGTATTCACAAACCATTCTTAAACCTATTACCTGTGCCACACAATCCCAGGTTTTAACAACCCCAGGATTTAGACCTTTGAAAACATGGAGGGAAAAAGGAGAAAATGCTGGTAACCAGCATTTTCTCCTTTTCCCACCATGTCTTCTACCCTATCAGAGACAAATTCTACCTTTTCAGCAACAATAAATTTATGGTCTGCAAATGCTTTCAGTTTGGACCAGTCTGATATGTTGATCCTGTGGTAAAGATCTAAAAACATTTTAGTCTTATTCTCAAGAGTTGTCTAAATTTAAAAGTAACAAAACTTTGAATTGGCTGAACCAACTAGAGCTGTCACTGAATGTGACTTAATACCCCCGCCAGCGCTTTGACAGAAACAGGCAATTATTTGTACACAGACGGACACACGGACGAACAAACGGACGGACAAACAGACAAACATTCGTTTTGCGGGGGTATAATAATAAATTTAAATGGTGAATTTACACAAATCTCTGTATAAAACAGTAAGTGGAAGCTAAAATCTCTTTTTAACAAGAAATTTCATGAAAGGGCCATAACTCAGTGAAAAATCAATGAACCATAACCAACATTTCATATGCACATCTCTGCTTGATACTGAGTCTACCTGTGAAGTTTGAATAAAATTCGTCCAATAGTTTATGAGAAATAGAGCGGACAAAAAGCTACAGACCGACCGACGGATGGACAGCTGTGTTAAAAGTATTCTATCAAAAGTATAATTTATTTTCATCAATTCAGCAAGGGCACCGGCATAAAGAGAACGACAAAAAAGGGCTTAGCTCTTGGAAATTTTATTTAATTAACTAAGAACAATTTATGATATGCACATCTTTGCTGAGTGCAAAGTCTATCCATGAAGTTTGAAAGAAATTTGTCCAGAATCATCAAAGGGCCATAACTCCATGAAACCTAAATAAACCATAACCAAAATAGGATATGCACATCTCTGCTTGATACTGAGTCTATTTGTGTAGTTTGAACCAAATCTGTCCAATAGTTGATGAGAAAAAGAGCGGACAAGAAATTTCATGAAAGGGCCATAACTCAGTGAAAAATCAATGAACCATAACCAACATTTCATATGCACATCTCTGCTTGATACTGAGTTTACCTGTGAAGTTTGAATAAAATTCGTCCAGTAGTTTATGAGAAATAGAGCAGACAAAAAGCTACAGACCGACCGACAGACGGACAGACGGACCGACCAACAAGCTGACTCCTATATACCCCCCAAACAGAGTTTTGGGGGGAATAATTAGTTCAACCAATCAAATGTTGCTTCACTTTCTAAGACTAGAATAAGACAAAAATGAAGCAAAGAATTACTGGACCTAGATCTATCACTTCTCAACCATAAAACGCTTGAGTCCATCAATATTGCAAAGGTCTACTGAAAAAATGAAGTCATATCAATTACCAGCACTTTTTGCTCACCTGTAGTCCTTTTTGCTTTATTGAGAGTGTAACTGGTTGTTCTAAGAAGTCGACATAGTATGAAGAAATGATTACCAGACAAGCTAGATTGCTTGGTTTTACAACAGGGCTTCTAGATCATCAATTCAATCTTGTTACTTAGTTTTTGACAATTCGAGCACTATTTTGTACTACATCTACATATTATACAGAGCTTCTGAAAACATTATGGGGATAGGAGAAAATGCTGGTCCCACCATGTTCTCCTTTTTCCATAATGTTTACAATCGTTTCAAGGACAAATCTCATCATTTGAACCACACAATTATTTTGTCATTTCCAAATGTTTCAATATGGACAAGTCTAGATTTTCTTCTTCAGCAACAGAGTCAACTATATCTCACTCGTCACTGCCTGTTTTGAAAGCACCTGTTTAAGTTTTAACCCTTTACCACACAATTCCAACATTAAAGGATTCTGAGAAAGAAAGCTTTAAAAAAGGTAACTAGCATTTTCTCCTTTTCCCAAATTGTTTTCTACCCTTCTCAAAACAAATTTCAATTTTTGAGTCTCACTTATTTTGTCGTGTACAGATGACAAGTCTAAAATTTTGTTGTTTGGTAAAAGGTTAAACATCATAACATTCCAGTATTTATAGGACAGCTATAGGGAAAAACCTGAACTTGAAGTAACTAAATCAATGAGAGTCATTCTTCAGTTATTTCCCTTGATTTCTCTCCAGTACTACATTGGTCCTGACAAGGGGATTACTTGGTTTTCATCCTTGATTTTCTTGCACTGAAAAGCTATGTTCTTGAGATAATATTTCAAGTAAATCTAGTTAGATTGTTTTACAAATCGATAAATATGTAGTTCCTGATTATTAAGAACAGAATTTGATTTGAATTATATGGGGACCTTCCACATATATCATAAATCATTATTATATTTATTGCAATATCCCCAAGGGAACCAAGGATAAAAACAAAGGTGAAAGGACCAATCCTGTTATTTGGTTACCTTTATTCTTTATCTGGCAAGGGAGACAATTTAATTTACAGAAATGGCCCCCATTATGACATCGCGCATACAATTTGAAATAAGATCTGCAAACTGTTGATTCAGTTAAAAATGACACAACAAATAAACACTTTTACAAAGCACATGACCATGTACCTCAATAGAGCGCATAAAAGGAGCTGCCGTAACTCCAAAAGGTTTAAGGTCAAAGTCTCCAATACTTCTAGTCATTGTCAGACGACCATTAACATGGAGGACACCATGACTGTTCTCTGTGATATGTCCTCCTGCTGCCTTTATTCTGTTTGCTTCATTTGTATCATCTGGATGATGATCATGTGACAATCTGATTGCCTCTCCTTCTCTACACAGTATAGCCCGTGTATCACCAACATGACCAACAACTAGTTCTATGTTGTCCCTGAGTAAACATACAGTAGCAGTTGTGCCTGTCATCAAGTCGGTGTCAGCTATTTAAAGAAAATAGAATTCTTTGTTAGTCTGATTCCTAAAGATGATATGTGAACCATGTTAACTCTTTACCAAACGACAAAATTTTGGACTTGACCAAATTGAAAGCATTTGCAGACAACATAATGAATGTAGATCAAAAGTTGATTTTTTCTTTGATAGGGAAGAAAACATTGTGGGGGAAAAGGAGAAAATGCTGGTTATCAGCATTTTCTCCTTTTTTCCACAATGTTTTTTAAAGCCTTCTTCTTCAGGGTTGTTAAAACATGGGATTGTGTGGTCAAGGGTAAAGCATGAAATATTTGAAAGACCTGTGATAAACAGAGAAATTCATCATGATGAGCACATTATTCATATTTGTCTGATGGTTTTTGTGTTTCTATCTATGCCATCTATCTTTTTTTTTTCATAACTCTTTACCAATAAATTCTGATTTTACCTGTATATGACTCTGAAAAAGAAAGCTTTTGAAACCATTGTAGGAAAGGGAAAAAATGCTGGTAACCAGCATTTGCTCCTTTTCCAACAATGCTTTCTACCCTTCCAAAAACAAATTCACATTTTGAGTCACATCTATTCAGTTGTCTGAAAATACTTTCAATTTGGACATATCTAAAATTTTGTCATGTTGTAAAGTTTCAATCTACTGATAAAATTATGCATTTTTGTATCAAAGACCTAAAACCCTTTCAGTGCACTGTGCAAAAACTTTTACTTCCAAATCATTTGGTTACTGCCTTAACTCTTTACCAAACAAGAAAATTTTAGACTGGTCTAAATTCAAAGCATTTGCAGACGACAAAATAAAAGTGACTGAAAATTTGAAATTTGTTTTGGGAAGGGTATAAAACATTGTGGGCAAAGGAGAAAATGCTGGTTACCAGCATTTTCTCCTTTTCCCACAGTGTTTTCAAAAGGCTTCTTTCTCAGGGTCGTTAAAAGTCGGGATTGTGTGGTAAAGGGTTAAGTGCATTTTGTCCCACTTACTCTTAAAGTATCCCTTATTTCTTTAAGCTTATGAGACAATTATTCTCTTTAGATAATCCTCATTAGAACATTGTTATCCCTTTACCACACGGCAAAATTTAAGACCTATCCAAATTGAAAGCATTTGCAGAGGACAATTTCATAGTGGCTCAAATGACGCAACTTTTCTTTGATAGGGTAGAAAACTTTGTGGGAAAAGGAGAAAATGCTGGTTACCAGCATTTTCTCCTTTTCCCACAATGTTTTCAAAAGGCCTCTTTTTTAGGGGCATCAAAAGGCGTCATTGTGTGGTAAAGGGTTATGGAATTATTCAATGTTGGTTCACCATCTGCAGCACAGGATATTTCTAGACATATACATATTACTAACTAGAAGTTAGAAAAGGACACTGCTTTTCCAATAACCCTAATGGGGGTAATGTCTTGTTCCATTGAAGGCCAAGTACTGGCCAAAAATAAACAATGTTAATGTAAAAATACATTTTAGTTTAAATCATACTATTTAACAGTATGGAAATTATTGTAAAGATGACAATCTGTTTTTGTATGGTCAGTCCAAGTGCTAGTCACTGGCTGAAAAATAAATTTCAAAACCAGTTAAAAAGTAAACAAAAGATACAGCAACCTAGCAACTTTTGACCTACTTTTAACAATCTCTTTTCTGCCAGCAACTAACACTTGGACCAATTTTTGAAACCAAATAAGAAAGAAACAGTAAAAACAAGAGCCATCAGAGACGGGTATTGATGCCTTAGTGTGTATTTGTCAGAAAAAAGGCTGTTGAAGTAGTACTCTCTCTACATGGATTACCATTCAACCTTTCATATATGGAAAACATTTCAAAGGGCCTTAAACACCCCCTACAAACACACACCAATTCAAAAAATCAAAGAAACAAGAGGCCATGATTGCCCTGTATCGCTGTATCACTGGCTAATAAGTCAAATCCCTAAATGCCAAACATTACAATTCTTGGCCAATTGGTTTCAAACTAGAAGACGTGTAAAATTTTCTCTATAAAAGCCCACAATAAAGTTATGACACCAGGGTGAAACCATTTTTGATCATAAAGCTGTAATTACTTGAATCCTGGTAGAGATCAACAAGATAAAGCCCAATATCAAATAATACAGGTCAAGAATGTAAGAAGACATGAGACTCCTGAGACAGGGCTAATTTCAATGCAAGGGCTAAATTCTGAACAAATTCAGAAGGGAACCACGACATGAAGCTATGTGCCAAATTTGGTAACCCCGAGTTTTGTGGTTCAGAGCAATTAGATTTTTACTTTATATGCACTGACCCATGGGGTGGGGCCAATTTCGGAAGAGGCCTACTAGATGATAACACTCGTAAAAAATTATGTCTATTGCTCACGATCAGAAACAAGGAAATTTTTAAAGTTTTAACTATATAAGCTAATGTAAAACTTGTGACTTGTGGGGCAAGGCCATTTAAGGCCCTAGAGCTATTCTGTGAACAATCTAAGTACAGGTCCACAAGACTATTCATGCAAAATTTGGTAGCCCTTGGTCTTATGGTTAGGAACAAGAAGACTTCATAAGTTTTCACTATATACACCCATGTAAAACTAGTGACCCTTGGGCTAAGCCAAACTTGACCCCAGGGCTTTAATCCAAGCCATCTTGGTAGAGGCCCACTAGATAAACTACAAACAAAATGTGGTAGCTCTAGGTCTTATAGCTAGGATACAGAAGATTTCTTAACTTTTCCCTATGTAAGCCTATGTAAAACTTGAGCTGAGCTAGAACAGTTTCTGCTCATAAAATTATAGAAAGTAAAAGAGTAATGAAATTTTACGTACCTTCTGCATAGTACGTAACATGTCTTGCCAATAGGTTATTAGCATCAATGAAGCTTTTTTCAATAACTTCAAAAAGGTCTCTTGTCTCTCTCAGCCAGTATCGCAGATGATGGGACAAGTATGTGTGTACATATTCCACAGCAACAGGCCCCCCATGGCCATCAAACACCCCAAAATACAGGATGTTGTCAGTCAGTTGTTCAACAACATAGCGATCTTCATTCACCTGTCTGCGTCCTATCAGACTGACTTTTCCAATCTCATCTACATGAAAGAGACAGCCATTCAAATTACAGTAAAGTCTTGGCGGTTATTCAAGCATAGAATATTTTGAACATACCTGTGGCTTAAAATAGTCCCTTGATTTTTTTACAATGCTGAAGAAAGTTTTCAGAAACACTTTGGCAATGAGAAAAATGTTGGTAACCAGCATTTTCTCCTTTTCCTATCATGTTTTCTATGCTGACAAAATCAAATTAGCTACATATGAGCCAGATTCAGCTTTTGTCACCACATGCTTTCTGTGTCGACAAGCCTAAAAATCTATTTTCTGATAGGGAGTTTATTTCGAGTGTTTATTGAACAGCACAATATTAAAACACATTTCAGTTTTACCATAGCCACAGTTCACTTATTCATGTGCTCCTAGGTTTCATAAGTACTAGGCAGGGGTTCAGTAGTCCCTTGCCCATAGACACATATACAGGAGGGCCATTAGCCCTAAAGGGCTCACCTGTGTAAAGTTATCTAGAATTGAGAATTACTTGATCGTATGGTGTGTAATGTAGTTTTCAACATTATTTCAATTGTAGTGCAGAGGCCAGTGCACCTATTCATGCTTTCCCAGAGTTTCTTTTACCATTACTCCGCACAATATTCTTTCCAAGCCACTGGCTGCTTTCCCACATAACAATGGGTAGTGGTGAGAGAGGAATGAATCCTGTTGCAATGACTGTAATCAACCCTCAAAAAGATATTGGCCAAGCCGGGGGATCAAACCTCATGTTCTCAAGTCCTGTACGCTACCGACTGAGCTACCCGGCTTAGAATTGATAAAGTTGTAGACATCCTGGTTATGTTATGTCAAAAATGAGTGTGACCTACATTCTATTCCAATGTAACCCAGTTTAATCTTGTTCAAGGTTTCAAGAAATACAGTCTAATAAAATTACATGAGCCTAAGACTGAAAATGTGGCCTCTAGAGTGCAAACAAGGTTTTTCTAAGATTTGATCTACTTTTTGACATGACATGACCAAATTTTGAACTTGTCTGAGATATCATCAGGACAAATATTCAGACCACTTTTCAAGAGTATCAGACTAAAAACGTGGCCTTAAGAAAGCAAACAATGTTCTGGTGACCTACTTTTTGACCCAATGTGATCCAATTTCAAACTGTGCTATCATCAAGACAAACATTCTGACCAACTTTCAAGAATATCAAGCTGAAAACGTTGCCTCTACTGTGCACACAGAGTTTTTCTAAGATTTGTCCCAGTGACATACTTCACTTGATGTAAGCAAATTTCAAATTTGTTTGAGATATCATCAAGACAACATTCTGACTAATTGCCATTAGTATCAGACTGAAAATGTAGCCTATAGAGTGTATACAAAGTTTTTCTAAGATTTGTCCCAGTCAGGACCTCCTTTTTGACCAATGTAACTAAATTACAATGTCTGAGATATTATCAGGACAAACATTCTGACCCAGTTTCATGAGTATTGGACTGGGAATGTGGCCTCTTGATTGCAAAAAAGGTTTTCCTAAGATTTGTACCAGGGACCTCCTTTAAGACTAGATCAAACTCTATTTCAAATTTGTACAACATATCATCGAGACAAACATTCTGACTAACTTTCATTAGAATCAGCCTGAAAATGTAGCCTCTAGAGAGCACACAAGATTTTTCTAAGACTTTTCCCAGTGACCTACTTTTTGACCGGTCATCTGACTTCAAACTTGTCCCAGATAATATCAACATAAACATTCGGACCAAGTTTCATTAGAATTAGTCTGTAAATGTAGCTTCTAGAGTGCACACAAGGTTTTTTTTATGATTTGTCCCAGTGACATACTTTCTGTCCCATTGTGACCCAGTTACAAAATTGTCTGGGGTCAAGTTCCATGAGAATTTGACTGAAAATGTGGCTTCTGGACTCCACCTTATGTTTTTCTAAGATTTTTTCCAATGACCTACTTTTTGACCAGATATGACCCAATTTCAAACATATCATATTATCAAGACAAACATTCTACCATGCAGTATCCAAAAAAGAACAGAATGCCCAAATACCCATATATAAATGGAAGAGCAGTCTCCGTTGTACATAAAAGAAATGTGTTACAATAATCCTGGAATGCAACTTTATCCAGATTTCCTCTAAAGTATGAATTTAAATGGGTTACATAGGTATAGTAAATGCAGAAATGGGCTAGTGAAACATAAATTTGTTCAAAACTTGTTTGGGCCTTAAATCAAAGTATACCTTAACTCTTTACCAAATGATAAAATATCAGACTGGTCTAGATTGAAAACATTTGCAGAAGATAAAATAAACATAACTCAAAAATTGAAATTTGTTTTGGGAAAGATAGAAAACATTATGCGAAAAGGAGAAAATGCTGGTTACCAGCATTTTCCCCTTTTCCCACAATGTTTTCAAAAGCTGTCTTTCTTAGGGTCGTTAAAAGTTGTGATTGTGTGTTAAAGGATTAATGTCCCTTATTGACACTTCCTCTCTAACTAAAGCTCTGCCAGCTTTTTTCTAACTAAATATGGCCAATCCATTGAAGTCACAGTCGGCACTGACTAAAACCGTAAAGTTATCATTTTATCTTCATCCTCCAAATATTCTATGAAATGCCCCCTTGGTAAAATGTAATGCCCCCTGGGGTGTTAAAGAGAGATAATATGGTATTTATATTTATCCGATTAGTGTTTTACATGTGTGTCAAATCAATGCCTCATGTCTGCACTAAGTTTGCAACGGAACAAGGAATTGTTCAAAATCGGGAGAACTTGGCAGTGTTATGAAAACAAACCTTCTGACAAATTGTGGTTAGTATCTGACTGAAAGTGTGGCCTCTAGAGTGCACACAAGGTTTTCCCAAAATCTGTCCCAGTGACCTCCATTTTAACCCTGTGTGACAGTAGTGACCCAATGGTAACTTTTCCAAGATCTGTATCATGAAAGCAAACATTCTAATGGGAGTTTTGTGAGTACTGGACAGAAAGTGTAGTATCTACAGCGCTCACAAGGTTCTTCTATGATTTGTCCCAGTGACCTACTTTTTGACCTGACAAGACCCAATTTCAAACTTGTTAGAGATATTATCATGTGGCTTCTAGTGGGCATACAAGTTAATTGTTGACACATGTCAGACAGGGCACGATCTCCAAAGCTCACCTTGAGCATTTTTGTGCTCTGGCGAGTTGAAAATGATGACATTTCGTCTTTTTCCCGCAATGTTTTCAACCATGAAGTCAAGTCTCATCACTTTAAACACATTTAACTTGTTGTCTGCAAGAGCTTTCACTTTGGCCAAGTTTAAAATTTGTCATATGGTAAAGACTTAACTCTGTACCTAACGACAAAACCTTGGGCTTGTAGAAATAGAAAGCAACTGCAGACAACAAATCAAACATGACTTAACCCTTTACCACACAGTCCCGACTTTTAACGACCCTGAAAGAGAAGGCTTACTAAAACATTGTGGGAAATGAAGAAAATGCTGGTAACCAGCATTTTCTCCTTTTCCCACAATATTTTCTAACCTTTCAGACACAAATTGAATCATTTCAGCCACATTTAATTTGTCGTCTGCAAATGCTTTGAATTTGGTCTAGTCTAAAATACTGTTGTGTGGTAAAGAGTTAAACGGTATGATTTGTCTATGATAGGGTAGAAAACATTGTGTGAAAAGGAGAAAACACCGGTTACCAGCATTTTCTCCTTTTCCTATAATATTTTCAAAAGCCTTTTTTAACTGGGTCGTTAAAAGTGGTCGTTAAAAGTTGGTATTGTCTGGTACAGGGTTAAACCAATACAGTTCAACATGAATTGCCTCAGAAGATTAAAAAATTCGAGGTATTTACAGAGAACATACCTAGTGGAATCTCAGGGATCAATTTTCCTTTTGCAATACTTTTCTCTAAACTGATGGAAAAATCCAGCCTGTTGTTCCATGACCCTAGTGTGTCAAAGTTGACTCCTCTCTGTCTTTTCCCTTTATTCTCTGGGTCAGAAAGATGAGGTGAATATGTGGCACTCCCAGAATGAATAGATTTAATGTGGTTAGTCTCTGGTAAAAGTTTTAGTTGCCTCCCTTGAGAATTGACAATAAATGTATACCAATACTTATTGTGGAGATTTCTGGCATGTATCTTACAAAGGAGCCTTAAAGGTCTTGGTAGCAGGATCTGGATACTGAACTTTGAAAGACTCATTCAGATTGCACACTTAACCTGTAGGTGCAAAATACTGATATATAAATACATGTATATCACAATTATGAGAGAAATTAAGTCGTAGTAGTTTTAGCCCTTTTACAAAATGACAAATTTTGGACTGGACCAAACTAAAAGCATTTGCAGATGACCAATTAACTGTGAGTGCACACAAGGCTTTTTAAGATTTCTCCTAGAGACCTATGGTTTACAGTCAAAACATACCTGAACAAAAACATAGCCAAAAGGAGTCAAATGTATCCAAGTGGAGCCAAAATGCACCAAAATGAAGTCAAAATGTACCAAATGTGAAGTCAAAATGTATCTATGATTTTAATATAATGTTTTAATCTTTCATTTTTATAAAATGTAAGTAAAATTTGTTGTTTTCACCATCTTGAAGTTGGTGATTTTTAATGCTGCTTTATGGTAGGTATGTGCCTTACATGATTCAAACTAATAATAAAACATATCACATAACTAAGTATGAGTGTTGTATCATAAAATGTGGATTCTTGCTGTGAAATAGCCAATTTACATGGAATTTTATCAAATATTTAGAATGTCATCCCTACATTCTGTTGCAAAATAACGCATAAAGGTAAGTGCCAAAGAGATTTCAGAACAACATTTCTTTTGATGAAGTTGACACCATGGTAATGGTGTCCAAAGCAGTTCATCATGACAAACATTCTGACAGAGTTTCATGACTATCAGGCTGAAAATGTGGCCTCTAGACTGCACAAAAGGTTTTTCTAAGATTGGCCCCTATTACCTACTTTTTGGCCTGACAAGTCTGAATTTCAAACCTGTGACAGACATCATCAAGACAAATATTCTGACCAAGTTTCATCAGTATTGGATTGAAAATGTGGCCTCTAGAGTGCACACAAGGTTTTTCTAAGATTTACACTGGTGACCCCCTTTTTGACCCGACATGACCCATTTTGAACTTGTCCGAGATATAATTGAGACAAACAGTCTGACAAAGTTTCATGATTTTTGGACTGAAAATGTGGTCTTTAAAATGCACACAAAGCAATCGTGGACGCCTTGATGACGAACACAGCACAATCATAAAAGCTCACCTTGAGCACTTTCTTCTCGGGCGAGCTAAAAAATAGAATAATTTTCCCACCCACCATCCCTGTTTCTCAAAAATAAACTTGAACCGGACATACATTTTGTTTTGGCTTTACCACTGAAATCATGAAGTTGCAGAAATCGGCATTTGTGGGATTAATTACCCATGAAACTGTTAATGTTACTGTTACAAAACTAGAAGCGCTTGAGCGCCTGTATCGCTCCACAGGCCTGATATTTCTATAATGGCGAAAGGAAGTTTTTAACAATTATCATTCAATCCTGCATTTTAGCTCACTGAAGAAACAATTTGGTAGACAACCACCATAGGAACTTACCTGCAAAACAACAATGAAATCCAATGAATAGTTTTAGAGAAGAAATTTTTCAAAGATTTTACTTTATACTATAAAAGGAAAATGAGTCTCCCATAAAAGCCATGTTTTTCGACAGATCTTTTTTTTTTTAAGGAATTCTGTAAACCTGTATCTAAGGAACATTCCTGCAAAATAATAATTTTATCCAAATAGCGGTTTGGGGGGAAGAAGATTTTTAAAGGTTTTTTACTTTGGTTGCCATGGCAACCAGAATTCTTCATGGAACACAATTATTTGAAGGAATTTGAAAGAGGACCACCAAAGGAACATTCCTGTGAAATTTGGTAAAAATCCAGTCAATAGTTTCTGAGAAGAAGTTTTTTAAAGAAAAAGTTTACGGACGCACACACGGACGAACGAACGGACGCACGGACGCACGACGGACACAACGCCATGACAATAGCTCGCTGGCCTTCGGCCAGTGGAGCTAAAAATTAATAGTCTTTTTTGTAGCACTTGAAAACAGCATTAAATGCACAAACTTTGGAGAAAATTATACAATTTTATATGGTTCTGCAGAAACTGTGATGTCAGAATTATTTGCAGCTTTGAATGAACACAGAATTATGATGAACAAAGCTATGGGCTTTGGATCAGATGGGGCTGCCATAATGATGGGCTGCAAAATTGAAGTAGCTAAACGTTAGAAGGACTATAATCCCTTTATGATATAAACTGCATTGCCCATCGTGTAGCTCTAGCAGCCTCAGGAGCCAGAAAAGGAATAGAGAAAGTTGGTAAATATCGCCAGACTGTTAAAAGTATTTACAATTATTTTGATAACTCTGCTGTTTGCTTTGAAAGATTATGTTAACACTGCGCTAGTTGACAGTAACATAGTGAATTTAAAGGAGCTATCCTCTGTTAGTTGGCTATCCCTTACATGTGCAGTGACAGCTATTCAAGCAAATCTGCCTGCATTACTTATGGAACCAGATGAAAGACATGGCCTGGGGTAATACACAAGCCAAAGACTTTCTAAGACAGATTCTGCAACAGTTTTGTTGCTATGACATACTCAATGCTGATATTACCTGTAATGAACAGGTAAATTGTGTTTCAGCAAGAAAATGTTAACTTGTCAACTATTAAAACCCATGGTAAAATCAACTACTCCATCCATAGATGGTCTGCTATAGCAAAAGGGTGAACATGAGTCTGAATTCATTCACCATGAAATGACAATCACTTCAAAGGCCATGCTTTAACATACTGTAGCCTGGCACATAGGGATGTGCGTAAGCATGTGCCCAATGAGTTATTCACTACACATCCTAAAGAAAATCTTTGTGGGTGTTTCCCCAAAAATGAACTTTCCTTAACTGAAACAATGGACAAAATTTTCAATCCATGTAGATACTCAGATAATGATAGGGACTTGAATGAAAACAGAAATGTTGCCTGGAGCTGTTATCAGACCATTATGGATCTGAAAAAAATGTAGACAGCAAAGTTTTCCCTGCCAATCTGAATTCTGAATTGCTGAAGTGTGATTTTCTGCAAATGAAACATGTATAAAAAAAACTCTGGACAAGCTCAGTTTTGTATTAATGTATGCACAGCATTAATAGCACAGTATGCTGACATTTTCCTGGAGTTTTCTACTTTGGCTAGCATTGCAATGATCTTGTTTATTTAAAGCGTTCCATGTGAAAGAGATTTCAGCTGTCAGAGTCAGATTAAATGATTTCATCTTATGGTGTTTAACGCCTTTTTCAAAATTATTTCAGTTATGTGGCAGCGGCCAGTGCACCTATCCATGCTTTCCTGGAGCCTCATTTACCAATACTCCACACAATTTTCTTTCCAAGCCACTGGATGCTTTCCCACATAATCATCATCAAGACAATGGTCAGCGGTGGGGGAGGAATGAATCCTGTTGCAATGAATATCATCAATCCTCGGAAAGAAATCAGCCAAGCCAGGGATCGAACCCACGACCCCCTCTTCTCAAATCCTGCATGCTACCAACTGAGCTTCCAGGGCTCAGCAGAGTCAGATTAAAACAAAAGGCCAAAATAAGTTAAAGGAAGTGAGTGTAAAGACTAATGACAGTTGAATTAGAGGGCCTGAAACTTGAGCAGTTTAATCCTCCTAATGCATGTTAACATTTTAAGTTTTAAGACTCAAAATAGATATAAACTAGCTTAAAAGAGTCTTGGTTACATGTAAAGCTAGTCCAACATGAAAGAAATAAATAGACCCCTTCATTGTAACGTAGCCCACTATGAGTTGATCAGTCTGTGCAGCAATAAAGAGTGGGGGGAAAAGTTCTGTTTCACAACTGACCAGTCATAGTCGACTGGTGTTGGCTTTAAGAATTGTCCTGGCAGTGTATGGCTAACTTTTGACATAAGTTGACCAGTTTATTTTTCATTTTAGTGGTCTCAAGCCAATTTGGAATGGTTCGTCATAAATCTACGTAAACATGATTCTTGTACTAGGATATGTTTTCAATCATCAAGGATAACGCAAAAAAGGGAATGGGAATTTCCTTGTTTTTATTGTGGTCCTTAAATAATGAAAACATGTCCCAGCAAGGCACACACCAGTTTGCTTCCTTAACTAGAGGCCCTTGAGGGCCTGAAATCACTCTACTAGCAGCGATTTTGCTAGCAAACATTATGAATTCATGATGCAAACAGAAAAAACACAAAAAAGTGTTCTTGCAACTGGGCTTGAACCCACTAAGACAGCATAAGTAGGCATGGTGAATTGAACAACAATGGAAAAAAAACGAAGTGCAATTTCTCAAAACTAATTGTATGGAATCCAGCCAAATTTGATAGGCTTTCAGAACGCCTTGTATTAACCCTTTACCACACAATCCCGACTTTTAATGACCCTGGGAAAGAAACCTTTCGAAATCATTGTGGTAAAAGGAGAAAATGCTGGTTACCAGCATTTTCTCCTTTTCCCACAATGTTTTCTACCCTTCCCAAAACATATTTCAATTTTTCAGTTACATCCATTTTGTTGTCTGCAAATGCTTTCAATTTGGACAAGTCTAAAATTTTGTTGTTTGGTATAGTCTATAATAGTGTTAAACAATCCTAGCAAATTTCAAAGAAACGTGACTAATAATGTGGACTTTGTTGAGTAAACGATACAAAATCATCAAATGAATGCTTTTCCTGAATGGTTTACTAGATTTTCTTCACTTTAAATAGAGTTCAATCCCTTAATGAATCAAATAATCTTGTGAAACATCTGTGCTAAAACCCAAAAGCTCTAATTTAGACAATAAAGCAGTATGTTCCACAGTATCAGAAGCATTCTGAAGATCACACAAAGCCATCCCAACATAAAACCCTTTATCTAAATTAAACCTTATTAAGTCTGTTAAGTACAACAAACATGTATCTGTAGTGCATATGATTTCCTGAAACCAGACAGAAATCATACAGTAAGTTTTTGTCTTTTATATACCCTTCTACTTGATCATACACATTTCTTTCAAGTATTTTTGAAATCATACTCAATATTGACACAGGTCTGTAATTGGAAACATTGGTGTTATCATTCTTTTTATGTGACAGGACAATAAAGGCAACCTTAATATCATCTGGCTCAATACCTTGAATGAATGATAAATTAATAATATGAGTTACAAGACAAAAAATGACTGAAGCACCATCTTTGACAAAACAATCACTTGCTTTCATTACAGGCTGATTTCAGGAATTTTATAATCCCAGGTCAGAATTTCAGGAATTTTTGGTTAAAATTCTGAAAGTTTTGACATCGCACTTACAAGAAAAAATCAACTTTACACATCTAAATTCAAACAATAAATATGATAAATTAGACTGCATAAAATGTATTACACAATTCTCCTTAAAACCCTGTGTTGTTGGTATTTATCAGAATATCAACAATAAGAGAATTTTGAAGAGAAACAACACATGGTTTCGACTTTTAATGTAATACCTCTCTTACTAGGAGACTTGGCAAACCATACAGCAAAATCATTGTGAAGAATTTACATGTACTTTATTTCATATTGTTTCTCATGTTCTCATTCACTTTTGTCAGACGGTAATACCGTAAGAAGACATATTTAGAAATTTTAGTCTAGTACGCTACATGGTTACTGACAAATAAATAGCACCCAGTGTTCCCACTAGCTTTTTATTTCAAGGGTACACTTACCCCCTATGCTGAAAATCTGGAGGTAAGATTTTGGTAAAGAGTCAAAAGGCCCTCCAGTCATAATCCCCTACCCCTAGAATAGACAAGGCGGTCAAAAGACCCTTCATGATTTTGCCATGGCGGTCATTATCCCCTTCATCATTTCTTAGTAACAATCTTTATCCTACGATAAATGGTAGTCTCAATAATGAGACGCTACGATGATTTTTTACATATTTGGACATTTATTGTACATCATACCGTGTCAAGTCCATCCTAAATTTTGCGGTACCAAAGATAGAGCAATATACTGACTTTCGGAGTGCTATACTGACTTTCTGTTTCGTTGGTTTAATCTGTATTTCAGCAAAATGCAACTAATTTTTGGTAACAAAAATGATCAAAGACAAACTATTAAACCTTTCATTACATAAAGAACTTGTAGAAGTCGTTTATAACATGTAAATCTCAGAATAAAACACTGACGAAATTTATCATGTGTGGCGGCCATTTTGTGTGTATTAGGGAACGTAAACAACGCAAGTAACAGATGAAATGCACAGTTTTCTCCATGTTCAGTGTTTAAATTGAAAACATCTGTATTTCAAATGAAGGAACACAAGCAACAGGTACGTTTAAATCCTATTTTTGTGCTCCATTAGCGAAATTATGAGACTTCAAACTTGCGCACAAAATCTGTGCGGAGCTTGCAACCGATTTTGTCTTGATCGTCACTGTACCCAGAGGCGACCAGTCAAAAAGTAACATCACCTTTGGGGACAGTTATCTGTACTAGGTTAACTCTTTACCACACAGTCCTGACTTTTAACGACCCTGATGAAGAAAGTTATTTTCTCCTTTTCCTAATCTTTACTGCCTTTCCCATAAAGAATTTCAATTTTTGAGTCTCACATATTTTGTCGCCTGCAAATGCTTTGTATTTGGAATGGTCAAAAATTTTGTTGTTTGGTAAAGAGTTAAATGGCAACAATATAGAACATGCTAACTTTGATCATTATGTATGTTCTGCAAAACTTTTATTAAAGATACTCAGTAATGGTTACTATGACGTTTGAAAAAATAATTTTATTCCTTCAGATATTTCTATAAAAATACTACAAAACAATGTGGGCCGAATCTTCTCAACTTTGGGGCCAAATCTTCCCGAAAATCGCCGGTCGGCCTTACGCCGAATCTTCCTGGGACAGGGTCCGAACTTTCTGACATCCGAGACGAGAAGGCATCCCTGACCTATAGATATTGGCTATTTGATCTGTAAAGACTTTTTTTTTGTTGTTGTTGTTTATCGTGACATTGTCACATTTCTGTGCAGGAATTAACCTACCTATTCCTCTATATAACTCCCATAAAACTCTAGCCTGTAACTCGGACTGAGAGCTGCAGTTGGTACACACATTGAGTCTTGATAGAACTTAGCCGACATTAAAGGGTTTTCTAAGTCTTGTGTACAGGAAGGAGGTAGGTGTGGTCAAGCACAGAGGCGATGATTCAACCCCGCCTTTGATGGCGTCATGCATGTTTATGCGTGCGTGTGTTTGTGGTGTATGGAAATACCGCAGTACACCGGAATGAACCGGAACGGACTCTAAAAGGCGAACCCGTGGACATAAAAACACGGGAAATGACATATATCTTATCAGAAACATCAAATATCCGACGTCGGAAACATCAGAATGAATATGAACTGAATTGAAAAGCCTGATATGCAAGATCCCTGCTGATATGTGAGTATGGAAAAAGCGGAACGGACCTGAACGGACGCGAAAAGCGAAACTGTAGAATTTTTAAATAAATTGAAATCGTAAATGGCCCGAAACCTTATCAGAAACATGAAATATAGGACGATGGAATCGGCACAATTAACGTAAACTATATTTCAAAAGATCCGAAATTTGAGTTTGGAAAAACCGTAACAAAACTGTACGGACCCTTAAAAGCCTTCCTCGGGATTAAAAAAACACTCCTCGGGATTAAAAAAAAAACTTGTGGAAAAACCGGGAACGGACCAAAACCCTATCAGAAACATGAACTGTCGGGCGTAGAAATCATTAAAATGAACACGGACTGAACTGAAAAGATTTGATTTTGGAGTATGGAAAAACCGGAACGGACCTGAACGGACCCTTAAAGGCGAGCCCGTGGACTAAAACGGACCTTAAAATTCTTCCGAGGGACTAAAAAATATATTTGAAAACCGGGAACGGACATAAACCTTATCAGAAACATCAAATGTCGACCGTGGGAATCATGAAAATGAACATGAACTGAATTGAAAAGATGTGATTTTGGATCGAGTATGGAAAAACCGGAACGGACCTCAACAGACCCTAAAAGGCGAACCAGTGGACTGTAAAAAACAAAGAGGGAACCGGGATTTGACCTAACTTTTATCACAAACATCAAATTCCTGTAGTCGGAAACGTCAGAATGAACATGAGCTGAATTGAAAAGATCTGATATTTGAGTATAGAAAATCCGGAACGGACCTGAACGGACCCTCAGAAGCGAAACTATGGAAATCATACATAAAGGGAAATTGTAAATGGACCCAAACCTTATAAGAAACATAAAATATAGGACGATGCAATCGGCAGAATGACTATAAACTGAATTGAAAAGATCTGATATTAGAGTATAGAAAAACCGGAAGGGACCTGAACCTATGCTCAAATTCGAAACTATGGAAATCTAAAATAAAGGGAATTCGTAAATGGACAAAACCTTGTCAGAAACATAAAATATAGGACGATGCAATCGTCAGAATGAACATAAACTGAATTGAAAAGAACCGATATTGGGAGTATGGAAAAACCGGAACGGACCTGAACGGACCCTAAAAGGCGAACCCGTGGACTTCAAAAAAGACAAAAGTGGAACTGGAATTCGACCTAACTTATTTCAGAAATATCAAATTCCTGAAGTCGGAAACGTCAGAATGAATATGAACTGAATTGAAAAGATCTGACATTTGAGTATGGAAGAACCGGAACGGACCTGAACCGACGCTCAAAATTGAAACTTTGGAAATGGAAAATGTAGGGAAATCGTAAATGGGCCGAAACTTGATCAGAAATATCAAATATAGGACGATGCATCGGCAGAATGAATGATAAACTGAATTGAATAGATCCGATATTGGAAGTATGAAAAAGCCGTAACGGTCCCTAAAAGGCGAACCCGTGGACTTTTAAAAAACAAAGAGGAAACCGGGAAATGTCCTAGATCTTAACATTAAACATGCCTGTGATAACTATCATGTTAAAAGAAAATAAAAGCTGTATGATACCAGTACTTTGAATTCAAAGTACTGGTATCATACAGCTTTTATTTTCTTTTAACATGATAGTTATTACAGGCATGTTTAATATTAAGCTTTAAAATTGCATTTTTCCTGTAATTTTTGCATCTTCTTGGATCCTGTTTGTGTTAAATATACTAAAGCTGTAGATACATGTATATATATTTTTTTATGCCAAAGTTGCTGCCATTTTTTGGCGTCGTTGCCGTTGACGTCATGTGACGTTGATGTCATCAGCCTTTAATGATAAACAATATGTCCCTTGATAAAGGTTTGAAATAACCGAAACTAGTCGGGATTAAAATAATTTTTCAAAATGACACTTGGAGTTTGATCTCTTTTTATTCATTTACTAGATCTTAACACAAACATCAAATACCTGACGTCGGAAACGTCAGAATGAATATGAGCTGAATTGAAAAGTGTTAAATTTGAGTATGAAAAACCGGAACGGCCCCTTAGAAGCGAAAGCATTGAAATCTCAATTAAAGGGAAATCGTAAATGGACCTAAACCTGATCAGAAAAATCAAAATTTAGGACGATGCAATCATCAGAATGAAAATGAACTGAATTGAAAAGATTCGACCTAAGAAACAAAACAATCGACATTTAAAATAAAGGGAAATCGTAAATGGATCTTAAGCTTATCAAAAACATCAAATAATGGATCATCGAATCGTCAGAATAATCATGAAAGGAATTGAAAAGATCCAATATTGGAGTATGGAAAAACCGGAACGGACCTGAACAGATCCTAAAAAGCATAACTGTGGAAATTTAAATGAAGGGGAAAACCGTAAATGGACCTAAAGCTTATCAGAAACATCAAATCACTGACCATCGAATCTTCAGAATAATTATAAACTGAAATGAAAAGATCCACATTGTTTAAACAATTTCTATGAAAGTCTTCTTCAAGTTAAAATGTACGATTTAAAGAGATGAGTCAGTGTGCTGATATCTATACACATACGCTGGCGAGAGGTTTTAGTGGCTATTTGTAGTTCCTGATAAAATATCAACTATTGTGAGAATGATCACCATACGTAAATTAAGTACCATTATATGTCTTTTTAGATAGTGACATGTGTGCGAGACAGTGTTTTGTACAAAGTATGTAACAGAAGTATAAACCTTTTCATTATGAGTAACACTCCTAATTTGACTAGAAAACATATCTAGTAAACAAAGTTAGTGTCTACAGTAAAAACACTCATAATCTCAGTTGACTAGAAAATTCAACCAATAAAAAAAACACACAAAAGCAATGTCTAAAGTAAGTGCTTGAAAATGCTGCGTGTATTTACCCATGACGATGATACATAAATATGCAGCACTGTATCATAAAACAGGAGCATTCAATGAAACTCCTGTATAACCAAATGTCGAACCAAAGAGTTCAAACTTGCAAGAAAAGCTACGCTTAGTTAATTTCAGAAAAATCATCAAGCAGTCTCTTTTGCTTGGAATCTAGTTCCTTTTTGCTCTTTCTCTTTTTCTCAATCTGGTGTCTTGCCTCCTTCATTTTCTTACTTGCCACATGAATTAGGCCCTGTGCAATCTCAGCCTCATCAAAATCTTTTTTCTTTATTGCTATTTCGAGTCTTTCATTTGCTTCAATGAACAATTTTTCAGAAGATCTTAAGCTGTTCTTGCTTATCAAGTTCTAGCAGTGCCTTTTCTTTTTCCTTCAAGGACTGTTTCCTACTTTCCAATGCCTTCCTTGATTCTTCCAGCCTCTCCCTTTCTGCTTCTCATTCTAGTCTAGCTTTTTTGCCTGTTGCCTCTAAGTTCCTCCTCCCCCATTCTTCTTTTATATACATGGTGGGCCTTTCTGCCCCTTTGTTATGTTCATATCTGCAACTCTTCCACAGTTAACTTTTACAGCACCCTTAACCATTCTTAGACCATTCACAGAAGAGTCAGTTAACAGAGTTCTTTCTTTGAAAAGCATCTTTTTGTTTTCTGACAGGCTTCTGTCAACTTCAGCATTTCCATGAGCAAAGCATAATACAGCTTTCACTAAGGTCCCTAATACTTTGTACTTAAGTGAACTGTCACTGTTCTTGGTCTGAAGTACTCTGTTCCAGTACACATCAACCGTCACATCCTTTTGAGTGTCATCAACTTTTGAGCTGTCAGGTAGGTCTCGAAATTGGTACATTTTCCATTTATCTGTTACCTGGGATATCTCATTTTCATTCACAACCTGAGGCACACTTTCAGTTATTCTTCTAATTTTGCTTGTCCCTCTCTCAGATTTCTGTTCTAGTGGATGGAGGCATTGCAGATCTTTAAGCATTTCATTTTCAATAGGTATTCTCTTTTGCAGATACTTGGTGACTGTCTGATAAAATTTCCTCATGCCCAATTTCTCTTTGGCCAGGTCTGGTTTCTTATCCAACAGTTTCTGTGTTGACTGTCAAACTTCTATGTCGCTTCGCTGACTTTCAGAAGACTCAACATAAAATTTTTCAACTTCTTTCCAGTCTTCAGTCCATCAACCACTTTTAGTGTAAAAAGTCTGCGCAAGAAGTATTTTAGAAGATCCATCTTTTCTGAGTGAAGGATGTGTACTAAAGGATCCTCTCTCTGAAACAGATTAAGGAATCTATAATACAGAGCAGATAGGCTAAGCACGAAGTTGATCTGAACCAGGGTTGTAGGAGACTTCAGCATACGACAGATCCGAATGTACCTGAGATTACTTTCCAGCATCTTCAGAGTTCCAGCAGCTGTTGCTGTCTTCAACAGTGTTGTCATGGAGTATTGCACTAGAGGTTCCCAGTTCTTCACAATACGCTCTAATGCAGGCAACAGTGACAGCCACCTTGATTGAACATGTCGTATAAATAGCTCCTCGTCAAAGCCAAGAGATGACTCGAGCTCCAAAAAATCTTCTCTCTTGCAAGGGGAATGCTTGAAAAGATAGAAGATATCAATGGCCAGTTCCTCTGTTTCCTGGCCATACACTTTCAGACCTTCTCGGAAAGAGTTGTGAACAACATGTATGTTACACGGAATAAATGGCAACAGCCCAGGAAACCCCTTCAGCTTCACATTTTCATTCACCTTCTTCCAAACTGTTTTGTTCACATTTGGACCATCAGAGCCTAGATTTAATAGTTTTATCAGAGGCAACTGAAATCCAGTCTCCTGCAATGTTTCTAAAATACTATTGGCAGCACTCTCCCCTGTTGCATGTCCCAAGAAGTGTACAACAACCTGTCCCTTTTCTTCAGACAAGTATCGTACAAGTACATCAGATATCTGTTTTCACACTTGCGAGTTAGCAGCTTCATCATACTAAATAATATAACCTGGGAAGTCAGAAACTTTACTACAGAGATCCTGCCTGAAGAATGGCCCTAATTCACCTGATATTAGGTAGAAAACTTTACTTTTACTCATAGTGAAGTTTTCTGCTACTACATTGCCAGGGAACATTTTCTTAAAGAAGGAGGAAAAAATCATCGCATGATCTCTATAAGTAATTGCTGTGGGACACTTTTATTCCCCATAACAGCTCAGACTGTTTGACAAGGTCCTTGGTCCAATGGGCCAAAACTTGCTTAAATCCAGAGTTGTCCACACTGAATGACTTTTTACATAAAGTACAGAAGCCTTTTGTATCACACACATCTGTTTTGCACCAATGTCCAACAAGAAATCCTTGCACATCTTCTTTAACCAGCTATCACTAAACTTGCTCTTTCCATGAGGCATGTTTATAATAGGCATTCACATACTAAAAAAATATATAAACAACTATAACAGAGCAGCCAATATAGAATCACGTAACACAGAAGTGTAGTCTAGTTACTTTGTAAGTTGTTCAATGTTGTAATACACATCTTATATTGGGTTGTATAATCATTAGTTGGGCTGTGTATTCTAACTCCTTTTAAAGTAAGTAGGCAATACTTCTGCTACTATGTGTATGCTACACTTTCAGTGAAGGAGCATGAACTGATCCCTCAGATAATCTTCATTCGGACACATGGCTTAAACCTACTGCTATCTGTTTACCTGATAAATCACACCTCCATCACCCCTTCACAACCAACAATTACCTGGACAAGCTGTTAAAACAACCAACAAGTAGCTGGATCAACTGTTAAACTGCCTACTCTGAATAAGAAAAACTGTAATTCACATGTAAAACACATTTAAAGATTGTCAAAATTGCAAGGAATATAAAAAGAATTGGAATTGAAGTGAAATAATTAGGGAATTTTTAAGAATTCCCTTTGTTTTTTTCATTTTTTTTTTTTTTTTTTAAGAATTTTAGCCAAACTGAAAAAAAAAAAAAGATTTTTTTAGAAATTTTAGGGATGCTGGACAGCCTCGCACTGTTAACGCTCTGTCTGTTCCTCTCCCGTTTTGAAACCTCTGGTCCTGTATAAAACCATGATGCATAGAAGTTTGGTTTTGTTAGGACAGAAAGAAAAAAAAAAAGAAAAAAATGAAAGAAAGAAAGGAAATAAATGGGAACTTTAATAAGGTAAACTATCTTTGAGCTTAGTTCATCTAACTGAACATGGTGATGAAACCTTGATATACAGATTATGCACAAGCCTTTGTTTCTCAGCTTTAAATCAGTTCATGTATTTATTATTAAATATACAGAGAGAGAGAGACAGAGAGAGAAAAAAAAAAAACCTTCAGTAAATCTTACAATGTTCGAGTTGACTTTGATGTAAATATCAGTGTAGCTAGAAAGTGGAAAAAGTAATATTTAAAATTGACGTTGTTTCATAGAAATTATAAAACTATATCAACCTTTAAAGCTACAGCAGTTTGTGCCGTTGTCTGTTAATGGTGTTGGTAACTGTTTGTACAGAGCAGTATCACTAGCACTTTTAGGAGACGAAAGGCTGAAGTCAGCTATAATGAAGTCATCCTTAATAAAGAATACTATGACAATAGTCTGCGGTCATATGTAGACCTAATTAAAGACTATCGGATCATTGTAAGTGACTACAAAACTTTTCTAGACGATACTTTAACCATCGGATCGTTTTCAGACATGCTAAATATCTATGCATTGAGTGCCATACTACAAAAGCCTATAAGATCCTACTACCCCCCCCCCCCCCCCAAGTTCTTCCCAGATCTGGCATCTACTGCATTTTCCAGACAGGTGGTTAGAAGTGTTTCTTCCGTAAAACCTATCGATATTTCTGTCATGTGGGCGCAGATGTCCGTACCATCTAATGTCAAAATATTTCATCCGAACCATTTTTTAACATTAACAGAAACTGTTAGTGGTTCACAAGATGCCAAAGATATGTCTTTCACAAGACGAAGCGAATCAGACCCATTAGACATTTTGGATTCTCTCTCAGAACGTGAAAGTTCTGAAACAGAACCTAATGATTCACCGACTAAATCTGACTCGTCAGGTGATTCTTGTACCCCCTCTGACCTTGATGAAAGGTTGGCAGACATGGTGTAACAACCGATACTATGAGAATGATTCACAGTTTTCAGTAATCCCCTAAACATGAAAGTGGCCAAGACTCAAACTTGAATCAGCATTACAAACGTAAAAGAAAAGTAGTCGTTTGAATTTGACATCTTGCATTTGTTTACATGATACAGAGTACATTTTTTATCCGATCCTTTTGACACTTGCAAAGATCATTAGTTTCATCACAGGAGTAACCTATGAACTTTTCAAAAAACAAAAATATTCGATCAGTGTAGAAAAAGGAGCTGTTTGGTGAAGTATTCTTCTGATGTTTCTGATAAGGTTTTTGTCCGTTCCCGATTTTCCTATATGTCAGTAAGTCCTTAAGAAGGTCCGTTCAGGTCCTTTCCAGTTTTCTAATACACCAATATCGGATCTTTTCAATGCAGTGTATGTTTATTCTGACTATTTCATCGTCCTATATGTTTTTCAAAAGGTTTAGGTTTAGGTCCATTTGCGATTTTCCTTTATTTCAAATTTCTATAGTTTCGCTTTTCAGGGTCCGTTCCGGTATTTCCATACTCAAATTTTAGATCTTTTCAATTCAGTTCATATTCATTCTGACGTTTCCGACTTCAGGTATTTGGTGTTTCTGATTAGATTAAGGTCATTTTCTGGTTTCGTTTTTTTTCTTCTTTGTTTAGTCACTGGGTTCGCCTACTCTGGTATCGGATCTTTTCAATTCAGTGGATGTGCATTCTGAAGATATATTTTTTGATGTTTCTGATAAAATTTATGTCCATTTACGATTTCCCTTAAGTTTAAAGGTGCATAGTTTTGATTTTGAGTGTCCGTTTAGGTTCATTCCGGATTTTATATACAGAAATATTAGATATTTTCAATTCAGTTCATATTCATTCTGACGTTTCCGACATCTGGTAATTGATGTTTCTGAAAAGATTTCGGTCATTTCCCGGTTTCGTTTTAAATATACGGGTTCGCCTTTTTGGGGCCTGTTCAGGTCCTTTCCGGCTTTTCCATACTCTGAAATCAGATTTTTTCGACTCGGTTCATCTTCGTTTTCTTGATTCCTACGTCCGATATTTAATATGTCTGATAAGGTTTTGGTCCGTTCCCGGTTTTTCCAAATGTTTTTTCCGTACCAAAGGTTTTTAAGGGTCAGTTCAGGTCCGTTCCGGCTTTTCCAGACTCTTATATCGGATTTTTTCAATTCAGTGGATGTTTATTCTGAAGATTTCATCGTCGCATTTTTGATGTTTCTGATAAAGTTAAGGTCCATTTATATTTTCCCTTTCGCTTTTCAGGGACCGTTCAGGTCCGTTCCGGCTTTTCTACACTCCCAATATCGGATCTTTTCAATTCAGCTCATCTGCAAGCTTCCTACATCCGACATTTCTGATAAGGTTTTGGTCCGTTATCGATTTTCCAATATGTGTAATTTAGCCCCTAAGAAGGCTTCTAAGGGCCCGTTCAGGTCCGTTCCGGTTTTTGTCCAATATCGGATCTTTTCAATTCAGTGTATGTTCATTCCATTTCATCATCCAATATTTGTTGTTTCTAATAAGGTTAATGTCCATTTACGATTTCCCATTAGTTTAAATGTGCATAGTTTTGAGTGTAAGTTCAGGTCCGTTTCGGTTTTTCCATACTTGTATATCAGATCTTTTCAATACAGTTCATATTTACTCTGCGACGTCAGGCATTTGATTTTTCTGATCAGATTTAGGTCATTTCCTGGTTTCCTCTGTGTTTTTTAAGACCTAGGGTTCGCCTTTTAGGGTCCGTTCCGGTTTTTCCATACTCCCAATATCGGCTAGGATTATCTCTGAAAGAGTAGGAAGCAATGTGTGAAAAGGAGAAAATGCCCATGATGAGCAAGTTGAAACCTAAAACTAGGTAAAAAAAATGTCAGGTCGCACCATCTATTACCTCTTTAAAATAGGAATTCTGTCCTCTTTAACGAATTCCGTGAAGTTATTACGCCACGAAAATGATGATGCTATCTGAGTTTCTTACAGTCATCGAACCACGCGTCCTGTTCGGTACTTGCCTGATTTCAAAACAAGGCGGATTCATGCAGACCCTGTTCTCGAACCAATGAAAGGAATATTTTGAAGGGAAACAATTATTATAGAAGTGATATTTGTTGACGGATGAAATTAATATAATAGCTACACGACTATAATAATTTACAATAGATCTATCTACTTTCAGACAGAAAAAAAAAAAAAAAAAAAATGAGAAAACAGGAAAAATTACATCTAGATCTAAGTCGTCCGAATTTCCCCAAATATTTTTAGATGTATAAATTCGCACCGAATTCTAGCCTATGACAAAACTTGCAATCAGGTAAAACTTATTATGCTTTAGAACTAGCCTTTTTTATATATAATAGATCTACTATTCTCTCTGATTTTAGCAGATTTTCGGTTGTTACTATAGACTTGGAAATTAACTTTGGGGAATGTATGGTTAGCAAACAGACCAAGTGTATATTAAGAGTAGTGCCCTCTTTGTTTAGATTTTCATTTTCTAAGGCAAACTGAAGATGGTCATAACATGTACAGTTTATGCTGTAGGAATGCATCATGGTAACCGAAGTCTGACAGTTGGTGTTTGTTACCATGGCAAACCTGATCCGAACAACCCCTGTGATCCATGTGCCATTTCAGTATAAGGGGGTGGCTTAGGTATATGGTCTTTGTGTTGCGTACTTTCTGTTTTCTGAAAGAAAATTTTCCTTAGGTTAAGTATCCCTCACCAGTGTAGGTGCATGATAAGTAGATCTATTACCAGCTTGCCCAAGCTATCAAATATATTTCATTTCAATTGACGTGAAAGAATACAGTATCATAATCTATTACAGACATGCCGAAAATATATCAGCACACTAAAATTAGGCAAAAATATAAACTACGACCAAAATTCTCTTAAGGATACCATAATGGAAGGAATATTCATACGGCAGGCTTCTGAGCAGTTCAATGATCATAGATCAACAAAGGTGACTAGAGTGTCAGGGAAACTTACATGGGCGACCCCCAGCCTTACAATAAAATCTAACATCCACATGAGCTAGAATGCTAAACCCTGAAGTTTCAGACCGGTACTTTGGAGATTCAGAATCAAGTTGTTAATGGCGGCAATTTCGAGTCAATTCCTCAAACAATCTGAAATTGTGACGAAACAAGGTTTACTATGAAGCATAGTCCAGTAAGATTCTACGCTATAATGACGGGCACAACTAACAGATCTCTGCATGGATATAGAAAAGAGAATCCCCCCCTAAAAAAAAAAAAAAAAAAAATCTGTATGAACATATTAAAAGAAGGGAGGGATTTCTGAAGAAATCAGTGAACAATGGTTTAATCAAGTTTTCCTTAAGATAGCGGCCCCGAACAACCACAGTTATTTTTGATGGACTGGCATGGCTAAGATGAAATCTTTGCATTCATCGCGAGAGCTATTGAAGAAAATATTACATGTATACTTATGGTCTTCTCGCCTCATTGCACGCATTATTTACAGCCATCAGATCGGACAGTGTTTGGTCCATTTAAAACTGCATACAATGACGCATGCTGATTTCTTTTAACATAATCCTAAGTGTACCAAGTAACCAAGTATACATGTACGTTTCCTATAGTCTTTTTTGTCAGGCATATAACAACGCGGTCAGTTAAGTAAATACAGTACATGATGTTTGAGCTTGTGCAATTGTTCTCTTGAATAAACGAGCTAATACTAGCAAGGCACTCAACCCAAGTTAGCTTGCTAATTGTCCCCAAGCCGCAACGAGAAAATCCAAGAAGTCGTGACCAGTGCAAGTAGCACTGCAACTCGTAGCTCAGAAAATACCTCACCATTGAGGTTTGCGCCGTCTAAAGATAACACTTTCACTCGTAGTCGACCCATGTCTCCAGATTACACCAAATTTTCAATTTCATTTTATCACAGGAAGACATTGACACTTTTTCTGATCTGTTAGATCTTGATGATCCGCTGCAAATATTAAGCCTGTTTGTATTTGGTGGTAAAAAGTGGAGACCAAAGTAGTCAACCTGAAAATACGAACGAAATTTCTGTTGTGGTTACATGGAATCTATGTTTGTTCCGGGAAAAGTTACCGAAAGGCCGCCAAAAATATCACCGAGACGATATACCACCTTCCAGAAATTACTTCCAAGTGAAGATATCATTAATGAAAAGAGGACTAACTTTTTAAGCCATTTTAAATGACAATTTCCATACAAAGTACGTAACATTTATTGAGCTAAAACACATGTGACCCACTGGACTACTGTACTTGTTAAATAAAGTATTTAAACTCTTTTACACTCCTCACCACCTGCGACAGATATATGAACAAAACATGAAAAGTCTGTGTAAATTTACATATGTATCAAATAGAGTTGGATATACAGTTGTATCTATTGCAAGGATGCATTATGTTGTCGCCAGGCAAGGAAGACTTAATCCATTCACACGCAAAACCTTTACGTGTCTGCAACAAGTCTCATAAAAACCTTGTGGGAAACAAGCAATTTCTCCTTTTCGCGCAAAGGTTTCCATCCTATCAACATATTGTTCCCATTTATACCACCTGTATATAACCTGTCATCTTGAATTCGGGACAGTCCAAATTTTGTCATTTGTAAAAGAGTTAAATGAGTCCGTTTTGCAGTAGGCTGAAAAAAGTACTTTCTCAACATCTTAGCTGTTATTTCACAAGATATTTTTGTTGATTAAAGGCAAGTAAAAAGATAGCTCGAATGGGTAGCAGTGGACTGTGTGTCCGAGTTTCACCACTATAACACATTATTAAGAATCCACAAAGGTGCTGCATAAACCATTCGAATTTACCCGATTTTTCCCTACAGAGTAACTTGATTCAACGATCTTAAAAGCGTAGCGTTCATAACGCACAATACGCATATGCACAATGTAATCTTAGGAATCAAACCTGAAATTGTTGCAAGAAAGGAAAATTTCCGACCCATAGTAAATAGCCATTTATTGCGATGCCATCGCTTTTCTCTTTCGATGCAAAATCTCATTGTATCAGACAAAGTAGATGAAGGTCATGCTGCACGTTCTGTGCTGTAGGTGAAATAGCATTGCTATCGATTCAGCGTGCTTAATTATTCTGAACCCTGGTTACCACCCTGCGTGATTTCCTAAACTTTGGATCTACAAGTTACGAAAAAATGGTTTTCCATTACATAACCTTCCTTGTTACCGGTGTAATAAACATATCCCCATTTTGACGATTCGCAAATTACTGTTTTGCTAATTCGAATGTTATCAATACCAGGTAGCAGACCAAAAGCCAGCGCATTCGGCTACGTCAAAAAAAAAAAACTATCCAATGGTATTTTCATCCGCCCTACCCCTCCCCGATTAGTCTAGCCTACTATTCCTTGCAGCGAGGAAGAGGGCGTATTCCCCGCCAGCGTCAGCCCCCCCCCCCCCCCTTTAGCACACCTGATAATTCTTGAAGTTTCTCTAATTTTGCAGACCAACTGTAAGAATGTATCTTGATTTTTGTTGTGTACCTCTGAATTATTTGATGCGGTAACATGATTATGGCTAGATCTACTTGGATTTTTCTTAATCTAGTATGCTGCATATATCTATATATTGGTACCAAAACTTAACCTTTAGCTATCCATCTATATATCTTTCTACCATCTATCTTTCCTTTCAATTTCTCCCCCCGTCTATCCCTTCATCTGAATTGTATTCCATCCATATATCCATCCGTCCATCCATCAATCTACCCCAAAAACAATCCATCAAGCACTCTGTTCGTCTGCCTGCCTGCTAATCTGTCTGTTTCTCTCTTTCTCCAACTTCATTAAAATATATTTTATCCATTCCTGTATGTGTAACACCCAACTATCTATCCCTTATGTCAGTCTTCACTAAATCATCAATGTTTATTTATCAAATATTGATTGGAGAAGTTTTTTTTTTTCTCTCGGCCTTGTGAATAAAGTATTGAGGAACACAGGACGTGGATCAGAGTGTAGAAGAAACCAGAACAAACAGGAAATAAGGAGAACTCCACGTCATAGCAAGCGTATCATATTACGTAATCCATGCGTCATTAATAATATCAATATCAGTATTTTGTTTTTAATGATTCTTAATATGACTGGCAAAGAAAAGCAAACTGGTCATAATTTTAAGCAAATTTAAGGAAAGTTAACTGAAATTCAAACTTGCAGATTTTGTCCGAGTTTAATTCTATTGTTTTTAAATCATTATTTTGGTTGTCAAAGAAGCTGAATTACAGATACAGTTCAAATTTATCTCCATGTGGGGAAATCAAAATGACCGAATAGTTGTCCTCCAGGGTCGAAGATTTGACTTGCAAGTACGTGTAACCTATAGGTCTTCGGCGCGGTCTTTCAGCCGTAGGCTATATAACCAATGGCAAACTTCATTTTCGTAAAACACCCATAAAACTTGTGTTCTACGCGAGAAATTTAACCCTTTACCAAACAATTTCTATTCTAACGACATCGAAGGAAAAAAACTGCTGGAAAAATCGTAGAAAGAAAAGAAATCGTTATTGAAAATAGATGTAACTAGAGTCTACCCAATGATTCAATCCACTAGTTTTAGAGGCCGTGTTATTCTCTCATGAGCAGGATACTCAGCCTTGTATTACCGGGACTTTCTTTTTTTTTTGGGGGGGGGGATTTCTAAGGAAACAGTCAACAAATTTTGATATAATATATGATTAATACACGTTCTCAGGAAAATTAAAGTTGGTGGATGTGGAGCTCTTCAAGATTTGGAAATTTAATTTTAGTGTCACCGAAAGAGTTAAGAGAGTATCTTTAGATACTATTAATATTTACAATGTTTACATTATACCGTTTCATGTTTGGGAAAAGAGAACATCGAGAAAAGTGGGGTAACATCGAGTCCTTATCAGTATTTCATGTCCTTCCTTAACTTGAGAAAACGGAAGTTAGAATCAGAGAAACAATGATCAATTATTTCATCCAATCAAAAGCTTTGTCAATGGTGATAAAATTTAGGATTGAACAGCTTTGAAAAGCTGATAAAATGTCGCACCACTCTTATTTTACATTGAAAATAGAGTGAAACTCACAATCCTCGATCGTCTGCTGTACTTTTATCAGCAAACTAACAGCATTGCTGTTTGTTTCTATCAAAATACTAGTATGTCTAGTGACCTACACAAGAAGGTTAAAAAATTCGGCACCTGAACCTATTGTGTGTGTGTGTGGTTTTTTTTTTGCCATTTCACCTCAAACACAAAATTCTACCCTTGAAAAATCGGTGCAAAACAGAGTGTTGTCGGGTGGTAGACCATGTTCTTTTATGCGGACACAGGCACAAAATAGTTCCCCAAGAAATAATAAGCTTATACTCAGTGTTCATAGAAATCATAGACCATGTTCTTTTATGCGGGCACAAGCACAAAAATAGATCCCCAAGAACTAACAAGCTTACACGCAGTCTCCACAGAAATTATCTAATCAACACAAAAAAACATATTTTAGACTTTTTCTTCTCCAAACAGTGTAACAGAAGTACTTGCTGTCAAATTTTCAAATGGGACTACTTTTGACTTTACGATCTGGACGGAGGTCGCAGTGGTGTTACACCGTAAGTCTGGTAATTTCGAGCCCAAGCGGGTATAATCGATCCTCATGTCCTTTTCAAAATAGAAGTACACGACCAGAATACCTATAAGCGATCTCCCATTCACTAGATCAAGTTCCTTTAACATGTCAAGTAAGATGCAATACAGATATACACGTAAATTTGAAAATAGAAAATTCACTTCGAAATGAATATTTCCGTATCACCAGAATAACCTGCGCTTTCAATGTGCCACCATTTCAGCACGTTTTGTAAACAGGGCTTCCATCTAAATAGCCCTCCTCAAAGTCATCGCTACTTCAGTCCAGATAAGGAATAATTCGGTTTTCCTTGGAATCAGTCACGCTCTTCTGTCCTGGACTTATGGTGTTTTTTTATTGTTGTTGATTTTGCTTTTCTAACTCCCTTGCTTTATGCTCTTTACTTTTTCTTTCCTTTTCCTCTTTTTTCATCTTGCGATTCATTTCCCGATCTCTTTTTCGTTCCTTCTTTCATTTTCACCTTTCTGCTTCTTTTCTCTCACTGTCAAGATTTCACCTACGATGCATCTACCCATTGGTTTGTTATCTTGATTTGTTTTGATCAGTCCATAAGGGTTTTCGTTCTCTTTTTTCGGCTCCTCAGAGGTTTCAGGATTTTCCTTGCCTTTTTCCTCTTCTATCATCTGTGAAGGGTATAGCTTTGACTTGTGTCTATGCCACCAAAAGTAAAGGAAAAGTCTCAATTGTCAAATCTAATTGCAACTCTTTCTCATGTTTTTTGAACACTGAAGAACACACTTTTTTTTTTTTTGTCCTTGCTTGACAATCTTTTTTCAACTGCAAGTTTTTTTTTTTGAAAGCGTGCCATGAATAATTCTTTGAAGAGAGTCCTATATTTGCTGCCTGAAGATGTGCGCGGCAAACAATAGCATGGGGGTTAAAATCTGTTTCTTTTCTATTAAGCCTTTTACAATCTTCAAAAAAGAAACATTTAGATGAGTCCATCCATACACTTGGGGTGGTAGTGTAAACAGCTTTCGGAAAACCTGCAAGACCTGTAACCCTTATCCGTTTGTTAGGGAAAAGACTAACTGGCGGCAGATATTCGCCAACTGCAATGAAACCAGTTATGAGCTTTAGTAATTGTTGTAACGTGGTGAACGTGGCGAGACCTTGTCTGGGCCAAAACACGTCAAGTCCTTACAGAGAATAGAAATGTACTCCTATCCTTACTCAAAATGAGAAATGGGTCCTTCAATAGATCTTTGTGATTTTGGACTTCCTTTTCAACGCATTGCAGACCACCGGCACACCAAGTATTTACCATGTCCATATTCATTTCAGCTCGCTAATGGCTGACTTCGTTGGGGCACAGAATGACATTTTCGGATGCATTTTACGAAATCCTTGACACTGTCTTTTTCCAAGAGATTGTCGGAAAATGGTGAGTTTCTACCATCAATGTTAAATATTTTCTGGATTTCACGAACCAACTCTTTCCTTGTTACAGGATACCCAATTTTGCACGTCAGGTAAGTATGATCTTCAAGCACTTTTCCCTCAGCTGGACCGTTTTTCTCCCAATAGCTGTATCATCGGGAACGCGACCAGACAGGAGGATATTTCTTGACACCCTGTAGGCTTTGGCTGCCGCTTTGCGATTAATGGATCCTTCGTGAACCATTTTATAGGTCTTTTTGACTGACGAGCTAGAATTCAATATATCTACTGTCGCCAAGACACACGTTTACATTGTTTGATAGTTTGTCGAGCTCCTGCACGCGCGATTTTGAACTTTGCAAGATTTTCCTGAGTAGGTCTCAGATTTAAATTTCTGAGAACAGATTTTCGCTCAGCTGTAGCCCTCTTACAATCATCGTTAAACCATAGCTTGCTTGGATGCTTTGGTTTTGTAGATGTCCGAGGAATTGATTTCTCTGCAGCCGAGTAAAGTAAGGAAGTAAACAGTTCTGCTGGATTTTCACATTCACCAAAGCTTTGGGACCAATTGATTGTTCGCAATAAATTTTGAATGCTTCCCAGTTTGTTTGAAGTTTCCAACCTTCTAGGCGTTGTTGTATAGAGATGGTCCTTGTTTCGATACTAGAATGAAGGTCATCACCAACTTTACAATTTAAATTAGTAAAAATCTCTGGACCACGTAAAGTCAAATCTAAAGATGAATAAGAACCAGTTGCAAGATGAATACGTTGAAGATTTGTCATTGAGCAAAACAAGGTTATGCTCTATGATAAAACTTCCAATGGTTCGACCTTTATCATTTGTATGTGTACATCCCATTTATGCTTTACCAAACAATCCCTGGTTTTTACGACCCAGAGGAAGAAGCCTTCTGAAAACATTGTGGGAAAAGGAGAAAATGCTGGTAACCAGCATTTTCTCCTATTCCCATAATGTTTTCTACTTTTTTAAAGTCAAGTTTCAATTTTTGAGTAACATTTGTCATCTGCATATGCTTTCAATTTGGACAAGTCTAAAATTTTGTCGTTTGGTAAAGAGTTAATGTATGAAGGGAATTGAAATAACCCATTCAAATAAAAGGTTTGGGTGAATGATCTATAAGATCATCGAGTTTCTTATCATCAATTGGTGCCCTAGGAGAAAGACAAAGAGAGCACAAGGTTGTGGATTTATTGAGGGAAATGTTTACCGAGACTGCTTGCAGTGTAGATTCAAGCTTGAAAAAATGGTACGGAATACCGTTATTCTCAACCATAGCTACTCCTCCTGAAGCTTCATCGTTAACAGTAAAGTTTTTGGGTAATAAGTGTGGTATCTTAAGGATAATTTTTCGGAGTCTATAAGATATGTCTCCTGCAATGATATTACAACTGGTTTCTGTTCATCAATTGAAAGTTTTAATTCCTCGAAGTTGGCTTTAATGCTACGACAATTCCATTGCAGAATAGCGCTTGACATTACTTACGTTAGTGTTAGGAATATACCATAAAATACTGGAAGTATATACTGATTCGTTTCGTATTATTTCCTTGATAACACTTCCTTGCTTATTTGTATTAGTTTCTGCAGGGTCGTTTTCCGCCTCTATGAACTATTTACTGTTGTGAAAAAGGATGATAACAGATTAAGAGCCCTCATTCATTGGAGGTTTGATGTACAGCTTGGAACGCTATTTCAGATACGATACACTCACGCAATCAACTATACAGGGGTATAGTTTCCACAAACAAACAATTAGCTTTCCACAAACAATTCTATAAAGGCAGAAATGGCATATCAAAAGAGCATAGGCTAAGAGAATAAACCCCACGGATCAGAAGAATTAACTGATGATGACATTTACAAACTGTTGGACTGTGGCCTGCAAGATGTAGAAGTCGGCCACAGATACTTAGTCTTCTACAGTTCACTTTTTCACTTGTCAGCAGAATGAGAGGGGTTGACAGGTGTTTACAACCTAGAAGCGAAAGGCAGACTGGTACACGTACTGGTACTGATAAAAGATACCAGAAATTTAGACCTAGGGCATAACCGCTGTCCAGTTATCGCTTATGTGACATAACCGTTGCCCAGTTATCGCTTATGTAAGATTTGAGGCAAATATGTCATAATGCATAAGTAATCAGTTCCTCAGAAAGCCATTTCTGTTAATTCATACATTAAAACAGTAAACCTGGATCCATCATTTTAAAACATTGTCCAATAAGTGTAAACGAACTTGTGAAAACCATGAGAGAGCTGTGATCAAATTGGAGTGAGAAACAGAACAAATCACAGCGCCAGAAAACACCTAATTCAGACAAGTAATGACACAGATCTACCAGCAATCCAGACCATTCAAAACAGCGGCCAAAAGAACATCATTTGTATAAAGGATAGCGATATGACTAACAGACAACAGAAGGAAATAGCTGTGGCCATAACAAGTAAACCCAACACCTAGATACTATAAGCTTTTTATTTCCGAGTCTTCAAATCTGCAGTGAGTCTTCTAAAACCACATCCAGTTGAAAAATGAATGCTGTTGACTCGATGTTCCAGGGCATAAATATACTGGACAAAAAAGGTTAGGGATCATTAAACTGTATTAACCTAGTTCTGAGAAAGGAATGTATTTTTGGGTAAAATTGACGCCTGTTCATTCCTCAATTCACTATCAGTAACACCAGGTTGTTGATTTGTCCTTGCATTTTATGGTTGGGTGACCACAACGAAAGCCAAGCATGGTGGTGTCAAAAACAAAATGTAACAGCATATGCAGCGGTTTGATAAAAGTCATCGTTTTGAATTTTCTTGCGGCTGATTTGAGTGTTTGATGAAACATTTGCATTTCTTGGTGAGAAGTCTGCAATGAAGCACCAATTAGGGAACCAGGAAGCCGTTCAAACGATGGGTAGGGTGGAAGGAGGGTGTGTTAAGGGGACGGGAGCTGCAAATTTTAATGTGCCAGAGAGTGTCATCTCAAGACCCTGGAATCATTGCCTTTATACTGGTAATGTTGCTGAAAGACCCCCGATCAGATCGTCCAATGTGTTCTTTGGCCCTTCAGAACCATTATCTGGCGACTATGGCACGCAGGCAAAAGTTAAAGTTAGCTGTAAACCTCAATAATGACTTTCTTTAAGCAACTGGGGAGCAATCAATGTCACAGATCCTTGAAAACAGACTCCATTCTGCAATTACCGGTTTCAAACGATCGGTTGTATGACCAGTTTTGAGAAGACGGTGCCGAATGGTAAGATTAGACTTTGTGCGTAACCACATCAGCTGACAACTCCGTCATTGGTCCCCAGTTCTCTTCACATTTGATTCTCGTTTCTGTGTTGACTTTAATGATGGCCGTAGGCGAATTTGGCGTACAACTTAAGAACGATTCGCTGACAGTTGTGTTGCAGAACACAACCGTCTTTAAGGTGGATCTGTCATGGTTTTGGCTGGCAGCAGTATTGATGGGAATACAGTCTTACAGGTAGTGAATTGCAACTTTACTGGTGTCAGATATAGGGGCGAGATCCTGTACCCGATTTTTAGGTCGTACGCAGGTGCTAATGGAGATGATTTCTATCGTTAAAATTTGAGTTCGCGGTGGGCACACAGATTAGTGATCATGACCTACGAGACATTTGTGGGACAATTTGTTGCTTTACTGTGATACTGCAATCTTGAAATTCATTTTAGATTTTTGGGGTGTCTTACCTTTTGTGATTTATCGATTTGATATTAGAAGGATTTGTTCATTTGAACTGAAACTGATTCAGTTATTGTTGTTAAGTATTTCTATTATAATCATGGTTTATTATTATTATTAATTTTTCTTTTTTTTTTTTTTTTTTTCTTTCATTTTTGCGATACATTAGAAATAGTGACCCTTAACTTTTTTGTCCAGTATATTATACGTTGATGAACAATTAATTTAAATGACTGTTTACACAGACAAAAACTCAAAATCGAAAGTATCCAAAGCTACTGCCGATTGAATCCGGGAATGCTATGATGATTAATCAAATTTTGCAAATAATTCATAGCCCAAAATATCAACCAAGTAAAATAGCTTTTAGTACAGAAAATTCTGCCAGTCCGTTGGTCAGTCTCTTTGTTTGTCTATCCATTCTCTCATACAGATCCAATGATAAATTAACTCTGCCAAACAGCAAAATCTTAGACTTGTCGAATTCAAGGCATTTGCAGATGATAAAATAAACATAGTTGACAGAATGGCTTTTTATTCCTAAGGGCCGTTAAAACTTGGCATTGTGTGGTAAAGGGTTAACGGGAAAATCATGGCTGATATGGGACTGGAACAAGGCATCTCTGGCTAACAGGGCATTGCTGTACAAACTTGAAGGCAACAAAGCTGATATATCAACTCTAGTTTCTGTTTGTTATATAACCTGATCAAGAATATCTGCCAACACAATTTATTCTTGTCAACGTCGTGAGAATCCACAGGAAATGGACTCCAACACAACACCCCTGCTCTAGCTGAGCGTATGAAGCACCAACTAAGCTACCAGACCACCCTATATGATCAGCGCTACCAAAAGATTTTCCGTGTCAATGGGGCGATTTTAGAGCTTTGTTCTTCAAATTATTATTATTATCATTATTTTACCCTTATCCTACTGAATAAGTTGAATGATACCTTCAAGTCGATAGTAAACACATAAATATTGCTACTTCAATGTTATTTTCTGTGGAGAAATAACTCTTTATCGAACAGTGTAGATCCAAGATCAGACTGCACTTTCTTTGCAGTGTGATCTTGATCTGCACTTTCCACGAAAGGTCCTTGAGTCACGCTTAGCAGCCTAAGGGTTAAACAAGAAGGAATACGGTTAAAGGCAAGAAGAAGGTGCAAATTTGGCGTTAAAATAATGGATATGCTTTGCAGTACTTTACTCTGTTTACTTTTATTCTATCAAATATGACATCATCATACTGATTTGAAAACAGTCCCATATACTGGATGCGCATTATTGATCAAATCCCATTCCTACAAAGCTTTGCATAATTCTGGAATGAAACCTGGGGAGCTCGGTGTTTAGCGTATCTGACTCGTGACCAGGCTGGTAGTTGTGGTTTTGATACCTGGTTGAGGCAAACTTTCTCTTAGGCGATTTTTCTCTTCTCACGTCTGATGCATTTGAGAAAAGTAGTCAGTAGGTTGGAAAGAAAATTGTTATTACTGATGTGAGAAAGCAAGCAATTACATGTATATGTGCGCTGACCGCCATGACGACTTCGGGTGTTTGAATGGCGTTGAACTCCAATACAAACAAATGGCACGAAACCTGATAATATCTTAAAGGGCTATCTAGCCCATTAAGAAAACATTTAAGGTCTGGTATACATGTATTTCTTTGGGAAGGGGTGTCTTATTCTGTATAGTTGTCTTTCTTCTTTCCTGGTAGTTTGCAAGCAATTACTCTGCTTACTTGAGATGAATTATTTTTTAACTTTAGTTAGATTATACAATAAACATATGAAATAGATCAAGATCTTTCCCCTATAATTTCTAGGCATTTGATTAGAAGATTTAATTCCATCGAAGTAGCAAAAACTTGTGGCCTTGCTTGCCTTCAGACTTTGCATATATTCATATTACATGCAGTTTCAAGAAATCGTTTGCAACACAAGCAAAAATAGATGTTTTTCTCTTACACCAGTAACAGTGTTAGAATTGGATGAAATGAGTTCTGAAATGCCCAAAATCTATAAACGACCAGCCGATTGCTCTAGACCAGGCCCATCTTGGCCATCGTTTACACCGTTAGAACGAATAGGCCAAAGCGGTGTGTTGGAGAACTGGAGATTCCTGGGCTCCTCTCAACTGCCAGGACCATCTTTTCCGGCTTACGAGTCTCCACCTACGGCAAACAGGCGGGTTCCATCCTCTCTGCAGGACTGGCAGCAGGCGAATTTTACCCCACCCCACCTAGCTGGGGGAACATGTGAACGGCTTGCACTATTAAGAGCAATATCCTAAATGATGGCCAGCTGAATGGAGAGTCATCAATTCTACAGAAGTTCCTGGTCTATCTGAGCAGTCTTTTTGAATCCAGCAATCAGAAATCATCCCATTGAATCCATATGCTACCGAGACCTAGAGGTTCATCTTCGTGCCATTATATACCAACAGCCCTTACAATTACCACTCTTCACCTTCATGACTCTTGTTTTTGAGATTGTGTAGTTTGTTTTTGTCCTTTAGGCAAGGAATTACATTCGCTTAGTTTTCTCATGTACTTCCTTTTTGCTTTTTTTTTTTTTTTTTTATAAACTTCACTTTTTTCAAGTCCTTAAAGCGGCATAGTTCAAAGAAAAAGAGGTACTGTAAGATTATCTGGGATGGTAGTTGAGTGACATGTTCAGTTTGCTTTCTGTGAATTAGCAGCACTTGTTAAAACTAAATGCCACTTTAGAACAAGAGATATTAAATCTGCCTGTTTTTTAACTTTCAAAGTGAAATCTTCTGATCATTTGATTTTTAACAACCGACAGATGCTAGCAATGTTAAGCCCACTTTTGTTATCCCACTAAAGTCACCCAATTCTTATAAATTTAAAAGAGTTTCGCAAGAACAGGTTGAATGAATTTCAGGTTGCAAATTGTTGCTTTGACTGTACAGTAGTTTGTAAGATGTATAGATGAGAGTGCTTGACTCTCTTTTTTTGTGGTGGTTCGATCACCGGCTCTTGGCACCTAGTCTCTGAGTTCGGATCTCAGTGGGTTCTTACGGTCAACTAATTGCACAACTAAACCTGATGTCACAGGAACGGGTTAACTAACCCTTCACTAACCTTAATTTCACAGGAACGGGTTGACTAACCCTAATGTCACAGGACCACGTGCTTGTCACGCGACTTTTGGCGCCTGTCACGCGACTTTTGGCGTACCCGAAATGACGTAAAATAAACAAGTTTAGCGTTAACCGTCATTTCAAAGCTAGAATTCAAGATGGGCGGACGTGCTACACGTAGAGTTCAGAAAATTAAATGCAGATTCTGTGAAAAAGAATACTCATCCACTAGTGTAAGGAGACATAGGAGAAATGCGAAAGAGATGTTAATAAACCTGTAAACGTTAAAATGGACTTCGAAGGAATTGGAAAAAATGAACTTGAAAGAGATCTTCGAAAGTATTGGCTACGAACAGCTGGCTATTGGAGCTGAACACGGTATGAATAATTACAATCATATGCATGTATTTCTACGTACGAAACATCATTGGACTTATGAAAACTTGGCAGGGGTCATCAGACAAGAAATAATTAATCGAGAACTGAGCTTTATTAAACTTCTCAACCTGGAAGGATGCAAAAGTTCAAAGAAATGGTTTAAACACCTAACCAAAGAGGACGAATCACCTCTGCTAGAAAATGTAGACTTCGATCAACTCCATGACAACTTCTTAATGCTCAAATGTATCAAAGAGCATGAAACTCTCAATCCATTGGACTACGGCGTAAAGCGCTATCAACCTCAATTCAAAAAGCGCAGACTCGAAGAATGGCACACAGATAATTGGGACAAAGAGGTTAAGAGAAGGAAATGTGAACTGGCTACTCAACATTTATCCAGAAGCATAGATCATGACGAACTGCTGCAAAGGGCCAATAACAGCATGAAGAAGGGAGTGTACATATGGGGACCACCTGCAACCGGGAAGACTCAATTAATGTGGGACTTGAGCCAAAGACTGACCTATATGGTACCTCAATCCGGACCTAGATTCGCCCTAGCAACTGCACGGTCAAAAGAAAACTGAATAGTCATTGACGATTTCAGTGACATTAGTACGTACAGATCAATCATAAATGATCTGGTTGACGACTTCGGTGTGGCTACGGCAGGAAGCAAAGGAGGACAAAGCTATATTGTGTGTTGTAACAGTCATTATTACATCTAATTGTCCTCCACCAACATGGGATGGCTTTGATAGAAGGTTCGAGATTATTGAAACCAAAGAGACTGAGGTTAAAAAATCCATGGCTCTAGTTAGACCTGTTCCTCGAAATGAGACCTTAGGTCGATATAACAATTATCCTGAACCATCTACCAGCAGAGAACCGTTGTTTGATACAACTGAAAATGTTGTAAATAATATTATGAGAGATAGTGCTAGGAGAGAGAATATCTTCTACAAGTACTCAGTGCTAAGGACAGAGAAAATTTATACCTGCAAATGCAAGGGCAACTATGTCAGCTAGAATGAGTAGAAGTAGGGAAACGGTAAGGGTAGACTCATTTATTGAAGGAATAGGAGAGTATCACTTGGATTAAAATAAAACATAAGGAAAGTGTACGTTTCAAAAAAAATTAATAGAGGAACTAGTTAAACATATCAGTCTTAAAATCTTTGATATAATGGGAGTTTTTAATTCCTAAATAGTACTGACATACATATCGTATTGAATCTTATGGTAAAGTTCGTAAATACCTGGAATATTACCAAAATATCATCTGCAAAATCCAACAGTCTTACATAAATAAGCCGAGGATTGAAAGAGAAGCATCTTTAGCTACTTGATACCATCTGCATAATCCAATAGTTCCACCATTCTCATCTATATACTTCCTGTATGTAGGAAATCTGTCCTTAATAGTTTCATAGGAATTCTTGAATCCTGTTTTCAAATGGAGATACCGGGACGAATCCGTCCTTTCCACTTATCAAGGTGATAACCAGGTTTGTAGTTAAACCTAAAAGCAGATTTCTGACTTCTATTCACAACAACCTTCAAACGTGTCAAACGGGATTCCAGTTCCTCTTGGTTGATGGTAATACCACTAATATCTTGATAGTCTTGCATGTACCTAAATCCTAACACACGTGGCACATACATATGAGTAGATGTATCATCAAATTTAAGCATATTACATTTATCGAAAAGTGAGACGTTGAAAATTATCCTCTTCAATCTGCAATAACGATATCCGGAGAAGTAAGCCAATTTCAATTGATTGATTTCCGAAACTTCAGGTATCCAATTAGGAATGAGAAACCAAGTGATAAAACGTGCAAGAAATTCGTTCTCCTTTGACTTGGAATAAATCTCCTGATAATAGTATGTAGCATGGTAAGATTCTTCAACTTCATATGACTCCTCAATTCGTTTCTTGTACTTCTTTCGCATTGATGAGCATTTGCAGCTGCTTCAAAGGCTTAACTTGCAGAACTGCTCACATCGTCTCATTTTTAGCTCTACTGGCCAAAGGCTTGCAGAGCTTATGTCATGGCGTGGTTTCCGTCCCCCGTCCGTCTGCCTGGCCATAAGTCTTTTATATCGTTTACGCGATAAGGTCAACATTTGTTGTATTTTCGTAAAACTTGCTCAGGTTGTTTCTTTATATCAGCATTAGCTTGAAGCCTATTGATTCTGAAACAAATCCGACAATTAGTAATGGAGAAGCAGCTACTTGATGTTAAAAAATTACATTTCTTGTTTACTCGATCAAGTTTACATTTGTGGTTAGATTTTCATGAAACTTGCATAGTGTCTTTACATTATCAATAGCTTGAACCCAATTTATTTTGAAAAAAAAAAAAAAAAAAAAAATCTGACGACTAGTAAAGGTAAAATAGCTATCTAATGTTTCAAATTTACATTACTTGTCCACATTTGTGATCGGATTTTCATGAAAGTTTCACAGTATTTTTATATCATCAAAAGCTTGATTCTGAAATAATAATAATAATAAAACCAACAGGTAGTAAGGGAAGAGTAGCCATTTCAGGTTGAACACTGGTATTTCTAATTTACTCCATTTAGCAATTTTGATCCATTTTTTTTCTTGCACAGATCATTTGTATTGTCAAGGGATTGAACCCTATCTAAAATGATGAAAATCAAGCGATCAACTTAGAAAATGCAGCCATTTGATGACTAAGCTTGTTTACTCAACAATGTACACATTTATGAGTACTGAAAACCTTATCAAATTTCCAAACGAGAGGTTTTCAGAAATCGTACTTTGATTATTTCACTATTTGTTCCATTCATCAAGCCTACTGATTATGCTATCTTAGAAGGTTCAAGTCGAGTCCCCCCACTCCACCCCCGTTTAACGTGTGTGTAAGTATGGGTGTTTGTCTTTTTTCCTTTTTGCATCATGGGGTAATGATGTATGCTAAAAAATAAGCAAAATTACAGCCAGTGGGGCGCGATTCAGGCCCTCAAGGACCTCTAGTTAAGAGGACTTATCATCATTTTTTTTACAATCAGATTTCGTACAATGAGAATGCTGTAAATGTAAGCCCAGGTTTTAGAACTGTACAGGTTATCACTGTCCTATCAACTTGATAAATGTCAGAGTTTTTAAAGCTTCTAATGATGGTCAATAGCTTGTAGAACAATAAGAAGGCCTCTTTCAAGGGTTCTGGAAACTTCTTTTCCAACAGGACATCCAGGATTGTCTCTGATGTGGTACCGCAACACCCGATGCCATTAATTCTTCAAAGGTCAGGGGTTCTGCGTGGCTCAGTGGTAAATTGTGGGACTCGTAATCTGGGGGCTCCACTGGGTTTTTCGTGGGAGTGTCCTTGGGCAAGACACTTCAGAGCCCAAACCTAGTATTGGTGAAACCCAGGAAATACATGAATATGAGCTGTCGTCATGTGACTGAAATAATGTTGAAAGCGCCGTAAAACACCATTCAGTCAATTAATCTTCAGAGGTCAAAAAACACCCAAGTTATCCAGCGTTGCATTAGGCAGCAGCCAGTACATATCAATAACTAGATTCAGCACATTCAATTGCATCCGTTCTGATATAACTGCTAATGCTGTCTATAAGTAACATCACTGCTCTATGCGCCCTGCATACTTATCAGAGTATACTATAAATTCGAGAAACGCAACAGAATTCATCAATCCCCTGTTGTTATACTAGTATGTGATGGCACTATTTGCCAAGACACCAGTCAGTGAAATGTATTCTCACCTGGGTACCGTTTTACTAACAATTCTTAAGTTTGTACGTAAGAATTTTCGTAACTTTACGCTTACGTTCAGATTTATGAAATGCGTAAGTCCGTTTTACTAAACTTTCGTAAGTTTGAGAATAAGCGTACATAAGTTTTTTCGTAACTCTTTAATCGGAGGTACGTTAAGACCGCGCGCACTTTGCACTCTTCAAACGGAGGAAAAAAAATGACGGGATATCTCGCGCTTTATGGCAACATATCCATCGTCTGCTGCATATAGAGATGGACAGTGCAAGGCGAAGGAAGGAAAACTGGTCAAAAGCTGAGACAGCGGAGCTCCGTGCAGCGTATTTGGGACGTCATTCCATTCTTGAGGGCCGTCTCACCAACTCTTTGACTTCCCGAGACAAGGAGTTAGCTTGGAGTGAAATAGTGAAGAGGTACAGTCACATGCAAAAAGTATTGGTGAAAAGGGCCGCCATCTTCGATTGACTAAATTCATCAGTTTATATGGCCTTGTCTCCCTTTGATAGCTCCGTTTATCTGAGGTCATTGTGATGTCATCAGGTCAGTGAAATCATCATTGATGATTTATTTGATGACATCAGTTTTTTTTTTACTTTTGGTTGTTTCTGTTATTGAAAACACACAATGGGTAGGCAAGGCCAAGAATTATCACCGAGTTAAAAAAATTGGCTGTGGATTTATTTGAGAATGGTCACAAGCTTAGTGATGTAAGTAAACTGTTAAGTGTACCTTACATGACTGTTTCAAATATTGTAAAGAAGTATTTAAACACTGGTTCAGTTGAGAACAAGAGGCGAAGTGGTCGACCAAAACTTGTGTTGGACAGAAACTATAGACAACTTGAGCGTCTTATAAAGGTGAATAGGAGGGATTCTTTAAGTGATATAACGTCAAAATTCAATGAAAACAGGGAGATACAGGTATCTCGAAGGACAGTTCAACACCATTTAAGTCAGCAAGGGTTCAAAAGAAGGGTTCTGAAGAAGAAAGTTGTTGTCAAGAATGAAAATAGGAGGAAACGGTTGTCTTGGTGTTTAGAGAAGAGAAGGTGGGTCGTAAATGGAAATTGGGATAAAGTGATATTTTCAGATGAAAGTCAGGTTGTTACTGGCACCAATAACAGGATGTATGTTTTGCGTAAGCGAGGTGAACGGTATAGACCTGACTTGGTTCCATCGCAACAGAACAGGAAATATCAGGTCACGATATGGGGGTGCATTTGTTGGTATGGTGTCGGAACAATAACAAGTGTTACTGGAAATATCAATTCTGAAAAATATAAAGACGTCCTAGAAGATAACCTATGGCCTGTAATTGCAAGACATTTCCCTGATAACCAGTACCTTTTCCAGGATAATAATGCACCAGTTCATAGATCAAGGGTGCTTCAAGAATACAAGGCCACAAACAACCTTAAATCAGTTTCCTGGCCAGCACAATCACCTGATCTGAACATAATAGAAAATGTTTGGCTTTATATCAAGAGAAAATTCGCTTGTAGACACCATGTCATCAACAATAATACTGACTTGTTTCATGAAATAAGAATTTGGATGTACATTCCGCCATGTTTTATCCAGAAGCTTTATTTGTCAATTCCAAGGAGAATCATGTCGGTAATCCGCTTAAAAGGGCACATCACAAAGTATTAAGGTAAGGAAAAAACAGTTTTCAGTTAGTTCAGTTAACTTAGTATAAGCTCTCAAACAAGTCTGTCTGTTTTGGGATAAATCAAAGATGGCGGCCCTTTTCACCAATACTTTTTGTATGTGACGGTGTAGTGTAGATTTATGGTTGAACTAAATCTATCCTGTATCGTCCACAGTAGTGCAATGCATGCCCCATTTTAAATAATGTACAAATCAATTAATTATTTAGATACATGTATGTGACCTTAGAAAAATGGGGAGGGGGGCGTCTGCATGATTGTTTTTTAGAAACATTCGATGAATACGCCAGATTCTCGAAAATGCTTACTACAGCCTTGTCGCCTGATTTGTCATTGCAAAAGTCTGATTTTAAATAGAAAGGTGGGGATGGGAATCGACACTTAAATTTTGTTTTGTAAAAAAAAAAGGTAAATGGATGGAGTGTAATCTTTTTGATACGGAAATAAAAGATATCAAATTTATATCATGCCCCTTACTATATGTAGCCAAATAACGAATTTGCAATAACATTTTGATGAATACCATCAAAGTCACATGAATCGATTGAAAAATGGCTGCCGGATGATGTCAAAGGTCATGTTGGGGTTTCTTTGAAATATCTGAATGAAATGGAATGATATTTACTGTGACGCTTATTGAAAGATGAAGCTAAGAAATAGTAATGGTATTGTTTGACTTTGAATAGATCTATGCTGTTGATACCGAGTAGTTTTTTCTCATAGAACCTTAAGTACCATGAACTTATGTGTTGCAAGACTACAGTGATTACGACATGAAGATAATAGCAGTGAAGTAACTTTTCGACTGCAGTTTCCTCTTTTTGTCCTTTTTCACAACAGGTATTTTGTCCAAACTGTTAGTGTTTTGCAAGATTTTTTTCTTAGAAAAAACATTTTTTTTTTTTTTCTCCATAGCACTACCAAACTTTGTACTGTTGCAATAGGTGTTAGTCTCGTGTACTTACAATTTGGTTAATCATAGTTCAATAATTAGTAATCTATTGCTTCAGTGATTTCTGAAAATTTTTCAATGTTTTGAACTAAATCTATCATCTAAATATCCAAATCCTTATAATATGATCATTATTCGTTCTCAGAGTTAACGCACAGAGCCAGTGCCTAAGGACAGTGACAGAAGTTTTAAAAAAAGTGTCTGATATAAAGGGTGGTTTAAAGGAAAGAGAGAGAAGGAGGCTGTCTCGTCTGACAGGTGGTGGACCAGCCCTAAGATTAGAAACTTGGGAAGAGCAAGTAAGTAATCGCAGATTTCTATCTCCCTCTTTAAAAGTTTCGTGGAAGTTTTTCAAAGCCATAGCCAAGTGTTGTTGAAAGCCTGGAAATGTGGATCGGAGAGCTGTCTCTATGATGTGACTAAAATTAATTTACAGGTAAAAAGAAGTGTTGCAAAAGTTGAAAAATTACCAGCCAGTCTCTCTCTGTCTCTCCCCTCCCCCTAACCCACTTATGAATTCATGATGAATAAATTAACAAGGTTTTCTTAAATTATTATTGATTTTTACTGTCAGACTGTTTGAGACTTCTTTCATTTAATACAAAGCATGTAAATTAGCTTTTTTAGTAAGCCTTTTCCAAACAGTCCTGTCTAAAAACAATTTAGAGATAGACAGCTTCTGTTAACAATGTGGGAAAAGGAGAAAATGCTAGTAACTAAAATTTTCTCCTTTTATCACAATGTTTTATACCTTTTCCAAGTTCAGTGCAAAATAAAGAGTCAAATTCAATTTGACATCTGCATCTGCTTTTAATTAGGACCAGTATAAAATCTGGTAGTCTGTAAAGGGATAAATTTACAGATTTTCATTTTTCTCAAATAGATCTAAATATAGGCCTACTATCATGCTCCAACTAGTTCAGTATTATTGTTCATTAAGCATAGGCCTGCCTTAACTCTTTACCACACAATCCCGTGTTTTAACGACCCTGAAGATGACTTCCGAAAACATTGTGGGAAAAGGAGAAAATGCTGGTAACCAGCACTTTCTCCTTTTCCCGCAGTTTTATACTATATAAAAAAACAGAAATCATCATATGAGCTACATTTATTGTGTCATTTGAAAATGCTTTCAGTTTGGTTGAATCCAAAATTTGTCGTTTGGTAAAGAGTAACGGAAATTTTTCAATTTTGAGAGGAGCAAAATGTTTTTTAAGAACTATTTTCAAAACTGAACATGGGAATTTTCAATTTGGAAGAAAGTAGAATATAAAATCAAGCACTGCTGGGCGGGAATAGCCTATCAGTTGATGTAGTACAAAATTGTCTGCTTGTTTACTTGCCGAGCCCCGGTAGCTCAGTCGGTAGCGTGCAGGACTTGAGAACACGGGGTCCAGGGTTCGATCCCTGGCCATGACCCCTGGCTCGGCCAATTTCCTTCCGAGGATTGATGATAGTCACTGCGACAGGATTCATTCCTCTCCCACCGCTGACCATTGTTTCGAAGATGATTACGTGGGAAAGCAGCCAGTGGCTTGGAAAGGAATTTGTGCGAAGTACCGGTAAAAGAGACTCCAGGAACGCATGGATAGGTGCACTGGCCGCCGCGATATAAATGAAATAATTTTAAAAACGGCGTTAAACACCATACAATCAATCTGCTTGTTTACTTCTCCAAATTACTTGTATTCTGAAATATTATTTGCAAAAAAAGTTTTGCATTGGTGATGATTTAAAGATCAATTTATTTATTTCATCAAAATCTGTCAAATGTTTCAGTTTCATAATGTATGAGATGACCAGTGTCTAGTTCTAGTAGGAATAATTATTAAAAACTGCTGATGACCATCTACTTAATGTACATTTAACTAATGTTTCCAAAGAATGCTCTTATGAACATGAAAGTTCGCAACAAATGCATAGCTGAAATACAAACCGCATCTGGCTAGATTCGAACCCATGTGGACAAGATCCTCGTTCTTTTCGAGGTTCAAAAGACCAATACCATAACCACTGAGCTAAAAAGATATCTCCCTAACGCAGTTGTTAGGTATTGTATTTAAATCGGGACGAAGCCATGCATGATAGATTGGTCTCCCGTAACAATGCAAACAGCAATATCAATGCATGATGTATTTCAAGAAATATTCATATAAAAATTACCCATTAACTGTATTGAAATCTAAAAATTTCTTAACAGAAATGTTGTTTACCTTTCCAGATGCTTGATGTTATTTGGGATGTGGCCATTGGGGGTTTTGATGGCATCGACATGTTTCGATGCAACAGTAGTAAGTTTTTTATCAACAAAGCTTGTCAAGTGAATTACTGCTTATCTAAAAAACAAATGAAATCAAAAACAATAGAGATAATGTAGAATGATCTGATGCATTGAAAGTGCTTTCAAATATCTTTTTTAAAACACATTTAATAATGTGCAAAGTAACACATGTGAGCTGGATTTAGAGTTGATTAGGTACATATGTTTTTTAAAAAAGAATTATGAACTACAGGAGTCTTTTTCAACATTTTTTTTTTTCCATTTCATTTACACATTCAGCAAATGAACACAAAATATTGACCATAATAGAACAAAATTTTTATTATAGAGCAAAATGTTAATAATGGCAAAATCAGCAAAATTAGACAACATGAAATATTATAAATACAGAGGACAAGGAAAATACCAGAGGATAATTTTTGTTTTTTTTACGGTGAAAGATGGATATTTATTTCATTAAGTGGTTTTCTTGGCCATCAGAATGATGCCCAAACTTACAGACTTATGCGTCAAATAGGCACGCAAGACCTACCTTTTCCTGCCGATTGTGTTTTGCTAGCGGACCAAATTTATCCAAATGGACACCCAATCATAACGGCGTATAGCACAGCCCATCTCCGCAGAACACAGGGTCAAAAAAGGGTATATGTGTGAGAGGTACAACAGATATCACATGAAGTGCAGAGTGTCGGTTAAACATGCAATTGCTGAGGTAAAGGGGTACCAAAGCGTGATTTCAGTTTGGCGTCACCCCCGACAGTTTCTCGGTGTGACTGTAAGGGTATGCTCTGCTTTGGTATGCCAAAAAAGACGCATCGGTCTCATAATGTAAGGGGGGATTTAAAAAGTTTTGAGTGAAAACTCAGTATACAAGAGTTTTATGATTTATTTAGAAGTGCATTAATGGAATCTAGTTTTCTTCGATTTTTTCGCTATTGATGCCTCCTTCGCATATCCCGCCATATGAATACCGATTTTAATAGTCGGGGTGTTTTGTTACCCTGTAAATGAGGTGTGCGATGCAAAATCAGGTTCAGACATATAAATACTGATTTGGTTAAGATCTGTTGAGAGAATGTTAAGATCAGGACAGAATGTTATGGTACCATCGTCCTGAAGTGATTAGATCTCGAATGGAGGAACAATTGGTTTTAGTAACTTTGAAGAGTTTTACCAAAGTAACTGATTCATGTTCATGTTTCGGTAGTTAGACCAAAGAGTAGTGTTTATGTAATACTGATGAACTAAAATCCACAATACGATTCAGAGAAGAGTTACGGCCGAACGTAACTCATTGTGTTACAATTCCTCATAGAAATATCACCGACAAGAAATATATATAAAAAACAGATAGACGGCGTAATAGTTCCTGAAATATGAGTACTGAAACTGTTTTGTCGTGCAATATGACACATAAATGCACTCATTTGAGAAATTCCGTAATCTTACCAGGTATTCCAAATGACATTTGTATAGAAATGCTGTACATGACACGGGTTATTTGGTAACACATTCTTAACTAGTACAAGAAAAGGATTATCCGTATCATATTCATTTGCTGTGATCTGAACCAATGCCCGGGGGTATCGATTCGTGGTAGCAGCCTTTGTATATAGGAGTCAGAACAAAAATATTTTTTAAAAAATAGATAGACAGCATAGATTTGCTACCAAACAGGCAGGGATCCTTAGAATAAACATGTCTACATCTTTGACCAATCACAAGTTCCCATTCATCTAGATCTATTTATCAATATCAAAAAGTAGGTCAGTAGCCAGCACATTTAGCTTCGCCGAAAAATGTACCAGAAAAAAAGGCCGACAGAAGCCCGTCGAAAAAACATGTGAACTTTTTTCACACATCGCAAATTACTATCTATCGAATTGGGTATGTCAGTGTCAAAGATCAAAGACTAGCTTGTTCTAGGTTAAATACAAGAATATAGTAATGCCACTAAAATTTGTATATTCCCAATATCTACGCTTTAGGTTTTTACCTAGTTGCGCTTCGAACTCAAAATTTACTCTCTCTATAAGGATCGAAGATCGCCATCTTCTCTGAAACGACCTTCGTACAAAAAGTACACCGTTTTGAATCTCTGAGAGCTGAATTTTTAGCGTGGTCTATTAAAAATGTACCTTGCAAAAGCAGACGATCGGCAGCGAGCATCTCTTATATAGCGGATTACCTTTATCGATAGTCTCGTAGCTTTTGAGACGAACCCCATGTCTAAATACCGTATTCCTTTGTTCATATTCCGTATTCAGTTACCGCTTGTACATCTCTATTAGCCGCCAAAGATAAACTGAAGCGGATATAAATTTTAAAAAAAAAAAGGGTATGAAATAAAACTAAACATCAACTTAGTAGATCTCCAGATTTTTGCTTAAGATGACAAATGAACCTTTTGTAATGTTACACCATAGATTTTTACTTCATAAGCTGGTGAGATGTTGCATCGAATTGTAAGCCGTTTCCGTGAAGCATCAGACATATACGCATAGTTGGTTCAGATCGGAACCGGGGGACTTTTCTGAACATTCAGATGTGGCTTAACATAACAAACATCAGATTGTTTCTCATTGTAAGCTTCATTAAAAGTACATTGTACTCAGTTTTTATTCGACAATGACATACAAGTATACGCCATATCCGACAGTCATTCTGGATGCAGATGATGGAGAGATCCAAGTGCAGGTGATGCAATCAGTCGGTCGACAAAGAATTTTCAAGCCAATGTGTGCTGACGTTCTCTGGTATAAAAAAGAACATTTTGTGGCACTCGTTTATCAGCCTCAGAAAGTGACGAGCAGGCATTACCAGGTCAAAAAGAAATCCCGGGAAGAACCTGAGAAAGAAAAATATTTAAATCATTACCAAACAACACAATTTTTGAATTGTTGAAGTTGAAAGCATTTGTATCAACAAATTAAATGTGGTTCAAAAACGTGGAAGTTGTCTTTGAAAGGATGGCATTGTGGGAAAGGGAGAACATGGTGGAAAAGAAATGATTGATTGAATTGTCTTTTACGCCGCTTTTAACATTACCTCAGTAAATTCACGCCGACAGCACATATATTCATGTATGTACTGGGTTACACCAGTACTGTGCTAGGGCTCTTAAGTGTCTTGCACAAGGCCACTCCCATGAAAAATCCATACTTCCGGTGAGGTTCGAGCTCGGGGTCTCCTACACTTTACCACTTGGCTATGCAGGACCCTAAGTGAAAAAAGATTTTAAAGATTTCTTAAAATTCAAGATAAACATGGGTTATGTTTGGCAAGAGGATTCGGTGAACATTTTTGTTTATGCCATGAGTAGCCACTGCAGATTCATTGGATCAGTCAGACCAAACTCGCATGGAGTAGATAGACACGAATCTTGTAATCAAGGGACAGTCATGGTATTGTTTAGAATTTGTGTCCGTTGTTCACTTTCTTTCACAGGGTTTGTGATGTTGTACTTTTGATTAAAAAAAATAAAGTATTTTAAAGTTCTGTACAGTGCTTTCAAGTCAACTCCGTAACGATTTGTCACTTCCATAACACTACCGTTTGTACCATAATGCAGTCATATGTCACCTTTTAAAAATAAACGGAAGACCTAGCACTCACAATGCTCTGTATTTATTACGGTTCCTGTATTGTAATTTCAGCCGCGTTAGTACGAAGTGGCTGTCATACTCGACGGTAAAGTTTAATTATTTAAAAGTCTTCAAAATTTGTCAAAAACCACGGACAACTTAATACGGAGTGTGGCTTTCAGAATTCAGTTCCTCACTGCCGACTTTTTTCACTAAGGTTGAATAATTTGCATATTAATATATGATTTGCCACAGTAAGTAAACTATTAAAAAATAATCCCCTTATAAAGTACTTTAAATATTGTGACGGGAGTGGAACAATATTCTGAACCTGTTCCTTTTGAGCCTCTGTGAGCTTACATAATGGAAAAACCGCGCTGCACGCATTGTATATAGCATAGATCTATAAAGGAAGTAATATTTGTAATAAACATGTTTTCTTTTTCGTCGGAAATGTATCAAAACCAGAATATTTGGTGCTCAAAAATATATGTTTGCGGCAGAATGACCCTGCAATACAAATTAAACCGACGAATCAGAAAGTCAGTAGATACATGTATAGTGCGCTCTATCTTTGCTACTGGAAAATTTACGATGGACTTGAGACGGAACGGTTCTCAGTAAATTTCCAAATATGATAAAGAAGCATCGTGAACGTCTCATTATTGAGAATAAGTACTATAGTAACTTTTGTTTACTTCGGAGACAATACACAATTCAATCGCTTACCTGTATTTAGTCCAGTGGTCCTGATGTTAAGGATAACAGCCGCTCTTTGCGAGCGGTGACTATCCCCCATCTCTGGCTTACCGGAAGAGACTTCAGTTCCACCCGTGACGTCACAGGAAACTCGGCAATCTCTGGAAACTTCCGGGGAAACCCCCAGTAGACTGACCTAGATCTACTACACTCTCCCCCACTTTATCTTTTGGAGGCAGTCCCTTCTGTGACTTGTGCAAACATCAGGCGTTCACCCAGAATAAGGTGAACTTTGGTTTCTTCCTTAGGAAAGCCCCACTTGCTCCCATATGAGGGATCAGAACCCTTCTCCGTGGGCGCTGTAGGGCACCACTAAATTTCACGTAATCAATGGACATCCCTGGTCCCTGGTAGCACAGCTCCACTCTTCCTGTTTTGGATCGCAATAAAGCAACCACCTTGGTCGCCCACACTCCATCAGCGCCGATTCACCCTTTGTGTACAGATCACAGCAAGTCTGTGTACTCCATGTAGAGCTTGACAAACCGACACCGGTCACTATGAATTGGAATCGTGTCAACAGGTTCTTGCACCTGTAACTTTCTTCTCACCTCATATTGGGGAATTGCTATTCTGACTGATAATGCAGTCTCCCCAATGTCTGTTGCAGCCTTCCAATCTGGATTTGCTACTTCTTCTGGACAAGATTCACTATCCACCGTCTTGCCATTGTCGCTACTGACATCAGTTAAGTCTCTGTTGGAGCCAGACACGCGGCCTGCATCACTCCGTGACCGTGTTGAAACACCAGCCCTAATCTCTAAGACCTCCGCTTCCTGTTTCCGTAAGTCACCCTGTGCCTTGCTACCACCCTGCCGTGGGGCGACCAGTTCCCACTCATGACACCCGACCCCAGTGGCGAAGTCCATGGAGTGGCCAGTTCCAACCTCAGCCAACGCCTGCGATGTCAACGGAACTGCGTCATCAACTTCCTGGGTAAAAGCTCCCCATCGACTGCTCCCTCGCATCCCCAACAAGGTAAACTGCCCATCTAGCCACCTGACCCAGTCGTTCTTTGAAACCACCAACCATGTCTAGCTTGAATGGTCGGTACGGACAGTAAACTGGTTTCCTAGCAAATAGCAACTATACAGCGGCGTACAATAAACTACTGCTGTCAATTCCTCTCAATCCGCTCTCCGGGCCAATAACAGCTTACACTCTCACCTCAATAAGTCGGTGAGAGTCGTCTGTCTGTAGGACAAGTTTTTCATCCAGAAATAACAGTGCCTTGTTCCAACTCAAAGCACCTCATCATTTGCAACGAGGCGTAATGAAAGACATCCCTGTGAGTGCATGACAGTGCTTTCGCACCATTCACCCGCATCTCTTCTCTGAATAAGGACTAGCTGACAAATCCATATGCAGGTATATTTCTGGATAACCAAATGGCATACTTTATTCATCAGATGACATTGTTCGTCTAAGAATCTTTCGCTGAATTCCAAACCAATCATGGCTTAGAACTCCAGGGACCCGCCTACCCCACAACCTGGTGTCAAATTACGACCTAAAGCATAATTTATCATCCAAAATTTAGGAATTTAGCGTTCAAACCAAAATCAAAAAAATTATCACTAAATTTAGTTAGGCAACAGCCGACAAACTGTCAACAAACTCGAGGCCAGTGCAAGAACAGTGATGGCACCTCCCTGCTGCTACACAGGGCCTCTCAAGGTATCACTAGATCCCCTCCAGATTCAGCGAAAACCCACAACAACGCCATGTGACAATCAATGCACACTAACCATGTTAGTGTCGCACTACATTAGATGCAGCCGTCGACCACAAACGACCAGCTGGACACCCAAACTCCTGAACTGCACTACCATCAAATACAGCTATGCCACACTTGTGGAGAAAAAACACTCCCTAGCCTTAACCTAATTCAGCTCTCTTAGAGTCGATCCGGGTAATTCCGTACACCTTCGGACAGAACTGATATTTGCGTCACCAGCTTTGTAACGGTGATCGTGAAAATGTCGGTATCATAAAAATCGTCACTAGAATACGTTGATTTGATTGGTTGTGATAGAGGGACGGGAATAATGGACAGGTGCTGAGGTCGGCTTATTCTGTACATTGCGGGTAAATCCGTACACACTTTCGGGTAATTCCGTACAGTTGTTCAAATCATCTGTAAGAATGTGCATTGTGGTTTTAACCAAAATGAAGCCCGACCGCGTTGTTCAGTGGTTAGCGTATCTGACCCGTCACCTAGTAATTGTGAGTGCGATACCCGGTTGAGGGCAAATTTTCTTTCCGACAATTTTTCGCCTCTCAAATCCGATGCATATGAGAAAAGTTCTCAGTGACTCGGATAGAAAGTTGTGTCAGTACTGGTGTGAGAAAGCCAGGAAACACATGCGTGAGTGCACTGTTCGCCGTGATATGACCTGAGCTGTATTAAACGGCTGTAAAATCCAATATAATCAATTAACCAATCATGTAGACTATATTTAAATTGTTTTTGTGCAGATCATGGTCTAGGAAATCGCCATTCTCTCGTACAGGGCCGTATGCATGCGTTTATCATGAGACGAATTAGGTAATTAAGCATGCGTTAATTATTATACAAAATAAATGATCGTACTTCCTTTTATATTTTTTGTTTCAATTTTTCATGCATTTAGTTTTCAACTTTCTTTTCCTTTTTCATCTCTTCTTTCATTTGTCTATTTTCCTTTTTTCTTTTAATTTATTTTCATTTTCCTTCTTGAGTTTTACTTCAAGTTTTTGATGGAAAATATCTTGGCTCGTAAGCAACTTATCTTCTTTGATGAGTTTTTCTGCGCTCTGTCTGCGGCAGGCAGCATAAAAGCATTATCTACCTGGGATGTCCATTCTTTAGATGAAGGAGTATAATCAATATTGGACGCTCCCACTGATTGAGTGAACTTATACTCATCACAATCTGCAAGAGGAAGTTCAATATTGATTGTTCCCTCGGCATCCAAACTGAAAGGCACAGCACCATTCAGTACAGACTGGTAGAGCTCCTGTTGTGTCAGCACAGTTCCTGCCGATGATGACGGCAGTATCAACTCCTGTTCCGACGGAACAGTTGCTGCTGCTGTCGGAAGTATCGGCCCCTATTCCGACGGAACAGTCGCTGATACTGATGGAGGCATCGGCCCCTGTTCCGGTGGAACAGTTGCTGATGCTTCTGGAGGCGTCGGTCCCCGTTCCGATGGAACAGTTGCAGATGCTGATGGAGACATAAAATCTCGACGAAATGGGTGAGATGGGGCAGTAGCTAGTTTTGTTAAAGCATTCCTGTCAAGCGGATATATACCGCATTTCTTAAACCCATTCTTTATGTTAGATTGTGTAAATACTTTATTATGGGCCTTTTCAAATAATTTTGGCCATATCCATTTTCTAACCAGGTTGTTTGGGCTACTTGCCATGAATTCAGTGCAGACAGATAAATATTCCCTGGACAAGGGACCGAAAATGGTTTTGTGTAGGGGACAAAGCCACTGCATAGTGTGTGGAGGAAATGCCAGAAGTGTTATGTCATGTTTCAGACATAACTCTATCAGACCGAGTGTTTCATGCGACGAATGTGAGTCAAGGATTATAAGCTGTGGCCTTTCTTCTCCACAGAACTTAAGGAAATGCTTTTCAAACCAAAGCCCCCAAAGAACATCCTCCATCCAAGCCTTCTCCTGGTATGTATAAATGCTGCAAGGAACACCTTCTGTATTACAGGCACGCAGACTTTTGCATGTTTTTTCCCTTTACGATAATCATTGGCGGGACCTCGCCCCGTCAGCATTTACACATGACGGACACATTATCGCGGCAGTTTCCAACCCGGCCAGGTATGTTTTTAGCACCTGTAGCCCAGAGGACCTTGGATGGCTTATGTGTTAAGGCAAAGCTAGTTTCGTCAATATTCCATATACACTTAGGTTTTTTAGCTGAATTCAAACTGTTTAGCACATCTCCAAGACAGTCAAAATATTGCGAAACAACTACTTCGTTGAGCACTTTCGCCCTCACGGTGGAGAAAGTTGACGGTGATCGTAAGCTTATATCTGGATGCCTGTTAATGAATGCTTTCATCCAATCTTTCCCAGGGATCCCGGCCTTAAACGGTGTCTTTATTCCACGTCGTCTCAAAATTAACCAAACGCCAGACGATAGATTGCTCCTCCCACTGATGTCACGTGGTACGCGAATCAAGATTTCGGGACCAACAACTTAGACACTAGGGCTTAGCTAGGAGATATATGAAACTTACCGGGAGATTTTTCTACCATAAAATAATTATTCTAGATAAGTACGAGACCAATTCAAGAAAAGGCACTTACGTCTTTTGCATTAGGTTTATCAAAGTTATAGAGTGTGAAAATTGAAATAGAGCTTAGTTTATTTAGAAGTCAGTTGAAAAATGCAGTCTTACAACTCTTACATTTCATACTGTAATACATTAAACTCGTACTGCCTAAATATGTCCTAAAATCATTGATCTGCTAATACAATTCATCTGTTATCTGGACAAAGTTCAAACCTCCCTTACACAGATTTTTCATTATTTAGTACGCAACATGTTCCTCATCAATTTAACCAGAATCGCAAGTTTTAAACTTACCAAGTGATACATACTTGTATTTAGCAGTGTAAAATGATTTCCCGATGTTTGATTTGACATTGGAAGATCTAGACAAAAACATATAATAGGTAACCGATATTTTTTTTTTTTTTTTGCCAGTTCGAGAGAAAAAACCCGAGGAGAAGAATAAATGGAATAAGAACATGACCATACTTCTATGCATTCGCCTCTGTATAATATTGTCTAAGAGTAACAGAAAAAGATATTAAGTTGACTTACACATTGAACATGTATAATCCAAATTCCAATCACTAATAATCAAAGACGGTCACGAGAGTCAGACTAATTACATGACACGTTCTTGTAACTTTACAAGTAGGACAGTACCGAACGCCTGTGGCGTGGCATACCGATATCAAAGAAATACCGCATAAACCCTTGCTCCATTTTTTGCGTAAAAGTTGGCAACATGTGCAACAGATCTTGTCCTTAAGGGAAGACAGCTGGATTGGTTTCCCTTTCATTTTCGATAAATAAATAAATAGTTTAAGGGAGATTAAATAAAGATTGTAAACAGAGGGGGAGAGATGGTATTACACAGGGTAGCATATCGTCTTACACGGGCTTTAAGTTTACATTGATACAAAGGTTAAGATACAGAGACCAATGAGAACAACGTTTTCAATGTTTTATATTGATGACATTTGTTTTTTATTTAAACAAACGTCTAAAATGTGCCTACGTAGCATTTTATTTCAAAAGGGGGGGGGCTGTTTAGTTTTTACTTTCCAAGACGACTATAGAAATAGGAACAATATTTTCGAGAAAATCAATTATATTGACGTTTTTTTTTTTTTTTTTTTTCAATTAACATTTCTTTGAAGCATTATCTGAGTGAAAAATCCACAAAACGGATATAAAGAGCATTCTACATAGCAAATTAACTTGATTTGGGAAGAAATTGAATTAAAAAGTATATAGAGCCTACTCAAACTCAGATAGAAAATAAGGTAAAGGAAAAAAATAAATGAACTGGATAAAATGCAATCAGCAGTCTAAAATATGATCTACGAGTATAGATCTATTTTTTTTAATAAAGAAACAAACGGGTATTTATAGCTAAGATTGTCATTTTGGAAAATTTATCACAATATAAAAGCATGTTTACAAACATTTTTCTTTAATTTTTTTTTTTTTTTTTTTCAATTTAAGTTGTCATCTGCGTCAGTAGTCAATAGTGGATCTAAGGATTAATGATGGATATCAATTTTAATGAATTAATCAGATTTTTAAGTCATCTCTACTATATATTCATATATACTTCCAACTCCTAAGGATGCAGAATGTCTAGGTTTGATAACGGTGAGACGGCTTCCGCTCTGAATGGGAAAAATGCTGACCGCTGATTGGCTTATTGGTTTTTGATTGACAGCTCTGGCGTTTGGTCAATTCTTCCGACACGGACTCTCACCATCCGAGGCGTTATCCCAAAACCCTGCAATTGTGACAGTATGCCCCTTGGTATCGAATTTATTTTAATCCATATGATGCGAAAACATATCTTTAGACATGTGCGCAAAGTGTCGTCTTGGATTAGCCGAAGTACTTCGCAGTCGAGATCACACTTTCAGCCGCCTTGGTATTTATTTCAGGAAGGATAACCATTAAAAGCCAAGTATAGGCAAAATATCAAAGCAGGTGTCATAATACATTTAAATTTAAATCATACCATTTAAAAGTATGGAGAATATTGTGGAGATGACATTCTGTTATCATGTGGTCTGGCCATATGTTAATCGCTGGCAGAAAAAAGAATTTTAAAATCAGGCAAAAAGTAAACAAAAGACACAGCTACCTGGTAGGTTTTAACCCGGTCTTGAAATTAATTTCTCTGTCAGCAACTAATACTTGGACCAACTGTACAATGACAGATTGTCATCTTCACAATAATTTCCATACTTTTAAATGGTATGATATAAATTCAAATGCATTTAAACACCGGCTTGGTTTACCTTTGGGCTTTATTGTTACTTTAACCTCTTAACCACTGAAGTGGAAAGTGGCATTCCGGATACATGCGAGGCCTGTGCGAAATACGGACCGATCTGGGATGACACTTTACGCTGATTTTTCACATGGTTCGATCCTCGCTTGTGCCACTGTGTGGACACAATGTCATTTGAAAAGGAACTTTTAGCCTTAAGACTTTTAATTAAGCAGGATTTTAATAGTAAATAGATCTATTTAAATGTCGTTGTAATATAACTGAAAATAAAATTTAGCACCTAGGCGTCCCAAATATGAGTCGCACTGGCTTATCTCGTATTGTTGTTGAAGTGTTGAACAGCAAGGCAGACGTCTTTTGTACTGGTAAATTACAAAAAATACATGAATGCGGGAACTTTGGTGCTATGAAAAAAATCTTTTGCATTATCAAGATATCGACACTCATGAGAAGGGTCCCCGTCAAATAAGTATCGAGCTTGGTAATACAGCTGTTATAAGTCACTCACGGTCACTTTACAATGACCTTTTTTGCGTTATTTCTTTGAGATTGCACTGGGCCCTCTTGTCTAAATATGGGCTTAAACTTTGGTTTTAGAAGTACTGGTTGTTGAATACAATACTCTTTATATAAGAGTGGATATGGCCTTTGCGTCAGACCGCTGCATATATGCTTTGACAGAGTTCGTCTTTACATCACACACTGCCAATGCATTGGTGTCGTATTTATTATTTGGCTCAGGCATGACTTTGTAGCCCGAACCAACTTCCAAAGAGCGACCTCCATAGTGGTGCATACCGACAGCGTAGACAGATTCAATTATTATCTTTGTCATACCTGTATGTAAGAAATAAGTAGATTCAGAAGAATGTCAAAACTGTTCATATGCCGTCTCACGCGTAAACACCTTCAGACATTTTCTTAAGTTGTTCGCATTTTAGACCAGCCATACGATCCCTGGACCAGCCAAGCCCCGGTAGCTCAGTCGGTAGCGTACAGGGCTTGAGAACAGGGGTCGCTGGTTCGATCCCAGGCTCGGCCATTTTTTTCCGAGAATTGGTGATAGTCATTGCAGCAGGATTTATTCCTCTCTCACCGCTGACTATTCTTTCGACAATGGTTATGTAAGAAGGCAGCCAGTGACTTGGAAAGAATATTGTGCGCAGTACTAGTAAAAGAAACTCCAGAAAAGCATGGATAGGTGCACTGGCCTTCCCGATATAACTGAAATAATGTTAAAAAAGGCGTTAAACACCATACAAACAATCAATCAATCGCACAGACCATTGCGGGATGACACTTTTCGCCTCTTTTTCCCGTTTACTCTCTGGAAATGGGAACTATGATAACCTGCTTTGACAGTTTTGGATAGATACTACATGTACGGAATTACCCGCAACCGATATAAGCCACTATTTTTACTTGCGGCTAAATCCGTACAGATAAAAAAGGTGAAATAAGTACTTTTCGGTCTTTTTTAAAAACAAAAATGGAATCGTACAAATGAGTATCAATTCTTTCAATCTATTAAATTTTTGTGATTATTTTTTATAGAGCCTTGATAAAATCAGAACGAACCTGCGTCACTTGGTACCGAGTGACCTTTCCGTGAACCGTGTTGAAGGCGGTATTCCAAGTTTCGCGCGGTACAGTGCCGCGTCCAATCGGCGACCAGAAAAAAAATCACGTCACGATGTAAAGATGATATTTCGAGCAGGGATTTCCGATAGGATAGCTTTGTCAGTGGAGGGTTATATCTAGAAGTAAGGGGATACAGATTTATGTGAAAAACGTCATTTCTTTATGTGTACGGAGTTTGCCGCATGTACGGAATTACCCGGATCGACTCTATATAGCTGACTACCGAAAAATACTGTTTTTAGTCTTAATTTTCACTTGAACTTTCCCAAAAATCATTGGCCAAAATTTTTCAACGTCTGAATTTTGTACATTTACTTCAAATAAAATTGGAATTATCACCAAAATTTTTCACCCAAAAGTTATCATCTACCAAATTTTGTAATTCTACTCTCAAAATTTCAAGGGTCCCAGGCTGTGAAGGTAATGAATTCCTGCTTTCCCCTTCCCCCGTCATTGGCATGCCCCTCCAGGAAATGAATTCATTCCTGGCAAGCACGCAGCTGTAATAGTCTGGCACTCTGCCAATCTACTGCCGCATCTCAGACAGGAGTGTTGAATTGCAACAGGTAGCGTTTTATCGAGTAAACGTTTGATTTTGAAATTAAAAATAACGGTTTTCGTTTTGAAACGTAGTCCGGTTCTGTACCCAAAATGCCCAAATTAGATAGATCTGTATTTGTAGAATGCCATCGAGCGGAAGATAATATGGTTACATCTCACGAGTTGTTCGAAAATCGCTAGATCTATCTTCCCTTCTTGTGTACCCACCCGAAGAAATTTCATGGTTTTTATGACGTGTCCTATGACGTATGACAGTTGACAAATGACCTAGGCAGTTTAAAAATAGCTAATATTGGTACCCTTGTAAGGACACGATTGTTACTGATTTTATTGCGTACATGTGTAGTCGAAAAATGATTATATTAATATTGTACAAATATTACCACAAGGATTTTGGCCTTTCGCCACAACTAAAAAGTATGCGTCAGATGTTACCAATCCCTTGTTCTAGATTCAACAATGATTATCCGATATCCGATACAGCTTTCATGCATGTCTAGCGGGGGCTCAGCCCGCGCCCCTCATTTGTCATTAGCGAAAATGATACTTTGTGGTTTTAGAAATCTTGTATGAATATGCAGTGCTCAAGCCAGGGTAATAAAAGGGCGGGCTGCTTGGACTGAGAATGGCACTTCGAGGCGTATTGAGCGCCAAGCAGAGATAAGTGCTGGAAGGGAGGGGGGGTCGAGGAAAATGTTATGAATTCGGATCCTATTGACAGTCTCTCCTGCAATTTCTGATGTAAGATAAGGAATTTTAAAACAAATAATTCTGTTATTTATATAGATCTAGTTGTTTAAATGGATCTTCCAGCTTCATCTTATTAAGAAAGCCAATTTCCAGATTCAGTGGTCACCTTCTTGAATGGTTAAGCTAGGTCCAGGAGCATTACAAGTACATGTAGGTCATATTATGTCCCTCATTTGACTCTTTACCAGATAACAGACTTGCCAAAAAGCCATTGCTAAACCCAAATGTTGCCAGCATCTCCTTTTCACACAATGTTTCTCAAAGTCTCGTGCTATTAAACTCCAGACTTGATACCACTACATCTTTTCATTTTTGTCAGTGCTTTGCAGACCTGTAAGCAAGACAAGCACGCGACAGAAACTAACAAAAACAAACTTTCAATATTCTTTTTTATTGCAATGTAGCTGTGTCTTTCATTTTTCTGTTTTTGTGTTCAATTTACAAGGTTTTAAATTGATTGTATGGTGGTTAACGCCGTTTGCAACATTATATCAGTTATATCGCGGCGGCCAGTGCACCTTTCAGTGCTTTCCTGGAGTTTCTGTTACCAGTACTCCGCACAATATTCTTTCTAAGCCACTAGCTGCTTTCCTGCATAACCATCGTCGAAACCATGGTCAGCAGTGGGAGAGGAATGATTCCTGTCGCAATGACTATCATCAATCCTCGGAAAAATCAAAGCGCTGAGAACGCTGAAGTGGTATTTGTCAAGGAAGCCATTGTATGGAGTTAATAATTTGAAAGAAAAGGAGAAATATTATTCAAATATTGGCTTGAAAGTCAACCTACTAAGCATGTGAATACTTTTTTCGTTGAAGGGAGAGTACTCATGACAAAATTAGGATTATTTGTGTATTGGTCGTCTCCCTTTGGAAGAGTCAGGAGTTACGTCCCTTGACAGTAGGATGCATGTTGGATAGAGAAACCATGTCGATATATGGAATAAAAATTAAGTTTGTACCTGAAAACTATGATTTTTAAAATATATTGGGCCGTTAACATTTAATTCCCAACATTACAATCAATTATTTCGATATATAAATATTCATGACCAATCAAATGGAGTAACGCGCAATCATGGGACGAACTGGTTTTGGAACGAAAAAGCGCTGGACCAATCGATCAGTAGACAAATTTTGTATAATTTATATCATTGCGCCAATAGAAGGCTATGAGCGAATGAAGCTATTTTCAATCAAGAATTAGTATTTCCACGATCGATGGCCTCACCCAGTGTATTTTAACATGCCATTTCCAATTACATATCTGAGTACTACCGAAAAAACTCATTTGTCTGCGAAAAATTGAGTTTAATTGGGTTTATTTCCTTCGGCTTTGCACAAAATACGGTACATGGTCTTCAAAATTCAATATTGAACTCATAGTGGTATTGTCTTCGACAAATACCACAAAAATTGACTGAGCCGGGCCGGGGATCGAAGCAACGACCTCCTGTTCTCAAGTCTTGTACGCTACCGACCCAGCTACCGGTGCTCGGCACAAGGTTTTAAATCTGTACAGCTGATGAAAAAAGGAGAAACAGGTCTTAATGAGTTAATTAACACCTTGCATGTCATACAACATTGTTAAATGTACAATAAAAGTTGCATACACCCTTTTATTACACTTTTTAAATTTTCGTGTGGTAAGGCAAGACCCACATCCCCTCCGAATGTGTTGTATGACTGGTTTGTACTTGTCATCCAGTGGAGCGATAAAGTGCCAACATAATCATGGTCCTCCTCTTTTTCTTTCACTACCGGACATGAAAGAGCGCCTTTCACTCATTGATATGTACTTCCGCGATGAAGAATTAGATCCTAAACGTCATTCCTTGCATTTATTACCAACTGATTAGCCTGGGTTCCAGTCCATTCTTTTTTTTTTTTTTCAGCATTCGGACGTTACGTTGGAATTTGCCCGATATTTTTAATTAAAAAGTCAACCCAAGTCTCTTTTCTTATTAAAAAAGGGGATTTTAGCTTTTCTTTATGTTTTATTCAGTGAGTAAGCAAATCTGCTCTTTAAATTCGTTATGTAAGCTAGAAAGATAGTTTAAAGTGTCTATGGTCGGGTTTGTGAAACTGATATTTGTTATGTCATGCATTTTTGCAACGGTCCTATTTCCATGTAATCTAATTTTGGAAAGGTATATCTGGGACATTCTGACACACATTCTGCAAAATTTGCTGGTCAAAGAATGGTATCGGTGACAGTCTCGGTTCTAGACGATATGAGGAATGAGACAGCATTTTAAAGAGTCTTATAGTAACGTAGAAAGATTAGCTAAAAGTCGGAATTTTCAAGAGCCTGTATTGCTGAGGCAACGAAGCCAGCAAAATTAACCCATTCAGGAACTCTTCCACATAAATACCAGTCTTGTCAGGATAAGTGCAGAACAATCTTCTGTGAAGCCATTGACCTGATTATCGCTGGTATCCAATCTCGTTTTGACCAACCTGGGTACAAAATGTATGTTAATCTTGAAAATCTACTTACCAAGAGTTGTAGAGGAGAACCATATAAAGACGTATTTAACGCAGTTACATATTACTATGTATCTCATTTCAAACCAGCTTATTTGCGCTGCCAGTTAAGTTTATTGTGGTCAATGTTGCCAAAATAATTTAAAGTAAAACAGTCTAAAATAAATAAGTATACAAGGCAGTGCTAGTCTCTTAAATGAGGTTGCAACACTCCTGAATTTATACTGGTTTTACCAGCAACAAACGCCACTAGCGAGCGTTCAATCAGTACTCTAAAAAGAATTAGGACTGCACTCCAATAGGGTATGTTTCAGACAAGAATCAACAACCTAATGATGTTGCACGTGTACAAAGATAAAACAGATGCACTGCAAGGAACGAAGATCGGACGTGATTTTGTTGGTTTCAGTGAACACCGATATGCTATTTTTGGTGATTTCGTGTAGAAATCATGACATCCAGATGCTTCCTACGAGCCTGTTAACTTCAGTTACAAGAACTTTTCTTTGACACACATGGCTTTACAAGTTAATTCAGTACCTAATTAATAAATATTTGACTGCAAAAATCCATTTTCCCCTTTATTACCGCTGAAATGTAATATATACCTATATTATTAAGACTCCTTTGCACGTTAGTACTGCTGATCCTGATAGCTAAATCTGTGACTTACAAGGCTTGAAACCAGGGAATTGCTGGTGCGATGCCCCTGCTAAGCCAAATTCTTTCCAGAGACTGATTGATGATAGTCATTGTGGCAGGATTCATTCATCTCTTACTGCTGAAGATAGTGGGAAAAGGCTTGAAAAAAAAGTTGTAGCAAGCAATGATAAAAGAAACTCCAGACAAGCATAACCGCTGGTATATAGATGAGACAATTTTGAAAATGTAAATACCAAATGAATAAGGATGTTATTTCTATTTCCAGTGACTTTGTATTAATGATTACGACCTCCAACTCATCGCTAAATATCGTGTAACATCGACGTTTTCGTAAAGGCTATTCAGCAAACCTCGGCAGCTTCCGTCTTTTAATGAGAGGCAGGGGCCGTAGACTCGCGCATCGGTAAATATCGTGTAACATCGACGTTTTCGTAAAAGCTATTCTGCCAATCTCAGCAGCTTCCGTCTTTTATTATGAGAATTCGGGGCCTTAGACCTTAAATCTTGCACTGACAATTATTTTACAAGTAGTTAATACTAGTGAGGGTAGATTATTTTTGTGACTATAAAATTGCTTTGTGCACAATTACTGGTAACTGGTACAAGCTAACCCGTAATGAGATTTTCAAAATTTGAATATTATACTCCAATAAATCATGTCACCTGTTCAAGACACAGGCCTTTCCCTTTAAATACATTCACCAGAAGACAAGCAAACTCTTCTAAAAACAATTAAACACCTTATGGCTCCTTTCTGCCAAAAAATCAGTTCACTTGCATACATGGTAACCTCAGCCTATCAAAAAATTGTTCTCATCATTAGTCACTTCAAATTACTTGAAATGTGGACATAAATAGGCTTTAATACAATAATTACCGATCTGAAAATATTAAAAAAGAAAAAAAAAAAAAAAAAAAAAATACTGTATAAGACATGAAGTTTTTCCTGATTTTTCAACCAATGGCGTGATGGGCCTAGTATATTGCCTCATCTATGACCCTTGAGGGTTTGTCCCTCTACTTCTGCATTAGAATATAACAGCTTGAAAAGGCTTGCTATGATGTATTTTGGGCGTAGCTGATCCTGTAGCATCTATTTAGAAAAAAAAAAGATACAAAATAAAGGAAAGCATAAGAAGACTAAACAAATGTACCTAGTAAAGTACCTAGTGAGAGATCCGTCTTTGCTGAACATTAACAATCTATTTTTCATGTCAGGTAATTTTTGGATGAACATTTCCGAATGATTTTACGTAAATGTGACAATAAGGGTAACTTCAAAACCTGTCATTTTACACTAGATAAGCAGATTAACATCATGGTCAAGTTTTTTTGTTAATTACAGTTTAGCTGTGATAATAGTGATGCGGCACGTCCTTTACACTTGATTCATACTGTTTTATGTCGGAATCATTTAGATGTCTGAAGAATCATTTACAGGCATCGATGCTTCTATGGCCTTCCTTTCATTCTATGTGGACACAAATGTCAAAAACATTTTTTTTTTCCACGATGTTCAATGTTTGATACATCTGCAGTTGTTAGGCGATTCCTTGATTTTTAGGGTTTTTTTTTTCCAGACGCTTTAGATTCAGTTAGGTAGAGCTGAAAACCATACTTCAAATGCACACTATAACTGAACGTTACTTTCTAACCAATTTCTCTGACAGAATAGGGAACATTGTGGGAAAAGTAGAAAATGTTCTATTCTACACTTTCTACTTTTTCCACAATGTTTTCGAAAGGCCTCTACCTCAGGGTCGTTAAAACTCGGGGTTGTGTGGTTAAGGGATAAAGACTGAGTGTATATTTGAAATTGGTCGATGGACCTAGAACAAAATATAAACTTGTAATATAGGTGTCAGTTTTAATACCGATCTTTAACTGTATCTTAGCCTGTATTTTCATATCCGTGTTTTTTAGTTTTTTTTAATCAGTTGTGTTTTTTTTCTAAAATTGGGGTCACATTTACAACAGTATTTACTATCTTGGAACAAAATTCAAAAATAAATATTCATTAGATGGTAGCTCTTTGACTGCTATATTTACACATCATTACCTAAAAAAGTGAACAATCCCCCGACGAAAAGTGAAGGACGAGGCTAGCGACGGGAAATGGGGCTTTCTTAACAGTATTTCTATATGTGCATCTACATGTATATCATTACTGAAATAAAGATAACGTAATTCCATTCTCAAGTAATGTCAACCAATGTTTACACAGATTTAGATAAAATTTCCTTCCTAGCGACGCCAGCGAGAAATCAGAATATCTGATTTTATATACCTCCAACTGGAGAGTTACGAAAATTATTTACGAAATTACCTAAGCAAGCTTTGTATAAGTAAATCGCAGGTAAGAATTTCGTAACTTTTTCGTAAGTGAAAAGATACGAAAATTCGTATGCAAATCTTAGTAAAACGGGCCCCAGGTCACGAGTCAGATGCCAAGACTGAGCTACCCGGCTGGATTCCTAGCCCAAATACGAGATAGTATTTACAAAGTAGACAGTCTGATACACTGAGGATAGAAACCTTATTTGAATACTTAAGAGGTAAATATGTTCAGAAAAAATTAGGGTCCTATTCACCTAATTAAGTTTTAATTTTTACTCGCTTTAAAGGATTTTTCGTCAATTCTATTGTCAATTTTATCCATTAATTAAACATCACATGTGCTTTCCTTTTTACTGTTTACATATACTTTCCTACTAACTTCTGGTTCACTACTTCACTCTGTCTCTTTTCACCTTCGTATATAGCCAAATATGACCTCCACTGTCGACGGGCCGTAAAAGTCCATTCAGTCGTTATTTCAATACAAAAACGTTCACATTATTGAAAACTCCGCAATGCAAACTGGGAAATATTCAAAGTTTGCTGCGAACAATCAACTAAACTCGATGCTTTAAATGGTTGTGAAAATCCAGCGGAACTTTTCGCTTCCCTACTGTACTCGAGTGCAGAGAAATTAATTCCTCGAAGGTCAACAAATCTAACGCACCCAAGCAAACTGCAAAAAGGCTACAGCTGAGCGAAAATTTGTTCTCAGACAAATAAATCCGAGACCTACCCATAAGAATCCTACAAAGGTTTAAATTGCTCATCCTAAAGTATGACGAACTATCAAAGTCAACGCGCGTTTAGGCGACAGTACAAGATCAAACTTCAGACCTTCTGTCAAAAAGTCATAGGGTATGATCCGAAATTAAAGGAAAAAGCTCCGCATTAAATGCTGGATTCTTGAATTCTCATGATGATGTTGCTGCATCAAAAACCGATATAGCAAATATTTTGACAAGTTTTAGAAGAGAAGTCCTCTGATTCTATCAAGAAAATATTGCTCATTTCAGAACATTGAAAAAGAACTAAACTAAATGACTTTCAAACAAAATAAGGAGGATAAAAATAAACTTTTCACTCTGGAAGAACTGAAAAAGGCCCTCAAGAAACGTCATGATACCGCTGTTACATGTTATGACATCCATTATCAGTTTTTAAAACATTTACCCTTTCTATTCCTTGAAACATTTAATCAAGTCTGGCATACTGATATTCAGACAGATTTGAGATGTGAATTTAGTCTCAAACTTAGCTTTACCCAAGCGTTACAATTTCTTAAACTTGGGAAATCTATAGATAGATGAGTGAATGGGAATTGATAAGGGAATGAATTCGCTTTTGAACTTGACTATCCACTGCTTGACCAGGTTCCTTTATTTTCTCTCAATTTCGGTTGAGGTTTAATAGATTTTACAAGATGCACTTTGTGAAATATTTGATTACAATTATTGACGGAATAAAGCAAAAATATAAAACTTCCATTCGATGAAAATTCATTTTCACCTTGAACTTAAACGGATACATGTACACTCAGAGGCAAAAGAAGTATACACCTTTCAATTTTGGCCGTTTTGGCAAGATAGTTGAAGCTAGGCACTTGGAATCTTTTTCTTGCGATAGTCTAATAATTTTGAAATGACAACAAATGTCAGCAATACACCAATATAAAAAAGGGGTATTTGTTCAGTGGTTGATAGATTAAATGGTGTTTCACGCTGTTATCAACATTGTTTTAGTCATATCACGATATCAGCTCACTTCAGCTCTTATTCATGTTCATCCTGGGTTTAACCAATCTACGATCAGGAAACTCGCACAAAATTGGAACATCTCGGGATCGAAGTCTATAAGCTATGCAGGTACCTCTTTCTTTTAAAGACAAACAACTGTTTCCATTTCCATAGGTAAAAGTTTTGAACAGACTCAATTTCCTTCAATAATCTGGCCTCTTGGTAAGTTTCTGTGACCATTTAACTGTCTTTGGCATACCTTTTAACCAGTTCCGGTGAATTTCAAAACACATTCATGTGATGTTACCAAACCTCATTCCCATTTATTGATTGCAGATCTGAAATGATTCAAAACCATGTTAATGGCTTTGAATTTTACCAAGTTTGATTGAGTACAGACACTACTCACTAATCTGATTCACATTCACTTAAGTGATTCACTAGGACCTCGCAATTTGATGTCATGCCTTATTCCCGATATCCACCCCATGATGTACCGGTCTAACTTCGACAGGGTTACTTTATGACGACCAGAATGCAGTTCCTTCATCTCATAATACCTTCACAGCCGATTAGCCGTGACTTATGTACATTGAGAAAAACAAGTCATAGACCGGTCTTGAACGACCAGCCTCTAGAATTTCAATGATACAATTCCTATTGGCTTCTGAAAGACGTTCCATTGATTGGAAGAAAACGAAAAGGTTTGCCTTTTTTTTTTTTCAGATAAGACAACTGATTTACAGCAATATATTGATTGTCCAGTAGGTTACAGGTGCAGATATGCAAAATTGACATCAACCTGCACTTTTGCCAGACAAGCGTGTCAATGTAAATTAATGACAGAATACCGATTCATATTTGGTAGCAATATGTTTTTAAAGATTTCAGGTCAAAAACATGAAAAATAAGAAAATTATGAGAGATCAAAAAGTGCATACGTTCTTTTAGCTCTGAGTACATATATCCTTCGTGAACTCTATCGGTGAATATTAGAGCATCCCAGAGAGTTTATAAGTTCTGATACTAAAATCCGTTTTATTACAAAAGCTGTCCTCGATACCGACTATTTTTTGTGATAAAAGGCAATAAAATCTTAGATGGATATTTCTCCTCTTGACCAATTTAAACACGTTATTTCTTACCCTATACCCCGTAAATTTCCGTCAAAACCGATTTTTCAGGAAGTTTGATGCTCACTATCTTCACTCTTTATCAAAAATTATCAGACATGCTAAGACATACTTGAAATTCCGGAATATTTATAACTGATGAGATGCCAGATATTATTTGTTTAATGTACAAAGATGACATTGCTGATTGTGCAGAACTACCTTTAAATTACAGCAACAAGTCGACACTTTCTGTAAAAATACCGGAATGGAAGTCAATTTGCAAAAACTCAAATTATTATTTTTCGTAATGGTGGCAATTTAAGACATGAAAATTGGCATTTTCGGAACACCCCTATTAACGTTGTACCTACGTATAAATACATGTACACAGTATTGTACTTTACACCGACACTGTCATGGTCATCGGCCCAAGAAAACCTTTCAATTCGAGCACGTAAGGCATTATTATGTATTGAATTAATATCAAAAACCTTTTGGTTACTTTTCACATCATAAATATTTCAAATTGTTTGGTTTATTTGTTAAACCAGTTTTATGTTACTCTTCTCTGGCGTGGGGCTATCGTTATGTAAATATTATTGAAATAGTATATTTAGACTTCCATAAACGATATCTTGGAGTAAATAGAAGCACTAACAACACCGTAGTCTTGGGAGAATGTGGGAGGTTGCCCCTATGTGTTTCATACATGTCTAACTGTATAAGATACTGGTGCAGGCTTCTACATATGCCCAACTCTAGATACCCAAGACAATGTTGTGAAATGTTGAGGTGTCAAGATGAAAGTGGTAGAATAAGCTGGGCATCAAAAGTTAAGGAGTTGTTGTTCAGATATGGCTTTGGTTTTGCTTTGATAAATCAAGAAATTTGAGATGTCCCAAACTTTATTAATACGGGTGAAAGACCGCCCATAGGTTACACGTACATAGGACATCTCAACCCTGAAGGACAATTTTTCGGCCATTTTGAATTTGTCCACATGGAGAAAAAGTTGGACTGTATCCGCACTCAAACTTCCTTGACAGCCAGAAGATTCATTTTACACAAGGAGAATTCAACACAGTCTATCTAAATCCACAAGATTAAATTCCAATTATTTTTTGTTAGAGTTTGTTTAAATCTACATCATTTCGCCTTTGTTCCCAAATCATAACAAAGAAAGGTTGGGGGAAAAAAAAACGATATTGAAACATAATTTCTATGACGTACGAAATACGCAATATATATAATACGACAGGGCGCTTGCGCTGACGTCATTTCTGATGCTCGGCCTTGATTCCCTTCATCCTTTTGCAGTTCGCTTTGTGTTCGTTCTGGTTTCTTCAACACCTCTATCCATTTCCTATGCTCTTTTACCCTTTGTTTACAAGGCCAATGAATAACTAACTTGTTCCAAGTGATAATTTTACTAATGGAAATAAATATTGTTGATTGTAAGAAAGCTGGCATGAAGACGAGGGATAGATAGACGAGTTGGTTACTACACGCAGAGGATTGGACGAAAATATATTCTTATTCAAGTGCGTTTGTACGCCGTCTATCTATGCTCAGAGATACATGTATTTCTTGTTCAACGTGTATAGATACATGTGTGTACAAAGATTTTTGCGGACAGGGACTAGATCTACACCTCGGCATTGAGAAATGAAAATGAACAGAATTTCTTGAGAACACAGAAACCTAATAAATACGGGTAGACTACATGTATTTTTTTTTTTTTTTTTTTTTTCATTATGGCACTTTCAACATTATTTTAGTTATATAATGGTGAGGGTCAGTGCCCCTATTCATGCTTTCTTTGGGTGCCTTTTATCAACATTTCACATCGACTTCTCCCCCAAGTCACTGGCTGCTTTCCCACCCAACCTTCACCCAAACAACGATGAGCGGTGACAGGAGGTTGAACCCTGTCGCAATGACTATCATCAATCCTTGGGTTCTATCCAGCGACCCCTGGTAGTTTGGGGCTGATATTCTTCACGGGTGGAAGGAGTGCTGCCATGAAAAATTTGCCGGGCAAAGTCAAGTAACCGTATGATTGTCAAATTTTCATTTATTTATCGTCGCCTCCGGTTGCATATATGGGCGACGCCCCCTGAAGGCTGTTAGTATTGTTACAGGGGATAGTGCAGATACAGGACCTAACCCATCCTAGGTTAAGCCTGGTTTTTAAACGTGCTCGGAGTATAATATCGTCACGCGGAACCTCGTTTAACGTCTCATTCGGAAGACTATCCAAAGAGTATTTTTAGATGGCCAGCCGTGGGAATCGAACCCACACCCTATATGAAATTGACATGAAACATTACTTTCACGAGTTCTTACGCTCTGCCAATGGAGATACATATATGCAGGCTTATCATTATATCTGAACGGATCACTTATTGTATTAATTATGTTTGAATAGGTTTGAGTAAAGGGTATCTTTTGCCCGTTTCTAGGCTTTACAGGTCTATTTTCATATTATATTTAGGCAAAAAGGGAGTTAATACTAGTGACTAACAATTTCTTCTTTCACAACTTGTTTTCTACCAGTATAGCGACAGTATTTTTCATGCGGGACACTCTCAATTATTCGTCGGCAATAAATACATGTACGAAACGAACATTTTGTCAATTGGTACAAATTTATTTCAGATATTTTCTAGGGGTTTATTGGATTGTTTTCCTTTCCTTATGACTGGGAGATATAATGTAAATGTTCTGATGCGAATACGTATCCTAATATTTATTATCCCCCGCCGAAGGTGGAGGGATATAGTTTTAGCGTTGTCCGTCCTTCCGTCCGGAACAATATCTACAATATCATTGGACGGAATTTCGTAAAACTTTATACATGTGTACAATAACCTATTCCGCCGATATACTTTTTTTGATTCGATGCAAAATGGCCGACTAGGAGCGATTTTGAGTTACGCGGTCGCGTAAGTTTTTGAAAAGGTCTTTTTCGGCGGGGGATATCATTTCAATGAAATTGCTTGTTTGTTTTGTAAATGTCTGCTACATGCTGAGATGAAAGTTGGGTTCACATCGATCTGTGAACATAGTTCTATAATATGGCTTGCAACACGCGAAAAAGGGCGCTCGGACATCTGCGTAAAGTGTCGTTTAGGATCCGCCTGCGTGGACTTAATCCGGAGCGACACTTTACGATTTTATATAATTTTCTGTTTTGAGTCTACTGTAGCACAAAATGTAATGTAGTCGTAAAGTGCCGTGTCCGCGCAGGCTAATCCGAGACGGCACTTTACGCAAATGTCCGAATGCCCCTTTTTCGCGTATTGCAAGCCAAATTATAGAAACCGTCGTACATCATTTTTGCTGGTTCTCTTTTTTTAGATGCTTGATTCGGACAGATCCGTATGATTTTCTGTAATATATTATGGTCTATAATATGTCTATTATATGTTATATTTGTTACACGATTTTCATGCATCAAGGACAAAACAAAGATGTGCGTTTGAATTTGTTACCCAAAATATTTTTTATTTATGGCCGGGGGCCTTTTACAAGCAATAAAATGTATTGTTATAACAAAACGGTCACGTGTACATGCAAGACACAATATCTCTTATATGCTTCTGTCAAAAAAGGTCTTTTTCCACGGGGGGATATCATTTCAACGAAATAACTTGTTTTCTTTTGTATTAATATACATGTATGAGGCATTTATTTGTTCGCAGTCAACTAAAATACTACATTATCCTGGAGGTCTGAAAGTACAACTTCACCGCCAATGAATGAAATTTTGGTATCCTTTCGTGTTAAGTAAGCGAACGGTGTAGATCTATATTCAGGCTGCATGTTTGGTGATCTATGTCATCCATTCTTGCTTTCATCTGACAAGGGATAATTTAAGCTGTTTGCGACAACTCAGATGCAGTTTAAAAAAAAATTATAGCAATGCTCCATGAAAAGGGGGCTTAATGCATCTGCCGTAAATATTGACCCAGGTCAGACTGCAGAGTACGAGCAGGGTGACCTGGGTCGAAACTTTTTGCCATCAGTTTGTTTACTGCAGGTCAGAGGACCAGTCTACCGCATGATTCAGAAGGTTGTTGGACAAAATGAATTTTATGGATCCATAGCTATGTGATGACCTATCTGGTATATTCATCGCGGAGATGCATAAAGGCCCCTTTTGGCAGAGCATGGCGCATTTATGTGATGATTTATATCAATTAACCCTTAGGCCGATGAGCACGACTCACTGACCTATTGCGGACAGTGTAGATTAAGATTAGACTGCACAGAACGTGAAGTCTTATCTTGCATTTACACTTTCCGATAGGTAGATATTTTTTCCTAAAAAATAACTTTAAAGTAGCATTATTGGGATTTGTATATCAGCTTGAAAGTTTCATTTAATTTTTTTAACAGGATGAGGATTAAAAGCACGTATACGTATCACTGGGCAAGTGTTTATGGATTGAAGAACACTCTGGAAAGTTCCTAGAGATGCACGTGAAATAGTGAAACCCCGCGCTGTGTTCACTTCATGGTGAAAATATATATTAATCACAGATGGAACATGCTCATATTGAATCATGGTACTTTTTCCATATGGTTCCTGTGAAGATTGTTGACTGTGCGCTGTAACAATACTGACTTATACTGGTTCCAGGTCTCTTTATTGTACATAACATCTTTAGCTTCATCAGCAGTCATATATTCCCTTTGCTACAAGAAAGATAGATAAACAAATATGAGCCATGCTCTGGCAAAAGGGGGCTTAATGCGTCTCCCCGATATATGATAACAAGCAAGCCATCACGTAATTATAGATCCATGATAGCCATTTTCAATAGCTGATTTAACCGTGAAGTAGACTGGTCCTTGTACATACAGAGAATTGACCAATAGCGAAAAGTTTCGGCCCAGGCCAACCTGCGCGGACTGCGCAGGCTGACCTGGGTCGAGATTTTTCGCTGATGCATTAAGCCCTCTTCAGAAAGCATAGCTCATATTTTATTTGACCTATGCAAATACAAACCTAGTTCGCTATTGTAATTATCAGAAAATTTATAAGCTGAACGCGATAAATTTGACATCCACCTGGGTTAATCGAAAATTGCTGCACATGCAAATACATGTACATTCAAAATTTAAGCAACATCTTTCTTTTTTTTTTTAGCCCGATGCGACCTTCTCTCCGAGCCTACCAGAGGACTTGTCTCTACATCTACAAGTTAGATGACACTTACAATTGTTATTTAATCAATACAACATTACGAGATGCATACATTTACAAATGTTATTTAATTAATACAAGGTTACCAGATGCATACTTAAATATATCCGGTATAATGCATTATGAAAAGGTATAAAAACCCCTCTTTCGCATGAGTACTTGTACAAAAAATGTATATTTTGACAACATATTCAACCATTTAGGCTGAGGTTGCAGACCGCGACTCAAAGCGTTTTTATGCACAGTTTAGATCTCAGCATGAGCAATCTGGTATTAGCAGTCTAACTCTTAAACAAACGTGAATTTTGGCCTCAACCAAACTAAAAGCATTTACAGACGGCAAAACAAATGTAGCTCAAAAGGTTATTTCTGTCTTTGATAAAATAGAAAACATTGTGGGAAAAGGAAAACAATGCTGGTTACCAGCATTGTCTCCTATTATTCCACAATCTTTTCAAAGGCCTTCTTTTTCAGGGTCATTAAAACTCGGGATTGTGCGGTAAAGGGCTCAGGCTAAAAACGCTCAGACTCCACACGTGTAATAAATAATCTTACCATCGTTTCCACTTTTAACATTGTGTTGTTCTGAGCATGTTGTAGAAAGAACCGCTTGCTGATTTTGATAATTTCCGCTCCGTCGCTTATCTGCAATACGAAAAAAAATGAACATTTGGTGTTTAACGCCGTTTTTAACGTTATTTTCGTTATATTGTGGCGGCTAAAGTACCTATGCATGCTTTCCTAGAGTTTCTTTAACCGGTACTTTGCACAATATTCTTCCTAAGCACGAGGTTGCTGTTCCATAAACCATCTTCAAAACAATGGTCACCAGTGAGAGAAGAATGCATCCTGTCGTCATGACTCTCATCAATCCTCGGAAAGAAATTGGCCGGGGCGGTGATTAAAATCAGCGACCGCTTGGTTGCAAGTCCTGTGCGTTACCGACAGCGCTACTAGGTTTTAGATGGTCTCTTTCATGTGTCGAATCGCAACTTTTGTTGCATCTTATACACACATGAGCCATGTTCTGTGTAAAGGGCTTTTAATGCATCTCCGTAATGCATTGTACCAAGCAAGTCATCACATAATCAGGGATCCATAATTCCACTATGTTTAACAATCAGCTAAATTCTGAATTAGACTGGTCCTTTTACATGCAGAAAATTGACTGCATCGTTTTGCTGTTGGTGTGCGAACGTTTTTTGTTACTTACATGAACGTGTCACAACACTTAGTATTTCAATCGTATCACGGTGGACACTGCACCCATGCGTTTCTAGACTTTCTTTTACCGATACTAACTACAACAATTTTTCCAAGCTATTGTTGCTGCTTTACTACGAAGACGGACTTGTAATAAGTTCAGCACTGAAAGGGGAATGGGTAGGTTCTCACAATGACTCCTAATCCCCGGAAAGAGTATTGGCCCAGCTGGACCCTGAACCCACAACCCCTGACGTATTAGCCCTTTTCGCCGCCAGCAGGTTTCTGTATCAAATAAACCAATTTACTTACCAGCGTTACTCCAGGTGCCTCAGATGCCAAAGCTTGTGGCTCCATGTGCTCCAAACCCTGTAAATAGGGAATGATATTACTAGTAAGCTGCTAAGCACGACTCAAAAGAGAGCCTGATCGTCATCTACGTTGCATACAACAACTTAAGTCGTGCCAGGATGTCTAAGGAAAAAAAACTCTACCGATATATAACTTAAAGACAGAACTATGCCAACCAGAACAAAATGGCGTAAAATAGATAATTTTGGAGAATGAAAATAACACTGTAAAGATAGATTTTTTAGTAGGTTATAAACTTTTTACTGCCTAGACAATGAAATAAATTTTTTCCATCAGTGGGAAAACTATTTTTAAAAGATACAGTTATTCATTTAAAACAATATTTCTAAATCACGGGCATCGGCGATCCTTTAGCGTTGTATTTTCTAAATCTCACTAGAATAACAATACACTTAAGTCGATCTAAGTGCGCTAAAAGTAAAAATGTCATACGCTGATACATTGTCGGCCAACTATGGTTGTGTCCCATATACTTGTGTGCTAAAATAGAGTTTTCAAGCAATTAAAAACACCTATTGTAATCGAAAACTCAAAGACTATGGAGTCAAGCAATTCAATTCATGGATCTGTTGCGAAAAGACAAACCGACTTCCTCAGTTACTGTTGCTGCCGGTGTAAAGCAGAGAAATGACCCTCCCCTACAAAATGACCCATGGGTCATTTTGTTGGGGAGGATCATTTCTCTGCATTACACCGGCTCGTAAATTGCCGTGGTATATAAATATACAGTATGAGACATACACTACTGAAATTGTGCCGTCATGAAATTTGAAGATAACGAGTGATCGAGTGGTTTAGTGCAGCAATATGGTTGGCAATCAATCACACATCCTAACAATTTACGTCTTGCCGCCACACCCTTTGAAATGGCAGATATTCTTATCCTGTTAAATTTGGCTAATTCAAAGTTTGATTAATTAACACAAGTTGCCGTTGGAGATGAACTTCTCAACTAGTGCATAACAGAACTGTTTCATGAGTGAAATCTTCATTAATAAAGGAAAGCAAGTAAATATACTTTTAAATTTGTATAGGACACAGTAATGGTCAGAATTTTTATTTAACCCTTTTCCACACGACAAACTTTTAGACCTGTCCAAACCTAAAGCATATGCAGACAAAAAATGAAATGTGGCTTAAATTATGGAAGTTGTCTTGATAGGATAGAAAACATTGTGGGACAAAGAGAAATGCTGCTTACGATTATTTTTTTCTTTTTTCCACAATGTTAGCGGAGGTCTTCTTTCGCAACGCCGTTTAAAGTCGGCATTGTGGTAAAGGGTTAAGTAAGAGATAGTTTAAAGTCAAAATTAAACTGCATGTTCCTTGTAATCTGATCTACATCGACACATTCAGTATATATTTCACGCACCAATGGTTAGAAACTTTGATGATATTTGCCTTTTTAATAGGTTATGCAAAGGTCATTAAACAAGGTCTGACAATAATTTCTTTGTATGAGCATTTTATGTATTTTAATCTATGCTTTCCACTGTAAACATCCTATGCCTCTCTCTGAGAGTAAAAAAGAAAAAAAGAGGTACAAGATGGCCCTGTATCGCTGCACCCTTTACTCCACAAATCGAAGTGTAAATGATGAAAGAGAAGGCTTTCTGTTGTCTGACAGTATTTTCTCCTTTTCCCACAATGTTTCCTGCCCTATCAAAGACAGAATCACTAATTTAAGCTACATTCAATTTGTCCTTTGCAATGGCTTTCAACTTGGTCCAGTAAAAAAAAATGTCATTTTCTAAAGAGTAGAATTAACATATTGTGCACTTAATTGGCATTGACAGAGACATACAGCATCAAAAGTCTGTACCAAATTTGGCTTGGAAAACATAAACTCCCCCCTGCCCAACAAAAAAAGTCAAATATTTTCAAGTGCAAAGATAATGTCAGTGAATACAAGAAGGTTTATTCATTGGCATGAAATGTAAAGTTCTGAAGGAAAAAAAACTTGAATGATAGAAAACTTACTTTAAATATTCCACTCATGTGAGCATAACTATTAGCGTCAAAATAAATCACTCTCCCTAAAAATAGAACATTTTCTATCAAAAAAACTTGAATACCTAACTCCAATTATGTATTACTGGTTATGTATTTGGTAATCAAGGGAGGTAAATAGTAACAAACTGTTGTGACGAGTTATTTCCCTTGATTACTAATTAAGTTGAAGTCACTATATAAGCCCATGTTAAACTTGTGATCCCCGGGATGGGGACAGTTTTGACCCCAGGGCTATAATATGAAGAAAGTTGTTACAAGTCCATTAGATAAAGCTACTAGCCAAATTTGGTAGCCCTGGGCCTTATAGTTTCAGACAAGAAGATGTTCAAAGATGTTCAATATTTTTCAGTTTAGTTACCACTGCAACCAAAGTTTTTGAAGGATTCAAATTCTTTCAAAATATTCTGAAGAGGACCATGGCAGGATCATTTCTGTGAAGTTTCATCAAATAGTTTCAGAGAAGATGTTTGAAATAAAAGTTAACACACGCACGCACAGACGAACGAACGCACGACGGACACCGGGCCATGACATAAGCCCGCTGGCCTTCGGCCAGTGGAGCTAAAAACTAGCATTTGTCCATTGTGTAATCCAGCGTTGATGAAACTTTTTCCACATATCACTTTGTAAATCATTATTATTATGCAAACTTGTAGCCTCTCCGTTTATTTCATGTCGGCAGTACACGTTCCCAAAGCACACCTTTTAACCATTTTCTTAATAATAAGCGTTTTATATACAAAATAAATAAAAACTTTTCGCACTACTCTTACGTTAACAGCCGTCAGTTGGTAGGCGAAGTAGCGGAAAATAAGGCTGCTCATCGAACAAAATAAATGCGATAACCTGACTGGTCATTGATTTGTACAGATTCATGTATAAATTTACCTATTTTGTAACAAATTTTAGTCAGGGCATCCTTTCATACAGGGGGTATGTAACATGTCAATTTAGTGGTCAAAGGCTCCGAAAAATTTTTTTATGGAACTAATGTAAAGATGTTCTTACGAACATGAAAGTTCGCAACAAATGCATAGCTCAAATACAAACCGTACCTGGCGGGATTCGAACCCATGCGGACAAATATCGTCGTTTTTCGACGTTTAAAAGACCAACACCATAACCACTGAGCTAAAGAGAGCTAACGCAGTTGTTAGGTGTTGATTTTATACGGGAAAGCTATGTAGTAACGAAGGAGTGATCTCCCGTAACAATGTATTAATTATTCACGGGACCTTGTAAGACTAATTAATCGCAACAAAGTGGAGAAAAGACCATCATGACTACTTTGACGACAGCGCCAAGTTAGGACGCGTGAAGCAGCGAAGAAATACAGACTGAGGCATCCAGCATTTCAAAAGAATGCCTCAGCCCCATCTTATATATCTGCACTAAGCCCAAACACGGTGACTAGCTAATTTTATTTGGATTCCTCAAAAGGATGTAATTATGCTTTCCTCAAGAGAACGTGATATTCTCAGCGAATAGCCATATGTAAACGAATCGCAACGCAATCAAAATCTTGTGGGAACCAATGATGACGCTAACTATAGTATACAACCATAATATGTCCTTTTTATATATGAGTCTTGCTCAGTGAAAAGGTGTACAGTATTAGTTGTACGGTCAGGTGGCAGGGGACTTGGAAACTTGTTCACGGCTGTGGCGAATCATGTCGCCCCGAGGCGAAGGCGAGGTGGAGACATGATTCGCCACAGTCGTGAACAAGTTTCCAAGTCTCCTGCCACCTGACCGTACAGCAAATTTATTATACTGCAAAGTTTTACCATTCCAACGTGTATTCAGCGAAATTTCCCGGTTTTATGTTTTCACAAATTGAGTACGCTGACGACACAGAATTTCCTTTCTAAGTGCCCGAATTCAATGAAAACTGACGTCACTCAGGACTGACGTCACTGAAACCATGGTAAACGTGCAGTTTGGTGCATAAACTTGATGATGTCACTGCGATAGACATTCGATGTATTTTTATTCAAACATGCATTTAAACAACTTCATGGTAAATAACTATGCATTTTAATGATTTGTTAGCAATAGTATACGTTCATTAGTTGCCTCAAACGACCAATAGGTTATCTTTTTAACATTATGATGTATGAGTTTCTGCACTTCACAGTTTGCTTACCTGACGAAGCCGTCGTCGAAAGGATGGCTCATTTTAACCCCGTGTATTTGTTTTAGAATGATAATACATGTAACTTTATTCATTTATTTTTAAAAATAATCCATTCTTTCCGTTTTAGTAACAACTATCATGGGAAACTAGTAATTATATAGTGCAGGCTACTCAATATGTCTGTCTTGTGGGCGGGTAGTATCGGTCGACGCCGCAATTTTGGATGTTGTATTGAAAGTGTTGTCATGTATACGGGGCTCCCAAAAGGGAAAGTGCTTTTACGTGAATTTTGCCAGTGTACATGACTGTATGCACGGGGCATATTATCCAATTAGATCGCGAGAAATTTCTTTGCAATATAATAATATATTTTCAAACGACCTTTCTACAACAGAATTTTGGCAGTTTGTCGACAAAATATATCCATATCATGCCACGACTTTCATAAAACCCCATTTTTCTAGGGCGGTGCTGTAACGTAAATAAAACCTGTCATCCGTCGTTGATTAAGGTCAACATACTGATAATGACTCGGTACATCAGTGTATGAAAAGTTATGTTTAAATATTCTAACACGTTTCAAACAGATCAGACCATTTCTGTGGTATATTCATTAACTGTTCTGAATAACACACTGACCCTAAATTGCAACAGTAGCCAGCTGATTAGCTGAAACGTTCTGTCTTCAAATGGATTTTCTTTAAATAAAATTTTAAATTGAGACTGAAGTGGTGAATGTGGCATCAGGTTGCACAGGTGGGCTGGTTGGTTGTAGCCGATATTCTTCTTAGACCAGAATTTCGCTTTCGCAGGGTAAAGGATAACATTTACATTTAACGTATCAAAACCTATGATAAGATTAAACGAAAACAATTAACAAACATGTAAGAAAATGAAGAGTGATGGGAAATGATTGAAGGAAAGTATACAATAATATTTAGATATATATTTTTAAAACAGTATAATTGTTTGATTAAAGATTATTAAAACAACCCATGTAGTGCTTAAAAATGATTTTTCTTATAGAAAATAAAAGCGAAGGTGTCGCGCCTTCGCTTTTATTTTCACGAGGAATTATCTTTTTTTGAAGCTCCAACCAACTTAGAGATCGAATAAGGTTTTTTTTTGTAATTATAAACCAAGTTTATGTATACTTTACAGCATTTATCCTACTTTTTATGCAAATACATGCCCATGTTTCTATGTGACCATATAGACAGGCCCACAGCATGTAAATCATTGTTACGTACCTGAACACAAACTATAGGTATTGCATATCAGTAAAGCTACTCTTTATCGCTATTTATAATCAAGCTTGATACTACACATTGTCTCGAAGATACATGAAAATAAAATAGTTGTAAACTTTTATCTTATGAATGCTGTTCCAAATCTACAAAGACAACATGCACCACCAATTCTATTTTCTATTAGATTTTAAATATCCAAGGGTCTGTTTTCTACAGATTTCCTATTCTAAAATATTGTACAAGTTGTCTTGACGGATGACTTAGGTCTAGGATCAGATTGTACGTTTTGTGGTCTGTGCAGTCTGATCTTGATCTAAGCCGTCCACAAAATTCCCTGTTTAAGCCTTTGGTGTTTTTTAAGATCTATACAAAACAATAGAAGCTAGGTCTTAGAAGTTAAGTTTCTACGTTAGGAGAATAACAATAAAACTGTATAAATAAGAAACAAATAACTAGCGGCCTACTGTTTTCATTAAACGGGGATCAAGCAAGCAAATATTGGTGCAATCTGGTCTGGGTAAAGTACTCGAATCGCTTATTCCAATATAATAATACAACGTTAAGTCCTCACGATTCGTTGGTCTATCATCGTGGAAGATAGTTGGGAACATTTAGATACTTTTAATGATACCTGGAATATTCTATTGGATAAAACCCACGGTACCTTCTTGACTTATGATTGATAGCTAGAATGTGACACCCCTATAATGGTCAGTTAACTGAGTAAATAAATGAAAAAACAGTTGGATATTATAAAATGATACAGGAATTACATATATGAAGCATAAGAAACAACTTTGAACATGCAGATACTCATCACTGATTTTTGAAATGGATATAGATCTATATGATACATATGCATGGTCTAGAGATATGTACATTTTCGGCTTCAGGTTATTGATGTACTACTAAATAATGTAGTGGAGCAGCGGAAAAAGACGGTTTAAAAACAAAACGACGTAAAACGAGTGTGGCATGCAATAAGCGTGCAATGGACGTACATACTTACCCCATGTCTGTCATTGAGCGGGTACATAGATCGAAATAACTCGGCAACTCCGTCCAGACCCTGTTAGTAAGTTAGTGTAGAACGCTATATGGGATTCGTTAGTAGCGTAGAGTAATGTGGAAAATGATAGTAATAATCAGTTTTGCTGACATTTCTGTCAGAAATGGTGTGGACCTTGATACGATGAGCAGAGGAGGTTTCAAACGTCATGCTCAGAGGTCCATGTCACAGAGGTCAAAGTCACTCAGAGGTCAAAGTCACAAAGGTCATGCACTCTTAAATCGTGTCCGCTCCATATCTTGAACCCCTTGGTCCATATTCACCAACCATTCTTATGATTTTTCTTAGTCTTATTCTAAAGAATTGTGTAAATTTAAAAGTAAAACGACTTCTAATATGCTACACTTACAGGTTCAGCCAATCAAAGTTAGAGCTACTTTCTAAATCAAGAACAAGAATTAGACTTAGTATGAAATTAAGAATGATTGGTGAATACGGACCCTGGTCTGATTTCGTAAATATTTCATAATATGACTGTATGGACCTTGATTGGACGACGTGCAAGAAAGATTGATTGATTGTTTGTTTGTAGTGGGGTTTAACGCCGTTTTAAGAGCCTAGGTCATATCACGGCGGTCAGTGCACCTACACATGTGTTTCCTGGCTTTCGCACACCAATATATGAACACAACTTTCTTTTCAAGTCCCTGACTACTAGTCTCGCATGCTTCAGATGTGAGAGGCGAAAAGTCGCCAGAAAGAAAGTTTGCCTCAACCGAGTATCGAATTCACAACCACTGGGTCATGAGTCGGATACGCTAACCACTGAGCTACCCGGCCGGGTCGTGCAAGGAAGAGGTTTCTGATGCAAGGCTCCAAGGTCAAGGTCAAAGCAGGGGTCGAAGGTGACATACTCTTCATCGCTTCCATTAGGCGTATATTGCCCCGCTTCACAGAGCTCTTTTGCGTATGTAAGATGTTGTGTTCATCATACAAATAAATGTAGAGTATAGGTATTTTATCATTAAATAATAGAGATATAGCTTTCTAGTTAAAGGTTTATAATTATGTTAGAACTGGTGTGAACAAGAAATAAACCACTACAAAATTATAAACCAATGTAATGAATACCCTCAAAATACCTGTACAAGAGGTGCGCCGATCTAGAGGTGATAAGTTGATCAAAATGTCATGACATACGAACATAAAGAAACTAAATTTCGACATAAATCATGAGTTTGACGCACTGTTTCTGATCTTCGATACTAAGACAGAATTAAAATAAATGAAATAAACCTCCAGTTACATTTATAATAAAATTAGAATGTAAAATTCGTAATGGATTGTAAAATAACGATGCTTTTCATTGTAAGATGGAAGCCTTTCCTTCTCTCGGAAGTGGACTCAAAGCAGTTGAGGCATGCTAGGTGAAAAAAGGGGGTTTCGTGCAACTGTAAAAAGTATCGACTCATGTCAGCCTGCGCTATCCGCGCAGGCTGTCATGGGTCGAAACCTTTTACTATTTGTGCATTTTCTGCATGAGAAAGGACCATTTTCTACCTCCATATCCAGTCGATTCTTAGATTAAATGGGTCTTTATGGATCCATAATTATGCGATGGCTTGCTTGGTATAATGCATTACGAAGAAGCATTTAAGACTCCATTTGCTATAGCATGACTCAGTTGTATGTAACAGATACCGCCACATTTTTATTTGAGTGGTTTTTATGCCTATTTAAGCAGTACCGCACTTATATCACAGTAACAGATCAATTTTTCATAGCATTCCTTGGTATTTTAAAACTTCAACAACTGCAACAAAATATCAGGACAGACTCGAACATCTTGCCTCTAACTGACTCGACGTGTACATTATTAGTTGTACGGTCAGGTGGCAGGGGACTTGGAAACTTGTTCACGGCTGTGACAAATCATGTCGTCCCGAGCCGAAGGCGAGGTGGCGACATGATTTGCCACAGCCGTGAACAAGTTTCCAAGTCCCCTGCCACCTGACCGTACAACGAATTTATTATACTGCAAAGGTTTAGTATTTCAATGTGTACTCAGCGAAATTTCCCCGTTTTATGTACTCACGAATTGAGTACGCTGACGACATAGAATTTCCCTTCTGAGTGCCCCAATTCAATGAAAACTGACGTCACTGAGAAATGACCTCACTGAAACCTTGGTAAAACGTGCAGTTTGGTGGATGAACTTGATGATGTCACTGGGATAGACATTCGTCATATTTCTATTTAAACATGGATTCAGACAACTTCAAGGTAAGTAACTATGCACTTTAATGATTTGTTGTCAAAAAGTAAAAGACCATTAGTTGCCACAAACGACAATTTGGTTACCCCTTTAACGTTACAATGAATGAGTTTCGACACTTCACAATTTGCTTACCTGACAAAGAGATGGCTTGTTTTAACCCTGTGTATTTGTTTTAGAATGACAACAAACGATAATATATGTAACTATATTCATTTAATTTAAAAAATAATCCATTCTTTCCGCTTTAATGACAACCACAAGGAAAACAAGAAATAAAATGGTGCAGGCTACTCGGTATTTTATTCTTGTGGGCGGCTCGGATCGGCCGACTCCGCCATTTTTATGGTGTGTTGAAAGTTTAGTCATGTATACGGGGCCTTTAAAAGGGAAACTACTTGTACGTGGATTTTGCCAGTGTACATGACTGTATGTACTGGGCATATTATCCAATCAGATCGCGAGAAATTCCTTTGCAGTATAATAAAAGTTTTTGTTACATATCACCATTTGAAAACAATTTGTAACAGCGAATTGGACGACTTCGCACCAATTTGACGACTTTGAAAACACCTCTGTTAAAAAAGAGACATATACATGTAAAATAATAACCATGTTTTAACTGTCTACCAAGTGGCAGAATTTTAGCCTGGTCCAAATTCAAAGCGTTTCAGCTGAAAAATAAGAAATATAGCTCAGCAAGTAAAAATTTTCTCAGAACGCGTGGAAAAAATCGCAGAAAAACGGAGAAAATGTTGATTATCAGATTTTCTCCTATTCTTTCAATGTTTTAAATGCCTTCCTTCTCAAGGTCGTGAACCATCGGGATTGTAAAGGGTCAATATTTGGATGCACACATACGAAAACACCGTGGCAAGGGGAAAACATTCGACTGAGGCAGTTTCTTTCCGCCTTATTGTCTCCAAAATCGGTCTGCAGTAAAACGACGGTGTTTGCAAGGAGATAATGTTTTATGAAGTATGGTTTTCCTCCTTTTTACGTCCCATTATATGGTTATCCGTTAAAGGCTCAATTGCTGCCAAATGTAAACAACTTAGGGGGTCAAATTACAGGCAAATTAAATTACCATTTCAAAGTATAAATACTATTGTGAGTCTGATAATGTGTTACAGTGCAATATGTCAATTTTCTAATAGCAGGCAGATAAACTGGTAGAAAAAATTGCCAACTTTTATTCTAGTTTTACGAAACGTTTTTATGCAAGAGACTAGAACTTTAATAGACCGTACTGTAACACATTATCAGACTCACAGGGTTTTTTGTATCCATTTGAAAGAAAGATTTTGAAAACACTATTGGCAAAGAAGAAAATGCTAGTAACGGGCATTTCCCCTTTTTCTACAATGTGTGCTATCCTTTCAAAAACAGTTCCAATTATTTCCGTCTTATCTCAGTTTGATATGTGGTCTGCAGTGTTTTCGATGTGGATGAGCCTAAAATTTTGTAAAGTGTTATAGCATGACTACCACAAAATCTATTACAGACAACCCCTAGTACGTGTTAGTTCACGGCAAACCAGTATTGTACATAAGTCTACGGTTCTATGCTGGGAACGATAACTTACAAAGATGTCCCCAGGTTTTAATACATCTAGTTGTAGATAAGTTTTTCTTTGTTGAATTTCTCTCTTCGGCTTTTTGTTGTACACAGAATCTACCTCGGTCTTCTCCCTGTAATATATCATTGGATCTGTTGAGAAATAGGGGGCAACTTCAGCTGAACCTCAGCAGACGACACAAAGCAAAAGGGTTACAGTAAAACTATCAAAGTTTTCACAGAAAAAAATGCGTCATTTCACATCATACATTGACTCTAGTAAAACCCTCCTTTGATGCCCATTACATATATTTTCAAGATGGCGGCTGACTTAGAAAGAAACGTGAAAAACATGTTTTATCGGGTGTAGGCTTTTGAATATTTTGACAGATGTTTAATGGAATCTTTAATAATCCTATACCAGTTAGCATGTCCCCAAAGACGTCTAAATGTGGTTAGCCTACGTTTTTGGGTTTTTTTTAAATCTGATCAAAAGCGTTTGCGCCAACAGTGGGCTGCAATCGCTGCCCATATTCGTCTATGAACCCATGGAAATATTTACGGCCCTCTGTGGAATTTTTTCACCCCTCAATCTGGGCATTCCTAAGTTGCACATTCTGATATTTGATCTATATTGTCCATTTTTCTGAAACATTCTGAGCAAAAGCAATTGTAAATTTCACTTATTTGGGCCTTATTCCTTACCTGAAAATGTGTGGCTGGTTTATTCGGCACTCTACGGATTAACTTGTTTGTATTGGAGATTAACGCCGTTTTAACAGCTTAGGTTAAATCACGGCGGGCAGTGCATCTACGCGTGTGTTTCCTGACTTTCTCACACCAGTACTGACACAATTTTCTTTCCAAGTCACTGACTACTTTACTCACATGCATCAAAGATGAGAGACAAGAAATCACAGGAAAGAAAGTTTGCTTCAACCGGGTATCGAATCCGCAACCACCAGGTCACGTGTCAGATACACTAACCACTGAGTTACCCGGCAGGGCGCTCTAAGTGTTAAACTGCCATTCTCATTTGGTGAGAGCGATCAAAACATTACACATTCGAGGCTATTTCGGTCAGAATAACTCGATAAAGTACTCTATATACAAGATCAGACTACAGTGCAGTTCTACATTGTCGACAAAAGCACGTAATCTTGTATCTGCACGGCCAAAATTACATCAGTCTTACCTTGTTAAGTATGTTCCGTGAGGGACAAAGTCGGCACCGACCACATCTGTCTTCTTGTTATCATTGATCGGTGGTAGAACCAAAGTTTTCTCGTTGTTTTCTTTGTCCAAAAAGGTTTTAGATGAAGGAGACATGTGCAGACCATTTCCATTCACTACAAGTTTTGGAGACTTCAATAGCGGTGAAGTTACTGTCAGGGTTGGGGTGGGCACACGCTGAAATAGTACAGTATAACCATCTTACCTCTTCACCATACGACAACAATTTCAAACCTGTCCTTTTTGATGTGTAGACGATAAATCAAAAGTAACAAAGAGAAGTTATTTGCCTATGAAAGTCGTAAAAGAAAAATATGTTGGTCACCAATGATTTTATGGGGAAGGGTTTAAGTATTGCATTAACATAATGGATATATCTGTCAAAAAATGCTGCTATTTCAAAGCTGTTTAGTTCAGCAGCGCTATAAAGATCGATTAGTGGTGTCCGTGATCGTGAGGTAGAGCGTGGGCCTCGTTACCATAAGGTCCCGAGTTCGATATTCGGGAGCGGGTGTCAACTTTGGGATTTTTCATTGGCCCACACATTCGGTGCGAGTACTGGTGTAGTTCCCAGGAAGCAGAATCGAGTGAGATTAGTATAAGTTGTAAGAACTTTCTCAATCGATGTAAAATAAATATGTTTAAACTAAATCTGACTTCAGAACTCTTGATTATTTGTAGGTTTGGTGTTAAAGCCCATTTTCCAGGAGAGAGAAAGAGAGAGAATTTTTATTTATTTATTTATTTATTTATTTATTGCGACAGCCATTGCTTTCTCCACAGGTGCCTGGTGTTGACAACCTTCACCTTCTATAACCCAATAATATCAGACAAGGTGTCCGACTGCCTAACACTACCCAGTCAGTTGTCTGTATTTTTTCACATATTTCTTAACTCTTTCAGCACCAAATAAATAAACTTGACCTCTTTCGACGGCTCTAAATACAATCCACTGAAACTTACAAAGATTTTTATTGTATAGGCTTGACTACACAAGCGGACGGTATAGATCAAAGATCAGACTGCACGTTCTGTACAGTCTGATCTTGGTCTATGCCGTCCGCAAAGGTCACTGTGTTCGCTTATGGCGCCGAAATGGTTTAACTTGCACGGAAGAAAAATCGGTGTTTTATAACGTGAAAATATGCAGTTTAAAAAACTCTGCAAGCTAGTTACACAATGAACTTCAGAGATAAATATTTAAGAATCAGCTCTTGATTTGAAATAGGCCTCGTTTATAAAGTCTACATCACCTATGAATAAATAAGAGAAACACCCCCAAAACGCCCCAAACCCCTCGAAAAACACCCAAACCACTTCCCTAACATCTAAAAGCGCATGCAAAACACGTACTTGTACACGATCTTATGAAAAATGGTCACCAAATTATGAAATAATGCTATCAATCTTAGAAGAATATGTCCTCAGATTTTTGCTTCCCACCGTGAGGTCAAGCTCTGTCAAGCTGTCCTATACTGCCACTGGGAGATGCTCATAGATTTCAAGGGTCTTGCTACTGACCTTAGTACCGTTTTCATTATCCTCTCGGATGTCTGATAACCTCTTGGTACTGGTTGTATCGCTTAGTGGTGTGGCAGTCCCGTCGAAACCTTCAACATAGAAGTAAAACATGTGTAAAAAATATGTTTGATATGATACTTTTCAATATCACATTCTCTTAACCCTTTCGGCACCATAGGCGAAAACAGTGACTTTTGCGGACGGCATAGATCAAGATCAGACTGCACAGATCGTGCAGTCTGATCTTTGATCTATACCGTCCGCTTGTGTAGTCAAGCCTATACAATCAAAATCTTTGTAAGTTTCGATGGATTGTATGTAGAGCCGTCAAAAGAGGTCAATTTTATTTATTTGGCGCTGAAAGAGTTAGGCTTCGGCAATTCTTTAAGTATACAATTACCTATACAGACAGACAAACAGATGGACGGATGGGCGGCTAGACAGACAGACAGACTTCAAACAAATGAAAAATGTGATTATTGCAATAATTTGAACAATTACAAAAATCAAAGCTAGAAATATAAGAACGATGTAAACAAAAAAAGAAGTCATAGATGCTCTTTATGATACATAGAATTTTAACACTTCATCCCGTTTTTTTGGGGGGGAGCCCAAACTAATATTTCATTTGACAAATGAAATTTGAAATTGTCTGGGTTTACATCATAGATGTAAAGGCACACAACAATAAAAGGTTAGTGGTAAATAGGAAAAGGGTCTTTTTGAACAATATTTATGTTAAAGTGATCTCGCTGTTTTACTTGATAGTTATCCAAAGGTACTTGTGTTAGGGTAAGTGTTGAACGATTACATGAATGCATAACTCATATATGTCATCATAACAATATGGGCCATTCTCTGGCAAAAGGAGGCTTAATGCATCTCCGTGATGCATCATACCAAGTAAGTTATCAGATAATTATGGATCCATATAAACTATTTCGTTAAACAACCGACTGATCCATGGGGGTAGAACAGTCCTTGGAACTTCAGAAAATTTACAGAAAGTTTCGACCCAGATCAGCCTGCGCAAACTGCGCAGGCTGACCTGGGTCGATACTTTTTGCAAATGCATTGAATCCTCTTTCACAGAGCATAGCTCATACATTTTTCTAATGCGTTGGATGAATTTGTTCACCCTTTACCAGTCCCGTGTTTTAATGATCCTAAGGATTGACTGACTGAAGGATTGATTGATTAAATGGCATTTAACGCCGTTTTCAACATTGGTTCAGATATAGCACGGCGGTCAGTGCACCTATCCATGTTTTCCTGTAGTTTCTTTTACCAGTACTCCACACAATATTCTTTCCACTGGCTGCTTTTCGACATAACCATAGTCGAAACAATGGTCAACGATGAGAGAGGAATGAATCCTGTCGCAATGATTATCATCAGTCCTCGGAAAGAAATTGGCCGAGCCGTGGATCGAACCAGGGACTCCCTGTTCTCAAGTACTGCACCCTACCGACTGAGCTACCGTGGCTTGCCAACGACTCTAAGGAAGAAAACAAAATATGGCAAAAGATAAGCATTGTGCGCGTGTGTAGATGTTTGTGTAGATGTTAGCACTATATGTGTGTGTGTGTGTGTGTGTGTGTGTCTCTCTCTCTCTCTCTCTCTCTCTCTCCCCAAATTCGTCTGTAGTTTCCATGCTGCATATCTTTGAAACCTGGTATAATGAATGTTGAAATGGTGAATACGAAAATGCTGTCTATCCACCATTTCAACATTCACTCCGGACATTTCTTGCGTTTTCCCCCTCAAAGGTGCCAAGCAAAAATACATGGTGGGGAATTCCCTGGACTGTGCCTCAAAGCTTAATTAGATAAAGTTTTCCCCTATAAACTTATTGAAATGCAGTCAAGAAAATCTGTCCAGCACACACATACATGTGCCCACTGAAACGATTACCTGTGGAAACTTACCTGTAGACTTTTGTTTCTTTTTCGCTCCCGGCGACTCTGATTCAGCGGCGGTCTTTGTATTACTGTTGGATGGTATCAGACTAGGTCTAAAACGCCTCGTCAGCTGTTTATAGAGTTAGTTCAAACACGTTTTATTCTTTAAGGACAGGGCACCCTAATGGTATTCGTATAATATCGTCTTTCATCGCCGAAAAAACGTACGGATTCAACTGAGATTCGAGTAATCCGCAATCGATCGGCCGATGGACGCTGCTTCCCCGCATCAATTACGGATTACACGAGTCTTAGCCAAATATGTACGATTTGGGGGATCAAAGGAGTAGATATAAACGGGGGATTCTGGCTCACCATCGATTCGACCGCCCAACTCAATCCGTCCTACCACCCAATTCAACCACCTAACTCCATCCCGACCCCGATTCGTCCCACCACCCAATTCAACCACCTAACTCCAACCCGATCGCAATGTCTCGCCTGGAGGCTCGCCTCCATGTCCGTCCCACCACCCAATTCAACCACCTAACTCCAACCCACCCCCGATGTCTCGCCTGGAGGCTGTCTCGCTTGAGCTCGACTCAAGTCGCCTCCATGTCCCTCCCACCACCCAATCCGGCCAGATCTAGTTAAAAGATTATCTAACGGCTCTCGCGAAAAAATATTTTAAGTTAAGCGTTTTGGGCGCAATTATAAAAGAATGTCAGAATTCGATCGTATGGAAAAACTAAAAGCGCACATAGAGGAATGTGGGATGTCTCCAGAGAAAATCATTCCGCCACCCGGAGCAATTCTATCTTATCCCGGTGAATTAGATTCGGATGAAGAAATGAGTTACAGGTTGGATATTGCTGCGGAGACGTTTAAAGATTATGTCGACCGTCTAATCGAAGAAAGGGTTGGAAGGTTTACCGGATTATTAAATAATTACCGCGATATAGACGAAATACGTGAGTATATGCTCGATTGCAAGGTACCTCCAGAGGTTATTGTACCTCTAGTCGAAGAATGGGATGGGTGTTTGGATGAGAAGAAGAGAGCCTGCATTATCAACCTTTTTAGAGAGTTTTACGATCATTTAGCTGATGAAATGGTTCACAAGTTTGAATGCTTATGTCTTGAATATGAACCTCCTGATACCTACGAGTCGAGATTAAGAGTTTTGTTTAAAAGAATAAAGCTTAAAGATTATGAAAAAGATAAACTACTTTGGTTTATAGGTATATGCAAGGAGGAAGCGAAAGAATATTTTAGAAGGATAATCTATGGAATAGATATGTCCACCATAGGGATAGTGTGCGTAGATCCAGTTCAAGTAGAATCAAACCAGAATATGATCTATAAAGTGTTCTGTCAGATAGTAGATAACTTTCCCCCCTACGTAAGATAGGGTTTTAAATGATTAGAATCGAGGACCCAACGCTCGGAAAAATATAACTTGCTTGAAGTTATATTTTTATAAATCTAATTGTATCAAGATAGATATATAAGAGTGTGATATATTACGACTGTCTGACCTCGAGATAAAGTTTATGATGTCACATTCCTTTACCTTCAACGCCCCCGGGAAAACGGTACAGCTACAATCTTCGTTCACTTTTTTTATAATAGAGTAATCAACCTGCTCTTTACCGTTTACCGTTATATTAATTTTAACCTCTTCTCCAGGTGCTTTACGATCTTCCTTTACGACCGCTAAACTTCCCCTTACGATTCTTCCCTCCACACTCATACAATAACCACCCAAACCATGCTTTCTACCTGAATTACCATTACCGAAGGAAAATTCGAAATTACCGTTTGCGATCGGTCCGTTTTCTTCTGCCCACACGGTTATAAAAGGTCGCCTTATAAAAATATTCCTTATTAAGTCTTCTCTCGTTCGATCCACATAGGATTTGGTTACTAAATCAGCTCCCAATATAGCTTCTCCAGCGTTTTTTAGAGTATAACTTCGAAAATCAATTTCAGCCGCTGCCTCGAAACTTCCATCCGGTTTTTTTACGATGGCTCCACCATTGTCGACATAGTTTTTATTCGCAGCGGCATCGAGGGATGAGGGGTTGGGTACCCCGGTAATCAAGTTATTATTCATATCAATATCGGCTTCAGCGGTAAAAGATCCATCGAGGTTTATAGTGAAAGCTTTTTCACCCGCAGTAGCCTTATCAACAGCAGTATCTACGTAAAACTTAGTAGCAGCCTGATCGTATCTCAAAGGGGGTCCGAGATTGTTAATTCTTCGTCCTTCCATAGAGATTTCATCAACTGCTACATACCACCTACCATCTTCATAAACGAAGGCTCGATCGAAGTTGTCTACATACTTCTTAGTAGCAGCTTCATTAGGTTCTTTAGGTTCCTTAACATTCCGTATCTCGTTGAAACCAATATTTATAAATCCGAGTGCCTGATACCCCCCGTTTTCTTTTATCCACCCCCCACTTGAAGTTCCATCCACGTAATCCTTAGTCGCCACGTCGTGCGAATTTATCGGGTTACTAACCCTCGTTAATGTATTACCATTCATGTCTATAGAACCAGTAACAACGGTCGTTCCATCCACGCGTAAAAAGTTATTGTTCACGTAAGCGAGTGACACACCATCACCGCCCTCCTCCGTTTTATCGCCTTTCATCCGTCCGAATTTGTCTACGGGCATATTTTATAATACTAAAATAAACTATTTAAAACGTCTTGAAATGGTGTCCCTGAAGCTAATTCTTTTAGAACGTACAAGCATAAGTGACCGCAAAATACCTGTCCTGGGGGCTGTATTTGATCGGTATTATAGTATATCGGACTCTTTAGATACTCTCGAATTTCGTTAGGTGGTTGTATTCCGTAACTATCGAAATAAATCTTAGTCTGGCCGTTTTTATACCATGCGACCCAGTGTGTACCAGGACCTCCACTTTTATCGAAGTTCAGTATACCACACTCCTTTATAGTCGGTTTTCTCGGTAATGTATCTAGTAAGAAAACACCCTTGAAAGAAGGGATCCCTAGTCGTTCCGCTGCATCTTCCAACTCTAAATTGCTTAACGGTTTATTCGGCAATATCACCCTCGTCATTTTAATTCTTTAATATTATTGTTATCTATCCACGAGTTGAATTCGTTGGGGTAGCCTTTCCACTTTACGAGAGACTTCTTTTTTAGCTTCCTAATAACCTTTTCTATCCTATACACCTCTTGACTAGTTTTCTGCAGTTCAGCTTCGTAAAACGTGCCTTCGATTTGTTCACCATTAAGATCCGTAATTTTATAGGTTACGGGTGAAGTATCCTTCACCTCTGAAATCGTGAAAACCTCTTCCGTCCACCTCGTGGTATAACCCTTCTCAAAGGTCCTTTTCTTTTTTGCTATCCTTACCCTATCACCCACGGAAAACTTAGGTGCTTTTACTTCAACACTATGAGGGTAAAGGTTTCTCCAAACCATAGTTTCATTCTCTTTCTTACTAGCCTCTACCGGCGTCATTTTAATAGAGGAATGGATAGTATTATTATACTCCTTAACGAGATCTTGCAAGACATCGATGTAAACGTTCGTGGAGTTAGCAAAGAAATACTTCCACATCTTCTCCTTCATCGTTCTAATCCATCGTTCAACGACGCTAGATTTCTCTTCGTTCTGTGTTGAATACAATTGAACCAACGCTTTTACGTCTTTGTTGTAAAACTCCCGACCTTCATCGACCCACAATTTCTTCGGCTTTCTTTCCTTAAAAATAGCTTCAAACGCTTCAGCCGTCACCTTGCCTGTCTTGTTTTTCAACGGGACCAACCACCCGTACTTCGAAAAGATGTCGATCACAGCGAGAAGATAATTATTGCCTCGATTATACTTAGAAAAAGCGCGCATGTCGACTAAATCCGCGGCCCATATACTATCGATACCATTCACTATAACTCTCCTCTTTTTAAACCTTCGTGTTATGGGTTTGTGCAATTCCTCCGCCAGAGCCATCATTTTCGGGTTTTTTTTATCACCGAACGAGTCGGCGAGTTGACTCGCCCTGCTTCGTCAGGGATTATCCCCATTCCGAACTGCATCTTCGTACCTATGAGTCTACTTACCAAACCCCGTTCCATCTTTTCTCTAATAGAAGGGTTGTAAAAACCATCCAATTCCGCCAACATATTCTTGTCACACACCGCGTTTCTCGTGGCTGTGTCATTGTGCTTAAGATAACAAACATCGTGGTTGTAAGCGGCCTTATCGACGCGGTTGATCGGTTTGCTCCACTTCTTTGGCGTTAAAATCCGGGTTGAGTCTTTTCTTCAGCTTAGTACCAGGTCCCGTAAAATTATGACCGGGTAGATGCATTTCGAAAGGCATGTTGTTTATGACTTTGTTTAGCAAGGATCCACCCGTCGCGGTAGATCCTGATACAAATTGGGTTTTAGTTATCCCGCAAACCACGCATTTCCCACGTTTCATATTCCTGTTACTTTTACTAACCGCGTAGCTTACATCTTTCGTATCGGTACGTCTCTTACACTTAACGCAGTACATTTTATATAATAAATAAAAAATCTTATATAAAATGGACATCATGAATCTATCGTGGAATGAAGACGCATCGAGGTTTAACCACCCTCTTTTTCCTAGGAGTATCAGAGGTTTAATCATAGGCAAATCGGGATGTGGAAAAACGACCCTATTGTTAAACCTTTTACTTAGACCTGGTTGGCTCGACTACAACGATTTAAGCGTCTTTGGAAAAAGTCTTTTTCAACCAGAATATCGATTACTAAAAAAGGCCTTCAAAGAAAGACTACCTAAGGACTGCATCCTGAGGTTGTTTAACATGCGTGACGAGATACGAGAATCGGGTGTATCCCCTACTGCTTTGCTCGACGAATGGAGCAAAACGACCAAGATCAAATCGGATATAGATTGCAACTTCTTCGAGAACGCGAGCGATGTGCCCGATCCGAAAGAGCTAAACTCGCAAAATAAAAACCTGATCATCTTCGACGACCTGCTTTTAGAGAGGCAGAATAAATGCGAGTGTTATTACGTTCGAGGAAGGCATAGCAACGTGGACTGTTTTTACCTCTCGCAAAATTACTTTAGACTACCGAGGCAAACCATCAGAGAGAATGCAAATTCTATCTGCCTCTTTCCACAAGACTTAAAGAACGTTAACCACATTTATAACGATCATGTGGGAGATGATATGCCTAAGGACGAGTTCAGAAGATTCTGTCAGAAGGCGTGGGAGAAACCACACAGTTTTGCCATCATCGATCTTACCAGTAAAAAACACGATGGGAAGTATAGAAACGGTATCGATAGTTTCTACCTGCCAAATTCGGTACAATAAATGAAATAACTTAAGAAATATATATTAATTATGGTTATAAAATGGCGAGAAATAAAATAGACACTGCTATGAACATAACTTTTTATATAACGGATAAGTTCATGGAGGAATACGGTCTTAGCGGTATTGACTTTGGGGGTTTAGTGTTTGGCAATGAAGTAGAGGAATTAGAGAAACTCCAAGAGGCTGATGATGATGAAAGCGATATACCTTGGCCAATGGTAATGAAATTGAGGGGTTTATATGACGCGATGATTAAATTAGAACGAGATTTAACTAACACGGCTGAGGTTCGTCGTTTATTTGATGAACTAACAGAAGGAACCACAAAAACTTATCTAGTATGCGCTTTTTACGATATACTAGAAAGTATTATCGATGACATAAAAGGAAATATTTAGCTATTAAAAAATGATCGAAGACCTTTTAAGGCAAATCGCTAGAAACACGGAGCACAAGACATCGTTTCAAATTATAGTAAGCGATAACAAAACGCGTTTCAGAACGAGGTTTAATCCTCCCATTATGCTGGATAAGAGTAAAGTGTACGAAATAGCTTTAGTAAACCTCGAAACTTACTACTCCTTTCCGAATATCGACGATACGAACAACACATTCGTTTATTCTCCGGACGATGGTAACTCGTGGATCAAAATCAAAATACCGGAGGGTAGTTACGATCTCGTCGACATTAATGATACCATTCACCAGGAAATGAGAAAGAGGGGTCATTACGACGCAGTAAATGAAGGGCATTATATTAACATTTCCGCGAACACCAACACCCTAAAGTCCATCCTTACTTTAGAAGAGGGATACCAAGTAGATTTTAATCAATCGTCGTCCCTCGCTAGAGTATTAGGATTTACTCGCGCTAAATATACGCGAGGCTTTCACGAGTCGGAAAACGTGGTCAACATTCTTAGCATAAACAGTTTGCTCGTCAACGTGGATATTATTTCGGGTAGTTACCTTAACGGCACGACGAAAAACGTTATTTATTCCTTCTTCCCGGATGTGGCGCCGGGATATAAGATAATCGAATCGCCAATTAACCTGGTATACCTACCGATAACGCTAGACGAAATACATAACCTAGACGTAAGCATCACGGATCAAGACGGTAATTTATTGAATCTTAGGGGTGAAAATTTAATCATTCGCTTTCATATCAGGGAAGCGAGGTAACTCGTCAGGGTAACTGCTCGCCCAGCTCGCCTGGGTCGCCCTGCTCGTCAGGGTCCATAAATATATATTAGAAAAAAATATATATTTATATTAAAATGGCTAATAGTTATAGCACTAAGGTCAAAGTAAATATCTCAGATGGTCAAAAGGAAAAGCTTCAGCACGCTGTAAATGCTGGTTGTCCGGTAAGTATACGATTAGCTCACGAAGATTTAGAAGGAGAAGACGTTTTAGCCATTACCGATTCTCAAGCGAGAAAAATGGCTAAAGCCTATAACGAAGGCAAGGGTGTCACGATTAAAATGACCGCTAGGCAACTGAAGTACAACACGCGAGTCGAGGGAGGTTTTCTAGGTATGTTGGCCGGGTTGGCAGCTAGAGCTTTACCGATGCTCGCAAAGACTGTTTTACCGGCACTAGGCGTCGGTGCCCTTTCGGGACTGGCACAGACGGGCGTACAGAAAGCCTTAGGGTCGGGCACGGACTCGGGCTCGGGCCTTTTCCTTAAAAAAGGAGGATGCCTTTGTCGAGTTGAAACCGATGGATGCGGATTATACTTAAAGCCGCATAAAGGTAAAGGGTTCGATTCCTACGGTGATGGGTTGTATTTAAAGCAGGGAGGTAAGATTTATGATGGACGAGGGCTTTTACTCGGGCCAAATAGTCCGTTCGCGAGTATCCCTCTTCTAGGAGCTATATTCTAAACTAATATAATTCTATATTAAAATGGAGGTTCATAAGTTCGGTAAAAAACCACACAAGACCTGGCAGACCGTCAAGGAGGTATTTTGGAAGCCCCTCCCGGTAAAATATCCTGCGAGAAAGCGAGACCCTCTAAGATGGGAAATATACTCGCAAGTAACTATCAAGGTTCCTCCGCGCGATGGCCTGAAACTTTCGTTAGGGTTTGGATATGTAACCACGCGAGGCGTTGTGCTGATATCCGTTTGTGATAAATGGAAAGGTAGTTTAACCTTCCTTAATGGAATACATCTCGATAATGAGGTTGATGATATCTTAGTCTATATTTATAACTTCTCCAAGCAACCGATCGAGATACCTGCGGCAGATAAGATCTGTTTCGTGAAATTTTTAGTCTAGCCTTATAAAATGATAGCGGATCAGGCGTATACGAAAATTTATCCAAACGCGCCACCTTTAGAGGATGGAGGACATTCCTATCGACTACAAAAGATATCCGAGGTACAAAAGTTCCTCGAAAGCGAAATTCATGAAAGAGACGCCCTCGCGAAGAAGTATCTTAGGGTGGCGAGAATCGTGGACAGTGTAGACACGGTTTTGATCACGATAACCATGGCTTCGGGGGTAGGTGAAATCGGTTTACTATCTACTGTCGTGGCTATCCCGGCTGTCATAGCATTAGAAGCCTCAGCTGCGGTAACCGGACTTCTTTCCCTTCTAGGGAAATACGTGGTAAAGAATTCGAGAACCAAGTCGGAAAAACATCGAAAGATTCGAATGATAGCTGATGCTAAGCTCGATACAGTCGCCTCACATATTTCGAAGGCTTTAATCGATGATTCTATTTCGAACGAAGAATTTAAACTTATCATGGATGAACAAGAGAAGTACAAGAAGATGAAGAGTGAGATAAGAATGAAAGTTAAGAAGACCATCGAAAACGAAGAGGATTTAATCGAGAGAGGGAGGCAAGAAGCGCGCGAGTCCTTTCGGAGGTTGGTTGAGAAGAATCGTGTCACGTCCTAGGGACCGACGGGTGAAAATAAATTTTACGTGCAGCTTTAGTTTCGAATCATGATATTTGCTCATATAGTTATATGGGCATAATCCCGGGAAAATCGCGTTGGAAATCGCGTTGAAAATCGCGTTGGAAATCGCGTTCAAAATCGCGTTCAAAATCGCGTTGGAAATCGCGTTCAAAATCGCGTCGGAAATCGCGTTGATTCCCTCATATAGTAATATGGATGTTAGACGCGTATATGGAGGTCTCAACCATATATATATTAGTAATAACTAATATATATTAGTAATAAAATGTCTTTTTTAAAGATCGCTGATCCGGAGAAAAGGGACTTAGTCGTAAAAGACTACCTCGAAACGAGAAGAAGGATCCGCGACAATTTCCTGGCTGAGAGAACGGGTGAACAACAACTTCAAGCTGATCTCTCTAAGTTCTTTAAACCTATTACGGAAGGACAAAAAGCTACAGCGAGGGAGATTACGGAAGAACTAAAACCTATTCGAGAGGGCATCGAACAACTCCCGCAGGCTATTACCTTTCCAGCCTTTCCTTCTATCGAGGAGGATGAGCCGCTGGTTCTCGGAGAGATAGCGGGAAGCTATTTAAGAAGGTTTACTTCTAAGGATGCAGCCGATAAAACGTACGGAATATATGACAGAAAGGGTAAGTTCTTTATCGGGGACAAACAAGTCGTTATTCGAGACAATGATATTATCACGGGGGATGAGGAATATAGAGGTACCCCCGGCCTATGGGAGTTAATCGTTTCTAAAGATCCTGATAGTAATATCTTTAATGAAGAGGATTATAGGAATTACGCGAAGTTGTTGGTTAAAACCAACTCCATTTATCGTCGCAACGATCCGACTAGTAAACATCCTAAGTCTTCTAAAGGTAGAAAATGGAACGCTATAGTTAAAGGTATATGGGATAATAGAAAGCTTTATCACGGAAAGGGCATCGTTTATATCCCCTCCGATCCTAACGCGTTACTGGAAAGACTAGACCTATTACTAGCGAGTAAAGAGGCAGGCAACACGGGAGTATCCAGGAACGAGCTAGTAAGCATTTGCGATGAATTAAAGAGACAAGGCATCTTGAAGTCGTCAGCTTATAAAAATATAATGTCTACATTATAAAATATGATCGTAAAACGAGGATTTAAAAGAAGCTATTCGTACGGTGAGTCTGGAATCTTCGATACTTTAGCCAGTTTCCTAGCTAGGCTTTTCTCTAGTAGTGCGGCAAAACAACTGGCGAGTTCTGCCATTGATGTGGGAAAGAGTGTAGCTAAGGAAGGTGCAAAGAAAGCTTTAGAGGTTGGAAAAAGCGCGGCTATAGAAACAGGGAAAAAGCTGGTTACGAAAGCGTTGAGGAAGCGGACCGAGGGTCAGCCGACCCAGCCACGAGCCGACCTGGGGTCGAGCCCCCAGGCGAGACAGCTGACACCAAAGTCGAAGAAGATCTTAGAGAAGTATAGTTCACCGCAAAACATTAGTACATTGATAGAAAGGTCTGCGACACCAAGCGCGATCGCTATTCAAGATCTAGTTAAAAGATTATCTAACGGCTCGGGCGTAAAAGTAATTTAAGTTAAGCGTTTTGGACGCTATTATAAAAAAGAATGTTAGGATTCGAACGCGTATATTATGAGACATACGGTACCAGTTGCATTAATATACGAGGCGCGCGTTTAAATATGAAAGACTGTGAAATCCTCGAGGTTAATGATACGAAGTACGGTTATAAGAAATGTGTGGTTAAGTTATCTCCCGAAAAAATAACTAAGATGAAAGAGATAGAGGAAGAGGTAAATAAACGTTTAAAAAGGTGGTATGTACCTCGAGTAACGATCGTATACGGTGACAAAGTTTATCCTAAATGTAGACAACGACCTACGGGTATAATTTTGCTTAAAGGTGTGTTTGTTAATGCTCAAGGTAAATCTTTTCCTCAGCTTTACACCGCCTAACCCGCGCCGACCACGCAATTATAATTTTCATTCAAAATTATAATTGCATTATAAAATATGGAGATATTAAAGATCACCGAACCGATTTTAAAGGATGAAAGCATAGATGAGTATGAACACCATGAGTACCTACCAATCACCGGTACAAACCTCAACAACTCAGGAGGAGAAATAAGGATCGACATCGAGACTCAAGATATCTTTACGCATCCTTGCGAAAGTTATTTGCTTTTTGTAGGTGAATTAGTAAGGAGCGATACTGGAGCAGTTTATGATGCTAACACCGATATTTCTTTAACGAACAATGGCCTTATGTATCTCTTTAAGAATATCAAGTATCAACTTTCAGGTACGGAGATCGAATCTATAATGTACCCCGGCCAGGCTACCACGATGCTCGGCTTGTTAAAATACCCCGATGATTTTTCTAAGTCGGTAGGGCTGAACCAGTGTTGGTATAAAGATACATCAGTGGCTGCAGCTGCTGGGAACACCGGCTTTATCGTGAGAAGAAATTATATCATTAACGACCCTCTTCCGAGAGGTACCTTTAGTTTCAGGGTTCCATTAAAGCATATATTCGGTTTCTGCGATGATTACGATAAGATATTGTATGGCATGAAACAAACACTCACATTAACGAGAAGCGATGATAACGACGCGATCTTTCGAGATAATGCCGCTCCCGCTGATGGTAGAATTAACTTACTTAAAATATCATGGTTCATACCACACGTTTTGCCCGCTGATGATGAGAAAATGGCACTCTATAAGATCATCGAGAAGAAAGAGAAAATAGTGGTTGGATATAGAATGCGGCAATGCGACTCTATCGCGGTACCTCAGTCACTGTCGTTTTCCTGGAGACTAGGTGTCAGGTCGTCTCCTGAAGTGCCGCATTTTATTATCGTCGGTTTTCAGTCTGGTAAAAGCGGGGATCAGGAACAAAATCCGGCTATATTCGACCATAGAAACGTAAACAACATGTACGTTATGTTAAACTCTAGAAGATATCCCGTGGCTGACTATAACCTTTCGTTCGTGGCGAATCAATTTAGTAGGGTGTATGGTGACGCTGCTTTATTCAGGTCTAAGTTTTATCACATGGATGAATTGGTGTCAAACCCTAACATTACCCCCTCCGATTATAAGAGCCTTTATCCTCTGTTTTTATTCGACGTTTCGAAGCATAGCGAAAGACTGAAATACTCTGTCACCGATATCCAAATCAAAGCGAGGTTTACCGAAAACCCGCCCGCGGACACGGAGGCGTTCGCCGTTATTATTTGCGATAGGTTAATTAACTTTCAGTCTGACGGAAATAAGATGAGCGTAGTGATTTAAGTTAAATAATTATTTCCTATATATATATTCCTATAAAATGAAAAAGGTCGAGGATATAAAAAGAGTTCTTAGGCAGAATGATATAAGGTTCTTCGAGTACTGGCGCAAGAAACGGTTGGAGGCGTTGGCGAAAAAACACGGTTTGTACGATAAGGTACCTAATAAAATAAAGAGAAGCGAGGTCGTAACAGAAAGAAGTAAAGACCCGAAATACGATAGACTGAGGAAGTCTATGGCTAACCCCTGGAAGGTTAGAATGGAGGATGTAGAAACTGGCGAAATAAGAACCTTTCCATCGCTTTATAAGGCGGGTAAATCCATAGATCGCAGCGCGCAAGTAATTAAGGACCATAATGGAAGGGTTTGGAACGGTAAATATTGGATTGAGATCCTCGGACGATAGAATGTAATATATATGTCAGAAGATTTAAACGGACATATATATTTAACGCCGCGAAAAAAATTTTAGCTTAAACATTTTTTTCGCTATTATAAAATGAGTGCGATTTACAACGCGTACACCGTAAGAGGTTTAAGAGATTTAGCTAGGACAAGGGGGATCCGGGGATTCTCTACGCTGAGAAGAGCCGGATTAATCGAACGTCTAGGTAGTCCTCCTGTAGACTCGCCACCTGGGTCGACCTGGAGTCGACACCAGACGAGCTGGCGAGGCGCCTCCAGGCGAGACAGCCCAGGCGAGACAGCTCGTCTGGCGCCCGATCCTTACAGGGGACACACGGTAAGAGACTTAAAACGAGAGTCTAAAGCTTTAAGGATCCGATGATACTCTAGACTGAAAAGAGACGAACTAATCGAGCGTCTACGTAATCCTCCCCCTATTAGTCTTACCAGTCAATTATACGAGGGACACACGGTAAAAGACTTAAAACGAGAGTCTAAAGCTTTAGGGATGCGTGGATACTCTAGACTGAAAAGAGGCGAATTAATCGAGCGTCTATGTACTCGAGGTGGGAGGTTGTTAGATTCCAAGATCAAGGGTTTTAACGCGGAGATGTTGCAACCGACGCCTTACGAGCCTCCTCCACCACCCGCGTCAGTGCCTAAGGTCGCGATCAAGAAGCTGATGAAGTATTTAGATAGCGAGATCCCGATAAAAATAACGCCGGAGATAGAAGCTTTAAAAAGAAGGATAGACAGGATATATAAGGATGAAGATGAAATGGTGGTTGAAGAAGGGGAATCAGCATTTAAAGGATTTACCAAGCAGTATCTTATAAGAGGTAAAGAGTCTTATACTCCGAAAGAGTTCCTCGATTTAGCGAAGAGTAGAATAACCGGCATTATAAGTCAGAATCGTCAAACGAAAGTTAAACTCATTATGATCTGTATGATGAAACACTCAGGAACCAGCCAACTGATGGAAATGAACTTCCATTCGGGATTTCCCATCGTTAATTTAAACGGGGATGATGCGAAGGAAATATACGATGCGATGAAGGAACAGGTTCTGGTTAATATTGCGGATAAGGAAATGAAAACGGATTACTGGAGAGTCACACACGTACTCGATTTAAGATTGCACACGGTTTCGTATAACCCGATAAGGGGCAATTCATGGTTCCCAACTCCTCCTAAGATAGCGAGCCCGAAAAGCGTTATTAATCCGAGAAATACGGAGGATGATATGTGCTTCGCGTATTGTATTCTTATAGCTTTGAACCCGACGGATCATAATGCAGAAAGAATCGAAAGACTAAAACCTTTGTTAAGCACTATAAATGTGGAAGGGATTAACTACCCCGTTTCCATTCATGATAGAAGTAAATCTGAGAGACAGAATCCTTCCATATCCGTATCGATACACGCGTATGAGGGTGCTGGTATCTACCCGCTTAGTGTAAGTAAAGAAGCTTATAAAAGAGAACATCACGTTAATCTCTTACTGCTTGAGGAAGAAGGTACAAAGCATTATTGCTTGATTAAAGACATGAGTAGATTGTTACGTAAACAGATAAATGATCATAAATGCAGAACTTATATTTGCGAAAGGTGTTTAAATCACTTCCAAAAAGAAGAAACTTTAATTAACCATATGAAGTATTGCAGCAAGAAAGATGCCTGTGCAATAGAATTACCTAAAGAGGGTAGTACGATATCTTTCAAGCATTTCTATAAACAGCAGAGACACCCGTTTACGATTTACGCGGATATGGAGTCTACGTTAGAAAAGCAATATGAAAAGAGGGGGAACAAAACGAAGGTTATTCACGCTCATAAAATCTCGGGGTATTGTTTCTACGTTAAATCGCTTTACGAAGATGTCTTCCCTTCGAAAATCTACCAATACTCGGGTGAAGACGCGTCCGATGAATTCGTATGGCAACTAGAAAGGGTTATAACAGAGATAAGCAATATACCCGACAGGGAAATGATTTTTACAGCTGAGGATAGTAGAAGGTTTTACAGTGCGAAAGTGTGTTGGATATGTGAGGAAGAATTTACTCCTTCATCGAAAAAGGTGAGAGACCAGTCATTACACCGGGGCATTTAGGGGTGCCGCGCACAACTCGTGTAATTTAAAGTATAGGAAGCCTACTTTTACCCCCGTATTCTTCCATAACTTTAGTAAGTACGACAGTCACTTATTTATAAAGGATTTAATGAGCACACCAGGTGAGACGAGTTGTATACCTTCAAACAAGGAAACGTACATAAGCGTGTCTAAAAAGATACCGGTAGACTACAATGTATTAGATCCAGTATCGGAAACATTTATAAAGAAGACTAAAATGCATGAGATTAGATTCCTCGATAGTTTTAAGTTTCTAGCTAGAAGTTTAGACGAACTCGCCAGGTCTCTATCCAAGGAGGAGAAGGTTAATCTCTCGAAGTACTTCGGGGGGAAAGAGCTTGAATTGGTCTCTCAGAAGGGCATATTCCCGTACGAATGGTTCGATAGCCTGAACAGATTTGAAGAAACGAAGCTACCTGAACGAAGGAAGTTTTACTCGAAGCTTAAATATAGCGGAATTGATAAGGAGGATTATCAACACGCGTTAAATGTATGGAAGACATTCAAGATGGAAACTTTTAAGGATTATCATGACCTATATAACAAGGTCGACGTTTTACTGCTAGCTGATGTTTTCGAGAACTTCAGGAACGTTTGCTTTGAGAATTATGGTCTGGACCCATCTTGGTTTTATACAGCACCTGGTCTGGCTTGGGAGGCGATGTTAAAAACCACTGAGGTAAAGTTAGAACTATTATCCGACCCAGATATGGTTTTATTTATCGAAAACGGAATAAGAGGAGGCACCTCGACCATTTTTAAACGATACGCGAAAGCGAATAATAAATATATGGGGGAAAAATATGATCCGAGCAAATCATCTAAATTTATTACTTACTTGGACGCGAACAACCTTTACGGTTGGGGGATGATTCAAAAACTTCCCTACGCTAATTTTAAATGGATGGATGATTTGGATGATTGGGAAAATCAACCATGTATATTGGAGGTTGATTTGGAATATCCTAAGGAATTGCAGGACAGGCATAACGACTTTCCATTAGCTCCTGAAAGATTGATGGTCAACAAAGTCGAAAAACTTATACCTAACTTACGTGATAAAGAAAGCTACATTTTACATCGAGAAAATTTAAAGCTATATTTAAGCTTGGGTCTAAAGCTTAAAAAGATTCACAGAGGGTTAACTTTCGATGAGAGCGAATGGTTAAAACCTTATATCGATAAAAATACTAACCTGAGAACGAAAGCTAAAACAGCGTTTGAAAAGGACTTCTTCAAACTCATGAACAATTCCGTGTTCGGTAAGACCATGGAAAATATAAGGAACAGAGTTGATGTAAGACTAGTTAGTACCAGGGAAAAGGCGGAAAAATTAACCGCTAAACCGAACTATTACGATGTGAAAATCCTTGACGAAGATTTATGCGTAATTCAAATAAAGAAAACGCGTTTGCGCTTTAATAAACCCATTTACGTTGGGATGAGTATATTAGACTTAAGTAAGGTACTGATGTACAGGTTTCATTACAACTTCATTAAGGATAAATACGGTGAACGAGCGGAACTTCTTTTCACCGATACGGATAGCTTAATGTACGAGGTAGATACGAAAGACTTTTATAAGGATATTGGTGACGACGTTAAGAATTGGTTTGATACGAGCGAGTATCCACCTGACCATCCTTCCGGTATTCCTACAGGATTGAATAAGAAGATCGTGGGTATGTTTAAGGATGAGGTGAGTGGTAGGGTTATCGAGGAGTTCGTGGGTCTCAGGTCTAAACTATACTCCTATAAAATGTGTGATGATGAGGAGAATAAGAAATGCAAGGGAATTTCGAAGCAGGTAGTAAAAGCGTTTATCAAGCACGAACATTACAAAGAGTGTTTGTTCGAAGACAAGACGCAATTAAGAAAAATGGTAGTTATTAGGAATCACAATCATGAGTTGTTTACCGAAGAGATCACTAAAATCGCCTTAAACGGAAACGACGACAAACGCTTTGTCCTCGAAAACAGAATCAATACGTTAGCTTGGGGGCACGACCGAATTCCAGGGGCTGTCTCGCTTGGAGGCTCAGGTCAGAACTAGATCTGGCCGGATTGGGTGGTGGGAGGGACATGGAGGCGACTTGAGTCGAGCTCAAGCGAGACAGCCTCCAGGCGAGACATCGGGGGTGGGTTGGAGTTAGGTGGTTGAATTGGGTGGTGGGACGGACATGGAGGCGAGCCTCCAGGCGAGACATTGCGATCGGGTTGGAGTTAGGTGGTTGAATTGGGTGGTGGGACGAATCGGGGTCGGGATGGAGTTAGGTGGTTGAATTGGGTGGTAGGACGGATTGAGTTGGGCGGTCGAATCGATGGTGAGCCAGAATCCCCCGTTTATATCTACTCAAAGGCGATGTTACACGAAAACCATTAGGGTGCCCTATCCTTAACACTTTACGAGACAAATTTATAGACTGAACTAGAAAGTATTTAATATGAAAAACAAAGATCAGCTAAAAAGATGATTTCTGTCTTTGAAATGGGAGAAAACATAGGAAAAGGAGAAAATGCTGGTAACCAGCATTTTCTCCTTTTCCTGTAATGTTTTCAAAAACCGTCTTCCTTAGGGTCGGCAAAATTCGAGATTATATATTAAAGGGTTAACGTGCCTCTCACGTCTAAAGCTGCCTTTGCGTTCGGTACAGATCAAGATCAGATTGTTTAAATCGTGCAATCTGATCTTTGATTTACACTGTCTTCTTGGCTGAGACATTATGTTCAAAAGCAACCTAACAAGTGCAGATATTTGGGTCCTGTTTCTAGACTATAAATGTCTCTTAATTCTCATTTTGCTAACTTACTAAAATGAAATGTTCAATTCGATAATAAAAACCCAAATATTGCCATTTCAAAGTTATGTTTTGGCGTTTTGTGCAGTCTGATCTTGATCTAAACTGTCCGCAAAAGGTCAGTGAGTCGGGCTTAGCAGATTAAGGGTTAAACTTAACGTACATGTAATACGTAAGGACTCGGACAAGACTCGGATAATCCGTAACCGATCGACCGATACACCTGGTTCCCCGCATCGATTACGGAATACCCGAGTCTCAGCCGAATCCATACGATTTTGGCGATGTTACACGAATACCATTTGGGTGCCATATCCTTAAAACTGCAAGCAGACAACATTGTCTTTCATGCTACAGAACACCTTTGAAGACCTTGTACCAAAATAGAGAAGTTGCTGCAAGGTTTTGCTGAGTAGTTTATCATTTGTCGCACTATTTTCTCGTTCATTTATATCAAAAGCCTTTATTCATTTCATCCTCCAGAGTTTACGAGAATGCTTTTAAAGTCGTCTGCTACAAATTACGGTCAGCGGTTTTGGAGTTAGACTTGAACCTTTGGCCATTCCGAGTGAAACAGTAGAAAAATAGTAAAGTCGTTACTCGAAACGTCAAGTTCCCAGTTGGATCAACATACAATATGAAGTATTACAAAATGGTTGACTTAGGAATCAATTGGCCAAAAAAGGATAAAATATATACACAAAAACGTCTCTTTCTCTCTCTCGGAATCTTATTCGTAAATAAGGAAAAGTATATGCACAAAAACATCTCTCTCTCTCTCTCTCTCGGAATCTTATTCGTAAATAAGGAAAAGTATATGCACAAAAACATCTCTCTCTCTCTCTCTCTCTCTCTTTCTCTCTCTCTCTCTCTCTCTCTCTCTCTAAACAAAGGACCCTACAAGAATTGTTCAAATTATAGCTCTGGGGTCAAAATTGACCCCGGCCCATGGGGATCGTCACATAATTTTTTAGAAATTATAATAATAAATCCGTCAAAGAATAAAGAAATGTTGGTATGTAATGAACCCGCTCTGCCTTAAACAGGTAAGGAAAACTCACGATAAAATCTGTCCTAATTGTGAGATCACAGCAAACCTGCAAAACTCTTTAACACAGCAAACGCAATTAAGAAGTGAAGGCACAATTCACAATTTATTACTCAGAAGATCATTTGTGCGCAGTAAAATTTCATTCTTGGTGCCCAGGTGGACCAAATAACTCCTCAAGAAAATACATTTTTAGGTACGACAAGTACGGACAAATAATAGTGATAAAAGGTCAATGTATTTTTTGTGTGTGTGAATCAGTAGGTCTTTCACTGCCTCTGGATCCTCGGAAAGCGTTTGCAGACGATATATATGAAGATCAGGCAGCGCAGAACGTGCATTCTGATCTCGAATCTGCACTAACCGTTACTCGATGCTAAACAACAATCAAAATTATACTGAATTGCAGGAAAAACGTCTACTTCAGACTTCAGTATAGGAGAGCTTGGCTCTTGTGTTTGTGCAAAAGTGTATATCAAGGTCAGGCTGTGCGGACCGTGCAGTCTGATTTAAAGCAACAGTGTCCGACATTCAATGGAGAAAATAATCGCCCAAATCACATTGAAACTGCAATAATCGTGCCTTTTAATGTCATCAGTTTTTTTGGGATCAAAGTTTCTGATATGAAATTTACAGCCCATTTTGTTGTTTATGTTATTTATTGCATGTTAAATAGTTGTGCTATGTGCTTTTACTTTTGATTTTTTTCCATGAAACTGTAGGCACGATTTTGGTGCTTCCGCGTACTGAGTAGATAAAGATAAGACTGTACTAAACGTGCAGACCCATCCTGGATCTACAATGCCCAATCTTTGGTTATCATTTCAGATCATAACAGCCTTAAGTTGTGATATCCATTTTAGGTATTTATTTGAATTTTTTTCACATGTCAAAATCTTAGACCGGTCTAACGTGAAAGCATTTGCAGACAACCAACCAAATGAGGCTCAAATAATGGACTTTGTCTCTAAAAGAACAGAAAACATTGTGGGAAAAGGAGAAAATGCTGGTTACCAGCATTTTCCCCTTTTTCCCACAATGTTTTCAATGTTTTACTTTCGGTAATTAAAACTCGGGATTGCGTGGTAAAGAGTTATTTCAAAGACACGCGAAGCTTTCTATCAAACTCATTTTCGAATACGTAACAAAATAGGGTTCAAATCAGTTAGTTCACTTCAAACTTGTTAAGGGTAACATGTAATGGGTGAAGGCCTGTATCTTACTGGATTATCAAAGATGGCGTCCTTATTTCCCTTTAGTAATTGACTCATGGAAAGTTCCGTCTTAGACCTTTCAAATACAGGTCTTTGGGTTACCTGTTGAATAGTATTGTACTTACAGAAAATAGTCATTTACCGAAGAAAATTGAATTCTCTCCTAAATTATATGCAGAGAGCCTCGTTTGAGTCACAGTAAATCTGACCTTCTAGAAGCACAACACTGCAAAAATCATCGCCGAAATGCCTTTCTATAAAGCATGTAGACCTGCCTACAAATGCACACTTTTACAATCCTCGCGAGTTACACGTATGTGAAAACCCCGCCAGAATGGTTAATCATCGTATACATGTACATATTTATACCCACACATGTAGTTCAAGCGATTATTACTGTCTTTTGTATGGTTAAAAAAATTATCGGAAAAAGAGAAATGCTGGTTTTAGAAGTCCCCTCCTCAGGGTCGTGAAAACTTGGAATCATCTGATAAACGAAAGTTAAGTAACGGAAATAGGTTACTGTGCATACCTATAGTACCGGTGTGCAGACATAATTTCAGGATTAAAATACTCACAAAATGAAAGACATTATCAATGTTAAAGACGACATCATTTGCTTCATTGGACTAGTAGATCAAGATCAGACTGCAAAGAAGGTACAGTCTGATCTTGGATATACAATGTTGTTTTCATTTTAGACTTTCATACCTTAACAACCTCAACGTTGCAACGTTTATGTCCTTCCTCATGTATGAAAAACATGTTAACACCAAGGGTATCACTTAAATATCCATCAGGCTACACGTTTTTGCATGTATTTGTTAAAAAGTTGTGTATCAGCGTTGAAATACGACTGGTAGTTCCTCATTTGTTACTATGCTTTCAAAGAAATTGACTGAGCGTCCAAAAATGTCTACATAAGAAAGAAGGTGATACTTTATTAAAAACTGAATAAAAAGCCATACATTATGAACGAAAGAGGATAACTTGCATCACCAGGTACCCCATCACCATATGTAACTTTAACTCTGTCTCTTTATTCCAAACTAGCCTTTGTAATGGCTTAGACAGAACGTCTCAACCAATCAAATTGCTAGTGTTTTAACGAGAACAACATGTGAGCGGGGACCAAGATAATACATCAATTATTCTAAAATGAGTCATTATCATACATTCCACGACTGAGCGATTTTGGACGTCAGGTCTTCACCTGTTGCTTGTGGCATCGTTTATTATTACAACAGTCTTGTATATGAGGATCGCTCCTGCAAAACCTAGGTTTAATGCGTCTCCCTGATGCACTATACCAAGCAAGTCATTGCGTAATTATTTCATTTTATCTAACAACCGACTGCATCATGAGGTAGCCTTTGGCATGTAGAAAATGGACTGATAGCAAAATGTTTCGACCTAGGTCAGCCTGCACGGCTTGTGCAGGCTGACCTGGGTAAATCCTTTTTTAAGATGCATTAAACCTTTTTTCACAACACATGGCTGTAATAGATTGGACAACAACATGGATTCTCACAAAAACTACACAATTGTCTTACCTCCTCGGATTTCTGCATGATTCGAATACAATAATGAAAAACAAGAAATATCCTTAAAAAAGATAGAAGGCGTAAAATTGCCAGCAAATAGGCAGGGGTCCCTAGAATTAACATGTCTACATTTTTTTACCACAGGGGCCCTTAGAATAAACATGTCTACATTTATGATCAGTCACCAATTTCTATTTATTCATTCGTTATCAGTACCAAAAAGTAGGTCAAAAGCCAGCACATTCAGCTACGCCGAAAACAAAACAACTGACATACGAGCTCTTATTTAAAAATGTTGATTGACCAGTTTATCTTGTCATTAATTTTAGGGAATTACAAAATCGTACAGCACAACACTGCGTTGTTTTTTGCTTCACAGGTATATGAAAAACGTCATTTTTTTATTTTTAATTTCAGAATTATACAGGGAACTACAGACTAGTTTATATATCTTTAACGGGAACTACTCATTTTATGCTATAGAAAAATAAACCTAGAATCGGAAAAAAAAGGAGGAAGAATGAATTTGGCCGGCACTCAGGGAAAAGGAGGTTTAATGCATATTGATGATGCATTAAACCATGCAAGAGTTAGGCCGTTTCTAAAATTATTTCAGCTATATCGCGGAGGGGGCCAGAGTACCATGCTTTCAGAATATCTTTTTGCACTGGTACTTCGCTCAACATTCTTTCCAAGTCCCCTTCCTAGTAAACATCGTCGAGATGGGAATTGAACCAGCAACCCCTTAGCTATAAGCCCTGAACCCACCTACTGAGGTCGGGAAATACTTTTAAAACTAATACTTACCTCTGGAAAAGATATTGCACCTACAAGAGTTTTCATTTTTCTTTGGCTTGCCAGAAGACCCAACATTGCTGAAGTAAAATATGTTTAAAGCTAAAACTTTCATCTGCTAGCCGTTATAAACTGCTAGCCTCCGTCCGTCTCTCTGTCTCTGTCCTTCTCTCTCTCTATCTCTCTCTCTCTCTCTCTCTCTCTCTCATTTGCTTAAGGACTAACGCTATACTTACATACTTACATTTTTTTGTGTATCCCTAACCTTTCTTATATATCAAAGACAAATAGATATATTCAGCTGCAAGGTGTAAAAAGGTAATCTGCGCTTTCCTTCCCGTTATGCCTGACAATGTTCTAAGTCTTATCTCTTCCGAAAAGACGAGCAGAGCCCAGTAGGTTACATGCAGAGTTTAAAACTCGGGGATCAATGGTCCGTTTCCAAGGACTGATAACACTAACTTCGACAGGTTTCATTCCCTCCTCACCACTGAACATTGTTTCCACAATACTCGTATGCGAAAATAGCTAGCAAGTGTTTTGAAGAAGTGTTGTGCTGATTACTGATAAGAGAAACTTTAGGAAACAATGAGTAGGTCCACTGGCATCATGATAAAACTGAAATAATGTGTCATTTACCTTACCAACTGAGACATCTGACAGGGCCAAACAAAAAATAGAGCATTGAACCTACCACTGGCGTGACTGAATGGCCGTACACATCCGAGTTCCTCAGTGGTTTGACTGGAAAACTTATCATCGTTATGAACATCTATAACTGTCTGTGCTCGAACCACTTTCACATGGCCCTAAAAAATAAGTTAAATGATACAAAGTCGGTACAAAAATGCCCTCACGAAATGTTAAAGCCTTCTAAGGGCTATATGCAAAATCTTTTTAGTCGCTATTGCGGCTTTAATACAGTGTGCTTCACTTTCAAATATGCATAAGGTATTTTGTAAAGATAACACGGTAAACTTTATATCATTTACTCTGGCTAATTACAATTGCGGATATCAGTATATCGATTGCAGATTTTTTGGGTACCTTTGCGGACGGTTTTTGGTATCAGTTGTGGACTCTTAAGTTTAATAATAGTTTGTATTTTACCATTTATCTCCCTTAACTATTGTACTTTGCCATAACCCTGTGGGTATCTTTACAATTTTTTCATGGACATAATAAAAAGAAAAGGTTTAATTTCCAGTCACAATGGTCATATTTGACAGAAGAAGCACACATTTTCTCTTTTTCTCATTAACTTTATCTGTCCGTCTGATAGTGGAGGTATCACATACAAACTTCCAGTGTCAAGCTGACAGTGGGTATTCAAGATCATTTACACTAGATATGTGTAAGCTCTTGAGCCCCTTGTTGGATTTTGAAAATATTTCATACACACGGACACATTCACAAATATGTTCACTTTTATGAGACAACGCGAGCGAAGGCTTCACGTACCAGTCAGGGTCTCATTCAGGGTTTAATGGTCCTATGTACTTCATCTATCTTTGTTACATGGCTAGAAGTGTCAAAGCTTCGGTAGGAGGAGAGAGAGAGAGAGAGAGAGAGAGAGAGAGAGAGAGAGATTTTGACGAAAACAAACATCTAGTTTTGATGTTAGGCTACACGTTATGTTCATACAATTTGCAACATGAGGCAAGATTTGTATCACGGTATTTTTTGTGTTAAAACTTTACTACTACTGCCAACAAAAATTTGTCCTCTGCTTAAAAATGTTTGCAAATCTTGCATAAGAGTGTCTATCAATTTTCGTCGATATGAGAATTGAGGATTTCATAATACAATATTGTAAAATTATTATTGAGCAATATTTTCACAAATAAACCAAACATATTAAAAGGAGCTTGTGTAAGGTTTCTCGCCTCTAGCCTTTTTTTAACGCTTCTAGTCTTTCCATGGCACTTCTTGACGCTTCTTGTTGCCTTTTAGTGAAATCTGTACACAAACGCATATTCCTACGCTTGCTGCTTATCATTGAAGGCTTTTCTAATGATCGGTTCTATTTCCCACATGGTAGATCAGAGCTGGGATGCTTCGCACCCGACTTCATGAACAGGAACACACGCAAAAGTGGACTAGCTGCCGTTACATACTACTATTGAGGCCGACACCGAAAACCACAATTCACACAAAAATACCATGAAATATAACATTTGACATACTTACAGTTTTGACAACATGCAACCACGGTGTCCTGTTGGTGTCTTTTACAATCATCTTGTCTTGTCTGAAATAGATATAAGATCCATGAAAAATACACAGACAGATCTATATATTACATTTTTATCCCTGCTAAATAAGTTAAATGAAACTTTCAAGCCGATAGTAAAAGCCAGAATATAGTTATTTCAAATTTACTTTTTACTTCCGTATCAAACAATGTAGATCCAAGATCAGACTGCACGTTCTGTGCTGTCTGATCTGCACTGTCTGCAAAAGGTAATTTAGTCGTGCATAGCAGCCCAAGTATTAATGAAATAGAAAACTATAATTTCATTTGTAGAATGTATTCAGAGTTTAGGACAAAAGAACAAACCAAAAATAGTTGAGAGTGCGAGGTAACTATCATTCCGTACAGGAATGTTCTTAATATTTCATGCTAGAACAAAGAGACAAAGGCATGGCATTTAACACACATGCCGATTAGCTGGACATGATTCACTTTAGCGGATAGTCTAGATCAAGATCAGACTGCACAGTACGTCTACAATCCGATACACTGACATTTTGCTTGTAAAGTGAAATTGAAATCGTAGTATTTGGGTTTTCATAACTGCTTTGCTCATTACTTCAAGGATATATACAAATAAACCACCTCGGCACAAAAATTCAAGTTGAGTTTGAAGACTTTTTAGACCAATATTAGGCCGCACAGTGGAAGTCTGATTCGATGTCTCGACAGCTGTGCATTATTGCAAAGCTCTTCTAAATCAGAAATAGTACATGAATGCGGTATCAAACCATCTAACAAGATGACTGTACATTATTAGTTGTACGGTCAGGTGGCAGAGGACTTGGAAACTTATTCACGGCTATTGCGAATCATGTCGCCCCGAGCCGAAGGCGAGGTGGATACATGATTCGCTACAGCCGTGAACAAGTTTCAAAGTGCCCTGCCACCTGACCGTACAACGAACTTATTATACTGCAAAAGTTTACCATTCCAAGGTGTGTTCAGCGAAATTTCCCCGTTTTATGTTCTCACAAATTGAGTACGCTGACGACACAGAATTTCCCTTCTGAGTGCCCAAATTCAATGAAAAGTGACGTCAATGAGAACTGACGTCACTGAAACTTTGGTAAAACGTGCAGTTTGGTGGATAAACTTGATGATGTCACTGCGATAGACATTCGACGTATTATTATTCAAACATGGATTTAAACAACTTCAAGGTAAGTAGCTATGAATTTTAATGATTTGTTGGCAAAAGTATACGACCATTACGCTATCCTTTCAACGTTATAATATATGCGTTTCGGCACCTCACAATTTGCTTACCTGACGAAGGGATTGCTCGTTTTAACCCCGTGTATTTGTTTTAGAATGACAAAAAATGATAAAACATGTAACTATATTCATTTATTTTCAAAAATATTCCATTCTTTCCGTTTTAATAACAACTATCAAAGGAAAGTAGTAATTATATGGTGCAGGCTACTCAGCATGTTTGTCTTGTGGGCGGTTCGTATCGGTCGACGCCGCCATTTTGGATGTTGTGTTGAAAGTGTAGTTATGCATACGGGGCTCTCAAAAGGAAAGTTCTTTTATGTGGATTTTGCCAGTGTACATGACTTTATATACGGGGCATATTATCCAATCAGATCGCGAGAAATTTCTTCGCAGTATAATAAGTTAACATGTCCCGCAGACATTTTGTGACTAAGTGGTTCAGGAAACGAACTTCTAATCAGGGAAATCTAGTTTGATTTAATCCGGTGACCCTGGTCACGTGGAGATGTCTTACAGCAAGGCTATTCAGAGAGCGAGATCGAAGTCGTAGACTACTAATGAAACCCGGCATGGCCATGAATGAGTGAACCGTCGCCGTGTTTTGACTTAAATGATCGTGACTGTTGAAAGCTTCGTTAAATCTGATTTGAAATCCTATTTAAACAAAGAAAGTCCGCAAACCCATAATATCGAAAGTCGATGGCATCCGGGTTGTCTCTAAACTCCTCGCATGGAAACTCCTTGAACAAATCTAGGCTTCTGCAAATAGAGATATACATCTGTCACAGTGAGCATTTTGACGCCATTGAAATTTCTGTCCGTCGACTCTTAACTCTTTACTAGACCATAGCATTTTAGATTCGTAAAAATGATAAGCGGTTGCAGCTGGCAAATTGAATATGGCTCAAGTGATGGGATTAGCTTCTGAAACAGTATGGGAACTATGTACAGAAGGACAAAATACAGGCTATCAGTATTCTCTCCATTTCCTGCAATCTTTCTTACATTCCACCGACCAATCTAATCATTTCAGACACATTTTACTTTTCGTTTGCACATCCCTTCAATCTGGATAAGTCTAAAATGTGTTTGGTACAGATTTAAGAAACAAAAAATTCGTGTACCACTTGGCTGCCTGTTTTGAAGGAGATACAATGAGCACGTCAATACTGTAAATTTCGAATCAAGAAGCTCTACTTTTACTGTTCATTGTTGTTATGTCTGTTTTGAAGACGAGACAAGTTAGCAATAGGAATCAATACAATTTCGTTCCCTACTTGACTGTCTTCGTATGAACTCTCTTTTTGCCGCTGCAATAAAAAAGGGCGTTGGAAAGGCATTTCCAGTGTATGACCAATCTTTCAAAGTGGCGACTCTGCCCTTGCACCTAATTATAAACCAGTATCTTTAATAATCAACATAGAAAAGGTAGTCTAAAAATGATATTTAAATATGTCTTTAATCAGCTGGAGGATACCACGTTTTTCACACCTTCTCAATCTAGATTTTTACCTGGAGACTAAACCGTCAACCAAGTTGTAGTTACACTAGATAAAATTTGCAAAGCCTTAGAGGAGGGACTAGATGTACGGGTAATATCTTTTTATGTAATTAAAGCCTTCTATAAAGTATGGCATAAATCTCTTTTACTCAAGCTACACGGAGCTCGAGTCGGTGGCAAACCTCTTCGAGGTTTACAGACTACCTCTTGAATTGGTTCGGTGGGTTGTCCCCCCTGGTGCTGTCTCAGACATAAATTTTATTCAGGCTGGAGATTCTTGGGGATTTATTCTGGGACATCTTTCTTTCCCAGTTTACATTAATGACACTGGAAATGAGGCAAATATTAACCTTTTTTTCAGATATAACACGCACGTTGTTGGGCGGGGGTGGAGTGCAAACATCTAGAACATTTAATTTTGTATTTTCCTTCCCCAGAATTTTCAATAAGTCGAGACTGCTGACGTAACCTATAATATATCATAAATTGTGTCTTTTTCTTAGAATACAATATCGATGAACTTACTGTAAAAACCCGATTGGTGGTCCTTTAGATGTGTGTAACAGTTCTAGAAAGTCCTGGAAAGAGAAGATAACAACTAGAAACTTGTTTATCTAGAGTAATAAAATATTGGTTAACCGTGTATCATACAATCCCTTGTTCCAAAGACCCTGTGAGAGAAGGACTTTGAAAGCATATGAGAAATGGAGGACATACAGGTAACAAGCGTTCCTCCTTTTCCGACAACAGTTCGACTCTTTCAAGGACAAATTTTATGAGTCCCAATTTTCTAGCATGGATTTCCAATATAGACGAATAAAGAATGTAATTGTCTTCAAATGTTATCAGTTTATCTGGAGGATATTACATCAGTCGGCATTTGTGGATGCAGTGCAGACATTGTAGACCCCAACACCACAACCTAAAGCTGCTGAGTGCGACACTCAAGGACTTTTTGCGGACAGTGTAGATCAAGATCAGACTGCACAGAACGTGCAGTCTGATCTTTGATCTACACTGTCCGATACAGAGACACTTTTAAAAAATAACATTAAAATGGCAACATGCAGGTTTTTACTATCCGCTTGAAAGATTCATTAACTTACTGAGCAAGTAAACTAGCTACGATAGGTTCAAGCATTGGGCGGACTTCGGTTTTTTAGTTTGTTGGAAAAATGACAAAATACCAATATCATATTAATTAATTTACTTTTTAACTCTTTACAAAACAATAAAATTTTCGATTCGACCAAATTGAAAGTGTTTGCATATGACAAGTTAAATGCGGCTTAAATGATGATTTCTGTCTTTCATAGGGTAAAAAAATAGTTTGGGAAAATGAGAAAATGCTAGTTACCAGCATTTTTTCCTATTCCCATAATGTTTTGAAAAGCCTTCTCTTACCGGTTGGGGAAAAAAAAAACGGGATTGTGTGGTAAAGGGTTGACTGATCATTGTAGAATGGAGTTTCCTCAAGTAAAATACAGATCATATCATTCCGAACCACGCGGTCTTTGTGCTATGACATATCCCGAGAAACAGGACAGTATAGATCCAATGTCAGGCAACGACAGCACGTTTTGTGCAGTCTAATAAGAATCTAATGGTTTCGTTTTTATAGCGGATGTATTTTGTGTCAGTGTGTACAGGTATTACAGACAAAAGCCATTACTAGACGATATCCGTGTCCATACCAACGATTCTAGTGGGAAAACCTTTTGAAAACAGTGTGGAAAATGGAGAAAATTCTATTTTCAAAGAGAAAACCTATCATTGTAAACCACTTTTAATTAATCTTTTACCACACAATCCCGAATTTTAATGACCCTGAACGTGAAAGGCTTTTGAAAACATTGTGGGAAAAGGAGAACATGCTGGTAACCAGCATTTTCTCCTTTTTCCACAATGTTTTCTACCCTATCAAAGATAGGCATCAACATTTAAGCTGCATTCCTTTTGTCATCTGCAAATGCTTTCAATTTGGTGAAGTACAAAATTTTGTCGTTTGGTGAAGAGTTAATTTGTCGTCTGCAAATACATTTTGTGGACAACCTTTAACCCTTTCGGTGCCATAGGCGAAAACAGACTTTTGCGGACGGCATAGATCAAGATCAGACTGCACAGAAGGTGCAGTCTGATCTTGGATCTATACCGTCCGCTTGTTTAGTCAAGCCCATAAAATCAAAATCTTTGTAAGTTTCAATGGATTGTATTTAGAGCCGTCGAAAGAAGTCGAGTTTATTTATTTGGCGTTGAAAGAGTTACAAAATGTCTTCTGATAAAATAAAACTAGAGCGTCAATACAGGGTACAAAGACATGCAAAACAATGTTTTGTTTGTTAACTGCGTGCAAGCAAACATTCGAATGTTTTAGTTGCAATTATTTTCTATGAAAATTGAAAAAATCGACGGTTCTTATTCAAAATTGAAGGAAAAATCGATAAACAATTGAAACAAAACTTTGAAACAAAGCTCTATTGCAGAGTGTATTATTGAAAATGTTGAGAGTCAATAATAGCCATCTACGTCACATTTCTCAAGTTTGAATGGAAGTTATGTATTCAGATTGAGCCGAACGCAAGTAGTTACAGAGACTTAAACATATGAGCTCTGCTCTGTGAAAAGGGGGCTTAATGCATCTGCGAAAAGTATCGACCCACGTAGTACGCGCAGGCTGACCTGTCCCGAAACTTTTCGCTATTGGTCAATTTTCTGTATTTCCAGGGACCAGTCTACCTCATGATTGAGTCGGTTGTTTAAAAAAAAGTGGCTATTATGAATATATGTTTATATGATGGCTTGATTGGTATGATGCATCACGGAGATGCATTAAGCCCCCATTTTCATAGAGCATTTAGCGAAAACTTTCGACCCAGGTCGAAGCGTGGACTGCACAAGCAATTCCGAGTCGATACTTTTTGCAGATGCATTAAGCACCCCTTTTAACAGAGCCTGGCTCATACATTGCTTCACCCTGTCTTTGTGTGTTTCTTTAACACATTGTCACATAAGGTGTTTTTTTTACGTAGAAGACTATTTTTCAAAAATATCAAGCAATCAGTGAAATTACTCACAATAAGCAATTCTTTCTTTTGTATTTTTTTCGTGTCTCAAATCTCCTATTAGCCATCTTTGCTTTACAAGGGAGTTTTCAAAACTGTCCGCTGTAGATCCGATTCAGCAGTTTATACATCAAACAGCAATAATAGGCTATGAGGTATTACAGAAGTAATACGATTTTAGAAAACATTTATTTCTTGTTACACTAGTTAACAAGTATACAATCACGAGGGGTCGTATTCACCAAGCATTCTTGAGATCGTTCTCATTCTTATTCTCCAAAATTTTGTATATTAGAAAGTAACAAAATTTTTGATTGGCTAAACCATTTGGTTTTGCCAATCATAAGTTGTGCTATTTTCAATTTTTGAAAATCTCGAAGAATAAGACAAAGTATTTTATTAAGAATTATTGGTGAATACATACCCCATTTACTCGGCAGCATGTTCAATACTTACGCTTTTCTCTAAAATCAGCACTTCGGCATTTCCTTTTGTAACTAAATGGTGTTCCCGTGGCCAGTTTTGCATCATTTCTTGTGGCTGTGAACAGAGTAAACATAGAGATAAGAAAGCATCAAGCCCAGAACCTTCGAACATGCGACTTGTGGATTGGAATAAATGCGGTTGGTTAGTGGAGAAACATATCGAAATCCTTAATTTTTTTGGGGGGAGGGGGATCTCAATACATGTTTGAGCCATTCTCTGCAGCATGGCAAAAGGGGCTTTAAGGTTTACACCATACCAATCAATTCATCACACAATAATCGTCCATAAAATGCACTTCGTCTAACAAGCAACTGATAGAATGAAGCAGAATGGTCCGAAAAAAAAAAAAATCCGGAGTTGTGTGGTCAGTTATCTAAGTATGATTAACAGCCACAAGAGCGCCGAGTAATTAAGGTATCCACTTTTAGGCAAGGAAATATAGTCGAAATATTGCAGCTTTGGTCAGAACATATTGCGAAGTAGTGGTCGATGTATACACAAGATCAGACTGCACGTTCTGAGCTGACTGATCTTGATCTAAACTTTCCACAAAAGGAACAAAAGTTGTGCCAGGGGTTCTATGACCTTAGACAGAAACTAGACGTTTCTTTAAAGAAAAAAAAAAAATCTGAAGTTCTTACATCTGTTGTGTTTCCTTTCTCAATGTTCCCCTCGTCCCGGGTCACAACTCCGGAAAGTAAACGATACTCCCGCACTTTGTTCACTGCGGATAAAAAACGGAGACGTGTACATCTATATTGTACTGTAACCCTTTGCACAAACCGGAAGAAGAAGAAGCCTTTTAGACATTGGGGTATAAGCAGCAAAATGCTGGTAACCAACATTTTCTCCATTTTCCCACACCATGGTTTTTACTCTGTAATACTTGTAGACAAACCACACTATCCTCTGGCTGTATATGTGGCCTTGATATCTCAATGATAAACCTGGTTTGGCTATTATATTTGACAAGATGATAAGCCATATATTCGAGATCAGACTGCTCATTTTGTAAAGTTTGCTCTCAGTCAATGCTTTCAACAAGAGCAATCTGAGTCCTCCATATCGCCTCAATGGTCGTAGTAGACAGTTTTTCAATACACTGAGAAAGAAGCTGGTATAAAGGTCAGAGGTAAAATATGATAGTCACTGCAGAGTTCGTGTTGTATTCGCTTTAAGGTATTATTCTATTTTCTAGTTCGTGTTTTCATGTATCAGTCGAGGTTCGGAGTGGCAAGGAATGAAAAACAACTATTAATTTTTCTGGTATTTTCACATCCAACCGAGTCCGACGTAAACAATACACTTACCAGTGTTGACGGCCACTTGTATCATTTAGCTACCTTCACAAAACAGAAATTACTTTTAGTTCCCAACCAGCCCCTACACATCAGAATTGTTTGTTCCTACCGCTAACTGTATAACACAAGTTTGGTTGTGTTTGTACTCAGTATTGTTTTGTACTTCGGTTCATTTTCCGTTTCGAAAATGTATGAAAATATATTGACTGGGTGCAAATGGGTAAAGTTACCTACGTTTTCCGGTTAAAACATAGTAGAACCGTTCTGGGTCACGGCCTTGCTGAGCAATTATTCGTCTATTATCATATCTAAAAATGAAAGTAAAGGTCACTGTTTACAATGATAGTGCAGAGTACCTTATTTTATATATGATGCAGTTGCAAAAAACCTCGACCAAGGTCAGCCTGGGCAGTCCGCTCAGGCTGACCTGGGTCGAAACTTTTTTGCTTTTTGTAAATTTTCTGCATGTCAAAGGACAATTGTACCGTATAATTTAGTCGTTTGTTGAACAAAAAGGATTTCATAAATCCATAATACACTGTTGACTTTCTTGGCATCATGCATCACGGAGGTACAATTAAACCCCCTTTGCAAGAAGGGACCATCTGGGAACTGCGAAAAGTATCAACCCTGGTCAGACTGCGCGAATTGCGCAGTCTGACCAGGGTCGACACTTTTCGCTTTTATGATACTTTCTGTATGAAAAGTGGTCATTCTACCTTGTTATACAATCATTTTTGAACTATCAACTTAAATTGACCTTCACTATCGTTGATCTGTTTTCATTTACGGAATTCCCAGATAGTCTCTTTTCGCGTGGCGGGTCAAATTTATATTAGATTTTCTGTTCTGCCGAGCTTGTCCTGCAATGATCGTCGGACCGAATTTTTGCCTCTCTCTCTCTCTCTCTGCCTATAAAACTGAATAAAAGGTCAAGCCCAAAACAGAGCTGTCGGTTCTATTTTTAATCACATTAAATTTTAGGCTGCTAAGCGCGATCCAAGGCGCTTTTGTGGACAATGTAGATCAAGATCAAATTGCATTGCACAGAAAGAGCAATCTGATCTTTGATTATCATTGTGCGATAATGTGAGATTTTTTCAGGCTGAAAGATCCGAATATTTAAGTTTTTTTACCTTTGGGGCGTATTTTTCATTTATTTAGAAGTAAAAGTGTTTTCATTCGTGACAGCAGGGATCGTATATACACATGTATATACGATCCCTGGTGACAGGAACTAATTCAATTAACAAACTAACATTAAATCCGATCTTTTCTTTTTCAATGTACATTTGTATTTGTTAAAGTAACTCAAGTATTCATTTTAAGACACATACAACCCATTTCTTCGATAATTTATCAAACCATAGTCTTTTTTGTGGCTTCATGATAAGTATTGCTCCTGACAGTTGTTAGATTGCACAGATCACGACGGATAGAAAAAGCAATTAGGGATTTTGCGTCAATCTACTAGTTTAATCGAGTATATCGCTTGATGCTTGTCACATGACTGTAAACGACCTTCACCTTGCATTCTATGCGGCAAGCAAGAAAATGGAGTCGTGATACTCTAGACAGGAATGCCTTCACAACAATCTAGCTCAGAAGAGCTCAACCCTGAATCGCTCGATGACGTCAAATTTCATATCGAAGGTGCAGTGGAATGATTTCCATATCATCAAATTTGTATGTTATATATTTGCTTTTTTGATAGTGTTGTGATTATAAAAATAGTTTCGTTTTAACTGTTTACCTCTCATAGGCTACCAGGCTGGCCAATTTTTCTTCTAGTTGTGCTGGAAACAGGTGTTTGAATGCTTTTGTTGCCCTCAACATCCACATTACCTACAAGGGTGATTATCATGCATCATTCAGAGATATTTATAATGAAAAGAGGTTACTAAAAACGGCATTTTTCAAAGTTACTAACAACAACATTTCTCAAGATAGCCATCAATGACATTTTCCAATGGTAGTTAAAGACGATATCTTATGATACATGTATGTAACACGGTAAAAATGGCGATCATCATTCAATTCGAATTATTTGTTCCAAGATGAGCCATCTGGTTTGCTCAGATATTCTGTTTTCCAGTTAGAGGGATTTAGAATACAGAATGGATAATTGCCATCTAGACAACGGTTCCGATAAACTGGCCAATCAGTGCTCAGTGTTTAATCTGTATTTATTATATTCTTATCTGACAGTGAATTACTGGGGTTTCACAGTGAAAAACACCACTAGTGATGATAAATATAGTATCATCACTAGTGTCGATATAGGTTTAGAATGTTTGCCGGAACTACTTTTTTCCAGTATTGCTTATATTGCACAATTCTTGATAAAAGGTGAATTATGAATATAATAAATAGGATTATCAACAAACATGTGGTTGTGTGTAATATTAAAACTCTGTCACTCGAATGGAGTTTGATGCGGTTTCGGACTCGCTTTTTTCAACCGCATCACACCCCATTCCAGTGAAAGATTTTTAATATCACACACAACCACTTGATTATCCTCAATAAATCGCATATACAACGCTTTACTATTCCACGTGGTCCAAGTCGGATAGACAAAAGCCCGTGATTATGTTTATCTGATATAGACACTCGTTAAAGTGTGTGTCTATATGACTGGGACAGTCCCGCTCGTCATCTATCGTATATATCAAAATTCACAATTGTTCTTTAGAATCTGTAAACGTTTCCTCACTTTAGCACTTTTCATACTGAATTATAACACGCATCTGTACCAATCTTTTTTTAAAAAAAATCCACTTATTAGCTCTAAATCGACAAATGTATAGAATATACCGTCAATCAAATTGAACAGTTCATGCTTATAAACATTCAGATGGAAGCTTTAGAAAACTACAGTGGCATATTTAAATGATCTACTGGTATTTACCCGTTTGACATCATCTTCTGATCTATATTGTGGCTGACATATCAGGGCTAACAACATCTCGTACCCAAGCTGTGAAGAGATGGAAAGACAATTGAAGAGAGTTAATGGTTGAAATATCTCAATAGCTCAAAAATCAAGTGTAAAAAAAATGTCCAAATTATATACAAATGTTATCGAAAACTCATCCAAAACGTGGAACACGCCTTAAACATATAAACGAGCGATGCTCTGGCAAAAGGGTGTTTATTGCATCTCCATGTTACATGATACATGTACCAAGCAAGTCATCACATATTTACCAATGCGTAAAATCCAATTAGTCGATCAATCGACCGGACCTGGAGGTACAATGGCCCTTTATTGTGCAATAGAAAGTTTCGAACCACGTCAACCTGCGCGGGCTACGCAGGCTCACATGGTACGATACTTTTTGCAGTTGCATTAAGCCTCCTTTTCACAGATCGTTGATCTACACTGTCTGCTTCGCTTAAACACTATAGATAAAAGTAGGCATTAAATTGCAATCATTTGGGTCCTATTTCTAGACCATTGGTTATAATCGGCGCTCTAAGGGTTCAGGTTGCGAAAATGAAAAGTAATAAACTAACACTAGACTTTCGCAGGATTTCTCGTTCTTGTATGTTTTTCTGTTTGATCTTTTTCACACCATCCGGTGACGTATCTGGCTTGTCATCATGGAGGTATCTAAAAATATTTATAAAACATAAGATTTAACTCCATAGAACACCAAGCGAAACTACAATCTATCTGCTGTTGTGAACAGTTTAGGTCAAGATTAGACTCCACATTATAGATTTTCGCTGTTCCCCAGCTCGGCAATTTTTTTTCCGAGGATTGATGATAGTCATTGCGACTAAATTTATTCCCCTCTCTCTCTCTCCGCTGATCATTTCTTCGAGGATGGTTATATGGAAAAGCAGCCAGTACCTAGGGAAGAATATTGTGCGTAGTACTGGTAAAAGAAACTCCAGGAGAGCATTGAAATGTGCTCTGGCCGCTGCGATGTAGCTGCAATATTGTTGAAAACGTCGTTAAACACCATACAATTAATCAATAATAAATCCGCGTCGTTATACCCTGTCTTCTTTACTTCTTTGAAGCAGTTTAACTCTGCACCTAACGCCAAAAAATATTTAGACGTGCCCAAACTGAAAGCATTCGCAGAAGACAAGTGGAATATGGGTCAAACAATGGACATTGTCTTAAAATAGAGAGAAAACTTTGTTGGAAAAGGAGAAAATGCAGTCGGCCAGCGTTTGTCTCTTTCCTACGATGTTTTCACAAACCCTTTTCTGTTAGAGTCGTAAAACCATTGATTTTTTAAATGTAATTAGAAAAATGTACATGAAGGGAAATCCGTATCGTTATAGCCGTGTTTACAACACTCCTGTATAATACTATTAACTATTATTAAGACCTGGTTTGACCTTAGCTACAATAGAAGAGTTAGTTTGACCTGAAAGTGAAACATTGTCTGAATAATTTAAACATATTTATTTTACATCGATAGAGAAACAGGTTCTTAAAACTAATTTCTCTCGATTCTGCTTCCTTGGAACTACACAAGAACTCGCAACCTCAGGTTGTTAGACAAAAAGGATTCCATAATTATGTTATCACTTGCTTGATATAATGCTTCATAGAAATGCATTAAACCCCCTTTTTTTCCAAGGCATGGCTTATGGATGTGAAAAGATTAGGAACTGCTTTCGTTGAACGTTATTGGGGTAACGTGACAACGTGCTGGAAAATAATTTTCATACAGATTTCGCGCCAGCATGTGTACAAATATTTTTTGATGTTCGAACTCAGGCTAGAAATTGGAGCAATAGCTTCCGTAGGAAAAAAAGTACTTCAGTCACAGTGTAAACATGTTTTATCACATAACTCCCCTTGTTTTCAATATAATACAGCCATTATGAATTTCCTTGTCTCACACACGTGTGAGATAAGAAAATAGTGCTGTACTTGGTCAACACTCTGTAATTATACATCTCACTTTTAAAACATTGCTGACCTTGGTTCCTGAGTGAAATTAACGGTCAAAATTTGTAATAATGATAAAGTTGTTAATTCAATAACTTTTAGGATTAAGACAAAATCAATATATGCAAGTTTTTTTTTTGGAACTATTTTTCGTTCGTAATGTACCTGTCCAAGAAGCGACTAGGCTTCATGTAAATTTCATTACACATTATACATGTATGCCTATGTTTAAACACATTATCGACCATAATTCTTGTTACACAGTTATGTGATAAAAAGAATCTGACATTCGTTGGCTTTTGAGGTAAAAATATAATAAATTCGTCCACAAAGAAGTGTTATTAAGCTCGCCAAAGGCTCACTTAATAACATTTTTTGTAGACTCGTTTAATAAAATTTTATCTCTAACACCAACTCGTGTCAGATCCTATATATCTTTCACATGGAAGGCACTAAAAGGATGTTGTACGATGGGAATGGTTAACGAAAAAGTTTTACGGTAGACTGAAAACTTAGTGCGTACTCGTGAACCATTCTTTGTAACATCCTTACTCTGATTCTCAAGACTTTTCATCATTTGAAAGTAACGCAACTTGGTTTAACCAATCAAAAATTGCACTACTTTATAAAATTCAGTCATGTGAGCCATTTTTTAAGTTGTCGTCTGCAAATGCTTTGAATTTTGACATGTCCACATTTTTCCCGTGTGGTAGTGAATTAATTGCAGATGTGTTAATGTTTGTATAGCACTGTTGATGAGGAAAATTTGCTGGTAGCTAGCATTTTCTCCATTTTCCACATTTTTTTTTTTTTAATCTCATTAAATTCAATCACCTGAGCCATAATTGAATTGTCGTCTGCAATGCTTTCAATTTGGACAAGTCTACATTTTCTTCGTGTGGTAAATAGTTTATGTCAGATGTCTTAATATTTTTTAATGTTTTACTTTTTTACCAGTGTCACTGATCTAACTCTCCTAACGTTAGCCTACAAGGAAAATATTACGAATTCATTTGTAAGTTACTTCATCGTTATGCTTTTCAATATATGTACTGTAATCATTACTTTGTATGACTTGATGACTTGGAGCTGTACAAGCTTACGTCAAATAAAATTTGTCTATGTCTATAAATCTACAATGCGACCCAAGAATTCAATTAAGGGCCAATTTACACGGTATGTTTTTTTTTCCGGGATTGATAAGGCTGGTCGTATTTATAGTACTTGTGTTTTTCACGTTTACAAGGTATGTTCACTAGATCTGTTTAATTTTATCTAGTTTATTTTTTCAGTGCAGAATAATAACCACATGTAATTCAATGTTTAACCTTTCACAAGATGACAATTCTTTACACATGCCCAAATTCAAAGCGTTATTGCTGATGGAATAATAAATGTGGCTATAATTCAGCAATTTGTCTTTGAAAATATAAAAAATATCATGGGAAAATGAGAAATGCTTGAAACCAGCATTTTCTCCTCTTCCTGCAATGTTTTCAGAAGCCTGGTTTATTCAGTGTAATGTAAAACTCGAGATTTTTTGATGAAGGGTATCTCTTTACCAGACGAGAAAAAGACCCTGGCAGGTATAATTAATATCAAGATAAAGGGCTAGCATCTTAGCCTACTGAGCGCTGATTGGTCCATTCCGTCTGAAAAACAGAGAAAAAAGAACATGTTCTATTTTCTGTTTTACAATTTTGCTAGCAAACACCCCCACCCCCATTAATTAAAACCGGGTTTACACAATGTGGACTAGCACTTATGTTGCAGTATTTATGCGGAAGCAGGTCGTGTAAATTGGCCTTAAGAGAGTTTATGAGTACGTTCCCTGGGTACTTACTTTTGCCGAGGATGGCACGCTCTGTATAACAGTAACACATTGTGAGCGGCGTCTCTAAACCTTTCCAAACCCTGAAAATGAATAGAAAACGTTACTAAAATAATTGAGCGGGACAAAAAGGTTTATACCCTAAGGCTGCTGAGCGCGACTCAAGCATCTTTTGCGGACAGTATAGATCAAGATCAGACTGCACGTTTTCAAGGTGCTTGGATTTACGCTGTCTGATAAAAGATATTTTTTCACAAAAAAAAAAAAGCTTTCAATTGGCATTTTTCGGGGTTTTATTAATGGCTTGGAAGTTTCATTTTTATTTATTTAGAGAGTTAAGACTTAAATCATCTCTGGATCTGTTCTGTACAAAATCTCTGACAGCAGTTATTGTTTTAATGTCTGACAATTTTTTTGTGTGTGCGGGCATCTTAGTCGGAAACTTGGAGGCGGTTACAGGATTCCATGTTTTGCTGTGGTGGATTATACCAGAATAGAAAGGTCGAAAGTACATGTTCATGCTTAATCTTTCTTATTCAGTGACGCAAAGGTTCGAATCAGAACATATCACAATTCTGCCCATTTTTCCCGACTTTTATAACGACTTCTAAGGAAGTGTTAATTGATCTTGGTTCATTATCTTTGCCCAGTCGGTAGCGTACAGGACTTGAGAACAACTGGACGCTGATTCGAATCCCCAGCTCGGCCATTTTCTTTCCAAGGATGGATGATAGCCATCACGACAGGATTCATTCCTCCTCACAGCCGATCATGTTTTCGATGAAGATTATGAGGGAAAGCAGCCAGTGGCTAAGGAAGAATACTCTGTAACGTACCGGTGAAAGAAACTCCAGGAAAGCATGGATAGGTTCACTGACCGCCGTATTATAACTGAAACAATGTTGAAAACGGTACAGAACACCATACAAAGTGATTGTTTTGGCAAAGGACACAAGAATCGAATATGCGAATTATAGGTTAAAACTTAAATGGTTGCAACTTACGGTCCAATTCTTTCTCTTCTTCCGTCGAATCTCATTATGGTCTATACTTTTGTATCTCTGGAAGTAAAAACAAAATTTTAGCCATGCTCTGTGAAAAGGTAGTTTAATGCTTCTGCAAAGAGTATCGACCCATGTCAGCCTGCGCACTCCGCCGCGCATGCTGACCTGCATCGAAACTTTTTGCTGTTGGTGAATTTTCTATATGATACAGTCGGTTGTTTCACAAAATCGATTTTATGGATCCACAACTATATGATGACTTGCTTGGTATAATGCATCATAAAGACACATTAAGACCCATTTTGCAAGGGCGTGGGTCATTTTTTTTTTTTTTTTTTTAATCGTTACAGCGACATAGGCAAAAAAACAGTCCATTTTACGGACGGTCTAGATCAAGATCCGACTACACATACCTTACACAGTCTGATCTTTGATGTAGAACGTTCGCTTGTTTGAAACGTGCTCAGTGCTTGGCCACCAATCTCGTTCAGGAATGGAATAACATTCCTGATGCAATGATTTTACGTTATGTAAGGTCTACGCGAATAATTGCCTGTATCGACAGCAGAGGTGGCCACACAAGATATTGATTGAAAGATTACAAGAACTTTAAGAAAAACCTAACTTTAATGTTACCTTAGTCTTTGAGTACTCTTGCAACTTTGATTTCAGTACTACCTTCATTTAAACTGCAAAACCCTAACTTAAACTTCCTGTTAGTCAAAATCTGATTAGCCTGGCATTTTCTACAGACTCTGAACTAAAGTAGATACCACATTTGTTGGTCTTCAGTAAAACATGCGACGAGAAATAAAAGAAAATTAAGTGCACACTTATTTATGGAACTGAGTATATTTGGCACGGAGAGATAAACTTGTGACAGTCTCTTAACCCGGATAAAATCGTTCAAAATCCCCAATAAACACTTAAGGTCTACGGCCCCTAACTCTCATATTAAAAGACGGAAGCAGCCAAGATTGGCCGAATAGCCTGTACGAAAACGTCGATGTTACACGATATTTACCTATGAGTTGGTGAGTCTACGGCCACTAACTCTCATATTAAAAGACGGAATTTATTATACTGCAAACGTTTTACCATTCCAACGTGTATTCAGAGAAATTTTCCCGTTTTATGTACTCACAAATTGAGCACGCTGACAACATAAAATTTCCCTTCTGCTTGCCCCAATTCAATGGAAACTGACGTCACTGAGAAGTGACGTCACTGAAACCTTGGTAAAACGTGCAGTTTGGTGCATAAACTTGATGATGTCACTGCGATAGACATTCAACGTATTTTTATTCAAACATGGATTTAAACAACTTCAAGGTAACTAACTATGCATTGTAATGATTTATTTGCAAAAATAAATGACCATTAGTTGTCTCAAACGACCATTAGGTTATCCTTTTAACGTTACAATGTATGAGTTTCGGCATTTCACAGTTTGCTTTCCTGATGAAGGGATGGCTCGTAAATAACCTCATATATTTGTTTTAGAATGACAACAAATGATACTACATGTAACTATATTCATTTATTTTAAAAAATAATAAATTCTTTCCGTTTTAATGACAAATATCAAAGGAAATTAGTAATTATATGGTGCAGGCTACTCATTATGTTTGTCTCGTGGGCGGCTCGTATTGGTGGACGCCGCTATTTTGGATGTTTTGTTGAAAGTGTAGTCATCTATACGGGGCTCCCAAAAGGGAAAGTGCTTTTACGTGGATTTTGCCAGTGTACATGACTGTGTGTACTGGGCATATTATTCAATCAGATCGCGGGAAATTTCTTCGCAGTATAATAAGTATGTCTGTCCTTTTGCCTGTTTGTTGAGTTATTAATCTGAATGTATCGCAATCGCTTATCCCTCTGCTTATCTGTCCGTTCGTCTGTCTTCCTTTTTGCACCCTGCTATCAGTCTAATAGAACCTTATGGTGTAATACCAGAACGAATTGCCTCCGGCCGTAGAAATCAAACGTTTGATAAACTTTTCTGCCATACTGTTTTATTGCAGAAGATGAGAAGAAAAGTCTATAGTCTATATATACGAGTAGAGTCTATTGTGATGCTGATTTGATAATTTCTTGAGAAAATAGACGTAATGTTATGCTATTCATTTTGAAAGTACTTCGGGTCTATTACAACAAACGAAAGGTCTACATCAAGTCAGGCCTCTTTTTACTCTGATTGTCCGAGTATAGGTGCATTTGAGGAGTAAAATTAAAAAGGTTCATTGCTCAAGATATCACTGACTGTAACTTTTAAGGAATGAGCAGCAAAACTCTCGTTTTTTCAGGAAAATAGCGGCAGATGGTTAAAGAGTGTGGTTTCCAGTCTATCTTTTATGAACAAAAATGGCACCAGTATGGCACCTACTTACGGCGGTAGGTTTGAAGATGCGTCTGGTTGGGTGGTTTCTGTTTTTGTTAGAAATCTCTCTCTCTCTCTCTCTCTCTCTCTCTCTCTCTCTCTCTCTCTCTGTCTGCCTCTCTTTCCCTCTCCCCACCCCTCTCTCTCTCTCTCTGTCTCTGTCTCTGTCTGTCTGTCTGTCTGTCTGTCTCTCTCTCTCTCTGAATCCATCGCGCTCGTCCATGTACATCTGAAATAAAATGATTTACCGCAAAACTAGAAAAAAAAAGCTTTATGTAAACAATTTAATGACGTGTCATTCTGTTTTAATGGAGTGATTACGTTAAGTATTCGATTTAAATCTCCTAATATAACTTAAGTGTATTTACAAGAGAAAGTGGTAAAATTTTACATATACATATATATCTATGAGTTGATCTCTGTCAAAAGGGGGTTTAATGCATAGATCTCCGTAATGCTCTGTACCAAGCAAATCATCTTATAATTATGGATTCATAAAATTCATTTTGTCTAACAACCAACTGATTCATTTGGTAAAATGGTCCATAGAAATGCAGAAAATTAAAAAAAAAAACAAGCAATTTCGTTGAAATGATATCCTCCGCCGAAAAAGAGATTTCAAAAATTTACGCGACCGTGCAGCTCAAAATCGCTCCCAGTCGGCCATTTTGCATCGAATCAAAAAAAGAAAAAAAGTATATCGGCGTAATAGGTTATTGTACACACGTATAAAGTTTCACGAAATTCCGTGCAATGGTATTGCAAATATTGGCCCAGACGGACTGACGGACGGACGGACGGACAGACGGACGGACAACGCTAAAACTATATCCCTCCGTCTTCGGCGGGGGATAAAAAGGTATAGAATAGACCCAGATCAGCTTGCGCGGACTGAACAGACTGATATGGGTCAATACTTTTTTGCAGATGCATTAAACCCCCTTTTCACTGAGCAAGACTCAAATAAATCTCTGTTTTATTTGCTTACAATTTAGCAACTGTCACTCTCAATCATTCACAGGCATGTCGAGGGTTGACTTGAGAGTTTAGCAATTTTTAGAGATAAGAAACACTTATAAATCAACTTTTTACCCTTAAAATCGCGGCTAGGCATGGTTCAAGTTGTATGCTAAAAGTACAGTTATGCGAAAAATATCGATCAAGATCACACTGCACACAGCGTGCAATATGATTTTCGACCAAGTCTGTCTACCATTTTATGGTTTACGCGTATTGAACGGACCGATTTACGAAGCGCAACCATTTCGTCTGTTTATTTGCATTTCATTTGAATTCTAAATGCTTATAAATGCAAAAAGGGGCATAATGCATCTCCGTGATGCATTATATCGAGCAAGTTATCACGTAATTATGGATCCATAAAAATCCATTTTTCTACCAAACGACTTAATCCAGAGGTATAATAGTCTCATACAAACAGCAAAAATTTTCTACATTGGTTGATACTTTTTGCGGATGCATTAAACCCTCTTTTCACCGGGCATTTCTAATCTAATAGTTTACAAGTAATTGTCGGTTTTGGATGTGAACAGAAAACGTTAATGGATTTTTTTTTCTGTTGTGTCAAAAATCGAGGTGTGCTTAAGTGCACACACTTTCCATTAAATGAAATAGCTTCATCTCCACTACACTGTACTCCAAAGAGCATAAACGTGAAAATAGAAACCCCTCTTAATCACAAGCTTTTATTTAAAATGTCAATGTTTTGAATCGCCCTTTACATTAAATAAAAGCCGCTAATGATTTTGTGCGAGTTTCGATATATCTGCAAGAACTTTTGAAAGTTTTGGACACCTGTGAGCGAAAATGATCTAGAGCCACTTAGCGCTGATAGCAAGATGCATTAAGATGTGATGGACACATAGAATGTTGTTATATTATATTTCATGTGTCTATTTTTAGAAATGTTATGGGTAAAGAAATGTCGTAATTTAAGCTGGGGGGAATTATTTCCCCGTCACAGTGAATATTTTCCTCCTGCCGAAAATCTGGAACTACTTTTTTAAGTTTTTTAAGTTTTTAAGTTTTAAAAGTGGCATTCGTTGACAAAATAATCAGAGGAAATATAATATATAATTTATTTCATCAGCTTGTGGTTAATATGGGGAAATATTTGCCTCAAAAGGGAAAGGTCCGCGAAAATAACTCGTGCCTAACGGCACTCGTTATTTTCGCATACCTTTCCCCTTTTTCGGCAAATATTTCCCCATATTAACCACAAGCTGATGAAATAAACTCTATATCTTTACCCCTTACCAAAAAAAAAACTTTTTATTAAGATTGATTGATTGATTGACTGATTGATTGATAAATCGACCGACATACGGACCGACCGACTGGTTGATTGGTTGATTGGTCTTTCAACATTATTTCAGTTTTATCGCGGCGCTCAAAGCACATATCCATGCTTTCCTGGAATTTCTAGTTACTTCGCACGATATTCTTCCCAAGCCTCTGGCTGCCTCCCCACATAATCATTATCGTAATAGTGATCAGCAGTGAGAGTCCCTTTTGAAAACATTGTGGAGGCTTTTGAAAACATTGTGGAGGAAAATGCGAAAATGGTTGTAACCATCATTTTTTCTGTTCCCCAGAATGTTTTCTGTCCTTTTAAAGACAAGTACCATCATTTCATGTACCATAAACTGTTGTCTGCGCTGGCTTCCAATTTGGAAAAGTTATTGTCTGGTGAGAGTTAAAAGCTATCACGAGAGAATCAAAGCACTGAGATACTCTCCCACTACCATGAAGAGGGACTATAATATAAGCTGTAGCAGAGACCAAGTAGTTTAAACATATTTGAGCCATGTTCTGTGAAAAAGGAGTTTGATGTATTTGCAAAAACTATCGACCCATGTCAGCCTGCGCAATCAATTTTCTGCATATCAAAGAATCAATCTACCTCCAGATCCAGTCTATTGTTATTCTAACTGATTTTATAAATACATAACTAGGTTATGACTCGTTTGGCATTATGCATCACGGACATTCATTAAACTCCCTTTTTTTCAGAGCATGGCTTTTTTTTTACGTTGATTAAGAAGCAATTTCTTGCAACTTACACTAATCACTCTCGATTCTGGAAACTACACCAGTACTAGCGCCGAATATGTAGGCCAATGAACGGTCCCAAAGTTGACACCCATTCCCGGGAATCGAACTCAGGACCTTATGGTTACGAGGCCAACGCTTTGTCTGACGACCACGGACACCAAGAGAAGCCAATTAGCTGATGACAATCATCAATTAAATCCAGATGACTATAATTTTAGACATACAGTATTCTGTCTTATTTCAGTTTAAAATTAAGGTCAAGCGATATTTTTCTTGGGCAGTCACTATACAGACCCAGTCTAATGTTAGTAAAACCAAGACATACAAGAATAAGTAAGCTGCAGCCGTGTTATGACAAAGGATTACGACCCCTAACTCATCGGTAAATATCGTATAGCATCGACGTTTTCGTAAAGACTATTCGGCCGATCTCGGCAGCTTCCGTCTGTTAATAAGAGAGTTAGGTGCCGTAGACTTTAAAGCTAGGTATTTCTCAGTTCAAAGATACAGCATACTTCAAGCAATCATTCTTTTTCTCGCGTTATTTCAATATCTCTAAAATAAACCTTTCCTCTCGTGCTCTTAATATATTAGAGACATTTTTTTTTCTACTTTCTTCACCTCCGCTAGGTGCTGTCAAAGCTGCGTTAAAATACACGGGAGGACAAGGAAAAAAAGTTCAATGGCGTTGTTAAAAAGCTAATCCTATAGTTTAATTTTTCAAGATAAATCGCCATGAAATAAAGAAGCGTGCTTGTGCATTTTATGGTTGTTAAATACCGAGCACTGATCAATGTGAGCTAATTCACGGGACAAAATTAATCTTACGGATAGAAACGCGTCGATACGAATGAAATCCGGTAATCAACATATCTAAACCAGCTATATCATTAAAATGAAACTTTCAAGCCGATAAAAAGAACCCAAATTTTGCTATTTCATAGGTATTTCTGGGGGAAAAATATTCCCTTATCGGACAGTGTAGATCTAAAATCAGATTGCACGTTCTGTGCAGTCTGATCTTAATCTACGCTGTCCGCAAAAAAGTCTTTGAGTCGCGCTTAGCAGCCTTGGGCTTGAGTACGCTTTGCGCTGCTCACGGCACTTTGGCCGTCAGAACCTGCAGTCTGATCTTGGAACTACAGTCTGATATTGAGATACCGCTCACGACGAACTGTTACTAGATCTACACGTACATCCAGACCTTCCAGTATCATCTTGTTTCGATATCTTCAAATTCTTAACCCTTTGCCACACAGTACTGAGATTTAACGACCCTAAGAAATCGCCTTGTGAAAATGTTGTTGGAAAAGAAGAAAATACTGGTACCCAGCATTTCCTTCTTTTCCTAGAATATTTTTACCCTTCTATAAACAAAATAATCTGAATGCTTGAGTCACATTTATATTATCGTCTGCAAACGCTTCGAATTTGGGCAAGTCAAAAATTTTGATGTGTGGTAAAGAGTTTAGTCAAAACTTCGGGTGAGAGGTAACAGAGCTATCAGATAAAACTCAAGGAGGAAAACATCTTTTCCCACGGATCGCACTAGAAGTATATATGCAAGATTAATTGGGCAATTTACAATAGAATACGGTTCATAGCTGGTATCTATTTACATGCTAGACGACAATAACTGCCTGTTGTTAGGAATGTTGTATTGTACAAACTATAAATAGTCACGATCAGGCAAAAATGGGGGGGGGGGGGCGGGGCGGGGGCGGGGGCGGGTATGCATCTCCGAAATGCATTATACGAAGCGAGTCATGACAGAATTATGGATCCATAAAGTACAATTTGTTTAACAGAATGCTGAAGGAGAATAGCCTCTTCAGCTGCAAAAAACTTACAAACAGCAAAAAGTATCGACACATGTCAGCCTGCGCGGACTGCGCAGGCTGACATGAGTCGATACTTTTTGCAGATGTATTAAGCCCCTTTTTTCCAAGAAGACGGCTGAAGGCTTCTTACATATAACTTTCGACGCTTCGGAGATCTTATTACGGAATACTAAAAAAATTTGATGACAAATTTGCCATAAAACCCTTTTCCACAGTCTCCCGAGTTCTAACGACCCTGAGAAGAGGTCTATAAAAACATTGTGGGAAAAGAAGAAAATGCTGGTAACCAGCGTTTTCTCCTTTCCTCCAATATTTTCTACTCTATGAAAAACAAACACCACGTTTTAAGCTACATTGAATTTGTCGTCTGCAAATGCTTTTAATATGGACAAGTCGAAAATTTTGTCGTTTGGTAAAGGATTGCGTGCCTCTCATGCCTTAGTTGTTTTTGTAGACAAGTTGTCTGATTTTCGTCTGCTAATTTAGACGCCACGTTAACCCTTATCCTGCTAAATAACTGAAATGAAACTTTCGTTTGTATTGGAGTTTTAACGCCATTTTAACAGCTTAGGTCATTTCTTGGCGGTCAGTGACGCACCCATGTGTCTCCTGGCTTTCTCACACCAGTACTGACACAACTTTCTTTCCAAAGCCACTGACTACTTTTCTCACATGCATCAGGGGTGAGAGGCGAAAAATTGTCGGAAAGAAAGTTCGCTGCAACCGGGTATCGAACCCACAACCTCCAGGCCACGAGTCAGATACGCTAACCACTGAGCTACCCGGCCGGACTGAAACTTTCAAGCCGATAGTAAACCTCAAATGTTGCTATTTCAAATAGTATATATTTTAGGGGAAAAACATCTCTGTATCGGACAGTGTAGATCCAAGAGCTAACTGCACGTTCTGTGCAGTCTGATCTTGATCTACACTGTCCATAAAACGGTCAGTGATTCGCGCCTAGCAGTCTAGGGGTTAATACTGGGGCATACCTTCACCAATTCTAAATCAACAGATACCAAACTCACCGTGTGTCGTTTAAATGGTGTTTTGTGCCTTTGACTTGAAGCATGACACTTTTGTAATCGTTCGAACAATTTAGTCATTCTGAGTAATGTCTCCGACTGCAACATTATTTTAACTTACATTTGCTCCTTTTCCCACAATGTTTTATACCCTTTCAAAAACAAATTTCATAATTTGTGAAACAGGTAAATGCTCTTACTTTGGACAAGTCTAAAACTTGGTCGTTTCGTAATGAGTTAAACCATACCGTGATATTGTTAAAATAGTACGCTTGAATTTCGTTTCCCTACGTAAAAATCTAAATTACCTATGACAATTTAATTCCCCGATAAAAAAATATTTTGAGATCATTTCAACCGTATGAATCGCATGGAAGAAAGAAAGCAAGTGTTTTGGTTACAAGATTTACCACACAGCAAAATTTTAGACTGATCCGAATTGAAAGCAATTGCTGACAACATAATAAATTAAGCTAAAATGATGGTACTTGTCTGTGAAATTGTAGAAAATCTTGTGGGAAAAGGGAAAAATGCTGGTAGCCAGCATTTTTCCCTTTTTCCAAAAGATTTTCAAAAGGCTATTTCCTTGCGGTCGTTAAAACATAGGATTGTGTGGTAAAGAATTAAACAAGTTCGCTTTTCATCAAGATCGCTATAATACGGTAATTAAACAGTTTTGAGGGTGCTGAAAATCGAGCTTGGACCGCAGAAAATAAAAAGAATATTCTGAATTTTGATCAACATCATCAGACAAGTCAATAGGTTTTCTCGCCGGATTGCAAGACTATATCCTATTTTCTCTCTCTCACTGAGTAACAGTGATTTACTCCGTTTAGTTAGCAAAGAAAAGGTTAAGAATTGACATGTGTTTTTATTTGAGATTAATTTTGAACTTTGGATAACGTTTTGTGAAAACTCTACAAAACCCACGCCCGATAGTATGGACTATTTTCTGTCTTCCAGTCTTACTTAATGCTGCTCGCTCAAAGTAATTTTGCAATGTGTATGGCGTTTAACGCCGTTTTCAACATTATTTCAGTTATATCACGGCGGCTAGTACACCTCTCCATGCTTTCCTGGAGTCTCTTTTACTAGTACTCCGCACAATTTTCTTTCCCGGGCACTGGCTGCTTTACCACATAATCATCGTCGAAACAATGGTCAGCGGTGTGAGAGGAATGAATTCTGTCGCAATGACTATCATCAATCTTCGGAAGGAAATTGGCCTAACCAGGGATCGAACATACGACCCTCTGTTCTCAAGTCCTGCACGCTACCGACTGACCTACCGGGGCTCAGCTGCTCGCTCAAAGCACTCTCAAAGTAACGTCTTCTTTTAGTCACGTGGCCAGTTAGAGAGACCAATCAGTTTCAACGGAAGATCAGTGGGCTCTGTGCGGATTGGTTTAACCATTTACAGCACAATCCCGACTTTTGACGACCTTCAAGAAGAAGCCTTTAGAAAACATTGTGGAAAAAGGAGAAAATGCTGGTAACCAGCATTTTCTCCTTTTTGCACAATGTTTACTATCCATCCCAAATGTAATTTCAGTATTCCTGTTTCAGGGTCCTTGATAAAACGGTCAAACGGTCAAAACGGTCACTTTTGGAGTCAAATTTATTTAGTCGTCTGCAAATGATTTCATTTTGGACAAGTCTAAAATTTTGTCGTTTGATAAAGATTTAAAATGCCATATCTATAGTGTAGCGGAGTTCATAACTTCTCGCTTGCCTTTGTTTATCGTCTGACTTCACAATAACCTTCATAGTATTTTTTTTAATAATACTAGCGCATACAAATATAGCACTGAAAGCGAACCACTTTAAATAGACAGATGTCTTTGCTGACATTAATGTAAATAACGTGAAGTCCGATCTTTATCTACTCAGAAAACGTTATATTTATTTGGCACATAAAGGTAACATGTGTTAGGTGTTTTAAATAGTTATTCATATATATACCATGCTCTTAGAAAAGGGGATTTAATTCAAATACAAAAAGTATCGACCTAAGACCTGAATCGATATTTTTTACTATCGTTCAATTTTCTACATGTCAAAGGACCAGTCTAGCTCATGATCCAATCTGCTGTTAGACAAAAAGGGATTTAATGGATCAATAATTATTTGGCGACATGCTTAATATATTGCATCACACAGATACATTAAACCCCCTTTTGCCAGAGTATGGCTCATATATAGATGTATATAGATAAAATTTGAAATCTTTCCAACGTTCGCGATATATTATCTTGCGATAAACAATATGCCATTCATACCATTTTCACCACTTTAACCTTAATGACGAGGGACTTTCAACATCATTATGATAGAGACATTGCATGGATAGTTCACGTGTCACATTTCTTTTTTCTTTGGTGTCCACCCAAATTATAAATTACTCGACATGTGTTTTTTTACTCCATAAAGGAGACCTCGTAGATTCTACGCTAATCCGGATGAATAAGTTACATGATACTTTAAAGGAGATAGTGCAAGCCCAAATGTTGATCGTTCAAATTTATTTTTTCGGGGAGAAACATCTCCTTATCGGACAGTGTAGATCCAAGATCAGACTGCACGTTCTGTGCAGTCTGATCTTGATCTACACTGTCCGCAAAAGGTCCTTGAGTAGCGCGTAGCAGCCTAAGGGTTAATATTGTTGAGGGTATTTGTGACCCAGATATCCCGATTTCGATCCCGGCTGAAAGTGTCCATATTTTAACCCATTTACCAAATGAGTCTGTGATTAAACTCCCCTGAGAAATAAAGCCTTCGACAACATCGTGGAAGGAGAAAATGCTGGTAATCAGCATTTTTTCCCTTTTTCGACAACATCGTGGAAGGAGAAAATGCTGGTAATCAGCATTCCCCCCCCCCCCTTTTTTTTTTCTCACAGAGTTTTCTACTCTTTCAAAGACATTAGCACATGAACCATGCTCTGTGAAAAGTGGGCTTAATGCAGTTAGCACAGGCTGATCTTGGCCGAAAGTTTTTGCTATCGATCAGTTTTCTGCATGTAAAAGGACCACTCTACCTCATGATTCAGACGGATGTTCGACAATATGGATTTTATGGATCAATAATCATGTGATAAGATGCTTTGAATAATGCGTCATGGAGATGCAGTAAGTCTTCTTTTTCCAGAACACTGCTAATTTATTTTAGCCACATTTGTCATATGTAAATGCTTTGAATATGAACGAGTCTGAAGTTGTAAGTTTGGTACAGAGTAAATCGGCCCCGGGCAAGGCACACTCTCGGGCTCCAGTAGATAGCAGGGCAATACATGTATTTTACAACCGACCTGGGTATTTGATTGCCAAGAGCGGTAGTGGTAAAAAAAGAGAGATAATTTTGACACCGGCTGTTCACTTCCGAGGGTAGGCATTTTACTATTAACGGAGAATGACTGGTGTCACTAATTAATAGTTTAAAGTAATAGAGGTTCAAAATCGACCGGGGTGGGTACATATACAACGGTCGCGTTAGAAGACCGTCGAATCTATGCTATTTTATGGTTGTGAACCAGTTTTAAAACTCAAATCTTTTCGAAACTTGATCATCACAAGAAATAAGTTCAGCATTAATTTACATTAAATGTGATATTTATCTTTGCATCACAAAATTTTTTGTTGTTCTTAATTATTGTAAATAGTAACTGGAAATATTTTATTCATTGCCGAGACCCGGTAGCTGAGTCGGTAGCGTACAGGACTTGAGAACAGGGGGTCACTGGTTCGATCTCCGGCTCAGCCAATTTCTCTCCGAGGATTGATGATAGTCATTGCGACAGGATTCATTGTTCTCTCAGTGGCTTGGAAAGAATACTGTGCGGGGTACTGGTAAAAGAAACTCCAGGAAAGCATGGGTATGTGCGGCCACGATATAACTGAAATATTGTTGAAAATGGTGTAAAACACCATACAGTCAGTCAGTTTTATTTTCCGATTACCAGCTAAAAGTATTTGAGTTTAGCTGCGTTGTCTGTGGTAATGGCGGTGGTTTTTAGTCGGTGTTGGTAGTTCTCATGGTGTTTGTAGTAGCATTGGTGCCTTTCCTTTGCTAAACTAGTCTTGTCGCGATCCTAGTTTCCAAACAAAAATTTAGAGAAGTATTTAAAAAGCTAATATAGCACACACCTTTAACCCTTAACCTGCTAAATAAGTAAACTGGAATTTTCAAGCCCCTAGTGAAAACCCAAATGTTGCTTTTTGAAATTATCTTAATTAAGAAAAATATCTCTATCGGACAGAGTAGATCCCAGATCAGACAGCACGTTCTGTGCAGTCTGATCTTGACCTACACTGTCCGCAAAAGGTCATTAGGTCTGTCCGCAAAAGGTCATTAAGTCGTGCATATCTGTCTAAGAGTAAAGTTACATACATGTAACTTGCCCTCTCCCTTTTCCTGGGAGATTTACCTCGAGAAATAAAATCAGATGATAACCCAATATGATTTCATTGAGATCAAATTTCTTTGTCTATCGCTTTACTTTAGCATTTGCATAGACATATTTCGGTGTGCCCTTATCCCTTACGAAAACAAGCGATGAACACGTATGAGAAACTCTTGTTGGAAAAGGTGCAAATGCTTGCTACAAGCAATGTCTCTTTATCAAGACGATATTTTCCGTAATATTATAGTATTTCTCTAAGTTCCTTTCGTGCAGGTATAATTTCACCTTTTCGTTTCTGACACGAGTAATCTGTATGTTTTGACCAGACTGCATGGGAAGGGATTAAATAAATGCTAGCTTTATTTGTAGAAATTATTTTAGATAGCTTGTCAAATATTTCAAGTACGTATAAAAAGCTATAGAGAGATATCAGTCTAATATTTAAGAGAAATCCACAAGTTTTCATTTTAATTTATTCATATTGTTTGCATATGTAAATGTTAAGAAATTTCCAATTCAAAATATATGGAGACAATCGAAAGAGTTTTCTATTAAATCATTTGGTTTTCAAAGTCTATATTAAGGTGACGAATATATATATTTTAAAAAAAAGAGGTCGATCACGAAGTTGGATAGCGCTCAAAAAGAGAAGGGGAGACCTGACCAAGTTGTACAAAGGGGCGAGTTGATAAATTTAGATGGCGACATGACGACTTTATTTCATTTCGTTATACTAGTCATCACATTCATATAAACCGCCATGTAGGAAAGAAGAATTGTATAATTAGGTATAATCAACTTAAAGACAAGTTTCCAAAGGTCAACGACATAAGAAAATATTGGGTTGCGTTAGAAAATTTCGTTTTTCTCGGTCATGTGCTCAGATATCACAAATCCGATTTGACAATACTATTTGTTACAGATTAATCTTGCTTTCCATACGATACAAACTTCAATTGCACTATGTTCTTGCAGAGACCCTGGGTTTACACTATGTCATACAGAGCGACGGTAGCAACTTGTTACAAAAGCCTAGGGGCCAAATGTTACGTTGTAACAAGTTGCCCAATTAATCATCGTGGTTAATAATAAGTCTGTTCAGCATTTACAATTGCAAAAAAGAGCACAGCAGACGAGTTCAAAATATGTGCAATATGTCGATATTATACAAGATATGAATAACTGTTTTTTTCATTGCATCTAGGAGTTAGACCTTATGAATCTAAATGATTGTATCAAGATTCAGCCATATAAAGAAAAATTATTAGATCTTCATTAGCCAACGATAAATTCAGTTAATTTAACATTGACTTGCATTGCAAAAAGAGTTTTAAAAAATGACCTGACAATGACATTTATAATTCAGTAGCCTAATTAATCTGCCTGACTTAACACATTTAAGGCTGTCCAAATGAAGAGATACCTTTCGGGGTTTTCTGGACATATATACTTTAGAATTTGAAAGACTACTGCTTCTTTTTCTACAACAATTTCGACTCCAATGGAATGGTTTCCTTACTGTAAAAACTTACCGCAGAACATGTAACAATGCTTACTATGCGCAGGGCACGTTGATACAGTTCTGTGGCACATAGGCCTATATCCTACATCGATGGCCTGTAAGGTTTATATATGTGTTTTTTACGTGCTTATACTATAGTGTTTAACGAGGTCTTTTTTGGAAATACGTTATTAAAAAATATGGATGGTTTTACTAAGCGTTGACATAACATGAAAGAAAAAGTGTAACAATGGGCCCCGGTCTCCCCATTTCTTGGAGGAAATAAAAGATACTGCGCAAAGCATGTTGCTGTCGAGGGCGAATGAGGTCTCTCTTTCCAGGACCTGCCATTCACACATAGGCATAGGTTTCCAGTATTTTTCGCTTAAGGATAGGGCACTCGAATAGGGTTCTTGTAACATCGCCTTTCATCGCCGAAAAAACGTACGGATTCGGCTAGGACTCGGGTAAGCCGTAATCGATCGGCCGACACACGCTGGTTCCCCGTATCGATTACGGATAACCCGAGTCTTAGCCGAATCCGTACGATTTTGGCGATGAAAGGCGATGTTACACAAATCATATTGGGGTACCCTATCCTTAAAATGTTTTATCTTGGTTTTATTTCCAGTACAAGGCGGGTTACAAGATAAGTTTTATGAAATCTGGTGCTTTATAAGAGTTACATTCCTAAAACTGTGTTAATTATCATATAGTTGGATAGGTACGTTTTTCGTTTATACTGAAAAAAGCAGTTGGCTGTTCCTTTTCTTACTTTTTTTAGCTTATAAACGTCTCGTCAAGGTAATGTAAAGTGGCTTGCATCACGCGAAAAGGCGCATTCGGACATTTGCGTAAAGCGGGCCGTCTCGGATAAGCTTGCGCAGGCTAACCCGAGACAACACTTTACGACTACATTAGATTTTGTTCTTCAGTAGACTTGCGCGAAACAGAAATTTACATAAAAACGGAAAGTGTCGTTTCGGATTAGCCTGCGCGGACTGCGTAGGCTGATCCGAGACGACATTTTACGCAAATGTCCGATTGCACCTTTTCGCGTGTTGCAGGCCAAGTTTTTATTTGTTGAACATTGTTTCTTGCAGTTAAGAGAAGACACTTGTTGATATATGGTCACTTGGCCACGTAACTACGTTTCTCCTTTTGGCACAAAGTTTTCGAGAGTAGTCTGACGTCGGATAAAGAAAAAAAAAAAAATCCGTCTGCGAGGAGTAAAGTATCGGTAAACACCGATATTGTTTGCTTATTATCTATAGTGTTTACATTTAATTCTTTGATACACTTTACAGCTGAATGTGTCTAGACAATTCGTAAATTGCGACATGAAAAAAACAAAAGAGATAAAATTAGACTACTGTTACATAACTGACACCAAGCTTAGATATTTAAGTCGATACTTGGATCGGTGTTCAGATTTAAACCTTGGGCTACTAAGTGCGATTCAAGGACCTTTTGCACACGGTGTAGATCAAGATCAGACTGCACATAACGTGTAGTCTGATCTTGGATCTACACTGTCCGATAAGGTGGTATTTGTCCCAAAATATAACTTTGAAATAGTAACATTTGGGTTCTTACTATCGGGTTGAACATTTCATTAAACATTTTCAGCACAGTAAGAGTTCATTTGAATACTAGTTGATATGTTTATATGTAGTTAGGGTTGTTTAATCTTCGTTTACAGTAAACCCTGATAATAGTAAGGATTGCGAACATCAGTAAAGTAATGTTAACCATTATGACTACAGCAGAAATTGCTCTTTTATGAGCAATTTCTGATTTTTGCAACAAAAATCTGATGCAATACTAAATTCTTTTAGCCAACGTAACAAACTGCCCTTACGTCTACTTATATGGCCCCTTGCCTATCTACAAACGTAAATGGTTCTGTTATACTTTTTGAAACAGTGCAGCGTAAAGGACATACTGTTTGTTCGCTGAAAATAATTCTCTACGTTTTTCGTATTGTTAGAATAATTAAATATTCGTTTAATTGAAAGTTACTGCTTAACAATACATTCGAGCCATGCTCTGGCAAAAAGGGGCTTACTGCATCTCCGTGATACATGATACCAAGCAAGCCAGAACATGATTATGGATCCATAACAGCCACTTTTTTTTAACAACCGACTTGATCATCAGATAGACCGGTCCTTTGACATACAGAAAATTGACAGATAGAGAAAAGTTTCGGCCCAGGTCAGCCTGCGCGGACTGCGCAGGCTGACCCGGGTCGATACTTTTCACAGATGCATTAAGCCCCCTTTTCACAGAGCGTGGCTCATTTGTAAATTTTGTTGCTCGTGTTGTTTCTAAACCAACACGTTTTAAAACTTCAAATAGGAGTACAAATTAACGCACTGGGAGAAATTAGTTGAAAGTTGTATGCTCAAAATAGTTTCTTGGTTTTTTTTTTTGTTGTTGTTTTAATTTGGAGTGTATGCTACAATGTAAATAAGCCGTGTCCTGGTAAAAGGGTGTTTAATGCTTCTCAATGATTCTTGATACTAAGTAAGTCATCACATTATGGATCCATAAAAAACCATTTTGTATTAAAACCGATTAAATCGTGAGGTACACTGGTCCTTTGAATTGCAGAAATTTACCAAAAGCAAAAAGTTTCGATCCCGGTCAGCTTGGGCGGACTGCGCAGGCTGATCGGAGTCGATACATTTTGCAGAAGCATGAAGAAGCTCCCTTTTTCACAGTTCATGGCTAAAATCATTTTTACCTTATGTCCTGTCAAATTCATTTACGGAATAATTTATACAATATAAGGGCCTGTAAAAGATTTCTGTTGTTATGGAATTTAAAAAAAATGCAATTGATCCAGAGCAAACTGTATGTGGCAAAAAAGTACATGTATTATTATTAGATCATGAAACAATTTGGCAACAGATGACTGTGAAAATACATGTCCTCAAAACTATCGGCTATCTACATTAATTAATTAGGTGGTATATAAAGGGGTCTACTGACAGACGAGAGAGTCGTCGGTACAGGCAAAACAACTATGTTAGCCAAAGCAATATTTAACAGGTACACATTTTTACACGTAAAAGCGTGTAGCAGCAGCATCTCTTATTGTCCTAACTGCTCGTATTAGCCGTCAGAAGTGCTGCCACACTGTTTCAGGAGCCATGTCCTCTGTATACATGCAAATCAACTACAATGTATTTAAGTGCCGGCGGCAATATGGATACCATTGGCGGATGGTGTGGATCATAGACAATACTACAAGTTAAGCGGACGGTGTAAATCAAGACCAGGCTAAATAAAACAACGTACAAAGTGATCTAACACCGCTTCATCATTGTAAAGGATGGTTGAAATTTCATTGCATCTAGATTGAACATTACTTAACCCTTATCCTGCTGAAAAACTGAAATAAAACTTTTAAGCCGACTATGAAAACCGAAATCTTACTATTTCAAAGCTAATTTTTCGAGGAAAAATATCTCTTGATCGGACAGTGTAGATCCAAGATCAGACTGCACGTTCTGTGCAGTCTGATCTTGATCTACACTGTCCGCAAAAGGTCCTTTAGTCGCGCTTAGCAGCCTAAGGGTTAAACTTTTCCCGTTCCTTCCCCCCCCCCAAAAGAAAAAAGAACTTTTCGAAATTGAAAGCATCAGTAGAGGGTATTTCGAAATTACCTAAATGGATAAAATTCCCCTGATTGGTTAGAAACATTTTGGGAAAGAGTAAATCGGTCTATGTATATAGGAAAGGCCATTCCACCGTCATACGATGCTAAAATATAAGAGAAAGAATTACACTAACTTACCAGTATTTTGTCTCTCTGTTCAGGGTCAATAGTATCGATAAAGTTTCCATACTCGGCTTTCGGTTTCACCATCAACTGTATCTCGTCCACTCGTGTTTTAATAGAGTCCAATGGGTCATCATCTGGAAGAGGAATAACTAATTGTTTATGTTTCGTTTTAATTTTTCTAGCGTCCTTAGCCAAGTTTTCTTTTAAAATCCAGTCGTGTTCCACTATATAATCACCGGCTTTATCCAGGTTTCGGCGGGAAATTTCTGGATCATCGTCCGATTGGTAAACCTCTTCGTCAGCCGAGTCGGTTTCTGATTCCGCCTCGTTTTCATGGTTATTCGAATTTCTTCCGTTGGTACTATAAATAGCTGCACTAAGTGCGCTATTATCACGTGACTCGGACGTTCCGTTGATGTCTATATCCGGTTCAATAAGCGGTAGATTAAGAGTGCTGTTAGTCCGAGAAATTCCAGTTCCCCGTCTGTTCATTATCTCTACGGGATTGTGCAAACCGCCCTGCATCGATACACTTTTCGACATTTTGTTTTTTCTCTTTTTACGTTTAGTTGACGTCCGTGTTAAATCTACAGTGCTGTGGTATAACCTAGTCGAACTTGAGTAAAGTTTGGGGTTATTTTTGGCAGATCGTTTAATCGACAAAGCATACTCTTCCCTTTCTCTCACTTTTTCATTCGCTTGATCCACTGTGATATGCCCCCTCTGCCAGAAAGGCCGCCATTTTCCTTCGTCTCTTGCAGAGAACTCCCTGCGATCGGCCTTGCGTGGTTTAGTAAATTGATTCCCCTCCAATTCAAGAATGTCTATATTATCTGTCACATTTAAATACCGCATTTTTTAATTGTTTGTCTATTTCAACACTGTGGTTTTAATCTGATTCCAATTGTTCGACGAGAACAATTGAGAGACAAGATCGATGAGTACGTATTTATGTCCAAACAAACACAGCTATGTAATTGAATACACCATCTTTTGTATTACGTTAATAGGTTATCAATTCGTCTTTTTCTGTAACTGAATTAACTAGACGAAATAATTCTTCGCAATTAATTAAAGAGACAGTATGAAAACAAAAGCATTAAAAGTTATAAAATAAGATGGGAAATCAACAGTTGAATGGAAAACTGTCAAACGAAAGCACGTTACTTAAAATCTCACTGGGTACCTCTTTTTGGGTCCGTTTTCATCATCCATTCTTAAGAATATTCTTAGTCTTGAGTTGAAGAATTTTCTAAATTTGAAAGTAAAACAACTTCCAATTGGCTAAACCGTTTGGTTTAGCCAATCAAAAGTTGTATTACTTTCAAGTCTAGAAAATTCCTGAGAATTAGACAAAGAATATTCTTAAGAATTGTTGGTGAATACGAACATTGGTCGGTTTAACTCTTTCGTTACCAAATGATAAAACATGCCTTCACTCCTTTTCTCACAATGTGACCATACTATCCAGACTAATGAAAAACATTTTTTTCCATTAGATTTCAATGGATGTTCTCTTAATAAATTGTTGAAGTTATTGTCAGCTTTAACAGGGTTTTAAGCCCTTGACTGTCATATAAATTGTACAAAACTTCAAACCATTTCTAGAAACTCTGAGCTTGCGATTTTTTAATTTGCCATTGCCGGAAAAGTCTGACCCTCGGGAACAGTGTAGATCTCAGATAAGACTGCACGATCTGTGAAGTCTGACTTTTGATCTACACTGTTCGTAAGGGCAATGGGTTTTCTTCAACAGCTTAAGGGTTAAAACTGGTCACATTTGATGCACTGAAATGTATGTATTAGATCAAATCAGTGCATTTAACTTATTCTGTACTTATAAAATAAAACATAAAACTTCAGTTGTATCACTTTATCACAGAACGAAAACAAACACACATACACTACACGAAAACCCGAACGTAGTCACAATTTGTTCCCTGACTTTCCTATCAGCAACCTACTACTTTCAAAGTCCGGTCTCTATTATCATATCAAAGTTATATATCCTGATTCATTTTCAATACACAAAACGAAATCCGTATTAATCCTGGGTTTGGCTAATCGATTTAATCAGATTTTCTTTTCTGCTCTGAAAAAATAACAATGCAAATAAACTGTAAAAGTTTTACGTCTCTAAAACTTTCGATAATAAAGTTAAACTGCGGTCACTTCAGTACTTCCTATCATGTCAGACAGAAATACCGTTATCTCGGCAACTGAGCCGTTTCTTAAGTATGTTGCATAATATCAGTCAGGTTGTTTGATTGGGTGACATACAGAAGAAGGATCGCGAAAATACTGTGGGAAAATCTGCAATTTCAAACACATTGTGCGCGCTGGTATTTTCGATCTACCGTGTAAGAAAAAGTACCTTAAGTTTAGTTTTGTCTTAAACCAGTTATTTATCTAAAACTCGGGTGACTGTATATAAGAAACCTTACAAATTCTAGTGCCACAATACGGGTCGTTTCAAAAGTCGAGCCAGCTCAAAAAGGGATTCGAACATAAATCCTTTGACAAGAGAAGCTGACTTCCTTTCCTTACCATTCTCCAACTTTCACACACGTATTCTTATACCATTTTTAAGGTCGCCGAGACACACTGCATTGGCGTTTAAAGTTGCGAGCAACAGTTACTCTTGCTTAGTCAACTGTGTTTTTTCAGACACTATGTACACCTGAGAAGCTTTTAATGAGCCTGTATTCACTAACCATCATTAGTTTTATTCTCACTCTTATTCTAGATTTAAAAAGTAACGTAACTTTTGATTGGCTAAACCATTTGGTTCAGATGCTACGTTACTATCAAATTTAGAAAATTCTTCACAATGAGATTACCGTATAATATGAACGTTCTTTGGCATGATTCGTGAATACGGATCCTAGCCTCCTAGGCCCGTTTCCACCAACTAAGCTGCTTTTTTTTTTACTCTAAGTCTTATTCTACAATAAGAAAGTAATTTAACTTCTGATGGCTAAACCATTTGGTTAATCCAATCAGAATTTGCGCTACTTCTAAATTCAGAAAATTATTGAGTATAAGACTAAAAATGGTTGCATTCAGTATACCTCGGGTGATCAAGTCCCTCGGCTGTATCCGGTAGCTTGATATGCACCTAATCGGTACATTTCTTCGCCAGAAATACGCCGGTTTACCTGTCTGAAAATTGTAAGGCTCCTCTTAAAAAGGAAAACTTGAGTCTCAAATTTCTATCGAAATCTTTCTAACTATATTTCAATTGACAAACAGTTCGTACATTCATTTTTTAACGTTGTTTATCAATTCCGATTGGAGTTTTCATTGACAGATAGACAGATGTGAATAACTTCATCGAGGATAATTATGTAGTTGCTAAACGACTTACAGTGGCGCCGCCATGTATAAGATCACGTGATTGGCAGTTCAAATGGAAACGACCGTTATACGGACGAGGTTAGATGTAGGTACGGAATCGGCCGAGTTGTGACGAGTAAGAGTGGTTGGTAAATACACATCCTGATCATTTCCGAAAAAGTACAATTCTCATACCAACGCACATAAATCAGTTGTAGTTGTATGGTGTTAAACGGCGTTTTCAACATTATTTCAGTCATATCGCGGCGGCCAGTGCACCTATCTACGCTTTCCTGGAATTTCTGTTACCAGTACTCCGCACAATATTCTTTCCAAGCCACTGACTTCTTTCCCACATAACCATCGTCTAAACAAATGATCAGCGGTGAGAGAGGAATGAATCCTGCCGCAATGACTATCATCAGTCCTCGGAAAGAAATTGGCCGAGCCGGAGATCGAACCAGCGATCCCCTATTCTTGAGTCCTGTACGCTAATGACTGCACTACAGGGGCTCAGCCCACATAAATTAAACCCTTCATCAATACCTAGGGTTATTCCATGAATAATCGATTGGGTCTTGAGCTTACTCCAAAATACTTTCCCATTCGATATATACACGCTAATAACTTCTTTTTGCCCATGGACCCAGATTCTAAAATTACCAAAGGTCAGTTACGCCTATCAAGCTTAAAAATCATTCACCTTGGGAAAGGGCTATAACTTGTTCCAAAGGAAAATGAAACTAAGTTGAACAATGTCTCTGTTGATTTTTTTCAATCTCCTCAAAGGTTACAGATAATAGATCCGGTTTTCTATTCATTTACCCATACAAATTGCACATCAAAATCAGACTGCCATCTGTGGACAGTGAAGATTAAAATTAAGCTACACAGAAGGTCTAGTCTGATCTTTGATCTGAAATGTCTGTTATTTTACAGAGTATTCTGATCTTTTATTACTGGAACATCGTACAACACTATTGAAAAAAAAAAAACATAGTTGCCTAAATATCCAGCGACTGATAGAAGTATGTCTGTCGCATTCACTGTAATCGCATCCTAGAAAATAGAATAATGTCCTTTCCTAGATAATATGGCCTGCAACACGCAAAAAGGGGCATTCGGACATTTGCGTAAAGTGTCGTCTCGGATCAGCCTGCGCAGTCCGCGCAGGCTAATCCGAGACGGCACTTTACGACTACACTAAATTTTGTCCTACAGTAGACTTGCGCAAAACATGAAATTATATAAAAACGGAAAGTGTCGTTTCGGAGTAGTCTGCGCGGAGTGCGCAGGCTGATCAGGAGCGACACTTTACGCAAACGTCCGAATGCCCCTTTTCGCGTGTTGCAGGCCAATTATATATCCATGATCACTGTCATGTAAGCTCAGTATCTAACAGGTAGCGACAGCCAGGTTCAGATTGTTGAACTTACACATAATGTTTGATTATGTATTTAGAATGAAAAAGATTGGGGCTTTACGACATGTACTTGACCATTCAACACTTGGTATTTGAGAGATTAAACCATTAGTACATAGATCGTTCTACACGACAACCGACCTGTATAAGTTCAACGAATTATTTTTTTAATCTTGATCTACGCTCGCCTCAAAAGCACACCGAGTCGCATCGTGCCTAGAAGCCCGAGGTTTGTTGGAAAAACAAAGTCATTTGTAGAGTGATAGCAATCCTGCTAAATAAATGAAACTTTCAAACTGGTAGTAAAATTCCAAATTTTGCTATTTCAAAGGCACTTTTGGAGAAATAATATCTCCTAATCGGACAGTGTAGATTCAAGATCATACTGCACGTTCTGATCTTGATCAACATTGTCCGCGAAGTTCGATACAAAATCGTTATTGTATGAATAGGCATATTTGAATGTGGTCATTCCTGAATATGAAATAAACCATGCTCTCGGAGAAGGGGGCTAAAAGTATCGATCATTTCAGCCTCGCAGTCCGCGCAGGCTGAAATTGATGGAAACTCCACTATCTGTAATCTTTTGCATGTCCAAGGACCTCTCTACTTCACGATTCAGACGCTTATTTGAAAAACTGGATTTTATGGATCTATATTCAATTATGTGATGACTTACTTGGTATAATGCATTACAGAGATGCATTAAACCCCCTTTTTACCCGAGTGCGGCTCATTTGTCATCATTTCTATCCCCACAATTTATTTGTTATGTTCTAGACATGTTGGCTTCTTATCGGTTTTTAATCCTATACCAGACGACAATAATTCAGACTTGTCGGTATTCAAAGTATGTGAAGAAGACAAATTTCGCTTAACCCTTTACCATACAATCCCAAGTTTTAACGACCCCAAGAGAAAAAGAAAGGCTTCTGAAAACATTGTGAGAAAAGGAGAAAATGCTGGTAACCAGAATTTTCTCCTTTTCCCACTATGTTTTCTACCGTTAAAGAGCCAAATTTCATCAACTGAGTCACATATAATTTGTCGTTTGCAACAGCTTTGAGTCTAAAATTTTGTGGTAAAGAGTTCAATGATAGAAATGTGTCTGATGGTTCCCAGCATTTTTGCCCCTTTTTTTCAGATTTTCTTTAGAACACTGGTTCCTTTTCGGTCGATGAAATAAGAGACCTGTCGATAAGAAGTTGAATTGCCAATTTCTATAACTTAAATACAAAGTTTGTATCCAGTGTTAAGGATACATACCAATGTTGCATATTCTTTCAATACATGATAAATGAACTTTAGTTATACGGGTTCAATAATGAAGGTGGAACTATAATGTGTATTAATGTAACGTTCTTTTTGTGTAAATTAAATAGCATAAGTCACAGTATTTTGATTTTTTTAGCCATACAACCTAGCATAATCATATGTCACGGAGGGTGGCTCGGTAATGAAATTTAAAATGACCGTTGTTATTTATCTAGCTTTTACAGCAACCGCGTGGCGACAGAATCCACGAATTATCAGAGGACGCTGATTTCTAATGCCATCATCCATGATGGTGACAAGAGAGCCGCATGCGAGTGCCAACGCTCGGCTGCTGTTACTTTTAGACAGACTGATTTTCAGTGAAATTCTAAGTCGAAAAGGGGACATAACTGTGTCAAAAATATTTTGTTGGTTATCTGCCCCTGTTGTAGGGGTCCCCTATTTGATTGTTAACAACTTTTCCGAGTTTAGTGCATATCTTCAGTTATAACAGAAATATCATTAAATGTCAAAGTTTTGCACGGCGACGCCGCCGTCGACAGGGCTGTTATCTTCGAAAACAGCCTTGCTAAACACATATATATTTGGAAAAGTTATGTGCAGTCGCAGACTTCAATGAGACAACTGGTCGAATTATGAGTAAAAAAAAATATCTAGTTAGCCCACTAAAGTCGTATCTTATATTCAGTCTTTTTAAGCTGCGTATACTTACTAGAGTGACCAGGATTCATAGTCACAAAACAGTACTAGAGAACATTCTTGGTCTTATTCTCGAGAATGTTCTAAACTTAAAGTAAGGCAACTTCTGACTGGCTTAACCGAATAGTTTAGTCAACCAAAAATTACATTACTATATCTAGAATTAGGCTTACTGTCTTTTCTCTCACTGACTCAGTCAGTCAGTCAGCCGGTCACTCACTCACTCACTCAAACCGCCCAACCACCCACTCGCTCGTTGACTCACTCACTCACTCATTCATTCATTGTCATTGTTTCGTAATTTGTCAAATTATCCTTGTTTTTCGTTTTCGTGCAAGGATTTTGTAATTTTGTAATTTATTTGCTGAGTTTTTCTTCTCTCATTTATTACATTCCGTTACATTTTTTTTTTTTCTTTCCTTTTTTTTCCCCTAGTTTGTTTGTTCATGTATGTATTTTCATGATTTTTTGTTTGCACAATGTGCACCCGTATTCTGACCGAGGGAGGGGTACTTGCATTTTCGTCTTTTTTATTGCAAACGCCACTTTTGGGTTAGAGTATGGTTGTACATTGGCTCTTTTTCTAACTATTTTGTTTGTATGAGTCTTATTCTTATTTTTCATCTTTTTCTTCCTTCTTTTGTATTTTGTTTGTATTTTCATAGCTGTTATAATGCTCGCCAATTTGGCGGATAAACAATAAAATAATAAATAATAATAATAACCCTGAACTGTTTGCAAAAATCCCCCAGCAAGTATATATATATTTCTGAAAGTATGGTTTATTGAATGAATATTCACTAGTGAAATGCGATAAACAGTACAAATTTTGCCGCAGCATTTTACGGTATCAAACATGAATTCACGCGATTGAATTCATAGCAAGAAGCATTTAATTAATTAGATACACGAACAGGGCGTATAACTTGGCTATGGTTCAAATTAACCTACGTTTCAATTAGTTGCACCAGCTGGTATTTGATCATCCATAGACGACACCAGAAGCTTTGTGGACAGTGTAGATCAGACTGCACAGAACGTGCAGTCTGACCTCTGATCAGCATTGTCCACTGCTACATCCTAGATTATGACCGAACTGTCTCTTGATCTTGCAGAGGAAACGTATTTTCAGTCTTTGAGAAAATGTAATTTATTTATTCACTAGTGAAAAGATTAATAAAATTTAAAGAATCTCAAAGAAAAGCGTAGTTTTTGCTCTGTACTTGGGAAGCAGGCATTCCTCAGAAAGATGCTGAAGTACAGGCAAAGAAACCATAGAATTGCATGGGTACATGTCAATGTGTTGGATGCGGCCTCATAACTGAAATGATTACCCCTTACGCTGCTAAATAGGCCTAGATGAAACAAACATTTCCACTCAATAGTAAAAACCCAAATCCTGCAATTTCAAAGTCGACTTCCTCTGAAAAAAAAATCGTATCGGACAGAGTATATTTAAGATCAGATTGTGTAGTTTATTGCAGCTTGACCTTGGTCGACACTGTCCGCTAAAGCGCCCCAACTCTGGCTTAGAAGCCTAAGGGTTAAAAACTGTCAATATGGAACATTCGCCTTTTCCGAGGTAAAAAAAAAAGAGATTTGTACTACAACTGAAGATTTTTAGCACCAGGCAACGGACGTTGAAGACCTAAATCATAGGTCAGATTGCATTTTTCGTGCAGTTTTATCTTGATTTAACCCTTCCCAAAAGGAATTCAAGTCCCCACGGGCAGTAAAAGAGTTACACATAACTTAACAAATAGATACATACTTCGTGTGTCTTTGTCTGTGTGTATACATGTATATTTCAATTTACTTTTTTCTATGAACTGTTTCATGCTACTTTCGATGTAAATGTCAGAGAGCTATCTTCATATGTACAGTATGTCAAAGCACATATCAAACCGAACTAGATCTAATTTATATCGTACGAAAAAATAAAAAAGAATAGAACTGTTGCGGCCCGTCAACATCAAAAATCATATTGGGCGCATTTACTACCTATCCAATGCATTTGAAAACATGGACCCGTAAACGGAATGTAGGCTAAAGCTGATGATGTAGGATAATTGTCTCAGTTTACAATGTGATAAACCTTATTTTATATTCGTGTAAATAAACGGTTTATCAATTTCATTAAAATCCTGGATTTAAAATGAAGATCTATGTGACGTTCGCTCAGGCACGTGTCATACAATTTAAGTTCACTCGTTTGATAAAAATGTGATTTTAATGATAAACACCCCATGTAAGATCCTTTCTATCTAGATATATATTCAAATGTGCTCAAACAGTAAGGAACAAATTTAGTCAAGCGTTTTGGGCGTTATGCAATTTATTCTATCGTTTTTGGCGTAATACAATTTACTCTAGCATTTTGGACGTAAAACAATTTACTCTAGCGTTTTGGGCGTAATAAGACTTACTCTAGCGTTTTGGACGTAATACAATTTACTCTAGCGTTTTGGACGTAATACAATTTACTCTAGCGTTTTGGGCGTTTACTCTAGCGTTTTGGACGTAATACAATTTACTCTAGCGTTTTGGGCGTTTACTCTAGCGTTTTGGACGTAATACAATTTACTCTAGCGTTTTGGACGTAATACTGTTTACTCTAGCGTTTTGGAGGTAATACAATTTACTATAGCGTTTTGGACGTAATACTGTTTACTCTAGCGTTTTGGAGGTAATACAATTTATTCTAGCGTTTTGGACGTAATACAATTTACTCTAGCGTTTTGGACGTAATACAATTTACTCGAGCGTTTTGGACGTAGAAGAGTTCACTCTAGCGTTTTGGACGTAATACAATTTACTCTAGCGTTTTGGACGTAAAACAGTTCACTCTAGCGTTTTGGGCGTAATACAGTTCACTCTAGCGTTTTGGGCGTAATGCAATTTACTCTAGCGTTTTGGGTGTAATACAGTTTTACTCTAGCGTTTTGGACGTAATACATGTTACTCTAGCGTTTTGGACGTAATACAATTTACTCGGGCGTTTTGAACGAAATACAGTTTACTCGGGCGTTTTGAATGTAATACAGTTTACTCGGGCGTTTTGGACGTAATACAGTTTACTATAGCGTTTTGGGCGTAATACAATTTACTCTAGCGTTTTGAACGTAATACAATTTACTCGGGCGTTTTGGACGTAATACAATTTACTCGGGCGTTTTGGACGTAATACAATTTACTCTAGCGTTTTTGGCGTAATACAGTTTAGCGTTTTGGGCGTGATGCTGTTTACTCTGTAATGGATTTAGGTCAGTCTACTGGGGGTGTCCCCGGAAGTTTCCAGAGATTGCAGAGTTTCCTGTGACGTCACGGGTGGAACTGAAGTCTCTTTCGGTAAGCCAAAGATGCGAGATAGACACCGCTCGCAGAGTGGCTGTTATCCTTAACATCAGGACCACTGGACTAAATACAGGTAAGCGATTGAATTGTGTATTGTCTCCGAAGTAAACACAAGTTACTTTACTGGTTGCAGAGGTGTTGTATCGTCCCCAGCCGAGGCGATTTCAACGTTCGAAGATGATGGATCAGGCGTGATTCCATCAGCACGTCGGACATGTTTGTTTGCATTCTACCAAGGAGATAGACCAATTCGTCGCTTTGTTTTTGCTGGATTGCCATGGGATTTGTTCATGTGCATGCAAAGTGGGGCAATTCTGGCTAATATTGCCTGTAGTAACGAGCTTATTTGCTCGGTTTGGGATAAACCTGCAAATATGTCTTCCGGTGGCGAGGACAAAATGTTGGCCCGCACACTGTTGATTATCAACACTCCTGTCTGAGATGCAGCAGTAGATTGACACAGTGTCAGACTGTTGCAGCTGCGTGCTTGCCAGGACTGAATTAATACCTCATGTTCTTGGGGGAGGGGGGGGGGGGCAAGCAGGGATTCATTGCCTTCACAGCCTGGGGCCCTTTAAATTTTGAGAGTAAAATTATAAAATTTATAATTCGAAAAAGTTTTGGAAAATTCAAGAGATAAATTTTTAGTTGAAACATGTACTGTGAAATTGCAGATAATTTTACTTTGAAAGTGAAAATTATGACTGAAAACAGAATTTTTAGGAAGTCAGCTGTTCGGAGCTGAATTTGGTTAAGGCTATAGTGTGTTTTCTCCACAAGTGTGGAGTAGCTGTATTTGATGGGAGTGCAGTTTAGGAGTTTAGGTGTCCAGCTGGTCGTTTGTGGTCGACGGCTGCATCTAATGTAGTGCGACAGTGACACGGTCAGTGTGCGTTGATGGTCACATGACGTTATTGTGGGTTTTTGCTGCATCCTATGAGGAATCAAGTAATGCCCTTAGAAGCCCTGTGTAGCAGCAGGGAGGTGCCATCAAGAGTTCTTCCACTGCCCTCTGGTTTGTTGACAGTTTGTCTGCTATTGCCTAATTAAATAACTAAATTGAGTGATAAATTTTTGGATTTTGTTTTGAACACAAAATTCCTAAATTTTGGATGACAAATTGCGTTTTAGATCCTAATTTGACACCAGGTTGTGGGGTAGGAGGTCCCTGGAATTCTAAGCCATTATTGGTTTGGAATTCAGCACAAGATTCATAGATGAACACTGTCATCATGAATGAAGTATGCCATTGGGCTATCCAGAAATATACCTGCATATGGGTATGTCAGCTATTCCTTATTCAGAAAAGAGATGAGGGTGAATGGTGGGAAAACACTGCCACGCACTCGCAGGGATGTCCTTCATTACGCCTTGTTGCAAATGATGAGGCGCTTTGAGCGGGAATAAGGCATTGGTATTTCTGGATGAAACACTTGTCCTGCAGAAAGACGACTCGCACCGACTAATTTAGGTGAGGGTGTAAGCTGTTACTGGTCCGGAGAGCGGATTGAGAGGAATTGCCAGCAGTAGTTTATTGTACGCAGCAGTGTATTTGCTAGGAAAACAGTTTACTGTCCGTACCGACCATTCGAGCTTGATATGGTTACTAGGTTTCAAAGGGCGACAGAGTCAGCTGGCTGGATGGCCAGTTTACCTTGTGGGGATGTGAAGGAGCAGACAGTCGATGGGGAGCTTTTACCCAGGAAATTGATGACGCAGTTCCGTTGACATCGCAGGCGATGGCTTGAGGTTGGAGCTGGCCACTCCATGGACTTCGCCACTGGGGTCGGGTGTCATGAGCGGGAACTGGTTGCCCTACGGCAGGGTGGTAGCAAGGCACAGGGTGACGTATGGAAAGCGGAGGTCTTAAGGATCAGGGCTGGTGTTTCAACACGGTCACGGAGTGATGCAGGCCGCGTGTCTGGCTCTAACAGAGATTAAACTAATGTCAGTAGCGACAAGGGCAAGACGGTGGATATTGAATCTGTCCAGAAGTAGCAGATCAAGATTTGAAGGCTGCAACAGACGTTGTGGAGACTGTATTATCAGTCAGATTGGCTAATATGGCAATTCTGCAACATGAGGTGAGAAGAAAGTTCCACTTCATGATGACTGGTGTCGGCTTGTCCAGCTGTACATGGAGTACAGAGACTTGCTGTGATCGGTACACAAAGGGTGAATCAGCGCTGATGTAGTGTGGGCGACCAATGTGGTTGCTGTATTACGATCCAAAACAGGAAGAGTGGAGCTGTGGTGCCAGGGACCAGGGATGTCCATTGATTACCTGAAATTCAGTGGTGCCCTACAGCGTTCGATTTGAGACAGATGCTCAACACTGGGGATTGAGGCTGGATCTGTCTGAGAATCGACTATACTAGGCAAACAGCTTGTATAGTATGAAGAAGAGGAAAAGATGCCCTGGGAAAAAGCTCGAAGACGTGCGCCCAGAATGAAGAAGACCCATGTTCCCTCATATGGGAGCAGGCAGGGCTTTCCTGAAATAGAGACCAAAGTTCAGGTGTCACCTATACTGGGTGATCGCCTGATGTTTGCAGAAGTCACAGACGGGACTCCCTCCAAAAGATAAAGTGAGGAAGAGTGTAGTGGATTTAGGTCAGTCTACTGGGGGTTTCCCCGGAAGTTTCCAGAGTTTCCTGTGACGTCACGGGTGGAACTGAAGTCTCTTCCGGTAAGCCAGAGATGGGGGATAGACACCGCTCGCAGAGAGTGGTTGCTACCCTTAACATCGGGACCACTGGACTAAATACAGGTAAGCGATTGAATTGTGTATTGTCTCCGAAGTAAACACAAGTTACTTTAACTCTAGCGTTTTGGGCGTAATACAGTTTACTCTAGCGTTTTGGACGTAATACAATTTACTCTAGCGTTTTGGACGTAATACAGTTTACTTGGGCGTTTTGGACGTAATACAGTTTAGCGTTTTGGGCGTAATACAATTTTCTCTAGCGTTTTAGGCGCGATCCTATTTACTCTAGCGTTTTGGGCGTGACGCTTTTATCAGGAGTTAGAAATTATACCGGCCTACGCTCAGGAGTTTCTTTAACTTAGCGTCTATGTCTTAAAAAAGTTAAGAGCGAAACTAAATGTTTAGAGTTATTTAGTCTGACTGATGGTGACCACTGTATGTTAGAACTGCGCTACGGTAAAATGGGTTGAATGCATCTCCGTGATACATTATAACCGAACCAGTCATCATAATAATTATGATTGTGGATCCATAGAGTCTATTTTTTGTATTGGCCGGCTTAGATCTAACCGGTCTGAGGTAGAATAGGCCATCGCTAGGCAGATTTACTCATGGCAAAACGTTTTGACCAAGGTCTGCCTTTTTTTAATAAATCAGCTTAACCATGAGGTAGAATGGTCCATCGCAGGCAGAAGAGTTACCAATAGCGCAGGCTGACCCGGGTAGATATTTATCACAAATCTATGTATTAACCCCTTTTTCAAAGAGCATGTTTCATAATGTACTAAATATATCCGTTTTTAAAAGACAAACCAATACATACATATACTTGTGTGCCGTTTTTTTTTTTTTTTTTTTCTATATCCTCTTACCGCAATAAAAGGCACATCTCTAGAAGACTAATGTAATGAAATTTCGGTTTTTATTTCTTATTTCTAAAACCAAACTCTTTACCTTTTAGCGCCAAAAGGCAAAGGCAAAAACGGGGGCTTTTGGGGCCGGCAAATATCTAAGATCAGAATGCAACGTAAATGAAATCTGACCTTGAATCTATACCATCCGCTGGATTAGTCAAGCCTATATGGCCTGCAATACGTGAAAAGGGGCATCCGGACATTTGCGTAAAGTGTCGTCTCGGATCAGCCTGCGCAGTCCGCGCAGGCTAATCTGAGACGACACTTTCCGTTTTTATGTAATTTTCTATTTCACGCAAGTCTACTGCAGGGTCCAAAAAATCCACTCGTCCGCTCGTCCTTACTAGTAAAAATTTGGTGAGGGCAAGTGGATGATCCTTCTTTGTCTAACTGTAGGACGAGTGCAAAATGACGGGAGGACAAGTAAGAATTCTGAAATTTTTTGGACCCTGTACTGTAGGACAAAATCTAATGTAGTCGTAAAGTGCCGTCTCGGTTTAGCCTGCGCGAACTGCGCAGGCTGATCTGAGGCGAAACTTTACGCAAATGTCCGAATGCCCTTTTTCGCGTATTGCAAGCCATATTATAGAAAAATCTGTATGACTTTCGGTTGACTGTGTCCAAATGTCCAAAGCACACAAAAGTTACCAACACCAAACGCAAATGTTAGATCACTCTTTGTTGAAAGATAATCCGGTCAAGTAACTATTTCTTCTGATTGTATATCCTCACACTATAACTCAGTTCTCACTTCAACGGCTTTTACAAGCAATTCTATACTTTTTGGACACAGAACTGTCTCATATCGCAACAAAATCTCTTCCTTTATAGTACTCCATGGTGATCCTTAATTATTCATGTCCGAATTACAGTAAATTGCTCGTAAGCATAAATAATTCGCCTTTGAAACCGAACGCTAATTAAATTACCTCTTTCTTCCCCCTGAGCTTTACAACTTTAACATTTATCAAAGTTTCAAATTGAAAAGGCTCTCCTCCTAATTATAAAGTACGTTTCAAGTCGAAAGTTTGAGAATGTTTATCTAGATTGTTGGTGCTTTGTGTTAAAAGTGACCGCTTTCTTTTACCAAAATTAATGCATTAATTTTTCGCTTTTCAGTAAAATACAATTTACACTGGGTATTTCGGAATCCTTCGTCGGAGGGTTAGTTTTGTTGCTTTTGTAGAAATATATAAGTCATGCTCTGTGAAAAGGGTGCTTAATGCATTTGCAAAAGAGTATCGACTCATGCCAGCCACCAAAAGGTGCCGTCTGGTTTTAGAATAACCCTGTCTGAACTGCGAGTTTTCCTGGCCACGTTGGACTTAAATACCACGTGCTATCATTTTTTTTTTTTGTCACTAAAATTACTTCTGCCCCGTCAGTTTACACCCCCTAACTCTTTACCACACAAACACGAGTTTTAACCACCGTGAGGGAAAGGGCTTTTGAAAATCGTATGGGAAACGAAAAAATAATGCATTAAAGTATATCCATTGGATACCAGTGTCTTAGTAATTAACAACTACAGGGCCCTGAGTTCGAGTAACAACTCGGACAGGTATCTGTTCGAGACGTGATGACAGTAAAGGCGACAGTAGCAAGTTCTGATTCACCTCTGGACATTGATTTAACTTGGTTTATATTGGAAAGCATCCAGTGACTTTAAAACAGTATAATCGGATGTATACATAAATAGTATAATCGGATGTATACATAAAGTGAGACTACAGATATGCACAAACAGGTACATAGGCAGCCCGTGACAGATCAGAATATCGTTTACAACTACCCTCAAAATGAAACATTTAACTTATCTTGCTAAATAACTAACATGAAACTTTCAAGCCGGTAGTAAAAACCCAAATTTTTCTGTTTCAAAGGTACTTTTGTGAGATAGATATCTTCTTATCGGACAGTGTAGGTCCAAGATCAGACTGCACATTTTGTGCAGTCTGATCATGATCTACACTGTCCGCAAAAGGTCAGTGAGTCCCGCTTGGCAGCCAAAGGGTTAATAGTTAAAAAATTATTTGAATAATTTCCAGTAGGTCATCAAGATCCATGTGACTTAAAGGTAACGAAAATGCGACAGTGACCTTCTTTCGACATACATGTAATACACACAATGTATGAAAATGTAGAAAAAGAAATACATTTGTGCCATGCTCCGGGAGAAAGGGCTGTAATGTATTTCTGCGATACATCATACTCAGCAAGTCGTCATGTAATTATGGATCCATAAAATCCATTTTGTCTAGCAACCGACTAAGTCATGAGGTAGAATGGTCTTCGACACACAGAATATTGACCAATATGAATACAAATCGGGTAATTTAAATTGTATATGATTATATTCTACAGAAATGTCGAATTTACAGAAACACCAGTCTGTTGCTTGATTTATAACTACAACTGAAAATGATTCTTGTGATGAAATAAAATGATTAAAAAGGAGACATCGGGAAGATGGAGCATGATATGGATCGAACACGCGAAAAGGGGCATTCGGACATTTGCGTAAAGTGTCGTCTTGGATCAGCCTGCGCAGTCCGCGCAGGCTAATCCGAGACGGCACTTTACGACTACATTAGATTTTTTGCTACAGTAGACTTGTGCAAAACAGAAAATTACATAAAAATGGTAAGTGTCGTTTCGGATTAGCCTGCGCTGACTGATCCGAGACGATACTTTACGCAAATGTCCTAATGCCTCTTTTCCCCTGTTGCAGGCCAATTATATATCTCGTCTCTTTTTATCGCGCCCTTGCTTTTTACATTTACCGCAAACGCCCTGCTAATTCAATTTCTTTCAGATGATAGATCAATTTTTAAGTGCAATACGATCTTTTCTTTCATACTCTACCGTGAATAATGGAATCCATGTTAATATAATCGTACAACACATGTCTCACTCTATCCAGGGAACCGATTTTCCCCTCTAAGTAGAGTATACTAAACCCTTTCGGCGTCAAATAAATAGGTGAGCCATTCTCTGGCAAAAAGAGGTTTAATGCATCTCTGAATTCATTACATAATTCCATATGTAGTATACTGGTCTTTCCCACAGATAGATAGAAATGTATAGCTTGTGTTTGAATAGGGGGACACTTAAACTGCCTTGCTTTACAGCTAGCTTTTGTAGCGACGTGGTAGAGCGTTCGCCTTGAGACCTAGAGGTCCAGGGCCCAAATCCCGCTTTAGGAGGGTACTTGTTAGAAATGTTACATTTGGAGCCCATCTTGGGTATACATAAACTCATTTTTTTTTTTTTTTTTTAATAACTGACTGAATCATGTGATATACCAGTCCTTTGACATGTAGAAAATTTACCTAAAGCAAAATGTTTCGACCCTGATAAGCCTGCGCGGAATGTGCAGGCTGACCTGAGTCGACACTTCTTGCAGATCCATTAATCCCCCTTTTTACAGTGCATGGCTCAAATTTGTTTCTCTTTTAAATAAAAGTAAAATACATTTAAAATTTAAAAAAGTCTATCTAAATGGCTTGACTTAAAAAGCGGACAGTACATATCCAAGATATGGCCGGACGTTCTGTGTAATTTCTATGCCCTCCGCGAAAAGTTCTTTTTATTAATGGAAATAAAAGGTAAAACGCTATAAAACTACTTTACACCCCACAAAAGACAGCAGATCTTAAAAAGCGTAGAAGCAAATGAATATGTTACCAGTGATAAATAAATTCTCCTACTCGCACAATTTCTTTTCACGAGCATTTCAAGTTTGAATCCGAATTCCTTATGATTATTCAAAATCTTAGATTGTTACTTTCACAGTTGTTGTATATTGCTGCAAAACTGGTTCAGGGCGTGTAAAGTTTAATGGTGCTAGAACTCTCTACGTTTGTTTGTATGAACAATGACTCCTTTTGTCTCAACGGTCTCGACAGCGGTCTACTGCATCAGTCAAAGAGCAGTCTACAGAGCTAAAATAACATAAGCGAGTGCGAAGCTATACAGTTATTTATCAATAAGATTTTTCATAGCTTTTGAATGCTTAATCAAATCTCCATGCAATTCTTATGCCAAGCCCGGTAGCTCAAATGAAATCAGTTTTCTATTTCTCATGCTGTGTCCTAGCCATATTTCTGTTTGTATTGTAAATGGTCAAAAACATGTGAGACATGTTCTGTGAAAAAGGGGGCTTAATGCATCTCCGTGATCCGTGGTACCAGGCAAGCCATCACATACTTAAGGATCCATAATAATCACTTTTTTTAACAACCGACTTAATCCTGAGGTAGACTGATCCTTGGACATATAGAAAATTGACCAATAGCGAAAAGTATCGGCCCAGGTCAGCCTGCGCGGACTGCGCAGGCTGACCTGGGTCGATACTTTTCGCAGATGCATTAAGCCCCCTTTTCACAGAGCATGGCTCATGTACATTAAACCTTATCCTGCTAAATAAATGAAATGAAACTGTAAAGCCGGTAGTAAGAACCCAAATTTTGCTATTTCAAATATATTCTTTGTGGGAAAACATGTCCTTATTGGACAGTGTAGATCAAAGATCAGACTGCACGTTCTGTGCAGTCTGATCTTGATCTGCACTGTCCGCTAAAGGTCGGTAAGTAGCGCTTAGCAACCTAAGGGTTAAATCGTCAAAAATGCCAATAAGTAGACTACATGCAAATACATGTAAATGACACAGAAAAAATACCAAATACTGCAATTTCAAGGTTGTTTTGGGGAAACTGTGTAACAAAATTACGGTGTAGATTCATGTCGTATGCTGTCTGATCTTGATCTTCACTGGACGGAAAAGCAACTTCAGTGGAACTTGAATGGTAAAAGATTAAAGATTGAAGATTTCAGGTCAAAAGTTCGTATTACTGATTCAAACAAATCGATATATTTTGGTATTTAACTGTTACCTTTTTAGAAATATTCTGGACATCGTCACGCACCATATATGACGAATAGTCATGTGATCGGCTAAGCTCTAAATGTGCAGATTAGCAGTCTGGTCAAATTAAGCCTCAAAAAAAAAAAAACTAAGTGGTTATGATTAATGTCTACGGCCTCTAACGCTCATATTAAAAGACCGAGCTGCCGAGATTGGCCGAATAGCCTTTACGAAAACGTCGATGTTACACGATATTTACCGACGAGTTATTGAGTCTACGGTCCCTAACTCTCATATTAAAAGACGGAAGCTGCCGAGATTGATCAAATAGCCTTTACGAAAACGTTGATGTTAAACGATATTTACCGATAAGTTAAGGGTCGTAATCCTTAATATTGAACCTCTGCCAGTATACTACATACATCACTTTAGACATTAACGAATTAAGACGATCGCGACAGCTTCGATTATCACGTTAATGGAACTGAAACTGAAATTGATTCTACACTGTCCGATAAGGAGATACTTTTCCTCAAAAATGTCTCTGAAAAAAAAACAATATTTTGGTTTTTACAATGGGTTTGAAAGTTTCATTTAACTTATTTAGGAGGATAAGAGTTATTATTTCATGCTTTCCGGTAGGGTATCGAGAAATATCGGTGAAATGTTTTTCGATATTTCATGGTTACGACCAGTGAAAATACCGATTTTTATATTCTAACTCTTCAACTGAAGGCGGAAACAGTTGTTCCCGCGCACTAGTTACCTAGGTAAAATGCACGTGCCTCACCAGATGGAAATATGACGTAATTTACCTTACATTTCTCGCGCTTGACGTAATGTTGTAATACGTTGCTGTGCGGAGGGGGTACGCCACGGGGAATAACCGAAAAGAACTTTCTGGATTTTGTGTAAGTTCCCCCAAGAAAGGGTTAAAAGCATGAAATAAATAGAATATTTGTTATTTTCGGTGAAAGATCGAAATTTATTTCATCGAGTGAACATCATCGGTAATATTTTCACGAGCGCGCCACTCGCGAAAATATTACCGATGATGTTCACTCGATGAAATAAATTTCGATCTTTCACCGAAAAAAACAAATATCCTCTACATATTCCTGCGCGCTGAAATTCGCTGGTTTGTACACTTTTGTATGATTTCTATTCTTAAGACAACAAGCAATTTCGTTGAAATGATATCCCCCGCCGAAAAATTTACTTGACCGTGTAACTTAAAATCGCTCCCAGGCGGCCATTTTTCATCGAATAAAAAAAAAAAGTATATCGGCGGAATGGGTTGTTGTACACGCGTATAAAGTTTCACGAAATTCCGTCCAATGGTATTGGAGATATTCTCCCGGACGGACGGAAGGACGGACGGACAGACAGACGGACGGACGGACGGACAACGCTAAAATTATATCCCTCCACCTTCGGCGGGGGATAATAATATGCGAGACTATGAGGAAAAAGAGGCAGTTGGTGGCGATGCTACTTTTCATTGTTTCTCTTCATATCGAACCATAAATAGAGTTTCAGTGTCCATATTTCAGTACCTTTCAAACCGTTTATCTTTAGTATTAGATATTTCTTCTTCCTAATGAAGTGCTCTAGTCGTGTTTAAACGCGTGCAAACTTTGGTTGAAACTTAATTGTACCTTTTAAACGAATTTTATGTATTGGATTTCATTTAAGAATATAGAAAGAGTTCAAATTATGTCGAAAACATATATTATCCCGTAAAATCAATTACCTGTTGATCTAAATATCGATCGACGACGCTAAATTAAACCATGAAATTTGAACTACTTCATTTACCACTGAAAAAAATCATAAAGCAAACTCGAATACGAGCACAGCCTAGAAATTAGGATCGAAGTACCGGTGTATTCCTATTATAAAATAAACACAGGACAGTTACCTCTTTCACTGCCAACGGTGACGCAGACAGCGTAGATCAAGATCGGACGATGCATACGTTGATCTTGGATCAACACCAGCCTCTACCTGACACTCAGCTTTAACTCTTACTACCTGATACTCAGCTTTAACTCTTTACCAGACAAAATTATCGACCTATCAAAATTTAAAGTAGTTGCAGACGACAATTTGAATGTGGCTCAAATGGTGGATTTTGTCTGATATAGTAGAAAACATTGTGGGGAAAGGAGAAAATGCTGGTTACCAGCATTTTCTCCTTTTCCAACAATGTTTTCAAAAGCCTTTTTTCCTCGAGTAGACCATGACTGATCTTGTGACTTCCTGTTAGAAAGTGGCAGGAGACCATCATACACAGTCATGATAATCAACATGAATTTACTCGTAATCACGCGACAGAATTACGGATTTGTCAAAATTGAAAGAATTGCAGACGACGACTTAAATGTGGTTCAAATGATGGAAATTATCTCTGATAAGGTAGAAAACATTGTTGGTAAAAGGAGAAAATTCTAGTTACTAGCATTTTCTCCTTTTCCCACAATGGTTTCAATGGACATCTTCCTCAGCTTCGTGGATAATCGGGATTCCGTCGTAAATAGTAAGGAGAAATCGCTCGTTATAATTATGAAAGGAGGTCTGCTGCAAGACTTCTGTAGGAGGTAATCTGTTAAACCCTTTACCACACAGTCCCTTAGAAGTTTTTACCACCTCGAGGAAGAATGCATTTAAAAACAGCATTTTCTTCTTTTTCCGACAATGATTTCCGCACTTTTGATGGCAACTTCTACGACTTGAATACAATACATTTGCACGATACAGGACGAAACCCAGCCTATGGTACATCTGGTTCTTTAACCCTTGTTCAGCTAAGTAAGTTGAATGAAACTTTCAAGCCCATAGTAGAAACCCGAAAAATGTTATTTCAAACTTACTTTTTGGAAGAAAAATATCTCCTTATCGGACAGTGAGGATCTAAGATCAGACTGCACGTTATGTGCAGTCTGATCTTGATCTACACTGTCCGCAAAAGGTCAGCGGGTCGGACATAGGGGCTCAGGGGTTAATGTGTTCGGTGTATGCATAGCACCGTCACACGGTGTCTAGGTGTTAATATCTTGTCCGAGAGACTATTTGTGTGTTTTGAGAGGCCAACCTTGGTGATCGAAGCAACACAGCTTATTATCCCGAGATCTACCGATTTATTGTAACCGTTTCAGTTAGTAACGCCCCTATCCTCAAAAGGTAAAGCAGTGAGTCAACCTATTAATATGATTGTCTTGAGTTATCTCCCTTCTTAAAAAAAAAAACTATTAAACATCACCAGACCACAGCCAATCAGCCAATAAACCTGCTCAGTCGTGGTTCATTTTTAATTCTCGAACTGTTTACCTTTTTGTACTTTTGCCCGCTAATCGGCTTTAATATTTTCATTAGGATGGTGTGTCTGCATAATCATACATTTTATACCGAAGGTCATGATTACATACACGTAAAGAGAGACAGACATACAGAGAGAAAGAGGGGGGCAAACAGACAGAGAGAGACACAGAGAGAGGGGGTTTATACCATAGAATTCTAATTATCGCGTTTTTTTATAGTTCCAGGAACTAGGTATATGAGTGTCTGAAACAAGTATCTAGAGTCCTGTACAAATTTTATAATAGTACTTCCATATGTAAAGTAAAACTCTGAAACTATGAGAGGCATCGATGCCGAAATAATAGACTAGCGAAATTTTCTACCTTCTCCGACTTCAGATGTCGTCAATTTCTTTGTCTATTTTCCGATCGGTACGACAGTATCTGTGCTTACTTACCACACGTTTATGTATATAACCCACAAGTATTGCATATTTTAGGTTGATCCTTTATTTATAATGATTCCGTGGCATCAAATTAGCAATTGTACCCTGACATCACCGTTATTTGCCGTGAATCCAATTATAAATTATCAGTGGATGGCATCTTAACTTTCATAATGGAAAAAACATACATGTAGGACGAATACCAATAGAAGTAAGAGCTAGAGTCACTAGTCCTGTTGAGGCTGGTATGTCATACTCGCAGGTAAGAGTTCAGATTTGTCCAAAAGTAGGTTTATGTCTAAGCTTTGGTTTAAACATTCGTAATTTTAATGACATTCATCGATTTCGCCGTCATTTACGTTTGATGCATACTAAAAGGACATGACTGTTGTTAAAATGTTGCACAGACGTAATGGTTGAGTTCGTATTTGTTGTCGCCGTGGTGAAAGGTACTTTCTAGATATTATTGAAACAGAACACTGTTGAGAATGGAACAGAATCCCCGGTGATTCTTTCTTTACTTCATTCTCTTTTTCAGGAATCAATGTGAGGCCGTCATTTTTGCCGACACAGATCAATCTCAATACTTACATTGTTTTAGGAATTTTTCCTTTGACCCCACCCCCTATGTATGTAGGTCTTGTTGTTAATCATGAAAATAGTATCAAATACAAACCATTAAACAGAAATTCCATTTGAAAGTGATTTCTTTCTCTCCACTAAAGATATCAGATCATTGTCTCATTTGTTACGACAATTTCTTAAGATTTGTGATCGGTGTAGTTAGAACATTCCTTGGCGAATGTGCCTGTACATATTGAACGTCTTTGTGTAAAATAACAGCGACATAGACAAAAACAGGAGCTATGAAGGATGGCATAGATCAGATTCAGACTGAGTGGGTCGTAGTCTTATCTTGTATCCAGTTTACCGTCGGCCTTTTTAGGCATGCACATTATGATAAAACTTTTTCTGAGTTTCAGAGGAATAATTCAATATTAGTTTTTTTCATGAGCATTGGCGAGTTCTGATTGGCTGAAAAAAAATTTTCATAGCTCCATGAAAAAAAATAAATTAAGCAGTGCCGGAACTACTTTTGCAGTCAAACTAATGTAAACAAACATGTATACGAGATTCCATAATGTTTTTCCGTCTGATTTTATATCCAGTCCGAATTTCAAATTGCTAGCTAAATTTATTTTCTCTGAACATTGAAAAAATATCCAACAGTAAATTCAAAGAGAGAGCTTAAGCTCATTGTCACTTTGCTGGGTCCTAACAAACTTGTTTTCAACTTACTTCTAGCGTATTGAACTTCTAATAATAAATCTACTAAATCTGCCAATGTTCAATACTATAATGACGTCATGAATTACGTCATTATTACGTCATGAACGAGCAGATTTACCGCGCTATGAATTATCAATGAAATGGACTTCAAATAAATACGCAATGTTGGATTTCCAAAAAAAAAAAAAGCAGTTAGAGTAAAATTTAAGTGCATATTTGTTGTCTGTGATATTGAATTATAAGGAATGAAGAGAATGTTTTTTTGTTGTTGTTTTCATGGAGGTATGAAAAAAGAAACCTAATCACACTGTATTTTCAGCCCATGAAAAAGGTCATGTTCATACTTTACGAAAAGAGGGTTTAATGCATCTGGGTGATGCATTATACCAAGCTAGTCATAATACTATTATGAATCCAAAAATCCATTTTGTTTAACAAAGGACTAAATCATGAGGTAGACTGGTCCTTTTACAAGCAGAAAATTTATCAGTAGCAAAAAAAGTTTCGACCAAGGTCAGCCTGCGCAGGCTGACCTGGGTCGATACTTTTTGCGGAGGCGTCGAATCCCCTTTTCACAGAGCATTTCTCAATCATATTTAGCGACGAAAGAGTTTTGTATAATTGATAATTTTACCTTCACGCAGGTAGAGTTGTTCCAGCTTCAGACGTCTGAGTTTTTGATATGCGGCTGACATGGTCCGGATGTGATGGTCCTAGTCTATACCTGCAATGTATACAGCGCCATTCAAGGACTTTGATAAATATATGAAATTCAATATTCCGTTTAACCATGCTCTCCCTCTGTCTCTCTCGCTCTCAGTTGGTAAGCGAAACGCAATGATCTACAGGGAGTCTCACTACAGTTGCACGGAAGCAGTCTTAAGCACCCCCACCGAAAAGAAAAAAAAAAAAAAAAAAATCAAACGAGAATGAATTAAGAATTTATCTGTCTTTTGTAATTCTGATTAAACTTCAATATTACTTATCTTGTGGGGCTACTTATGTTCAAAATATCACCTTAATAAAGCACTTATAAAGTCAAAATATTGATTTTTCTGTTTTCTTTCTTTTTTTTCTTCCTTGCCCATCTTGGTGTCACATCGATGGTGTTTCAGTACATTGGAAGTAGAGTGAAATTCACTATCTTTGGCCCTCTGCTATTCTTTTATTGGCAAACCCATGGCTCTGCAATTAAATGTTCAGTGGCTGACAGAAGAACCTGAAAAATGTCTCCTCAAGCGATTGCGGGTTTCTTTTTTTTTTTAATATTCCACCGTAAGCACAATTATCCTTGAAAAATCACAGGGATGAAATGCTCCTCCGGGTGGTAGGCGATGTTCCTTTATGTGGGCAGCGGCACAAAATAATACCAAAAGAAATGACAAAATTGCTCTCCATTTTTACAGAAATCATCAAATTATTTAACCCCTAGACTGCTAAACGTAACTCAAAGGCCTTTTGAGAACACTGTAGATCAAGATCAGACTGCACAGAACATGCAGATGTTATTCGCCGAAAAAAAAAACACGTTGAAATAGCTTCACTGGGGAGTTTACTATGGGCTTGAAAGTTTCATTTTACTTATTTAGCAGGTTAAAGTTTTCCATTCAATGAATTATTTCTCCCTATCGTCAGCTGAAAGTAGTCAACGTTTACAGATAGATTGCGTTATAATGGGTTTTCTTTTTCATTATTATTACTGTCTTTCATTTAGTTATTTTTTTTTTTTTAAAGTCCTGTTGTCTGCCTACCTTTCACGTTACTTAAGTAGACACCTCAATTAAATTGTTGAAAAAGGAGCAGTTACTTGTATCAAGTCCTACTTTCCTCTACAGTCTCATTTTATCAGCTCGGAAAAAAATCTTTCCCTTCAATATTCGTCTTTGTGTCACTTTGTGCTAGCTGGTGATCTGAAAATAACCTTTGTAGTAATGGAATAAACTTTACATAGATTCATCTTTTTCTTTTCAAATCTTAACCAAACGACAAAATTTTAGACTTGTTCAATCTCGAACGATTTGCAGACGACAAATAAAAGGTGGCTAAAATAATGAAGTTTGTTTTTAATAGGGTAGAAAACATTGTGGGAAAAGGAGAAAATGCTGGTTACCAGCATTTTCTTCTTTTCCTACAATTTTTTCATAAGCTTTCGTGTCAGGATTGTTTAAACTCGAGATTGTGTGGTAAAGGGTTAATCCTGCTGTATAGTCAAACGTTTTCTAAAGGATACGCTATGATGTTCAAGTACGTGGCGGACTGAACGAATACAAAGTTTTCAAATATTGTTCAAATATTTACAAGACAATAGAAATAAAGACTTGTCAAACTTGAAAGCATTTGCAGACGATATATTAATTGTGGCCCAAATGAAAAAAAAAAATGTTTCAAAAAAAAAAAAAGGAGGGGGGGGTAGAAAATAGAGAAATGCTAGTATTTTCTCACAATGTTATCCTGAATATTATTTTCCATATTCTTTAAGACAAGGAATTGTTTGTAGATGGTTAAATATTTACCCAACTGGTCTACACTGGGTGTGTCAACAGGGAAGTTTTATAACAGCGAATGATTGAAGTATTTTTTTTTTTTAAAGCCCCGATAGCGGCCAAATATATATATACATGTGTTAAAAAGCATTCAAATTTAAGTCAAACCGTTTAAGAGTGTGGAAATTATTGTGAAGATGACAATCTGTTATTGTGTAGTCAAACCAATTGTTAATTGGTGGAAGAAAAGTGAACTTTTAAATCAGGCAAAAGTAAACAAAAGATAAAGTGACCTGGCAACTTTTCAGCTAGTTTTGAAATTAAATTTTTGCCAGCGACTAACACTTGGACCGACAGTGCAATAACAGATTGCTATCTTCACATAAGTTTTCATACTTTTAAATGGTGTGATTTCAATTCAAATGCCTTTTAATACTTGTTTTGTTTACTCTTGGCAACTATTGTTACTTTTATTATGCTCCCCCCAAAAAAGTATGAGGAGCACGTAGTCACGGCGTTGTCCGTTCGTCCATACGTCAGTGTGACAACGCACCCAAAATTTTGTTTCCATGCGATTTCTTTTCAGCAATCACTGTATGTTATTCATGGGAAGCTCTCCTAAAAGGAAGACGAGAGCATTTGTCAGCATGTTCTGAAACAGAGTTAGAATTCTTGTAACGTCAAGGAATAGAGATTAACCAACAAATCAGTAAAATTTCACTTTCTTCTTTTTGACTCAAATTCGCAGGCACTGTTTCTTAACATTGCCAACAAACGTTAGACAAGGATACGTCGCCAATAACAGCAGGCTTCGTCTACAGTATGATAAATTCAAAATTTGCTGGAAATGCAGCAAGGCGAGGGAAGCACGGGGAAAAGGTAATTGTGCTGTTATCATCTGTTCCAGGGTATAGCAGATGATGCAATCTAGCGATGATTAAAAAATGACAAACCGAAATTTTAGAAAGAAATGACAAAAGACACTGAACCATTCCCTGGCTAAATTTAAACTAATTTCTAGTTGACTGAAATTAAAAGCAAAACTTGGTGGAAAATGACCAAAGAAAGGTGCAAAATAAAACAATAGCATGAACACTTCGTTTGAAATGACGAAAGTGGGAAATACTTTTAAGATCAAAATTAAAACTAGACTAGTAGGAATGAACCAAAACCGTGAGAGAACCACTTAGATTTCCAATCAGTATGGGTTTCGAAATGATTGGAAACCAAACAGTGTACCAGTATATCCGAAGCGATTAAACAAAAGTCACCCTGCGGGCTAAAACGAATTACCAGTATTTATTTTTTTGTCAGGGCAAAAAGATTACGATAAATTTTCGCACACTTTTCGGTAAAAAATTGCCACATCGTGTAACCGTGTGGTATTCCTAGAAGTTCTTTTTTTTCCCTTAAAATATGACATAAGTCAATCCGATTCGAGTAAAAGACTCGGCGCTTTGGTACATTATTATATATGCAGCAAGTCATGTGATTTCATCTTTTAACTTAGCGCGGGAACAGATCAAGTGATCACATAATTTGCATTATCATTGAAAAAACAAAAGAATTGTAAAAATCTACACTTAACGCGAATCACAAGGGGCACGACGGTAAGGGCAGGTTTACCCATATTTCCCCAGGGCTTTGCAGTTTTTCAGGTCCTAAAACTCGCGGCGAACTCGATGCTATGTATCAATATTTTTGGCAGCGGCTTTACCCCGCTGTCATAGTACTCACATCACGTGTGCATGTATAATATAATACTGATTTTTGAAGCCTACTATCTTTATCTAGGTCAGATTTTTGCCTCCGGCAGGTTTTGCCTGGATACGCGTGTAAACAAAACAGTTTCGTACACTAACAAAATAGTTCTGCCAATGATGTTCAGAAAAAGCAGTTCAGCTTGATACTGTATGTTCTCTGAAAAAAAATTCAAACATCATGTTTCAGTTGTCTTTTTAATTTAAGGTAACAAAATATTTTCAAGCTTAAATAAAACAAAAACTGTGCCGGGTTTAATACCTCTCCACCATATGGCACATTTATACAATAACATACCTCGTTGCTGGAGAACTCGGACCCTGCTGAACTCGTACCCTAATCTCAAGGGTAGGCTAAGAGTTCTCTGGAGAACTTTCGGTTTCGAATTATATTAGTTTACGGGGAAAAAAATCATAGAACACACCACTTAGTCGTATTCAGAGCCAGAAAAGAAATCCGCTGCCTTCAGTGCGTTAGCGCTTTGATTTGTTAACGACTTTAATGGATAGACAATTACGTATGGACAGACTTTGTGCATTCTGTCTTTGTCTCAAACAGTACCTAGACAATGAAAATATCTGACAAAATAGCGTTAGGAAAACGAAAGGGAATGGACATACAAAACAAGAAATGCCTAAAAAAAAAAAGATAGACGGCGTTAAAGGTAATGGAATACGAATATTGGAACTCTTGTGGTTTAATTCGAAGAGTATTAATGAAAAGTAACCTCTCTAGCAATTAGCTCTTTCTTCTCACTGTTTTTCATATTGTTAAAAAGTAAAGATTTTACTTTTTTCAAGGCTATATTCTGAAAAGATATGGAAATAATGGTTTTCAAAAGTCAACTTTCTTGAAAATTGATACAGCTAACAAACAAATCTTACAAGAGGGAAATGTTTTCGACGGAACGGAATTTGTCATGGTCTGAAATTGATAGTTGAGTGTATTTGTAGTAAAATAAGTTATTATATGGCCTGCATCTCGCGAAAAGGGGCATTCGGACATTTGCGGAAAGTGTCGTCTCGGATCAGCCTGCGCAGTCCGCGCAGGCTAATCCAAAACGACACTTTCCGTTTTTATGTAATTTTCTGTTTTTTGCAAGTCTACTGTAGCACAAAATCTAACGTAGTCGTAAAGTGCCGTCTCGGATTAGCCTGCGCGGACTGCGCAGGCTGATCCGAGACGACAATTTACGCAAATGTCCGAATGCCCCTTTTCGCGTGCTGCAAGCCATATTATTTGAATAATTCTATTAAAATTACCTAATTTAAGAAATATTTCGTCATATCTTCGCCAGTTTTTCATTCGTATCGCTTGTTCGAAATGGAAATGGGTAGGTGAAATGGAAATCAACAATGGCATGAAAGTTAAAGCGAAATGAATCAGGAGTCGAAACAATTAATAAACAAAAGTATTTCGATAATTTGTGACAATGTACAACTCTGTACTGGTCTTAAAATGAACACCTGTTCTGTTCTAATAATTTTTAAATACGATTATATAATGTAAATAATTTATATTTCGTCCTATTTCAGCCATTCTTTATAAGATCTATCAATATATCATTAAGTCTATCAGGGCGAAATGGAAAGTCGTTTTCCGACAATGTTTTCTACCAACTCAAGGACAAAAACTATCATTTGAAAACATTTGAATTGTCGTCTCTTAATTCCTTCAATATGAACTAATCTAAAAATTTTCGTGCGTTAAAGGTTTAAAAGAGCCGTGTACAGAGAAAAATAAATTTTAACTCATTACCAAACGACAATATTTTAGACCAGTCCAAATCGAAAGCATTTGCAGACGACAAAATAAAAGTGACTGAAAATTTGAAATTTGTTTTGTGAAGGGTAGAAAACATTGTGGGAAAAGGAGAAAATGCTGGTTACCAGCATTTTCTCCTTTTCCCACAATGTTTTCTAAAGGCTTCTTTCTCAGGGTCGTCAAAAGTAGGGATTGTGTGGTAATGGGTTAATCTGCTGACTTCAATTTGTTGACGATTACATTAATTAATAGACCCCGTTAAATCTATAGGCAGTGCGCTGGGTTTATATGAACAAAACTACTGATAAAGTGGCGGTGAGTGTAGAGCAAGATCAGACTGCACGTATGTGCAGGCTGATCTTGCTTTACACTTTCCGCTAAATACATATTCGCTCGCAAACGGCAGGGTAAGGGTTAAAATATAGGAGGGATACTAAAGCTTGTGTTTACATAGTCAACGGTTCAGTCTGATATATTAACGTTATTTAACGATTTTAAGGCTTTTGACAAATATTTGCAATTTTCAATACATAGATGTATTAGATTTCAATTTCAACATTGATTGTTAAAGTTCGGCCTTCTATCCACTTTCCCCATTCCCTGTTATTTTTCTCACACAAAATATACTGTATACGTGGATGCATGTACGAGCGTATATATATACGCGTGTCGAAAAATTTGCCAACTACTGATTACGAACATTTTGGGTACGGAAATGTTTGCAAATTCAAGACACTTGTTATTTTTTGGTATACTTGTGGTAAAATATGCCGTCAGAAAATTTTGCGAATTTTTCAAGTTCGCGAAATCGCAAACATTTCCACGTCGCAAAAATTTCCATTTACACAGTATATGAGCTTGCAAACACGGTAAAGACCATTTGAAAAAAAAGTCCTAGAAAAAAGAGCATTTTGTTTTCAGCATTTTTCTAAGTGGGTCATGCTCTGGCAAAAGGGTGTTTCATGCATCTCCGTGATGCATGATACCAAGCAAGTCGTCACATAATCAAAAATCCATATAATCCTTTTTTCTATAACAACCGACTGAATCATGAGTACACTGGTCTTTGACATGCTGAAAATTGCCAGATAGCAAAATAAATCAACCCAGGTTAGCCCGCGCAGATCGCGCAGGCTGACCTTGGTAGATACTTTTTGCAGATGCATAAACCACCTATTCAAAGAGCACGGCTTTCCCCTCTTTCCCCTCTTTCCCCCCCCCCCCCCCCCCAATTTATTTCTACAATGAGGCATATTCCTTTGCTTTTAAGATTTTTCTTAGAGATGGACCTTCTACCAAGTGTGCGGTATAATTAGCGATCTATTCCTGTACTGTAATGGGTAGATCTAAACTCTATCCCTGTTTTACCGCACCAAATAAATTGTTCCAAATTGAAAAAGGGCCGGGAGATGAAAGGAAAACACCCCGATAAATGATTATTTTGCCCAATTTGAGCATTTTCCTACCTTGTAACGATGTTTTTTGAGAGAAAGCTACTTACTGGCATGCCGAAACGTAACTGATTCAGATATGTTTGTATAGTGTTTAACGCCGTTTTCATGGCTATTTCAGTTATATTGCGGGGAGCCAGTGCACCTAGCCAAGCTTTCTTGGAATTTCTAGTTTAGAATAGTTTAACCATATTTATTTCCGTATGTCTTTTTTGGGTAAGGCTACAATAATTTGATTCGTCTGTGGAAGAAAGGAAAGGTCATTGTTTGAATTGGAGAAAATACCAGTTAACTACATTTTCTACCTTTCCAACATTGTTTAAAAGGGTTTTTATAGCCTTGTGGTCAAGCGATGAAGAGCATGGTAAAAGGGGTAAGGGAAAGTTACGAGCCCTAACCTATATGTATCATGTAAAAATGTTGGAAAATTATTGTAGACAGATAAAAATAAAGCATCGGAAAAAAAAAAGATCTGTATTGGTTATCAATAGGTAAAGAAATCAATTCACGACATGAGAGAGAGAGAAACAGACACAGACAGACAGACAGACAGACAGACAGACAGGCGAATATAGCTGGTTAGCAAATTTATCAGTTAGTAAATCGACCAGTTTCCTTATTGCACTCCTGAACTGTAAAAAAAATCAAATTTTCAGCATCCGTTTTAGTAGGAATTCAATACAGCAAATCGTAAAGAATCATGATTAGGAAGATACTGTCTGAGGTAGTTAAAAAACGTTTGCTGCTGATGTCCAAAACCTTTGCATCTGCAAAAAAGGTGTTCGGTATCCTCTAAAATCAGTGGTAATTATACCCTCAATGTCACTTTAAGTTGAAGCCGAATAAAAGCCGAATAAAAGAGGGTGCTGTCTTCTGCAAAAAAAAAAATGGCAAAAAGTGTGGTAAACAGTAACGAATCAGTTATGTCATTTTTTGTTCGTCAAAAAAGTAGAGGTCTTGAGGAACACTAGCAGTATTAACATGTGTAGGACAAAAAAAAAGCAGACTAAATGAGTTTCCGTTACCAGTACTTTGCACAATGTTATTCCCAAGTCACCGGCTGCTTTCCAACATAACCATCGTCGAAACAATAATCAGCGGTAAGAAAGGAATGAATCGTTTCGCAATGACTATCCTGAGGAGGGGGTGAGGGCAGTAAGAGCTTCACTGTGATGAACTCAACCAAACAAGTCATCACACTATTATGGATACAAAAAAACAAAAAAAATACTTTGTCTAACAGCCGATTGCATCATGAGGTAGAATGGTCCTTTTTTTACATGCAGAAAATTAAGGAATAGCAAAAAGTTTCGACCCATGTCAGCCTGCGCAGACTGATTGCATCATGAGGTGGAATGGTCATTTTACATGCAAAAAATTAAGCAATAGCAAATAACATCGACCAGTGTCAGCCTGCGCAGGCTGACATAGGCCGATACTTTTGGCAGATGCATTAAGCCCCCCTATTCACAGAGTATGGTTCACCGTGGTAGATAACCTCTTTGCCTCACGACCAAATGCTAGACTAGTCCAAATTCAAAGGACTCACAGGCGACGCAGTAAATGAGACACAAATAATTGGATTTACCTGTGAAATTAATGGGATTTGTCTGAAAAAACGTTGTGGGAAAAGGAGAAAATGCTGGTTATCAGCATTTTCTCATTTTCCCACAATGTTTTCACAAGCTTGCTTTCTCAGGGTCGTTATAACTCGGGATTGTGTGATAAAGATGAAGAAAATTAGAATTTTCAAGTGCTTTAAAGATTAGCGCTGATTATAGTCTGTTGGGTGTTAAATTTAATTGTCACATTATCCGGGATTAGTCGAGATTGTTGAAAATTGGATCTTTATGTCCACTGACACTTCCAAAATAAATAAATAAGGACATATTTAATTGGAATAAAAGACCAAATTATTTTATTTTTGATGTATATCCCACAAGAGATTGGATTGTGTAGTGCAAGATTTTATCGCACTTGTTTTTAGTCTGATCTCGATCGACACTGTTCGGAAAAGTAAATAATCCCAAGCTTAATGTTTTAACACTTCGGGTGCTAAACGTGACTCTGGGCGCTATTGCGGACAGTGTAGATCAAGATCAGACTGCACAAAACGTGCAGTCTGATCTTGAATCTACACTGTCCGATACCGTATATTTTTCCCGGTGAAATCAACATTGAAATGGCAATATTTGGGTTTTTACTATTGAGCGAAAATTTTCCTGTCATTCATTTATCAGCTTAACGGTTGAGGATCGAAAACACATTTCCCTTTGGCCTGCTTGAGAAACTTGCAAAAATGTAAGGCAAGAACCTGACGGGGAAAATGCAAAATAACTTTTAATCCTACATGACAATTTGACTATCTATATGTGCATGCGTATGCTGAAGTGTTAAAGAAAAGAAGTCGATCTATAAGAATTATAGTCTAATTCTTACAGATATCTGAATACTTGATTGGTAAAAAAAAAAGATGACCACACTAATTAGTTGAAAAGGAACCCATTGACCCACTGTCACAATGACCATAGGTAGCTTTTACCAGATTTATTCCTCTTAGTATCGAATAATTTTGGGCAAAGGACTAACAACATTTTAAAAATTTACATAAATCCAATAAATTTGTTTCCAATACCTCTATTTTTGGTCTTTCAGTATTTAACCCTTATGCCGCTAATTAAGTTTAAATAAAACTTTCAAGCCGATAGTAAAAACCCGAATAATTTTATTTCAAACTTATTTTTTGGAGAAAAAATATCTCTCTATCCAACGGTGTAGATCCAAGATCAGATTGCACGTTCTGTGCAGTCTGATCTTGATCTATGCTGTCCGCAAAAGGCAAGTGATTCGAGCATACCAGTCTAGTGGTTAACCATTAAAAAAACGTGAATATTTTTATTTCAAACTTACTTTTGGAGATAAAATATCTCTCCATCAGACAGTGTGGATCCAAGATCAGACTGCACGTTCTGTGCAGTCTGATCTTGATCTACTCTGTCCGAAAAAGGTGAGTGATTCGCGCATAGCAGCTCTAGGGTTAACCAGAACAGAACAGAATTTTATTTTGACTTGTACAAAGTACATCTTCAGTTGGACCACAATATAAAAAACAACGTGGTACATGGAGATACTATCAAGATGTTACAAAAAAGACATAGAGGAAAGAAATAAGTTGAAAAGTATTATGATTAAGAAATAATCTTCTTTCTATCGTAGTTTATCGTTCAATAAACCACAGTTGTGAGTTATGAGGCACAATAAATAATCCACAAGGGCGATAGCCTGAGTGGTTTATTCATTGCGCCTCATAACTTACAACGTGGTTTATTGAACGATAAACCACGATAGAAAGAAGATTATTTCGATTCTAACATGATCAACTCTTAATCAAAGGAAAACAAGTTCATACTTTGAGTAAAAGCGCGGATGCAGATTATATTCCATTGAATAATTTACTTACTTTATACAGAATGACGTCACTCTATATAGAATGACGTCACTCTACATAGAATGACGTCACTCTACATAGAATAACGTAGATTTTACCACGCTTTCATTGCACTGTGTTTATAGAGCCGAATTCACGTGTCATGTTAGAATTAGAAATAAACAATAAACAAAGAGTAGAGAGTGAACATTTAAGATCTATGAATTATAATATTAACCATTTATCAAACAATCCATTATTCTCTATGGTGGCATATTTCTGCCGCGAGATACGAGATAGCTATCATGATAATTTTACAAAACTATCGCGATAAATTAAAATTTCCTGGAAATTTTATCGAGATAGTGAGAAGTGTCCTGAAAAAAAAATCACGATAAACTTAATATTTTAACGCAAAATTTCTCAATCATGCACGAAGCTGACATGCAAGATAAAATTATCGTGATAGTTCTACCTGTTTCTGGATATCTATAAATAGAAAATTTATCATTTGGATGAACTCGGTAGTTTTTGACTTCACTGGATTGCAGTAAGTAAAAGTTCGAATAATTAATAATTGTAGCTTAATTGGTAAATTTTGACAAGACTCGAAATGAACAGAAACCTGTAAAATCACAAAGACAACTCGAAATGCCTCCTACGAACACTTTAAAACCATTCAGGGAATAGGAGAATTCATAAGGTTGTAGACGAAGATGTTCCGAAAGCGTATCTAATTATAGATACCGTGAACGTCAGTTGTGGGCACTATAGCAAAAAAAATCATGATAACAGGTAGAATTATCGCGATATTTTTATCGTGAAAAGTTTTATTATCTAGATAATATTTTCAGGAAACTTTGTTTTATCACGATAGTTTTCTAAAATTATCATGATAGCTATCTCGTATCTAGCGGCAGAAATATGCCACCATAATTCTCAGAACAAGTTTAAATTTGGTCGTATGATAAAGAGTTAGGTGACTGTCCTCACAGACACGTACTGCAAGATTTTTTTTTCGGGAGAAAAATGAATTTGGATATGAGTTCCAAACCACAGGGTACTTTTTCCTGACAGTGAAGACCGAGATCAGACTGTATAAAGAACGTGCAGTATGATCTCGGATGCACGCAGTCCGGTATAGTAGCCTAACAGATATGCTAACGAAACGGCCTTACACTTACTATTCACTTTTTCTCAGGACAATAAATGGCAGCTTTGTTTTAGCCATGCTCTACGAAAAGCGGTTTAATGCATCTGCAAACAGTATCGACCAATGTCAGCCTGCGCAGTCCGCGCAGGCTGACATGGGTCGATACTTTTTGTCATTTATAATTTTTTTGTTCGACAAAGGACCATTCTACCTTTAGATACCCCCTTTTGCCAGCGCATTGCTCATTTGTTTAACGTTCCAAGGAATACGCAACAGAACTGAGACTGTAAGAATGATTTGCCATTTTCTCAGATGGTTTTCTCAATCTCTGCAAGACCACCAAGTTTCAGTCCTGTCCTGTCCAGAGGACAGCCAGTAGCATGGATATAACGTTATGAGAAAATTGTACGAAACACTGGGGAAAAAACTCAAGGAAAGAATGAACTATGTGCAGTGGGCGTCGCAATATAACTGAATTAAAAAGTTGAAAACCCCATTCAAACAAACAAACGATTCGCATATATATATCTTTAAAGAGACATTAACGATCACTTGATAGTATTTATCAAAATAACCGTGACACATGTAATTCTATCCCAAAATGAATTTAATAGCAGTTAACTATTGAAATTTATGAATAGAAATCAAAATTGGAATTCCTAAGTTCATATTCCAATTTTCTATGGTTACCTGGTTACCTTCTCTCTCTCTCTCTCTCAATCTGCCGAGCCCCGGTAGTCAGTCGGTAGCGTACAGAGAACAGAGGGTCGCTGGTTCGATCCCCGGCTCCTCCAATTTCTTTCCGAGGATTGATGATAGTCATTGCGATAGGATTCATTCCTTTGTCACCGCTGACCATTGTTTCGACGACGTTTTTGTGGGAAAGCAGCCAGTGGCTTGGAAAGAATATTGTGCGGAGTACCACTATACAATCTCTCTCTCTCTCTCTGTTCCTCTCTATATCTCTCTCTGTTCCTCTGTCTGTCTCTGTGCCTCTTGCTCTCTGTCTCTCTCTCTTTTCCTCTTTCTCTCTCTGTTCCTCTCTCTCTCTCTCTGTTTCTCTCTCTCTCTCTCTTCTCTCTCTCTCTGTCTGTCTGTCTCTCTCTCTCTGAATATCAGATCACATAACCAAATATAAACCTAAACAAAACAAAGATAGTAGTATAAAAAGTGTCGTACCTGAATCACTTATCCAACCCTCGCAATGCTATTATCCTAATCGCTCGTAGTGTATAAGACGGACTGTCTCCCCCTATTTATACTTGTATATAAACTAATTCAACCCTCATCTCATAGATCACCAAATTAACCCTTAGGCTGTTAAGCGAGACTCAAGGATCTTTTGCAGACAGTAAAGATCAAGATCAGACTGCACGGAAGGTGCAGTCTGATCTTGGATCTACACTGTCTGATTAGGAGGTATTTCCTTCCCCAACAAATAACTTTGAAATAGCAATATTTGGATTATAACTATTGACAAAAAAAGTTTCATTTGATTTATTTAGCAGGTTAAGGATTAATAAAAATACAGTCAGATAACAGTCAAAATATTGCTTTTTCAAGATTGTTTAGACCAGAATATGTAACAAAGTAGCGGATAGTGAAGATCCAGGATCAGACGGCACGTTCCGTGCAAGTAACGAAACTGCTAAATAAATCCGAGGGAAGTTTTCCTCCTATAGTTAAGTCTGTACCGCACAAGTAAATTCTAGACTGGTCTATATTGAGAGAATTTGTAGACAACAAATTAAACCCTATCCTGCTAAGTAAACGAGACTTTCAGGCAGATAGTAAAAGTCGGAATGTTGCTATTTCAAGGTTATTTTGGGGGTAAAAATATCTCCTTTTCGGACAGTGTAGATCCACGGTCAGACTGCACGTTCTGTGTAGTCTGATCTTGATCTACACTGTCCGCAAAAGGCCAGTGAGTCCGGCTTTGCACCATAGGGGTTAAATGCTGCTTACATGGTTGGATTCGTCTTTGAAAGGGTAGAAAACATTTTGGGAAAAGGAGAAAATGCTGATACCGGCATGGTTGGATTCGTCTTTGAAAGGATAGAAAATATTGAGGAAAAGGAGAAATGCTGGTTACCAGCATTTTCTCCTTTTCCCACAATGTTTTCAAAAGCTTTTTCTGTCAGAGCCTTTTCCTGTCGGGGTTGTTTGGTAAATAGCAAGAGCCAAATATTGTGGTTTCAAAGTTATTTTCGCTGCAAAATACCAGTACTCAACATGGTAATCGGGTAGATCAAAGACCAGAATACCTGTACGTTCTGTGCAGTCTGGACCTGATCTAAACACTACAAAAAAAAATGGCATTGAGTAGCGATCGGCCGCTGAAGGGTTGACTCTTACAAATCTTTGTTATGGAAATTACCTTTTAATTCTGAAAAAGAAAACAAAGGAAGATATAAAGCAATTTTCAAGGTGCTATTGACCTAACTAATATCTATAGGGTCAATATCAATCAAAGAAGACATTCCAGGCTCTATGCAGCCTGATCTTGATCTATACAGTTCGCAAAACGCTACCATAGATGTGATAAGCGCATTAACGCATTGCCTCCTGAAACAGATTTCTAGCAAGTGATTCTTTGGATATGTCCCTGTATAATTCTTTTGGAAACATTGTATAAAGAGTAGGAAAATTCTTGTAAATAGCATTTTTCCCATTACCCACTATATCAACCACTTTTTTAAAGACGAGTACCAACATTTGAATTACATTTAAATTGTTATTTGATTGATTGATTTCCGTTAGTTTATCGCCGCCACCGCTTTCCCATATGGGCGACGCTCCAAGACGGTTGTTAGTTATTTATGGGGGATACTGCATGATTTCAGGACGAAACCTATACCAACTTACGGCGGTTCTTTAAAGTACCCTGTGTGCAGAACAGTCACACGGGGCTTCGATTTACTGTCTCATCCGACAGACTATAAGCCGTGGGGCTTGAACCCACACACTCAAATGGCCCTATCCTTGTTGTTTACAAATCCTACGTTCCACCAGCTACATGTATTTGGGCTGGTCTAATTAAATTGCCACCTGCAAATGCTTTCAATTTGCACCAGTCTAAAAATGTTGTCATCACTTGATAAACAGTAAATTTGTATCGGAGTTTAACGCTGTTTTAACAGTTTGGGTCATATCGTGGCGGTCAGTGCACCTACGAATGTGTTTCCTAGCTTTCTCACACCAGTACTGACACAACTTTTTTTCAAAGCCACTGACTAATTTTCTCACATGCATCAGAGGTCAGAGGCGACAATTGCCGGAAAGAACGTTTGCCTCAACCATTTATCGAACTCGCAACCACAAGGTCACGAGTCACTGAGCTGCCGAGCCCTGGTAGCTCAGTCGGTACCGTTCAGGACTTGAGGACAGGTCACTGGTTCGATCCCCGGCTCGTCCAACTTCTTTCCGAGTACTGATAATTATTGCGACAGGATTCATACGTCTGTCACCGCTGACCTTTGTTTCGACGATGGTTATGTGTGAAAGCAGACAGTGGCCTGAAAAGAATATTGTGCGGAGTACTGGTAACAGAAAATCCAGGGAGGCATAAATAGGCAACTGGCCGCCCCGATTTAACTGAAATAATGTTGAAAACGGCGTTAAACACCAATCAATCAATCGATCAATTTAACCACCGAGCTACCCTGCCGGGCGATAAAGAGCAAAGGGTTAATACCTGTTATCACATAGCCTTATGGTAGAAAGGTACTTTTCGATCTCTGCTACAATAATAATTATGGTCTTTTGATCAAGTGGGATATTTATCCTGTACCTGACGACAAAATGTTAACGAAGTGTAAATAACAGCTGAGTAGACAGGCGGAAGTCTGGAAACCAGAGCTTTCAACCCTCAGGTTGCCAAGCGCGATTCACTGACCTTTTGCGGACAGTGTAGATCAAGATCAGACTGCACAGAACGTGCAGCCTGATCTTGAATCTACACTGTCCGTTAAGGAGGTATTTTTCTTCAAAACCTAAGTTTAAAGTAGCATTATTAAGGTTTTTACTAACGGCTTGGAAGTCTTTGTCTTCGCGTGTACCTAATTTAGCGTTTAATTAATGTGGTTTCATATGCCAGTTAAATTGGTCTACACAGTATACAGGAAAAACTAATTTAAATTCAGGTAAGGGAATGATACTTAATTTTTACAGACAGGAAGCGCCCAATTTACTGTAAAACAGCCCTTACCCCATCCACCTGTTTACAATTGAAAGTTTTCGGTTATTTTCGACAACGCTTTTTAAGCACTTGAATTAACTGCCACTTATTTATTTTGCCTATTTGGTTTATATGAGCAGAATATATTTCAACACTGCAACCATTGACCAGCTCTGCAATATCAAAGGCACTATCCAAAAAACGGCTGCGGCCGTCTACCACAGAGAACTGTATGGCCCACTGCCAAAAATGGCTTTTTCCATGACGACAATGGGGCAATACATCAGGAGACGTGGAATCAATTAGATCTCAGTGTGACTTCCTGTACACAGAGACAAAGGGCAGACATAAGTTTGCCGCTCCTCCCATAACTTCACTGAAAGCTAACCCATCCAACCAACATTTCATTTGCTTCCTCCACAATGATCACATTTGAGCTGATATAGTCAAAGTCCATTAAGGAGGCAGATGGATATGGTCACTCTTCTTACGGTTACAGACTAGAAGATTTTTAAAGATATTTACTGTTTTCAGTTTTGTTGCCAGGTGAGTTTTGTTGCCATGACAACCAGTTTTTACTAGAAACAAATTCTTTGAACAAATTCTAAGAGAGTCATGGAAGAATCATTTCTGTGAAGTCTTGACAAAATTGGATGGGTAGTTTCAGAGAAAAAATGCTTGAAATAAAAGTTAACGCACATACAGACAGGCGAACGACAGACTCGGGGCCATGACATAAGCTCGTTGGCCTTTGGCCAGTGGAACTATAAAAGAAGACCCTGGTTACGCCAATGTCAAACTGCTGCATGATAATGGGTCATCGCATAAGGCGTCTATTATTATTTTTATTGTTGCTGTATCACGGCGGTCAGTGCACCTACTGATGTTTTCCTCGAAATTCTTTTTACCAGTACGTGCACTTCGCACAATATTATTCCTACTGGCTGCTTTCCCACATACCTATCATCGGCGGCGTCTACTGAACAAGCCTTTTTGAAGCAGGAAAATTTAGCTCCCTCACCCTCTGTATTTGCCTGACCTTACCCTGTGTGACTTTTTTTGTTCCCAAGGCTAAAAAAAATACCTTTCAGATCGAAAATGTGTCAAGCGTAAAAACCTTGTTTCAGCAATATCAGCAATATTCATTGTCTTTATTGTATACCTAGAAATGACTACAAAAATGCCTCCAAGGATTGGATTTGGATTAGAAGACTGAAACTTTGTATATCTGTTGGAGGTGAATTCCTCGATGGAACCAAATATTTTTTTTTTTTATTAAAATCTTTAAGGATACATTTATGTACATTATTAGTTATACGGTCAGGTGGCAGGGGACTTGGAAACTTGTTCACGGCTTTGGTTCACCACAGCCGTGAACAAGTTTCCAAGTCCCCTGCCACCTGACCGTACAACGAATTTATTATACTGCAAAGTTTTTCCATTCAAATGTGTATTCAGCGTAATTTCCCCGTTCTATGTTCTAACGAAATAAGTAGGCTGACGACATAGAATTTCCCTTCTGAGTGCCCCAATTCAATGACAACTGACGTCACTGAAACCTTGGTAAAACGTGCATTTTGGTGGATGAACTTGATGATGTCATTGCGATATAAATTCGTCATATTTTTAATTAACATGGATTTAAACAACTTCAAGGTAAGTGACTTTGCAGTTTAATGATTTGTTGGCAATACTAAACGACCATTAGGTACCTCAAACGACCACTAGGTTATCCTTTTAACGTTACCAGTAACCATGAATAAGTTTCGACACCTCACGAGATCTCTTGGTTTCCTAACGAAAGGATGGCTCGTTTTAACCCCATGTATTTGTTTTAGACTGACAACAAGCGATAATATATATCTCTGTCACTAGATCTATATTCATTTATTTAAAAAAAAAAAATCATTCTGTCCGCTTTAATGACAACCGTTACGGGAAACTAGAAATCATATGGAGCAGGCTACTAAATATGTTTGTCTTATGGGCGGCTCGTATCGGTCGACGCCGCCATTTGGATGTTGTGTTGAGTGTAGTAATGTATACCGGGCTCCAAAAGGGAAACTGCCTTTAGGTGGATTTTGCCAGTGTACATGACTTGTATGTACGGGGCATATTATCCAATCAGATCGCGAGAAATTTCTTACTGCAGTATAATAAAGATACCTAAACAGCCCTTGCAATCATCACTCTGTGTTTTATGTGAGGGTAATTCATCAGTCATTGGTGTTGCCCCATATAAATTGTTAAACCATACATTTCATCAAAATTACCACTTGATTCATTTTATTATGCTTTTATCTTATATTGGGCCTTTACAAGCATAAAACTTTCTATATAAAAAGAGCAGACGGCAATAAGACAAACCAACGCAATTCTTTCACCCTGTACAGCACGATCCAGTACATTTTAAAATCCTGAGGAATATGCTTTTTGACTCTTTACCTAATGACAAAAACACAGACTTGTCTAATTTAAGAGCATTTGTAGATGACAATTTAAATGTGGCTCAAATCAGGAACTGTTACTGATAGGGTAGAAAACACTGTAGGAAAAACAGAAAATGCTGGTTACCAGCATTTTCTCCTTTTCCCACAGTGTTTTCAAAAACCTTCCTCATTAGAGTTGATAAAACTCGTGATTGTATGGTAAAGGGTTAAAAACGTGTGAGAAAAGGTGGAAATATTTGTAGCCGGCACTGTCTCCTCTAACCACAATGTTGTCTACCTTTTCAGAGACAAACCTTATCATTATATTAAATTGTTGTCAGCAAGTCATTTCAATAAGGACAAATCCACAATTTTGTCATCTAAAATAAGAATCAAACAGCTTTTTCTCCCAATATCAAATTTTACTTTGGCATGGAAGAGATAATAAAGAATTAGAATAATAGGTAACAAAGAATAAACAACATTAAACATCACATTTTTATTAATATTAAAAACAACGATATGATAAGACAATGATAATGATAAAATACATGTTTTAAAGCTTGTGAATCTTATAAATAAGAGAATAATCATTTAAATAAAATTTCATGACAATTTTAACCAGTGTGTTTTTTTAATCTAGATTAAGTATATTTGAGCCATGCTCTGTGAAAAGGGGGCTTAATGCATCTTCAAAAAGTATAGACCCATGACAGCCTGCACTTTCCATGCAAGCTGATATAGGTTGAAAATTTAGCTATTTGTAAATTTTCTGCTTGTAAAAGGACAATTCTACCTCAGATCCAAATGATTGCTAGTCTAAATGGATTTTATAGATCAAAATTTATGTGATGACTTTCTTTGTATAATGGATCACAGAGATATATTGAACCACATTTTGTCAGAGCATGGCTCAGTATTATGATGCAATAAAAATCTACTGAAAAGGACACGACAATTCCTTAAACACAGTTTTCAATTATGAAAATCTGAAAAAGTAATCCCTAGAGCCCAAAACACAACCTTAGTTATTTATATTGACAGTTTGGATATGTGGTCAGACTGCCTTTTGTTGCCAGTGTAGATCAAGATTGGACTGCACAGACTGTCTTCTCTCTTGTGATTTATTCTGTCAACCAAAACCAAAAAAAGAGAAACCCTTTGGTCTGTTTATCTGATTGAGAAAGTACACGTCATTTATTTCCTTCTTTTAACCCTTAGGCTACTAAGCACGACTCATTGACCTTTTGCGGTCAGTGTAGATCAAGATCAAACTGCACAGAATGTACTGTCTTATCTTGGATCTACACTTTCTAATAAAGAGATGTTTTTTCTCCCAAAAAAGTTTTATTCTGGTTTTATTACCGGCTTGAAAGTTTAACGGATAACAGCTAAAAACAGATTGAGACAATGAGTCGTAATCTGAGAATACTTCAAAATACAGAGCTTAGCTCAGACAAAAAATACTTGGGATGGTTCAACCAAACTGTTTAAAGAATTTCCAATAGGAAAAGTATTATGTCCTACACCAATGATATATTTATATGAATGCAAATGAAACACCATTCATATAGAAACATGAAGATTCATAGATCCGGAGAGTTGTTTGCCAGAGAGTGTAGATTACCCTTAGACTGTATCATATGACCCATTGAAACAAACCACTTCTCATTTTTCTACAATGATTAAAAAAAAAAATGTCCATTGTAAGCATTGAACTTAAATAGCCATGGATCAACTTAAGAGTTAACTAAGCGCCATAATTTGATGATCCAGAAGATATATGCTTTCCGAAAATTTGCAAGGAAAGGAGAAAATGCTGGCCCTACACTTTCTCCTTTTCCCACAAAGTTTTCAAACATTTCAGTGACAAATCTGATCATTTGAGCCATACCAAATTTGTATTCAACTTGAGCTTTGAATGTGGACTAGTCGAAATTTTCATTACCTGGTAAAGTATCCATGACAGGAAGAGATTTGCACCAGCATGAACATTTTTCCCTGTCATGATTCCCAATTTATAGTTGAGTCGTGCTCCGTGAAAAAGAGGCTAAATGCATCTCTGTGATCCATGGTACTAAGTAAGCCATTAAATACTTATGGATCAATAATAGCCACCTTTTTCAACAACTGACTTAATCCTGAGGTAAACTGGTCCTTGGACATGCAGAAAATTAGTCAATAGCAAATTTCATTGACCTGGGTTGATACTTTTCGCAGATGCATTAAGCCCCCTTTTTGAAAGGGCATGGCTCAGTTCTGTACTTATCTTTTCATTACTAAATTATAATTTATTCAAAGTTTCCTAATATTCAAAGACAATTATCAAATAGATATATTAAACAAAACTGTTTATATGGAATGAACAATAAATAAACAGAAAGTTAGGAGGAGGAAATTTGAGTTTTTTTTTTAACAATGTCTGGAATTATCATCACAATCCATCCATCCAGTAGTGGCAGAGTATACAATCATAATAGCATGCTTTGAACACAGCACTCTAAAGTATGGAAAAATCATAAAGACTGAATACCTGAGCCATGCTCTATTAAAAGGGGGTTTAATGCATCTGCAAAAAAATATCAACCCATATCAGCATTCTGCACAGGCTGTCCTGAGCCAAAACTTTTTGCTTTTGATAAATTTTCTGCATGTCAAAGGACAATGATTCAGTCCGTTGTAAGACAAAATGGATTTTATGGATCCATAATTATGTGATGACCTGCTTGGTGTAATGGACCACGGAGATGCATTAAGCCCCCTTTTGCAAGAGCATGGCTCATTTACATACATCTCAAGAATGCTGTATATTTATACATAAGTTATCAGGACACACGGCAGCTCTTCTTCTCTTGTTGTTGTTGTTGTTGGCTATTTAATCTCTGTTAAATAGAAATAATACAGAGCTTACTCTAGATATATTAATCAATTGTTTATATGTTGACTGAGAATTCCTGAAACTAATTTGCAACACAGGTCTATTAAAAAAAGCCTATTTCACCCTACTGGAAATAACCAATCAGTGTAGCTCAAGATTAAAGAAACACTAAAATTAAATCATAAACATCCCTTTTAGCAATCAGTCCCAGGCTGTAAACAAAAAAATGCCTCTGTAAAAATTATGAAAACAAATGACCTCATGTAAAATTGTAGGATATCATGTAAATTAAGGTGATGTAGACCTAGAAGCCCCAATATTTCTATTCCCATTCAACAAACTTAAAAAAAAAAATATCAGCTTCTTCAAAACTAATTTTGGTAATTATCTAGCATGCATATATCATGAATTCTTGATGAAAAAAGAAGTCAGTAAAAGTATAATATTTTGGAGGGTTGAACTGGGCTTGAAATCACAAAAGCAGACTGAATTAAGACAGACAAATTTATTATACTGCAAAGAAATATCTCATGATCTGATTGGATAATATGCCCCGAACATATATATCATGTACACTGGCAAAACCAACATAAAAGCAGTTTCCCTTTCGGGAGCCCCGTATACATGACTACACTATCAACACAACATCCAAAATGGCGGCGTTAACCAAGACTAACATCAAGATTATGCGCCAAACTGCACGTTTTACCAAGGTTTCAGTGACGTCAGTTCCCAGTGACATCAGTTTTCATTGAATTGGGGCACTCAGAAGGGAAATTCTACTTCGTCAGCGTACTCAATTTTTGAAAACAAAACAACAGGTAAAATTCGCTTAACACACGTTGGAATGGTAAAACTTTGCGGTATAATAAATTCGTTGTATGGTCAAGTGGCAGGGGACTTGGAAACTTGATCATGTCTGTGGTGAATAATGTCGCCACCTCGCCTTTGGCTCGGGGCGACATTATTCACCACAGCCGTGAACAAGTTTTCAAGTCCCCTGCCACCTGACCATACAACTAATAAAGTACATGTATGCATGATAAATTGACAAATATCAAAATATGATTTCCATTTCTCAAAACATATTCTTTTATCATACTTTATTTAAAAGAGCCTAACCTGATCATTTGTGCATTTTAGAACATAATACTGTAGTAATTTTTTTTTCTCTGATAATGACCTAGTGACATAAAATTTTTTGCTTAAGATATCAAGACATACATTTTAACCCAGTTTGCTGTGAAATCAGAGTGGAATAGTGGACTCTACAGTAATCATATATTTTTAGACTTGTTCCCATGACCTACTTTACGACCTAAAGCAACCAAATTTGGAACTTATCTAAAATATCATCAGAAAAAGATTCTGACCAACTTTCATGAGCACTGGACTGAAAATGTGGTATCTACAGTGTACACAAAGTTGTTAGTTTGTTCCAGTGACCTACAATTTGACCTAACTTAAGCAATTTTCAATTGTCATTCAGCATATCATCAAGTCAAATATTCTAACTTTAAACAGTACTTAAATGAAAATGTGGCCCCTTGAGTGACAACAAGGTTTTTCAAAAATTTGTGTGAATTACCTATTGTGCGAATTACCCCCATGACTCATTTTTTTACACTCATCCCGGATATCATCACGACAAACATTCTGACCAACTTCATAATTATAGAACTGAAAATAAAGTCTCCAGGGTGTACACAAGGTTTGTCTGAGATTTGATCTAGTGACATACTTTTTAACACAACATGACCATTTTCACACTTGTCTGAAATATCAGTAGACAAACATTCAAACCAACTTTCACAATTATTGGACTTAAAAAAGTGCTCTCTATAGCTTACAAAAAGTTTTTCATAGATTTGTCCCAGTGAACTATGATACTTTTACACCAGATGTGACCTATATTCAAATTCAGATGCGATATTATCAAGACAAAGACTATGACCAAGTTTCCTGAGTGTTGGACTGAAAATATAGCCTCTAAAGCATAAACAAGGTAAAAGTTGAAAACAGATAACGCACAAGGATGCCCAATACAGCCCAATCACAAAAGCTCAGCTTGAGCTCATCATGCTGAGGTGAGCAAACATGGACAGGCAGATGGATGGGCAGTCAGATGATGGAATCCACTCCATTTTATAAGCTATGCATCTTGGGTATTCCCCCAGTGCAAAGGTGATTCTTTCATGATCCCCTGCAGAAGGGATCAAACTTGTGACAGACAGGTTCCCAACACCATGTCTTAATCATTACACATACAAGGAGCGCAAAATTAAAGAGAGAAGGAAACACCATCATGTAACTCTACTGCAACAGAAAGCAAAGACACAACCATATATCCATTATAAACCAAATAGCCCTTGAAAAACAAAACACATCCTTAACAAAATAGGGATAACCACATGAGCCATTAGACAAATATAAATGAGCCGTGCTCTGTAAAAAGGGGGCTTAATGCATCTGCGGAAAGTATCGACCCAGGTCAGCCTGTGCAGTCCGTGCAGGCTGACCTGGGGCGAAACTTTTTGCTATTGGTCAATTTTCTGTATGTACAAGGACCAGTCTACCTCATGATTAAGTTGATTTTTAAAAGAAGTGGCTATTATGGATCCATAAGGAATTTATGGCTTGCTTGGTTCTATGGATCACAGAGATGCATTAAGCCCCCTTTTGCCAGAGCATGGTTCAAATTATTTGCATACTATCCTGTCCTTCACATGTTCTCTTGTATCTCTGTGCTGGTCAACATTTTGTCAAAAAATAACATACATGCATATGTGGTGAAGAGCATATAATTGGCCGAAGTCATTTTAACCCTTAACCCTTTACCAGACAACAAAATTTCAGCCATGTCCAAATTGAAAGCATTTGCAGACAACAATTTCAATGGGACTCATATGTAGCAATTTTTTTTTTTTGATAGGGTAGGAAACACTGTGGGAAATGGAGAAAATGCTGGTTACCAGCATTTTCTCCTTTTCCCACAATGTTTTCAAAAGGCTTCTTTCCAAGGGTTGTTAAAAGTCAGCATTGAGCTGTAAAGAGTTAAAGGCCAGTCAAAACTTCTGTTGCCTTTTCCGTCAATGTAGGTCAAGATCGGCTGTCTAATTTTTGGTCTACATTATCAGCTTTGTTAAAACATTTGAAGAAGCATAACCTCAAAAGTGCAATTATTAAAGAGATATTGCTGTGTAACAGTATTTTCTCCTTTTCCAGAAATAGTTTTCAAACACTTTAAAAGAAAAAAAAAATATTCTCTAAGTTTCATTTGGCATCTGTAAAATTTGATCCTGGATGTACATTTTGATAATTGTGTTGTCTGGTAATGAGTTAACTCTCTACCAAACAATGTAAGTTTGGACTGGACCAAATTGAAACCATTTGCAGATGATAAATTCAGTGCTGCTAAAATGATTAATTCTGTCTTTGATAGGGTAGAAAAAATCACGGGAAAAGGAGAAAATGCTGGTTACCAGCATTTTCTCATTTTCCCGTGGTGTTTTCAAACGGCTTTATCATCAGGGTCCTTAAAACTTGTGATTGTGTGGTAAAGAGTTTAAAAAGATATAGATGTGCAACTACAACTAAACTGGAAATAAATAAGTCTGCTACCAAACTGAAAGCAAATAAGTCTATAATGATCTGCTGATGTATTAACTTTGTAGGCTTGTCTTAGGTGAGAGCACTTGTACACAACATGGGATTTGATCTTAAAAGGGTTAAAAACATTTTGGGGAAAGGTACAAATGCCGAGTATCGGCATATTCTCTTTTTTCCCACAATGTTTTCAAAAGCTTTTTTTCCTCAGGTTTGTTGACCCTCAGAATTGTGTGGTAAAAGGATAAAGCTGATGACACAATTTACCTCATTTTCTCTGCACGCCTTTCTCTCAATACAATCTCTCAACCTATCACAATCACTTGGTCCTACAACAAGGGCAAGATGAACAGAAAAGTAAGATATATGATGTAAAAAGAGAACTGACAAAGAAGGTAACAAAACAGCAAGCTGAAGCTAAAAATGAGTTTCACTTCAAAACTCGAGATGAACAAAAGCACCGCATGTGGGTGCCAATGCTGGGCTGCAGTTGCTTGATTTTAAGTGAAAATTTTGTGTCTAAAAAAAGGCATAAATAACTGTCAAAAATACTTTGATGGTTATCTGCCCTTGTTGTTTGGGTTCCCCGTTTGACAGTTAACAACTTGCCTGAGTATGAAGTAAATATCTTCAGTTATAACAGTGATATTAAAAAAATATCAAAGTTTTTGCACGACTCTGCAAATGAATACAAAGCCATACGCCACAGCTATGACAACTCCTTGCTGTTTTCTTCGAAAACAGCGGAGCTAATAAGGGCTACCTGTATCAAAATGAACTGATCAGATTTATCACAACTTCTTTTCCTTTTTTGTAACAAGAGGGCCATGATGGCCTTAAATTGCTGACTTGAGCCTTTGAGAACATTCACGCGTATTGGGTTGAAAATTTGGCCACTGAGTTTCACAAGGTTTTTATAAAACTAAAGCGCTAAACTCCGGTATTCACGTTTTGGAACCAAGTAAGCTCCGGTACCAACTACAATCGATTCCAGGATTTCTCAGTCAATTATCACAATCAGAAGCCAAATCCAACTGATTTCCAATTATAGTCGATATTCAGCCCACCACTAATGGCACACTTAACTGATACCGACAACAATATGTTTTCTCAGGTTAACCTTAACGTTTTCATATTCCTCTGATCCTAGATCATTCAAGGTACAGTAAAAATGTTAAAATTTAACTAAAACAAGAGTGCCATAATGGCACTGAATTGCTTATCTGAGACTGCAAACAACCATCAGTACTGAGCTCAGAATGTGGTCTCTAAAATGTTCACAGAGGTTGTTCTCAGATGTGTTCAATTGCCTACTTTTGACCCAATGTGACCAAATTTCAAACATGTCTGAGATACCATCAAAACAAGCATTCTGAACACCTTTCATAAGTATTAGACTAAAAATGTGGCCTCTACAGAGTACATAAGGTTTTTGAAAGTCCCACTGACCTTATTTTTGACCCTAAATGACCCCACAATGATTTCAAGCTATTCAAAGACAAATGCCAACATTTAGTCACAGCTATTTAGCCACAGTTAATGTATTTTCTGCAAATCTGTGTGTTTTGATCAAGGCTTACAAATAAGCAGTTTGGTAAAGAGTTAATGCCTCTGCGGAAGAAGACAGCTTTGAAAAACATTAGCGAGAAAACAAGCAATAAGTTATAGAAAGAAACCAACCTGTCTCTGTGCCTGTCTTCTTGTCTCCTCTTCACTTGCTGCCAGAGCTTGAGCAAGGAGCATATCTTCTTCTTCCTGAGTTAAACTAAAATAAATGTTTTATTCTTTATCAGAGAACTTTGTATCACTGGGCTAAATTAAACCTTTACCAAACAGTCCCTGGGTTTTATGACCCTGGAAGAGATGACTTTTGAAAACATTGTGGAAAAAGGAGAAAATGCTGGTAACCAGCATTTTCTCCTTTTCCCACAATGTTTTCTGCCCTATCAGAGGGATATAGCTCATTTGTAAAATTGTTGAATTCTGCACATTTTTTTAATTTAAAACTTGTCGTTTGGGAAAGTGTTAAGGGTAGAAAAATCGTAGGAGAAAGGAGAAACAATCTTTTTTCAGAGTGAGAGAAAAGAGCAACAGCTTGTTACAGGCAATTGTTCCTTTTTCCTCGCATGTTTTTTGAAGCAGTCAATTCCAGTGGCAAAAAGTACCACAATGTTTGATAATACAATAAAACTTGTTCCATTACTGATTGTCTAATTCATTTTTTTTTCAAAATCAATAGGGTTCAATCCCTTGATGATACAAAGAAACTTTGCAAGGTTCACAGAAATCAAACTACAAATGTGGACTTTATCACATAAACAAGAAATGTAATGTTTCAACTTTAAATGGCTGCTTTTCCCTAACTAATAATTGGATTTATTTCAAAATAATGATGTTCAAGTTACTGATGATACAAAGAAACTGTGCAAGTTTCATGAAAATTTGACAACAAATGTGGACTGTGGACTATATCTGGTAAACAAGAAAAAGACTTACAGACGGAAGGAGACATAAGTTCTGCTGGTCTTTGGCTAGTAGAGCTAACAATTATCACAGTGAAATTTTCCTTTCTACAGCAGATTGATGGAATATCCAAAGTCTAAGACAATTTTCATTATGTAACCCACACTTTGTTTGTCTTCTGCAACTGTCAATGTGATCTAATATGAAATTTTTTTATCTTGTCCAGTCTTTAACCCTATCCCGACTTTTAACGACCCTGAGGAAGAAGGCTTTTGAAATCATTGTGGAAAAAGGAGAAAATGCTGGTAACCAGCATTTTCTCCTTTTTCCACAATGTTTTTCTACCCTTTGAAACACAAATTTCAAGTTTTGAGTAACATTTATTATGCTTTCATTTTGGACAAGTTCTAAATTTTGTCGTCTGGTACAGAGTTAATCCTTTACCATACAATTCTCCATTTGAACGCCCTGAGACAGGAGACTTTTGACAGCATTATGGGAAAAATAGAAATTTATAATAATCAGCATTTTCTCCTTTTCCCTCAATGTTTCTACATATTCACAGACAAATTCAATCATTAAAGTCAATTTAACTTGATCTTTGTGAACGCTTTCAATTTTGACAAATCTAAAAATTTTGTCTCTGGTAAAGACTTTATCAAATATGAAAATAAAATAGCACCCACCTTTGGCCTGAGTTTGCTTCTTTTGTCTGTTGTGTTTCTGACAGTGATTGTTGTATTGCACGGGCAAGGGCTTCCTCTTCTGACTGTCAAGACATAAAATCACAGATTAAACTACATGCCAAATTACTTTCCTTCCTTTATAGAACCAATTATGCAAAGCACATAGATTCAGTCTGAGGAGGAAAAAGACCAAAAGGATTGTTTCAATGCTGCTTCTGGCCAGAATGTCTCAGCTGAGCTCCTATATCAGGCAAGAGGTTAAATGCATTCTGGTTTTCAATCTCTACTGTTTGCAAAAGGAACTTTTCTTAAGGGTCGATTAATTTTGTGCAAAAAACTTATGGATATTTCATTGCCAACGCAATGCAGGCAGCCTGCAGGGTGAATACAAAAAACTACAATCCAGTTCCATTAGACATAACCGCCTAGTTATTCAGATTCAGTAGTTGCGATAATTACCAATTTGCAATCAAAATAGAGAATAGATGGTTGGTGTCTTTGATTCAGGAAGTTTATCAGGGTTCACTGGTTTATTAATCCTTGATAAGAAAAATGCCAAGTGCTGGATTTGAACTAGTGTCAAGAGATATGATGACGATGAATGGGTTTGTTTCTCAGGTGACAATGTCTTACCAGGGAATATGTACAGTTCTGGTGATATATAGAATTTTCCTCAGGCTATCTGGCCTCAATTGATTTGAAACTAAAAACACAAAAGCATCAAAATACTGTCTTGGTAGATTATCCGTCGGACGCCAAACGACTGTCTTATACAGTCTATGGAGACAAAGTGCCAAGCTCAAACTTCTGTCTTTTGTTTAACACGGACGGAGTATGAACGTTGCTTCAAACTGTCGTTCGTGACTTGGCTTCAAACACCCTCTCAGTCTTATTCGGCTTCAAACGTCTTCAAACAAGTCCCTGTGAAGCACTTCAAGTCTGTCTGAAGCTGGCCAGGAACGGTGTTGTGCTGAACCGCTGTTGGTCTGTGTTTCAGACCGATCTGTTCAACCCTCACTGTCTAGGCTGGAACTGTGAGACAAGACTTCTCAGCTTCAAACTGCTTGGAACGGGTCCGTTTGAGGCTGGGTCTGTATGGGACGTGTTGAAGCAACTTCCCGAGTCAGCCTATCGTGCTTGGAATGAGTCTGAACCTTTCTGAAGCTGGGCTGTTTGAGGCTGGTCTATTCGGAACAACTCCCCGAGTCAGTCTGGCGTGTTTGGAGTCTAAACCTCTCTGAAGCTGGGCTGTTGAAAGCGTAGACGAGCGTCGTTTGCTCCTCAGCGTTGTAGATGGGTAGACGAATGCTGAGCCTCTGTCGATCTTGCTCTGTGCTAGTCGATCTGCTCAACCTTGTGTCGCCTATATCCACAGCGTGAAAAGAGTGATTTCTCTGTAATGGGTTACAGAGAAAAATTGCTGTCGCAGTATATTGTTGCAATAACGTGGAGCTCTGTTGAGTTTGGCACTATTTATATTCACCAATTATAAGTCGACTGAACGGGGTCAAAATTTTGTGTTTCTTAAAGTGTCATGATTTCTTGATCTGATAATCTACCAAGACTTTAAATGTGAAATTACAATGTACCTATTGCAGAATATAACAAAACAAAAATGCATATTATTCGACACAACATTAACACTGATTAAAATTAAAATCTATGATTTATTCAAAAGAAACAATGTATTCCAAAAATAGTACTACAGCATCAAATGATCAAAGTACTCCCGGTACTCACAATGATAGTCATTAAACTATATACAACATGCGGTACTGCCTGTACCTTACAGATTATTTCTGACAAACTGCCCCCTTCTCAAGAAAATATATCCTATATTTACACTGAAAAATAATCTGTAACTACTGTCGACTCAAATAGTCGGCACAAACGTTTTCTGAACCTTTGATCGATTCGACTCTGAAACTATAATTTTGTAGGAACAGAGCCCAACGCATGATCCTACCACTCTCAGGTTTGCTCTTTTGAATGTATGACAAAGGAGCATGATCTGTTTGCAATACAAACTCTCTGCCATAAAGGTACTTTTGGAATTTCTTGATCCCAAACACAATACTCAAACATTCTCGTTCTGTGACGGAATAATTCTTTTCTCTTTGAAGCAACTTTTTGCTTGCATATGCTATCGGAAAAATACCATCCTCGAATTGTTGAAGCAGTGCTGCTCCTATCCCATTATCCGATGCATCTGTCTGTAAGACGAACGTCTTTTTGAAGTCTGGTAATCTTAGAATAGGTCTCTGGGTAAGTTGTGACTTCAATGTTTGAAACGAATGTTCATGCTCTGGACACCAAACAACCTTATTAGGCAAGCCTTTCTTGGTTAAGTCTGTCAATGGTGCCGCTATTTCAGCGAAGGACGGTATGAACCTACGGTAGTATCCAGCTAAGCCTAAAAATGCCCGCACTTGCTTTTTCGTCACGGGTTGCTCAGCATCTCTGATTTTCGTAAGCTTGTCCTCCTCCATTTGAACTATGCCATTGCCGACAATGTGTCCCGTGAAACCTATGTTTCCGAAACCAATCAAACATTTTGACGGCCTGACAGTCAAACCTGCATTTTTGATTCGCTCAAACAAGTCTCGTAGCATTACCATGTGCTGCTTCCATGACTGGGTATGACCCAAAATGTCATCAACGTAATTGTCTGCCTGCGAACAACCCTTCAATAGTTTTCGCATCATACGATTGAATGTCGCCCCAGAATTTACCATCCCAAACGGCATTTTTCTAAATTGATAACTACCTTTTGCAGTTGAAAAAGCAGTCACAGGTCTCGAACTTTCTTCTACAGGAATCTGCCAATACCCCTTCGCAAGGTCAATTTTTGTGAAAAACTTATCGTCTTTCAACTTGGCCAAAATGTCGTCGACACAACCCATGGGTTCGGTGTCAAACTTTGTCACGGCGTTGATCTTTCTGAAGTCTATACAAAACCGGCTGGTACCATCGCGCTTTTTCACCATAACAATGGGCGAATTATACTCTGAATTGGCCGGCTCTATGATTCCAGCCTCCAACATTGTCTCGACTTCAGAGTCAATCTCCTCCCTCTTTGCATAAGGTATTGGATACTGTCTCACACGAATCGGGCTTGAACTAGTCAGTTCTACTTTGTGTTGGGTCAACATCGTTGTGCCCGGTCTGTCTGTGAATATAGAGCTGTACTCTTGTAACAACTCTGTAACTTCGTTCTGTTGGCATGGAGACAATTGATCACTGATCTGAACATCACGCCAAGTTTCAGCACCCTTCAAGTTGGTTAATTCGAGCAAATTTTCGTCGTCTACAGCTCCGACGTCGGAATGGTGCTCGGCCTCAATAACCGCTGCTGTGGCTGAAACTACTTGACTTCGGTCTTCAAACTTCTTCAACAAATTAATGTGATAGGTGTTAATTTTGTCTCCTACCCGAACTCTGTAGTCCATCTTATTCACTATTTCGACCACGTCAAACGGGCCTTTCCAATGCAAAAGCATTTTGTTATGGTTTGTAGGCAGCAAAACCAAAACTTTGTCTCCAACCCGCAAATTTCGCTTTCGTGCTTTCTTGTCATAGTGGTGCTTGAACGTGCTCTGGGCTTCGCTCAAACTCTCCCGAGCAATTTTGCATGTTTCTTCAAGTCTCTGCCTCAAGTCAAGCACATACTCATACGTGCTTCTGGTTTCGGGAGTTTCTTGTTCCGTCCATAGCTCTTTCAAAGCTTGCATCGGTCCACGCACTGTGCGACCGTAGAGAAGCTCGAACGGTGAAAACCCAGTGCTTGCCTGCGGGACTTCTCTGTATGCAAACAAAACTGCTGGAAGGTATCTGTCCCAGTCTTGAGGTTTTTCTTGACACATCTTTTTAAGCATGCTCTTCAAAACTCCGTTCATACGCTCACACAAACCATTGCATTTCGGGTTGTATGGGGTTGTGAAAAGCTGCTTCACTGAAACAAGTCTAGAAACTTCCTGCATCAACTCTGAGGTAAACTGTGTTCCTCTGTCACTCAATATTTCAGAAGGAAACCCTACCCTCGAAAATATTTCAAACAGTGCTTCGGCCACTCGCTCGGCCTCAATCTTCGGCAATGCTATAGCCTCAGGGTACCTTGTAGCGTAGTCTACAACTGTGAGAATGTACCTGTTGCCTCTGTCCGAAACTGGAGTTATCGGGCCGATGAGATCAACAGCTACACGGTGAAATGGGATGTCTATAATAGGCATCTGTCCCAGCGGAACTTTTGTAACCCTGCCCCTAGGTATAGTTTTCTGACAAACATCACACGAACGACAAAACCTTGTTACATCGCTCGAGATGCCAGGCCAGTGAAAACTGCTTGAAATCCTATCTTCTGTCTTTTTTGAAGATAAATGTCCACCTACTATGGACTCATGCGCGAGTTCCATGACTCTACGTCTCTGTAGTTTTGGAACCACAATTTGTCTGACTTCAAACGTCGATGAGCCTCGTTTCTGCTGAAACACTCTGTACAGTATGTCTTTTCGAACCATGTATGAAAACGTGTTTCCACCCCTGGTTTTGAACACTGTTTTGCTGTCGGCGTGTTTCCAAAGTCGTTCCAACGACTTGTCTTCTTTCTGAGCCGACCTCAGCTCATCGGTGTTGATTTCCTGACTTGGTTGAGATTTTGAAACCTTCAATGGGCTTAACGGTTTTTCTTTCTTCTTAACCTGAGCCCTGGTCAAAACTGCCCCAGCCAAAGTTTCTGTGTTTGACTGGGTATTTTCACGGCTGCTTGGGACCGGAATGTCTGAGACACCTGGGATATTTCCGATCACCAAGTCACAAATCAATGATTTTGGTGCCATGACTTCAAGCTCCCCTCGATAATATGGAGTATCTACATGGATTCGAGCAGCTGGAACTATCTTTGCTTCGCCGTCTATGGTAATCATCAGATACCTTTTGTCTAAGATTTGGTCGTCTCGAACCAAATGTCGCCTCACGGCAGCTAATTCGCAGCCTGTATCCCTCAAAACCTTGACTCTGTTGGAACCTACATAGCCTTGCTCCAACTTCAAGTTTCTCTCACCCTCCATATTTTCGATGGTGCACAATCCCGACACAACGGGGACCGAATCTCCGTTCGCTAGCTTCAATCTACCATCTTCCATGTTTTCTTTGAACGGCTGTCTATCGCACGGCATACTGACGCAGCTGGCTGAAACCTTCTTCTCTCCCTGTTTGTGAGAGCTGTCAGCCTTGCCTTTCTGTCTGGAGTCCTGTTTTGACTTCCCAGATCTACAATCCTTCGCAATATGCCCTTCTTTGTCACACACGAAACACTTCAATTTTTGCTTCGTTGAAGACTGGTTTTGTTTTGGTTTAGAACCTTTTGAAGATACCATACTTCCATGTGCCTCGACGTACTGCTCAGCCAAAGTTGTGAACTCTTGCAAGGATCTTGGCATTCTTTCCTTCAAAAACAGTGCAAGTTCGGGGGAACAAGTCCTGGTGAACTGTTCTCGAACGAGCAAGTCTGTCAAACCCTCAAATGACTTTTCGACCTCCGCCATATCAACCCATCTCTCAAAGTATCGTGACAGTCTAGCTGTAAACTGAAAAACAGTTTCTCCCTGCTCCGGCTTGCTGTCTCGAAACTTCTGTCTGAAACCGTCTTCAGTCAGTTGATACCGCCTCAGTACAGCTTTCTTCAAAGTTCTGTAGTCATTCGCCGACTCCGGAGGCATACTGGTGTAAACTTCAAGACCTTTACCGCTTAAAAGTGAACTCAAACTAATGGCCCAAGTTTCATGCGGCCAGTCCTGACTTGTAGCAAACCGCTCAAAACGCTCGATATAAGCGTCCATGTCGTCCTTTCCTTCCTCAAACTTCGGAAGTTTTGGTCTGGGGGATTTGGTGCTGGGTTCAAACAGCGACGTGGAACCCTCGGCTCCAGACTTTATTTCGGACCTAAGTCTGAGAATTTCTAGTTCTCGACATCGTAGTTCCATCTCATACGACCGACGTTTGCCTTCTTCTTCGCGCTGCATCTCTGCCTGTCTTTCCTCGCGATCCCTGGCCCTCTCTTCTCTTTCTAGGTACTCGGTCTCTTTCTTCTCTACATACTCCCTCAGCTCAGACCCTTCTAAACCTAAACGTTCTCCGGCCTCTATCCACTTGCTGAAGTCCATGTCTATATATCAGTGTTTTAGTACAATAAACCCAAGTCTAAAATACCCGCTCGAAACAATCCCGGACGAGCCCCCAAGTTGTCAAGAGATATGATGACGATGAATGGGTTTGTTTCTCAGGTGACAATGTCTTACCAGGGAATATGTACAGTTCTGGTGATATATAGAATTTTCCTCAGGCTATCTGGCCTCAATTGATTTGAAACTAAAAACACAAAAGCATCAAAATACTGTCTTGGTAGATTATCCGTCGGACGCCAAACGACTGTCTTATACAGTCTATGGAGACAAAGTGCCAAGCTCAAACTTCTGTCTTTTGTTTAACACGGACGGAGTATGAACGTTGCTTCAAACTGTCGTTCGTGACTTGGCTTCAAACACCCTCTCAGTCTTATTCGGCTTCAAACGTCTTCAAACAAGTCCCTGTGAAGCACTTCAAGTCTGTCTGAAGCTGGCCAGGAACGGTGTTGTGCTGAACCGCTGTTGGTCTGTGTTTCAGACCGATCTGTTCAACCCTCACTGTCTAGGCTGGAACTGTGAGACAAGACTTCTCAGCTTCAAACTGCTTGGAACGGGTCCGTTTGAGGCTGGGTCTGTATGGGACGTGTTGAAGCAACTTCCCGAGTCAGCCTATCGTGCTTGGAATGAGTCTGAACCTTTCTGAAGCTGGGCTGTTTGAGGCTGGTCTATTCGGAACAACTCCCCGAGTCAGTCTGGCGTGTTTGGAGTCTAAACCTCTCTGAAGCTGGGCTGTTGAAAGCGTAGACGAGCGTCGTTTGCTCCTCAGCGTTGTAGATGGGTAGACGAATGCTGAGCCTCTGTCGATCTTGCTCTGTGCTAGTCGATCTGCTCAACCTTGTGTCGCCTATATCCACAGCGTGAAAAGAGTGATTTCTCTGTAATGGGTTACAGAGAAAAATTGCTGTCGCAGTATATTGTTGCAATAACGTGGAGCTCTGTTGAGTTTGGCACTATTTATATTCACCAATTATAAGTCGACTGAACGGGGTCAAAATTTTGTGTTTCTTAAAGTGTCATGATTTCTTGATCTGATAATCTACCAAGACTTTAAATGTGAAATTACAATGTACCTATTGCAGAATATAACAAAACAAAAATGCATATTATTCGACACAACATTAACACTGATTAAAATTAAAATCTATGATTTATTCAAAAGAAACAATGTATTCCAAAAATAGTACTACAGCATCAAATGATCAAAGTACTCCCGGTACTCACAATGATAGTCATTAAACTATATACAACATGCGGTACTGCCTGTACCTTACAGATTATTTCTGACAACTAGAGATCCCTGATTTCACGTCAAGCACACTACAAACTGTGCAAATGGGCTAAGGGAAAGTTAAGATATGATCTCGTTTAAAACTTCTATGCAAGCTGTCACTTAGCAATAATATTATAATAAATAGTCTGCAACAGATTTCTTGTTTCTATCACTTTTCATGAATATATAATGATGGCTAAAGCTGATTCATGAAAGTGCTTAATGAAAAATACAGTGGCATCCCCAAAACAAGAGAGCCATAATGACCCTGAGTCACTCACCTGCACCTTTTTGACCACACCAGACTGATTTCCAACCTCTTTCAATATATCAAGACAAATATTCTAACGAACTTTTATAAGTAATAGACTAAAAATGTGACCTCTAGAGTGTATATAAGCTATTTCTATTAGTTTGGGTTACAGGAAATTCTTTTTCTTTTTCTATGCTTAAACCTTTTCCAAAGTTAAGACTCATCCAAATTGACAGCATTTGCAGACAACAAATGAAATATTACTCAAAATATGAAATTGTCTCTCAAAGGGCAGAATACATTGTGGGAAAAGGAGAAAATGCTGGTCACCAGCATTTTCTGCTTTTCCCGCAATGTTTTCAAAAGCTTTCTTCCCAAAGGTCATTAAAACCAGGACTAGTTTGGTAAAGGTTTCATGAAGTAATGCATTCACTATTTACCAATCCAGCTTGAGCTGCCCTCATATCGGTCACCTGTCTACTTGCTTGTACCTGTTGCTGTCTTTGTTGACGTTCTCTGAAATAATCAGAACACAAACTTGTGTCCATCAAACAACACATTGCAGAGAAGTCTCTAGCATAACAGTTTTACAAACAAAATAATCTACTGATCTGTTATTGTCATTACTGAAACATATTTTAACCCCTTACCCAACAATACAAAATTTTAACAAACACCAGAGAAGACATTGAAAACCTTGTTGCAAAAGGAGAAAATGACGAGATTTGAATCGTTTTCCAACAGGGTTTTCTACCCTTCCTGAGACAATATTCAATTTTTCATGTCGCATTCATTGCAAAAGGAGACAATGACAAGATTTGAATCATTTTCCAACAAATGTTTTCTACCCTTCCTGAGACAACATTCAATTTTTCATCTTGCATTCAACTTGTTATCTGTAAATGCTTTCAATTTCATTGTCTAATTAAAAAAATTAACCCTTAGACTGCTAAGCTCAACTCACTGACCTTTGCAGACAATGTAGATCAAGATCAGACTGCACAGAACATGCAGTCTGATCTTGGATCTACACTGTCGGGTACAGAGATATTTTTTCCCTGAAATATATCCTTGAAATAGCAACATTTGGGCTTTTACTATCAGCTTGTAATAGATAGTCATTCAAGGGCCTTACGAAGCTGTATTTGTATACAATGATTTAACCCTTATCTTGCTGAATAACTGAAATGAAAGTTGTAAGTTTGGCCCAAATATTAGTTGCTGGCACAAAAATGAATTTCAAAACTAGCTGAAAAGTTGCTTGGTCACACTATTATTTACCTTTTACCTGGTTTTAGAGTAACAGATTGTCACCTTCACCATAATTTCTATTACATGATATGATTCAAATTTAAATGCATATAAACACCGACGTTTTCTACTTTTTGCTGCAACTGGACCTTTGCACCAGCTCTGAAAGCCTTAAAACTAATTTAACCCATTACCAAATTTACTTTCATTAGAAAGCTTATGAAACCATTGTAGGAAAAGCAAAGAATGTGGGTAACATACTTTAATACCAGCATTATTTACTTTTGGCCATGACTGGGCATTTAACTCTTTACTACATGTCAAAATTTTAGACTAGTCCAATTGAAAGCATTTGCAGATGACAAATTAAACGCGAGTCAAAAATTGAAGGGAAGGGTATAAAACATTATGGGAAAAGGAGAAAATGCTGGTTACCAGCATTTTCTCCTTTTCCCACAATGTTTTCAAAAGCTTTCTTTCTCAGGGTCGTTAAAAGTCTGGATTGTATGGTAAAAAGTTAAGTAGGTTTGATTTCTATGGGGCTTGTTGGTATCTAACATTTTTTTTCCTTTTCAAATAATGTTTACAAAAATCTTCTTTCTAAGGGTGCTTTAACTCCTGATTGTTGGTTCAAGTCTTAATTTTGATGCTTTAGTGACCACTACCTTCATCAGTACTTATTTATGATAAACATCCAATTGTGTCATGTGCTAAATATCTTTAACTCTTTACCGAACGACTAAATTTTAGACTTGTACAAATTTAAAGAAAGTAATTTTCAGACCACAAAATAAATGTGACTCAACAATAGAAATTTGTTTCGGGTATAAAACACTGTGGGGAAAGGGAGAAAATGTTTATTTCCAGCATTTTCATTTTTTTTGCCAAAACGTTTTCAAAAGTTCTTTCTCAGGGTTACTATTACTCGGGTTTGTGTGGTAAAGGGTTAAATATCTTTAGATAACAATTTAATATGTAGACCTCACCTGTCTAACTCTCTACCTATACTGGCCATTTGATTCCTTTGCTGTGGGGCAGTTGTAACATTTGAAGGTTTAGGTTTATTACTTGAGGTCTGGTTTGAGGAATTCTGTTGTCTACGAATTTCAGCAGCACTGTTAAATACAAGTGAGATTTAAAAATGAGTTATGTTCTGGCAATAGGGGGTTAAATGCAACCCAGTGATGCATAATACCAAGCAAGACATCACATAACTATGGATCCATTATATCCATTTTGTCTAACAAGCGACTGGATCATGAGGTACACTGGTTGTTTGACATGCTAAAAATTGAACAATAGCAAAAAGTTTCGACCCATGTCAGCCTGTGCAAACTGCACAGGCTGACATGGTTTTGATACTTTCTGCAAATGCATTAGACCCTCTTTTCACAGAGCAAGGCTCAAACATTATTGGAGGCAGCTCTTATTCATTTAGATAGTTTGAAAACTACATCCCCTATCTTCTGAAAACAGAAAATGTAATTTTCAAGTTAAATTATGGCATGCTGGAGTCAACTAAATCATGGCATGATGCTAAAGGCAGTAAAGCCTTCACCACACAATCCAGACTTTTAATGACCCTGAAAATAGAAGCTTTTGAAAACATTGTCAGTGATCGGGAAACCCCTGCGCCATGCGCCATTGGCACATGAAAACCAAAAATGTCTCATTCAAAATCCTAGAAATGCGCCCAACTGTCTCACATAAATACAGAAGTTGCGCCTATATGTTTTGCGAATCTTCTAAAACTAAAACAAAGGAAAGTGAAGTTACGTATTCCAGTATTTTGTTAATATTATCATTGATTGTATGCCCTAGAATCTGATTTTAACATCGGTAATCGTGAATGTTACTCGATAATACATTGATAAAGTGCGACTTTATATCCGAGATATTGCAATTGAATCATCGGGACTGATCCGTAAATTAAACCTGTTCATCGCAGGAAGCCATTGTATCTATAGGCAAGCGTCCGTGAAGTTTGCTATTTCTCTTCTTTTAAAATGCCGCCTAAAAGGAAACTTGTACCACCAGCGGCAAATCAACCACAGTTGAAAGTCTTTTTGCAGTCAAAGTCGCCCAAACAGGTTTGTAATTAAATAAATCGAAGAAAATTACCTTCAAAGTTACTTAATATAGTCCTACAAACTATCGTACATGATCGAAGCACAGGAATTTGACATTCTATGATGAAAAAATATGATTAAATAAGAAAAAAATATTCCGTGTTTCTTTATATACAGGGGAATATTTTTTTCTTATTTAATCACATTTTTTCATTATAGAATGTCATATTCCTGTGATCGAAGGTTCGACATTTTATTTCAGTAACATTTGCTTCACGCATGACTGTATGTGTGTGTATTTGGCGTGTACAGTTATGTGACGTCATTGAGGTCTAGTTCCATAGAGTAAAGAAACTGCTGTCATGGTCAGTTTTCTGTGCTGTCAAATATTTTTTTTTTACAAAATGCACTTGAACATACAGGTGACTACAGAAGATCTGAGTTTGTGATTAATTGTGTTAATTTAACTCGTAATTTAATAAATTTCAAAGTATGGCCCAAACAAAGTGTTATAATATTTTGTGTTAATTGCTGTAGATGAAAGAACTTACTGGGTTTTTTTAATTTATGTTCCTTTTCCCACAGTGTTTTCTACACAATCAGTATATCAAATTTCAGTTTTGTACCAGTTTTTGATTTGTCATCTGCAGATTCTTTCAATTTGGGACAGCCTTTGTTTTTCTTCATACGGTTTCTAGTCAATCATTTGTCAATCATTTCTTTTTTTTTGTTAAAAGTTGAACATCAATAAAGCCTTTTAAGGTCTATGTTGATCCGAAACAAAGAGTTTTTATCTTCTTCATCCCATGAATAGGAACTGAAAGAGTGCTGTTTGTAATGTTTTACATATATAGTATTGCTTTGTAAATATTTCGGATGCGAATTATTCCTGTGTTAAAACAATAAAACAGAATAAAGTGTTTTACTTGAAATCTTTAGATCTATAATGTCTCATCTGAAAATAAAAATGTCTCATAACTTTTGAAAATGTCTCATTGGTTTTCAAAAACAGGAAACATTGTCTCATTGAAATAAATTCTTTCCCGATCACTGCATTGTGGTAAAAGGATAAAATGCTGGTAACCAGCATTTTCTCCTTTTCCCACAATGTTTTCTGTCCTACCAAAAAGAAAATTCAATTTTTTGAGTCACATTTATTTTGTGGTCTACAAATGCTTTCAATTTATACAATCCAAACATTTTTTTGTTTGAGTTTCACCAGTACTAGGCTAGGGCTCTGAAGTGTGTTGCCCAAAGATACTCACATGAAAAACTCAATGCTTCCAGTGAAGCTTGAATTGGGGCCTCAAGATTACATGCCCTAAAGTTTACCACTGAGCCACATAGGACTCCAAGCTGTGCAAGAGACTTAAAGTAGGAAAAAATGGAGGAAAGGAAAATATCTTGTAAGAAAGATAATGGGAAACTGCCAAAGAAGGAGTTGGTACTTAGAACAAGCAGTTCCTCCTTTTGCCACAATGTTTGCTGTGGTATTCAAAAAAGGACATTTTTCCTTTTCTTCAGATGTAAATAAATAACTCTGATGTATCATTTGTTCAAGCTGTTATAATTCTGTAAGATTACTGATGATCAATACAGTAATCCTCTTTATCCTACGCCTGCTAAATAAATGAAATGAAACTTTCAAGCCGATAGTAAAGCCCTTTATTTTGCCTTTCAAGGAGAGTTTTTTGGGAAAAAATATCTCCTTATACAAGGACCTTTTGTGGACAGTGTAGATCCAAGATCAGACTGCACAGAACGTGCAGTCTGATCTTGATCTACACTGTCCGCAAAAGGTCCTTGAGTCACGCTTAGCAGCCATAGGGTTAACTCTTTACCACACAACAAAATTTTAGTCTAATCCATATAGTATGCAATTGCAGGGGAGAACCTTAACATGGCTCAAATGATGAGGTCTCCTTTAGATCACAGGGACTCGATCCAGTAATTTTTTTGGTATCTTGTAAGTCTTTATTGACTTACAAGATACCAAAAAAATTACTGGATCGAGTCCCTGTGTTTTAGATAGGATAGAAAACATTGTGGTAAAAGGAGAAAATGCTGGTTACCAGCATTTTTTGCTTTTCCCACAATGTTTTCAAAAACTTCCTTCCTCAGGGTCATTAAAAGTCGGGATGGTGTGGTAAAGGGTTACCTTTTACCTGATGACAAAAATTCTAGACTCATTGCTGAGTAATTTAAACGCATTTTGGGTGACAAATGCATTGTAATGATATTTATTTTGAAAGGTTTGAGAACATTGTGAGCAAAGTAGTAGAAAATAATGGTTACTAGTATTTTCTACTAGAAAACCGAAAAGCCATTTACATTAACATTTTATCAAAATGCAACCATTAATCTGTTCAGTTTATCACATAACCTCCCTTGTTTTCAGTGTAAAATACCCATTACAAATTTTCTTATCTTAAACACATTTGATACCACAGTTGTGCGACGTCATTTTTGACATCATTTTGTACTTATTTCATAGAAGCAAATGGGTTTTATCAATACTACTGTGGGTGCATCTATATAGATGGTTTTGCATCTTCTGATCTGTAATTTGTCAATTATCAATATGTGATAAAAAGAATCTGACACAAGTTGGCGTTTGAGATAAAATTTTATTAAACTCATCAAGAAAAAATGCTATTAAGCTTGCCAAAGGCTCGCTCAATAACATTTTCCCTTGTCTCGTTTAACAAAATTTTATCTCAAATGCCAACTCATGTCAGATCCTATATGTATGAAAGCAAAAATTACATGATTCCCCACAATGTAATTGCCTCTAGGTGGACAGATGAATAGACACTCAAGGCTGTAACATTTACCCATCTAGCATATACAAAGAATATCTACCCTTGTTTTGAGATATCCTTCCCAGTTCCTTCAAATCCCTGACACTGATGGTCATCTTCAAATCTGTGTCTTAAACAGAAGTTTTTATGGCATCTGTCACACTGTACTGGCACTATTTCTTTAACTTTACATCCCTTCTTTGAGCATCTATTAGTATACACCTATAAAACAAAATATCAACATCAATTAACCATTCATAAACCAATGCCATGTTTTAAAGACCCTCAGGAAGATTGCTTTGAGTATAAGGAAGGTCTAGTAATCCCTTTACCACACAATCCTGAGTGTTGCATCAAGGATTTTTACTTGACTGTATGAATGGGCTCCCTAAAAGAAAAAAAACAATATAAATAGGTAAATAATTAAATAAATAAATGAATTAATAAATAATCACTGGGAAATCTCTAGAATCTGCAAAGGTGCATGCGAGAAACATATCAGCAATAAATTTTATTTTCACTTACTTTTCTTCGTTCCCTGGCCGGGTCTGACTGACAATCATTATCTATATGTCGTCCTACAACTACATCTGCTACTTCTCCTTTCTTCACTGGAACTGGTTTGTTACAGAGTGGACACACAGGTACTTGGTTATCCTACATAATATCAAAAAAAGTTTAACCTTTGACCACAAAATCCTGAATTTTAATGATACCTAGGAAAAGGACTTTTGACAACATAGTCGGAAAATGAGAAAATACTGGTAACCAGTAGGGTCCTATCTTTTAACCCTCTACCAAACAACAGAATTGTTGGCATGTCCAAAAACAACAAAATTGTTGACACGTCTAAAACTGAAAGCATTTTGCAGACGACATATCAAATGTTGCTCGCATGATGAAATTTGTCTTTGAAAGGATAGAAAACATTGTGGGAAAATGAGAAAATGCTGGTCACCAGCATTTTCTCCTTTTCCAACACTGTTTTCAAAAACTTTCAAAAGAGTTAAACCCTTTACCAAACCATCCTATTTCCTTACAAATCTGCGGAAGAAACCTTTTGAAAAATTCATGGAAAAAGGAAAAAGTGCTTAGTAAAGGAGTACAAATTCTGCACATACTGTGGTTGTTTTTGCCAAATTCCTACTGTTATAAATACAAATCAGCTAGAATAAGAACCCAAAACAACAGGGTCATTGGTCGTAAAGCGCTCACATGAGTAAAGTCATCTAGGCTTGATAAAGTTTAATAGCTCCAAGTTGCAATGATGTAAAACACATGGGTGTTTTAAACAATTTTCATGACAATCATTCTGAAAATTTAGTCCCAAGAAAAACACAAGGTTTTTCCTAAGCTTTGTCCCCATAATCTACAAATTGAACCTACATGAGCCAACAATTGAACTTGTTTATGATGTCTTCTAGACAAACATTCTGACCAATTTTCAAGAGTATCAGACTGAAAATTTGGCCTCTAGAGTGCACTTAAGGGTTTTTCTATGATTTGTTCCAGTGACCTACAGTTTGACCCAACATGACCACTCTTGTCTAATATTTTAACAAGACAATATTTTCTGACTTATTTTCATGTGTGATTGGACTGAAATGTGGCCTCTAGAGAGCAAACAAGGTTTTTTTAAATATTTTTTTGTCCCTTTTACATACTTTTTGACCTGACCTGAACCACTTTCAAGCCTTACCAAGGTATCCTGAGGACAAACATTCTGACCAGGTTTAACTAGAGCTGTCACTGAATGTGACTTAATAACCCCGCCAGCGCTTTGACAGAAACAGGCAATTTAACAAAAAATTTTCTAAGTTCAAGGGGAGATTGATTGCCCTTGAATCATAGAGAGTAGATGATTGAAAACTGCGTCTTGCACAACTTCAGTATACTATCAATGTATCAACAAACTTTCAATACAATAGCAGCAAAACTGTAGGAGGAGTTCGCGACACAAAATTACTAGTATTTTGTACACAGCCGGACACACGGAAGGACACACGGACGGACAGGCTGATTCCAGTATGCCCCTGAAAACATTCATTTTGCGGGGGTATAATGATATCAGAATAAAAATGTAGCCTCTTGATTGCACGCACGGTTTTTCTTAAAATGTGTTCCAGTGACCTACTTTTTTACCATCATGATCTAATTTCAAACTTTTCCCAGATATTATTACGAAAAACATACCGACTAATTCTATTGAGCACTGGACTGAAAATGTGGTCTCTAGAATGTCCTCAAGGTTTTACTGAGATTTGTCCCAAGGAACTTACTTTTTGACCTACTTTTTGACATGATGTAAACCCAATTTCAAAACAGTCCAAGATATTAACAAGACAAACATTCTAATTAATTTTCATAAATATCAGACTCAAAATGTGGGCTCCAGAGTGCAAAGTTTTTTCTAAAATCTGTCAAAGTAATGTATATTTGACCTGACCTGGCCCGGTTTCAGAATGTCCAAGATATTATCAAACAAACATTCTGAACAATATCCATGAGTATTGGGCTGAAAATGTGGCCTATACGGTGCACTCAAGGTTTTTGTAAGATTTTTCCCAGTGACCTTTTTGACCTGGTGTCACCCAATATCAAATTAGTCTGAGATAATATCAAGACAAACATTGTGACTAATTTTCATGAGAACTTGTGGACCACACAAGATGGACAGTGGACACCACAAAATCACAAAAATTCAGTTTGATCACTTTATGCTCAGGTGAATTAAAAAAATATAAACACTATAGTGTATTGACAAAAATGTAGGCATGGGTTTAATAAACTGCTGAAGAAGGTTTAATGTGACAAATCGTTATGTCAAATGTATTTTCTTACCTTTTTGTAAGATTCTGTGCAGGAATGTGTGTTGTAGTGTATATGATAATTACTGTAAAAAAAGAAAGAGATTTAGCCAGGCAATCACCGTCACTTAAATTCTAAAATATTATATCTGTCATAAAACAAGAGAGCCATGATGGCCCTGTATTGCACCACTGACTTTTAACTAAATGCACAGTATCATGCACTTTATTGGCATTGACAGAGACATAAATCATAGGAAAACTGTACGACAATTACTTTCCATTGAGACAATAGCCTAGTCTTTAAAAAAAAGTCAAATTTTGTTCAGATGCAAAGATGATGTCGGTGAATAAAAGCAAGTATATTCATACTAAATATCATTGAGCTCTGTGTCTAACAAAATAGTTCTTTAAATAGAAGATGATTTCCAAATTTTATGTAGCAGAAAACATTTTTTATTCAATTGCATAAATGGTAATGTTCTGGAACAAGAACTTAACCCTTTACCACACAATGACTCCTTTTAACGCCCCTGAAGAAGAGGCCTTTTGAAAACATTGTAGGAAAAGGAGAAAATGCTGGTAACCAGCATTTTCTCCTTTTCCCACGAAGTTTTCTACCCTATCAAAGGAAAGTCGCGTCATTGGAGCCACTATGAAATTTTAATTTTGCCATGTGGTAAAGGGTTAATAATGGAAACCTTACATCAAATATTCAACTCATCTGATAACAATTACATATATAAATCAAACTCACTGAAAATCCGAACATTTACTTTTCGAAAAACTTTAATACACAGCACCAATCATGTAACAGTGCAGTTTGAAAATCACAGGAAGTAAATGGCAACAAACAAGTATGTTATAAGTGAAGTGGTGTTATTTCCCCTGATCAGTATAAAAGCTTAACTCATACAGCCTTCATGTACAACAAGAAGATTTTTAAAGTTTTCTCTAAAATAAGCCTTTGTACAACATGTTTCCCTGTGGGCTGATGCCAAAGCTACAGTTTTAACTCTATTGGACTGGTGATAATAAATATAAGGACAATCTTACTAGAGGTCAATTAGCCAAAACAACAAGAGGACAAAAAGACAGATAATATCTTGAAAATGATTTACTTAGATTGCATATGACAGTCAGTACTTAGTAATTCAAAGCATTAATTCATAGAAACCCTGTGACAAGCTCACAACTGAGCATTCAAAACGATGCAGTTCAACATGTACAAATAAGTTGCATCAATACCTCATACAATGAGCTTACAACAGATAACAGGAAGTAGTTTTCAACATGAATAAATTGCTATATACATAATGAAACCGTATCTGTTAAAAGATCATTGATGAACGGCAGAACAAAACATAGTGGAAGTAACGTTTTAAACAGGGAAAGGGTGGGAGGGTCACTTAAAAAGGTCACGTAGTTGACTGTCCAATGTTACACACAGCTGTAAAGAAAGCCCGGGCTTCATCAGTTCTTATAAATTGTAGCGCAGTAATACATAAAAACTAACCAATCAGCAACTTGTTGTTATGCAAATTAAGTGATTTTACGAGTCATCGCAAAATCAATTCTATTAGATGAGGCTGCATGCAAAATTTGCCTTAAGGTTAGAAATGAGAAGACTTTTGCTATTTTCACTATACGAGGGCTGTTCGATATGTAATGTGTATTGTACCACAGCACGATAACGCTTTGCACGATTTCGTGGATGATGATACGCTTGAATAGCTCTATTCAATACCTTTCCAACAGTATAAACATGAGCCTTCAGCTCCACACAGTTTTAAACTTATAGTCATTTCAATAGAGCTAGTCGTTGACCACTGTTGTAAAAATGGTTGGGAAACGGATTAAGAATATTAAAGAAATTAGAGCTTATATAAAAGTTTGCACAAAACTCGGTCATTCGGTAATGCAGATTTTTACTGAATTGGGGGAAGTTTATGGGTCTAATAAGGTATCTTATGAGACAGTTCGTAGGTGGAGAAAGAAATTTCTGACTGGCACAGAGTCCGTCAAAGATGCAGCAAAATCTGGCCGACCTGTGACTGTAACAGGCAAGGCAAATGTCTCAAAAGTCAGGGAAATAATTGGAAGTTATGGCAGATACACGATTCGTGATATTGCCAACGCTGCTGGCATATCGCTTTCACGGGTGCATTTCATTTTGAAGCGTATTTCGAAAGTACGAAAGATTTCTGCAGATGGATACCGCATATATTGACAGATGACCAAAAACGGGTACGAGTACAAAATGCTAAGCAATTGCTCAAAAAGTTTCCCAAATTCAATCAAAGACAATTTGCAAACATTTTTACTCGTGACGAAACGTGAGTTCACTATTTCGAACCAGTAAGAAAAATTGGACACAAAATATGGCTAACTAAACACGGTAGAAGGCCTGTAGTTGCCAAAAGAATCATAAGCACAAAGAAGGTTCTTTATTGCATATTCTTCTCATGTGATGGTATAGCTGTACAAATTCCGGTGCCGAAGGGCAAAAGTGTTACAGGTTGGTATTACCAAGATGTTATACTAAAAAAGGTCAAGAAATATTATCTTAAACGACGCCCTGTGTCAGGATTTAGGCATGTTCGTCTACTTCATGATAATGCTCCATCACATACATCTGAGCTTGTGAAGTAATTTTTGAAGTCGGAGAAGGTTACCGTCTTGCCACACCCACCATACTCTCCAGATCTAGCCCCATGCGACTTTTTCCTTTTTCCAAAACTTAAAAAGTTCTTATCTGGTTGTCGTTACAAGTCCCGACAAGCCCTTGGCTCAGCCATCAGTCAGTGCCTCAGAGGTCTACCTAAATCAGCATACCGTGATGCATTTCAGAAATGGATTCAGAGATTGAAATTATGTATTTCAAACCGCGGAGAATACTTTGAAGGGATATAATGTTCATTTCACTATTTGAGTCGAATGCTTTTGAGATATCGTACAATACACATTACATATCGAACAACCCTCGTATAAGCCCATGTAAAATGAGTGACCCCTTGGGTACATCCAATTTTGTTTCAAGGTCTACAATTTGAAGACTCTGAGTGAGGGTCCACTAGGTAAAACTACATACCAAATTTGGTAGCCCTATGGTTAGGAACAAGAAGATTTTTAAAAAGTTTCAATATATATGCAGGACTGGGCCAATTTTGACCAAACAGCTATCATTCTAAAGAATTTTGTTAGGAATCTATTAGATAAAGCCACATGCCATATTTAGTATCCCTAGGCCTTATTGTCTCAGATAAGACCATTTTTAAATATTTCCAAAATTTTTCAGTTTTACTGCCATAGCAACCCGAGTTTTTTCTGGAATCAAATTCTTTGAAAAACTGCCAAAGAGGGCTGTGGCAGGATCATTTTGTGAGGTTTGATCAAAACTGGATGAGTAGTTTCAAAGAAGAAGATATCTGAAATAAAAGTTAGCACACACACGGACAGACAGATGGACACCTGGACGACAGACACAGCACAATCACAAAAGCTCACCTTGAGCACTTCATGCTCAGATGAGCTAAAAAAAACTGTGTATGTTTCAGGAAAATCTGACCACAAATGCAGACTTAACACTTTACAACACAATCCCGAGTTTTAACGACCCTGTTGAAAGAAGGCTTTGAAAACATTGTGGGAAAAGGAGAAAATGCTGGTAACCAGCATTTTCTCCTTTTCCCACAATGTTTTCTACCCTATCAAAAACAGAAATCATCATTTGAGTTGCATTTACTTTGTCATCTGCACATGCTTTCATTTGGCTGAGTCAAAAAATTTGTAGTGTGGGAAAGGGTTAATCATGTATACATGAAAGCCATATTTTCAACTTTCAATGGTTCCGTTTCTAATTTTTGTTGGATTTCTTTCAAAATCAACAGGCTTCAAGCTCATAAAAAGAAACTGTGCAAGTTTCATGAAAATCAGACCACAAATGTCATAAACACGAAATGCAAGTTTTTAACTTTAAGTGGCTACATTTCCCTTACTTATTGTTGGATTTTTTTTTTTCCAAAATCAGTAAGGTTCAAGCTATTGATGACAAATGCAAGTGTCATTAAAATCTGACAACAATTTGTGTTCCAGCTAGCGGGGAATAGAAGGGCGCGGCGCCCTGCCCCTTCTTCTAGACACCCTGCCCTTTTTCTGGACGCCCTGCCCTTTTTCTGGAAACCCTGTCGTATAATAGCGCCCTGGATTGCCTTATGTTCAGTATTGTAACCTCTTATCTAAACTTTGCCATGAGTCTGTTGAAGACATCACGAATATCCGCCTTCGAATATACAATCCAATTAACAGCGTGTCACTAATCCCCTCCAGGTAGCGAAGTGTGAAAAGATCGACCCCGACTGTATATTACAAGTCCGTCAGAGTACACAAGTGCTGAGAACAATAGAGACAATTATCCATCATTGTCTTTTATGTTCTATTTAAACGGTTTATCGTATCTTTACGATAGGTGTTTTTATTCAATAATATTGGAGGCTGTCTCCGAGTACTAGTTTTTCTTTTAAAGTTTGCTATCAATCGCGATTTATCGTTAATGTCGAAGATCTTGCTTAATTTCCCGTATCAAGTAACATGTTCAGAGTTTAATCTAAGGTGCATGATTAATAAAATTACCCTTTATGTAGTGTTTTCTGTTCATAAACAAATTATTTTTTTCTTAGATTTACTCTTGGTTTCAATATTAACTCATAAAGTTATGTTAACACTCGGGTAGGATCGATGAGTCAGCAAATTAATCTTTCGTAAGTCGGAAAGTGGCGCATTCCTAAAGTGGACTGAGAATAACACCACAGCATGTTGTTGACTTACATTTTGTAGAATATATGTCAAAATGTCCATAAATACCTTCCAAATATTAAAATACATGCAAAATGGACCGATGCAAAAACACGGAAACCCATGACAGAACAAATGTCAACTTCACATCAACCCGATCACAGACATTTCAAACTCTCTTTCCAGCTTGAATAATGAATTTCAAAAAGAGATTTGCTTATTCACTGCATTAAACACAAAGAAGAAGCTAATTCTCCTCTTTATTATTTATAATGAAAAAAATCGAGCGGGGGGGGGGGGGTAGTCTTGCCTTACCACACGGGCATGTAGAATCAATATTGCAATGATAGGAAGAATGCAACATTTATGTAACATTTAACATTTATCCACGATGTTGAATGACATGTAAAGTAAGGATTTACTCTATGAAGACCTGCTTTTTCCTCATTTCACCAACCTGTACAGATTTGAAACCCTTTAAATTGAATAAATAAGTATCAGAAAAATTAAAGGCACAGTTACATTGCAGTAAAAGAAAGAAAGAAAGGGTTGAGAGTTTGCATTTGTTGGTATTTTGTGGCTTGCTTCTCTTGCAAAGCACTGTTAAAAATAAAGATATGAATTGTATTGGTATCAAGTCTGTAGTTGAATGGCATGAGGCTTTAGAAAACATTGTGTGCAAAGGAGAAGTTGCTGGTAACTCTTTCTGTTCAGCAATGGCTTTTTGATTTGCCACGTCTGTTATCTGGTAAAGCGTCAATGAGGATTATTTTATGAACTACATGTACTTGTATTGCTCCTGGACTTAGCTAAACTACTCATAATGAAAAATAGTTTTCTTGTTTAGATGAAGCTGGAAGATCCATATAAGCCAATACAATAGATTTATTTCTGTTGTGAAAATCCTTAATTTTACATAAGAAATTGCAGAAGAAACTGTCAAAAGGGTTATAAAAAAATTCTTATCCCCTTTTCCCGTGAGAGAGAGACAACCACTCCTGCTCTTATGCCCACCCCCACCCCGGCGCTTTACGCCTCATAGTGCCCTTCTCAGCCAAAGCACCCTGCCCTTTTTTTACCCTGGCTGGAGCACTGATTAATATGGACATCATTACATAAACAAGCAAAAGACTAAAAGACTGATGGACAGTTGACTGAAGACAGATGATCGAAACCACGCCATGACATAAGCTCTACTGGCCTTTGCTCAGTAGAGCTGAAAATCAGGCCAGGGATGTAGGGGATATTGGTCTGACTAAAAATGTTAGAGAGAGACAAATAGACAGATAGGCCATTCCTACAAAAATAAGAGGATGCACAAAATCTGTTATACACACACTGTATATGTGAAAGAAGAGCTTCGCAGAGCGGTGCCTATACGCCCAAAGGGGCTTGACAGTGAGTAGCCACACAAGAAATTGGTTATTTCAGAAATCAAGGGCAGATAACTCTAGAATGCCTAAAGAGATCCAAATGTAAAGAGTCACATGCACAACTACACATCATAGAGATTCATTGTGGTAAGTTTCAAGTTATTCCGATAGAAAATGTGGGAGGAGTTGCGCACACAAGAAATTGCTCACGGATGGACCGACAGACAGACAGACAGACAACCAAGGCCATAAGATAATATGACCCTTTGGGTGAATAAAAAGAAAATGAAAAAACAGGACTGTGCTAGATAAAAAGAAACTACATGTATCATACTTACCAGAATATCTGTGAGCAAGCATCACATTTCATTGGTAAGAAATCTGAAGAGAGATGAAATAGTTATACTAAGCACAATGTTATGCCCAATATAATTCAGTTCCAGGACAAATGTCCTATAAACTTCCAGAAATAGGGGACATTTCAAAATATGCGAGACAAATGTACTTGAGACAATTTCAAAATATGTGAGACAAATGTACTTGAGACGATTTCTCAAAGTCCCACCTGTATGCAATATGATGGGTCATATTTCTAGTTCAGTTAAACAGTGTCTCTAAATCTCCCTATTGGCAGAACACTGTAAAAGGGGTGTTATCGATGGTTCTTGTAAAATATGTTGCCTATTATACAATAAAGAATGAAAAATGTGCTTCACTTGTATTACCAGAAACAGGTAGGAGAGCTCTTTAGCTCTATACATGTATTTATTATTTCAATCTTTATCAGATAACAAAATTTTACTCATCTATTCAAATCAATAGCATTAGACAAAGCAATTGTGTCACAAATGATGGTGCCATCTTTAAAAGGTAAAAAATCAAGAGGGCCATGATGGCCCTGTATAATTCCACTGCCTAAAAACAAAGTTGAACATGTTATGTACAACTAATTGGCATTGACAGAGGCATTTAACTTTATTCAGTGTACACAAGGTTTTTTTTTTTTTGACCTGGTGACCCAATCTTTTTACCTGATGTGCCAAATGTTCAAACTTGCCCCAGATATTTTCAAGCAAATATTCTGATTGTGTTTCTCATTACACACTGTTTATATTTGGCTGAAAATTCTGCAAAATTATACTGAAATTCATTCAGAGTTAAAGTAGTTCTAGGTTGGACAGAAACATTACCCCTTAAAGACACATTTGACCTTGCTGTGACTTTACATTTCACCTACGGACATCACTTTTGTGCATAACACAACCTCTTAATGTACAGGGTGTCCAGAAATTGTACATCTAGAATAAGCGTTTGATTTCAGATGAAGAAATAAATATATATATACATGTACATAAAATATCATGTAAGTTTTTTGTGACAATTATATTCAGTTTTTATTCCATTACACATTTTTTATGCAGATTTTAATCTTAAAGTACTTTTTTGTCATTGACGTCATTTTAGTAATTCATGACATTTTCAATTTGGCGGCCTTTTATACTCTTTCCATGCTGAACACACACAATGAAATTATAAATCTTTTTAGCACACATTCCTATATCAATCATCTTGATTTCATGTTTAATATTCTTTAAAAATATGTCTCTGCTGTCTGGCATGGGATTGTGACCTTTGACTATGAATTGCCCCAAAGGAAGAGAACAGATGGGTTGAGGTCAGGACTGTGCGCAGGCCACGGTATTCCTCAATATTTTACCAATTAATATTGTTTTGATACAGTTTACCAAACAACAAAGTTCTAGACTTGTCCAAATTAAAAGCATTTGCAGACGACAAAATAAACGGGAATCAAAAATAGAAATCTGATCTGGTAAGGGGAGAAAACATTGTGGGAAAAGGTCAAAATGCTGGTTACCAGCATTTTCTCCTTATCCCACAATGTTTTCAAAAGCTTTCTTTCTCAGGGTCGTTAAAAGTCGAGATTGTGTGGTAAAGGGTTAAATCTTACTGTAAAAGCAGATAAAACTAGAGCTGTCACTGAATGTGACTTAATACCCCCGCCAGCGCTTTGACAGAAACACGCAATTACTAGTATTTTGTACACAGACGGACACATGGATGGACACACAGGCTGATTCGTTTTGCGGGGGTATAATTATATCAACTGGTCAGAAGAAATCTTGTACGAGGTGAATACAGTCTTGTACGAGGTGAATACAGTCTTTTAGAGGTGAAATACAAGAAATTTGGTTATAAGTGAGACCAGGTGCCAAATGACTAGTTTCTGTAAAGGATAGTGATTTGTCAAGGCAGACAGAATAATTTTGACTTGCGCAAAAAAAAAAAAGGACTCCACTCAGGTACGTTTTGACTCCGGTGCGTTTAAGTTTGGATACGTTTTGGTTTGGGTACGTTTTGGTTTGGTTACGTTTTGACTGTAAAGCAACAATATGTATAACTGTTTCTCTTGACGAGATTTGTACGCATATCTGAAAATATCATATTGGAATCATAAACCAAAGAGTCATGGTGTCTTTCTACTTAAGCCAAGACTCTGTTTCTCAGAAATGTCTAAGAAATGTCCCACCCAAATACAAGACATGCCATAATTCAACGGTAGGATATATATTCGTATATCTATCGTTTTAATCATAGTTACCGAGTCTTTTACAGTCAGACTGATAGCAGTGTTGTCCAAGGCTAGGAAACTCCATTTTCTGCGATTGATTTAGTTTGATTTTTGATTAAGAACACACTGTTTCACTGACTGTTTCTTTCGTGTCACAATGATTTGACAAATTCGTATTTCCCTTCTATTTATATCCTCATAGTTGTGTAAGCCTCGTTATGAGTTATGACGTTTGTTCTGGAAAACTCTAGTAGATTACTTATAAAAGCGTTGACCGCAGTTTGTCTTAAATGTCCTAAGTCTCATAGATCTATAAGAATTTCTCTCCGAGAATTAATAGTGTGGAAATCTGGAATTAAATATGAAGGATATACTAAATCCAATGGCGACGGGAATTGCTTTCTTTGACCCTAGTCGTGTCACGGAAGGTGGTTGGATATATAACCGCTTTAAACCTGCCTTGTTGTACAGATATTTTTTTACAGCGATGTGGTTTGTTGTAAATTCTCTCCACAATAGTTAACCCTTTACCACATACCGTTACAATGCCGACTCTAAACGACCTTGAGAAAGAACATTTTGAAAAAAACTGTGGGAAAAGGAGAAGATGCTGGCAAGAGGCATTTTCTCCATTTCACACAATGTTTTCTACCCTTTCAAAGACTATTTCTACAACTTTGGACAGATTTAATTTGGCGACTGCATTATGCTTTGGGCATGTTTTTGAAAGCAACGTGCGTTGTGGTTAGTGCTTGGATGGGTGATAAGGCCGCAGTTGCACGTTACATTTGGTGGCAGCAGAGAGATTCATTCGGCGTAGGCCTACCTCGGGTGATGGGAGCCATCAAATCCCTCGGCTGTATCTGGTGGATTGATATGCACCAGATCGGTACATACCTGGAAATACGCCGGTTTACCGTTCTGAAAATTGTAAGGCTCCTCTTAAAAAGGAAAACTTGAGTTTCAATTTTCTATCGAAATCTTTCTAACTATACTTCAGTTGAGTTGGCAAACAGTTCGTACATTCATTATTTATCAATTCCGATTAAAGTTTTCACCGACAGATAAACAGATGTGAATAACTTCATCGAGGTTGTTTATAGGGTACATCGGCGTGACGTCACATTCCCTAGCAACGAGCGGCCGCCATTTTCGGAGGTGAAATTGATAACATAGCAACCATGTATTTCAGTGTTGTTCGCAATTTTTATCGTTGAGAAAAACTACGTTTTTTACGAATCAAAGCTATTGACAGTTAAGACAACTGTTAGATATATACTTCAGAATACGTATGACGAGTTGTCAATTCTTCTTTTAGGCGATTTTCATTAAATGGGCCTACCACAAATAGACCTACCATTTAAATATAAAGTAGATCTAGACCCTTCAGACATGAAATGAATATTCCAAACTCAATCTATGTACCTTTTTTTCTTTGTCTGTTTCATGTCCGAGTGTAAAAAAGTGTTATCTACATTATGTTGTTCATCAGATGAAAAGAAAGGTCGGAAATTTCTATGGTTCCCGAGGATCTCTCTCTCTCTCTGACCAAGGCGATTTCCCGAATTTTCAAAGGCTGATAAGCTATTAAACCTCTCAAGTATCGTCATAAAAAATTACTATACCTGTAAAATATCTTAGTATTTGATGGTGATCATTTTAATAGTCTAATATTTGAGCGAAAAAAAGAGTAGTCTGATAAAACTTTTAAGACATTGCCCCGAGACAGACTTAATTAGATCTAACCCAGAACAAAAATAAAATCCAGGGTTTTTCCGACCATGAAGAGAATGAATTTTGAAAATAATGCAGTGAAAGGAAAATACAAATCAGCATCCTTTCTTTTTTCCACAATGTTTGCTACTCTTTCAAAGACAAACATCGCTTTGGTATGTCTCGTTCGAAAATTCTTTCTAATTCTAATAAACATGTTAGTTTGAAGAATGAGCTTACCCTCTGTAACCTGCGAAAAATTCCAAATCCTAATCACAAATGATCAACATAAGGGTGAATTAAGATCAGTAACAGACAAAAAGAGTCAGTGTAATGTGACACGTGTCCGTTAATTTTTATATCTATCAAGCAATTACATTACAGCTCTTGGGTCGTCCACCCTGCAGTGCGATACCGAGATCAAAGTAACACGGAGTTAAACCCTTCACCCATTTTGTGAAAGTTCATATGACACGTACAAAGTATTTCTTAAAAACTTTTGAAAACTTAAGCTGGAATATAAGTTTTTTGTGAATGGGGATGGAAGATTAAAAATTTGAACTGAACCTATGTTTCTTATGTCATGAAATTGACTATTACATTTATTCGTCTTTCGAAACATGACTAAATTATGCACAACATAAAAAGTTCGGTAAGATTTTTTAGATCGTGATTTTCTTAATATTCAAAGTATGCATGTAGTGCTGTAATTTCAGTAAATGGACTATCCCTGTCTCTTTGAAGACAATGGAAAGCTTCTTAACCCTTTACCAAACAATACCGAGTTTTAACAACCCTGGGATTATCAACTTTTTTACATAGGGTAAGTCCATTCTCATTTTTTGAGTTCAAAAAATGCATTTATACTTCTATGTCAGAACACTTTTTTTTTTTGTTTTCAGATGCATTATTATGGAGCCCTGATTTAGCTGCAGCTTGCAATTCATCGATTTTTTTTTTTAAATTCTTGTCTTTTTAAATCTAAGGCAGTTTGCTAGAAATTAATTATTTCTTTCTCGGGTGTTAATAATTTAGTCTGCAAACTAAAGTTTTAGCAAAACCAAAAGGAGACAGCGGTTGTGTTATAACTCTTTTTTCTGTAGCATACCGGAAAATTGATAAATTGACAGTTTTTGCCTCTTTGAAAGTGATAATTGATGCAACTACAAGATAGTGTTTGTTTTCACCTCGGCCCTTGTTGCTATCACGTGATCACCGAAAATGCCCGGATGTCCGACGTTATCTATGTCGTTGCTAACAACTGACAGTGGCGCGCCATGTATAAGATCACGTGATTCGCAGTTCAAATGGAAACGACCGTTATACGGACGAGGTTAGATGTAGGTACGGAATCGGCCGAGTTGTGACGAGTGCAGAGAGATTATGATGTCCAATTGTCTGACTGGAGTTACCTTACCCTTGTTTTTATTCCCCCGGTTTATTTGTATATACGAGTCTCGAGGCTGAGACTTGTAGAATTGGAAAGTAATGTCACTGTGAGTGGTTAGATAGGTATCAAGATATTTCCCCGATAACACAGTTCCCCGACAAAGTTTTCGAGACAGTTCCCCGACAGGTTTGAAAATAGTTTAATGTAATTCCCTGACACTTTTGAAGACACTTTTGTTCCATGTCAAATAACTTTATGCTGATGGTATCAAGACAGTTCCCCGTCAGATTTGAAGTAAGTTTCCCGACACTTTTGAAGACAGTTCCCTTACACTTTTGAAGACAGTTCACCGACACTTTTGTTCCATGTCAAATAACATAAAACTGATAATTGTGACTGACAATCTTGAAAAATCAGAAACATCTGTGGATAAGACAACCTTTTTTTTTTTTTCTGTAACAAGGTGGATATCTTTGTTACTAACCTTTCTCTCGTTTCAATATACCACGGCCGCATATGTTATATAGAACATACCTGAATCAGCATTATGAGCTAAGTAACATTTAGTATAAGTATTTTCAGAATTCTAGGTACTGACCGCTGAATTCTTAGAACTGACCAGACATGACCGCATATATGGTTACGTCCGGTTGGTTATGCTCACTGAAGTATTTTTAGATTTCTAGGTACTGACCGCTGGTCCTTGGAACTGACCAGACCGGACCACAGATATGGAGATGTCCGGTTGGTTATGTTCATTCTCTTGTGTAACTAGAAAACTGAGTATAAATAGTGAAGGCGCACTGCAGATCAGGAAAACGGGGAGGTCAGTTGCTAGAGAAATCCCTCTCCGTCTCTCACATTTTATCTTTCGAACCTGGGGCTATATAACAAACTTTCGTGGATTAAAATCATAGAAATGTTACTTCTCGTTTTTTGTGACATTGTTAATTGCTTTTTCGTGAGTTTGTTACGTTTCCCTTAACCTGAAATTTTCCCTAAACTTACAACTATCTGTTGAATCAGACAATCCATAAATATTTCGAAATGCTTGTAATCCAGTTTATTTATTATTGAGTGCGACGTTGAGACGACTCAAATAGCCATACGTACACAATAAGTATCTTTAGATCTTTAGTGGTGTCCGTGGTTGTGGGATAGCGCGTCGGCCTCGTAACAAAAAGGTCCTGAGTTCGATACCCGGGAGCGGGTGTCAACTTTGGGATCCTTCATTGGCCCACACATTCGGCGCGAGTACTGGTGTAGTTCCCAGGAAGTAGAATCGAGAGAGATTAGTATAAGTTGTAAGAACTTATTTCTCAATCGATGTAAAATAAATGTTTTAACTAAGTACATGTATCTTTAATTCTATTATTCTGTGGCAAAACTGATGTTTGTTGAGGCGTTTCATTCTTTCTCATTGAAAATCAAAACTTTACTAAAACAAGTAGATCTATTGCATTGTCCGTATCCCCTGAAATTCTCACTTTTTGTACATAACCTTGTGTAAAATAGTGCAAGCATCTCTAAAGTTCTTACCGAGAATTCATCTTTGGCAGAAACGTATGATAATAATATTTTTCCGGAATTTCATCAAGAGAAATAGTCATGACAGCACGATTTAAGTAGCCTATCTGCTATACTGTATATGTGTTTACTGTTGTTGTTTGGAAGCCCTTAGCAACTGTAACCAAGGAAGTCGGTTTATCTTATCGCCACGGATCCATGTATAATACCTGCACACATTGGGTGCGATGTGTGAAAGTAGAATGCAAGATCAAGCAGCTATTTAAGACCTTGACAAATGTGTGTCATTGTTTTCAAAAGGATTAATTGATTGTATGGTGTTTAACGCCGTTTTCAACATTATTTCAGTTATATCGCCGCGGCCAGTGCACCTATCTATGCTTTCCTGGTACCAGTACTCCACACAATTTTTATTTCCAAGCCATTGGCTGCTTTCCCTCATGACAATCGTCGAAACAATGGTCAGCGGTGAGACAGGAATGATTCCTGTCGCAATGACTATCATCAATCCTCGGAAAGAAATTGGCCGAGCCAGGGATTGAACCAACGATCCCTTGTTCTTAGGTCCTGCACGCTACAGACTGAGATACCGGGTCTCAGCTGTTTTCAAAAGGACCGATTACAGTCCATATTTTATGCGGAGAATTACTTACGGACAATCATTAGATTTTAATATAAAGGTGTGAAGTATGGGTCATTTTGTTATATTTTTTAATAAATAAACGTGTCGAATTCAAACCCAAAATTTTGATTTGATATGCTTACTTGATTTGATATTGATTACTTTTAGGAGTTTGAACCAGATCTTTTTACTTCATCATTTCAAAACCTCCTGCACAAGTTTAGACCAGCCAACGACGTATAAATGAGGTGTTTGAAATGTACGACGAGGGAAATGGCGAGAAACTAAAACAGCCTAGACATTATTTATACCAGAGAAAAAGCATAATTTTTACGCAATAACTACACAAAAATTTTGTATGAATATGGTGTTATTTCAGTAAATACAATCAAAAGCTTAAAAGTTGATTCAGTGTGACTCTTTGTTAGCTGTTTTATCTAACAGCTAGCTGTTTTATCTTACAGCTAGGTACAGTCTCTAGTCTTCATTTTCCCTCAAGTGTTCGTAGTAGTTAATATTCAATGTCACCGTTACAGAAACATTATTGTCATCATTAGATACATTTTTTATCTCGCAAAAAGGAAAAGATCGCCGATATATATCCCGAAGCCGAGGCCGATGCAGTGTGTTGAAGAGCTGGATATCCCTGGGCTCCCCTCAACTGCCAGGACCCTCTTTTCCGGCTTACGAGTCTCCGCCCACGGCAAACAGGTGGGTCCATTGGTGGGGTCTTACCACTCTGCAGGAGGGCAGCCGGTGAATTCTACCCCACGTCCGGCTGGGGGATCCATACTGCAGGGAAAAATTTAGATATGTTACGTTTTGTTGTAGGCCCTGTAGAGGTGAAATTGGAGGATAACATCTTCAAAGAATGGGTATATGTAGCACCCATAGAGGATGACATGCTATTAGGTGTAGATTTCCTGAAAAAATACAAAGTAGACATTAACATCAATACTTCAACATTCGTACTAAGTAGTCTCAAAATTAGAAAGAGTAGCACACAAACACCAGACAAGCCTTTTGGGGATGTATCTGTACTGAAAAAGACAATAATTTCCCCGAATTCTGTGAAGTTGGTGAGTTGCTTTCAGTGAAACAAATTCAGATCAATTCTACATGGAACCGACTAATATCAAAAACTTAACTATAGGTAAAAGTAACATGTGTACTGAATCTGACCAATAATCACCTAACATTGAGAACAAATACATGTACCAAATCAGGATCTACCCATGAATTTTCGCAATTCAACCAGTACCAGAGGATATTTACGCTAACACAAAAATTAACCGGACAATGGTAAAAAGTGATGGAGAAGAACTGCCTAAGCATGTAAAAATACTACTAGATAATTCAAAAAATAACTTGACACTGGAGCAATCTATCAAATTTAAGGATCTTTTAATTGAATATTTGAATGTTTTTTCAAAAAATGATTATGATTTGAGTAACTTCACTTCGATAGAGCACAGAACCGACACCGGTGATGCAAGGCTCATAAAACAAAAGATGCGGCATACCCACATTGGCCGAGACATCAATCTCCCTGTAGACCTCATATTGCAAATAGGCGGCCAAACAAATGATAAAAATCTAGAATACTGTACCAGTTCACAGAAAGCAATGTTTCAGGCCCATAAAACTGCTCGGAAAGTTCTTGAATCCAGTCAACTTTGAATGAAGCGTGACTATGACCCAGAGTCCTCGAGCGTTCTTTCAATGAAGGAGACATAATTTTCATTTATGAAAATCCAGGGCACAAAAGCCTTTGCCAAAAAATGCAACCCGTATGGAAGGATCCTGGGATAGTTATACAAAGCCTACACATACATGTACAGGGTAAAACTGAAGAGTTCCATAGTAGTAGCCCATCATGATAGAATGGAAGTCTGTAAAGATGAGGAGCTCCCTTCCTGGTTGGTACTATACAGAACGAATTTTACATCCTATCCAAATAAGGATAGGGAGATTCATTATTGTCTGTGTAGAAAACCATATAGAGGGAGTTCATGATACAGTGCGACTCATGTGCAGAATAGTTCCATTGATATCGTGCGCATATAATTCCTGTACAAGCCGGAAAAATAGATAAGAACAAAAATGTCCAAAGTGCTTACCTGTCAACCAAGGCGAATTTTGAAACTCCTGAAGAGCGATCAAGATTGTTGAAAAACCACAAATAGGTGATAACTAGTGTCAGGAGACTGTGATAATTACTAATTGTGATACCCTCAATCAAAATGTAATTATTTTCAATTAGTGATACGCTCCCTTTAAATGTTTATTTCAATAGGGATTACATTTATTTTATGGAGGAGGTTTTAAGATATCAGGGAAATGCCAAAATGTTATGATGGTTGTATTGTATTACAGGTACAATATTTGAATTTGTAAGAAGCAAGACCAAATGGTATCGAGTACTCCACAAAGAACGGATATATCCGAACAGACAGCCAAAGCCATCAAGGTGGTACTAGGGAAATTGGGCCAGGGTATTTTGATGCCTCCCAGGGACCTATTTTACACTTTAGATTTGGGTTTCGTAAAACAGGAAGATTTTACTAGACTGGTAATTCAATGCTACCGTCTAGCTAAAAAGCGAAAAATACTGGTCTTTGGTCGAACAAGCACAACTGGAGGCCACCGTCCATTTCAGTAACCAGTGGATCTTAAACAATGTACCTCACAAAAATAAAAAGCGAAACCGTGTGCCCTTACCAAAAGTGATAGAGATGTATTGGCTCCTAGAAGGGATATCAAGTACTACGAGGAATCCGCTGTTCCTAGTACGTCCAGCAACCTCTGTCCTCCCAAAGAAATAGAATTGTCGGACCCAGAGGAAATTGAAACGCAGCCTGGCCATGTATCGCCCTTACAGTATATCATTATTGTTGGTGTTTTTTCACCAAAAGACTCTGTAACAGCAGAAACTGCTGAAGAGGTGAAAGGGTCCAGGTGCATTTCACCTCACAAGGTTCTGGAAGGTCGGGTAAATTACTAAAGCGTTTGAGTTTGGATGTTGGCGTGACTTTGTGAACTGACATTTCCACCGAAACGACCCGATAAATAACTTTGCATGGAGAAGTGTCTTCTAACGCTCAGCAACTCCTTCGGGGAACGGGTTCTTCTTGTCCCTATATGGGTTGTGAGAAAAGGACACGTTCTCTGCGAGCCCACGTAAACAAAATGCATCTTCCAAAGCTTTATTATGATGAGGTCCCTGCCATATTAATGGGTGACTTATCTTTTCAAGAGAGACGTGTTTACGGGCTGAGAGTCTTAAGACAATCATTGTTTGGTAAGGAGGGCCCATTGGAAGATACAATTCTTAAGATAAAAGATTCTGAGTGTCTCAAAGGTGACTGCTTTATTACGTTGACAGCGTCCAAGGGAATGGTGGCACTTTGCAACCATACAGGATGGAAGCTCCCAGACCGTTTCAAGCTAAAACCTCTAAATTCACCTGCTTGCCTGATACATTCGCGCTGCCTAGTGGGAGTGTTAAATTTGTTATCGGGAGAGCAGAGAAGTCAATTTTTTTAGAATTTCAAGGGTTCAAGGCGTGGGAAAAAGGTTGGGCAACCCTTGTCAAAACTTCAGACATCTGGGGGTTCTGTGCAGGGCAGTCGGGCGGCACCCGCATGTGAGGGCACCCAAGATATTGAAACTGCGACTCAAATGGAGACTGATACCAACATCACAACAGTAAAGGAAACCAAATCAGCTATTGATAGCCACATGCATCTGGATCGTTTGGCAAAGAAATTATGGGGGAAGAACGTCTAGAGCTAGTAAGCTTAGTGAAGTTCTGAGCTTCAATCTCAAACACAAACCCACTAACAATCTAGATCTTGTGGGTGCTGTGGCGGTGTCCTGCCGACTGATCCCAGCTTAAGAATTGCCATTAGCGTTCATAAGAAGAAAATACAGCAGTTTACCCCTGCACTAGAAGAACATTTCAATGCACTTCTAGCCAACCATCGGGTTGTAGCATTGGGAGAGATTAGATTGGATATGACGGAAACGAGAAACACTTGGCCATTTCAATAAGAACAGTTTTGCAATCTTGTATCCTACTGTTGTGTCAGGAAACCTCTAGTGCTGCATTTGAGAGGTGATGAATCTGAGGAAGGTGTGTCATTGTATTCCCGGGCTTTGTCATTGGTTCGGCAATACTGTGCGCCCCTTCAACCTATCCATCTACATTGCTTTACGGGTAGGAAGAGAGGATGTTAAGGAATAGACGAGTGTTTTTTGTGAATCGTTACTTTGGGTTAGTTACTAGCTTCTCGGGGGAACAGTGGCTGGGGTTAAGTGAGGTACCTTTGAATGGGTTACTTCTGGAGACAGACGCTCCTTATTTTCCAACCCATACGGGCCTGTCCTGGAGCACTCCTGCTTTCCTAGGTGATACGGGAGAGAGGGTGGCTCGAAGAAGAGGTGTGGAATATAGGGAGTTGATGCGTAGTGCCCTCGAAAATACAAGCGGGCTGTATAAGTTTCCGTAGGTTTCATTGTCGGGTCTGACCATGTAGAGCAATCTTTTAGGATCCATGTAGGTTTGCCAAGATCAGGTAGGTCCCTGGATGCGCTTTAGGTCTTGCGGGGGTTTTAGGTATAAAGAAATTAGGGTGGGGAGAATTATTATTGTAGTGTTTCAAATAGATAGTGGGGAAGGCATTGTTTTACAGTATTTCTAATATATAGAAAGTAGGGGGAATTAATTTTTAGGGTTTTATAATATATAGTAAAGGGGTCTTTTAATTAAAACGGGAAATGTGTAGTGTCGTTACTTTTCGGGAGCAGTACGGATCCCGGAGTCTGCCCGAGTTGTGGCGAGGAGTTGCTTACAAACAACTCATGGAATTATCCAATGGAAATACAGCTGCCTATCCTGCGCATGCGCAGGCGTTTACCTGGGCATGCACCGTTCCAAGAGACGCTGCACTCGACTTTACTACCTTCAACTGACAACACATATTTTGTACCTTGGGGACAACCTTTGCTGAACAACTTACAAGGAACAGTTAGCAAGCGACAGACTGGCCGACCAGGATATCTGAGCACCTTGCCCAGAAAACCGTAAATTGCCGGCTATAGTATTTTTTATTTTTATAGAGACCAGTTTCTCTAATCGTTAGCTTTAAAGGTCTGTAAAACAAAATCAGTGAGACCCTCCGGCAAATTGGCTACGGACTGAAATCTCTCCGGCGTTGTTTAACCATTCCTCGTAGGATAATGCAAGTGATAAGTTTTAAAGGACATCAATAAAATATTAAGGTACGAAAAATAAAGTTAGTTTTTAATCGGTCGGCGTAAGCCGGACGATTAGAGAGACCACAAATTTCGGAAACCCGTCCGCTGAGGGCAAACTGATGTAACTGCAACTCGTAACAGCGTTCATTTACAGCATTACAACGCTTAACAAGCCTGTCGTGACCTTATTACAAATACTACTTTCGGTTGAGCGCAAGAATGAATAAACAGTCCTAGTAAACAGGCGTCAAGTAATCCCGTTCTCAACTTTTCAATTATGCAATAAACGGTGATTACAACTTGTTTAGCATTGAATTTTGTCATATTACCAATGTAATCAAAATGTCTAGCGAGCAGAAATGGAAAAACTCGTAGCAGTTTACTTTCAAAACAGTTATCAGAAATGGGGTCAGAGGTAATGAGTAATTGTATGAATGAAACGAGAGCGAATCAATAGCGTATCGCGTGATGTAAACACATTCTGTAGCCGTCGACTGTCTATATTATTCGGCAAACTTCGAGTGGGTCGTTGGTCACTATATACGTATTTACGGGATCGGTCGAGTTGTGACGAGTGTTGTCCGTATATGTTGCCAGTGTTGAAAAGTTCACGGGTCATCTAGGGTTGGGGCAAAGATAAAATCGCTACAGAAAGGAGTTTGTAAGGAATATTGCTGTAAAGAATTTAGATATTTAGATTGTACTGCTTTAGAGCAAAGTCATGTAAATGCAACTCGTAACAGGCGTAGGTTTAAAATAGTGATTGGCCGTGGGTTGTTTAACGCTAGTGAGGCAAAAAAGTGTGAAGCTGTGAGGGGAAGGGATGTAAACTTGTGTAAGGGTTATGACCTCTAACTTCTAAGTAGCGGAGAGGTCATTACGTAAGCATTTTCAGAATGGACTGGTGATCCCACGCCTGCAACTTTACAAGCCAGACTGTCCATTCACAGTACTGACCAGCAGTATCTGATTACGCATTTTTTTAGCGTCAGATGTGTTAAATTTTCATAACCCCTTACAGACACGGCACTATCATTTTGTAAGGTCACTGACATGTTTCTTCTTGATGAGCTTCGATTGGAATCAGTCTGTCAGTCTGCTGACCCTTGACAAAACAATCCTGTGGGGCATTGAAAATATAGTGGGAAAGAGAGAGAAATGCTTGTAACCACCATCATCTCTTTTTCCAACAGCATTTTCTTCACCATATGAACGATTTTCAAAATAAAATTTTGTCATTTGGTTGAGTTAAATAGAGCATTTTCTCCGGAGGGGGGGGGGTGGTGAAACTGCAACATAAATACTCTCACTTAAGATATAATTCTCCAGGTCTGAATCAACGGACCAGGGAAAAGTTTAGGAGCATGTATTTTTTCCAAGATATTTTTCTTTAGAGGGCTAAGCAAAACATGTTGCCTTTGCAGAGAGTGCAGATTCAGACCAGACTGTATAGAACATGCAGTCAGATCTTGGATCTGTCGTAACATTTTTTATATGAGATATTCTAGTCAAGACAGCAATGGCCCTTCAATAAATAGGCTGCTTTTCCAAGCTTGACATGTCTGTTTCGTTAATTCAGGGTCTTAAGGTAAAACTCTCGACAATATGTATGTCTCACCAGACACTTTATATTAGTTGATTCTCATCCTTTCCACAAGGTCCAGTTTTTCAGATAAAGAGCACAAGGTTTACTGTAGCTATGCTCCTCGCTTATTAGAATGAATCAAATACATAACCTGTATTGGTCAAGGTTAAGAAAAGTTGCTTTTGCAGACAATAAAAGATCGAGATTAGACTGTCCTTTGAGTGCAGTGCAGATCAATATTACACACGTAGATATCTTAGATCATAATTGGATGTTCACGTAGGATATAGATCTGTAAATGAAACTGTAATATTTGTACAGTGGTTTCTGACTGAAAACGGCCAGTAGATTAACTCAGAGTTTTAACTCTTTACCACACAATCCCAGTTTTAACAACCTTGAGGGAAAAGGCTGTTGAAAACATTGCAGAAAAGGGGGAAATGCTGATCCATCATTTTCTCCTTTTACCACGATGTTATCTACCTTTTCAACGATTCAACTCATCATTTGGGCTAGTCAAATTCGATTCGTAATGTCCAAATGCTTTCGATTTTGACAAGCCTAAAATTTCGTTGGTTGGTGAAGAGATACGGTTACGTAGATATTAGCTACATTCTTTAGAAGTAGGGTTGGAAAATTTGGCAAGCAGACGTTGTGGCCAGGGTGATTCGGCCCAGGAAGGTTTAATCAGCCAAAAATATTAGAGAGGACAATTTATCTCGATAGATACGATGGCTTGTTAAAAATGGAGAAATAGATAGCCCACTAGCGGCCAAAAATAAACAATTCGGGAGTCAAAATGCAAACACATTTTATACGATTTATTCAAATTATTTAAAAGTAAAAAACTAAGGATATTATTAAGAGTCTGGCAATGTGCTACAGTACACTCTGTCTGTGTTCCAATAGTTGGTAGAAAAGTGAGTCTTGTAACTATATTAAAGTTACCAAAGTTGCTAAAGTTAGAATAATAAAGAATATCAAATTTTGTGTTTGTGTGTGTGTGTGTTTTTTTTTTTTTTTTTTTTTCTTTTTAGTAAAAGGCTGGTAGGTACTGTTAATCTTGTAAGAGTGATGTCTAAAGCTTGATAATAAGAATTGCTGATTAGAATTCCGTATCTTTTACGTTCTATTGCTGACGGCTGGCAAATCTCTACTTAGACCATTCCGTTAAACTACTAATTTGTAAAAGACAGGTTGAAAAAAAAAAGGTTCCTAGGTGGTTCAGTTGTATGGTGTAGGATTCGACACTTGTGTTTTTCGTGGGAGTGTCATCAGGTAGGATACCTCAGAGCCCTTGCCTAGTACTAGTGAAATCCTTGACAAATATGAATAAGAAGGCTGTCGCCGCGATATGACTGAAATAATGTTCAAAGCGACCAAAAACACAAAACAACCAATTACTCAACCAGTTTATTACTAAATTAGATGATTTCCACATAGTCCTTTGCAAGAATAAGAATGGATTTCTTTATCCATTGTCAAGGTTCTAATTCAGTATAAAAGGCAATATAACATGGGGTTCTTACTCCCATACACAGTTCAAACAACTACCATTTGATATGTGATTTTCAAAAACAGTGTGGTTATTCAGTGTCGACCGATTACAGTGCTGACAGCACTTTGATTTTTTTCGCGAGTTCCAGTTCATTTTGTAGCAAGTTACAAATACTACACCAGGAATTGCTCGTCTAATTCATCAGGACCGCCATTTAACGAATGAACGGCGGAATTCAACCATAGATTTTTGACTCTTTTTAAATGATTTATTGAATTTTCTCTTAAATTGGTTAAAACACAGAACTGTCGTTATTCTGTTCTGTATCAACATATAGCCTCAATAATGTGACGCTACGGTGATTTTTTTCATATTTGAACATTTATTGTGCATTGTACCGTCTCAAGTCCATCGTAAATTTTCCGGTAGCAAAGATAGAGCGCTATACTGACTTTCTCTTTGGTCGGTTTTATCTGTATTGCAGCGAAACGCAATAAACTGTTAGTATCAAACATGACCAAAGACAAATACTTAAACCTTTCATTACCTAAAAAGCTTGTAGAAGTCGTTTATAGCAGCTAAATCTCGGAAACACTGACGAAATTTATCGTGTGTGGCGGCCATTTTGTGTGTTTTCGGGAACGTATTCAAGTAGAGTAACAGATGAAATGAACCGTTTTTTCTCATGTTCCGCGTTTGAATTGAAAGTATTTGTACTTTGTTGTGTTACCTATCAATACATCAGATATATAGGATCTGACATGAGTTAGCATTTGAAATAAACTTTTATTAAACAAGTCTAGAAAAAAAAAAGAGCTGAACATTAAGCGAACCTTTGGAGAACTAAAAAAATATTTTTTTTCTATGAGAGTTATAAAATTTTACCTCAAAAGCCAACGAGTATCGAATTATTTTTATCGCATAATTGTATCTCAAGAATTACAGTTTATCATGTGTTTAAACATCGGCCCACATTTACGTGTATATTGAACTTTTACATACAGCCTCTTTGCTTTACATGGTTATTGAACCTTACATACGGTCACTTTGCTTCTTTGCCAGGTGTGTGCATCATACAAGAAACAGTCCCCAAGAAAGTTTCACTTAATGATTTTGTTTTGAATCTAAAGCTGATAAAACTCGCAGTTATGTTAGGGTCATAAACATTGACAATTAATTTTACAGCAACGTTTCAGAAATGAGGCGTATGACTGCAGAGCTTTGACCAAGACTATTAGCTTATTTCAAACAGGGATCTTACATATGTGTATATACGATCCCTGTTTCAAATGTGTGTAAGATAAGGGATTCCACAATGCTGTATTACACTAAGTGATAACATTACTGTCTGCATAGTTCTTCTTCATAGTTAATTTTGGTCCATGTTAACAGGCATGGAGCACGTTTTGACGATATTTTGACGATCTATTATGATTTATAAGACAAAAACAATCAGTTTTTCTATTTCCAACAATGCTGTCCTACCTATGAAATAACTGTAAATTTATTTCATCTACGTTAAAGTGCATTCAACAAGTATAATCTTATATTAACCCTGGTTCTAGTAAAACAAATATAAATGGGGTAACTAAAATTACTATTCCTTTTCATTTCGCTTTGGGACAGTAAACCGACATTAACATTTAACATTCAGCATGATCACAAAAGCTATTCTTGAGCACTTCGTGCTCAGGTCAGCTAAAAACATTTACTTACTTTGGACAATTAAAAAAAAAAACTGACAAGCAATCTTTGGCAAAAACAACAGTTTTTGTGACGATGGTGGAGTTTTCGGAGACTAAAATCACATTTAAAAAAAATACGTAGATCTAAAAGGGTATCACGGTGGTTTTAACTTTTTGTCACAAGAGAAATGGACATTTTTTTTCTCAAAAGTCATTACGCTACTTCAAAGCGAGTTAAAAGTTTCTAAATGGAGTTTTCGCCCGAAATTCTTTCGCCGTAAAGGAATGCGTTCCCTTCAAATGAAAAATGTGTCAATGGAAACGCTCCTAAAACTGCTCAGGAATACAATAGGACATCTCCTGAGACGAAATCTAAAGTAGTGTCGGAAATTGAAAAGGTTTTCTTTTTTTTTTTTAAGACGGATTTTTGACAGATGTACATAAACTCCGTGACTTAAAATTAATAGAAAATTTGAAATATAACATCAACAAAGAAAATAAGCCTGGCAGCAAACGAAACCCGGCAGATGATGTTCAAAACGTCATAAGGTTTTTCTTATCTTCGGGTAGCAAATTCACAAAAGAAATCATTCAGGCTGCCGGAAATCCCCCAAATATAGCTTGCTTTACCGACTTCCAATGAAAGCATTTTGGCAACGCTTTAAAAACGTCCCTTATTGGTGTTGATAGACGTTCTCAAGTTAGGCGCACGTTTTGTTACAGTAATTATTACCTTTTGTTACAGTAATTATTACCTTTTTCTTTTCAGGAAAAAATATTGATAAGGAAGGGTACACAAACAAATCCAGTCATGTTAGGACCTACTTATTTACATGGAGATGGAACATATACTTAAACAAGATTGTGTTATGTATTTGGTTAGCATCCTAGAAAATTCGATCGAGGACACAACATTAGGTTTAAAATGAATTAGTCTTATCTATGGATGAAGAAAACGCATTAGTTAAAGCAATTCAAAATTTATTTTCAAATTCAAAACTGACCCTGTGTTCCCGTCATTTGGCAGGGAATTTCAAGAAATACCTAAAAACCAAATTGGAATGAACGAGAAATTGATTAAGGAAATTTTTGAAGATGTTTTCGGACCCTCTGGATTAGCAAAGCAGACACAGCATTAGATTTCACGAAGACGGCAATGAACTCGAGTCCAGGCACAAGCATCAATAGGCAATTATCTGTCCAAAAAGTTATACCATCAAAAGTATGTCTGCAGCATACGTAATCATGGTAAAAATAAGTTAAATTGGAAAAACAACAACTGCGAATCCGTAAGTCACATTTTCAAATTGAACCAACGTTAGACGCTACAAAAATTACATGATCTTACTGAAAGAAATACAGAAAGAATATTTGCTTCAAAAGCCGCTGATGAAAGTCGCTATACATGGCCATGGAAATTTCTGCTTACAAAACTCTCAGTAAATTAAAGTGTACGAAAATACAGCAGCAATCAAAAACACAGACTGAAAAGGACAGCCTTGTCCCCTGAAAATTAAATTTTGGAAGTAAGAAAGTGGAAAAAAATTGATAAAATCTTTAGATAGGAAGGTAGGAATATCCGGAGAGTCCACACACGCAAGGTAAACCGTGTAAAAGAAAAAGGACGAAATCTTAAAAAAAAACGAAAACTTCCAAAAACGGTAAGAACGGAATGGCATGAAGAATGAGAAATACATGTATTAAAGACAAAAGCAGGTGTGGGGTTGGTTGGCTATGAAAGTCATATAAAGTCCTTGCATATGTTGTTCCCATCGAAAAAGGGAAAGGTGTAAGCAAAACCAATGTAAGAAACAGCAAATGGACAGAAACTGTTAGAAACAGCAACTGAACAAAGACAAAATAAAATAGTTATTTCTGGTGTAGCCTAATAGCCCGTAAGTCCATACCATCATAACTGAAGTGTTAATATTCCTCGGAATGACGGGCAACTTAAGAACTTGCAATCTAGTTTAAAGAGAAAAACAAAGCTACATGTACATTAACTCACGACTCTCTTTACAATTTGCACCTTTTAGTCGAAGAACTAGATAACTATATTCTAAAGACAAAAACAGTGCCAGACTCAGAAATAGTTGTTGGAAATAAAGACATGTTGAATGAAGTCAAGAAGTTGCTGCAAATAAAAGATATAGAGTTTGAATTATATTACTATACTATAATTAAACTTGGGAGACTTACACGTAACTACAGCAGCAACACATCACCAAATAGTTCAGGAATGAACCTCTAATACCCGTAGCATACATGATACATGAACGAAAATTCCAATCAACCCATGAAAATTTATAAAAGAACTTAAAAGGACAATTAAAAAATTAGCGGACTTTGATTTAAACATAGTGAGTGATCGAGAAAAGGAGATAATGAAAACAACAGTTACCAAAAGTTGACATTTTAATGTGCTGGAGCCATATACTTAACGACGTGCACTTCTGGGTGGGAAAACATGGTGGTAAAAGCGACGACAAGAAAGTGCACGAAAACCATGTTGCAGAACCATTACAGTGCACGAGTTTATTTGAATTTGAAGAAAAACTGTCAGATATACGGGAACTTTGAAGTAGGTCTTTTTTGAACAATTTTAAAACAAATCAGAGAGGGTATAATTAAACATGTTGTGCGATGGGTTCTTGAAAAAAAAAAAGACATTTATAAAACCCTTATAACAGAATAACATAAAATGAAGTGGAAGTCTGAATGCAAATTTGAAAAGGTCCATTGATTTCAAAGAAAAGGTAATCAACGAAATAGCTCTTTTTTTTTAAACTATTCACAAGGAAATGACTTAGTAAATCACGGAGAACCAAACCGAAACACGAACAACGAAAGTTGAAAACAAACAGGCTGACGCTAAATCGACTTGACCTTTTGCACGCTTTCTTTATCATCACCATATTTTAAAATTAAAAAAAAAAAAACGTTCAAAGCTATCACCATTCGTTATAGGAAAGGTATCAGGGCTCAGATTCACGAAAAACGTAAGTGTCTTTTTTTGGTCAAGTCTGCTGACGTACCACATTTTCGACTAAAGTTCAATTTCTCACTAGAAACCCATTTTACTAATATTAACAGAATTATGCAACACTCTTAAATCCTAAGTTGACACATTTCACACTCATCTAAGCAAAATAAATAATGGACTGTTAAAATGACTTAAGGCAATTATTTTGCTAAGTGAAGTCTGAATCGTTTTGTCAACTTAGGATTTGAAAATGTTTGTAAACTCTGTCAGTGTTAGTGAAATACAATTGAAATAACCAAGACAAATTAAGTCAGAAAATGAGTCTGTGAGCAAAACAAAAGACTTAAAAAGTTTTATCGTGACGGCGGGCCTGTTTTTCTCTGGAAGGCTTTCCAAAGTCTGTTGTTAAAAACTGAAAATGGCAGTTTGCATGTTGAAGTGGAAAAACCACAACACTCGAAAAACGGGTAAGCGGCACTGAATGTTATTGAGACTTGTTACTGATTGGCCCGGCAATCGATGTCAAAAACTTCAGATTTTTTTTCGGGATGGTATCCAGAAAGACCCGAAAACTATAGTTCTGCAGTTCAAGACGGCCATACTACCGAAAACGCTCAAAGTCGGTTACTTGCATGTTTCTGTCTTTACATCCCAAATCCTCCCCGGGGCTACAGGTGCTTCAATTTCGGACACCGTGAAAGGCAGTGCACACGCAGATCATTGCAAAAGATGTGGAACGAACGGAGACGAACTCTCCCATACTGACCCCTTTGGTAAACCCTTGAAATGTTTCAATTGTGGCGAGGAGCACTATTCAACATCCCGCTCATGTAAAGTGTGGAGGAGGGAAAAAGACATTAATACATTCAAGTTTCGTGAAAGCCTGACATTTGTTGAAGCACAGAAAATTGTGGATGCAGAACAGTTATCAGACTCAAGCGTGACAAAGTCCAATACAACCAAACCGTTTAACTTGAAATATGCCCAAACGTAAACAAACGGTGCCTCAAAGCGAACAAATTTAGCTCAGAAACGAATTTCTAACACTGTCAAATCACAAGAACATCTAGTGAATAAAATAACATAAAAAAGCCTATTTGAAATATATAGTTATAATATTAAGTTATTTATGGCTAAACAGTATCTTAGTGCCTGTTTGTAAGTCGGGTTCCAAAAGTGATCCTGGTAATTATAGAGGTATTTCTCTATTATACGTATTATATAAAGTGTTTTCCATTATAATCAATGAACGTCTTGTTAAATAAACAAATCAGTTTAATATCATTGATGAAATGCAGTTAGGTTTTAGAAGTGGGTATTCGGCCATAGATAATGTATTTTGCCTTCAAAGTATGGTTCAGATATATCTTTGTAAAACTGGTGGTTGGTTTTATGTTTTAAATGTTGATTTTAAAAACGCCTTTAAATAACTCTTTAGACCGCCATATTAAGGTATTTACATTGTTGAACAAAAAAGGCATACAGGGCAAATTTTTTACTGTGCTTCTGTCAATGTATTCTAACTTGAAAGCTCTATCACTTATAATATCGGTTTGAAGCAAGGAGATTCTACCTCCACAACGATTTTCAATATATACTGAACCAAAAAAAGAAACTTCCCCTGTGTTTAAGTGCAGATATACACAAATATGAAAATCAGGATTAAACTAGATTTATATGCATTGAAAGAGTATTTTATTGCGACTTTGTGTGAAAAAAATTATTGCTGAGGGTTTATCCAAAAGTAGTGAAATGGTAGTTAAAATGCGGAAGGGGTCGCTCACCAAAATCACAAATTAATACCGGGTATGACCACCTTCAGCATGAAGGACTGCCTGGCATCGTTGGCGCATAGAACGGATAAGTGTATTGATTTCGGCTTGTGGAATGTTGTTCCATTCCTGAATTAAGGCTTGTCTTAGCTGAATGACGTTTGACGGTGGAATAGGGCGACGTCTAACACGCTGGTCCAAACTATCCCAAAGGTGTTCAATGGGATTCAGATCAGGTCAGTCATTAATAAATGCAATGTTATTCGCCTTGAGGAAATTCACATTGTCCCTAGCTGTATGGCTTGTGGCATTATCATCCTGAAAAAGAGTGATATTGGCATTATTTTGAAACAGTGGGATAACGTGCCTCGCAAGAATTTCATCTCGGTAGCTTTGGGCATTCAAATTCCCTTCGATAACGACGAGATTAGTGCGAAAGCCATGTGCAATGCCCGCCCAGACCAAGACAGAACCCCCACCCCCAAAACGATCTCGTTCAAGTACGCAACAGTCGGCATAACGTTCATTTCACCTACTCGAACCCTGCCATCACCTCGATGAATGGAAAACCTGGACTCGTCAGAGAAAAGGACGCTATTCCATTGTTGTCTAAGCCAGCGTTGGTGTGTACGTGCCCAATTAACACGATTTACGCGGTGACGTCGCGTCAAAACACAACCAACGTATGGACGACGAGCACGTAGACCACTCTTGTGCAAGCGATTGCGCACAGTTTGGGCAGATATACGGTTGTTATGTGTACCAGGGGTGTTAGCAGCAGTGGCTGTGGCAGTTTGGGAGCGATTGCGCAGGTCGGTGTTCCGAATATAGCGGTCTTGGCCGCGCGTCGTGACGCGAGGACGTCCACTACGTGGTCGATCTTCCGTACGCCCTGTTGCTTGAAAACGTTGCCTAAGGTGTCGAATAGCACGAGTAGAACATCCAATATTCATAGCAACAGCATTCATCGTCATACCAACATTAAGTATGCCAATAGCACGTTCGCGTAAATTTTGCGGAATTCTAGGCATATCAAAAATAAAGAAAACTAAAAAGAATTTAATTTTTTTCAACGTCCTTTTCTTATTGACATGAAAGTCTATAAAATTAGACTGAAAGGTTTCAAAAAATATACATGAATTATACTGGTCCGTGCATGCACGTGAAAATCACTTTCAGCGGGTTTCTTCTGCAAAATGCTTTCAATCGAGTTAAAATTTGTTTTATCGGACACATAATCGTTCGCCCGAATATATGTAGGTCATCTGATATTTTGATTTTTTTAAATAACATTGCATTTGTACTTAAACACTGGGGAAGTTTCTTTTTTGGTTCAGTATATATGTAAACAGCTTATATTCTCATGTAAAATGTGAAAGAGGTATATTCATAACAAACGAAGTTTCTGACATTTTTTGCTTAATGTTTGCAGATGATGTAGCGAATTGCTCTGACACTGTTGTAAATCTACAAACCCAGCTTAACACCATAGATAACTTTTGTAAAGAAACAAAAATGCAAAGTACATGTATCTAGTGCCATCAAAAGTTTGCTGGGCAACGTCAAATAAACATATCTGCACAGATTCGTTGTTGTACGGATTATGATTGTCTATGTCTGAGAAACAGTCTCTTTCGCCCGTTTCTAGGCTTTGCGTATTTTCATATGGGCGAAAGACCGCCCATATCTTACACGTATTACGTCATTGTCAACCCCGAAGAACAATTTTTTGGCCATTTTGAATTGCTCCACATGGAGAAAAGGTTGGACTATATCCGTACTTCAAGAAGGTTGATTTAATATAAAAAGAATTCAATTCAGTCAGACTAAATCAACAAGATTGAAATTAATTAATTTTTTGTTAAAATTTTTTAAAATGTAGATGAAGATCTACAATATTTCCAAATTGTTCGCGTATCATGATAAAAATATTGGAAAAAATTATCAATATTGTTAATTTCAATGACGTATGAACTACGCAATTCGACATCCTTGTTTTGACGTCATTTTTTTCTGATGTTTGGCCTTGATCCCGTTCGTCCTTTTGCAGTTCGCCCTATTTTGTGTTCGTTTTGATTTCTTCAATACCCTCACCAACGTCTTCCGTTATTTTCACACTTTGTTCACAAGGCTCATGAAAAGGTTACTTCTCTAGTGGTTATTTAATTCAGGAAAAAAGAGTATTGTTAATATTGTTGATTTTTAGAAAGCTGACATGATGACGAGGGATAGCTAGTTGGGAAATACATACATGTAGAGGATTGGATAAAAGATATTTCTGAGATTTTGTACGACAGAAAGAGGAGTGCTTGATGCATTGTTTTCTGTTGACCCAAGTCGTTTATTAGCTCTACTGGCTGAAAGCCAGCAGAGCTTATGTCATAGTATGGTTTCTGTCGTCCGTCCGTCCGTTTGTCTTTTCTTGTTTATGCGATAAAGTCTGCATTTTTCATCAGATTTTTGTGAAACTTGCACAGTTTGTTTATCTCATCAATAGCTTGAACCCTAATGATTTTGAAAAAAAGAAATCCAACAAACAGTATGGGAAAAGTGGCCATTTAAAGTTGAAAATATCCATTTCTTGTTTACGCGATGAAGTCTGCATTTGTTGTCAGATTTTCGTGAAACTTGCACAGTCTCTTTGTATCGTCAACAGCCTGAACACTATTAATTTTGAAGAAAATCCAACCATCAGTATGGGGAAAGTAGCTATTTAAAGTTGAAAATTTCCATTTCTTGTTTAGGCAATGAAGTCCACAGTTTTGATCCAATTCTCTTGAAACTTGCAAAGATGATTTGGTTCATCAAGGTATTGAACTCTATTAAAAGTGAAGAAAATCTAGTAATCCATTCAGAAAAAGCAGCCACTTGATGACTTAGTATTGTTTACTCAACAAAGTCCGCATTATTAGTCACATTTCTTTGAAATTTGCTGGGATTATTTAATACAAGGCATACTGAAACCCTATCAAATTTGGCTGGATACCAAACAATTAGTTTTGAGAAATTGAACTTTTTTTTTCCACTGTCTGTTCAATTCACCTACTTATGCTGTCCTAGTGGGTTCAAGCCCAGTTGCAAGAATACCCCCCATTTTTTTGTCTATTTTCATCATGAATTCATAATGTATGCTAGCAAAAAAGCAAAATTACTGCCAGTAGAGCTAGCAAAAAAGCAAAATTACTGCCGATTTCAGGCCCTCAAGGGCCTCTACTTGGATTAATGGATTGAGGGGTGGATGTATGGTTTTATAAGAGAGAAGAAGATTGATTGTGTGGTGTTTAACGCTGTTTTCAACATTGTTTCAATTACACCAGTAAAAGTCTCTTTCGCCCGTTTATAGGCTTTGCCTATTTTCATATCATTATTAATTCAAATTACAAACCCCATAAGACTTTTTTCGGCCATTTTGAATTTTTTGTTGATTTTTCGTCCACTGGAGTTCAGCTTCCGGTGACAGACTGGACCGTACCAGAATTTCTTCACAAGAGCAAAACACATTCATTTACTGACAAATTTCGAGAACACAGTCAGCACATGTTAAGAATTTTTCTAATAACAATATTAAACATAAATCACATAGATTTTGGGAATGGCTGAGTAAAACCGCCTTTCAAGTATATTTGTTTTTGCCCCCCCCCCCCCCCCAAAAAAAAAAAACACAGAAAAAATGACGTAATGACTGAATGTGTTCTACGTCACGCGCACTGAGTTCAGCAACTTAGGGTTGTAAACATACCGATCGTTCAAGAAAAAAAGGTGTGTCAGACTTTAAATATAAGACGATGTATGTACATGTATGTCTTAAAATGTAATATATCTACATTTTTTCTTTGTCCGCGTATCAAAACAAAAATACTGGAAAAAAATATCAATACTGTTAGTTTCGATGACGTATGAACTACGCAGTGCGATATTCTTGCTTTGACGTCATTTCTCGATGTTGGCCTTGATCACATTCGTCCTTTTGCAGTTCACCTTATTTCGTGTTCGCTTTGGTTTCTTCAACACCCTTACCTACGTCTTGTGTTTTTAACTTTTTGTTCACAAGGCCAATGAAAGAAATCAAAGCGCTGAAAGCACCGATGGCTAGGGGCAAGTGGAAAGTGCATATACATGTATGCGTAAAGCAATTTGCATTCAATTATGAACTGTCCAGTTAAAAAGTGAAAAAAAAAAAAAAAAAGATGTGGATGCCAATGCTCTGCTGCAGTTGCTTTAAGTGAAAATTGTAAGTCGAAAAGCCGGGGATTACTGTGTCAAAAATATTTAGATGTTTACCTGCCCCTGATTTATGGGTTCCCTTGTGATAGTTAACAAGTTTGAAATAAATGTGATGGTTAGCAACTACTTCAAGCTTGAAGTAAATGTCTTCAGTAATGACAAAGATATTATAAAATATCAAAATATTTGAACATTCAAAGTCAAAAAGGGGCAATTATAAATGTTTGAAAAATACTTTGATGGATACCTGTCCCTTTTGTATGGGTTTCCCTTTTGATAGCTAACACCAGTCCCAGTTTGAAGTAAATATCTTCACTAATGACAGATATTATAGCTTTATCTCTTGCAAGTTCCTATTTTCCCTTACATGAGTATGTTCAGATTTTCCCCTATTCCATTGTGAAATAAGTAAAGTGTTGCTACAAGAGTTTACATCGTATCTTTAAGTCAATTCCGGCCCAATCCAGTCCGTTCCGGTCCATTCCGGTATTTCCATGCACCAGGAAAACACCGACTCATCAACAACTGCCCCACTTGTACATGTATTACGGCTGACAAGGTACAGGGTTTTGTCTGTTTACACACCATACTTGAATACACACCATACAAGATTTATCAATCAAATGTCAAGTTCGCCACGTTCCATCTGAATCCAAAGGTGTGCACACAGCGACAACCCAAATTGAACACGGGTGTTGGTTGTGTCATGCTCTGCATGAGTATTTGGTGAAATTAACTGGAACATTTCTTTCTGTTTTATGAGTTCTCATTTAAAATTCATCACGCCAACAAACACCGTCAAAAACTTTTGCTTTGAATATATTTTCTTTGGAATTTTCTCGGTAAATGTAGACACCGACCCCCCTCTTTGATTTCTATTTTACATCACGGATGAATAACTCGTAAGGTGTAAGGCGGTTTTGAGGAGTGTGTCGTTTCAAGCCAATTAGAAACGGCAGTTGCAGTTCCAGCAAATCAGAGACAGCGAATAGCGCGCATTTATACATGATGTTGAGAGTGGTTGCAGCTTTCATGCAAGTCTGAAACATGGTTACTAAGGCTAGGCGCCGTTGGCCCCTAGCCAAAAATACTTCCCCTGTTGTTTTTTAATGAAGAAAAAGAGTATTGTAAATATTGTTGATTTTGAGAAAAGCTGAAATGAGGACGAGGGATAGATAGTTTGGTACAACAAACATGTAGAGAATTGGATTAAGATATTTTAGGAGATTTAGGACAACAGAGAGAGGAAGAGTGCTTGATGCATTGTTTTGGGGTTGTTTAGGTCTTTTATTGGGTTAATGGATGGATTGGTAGATGTATGATTTTAATATGAGAGAAGAAAATTAATCATATAGTGTTGAACGCCGTTTTAAACATTATTTCAGTTATATGGGGGGGCGCCCACTGCACCTATCCATGCTTTCCTGGAGTTTCTTTTACCAGTACTCCTCACAATATTCTTACCAAGCGACTGGCTTCGAAACAATAGTCAGCGGTGAGAGAGGAATAAATCCTGTCGCAGTGAATATCATCAATCCTCGGAAAGAAATTTGCCCTGCCCCAGTTTCAAAGTCCTGTACGCTACTGACTGAGCTACCGATAGAATACATGTAAGTTTAGAATGGATATATAGATCGATAAGAAGGTTTTAAAAAAAATTTTAGTATCAATATATGCAGCTTACTAGATTTAAGAAATAATCCAAGTTGTCAAAATTATGTTGATCAAGATCTCCGAGTTTATCGTATAAATTTATTAAAGTAATTCAGAGGTAGACAAGCAAAAATCATGGCACATTCTTGCAACTGGTAAGCAGAGCTAGAGAAAAACAATGTATACACATATACACATATTCTTGCATTATCAGAGGTGCGAAGGGGGCTGATATTGAATGTACATCCTGGACCTCGCTGGAAGGAGTACTGTAGCCTACATATATAGGCCCCCACTCTCTGAGCTGGTCAGGATGACAGACCGCAAAGCTCAGTTGGTAGAGTGTAACAATCGTGAAGGTGATTTTTTTGGGTCAATTGAGTGTGTGGGTTCAATTCCCACGGCTGGTCATCTAAAATTACTAATATTCTTTCGGATGAGACGTTAACCTGAGGTCCCGCGTGACGGTGCTATACATTGAGCACGTTAAAGAACCAGACGTAACTCAGGACGGTTTTCGTCCTGTATCTGCACTGTCCCCCGTACCAATACAAATAGCCTTTGGGGGAAGGGGGGGGGGGAGGTTTCATAATAAACGCAGATTCAATCAATCAGCTGGTCAGAGGTGAGACGATAAAGAAACTTGTTGGTAGTACCTAGTGAGCATGTAAGCATCCTTTTAGTTTTTACTTTTTTTCCCCCCACGGAGCTGGTTGTGATGACTTTTGGCCTGCTATTGACCTGGTTTTGACTCTTATAACCTATAAGGAACTGTACGCCTGTCTGACTTATTTTCAGACACTAATTTTAGGAGGAACTTCTCCTTTTCCAAACATGGTTTGGATTAACATTTAATCTTGAAAAATATATCTAGATCTATAATTTGAATCTTTCATGGCTTTTCATAGGTATGCAAAGCAGGAGAAAGAGACAATGTCTTGAAATTTTACTTTTTATTATTTCTCTTCATATTGAATCCCAAAGAGTTTTGACAATACTCATATTCAAGTGCCTGAAAGTTACGCCGTCTACATTACATGCTAACGATATTTCTTGTTTATCTATGTACAAGGTATAGAGCTAGATGTTAGATCTACAAAGTTCCCTTTTTTGCGGATAGGTTTCTACACCCCTAAGTAGCGAAATGAAAACCATAAGAAATAATATATTTCTCAATGTACACAGAGCCATGAAAAATACGGGTATTTGTATGTTTATTCGGCCACTTTCAAGATTACTTCAATTATTTATCGTGGCAGCCAGTGCACCTATCCTTGCTTTCCTAGTGTGCCTTTAATCAGGATTACACTAACTTCTATCCAGCCCAGTGGCTGTTTTCCCAACTTACATTTACCCAAACAATGATCAGCGATGACAGGTGGATGAATTCTGTCGCAATGATTATCATTGATCCTTTGGGAAAAAAAACTACTCCAGCTGGGATAAGGGACTCCTGATAATTTGGGGCTAAATTTCGTTACAAGTTAACCCTTTACTACACAATCCCGAGTTCAAATGGCTCTGAAGGAGAAGGATTCTGAGAACATTGCGGGAAAAGGATAAAATGCCAGTAAAGTGCTACCCTGTTGAAGAATTTTGTCATATTTGTATCACTTTCAAATTTGTTGTCTGCAGATATCTTCTGCCATCAAAAATTTGCTTGGCAGGGTCAAATGAATATATCTGCACCGATCAGTTATTGTACCGATTATGTTTTCATATGTCTGAGGAAAAAGTCTCTTTCGCCCATTTCTAGGCTTTGCCTATTTTCATATTATTTTCTTTTAAATTCAAATGACGTATTTGTTCCAGACTGGATTGCGATGTTATATGGTGAAAAAAAGGTGGAATAAGTTCCAGGAATAACATTTTCTATTGAGAGAAAATGCACGGGACGCGATATAGATCTATACGTTTTCGGTAGAATGACTCAGATAGCTTTTGCGAATGGTGTAGATGAAGATCAGACTGCACAAATATATGCATTCTGATCTTTTTGGGGAAGCCTTGGGAAAGATTTGTATAGATAAGGGAAATAACGGAAATTCGTGCTGCAACTAAGCCAGGCACCAGCCAAAACGGAAATGACGTTGGTGGACACGTTCTTAACTGCACGAGCAGAGTCCTGCCTTTTAAAAAGTTTCTAAAGTCCAAAAAAAGACCTACACGATCAAAAAGAGACAATCCGAAAGGTATGCAAATCCTGTTGATGGATCGATAGTAAATTAAAGATGACAAACAATTTGAAATAAAAAGGAACAAGCCTTCATACCAGACCCAGTCCTTTTTCTGTTCCGTTTCCTGGCTTCTTCGTCCCTTAGCTTTTTCGGCCCTGGCCTTATTCGTCCCTGGGCTCGTTTACCTGGGCTTTTTTCGTTTTTAAATCGACCCTGGCTCAAGAAGTATGAACAATTACTCAATATTTCCACAGTTAAAGGCGCTTGTTTATGACATAAATGTAGTTTGGAATATTATTGTTGTAAAGACCTTCGCACACTTGTCACAATCAGTGACAGTTTATCATTAACACCTTTGATTGTATTTTTAAATTTTGGATGTACGTAAAACTTCCAATTTTTTTTACATTTTTGGGATTTTTCAGGAGGTGGGTATATTACATCTACATCTTCATAAAAGCACTGACCAATGCATCAGTATCCGAGGTGAATTTGTTTTGTTTGGGAAAAAATCCTGGAACTGGGGAAAACTAATGCCATTTTTGAATTGGGAATGGAGCCGAATTTGGCCCCAAAGGAAAGGCAGAAAATCCTCTGAGTTCGGAAGAGCAGGCCTGGAAGAACAGGCCCAGGTGAACAAGCCCAGGGACCAAAAAGCCTTTTCATTCCAGCATGAGAGTTCTTTGACCTATCTTTGTCTAAATGATGATAGCTCAACATTTTAATGTCTGGATCTATTGATCTTGTATGATAATCAATTGATGAACTTAACCCTTATCCTGCTAAAAAAGTGAAATGAAACTTTCAAAGTGATAGTAAAAACCCAAACTTTGCAGTTTCAAAGGTAATATTTGGGAAAAGATACGTCCATATTGGACAGTGTAGATGCAAAGTCAGACTGCACATTCTGTGCTGTCTGATCTTGATCAACACTGTCCGCAAAAGGTCAATGAGTTACGCTTACCAGCCTGAGGGTTGAGGTAAGCAAATGAAGGTTACAGTTGAAAATTCCTGTAGCAAGTGAACACATCTTCATCATGTGAGCCGAGTCCCATGGGTGGTTGGAAGTATTGCTCTTCATAAATAAATCATAAACTTATCCACATTCAAAGTAATTTTAGATGAAAAATTGTGATTCAAAAGATGGAATTTGTCTTTGAAAGAGTTTAACGCATTATGGGAAAGGAGAAAATACAAGCCAGTTTCTTCTCTCCCGGTTATGATTTCAAGTCTCAGGATAGCATGGACTCGTAAGGTGAAGGGTATCTCAAGTACATTTTCGTCATATGTACTTATTGGGTAGTGGAATGAAGACCACAAATTTCTCCAGAATATTTACTTAGGCTGCCATAGTTACGTTCAAAAGTTGTGCTTTGTGCAAATCTAGTGAAACTTCATTACAATTTATTAGGTGGTTCTCTGTTTTAAGACCCTTTGAAAGAGGATGTTCCTCTTTACCACAAGGCAACATTGAAAGCATTTGCAGACGACAATATGTTTGTGACTTAAACGATGGAATTTGTCTTTAATAGGGAAGAAAAAGAGTGTTGGAAATGGAGAAAATGCTGGTTACCAGCATTTTCTCTTTTCCCCACAATGTTTTCAAAAGGCTTCTTCCTCAAGGTCGTTAAAACTCGGGATTGTGTGGCAGTGTTCCCACTTGCGCAAATTCTTGCGTAAATCACGTTATGGAATTGAAATTCATGTAACAAATATTGGTTACACGTGAGACCTCACATAAGAAAATACATGGACAAAAAAGGCATTTATTTGCTTATTTTGTGTAAAATGTTAAGTTCTGAAGTTACCTGTTACCCTTATTGACAATCTTTTTTCAAATCATGCATACCTATCCAGAAATTAACAGACATGAAAAATTGATCAGTGCAAAATACACAGAAACCCATGACACAACAAAATGTCTCTTCGACATTGTCCAATCAGAGTCACTTCAGACTGCCTTTTCAGCTTTTTAATGACTTTAAGCAGTAGATTTACGTAAATATCTTAATATAATGGACATTTTTGCTGTAAATCATCAATACGGATTGCTTTACCTCTAGTTGGGAACCATTATTGTCATACCCACTAATATGAAATCTTACCCCCCGTGTTACAGCTGAGGGGATAAGTGTACCCTTGAAATAAAAAGCTAGTGGGAACACTGTGTGGTAAAGGGTTAATAAAATATTGTGGAAAAAAGGAAAAAACAATTATCATAACAATTTTTTCTCTTTTTCCTGCAGTTGTTTTTTTTTTTTGACTCTTGAAGAAGCAAACCCACATTTGATCAGCATTCTGTTTACAAATTCTTTCTATTGTAATAACTGTAACAACATCAACCCTTTATTGTGCCGAATTTATAGGATCTGACATGAGTTGGGGTTTGAGATAAGATATTACTAAACGAGTCTAGGGAAAATGTTATTAAGGGGACCTTTGCTGAGCTTAATGACATTTTTTCTTGATGAGTTTAATAAAGTTTTATTGCAAATGCCAACGAATGTTGGATTCTTTTTAACACATAACGCTATTTCACAAATTATAGATCAGAAGATGCAAAACCGTCTATAGATGCACCTGTGGTAATATTCATAAAAGCTATTCACTACTATGAAATACGCACAAAATGAGGTAAAAAATGATGTCACACGGTAATTATTGTGATATCAAACATGTATAAGATAAGAAAATCTGTAATTGATATATTACACTGAAAACAAGGGAGGTTATGTGATAAAAACCTATCAGACATTTTCATCCTAGAAATATGGGCCAAATAGTTGCAATTTCATGCTTGCTTTTGTCTACAGTATTTCAGCAAAGTGGAAAGTGTAGATCAAAGATCAGGCTGCATGTTTTGTGCAGCCTGATCTTGATCTACACAGGCCACAAAGGCAACATAGTCATGAAAGGCACTTTAGAGGTTAATTGTTGTTTAGTAGAGGGTTTATTTACTGTTATATATCTTATTTACTTCCAGGTGACAGTGTGAACATATTTCCAGATTTGTTATTTAGAGGTCCTGGGTTTGTTCCTCACTTGCAGTGATGGTTTTGATGGGTGTACCCTGGGGAAGGACATTGAAGAGCCCTAGTCTAAGCTTGATGAAACATAGAAAATAGATGAACAAGTTTGCTGTTGCCATGGCATTACTGATATACTGCTGAAAGTAGTGTAATACACCAGATGGGGTCAAATCTGTGACTGATTGAAGATGAATGTTAGACTGAGGTACATTTACATCTACAAATTTCGTTCTAAATAATCAAAGTGCAAGTGATGCTCTTGCCATTTGAAATCTTTACTAAACGACAAATTCTAGACTCGTCCGAGTGGAAACAACAATTTCAACAGTTCTTTGACAGGGTAGAAAACATTGTGAGAAAAGGAGCCAGCATTTTCTATATATCCACGTATACAGTCTGTCATGGACATTCTATTAACAGTAAGGAAAATGGCTTTTTATCTATGAATATATTTTGATGAGAACTGCAGCCATATGAATTTAAAGGTACATCTTTACAGCTAGAGAGAAAAAAATGCTGTTAATTCTTTACCAAATGACAGAGTTTTAGACTGGTTGAAACTGAAGGCATTTGCAGATGACAAATGTGACTCAAAATTTAAAGTTTGTTTTTGGAATGATAGAAAACTTTATAGGAAAAGGAGAAAATACTGGTTACCAGCATTTTCTCCTTTTCCTACAATGTATTCAAAAGGCTTTTACTTCAGGATTGTTAATTCTCGGGATTTCGTGGTAAAGGGTTAAAACTTGAACTCAAATATTTACTTACCCTTATTGCAAAAATGTTCTCTTTTTGATTCCCTAGAAGGATCTGTTTTTAATTTTGCATCAGAAATATGGGGTAGCCATGATGCAAAAGACGTAGAAGCTCTGCATTCTAATTTTATCCGTAGAATCTTAAATGTGAGGGGATCTACACTTCTAGTAACCTTATATGGTAAAACAGGTCAAATGCCACTTATTGTAAGTAGAAAGATCAGTATGTTAAGGTACTGGATCCATATCCTTAGGCAACCAGAAAACTCCCTCATTAAAACGGTCTACTTCTTTCTGCTAAATGATTGTGAAAATGGTTATGCGTATAGTGGGAGTAACTGGGCGTACATAATTGAAGATATTTTACAACGAAACAGTTTAGGTTACACAGTTCTACCAAAACAACATAAATATCAATTTTAAAGATAAATTTGCGCTAACAGATTCAGAACATCATCCCATGATCTCAATATTGAGAGAGGTAGGTTCGATAATATCCCTTGTGAAGAACGTCTTTGTACGCATTGTAATATGAGAATGATCGAAAATGAGTACCACTTGTTATTAGTTTGCCCAAAGTACACTCAAATACGTCGGAAATATCTTAGCAAAAAATACTGCAGATGGCCATCTGAGGGCAAATTCTATTCGTTAATGATGTCTTAATCGAAAAAAGCGATCATTTATTTATTTATGAAAGCCTTTCTAAATATATATAGTTCGCAAATAAATTAAGAAGCAGCTCATAGTTTAATAAAATGCTACAGTTTTATTTTCATTACTGTTGTCTGATAAGTGTTACGCTGTTGAGCCCGACTATACGGTGGGTAGTGCAGATCAAAATCAGACTGCACAGAACATGCGGTCTGATTTTGGACCTGCACTGCCCAATAAGGATATATTTTTTTCCCCAAAATCACTTTGAAATGGCAACATTTGGGTTTATACTATCCGCTTGAAATTTTTTATTTTGCTTATTTCGGAGGTAAAGGGTTAACTTTTTTTCCCTCAAAAAATACTCTGTTGAACATATTTAGAATGCATGTAGTATGCCTTGTCTATCGTAATTTTCAAACTAGATCTATCGACCTTTGTAAAAGATGTCTGTTACATCATGTACCGGTATGTAATGTTATGGCTAGAAACACTGTAAGTATTTTAAAGCTTTAATAAGAGTATGAGTATAATTACTAAAAGGGGCATAAGCTTTTAAGACATTTCGTCAGTATATAACATAATTTGACTATAAACAATACAGGAAAAAGATTTACAATTTAATCGTTTACCACACAGTCCCGTCCTTTATCGACCTTGAAGAAGGAGACTTTTGAAAACATTTCTCTCTTTTTTTGGCTGTTTTCTACCCTTTCAAAAACATATCACTGGAGCAACAGTTAATTTTTTCGACATCAAACGTTTTCAAAATACGAGGGTTGTTTGATATGTAATGTGTATTGTACGATATCTCAAAAGCATTCGACTCAAATAGTGAAATGAACATTATGTCCCTTCAAAGTATTCTCGGGGGTTTGAAATACATAATTTCAATCTCTGAATCCATTTCTGAAATGCATCACAGTACGCTGATTTAGGTAGACCTCTGAGGCACTGACTGATGGCTGAGCCAAGGGCTTGTCGGGACTTGTAACAACGACCAGATAAGAACTTTTTAAGTTTTGGAAAAAGGAAAAAGTCACATGGGGCTAGATCTGGAGAATATGGTGGGTGTGGCAAGACGGTAACCTTCTCCGACTTCAAAAATTGCTTCACAAGCTCAGATGTATGTGATTGAGCATTATCATGAAGTAGACGAACATGCCTAAATCCTGACACAGGGCGTCGTTTAAGATAATATTTCTTGACCTTTTTTAGTATAACATCTTGATAATACCGACCTGTAACACTTTTGCCCTTCGGCACCGGAATTTGTACGGCTATACCATCACATGAGAAGAATATGCAATAAAGAACCTTCTTTGTGCTTATGCTTCTTTTGGCAACTACAGGCCTTCTACCGTGTTTAGTTAGCCATATTTTGTTTCCAATTTTTCTTACTGGTTCGAAATAGTGAACCCATGTTTCGTCACCAGTAACAATGTTTGCAAATTGTCTTTGATTGAATTTGGGAAACATTTTGAGCAATTGCTTAGCGGTTTGTACTCGTACCCGTTTTTGGTCATCTGTCAATATATGCGGTATCCATCTGGCAGAAATCTTTCATACTTTCAAAATACACTTCAAAATGAAATGCACCCGCGATAGCGATATGCCAACAGCATTGGCAGTATCACGAATTGTGTATCTGCCATCACTTTCAATTATTTCCCTGACTTTTGAGACATTTGCCTTGCCTGTTACAGTCACAGGTCAGCCAGATTTTGCTGCATCTTTGACAGACTCTGTGCCAGTCAGAAATTTCTTTCTCCACCTACAAACTGTCTCATAAGATACCTTATCAGACCCATAAACTTCCCCCAATTCAGTAAAAATCTGCATTACCGAATGACCGAGTTTTGTGCGAACTTTTATATAAGCTCTAATTTCTTTAATATTCTTAATCCGTTTCCCAACCATTTTTACAGCAGTGGTCAACGACTAGCTCTATTGAAATGACTATAAGTTTAAAACTATGTGGAGCTGAAGGCTCGTGTTTATACCGTTGGAAAGGTATTGAATAGAGCTATTCAAGCATATTATCATCCACGAAATCGTGCAAAGCATCATCGCGCTGTGGTACAATACACACTGCATATCGAACAGCCCTCGTACACGAATCTAATGTTTTGTTGTCTGGTTAAGAGTTAATTAACACCTCTACAGAGCTTCAGATAAGAGGGAGTGATGGTATTCTAAATCCATTATTTCGCTTCCAAACCCTATGTTGTGGATACTCATTAGAATCATCTCGATGAGACGATTCTAATGAGTACCCATAACATAGGGTTTAGTGGAGAATACTTAATATTTTCAATTTTGAAATTAGAATCACTCCCCCTATCTGGAGGTCTGCCTCTATACCTATTTCAGTCTGAGAGGTGCAATAGTATTTTAAGTTTAAAATACAACCTCTGCACATCCGAAAAGTGGCACCTGTCATGAATGTTCCTGTTTGGCATTAATTTTAACCCTTGGTGCGTGAAGAATATGCTGAGTGTGTAGATACAGATCAGATTGCAAATAGTATTGAATTGAATTTGCATTTATTTATCGTCGCCACCCGTTTCCCATATAGGCGACACCCCCTGAAGGCTGTTAGTATTGTTACGGGGGAAAGTGCGGATACAGGACTAAACCCATCCTAAGTTACACCTGGATTTTTAACGTGCTCGGTGTATAGCACATGGGACCTTGGTTTAACGTCTCATCCGAAAGTCTATTAGTAATTTTAGATGGCCAGCCATGGGAATCGAACCTACACCCTCATGATCACGAGTCCTGCGCTCTACCAACTGAGCTATGCGGGCTGGTTGCAAATAGTATGCAGCCTAGTCTTGGATTTAAACCATCTGCTACTTACATTTTTAAGCATACTTACAGTAGATTTAAGGTCTGTCTTCTGTTCTGTTTTGTTTTAGAAGTTCATTTTAAAAGGCAACTTACCTTAATCAAATCAACTTTTGATTTAGTCATATTTAAGTGGATTAGCATATCTGCCATTTCAAAGGGTTTGTCGGTAAACTGTAAATTTGATAGGATGTGTGTTTGATTGCAAATTGCCGCTCTAATCCACTTGACCATCTTTGTCTCAGTATATCATTGAAGTGCAAAACAAACAGCCGTCAATGATATTAACAAGTTTTTAATTGATGGCACACTTAAGACATTTTAAAATCATCAAAAACCAGTTTCCCTTACCCGAAATTAAATCTCTCTGTTGAATCAGACAGTCTATGAATATTCGATATGCATGTTATTCGGTGTAATTTATTATTGAATATGATGTTGAGACGACTTAACTAGCCTCACAAAATCAGTAAGTATCTTAAATTCCATTATCCTTTGGCAAAACTGAGGTATGAATAAGTTTTTAGGTGTTTCATTCTTTCTCATTGATGTACAAAACTTTGCTGAAGCATGTGTATCTATTGCACTATCCTTCACCCCCGAAATTCGGACTTTTTGTACTTAACATTGTGTAAATTAGTTAAAGCATCTCTAAAGTTAACAAGGAAGTAGGCTTATCTTATCACTACAGATCCATGTATTCTGGTTACCAGTATTTTCTCCTTTTCTCATAATGTTTTCAAAAGCCCTCCTCCTGAGGGTCTGTATTAAAGGGTTAAGCAAAATAAATTTGGGAGGTAGTTATCCAACAGACCTTGTTGGTGATTGAAACAGCAATTTTCTTAGATGGGGTTTTTCTATGCCTATTTTTTGTTTTGCAAGCACTTCCTAAAATGACATTTATACATACCTTTGTACATACATACGATTCTTATTGATCCATGATGGATGAAGCTGTTCACGAGGTCTTCTACATAGTTTTGTCCACCGAATACATTTTTCGAGATGTGTTCCAGTGGTACAAAAGGAAGTTGAAATAAAAAATATATTGATATCGATTTCAAAAAAGTTTTATAACCTGATCGCGGACGCGTGTGCACAATAATCACCTCATGTTCTGTTACAGTACATGACGAGACAAAGGTGCAACACGTCTAAGAGAACGTCGGGCTTTATGTTACATATTCATTCTTTACACAGTTTACACTTTCCCAGGGAATGGAACGTTTTGAAGATATAGATTTGTTAAATGACTGGATAACGATTATCAGTGTCGCAGAACCTGTAACTACACCTTTTCACCATTTCACAGATTTTTATTGACCGATAACACAATTGCTGTTTTGATAATTAAATAGATACGATCAAATTATCTCATGTTTTGACAAATTGTGTCTAACCTTTTTGTTTACATGACACTCAGTGCTGCGTTTTGATTGGCAGATAAGACCTGTCAATCAAAATCAGCAGAAAGGTCAATTATTGATTTGATTTTTTACAAACTGGTATAGTTAAAATAATGTAAGACTTCAGATTTGATGTAGGGTGGGGGTTTTGAAATGGAGGGTCCTTGAGCAAGACACTACAGAGTCCTAACCTAGTGCTGTTGAAAGCCAGGACATACTTGAAAGAGCTGTTGCTGTGATATGCTTGAAATAATCAGTAAAACTATCGGTTGCACCATAGTCTTTTATTTCTCAACCGATTTTTGTGTGCTTACAGGTATGTTTATATTGTAAATACTGGTAAAGCATTTACCCTGCAAGTGCAAAGTAAACAAATTGAGATTTTCTGTTTGGAAAATAAGCCAACGAATTGCCATTTTAAAACTGCTATCGGAGAGAATGTCTCTGCATAGTGGTGAGCTTAGATCCCAGATCAGTCTGCAGTAAACATGCAGTCTGATCTTGGATCTTCATTGTCTGGAAAGGTAACTGTAGTTGTGAAACTACCTATTTGTAACTATAGTTGTGAAACTACTTATAAAATGAACATGATGTTTGGTGTAGATCCAAGGTCAGTCTGCATTAAACATGCAATGTGATCTTGGATCTTCACTGACTGAAAATGGCAACTATTGTTTGAAAGGCACTTGAAGGGTTTTAAAGAAGAGTTGAAATCAATATAAATTTTGCTTTCTATTTTCAGGAAGACAATGTGATGTAGAGATGGGTATCAGACTGAATCCTTTCAGCAAGGAGTATTGGACCTTGGAGTGAAGAATTAAACCTGTTACTGCCAGAAAAAAAGGACTTTTAATTTGAAATTTTGCAGATCTTCAAGAATTGTCTTTTCTTAACCCTTTACCAAACATTCCTGACTTTTAACAACCCTAAAGAAGAGAGCTTTGGAAAACATTGTGGGAAAAGGAGAAAAAGCTGACTTTCCAGCTTTTTTTGTCCTTTCAAAGACAAATTTCATCATTTTAGCCATGTTTGTGTTGTTGTCTGCAAATGCATTGAATTTGAGCAAGTCTAAAATTTTTTTGTCTGGTAAAGAGTTGAACAACAGCCTACAAAATTTTGGTATACATAGATGATGTTTTTTTTTATTGGTGAAAGATCAAAATTTATTCCATCAAGTAAACATCATCAGTAATATTTTCAGGAGTGGTGGTGTCACCCATGAAAATATTAGCCATGACGTATCACTTGATGAAATGAATTTCAGTCATTCAAAAAAAAAACAACATATAGTCTGTTTATTTCATGCCTCTAACCCCTTTCTTCTTAGGACTTTCATCAAGATCCAGTACAGTTGTTTTTTGGTAATTTCCCATGGTGTAAATAGAATATTTGTGGTTTTTTTTTCAGTGAAAGATAGAAATTTATTTCATCAAGAGAACATCATTGCCACTTGTGAAAATATTACAGAGAATGTTCACTCAATGAAGTAAATTTTGACCTTTCAGGGAAAAAAACATATATATTTTATGTATGCACAAGAGTGCCCAAAAGAGAGATAAATTTATTGGAATGGTGATAATAGGTATTGCAGGTGACGTATCGAATAACAAATGCGTAACCAGGGATTCAGAATCATTACACACTCCGAATCAAGAGTGCTATTTCACCCTTTGGCTGATAAGTGTCACACACTTTTGCGGCAGTGTAAATCACAGACCAGACTGCTTAGGACAGGCAGTCTAATCTTGATCAACCTGTACAGTGGGATATTCTATCGAAAAGGAAAAGGATGAAATCACAATATTTGGCTTTAAACTATTATGCGTAGTTTCCTTACAAAATTTATCCTTTTTGCCACTTGCACATGTTGTTGCTGTATGACTTAAGACTCAACTCTGTGTACTTGGAGGAAGAAGACTCTTGAAAACAAAGTGGGAAATGGAGAAAATAACAATATTCAGCATTTTTCTTCTTTTTCCACTATGTATTCTAGACTTTCAAGGTCAAATCCCAACATTTGAGCTACATTTATTTGTGGGTAAAAGGAGAATATGGTAGTTACTAGTAATCAGCATTTTCTGTTAGTCTGACAATACTTTTTTAGCTCACCTGAGCACAAAGTGCTCAAGGTGTGCTTTTGTGATTGTGCTGTGTCCGTCGTGAGTCATCCGTCGTCCATCATCAACTTTTACTTTGTGTACACTCTAGAGGCCACATTTTCAATCCGATACTCATGAAACTTGGTCAGAATGTTTGTCTTGATGATATCTCGGACGAGTTTGAAAATGGGTCATGTCAGGTCAGAAACTAGGTCCGTAGGTAAAATCTTAGAAAAACCTTGTGTGAGGCCATATTTTCAGACCAATACTCCAGAAAGTTGGTTAGAATGTTTGTCTCAATAATATCTCCTATGAGTGTAGAAATGGGTCATGTCAGGTCAAAAACTAGGTCACTAGGTCAAATCTTAGAAAAACCTTGTGTACAGGCTATAGGCCACATTTTCAGTGCAAAACTCCTGAAAGTTGGTCAGATTGTTTGTCTTGATGATATCTTGGAGGAGTTTGAAAATGGGTCATGTCACTGGGTCAAATCTTAGAAAAACCTTGTGTTCGCTCTAGGGGCCACATTTTCAGTCCAAAACTCTTGAAAGTTGGTCAGAATGTTTGTCTTGATAATATCTTAGAGGAGTTTGAAAATGGGTTGTGTGGGATCAAAAACTAGGTCACTAGCTCAAATCTTAGAAAAACCTTGTATACGCTCTAGAGGCCACATTCTCAGTCCAAAACTCTTGAAAGTTGGTCAGATTGTTTGTCTTGATAATATCTTAGAGGAGTTTGAAAATGGGTCATGTCACTGGGTCAAAAACTAGGTCACTGGGTCAATCTTAGAAAAACCTTGTGTATGCTCCAGAGGCCACATTTTCAGTCCAAAACTCTTGAAAGTAAGTCAGAATGTTTGTCTTGATGATATCTCAGATGAGTTTGAAAATGGGTCATGTTGGGTTAAAAACTAGTCACTAGGTCAAATCTTAAAAAATCCTTGTGTACGCTCTAGAGGCCACATTTTCAGTCAAATACTCATGAAAGTTGGTCAGAATGTTTTTCATATTGATATCTTGAATTAGTTTGAAAATAGGTCACATTGCCTCAAAAACTAGGTCACAGGTCAAATCTTTAAAACAGCTTGTGTAGCTCTAAAGTCATCATTTTCTGTCCAATACTTATGAAAATTTGTCAGATTCTTTGTCTTGATGATCAATATGATGAAATTGAAAACTGGTCACATTGGGTAAAAAACTAGGTTGCCATGTCAAATCTTGGAGAAACCTTGTTTACACTCTAAAGGCCAGATTTTCTGTCTAATACTTATGAAAGGTGGTCAGAATCTTTGTTTTGATAATATCTACAATTGGAAAATGGTCTATCTTTGGCTAAAAAGTAGGTCACTGAGAGAAATTCTAGAAAAAGCTTGTGTACAAGCAAGAGACAAAATATTCAGTCCAATATATATATGAAAGCTTGGTAGAATGTTTGTCATAATATCTCGAAAGAGATTGAAAATGGGTCATGTTTGGTCAAAAGACTCAGGTGAGCGACTTCAGGGCCATCATGGCCCTCTTGTTTAGTGTGCCAAAGACCAATCCATTTGTTTAAGCTGTCATTTTTTTAAGCCACAACTAAACTGTCATGTGCAAAAGGTTTAAAGGAGGGGTGTCCATAAGGCTGTTTTCATGACCACTACCGATTTTCTTTAGACTTTGTACACTGAAACCTATACATGTTAGCTATAATGTTATGCAATATTGAATCAATTAACCAAACGACAGATGATAGATCGCTCCTCCCACTGATGTCACGTGGTCCGCGAATCAAGATACCTAGACAAACAACCTGGACACTAGGGCTTAGCTAGGAGATATGTGCAAGTTATCGGGAGATGTTTCTACCATAAAATAATTATTCTAGATAAAATAAGCATTTGAGTAATTTAAGAAAAGGCACTTACATCTTCTGGATCAGGTTTTTCTAAGTTATAAGAGTGTGAAAAATTGAAATAGAGGCTGGTTTATCTAGAAATCAGTTGAAAAACGCAGTCTCACTGCTCTTACATTTGATAATTTAATACATTTATCTAGTACTCCCTAGTACTTGCTAAACATGTCCTAAAATCATCTGTCTGCTAATACAATTCATCTTTTACCTGTACAAAGATACGTTTGTTTTTTTTTCGAAGTTCAAACTTCCCTTATACAGATTTTTTCATCATTTAGTCCTCACTATGTTCCTCAATGATTTAACCAGAATTGCAAGCTTTAAAATTACCAAGCGATTGATACATGTATTTAGGAAGGTAAAATGATTTCCCGATGTTTGACTTGACATTGGAAGATCTATTCGTACATAAACAAATAATAGGTTAACAGATTGATTTTTTTTTTCAGTTCAAGAGAAAAACCTGAGGAGACATACTGGTAAAAACACATTCAGTATAAGAATTTTACATAAGTTTCAGCATAAGCTGTTGTATCTGGTATTGCTTAACAAAGCATGAAATTGCTAACTTTCAGCTCTGTGTAACAATAAAAATATCACCAACTTCCTAACAGACCCTGCTTCGGGTCAGAATTACCCCACCCACTTTGAACCAGCACACACCCTACAAACCTTTACCAATTGATTCAAAATTGCATAATATTACAGCCAACATGTATATAGGTTTCAGTGTACAAAGTTTAAAGAAAGTGGGTGGTGGCCATGAAAACAGCCTTATGGACACCCCTCCTTTGGCATAGTCAAAAATATTGTCATTTGGTAACATAAAACAGTTTGTATTGTAATGAGTTTATTGTATTGATTTTAACCCTCTATCAAAACCAATTTTTTTTTAAAACTGTATGTAGTAGGTGTCTGAGATCTTTGTTGAAAATGGTGGAAGTGCTTAATACCAGCATTAATTTTCTCCTTTTACACTGTGTTTCGTATCTCTTGGAAGATACTTGAGCAACACTTCATATGTCTTCTGCAGATGCTTTCAAATTGGACAGTACTAAAATTTTGTCGTTTGTAAAAAGTTAATCTTTAATTCTTTACCACACAATCCCGACTTTTAATGACCCTGAAGAAGAAAGCTTTTGAAAACATTGTGAGAAAAGGAGAAAATGCTGGTAACCAGCATTTTCTCCTTTTCCCACAAAGTTTTCTACCCTTCCCAAAACAGGTTTCAATATTTGAGTCACATTTGTTTGTCATCTGCGAATGCTTTCAATATGGTACAGTCTAAGATTTTGTTGTGTGGTAAAGAGTTAAATAGCCTTTCACAACCACAGTTGCCTTTGTGGCCAGTTTAGATCAAGATCAGACACGTTCCGTCTGATCTTTGATCTACTCTGTCCACTTTGCTGACAAAAGCAACCTTGAAACTGCAATTAATTGGGTTTTATTTCTAGACTGAAAGAGTCTGTTGGGTTTATTCGGGCGCTTTAACCTTTTACCATACAATACCCACTTTTAACAACCCTGGGGAAGAAGTCTATTGAAAACATTGTGGCAAAAGGAGAAAATGCTGGTAACCAGTATTTTCTCCTTTTCCGACAATGTTTTCTACCTTATCAAAGAAAAATTGCACCATTTGAGCCACTTTGAAATTGTTATCTGCAGATGCTTTCAAATTTGACAATAGTAAAATTTTGTCACTTTTTTTTTCTGGTAAAAAGTTAAAATAGTGTTTAGTTTGATGAGTTGGTGTTTATTCTTTCCCTTTATCACATGGCAACATTTTAGACTTGCCCAAATTGAAAGTGATTTTAAACAAAAGTTACAAGTGGATCAAATGATTGGATTTGTCTATGAAAGGTTAGAAAACATTATGGGAAAAGGAGAAAATGCTGGTTACCAGCATTTTCTCCTTTTATCACAATGCTTTCAAATGCATTCTTTCTCAAGCTTGTTAAAAGTCATAACTATGTGGTAAACGGTTAATCCTGTATAAAAACCAGCCATTGTTTAAGAAACTTGAAAACATTGTGGGGGGAACTGCTAGTAAGTAGTAATTACTCCTTTTCCTCCATGTTTTCTACCCGATCATAGACAAATCTCAGCATTTATACCACATATAATTAGTCAGCTGCAAATACTAGTACTTGCAACATGTGCAAGTCTAAAATTTTGTTGTTTGGTAAAGAGTTGAAATATTCTGTATTGTAATGAGGTTTATTGTCTTTAACTTTTTCTCATACCAGCCATTGTTGTTAACCCATTACCACAGTCCTGAGTTTTAACAACCCTGTCACAGAAGGCAGCTTTTGAAATCATGGTGAGAAAAGGAGAAAATGCTGGTTACCAGCATTTTCTCCTTTTCCCACATGTTTTCTACACTTTCATGGACAATTACCATCATTTCGGCTAATTTAAGTATGTCATCTGCAATTGCTTTCAATTTGGACCTGTCTAAAAGTTTGTCTTTTGTTAAAAGAGTTAGAGAAAAAGATGTAAAATGTTTTTTAAAACATTATGGAAAATGGTGAATGTGCTTGTAATCTGCATTTTCTCTTTTCAACATTGTTTTCTACCCCTTGAAAGACAAATTCCATGGTCATAGTTATATTCAGTTTGTCTTCTTTGACTTTGGACCAGTCTAAGAATGTTGGTATGCAGCATTTTCTCCTTTTTCCACATTGTTTTCTATAGACATTTTAATTTAAGATTGATGAATTTGATCTTTGGGTAATATGTTGTATACAGTCATGAACTTATCATTTTGAGTATTAAAATATTTTCTTTTTATATTTCGTTGTTCTTCTTGTTTAAACTTGATCTCTGTACAGAGAAACAAGTTCTATAAATTTATTACAAAAACTCTAATAATATTTATTTCATATTTTAAACACATCTGTATTAAAAATGATAATTTCAAATACACAGAGTAGTAAAAGGTAATTTCCCTGTGTCCCACCATCGCCTACCCAAGTGTCTTTCTTGCCCGTTCTCTGTCAGGCTGTCGTTTCTCTATCCGGCTGTCTTTCTCTTTTCGCCCCCTCTCTCTGTGCTTTTTTTTTTCTGGGTTTCGGTTGCGTCTCGATCTCGGTTCGCCGAGTTCCAAGTCGACTCCCCTGACCATTAGGCCAATTTGGAGCCTATAGGATTGAGGTTGTAGTTTATATTTGAATACAACGTCTTGTAAAAACATAAAAAAAAATATTCAACCGGAAGTCTTGCTATCAACGCCAGGTGAGTTCAATTCTTCAAGCAAAACTTTCTATCAAACTAGTCCGTGTTTAAACAACCACTGACAGAAGAATATTGAAAACATTGTGGAAAATGGATAAAAACATGATAATCAACATTTTTTCTGTCCTCGCAATGTTGTCTTCACTTTCAAAGAAAAATCCCATTTTTTAAACCACATTTGATCTTTCGTCTGGCGGTTATAATGGACGATTCTTAATTTTTGTCGTCTGCTACAATCAAACACTAACGCAGCAAATAACTGAAAATATCCTTGTGAAATACTGATGGTGATGATACAAAATATGAAAGCACGTGAAAAGATTGTGACAAAAGGTACTGTTCAGTTCGGGCAGGGATCGTTATATAGAATCCCTAGTTCGGGTCCTGGCGTTAACAATTTCTGAGTCCCTATCACGGTCTACATAGATCTTTACACATAATCTGCATATCTATACCATTTTTTCTTTTTTTGGTCATTTCCGACAAAGTAACGTCAAATAGCAGGAGAAAAATGATCAGACTGGAACCCAGGCTGTCGTTATGCCGTTTTCAAAAGAACAAGTACATATAACTTTTTTTATTCGGCATAAAACCGCACTTGCATGTTTATAGCTTGCAATGTATACGACAACTACGATATGGAAAAACAAAAACTTACATAGATGTTCATTATCTGAGAAGTATAAAAAAAAATAAACAAATACGATTAAAGAAATTACATGTAGCAATATAGTGTATCAAAACTTAGAACGCGAACTAAAACCAAAAAGAAAAATGAAAACTATGAGATTTTTCAAGACTATAATCAGACTAGCTGTCATGTGCAGTCCGATCTTGATCCATACTGTATGCTACGTGTTTCATGAACATTTTGACTTATAGGCTGACCAGTAGTCTGCGTTGCTAAAGGACACTCCCATGAAAACCCAGTGTGGCCGGTGAGGATCGACCCCAGAATCTCTAAATTATATATCGCTCCCCTTAACGTACTCTTTACCAGATGACAAAATTGTAGACTTGTCCAAATTGGAAGTACTTGCAGACGACAATTCAGATATGGCTAACATAGTATTTGTCCATATTAGACTTGAAAATATTGTGAGAAAAGCATTTTCTGCTTTCATCGCAATATTTAACAAAGCTTTCTTTCTCGTGGTCGTTCAAACACTAGATTGTTTGGTAAAAGGTTACGGTGCTGGATTTGTAACAATCAAATTCTTAAACGATCCACGCTTACAAGGTTGTTCTTGTTGAGGTGTTCCTGGACAAGGCACTGCAAAGCCCCAGTCTAGTACTGGTGAAAAGCATTTTCGCCTTTGTCCAAAATATTTACCGTTCTTTCTCAGATAAATCTCAAAAATTTAATCGTCTGCAAAGGCTTTCAATTTGAACGAATCTAAAATTTTGCCGTCTGATACAGGGTTTGAAATGATGTCTATGGTGATGAAGTTATCGGCTGCTTTCCGAGAAACGATTTCTGTCACAGTGGCAATTATTTAACTTTGAAGGTGATTGGTTGTGTTTTGATACCGCTTTCTAAATTATTTCAGTCATATCACAGCGACAGCCTACATATTCATGTATTTCCTGTGTTGCACCAGTACTAGTCTGGAGCTCTTGATTGTCTTGCTCTGGGACATTCCCACGAAAATACAGTGTTTCCAGTGAGGCTCGAACTTGAGGTTACATTTTAGTCATATCACGGCGACAGCTGATCAGTTATTCCTGTTTCATAACTTCCTTCGTCTCACAGATACTAGGACAGATTTTTTAAGTGTTTTGCCCTTGGGAACTCTCGCAAAACCCAAATCTCTCTCCTAGAGATCGAACCGGTGACTGAAGGACTATGGATCCTACGCCTAAACTAATTGGCCAAGCTGACACCCTTTGGCCAAGCTAGATATGGAACTCGTATATTTTCAAGTCAAGTAAATTTTATTTACAAAGTCGGGAACATATAACAAGAAACACAAGCTCTGTTGAGCTTTTCACACCGACTTTACGTCACCAACTGAACCACAGGGCTCGGCATCAAACCCACAACTCCTATTTTCAATCCCGGCTGTGACCAACTGAGCTACTAGGCTCGGTATCAAACCCACAACTCCTTAATTTTCTAGCGCCGCATATTACCAACTGAGTTCATCACGACGACCATCATTTAACCTTGTTAGGGATGGGGTGGGGTAAAATAGGTGACACAGACAACGACAGAGAGTATGATGATGATTTGGTCAAAAAGTGACGATGAAAAAGGAGAAAAAGGTGACCATAGCAATAAATTCACCCACCTCGATGTTTAGTAATTCCTGACTTTATTTACTGATTAAATACTAGTAATCCATCATAAAAAAAATCAAACAATGTCTCATCTTAAATAAGAATTTTACACAAGAGACTAACACACTCAACAGTGAATACAAAACACGTCCAGATTACGCACGTGGAAAGTCTGCAAATATGGTGGTTGAAGCGGGAAAGGGGGGGGGGGGGGGGAAGGCTGTCTCGGGATAATGTTTAACAATGTAGGCCTGTGCAGGCTGATTTTGGTCAACAGTATTCCTTTCTGGTGACGTTTTAAGCACACGATTCTTTTTGTTAACAACCAACTTAATTTTTAGGTAGACTTGTCCTTGGACATGCAGAAAATTGACCAATAGCGAAAAGTTTCGGCCCAGGTCAGCCTGCGCTGACTGCGCAAGCTGACAAACCTGGGTCGATACGTTTCGCAGATGCATTTAGCCCCCCACCCACCCCCTTTTGCCCAGGGATCGTATATACACACGTATACACGTATATAAGATCCCTGCTTTTGCCAGAGCACGGCTTAATTATTGACGCAAACTGTCTTTTTTTTACAGTCGCCAGGAAATTATCTAGTGCTCAATGAGGCATTTAATAAGTTGCAGAACTTTTTTTTCCATGATTTGGTTTAAATTTATTTATTTTACATCGATTGAGAAACAAGTTCTTGCAACTTATACTAATCTCTCTCGATTCCGCTTCCTGGAAACAGGGATCGTATATACACATGTATATAAGATCCCTGCTGGAAACTACTCCAGTACTCGCACTGAATGTGTGAGCAAATAAACGGTCCCAAAGTTGATAGCCACTCCCGGGTTTCGAACTCAGGACCTTACGGTTACGAAGCCAATACTCTACCTCACAACTTCGAAAGCCACATTTTTTTTATGATTTGAAAGTGTATTAGATACTGTCCTTGAAGCTGACTTACATGAATGAGTTATAGAACGGTTGGACACAGACGACACTTATCAAGCTTCTACGGAAATTATCATGGTAAATGTAACGTTACCAAGTGCTAGTTCACATTACGTAGACAAAGGTCAGAGTTAGGGCGAAGTTAAGGGTCGAATTCGGGGCCAATAATATACATTCACACGAGGGATAATTAAGACATATATATACATGTACATGTATCTAGATCTATATAGAAGCTGTACCTTGGATAGAGTCCCCACAAACCAATCTTAACGCTATTCTTATCCAATTCTCAAGACTTTTCCAAAATTTAAAGAAATGCAAGTTCTGACTAATTAAACCAAATGGTTGCGCCAATCAGATAATGTAGATCCAAGCTTAGACTGCATGTTCTATGCAGTCTAATCTTGATGTGTACTAGGCGCTTTAAGTCCCACTCTGCATCATAAGCATTAAAAGGTTGACAAAAGTTTTCGTTATGAGTAAAGCCGTGGTCACATCTTACGTAGTTGAACATAGTGGGAAATGGCCATAGTTGGCCGTATTAAAAGTAGTTGAACGTAGTTACACGTACATAACCCTAGTTCAATGTAGTAATTAACGTGGTTTGAACTTATGATTTGTCCGTAGTAAGTGAATAATTTTTGAACATGTTCAAAAATAAGTTACGGTTAACTACGATGTTGTGTCCCTACCGAGACCGTCGTGTGAACATAGTTGACCTTAGTTGACCCACAGGCCTTTGAAGCTCTATTGGTCTATCACGGAACACTAAAATTTTCCTTGGTCGATCATAGAAAACATATAGCACATTGGTGCATTGCCTGTATATCACGAAATATACTAAAATTTTCCTTAACACCCTTTCTAGTCTTACCATATACGATACAGAGGGAATCCCCCAATGTGCTATTTATAGTAACGGTGTCCGATAATGAAAATTCGTTATCCCTTGATCGACCAATGGAGTTTCAGAGGGCTATGGTCTACTGTAATTAACCGTACTTAACTGTAGTGTGTGCTGTAGTTGACCGTGTATTTGGAAACCATCTTTTCTTCCAAGGTGGCATGGCTGAATAAGTGATCAGCAATTTCTGGCTCATCAACTTCCCACAGCACAATTACTAGCTTACCCGTACTGAGCAGGCGCAGCCACAACCTTTTACCGTAGCTTAACGAGGTTGACACTAACCAGGGATCGTATATAACATGTTATATATGTTACAGCCAATCTGTGAAATCAGCCATTTCATGAAATGACTGAAAATTTTAGCCATTTCATGAAATGCCTAATTCATTCAGCCATTTCATGAAATGACTAAAATATTTCAGCCATTTCATGAAATGGCTGGAAATTTGCTCTAGCCATTTCATGAAATGGCTGAAACTTAAAATTATACATGTATTTCTTATTTTGAACGTGCGTACATTGATTTTTTGTCAAAAGTGAAGCTCTAAACTAGTCGATGACAAATTGGGTGGGCATTAAACCATTACCAGATAACAAAATTTTAGACTAGTCCAAATTCAAGATTACAGACAACAATTGATAGTGTATTAAAAATGAAAAACAAGTCCTATAAAAACAGAAAACACTGTGAGGACAGGAGAAATCGCTTATTACAAGCAATTTCTTCTTTTCCTTTACATTTTCCTTTTTTTTTTTTGGCAAAAGGTCAAATGCGGGGTTGTGTTTAAGGACTAAAATTGTTGAATTCCGGCAAGTCAGCCTTTTTCATATTATTGGGAAAAGGTTATGTTTTGTCGATGAACGCAAGTGATGAGGGAGCAGAAGGTTATTATGGGCAGCTTCGGCTAGTTGTGTTGTACAGTTAATAATAAATAAAGAAAAGACATTAAAACATGACTTGGTGAACACACACAGCAGCTACATCTTATTGTCTTTCCTTTATTTATTAATTCTTCAGAAAGCATAAAGAAGAAAGCAATTCAAGTCTATAAAACAGAACTTTATTTTTCATGAAATACAAGTAAAATGGTCTTAGAAACAATATTAGAATTAACAAACTGATGTTAAGGAAAAAAGATGATATTTCAAAATGTATCATTTTTTAATAATGCACATAAGTCAATTCAATTACTTAATTCATTCCCAAACAATACCTCATTTTGATGCACTAAAGATATAGAGCCGTGGAAAACATTGTGAGAAAAGGAGAAATTGCTTGTAACAAGCAATTTCTCCTTTTCTCACAATGTTTTCTACCTTATATGGTACTCATTTTCCATTTTAAATGCACTCGGAAATGTCTGCAATTTGTTTCTATTTGGACCAGACTAAATTTTGTCGTCTGGTAATGGGTTAATACAGGTAGTGTTGTTTTAAACCAATACCACATAATTTCATTTTAAACAAAACATTTATATTAATCCTTTAGAACACAATCACTTGTTTTAACACCCTTTTAAGAATGATGTATAGGAAAACATGGTGGAAAAATGAAAAAATAACCGGTTTTTTTTTCATTTTTCCACTATTTTTTCTAACCTAGATGATACTTATTATTCAATTCACATGCACTTTTAAACGCCGTCTGCAACATTTTTCAATATCGATTGGTCTTAAATATTGTCAAATTTCAATATTGGTTAAAATGGAAAACATCATAGAAAAAGAACAAAATATCTATAAACAATATCCCTGGCAGTATAAGTCCATATGTTTGTTTCTGAAAATTTTTTGAAGCACAATTGATTTTAACAGCATATGTACATTTTGCAAGTTTTTTGAGTTCATTTGTTCTTACAAGTGAGACTGTTATGGCATCTACTGTTACACATTTTACCAGCCTTGAAGCACTTACACCGATTAGTTTGGCACTGTTTTTTACCATGTCCACAATCACATCGGAAATAACCCTGTCCACCTAAAGTTGTTGCTTTCACTGCTTGGCGAAGTGTCACTTTACATTCCGTATTTACATCACAGTCAGTTAGAAGTTTTTGCGGACACAGATCAAACTGATTTTTTGAATACTTTGAACTTATAATTCCAGACTTAACAGCAATAGTGTACATGTTTAGTTCATCACGATCAAGAATCACACCAAGGATGTTTCTTGGGTCACCCCTTCCCCTGTCAACCATAGGTATAGGAATAGCAACATTGTCTCCAACTTCTCCGGACTTGAGCTCTACACGGGATCTTTTAACCATTCTCTCTACTTGTGTTAACTGTGAAATTCGAGCTCTCTTTCTTTGTTCTACAATTTGCTGACGCCGTTGATCAAGGATCGAAGATGGCTCGTCAGTAGTGGTAGCTGGTAGAGTGTTGTTATTCATCGATTGTAAACTGTCGGTAGTGGTAGCTGGTAGAATGCTAGTAATGGTAGCTAGTAAAGTACTGGTAGTGATAGCTGGTAGAATGTTAGTAGTTGTGGGTTGTAGAATGTCGGTAGTGGTAGCTGGTAGAGTACTGGTTGTGGTAGCTGGTAGAGTGTCGGTAGTTGTGGGTTGTAGAATGTTGGTAGTGGTAGCTGGTAGAGTACTGGTAGTGGTAGCTGGTAGAGTGTCGGTAGTTGTGGGTTGTAGAATGTTGGTAGTGGTAGCTGGTAGAGTACTGGTAGTGGTAGCTGGTTGAGTGTCGGTAGTTGTGGGTTGTAGAATGTCGGTAGTGGTAGCTGGTAGAGTACTGGTTGTGGTAGCTGGTAGAGTGTCGGTAGTTGTGGGTTGTAGAATGTCGGTAGTGGTAGCTGGTAGAGTACTGGTAGTGGAAGTTGATAGAGTACTGGCAGTGGTAGCTGATAGATTGTTGGTAGTTGTAGACTGTATACCGTCGGTAGTGATAGCTGGTAGAGTGTTGGTAATTGTAGACTGTAGACCATCGGTAGTGGTAGCTGTAGACTGTAGGCCGTCGGTAGTGGTAGCTGGTAGAGTGTTTGTAGTTGTAAACTGTAGACCGTTGGTAGTGGTAGATGGTAGAATGTTGGTAGCTGTAGATTGTAACAATGGTGTAGGTAATTGTGGTTGATGGCAGAGTGCTAGTAGATCGTCTTCAGACTGTAGTCTTTCCAGGATCTCAGCTGGCAGACTGGAAGATGTAAGTCCTACTTTTGGATTTTCGCCAAACAGTGCTTTGTAGGGTGTCTGGTTTATTCCTGAGTGGTGAGAACAGTTTTTCTGCTGTTGGGTAAATTTCAGGCCGATTGTCCAATCATTCGTATTGTTGTCTCTCATCCAGGATACTAGGATATCTTTTATGTCGCTGTTTGCTCTCTCCACAGAGCCTTGACTTTGGGGATGTCTTGGTTTTCCGTGAACCATAACAAGTTGTGGCCATAAACTCTTCAGTTCTGTAATGACCTGGGCTGTGAATTCTGATCCGTTGTCGCTCTGTAGGATCGCTGGGGCACCGAAGAGAAGAAAGATATCAAAGAGTTGGAAAGCGACTTCTGTGGCTCTTTTCGAAGTAAGTGGTCTTAGAATCACGAATTTCGTTAGGTGGCATTGGTACACCATAATCCACCTGAATTGTCCTTTTGGTAGAGACTGCATGTCGATGAGATCAACCTGGGCGCGGGAGTTGAACTCACTGGATAGGATTGGCTTAACGACGACACCTTGAGTCTTTGGACGTTTTCTTTTCTCTTGACAGACGAGACAGTAGGACTTGAACAATTCCACTGAGTCTTTCGTTATGTTGGCGTACTTGTCCTTCAGGTGTTTCACCATTCTGTCTCGGCCACCGTGACCTGTAGTAATGTGAGCGTTACGGATAATGTGGAAAGTGTCTTCGATAGTAGTAAAATACAGTGGACGTTCTTCAGGGGATTGTCTTTTCTTGATCAGCTTCTCTACATCGCCGCACTGGAGTAGTTCGTATTTGGACAGCAAGTAGTACTGGTGTCTGGATTTCTTCGTTTGTGGGTCGATGGCTAATTTCAGGTCTGTAATTGTCTGGTTGTAGATACTTCTTGGTAAGAGATGCTTCTCACATTGGGAGTACTTCTGAAACAAAGCTTCTCTGAATTTGAGTTCAGCTGTTGTCTGATCCATCTTGATAGCAAGGATGTAACAAACTAAAAAAGGAATTTCTGAATGTGGTCTTTTTATATCAGAGAAATTAATTACATTGCTAAAATCAATCAGTTTGGAAACAATGATTAAAGCACAATCAGAAATTGTTAAAAATTAGTCTTTAAGTTGATAATGGCCAAGGTAATTAATAACACAAAGATAGTTTCCATAACATCACCCATGATCAAAGTAACCAATAATTGGACGTTAGGATGTTTTCACACATTTATAGTTCATACCACAGATAATCTTTTGATCTGTTACATTAAAGTTATCCTTTAATTAGAGAATTTTTGATAAGAAAATCAATCAATCAAACAAACTAATATTTAAAAAATAAACAAGCAAACAACTAATCAATGTATGTTTCCTCAACCAATGAATCAAATACTCAATCATTCAATCGAAAATGTAATGATATTTTTCTAAATAAATAAATAAATAAATAAATGAATAAAATTAAAAGGAATCAATTACAAGAACAACAAAATCATCAGTTTTCTAATCAAATAATGAATCAACTCATTAATATATTCATTTACCAATTTAAATAAACTCTAGATTTTTCTTTTACACAGATTGGCTGAAAATCCATCAGACAATCTGTGTAATATTGACATCAGATTTTCAGTCATTTCATGAAATGGCTGAAATATCTTAGTCATTTCGTGAAATGGCTGAATGAATTAGGCATTTCATGAAATGGCTAAAATGTTTCAGTCGTTTCATGAAATGGCTGATTTCACAGATTGGCTGTAACATATATACGATCCCTGCACTAACTAACCGTACTTGCGCGTACTTAGGATCACGGTAGTTTATACGTAGTGTAACATATTTAGTCGTAGATAGACGTAGTAATACCCTAGTTAACCCTAGCCACTTTGCTTTCTGTTGAATGTACATGTAGTTGACCGTACTTACACGTAGCTCAACCTACTTAGACTTTTTATGTTTCCCCTTTTTGCCAATTTTGAACCTACTTCGAACTTACTTCAACCTACATGTAACTGAAAGTAGTATTACTACGGCAGACTACGTTTGAAAACGGACAGCCATAGCCAACTTTCGCGGACATGTAAAAATCGATATGGATTATAATAAATTTGACCTGTGACTGTACGACTTCTAACGACCCTGCGGTTGACTGTTTAGGATAAAATATGGAAACGGGCGCAATAACTTTTTACAAGTTATCTCCTACTTTTCAAAAAAAAATTTTTTTTCTGCATCACTCAATCAGTTTCTTCTGCAAAGAGTATTAACCGTAAAAAGAATGACAATACTAGATCTGATAGATTAAAGTTGACACAGACTATGAATATAGTGGGAAAAGGGGGTAAAACAAGCGAATTTTCCTTTAACAGTAAACTAAAAAGTTACATGCTGCATAATTATCATTTATGTGTAAGCCCTTGTAGACCCATGAAAAATCCAGGAGAAATGGCATCGTTTGAAATTGTGATCTTGACGGGTTACACTGTCCTTTAGCTGACAAAGGGTTAAGGTTGAAATCCGAAAAAAAAAAAAACCAAACACGCCAGATATATGTCCAGTCTAGGCAAGGATTGTAAATTTGAAGCAGGCTTCTGTTACGTAATGTTACATTTCTATTATCTTTCATAGCTTCGGGGTATCGAATATCGATTATTCTAACATGACATGTGAATTCGGCTCTATAAACACAGTGCAACGAAAGCGTGGTAAAATCTACGTTATTCTATGTCATTCTGTATAAAGTAAGTAAGTAAGTTATTCAATGGAATACTATCTGCATCCGTGTTTTTGCTCTAAGTATGAACTTGTTTTCCTTTCATTAAGAGTTGGTCATGTTAGAATCGAAATAATCTTCTTTCTATCGTGGCTTATCGTTCAATAAACCACATTGTGAGTTATGAGGCGCAATGAATAAACCACTCAGGCTATCGCCCTTGTTGATTATTTATTGTGCCTCATAACTCACAACTGTGGTTTATTGAACGATAAACCACGATAGAAAGAAGATTATTTCTTAAATAGTATACACGGTTTAAGTTCGGCAAACTCTGGAAACTCCCGAACCTTTAGGTATGATATTGATTATTTTCATCGATTTGTTGGTATGCGAGACTGCTGATAAGGCATGTCCGTGAAAGTTGGCTATGGTGGGTCAAATATAGAATTTGTAAAAATTCATTTAACCTCCGTGACTGCATTATACAGAATTTCTAGTTGTTTACACTTTACTGAGTGCCTTTTGGTAGAGGACCTAGTCCATTGTAAACAACAAAATCACTTGTTTTTTTTTTTGTAGAAAGGCTTCAGATCCTGTTAAAACTGGCCAAAATCTACAAAATATTTAACATCCGTGACTGTTACCCTATGTCGACACTTTTACTGCATCTGCAGTTCATTGTGAAAAGGGGGCTTAATGCATTTGCGAAAAGTATCGACCCAGGTCGGCCTGTGCATTCCGCGCAGGCCGACCTGGGCCGAAACTTTTCGCCATTGGTCAATTTTCTGTGTGCCCAAGGTCTAGTCTACCTCATGATTAAGTTGGTTGTTAAAAAAAGTGAATCTTATGGATCCATAAGTATGTGATGGATTGCCTGGTACCATGGATCATGGAGATGCATTAAGCCCCCTTTTGTCAGAGCATGGCTCAATTATTGGAACAAACTTGATGATGGTCTACAAGATGAAGCTCCTTGCAAAGCCCAGGGCTTTTTTTTTGATGCGAAGACTTTTAGATTTGCCAAATTTTCCATTATTTGTTGCCTGGGCAACCAGAGTTCTGCTTTGAATCCAATTTGAAAGACCTAGACCCAAGCAACATTCCTATGAAGTTTGGGTGCAATTATCATTGTGGTAACGGACTTCAGTCCGTGGACAAGGCCATCACAAACAGGTGGGCCATGATGGCCCTGAAGTTGCTCACCTGAGCCTTTGACCAAACATGCCCCATTTTCAATCTCTTTGGAGATATAATGACAGAAATTCTAACAAGCTTTCATAATTATTGGACTAAAATTTGGCCTCTAGCTTGTACACAAGCTTTTTATAGACTCATCCAAGATGTCATCAAGACAAACATTCTGACCAAGTTTGATGAGTATTGAACTTAAATTGTGTACACAAGGTTTTTCTAAGATATGTCCTGGTGACCTATTTATCGACCTGACATGACCCATTTTCAAACTTATCCAAGATGCTGTCAAGACAAACATTCTGACCAAGTTTCATGAGTGTTTGACTGAAAATGTGGCCTCTAGAGCGTACACAAGCTTTTTCAAAGATTGGTCTCAGTGACCTAGTTTTTGAACCAACAGGACCCATTTTCAAAGTCCTCTCAGATAACATTAAGATAAGCATTTTGACAAACTTTCATGAGTATTTGACTGAAAATGTGGCCTCTAGAGGGCACACAAGATTTATGTAAGATTTGACCTAGTAACCTGGTTTTTTTGACCTGACAGGACCCATTTTCAAACTGGTCCGAAATATTATCAAGACAAACATTCTGAGCAAGTTTCATGAATATTGAACTGATATTGTGGCTTCTAGAGCGTACACAAAGTTTTTCTAAGATTTGACCTCGTGACCTATTTTTGACCCCACATTACCCATTTTCAAACTCGTCCGAGACATTATCCAGACAAACACTCTGACCAATTTTCAAGAGTTTTGGACTGAAAATGTGGCCTCTAGAGCGTACACAAGGTTTTTCTAAGATTTGACCTAGTGACCTAGTTTTTGACCCCACATTACCCATTCTCAAACTCGTTCAAGATATTATCAAGACAAACATTCCGACCAACTTTCAAGAGTTTTGGACTGAAAATGTGGCCTCTAGAACGTACACAAGGTTTTTCTAAGATTTGACTTAGTGACCTAGTCTTTGACCCCACATTATCCATTTTCGAAATCGTCCAAGATATTATCAAGACAAACATTCTGACTAACTTTCAGGAGTATTGGACTGAAAATGTGGCCTCTAGAGCGTACACAAGGTTTTTCTAAGATCTGACCTAGTGACCTACTTTTTAACCCCACATGACCCATTTTCGACGGACACAGCACAATCACAAAAGCTCACCTGGAGCACTTCGTGCTCAGATGAGCTAAAAATCAGCATGAGCAATTCATGATAGATTCCACGTCACAGTACAAATTTAATTTTGGAAGATTACCCTATTTTTAGCTCTACTGGCTGAAAGCCAGCAGAGCTTATGTCATGGCACGGTTTTTGTCACCCGTCTGTCTGTCCATCTGTCTGTTATATTTTTTCTTGTTTACTCGATAAAAGTCTGTAGTTGTGATAAAATTTTCGTAAAACTCACATAGTTGTTTACTTCGTCAATAGCTTGAACCTTACTGATTTTGAAAAGAATCTGACAATCAATAAGAAAAAAGTAGCCCTTTAAAACTGAAAAGTTACATTTCTTGTTTACGCGATAAAGTCTGCACTTGTGGTCAGCTTTTCGTGAAATTCCCCCAGTCTCTTCATATCATGAATAGCTTGTATTCTATTGATTCTGAAAAAAAATCTGACATTTATTAAAGGAAAAGTAGCCTTTCAAAGTTGAAAAAAAGACATTTCTTGTTTTCGTGATAAAGTCCAATTTTCATGAAACTTGCACAGTTGCTTTTTATAATAGACAGCTTGAACCTTATTGATTTTGAAAAAAAAAATCTGACGACTACAAAGGGAAAAGTAGCCATTTAAAGTTGAAAATATGTACTCTCTGTTTGCATGATTAAGCCCACATTTTTTATCTAATGCTTTTGAAACTTGCACATTTCATATGCGTATTATCAAGATACTGAATCCCATTGAAAATGAAGAAAATCCAACAACCAGTTTAGGAAAAGCAGCTATTTGATGAATTAGTCTCATTTTTCTACACAGTCAACACTATTGGTCACTTTTCTTTGAAACTTGCAGGGATTGTTTTTACAATGAGAACTGAAACCCAATCAAATTTTGCTGGATTCTAAACTATTGGTTTGGAGGGCTTGCACTTCAATTATTTCACTACTTGTTCAATTCACCATGCCTACATGATGATGCATGCTAGAAAATAAGCAAAATCACTGCCAGTAGAGCAATACAGGTCCTCAAAGGCCTTTAGTTATTATGCAAGACTTTATAATATTATTATGATAAGTAATACCCGGTATGTTGGAAATCCGAAAACAAACTTGTGTTCAGAAACCATAAAACACAGGGATGCAGGATTATTTGATAAAGGGTACCACTACTTGCTCATTTCTATGATGGATTTAGAAATACTAATTGTTTGCTCAAGAAGTCATTTCTAATAATGTAGCACAATATGTTGAAATCTTACTGTTGTGATTTTATAAATAAGGAAAAACCGAATTATTTTCTCCCACTTTTATTATTCCTCTATTGTTTTGGAATGTGGGTTGCATATAAAAAGTATCAAAGCAAACAAAAGCAATGAATATCTTAAATCAAACACATAAATTAATTTGGCAAAATAAAAGTTTATAAGTATGCTACAATGATTTACTCTCTCTCCCCTCCCAAGCTTTTCCTCTGAAGAATACCCCCTGTTAACAATATCCTTATAGAAGTGACTTTTGACAGATGAAAAACTTTGAAAGACAACATGATGCAACAAAAAAGCATTTTGGACAGACAGATGATGACAGTTGAAAGCAAAATCATAATCCCAAATTATTTCACTCGAGATTTAAATGGCCTGCAACACACGAAAAGGGGCATTCGGACATTTGCAGGCTGCGCAGGCTGATCCGAAACGACACTTTCCATTTTTATGTAATTTTCTGTTTTGCAGCAAGTCTACTGTAGCACAAAATCTAATGTAGTCGTAAAGTGCCATCTCGGATCAGCCTGCGCGGATTGCGCAGGCTGATCTGAAACGACACTTTACGCAAATGTCCGAATGCCCCTTTTCGCGTATTGCAAGCCATATTGTATTGTACACATCATCTTACTGAGCAAAGAACAAAACCCCATTTCTTTTTTGAAAATCCTTACAGAGATGAAGAAAATATGGAGCAGACATGAATTTGAAGGCTCAAGCACTCGATCCTGAAATAAGACATTGACCTTGAGTCTTCATGGTTAAGCCTTTACCACACAATCCTGAGTTTTAACGACTCTGAGCAGGAGTGCTTTTGAAAACACTGTGGGAAAAGGAGAAAATGCTGGTAACTAATTAACGGACAAAAAATCAACACGTCCGAATCGAAAGACAGACAGCAAAATATATGTGTCTAAAAATTTGAAATTTGTTTTGGTTACCAGCATTTTCTTCTTTTCCCGCAATGTTTCCAAAGGGCCTCTGTCTCAGGGTTGTTAAATCTAAAGGATTGTGTGGTAAAGAGTTAACACCATTTTAAAGAGCCTTATGCTCCACAATATCAAAGCAAAACATATCATCCAAAATACTAGTTCTATGGCTTGGGGTTTACTGTCTTGCCAAAAGCCATGTCCATCACTTCAAGTTCCAGCAGGGATCAAACTTTGTGGACGACCAAGATGCTATTTGCATGTCTTTTACACACCCAGGATTGAGCCTGTTTCCAGATCACCACCATTTTACATCAGTAACAGCCCCGATTGCTCAGTTGGTAGCATACAGGACTCAAGAATAGGGGGTCACTGGTTTGATCCCTGGCTCAGCCAATTTTATTTCTGAGGATTGATGATAGTTGTTGCGGCAGGATTTATTCCTCTCTCACTGCTTATTATTGTTTAAACGTTGGTTATGTGGGAAAGTAGCCAGGAGCTTTGAAAGAATATTGTGCAGAGTGCTGGTAAAAGAAACTCCAGGAAAGCATGGATAGGTGCACTGGCGACCGCAATAAAACTGAAATAATGTTGAAAACTGCATTAAACAGCATACAATCAATCAATCAATCAATCAACATCAGTAACACCAAGGAGGTAATTCTTTACCAGACATTAAAATTCTAGACTTGTTCATATTTTATTCAAAGCATTTACCAACCTATTATGTGGCTCAAATGATGACCCTTGGCTTTGAAGGGATAGAAAACATTGTAGAAAAAATGAAAAGAGACTAGTTAAAAGCATCTTCTCCTTTTTTCCACAATGCTTTCAAAAGCTTTCTACCTTTGGATCGTTCAGACACAGGGTTATGAGGCAAAGGCTTAACCCATACCACACAATATCGACTTTTAACAACGACCCTTTGGAAAAAATCCTTTTGAAAAAATTGTAGGAATGGAGAAAATGCTGGTAACCAGCATTTTCTCCATTTCCCACAATGTTTTCTACCATATCAAAGAAAAATCGCACCATTTGAGCAATACTGAAATTGTCGTCTGCAAATGTTTTCAATATGGACACGGCTAAAATTTTGTTGTGTGGCAAAGGCTTAAAGCATGTGCAGAGAGCTTTATTCGCTGATTCAAAATACTGTAGAAATGCAGATAGTGGTCATCCAAAAAGACATTATAATACACTGTGTTAGTTGTACGGTCAGGTGGCAGGGGACTTGGAAACTTGTTCACAGCTGTGGTGAATCATGTCGGCCCGAGCCCAAGGCAAGGTGGCGACATGATTCACCACAGCCGTGAACAAGTTTCCAAGTCCCCTGCCACCTGACCGTACTACAAATTTATAATACTGCAAAGTTTTACCATTTCAACGTGTGTTAAGCGAATTTTACCTGGTTTTTGGTTTCAAAAATTGAGTACACTGACGAAGTAAAATTTCCCTTCTGAGTGCCCCAATTCAATGAAAACTGACGTCACTGGGAATTGACGTCACTGAAACCTTAGTAAAACGTGCAGTTTGGTGCATAATCTTGATGTTAATCTTGATCGACGCCGCCATTTTGGAGGTTGTGTTGAAAGTGTAGTCATGTATATGGGGCTCCCGAAAGGGAAACTGCTTTTACGTTGGTTTTGCCAGTGTACATGACATATAATTATGTTCGGGGCATATCATCCAATCAGATCACGAAAAATTTCTTTGCAATTTAATAAAAAATTTTGTGCTCTTTGCAACATCACTGTCCACATTCACCATTTTCTACTTCCAAATTCTTAGACTAGCCTTCTGACAAGCTTAGACAGGACATCTCAACCAGAATATCTCCGCAATTCTGGTATATAGCCTCTGAATTTAGAAACAGAGTAAAATAAATGATAATGGTTGATTGATTGATTGTTGGGGAGTTTAATTCCGTCTTAAAGCTTATGTCATATCACGGCGGTCAGTGTACCTACTCATGTGTTTCCTCGCTTTCTCACACAAATACTGACACAACTTTCTTTCCAAGTCACTGACTGCTTTCTCACATGCATGAGAGGTGAGAGGCGAAAAATCGCCGAAAAGAAAGTTTGCCTCAACCGGATATCGAACTGACAACCACCAGGTCACAAGTCCAATACACTAAACACTGAACTACCGGGGCGGGCAAATGATAATGGAGTACAGCATACATAACAAAGAGAAAAAAATTAATCACATATATACATGAACCATGCTCTGACAAAAGAGAATTTCATGCATCTCCTGATTTGATGCATGATTCCAAGAAAGTCATCACAAAATTATAGATCTATAAAATGAATTTAGTCCAACAATCGACTGGATCTGTAGATAGAAATTAATGGTCCTTTGCCATGCAGAAAATTTACAATTATCAAAATATTTCAAACCATGTCAGATACATTACAACCCTTTTTCACAGAGCAGTGATGTCATATATGAAATTATGAAGCACCAATGCAGGATCTCTCCCATGTCAATACTGGCACACAATCACAAATGAACCATGCTCTGTAAAATGGGGTCTTAATGCATCTGCGAAAAGTATCGACCCAGGTCAGCCTGGCCTGGGCCGAAACTTTTCGCTATCGGTAAATTTTCTGTATGTCAAAGGCCCAATCTACCTCATGATCAAGTCGGTTTTTAAAAATGTGGCTATTATGGATCCATTACTATGTAATGACTTGTTTGGATTAATACATCACGGACATGCATTAAGTCCCCTTTTGCCAGAGCATGGCTCAAATATAGCTTTCTACAGGCTATTTAAAAGGGGGGGGACCTACATGTATCTAGGTTTTCATTGTCATACCAAACTTTTAAAGGAACATATTTTTTACAGAGTAGATCGATACTTGAAAATCTCATCACAGAAAAAAAAAATTAAAAGAAGCATGAAGATGTATCATTAGGTAGATTACTTTAACCCTTCATCACACAATACTGAGTTTTAATGACCCCGAGAAAGATGGCTTTTGAAAAAATTGTAGGAAAAAGTCTGATGTCTTTGTTTGAGCTACCTTAAATTTGTTGTCTGCAAATTACATGTATTCCAATTTGGTAGTGTACAACATTTTGTCATTCCATAAAGACAAATAATTGTGACAGTCTAATTTCTTTACCCTTGCATAGGAAAGTATATTTTGTTTTTTTTACTGGTGATTTACTTGAAATTTTCATTCACAGCAGAAAATCTAAAAAGGCCACATCTCAAGTTGACAGCTAGTATTTCATATTTCACCCACAACAACTTCTGCAAATTGAGGATTACTATACTCAAACTGGTATGGAACAAAACAAAAAATCAAATTCATTCAAAGCAATTTCTACACTTGCAACATTTTTTTACATGTAGATCTATTCGAGTATCTGTCCCAAATTTATGTTTAAACCCTTTGCCAAACAATCCCCAGTTTTAACGACCCTGAGGAAGAAGGTTTTCAAAAACACTTTGGGAAAATGAGGAAATGCTGGTAACCAACATTTCCTCCCTTTACCACCATGTTTTCTGCCGTTTTTAAGACATCTCCAATCATTTGAATAACATTTAATTTGTCTCCTGTACATACTTTCAATTAAGGGAAGTCTACAATTTTGTTGTCTGGTACAGAGTTAATATCCATATTACAAAAAGATGTTTTCAAAGTCATCCTCTGCAAATTGCCTGATGAATGAAATGTGCTCATATTTTATGTTTTAATACTTAGTATTTTGTTCTCTGTTATAATTATTACCTCTAACATACATATATCAAAATAAATGAACCCTGCCCATAAAACAAATTTCAAAATATAAAGCGTTACATTTAAAATAAAAAAAAAAAAAACTAAAAAATATCAGCAAATCAAAAGAAATATTAACACATATTGACTGTAATGATGTAAAATGGTACATTCTGCATTTTTCATTATAATAATAAATACAAAATAATGAATTCGCAAGAACTGAACCAAATGAACTGTGTACATGGATTTACTATTCATACAAATTTCTAAACAAAGACTTAGCATAACATCTGTAGAGGTAAATATTTTCATGTCAAGTAAAAAACACATGAAACATCACCTTTGTCATAGGGGCCTTTCAGCATCAAAGACCACTTTTTCAAAGTCCTGATCTTATATCTTCTTACTCCCACCTTAAAGTGCTCCTTTGCACCGATTAATACAAGAGCCGTCGGAGACGGATTATGCTCCCCGAACAGGTCTTTGTCTAGGAAAGTGAAGGCTGTCAGTAAAACCGAGAACAAGACACTGGTGCAATATCCTAAAGAGTTCATATATGAAGTTTCATCCAATTCGGTCCAGGGGTTGTAGAGAAATGGCTTCGGACGGACAGAAGGACAGACGGACGGACGGATGAAGCGGCGACTATATGCTCTGCCTTCGGGGAGCATAAAAACATGAGGGATCCCTAACCCTAGCCCCACTGCCTTTTAAATATATCATGCGCTTAATTTACATTGACAAAGATATAACCATTAGAAGTCTGTATGACAATAAACTTTCATAGAGTAAAAGCAGGTCCAATCAAGTATTGTTCGTAACAAATACCAATGAACTCCAAAACAGAGGTTTTTGACAAGAAGATTTCCAAAATTTAGGTTAGAAACCAGAAAATTCTTTCAGTTTTCAGTGTATAAGCCCATATAAAATTGTGTGGTGGGACCAATTTTGAGCCAACAGCTATAACTGGCACAATCTTGGTAGAGGTCTACTACATGAAGCTGCATGCCAAATTTGGAAGACCTAGGCATTACAGTTAGAAACTGGAAGAATTTTGAAGTTTTCACTATATACATGTACATGTGAGCCAATGTAAAGCTTGTGACCCCTGGGTCAGGTTCAATTTCGACCCCAGGGCTATAACTTGAGGATTTTGGCAGAGGTCTAATAGATGAAGCTACATATATAGAAACTTTGGTAGCCCTTGGACTTATGGTTTAGGAAAGATTTTTAAAGATTTTCAATATTCTTCAAATTTGTTTCCATGGCAACCAGAGCTTTTACTGAAATCAAAATCTTTGAAAAATTCTGAAGAGGCCATGGAAGGATCATCTCTGTGAAGTTTCATCAAAATTGGATGCGTCGTTTCAGAGAAGAAGATCTTTGATATAAAAGTTAACACAAATATACACACACAAACAGGACAAGGAAAACTTTCACCATTCTAGCCACATTTGTCATCTTCAAATATTTTGGATTTGAACGAGTCCAATTTTTATTTGTTTGGTAAAAGGATATACCTGTACATCTTTTTTTTTCTGGACTTCTTGAAAATAACAGTAATGCAAACAAAGACAAACAACATCATCTGCATCAATTTCGATGAACTATCAAGTGACTTCTACGAAAGAGAAAAAAACCCAGAAAACAATGTAAATCTAACAAACATCACCATTTCAAGTATTTTGATGATAGAGTTCCCAACATTTATTTTTATATTTCTATAAAAACTGAGATTCACTGTACATGCAAATGCAGAAAACACATATTAGCATTTAGAGAATGAAGAACATTAATCACACTATATTTTTGCATAACTATAAATACATGAACTTAAAAAAATGACTGTTAGATGAAATAATACACACAATTATTGCATTTGTTTAGGTTTGAGTATTCGACTGGTACTTTCAATGTATAATACATAAAAAGTTAGACAAACAAGAGAGACCAAGTCTAGTTTATAACAACAATACATGTATATATACATTGCAGAGGCTAGGACAGCCAGTCTACCCTAATTATCAATGGTACTTTGAGCACATTTACAAAAATCAATCTTGTTTGACAAATCTAAATAACCGATACCAATTCTACATTTACACTTTACCAGAGGACAAAATTTCAGACTTGTTCCAACTGGAAGTGTTTTCAGTTGACAAATTAAATGTGCTTCAAGGGTTGAAATAATTGTGGGAAAATGAAAAAATAATGGTTACCAGCATTTTATTTTTTCCCCCATCATATTTTCTACAGCCTTTTTTTCTAGTCTATTATAAAAGGTAATTTTACAGTCCTATTGATTAATCTTTTACCACATGATCCAGAGTTTAACGACCCTGAGAAAGGAGGCTTTTGAAAACATTGCAGGAAAACGACAAAATGCTGGTAACCAGCATTTTCTTCTTTTCTCACAAAGTTTTCTACCCTTTCAAAGACAAAAATCAACATTTGTGCTACTTTTAATTTGTCATCTGCAAATTGGTCGTGTCCAAAATTTTATCGTTTGGTAAAGAGTTAACCCTTTACCACACAATCCCACATTTAAACGACTCTGGGAAATAGGACCTTTGAAAACATTGTGGGGAAAGGAGAAAATGCTGGTAACCAGCATTTTCTCCTTTTCTCACAATGTTTTCTAACCTTTCAGGAAAAAATCCGATCATTTTAGCCACATTTTATTTGTTGTCTGCAAATGCTTTCAAATTGGTCTAGTCCAAAATTTTATTGTTTGGTAAAGAGTTAAATAGTGTACATGTTATTTGGTAAGGGATCAAGCGCTGTTTCAATAGTGTATGTGGACAGTACAGATCATGATCAGGCTACACAGACAATACATGATCAGGCTATATACATGTAGTTCACTTACCATGAAGATCTCTAATGCATATACCAAGTAAAAACTGTCACTAATGAGATCCAGAAGCATTGTGGTATCTCGTAAAAAAAACATTTAAAAAATGATTTTTTTTGCAGCAGTAACTCACTTCCTATGAAAACCACTTTTCAAATAATAAATACTACATTGGTACTATCTAAATAAAACAAAAAACACCACCAAATCCTTCAAAATATCATCTAATAGAAATATCATAATATCATGCAACAGATCTTTTTATAAACAACAGATCTTTTTATAAACACAACAAAATGTATACCTATAATTACAAATGGATTTCATATTCAATAAACACAATACATGTATATAGAAGTATATATGACCATAAAACATACATGTACTTATAACAAGAACAACTAGAATTGCTGACAAATCTCTCTTTCTCTCCCCAAACCCCGCAGCAGGAAAAGACATGTACAAAAAATTGTGTTCAGAGATGGACGGACAGATACATGGTCAACCTGATTACAGCATATACCTACACCCATCTCTATTGCCTAGTGTTGTTTAACAACAAAAATCAACTAGTTATAAAAAAATCCTGTTTTCACAATTGTGATGAGGAAGGCTATTAAAAACACATTTGTAACATGAGAACATGCCGTTAATCAAGTTTCTCACAGGGTTCTTATCTTTGAAAGACAAATCGGATCATCTAAGCCATATTTGATGAGAAATCTTCAAAGGCTTATATTCTGGCTAAGTCTAAAATTTCATGGTCTGGTAAAGAATTCTAACCCTTAGCTGCTAAGAGCGACTCAAGGACCTTTTGCGGACAGTGTAGATCAAGATCAGACTGCACAGAACGTGCAGTCTGATCTTGAATCTACACTGTCTGATAAGGAGATGTAATTTTGCAATGTACCTTTGAAATAACATCACTTGTGTTTTTTTCCGTTTTGAAAGTTTCATTTCACTTACTTACCATGATAAGGGTCAATTCTTTTACCAAATGATATTATTGAACACATACATGTAAATGTACCTACAAATAGCAATTGTGACTTTTAACTCTTCACCAAATGGCAAAATTTTCACTTATTCAAATTGAAAACATTTGCAGAAGACAAAACATGACTCAAATGATGAGGTTTGCCTCTAAGAGAGTAAAAAACACTGTAGGAAAAGGCAACAAGAGGGCCACTATGACCCTTCAGCCCCCATCTGATACTTCTTGTTACACAAGTGGTTCCAAGGTGAACGAGACTGACTGTTGTTTTAAACCTTTCCCATACAATTCCGATTTTAACGACTCAGAGAAAGAAGTCTTTTGAAAACATTGTGGGAAAAGGAGAAAATGCTGTGAACCAGCATTTTCTCCTTTTCCCACAATCTTTTCTTCCATCAAAGACAGATGTCATAATTTGTGAAAGATTTGTCGTCTGCTAATGCTTTCAATTTGGACCAGTCTAAAAATTTTTTTGAGTTGAACCATACAAGTATCAGAGGCAGGTACATAACTATATCAGGAAATTCAGTTCTGACTCTATGCTCATACTCAACATATAAGTATTCCCAATCAGACGACAGCTTTTTAAACAACAGCCCCCCCAACACACACATAAATTAAGTTAGCCTTACAGCGGAGATTTTTATCAAATTTTAAGTCTATCTCATCATTTATTTGTACTTATCTTTCTGTGTGTTCTCTTGCACACAGCAGTTTTTTAAGATCCATTTGCTATGTAGGAGATATCATATAAAGATTTTTCTGTCTTAGTTCTGACGGCTAAAGTGTAAATAAAAGATAAAGCGACCTGTCAACTTTTTACCTGGTTTCGAAATTTATTTTTCTGCCTAAGACTAACACCCGGAGCACATGGCCACTTTTGGACCTTTAAGATAATTTGTTTGTATAGTGTTTAACGTTGTTTTCAACATCATTTCAAATATATAAAGTCAGCCAGTGCACCTAACCATGCTTTCCTGTATATTCTTTTACCAGTACTTTACAGGATATTGTTCCTTAACCACTGGCTGCTTTTCCATATAACCACCACAAAAATAATGACCAACAGTGTGAGAGGAATAAATTGTGTTGCAATGACTATTAACAATTCTTGCAAAGAAATCGGCCAAGCTGGGGATTCAAGTCCTGCACCCTATTTGAGCCCAGTAGCATATTTAGCATATTAAAAACAAACATTGCTTTGAAATTATATTGAATCAGGCAAGTGATGTATGGGGACAGATGGACAATAGATGGCCAAAAGTCCTAGTAGCTCACCATGAGTACTTTATGCTTCATTGATCTAAAAATGCTGGTTATAAGCATTTTCTCCTTTTTCCTCACCGTTTAAAAAGGCTTTTTCCTCTGGGTTGTGAAATAAAAAGGTCGATTGCCAAAGGTTTAAACCAATAATTTTTGACACAGTACAAAAACATACACACCTAAGCTCAACAATGTTTACATAGTATGCAACTTTTTCACTTAACCCTTTACCACACAATCACAGGTTTTAACGACCCTATGTAAGAAAGCTTTTGAAAACATTTTGGGAAAAGGAGAAAATGCTGGTAACCAGCATTTTCTCCTTTTCCCAAAATTTTTTCTACCCCTTAAACGATAAATTCCAACGTTCGAGCCACATCTAAATTGTTGTCTGCAAATGCTTTCAATTTGGACAAGTCTAAATTTTTGTCGTGTGGTAAAGGGTTAACTCTTTACCACACGACAAAAATGTAGACTTGGCCATATTGAAAGCATTTGCAAACGACATTTAAAATGTAACCCAAATGATGGAATTTGTCATTGATAGCAAAGAAAACATTGTGGGAAAAGGAGAAAATGCTGGTTACCAGCATTTTCTCCTTTTCCCACAATGTTTTCAAAAGGCTTCTCCTTCAGGGTCGTTAAAACTCGTGATTGTGTGGTAAAGGGTTAAGAAAAAGCAAAGACGCAATTCAAAGTAAAATACAAACTCTTCATCATAATACAGTAAGATCACATAATGCAAAGCTTAATTTCAGTGTTATCTGTACAAGTATTTTCAACAGGAAATGACATCATAAAGCAGTCAAATCATATATCTGCATACTTCAAACACGTCAGTTTTTTCGACAGGAAGTGACATAACTGTTTACATACATGTATGATTTTAAAGGCTACTGAAATTTCTTGTGTAAGACAAGTTCTTGCGGTAGAGTTGCTTGAGCCAAACGAACATGTAAGACACAAATTCAATAACCTTTTTATTATATACTTTGATACCGTATACTCAGTACCCCATGATTTTACAATATTTTTTTCTCATTTTTTGAAAATTTATTTCTGCATTTTCCTTTTCAATCAAGGCAATAGTCAATTAAGAAATCTTTTGAGTCACCCTTCCATAGTTTTGCAGTATTTGGTATAAAAAATGATGATGTCATCATTATGCTCGTGGAATGTAAACAAACAAGATGTTGACAGAGCCTAACTTTCCTTCCTTGACAGTTTCATCACCAAAAAAACATGTACATGTATTTGCTGAATTCATATATCTCTTTAAAAACTGGTATCCAGGTAACACATGATCTGTTTATTTCTTACCTTTGTAAAAAGTATTTTGCCTGGCTAAGGTCATAAAAAACAACTTTTGAATATGAAATTCCCCATAACGGAAGCGATTCTTGTTTTGGTATTTTAATAGATAGTGTGTTCTAAATAAGTTACTTCTATAGCCGCGCATGAAAAAAAAAAAAGAGTCAAATATCAAAGTATGCAATATGAAAAAAAATACTGCAAACATGCATCCCATTTAAATACTTAGAGATAATATCAAAGTATATATTCTGTAAAAAGATGTCATACTTCTGTATTGTCAGAATTTTTTAGTAAATGAGCATTAGAGATTACCCTTGTTTGACCCGGAGTAGCAGACATCACAGTTATTGTCCCTGACGGAGTGGGAGGAGGAGATGTCTGTTTTCTCCTATGTCGTATAAATATAATGGCAACAAAAACAATTATTAACAATAACAGTATAACACCTATGAGAGTGGCAATAAATGGCATGCTGCCAGGACCATTAGAGAGTTTGTCTGGCTGAGTATTAGCACTGTCTTTGTAAGACTCCCCATCAAAATTGAGCATCAATGGAGCCATATTTGTTCCCTTGTCACCTTCACCAACCCCTTCTAAATCTTTCACCGCTTCCTTTAAAGTATGATCAGTATAACCATCTCGCTTTCCTCGGCTTTTTCGAGTTTTCAACTTTCCTTGAAGGTTGTAGATTGTTTGTAAAAACCATTGTCTACCTGTGTCCTCCTAAAAATGAAATGGTACTTATTTTAAAATCATAACCTTGAAAACCATTCTATAACATGGATTGACATGTACATGTTTGCAAAAAAGAAGTACACACAATCCCATTTAGTGCCATATGACTTGAGATCCCATTACAAACAGCTAATACTTCTAGGAAATCAAAATGTTATTTGAGTTTCCACGGTGTATTTCAACTGTAGGTATTTTGATGGAAGCACAGGTATATAATATGCTTAGAGAAACCTAAACATTTCAGATAATAATACTTCAGAAACTGAATTTCCCTCTTTTTTTTTTTAAAAAAAAACCTGTTGAAAATTATTAAAGATAACAGTTTTTCATAGAGTTTACCTTTACTGTGATTTTTTAGTATCTCATTGAGTGATGTACAGAGCTTTTTTTGAATAATATAAAATTTTCAAACAGAATAAGATACCAGAAATTCCCTTGGGCAAATTGAAAAATCACATGATTAGTACTGAGTAGGTCCAACCCTCCTATTTAACAAAACTTGGCACCTTTTTCCCATTAACAACATTTGTCTTACACTATGCACAGCTGGTAATTGATGTCCCTTTCTTCCAGGAGAGATCTGTGTAGTTTCCAAATCACTATGGGTGGCTGGCGATGATCAACACTTTGATATAGGTACAAACATTAACTTTTCTTTCAAAAATGATAAGTAGTATTTGTTGCATTGGGCTAAACCTGCCAATAAGTGAAGCGATCCACAACCCCACTGGTCATGCTCAATAAGACTAGCATTACTACAAAGCTCATTCCACTGAGGGCAAAATTTATGATGACTTTATGGCACAGCACAGGCAGACAAAATTACAATTGATCAGTTAACACCATCATTTCACATAGCCTCAATAGAGGTGTGTGATGTTGTCTTACAAAGTTTGGATTCAGGTATCTTAATTGGATAGTCATCTTAGACTTATGCATCAGCAGCATGGACTTATTCATTGATGCATTATCCAGCATGACCCCTTTTGGGCAGGTATTACCTTATCCATCAAAAAATGGCTCAGAATTTTTTTGAAAGGATTGTAAATACTACTGCCTATATGAAAATTTTGTGTCATTTGTTCTGCACTTTAACCTTAGAATGTTAGTCGACCTCAAGGTATATTTCAGCCGAACGTTCTCCCAGCACAATAAATTGGTTTGGATTAGAAGGCTTCATCATCTGATATAGCACTGACTGAGTTTGTCTGGGATAAGTTGAAAAGATGTGTGCATAGCAGGATTAATCCCTAGATAAAGCATTCACTAAAATCTATGACTATCCCCAAAAATCTAGGCAATGCAACAAAGGAGCCAAGCTTTAAAATATGAATGATTTCGCCATACTTGACATTAACCTTGTGACTTTCTGGCTGGGGTAGGGAACTTACGGTATTTTCATTTTTTCTATTTGACGCTTTCACAACTATTCTAACAAATCTTTTTACATCACTAAATGAGATACTACTTTATTTCATGCTTTTAGATAGTTTATTGAGAAAAAGCGGTGGAATATTGTTAGATATTTCATGATAATGACCAGTGAAAAATATTTTTATCTTTCAACTCTTCAATTGAAGGCAGAAACTGTAGTTCCCACACACTAGCTACCTAGGTACACAGCGTGTGCCATTCATCCAAATGAAAATATAACGTAACTTACCCTACATTTCTCATGCTTTACGTAATACTGTAATGCATAAATATGTGGAGGGGGTACACCAAAAACAACTGTACTGGATTTTGATGTAAGTGCCTCCCAAAGATGGGGTTAGAAGCATGAAATAAATAGAATGTTTGTGTTTTTTAGTGAAAGATTGAAACTTGTTTCGTCTCATGAACATCATCGGTAATATTTTCACGAGTGGCACAGCCACTCATGAAAATATTACCGATGATGTTCGTGAGATGAAATAAATTTCAATCTGTCACCGAAAGAACAAAAATCTTCCATGTATTATATTAAAGGTAAATTCTATTAAAAACTGCAACTTTACAGCTGATTTTTAAGTTTAAAATGGAGTTTTGGTTATAAAATTTTAATGCACTTATCATATTTTGACACTTAAATCTCATTTTAGCACAAGCTGCTAAATCATTAATTAGAAAGGCTGATATTACTAAAAAGATTTGAAAAAAAAAACCTGCCCACAAAATTATTGAGGTGTAAACCATCAAGATGGAAGCCAAGATTCTTCATTGTCCCCAATATCAACCCTGTACCATATGACCAAAAATAAGTTTAATTCAAACACATTTATTTTCCATTTATTATAAAACAAGTTCTAGAACTTTTTTTAAAGGGACTAATAATAAATTTTGATCTTTTGTTATTTTTACCTTTTTGTCAACAACACAACCATGAAACCAGACAACACAAGAAAAGGAATATTTGATGGTGAAAAACCTTTCCATCCTTTATTTAAAGTCAATCCTGTCCTAAAAATAGTCTGTCTTTGCAAGCACCTGTACGAGGGCTGTTCAATATGTAATGTGTATTGTACCACAGCGCAATAACGCTTTCAACGATTTCGTGGATGATGATACGCTTGAATAGCTCTATTCAGTACCTTTCCAACGGTATAAACACGAGCCTTTAGCTCCACATAGTTTTAAACTTATAGTCATTTCATTAGAGCTAGTCGTTGACCACTGTTGTAAAAATGGTTGGGAAACGGATTAAGAATATTGAAGAAATTAGAGCTTATATAAAAGTTCGCACAAAACTCGGTCATTCGGTAATGCAGATTTTTACTGAATTGGGGGAAGTTTATGGGTCTGATAAGGTATCTTATGAGACAGTTCATAGGTGGCGAAACAAATTTCTGACTGGCACAGAGTCCGTCAAAGATGCAGCAAAATCTGGCCGACCTGTGACTGTAATAGGCAAGGCAAATGTCTCAAAAGTCAGGGAAATAATTGAAAGTGATGGCACATACACGATTTGTGATATTGCCAACGCTGTTGGCATATCGCTATCGCGGGTGCATTTCATTTTGAAGCGTATTTTGAAAGTACGAAAGATTTCTGCCAGATGGATACCGCATATATTGACAGATGACCAAAAACGGTACGAGTACAAACCGCTAAGCAATTGCTCAAAAAGTTTCCCAAATTCAATCAAAGACAATTTGCAAACATTGTTACTGGTGACGAAACACGGGTTCACTATTTCGAACCAGTAAGAAAAACTGGAAACAAAATATGGCTAACTAAACATGGTAGAAGGCCTGTATTTGCCAAAAGAAGCATAAGCACAAAGAAGGTTCTTTATTGCATATTCTTCTCATGTGATGGTATAGCCGTACAAATTCCAGTGCCGAAGGGCAAAATTGTTACAGGTCGGTATTACCGAGATGTTATACTAAAAAAGCTCAAAAAATATTATCTTAAACGACGCCCTGTGTCAGGATTTAGGCATGTTCATCTACTTCATGACAATGCTCCATCACATACATCTGAGCTTGTGAAGCAATTTTTGAAGTCGGAGAAGGTTACTGTCTTGCCACACCCACCATACTCTCCAGATCTAGCCCCATGCGACTTTTTCCTTTTTCCAAAACTTAAAAAGTTCTTATCTGGTCGTCGTTACAAGTCCCGACAAGCCCTTGGCTCAGCCATCAGTCAATGCCTCAGAGGTCTACCTAAATCAGCGTACCGTGATGCAGTTCAGAAATGGATTCAGAGATTGAAATTATGTATTTCAAACCGCGGAGAATATTTTGAAGGGATGTAATGTTCATTTCACTATTTGAGTCGAATGCTTTTGAGATATCGTACAATACACATTACATATCGAACAACCCTCGTATTTGTGACATGATCAAACCAGGGTCATCAGCAGCTGTCAAGTGCACTTCAGGGTTGTATAATTTGATATTGCATTTAGTGTGTTGTTAAATCTTTACCAAATGATACAATTTTAGACTAGTCCAAATTAGAAACATTTGCAGACGACAAAATTAATGTGACTCAAAAAAGTGAAATTTGTTTTGGAAAGGGAAGAAAAACATTGTGGGAAAAAGGAGAAAATGCTGGTTACCAGCATTTTCTCATTTTCCCACAATGTTTTCAAAAGGCTTCTTTCTCAGAGTTGTGAAAACCAGGGATTGTTTGGTAAAGGGTGGAATTTGTTAGGTATTTTTTTTTTTTCTTACTTGACCTGATGCCAAAAATCATGTGAGTATTCTTGAAATAGGTTTATACTGTTGCTGAGAGGATAAAAAAAAATGAAGGGATTTCTTGTAAGAATGAAGAACTCTCCTTCCTTCCAAACTTTCATACTGTGTTTTCATTATCTCATTAATAGTCCCTTTAAACCCTATCAATGTTGTATTGACAGCAGTTCCAAAGATTGTATCCATTCATCACCGGATTTAACAGGTAACCTCTAATGTGAGAGGCCTAAACCCTACACCATAGTCTTCCGCAAAAAACTACCGTAGTCCTTTTTGACAACACTGACTTTCTATTGATGGATTTGTCCTGGGCAAAAAATACTGTGGGCAAAGGGGAGAATGCTGACTACATGTATTTTCTCAATATAATATGTTATCAAAAGCCCTCTACCTTAGGGCCATAAAAGCATGATTTTGTTTGGCAAAGGGCTACTTTTGCCCTGATAGTCTGTCATTTCCAAAACGGAAGTTTGATCTCAAGCATTGGTATTTTAACAGTTTGGAAATATGATGTAGAGTATCCTGTACATATCTGATTACAACTTACCTGAAACAGGGGTGTTGAATCACAAGAGAACCCATCAGATCCAGACTCTGTTACCAAAGCGCTGGCACGTCTGTCTCTTGAGGCAAGTACACAATTAAAGGGGACACCATCGTACGTCTTATCTTCTGTATGAGGAGCATCTCTATCCTGAATTGTATACATACTCATGACCAAAAAAACTCCCTGTAATATGGTACATGTACCTTTTTTTCATTGACCCTTTCTTAATTGAATGCCTCTTTCAGCATTATTTCAGTCATATCACAGCAACAGCTAAAATATTCATGTATGTCCTTGGTTTCACCAGTACCAGGCTAGGGCTCAGAGGTGTCTTGCCCAAGGACACTCCCACGAAAAACCTAGTACATCCAGTTAGGCTTTAACACTGGAACTCTAGGTTACGAGTCCAACCACTGATCCATGCAGGAGCCCAACTCTTGTTTTTAAAGCAAGAATAATACAGATATATTTCATACATAATTTGAGTCACATTTAGTTTGTCATCTGCAAGCGCTTTCAATGCAGACATGTCAAAAATTTTGTTAAGGGTTAAACCATCACATCAATCAATCACATTCTTGTCTTCACCAAAGCAACACTATAAAACTTTAAGGGAATGGGTCTGATGTATCATGCAGTTCAAAGGATCCAAAGCCATGCCCTTTTTTTTTTTGCTCTGTCCTGCATGGAAGTCTGAGCTGCATGACTGGACATCTGATGCCTTGTCCGTTGCTATAAAGTAAATCATCCAGAAGTTTTACACAGCATATTATGATTAATTTGTAAAGCAGAAAATTTCCAAAATTTGTAATGTTCGTTAAAAATGTGATAAAAAGGTTCAGTAGACATAGCAGTCCTTTTAGGAGGTGTTTGCCTACTCAACATTACTTGACACTGTTTTAGTGACTAGGGCATTTGGAACATGGAAAACTGCTTAAACCTTTACCAAACAGTCCTGAGTTTTAATAACCCTATGGATGTAAGCTTTGAAAAACATTTTGAGAAAAGAAAATGCTGGTAACCACAATTTACATCTTTTCTGAAAACGTTTTCTACCTTTTCAATGACAAATCCCAACATCTGAGCTACAACTGATTTGTTTTCTGCACATCTATTCAATTTGGGCAATTGAAATACTGTTGTTATTTGGTATAGAGTTAACTTTGTCAATTGTATCCTATCAAAAACATCTGAAGGTAATTTCGGGAGATTTGTGATTTTTTTTTAAATACTTCTTGAAAAATAGTTACTCTGTACCAAAAAACAAAATTTTAGACTGGTCCAATGTGAAAGTATCTGCAGAAACTAAATGTAAAATTACTCCTTGTAAACAGTCTTCACAAAACCTTTCAACTGCAAAAATGTAAATTTTTGTCTGCAGGATAACTTGTGATTTACCAACAAATTCCACTGTAAGCACCATTTGAGGTAAAAGAATCTCTCTAACACTTTAAAGACTAATCACACAATTTGAACCACAATCAATATGCTTTTGATATGGACAAGTAAACAATTATGTCATCGAAGAATAAGTTTATAATTTTACCAGAAGCCTGATAAGGGTGTCGAGATATTTGGAGTCACCAACACATCCAAACTCTTCATTCTGCGGGTCATATTTTGGTATGTATCCATCTTTACCAGAACACAGGAACACTTTCTCAATGTTCAGCAAGAACTCACTGCCCAGGGATTGCACTGGGTCGACATCAACCCTGCCATATATGGTGTCTCCTAAAGAATAAAATAATAATGCCATCAGTATGACCTCTTGTTGCTATCAAACAAGAGTGTCATGATGGCCTGAGCCATTTGACCAAACATGATCCATTTTCAATCTTTTCCAAGATATTATTAAGACAAACATTCTAAAGCATACACAAGGTATTTCAAAGATTTGACCCAGTGACATAGTTTTTGACCCGATATGACCCATTGTCAAACATGTCTGAGATATCATCAAGACAAACATTCTGATAAACTTTCATTGGTATTGGACTGAAAATGTAGCCTCTGGAGTGTTCACAAAATTTTTCTATGATTTAACCCAGTGACCTAGTTTTTGACCCAATGTAACCCATTTTCAAACTCTTCCAAAATATCATCAAGACAGAAATTCTGATCAACTGAGTCAGCTGTGCTTCGGTCCATATAACATCTTTGGACCGAAAAACTAGTCCCTAAACTTCCATATTGCCCTAAAGGTCATGTACAATTAGTTAAATGAAACCCTCTTCAGATACTGTGTAACTGGAGGCCAAAACTCCTGCAATGATTTAAGTTACAGGTACACAGGTTCTCACGATAGGTAGGCCTCTATTAAAATTCAAGCCAATCTCTTTGAAAACTGTGGGAGGAGAACAAGGAAAAAAACCTAAATTATATTCAGACAGACAGACAGACTTGATTCTAGTAACCCCCCAAGCTGTGGGTGTGTGTAGTAGAGGTATCACACAAATGCATATGAATACCATTGGAGTAAATAAAGAATTGTCACTCTTTCAGCATCCTCGGAACCCAGGTTTGAAGCATTACATTACTCTCCATGCATTACCCCTTGGAAAATTGACTAGCAAATCGTCGTTTCTTATGAATATTCATATGGCCGGGAAGTACCCTAATAGCCAATCGAAAGATCGATAATATGATGATACTCTCTTTTAGAGAGGATAATTTCATTTCATGTGTTACTAAACAAAACCCTGGAAAAAACCAGAGGTTGTCAATAAATATGGCGGTCGTCGGCACGCTTGTCTCCTGTGAGATAGGCCATTCTGCAATACAGGGACGACACTATCCATCTTTGTGTACGATTTCAACTGACAATCTTTCAGTGTTGCGCTGGAAATCTCTTTTAAATGCTTCTCGATTGTGGTGTTGATAGGCGCCGCCATATTTAAAGTAATGCTAAGCTTGATTTGCAACATATGATGTGATTGGATATCGACAAGTAGAAAATAGAAATGATGGCGTACTTGTGATAAAAATAGTTTAAATTTTCTCAAAGAAAAACTGAGATCACCAATCAAAATGCTTCATGAATAATTCATGAGAACGAGGAAACGCCGGCAAAATAACCCTGGGTCAATTACTGAATGAATCGAAACTGGGTCACTGAGGATGTCTTTCAGCAACTCTCCTTTTGTCAATATGCTAGTAAAAGTCATCCAAAAGTGATAATATGTTGAGACTTACCTGGCGCAAACACACCATCTTCTTCAGAGCGGACATCTCTTGAGAGATCTGATAACCAAAGATCTCTATTTCTCACAACACTAAACTGTGTGTTTAAGCTAAATTGTGCTGGAACAGGGTCACTGACTTGTTGAAATCTGATTGGTAAATCAAAGGTCACAGGATTACTGGGCGTGCACTTGAGTGGTATTGAGTATTTCTGATTTGGGCTAGCAACACATGGGAGGAGTTTCACTTTGAAGTTGCCAGAATAATCCTTCACCTGTAAAACATGTACATATATTTAACCCTTAGCCACACAATCCACAGTTATAACAACCTTGTGGTAGAAGGTCTTTGAAAACTTTGTTGGAAAAGGAGAAAATGCTGATAGCCTGCAATTTCTTCATTTTCCACAGTATATTCTACCATTTCTTAAACAAATCTAGCCACATTCAATTTGTCAACTGCAAATGCTATGGATTTTGCCAAGACAACAGAATTTTGAATTCTTACATATCTGAGAACACATTTCAAACATAATTGTGACTCTAACAATGGGACCTGGTAGAAAAAATTGTACAAAAAAGAAGAAGAAGCACCTTTTCCCATTATGTTCTTTTAGGTTCTCTTTGCAGACAGCATAGATAGACTGCACAGAACCTGCAACCTGAAGATAAAATCTGGTGTTCCGATTCCTTGTCAGATAATACAACCAAATCAACATTTTCATAATTATGTAGTGGATCTATGTCATGGCTGAAAATAGCCATTCCACATACATGTATCTAACAGTCTAAAGATTGAATGATTTTTTTTATACAGGGCTGTTTGATAAATTCTTGGTATTTTGATGTTCAAACTACGTTTCTTGATATTTCAATCTAAAAATTTGCTTATAATAGCATGAACATATTATAGACTTGATATGAAAATTTCTCATTTTTTAAAACATTTTAACGCAAAATATGATCAACCATAGGAACCCTTGTAACCAGCACTGCCAGGCTCTCATTTTCTCCTGATTTAAAAAAAGTTATTTTGTGTAAAATAAATTCAGAAATGTGTCAAAATGGCACTAATTATGCACATGGTCAAATAACACCAGAATGTGATTTCCATAAAACATCATAGCTGTGGCACTTCTGGTTACTGTAGTAAGAAAGTTTTTGTCTTGTCAGTGTCAGGTAATATTTGACACAAAGACATCACCAATGAACGTTGAATTACAAACAATGATAAAGTTTTGCGTTGGACTCTGTAATACACCAAAACAGACCACAGAACTGATTAAAGAGTTGACATCTTCAAGTTCATGTAATATTTCACTTGTCTACAGGAGGTTAGAGCAATTCAGAAATGGAGGAACATTGCTCAGATATGATCCTCATTATGGATGACTGGTTAGTGTAACGGCGTCAATTTTGGACACTGTGCGTGACAAGGTGAATAATGGCCAGCGGGTTACATTGCATAGCATATTGAACGACTTAAACCTGTGTGTCTTGTTCAGCAGTACATCATATCTTTACACAGGATCTAGGAATGTCTGAAGTGAGTGTGTTGGGTTTTTGAGAGGTTAATGCAGAAAAAGTATGACGATGTCTTGACTTGTAATGACACTGACATCATTTTTGTCACATTCGGAGCCCTGCAATGTACGCTACATGTGTTTGGTAATTGTCTATCGAAAATGTATTTCCTTATGAACTTGCATGAATTTTGGAGGATGTTTTGGGTATGGATTGTTTACTATGTATGCAAAACATTATCTAAATTGGTAAACTGGTTTCATTTTTACAATGAACGTCCATGAATTTATCAAACAGCCCTCGTATACATTTAAGATGTGGTAAAATCTTGAAAACAGTAACAGAAAAAGACTGTTTTGGAATTCTCTGTAAATTCTCTTGTAATTGATGTAATTCTCTGTTGAAAATGTATTTCTTTATGCAAAAAGTTTTCATATTTCACCAATATCTTGGATTAACTGTAGAAAATTTAACACATCACAAAAACTACAGTAAATATAAAATTTACAACATCCATACGTGCAGCTCTCACCTGTACAGGTATAAAATGCTTATTTGTGTGATAAAGGCTTAATAACAAGAGGGCCATGACATTACTCTACTGCCTTTTAAATAAACATATAATGCACTTCAATGGCATTGACAGAGAAAATTAATTCATAAGAAGCCTGTATGGCAATAATTTTTTGTAGAGAAAACAGCCTAGCTCTCTCAAAAAAAGTCATATCTTTTTCAAATACAGACATAATGTCAAGAAATAATGCTCCTCTAGATGAAGCAATATGGAAACTCTGGTAGGGCTAGACCTTACCATTACAAATCAGAAGTATTTTTTAGTTTTCAACTTGTAAGCCCATGTAACACTTGTAACCCCTAAAGACACTTCAGTTTTGACCCCAGGGCTATAATTAATACAATCTTAGTAGAGATCTTCTAGATGAAGCTCCTTGCTAAATTTAGTAGCCCCTACTGGTAAGGAACAAGAAAATTTTGCAGTTCTCACTATATAAGCCCATATAAAACTTGTGACTCCTGGGACATGGCCAATTTTTTAACCCAGGGCTAATATAAAGCTACATGCAAAAGTTTGTAGACCTAGACCTTACTGTTAGGAATCTGAAGAATTTCAGTTTTCAATTTGTAAGCCCATGTAAAATTTATGACCCCTGGAGAAGACCACTAGATAAAGCTACATGCCCTATTTGGTTACCCTATGCTTTATTGTTAGGAACAAGCAGACTTTTGAAGTTTCCAGGACATAGACCCATGTAAAACTTGTGACCCCCCAGGACGATGCCAATTTTTACCCCTGGGCTACAATTTGAAGAATGTTAGTAGAGCAACGTCGGGTATATTCGACACCTTTGGAGGAAAAGCGTTAACACACAGCAATGAGAAGATTCCACAGAATAAACATACACTGAAACAGAAGTATGGTTGTACTGATTTTATTGCAAACAATGCGACGAGAATATGAATATTGTTGTCGTCTCTTTTTTCTGATTTATCATGTGAGGGGCTGTCAGCTAAATTCATCACGCTTCGCCAAATTTCAACACCCCAAGAAAATTAAAGAAAAAACAATTATAACATAGTTTTTGCATATCCGTAAACTATAATTATGCCCCCCTTCAACAAAGTGGGGGTATATTGCTTTGCTAATATCGGTCGGTCCGTCGGTCAGTCGGTCTGTCAGTCGGTCGGTAGACCTTACCTTGTCCGGATGATAACTAGACACAGAATTGACCTAGGTTCGTCAAATTTGGCACAGACATTTGTCTCGGAGTGTAGATGATCCCTATTGATTTTGAGGTCAATCGGTCGAAGGTCAAGGTCACAGTGACCGTCAATATGTTGATATATAGACCAAACCTTGTCCGGATGATAACTAGACACAGAATTGACCTAGGTTTGTCAAATTTAGCACAGACATGCATCTCGGAGTGTAGATGATCCCTATTGATTTTGAGGTCAATCGGTTAAAGGTCAAGGTCACAGTGACCGTCAACATGTTGATATATAGACCAAACGTTGTCCGGATGATAACTAGACACAGAATTGACCTAGGTTCGTCAAATTTGGCACAGACATTTGTCTCGGAGTGTAGATGATCCCTATTGATATTGAGGTCAATCAGTCAAAGGTCAAGGTCACAGTGACCGTCAACATGTTGATATATAGACCAAACCTTGTCCGGATGATAACTAAGACACAGAATTGACCTAGGTCCGTCAAATTTGGCACAGACATTTGTCTTGGAGTGTAGATGATCCCTATTGATTTTGAGGTTAATCGGTCAAAGGTCAAGGTCATAGTGACCGTCAACATGTTGATATATAGACCAAACCTTGTCCGGATGATAACTAGACACAGAATTGACCTAGGTTCGTCCAATTTGGAACAGACATGCGTCTCGGAGTGCAGATGATCCCTATTGATTTTGAGATTAATCCATCAAAGTTCAAGGTCACAGTGGCCTTCAACTTAATGATATTTAGACCTAACCTTATCCGGATGATAACTAGACACAGAATTGACATAGGTCCCTCAAATTCTGTACAGATATTCATCTTGGAGTGTAAATGATCCCTATCGATTTTAAGGTTAATCCGTGAAAGGTCAAGGTCACAGTGACCACCAGATTATTCAGGGCCTGCGCTGCCGTTCACCACTTGAGCCGTTTGCTCAAAAAAAATTAAAGTGTCTCAAAAATCATCATATGTGGCTCAACTTGTGGCTCCAACATTTTATTCGCGTATCATCGGTGATGTAGTAAGCATCGAAGTTGACTGGGAAAAAGCGGAAGTCGAACGCGCGTGCCGAAAAGAAAATCGATAACCCAGTCTGTGTATCGGCGACTGTTTACAATCTTGTATGTATACACACGGCAGTGTGTATAATTATGCGAACTGTTGACAGATTATCACGTTTAACAATTGAAGTGGGCTATAAATCAAAAAGATGACATCGATATTTCCCAATCAATTCTTTTGATATCAGTTTATGAACTGTGCCACTTCCTGTATCAATGTGGCAGTAGGGAGGCATGACTGTTTTACAAACAGACATCTTGTTTCAGTTAGTCTTTACATGCAAGCGATAATACGCTAGTTAACTCTTCAACAGGAAACTTGTAAAACAGTTCCTCGACAAGACAGTTTCCCCAACAGGAGTTTTCATGACAGTTTCCCCTACACCTTTCTTCTGTGTCAAATGACATGGGTAAAGTCTAGTTAATAAAGGATTTTATTAATAAATGTGTTTTGTGTTTGATTGAAACATTTGTATCAGTGATTGACAGGTGCATTTGGTCATCGTAAGATCGTTTGTAATTTTTAATGATTGCCATAAACTATGTTAAAAATGTCTGTAAATTTCTATAACCAAGCTTGTTTGACAGGACAGTTTGACGATCTTTCGTCGCCAAATACCAAACAATATAGATTCATACTACATTTTCCCCAATGGTACACAGACTAAAATACATGTGGAAAAAAGACTTATTGTCGGAAAACTGTCTTCAAATTTGTCCCGGAACTTTCTCGAAAATTAGTGTTGGGGAACTGTCTTGTCTGGAACTGTCTAGATATCCTTCAACACAATCTTTAACTGGACGATTTAGGAAACATTGAGAGAGCGAGAGAGAGAGAAAAAGACTTAAATGATGTTTCCCATTTCTGTTGAAAAACTGACATTAGATCTACATATTCATCTTCACTGTAAATGCACTTTTAACGTGTTGAATTTATCCGACATTTCAATATTTCGTCGGGTAAATTCGAAGGTCAAAGTAAAAAATGGAGATGCTTTATTTCCGAAAAACATTACGATATATCCTTTTCTTACATTCACTTGAAATACACATGACCAAAACCACTTCGGGAATTTTTTTTTTCATACCTTTGATTGGATCCACTCTCCTACCAATATCCGTAACAGACATTTTTTCAAGAAAAAAAATTGACAGTCCTCTTCTTTAACGAATGTATGTGGTAAAGGGAAGAGTGCCTGTAAGACATCGCCGAGTATGTGACGTCACGTATGTACATAGTGTATTGCATACGTTAGTGGTATGTTAATATAGTGATTCACGTGCCGTATTTTGTAAACAAGATGTCTGTTTGTAAAACAGTCATGCCCCCCTACTGCCACATTGATACAGGAAGTGGCACAGTTCATAAACTGATATCAAAAGAATTGATTGGGAGTCATCTTTTTGATTTATAGCCCACTTCAATTGTTAAGTGTGATAATCTGTCAACAGTTTGCATAATTATACACACCGCCGTGTGTATACATACAAGATTGTAAACAGTCACCGATACACAGACTGGGTTATCGATTTTCTTTTCGGCACGCGCGTTCGACTTCCGCTTTTTCCCAGTCAACTTCGATGCTAACTACGTCCCGATAATACGTGAATAAAATGTTGGACCCACAAGTTGAGCCACATGATAATTTTTGAGACACTTTAATTTTTTTTGAGCAAATGGCTCAAGTGGCAAACGGCAGTGCAGGCCCTGAATCATCTGGTGGTCACTGTGACCTTGACCTTTCAGAGATTAACCTTAAAATCTAAAGGGATCATTTACACTCCAAGATGAATATCTGTACAGAATTTGAAGAACCTATGTCAATTCTGTGTCTAGTTATCATCCGGACAAGGTTAGGTCTAAATATCATTAAGTTGAAGGCCACTGTGACCTTGACCTTTGATGGATTAATCTCAAAATCAATAGGGATCATCTGCACTCCGAGGCGAATGTCTGTGCCAAATTTGACAAACCTAGGTCAATTCTGTGTCTAGTTATCATCCGGACAAGGTTTGGTCTATATATCAACATGTTGAAGTCACTGTGACCTTGACCTTTGACCAATTGACCTCAAAATCAATAGGAATCATCTGCACTCCGAGACGCGTGTCTGTGCCAAATTTGACAAACCTAGGTCAATTCTGTGTCTAGTTATCATCCGGACAAGGTTTGGTCTATATATCAACATGTTGACGGTCACTGTGACCTTGACCTTTGACCGATGGACCTCAATATCAATAGGGATCATCTGCACTCCGAGAAAAATGTCTGTGCCAAATTTGACGGTCACTGTGACCTTGACCTTTAACCGATTGACCTCAAAATCAATAGGGATCATCTACACTCTGAGACGCATGTCTGTGCCAACTTTGACAAACCTAGGTCAACTCTGTGTCTAGTTATCATCCGGACAAGGTAAGGTCTACCGACCGACCGACCGGCATTAGCAAAGCAATATACCCCCACTTCGTTGAAGGGGGGCATAATAATAAACAAGACTGTTGAATTTAAACAACTGTCAGAATTACCAGACGTTGCTCTACAGGTTTATTAGATAAAGATACATGCCAAATTTTGGTATGCCTAGACCTTATGGTTTCAGACAAAAAGATTATAAAGATTTTCAATATCTTTCAGTTTGGTTGCCATTTCAACCAGACTTTTTCTAAAAAACTCTCTTCCTGTCCATTGGAAAATTAACAAAACTCACAGCCATTGTGGAAACAAACTCCCAGAGCTGCACTGGCTGTTCAAAGGTAGGATCACTTCTAACTAGTCGGAGGTCAAACCTCAAATTAGGTTGATCTACACACTCCACAGTTGACACAAGACTGCTGCCTGTTGGGAAAAGAAAACAATTCAAAACATCCTTTAACCCTTAGGCTGCTAAGCGCTACTCACTGACCTTTTGCGGACAGCATAGATCAAGATCAGACTGCACAGAATGCGCAGTCTGATCTTGGATCTACACTGTCCGACAAGGAGATATCTTTCCCCCAAAATACCCTTGACATAGCAAATACTGGGTTTTTACTGTGGGCTCGAAAGTTTCATTTGAAGTTATTTAGCAGGATAAGGGTTAATAATATCTCATAACTATTCACAAATAAAAATTGGTGAAACTGAAGGATCAACATCCCCTACCCCCCAACCCCAAGGTCTGCAGTAGTTTAGGGGCTGGTATTCAATCCTAGCAATCGAAATAAGGGCTGGCTGATCATTACAAACAATTCCTGCACACTTCATTATTGTCTTACTGGCTGTCATTAGTTGTGACCGAGATGAGAATGTAAGAATGAAATTTCAGAAAAAGGATGTTGTATTTCTGATCAAGGCTTTATAAAAACTGGAAAATATCTAGTAATGAAGAAGGAACAACAGTACTAACAGCAAATATTGCTTTTTTTCCCCAAGTGAGGATCAACAAAAAGAAATTTTTTCATGGTATTTCCTATCGTGACAGGTAAGTAGCTGTAAATTTCAAGTAAGTATCCAGATCTTACATGAAAACAAGGGATGGGACCTCATAGATTGGACTTAATAGCCAGATCAAACATGATCAGACTCAAATGTATTGGACCATTTTTCTTTACTTATATGGAACATTCAAGTTTTATCGTTATCAAGGCGGTTTATTCCAAATTTGCTAGCCTGTCATTATTTCCAGTACTTTGATTTTCACAGAAACAAGTAATTCAAATTGATAACAGAATTGATAACATCCTCCTATCTTCACTCCTGTTTGTCTTTGTTGAGAACTGAGACACTTAGATTAAGTGGGGCCTTTTATCCAGGCTGACAAACAAACATGGTTCCAGGATGGCAGATCGATGTGGTTCCTTCAGTTTACCCTGGCAAAAACGTGCACAACCTTCTGTCCACCATGTCAAAAAAAAGAATAGGACTTTTTGTGCTACAATTATAAAATTATTCCAGTATATCCTATTTAATTTCCATGATGAGTGCAATGGCTGAACTTGCAATACTCTGCATCTTTTGATCTCACATTTCTACTACAACAAGATGTCTGTTTGTAAAACAGTCATGCCCCCCTACTGCCACACTGATACAGGAAGTGGCACAGTTCATAAACTGATATCAAAAGCTTTTTCCCAGTCGCCTTCGATGCTTACTACGTCCCCGATAATACGCGAATAAAATGTTGGAGCCACAAGTTGAGCCACATATGATGATTTTTGAGACACTTTAATTTTTTTTGAGCAAATGGCTCAAGTGGCGAACAGCAGCACTGGCCCTGAATCATCTGGTGGTCACTGTGACCTTGACCTTTCACGGATTAACCTTAAAATCGATAGGAATCATTTACACTCCAAGATGAATACCTGTACAGAATATGAAGGACCTAGGTCAATTCTGTGTGTAGTTATCATCTGGACAAGGTTTGGTCTATATATGATTAAGTTGAAGGCCACTGTGACCTTGACCTTTGATGGATTTATCTCAAAATCAATAGGGATCATTTACACTCCGAGATGAATATCCGTACAGAATTTGAAGAACCTATGTCAATTCTGTGTCTAGTTATCATCTGGACAAAGTTTGGTCTATATATCATTAAGCTGAAGGCCACTGTGACCTAGACATTTGACTAATTGACCTCAAAATCAATAGGGATCATCTGCACTCCAAGATAAATGTCTGTGCCAAATTTGACGAATCTAGGTCAATTCTGTGTCTAGTTATCATCCGGACAAGGTTTGGTCTATATATCAACATGTTGACGGTCACTGTGACCTTGACCTTTGACCGATTGACTTCAATATCAATAGGGATCATCTGCACTCTGAGACGCATGTCTGTGCCAAAATTGAAAAACCTAGGTCACTTCTGTGTCTAGTTATCATCCAGACAAGGTTTGGTCTATATATCAACATGTTGACGGTCACTGTGACCTTGACCTTTGACCGATTGACCTCAAAATCGATAGGGATCATCTGCACTCCAAGACGCATGTCTGTGCCAAATTTGACGAACCTAGGTCAATTCTGTTTCTAGTTATCATCCGGACAAGGTTTGGTCTATATATCAACATGTTGACGGTTACTGTGACCTTGACCTTTGACTGATTGACCTCAATATCAATAGGGATCATCTGCACTCCGAGACACATGTCTGTGCCAAATTTGACGAATCTAGGTCAATTCTGTGTCTAGTTATCATCCGGACAACGTTTGGTCTATATATCAATATGTTGACGGTCACTGTGACCTTGACCTTTGACCGATGGACCTCAAATATCGATAGGGATCATCTGCACTCCGAGACGCATGTCTGTGCCAAATTTGACGAACCTAGATCAATTCTGTGTCTAGTTATCATCCAGACAAGGTTTGGTCTATATATCAACATGTTGATGGTCACTGTGACCTTGACCTTTGACTGATTAACCTCAAAATCAATAGGAATCATCTGCACTCCGAGACGCATGTATGTGCCAAATTTGACGAACCTAGGTCAATTCTGTGTCTAGTTATCATCCGGACAAGGTTTGGTCTATATATCAACATGTTGACGGTCACTGTGACCTTGACCTTTGACCGATTGACCTCAAAATCAATAGGGATCATCTGCACTCTGAGATGCATGTCTGCGCCAAATTTGACGAACCTAGGTCAATTCTGTGTCTAGTTATCTTTGACCAATTGACCTTAAAATCAATAGGGATCATCTGCACTCTGAGACGCATGTCTGTGCCAAATTTGACGAACCTAGGTCAATTCTGTGTCTAGTTATCATCCGGACAAGGTAAGGTCTACCTACGGACCGACGGACCGACTGACCGACATGTGCAAAGCAATATACCCCCACTTCGTTGAAGGGGGGCATAATAATAACAGAGTGAAAAGTCCTCGCCAGAAGGAAAGTGAATTACGTAGGGGCATTTGACTGACTTTGCATACACTTATGACCTTTCTCTTTCTAAAGGTCAGAAAACTACCCAGTGAAACTGTCCAAAGCCCATATTTAATCTGATACTGTTAGATCAAAGTATGGGTAACAGTTTACTAGTATTTGGTCTCCAAAATATAATCCTAGAATTCTATAAACAAAAAATTCAAATATTTTTGACTACTCAAAATTGAATATTCTAAGACCATCATCAAGGTATACATACCCTGATACATTTTCACAAACTGTCCCCTGAACTGCGGCTCTGTGTTAAAATTCACCACCAATTTTCCATCATCTTGTATCTTCATACTGGCAGGATATAAGTTACCTGAAGGAAAATAATTCACATGCTGAAATTGTATGATAAGAGTATATACCTACCTTCTTAGCATTTCCTCCTTTTCTCACACCGTTTCCCAAAGCCTACTTTCTTAGAGCTGTTAAAACTCGGCATTGTATGTCAGAGAGTTAAGAGTTCATTTGTTCGATGTAATTTTCTCCAAGAGACATATACACAAGGGCATTTTTACTAGCCTCTGAATTTTCAGGTGTATTTCAAGCTTTTGTTTTAATATGCACACTTCCTAGGTTTTGTTTTCATGCATTGAGGTTTGCACTTGTTCCAGGATGGATTGATTTTGTTGCGTAGAGAAAAGGAGGCTGACCCTTGATTCTGATTGTAGCAATAGTGGTCGTTGTTATTGTTGCTTTGCCCCATCCCCTTCTTGCAAAAAATTGGCTTTTTGTTCAAAGTAATGTAGAAATTAGTAAAGCCTTTGCCTTGATCAGATATTTAAAAATCTCCTGCGGTGTTAAAAAAAAGACTTTTTTTCCAATCACACAACAGGTATATGGGAAGGTGGGCTTTCCAAATGTTTTGTTTGCTCAACTCACTGATATAGTTAAAATATTTTTTCTTATAACTCTTTACCATACAATCCCGACTTTTAACGACCATGAGAAAGAAAGCTTTTGAAAACATTGTAGGAAAAGCAGAAAATGCTGGTAACCAGCATTTTCTCCTTTTCCCACAATGATTTCTACCCTTCCCAAATCAAATTTAAATTTTTGAGTCACATTTATTATGTCGTCTGCAAATGCTTTCAATTTGGACTAGTCCAAAATTTTGTCGTTTGGTAAAGAGTTAATTAGCATTCCTTTTAATGTCAACAATGATGTTTAGCAGGGCATGTATGTTTTGGAACTTGCGCATCATGCACTCGAATGCCTTTGTATCCTTGTTTTGGCTGTACACAGAACATGTTGTCTACTCTTCGGATTTGTAAGTTTTCGACACTTTAATTTACCCTTCTTCAGTTTTACCCCCAGAACTGTGCCATTCACTGTAGCTAGTTTGGTCTATACATTTTTTTTCTCTGTCAGAGCCATTGTCAGGATAAATCAGACAGATCTAGCTATTCCACGCCTGAGTTTTCCCTGTCTTGGGCCTCTGCTTATTTTGTCCCAAGAAAGTGTAAATTTCTGATATCACCCTGGTCCAAATCAGTGCCAAGGTCATGACCCTATAGGAGATTGTCTTTAATTTGCAATTGGTCTTTTTTTCCCAAGCTTTCTGGGTATGGTCTGAGATGCTGTCACAATAAGGACATCTTTTTCAACAACGAAACTTCATGAGAGCTTTCAACAATTTCAAATTGATCAAATTTTCCACACTTCAATAGTTTCTGTCCTATTGCTATGATCCCCCGACGTAAATTGGGGTGGTCATTTTGACCCCAGGCTGTAATTTGAAGGATTTTGATAGAGTTCTATTAGATGAAGCTACATGCTAAACTTGGTAGCCCTAGGCCTTATGGTTTTGGAAAAGAAGATTTGTAAAAATTTTTAAAATTTTTAATTTTTTTTTTCATGGCAACCATAGTTTTCATCAGAATCAAATTCTTTGAAACTTTTCCGAAGAGGGCCATTGCAGGCTCATTTCTGTGAAGTTTCATAAGAAATAGACAGATAGTTTCAGAGAAGAAGACGTTTGAAATAAAAGATAACACACACATGTGGATGGACGACGGACATCAGGCCATGAAATATGCTTGCTGGCTTTCGGCTAGTCGAGCTAAAAATCTGTATCTATGCCTAAATATGTTATAGTAATGTAACTCACATGATAAAACTTTTGGTTTGGTTTCTGATTTCTTTTGTCAAAACATTATATTACAATAATCATCCTACATTCCTTTAAAGAAATAGTAAGCCACTAAACCATGGTTTGTTATCATTTCATGATACTATTTCCTGTGAATTTATTTCCTGCATTTTCCAATTCTCTTTGAAAAAAAGAATAACTAAAGCTTTGGCTTCCATCTGGCTTGGCACTTATGATTGCTCTTACTGCGCTTTTCCTAATTTTTTGGTATCTAGTGATAAATAAACAAGTATTATATCAGGTTTTTACCATCAAAACTTTTAGACTTTTTATCTCTCAAAAAGCATAACTGAAAGTCTAGCTTTCACCTGGCATATTGTCAGTTGCCAATAGATCTACTGCCCTCTTCCTACATCTTCCAATGACTTGTCAAACATTATATTACCTTGAAGTCCTGCATCACTTTGTGGGGACCTGACCCCTTCTTGCCACAAGATGGAGGTATCATATACAAATGTGAGATTAAGGCTGGTCTTCATGTCAAAATGTTGCCATATTGTTCCAGGTTGCAATGAATGGTACAGATAGGACACATACAATGGCACTTGTAATGTAACATAGGACTGCTTTACATTCATCACCTAGAAAAATGGTAGAAAAAGTGTTGTTGAATACAGAATGAAAACCAGTCAATAAGTCTAACCTTGGACTATCTACATCATTATGAGGTCCCTTACCTCTTTATCAGACATTTACAAAATTTTAGACTGATCCACTCTGAAGATATTTGTAAATACAACCTAGATTTCCCTCAAACCATGGGATTTGTTGGTGAAAGGGCAGAAAACATTGCTGAAAGGGAAAAATGCCTTATGCCATTATTTTTTCCTTTTCCCACAATATTTGTAAAAGCCTTTTTCCTCAGGGTGATTAAAACATAGACTTGTTTACTACAAGGATAAAGTCACAACAGCACAAAATACAAATACTTTATGCTTCTACACAAAATGCAAGCAAATGTACTTTTTCAGCCAAAATCACTTTTCTGCTCGTATTCCAAGTTTGTCCTTCCCCTGATTTGTATTAAATATCAAATTATAGGTCAACAAGGTGAACTTTACCCAGCAGGGATTAACTCTTTACCAAACGACAAAAGTTTAGACTTGTCCAAATTAAAAGCATTAGCAGACAACAAAATAAAAGAGACTGAAAAATCGAAATTTGTTTTGGAACCAGTAGAAAACCTTGTGGAAAAAGGAGAAAATGCTGGTTACCAGCATTTTCTTTTTTTCCCACAATGTTTTCAAAAGGCTTCTTTCTCGGGGTATTAAAACTAGAGGCGCTTGAGCGCCTGTATCGCTCCACAGGCCTGATATTTCTATAATGGCGAAAGGAAGTTTTTAACAATTATCATTCAATCCTGCATTTTAGCTCACTGAAGAAACAATTTGGTAGACAACCACCATAGGAGCTTACCTGCAAAACAACAATGAAATCCAATGAATAGTTTTAGAGAAGAAATTTTTCAAAGATTTTACTTTATACCATAAAAGGAAAATGAGTCTCCCATAAAAGCCATGTTTTTTGACAGATTTTTTTTTTTTTTAAGGAATTCTGTAAACCTGTATCTAAGGAACATTCCTGCAAAATAATAATGCTATCCAAATAGCGGTTTGGGAGGAGAAGATTTTTAAAGGTTTTTTACTTTGGTTGCCATGGCAACCAGAATTCTTCATGGAACACAATTATTTGAAGGAATTTGAAAGAGGACCACCAAAGGAACATTCCTGTGAAATTTGGTAAAAATCCAGTCAATAGTTTCTGAGGAGAAGTTTTTTAAAGAAAAAGTTTACGGACGCACGCATGAACGGACGGACGGACGGACGGACGCACGACGGACACAACGCCATGACAATAGCTCTCTGGCCTTCGGCCAGTGGAGCTAAAAATGCATTGTGCTGTGAGGGTTAAAACAGAGAAAAACACAACACAAGTATACCTGTCCATTCGTTGTGACCTGTCCACCACACTGGCTTACTAACTCTGACATCCCATAGTAACCCTCAAATGTCCATAAACACGATTCTAAATCTAAATTCCTTAGAACAAAAGAAAGGAAGAATTCAAATGATTTAGATTTAAATCTTTTTAACTCTTTACCACACAATTCCAAGTTTTAACAACCCAAAGGAAGAAGGCTTTTGAAAACATTGTGGGAAAAGGAGAAAATGCTGATAACCAGCATTTCCTCCTTTTCCCACAATGTTTTCTACCCTTTCAAAGATATATACAATCATTTCACCCACAACTAAATTGTCGTCTGCATAATTATGCTTTCAATTTGGAAAAGTCTACAGTTTTGCTGTGTGATAAAGAGTTACGCCAAATCATTAAATCTAATAGTCTGCTACGTGAATGCTTTATTGTAAGAAAACGAAAAGGACAACTATGGCTGTTAATCTTTGTAGTGCAAAATAAATTAATCTATGAGCTGCTAAGTAAATGAAACAAAAAGTTCCACTGAATAGTAAAAACCCGAATATTGTCATTATAAGGTCTATAGCCCCTAACTCTCATATTAAAAGACAGAAACTGTGGAGATTGGCTGAATAGCCTTTACGAAAATGTCGATGATACACGATATTTACCAATGAGTTATTGAGTCTATGGCCCCTATCCCTCAAAGGGCGTATTCCTTTCGCTACTCCGAACACTCCGAACATGTTCTAGGTGAATGGAGTATTTCGGAACACTGTGCCATGTTCTTCAGAACATGTTCTGACTGTTCTAATTCAATCGAGGTGCAGCGCACCTGCTGAACGGTTGCTAGGTGATACAAGATGGCTGAAAGACGGACAACTCTTCATGGCGAAACTTGCAATTGTCTTTTTTTAAGATATGAATGCCACAAATAGGAGCACTGCAGACTCGTCTCTACTCCCTCTCCGCAGCTAATCATATCCTCCACTAACACAGCTAAGACGGTAGCTCTTGGAACAGCCATAATGGCAATGTACATTCATTTCGGTATTGTTTAGAACAATGTTCCGAAATTGCTCAATTCAGAACATAATTCCAGAACAGTGTATGTATTCTGAAATAGTCCTTTTGCACATTCCAGAAGAGCATTCCAGAACACAGAACATTGTGCCAGAACAGGTGAATGGAATACACCCATATTAAAAGAATGGCCGAATAGCCTTTACGAAAACGTCAATGTTTATCGCCGTAGACCTTAAAAGTTGATTTCACCAGAAACAATACTATATCAGACATTATACATCAAGATCAGATAGCAACTCTTGTGCAGTATGATCTTGATCTGCACTGTGTGCAAAATGCTCGGAGTCACACTTAGCAGTCTAAGAGTTAAATGAAAATTCCAAGTCAGTGCTGACTCTTTCACAACCACCTAAGTAACATTACTTTTTTAACTCTTCATGAAACTACAAAATTCTGGACTCTTCAAAATTAAAAGCAGTTGCAGACAACAATTTAAATGTGGAAAAATGATGGAATTTGTCTTTGTTGGGGTAGAAAGCATTGTGGGAAAAGGAGAAAATGCTGGTTACAATTTATAATCTAGAATAAAAGAGTGGACAGTGTAGATCAGAGATCAGACTGCATGTTTAGTACAGTCTGATCTTGATCTACCAAATCAACAAAAGCTTCTTCTGTCGTCAATGGTAAAGAAAGAGCTTAAGCCTTAAGACTGTGACACTGCAATTTCAAAAGCTGTTTTTGTCAGAATATCTTGCAAGCACGCAGAAAGTGTAGATCAAAGATCAGACTGCACTTTCCCTGCAGTGTGATCTTGATCCACACTACCCACATAGGCAACAAATTTCGGGCTCAACACTACAAGAGTTAAGTCTGTACAACATGATAAAAATTTGAGACATCAAAATTGAAAGCAGTTGCTGACAACAAAATTTAACATGGTTCAATTGATGTAATTTTGACTTAAGAGTAGAAATACATTGTGGTAAATGGAAAAAGAATGCTTGTTACCAGCATTATCCTTTTTTTTTTTTCCCAACAATACTTTCAAAACCTCTTTTCCTCAGTGTCATTAAAACATAGGGTTGTCCTGGAAAGGGTTGATTTCATTCAAAGCTTTTAAACTTCAACCAGAAAATAAAACAAGTCATTTTTGTAAATACAGGTGCATGTAACCATAAAACTTTTTTCCCCAAAGCAACTCTTTTATGCAAACTCAAAAGAAAACAAAAAAATATTTTGACCCAAATCAAATCTTCAAATTGCTGTTGAGTAAATGAATCTCTCCTTTGTTTAGCACATAATTAATCAAACATGAGCCCTAAATATCTTGCATAAGATGGCTTTTGAAAATCTTCAGTAAATGCAACAAGCATTGTAAGAACCCTTTTCTCTAAATATATTTGAGCTATGCCCTGGCAGAAGGTATATTTAAGCCATGCCCTGGCAAAAGGGGGCTTAATGCATCTCGGTGATGCTTGGTACCAAGCAAATCATCATATGATCATGGATCGATAAAATCAATTTTGTCTAACAACTGACTGAATAATGAGGTACAGCTTTGACATGTAGAAAATTTACCAATTATAAAAAGTTTTGACCCACGTCAGGCTGCGCAGACTGCGCAGGCTGACCTGGGTCAATACTTTTTGCAAATGCAGTAAGCACCCTTTTCACAGAGCGATTTGCTCATTTTTTTTCTCAATAAATTCAATATAGGTTATTTCCCCTCCTTGAACTGTTTCTTATTTGTATCAGTGGTAGTAGATTTTGTTAGGTCGAAAATAAGCGTTTGGGTTACAGAAACCTAACATATTTACATAGATATAAGCTGCACTCTGGCAAAAGGGGGTTTGATGCATCTTTGTGACGCACATACATGTACCATCAATCATATCCATTATGTCTAAAAGCTGACTGAACCCTGAGGTAAACTGGTCCATTGACATGCAGAAAATTTACCTAAAGCAAAAAGTTTTGACCCATGTCAGTCTGCACACACTGACCTGGGTGGATACTTTTAGATGCATTAAGCTCCCTTGTCACAGAGCATGGTTCATAAGCATGTTAGCTCTACCATACTACAAATTTTACCCTTGTCCAAATTAAATGCATTTACAGATGACAAATCATATCTGGATCAGATGTCTTTGAAAGAATAAAAAACATTATATGAAAATGGGTGAACACTGCTTGCAAGCATTTCTCCTTGTTCCACAATGTTTTCGAAAGCATTTCTCTTCTGGCTAGTTTAAATATAAAATCGTTCGGTAAAGGATTAATGTTACTCATTTGTGACACAAGCACAACATTTTGCCAGGTCCGATATAAGCCTGCGGGTAACAGATAGATGGGATGTTTTACTGTAGTATTTTACATCCCTAGAGCTTGTATTTTCTTAACTCTTTACCACACAATCCCGAGATTAAACCACCCCGTAGAAGAAGGCTTTTGAACACATTGAGGGAAAAGAAGAAAATGCTGGTAACCAGCATTTTCTTCTTTTCCCACAATGTTTTCAACAATCTCAAAGACAGATTCTGGCGTTCTTGCCCAATTTTTTTGTCATCTGCAAAGGCTTTCAATTTGGACTGGTCTAAAATTCTGTTGTGTGCTATAGAGTTAACACAGGGTGAGAAAATTTGATAGCGTGTGAGAGCGAAGGTCGAGCCAGATGTCAAAATTTTTTTATGCAACAAGAACTAAATATAACCAGCAGGAAATTTACTTAAATTTAACTTTCTTTTTATTGTATACTTACAACCTTCAACAACAAAATATTTCATTTATTGACAATTCCATTTAAAAATGGTGCAAAAGAGTAAAACGAAAAATCGTTTAGAGGGTGAAACTTCATTTTATGAAATGTTAGATGAAAATTGTATCATAACATTTTGACCAATTAAATCACAAACCAGTATGAAAATATTCAGAGCGCAGGATATGTCATTATACCATATTTGGTGCCATGTTTTACACTGAGTAAATACTGATTTTCGTTGTGTGTGATATCATCCGTGTGTGGCTGCTAAGCGCAACTCACTGACCTTTAGCAGACAGTGTAGATCAAAGATCAGACTGCACAGAATGTGCAGTCTGATCTTTGATCTACACTGTCCATTAAGTGCATATTTTCCAAAAAACATTATCTTTGAAATAGCAAAATTTAGGTTTTCACTATTGGCTTAAAAGTTTCATTTCAGTTTGTAGGAAAAGGGTTAAAGCCAATTCTTATTACTTACTTGTAGAACCTAAGGGTAGAACCTGGGCGATAGAGGCTGCTCATCTGATAGGGCTCTAACTCCACTTGGTATTCTGACTGCCTCGTCTGATTTGTGATGAAACCATATTTTGTAGGTACCTCAGTAACATCCAACATGTTTGAACATTTGTGCTGACCTAGTCTAAAGCCGTCTGCACTCAAGGCCAGGTCAAAGTTCGAGAGTCTGGTTGTAGAAAGAAGTGGGAACATTCCATCTGTATGAGGTATCTGAACAGTGACTTTAACTGTGTTGGGGTGGTTTGGATCGTCTGCTCCTGAAAAAGAAGTTAAAATCATTCCCTTATACATGGATGCACGAAATTTTAAAATTAAGCCATATCAAACACATTTGCAGAAAACAAAATTCAATGTGGCTTAACTCTTTACCAGACGACAACATGTCAGACTTGTCCAAATTGAAAGCATTTGCAGACGACAAACTGAAGGTGGCCAAAATGACGAAATTTGTCCTTGATAGGGTAGAAAACATTGTAGGAAAAAGAGAAAATGCTGGTTGAGCATTGAACTGGAAATGAGGCATCTAGAGCACACATGTTGTTTTTCAAATATTTGTTCCATTAATGTACCTGTTGACCTGCAGGACCTAATTTTGACTTTGAATTTTCATCAGAATTGGACAGAAAATGTGGCCTATACAGTGCACACAAGGTTTTTCTAAAATTTGTCTCGGTGACCTTATTTCTCACCAAAATTGAACCAATTTCTTACCTGTCTGAAATATTATCTATAATCTGTCCTGCTTTCATGAGCATCAAAAAGAAAATGTGGCCTTCAGTGTGATTAACCCTTTACAGCACAATCCCGACTTTAAACGACCCTGGGAAAAAAGCCTTTTAAAAACATTCTGGGAAAAGGAGAAAATGCTGGTAACCAGCATTTTCTCCTTTTCCCACAATGTTTTCTACCTGTCTGAAATATTATCTATAATCTGTCCTGCTTTCATAAGCATCAGAAAGAAAATGTGGCCTTCAGTGTGATTAACCCTTTACAGCACAATCCTGACTTTAAACGACCCTGAGAAAAAAGCCTTTTGAAAACATTCTGGGAAAAGGAGAAAATGCTAGTAACCAGCATTTTCTCCTTTTCCCACAATGTTTTCTACCCTTCCCAAAACAAATTCCAATCTTTCAGTCACATCTATTTGTCATCTGCAACTGCTTTTAATTTGGACTGGTCTAGAATTTTGTTGTCTGGTAAGGGATAACAGGTTTTTCTAAGATTTGTCCCAGTGTCCTATTTTTTTACCAAACATTTCTTAGTTTGCATTTGTCTGGGATATTAAGAAGACAACCTTTAGTCTAAAATTTTGTCATTCAGTAAAGAGCTATGTACAACTTACGGTGTCTTTGTAGACAGATTACTCTTCATTTTGCAAGTAAAATGTAGATCAAGATTATACTGGTACATACTTTGTCATCTGATCCTAAATATGAAATGTTTCGTGAGATAGCCAGGCTACACACCCTTGAAGTTTGAGTAGGGGTTGATACCTGTTGAGTATATTCTGCACTCTAAGGGTAAACATAATATGGGCCATGCTCTGGGTTTAATGCATCTGCAAAACTTATCGATCCAGGTCAGCCTGCGGAATTTTACTATCAATCAATTTTCTGCACATTAAGGACCATTCTACCTCAGTCTGTTGTGAGACAAAATGGATTTTATGGATTCTTAACTCTTTACCAAACAACAAAATTCTAGCCTATTCCAAATTGAAAAAATGTGACTCAAAAATTGAAAGTTGTTTTTTAAAATGTAGAAAACATTGTGGGAAAAGGAGAAAATTCTGGTTACCAGCATTTTCTCCTTTTCCCATATAATGTTTTCTAAAGCCTCCAATGTTAGGGTCGTTAAAACTGGTGACAGTGTGGTAAAGAGCTAATTGTCAGATGACTTGCTTGGTATAAATGCACCACAGACATGCATTAACCCCCCCTTTTTGCTGGAACATGGCTTATATATAACTAATTGATTACGCACCTGTATCCTCCTGCTTTCTGTATTTGTCTGTGCTTTTTTGTTGTTATTTTGATTGTTTTTAGGAGGAGTGTTTAACAGTTGTTTATTATTCTGGAATAGCTTGCTTAAGATTCCAAGTTCCTAACCCTTTACCAGACAACAAAAATATGATTCCTCCGAACTGAAAGTTTTTGCAGACGACAATTTAAATGTGGCTGGAATTATATCTTTTGGCTGTGAAAGGGTAGAAAACATTGAGGGAAAAGGAGAAAATGCTGGTATCCAGCATTTTCTCCTTTTCCCACAATGTTTTCAAAAGCCTTTCTCCAATGGGTTTTTAAAATTCAAGATTGTGTGGTAAAGGGTTAACTTTGTACTGGATGACATAGTTTTAGAGCGGTCTTTGTTGAAAGTATTTGCTGAAGAAAGATTAAGAGCGGTTCAAATGATGGAATATAGCTTTTATACTCAGTAGATAACATTAGGGGAAAAGAAGAAAATGTTGGTTACCAGCATCAATGTGGCTCAAATGATAAGATGTGAGTGTAAAATGGGACAAAACATTCTGGTGAAAGGAGAAAATCTTTCAATGAGTGAATGTTTAGTCCATGAAAGTCTTTGTGAGGGCTCAGAAGATGTGGAGCCAAAAAAGTGTTTTAGACAGACGGATCTGCATAAAGATGGAGACACTATTGAAGACCAAAATTATTATCACCCATATTTGACACGAAGTAAATCAGAGAACCACATACAGGTTCCTACACTTGGCTGCAAGTGCAAGTCCATAAAGGGGCATAACTGTGCCAAAAATACTTTGACAGTTGTCTGCCCTTGTTATCTGGCTTCTCCTTTTAGTAGTTAACCCTTAGGCTGCTAAGCGCAACTCACAGGCCTTTTGCAGACAGTGTAGATCAAGATCAGACTGCACAGAACATGCGGTCTGATCTTGGATCTACACTGTCCAATAAGGAGATATTTTTTCCCAAACCATAACTTTAAAATAGCAATATTTTTTTTTCTACTATCAAAATGAAAATTTTATTTTAGTTTTTTAGCAGGATAAGTGCTAAAAAACATGTCCAAGTTTGAAGTAAATATCCTTTGTAGTAACAGAGATATCATAAAATGTCAAAGTTTTCTGAAAATTGAAAATACAAAAAGGGGCATAACTGTGTCAATTATATTTTGATGGTTGCCTGCCCCCGTTGTATGGTTTGCCCTTTTGATAGTTAACATCTTGTCCAAGTTGGAAGTAAATATCTTCAATAATAACAGGGATATTTCAAAATGTGGAAGTTTTTGCAGGACAACGCAGACACCAAGGCTTCGACAATTACTTAATGTTTTCTTCAAACACACCGAGCTAAAAATGGGTTCTGAACATCTCTTACTGTTGACAGCACTTAACCATCTTTTTTTTCTTTTAAATTCTTACAGAGTTGAAGGAGATACGGAAGTGACACAAAATTCAAGAATCAAGCACTGTCCCAAAAGTAAGACCTCGACCTTGAGTCTGCATGGTTGAGCCATGCATCCTGCATTAGGCCTAGGGTTTAAGAAGAAATGGAGCCGACACAATTTATGACAACACGACCTTTGACTCCAAACTGTGACTTTGACTCTAGAGTCTGGCATCTGAAACCTTTGTTTTGCATATCATCTCATGAATGTGAATACCCATGTAAAATGTCTTGAAAACTTAACCATGATTTTAGAGATGAGAAGCAAAAAATAAAATGGAAAAATGATACATGTATTATCAAAAGGATGTAATTTGAGTCATGTTACAATGGAATTTGTATCACCAAAAATTTCTTACTATCAGAATTTGTATCTTGTTTCAATCACCATGTTTTATGTGCAATGAATATGCTTAAAATAGCATTTCTCTCACTACAAAAATTGCATCAATTATCAAAGAGAGACTGTCTATGTAAATGTATGCTGCACTAGACTGCATAAAAGTCTGTCAAGAAAAAAGGATAAAGTATTAAACAAATGATTCTTCTGGAAATATGTCCGTGTATAGATTGTCGGGGCATCAATGACATTGGGGAGACATGAGACAATGCTTCATATAGAAAGTAGCTTTGAATTTCTTACCATGTTTTTTCTGTCAAATGGCATGATTTTTGGCTTTGTTGGAAAACCTTACCCAAATGTTATTTGTAATGGGTGAAAAATAACATTTATTTGCAATGAAAATGGAATTCCATGTAAACATGGAATGCAAATAAAATACCAATGTATAATGATCTACCCTGTTTTATCACTAACCTGTACCTAATTCTATTTGCACTTACCTCTTTACCAAACAACAAAATTTTAGACTCCTAAGATTCAGAAATAGTTGCAGACAACAAATAAAGTGTGGTGGAAAAGACAAAATTTGTCTCTGAAAGGGCAGAAAACATTGTGGGGAAAGGAGAAAATGCTGGTTACCAGCAATGGTTACCACAATTTTTCCAAAAGCATTCCTGCACAGAGTTGTTAAAATTGTGTGGCAAAGGATTAAATATTCACATGATACATCTTAACCCTTTAGCAAACAACAAAATTTTAGACAAGTCCAAATTCAGAGCACTTGCAGACAACAAAATAAATGTGACTTAAAAATTGAAATTTGTTTAGGGAAGGGTAGAAAACATTGTGGGAAAAGGAGAAAATGCTGGTAACCAGCATTTTCTCCTTTTCCCACAATGTTTTCAAAAGTTTTCTTTCTTAGGGTCGTTAAAAGTCGGGATTGTGTGGGAAAGGGTTAAATCCTTGAAGTAAGCAGCTTCTGAAAATATTGAGGGAAAAGAGCAAAAGCTTGCAAAAAAATTTGCTTGGAAACAGTATTTGTCCCCAAACGTTTTCCATACAACTGGCACAATTTTTCGTTAAGTCTTCAATTAAATCTCTTACATAAACACTTTAAGTAAGTGAACTTTTTCAAACATTAGGGTGAAAGGAGAAGTGGTAGCAGGCGATTTCTTCTCTTGATGAAGAGTTTTCACATGTATTACCATCATCAAATGTCAAATCAAATCAATTATTGCTAACATTTTTATATCAAATCATATCAATTATACATGTTTTATAAGCATTTTTATATCAAATCCTATCAATTATCCCTGTTTTACAAGCATTTTCATATCAACATTATTATCAAATCATATTAATTATCCATGTTTTACAGGCATTTTATATCAAATCATATCAATTATCCACGTTTTACTGGCATTTTTATATCAAATCATATCAATTATCCATGTTTTACAGGCATTTTTATATCAAATCATATCAATTATCGATGTTTTACAGGCATTTTTACACCAAATCATATCAATTATCCATGTTTTACAAGCATGTTTATATCAAATCATATCAATTATACATGTTTTATAAGCATTTTTATATCAAATCCTATCAATTATCCCTGTTTTACAAGCATTTTCATATCAACATTATTATCAAATCATATTAATTATCCATGTTTTACAGGCATTTTTATACCAAATCATATCAATTATCCATGTTTTACAGGCATTTTTATACCAAATCATATCAATTATCCATGTTTTACAAGCATGTTTATATCAAATCATATCAATTATACAGGTTTTATCAACATTATTGTCAAATCTTATCAATTATCCATGTTTTACAGGCATTTTTATATCAAATCATATCAATTAACCATGTTTTACAGGCATTTTTATATCAAATCATATCAATTATTCATGTTTTATAAGCATTTTTTTTTATATCAAATCATATCAATTATCCATGTTTTACAGTTATTTTCATATCAAATCTTATCAATTATCCATGTTTTATAAGCATTTTTATATCAAATCATATCAATTATACATGTTTTACAGGCATTTTTATATCAAATCCTATCAATTATCCCTGTTTTACAAGCATTTTCATATCAACATTATTATCAAATCATATTAATAATCCATGTTTTACAGGCATTTTTATATCAAATCATATCAATTATCCATGTTTTACAGGCATTTTTACATCAAATCCTATCAATTATCCATGTTTTATAAGCATTTTTATATCAAATCATATCAATTATACATGTTATTACAGGCTCTTTTTTTTTAATCAAATCATATCAATTATCCATGTTTTATAAGCATTTTTATATCAAATCATATCAATTATACATGTTTTACAAGCATGTTTATGAAATCATCTATTCTGAATTTGTTTCTGGGGGTAAACATGTTAACTCTACCACACCACAAAATTTTAGACAGATCCAAATTGGAAGCATTTCCAAAGAACATAGTAAATTGGGCACAAGTAATGGAATTTGTCTGTAAAAGATAAGAAAACATTGTGGGGAAAGAAGAAAATGCTGGTTTCCAGCATTTTCTTCTTTTCACACAATGATTTCAAAAGCTTTCTTTCTCAGGGTCGTTAAACTCTGGATTGTGTGGTAAAGGGTTAATATAAGTGAAAAGAGTCTTACAAACTAAACTGCATCATGTTTTGCAATAACTGCCAGCACTATCAAAGGAATGCTATAATTAAATGCCACACTAATATGCCAGAAAAACCTGTATATTTCCGACAAATACCACATACCACACAAACAGGTAGGACTATAATTTTCAAACAATCTTCAAAAGTAAACTCTGATGTTTTAAACAGAGAAGAGTTTGTAAGCCCTCTCAAACTCCCCTCTGAAGTACTGGTTTTCCAGAATCAATATAATTTTCATTTCGATTGAAGTCCTTAGAGAACCAACGCTTTCACACATTCTTTTGATGCATTTAAATATATAATGTTTTTTGTCACAGGCAGTTTTCCCCTAAAACTTAAACATGACTTTTTCCCTTCTTCAAATGGCTCTTTTAGTAATCTGAACTTGATTTCAAATGGTTTTTAAGTTTGCCTCAACTGTTAAAGGCCAACTCTTTACTAATCAAAAATATTTAAGACTTCTATATTGAAAGCTGAACGAGACCACAAATTTAACATTGCTCAAATGATGGAATTTGTCTCTTAAAGAGCTGTAAACAATGTGGGAGGTGACTAGAAAAAGCTGGATACCAGCATTTTCCCCCCTTGCCACAATGTTTTCATAAGTCCTCTTCTTCAGGGTCTTTAAAACAAAGAAATGTTTGGTAAAGAGCTAACTGGTGAGTTCAAAGAAGTAAAATATTGCCAATATGATAATGGCAAGGTCCATTGAAAACAAGTTGTCAGCAGACTTTTAGATCTGATGACAACCAGCTATAACTATACAAAAGTCTGCTGACTACAAGCTTTAATGGCTGAAGGCCAGAAGGGCTTATGTAATGGTAAGGTTCCATCATCTGACAGCCAGCTATATTTTTGTGCTTAGGAAAATGTGTGCTTTGAAAAATGTTTCCATTTCTCAATTACACCGATTTGTAGCACTAATGGCCAAAAAGCCAGAAGGGCTTATGTTAGGTATGTTTCCAACATCCATCTGCTTGTCTGTTAGTCTTTTTCTTGTGTACGCCATTAAGTCCTCATGTTTTTGTCTAATTTTCATGAAACTGAAACTTGAACGGATTGTTCATATCATCAATAGCTTGAACGCTACTGAATTTGAAGAAAATCTGACAATTGGTTAGAAAAAGTAGTCATTTAATGTTAGAAATTTACATTCCTTGTTAGCACAATAAAGTCAAAATTTTTCATCAGATTCTTCTAACCCTTTACAACACTACAAAATTTTAGACAGATCCAAATTGGAAGCAAAGGACATAGTAAATGTGGCACAAGTAATGGGATTTGTTTGTAAAAGAAAAGAAAACATTGTGGGAAAAGAAGAAAATGCTGGTTACCAGCATTTTCTCCTTTTCCCACAATGTTTTCAAAAGCTTTCTTTCTCAGGGTCGTTAAAACTTGGGATTGTGTTGTGAAGGGTTAAACTGCTACAGGTTCTATGTATCATCAAGGGATTGAAAACTACAGAAAATGAACCAAATCCAATTATAAGTCTAGGACAAGTATTAATTTGATGACTTTTTCTTGTTTATTCAATACTATTAGTCCGTATTATTGGTCCTATTTCTATGAAAATTGCACTGATTGTTTATTACAATGAGCACTAAAGCCCTAATTTTGCTTGATTCAAAACATCTGGTTTTGAGAAGTAGTTTGATTATTTTCCTTCTTGTTCAATTAACCTTGCATACCAAAAGATATAACTCTTTACCAAACAACAAAATTTTAGACTTGTCAAAATTGAAAGCATTTGCAGACGACAAAAATAAATGTGACTCAAATATTGAAATTTGTTTTGGGAAAGGCAGAAAACATTTCTGGGAAAAAGAGAAAATGCTGGTTACCAGCATTTTCTCCTTTTCCCACAATGTTTTCAAAAGCTTTCTTTCTTAGGGTCATTAAAAGTCGGGACTGTGTGGTAAAGTGTTAAGACTGCATCACCCTCGTCGTTCTACTGTTGACAACATTCATGGTCTTTGAACCTTGTACTACCATTTGGTCAGGAAGCAGCAAAGTCAATACCATCTCACAGAAACATGATCATTCCATGCTTATACTAGTCTTAAGATGTGTCCAAATAAATGCCCAAGTGTCCTGCAACTTTTTCCACAGTAGCTCATCTGTTTTGAAGAATAATTTTAGCCACTTTCACTTCATCTTTTAACTTTCACTGGCCCCATCAACAGTGACATCAATAATATCCATGCATGTTAAATTAATTGGACAACTATTATTCTTTCATCAAACCAAATTTCATTTCAGTATGTTTAAGTTTCATCCAAAAGTGAGGTTAGGTCATGAAATAAAGGATGGACCCTCTTATTTTAACCCTTTAACACAAAAAAACTAGACTTGTTGGTATTGAAAGCATTTGCAGATGGCAAGCCAGTTTGGCCAAAATGATGACCTCTTTGTTTGAAGGAATAGAAAACATTGTGGAAAAAGGAGAAAATGCTGGATACCAGCATTTTCTCCTTTTCCCACAATGTTTTAAAATCTTATTTCTCAGAGTCATTAAAACGTGTCATAGTTTAGTAAAGGATAGAAACAATACCGTATTATGTTCGCACCTACCTGTATACCTCAGCCTCGCAGTGAAGGGATCAGCCCCAACGGAATTAGCCCTTCTAGGAGGACAAATGCCCTCATTTTTATCCACAACAATTATTGGACTGCCTAATTCTTTCCCAGGTTCCCCATGTTTGTTTACAGCTCGGGCAAAACACTGTGCTTGGCTTCCTACAAAACAAAAAAGTGAAATAATGCTCGACTTCCTGCGAAACAAAAAATTGAAAAAATGCTTTCTGCATTTCATGCAAAACTCAAAACTCTTATTAAAACCTCTCACTAACTGTTGATGTATGACATGCCAACGATGTTATTTTTTCCTTGGTTTCCAGTGCAACAAAAACATCTGGGTCCGTATTCTTAGCAGGAATTTTCTAAATGCGAAAGTAACAGAACTTCTGGTCAACTAAACCATTTGGTTTAACCAATCAGAAGTTGTGTTACTTTCACATTAAGAAAATCTTGGAGAAAAAGACAAAGAATGTCCTTCAGAATGGTTGGTGACTATGGACCAAGAACTAACGAATGTAAAGATTCAAATAATATTTCCAGGATTAACTTCATGTGGCATTTCTACATGTAACATAGGCCTGCTCTTAGATTGTCAATGACAATGCATTTTACATTTTGTAGACCTTCCTAAATTAAGATCAAGATCTGACTTCACACAATGTGCTATCTTATCTTGGCTCTAGAATGACAGTTACCTCTTTACCACAAAGCAAAACTTTAAACTTGTTCAAGTTGAAAATATAAGCAGACGAAAAATTAAATGCTACTCAAATAAAAGTTATTTTTGAAAGTAAAGAAAAAATTGTGGTAAAAGGAGAAAATGCTGGTTACCTGAAGGTCATCATTTGAACAATCTTGGTAGAGGTCAACTAGATAAAGCCACATGCAAATTTTGTAGCCCTACATCTTATGGTTTGGACAAAGAATTTTTTTCAAGTTTTCATCATTTAAGTCCATGTAAAACCTGAGCCCTGGGGCAGGGCCAATTTTGACTGAAGGACTATGATTTGAAAAAAACTTGGTAGAAGTCCATCAGATGAAGTTAAATTTCAAATTAGGTAGCCATAGGCCATAGGCCTTACGTTTCTTTTTTAATATTTTTAAATATTTTCAATACCTTTCAGTTTTGGTGCTGTGGCAACCAAAGTTTTTATCTGAATCAAACTGAAAAATCTGATTGGTGGTTTCAGAGAAGATGACATATAATATAAAATATTATTAAAATATGAAATATAAGCTAATGCACATACACAGGCACTAAGGAGATAATGCCATGACATAAGCCCGCTTACATTTACAAATAGTTAAAATGACAAGAAAAATTACAGCCAAATTACCTCCAGTGAAATAAATGCTATCAAGAGTCACATGTCTCGTGGATGTGAATGCTGTATTCATCTCAAGGTCACGAATGTCACCCGTTACACCACTGTTGTCACCAGGGGGACCTACTCTCCACCGATACTTTGTCAGTGTGTCATTTATACCAGATTCTTCACATATTTCCTTGACGACTGGGAATTTGGGATGCTTTGGACTGCATGGCTACCAAACAATCAAACAAAAGATTAATGCATTTTACATTCTGTAACCAATTGACTGAATAAACTGACTCAATACCTCCTGAAATAAATATGTAGCAGACACCATGTAAAATTAGTGTGGTAAAAGGAGAAAATGCTCAATTATGAACAATTTTCTTTTTACCACAATATTTTTCAAAGTAGCTTGTCATAAAAACAAAAAACCCTTTACCACACAATCCCGAGTTTTCACAACCCAGAAGAGGAATGCTTTTGAAAATCTTGTGGGAAAGGAGAAAATACTGGCAACCAGCATCTTCTGCTTTTCCAAAAATGTTTTCTACTTTATTAAAGATAGAGGTCATCATCTGGTCTACATTTAATTTGTGTTCTGTAAATGCTTTCTATTTCGTCGAGTCCAAAAATTTGTTGTATGGTGAAGAGTTAAAAGGGAAAATCACTTCCACTCTTCTGTCAGACATGACTAGTAAATCACCACTTAAACTGATTAACTCTGTACTAAAAGGAAAAAATTACAGACTTGTCTAAAATGAAAGAAATTGCTACTGACAAAATAAATGGGACTCAAAAATTTAAAATTTGTGTTGGAAAACATTGTGGTAAAATGAAAAGAAGCTGGCTACTATCTTTTTTTCCACTTTCTTTCCACTATATTTTAACCCTTTCCATACAACCCTGAGTTTCAACAACCCCGACGGAGAGGGCCTTTGCAAACATCATGGGAAAAGGAGAAAATGCTGAGAATCAGCATTATCTCCTCACGTTTTCTACCTTATCCCAGACAAATCTCATAACATGAGCAACATTTGAATGGTCGTCTGCAAGTGCTTTCAATGCATACAAGTCTAGAACTTCTTTGCACGGTAATGAGTTAGAAAAGTCTTCTTCTTTGGAGTCGTTAAAAGTCAGGATTGTTTGATAAAAGTTTAATCCACATATAATGTTTGTACTTTACAAAATTAACTAGAGCTATCACTAAACGTGATCAATACCCCCCACCAGCTCCTTGTCACAAAACAGGTCTTTGTCACAGAAAGCAGAATGGTTTAGTACGAAAGTAAGAGTTGAAAAAAGTTCAAGGGGAGATAATTCTGCAACAAATTGCACCAGGGTCATGAAAATTGCACATGCATAACTTCATATATATAAGAACACTGTGTGCAAATTTGAGCTCAGTACCTGAAAAACTGTCAGAGTATTTCGCCGGACAAATTTGTGTCTACGGACGGACAGCCATGGCGATTCCAGTATACCCCCCTCCACTTCGTTGTGAGGGGTATAATGACATCATGATAATCGCAATTCCTACCTTTGTACTTTGAGGGAGTCAAGAAAATATAGTAACACATCGAGAAATAACTTGCTCTAAAAAATTTGTTAAAACTGTCAGTTAAGTTTGAAAAATGTCATTAAGAACCTTGATATGTATTTACACAAACAACACAAACATGTAAATAACCCTAAATAACCCTAAATTGGGGGTGTGTACACAGCCACTCCATATTCACATTCAAATAATTACCAATTTAATTCATACAAAAACTTTCGAAATGACAAAAAGGGAGTAATCCTCCATTAGATTCTTCATAGTCACTCTCAAATTGAATCTTTACCAAACAACAAAAATGTTCAATTGTCCAAACTGAAAACATTTGCAGAAGACAATTCAAATGCAGCTACAAATGTTGGTTTCTATCTTTGATAGAGTAGAAAACATTGTGAGAAAAGGAGAAAATGCTGGTTACCAATGTTTTCAAAAGCCTTCACTTTCAGAGTTGTTAAAACTTGGGATTGCATGGTAAAAGGTTAAATTCGTAATTTACTTTTAATTTACGTAATTACTTACAGAGACGCAAACAAGTGGGTAGCCCTGTATTGGAGCCCTGTCCATAGCCACTCCTACAGTGTCAACATCCTTTAAGGATACCACAATGGGTGGTACAGGAAATATAACATCAGCCAATTGACTTTTCTCCTCTATGTAGATTAATGCTCGATTGTTGTGCTGAAAGAGTAAATAATGCCAAATTTAAGTGCAGGAAATATCATATACTTTAAAAAATATTGAGGATAAGACATAAAGGCAAATTGGTAACTTTGTATTGCAGGCATGTTCATAAACACTCTTACAGTGTCCAAAGAGTGGTAATGGAGAAGTGATATCAGAAGTTGACTTCAATTTTCAACCTAGATATACACAGAATATTATGTTGTAGTAATTTTCCAGGTGCATGTATTTTATTTGAGCAGCGCGGGAAAATATGATATCGCACAAGACCAAAGGTCAAGCGAGATGTCAAAATTTTGTTATGCTACAAGAAGCAAGTACAAGCACCAGGAAAGTTAATACAACATAATATTTCTTTTATTATGTGCCTACAACCTTCAACAACAAAATTTTACAACTGACATTTTATTGGAAAACAGTAAACAAGATGAGAAAATTAATAGTGTGGAGGGTAGTAACTCTGTTTTTAAGAAGGGCGGGATTAATATTATAGCCTAACATTTTGACTAATCAAATCACAAATCAATGCATGCTTAGTCCATGCCCGAGTTACATCATCATACCATATTTCGAACCGTATTTCACAGTTCGTAGACACAGATTTTTTTTTTCCTTTTGTGAATGTTATTTTATCCGCTTGCAACACTGAGCTGGAAATATATATAATTAACCAGTGTATTCAACACCTTCAACCCTAAACTCTTTGACAACAATCCAGTTTTTCAATAGCCCCAAGAATGAAAACTATTGAAAACTGTGAAAAGAAGACAAGACTGAAACGATGGCACTGAATAGCTCACATGAGTCTATAATTGATTGAAAGGTGTTATAGACCCCTTTCATGATTATTTCAGTCCCATCTTGGTGACCCCTCACATATTCATGTATTTCCTCAGTTTCACCAGTTCTAAGCTGGGGCTCTGAAGTATCTTGCCCAAGAATGCTTCCATGAAAAACCTAGTGGATCCAGTGAGGCTCAAACTTGGGGCCTCCAAGTCACAAGTCCTACATATTACCACTGAGCAACATAGGAACCCACATGAGCCTATGTATCTTTAAAATCATAATATGAAGTATAGACAACATCTTTCTCTGATATGAACTTATGGCCTAGCTTTTTCACTGAGCTGGCCCATTTTCAAACTAGTCTATGATGTCACCAAGACAAAAGTCTGAAGACAACAGTAGAAAAAAAATGTGAGAAAAGGTGAAATGCTGGTTACCAGCATTTTCTCACTTTTTCCTCAATATTTTCTATAGTCTTCTTTTTTCGGGTCCTTAAAACTCAGGACTGTTTGGTAAAAGGTTACACAAGCAAACAAGCTAACCCTGACTTCCGCCACACCATTTCTATCCTCTGTCAGATGTACAGAGAAGATCTCACTGTTCTCCCTGTCCTCATCGTAGTTAATTTCTATCTCCGCATAGAGTCTGTCTATACCAGGTCCAAACTTGAATACTAAAATGATAAAACCGACACTGTAAATCCATTACTGTTTAAACATATACATTTTATATCAATTGAGATACAAGTTCTTGCAACTTATATTAATCTCTTTCAATTCTGCTTCCTGGAAACTACACCAATACTTGGGCCCAATGTGTGGACCAGTGAACAGTCCCAAAGTTGAAACCTGCTCCCAGGTATGGAATTTGGCACCTTATGGTTACAAGGCTAAAGCTTTATCTCACAACCACACATACAACGTTACAAGCAACCACTTAAATACTACTTTTTTATACACATGTGGTAATCACCTTTTAAAAACGTTGTGGGAAAAAAGGAGCAACTGCATGTAAAAGCACTTAAACCATGCTTTGGGAAAAGGGGGCTTCATGCATCTCTGAGATGCATTATATCAAGCAAGTCATCACGTAACTATGGATCCATCAAATCTGTTTAGTCTAAAATTCAACTAGATCAGGAGGTAGAGTGGTCCTTTTGCAAATGCATTAAGCCCCCTTTTCACGAGTATGGCTCATTTATATGTGCAATTTTTTAATATAATCTGTTTATTTATGAATAAGTTATCTACAGGTGGTGAGGACTTAATAATTGACCCTTTACCAAAGTAAAAAAATTTTGTACTCGACTAAATTGAAAGCGTTTGTATATGACAACTTGATTGTAGCTCAAATGATGATTTCTATCTGTGATTGGGTAGAAAACATTGTGGGAAAAGGAGAAAATGCTGGTTACCAGCATTTTCTCCTTTTCCCACAATGTTTTGAAAAGCCCTCTTCTTCAGGGTTGTAAAAACCCAGAATTGTGAGGTAAAGGGTTAAAAAAATCTTACATCTAGCAAAAGCATTAAAGTCACGGCCTGCACTTGCACTCCCGCTTTTCGTGTAAACTCGTACAGAGGAGGTCTGTGAAGTATCACCGAGTCGTATTACTGGAATCTTTAGTACAGCAATGTCTCCCTTGATGATTGGTTCATTGACAGTGTAGCTGCTGCGCTCGAATTTGATAATTGGCTCTGGAAGTAAACATACATCATGAAACTGCAATAAAACTAGAACTTGTTTTTTCTACAAAAAAACAGATGTCTCCCCCCCTTTTGCTGTCAGAAGGATTAATAATCAATGATAAAGTTAATAACATTTTCTCCCAGATTTCTATTGCGGACACGAAATTGTACGTAAAATGAGTAAGGAAAATAATCAAAGGGAAATAACTCGAAAAATATACAAGTGACAGTTATGGTTCTTGTGCATGACACTTTGTGTCATGGTGCTTTACAAATGTGCGAAGTTTTATAAAAAAATCTTAAAAGGTTTTCGAGTTATAGAACGGACAATATTTGTGACGGACTGACAGACAGACAGACAGACAAACGGACAGACGGATGCACAGGGAAAAACAGTATGTCTCCTGACCCTGACGGGGGGAGACATAATTAATGAGCCATGCTCCATGAAAAGGGGCTTTAATGCTTCTGCAAAAAGTATCAACCTAGGTCAGCCTGTGTAGTTCACAGTTCAAAACTTTTTGCAATTGGCCAAATTTCTGCATGTCAAAGGACAGTATTACTTCCTGATTCAGTCAGTTGTAAGAAAAAATTGATTTTATGGATCAATAATTATGGGATGACATGCTTGATATGTATGATGCATCATGGAGAAGCATTAAGCCCCCTTTTGCCAGAGCATGGCTCATTTATACATCCATTTCAATTACCTTTTAGAAAATGATCCAGTGTTCTTACAACGTTGAGTGAGAATTATTTTTGAAAACAATGAGGGAAAAAGGAGAAAATGATTGCAATACAGAAAAGGAGAAAATCCTGGTATGCTTAATTTTTTGATCTGCAAGCTGCATTCAGTTGTAAAGAGTTACTAAGAAACTTGAACCAAGAAACCCTGAAACAAGATCATTAACTATCTTCTACCAGCTGTCAAAATTCAGTGAAGTTTAACTGTAAGAAATGTAAATTGATCCTTCAAACCCTCAGCATACTACAAGCTGTTTTTGTGAGACAGTGTTAACCAAGATCAAACAGTACAATCCTGTTTTATACAGCATGAGATTTTGTGAGGCATTCTGGCATAAACACCATTAAAACTGTGACGTTTTGGTCTGTTGAACTCTTTACCAAATGACAAAATATTAGACTGTTTCAAAGTGAAAGCATCTGCAGACAACAAACTAAATGCTGCACAAATTCTGAATTTTTTCCTTTAAAAGGTAGAAAAAATTGTGGAAAAAGGAGAAAATGTTGGTTACCTGCATTTTCTCTTCTTTCCACAATAATTTCAAAAGGCTTCTTATACTCCGGCCATTTGGTAAAGGGTTAAACCTTTACCACACAATGTTGAGTTTTAGCCACACTGAAGAAGAAGGATTTTGTAAAATATTTGAGAAAAAGGAGAAAATGCTTGTTACCAGTATTTTCTCCTTTTCCCACAATGTTTCAAAAGGTTTCTTCCTCAGGGTCTTTGGGATTGAGTGGACTTGTTTTTGGCGGGGTAGAAGGAAGTTAGATTGCTTTTGAACTCACTATCCTCTGGATCAATGATCAAAACCCGTGCAGTGTTCTGTCCTCCGATGGCCCCACCATGTGCTGTAATACTGTCAGGAGTTCCAAGTACAAGTCTGAAGGATTCCTCAACTTCATGGATCTTGTCATTTATAATCTTAACTCTACATTTAGTCTCCCTCTCACCTGCAACGTAAACACGAATTATTCAACTGTTAATCCTCTACCAAACAAACTCAGATTTTCATGATCTTAAAGGAGACTGCCTTCGAAAACATCGTGATAAAAGAAGAAAATGGTGGTAACTAGCCTTTTCTCCTTTTCCCACAATGTTTTCCACCCTTTCTGATACAAATCCCATCATTTTTGCTACATTTAATTTGTTGTCTGTTGATACTTTCAATTCTTAATTTTTTCATTTCTAAAAACTTAAAACAAAGGTTGGTCATTTGAGTTCTAGATTACTGAAATAATCTGTTCATTAATTAAAATCTTTTGTTTCAACAGTGAAGGAATTTGTAGACAGGTCAAAAAATAACACACATACATAGAGACAGGACATATATAAGTCTGGCACATTGAGAAACAGCACTTTTCACACTTTACCAAACAACAAAATTTTGACTCGTCCAAATTGAAAGCATTTGCAGACAACAATTTAATTGTGGCTTAAAAGATGGGATTTGCCTTTGGTAGGATAGAAAACATTGTGGGAAAAGGAGAAAATGCTGGTTACCAGCATTTTCTTCTTTTCCCACAATGTTTTCCAAAGGCTTCTTCCTCAGGGTCGTTAAAACTCAGGATTGTGGGGTAAAGAGTTCTTTCTCTTTTCATCCATTCAGCCCAGTCTAGTAGCTCAGTTTATTACAAACAGGGCTAGAAGCCCAGGGTTTGGTTCTTTGATTTGAAGCTTGGAAAATTTCTTTCTGGGTATTGATAATAGTCATTTCTACAAATCTATTGCTTTCTTGCTGTTGAATGTTGTAGTGTTTCGACAGTGTTTAAGTGAGAAACAAGAGGGCCAAGATGGCCCTGGATCGCTCACCTGAATTTTTGAGAGGACCATAACCAATTTTTTTTTGAAGTATTGATATTCTGGAAACAAAATCATTATTTTGCCAAGCAATTTTGAAAAGGTCACCTGTAAAAATCATTTCAAAGTCTGTCACCACTCCTACAATCATCACCACAGCCATGTTTTTGACAAATCAGAATTCTGCAAATAAATCTTGGTATGGGTCACCCGATGACCATTTCTAGGACAAGAGCACATGCCCAATAGTGGCTTAAAATATTAAGTCGAACAAGAGCACCGCATGCAGGTGCCAACAATTGGCTGTTGGGTGCTGCATAGTAAGTTTAAATTCTAAGTTGAAAAAGGGACATAATTTGGACAAAATGATTTTAGAGTTACTTGCCCTTGTTTTCGGGTTGCTCTTTTACTAGTGAACAATTATTCGAAGTTCCAAGTACATGTGTTGAGTGAAAGCCAAGATATAACAACATGTCAAATATTTTGCACAACGACAACGCAGACGACAACAACAGTGCGATACCTCGACGTTTTCTTCGATAAAGCTACAACCCAAATATGAAAGCTTTAGCCTTTACAGTTTGGGACAAAAAGATTTTTAAAAAATTTCCTTCGTTATCTCTATGTAAAATATGGGAACCTACAACATAGGGCTCATTATGACACTATGGTTATAATTTGAAGTTTTTTAGAAGGGGTCCACCAAACAATGCTACATGCCATATATGAGAGCTCTAGCCCTTAAGGTTCGGGACAAGAAGATTTTTAAAGATTTCCTTCTTTATCTCTATGAAAATCTGTGACCCCACAAAAAAGGGCCAATTTCCAAACAAGGGCCATCATTTGAAAGTATTTCTGTAGAGGTCCACTAGATGATGCTACATGCCAAATATGAAAGCTGTAGCCCTTAGGATTTAGAACAAGAAGATTTTTAAAGATTTCCTTCTTTATCTCTATGTGAAATCCGAGACCCCATAACATAGGGCCAATTTCCACACCAGGGCCATAATTTGAAGTATTTTGGTAGAGGGTCACTAGATGATGCTACATGCCATATATGAAAGCTCTAGCCCTTACAGTTTGGGACAAGAAGATTTTTAAAGTTTTTTCTTTCGGTTGCCATGGCAACCAGAGTTCTTCATGGAATTCAAATCTTTGAAGTATTCTGAAAGTGCTTCACCTAAGGACCATTTCTGTGAAGTTTAATTGAAATCTGTTTGCCGGTTTCAGAGGAGAAGATTTTTTATGAGAGCTCTAGCCCTTAACGTTCGGGACAAGAAGATTTTTAAAGATTTCCTTCTTTATCTCTATGTAAAATCCGTGACCCCACAAAAAAGGGCCAATTTCCACACAAGGGCCATCATTTGAAGTATTTCGGTAGAGGTCCACTAGATGATGCTACATGCCAAATATGAAAGCTGTAGCCCTTAGGATTTAGGACAAGAAGATTTTTAAAGATTTCCTTCTTAATCTCCATGTGAAATCCAAGATCCCACAACATAGAGCCAATTTCCACACCAGGGCCATAATTTGAAGTATTTTGGTAGAGGGTCACTAGATGATGCTACATGCCATATATGAAAGCTCTAGCCCTTACAGTTTGGGACAAGAAGATTTTTAAAGTTTTTGCCATGGCAACCAGAGTTCTTCATGGATTTCAAATCTTTGAAGTATTCTGAAAGTGCTTCACCTAAAGATCATTTCTGTGAAGTTTCACTGAAATCTGTTCGCTGGTTTCAGAGGAGAAGATTTTTTAAGTAATTGTTCATGGACGGATGGATGGACCGACGGACGGACGCCGGACAGTGATCGATCACAATAGCTCACCCTCAGCACTACATGCTCAGGTGAGCTAAAAAGCCAGTGGCTTGGAAAAAATACTGCAAGAAGGACTGATGAAAGAAACCCCAGGAAAGTATGAACAGGTGCATGACATTTGTGATACAGCTGAAAGAATGTTGAAAATGGCCTACTATACAAAGAAACAAAAAACTAACAAACAAACAAACTATTTATCCATTTTCTTTTTTTTTTTCAAATCTATCTGCTGCAGGTGTTAGCAAGTATTCACTTACCAGGTTTGAAGAAAACAAAAGAGGCATTTGAATCTGGTCTCTCTACATAGTCTTCTGACACTTTAGCAGACGATTGTCTTGTGTAACATCTAACCTGGGATCCATGGTGAATGTCACCTGACCTTGTCACCATAGCAATAACCTCCTCCTCACTTTCAAGCACCTGATAATCAGCTTGAGCAAATTCCATTTTTGGCACTGAAAAGTAAAGTATTTTTATCAATTAAAAGGAAAATATATGAGCCATGCTCTGGCAAAAGGGGGCTTAATGCATCTCTGTGATGCATGATACCAAGCAAGTCATTACACAATCATGGATCCATAACAGCCACTTTTTAAGTAACCAATTAAATTATGAGGTGGATTGGTCCTTGGACATACAGAAAATTGACCGACAGCAAAAAGTTTCGGCCCAGGTCTGCGCATACTGACATGGGTTGATACTTTTCGCAGATGTATAAAGCCCCCTTTTCTCAAAGCATGACTCAATATTTTTGGTTCAGGAACTCGTTCTTTTTCAGTTTCATGGAAAGTTCGAGTCTCTCCAGTGATACAATTAAAGAAACAAGAGCGTGATGCAGTGAAGGCAATATAAGACAAATTGGTCTGTATAAAAATACTTTTTTTTTAATTCCCATAACTATCTCACATCTTTCTAAATGTCTTTGACAAGACATAAATCAAAACCCATCTTTATGAGGTAAAGATCACATGTGCTCATACATTTAACATGCCTTATTAAATTTTGAAATGCAAAACACAATTATAGTTACTTTTGCCCAAAGTGAAGATCAAGATCAGACTGCAATAACAGCGTAGTCTAATCATGTATCTACAATGTTTCTGTATTTCTTTTTTTGTTAAAGGTTAACCCTTTACCACACAATGGTGACTTTATACAACCCTGGCAAAAAAGCCTTTTGTAAACATTATGGGAAAAGGAGAAAATTCTGGTAACCAGCATTTTCTCCTTTTCCGACAGTGTTTTCTACCCTATCAAAGAAAAATTGCACCATATGAGCCACACTGAAATTGTCGTCTGCAAATGCTTTCAATTTGGACAAGGCTAAAATTTTGTTGTCTGTGAAAGAGTTAACCCTTTACCAAACAATCCTTGGTTTTTACGACCCTGAGATAGAAGCCTTTTGAAAACATTGTGGGAAAAGAAGAAAATGCTAGAAACCAGCATTTTCTCCTTTTCCCACAATGTTTTCTACCCTGCTGGAAACAAATTTTAATTTTTGAGTTACTTTTATTTTGTCATCTGCAAGTGCTTTCAATTTGGGCAAGGCTAAAATTTTGTCATCTGGTAAAGAGTTAAAGGTAAACAATCTCTATAGCTTACAGTCTGACAATGAATCATTGATGGTAATGATGGTCACACTTGGCTCTCCAACTGACCCACCAACCGGTGTCCTCAGATGAAGCTCAAACCTCTCAGCACCTTCCAGCACAGGTTGTCCAAGGTCCTCCAGTATGGTCACTTGTAGAATTTTGGTCATCTCTCCAGGAGCAAAGTCCAGAATTCTGATCACTGCTGTATAATCATGGCCAGCTGTGGAGCAGTAAAGACTTTTAATAACAAAATTCAAAACCTAAATGAGTCATGCCCTGGTAAAAGGAGGCTTAATGACTCTGTGATGCGTTGTACCAAGCTAGTCATCACATAATTGAGGATCCATATAACCCTTTTTTTTAACAACCGACTGAATCTGGAGCTAGACTGGTCCTTGGACATGCAGAAAATTTACAAATTAAAAAATGTTACAACCCATTTCAGCCTGTGTGGACTGCACAGGCTGACAGGAGTAAATACTTTTTTCCAGATGCATTAAGTCACCTTTTTCACACAACATGGCTCAAATCGATTTCTTTTGTTCCTGGAAGAACAGCCATGCTACAAGGTTTTATTTTTATTCTGGATTATGCAGTGTGGGTCCTAATCCAATCTCTATCCATTTTTTACAATTCAAGTTCAATACAGTCTTCAAATACAAAAGCTCACTCTCTAACAGTCAACAAAATTTTAGTTTCATCCATATTAACAGCAGTTATAGATGACAAATGAAATATGGCATAAATGATGTAACTTGTTTTTTGAAAGAATGAAAAATATTTCGCATCCCAGCAATTTCTGTTTTTCCCACTACATTTTTAGATGCCATCGTCCACAAGGTCATGGCATCATTGGGCGCATTTGGAATATTTTTGTGTCTAAACAGGTAAACAAAAATGCAGATTTAGAGTCATTTAAAAAAGATTCAATCTGATTGGCTAACCTTCAGCTGATGGTGGCTCCGTTCTTCTTGATCTTACAGTTATACTGGATGGTCTACTTATGTCTGTACCAGTTCTCCACACTTTTACTTCCAGGGTACCAGCAGTTTCATCGACATGGTAACTAGCCTCATTGAAGTAAAACACTGGCTCTGAAACACAAGAATTGGAATCACAGTCAATATCTTAGTGGCTATCTCTATTGACCCTTTACCAAAAAATCACTAGTTTAACAATCCCAAGAAGCACAGCCTTTTGAAAATATTGTGGGAAAAGAAAAAAAATGCTGGTAACCAGCATTTTCTCCTTTTCCCCCAATGTTTTCTACCCGATCAAGAACATGTTTCATCCTTTAAGCCACCTACGATTTGTCGTCTGTAAATGCTTTAAATTTGGAAAAGTCTAAAACTTTGTCGTTTGGTAAAGAATTAAGGAAGCAGTCTGTATTATACAGGCATGTATTCAGGGCAAAACATTTCAGAGCCCTAAGTCTAGTACTCATGAAACTCGGGACATACACGAACATGTTAACTTTTGCTGTGATGTGACTGAAATAATGTTGAAAGCGGGTTAAAACACAATTCAAGTTTACCTTTGTGCAAAAAAAAAAATATTCGAAACAGCAATTCAGGCATTTATCACAATGTTCTCATAACATTGAGCCATGCTCTGTGAAAAGGGGGTTTAAAGCATATGCAAAAAAAAAAATATCAACCTAGGTGAGCCTGTGTAGTTCGCACAGGCTTACCTGTGTCGAAACTTTTTGCTTTTTGTAAATTTTCTGCATGTCCAAGTACCGCTGTACCTCATGATTCAGTTGCTTGTTAGACAAATGAATTTTATGGATCCATAATTATGTAATGAATTGCTTGGTATCATGCATCATGCAGATGCATTAAACTGCCTTTTGCCAGAGCATGGCTCTTTTCTAGATGGCCTGCAACACGTAGAAAGAGGTATTCGAACATTTGCGTAAAGTGCCGTCTCGGATCAGCCTGCGCAGTCCACGCAGGCTAATCTGAGACGGCACTTTACGACTATATTAGATTTTGTGCTACTGTAGACTTGTACAAAACAGAAAATTACATAAAAACGGAAAAGTGTCATTTCGGATCAGCCTGTGCGGACTGCGCAGGCTGATCTGAGATGACACTTTACGCAAATGTCCAAATGCCCCTTTTCGCGTGTTGCAGGCCATATCATCATTTTCTTATGCATTATCCATTTGCTACTGGCTGCTTGTGCACCACAATGCAGTTATGTTAAAACATTACCGGTAACCCTTTCCCAAACATGAAATCTTGAAAGCATCTGCAGAATGACTAACTTGAAATGGTTACACATGAACTTTAAGATTTCTGACAAGGAACAAAACATTTTGGGAAAAGGAGAAAATGCTGGTTGCCAGCATTTTCTCCTTTTCCCACAATGTTTTCAAAAGTCTTCTTTAACAGGGTTGTGAAAATACGGAGTTGTTTGGTAAAAGGTTAAGAAGACATTAAATGCAAATAAACTTCCGATGAAAATCTAGTAAATAGCATGTTTCATTGATTTCGATGCTGTAAAATTCATTTGAAACACATGAAACTGAAAACTAAGGACCTGCAGGCGCCAAGAAGAGTTATGAATATAAAATACAAGAAGACACAAAATATTTATCTTTATTCTTTAACTCTTTGGCTGCTAAGCACGTCTCACTGACCTTTTGCAGACAGTGTAGATCAAGATCAGACTGCACAGAATGTGCAGTCTGATCATGGATCTACACTGTCCGATAAGAAGATACTGTTCCCCAAAACATAGCTTTAAAATAGCAATATTTAGGTTGTTACTATGTAATTGAAAATTTCGTTTTTGTTATTTAGCAGGAAAAGGTTTAACTAGTTCAGCGCCAAATATAAAAACTCAATCCTGTTCGATGCCTGAAAATAGAATCCACTGAGACTCAGAAGGATTTTTGTCTCATAGGCTTGACTAAACAAGCAGACAGCATAGATCCAAGATCAGACTGCACGTTCTGTGCAATCTGATCTTGATCTATGCCGTCCACAAAAGTCCCTGTTTTCACCTAAGGCACTGAAAGGGTAAAGCAGATGATTGATCCTGTTTTTAAGATCCTGACAAAGAAGGCATTTTATAATTTTTTTGAGACTGCTTTTCCTATAATGTTTTCTACCAATTCAAATGACAAACTTCATCTCTTACGGCATTTTTACTTGTTGTATGCAAATGCTTTCAATAGGTGTGAATTTGAAAATTTTGTAGTCTTTAACTCTTTTCCACACAATCCAGAGGTTTAACAACCCTGAGGAAGAAAGCCTTTTGAAAACTTTTTGGGAAAAGTAGAAAATGCTGGTAACCAGCATTTTCTCCTTTTTCCATAATGTTTTCAATCCCTGAAGGATGCAATTTCATATTTTTGAGTAACATTTAACATACAATGTATCATCTGCAAAATTAATGCTTTTGACTTTGATCAGTGTAAATGTATGTCGACTGGACTCTTTACCACACAACAAAATTCTAGACTTGTCCAAATTGAAAGCATTTGCAGACGACAAATTAACCATGGCTCAAATGGTGGAATATGCCTATGATAGTGTTAAAAAAATTGTGGGAAAAAGAAAAAAAATGTTGATTACCAGCATTTTCTCCTTTACCCACAAAGTTTTCTAAAGGCTTCTTTCCTGGGGTCGTTAAAACCCAGGATTGTTTGGTAAAGGGTTAAGAGAGTTAACCCTTTACCACACAATCCTGAGTTTTAATAAACCTGAAAAAGTAGGTTTTGAGAACATTGTTGAAACAGGAGAAAATGCTGGTAACCAGAATTGCTTCCTTTTCCCACAATGTTTCCTACCCTATCAAAGACAAGTTCTATAATTTGAGCCACATCTAAATTGTTGTCTGCAAATGCTTTCAATTTAGACAAGTCTACATTTTTGTTGTGTGGTAAAGAGTTAACAAAATTTTAGACTGGTCCAAATTCAAAGCATTTGCAGACGACAAAATCAATGTGACTCAAAAATTGAAATTTGTTCTGGGAAGGGTGGAAAATATTGTGGGAATAGGAGAAAATGCTGGTTACCAGCATTTTCTCCTTTTCCCACAATGCTTTCAAAAGGCTTCTTTCTGAGAGTCGTATGGGATTGTTCGGTAAAGGTTTAAGCACAATATACATAATTAGTAAACCTTATTTCCTTTGTGTACAAAAATGAAATGTTTTGAGGATATTTTATATCCTTCTTTCCTAAATAAAATTACCTCAAAACAGAAGAACGACAATTAACCGAGTTCTGGTCAGTTGAGTCAGAATGCTCTTCAAGTTCCTAACATTGGGGTTGGTATGACAAATCCAAGCTCTGCCAGATTTCTACTGACAGGACTTGTATTAAGCTCAGTGCTAAACATTACATTGACTTTATTCAATATCTATAGTATTTCAATATCTAGGTCTTCAAAAACAAAGACAAGAGTTAATAAAGGTAAGAAACTCAGGGCTATTTTTTTGTTCAAGATGTCATCTAAACAAACACTCTGACCAACTCTCATCGATGATTGTAAATGTGGCTGCCAGATAATCATCTAAGTTTTACGAAGTTTTTACAGTGACCTACTTTTTGACCCATGTGGTCCAGTTACGTCCAAGATATGATCAAGACAAAATTAATATTCTCACCAACTTTCATGAGTATAGTACTGAAAATGTGGCCTCAAGGGTGTGCACAAAGTTTTTTCAAAGATTGAACCTGGTGACCTACTTTTTGATCTGACATGGCAAGTTTCTGAACTCATCCAAGATATAATCAACACAATGATTCTGACCAGCTTTAAGGCCTATTGGAATGAAAATGTGGCCTTTAGCATATACACCAGGCTTTTCAAAGATTCGACCCAGTGACCACTTTTTGACCTCATGTGACCCATTTTCTAAATTATAAGAGATGTCATCAATACAAATATTCTGATAAAATTTCTGATTCTGACCAGCTTTCAAGCATATTGGAATGAAAATGTGGCCTTTAGCATATACACCAGGCTTTTCAAAGATTCGACCCGGTGACCACTTTTTGACCTCATGTGACCCATTTTCTAAATTATAGGAGATGTCATCAATACAAATATTCTGATCAAATTTCAGGAGGATTAGACAGAAAATGTGGCCTATAGAGCATAAACAAGGTAAAAGTTGATGATGGCATATGATAGACACAGCACAATCACAAAAGCTCACCTTGAGCATGTCATGCTCAGGTGAGCTAAAAATGTTAAAAGCACCATTTGCATAGAGCAAATTATTATCCTCCATTTTCTTAGACTAAAACACATTCTTTCCATAATATTTTTAGCTTTTTTCCAAACCTTCACTCCAATGAAGTTTTGCAGAGAACCTGCCACCAAAGAAGAGTAATGAAAATAACACATGAGTATCATCACACCAAGTCATTAACAGGTAGTTAGTGATAATGTTCTGACAATTAAAGTTTCTGGTACCCTTCTGCTAATTGCTAATCCTTTCCTAAGACTGACTCCAGAAGGATGATGTATGCTGGACAATTACAATGGGCCATGCTCTGTGAAAAGGGGGTATTAGGCAATTCCATGATGCATCATACCAAGCAAGTCATCATATAACTATCAAGCCGAGCCTGGTAGAGCAGTCAGTAGCATGAAGGACTCAAGAACAGGGAGGTCGCTGGTTCGATCCCCAGCTTGGCCAATTTCTTTCCAAGGATTGATGATAGTCATTGCCAGAGGATTCATTCCTCTCAACGCTGATCATTGTTTCGACGATGGTTATATGGGAAAGCAGCCAGTGGCTTTGGAAGAATAGTGTGCAAAGCACTGGTAAAAGAAACTCCAGGAAAGCATGGAAAGGTCACTGGCCGCTGCGATATAACTGAAATATGTTGAAAACAACGTTGGACACTATACAATCAATCATTCAATATAGCTATGGATCTATGAAATCCATTTTGTCTACTATATGACCGAATCTTGGGGAAGACTGGTCCTTTCACATGCAGAAAATTGACAAATAGCAAAAAGTTTTGGCCTAGGTCAGCCTGCACGAACTGCGCAGGCTGACATGGGTCAAAACTTTCTGCAGATGCATTAAACCTCCTTTTCACAGAGCATGGCTTGAATATATTTAGCATCTTTAGGTTTTCAATATATAAATTTCAATGATCCTTGGCATCAAAGACTTTACTTGAAAGAGGAAAACACTTTCTGCAAAAACTGATGGTCTGATTATCATGGTGTAACCAGTTTCAAACCAATCAACAACATTTATTTGGGGGGGGGGGGGGGGGGGGGGGGGGGGGTTAAAAACAATCCACAGGGATAAACCCTTAAAACATATTACAATCTGTCCCAGACAGAGACCACCTGAATTCAGCAATCACTGCCTTAACTGTTGCCTAAGAATTCCATGTTTTGACCCTTTAACCAAACAATACACAGTTTTGACCCGTTAGCAAACACTTATGAGTTTTATGGACAGTGAGAAAAAAGGCTTTTGTGGAAATTGTGGGAAAAAGAGAAAATGCTGGTAAGCAGTTTTTTCTCCTTTTCCCACAATGTTTTCTATCCTATCAAGACAATGTCCACCATTTTAGCTATACATAATTTATCATCTGCAATTGCATTCAATTTGGACGAGTCTAAAATCATGTAGTCTGATAAACCTTTAAGCATTTTCTTCTATTCCAGAACTGTTTTTCAAAACAAATCCTATCATTTCAGCCGTATCTATTTTGTCATCTCCAAATACTTTAAATTTGGACAAGTCTAAAATTTAAAGCTTGGTAAAGACCATAAATCACAGGGAGTTTGATTCCCGGGAGCAGTGTCAACTTTGGAACTGTTCATTGGCCCACATATTTTGCGTAAGTACTTGCGTGATTTCCTTGAAGCAAAATTGAGAGGGATTGGTATAAGTTTCTCAATGAATGATATATATATGTTTAAAATAAACTTAGCTGACCAATGTATTGATTCTAAATTCTAGAAAATCTTCTGAATTTAATCAATTAAACTAAACTCATATTGTGAGACTGCCTGCTGTAAGAGACCACTCTTCTTTCTTCCTTTTGGTAGTCTCTCTATAAAGGTTTTACAGTAGATTATCTCATAGCATTCTTGCAATGTCAGATCCTGTCAGGGCCAAATATAAACTTTGTTTCATTGTCAATTAACTCTTGACAGTCACCCAATAAAACCTGTCCTGCTAATTACGATAATGGAAACAAATGACTAAAGTAAAGTTCTCTACATTGCATCATCATATACATGTACTTTAGGCTTAACCCTTTACCGCACAATGCTGACTTTTAACAACCCTGGGGAAAATGCCTTTTGCAAAACATTGTGGAAAAGGAGAAAATGCTGGTAACCAGCATTTTCTCCTTTTCCCACAATGTTTTCTACCCTATCAAAGAAAAATTGCACCATTTGATCAACATTGAAATTGTCGTCTGCAAATGCTTTCAATTTGGACACAGTTAAAACTTTGTTGTCTGGTAAAGGGTTAACCCTCTACTAACCAACCAAATTTTAGACTACACCAAATTGAAAGCATTTGCAGACGACAATTAACATGTTGCTCGTATGATGAATTTGTCGATAATAGGGAAGAAAACTATGTGGGAAAAGAAGATAATGCCGACTACAAGGATTTTCTCCACAATGTTTTCAAAGGATTCTTCCTCAGGGAAGTTAAAAGTCAGGATTGTGTGGTACAAGGTTAAGTCTTGACAGTCTCCAAATAAAACCTGTCCTGATAATTACCATAATGGAAACAAGTGATTAAAACAAAGTTCTCTATAAGGCACGTACCTTTAACCTTGAAGTGTCTTTGGTAACTCTAGTTGGTTTTGCAGCCAACACAGACCAAGATCAGATAAAATGTGCAAGAACAGACTGTACAAATCATGCATTCTGATCTTGAATAGTGTAGAGATATTTTGGCCAAAACACTCAAAACAGCAGATACTGAAGTGTTTTCATTTCAAATTTTGAGTGTCCTTTGGGCTCTAAGGGTTGAAGAAAGTCCTGCGCCATTCAAAAGGTCTACATTCAATCTCCTCCCTTTTCAAGATTTATCATTTGATAAGCCCTTAACTCTTTACCAAACGACAAAATTTTAGACTAGTCCAAATTGAAAGCATTTGCAGACGACAAGACAAACGTGACTCAAAAATTGAAACTTGACTTTGGAAGAGTAGAAAACATTGAGGGAAAAGGAGAAAATGCTGGCATTTTTTCCTTTTCCCACAATGTTTTCAGAAGGCTTCTTCCTCAGGGTCATTAAAATCAGGGATTGTTTGGTAAAGGGTTAAAGCAGTAGGCACAACTTTTGCATTGATTGATTGATTGTGTTTAGGGCTGTTTCCAACAGCAAACTCAAACCTGTACTTATACCAGGATGTAGAGTTCCTTTTTACCTTAAAGTAAACCCATATCATATTGACCTTATCTCAAGTCAATATTTTCTAACCTTCAATAAAAAAAAATCTGATTCTTTGAGCCACATTCATTGTTTAAAATTTATACAAGTCTAAAATTTGGACAGAGTTCATATTTTCCTCAAAATCTTGTCTTGAAATAATTATTTTTGTTTAAAGGAAACTTAAGGATAAGAGTAAAATGAACTTGCTTATTCTACCAATAAGTACTTTGTGATTAATCCATTGATTCTCTTTGATTACTTAGTTCCTGAATTTTTCATTGAAATTATTCCAAAGGGATTTCTGTCTGGCAACAACAGAGGATTAAGTTTCATCATGCGCCAGAATTAAAGACTCCTTATCTCATTTTCCAACAAGCACAGTTTAGCCTTGGTATCAATATGTGAATCATGCATACTGTGCTGATGAACATTATCATTATTTTGATCCAGGTGAAAAAACTGTAGGCTTGTCCAAATTAAAAGCATTTATAGACAATAAATTACACCTGTCTAAATGATACGATATGTATCTAAAAGGTTAGAAAACATTGTACTAAAAGAAATCAAGAGGGCCATGGGTCCTAAAGCGCTCCTCTGAGTGAAAGTCATCTCGGAGTGATTAAGTTGAAGAGATCCTGGTTATGATAATTTAAAATACATATGAAATGTACTCAGTAAGCATAACTGGAATAAAGTTTTTATTTTTTTCCAATTAAAATTTTGTACTATGTGTAACATTAATTGAGGTAAGAGCAACCCCAACTTTTCTGAGAATTTGACCTAAAATGTGGCCTCTGAAGTGCATAAAAGATTTTTCTTAGATTTGTCCCAGTGACCTACTTTTGGACCTGATGTGACCCAATTTCAGTCTATTGAGATCTATCGAGGTATTATCAAGAAAAATAGAGTATTGGACTCAAAATTTGGCCTCTAGAGTGCACACAATATTTTTCTACAATGTGTCACTATGACCTACTTTTTGATTCGACAAGACTCAAGTTGATATTTGTCCAAGATATCATGAAGACAAAGATTTTGAGCACTGTAAATGTGGCCTCCAGCCTCTAGAGTGCACATAAGGTAATCGTTTATGACAGCACAATGAGAGACATAGGATGCACACCACAAGACGGACATGGCAGGAACACAACAAGCTCATCTTGAGCAATTTGTGCTAAGATGAGCTAAAAAACAGCATGATTTACAAGATAGCCCTCTTAGGTAATGATATCGATGAACTTGATGAAATAATAGATTGTTTGTTGTTTATAACTAATACCAAAAAAAAATATAATTATTAATTCTCACAACAGTGGTCACATACCATCTTTTGGATCAGGCTCTATAAGAACTGTGGTCTGATTGGTTGTTCCTATCTTGCCTCCCATTGGTTCAGACAGAATGACCTGAAATGACTCCTCCTCCTCATACAGGGTATCATCAATAATGGTAACAACACAATATTTGTTGTCCTCGTTCTTGTCAAACCTGAGAATGTTGTTATGATCCACCGCTCGACTTATGTAATCACAATTTGATTCTACACGTTTATATGGTGTTCCTATTGCCGTCACTGAAATATATTTTACATAATATTTAATAAATAAAATTACAACTTGAATGCAGCAGACCTCTTGAAGACATTATGTCGATATACTTAAGAAATAATCTTCTTTCTATTGTGGTTTATCATTCAATAAACCACAGCTGTGAGTTATGAGGCACAATAAATAATCCACGAGGGCAATAGCCCGAGTTGTTTATTCATTGCGCCTCATAACTCACAACGTGGTTTATTGAATGATAAACCACAATAGAAAAAAGATTATTTCGATTCTAACATGACCAACTCTTAATCAAAGGAAAACAAGTTCATACTTAGAGTAAAAACACGGATGCAGATTATATTCCATTGAATAACCTACTTACTTTATACAGAATGACATCACTCTATATAGAATGACGTAGATTTTACCACGCTTTCGTTGCACTGTGTTTATAGAGCTGAATTCACGTGTCATGTTAGAATAATCAATATATAACATTTTTTCCTGTACCAGTTATGTTTTCACTTTCATTCTTGTATTAACATTAATTCATTGTTGCAATAATGTTTTCACTTTTATTCTTGTAATAACATTAATTCTTGTTAATCATTCATATAATTTTTTCAAGTTGTCCACCTTAGTTTTGTTACAGGGTGTAATTAGTAGTTATTTCATTTCATTTTCAAAATGCATGCAGCAGAAGAATTTTTTAAATATAATGTTTCTTTATGATTTCTATGAAAATAGCTCACACTACACTTCATACACTAAAAGTAAACAAACTTTCTCATAGATTTTTTTTGTTTGGCTGCCTAGATATGACTGAAAAAGTGTTGAAAATTGTGTTAAACACTACAAAAAACATGCTTTTAAAATGCTGTATTTCACCAGTAAGCAGTGAAAAAGAAAAAGGAGTATATTGTAATATAATATCTACTATATTTTCCAAATCCTCTTCCACAAATCCGCGGTACAAACTAACACCGAACAATACAGCAAAACTTTAGACTTGTACACTAAAAACAATTGAAGAAAAAAAAATCAGTTGTTGCCTAAAATGATGGGATAAAAGGGCACAAAACTAAGAGAGAAAAAAAGAAAATGCTGGTTACTAGTATTTTCTTTTCCCTCCCCCATCCCCAAACCCTCACAATCGTTCCAAAGGCCATTATATTTGATAAGAGGGTAACAAGTTAAAACACATACTCTCTTTTGTTGAGCAGATGACCATAAGCTCCTGGGAGAGATCCCCTGTTCTGTATACTGGTATGTTCAACTGATTGGTTCCTTCTGACACTTTAAAGTTGACTTCTGGGAATGACACTGTGGATTCTAAAAACAGATAAAAGTAAACATTCTTTGAAACTTTGAGTTTTCATAAATAGTATCAGCAGACAGTGCTGTCAAACCTGCATGTGTACAACAATATAGTTAAACTTAGCTTAACCCTTTTACACACAATCCTGTGTTTAAATGACCCTGAGGAAAAGGCCTTATGAACACACTGTGGGAAAAGGACAACATGCTGGTAAGCAGCATTTTGTCCTTTTCCCACGTTTTCTATCCTTTCAAAGCCAAATTTTAACAATTGAGCCACATTTAATTTCTCATCTGTAGATGCTTTTAATTTATACAAGTCTACATATTTGTCATTAGGTAAATCAGGAACTAAGAGATAAAAAAGATCAACTCTTTACCAAATCTTTGCAACTTCTCTGTTGACAAATGTAGCTATGAAGACGATTTCTGTCTGATATAGAAGAAAACATTCTGGGAAATGGAGAAAATGCTAGTTACCAGCATTTTCCTCTTTTCTCACAAAATTTACAAAACCCTAACATTGTTAAAACTGATGACTTCCGTCTTTTAACAACTCTGAGGAAGAAGCCTTTCAAAAATATTGTGGGAAAAAGGAGAAAATGCTGGTAACCAGCATTTTCTCCTTTCCCAGAATATTTTCTTGCCTTTCAAAGACATATCTCAACTTTGAGCCAACGTACTTTGTCATCAGCAAATGCTCTCAATTTGGAAATGTCTAAATTTTTTTCATGTGGAAAAGGGTTAAGAGAACATACAGGGTGTCTGAAAAGTAAGGTAACACTTTTGTACATTTATAATATGGCTTTAAATTTCAGATGAAGCAATAAAAATATATGAGTCATGCTCTGTGAAAAGGGGGCTTAATGCATCTGCAAAAAGTATCGACCCAGGTCAGCCTGCACAATCCGTGCAGGCTGACCTGGGCCGAAACTTTTCGCTATCGGTCAGTTTTCTGTTTGTCAAAGGACCAACCTACCTCATGTTTAAGTTGGTTATCTAAAAAAGTGGCTCTTATGGATCCATAACTATGTGATGACTTGGGCTAGTATCCTGTATAACGGAGATGCATTAAGCCCCCTTTTGCCAGAGCATGGTTCATAATTATACATGTGCAATTATAAAATATGTAAGTTTTTTGTGTGATAATTTCATTTGATTTTCATTACATTACGCACTTTTACATAGATTTGAAATGAAAAAAAAATTTCCGCCATTGGCATCATTTTGGAAGTTAATGACATTCTCTCATCTCCTGTTGTCTGTTTTGTGTTTGTAAACAAGATATGCACTTTTAGGAAAATTGATAACAAGTTGTTTTTAACAACACTGTTGTACAGAGAGACCACTGCACAGTGAAAAACAAATTGTATGGTGTGCAATGTCATGTCACAGTGTTACTGGGCTATATGTCTTTAACGACACGATTAATTCCAAGCGCTACCTATCGCTTTTGAAAAACAACTTTGTTTCCAAAGGAGTCTTCTGCATTGCAAGACACGTGGTTTATGCAGGATAGTGCTATGGTAGACACATCTCATCCTGTGGCAGACTTTTTGTATGATACGTTTGGCGATAGAGTAATATCAAGACGATATCCGGAGGTAAAAATATTGCAGCAAATCTTGGCCTGCCCACAGTCCTGACCGCAACCTGTGCAACTTCTTTCTTTGGGACAAGATGAAGTCAAGGGTCTACAGTCCCATGTCAGAAAGCTCATACATATTAATGAACATTAAACGTGAAATCAAGAAGATTGATATTGGAATGTGTGCTAGAGTGATTGATAATTTCATTGTGCATGGAAACTGTATAAAAGGCTGTCACATTGAAAATGTTATTTATTACTTAAATGGTGCCAATGACAAAAAAATTACTTCTGATTTAAAATCTGTGTAAAGGTGCGTAATGTAATGAAAATTACCGGTAAATGAAATTATCGCACAAAAAACTTACACATTTTATATGCATGTATACAGATTTTTATATCTTTATCCGAAATCAAAAGTCATATTATAAATACACAAAAGTGTTACCTTACTTTCCAGACACCCTGTACTAGCTAAATGGAACTATCAAGTTAAATGGCACACTGACACACTATTTATAGACTTTTCATTTCCTTAGTGATTCACAAAACATCTCAAAAAATATTGATCATAAAATGACAATTCCCTTGAAAATATTAATTTTACGGACTGAACTACAATAAATCATCCCCTATTTAAGCCTTTACCACACAATGCCAACTTTTAACGACCCTGTAGAAGAAGTCTTTTGAAAACATTGTGGGAAAAGGAGAAAATGCTGGTAGCCAGCATTTTCTCCTTCTCCCACAATGTTTTCTACCCTGTCAAAGAAAAATCATATCGATAGAGCCACACTGAAAATGTCATCTGCATATGCTTTCAAGGTTTCAAGGTGGACAGGTCTAGAACTTTGTCGTGTGGTAAGGCGTTAAGAATCTGAATAGAATTTGTCTTGCACTGTAAAACCATTTAGTTCTGGAAAAACTTTTTTTTTTTTAGATCAATGGACACTTGATGAATTGAATTTAGGTTTTAGATCATCCCGAGTTTTAGATCATCCTGAGAGTTATGACATCACAAATATATAGTATTGTAATGGATAGAATTTCTCTGGGAATTACCATTTAGAAATTCACACTACCTCACATTCCCCTACATAATGATATTTTTTTTTTTGGTATTGACCCTTCATTTTGGCACATATGAGCAACACATGAACCATGCTCTGGTGAAAGGGGTTTAATGCATCTCTGGGATGCACTATACAAAGCAAGTCATCATATAATCATGGATCCACAGAATCCATTTTGTCTTACAACAGGAAGTAGACTGGTCCGGGAATCAGGAGGTAGACTGGTCCTTTGAAATGTAGAAAATTGACCTACAGCAAAATGTTTCGACTCGGGTCAGCCTGCGCAGTCCAAACTTTTGCAGATGCATTAACTCCCATCAATATAGCCAATGTGATAATAGGTTGAGGCACCAAGTTTAGAGAAGTTGACATGTGATAAATTGTTTTTTCGTATCATATGGTCCCCTGAGTAATGATGACAGGATAGGTATAACATGTTGAAATGGATAGAATTTCTATTGGGGATTACCGTCTTGAAATGCAACCTAATTCCTTACATTGTACTTTATCGTTTTTTCTGTCAACTCTTTACCAAACGACAACATTATAAAACTACCAATCAACCAATCAGGGACCTTATGAAACTACAAATCAATCAATCAATCAAACAACCACATTTTTGACTTGTCCAAATTGCATTTGCAGACAAAAAAGTAAATGTGGCTTAATAGGTAAAACCTGTTGTTGAATTGGTAGAAAACATCTTGGGAAAAAGTTTTGACAACCCTGAGAAAGAAGCCTTTTGGAAACATTGTGGGAAAAGGAGAAAATGCTGGTAACAAGCATTTTCTCTTTTTTCGACAATGTTTTCTACTATTCCACATGCAAATTTCAATATTTTAGTCACAATTATGTGTTTGTCTGCAAATGCTTTCAATCTGGAAAAATCCAAAATTTTGTCACTTGGTAAAGAGTTATAAATAGGTTTCTGGTCATAGACCTTCAAAGTTTCCCTATCACATAAAGCTATTGTGAAGTTATAAATACTTTTACAGTATGTTAATTTACACCAGTTGGCATGATAAGACTACATAATCATCTGACACCAAAGACCTGCAATTTCAGCACCATTGCATTAGAGACATGCTTAACTCTTTACCAAACGACAATATTTTGGACTTAACCAAATTCAAAGCTTCCGCAGACGACAAAAGAAATGAAGCTCAAACAATGATTTCTGTCTTTGACAGCGTAGAAAACATTGTGGGAAAAGGAGAAAATGCAGGTTACCAGCATTTTCTCCTTTTCACACAATGTTTTCAAAAGCCTTCTTCTTCAGGGTCGTTAAAACTCGGGATTGTGTGGTAAAGGGTTAAGCCTTTACCAAATGACAAAATTTACCACTAGACCAAATTGAAAAATTTTGCAGATGACAAAATAATTGTGACTGAAAAGTAGAAATTAGCTTTGGGAAGGGACTAGAAAACATTGCGGGAAAAGGAGAAAATGCTGGTCACCAGCATTTTCTCCTTTTCCTACAATGTTTTCAAAGGGCTTCTTCCATAGGGTCATTAAAATTCCGGATTGCTTGGTGAAAGGTTAATCCTTTGCCAAACAATCCAGAGTTTAACAATCACAAGGAAGATCACTTTTACATGTACAAAAAAAAACCAAATAAGAAATATAAGCTTGAATGTACATAGGTACTGCAGCAAAATGAAATGTGCCTCTGTTAGTGCAGATATTTGCATTGGATGGTATTTCATATATGAGCCATGCTTTGTAAAAAGGGGGCTTGATGCATCTGCAAAAAGTATCAACCCAGGTCAGCCTGCGCTGTCTGAGCAGACTGACCTGGGCCGAAACTTTTCACTATTGGTCAATCTTAATTTCAGCTGAAAAGGGCATTATTCCTTCACTAATGCCATGGAAAAAATAATTTGAAAACACTATGGGAAAGGGATAAGGTGCTAGTAATCAGCATTTTCTTCATTTCCCACACTGTTTTCTACCCTTTCAAAGATGATTTCAATCATTTGAGTTTCATCTTACAAATTTTGTTATTTCTCCAATGCTCTAAGTATGGACTAGTATAAAGTTTTGTTGTCTGGTAAAAACCATTATAGATGTATTTCATTTGTAACGTTTTCTCTACAGACATTTTACGATCATCAAACATCAAACAAAATTCCAGGCTAAATTTCTTCTCAGTATGAAGCATAATACAAATGAACCATGCTCTGGCAAAAGGTATTAAATGCATCTCCATGATGCATGTTACCAAGCAAGTCCTAACATAAAACACGATTCCGTTAACTCTTTACCAAACGACAAAATTTTGGACTCGATCAAATTGAAAGCATTTGCAGAAGACAAAATAAATGTAGCTCAAATAATAATTTTTGTCTTTGATAGGGTAGAAAACATTGTGGGAAAAGGAGAAAATGCTTGTCACAAGCATTTTCTCCTTTTCCCACAATGTTTTCAATAGGCCTCTTCCTCAAGGTCATTAAAACACGGGATTGTGTGGTAAAGAGTTAAGTCCATTTTGTATAACAAGTGACCAATCCGTGAGGTACACTGTCCTTAAAGGATAGGGCACCCTAAGGGCACCCAAATGGTATTTATGTAACATTGCCTTTCATCGCTGAAAATCGTACAAATTCAGCTAAGACTCGGGTATTCCATAATCGGTGCAGGGAACCAGCATCTATTGGCCAATCAATTACAGATTACTAGCGTCTTAGCCAAATCCGTACATTTTTCGGTTATGAAAGGCAATGTTACACAAATCCCATAAGGGTGCCTATCCTTAACATGCAGAAAATTGACCAACAGCAAAATGTTTCGACCCAGGAAGGATTCTTGGTGTGATTCTCAAGAATTTTCTGAATTTGAAACTAATCCAATTTCTGATAACTTTCTAATCTAGAATGCTCCTTATTTCCATTTGTTGAACCCTTCAAGTTAAAGGCATGTTTAGACCTATTACATAAACTACACATATGCAAACATCAACAGCAACATATACCAAATAAATCAAATTTAATTATCTTTACTACTGAAGGCATATTTCATTGCAGTTCTGTGTCTAACAAGTATATTCAGGCTTTGATTTCTTGTTATTCTCGGTTTGGGTCAATTAATGTTTCATTTACATCACTGGCACTCTATCTAAACTGATAATGCTGCACTCCCTCCAATTGTTCTTTTTCTTACCAAATGTGCAAAGAGTGCTCAAAGATGGATAACTCTATGGGACTAGCCATGACAACTATAAAACTAAGTGTAATTCAGAATAATTGGTGACTGTAATGACTCCTGATCTAAAAATCTCTTAAAGTTCCTCCCAATAATTTTGTAGCTCCAAAAGTAATCATCAAATGACAGACCAGTCATAATGTGATGGTCCCTGAAATCCCCTTCATCACAAGGGCTAGGGAGGAAAAATGCTGCTGCTTTGCATTTAAACCTCAACCAAACAGTTCATTATTTTAACTTAAGAGCACCAAATTAATCCAACTGAATTTTTTATCCTACAAATACAACCCAAATAGTCACAATTTCATGATTGCTTTTGTCTTCAGGGTATCAGCAAAGCAGACAGTGTAGATCAAAGATCAGTCACTGCCTGCAGAGGCAACTATAGTAGTCAAAGGCACTTTAAGAGTTAACAATCTCACCTCAAAAGGCCCCTAAAAATGGGGCTAATTTTTGATACACTTAACCATTTGGTTACACCAATCAGAAATTACATTATTTCCTTGCTTAGAATTACACTAAGAAAGCTTTTTAGAGCAGCATGATTACCACATTATTTGGCCTTGGATTTTCTTTCACTAATACTACTCACATGCTCGTTTTCCAAGCCAATGGTTACTTTCCAGTATTTGTAGAGTAAAGTGTTGATTAACCTTTTACCACACAATCCCGACTTTTAACGACCCTGAAAGAGGAAAAGGAGAAAATGCTGGTTACTAGCATTTTCTCCTTTTCCCACAATGTTTTCAACTCTACCAAAGATGAATTCTATCTTTCAAGCAACATTTAAATTGTCATCTGCTAAATGCTTTCAATTCGGACCAGACTGCATTTTTGTCATGTGGTAAAAAGTTAAAGTTATAACTCACCATCTTCAGGATCCAGAATAGTTACTGTACAAACATTCGGATCTTCCAGCACAACAGAGACAGGGTCCTTCAACTGTAAAAGTATTGTCTCTTCTCCTTCATAGATACTGTCATCTCGCAAAGGAAGGCGCCATGTTTTCTCAGTTTGACCTGATAATGAGGAACAAAAATGACTTAAAATTCTGAGTAAACCTACTTCATACAGGGAGCAGCTAGATCGATTGTCTATGCATTTGTATTGTTTGTATTGTCCCACAGTAATTATGGAAGTGTGGATTTTTGATAAATATATGTTGAATCAAAATTAAGGGAAACCCTTGTACATGCATTTCATCATGAGGTAATTCTTAATTTTACTTAAAACATATAACAGATATGGAATCCAAGCAAATATCAGGTGTGACCTCCATGTGCAGCAATACCTGCACGACACCTGGCGGGCATGCTCGAGTTGATACAATCTATCATCGCTCTTGGAATTTGCTGAAATAATGAGAAGTAAAGTCACCCTGTCATATCATATCAGAAGAAACAAGTAACACGGTTCTATTATTTTTTGGGCTACATATATGTTCTTTTTTTACGTCATGGACGCAGATTACAAACTTTAATGGGGAAAACATTTTGTCCAAAACGTCTGACCAAATCATGCAGGTGCCATTAGTGTTGTTCCACAATAATAACCAGGTTTTTAAGGTTGCATATGAAAAGAAAAATGATCAAATCTTATGAAAATTCTTTTTTACCTTTCACCCGAAAACTTATGACAGTTTTTGCTTAACTCTATGTCTCAAAACATTTTTGCAACAGAAAAACTTTGAAAAAATCTTTGTAATGTATTGATAACAATCGATAATTTGGATTTAACCGGCTACTACACAATCCTGGCTTTTAACAACCCTTAAAAGGAAATATTTTGAAAACATTGTGGAAAAAGGAGAAAATGCTGTTAACCAGCATTTTCTCCTCATTCAACGACGTTTTCTACCCTGTCAAAGACAAAAGCAATTTTTTTAGCTAAGCTGAATTCGTCGTCTGCAAATGCTTTCACTTTGGTAGAGTCCAAAATTTTGTTGTCTGGTAAAGAGTAATGCTTGAAAACATAAATTTAAAAACATAATAGCAAGAAGAGAAATCCCTCATTACAAGCACTTCCTCCTTTAGCCATGATTTTTTCAAACATGTAGGTGGCCTTCTTCAAGGGGGAACTAGTTTTCTGTTGGAGAACTAGTTTTCTGTTGGAGGAAATGGATAAATCAAAGAAATTTTGCCAACAAAACATCTGGTTTTCCTTTTATTTAAATTCATGATGCATTTGGAACTCAGAACTGACATTCAGGGTACGTATTTACAAGCCATTTTCAGTCTTTTTCTCAAGATTTTTTTGCAAGTGAAAATAATAATATTATGGTATGTGATTGACAAAACTATTTGGTTTAGCCAATCAGATGAATGGTTTAGCCAATCAGGAACTGTGTTACTTTCTACACTTAGAATAGAACTAAGAATAAAACTAAGAGTGGTTAGTGAACACAGGCCCAGAACTTCAGTCAAGTTTTGCACAAATACAAAAAACTGATAAAACAAAGCAACAAAAAGGTATAAAATGACCAGTAAGTGCTTTAGTCTCTTGTAAACATGAGCAATTTTGCCTGTTATCAATATAATTTTGCCCTAGCAAACAACAATAATGTTTTCAAAATCCATCAGCCTCAGGATTGTTAATTAGCTCTTTCACTAAAGGACTTAAGTAGCATTTTCAGATGACATATATCAGTAAGTGGAATTCTTACATGACATGTGAATTCGCTCTATAAACACAGTGCAACGAAAGCGTGGTAAAATCTACGTCATTCTATATAGAGTGATGTCATTCTGTATAAAGTAAGTAAGTTATTCAATGGAATATAATCTGTATCCACGTTTTTACTCTAAGTATGAACTTTTTTTCCTTTGATTAAGAGTTGTTCATGTTAAAATTGAAATAATCTTCTTTCTATCGTGGTTTATCGTTCAATAAACCACATTGTGAGTTATGAGGCGCAATGAATAAACAACTCGGGCTATTGCCCTCGTGGATTATTTATTGTGCCTCATAACTCACAACTGTGGTTTATTAAATGATAAACCATGGTAGATAGAAGATTATTTCTTAAATATACTTTTACATCCTTGAAGAAAGTGGAATTTCTGGAGTTGGTAGAGAAACACTAAATAAACCATGTAACTGTTTGGTAAATGGCTATGCTGCAGAACTGTGTCAAAAATATGTTTGTAATATGGATCAAGTTTCCAATATGCATACCTGGATTAAACTGCACCTGTTGAGCGAACTGGCGTGATACATCTTTACCTAGTTTAGCTGTTCTGTCTGTCACCTCCACAGCTGCAAACATAAATAAAATATTCAGAATCAAATCTCAGTCTTGACACTTTGCCAAACGATACAGGGTTTCCATGACACTGAGAAAGAAGGCTTTTGAAAACATTGACAGAAAAGAAGAAAATGCTGCTGACCAGCATTTTCTCCTTTTCCCACAATGCTCTCTACGCTATCAGAGAGCTTAAGCTCATTGGTACCAATTTTGAATCAGTCCTCTACAGAATTGTTTTTGAATCAGAAGGTGTCCAAACCATGTTGTTTGGGAAAGTTTTCCAGCAACAAAATTATCCAATTCTCTAAATTGAAAACATCAGCAGACGGCAAAGTAAAAGTGACTATCACACTGAAATTTGTCTTTTGAAGGGATAAAAACATTGTTAGGGTTATCAGGTTTTTCTCATTTTCCACCAATGTTTTCAAAAGGCTTCTTCTTCTGAGTGATTCTGGGATTGTTTTCACAACACAAGTAAAATGTTGACTTTTCCAAATTGTATGCAGTTGCAAACGACAATATCATGTGGCTCAAATGACGGAATTTGTCTATGATAGGGTAGAAAACATTGTGGGAAAAGGAGAAAATGCTGGTTACCAGCATTTTCTCCTTTTTCCACAAAGTTTTCAATAGGCTTCCTCTTCAGGGTCGTTAAAATTCGGGATTGTGCGGTAAAGAGTTAATCAATATCTAAAAAATAAGAATATTCCTAAATTCTCTAAGCCCCACAAAATTTTATTATTGCCTATGTCCGAAACATTAATTCAGTGGGCAACATGAAAACATTGTGAGGAATGGAGAAGACACTGCCCACCAAGATTTCCCACTTTCCTCGCACCATCTTTATTACCCTTGTAAAGAAAATATCATAATTTCAGGCCTTTAATAATAGTCTGGCAGTGCCCTCAGTGTGGACCAGTTAACAACTGAATTGTGTTATGAAGAGATGAGTTTTTGCTGTCCCTAGGGCAAGATCAGATCTAATCTTTGGCTGCATCTGATTTAGATCAGCTGCATTTGTCATTGTCCAGTTCCATAGACAATAAGCATTATCTACTTATTGCCCTTAGAATACATATTCAAACTGAGCCAAGCTCTGGCAAACTATAGCCATTTAATGCATCTCTGTGATACAGTTTTTTTTAATTTATATCAAGCAATTCATCAAATAATTATAGATCTATAAAATCTATTTTGTATAACAACTGAGTGAATCATGAGGTAGAGTTGTCCTTGGACATGCAGAATATAGATCAGAATGGCAAAAAGTATCGACCCGTGTCAACCTGTGCTGCACAGTTAAACCTGGGTGAATAATTTTAAAAGATGCATTAAAGCCCCCTTTTCACAGTGCATGGCTCAATCATAATTGCTATTTAAGACAATGTAGTTCAAGCCTGTGGTATTCAGAATGATACAGATCCAGGGTATAGCTAGCCCAAAATAAAGTGTATGCAAAAGTTATACTAATGATACTACAAAAGGCAGAATGTGCCAAGAGATGGGAGGTGGGTTTCCCAGGAGGGTCAAGGGACAGGGGGGAATCTCCCCAGAAAAGTTTTGAATTATAAAAGCTATTTGGTGGCCTCTGTTGATGTATTTCTTCGCAAACTCGTATTTTATTTTTCAAGGTGTATGTAATCACATTTGTGTGCACAGGCAGCTAAACCCCTGGAAACCATCAAGAAAACACTGTGAAGAATGGAAATATTGTGCATTTACCTTAATTTACCAAATAGTCACATTGTTTTCCCAAAGGTACCGTTCGAAGCCTTCACATAAAGTAAAATATGACAGATCAGTACAGTCTGCTGAGCATAAATCTGGTTGAAAATTATCCAATCGCAAAAAAAGACAATTCAATTTTCTCTATTTTCTCCACAGTCTGAGAAAGCTGTCTAGACGTTTCCCCTGTAGATTTATGTCTTTTCTGTCTACCTATGCATTTTCATAGAACCTCCACAACCAGTTATTTATCTTAATTATCTTAACTGATTGCATGATACAGTCGCATGGTTAGCATTTTACAATTTACTTTGCAATCATTTTACAAACTGGGGACATCATAAAGCAATCATTTTACCAACCCAGGACATCATAAAGCAATCATTTAACAAACTGAAAACGTCTTTACCACACAACAAAATTTTAGACCCATCTAAATTCAAAGTACATGTATTTGCAGACCACAATTTCAATGTGGCTCAAATGATGAAACTTGCTTTTAAGTCAGTGGAAAACCTTGTGGGGAAAAAGAGAAAATGCTGGTACCAGCATTTTCTCCTTTTCCCACAATGTTTTCAAAAGGCTTCTTCCTAAAGATCGTTAAAAGTCAGCATAATGTTTGGTATAAAGTTAAGGCTTTTGAAAATGGGAGCAATCAGGCCTCTGGAGTAATCTGGCTAAAAATTACTATAAACAAGATGTCTGTTTGTAAAACAGTCATGCCCCCCTACTGCCACATTAATACAGAAAGTGGCACAGTTCATAAACTGATATCAAAAGAATTGATTGGGAAATATCGATGTCATCTTTTTGATTTATAGCCCACTTCAATTTGTTAAACGTGATAATCTGTCAACAGTTCGCATAATTATACACACCGCCGTGTGTATACATACAACATTGTAAACGATCGCTGATACACAGACTGGGTTATCGATTTTCTTTTCGGCACGCGCATTCGACTTCCGCTTTTTCCCAGTCGACTTCGATTCTTACTACGTCCCCGATAATACGCGAATAAAATGTTGGAGCCACAAGTTGAGCCACATATGATGATTTCTGAGACACTTTAATTTTTTTTGAGCAAATGGCTCAAGTGGCAAACGGCAGCACAGGCCCTGAATCATCTGGTGGTCACTGTGACCTTGACCTTTCACGGATTAACCTGAAAATCGATAGGGATCATTTACACTCCAAGATGAATATCTGTACAGAATTTGAAGGACCTAGGTCAATTCTGTGTGTAGTTATCATCTGGACAAGGTTTGGTCTATATATCATTAAGTTGAAGGCCACTGTGACCTTGACCTTTGATGGATTAATCTCAAAATCGATAGGAATCATTTACACTCCGAGATGAATATCTGTACAGAATTTGAAGAACCTATGTCAATTATGTGCCTAGTTATCATCTGGACAAGGTTTGGTCTATATATCATTAAGTTGAAGGCCACTGTGACCTTGACCTTTGATGGATTAATCTCAAAATCGATGGGGATCATCTGCACTCCGAGATGAATGTCTGTGCCAAATTTGACGAACCTAGGTCAATTCTGTGTCTAGTTATCATCCGGACAAGGTTTGGTCTATAAATCAACATGTTGACGGTCACTGTGACCTTGACCTTTGACCGATTGACCTCAAAATCAATGGGGATCATCTGCACTCAGAGACGCATATCTGTGCCAAATTTGACGAACCTAGGTCAATTCTGTGTCTAGTTATCATCCGGACAAGGTTTGGTCTATATATCATTAAGTTGAAGGCCACTGTGACCTTGACCTTTGACGGATTAATCTCAAAATCGATAGGGATCATCTGCACTCCGAGACGCATGTCTGTGCTAAATTTGACGAACCTAGGTCAATTCTGTGTCTAGTTATCATCTGGACAAGGTTTGGTCTATATATCAACATGTTGACGGTCACTGTCACCTTGACCTTTGACCACTTGACCTCAAAATCAATAGGGATCATCTGCACTCCGAGACGCATGTCTGTGCTAAATTTGACGAACCTAGGTCAATTCTGTGTCTAGTTATCATCCGGACAAGGTTTGGTCTATATATCATGTTGACGGTCACTGTGACCTTGACCTTTGACCAATTGACCTCAAAATCAATAGGGATCATCTGCACTCCGAGACGCATGTCTGTGCCAGATTTGACGAACCTAGGTCAATTCTGTGTCTAGTTATCATCCGGGACAAGGTAAGGTCTACCAACCGACAGATGGACCGACCGACCAACCGACCCACCGACATGTGCAAAGCAATATACCCCCACTTCGTTGAAGGGGGAGCATAAATATTATATTTGTTATCAGGAAACAAGAGTTATTTCCCTTGGTCAGTATATCAGCTCACTTACAGACTATTATGTGATACAATCAACTCTTTACCAAATGACAAAATTTTTACCTGGTCCAAATTCAAAGCATTTGTAGATACCGTATAAGTGGTTTTGTCTGCGGGTTCCAAATTCTGCTGTTTTTTCAAAAAAAGAAGGGTGTTTAAATTTCTGCGGACCTTATTTCTGCAATGTCCAGTCTGAGCATTTTTGGTATTTAATATCTGCTGCAGTAAAATTACGAGAACAACAGCTGACTACAATCTACTTTCCATTCTCTAGACTTTCGGCTATGTATAAACATGGGATAAATACCCCCACCCGCTGGTCTTAAGATACTATCAAATTGAGATCGATACATGTATTTTTGTAATCTACACATGTATAAACCAAATTACGAGTTTCCCACTGTTGTAAATCTATAGTAGACAACTTTACCGTAATTTGAAATAAGTAAGATGGTAAGTGTTGACCTACTGTCATGTTTGAAATGTGAGAATTTGACTCGTAACGATGTAACACTTTAGTGCAAAAACAAGTACAGGTAGAATACCGAAATTATATGCCAATTATTATACAATGGGACCTGCTAATTAGATGTTAACTGTTCATTAAAGGATTTAATCTGATATTTACCGTTATTAAGAAGTCATATTTGATAGACAATTCCTGAAGATCGATGTAATTGAATGGATACTGCCTTTTTTTAGCAGGATTGACCACACTAGTGTTTTATACATAACCCTATAACCAAGTCATCCATGTTTTTGATACTGTTTTGTCGGAAGGCAAAATCGGACATTATAATCTGCCTTTATTTTCTGCGGTCTTGAGCTGATCCGCAGAAAAAGAAGAAATTAAATACCCGCAGAAAAAAATGCTTATACGGTAACAACTAAATGTGGCTTAACTCTTTACTACTCCATTTCGACTTTTAACGACCCTGAGAAAGACAGCTTTTGAAAACATTGTGGTAAAAAGAGAAAATGCTGATAACTAGCATTTTCTCCTGTTCCCACAATGTTTACTACCCTTCCCAAATCAATTTTTTTTTTTTAATTTTTGAATCACACTTATTTTGTCATCTGCAAATGCTTTCAATTTGGACAAGTCTAAAATTTTGTCCTTTGGTAAAGATTTAAATACTGGAGTTTGTTTCTAATAGGGTAGTAAACATAGTGGGGAAAGGAGAAAATGCTGGTTACCAGCATTTTCTCCTTTTCTCAAAATGTTTTTAAAAGGCTTCTTCCTCTGGGTCATTAAACTCAGAATTTTGTGGTAAAGGCTTGAGCCAAGCCAACAGCAACCATATTTTTTGCCAGATCAGCTGCACTCTGGGAAAAGGGGCTTTAATGCGTCTCTGTAATGCATTATACCAAGCAAGTCATCACATAATAATGGATGCATAAAATCCACTGTGTCTAATAAGCGATTGAATCCTGAGGTAGAATGGTACTTTGACATGCAGGAAATTTACATACAGCAAAATGTTTTGACCCATGATTGTCAGCCTGTGTAGACTGCCAAGGCTGACTTAAGTCCATACTTTTTGCCAATGCATTAAACCCCCTTATAACAGAGAATGGCTCATATCGGGAAATCTGAAAGAGTTTCAATAAAGGTTCATTATACTGGTTTCCAACATCTAGGTTTGAAGAATATTTTAAAAGAGTTTCAATATTTTTCAATTTTTGTTGTCATAGCAACCAGAACGTTTGCTGCAATCAAATTCTTAAGAGAATTATGAAGAGCACCATGGTAAGATCATTTTTGTAAAGTTTGTGAAAATTGGACGGGTAGTTTCAGAGATGTTTAAAATACAGGTTAATACAAAAGCAGATGGATGGATGGATGGATGGTGGGACAGATAAAGGGATGGAGGCAGGGTGGACACAGGACTATGACAAAAGCTTGCTGTTCTTGGACCAATGCAGCTATAAACAGAGAAATAACTCACTGATGAAACAAGTTTCACCAAGATGGCCTCTTCTGACCAGAGTGACTTCTAGAAGTTCTTCAGTCTCACTCACTGTCACACTGCTGTCCTTGAAGGACACCCAGCCCCAGGTCAGATGAAATGGCTGATTGGCTAGAACATTGCCACCTGCAAAACAGAAAGAAAATTTTAAAAGAAATGTTTAGTAATTTAGCAAAGCATATCTCCCGTAACACACAGTATCTCCTTCACTACCGAATAAATAAACTTTAATTCTTCAATGGCTAAAAAAAATCCAGTTCCGCTGCAAGACAAAGAGACACTTCTGTTATAATCTAGAATAGAAGAATGGACAGTGTAGATCAGAGATCAGACTGCAGGTTCTGTGCAGTCTGATCTTGATCTACACTGTCTGCAAAAGCTTCTTGTGTCATCAACAATAAGGAAAGAGATATAAAACTGCCTAATATAGAAATATTACAACAGTAAAAAAATGTGAATAGTGAATAATGTTTTACTGTCATTATGAGATACCAGTTTGGATTTGCAATAGCACAATGATTCTAAGACCCTTGTTTCGCCCCTGTTTAGCCCTGTTAACCCTTTCCAAGATAAGCCCTTGTTTTTACGGCTCTGATGTTGAAGGCATTTGAAAACACTGTGGGAAAAAGGAGAAAATGCTCATAACGAGCATTTTCTCCTTTTTCCACAGTGTTTTCTTCCCATACAAGTAAAAATACCACCATTTTAGCCACTCTAAATTTGTCGTCTGCAAATTCTTTCAATTTCAGCAGACCAAAATTACCTCATTTGGTAAAGAGTTAAAGGTACTCTGATGTGCAAGTCTCTTTCAACCCTTACCCTGCTAAATAGTTTTATGAAATTTTTAAGCCAATTGTAAAAACCAAAATTTTGCTATTTCAAAGGTACTTTTTGGTGGACAAGATGTCCTTATTGGACGGTGTAAGTCAAAGATCAGACTGCACGTTCTGTGCAGTCTGATGTTGATCTACACTGTCTGCAAAAAGGACAGCGAGTCGCGCTTAGCAGCCTAAGGGTTAGGTATTGACCAAACAACAAAACTTTTAGACTTGTCTGAATGGAAAGCATTGTAGACAACAAATTGAATAAGGCCCAACTGATGATATTTTACTTTGAAAAAGTAGAAAACATTGTAGGTAAAGGAGAAAATGTTGCTTACCAGTATTTTCTCCTTTTCCCACAATGTTTTCAAAAGCCTTATTCCTGAAGATTGTTAAAACTCTGGATTGTGTGGTAAAGGGTAAATGTACAGTCTATAGGTTCTTATAAGTCTTTACCAAACAACAAAATTTTAGACTTACCCAAATTGAAAGCATTTGCAGACGACAATTAAAACTTGGCTCAAATGATGAAATTTGTCTTTGATAGGATAGAAAATATTGTGGGAAAAGGAGAAAATGCTGGTTACCAGCAATTTCTCCTTTTCCCATAATGCTTTCAAAAGGCTCCTTCCTCAGGGTTGTTAAAACTCTGCATTGTGTTGTAAAGGGGTTAGCAACACAGTCTTGCACTATAAACCAAGCACTCATGTGCTTTTATAGCCCTGAGACTGACAAATTTTGATAACAAAGTGGTAAAAAGGAGAAATCACTAATTTCTCCATTTCCAACAATGTCTTTCACTCTTCAAATGACATGTCTGATCGTTTATCATTTTCAGTCTTTCTGGAATCTCCAACTTCAAAAGAACGAGAGCCCAAAGATAAACAGAATGGGGAAGCTCCGACCATTTCTCACACAAACAAAACACCATATTAACTCATTATTTGAAATTTGATCAACAGTGATCTTAAAAATGGCACTGATATCCACGGTCAACTGAATCTAAAATGAATTGAACACAAGTAATTATATTTGTATATCTGTTGCTTGTCAATCAAATATTTATTACTAGAAGAAATTAAGAAGAAAGGATTCTGTAGTTTCTGAAAAGCTTTCAAGGATTTTTGTTGCAAGCCTTTGATGTCCAAGATAAATAGCTTGGCTTGTTGACTTTAACACTTTACCAGACGATAAAATTTTGTACTTTGAAAGCATTTGCAGATGACGAGAAATTCTTGTGGCTAAAAATATGCAATTTGTGTTTCAATGGGTATAGAAAAAAATTGTAGGCAAATAAGAAAATGTTGGTTTACAGCGTTATTTCCTTTTCCTACAATGTTTTCCTTGCCATTTTCCTCAGGATTCTGTAGTAAATGTTTCTATATGATCTTTCAACGAATATTACATTTCCAGGAGGGTTTGCAGATGCGTTTGCATTACCAAATAACTCTTAACTTTCTTTGCTTTTACTTCCGTATAAAATTATTTGAGCCATGCTCTGGTATGCATCCCCATGATGCTATATGGCCTGCAACACGCGAAAAAGGCCATTCGGACATTTGCATAAAGTGTCGTCTCGGATCAGCCTGCACAGTCGGCGCAGACTAATCCTAAACGACAATTTCCGTTTTCATGTAATTTTCTGTTTTGTGCAAGTCTACTGAAGAACAAAATCTAATGTAGACATAAAGTGCCGTCTCGGATGAGCCTGCGCGGACTGCGCAGGCTGATCCAAGACGACACTTTACGCAAATGTCCGAATGCCCCTTTTCGCATGTTACAGGCCATATACAAAGGAAGTCATCATATACATTATAGACCCCATGCAATCCATTTTGTCTGACAACCAGATGAATCCTGAGGTCCCTGTACATGCAGAAAAATTATGAAACAAAAAATGTTTTGACCTATGTCACCGACTGCACTGGCTGTGACCTGGGTCGATACTTTTTTCTAGATGCATTTAACCCCCTTTTAACAGAGTGTGGCTCATTCGTCTTATCATGTCAGTTATTCTTAAATTTTTTTCTTTTATTTCTGTATATAATATTTTTTTTTCCCACTTGGTCTTACTCCTGAAGACAACATGTTGCTGCAGAAAAACTGCAAAAACATTATGGCAAATTGAGTAATTACTATTGTAACCCACTTCTCCTTTTTGCACAATGTTTTCTTTTTATGTAGATCTATATGTTTATTCATTTCAGTTATCCATGTTTACCAAGGATGTTTTTGAAGTCATATTCTGCAAATTTACAGATTTCAATTTTTGCGTTACACTAAATGCAACATCAATACATTACAGGAGCAGAAGCTCTGAGGTGCTTTTGTGGGTGCAGTAAAAAAGATCAGACAACACATTATGTATACAGTCTCATCTAGAATCAACACTAACAGGTTCTTGACCTGCATCAGACAGGGACTTAATCCTTATCCTGCTAAAAAAACTAAAATGAAATTTTCAGTTCGATAGTAAAAACCCAAATATTGTTATTTCAAAGTTATGTTTTGGAGAATAATATCTTCTTATCGGACAGTGTAGATCCAAGATCAGACTGCACGTTCTGTGCAGTCTGATCTTGATCTACACTGCCCGCAAAAGGTCAGTGAATCACGCTTGGCAGCTTAAGGGTAAAAACATGACAAAAGCAGTTGTGACAGTATGAGCCCTTAGTGTAATGACCAAAGATTCCTGGATTTTCCTTCGAAGAAAGTCTTTGAAAACATTGTTGGACAAGACAAAAAAATCTGAAAACTAGCATTTTGTCATTTTCCAACAATGCTTCTGTTTTCTAACACTTTACAGACACTCATTGTATCATATGAGCCACATTAACTCTTTAGCGGACAGCAAAAGATTAGACTAGTTCATATTAAGAGCACAGTCATGCAGACATGCTCAAACAATAATATATGTCTTTGAAAGGGTAGAAAACATTGTGGGCAAAAAAAATGCTGGTTACCAACATTTTTCTCCTTTTTCCACAATGTTTTTTAAAGCCTTCTCCACTAGGGCCGTTAAATGGATTGTGTGGTAAAACTAAAGGATTAAATTTTGTTTCTTTCAATGTGGACAAGTTTGCAATTTTTTGTTTAGTAAAGAGTTTTAAGAACCCTTGGGAAAGATGCTGTAGAAAAACATTGTGGATACCAGAGGCCTTGTGGGCCTGAATCGCTCTACTGGCAGTGATTTTGCTTATTTTCTAGCATACACCATTATGCAGGCATGGTGAATTGAACAAACGGTGAAATAAATGAAGTACTATTTCTCAAAACCAATTATTGGAATCCAGTCCAATTTGATGGGTTTCAGTACACAATGTATTAAACAATCCGTGTAAGTTTCAAAGAATGTGATCAATAATTAAAGTAAATGTTAAGTAAACAACTCTAAGTTATCAAATGGCTGCTTGTCCTTAACTGATTGCTTGATTTTCTTCATTTTTAAGAATTTAATCCCTTGATGATACAAAATTTAATGGTCTGTGAAAGTTTCAAAAGAATTGGATAAAAAATGTAGACTTAATCACGTAAACAAGAAATGTAAATTTTCAAATTTAAATAGCCACATTTCCAAATTGCTAGGTTGTTTTCAAAGGTTAAAGCTACTGATGATATACGGCAATTGTGCAAGTTTCATAGAAATCAAAGCACAAATATTGACTTTCTTGTATATAAACAAGAAATGTAAATGTTCAACTTTAAATAGGAAGTTTTTTCTTACTAATAATCAGATTTTTTTTTTAAATCAATAGGGGTAAAGCTATTGATGATATTAACAAACTGTGTGAGTTTTTTATGTTCATCTTTAAATAGGAACTTTTTTTTTACTAATAACCAGATTTTTTAAAAATCAATAGGGGTCAAGCTATTGATGATATTAACAAACTGTGTGAGTTTTTTACAAAAATCTGCCGGCAAATGCGGAATTTACTGCGTAAGCAAGAAATGTAAATTTTCAATTTAAATTTACTACTTTTCTCTAATAATCAGATTTGTTTCCAAATCAATAGGGTTCAAGCTGTTGATGACATAAACTGTGTGAGTTTCTCAAATTCTGACCAAAAAAGCAGACTTTCTTGCATCAACAAGAAATGTAAATTTTCATTTAAAATTGCTACTTTTTCCTTATGGGTTGTCAGATTTTTTTTTTTCAAAATCAATAGGGTTCATCTTTAGCTATTGACGATATAAACAAACTCTGCAAGTTTCATGAAATTCCGACAACAAAAGCAGATGTTATCGGGTATACATGAAACTGAGTAACAGACAGAGGGATAGACGGACGATGGAAACCATGCAATGACATAAGTTCTGCTGGCTTTCAGCCAGTAGAGCTAAAATAGAGAAAATGCTTTCTACTCTACCAAAGACATCTGGCAGGTGCCCATGTGTCATTGTGTGATCTTCACATAAAGTAATGGCTTATACAAAACTTATGAACTGATGATATTAGCAGCAGTTCTTGTCACAGAAATATGTATGCTATCTTAATTTGATTAATGACTCTAGGATTTCAGACACTAATGAGGCAAGAATGGGAAACAGAGCAGGAGATAACTATGAGATAAATGTAAAATTTTCCCACATACTTTTATCTTCCCTAACTCTCACATTCTTTAAACTTTGAGAAGAGCATAGCCTTTCTATTCTGACTAATGTTAAAGCATCTTGAAGAAGTCTTATGTGGCCCAGTGGTTATGATATTAGAACAAGTAATCCAGAGGTCCTGGGTTCAGTCTTTGTATGTGGTGCCAGATTTATTAGTACGTAAAATAGTGTCTTTGGGTAAGACACATAGAGCCCAAATCCAGAACTTTTCATTTGAACAAGAATGTCATGAAACTGACAGATGCACAGAAATGGTGACCCATGAATGCACACAGGTTGACCCACAGACAATGTGGGGCTATTATGTTCTGTCGAAATTCTCACAGAAAGCATAATAAGGGAGCTGTTGTCATGATATGATTGGTCCAAAGCTGAAAGTAACGTAAACATAATTTTATCAATCAATTTCCAAAATGTATCTTTTCAGGGACCAAGGGCTGATGACTGCTGTGACTTCATTTCTGGACTTGTATCAACTTGATATACCTTTCACTGAAAGATCCCAAAGGGATCATGCTTACAACACTGTGGAAAAAGACTTTAGAAAGCACTGAGAGCAAAAGAGATAACAATAATTTCTTAATATTCATCTGAGACATATCTTACTTTATCATCGGCATAATGTTTTCATTATGAACAAGTCCAAAAGTTTGTTATGTAGTAAAGAGGCCAACTGTTAACTCTTTACCACACAATCCCCGAGTTTTACAACCCACAGGATAAAGCCTTTTGCAAACCTTGGGGGGAAAAAAGAGAAAATGCTGGTAACCAGCATTTTCTCTTTTTCCCACAAGGTTTTCTACCCTTTCATAGACAATGACAATCACTTTAGCTAAATTTACTTTAGTCGTGTGCAACTGCTTTGGACTAAATGGACAGGCTTAATATTTTATTATTTGGTAGAGGTAAATCACTGTTCATACCACAGTTATGCATAAATAAAAGAAGAAGGGTTTGGCCTGCAATCATTCATAAATGAAGTATTTAAAATACAAAAACAGATCTATTTCCCTTCTAGACAACAGCAGACCTGTTTTGAAATGCATCAGCCGATTAAATCCCATGTGTTTTCTTGTTTCAATCCATACATATCAGCTATATTTGTAGCCATGCAAAACAATGGATGCTGTAAAGATATAACTGATAAAATTCCAAGGTGAAACTAGAGTTTGCCATTGAAGCATTTGAAGGTACAACTTTTCTTGAAGACAGCATTCTTAGTAACTTTGTGATTTCAGGTTCCTCTTACAGACTTTGAAATTAATACTAAACTTGAAAGAGAAAAACGTCAGTATTCACCAACCATTCTTATAAGAACATTAAGTTTGTAGTCTTGTTCTCAAGAATTTTTTAACCCTGAAATTAACACAACTTCTCATTGACTAAAACATTTTTAGGCCAATCAGATTAGTGTTACTGTCTAAATCTAGAATAAAAGAATGATTAAGAATGGTTGGTAAATACAGGCCCAAATGCTTTTTGACCACATTAAATAATAAAATTTTTTGTATGAAAACATTATGACCAAGACACTACAGTTATTGCCATCAAATTGCAATTATCAACTGGATCTAATTCTAAATGTAGAATGAATCATTATTTCTGATAGGCAAAAACATTTTGGTTTAGCCATTTAGCCAATCGATAAATGGTTCGCCATTCAAAATTGACAGATGAATGCATCCTGTTGCATTGACTATCATAGATCCTCTGAAATATTTTGGCAAAGCTTGGAATCAATCAGCAACCCCTGAATGTAAAGCCCTGTACATCATGACAACTCAGCTAGTCCAAGTGTAGCTGTTCATTATGCATTAATGTTTAACCCCTTACCAAACAAACCTGTTTTAACAAATCTTGAGGAAAGATGCTTTTCAAACATAGTAGAAAAAAGAGAAGCTGTGAGTAACCAACATTTTCTCATTTTTCCACATTTCTATCCTTTAACTCTTTACCAAACGACAAAATTATAGACTTGCCCAAATTGAAAGCATTTGCAGACGACAAAATAAGTGTGACTGAAAAATTGAAATTTGGTTTGGGAAGGGTAGAAAACATTGTAGTAAAAGGAGAAAATGCTGGTTACCAGCATTTTCTCCTTTTCCCACAATGTTTTCAAAAGGCTTCTTTCTCAGGGTCGTTAAAAGTTGGGACTGTGTGGTAAAGAGTTAAAGAACATATGTCATCATCTAACCCTTTACCATATAATCCAGAGTTTTAATGACCCTGTGGTAAACAGCATTTTTTAATTTTCCCACAATGTTTTCTACCCTATCAAAGACAAATTTCATCATTTGAGCCACATAATTAATGCTTTCAATTTGGACAGGTCTACATTTTTGTTGTTTTGTAAAGAGTTAGGCCATTTTTGATTGATTGATTGATTGATTGTATGGTGTTTAACGCCGTTTTCAACATTATTTCAGTTATATCGCGGCAGCCAGTGCACCTATCCATGTGTTCCTGGAGTCTCTTTTACCAGTACTTTGCACAACTTTCTTTCCAAGCCACTGGCTGCTTTCCCACATAATCGTTGAAACAATGGTCAGCGGTAGGAGAGGAATGAATCCTGTCGCACTGACTATCATCAATCCTCGGGAAGAATTGGCCGAGCCAGGGACCATTTTTGATAATAACATCAACAAATGCCTCTAGTATGAATGCCTAGAATCTAGAATGTTTTTGTTCAGTAAAGAATTAAATATAGAATGGGTTTTTATGTTGCTTTCAAGATTATTTCAGTCATATCATGATGACAGCTCTCATACTCATGTATGTCCTGGGTGTCACCTGCACTAGACTAAGGGCTCTGAAGTGACATGTCCAAGAACACTCCAACGAAAAACCCAGTGCTTCCAGTGAGACTCATATCCGCGAGCTCCAGGTTACCAGTCCTACACGTTACCACAGAGCCACGCAGGACCCTTAGAGGTAATACTGACATTAAGTGAGCAAGTATTTCTACAGATGGTAAGGGTTAGAATTTCTGGAAGAAGAATGCCAGGAATTGCACTCTCCATGTGTCTGTTACCAATATATCAACAAATTGTTGCGCAAGAATTGCAAACAACACAGATGAAGCATTATCCTTCACTCCTTACCACACAATCCTGAGTTTTAAGGACCCAAGAGAGAAGCCTTTTGAAAACATTGTGGGAAAAGGAGAAAATGCTGGTAAGCAGCATTTTCACCTTTTCCCACAATGTTTTCTACCCTTCCTAAAACAACTTTCAGCTTTTGAATCACATTTATTTTCTCGACTGCAAATGCTTTCAATTTGAGTAAGTCTAAAATTTTGTCGTGAGAAAAATGTAGACTTGTCCAAATTGGAGGCACTTGCAGACGTCAATTCAAATGTGGTTCCAATGATGAAATTGACTTTTGATAGGGTAGAAAACAATGTGGGAAAAGGAGAAAATGCTGGCTACCAGCATTTTCTCCTTTTCCTACATTGTTTTCCAAAGGCTTGATCCTCAAGGTTGTTACAAGTCGGGACTGTGGGATAAAGGCTTAACTCTATACCATACAATCCTGAGTTTTAAGGACCCTGAGAAAGGCCTTTTGAAAAGATTGTGGTAAAAGGAGAAAATGCTGGTAACCAGCATTTTCTCCTTTTACCACAAAATTTTCTACCAATTATGGGAAAAAGAGAAGATGCAGGCAACCACAATTTTCTCCTTTTGCCACAATGTTTTCTACCCTATCAAGGAAAAATTCCATCATTTTTGCCAGGTTTAAAGTGTTGTCTGAAGATGGTTTCATTTTGGTGGTTTCAATTTGGTGTAGATTTTTGTCATGTGGTACAGCAATTCTTTCACAAACACTGTAAAAAATTGGACATTGACAAAACTTTTACTTGTCCACCCTGCGAGAGATTTATTATGCATGACAAATCAAACTTGGAAAACAAAGAAAAATGCATGCTACCTAAGTATTTATTCTTTTTCCAGTACAATGTTTTCAAAACCTATTATCTCCAGTGAAGTTGCATCACAGAATTTATGATAAAGAGCTAAACCCATTTCAGCACAGTTATGACTTGTTATGTCTCTGAAGCTGGCAGCTTTTGGAAAAAAAATGTGGGAAAAGGAGCTTGTAGTTACAGTTGATCATTCGTATTTCATAAAGTTATTGTTAGGGTTATCAGCTGAAATGGGAAGGATTAGAATCATAATGTTCATTTATAAGTTGATAAAATTAATAGATTCCAGGTTCTTTCATGACTTAAAAATCTATTTGTATCTACAAATATACCATCCAATCAAGTTTAATTGTCCATTTATTATCAATAAAATATCTGATTGAAAAATATATACCAGGTAAGCTACAGATTAGTGCATCATTATCTATTAAAACTTTAACCCTAAGGCTGCTACGCGCCACTCGAGGCAGTTTATCAAACAGTGTAAATCAAGAGCAGACTGCAAAATGTGCACTCTGATCTTGGATCTACCTTGTTTACCGAAACTGCATTTTTCAAGCTTGAATGAATTCATGTTTTTTGGCGCATTGGCTGCTAAGGGTCATTTAGTAAGTATGACATGTTTACCTCATGATTCAGTTGGTTGTCAGACAAAACAGATTTAATGGATCCATGATCATGACATTACTAAAGCCTTGCTTGGTATCATGCATCATGGAGGTGCATTAAGCCCCCTTTTGCCAGAGCATGGTTCGAATATCATTTCTTTGCAACCATTAAGAAGCTGGATGTCTACATTCAGTGAAAAGGTGCAGTCTTGGGTGCTTGAATAACAGGATGTTTGTTCGTCAGTCAGTAAATTGGTCTATTTTTACCACTTTAGACATTATGCCATCGTAATGATATGAATACAAATCTCGTAATTGGTGCATGTTTCTAACTATGTGACAGTTCCGAAAGCCTATGTGAATCTCTGATAAGAAATCTAAAAATCCTTCAAGTAGCTGCATATAGCCTATTAAGGAAATACCATTGAAAAAATTGTTTTGCTTCTTTATTGATGATCTGCCAGCTATTATTTTACTTAATTCACTGATGAAACATTAAATTTTTTGAGCTTTGGTGAGATTATAAAAAATTTGAATAGCTACCTGAACCCTTTACCAGACAACAAAATTTTAGCCTTGTCCAAACTGAAAGCATTTGCAGACGACAATTTCAATGTGGCTCAAATGGTGCAATCGTTCTTTGATAGGGCAGAAAACATTGTGGGAAAAAAGGAAAAAATGCAACAAAAAATCATTGTAGCTCAAAATACGACTTCTGTCTCTGATAGGGTAGAAAACATCATGGAAAATGGAGAAAATGCTTGTTACCTGCATTTTCTCTTTTTCTCAGTGTTTTTAAAAGCCCTCTTCCTCTGGGTTTTAAAAATTTAGAATTTAATGGTAAAGGGTTAACTCTTTACCACAAAATCTCAAGTTTTAATGAGCCCAGGTTAAAAGCCTTTTGAAAACATCATGGAAAAAGGAGAAAATGCTGGTAACCAGCATTTTCTCCTTTTCCCACAATGTTTTCTACCCTTTCAGAGACAAATTTCATTATCTGCGCAACATTGAAGTTAATGTGTGCAAAAGCTTCCAACACTGACCCGTTTAAAATTTTGTCATTTGGTACAGAGTTATGGAAGATATTAAGTTTACATTATTATTTTCATTTGAAACTGATATTAGCATCTAAGAATGTTTTTATCCTGCGAGATTGACCCAAATTTATCACATAATTGGCCTAGGTCATGCCATCCCTTGATCTAGCAGTTCGGAGTTGCAGTGCTTATCAATCTTCGATTAGATTTTACTTAGCAAACCTAAACAACCCATACACCTTGTCTTTATGACCCCAAGAGAGTTGCTGCTGAAAAAAATGTGAGACAAGAGGGCCATCATGGCCCTTAATCACTCATCTAAGTTTGGTTTGTATAGAAGTTTAATGCCATTTTAACAGCTTTAGTCATATCATGGCAGTCAGTGACGCACCCATGTGTTTCCCCTGGCATTCTCACACCAGTACTTGCACAGCTTTCTTTCCAAAGCCACTGACTACTTTTCTCACATGCATAAGAGTGAGAGGCGAAGAAGACTCATCTGAGACTGTGTACCTTTGGAAATATTCATCAGTATTGGGTTCAAATTGTAGGATCTGGAGAGTTCATACGGTTTTCCTACGACTGTCCCAGTGACCTACTTTTTGACACGATAGGACCAATTTTCAAACTTGTCGAGATATCATCAAGTTTTAATTATATAATTAAGCCAGTATAAAATATGTGATTTCTGGGGCAGGGCCAATTTTGACCCTAGGGTTAAATTGTGAAAAATTTTGATAGAGATAAATTATATGAAACTACATGCCAAATTTGGTAGCCCAATGCCTCATGGTTTCAGACAAATAGAAGTTGAAAGATTTTCAATTTTTATCATTGTAACCAGCACTTTTATCAAAATTGAATTCTTTGAAGTAATTCTGAAGAGGATCATAGCAGCATCACTTCTGTGAAGTTTGGTCAAAATTGGATTGGTAGTTTCAGTTAAGAAGCTGTTTGATTACAAGTTATTGCACAGAAAGACAGACACACAAATGGTTACCAGCATTTTCTCCTTCTCCAAAAATGTTTTCGAAAAGCTTCTTTTGCAGAGTTGTTAAAACTCAGGATTGTGTGGTATAGGGCTGAAGAGCTGATTATCAAAACCAAACTGAAGTCTAACCACAAAGGTGGGAATGATCTTGGATGCAATTTCACATTACATAATTATATGATACAAGTTTAATGAAGCATGCCTTGAAAGTTGGTATTTTACAAGTCTGCTTTTTCCAAATCTATATTTCAAATGTCAAGATTGCATGACTAGCAAGCTTAAATTACATTTCTCTTGTTTTTCTTTATCCTCTCCATCACATAAACAACTTGTCAGAATACCAATTGTTTTTGTAGCAGACATCTCTAATACACAGGGTACAGGTACTTTAACTCTTTCAGTACTAATTAAATAATTTACACTTTTTCATTGGCTATAAATATAGTTCCATTTCAAGATAAAGAGACAGTTTGCCTTTATCTAAAATAAAGTGGTGGACAGTGTAGATCAGAGGTCAGACTGCACGTTCTGTGCAGTCTGATCTTGTTTTACACTGTCCACAAAACCTTCTGTTGTTGTCAACAGTAAGGAAAGTGTTAATCTTTACCACACAACAAAATTTTGGACTAGCCCATACTGAAAGCATTTGCAGACGACAAATGTTGCTAAAATGATTATTTCTCTCTTAGATAGGGTAGGAAACATTGTGGGAAAAAGAGAAAATGCTGGTTACCAGCATTTTTTGTTTCTCCCTGAATGTTTTCAAAAGGCTTCTCTTTCAGGGTTGTCGAAAGTCGAGATTGTGTGTTAAACGGTTAAAGCCGATTTCATTTTGTAAGTTTTTTTTACAAATATGTAAACAAGGACTGCAAATTTTCATTGGTATGCAAAGATGGCTATTAGAACAAACAATTATTAGAAATACATGTAGAAAACATGAGGTTGCATAATAAGCGTTAAATATATATATAAGCCATGCTCTGGCAAAGGAGTTTCATCACATAAAACCGCCTCCAGCAGTTTATTAAACCCATGCCTTATCTTTCAATAATACACTAGTGTATTATCATTTTTTGGGTTCTGGTTCTGGTTATTTTTGTTGTTATGCTGGCTAAACCAACTGTTGCATGTGCAGAAAAATGACATCATTATTGCCAAGATATATACGTGCGGAAAATTGCTATGATTTTTAATGTTCAAGAAATGCAGGGTAAGACATTAAATTAAAGAAAATTGTGAAATAGTTTGATCTACCTCCAATCATAAACAGTTTCATTCCATTTTCGATGTACATGTCGCAGAGCTATATTCTTGTGCTTGTACACACTTCAAACCGAACTACATCTGTAAACATGGATGTGTGAACCGTATAGAGGTAGAAGGTGATAATGCAGGGCACGTATTTGTCTTTCATTTGTTTTATGTGATAAATAGAATCTCACATTGGTGTATGTGTATTATCATTTTTATTAAACTCGTTGACTAAAATGTATATGACGCTCGCCAAGGCTCGTGCCATATAATTTTAGTCAAGTCCTTTGATAAAAATGATAAGACATAGAGATTTATGTAAACATCCCTAAAATCCATTGCCTAACAGCCGACTGAATTTGGAGGTAGTATGCTCCTTTGACATGCAGATCATTCAAAGATAGCAAAAATGTTTCATCCCAAATCTGCCTGTGTGGACTGGGCTGACATGGCTCAGGCTGCATGCTGACATATGTGTCAATACTTTTCGCAGATGCAGTAAGTCCCCTTTTCACAAAGAACTGCTCATATTTAAAGTAGTAGTGATGATGGTATTCTTTATTCCTCCTTTACAGATGATTTACAAAGAACATATAATACAAACAAAATAGATGTACATATTTAAACAATTACTAACAGATCACATGACGGGTCCTGTGTGGCTCAGTGGTAAAGTGCAGGACTTGTGACCTGGAGGTCCAGGTTCGAGCCTCACTGACTCCACTGGGCTTTTCACAGGAGTGTTCTTGGGCAAGACACTTCAGAGCCCTAGCCTAGTACTGGTGAATTCCAGGAAAACTTGTACAAGTGAGCTATCGCCGTGATATGGCTGAAATAATGTTGAAAGCGGCGTAAAACACTATTCAAACAAAACAAACAAACAAACAGATCACATGAACATAACAGAGCCACAGACTATGGTTTTGAAGGTCAAGAATGGGTTTCCCATGTCATACCTGAGGGAAAAATTGCAAATAAAAAGAAATATCTCCCTCTGCTTCAATGGTTTTATAGGTATTGAATCATACAGCTTTAGTTCAATTTTGTTATTTGATTTTTACAAGGATGGTTGTACAAATATTCTGCGGCTAGACTGTTTCAGGAGATGATGTAAATAAGCCTTTAAAGTGCCTATTACAACTATAGTTACACAGACTGCACAAAACATGCAGTCTGATCTTTGATGTACAGTTGGCTTAGCTTAAACACGAACTACAAAAGCAACCATCAACTTGCAAATGAATGGGTGTTATTCCGCGTCTGAGTATGTCTATTGGGTTTATTCCATGCTCTACAGGTTAAAAGTATTAAAGAATTTTTTTTTGACATTTAATGTGCTTTATGTGTTATGTAAAAAAAACCATAAAACCTGTAACAATCTTACCCTATAAATCATAATCTTTCTCAGTGAGAGTTTAAAGATTAGATGGTAAAATCTTAGATAAACATAGTGTCTGTCTGTAACTCCCCAAGCCCAAATGGCTCATCAGTCAGTAAGTAGGCCCTCACACATACTATAACTAATAGATCATTCCACTATTGGGAGTGTTTTCTCTCAAACTGTACTGATTTATTATAATAAAAAAAGTTCTGATGTACATCTTTTTTTCTTTCTGTAGCAAAAACTTTTGAAGACACTGTAACAGCTAGGCCATTTCTCCTCTTGCCGCAATGTTTACATCTATATTTAACCTCAATTCATGCTGATAATCCATATTTCAAAATGAATTGTTTCAAAGGCGCTGGTAACCTGAGCATTTTCTCCTTTTTCCACAATGGGATTGTAAATTACATGCACGATCCCTGTTCCACAATGTTTTCTAACTTTTCAGAAACAAATCCGATTAGTGAGTCACATTTCATATGCTGCCTACAAAATGTTTTCAATTTGGAGCAGTCTTTAATTTTCTTGTTTGATAAAGAGTAAAGCAATCAAAACCCAGTTCAGTGCTTTATATGTTCAGGGGCCGAGCCCCGGCAACTAAGTTGGTAGCGTGCAGGACTTGAGAACAGGGGGTCGTGGGTTCAATCCCTGGCTTGGCAAATTTCTTTCCAAGGATTGATGATAGTCAGTGTGACAGGATTCATTCCTCTCCCACCGCTGACTACTGTTACGACAATGATTATTATGTGGGAAAGCAGACAGTGGCTTGGAAAGAAAACTGTGCGGAGTACTGGTAAAAGAGACTCCAGGAAAGCATGGATAGGTGCACTGGCCGCCGCGATATAACTGAAATAATGTTGAAAATGGCGTTAAACACCAAACAATCAATCAAATGTTCAGAGATTTACCCTTTACCACATACTGCCAACTTTTAACAACCCTGGGAAAGAAGCCTTTTGAAAAACAATGGGTGGAAAAGGAGAAAATGCTGGTAACCAATGTTTTCTTCCCTATCAAAGAAAAATCGCACCATTTGATCCACACTGAAATTGTCGTCTACAAATGCTTTCAATTTGGACAAGGCTACAATTGTGTCGTCTGGCAAAGGGTTAGTTTAAACATATTTGAGCCATGCTCTGGCAAAAGGGGGCTTAATGCATCTCCGTTATACATGATACCAGCCCAAATCATCACATAATTATGGATCCACAAGAGCTACTTTCTTAACTAACCAACTTAATCATGAGGTAGACTGGTCCTTTGACAAATAGAAAATTGACCAATAGGGAAAAGTTTCGGCCCAGGTCAGCCTGCGCAGTCCCTGGGTCGATACTTTTCGTAGATGCATTAAGCCCCCTTTTCACAGAGCACGGCTCATTTATTTTAGACCAATTGAGAAACAAGTTCTTACAACTTATACTAATCTCTCTTGAGGTTCTGCTTCCTGGAAACTACACCAGTACTCGCACCGAATTAGTGGGCCAATGAACAATCCCGAAGTTGACACCCACTCCTGGGACCTTATGGTTACGAGGCCGACGCTCTACCTCACAACCATGATGGACACACTACGCTGCTAAAGGATTAACAGAAAGGATTAGACGAACATGATTATTATATTCAATTCAGGAAAACTCTCCTGGACTTTATCATAAGTGTCTATTGGAGTAATAATATTACCCACAAAAAGGGAGTAAATCATAAGTTTTTTTGACATGTACACCTGCTTTAATCTTGACATTAGACTTCTGCTTTGATTTATATGCCAGAAAGCCTACAAGAGATATGACAGTTTGAATTCTTTAGAGGTACTACAGTTTTAGCAAGGTTTGTTCAGTCTGAGATTGTTACTGGTGCCCAGCATTTTATCTTTTTCCCGTGATGTTTTCTATCCTTTGAAGAACAAATACCATCATGTGAGATACATTTAAACTTTGTGGCCTGTAATGCTTTCAATTTGGAACAGTTAAAAATTGTATTGTAAAAAGCTAAATCTTTACCAAACCATTATATCAACTTTTAACAACCCACAGAAAGAAAGCTTTGGTAAACCAGCGTTTTTTCCTTTTTCAACGATGTTTTCTACCTCTCCCAAAACAAATTTCAGAGTTTGAGTCAAATTTATTTTGTTATCTGCAAATACTTTCAATTTGTGAAAACCTAAAATTTTGTCGTTTGGTTGAGGTATTAATTCATTTCTGGAAATCAATTTGCATTTGACAACTTTGGAAGTATCTTTCAGAATTGGGTATAATTGTTATAGCAACATCGAACAAGTTGCTCCTTTTACCATAATGTTTTCAAAAGGGTTAAAGTCACAAGATGAAGAGTTTCGCTCACATGTGATAAGGTGTTAACCCTTAACGCTTTACCAAACGACAAAACCTTGGACTGGACCAAATTCAAAGCATTTGCAGACGAAAAAATTAAATGTTGCTAAAATGGTGATTTCTCTGTCTGGTAGGATTGAAAACATTGTGGGAAAAGGAGAAAATGCTGTTTTCCAGCATTTTCTCCTTTTCCCACATTGTTTTCAAAGCCTTTCTTCTTTAGGGTCGTTAAAAGTCGGGACTGTTTGGTAAAGGGGTTTACCACATAATTCTGAGTTTTGACAACCCTGAGGAAAAAGCTTTTTGAAAACTTCGTGAGACAAGGAAAAAAGCTGGTAAGCAACATTTTCTCCTTTTCCCATGAAGTCTTGTAAACATTTACAGACAATTTATTGTCATTTCAGCTAAACTTAATATCCCGTCTGCAAATGCTTTGAATTTGGACCCGTCTAAAATTTTGTTGTTGCATTTATACTCTCTTACTATCAACTCTAATATTTCATTATGTAACTTTAGTGTCAACATCAATAAACTAGAAAGTGGGAGATTTTCCTACTAAACATCAGCACTGATATCCCTGTTTGATATCAAAAACATATGGCACAACCCCCCCCCCCAACAAAAAATCTAAAGAAACAAAGATGTTATAAAATAAGGAAATAGGTCTTTAAGCCAATATTCAGCTTTTTAAAGTATGTGTGATTATCACGGAAGTACCTTATTTTCGTGCAATACAGCCATTAACCCTTAGAGCACCAAATAAACCAATCAGACCTTTTCATCCCAGAGATATGACCCAAACAACTGCAATTTCATGTTTGCTTTTGTCTACAGTATTAAAAGCAAAGCGGACAGTGTAGATCAAAGATCAGACTGCACGTTTGTTTTGTACAGCCTGATCTTGATCTACACCGACCATCAAGGCAACTATTGTCATGAAAGGCGCCTTGGGGGTTAAGACAATTCTGGTTTCAGGTATGATTTTGTGACATCATCTGATTATTAAATGAATTCATCTTTTGAAACATTGTACTTCTGCCAGTTATATAAATTTCTGGATTTGTATGGGAATATTTTGTGTCCGATGAGTTCTTTAATTAAATGAGTTACCTGTGCTTGCAAGGGCAAACAACTCCAAAAGAGTCTGATACAGTACGTTAACACACAATTTCAATAACCTTTTTATAATATATTTTTAACATTGTATACATACTTTCCCTTGATTTATGGATTGTTTAATAAAAATAAATATATCAAACATGTTTAGAGATCATACTTCCATTCATCAGAGAAGTTACAATTACATCTAAAAAAACTGTAAATATTAGTATAAAACTGTTTGTGAGTATACAGCCACCACATTTGAAATAACCCTGTACCAGATGACAAAATTTTAGTCTTGTCAAAATTGAAAGCATTTGAAGACAACATTTCAATGTGGCTCAAATGGTGCAATTTTTCTTTGACAGGGTAGAATGTTTTCAAAAAGCTTCTTTCCCTGGGGCATTTAAAGTCGGCATTGTGCTGTAAAGGGATAAACCTGCAAAACACCTTTACCAGATATGGTACATCTGTGACAAATGTAACCCATCAAACTCTATTAAATTGTGCACTTAATCATTTTTATCAATCAAACTAATCCATCATCAAATGTAATAACTTGAAAATTTGTATCTGTTCATGCAAAACTGCACTGGCTTTACGCTATTTAACTTTTTACCAAATTACAAAAATGTAGGCTTGTCACCTAAAACCTGTTAGAGGCCCACTTAGAGTTACATATCAAATGATACAGGTCTAAATTTCCACACAATAAAGCCCTTTTCAATTTTGTCACCCCTGAACCAGGGCCAATTTTGAAACCAGGGCCAAATTTTGAATGAGCTAGGTAGAAGTCCACCAGAAAAAGCTACTTTCCAAATTTTGGTGGCAGTACGTGGTGATAAGCAAACAAACGTGAGAAAATGTTTTTGTAGATCTAGACTCTTTAATAACAGTATTTTTCCAGTATCAGAGTGTTTTCTAACAGCCTGAAAATATCCATTTAACCCTTTACCAGACGACAAAATTTTATTCATGTCCAAATTGAAAGCAATTACAGACGAAAATTTCACTGTGGCTCAAATGGTGCAATTTTCTTGAATAGGGAAGAAATATTGTGGGAAAAGGAGAAAATGCTGGTTACCAGCATTTTCTCCTTTTCCCACAATGTTTTCAAAAGGCTTGTTTCCCAGTGTTGTTAAAAGTCGGCATTGTGTGGTAAAGGGTTAAAAAATCTAGTGCATGGAGTTTTACTACAGCATGTGGAAAAGATAAGTTCTAGTAGATTTGTTATCAAGTTTTTGCTGACAAGCAAAAAGCAGTTTTTCATTCAAAAGGCAGCGTGCACAATGTTTTGCATCACATATCAAAGCTTTTAACCCTTTACCAGACGACAACATTTTATCCTTGTCAAAATTGAAAGCATTTGCAGACGACAATTTCAATGTGGCTCAAATGGTTACCAGCATTTTCTCCTTTCCCCACCATGTTTTCAAAAAGCTTCTTTCCAAGGGTCGTCAAAAGTCTGCACTGTGCAGTAAAGGGTTAAACTTGCTCAAACAGCGGAACATTAGAACAAGATACATCAACATCATTGAAACTTTCATTGAAAAATTATTCAAAGAGTTATTCACTATTACAGTTTGATTTGCTTATGGAGAATGTTTTAGTTACTTATAACCGCAGAGACATAAAATGTTGCAATTTTAGACTCATATTATGAATTGACATAAATAAGAGGACTAAAATGGCCCAGTATCACTCCACTGCCTAATATATTACATGTGCCATACACGTAATGGCATTGAGAGTCAACTGTAAGAAATCTGTCATTGTTAGAAAACACAAAATCCATTACATGAGTTTCTTCTTGTAATTCTGTTTTCCCTATCTACATCATAAAACCATAGTCTTCTTTTAATACAATACTAAAATGTGGGACATTTACCTCAAAACTCACTGATACATTCATAGACAGGGTAATGACAGCCTACAAAGCTTACTGATGCAGCTATGTAGTAATGATATATGCATCTGGTAGCCCAAGTTTCTGTGATAATCATTGTACTTCTCAAATATCACAACTCTTTTATTTCAGACCTTTCCCACAAAAACAAACCCATAGTAGCCTAACATGTATAACTGGGACAGAGACAATGATAACATCATGACAAAATTAATACAGTAATTAGTGGTAATATACAGTTTCTGTATTTGCTATTAATTACAAATGTCTGAATATCTGTGTTCATTTTGTTTATCCAATATTTTCTCTAATCAGTTCATGAGTTGTCTTTGAATCAAATGGTATCAAACTTGCATAATGAAGTACTTAGTTAACTATTTACATAACAATCCAATGTCTTTTATGACCCTGTGAAAGATAGCATTTTGAAAACTTTAGAAAACACAACAAAATGCTGGTGTCTCTTTCAGAGACAATTTCCATTATTTGAGCTACATTTAAGTTGTCACCTACAAATGCATTCATTAACTCTTCACCACACAATCACAAGTTTTAATGACCCTGAGAAAACAGCCTTTTTAAAACATTTTGGAAAAAGGAGAAAATGCTGGTAACCAGCATTTTCTCTTTTTCCCAAAATGTTTTTCCCCCTTCCCCAAAACAAATTTCAATTTTTCAGTGACATTTATTTTGTTGTCTGCAAATACTTTCAATTTGGACCTATCTAAAATTCTGTCGTTTGGTAAAGAGTTAAGGACATATCCAAGGTTTTGTTGTCTTGGAGAGAGTTACAAGTACACCATAAATACAATCCTTTTCTCTCCAGCAGAAAACTGCATCTGAAAAGACACAAAACGAAGTCATTGCTTACAACATATTTGCTCCTTTTCAAAAATTTCTTCTGAATTTATCGTTGAGAATATAAAAGCTGTCTTTGAAATGAACCTTTTGAGAATCATGACAGTCATAAGTACTTCTTTGTGGCAGGCATAAAAATTTCGCAATGGAGTGATTAGCAAATGAACCATCAGTGCTCTTTTTTGTAACTCTGTACTTTTCTCCTACCTTGTTAATTACCTAAAAGCAGTCTCTGCAGGTAAAGTTACAAAACAACAAGCAAAAATGCTATGCCATTCATCATATGGTTCTGAAATATGGGGATTTCTGGTGCAAAATAATACAGAGATAAGTGCCTTGACTCCCCTCCGATACTACATCATTGAGTAAATCTCTCCAGGAAGAAATCCTGATTAAGTCTTCAAGGAGGATATCATGTTTTAAGGACCATGAAGAAGGCTTTAAACTATAATAGGAAAAGGACAAAATGCTGGTAACAAGAATTTTCTGTCCCTTTTCCACAGTTTTCTACCATTTCAAAGCTAAATCCTATTAATTAATCCACATTTATACTTTGTTGTCCACTTTTACTATGGACAAGTCTAGATCTTTGTAGTCTGACACAGAGTTAAGCCTTTACTACACAATCCAGATTTTTAACGACCCTGGGAAAGAAGCCTTTTGAACACATTGTGAGAAAAGGATAAAATGCTGGTAACCAGCATTTTCTCCTTTTCCCCACAATGTTTTCTACACTTCCACGGGTATTTCTTTTTTTTAGTTACGATTATTTAGTCGTCTGCTAATGCTTTCGATTTGAAAAGTCTAAAATTTTGTCGTTCGGTAAAGAGTTAACCCCTAGAGTGGCAGGTGGCAATTTTTGTCACTTTTGGTTACAATACAGATCAAGACCAGACTAAATATGATTTGCAGTCTGATCTTAGATCTAGACTGTTAAGTACTTTGTATATTCTGATCAAAACAGTCTTACTGTTGCAGTTCCTCAACTTCTAAAGTTCAGACCAAATCCATAGTATTTCTCCCTCTGTTTGATTTTAGTGCATGATATTCTCTCATGATCTTTTAAAAAAAATACACGGGTGCTACTCTTGGAAAAGTTGTGGTTTAATGTATCTCCAAAATGCATTATTCCATGCAAGTCATTACATAATTATGGATCTATAAAATTCACTTTGTCTAACAACCAAGTGGCTTATGAGGTACTGATGTCCACTGAAATGGAGAACAATTACCATTAGCAAAAAGTTTCCACCCAGGTCAGCCTGTGCAGACAAGGGTTGATGACTTTTGCAAATGTATTAAGCCCCTTTTCACATAGCATAGTTCATATACAATTATACTAAGGCCCCTATGTTGAATGACACTGTTTCTTTATTACCCCCTAATTATCAAAGAAAACTGTATAACCTCAAAATTAATGCTGTTTTGCACTTTGAATCTTTTTCAGTTACTTGGTAAGATTCTTTACTACTTACTTTTGCCAATAATTCTACATAGATATTAAAGCAGTCAGTGAAACTAATTCTATGCATTCCTTATGGTTCTGGCATTCTTTTTAACCCTTTACCAAACAATCCCTGGTTTTTATTTACGACCCAGAGGAAGAAGCCTTCTGAAAACATTGTCGGAAAAGAAGAAAATGCTGGAAACCAGCATTTTCTCCTTTTCCCACAATGTTTTCTACCCTTCCCAAAACAAATTTCAATTTTTGAGTCGCATTTATTTTGTCATCTGCAAATGCTTTCAATTTGGACAAGTCGAAAATTTTGTTGTTTGGTAAAGAGTTAAGCCACTGATCCCAGTTAAAGAAAGCGGAAACAAGGGAATCTGTGAAACCGAAGGATGCTCGCCAAAGTAACTGTTCTGCAGCAGTGGAAGGGGTATTTTAGTGTCACGGTTGTTTTAACTCTTTACAAAACAATCCCTGTTTCTTTAGACCCAGAGGAAGAAGCCTTCTGAAAACATTGTGGGAAAAGAAGAAAATGCTGGAAACCAGCATTTTCTCCTTTTCCCACAATGTTTTCTACCCTTCCCAAAACAAATTTCAATTTTTGAGTCAAGTTTATTTTATCATCTGCAAATGCTTTCAATTTGGACAAGTCGAAAATTTTGTTGTTTGGTAAAGAGTTAAGCCACTGATCCCAGTTAAAGAAAGCGGAAACAAGGGAATCTGTGAAACCGAAGGATGCTCGCCAAAGTAACTGTTCTGCAGCAGTGGAAGGGGTATTTTAGTGTCACGGTTGTTTTAACTCTTTACAAAACAATCCCTGTTTCTTTAGACCCAGAGGAAGAAGCCTTCTGAAAACATTGTGGGAAAAGAAGAAAATGCTGGAAACCAGCATTTTCTCCTTTTCCCACAATGTTTTCTACCCTTCCCAAAACAAATTTCAATTTTTGAGTCAAGTTTATTTTATCATCTGCAAATGCTTTCAATTTGGACAAGTCGAAAATTTTGTCGTTTGGTAAAGAGTTAACTTGACATTGTGTGGTTAAGGGTAAACCCTTTCTAAAACAACAAAACTTCAAACATCCCTGATGAAGATGTCATTGAAAAATAATGCTTGGAAATGTTACTACCATTTTCTCTTTTTCCAACAATATTTTTTACCCTGACATAGACAAATCTGTCATTTTAGCTATATTTACTCATTCATCTTTAAATGCTTGTCTAAGAAGTCAAAAATTTTGTTGTCTGGTATAGAAAAAAACCTGCAAACATCTCAAGGAATGCCAGACAAGTCTTGGTTTTTAATAAGAGGAAAAAGACAATTGCTCCTAAAAATTCCCAACAATCATTTTCGAAGTCTTCTATTTAAAATGCAAAGTTATATTTGTGAGAGATAAACTGAAACAGACAAATTCTCCAGGCTTTGTGGAAAAATGTCAATTTCTGCACAGGATGCCAAAAAATTTAATGGCTCTCTTAAATTGAAAAAAAAAACCCACAATGCACTTGAGACTAATCTGAATTTATGAAGGTCCTTTTATATCTGGGAATCTTTATCTGTTTTTGCTTGAACGACCTTTCTTTTCTGAGATGCATGAATTTTTTTTAATATTTCTTACAAATCTGAGAAGCATGTCTTACAGTTCGGCTGTAAGTCCATACTTCAAGGGGGGATCCGCAAACTCCGAGACTAATTAGAATCTAGCAAAATTACCTACTGCCTTCAAGGAAAATTTCTGATTCTGTGATTGGGCCTACCAAAAAAATATCTGTGTTTAGGGTTTCGGTCCGAGATGCTGTAGGTAGGGTAGGTAGGGATATATTTTTGTTCTCCATAAACTTTTTACATGCACCTTGAACCAAAATCAAACTCAACAGATATTTTCTTTTCAATCATAGTGTAAAAAGTTTAGGGTTGGCACGATTTTCTGGGTAGGGTAGGGAAACCCTGGACACATATATATTTTTTTTTAGGCCTTGGTGACCATCACATGGTGGATCCCTGCATACAGTATTCCCTATGAAAGAAATTGTCTTCCCACAAAAATGTCCAATTACTAATTAACATTTTTGGGAAAAGAAGCAACTGCTTGTAGAAGCTATTATTTTTTTCCCAACTTATCTTAAAAAGCTTCAGGGTTATAAAAAATTGTTTCTACTAATGTTTAACTCTTTACCACACAATCCCGACTTTCAACGACCCTGAGAAAGAAAGCTTTTGAAAACATTGTAGGAAAAGGAGAAAATGCTGGTAACCAGCATTTTCTCCTTTTCCCACAATGTTTTCTACCCTTCCTAAATCAAATTTCAATTTTTGAGTCACATTTATTTTGATGACAAGCTAAAATGTGGCTTACCTGCTGAAACTTATCATTGAAAGGTTTGAAATGATTGTGGGAAAGAAAAAATGCTTACAATACCTGCATTTTCAACTTTTCAAACAATGTTTCAACCCTTTACCACACAATGCCGACTTTTGACAAGCCTGGGAAAGAAGCCTTTTGAAAACATTGTGGGAAAAGGAGAAAATGCTGGTAACCAGCATTTTCTCCTTTTCCCACGTTTTCTACCCTATGAAAGAGAAATTGCACCATTTTAGCCACACTGAAATTGTCATCTGCAAATGTTTTAAATTTCGACAGGGCTGAAATTTTGTCATCTGGTAAAGGGTTAAGATTTTAAGCCACCTTCCCCATAAAAACAAGGGATCAGTTGGTAAATGATGAAAATTTCGATGAAATTAATACATCAGTCTATCTATCATTCTTCTTACCACAGTATTATATACTCAGCAATAATATGATACTTGTAATTTAACCTTTTCAGACAACATAAATTTAGCCTTCTAGAAATTGAAAGCATTTGCAGACGACAATTTCAATGTGGCTAAAATGGTGCAATTTTTCTTTGATAGTGGAAAAAAACATGCCGGGAAAAGGAGAAAATGCTGGTTACCAGCATTTTCTCCTTTTCCCACAATGTTTTCAAAAGACTTCTTTCCTAGGGCTGACGTTTGAAAGTCGGCATTGTGCAGTAAAGGGATAGACAGCCTTCCTATTTTTTCATAGGGCCTATTAAAGTTTTTAATCACTGACTTCAGATAGGCAATACATCTACCAAGGTACTTTACAAACCATCAATGATAAAAGAGAAGTGCATAGAAAGGGGGGGAGGGGTTAACTGTTTTAACCCTTTGCCACACAATCCCACGTTTAAAAGACCCCGAGGAAGAAGCCTTTTGAATAAAACATTGTGCAAAAAGGAGAAAATACAGGTCACCTGCATTTTCTCCATTTCCCACAATGTTTTTATCCTATTAAAAACAGGTTCCAATATTTGAGTCACACTTACATTGTCATCTGCAAATGCTTTCAATTTCAACAAGTCTACTTTTTCGCCATTTGCTAAAGAGCTAATGGTATTTCCTGAATTGGATACTAGCCTAATATTTTGCCAAAATGTTTCCTCAAATTGTTTTTGATATACTGCTAGTTTGTTCTACAATTGTACTCTCTTTCTCTCTGCAGATGTCACCATCGTCAATATGCTATACCTCAAGAATCCTAAATATTACTGTAATAGGTTTACATATCTTCAGTTCAAAATAAATATGAAACACATGGGAAGCAACTAGGAAAAAAGCATTAATTAAGTTTAACAGGCATAAAGCAACATGCCTGAAAACAGCATAGCACCCATAAAACCTAATTATAAAGCCTTTTTACAGTTTTTGCTCATTGTCTGTCTGGGTGAAACATTTTTAACACTTTTACTGTGAAAAATACTGAGAAACCCCTGAATACAAACATTTACTCATTTCTGCCAGGCTTTCTAGAAATAACATGGAGGAAATACTTGATTTCGAATCAAAAAATGCAAAATTTTTTGTCATGGATGTCAGTGTTTTCAAAACAAACATTTTAGTAATCATTATTGTTAAGCCTTAGAGCATCAAATACAACCCAATTTTCTTTTCGAAAAGTTTAGAAATAAGACCCAAATGAATGCTATTTCTAGGATGCTTCTGTCCATTATGTCTCATTGGGGTAAACTACAGCAATCAATCATCCAACTGGTGCTTTCTTGGTTTTTACTCAAAAGTTTTCAATTATTGATTAGTCCAAGACTGACACAGTTACCTTAAAAAAATTATCAAAGCTCAATTTAAGAATCAATAGAGAACAAAACTTAACTACTACCAGAGAATTTAATTTCTGCAACCCTAATAAGGACTAAAAATGTTGAATACTTTTGAAAAAAGAAGAAAATGCTGGTCTTGATCATATATGTTTGCCACCATTTGACTTTACCAAACAAAATTTTACATGAGTCTAAATTGGAATTAAGTAAAGACGACATATCAAATATGGCTAAAACAATAAAACCGATCTTTGAAAGGGTACAAAATATTGTGGGGAAAAGGAGAAAATGCTGTTACCAGCATAATGTCTCCTTTTTTCCCACTATGGGTTAGAAAGCCTTTTTCCTCTGAGTTATCGAAAGTCGTGATCATTCGGTAAAGGGATAACTCTTTACCACATGACAAGATTTTAGATTCCTCCAAATTGAAAGCATTTGCAGACGAAAACAAAAAATATGACTAAAAACACAAAATTTGTCTTTGATAGGGTAGAAAACATTGTGGGGAAAAAAGTAGAAAATGCTGGTTACCAGCATTTTCTCCTTCACCCTCAATACTTTAACAAGAGCGGCAAATTGTCGCAAGATACGCCCATCCCATCGCCAGTTGTCGAGGGGGTATAATAATCGTAAAGGGCAGGTAATGCAACAAACATATTTACCAAGTCTCAAGTCAATTTGACTTGAGGTGACAAAGTTCCGTTCCGGACAAGCAAGAAATACTGTAAAAATGAAGATCAAAGTGGAATTACTCAAAATCTGTACTAGGTAGAGTTATTGTTCTTGCACACTGTACTCCGTAATATTGCAACAAACATGCATACCAAGTCTGAAGTCACTCTGACGTGAGATGACAAAGTTATATTCCGGACAAGCACTAAATGCTGTAAAAAAAATGATCAAAGGGAAATAACTCAAAATTCATGCTAGGAAGAGTTATGGTTCTTGTGCACTGCACTCCGTAAATTTTCAACAATCATGCATACCAAATTTGAAGATGTTCAGACTATAGATGACAAAGTTATATTCCGGACAAGCAGAAAATGCTGTAAAAATGACAATCAAAGGGAAATAACTCAAAGACAGCGCGAGGTAGAGTTATGCTTCTTTCGCACTGCACTCCATATTATTGCAACAAACACAAATGCCAAGTTTCAAGTCAATCGGACAGGAGATGACAAAGTTACGCTCCGGACAAGCAGAAAATGCTGTAAAAATGACAATCAAAGGAAAATAACTCAAAGACAGCACAAGGTAGAGTTATGCTTCTTTTGCACTGCACTCCGTATTATTGCAACAAACACAAATGCCAAGTTTCAAGTCAATCGGACTGGAGATGACAAAGTTATGCTCCGGACAAGCAGAAAATGCTGTAAAAATGACAATCAAAGGGAAATAACTCAAAGACAGCACGAGGTAGAGTTATGCTTCTTTCGCACTGCACTCCGTATTATTGCAACAAACACAAATGCCAAGTTTCAAGTCAATTGGACTGGAGATGACAAAGTTATGCTCCAGACAAGCAGAAAATGCTGTAAAAATGACAATCAAAGGGAAGTAACTCAGACAGCACGAGGTAGAGTTATGCTTCTTTTGCACTGCACTCCGTATTATTGCAACAAACACAAATGCCAAGTTTCAAGTCAATCGGACTGGAGATGACAAAGTTATATTCCGGACAAGCAGAAAATGCTGTAAAAATGACGATCAAAGGGAAATAACTCAAAGACAGCACAAGGTAGAGTTATGCTTCTTTCGCACTGCACTCCGTATTATTGCAACAAACACAAATGCCAAGTTTCAAGTCAATCGGACTGGAGATGACAAAGTTATATTCTGGACAATCAGAAAATGCTGTAAAAATGACCATCAAAGGGAAATAACTCAAAGACAGCACAAGGTAGAGTTATGCTTCTTTCGCACTGCACTCCGTATTATTGCAACAAACACAAATGCCACGCTTCAAGTCAATCGGACTGGAGATGACAAAGTTATGCTCCGGACAAGCAGAAAATGCTGTAAAAATGACGATCAAAGAGAAATAACTCAAAAACAGCACAAGGTAGAGTTATGGTTCTTTCGCATAGCACTCCGTATTATTGCAACAAATACACATGCCAAGTTTCAAGTCAATCGGACTGGAGACGACAAAGTTATGCTCCGGACAAAGAACTGGACGCCGCCCACCTGCCTGGACGCCCACCCACCCGTACGCCATGGGTGATCCCATGATACGTCCCGTCTTCAACGGGCGTATAAAAAGTCTTCTTTTCCAAGATCACTAAAACTCAGAATTGTGTGGTAAAGGATTGAATCTTTACCGCACAATCCCGAGTTTTAACGACCCTGAGAAAGAAAGCTTTTTAAAACTTTGTTGGAAAAGAAGAAAATGCTGGTAACCAACATTTTCTCCTTTTCTCACAGTGTTTTCTACACTTCCAAATAGAAATTTTAGTTTTTGAGTCACATTTATTTTGTCGTCTGCAAATGCTCTCAATTTGGACAGATCTAAAATTTTGTCGTTTGGTAAAGAGTTAAAAGGCAAGTTTCATCATTTGTGACACCCTGTATTTGTCTTAAAAAATTGCAACATGCTTTCAACATGAGAGGAGTTAATTGCAACATCTGGTAAGGAGTAAAAGACTTAACCATTTACCACAAAATCCCGAGTACTAACAACCCTGTTAAAGAAGCCTTCTGAAAACATTGTGGGAAAAGGAGAAAATGCTGGTGACCAGCATTTTCTCCTTTTCCCACAATGTTTTCTACCTATCAAAGCCAGAAATCATCATGTGACCTACATCTAAATTGTTGTCTGCAACTGTATTCAATCTGGACCAGTCTAAAATTTTGTTGTTTGGTAATGAGTTAACTCAGTTTACCACACAATCCCCAGTTCCAGTGACACCTATGTGGAAACTTTTTGAAAACTTGGTGGAAAAAGGAGAAAATGCAGGAAACAAGCATTTACTCCTTTTTCTGCAATACTTTCTACCCTAACAAAGACAAGTTATATCATTTAAGCTATATTAAAGGTGGGTATTTAGATTTTTCACATCTCACCAAATTAAAAAATATATATATCATTGAAATTTATATGAAAAAACAATACAAATCATCAATAATTAAGAATCATAAAATTACAAAAAAAATCTTTTTTGATGGTATTCCCTTAAAAGGCTACGTAGCCTCTTAAGGTATTTTTAGATTTCGCGTCAGAAATCAAAAAAGCATTATGGGAATGTCAAGTGACTGGCACGTGACTAATGACGCTTAAATTCCATAACATAACAAACATGTAATTATTTTCCATAATGTCTTCTTCGGACGCTATGTTTGAAGCTTTGTCTTTGTATTTCCGGTATGTAAATGAGCGAGTTGCTCATGTAAAAATAGAACATGTTTCCGGTCAGCGTTGACCTGGGCCGTAGTAAATCTCTAATTTTTCCTGTTGTCGGATGGTTTTCGACTACAGGGGTTTTATGAATGAAAATTAAAAGGCTTTGGGAGTATAAGGATGATTTTTTTGTATTTTTGTAAAATTTTCGTCCCAAAATCTGAAGGGCCACCTTTAAGCTTTCAATTTGGACAAGTCCACATTTTTCCTGTGTTATAAAGGATTAACCAGAACAACACAACATCTGGTTGGCATGGCAAAGTTCCTGGTCCACTGACCCAAGAGGCCATCATTTCATTTTCTTGGCCACTCTTTCTAAACAATTAACTGCCAAATCATCTTTCAACATTTTGTTGTTCTTTGTTTTCAAAACTACCATATTACCTACTAGACATGCCACTGAGCAACTAATGGACCATGAAATATTGACAGTTTCTGTTACCAAGGAAATCCAAAATCCATTAATCATTTGTGAGTCAAACATCCATTATTATTCTGTAAACACCTAGTATCATTACTCATCACTATTGTAAACTATTTGAGGGTGCTTCAACTTTCATTATGAGGTACTACATTACAAAGTTATAATTCCTTAACTCTTTACCAAACGACAAAATTTTGGATTAGTCCAAATTGAAAGCACTTGCAGCCAACAAAATAAATGTGAATCAAAAATTGAAATTTGATATGGGAAGGTTAGAAAACATTGTGGGAAAAGGAGAAAATGCTGGTTACCAGCATTTTCTCCTTTTCCCACAATGTTTTCAAAAGGCTTCTTCCCCAGGGTTGTTAAAACTCGGGATTGTGTGGTAAAGAGTTAATGAGTATTCAAATTTTACCCATTTCTTAACCCTTTAACTGCTAAGTGCGACTTATTGACCTTTTGCGGACAGTGTAGATCAAGATCAGACTGCACAGAACGTGCAGTCTGATCTTTGATCTACACTGTCCGATATGGAGATATTTCTCCCCTAAAATAACTGTGAAATAGCAACCTTGGGGTTTTTACTACCGACTGAAGGTATCTATCTATCTTATTCAGCAAGATAAGAGTTAATAATCTCAAGATTTAATGCCCCTGAGGAACGAAGTTCCACAGAACATTGTGGGAAAGTTGAAAAATGCTTGAAACCAGCATTTTCTTTTTTCCAAAATCTTTTCCACCCTTTAGAAGGCATTATAATCATTGGGGCCACATGTATTTTATGCTGCAAATACTTTCAATATGAGCAAGTCTAATACTTGTTGATTCTTGAAAAAGTAAGAAGAAAACCATGACTGCCCTGTATCGCTCCACTGCTTTATAAATGGCAATTAACAGCAACACATTAAGAAGCCTGTATTGAAGTAAAATTTCACAGAGAAAATTAGCACAGAAACTTAGGCTACCCCTCCTCTAAAAAATAACTGTATTTTTTTCATATGCCAAGGTGATGTCAATTAATAAAAGCATAATTTGATATTATTGACATACCAAATATCAATAAACCCTGATACACAATACATGAAAAGAAGATTTCAAAAACTTTTGTGGCAAATAATTGTTTTTCTATGAATCAAACGGTTAGGCTTTGTGCAGAAAAAACAAGATCATACAAAAATTGCCTCATTTTAATACTAAACACATTAAAGCTGATTATAACCATAATACCACCAAAATAAACCCTCAATAATATCAAAGTACTGATAGCATGACATACATGTGCCAAGACATAAGCTTGCTGGCCTTTGGCCTGTGGAGCTAACTAGTCAAGACAAATATTCTAAGTTTAATATGAATTGGACTAAATATCTGGCTTCTAGAATATACACATTGTAAAAGTTGAAAGTGTATGACTGTTGGTGGATGACACGTAGCAGATCACAAAAGCTCAAATTTCATGCTCAAGTGAGCTCTAAACACTATTTCTGATCAGAAGCTGTATTACTTTGAAATCTACGAAATTCTTAATATTCACACCAAGAATTAGAGACCCTTGAGGGTATAAATCCCTCTGCTGGCAGTTATTTTTACTCATTTTCTTGCACAATCATGAATTCATGATGCAAATAGGTAAAAGACAAATGAACACACACCCAAAAAAATAAAGAATAGTTTGTCAATTATATTACATGGTGCCTATCCTCCTGTCATTATTATTTACATGCTCTCTACTTTTGCAAACACAATATTGCTACATATGCAGTAAATGCTATAATTTTTTTTGGTTACAAAAACCAAAAGGAATAAAACATTTCCATGTTCACTATCTTCTTTTGTATCTTCTGGAGCTTCCCATGTAATTCTCTAAATGCAAAAACATGAATATTCAGAACTTTTGCTAAAAAGATCAGAAAAACAGATCTTCCCATTTATCTGATAAAAGAAAATGTTTTGTCATGCACTTTTTTGCATTGTTGCATACCAAACTCCAAATGCTTCACGCGTCAGCCATCTATCTAGCCAAGTGATCAACGCTTTACCACATGATGATGTATTTTTATGATCTTCCTTAAGATAGCTTTTGGAACCTTGGAGAAAAAGAAGAAGATGCTGGGTTACCAGCCTTTTTTTTTTTACTTCTCTCACAATGTTTTCTTTTCTTTCAAAAGAAAGAAACCAATATTTTAGCCAATCATGTTTTGTCCCTTGCCAATAATTATTTTCAGTATAGAAGATTCTAACACTTTTGTTGTCTGTGGGAGCTAAAAAACTCTTCCTGCATCAGTCTCCAGAAAATTATTTTTAACTCTTACAGTGCACAGTTGACTATATACCGAACAATCCCGACTTTTAATGACCCTGAAGAAGAAGGCTTTTGAAAACATTGTAGGAAAAGGAGAAAATGCTGGTAACCAGCATTTTCTCCTTTTTCCACAGTGTTTTCTATCCTACTAGAGACAGAAATCATCATTTGAGCTACATTCAATTTGTCAATACATGGATCCGTGGAAATTGATATTTGAGCAATCAGCTTATCGCATTTATTTTGCTCAATGCCCAGTCTTGCTGTCCACTATTTCAGCTACCAACTTAAAGACTGTTTACGTTGGAGAGGTGCGATAGTTTCTGTTTATTTTGTGTTTAAAACATTCGTAATCCCAAAAATTCCCACAATATTTTCTACCCTTAATGGACATTTGCCCTTACTTGAGCTATGTTTAATTTGTCGTCTGCAAATGCTTTGAATTTGAACAAGTCTAAAATTTTGTCATATGGTAAAGAATTAAATAACAGGATGATTTTTTTGCAATCAGTAACCCTGTCTATTCTTATTTCATCACATATTACATCATCTTACCGATATGTTATCAACATGTGTTGTTTATCATGGGACATTCCAAGAAGTCTGCAGAAATCTGGCACAAACTCTTAAAATACCTTAAGAAGCTATAAGCCAATTATGGGAATACCACTGATTTTTCTTTTTTCCCTACTTCTGTTTTTCTTCTTTACAGATAATTTTCTGACTATGCCTCATTTAACCCTTTAACACACGACAAAATTCTAGACTTGTCCAAATTAAAAGCACTTGCACACGACAAATGGGACTCAAAATCAAAAAGTAATTTAGGAAGGGTAGAAAACATTGTGGGAAAAAGAGAAAATGCTGGTTACCAGCATTTTCTCCTTTTCCCACAATGTTTTTACAAGGCTTCTTTCTCAGGGTTGTGAAAACCCGGGATTGTTTGGGAAAGGGTTAATTCAGTGATAAATCATTCTCAATTTTGATAAGATTATGAAAATGTGAATATCTTCCTTTAACCCTTTATCAGATGACAAAATTTTAGCCTTGTCCAAATTGAGAGCATTTGCAGACAACAATTTCAATGAAGCTGAAATGGTGCAATTGTTCTTACTATTTACTATTCAGTGGAACTTTTTGTTTCATTTATTTAGCAGCTCATAGATGAATTTATTTTGCACTACAAAGATTAACAGCCATAGTTGTCCTTTTCGTTTTCTTACAATAAAGCATTCACGTAGCAGACTATTAGATTTAATGATTTGGCGTAACTCTTTACCACACAGCAAAACTGTAGACTTTTCAAAATTGAAAGCATAATTATGCAGACGACAATTTAACTGTGGGTGAAATGATTGTATATATCTTTGTAAGGGTAGAAAACATTGTGGGAAAAGGAGAAAATGCTGGTTACCAGTTTTTTCTCCTTTTCCCACAATGTTTTCTAAAGGCTTCTTTCCCAGGGTCGTTTAAACTTGGCATGGTGCAGTAGAGGGTTAAATACGACTGGGTCCGTAATTCACCATCCAACAGCTTTAGTCTTATTCTTCCGAATTTTCTAATTTTGAAAGTAACAAAACAAATCTGACTGGCTAAACCATTTGGTTTAGCCAATCAGAAGTTGTGTACCTTTCAAATTTAGAAAATCTTGGAGAATAAGGCTATGAAAGTTCTTAAAAATAGTTGGTGAATACGGACCATGTATATTTATTGTGGATACCAGAGATTTGTACTTCAGGCAAAACTGAACATTATGATCATGGTCCTATTTCCGTTTTTTTTTTAAAAGAATTTTTGAAAGAAATTATTATGTGCATGAAAATTTTCAAGTGCATTATATTCCAATCATTTTTATAGGTCAGTTCAATTTTGTCAAATCAAACTAAACAACATACACCATTAAGCCCTTTACCACACAACCCTAAGTTTTAATGTCTTTGAGAAAGAAAACTTTCAAAACATTGTGGGGAAAAGGAGAACATGCTGGAGATTTATATATCCTCCTTTTCACACAATGATTTCCACTAATTTGATTTGTTGTTTGCAGATGCTTTAACCTTTATCTTGCTAAATCTGTTCAATAAAATTTTCAAGCCAAAAGTAAAAAGCAAAACAATGTTGTTTAAAACTTATCTTTTGAAGAACAATATCTCCTCATAGGACTGTGTAGATCCAAGATCAGACTGCACGTTCTGTGCAGTCTGATCTTGATCTACACTGTCCGCAAAAGGTCAGTGAGTCGCGCTTAGCCACTTAAGGGTTAAACTTGGACTAGTATAAAATTGTCATGTGAGTTCCAGGTAATGGGTGCAGACCAGAGCCTCCCCCCCACCTCTCTAATAAATAATCCAGATTAGTTATCACATTTTACAGCCATTTCTCAGTACTTGCTATCTACATCTCTGTCAGTGTCAAAAAGGTGAAAATATTTCAACTTATGCCACCCAGTAAACCCTTAGTGCTTTGCTAAGTTTATATCACCTGACTTTATTCATTTTTGAAAAGGGCTTATGAAGACGAATGTAGGACGTTTTCGCCACAGACGTTTTGGCCACGGACACATAGGCCAACTGAAAGTACAAAGTAGGACATTTTGGCCAAATGTTATTTCCGAGTTCTTGTGATTTTAAGCTCTATAAAGTACGATTAAAAGATTGTAGGAATAGGAGAAATTTCTATGTTTGACCTAAACAGAAAGTTTAATTGAAATTTTTTTAAATTCATTGGCCTTACAAGTATTTAACTTCTTCATTTTTTAATTAATTGGTGTTACGAATATTTACTTTCAATGGTTATTTTGTATAAAAAAAAATACCCTAATATGGACGAAACAGTGTTTGATGATTGATTTTATAACCAATTGTCAATTTCATCAAATAGTGTTGATTGAACATAACTTAAAATTGTAGTTTGCAACAATGTATGAAAAATCTAAGCAGTTTGCTATATAAGAATGCAATTCAAAGTCAAAGCATGTTTTGACCAAATGTTATTTTAAAGGAGAAAAATGTATGAAATGAGCTTTACATGCTTTATTCTGTATACAGTTTACTATAAGCATAAAAGCATAAAAAATTCATTGAATGCTTTTTCTGTGTTAAAAAAAAAATTTGGCCAAAACATCCTACTTTGCTCTTACAGCTGGCCAAAATGTCTGTGGCCAAAACGTCCTGGCCAAAATGTCTGTGGCCAAAACGTCCGAGGCCAAAACGTCCGTCCACCTATGAAGACAAGAAAAGGAGAAAATTATAGTTACCAACATGTTCTCCTTTAGACACAATGTTCTTTTACCCATTCAAAGACAAATCCCAGGTTACTGGTTGGAATCAAATGAAATTTAGATGATTTGTTGATTTACCCATTACCACACAATCCCTACTTTTGACCACCCTGAGAAAGAAGCCTTTAGAAAACACTGTGGGGAAAAGGAGAAAATGCTGGTAACCAGCATTTTCTCCTTTTCCCACAATGTTTTCTACCTTTCACAAAATAAATTTCAAATTTTCAGTCACTTTTATTTTGTCGTCTGCAAATGCTTTCGATTTGGACAAACCTAAAATTTTGTCGTTTGGTAATGAGTTAAAGATGTTTTAAACTATTCTATAGAGTACTGAAATATGTTTAACTCTTTACCAAACAACAAAATTTTAGACTTATCCAAATTGAAAGCACTTGCAGACGACAAAATAAATGGGACTCATAATTTCAAATCAGCTTTGGGAAGGATAGAAGATATTGTGGGAAAAGGAGAACATTTTCTCCTTTTCCCACAATGTTTTCAAAAGCTTTCTTTCTCAGGGTCATTTTAAAGTCGGCATTGCAGGACTTTTAACCTAGAGGTCCCGGTTTTGAGCCTCCCTGGAAGCACTACGTTTTTTGTGGGACTGTCCTTATGCAAGACACTTCAGAGTCCTAGCCAAGTACTGGTGAAACCCAGGACATATTCGAGTGTGAACTATTGCCATGATATGACTGAAATAATGATAAAAGCAACATAAAACACCATTTAACCAATCTACAAGAAGCAGAGCCAATGTAATAGTTTCCAAGTGTAAATATTTTTTCCTCCTTGGAAACATAATTTTCCCTTTTTCACAGTTTTTTCAACGACGCTGATCTACAGATACAACAGCATGCACCATCATCAGTAAATTCTGTTATACAGGGTGTCCAAAAAGTCGTGCACCATCCTGAAAGCACATTCATTGTTACAAATGCTCAAATTGAGCACCATTTTCAGTAATACAACGCTGTACTCTCCTCAAAAAGCTGTTTTGAACATTCCGTACGGTATCCGGTGGGATGTTGTGACACTCAGTTACTGACCATTACTGAAAATGGTGCTCAATTTGAGCATCTGTAACAATGAATGTGTTTTCAGGATGGTGCACGACTTTTTGGACACCCTGTATAGAGAAAGAATTAACTCTTTCATTACTGAATGAATAAATTGCAATTTCACAAAGGATACAAATACAGTTTCACTTCAATATCAAGACAGAGTTCAGTTATAATCCTGAATAAAGCAGTGGACAGTGTAGATCAGAGATCAGACTGCACATTATGTGCAGTCTGATCTTGATCTACACTGTCCACAAAAGCTTCTAGTGTTGCCTATGGTATGGAAAGAGTTAACGATACCAATCTATCTCTACGTGTCAATATTTTTTTCCCAATTTTTTTACGGAGCCACTGGATTTTATTGTGTCACAATTTTTTGTTGTGCAAGAACCTCAGCCACTGAATAATTCAACAGACATTCTCCATCAATTCACACCCCCATGCTACAATTTTGCTTTATCCCTTTATCACATGATGCCGAGTTTTAATGACCCTAAAGAAGAAGCTTTTTGGCAACCAGCATTTTCTCCTTTCCCTACAATGTTATCTACCCTATTAAAGACATTAGTTCCATCATTTGAATCAAACAATCTCATGTTTTAACAACCCCTAGGAAAAATGCTATTACACGCATAATGGGAAAAGAAAAATGCTGGTTACCAGCATTTTCTCCTTTCCCCACTATGTTTACTACCCTATTAGAAACAAATTCCAGTATTTAACTCTTTACCAAATGATAAAATTTTAGACTTGTCCAAACTGGAAGCATTTGCAGACGATAAAATGAAATGTGACTGAAATAATGGAATTTGTATTTGACATGTAAGAAAACATTGTGAGAAAAAGAGAAAATGCTGGTTTCTAGCATTTTCTCTTTTTCACACAATGTTTTCAAAAGATTTTTTTTTCCAGGGTCAAAAAAGGCTGGCTCGTTTGATGAAAGGTCAAAGCATCTTGAAAATATTCAGCAACCATCAAAAGTTTTTTCCTTTCAACACATTGCTCCAGTTCGGTTGGGCCACCCTTGACAATATTTTCATCAAAAAGAAAACATTTGCTACTGTTTATCACCCAGCATTCAGTACGTCAAATGTGATTTAATCCCTACTTTGTTTTGGTTACCTATTTACCTCACAACAAAAATATAGCTTTGTCCCAAATTGAAAGCATTTGCAGACACCAATTTAACAATTCGCTTGCTAGATATGTGAACTGAAACTTTCAAGCCGATAGTGAAAACCCGAAAATTTGCTATTTCAAAGGTATTTTTGAGGGAAAATATGTCCTTATTGGACAGTGTAGATCAAGATCAGACTGCACGTTCTGTGCAGTCTGATCTTGATCTACACTGTCCACAAAAGGTCAGTGAGTCGCGCTTTGCAGCCTAAAGGTTAATTCCATATCAACTTTTTTTGTGTGCCTAAAATTGAAGCTTGAAAAGTATAGCAGGCAAGAGAACAGTAATCCTAGAGACAATTTAGCTATGCTAAGGGTTTTTACTTTTGACATGAAAGTTTCATCTAAGCTGATTTATCGGGATAAGAGTTAACATTTTCGATTCCATGTTCAGTTGTAGTTGCTTATGGAGAATGTTCATGTGTACTCTTTCTGTGCAAGAAAAGTAATTAATTACACTGCTTTTGACCATGGTAATCGTAAGGTAAACTATCATGGTAGAATTGCATGGTGTTTTACACCGCTTTCAATAATTTTCAGTCATATCATGGCAACAGCTCACATGTCCAAGTATTTTCTGGGTTTCAACACTACTGTACTAAGCTTGGGCTCTGTAGTGTCGTGCCCAAGGACACGCCCACGAAAAACCCAGTGAATCTAGTGAGGCTCAAACCTGGGGCCTCTAGGTCACCTGTCCGACACTTTATCATTGAGCCACACAGGACCCCATATTGGTAGAGACAGAGGTTACTGGAGCTATTTACATTAATATGTTTTTAGTATTTGTCACCTGGCATCGAAGTTACAGCTCTCTCAAACATAGTGATGTTATTTTTCTGCTAAATTTTGGCAACATTGACTCTGACATCAATGTAAAAAAGGTTTTTCAAAAATATTTATTTTTTTTTAAACAGCTGCATTTATATAATATTAGATCTACATTGTATCAAGTCTGAAAATATATTTTTGATTGTTGAAGTCATTTTGCTTTATTTTCCTGTAAGTTTCATAGAGTATTGCTTCAGTTTTATAACCCACAATAAATTAAGAAGTAAAGTTGGAGATACATGTAAGTCAAATATTTATGGCCACTAACTGTAGGTCTTCTAGTTAGTACCCTCTCATTCATGGTGGCCCAGTGGAAAAAAAAATGATATATTTTAAAATGTTTGATATTGGCAAGCTTCTAAGCTGTTACTAAACAGCAGATAAATCAAGATAAATGGTAGTGTTCTTATCTGTCCTGTCTGTAAAATCTCAAGGTTCAGCCTTGATATCAGTCCATTTACATATAACATTCAATTCTTTTCCCTCAAAGCATTAAAAAATTCTCCATTCATTGCAATTTTTTTTATTGCTTGTCTCTAAAATAGACAGAAAGTCTCCCTAACATTAAATCGCAAAACAAAAAGTAAACAATGTGGTAAATAAAATGCATTTGAAATTAAGCATTTAGAAGTATAGAAAGTATTTACTGTGAAGTTGGCAATTTCTTATTGTATGGCTGGTACGAGGGTTAGTCCCTGGAAGTGAAATAAATTTTAAAAGCAGGTCAAAAGTTGCCAGGTCGCTCTATCTTTTGTTTATTCTCTTTTCTCCTTTTCCCACATTGTTTTCTACTCAATCAAAGGCAGAGATCATCATTTGAGCAACATTTTATTTGTCTTCTGCAAACACTTTCAATTTGGTCCAGTTGTTATTTTGGGCCACTACTGGGGCTTTAAACAATCCCTCACTTTCTTTGCCTTTGTCGATCAAAACATGTGCAGGCTGATCTTTGGACTGCAATGTCCGCTTTGCCACAAAAGCAATCTTGATAATGCAATTATTTGGGTTTTATATTTGGACTCAATTTGTCTGTTGGGTTTCTTGTATCTTCTAAGAAATAAATGTTGGTTCCTTTTTCATCCTAAACATCCAAAATTAACAACTTAAAGGCCAAGTAGCAGCCAAATGTAAACAATGCTGGTTTTAAATGCATTTGAATCATACCATTTAAAAGTATGAAAATTACTGTGTAGATGACAATCTGCTATTGTACAGTTGGCCCAAGCATTAGTCAATGGCAGAAAAAGGAATTTTAACACTAGGTTAAAAGCTGCCAGGTTGGCCTATCTTTTGTTTACTTTATACCCAATTTTAGAATTCATTTTTCTGCCAGCAATTAACACTTGGACTGACCGCACAATAACACATTGTCATCTTCACAATACTTTTCATACTTTTAAAAGGTATGATTTACATTGAAGCACATTTGAACATGTACATTGTATACTTTAGGAAATCATTTAGGCCTTTAACGTCTGTTGTCTATAAAACAAAACAAGGGCAAACACTACAGACTGCAGTGTCTATTTTAGAAACTGAAAATGAGAGGGGACTGTTTTGGACCTGGTTGTTTTAGAAGTGGGCCATCTTGACCAACTTCCTGTCAAGGGAGGTTACTTTAATGGACAAATATTGCAAACCAGCTTCCGCAAGGATGCCTTTTTATTGAAAATAGTGTTATTTTTCTACAGGGCAAAATTAAGTTCTTTGTTTTGTGACTTTTTCATATTTCACATTTTACGTGGGACTGTCATATATCGAGTCTGAATTTATGCAGGATTTGCAAAAAAAAATAGCGTGAATCCCACAATTGTGCCCCGAATAATAGACATGGAGACTGCATTCAGATTCCACACAAGTCTGCAGCTAATTTGGTTCTCAGTGATTCCTTCTGCATCTATGAGAGAAAAATTTGTATGAAGCATGCAGATGGCAGTAAAGAAAAGCTGATAACTAAACAATGGTAGCTATAATAGTCTCATCAGATCTTCTTGAAAACAAAAACTTTATTTATAAAGGCTGAAATTATTTAACTCTTTAACCCTTAAAGGTGGCCCTTCAGATTTTGGGACGAAAATTTTACAAAAATACAAAAAAATCATCCTTATACTCCCAAAGCCTTTTAATTTTCATTCATAAAACCCCAGTTGTCGAAAACCATCCGACAACAAGAGAAATTAGAGATTTACTATGGCCCAGGTCGACACCGACGGGAAACACGGTCTATTTTTACATGAGCAACTCGCTCATTTACATACCGGAAATACACAGACGAAGCTTCAAACATAGCGTCCAAAGAAGACATTATAGTGGAAAATAATTACATGTTTGTTATGTTATGGAATTTAAGCGTCATTAGTCACGTGCCAGTCACTTGACATTCCCACAATGCTTTTTTGATTTCTGGCACGAAATCTAAAAATACCTTAAGAGGCTACGTAGCCTTTTAAGAGAACACTATCAAAAAAAAATTTTTTTTGTAATTTTATGATTCTTAATTATTGATGATTTGTATTGTTTTTTCATATAAATTTCAATGATATATATATTTTTTAATTTGGTGAGATGTGAAAAATCTAAATACCCACCTTTAAAGCGCCTTTCAAAAGTATGGTTGCCTTAGTGGACAGTGTAGATCAAGGTCAGGCTGCACAAAATGTGCAGCCTGATCTTTGATCTACACTGTCTGCTTTGCTGAGACAGTGTAGACAAAACCAATATTAAATTGCTATTATTTGGGTCGTATCTCTGGGAAAAAAATATCTGATAGTTTTATTCCTCGCTCAAAAGGTTAACACAAAATCCTAACTTTTAATGTCCCAGAGAAAGAAAATTTTTGAAAACACTGAGGGAAAAAGAAAAAATGCAGTTCTTTCTCCTTTTCCAACAATATTTTCAAAAGGTGTCTTCTCCAGGCTCGTTAAAACTAAGGATTGTTTGAATAAGGCTTCAACACATAGTATCTAAATATTTCCCCTATTTAACCCTTTACCATACAATTCCAAGTTTTAATGACCCTGACGGGCAAGACTATTGAAGGCATTGTTGTAAAAGGAGAAAATGTGTTCTCCTTTTCCCACAATGTTTTCTACACTTCTAGAGGCAAATTCCATCATTTAAGCAACATTCAATTTGTTCTTTGCAAATCATTTCAATTTGGATGTCTAAAATTTTGTGGTGTGGTAGAGTTAAGGGTTCAATATTTAATATCTAAATATTTCCCCTGTTACCTGTATTTATAGCTTTCTACCATCAGACTGCTGATGAGCATGCTACAGACAGAGCTCCAGATAGAGGGAGTGATTTTGATTTCAAAATTGAAAATACTAATTATGCTCGACTAAACCCTATGTTGTGGGTTCTCATTAGAATCGACTCATTGAGACAACTCTAATGAGTACCCACAACATAGGGTTTTGAAGAGAAATATTGACTTTAGAATACCATCACTCCCTCTTATCTGGAGCTCTGTACAAACATTCATATTTCCCATGATGCACCAGATTGATAAGAGGACCCATCAAATCTGATTGGATGAATTATCTGACAATATATCAATGACTTTTAGACAGGAATATCCTCAAAATACACATTTAATCTGTTTATTATCAAATTGTTTAGGCAACTCTGGCGTTCCACAGAACACTATGTGATAGAGTAAGTGCTGTTCTTATGAAACATCCAACTGCAGCAGAGAACTTTTTAATACATGGTGTGTCTGCCAAACTGTATTCACCGTTGTAAAACCTTTTCTCTGTCAGTTAAAGTGCTGTATGAACTACGTCATGCTTCAAAATAATGTAATACTAAAAATATCATAAAGAACAGAAAATCTTCCTAACACTTTACCAGACAACAAAAATATTGACTTGTTTGCATTTAAAACAAACGCAGAAAACAGATTTAATTCATTACCACACAGCACAATTTTGGGCTTGCCAAAATTCAAAGCATTTGCAGATGAAATTATTAACCTTTAATTAAGCTGTACATACATTAAACTAAAGATTTCAAGCCAATACTGAAAGTCCACAGTTTACAAGTTAACAAATTTTGCTCACCAGAGATATCTAACCGTATTGGGGAGTGTAAGTTCCAGCTCAGACTGAACTTTCTGTGAAGTCTGATTTTGTTCTACAATGTCCGCAAAACCCAACAATGTTGCTCTTAGTAGGCTAAGTGTTAAAGGTGGCTCAACTGGGGAAACTTGCTTTTGATTAAGTGAAAAACATTGTGGGAAAAGGAGACAAAGTAACCAGCACATTTTCCTTGCAATGTTTTCTACTTTTTCAAAGATTAATATCACTTGAGCTACACCTAATTTACTGTCCTTTAACCCTTTACCACACAATCCCAAGTTTTAATGACCCTGATGAAGAAGGCTTTTGAAAACATTGTGAGAAAAGGCGAAAATGCTGGTAACCAGCATTTTCTCCTTTTCCCACAATCTTTTCTATCCTTTCAGGAATGAATTTCAATTATTGAGTCACTTTTACTTTGTCGTCTGCAAATGCTTTGAATTTGGACCAGTCTAAAATTTTTTCCTTTGGTAAAGAGTTAAATTAATGCTTTCAATATGGACGAGTCTCAAATTTTGTTGTCTGGCTTAGGGTTAATCTTTATCCTCCTTAACTCTTTACCAAACGAGAAAATTTTAGACTGGTCCAAATTAAAAGCACTTGCAGACGACAAAATAAACGTAACTCAAAAATTGAAATTTGTTTCCAGCTGGGTAGAAAACATTGTGGGAAAAGGAGAAAATGCTGGTTACCAGCATTTTCTCCTTTTCCCATGTTTTCAAAAGTCTTCTATCTCAGAGTCGTAAAAACCAGGGATTGTTTGGTAAAGGGTTAATTAGTGAACAGAAACTTTCAAACTGACAGTAAAACCCCAAATTTTGCTATATCAAAGGTATTTTTTTGGGGGGAAAAACCTCCTTATCGGACAGTGTAGATCCAAGATCAGACTGCACCTTCTGTGCAGTCTGATCTTGATCTACATTGTCCGCAAAAGATCCTTGAGTCGGGCTTAGTAGCCTAAGCGTTAAAACTGTTTCACTGCACCCTATCTGCACTTTTTTTGGCAAGGACAGACATTATGAAGTTTTGATCATTATTTTTGTTTTACCTGAGCACTGTACTGGCAAAAAAACCTGGCAGAGATTTATCCCTTTCTAGATATTGACGCCATTAAAACCTGCACAAATTGCCAAAATCAGTCTTCAGTGCAATCTTAAAGACTGTTACAGTTCCGAACCCCATCTGTTAGTGCTGATGTAAAAACCTGAGACAGAGCTCTTTACATTCTTATAATATCATCGAACTTGAAAAATAATTTATCACTAAATTAAGTAAAGAGATAGCTAGCAAATCGATGTTAAAGAAGAAAGACAAAAGTTAGAAAAAGTTTACTACCATTTTCCCACAATTATAGTTTAAAAATTCATCTTCTTCACACTCAGGTTCTGAAATCGGGATTAATGATGGGTTGATCTACCAAACATTTGCAGTCCGTAAAAAAGAACTGTTTCAGCAAGTACATATTTCACAAAATATTGAAAAACAAAAAGGTTCCCCAATAAGGTCAGAATCAAAGGCACATTCTTAACAGTCTGATCTGAATCTGCACTGTCTAAAAATACCTGTCATTTGGCACAGCAGGCTAGCCTTTAACTCTTTACCAAACGATAAAATTTTGGACTTGACAAAATTGAAAGCACTAGCAGACGACAAATTAAATGTGGCTATAATAGTAATATTCATCTGTTCATGGGTAGAAAACATTGTGGGAAAAGGAAAAAATGCTGGTTACCAGCATTTTTTCCTTTTCCCACGATGCCTTCTTTAATTTCAATGACAAAAATCATATCTTAAGCTACAATGAATTTGTCGTCTATGGGAAGTAAGAGCTGTTGTCCAAGTCTAACATCAGGTGCTCTTGTACAACAAGTTAAACGAATTTCTGAAGAGAACTGCAGTTTGTAACTTAACACAGGCATTCACAAAGACAGGTTTAGTGGCACTGAAAAAAACATACCGATACTGTAAATTATCTATATAGAATACATTTTTTGGGAATCTTTTTGCACTATCCTGATACTTTTACAAAAACTTAAAGGGTGAAAATATCTTAAAATTTTATTTGAATGATTTTGCCTGTGTTAGTATTGACATCTGACTAAAATAGCATACTATCTCATGGTCGACTTGAAAACCATCTACATTGTGAGGCCACACATATTAAAAATATAGGTTCATAAATACTCATGCTTACTAAGACATTATCTAAAACAGTGTAAAAGATGAAAATGCTGGCTTCTATCATTTTCTTTTTATTCTGAAATCTTTCTTTCTACAGGTCCTCAAAACAATGAATTTGATAAAGAGTTAACTGTTACCACACAATCCCAACTTAAAACAATTCTGAGAAAGTTTTTGAAAACATTTTAGGAAAAGGAGAAAATGGTGGTAATCAGCATTTTCTCCTTTTCCAACAATGTTTCCTATCCTATTAAAGACACACATAATCATTTGAGATGCATTTGATATGTCGTCTGCAAATGGTTTCAATTTGGTCGAGTCCAAAATTTTGTCGTTTGGTATGGAGTTAGGCATTTCAGCAGGTTTCCATGTATCATTAATTACTGATATCCAAATACAAAATATCCTAAATAACAGATGGGTGAGAGATCAGAGGAAGGTAAACAAGGTTTGTTGATAAAAGAAACATATCACCAGCTAGAAAAATTTTCCCAAAAATATTTTGTAAATCCCCTGAGTGAGCTTGCTGTTAAATTACTAATACAGAAGATGGTTCTGGGTCTAGACCTAACCCTTCACCACACAATCCCTGCTTTTAACAACCCTGATAAAGAAGCCTTTTTAAAACATTGTGGGTAAAGGAGAAAATGCTGGTAACCAGCATTTTCTCCTTTTCCCACAATGTTTTCTACCCTTCTCACAACATGTTTTAATTTTTCAGTCATATTTATTTTTGCATCTGCAAATGCTTTCAATTTAGACCAGCCTAAAATTTTGTTGTTTGGTAAATGGCTAAACACTTTATATTTACACTCAATGTTCTACATGCATTATACATGAGCATCAATGAGAAACATTTCCCATTTTATTTTCATGTTTTGAATCTTACTTGTACAAATGTTGTAGAGATAAAACAACAGCACCGTATGAGGGTGCCAACCCTAATGGCTGCTGTTGCTTTTAGTGAAATTCTTAGTTGCAGGAGGGGTATAACTGAAATTATTTTTTTGGTTACTTGCCCTTGTTGTATGCCTTCCCCTATTCATGGTTGACAACTAGTAAGAGTCTGAAGTAATTATTATCAGTAATGACAGAGATATTATAAAATGTGAACTTTCTTTAAAATTTTAAGTCAAACAAGGGACATGACTGTCTAAAAAATATGCTGATGGTTACCCGCCCCTCTTGCTTTGGTTCTCCTTTTATATTAAAGTTTTTATTGAAAAGTTTTTGCACAAGGATGCAGATGACCACAACAGAGCCATGATAATACCTTCCCATTTTCTTTGAAAACAGCAGAGCTAAAATATCAAAGCTTTTGTTGCAGTCCTGTAACCTGGTGATCAGGTTGAACACAACATGCAATCTGATTTTGGATCTACACTGTCCATTTCCTTCCTTCCAGTTGTTGTCTATAAATGCTTTGGATATACACCAGTCTAAAATTTTGCTGTCTGGTAAATTGTAAAAAAAAGGAGACACACCTAACTCTTTACCATAATATCCCGAGTTTTAATGACCCTGAGGAAAAAGCCTTTTGAAAACATGAGAAAAGAATAAAATATGCTGGTAACCAGCATTTTCTCCTTTTCCCACAATGTTTTCAACCCTATCATAGACAGAAATCATCATTTTAGCTACATTAAATATGTCGTCTGCTAATGCTTTGAATTTTGTCTCGTCCAGAATTTTGTCATTTGGTATGAAGAGTTAATTAATCTACAGTGTTCCATATCTTAATTGTGAGATATTTTGGAAGTTTTGCTATAAACTGAAACATCTGTATCTCTGGGACAAGCTACTGTCTTAGATGATATAGTAGGCTTTGAGAAAATAGATTCATACAAGTCATAAAGTCAAAATGAGTTTCCAAAGGTTTAACTAGAAATAAAATGACTTTACATCTTGAATTATGATGGCTGCAGCTGTTGCATATTTTCATTAATGGCTATAATGTAAAACTAAGTCATGCTCTGTGAAAACGAGGCTTATATCTGTACCAAACGACAAAATTCTGCACTATACCAAATTCAAAGCATTAGCAGACGACATATTCACTGTAGCTAAAATAATGATTTCTGTCTATGATAGGGTAGAAAACATTGTGGGAAAAGGAGAAAATGCTGGTTACCAGCATTTTCTCCTTTTCCCACAATGTTTTCAAAAGGCTTCTTTCTCAGGGTTGTTAAAACTCAGGATTGTGTGGTAAAGAGTTAATGCATCTGCACAAAGTATTGATCTAGATCAGCCTGTGGAGTCTGCGCAGGCTGATCTTGATGAAACTTTTTGCTTTTGGTCAATTTTCTGAATGTCAAAGGAGCAGTGTATCTAACGATTCAGGCATTGTGTTACATAAAATGAATTTTATGGACCCATTTTTATGTGATGACTTGCTCAGTATACTGCACCATGGAGATGCATTGCATTAAACCCCTTGCTGCCAGAGCGATGGCTTGATGGTTTTAATTCAACTGCATTGCCTTTTCAGCAACCTCTTTCATGTCTATGGGAAAATCATAAACTCACTAATATAATAGACAAAAATACCAATGCCTCCGAGACAGTAGTTTTTTATCACCTTTTCTTCAAATCAGTCTTTCCCTTTGAAAAGTAACTCTTTACCAGACTAAAAAAAAAATGGCTGACAAAATATTAGGGTGGCACAAATGATGGAATTTGACATTAAAGGGAACAAAACATGGATGAAGGTATAATGCTCGTCACCAGCATTTTCTCCTTTTCCTTTCCCTGGTTTGAATCCCCCACTTGGCAAATATCTTTCCAAAGATTGATCATTGTCATTCCTCTCTCACTGCTGGTCATTGTTTCATATAACGTTTATGTGGGAAAGCAGCCAGTGGTTTGAAAAGAATATGAAGCGAAGCAGGGGTTAGAGTGACACCAGGAAAGCTTGGAAAGGCACACTGTTCTACCCCTCCCTTGGATGTTACAATCAAAGCGCTAACGCACTGAAGGCAGCGGATTTCTTTTCTGGCTCTGAATACGACTAAGTGGTGTGTTCTATGATTTTTTTCCCCGTAAACTAATATAAATCGAAACCGAAAGTTCTCCAGAGAACTCTTAGCCTGTAACCCTTGAGATTAGGGTACGAGTTCAGCAGGGTCCGAGTTCTCCAGCAACGAGGTATGTTATTGTATAAATCTGCCAGATGGTGGAGAGGTATTAAACCCGACACAGTTTTTGTTTTATTTAAGCTTGAAAATATTTTGTTACCTTAAATTAAAAAGACAACTGAAACATGATGTTTGATTTTTTTTTCAGAGAACATACAGTATCAAGTTGAACTGCTTTTTCTGAAAATCATTGGCAGAACTATTTTGTTAGTGTACGAAACTGTTTTGTTTACACGCGTATCCAGGCAAAACCTGCCGGAGGCAAAAATCTGACCTAGATAAAGATAGTAGGCTTCAAAAATTAGTATTATATTATACATGCACACGTGATGTGAGTACTATGACAGCGGGGTAAACCCACTGCCAAAAATAAGGTTGAAATCAATCTTTTCTACTCTTACCAATTACCATTACCTGACCCAAAATGAATTTGTTGTCTGCAAAATGCTTTCCATCTGCACAGCTTTGTCCCTTGGTAAAGAGATAATACAATAGATAACAGACAGATAACAACAAGAAAAAGATTTCAGAAACTCATGGCCATGACCGAAGATAAGGGATAACTGATATTGCAGAAAAGCCAAGAAAATAACAGTTGTAATTAAAATGAAAGTTAATCCTCCTCGCTCATCCTTTCCCACTTTAAGCTTGATCCCTGGGCCATTTGTCTTATCTTGGAGATCATTTCAAACAAAATAAGTAATCTAGTGGTTTATTTAACTCTTTACCAAACGACAACATTTTGGACTGAGCCAAATTGAAAGCATTTGCAGACAACAAATTAGCTGTTGCGAAAAATACTATTTCTGTCTTTGAGAGGGTAGAAAACATTGTGGGAAAAGGAGAAAATGCTGGTTACCAGCATTTTCTCCTTTTTCCACAATGTTTTCAAATGTATTCTTCACAAGGGTTGTTAAAACCCGTGATTGTTTAGTAAAGGTTTGCTCTTTACCAGACAGCAAAATTTTAGCCTTATCCAAATTGAATGCATTTGCAGACGACAAATTAAATGTTACTCAAAACATAAAATTTGTCTTTCATCGAGCGGAAAACATCGCGGGAAAAGGAGAAAATGCTGGTTACCAGCATTTTCTCCTTTTCCCTCAATGTTTTCAAAACCCTCCTTTCTCAGGGTCGTTAAAAGTCAGTATTGCTCAATAAAAGAGTTAAAATCCCTGTAAAAAGCAACCCGACCCTTTTTATGCCTTTAATGACAATCAATTATGATCAAGGTTGAAGGAATGTCAAAATGTTAAACTTTGAACCTGTATTTACATGGTTCCAACAATATTTACTGTTTAACATCTGTTTTATGTGCCACCACGCAGAGCTTTAGACAGGATCCATTCCCATTTGCTGGGGATACAAGCCGATCGTTTTTCTAGTAACAGAGAAAAAAACTTCACTTTTTGTCTGACAGTGGGGAGTTAGTAATCACCTTTGGGTGTGAATTGATATTCATAGCAAACATGTCTTCTTTGTGAATTCTTCCATGTATTTTTCCCTCTCTACCCTAGATAATTCAAAACGGGCCATGCTTGTCGAAAAGGGCATTTAACTCTTCCTTACACCACAAAATTTTAGGCAAGTCCAAATTGAAAGCATTTGCAGATGACAAATTGAATGTGGCTCAAAAGATGAAAACTTTTCTGTGACAGGGAAGAAAACATTGTAGGAAAAGGAGAAAATGCTGGTTACCAGCATTTTCTCCTTTTCCCACAATGTTTTCAAAGGGCTTCTTCCTTATAGTTGTTAAACGCAAGATTGTGTGGTAAAAGTTTAATGCAACTCTGTATTGCATGATACTAAGCAAGTTATCTAATAATCATGGATCCATAAAATCAATTTTGTATGACGATCAACTAAATAATGTGGTAGACTGGTCCCTTGACATGCTAAAAACTTTGACTCAGGTCAGCCTGCAACGGCTGCACAGAGGGACCTGTGTTAACACTTTTTGCAAATAGTTTTACCCTGTCCCATATAATCCCGACTTTTAAGGACCCTGAAGGGCAGGGCTTTTGAAAACATTGTGGGAAAAGGAGAAAATGCTGGTAACCAGCATTTTCTCCCTTTCCCACAATGTTTTCTACCCTATCAAAGACAATAATTATCAATATAGCAACATTTAATTTGTCGTCTGCTAATGCTTTCAATTTGGTCCAGTCCAAAATGTTGTCGTTTGGTAAAGTGTTAAGCCCCTTTTTTTTCATAGAACATAGCTCAAATGTAACATGTTTCACAGAATTGTTTCAACAGAATCCCTTTTTGTTGTATAACATACGGGCATGGCAGTTACAGCTGTTTGGAAGACTACTTGGTTGTAATGTTCACATGCACTAAATGTTTCTAACTTCTGAGTCACAACAAGCCTAATTTCTTCCCGCTTTCTGTCTGGAACACATTAGAAAACAATCCCCATAGTCTAGTCTCGCTCTGCTACCAATTTGTGTGCTGACTATGATGTCTATAGCTGACAAAATGAGGATATTTTGGCGTATTATGATGTAATTTTAGTTTTGATATGACCATGTGCTGTCAAAGAAGCAAATTTTGACTCTTTTAAATTGGACGCAAATGCAGAAGGCACATATAAAAGTGGTATCGAACTGCAAGAGCTGTCCAAACTGAATACATTGGCAGACAAACAAGGGGAAGGGGAAAAAACATTGTAACAGTATGAGAAAACCATGGTTATCAGCATTTTTCCCTTTTCCCATAATGTTCCAAAAGCAATCGCTGCTAGGGGTCGGTAAAAGTCAGGATTATGTGGCAAAAGGATAAAGCCCTGAATCAGTAAAATAGATCTTTTCTATTTGGCAAAACAGATATAATGCTATTTCACATTTGTTTCCACCAGAATACAAAGTGCAGTCTGATCTTAATCTTAACTATCTGCAAAAGAAATTTCAGTCTAACATTTAAACATTTAATACAAACGTGACTAAATTTCATCTCGTAAAACAAGAGCGGCAAATTGTCGCAAGATATGCCCGTCCGACCACCAGTTGTCGAGGGGGGATAATAATTGTAAAGGGCAGGTAGAAGAAAATAGTAGTGCAGCAGAAATCTGCAAGTGATTGAAATAGGCATGAATGTCTCCTGTAATGTTAAGGAAACATGCATATAAAGTTTCCAACATGAAAAGACAAAGTTATATTGTACAGAAGCATGAAAAGCTGTAAAAAAAAAATAATGAATGGGGAATAACTCAAAAAGGGCATTAGGTAAGGTTACGGCTCCAGTGCATTGCACTTTATGTAACTGCAACAAACATGTTTACCAAGTCTCAAGTCAATTTGACTTGAGGTGACAAAGTTCTGTTCTGGACAAGCAAGAAATACTGTAAAAATGAAGATCAAAGTTGAATTAATCAAAATCCGCGCTAGGTAGAGTTATTGTTCTTGCGCACTGTACTCTGTAATATTGCAACAAACATGCATACTAAGTTTGAAGTCGTTCTGACTCGAAATGACAAAGTTATATTCTGGACAAGCACTAAATGCTGTATAAATGACAATCAAAGGGAAATAACTCAAAGACAGCATGAGGTAGAGTTACAATTCTTGCGCACTGCACTTCCAAATATTGCAACAAATAAGCATACAATATTTCAAGTCATTCCTATTTAAGATGACAAAGTTATGCTCCGGACAAGTAAGAAATGCTATAAAAATGAAGATCAAAGGGGAAATAACTCAAAATTCGTGCTAGGAAGAGTTATGGTTCTTGTGCACTGCACTCCATAATTTTTCAACAATCACGCAAACCAAATTTGAAGATGTTCCGACTAGAGATGACAAAGTTATATTCCGGACAAGCAGAAAATGCTGTAAAAATGATGATCAAAGGGAAATAACTCGAAGACAGCAAGAGTAGAGTTATGGTTCTTTCGCATTGCACTTTGTATTATTGCAACAAACACAAATGCTGAGTTTCAAGTCAGTCGGACTGGAGATGACAAAGTTATGCTCCGGACAAAGAACTGGACTGTAAAAATGAAGATCAAAGTGGAATTACTCAAAATCCGCGCTAGGTAGAGTTATTGTTCTTGCGCACTGCACTCCGTAATACTGCAACAAACATGCATGCCAAGTTTAAAGCCGTTCTAACTTGAGATGACAGTTGTATTCTGGACAAGCACTAAATGCTGTAAAAATGACAATCAAAGGGAAATAACTCAAAGACAGCATGAGGTAGAGTTACAAATATTGCAGCAAATAAGCATACCATATTTCAAGTCATTCCTATGTAAGATGACAAAGTTAGGCTCCAGACAAGTAAGAAATGCTATAAAAATGAAGATCAAAGGGGAAATAACTCAAAATTCGTGCTATGAAGAGTTATGGTTCTTATGCACTGCACTCTGTAATTTTTCAACAATCATGCATACCAAATTTGAAGATGTTCAGACCAGAGATGACAAAGTTATATTCCGGACAGGCAGAAAATGCTGTAAAAATGATGATCAAAGGGAAATAACTCAAAAACAGCATGAGGTAGAGTTATGGTTCTTTTGCACTGCACTCCCAATTATTGCAACAAACACAAATGCCAAGTTTCAAGTCAATTGGACTGGCGATGACAAAGTTATGCTCCAGACAAAGAACTGGATGCCATCCACCTGGCCGCACGCCATAGGTGATCCCATAATACGTCCCGTCTTTGACGGTGTATAAAAAGTAAGCAAAGGAAGTGCCATTATAATTTGTAGCAGGCCTTACTTCAAATTGGCCAAAAGTCTTGATGAGTTAATGTATCTCAAAATGTAGTTACACTGTTTTAATTATCATTTTCAGTCTACTTAACTGCATCAATTAAAATTCCAAAATGGATTAGAAACAACAAAAATGTCATAACTGTTTCTGCATGACAATAGCTGATGTGAAACAGAGACAGACAAAGATTGAAACAATTTGTAAAGAATTCTCTTTCCAGTCTGTGATCCTTCTACATCAAGGTCTAATTGTTATTTCTCTTTCCAATCAGCCTTTTCTGCATTAACTTTTTACCGAACAATCCTAACAATCCAAGTCTTAATGTCCCTGCAGAGGAATGCCTTTGAAACTTTGTGGGAAATGGAGAAGATGCAGGTAACAAGCCGAAAAAAACCAGCTTAGTTAAAAATGTGCAAAAAAGTGATAAAAAATTAATCTCAAGATTATACAAAAGTCATAATCATATTTTAAAATTGTGCTTGAAATATCTGTACCGTTTAAAAAGGATTGTACAAAACTAGGACAAGTTGGGCACACAAGGTATCCATATACTCTGATAATGTTTGAGCTAAAAAAAAAGTTGAAAATGTGAAAAAAATTTATGAAAATTCATCTCAAGAATATACTATTAAAGCCATATGCATATCCTTAAACCATAAAACACCTGTAAAGTCTGAAAAGAATCAGCATAAAACAGTAGGAGAACTAAGACACACATAGTACTTACTCATAATGGGGGAGGGAACTTTGGAACCATGGAATAAAGCTTGAATTAGTTCTTTGCACAATGGCGCAAGGTTTGACAGGCTTGTACATAAATTTTTTGCAGTATATGATATTTTTATCACCTTCTTGCTTTCAAGACATATTTGTAGAATTTGAGTTCAAAGAAAAAGGGCAAATAAGTTGCAAAACAACAATGCTGCAAGTGGGTGCCAGTGCTCAGCTGCAAGGGCTTGACTTTCGGTGAAAATTCTCAGTTAAAAAGAGGGGCGTAAGTGTGGCAAAAATATTTTGATGGTCACCTGCCTCCGTTGTATAGGTTCTCCTTTTGCTAGTAAACAACTTGTCCAAGTTTGAAGTAAATATCTTCAGTAATAACAGAGATATTACAAAATGTCAAAATTTTAGTATTTTTAGTATGACCAAGCAGATGACATAGAAGACAACGCCAAGGCTAAGGAAATACACTGACGTTTTCTTCTAAAACAGTTGAGCTCAAAATCATCACAAAAAAACAAATAGCGTTGAGGCTATAAAAAATGCAGTTAATAACATGAAAAATAAATCGATCCTGGTGATCAACAAGTCTCATGATGCGATCAGAAAACAAACTTCTTGAATGTTCAAGCACAACAAAACGTTTGAGGAACAGAATAACTCTTTTGAAGAAATAGAATGCCCATTCATATGCAGAGCTCCAGATAAGGGGGAGTGATGGTATTCTAAATCCATTATTTCTTTTTCAAATCCTATGTTTTGGGTACTCATCAGAATCATCTCGTTGAAACGATTCTAATGAGTACCCGTAACATAGGGTTTTGTGGAGAATAATTAATATTTTTAATTCTGAAATCAAACACACTCCCTCTATCTGGAGCTCTGCATATGTTATGATTATGAAGGTTTAGATATCATGAAGGTTTAGATTATGACATAACTCAACAAAGCCTAAAAGTTTCCCAAAAAGCTTTCAGCTGTAACGACAACATAAAAGTCATAAACTACACAGAGGTAAATTGTGAAAAGATAGTGTATTTTTATAATGGCATCAAGACTTAAATCTATTACAAGGAAATATTAAAAATAGCTTTTAATTACGAAATGTATCAAATTTAGCAGGTAAAAAACACTTTTTTGGCAGACGATTGAAGACAAGATACCCATAATGCAATTCTACATTCCATAGTTATCTATTTTCAGATATGTAAGTGAGCTGTAATCATTTCAAAGAGAATTTGTCTATAAAAGAATACTTGAGGTTTAAGGAGGCTTATCAGCTACATGTTAAACATTTTGGGGTTTTCAAGAGTGCACCTTTTTACCTGTAACATTTATATTAAAATCTTCCTGTCTGTATTAAGTTTTAAAAAACCCTCAGGATTAAAATCTTTAAAATCATAAAAGCTTACACTTGAACAATTAGAACTAAGCCATGCTCCAGGAGAAGCAGGTTAAATGCATTTCCCTGATGCACTACACAATGCATGTCATCACATAATCCTAGATCCATAAAATCCATTTTGTCTGGGAATCAAGTGAATCATACTGTAGAAAGGTCCTTTGAAATGCACAAAATTTACAAATAGCAAAAAGTTTCAACCCATGTCTCAGACTGTGCAGGCTGACATAGGTGGATTCTTTTTTTGCAGGTGCATTAAGCCCCCTTTTAACAGAGCATGCCACATTATTTTAGGCAAATGACTCCTCTATAGATGACTTTTTTAGTCTTGTAGCAGACCATGAATGGACACAATGTGGCAGTAGGAGATATTCCTCCTAATGATAACAATGTTTTCACATGTATAATAATGATCTTTTAACTCTTTACCAATTGACTGATCCATTGTAATGGTGTTTGATGTCATTCTCAACATTATTATTTTAGTTATATCGCAACAGCCAGTGCACCTATCTATGCTTTCCTGGATTTTCCTTTACCAGTACTCTGCACAATATTCTTTCCAAGCCACTGGCTGCTTTCCAACATAACCATCGTCGAAACAATGGTCAGCAGTGAGAGAGGAATGAAACGTCGCAATGACTATCATTGATCCTCAGAAAGAAATTGGCCGAGCCGGGGATCGAACCAGCAAACCACAGTTCTCAAGTCCTGTGCTACTGGGGCTCAATGGCAACTCTTTACCAAACAACAAAATTTGAAACTTATTGAAATTGAAAGCATTTGCAGACGACAATATAAATATTGTTCAAATGATGAAATTTATCTCTGACAGGATAGAAAACATTGTGGGAAAAGGAGAAAATGCTGGTTACCTTTTCCCACAATGTTTTCAAAAGGCTGCTTTCTCAGGGTCATTAAAACTCAGGATTGTCTGGTAAAAGGTTAACTAAAATCACATTTAATATCCCTATTTTACAAGATCCGATTTAAAAACTGTCTGCTGAAAAATGTTTCAGAGGGTGCTTTTTCCCTGGCACTAGTTCTATTGCACACCAATTTTAACTCTTTACCATACACTATCATTTTAGACAAGACAACAAATTAAATGTTGCTCAGTTACAGTGAAACCGGTCTTGGGCGCTTTTTGAGCAAGCAACTTGTATTTAAGCAAGGATAAATTTAGTTCCAGAAAAAGACTTTGTGTATGTTGAAATGACCTGTACTGAGCGAGCATCTGTCTGAAGTAGGCACATTTTAAGTGTCTCTTAACCCTTTAACTAACCACGAAATTTTGGACTCAAACAATTTGAAAGCATTTATTATTTGCAGCTCTAACAAATCAAACGAAGCTTACATAATGATTTCTGTCTTTGAAAGGGTAGAAAACATTGTGAGAAAAGGAGAAAATGCTGTTACCAGCATTTTCTCCTTTTCTCACAATGTTTTCAAAAGACCCTCTTTCTCAGGGTTGTTAAAAGTCGGGATTGTGTGGTAAAGGGTTAAGTGCTTGCCCAACCCTAAGAGTGCCGAATAAACCTATCAGACATTTTCATCCTAGAAATACGACCCAAACTGCAATTTCCTGGTTGATTTTGTCTAACAGTTTCAGCAAAGCTGGCAGAGTAGATAGAAGATTGGGCTGCATGTTTAGTGCAGCCCCATCTTGATCTACAATGGCCACACAGGCAGCTACAACAGTTAATACAGGTTGAACTAAAATGGGATTCATCTATGAAAGGGTAGAAAACATTTTGGGACAAGGAGAAAATGCTGGTAACCAGCATTTTCTCCTTTTCTTACAATGTATTCTACCCCTGCAGAGACAAATTTCACAATTTAAGCCACATAAAAAATGTCAGGCAACATAAAATTTATCATCTCCAAATGCTTTCAATTTAGTCTCATCCAGAATTTTATCATTTTGTAAAAAAGTTACAACACAGGATTGCATTAAGGGTTAACCTTTCAAAATAAATCAGTTCAGTTTTGAAAATACAGGAAAATCCTTGTATTCTTTGAAAATAGACAAACATCAGCCAAATATATACCGTGGGAATTGAATTTTAAGCTTTATAGTTTTATACAAGCTCTGATTATTTCCTGCAAATACTGAAAATTCAATTTAAACTGAAGTAACTACAGACCTATTAATTTAACTGTAGATGTAAAAGTTCTAAGTGGTAATGTTCTTTCCTCTCTCTAATATACTGTATGAGTTGAAAGTTTTGCAACGTGGAAATTTTTGCGATTTCGCAAATTTAAAAAATTCGCAAACTTTTCTGTTTGCATATTTTACCAAAGGTATACCAACAAATAAAGAGTGTCTTGAATTTGCAAACCTTTCTATAAACAAAATGTCCATAATTGATAATTCGCAAATTTTTCGACACACGTTATATATCTACGTATACAGTAAATCCTCACCAAACAACACAATTTTAGACTTGTCCAAACCAAAAGAATATGCAGACCACAACTTCAATGATAGGATTTGTCATTGAAAGGGTAGAAAACATTGTGGGAAAATGCGAAAATGCTAGTTACCAGCATTTTTTCCGTTTCCTACAATGTTTTCAAAAGACTTCTCCTTCAGGGTTGTTAAACTCGTGATGATTGTAAAGGGCAAAAGGTGACCAGGCATACCTTATTTTAATTTTAGTTCTCAAGTTCTGTGAAATTCAAAATTCACAAAACCTGGTTAAAGGCCCCTCCGTTTAATCCAAAAAGTGCCTTTCACAATTATAAGAGCCTTTGCGACCAGTGTAGATTAAGATCAGAATGCACAAAACATGCAGTCTCATCTTTGATCTACACTTTCCACTTTGCTGATACACCACAGAAAACAGACAGCCTAAAAAATTGACTTATTTTGGTCTTATTCTGGATTGGAAATGTCTATTCAGTTCATGTTGCACTTTAACCCTTTACCAAACAATCCCTGGTTTTCACACCCCTGAGAAAAAAGCCTTCTGAAAACATTGTGGGAAAAGGAGAAAATGCTGGTATCCAGCATTTTCTCCTTTTCCCACAATGTTTTCTTCCCTTCCCAAAACAAATTTCAATTTTTGAGTCACATTAATTTTGTTGTCTGCAAATGCTCTCAATTTGGACAAGTCTAAAATCCTGTCGTTTGGTAAAGAGTTAAGGGTTAACAAGAGCCAGAATTTGCCGCTTAGAGAAATTAATCTTATGAAAATTGTCATTTATAGGTGAATTATTCCCACTATTATCTTATGAAAATGGTCACTTATAGGTAAACTATTCCCATAATTATCATGTGAAAAAGTCATTTATAGGTGATTTATTCCCATTATTATCTTATGAAAATGGTCACTTATAGGTAAACTATTCCCATAATTATCATGTGAAAAAAAAAATTTATAGGTGATTTATTCCCACTATTATCTTATGAAAATGGTCACTTATAGGTAAACTATTCCCATAATTATCATGTGAAAAAGTCATTTATAGGTGATTTATTCCCTTTATTATCTTATGAAAATGGTCACTTACAGGTGAACTATTCCCATAATTATCATATGAAAATGTCATTTTTAGGTGAATTATTCCCATTATTATCTTATGAAAATGGTCACTTACAGGTGAACTACTCCCATAATTATCATATGAAAAAATCATTTGTAGGTGAATTATTCCCATTATTATCTTATGAAGATGGTCACTTACAGGTGAACTATTCCCATAATTATCATATGAAAATGTCATTTTTAGGCGAATTATTCCCATTATTACCTTATGAAAATGGTCACTTACAGGTGAACTATTCCCATAATTATCATATGAAAATGTCATTTGTAGGTGAATTATTCCCATTATTATCTTATGAAAATGGTCACTTACAGGTGAACTATTCCCATAATTATCATATGAAAATGTCATTTTTAGGCGAATTATTCCCATTATTATCTTATGAAAATGGTCACTTACAGGTGAACTATTCCCATAATTATCATATGAAAATGTCATTTGTAGGTGAATTATTCCCATTATTATCTTATGAAAATGGTCACTTACAGGTGAACTATTTCCATAATTATCATATGAAAATGTCATTTTTAGGTGAATTATTCCCATTATTATCTTATGAAAATGGTCACTTACAGGTGAACTATTACCATAATTATCATATGAAAAAGTCATTTGTAGGTGAATTATTCCCATTATTATCTTATGAAAATGGTCACTTACAGGTGAACTATTCCCATAATTATCATATGAAAATGTCATTTTTAGGCGAATTATTCCCATTATTATCTTATGAAAATGGTCACTTACAGGTGAACTATTCCCATAATTATCATATGAAAAAGTCATTTGTAGGTGAATTATTCCCATTATATATCTTATGAAAATGGTCACTTACAGGTGAACTATTCCCATAATTATCATATGAAAATGTCATTTTTAGGTGAATTATTCCCATTATTATCTTATGAATATGGTCACTTACAGGTGAACTATTCCCATAATTATCATATGAAAATGTCATTTTTAGGTGAATTATTCCCATTATTATCTTATGAAAATGGTCACTTACAGGTGAACTATTCCCATAATTATCATATGAAAATGTCATTTTTAGGTGAACTATTCCCATTATTATCTTATGAAAATGGTCACTTACAGGTGATTTATTCCCATTATTATCTTATAAAATGGTCACTTATAGGTGAACTATTCCCATAATTATCATATGAAAATGGTCACATATAGGTAAACTATTCCTATATAAATGATCACTTAAAGGTGAACTATTCCCATAATTATCATATGAAAATGGTCACATATTGGGAAATTATCCCCTCTATTATTAGTAAAATGATTTTTTTTATTCCTTTAAAAAATCAACCTACTTTTTTTGTGCTGATTTTATTAATCATTGTTATGCTCTTCTGACTACAAAGGTTTCAAAACGTGCCATTTTCAACAAAGGATAATGAACATTTGAGTTGTTATCTCTAAATTCCTTTAATATGGACAAGTCTAAAATTTTGCCTTGTGGTAAAGGGTTAAAAGTCAAATTGATCTGTGTCAGGTTTAATCACATCCATGGAAGATATGGAAATTGAAAAAAAAATCAAATTTGTTCATGCAAATAAACTAGTTTAAAGTTCTTGTGATCTGAGAGCAGGAGAACCCTTTCCTACTATCAATGCCAATAGCTGAAACAAGCAGCCAAAGACCTTTTAAAACCACCTCATAAATGAGAAAATTCCTAAAAGCAGAAATTGTTCAGTTTAGCACAATGTTTTTTTATCCACTAATTCATATCTTCAAATTGACTGTTTTTAAAGTTGCTTCACTCACTCAGCTTTTCCTATTTCGAGTAAGTTCCTGTCTGTAAAATGCATTCTGGGTAATGGGATTTCCCAGCTATATAAATACCCTCTCAATTTTCTAATTTCCACCTCGAGTTCCTCATCTTGTAGGCTATTTCCTTCATTTCCTGTATCCAAACAACACTGTCAATCAACAACAGAATGTACTGGTAACTCAAGTTCTAGCACACAGACTTTGGCGCCAAAATATGACAATCAGTTCGTACAAAGCGGCAGACATAAAGTCTGAGGAACAAGCTATTCTGTCTTTCATGTTAAACCTTTAACACACAATCCTGACTTTTACTGACCCTGAGAAAGAAGATTTTTTTTAAAACATTGTGGGAAAAGGAGAAAATGCTGGTGACCAGCATTTTCTCCTTTTCAAACAATGTTTTCTATCCTGTTAAAGACAAGTTCCATCCTTTGAGCCACATTTGGATTGTCATCTGCAATGCTTTCCAATTAGACAAGCCAACAGTTTAGACATACTGTATAGATTTAAGAAGAAATCAGTAACTGTGACTAAGATAACTCCATTACAGTAATGAAATTATGAAATTGTATATTGCTCTAGGAGACAGCTTTTGAAAACATTGCAGAAAAATGAGTCATAATTTTTCCAGTAGTGGTTTAGACCTTTCCAATTTAAAAGCATTTGCAGTCAACAAATTAAATGTGGTCCACTAAAAATTTTTCTTTGACAGGGAAGAAAACATTGTGATAAAGTAATTTTTATCTTAAATGAAATTCCTTCAGAAGGAGTCCTTCATGTCAGAAGTATTGAGCTTTGCATCTGCGCAAGATTAGGCCTATCAAAAAATTATCTGTGTTTAGGGTTTCCCGACCCGACCTAGAAAATGCTGCCAACCCTAAGATTTTTATGCAACAGTTGAAAAAAAAAATCTGTTGGGTGTGATTTCGGTACATGGTCCATGTAAAAAAAATCTGGAAAAAAAATCCCTACCTACCCTACCTACGGCATCTCAGACCAAAATCCTAAATAATAAGATATTTTTTTGTTAGGCCTAATTTTTGTTACAGGATTTAGTTTTGTTTCTTTGTAAGGTGTGTACAGCCGTTTCCAACAGGATAAGTTGTCAACATATATGTTTCATGCTCTGGCATAGGAGGGTTTAATGCATCTCCATGATGCATGAAAACAAGCAAGTCATCCAACAATTGTGGATCCATAAAATCCATTTTATATTACAACCTCCTGAATCATGAGCTAGACTAGTCCTTTAACAAGCAGAGCAAGAAATTGACCAATTAAGGAGAAAATGCAAGTATCAGCATTTTCTCCTTTTCCTACAATACTTTCAAAAGATTTTAACCTAAGGTTTGTTTAATCCTCAGAATTATCTGGTATATGTTGGATGTTTCACTGCTTCTTTAATTTAGGTTTTAACTAAAATATTTCACTTTTTCTTTCCTTTGGGTTTAGACTAAATATTTCAGTGTTTCTTAACTTTGAGTTTAACCTAAAATATTTCACTTTTTCTTTATTCTGGGTTTAACATAAACCTGTTTCTTTACTTTGGGTTTAAAATATCTCACTGTAACTTTACTTTAGGTGTAAACCAAAATATCTCTATTTTTTTTCCTCCTGCTTTAAACTAAAATATCTCTGTTGCGTTACCAAACTGAAATATCTAAATGTTAATTTACTTTGGGTTTAAACTAAAATATCTCACTGTTTCTTTACCAAACTGAAATATCTTAATGTTACTTTACTTTGGGTTTAAACTGAAATATCTTACTGTATCTTGACTTTGGATTTAAATTGAAATATGTTACTGCTTCTTTATGGACAGTCAATTTACTCCACTGTTGTTAAAGCAGCTTTAACTGACTTAACCAATGACAAAATTTTAGACTGGTCCAAACTGAAAGCATTTGCAGATGACAAAATGAATGTTACTGAAAATTTGAAATTTGTTTTGGGAAGGCTAGAAAACATTGTGGGAAAAGGAGCAAATGCTGGTTACCAGCATTTTCTCCTTTTCCCATAATGTTTTCTATCCTATCAAAGACAGAAATCATTACTATAGCATCATCTGTTGTCAGCAAATGCTTTCAATTTGGTCCAGTCCAAAATTTTCTTCTTTGGTAAAGAGTTAAAAAGAGTAATATTCAATGGATTTCATGAGAAGTTTGCTCTTGTCGTTATGTTCTCCTGGCTGTAGTTTTTGACTAGCAATTACCCTACAATGTGCCTAAGCTTTCAAATTATGTCCAGCAATATATTTAGTGGTCAATTTAGCTCAATGACCATTGTTGTCAAATCACCATTATTAGCCATTGTGTATCTGACCATCCAGTGACCAGAAGAAACTGAAAATTAGGATGCCCTTTTTTGAAACAATTATATTCGACACTGTTATTGATTCAAATTAACCTTTTACAATACAATCCCAACTTCTGATGACATTAAGGATGAAACCTTTTGAAAACATTGTGGGAAAAGGAGAAAATGCTGGTCACCAGCATTTTCTCCTTTTCCAACAACGTTTTCAAAAGGCTTCTTTCTCAGGGTCATTAAAACTCGGAATTGTGTAGTAAAGCGTTACGGGCTATGATCCACCCTGTCTATAATCTCAACTTTGACCATTCATCATCAATAATATCTGTCAGTCCTAAATTAGATTCTAATAGATTCTAATCCTGCATTTTTGGCTGACCTTATCAGTAATATTCATAGTACAGCTAAAGAGCAATGACATATGAACCATACTCTGGCAGAAGGGGGTTTAATGCATCTCAATGATGTATTATACCAAGCAAGTTGTCACATGATTATGGATCCATCAGATCCATTTAGTCTAACAATCTACTGAATCGTGAGGTAGAAAAATCCTTTGACCTACATAAAATTGACAATTAGAAAAAAGTTGGATTGTTAGTCTAACAATCTATTGGGTTGTGAGGTAGAAAAGTCCTTTGACCTACCGGTAATTGACAATTAGAAAAAAGTTAGACCTGGGTCTGTACTTTTTTGAAGATGCATTGAGCATTACCATTGTTCTGATTCAATAACATAGATTGCAGACAATATCAAGTACAACATGAATTTTCTTTTTCCATTTAATGAAATTTGGAACTTGTTGGATAAAAGCTACTGCTTGTAAAATGCAAAACCTAAATGTTTTCAAAACCTGTCCACAGCACAGTGGGAAAAGTAGCACATGTGTAGTGATGAAGTAGACAAATCATCATCTATCCATTTACACACATATGGGCCATGCTCTGTAAAAAGGGGGCCTTAATGCATCTGCACAAAGTATCAACGCAATTGTCAGTCTGCGCAGTCCATGACGGCTGAGATGAAACTTTTTGCTCTTGGTCAATTTTCTGCATGTCAAAGGACCATTCTACGTCAATATTCAATTGGTTGATAAACAAAATTGACCATATGGATCCATAATCATATGACTTTCTTGGTATGATTCATGGTGATGCACTAAGACCCCCTTTTGCCAGAGCATGTCTCAAATATAACTTTTGCGATTGACACTTTGGATATAGCTAACGCATACATTGTGAGACAAAGAACAATTTCCTATAACAAACAACTGCTCCATTTCCCTCAGTGATATTAATAGTTATACATGTAATTCAACAAAGGCATTTCTCTCTCATTCAAAGGTCGATTGAAAATGTCACTTACACACATTAGTTTTTGATTATTTTTGATAATTTTAATGGTATGCATTGTAGGAAAAGGAGCAATTCCCCATTACATACAATTGCTTCATTTCCCACAATGATTTTCATATTCATGTAATTCAATAAAGGCTTTCTCTCTCATTCAAAAGTCTATTGATTACGTCATTTATACACTTGTAATGAGGAGAGCCCGGCTGGGTAGCTCAGCAGTTAGCGTATCCAACTTCTGACCATGAGGTTGCAGGGTTTGATACCCGGTTGCGGCAAACTTTCTTTACGCTGAATTTTGCCTCTCACCTCTGATGCATGTGAGAAAAGTAATCAGTGGCTTTGGAAAGAAAGATGTGTCAGTACTGGTGTGAGAAAGCCAAGAAACACTTGGGTGTGTCACTGACTGCCATAATTTGACTAAACTGTCAAAATGGCGTTAAATTCCAATGCAAACAAACTGAAGAGGAAAGTCCATGAAAATATTACAGGAAAAGAAGGAAATGTATTTCCCACAATTTTGTCTAAACTTTCAAAGATCAACATTACAATATCAGAATTTAATCATATGGTACAATGTTAACTCTTTACAAAACGACAAAAATTTGGAGTTGTCTAAATTGAAAGCATTTGCAGACGATAATTTAGTGCCACCTGAATTATGCTTTTTGGCTGTAAAAACCGTAGACAACATTGTTGAAAAACTAGCATTTTCTCGTTTACCCACAATTTTTTCTAAAGGCTACTTCCTCAGGGTCATTAAAACTTATGATTGTATTGACTGTTTGAGGTTAAGCACTGTTTATAAATCTTAAACAGACACTAAATTTCAGACTGAAAGCATTTGCAGATTTCTCCATGAAAAATGTTTGTTAAGTTTATGACTGCTATATTTAGAATTAAATTCTGATGCGGAAGAAGAAGATTTAGATGACTCAATGTTCAATCTTTATTAGATTTCCGGAATCTGTTTTTATATAGAGAACCTGAAATTCACTTAAGATCTCATTCACAATTATCTTGACTATCTGCATTTTATCATCATTTCCAGTAGATTGGTTTCTCCGAATTTCATATCACATCAGGTAATTGGATTTGTGTCTGAACAGTTTTTCTATGTAATGACTTGATTGGAAATAAGCATGTCCACCACGGGACTGATGATGTGCCCTGATTTCTCAGAGAAAACATCTAACTATTCATATTCTTTTCCTTAACTCTTTACCACACAATCCCCACTTTTAACAACCCTGAGAAAGAAGCGTTTTGAAAACATTCTGGGAAAAGGAGAAAATGCTGGTAACCAGCATTTTCTCCTTTTCCCATAATGTTTTCTGTCCTTCCCAAACCAAATTTTAATTTTTCAGTCACATTTATTTTGTTGTCTGCATATGCTTTCAATTTGCAAAGTCTAAAATTTTGTTGTTTGGTAAAAGAGTTAAACAAATCAGCACGGCCCTGTTTCATTTCCGATATTGTATTTGCTTCTAAAGCCAACTTCACTCACAGATCATGACTTGAATTATTATAAGAGATTAGCTCCATTTTATTCTGAGATTAACTCCTTACTGTTTTATCCCATGCTTTCGAGAGCCGGATCAAGACTTTCGAAAACCTCTTGTGAAAGGAAATGATGTTCCTGGCATTCACAGTGCTTTTTAAGACATACTCCACTGTTTTAACTCTTTACCAGATGACAACATTTTAGCCTCGTCCAAATTGAAAGCATTTGCAGACGACAATTTCAAAGTGGCTGAAATGGTGCAATATTTCTTTGACAGTGTAGAAAACATTGTGGGAAGAGGAAAAACTGCTGGTTACCAGCATTTTCTCCTTGCACAACAGTGTTTTCAAAAGTCTTCTTTCCCAGGATCGTTAAAAGCCGGCATAATATGGTAAAGGGTTAATCACATTTTGGCCTGCAATATGTTCGGACATTTGCGTAAAGTGTTGTCTCAGATCAGCCTGCGCAGTCCGCGCAGGCTAATCCAAAACGACACTTTCGGTTTTTATGTAATTTTCTGTTTTGCGCAAGTCTACTGAAGAACAAAATCTAATGTAGACGTAAATAATGCGCAGGCTGATCCGAGATGACACTTTATGCAAATGTCCAAATGCCCCTTTTCGCGTGTTGCAAGCCATTTATTAGTGCTTTCAATACAAAAAAAAGTAAAACTTGATTGAAAGGAAGATGCTCAAAGGTACTGATTTGTTTCACAATTCAACAAATCAATAGTTGCAGCATAGGCTCAACCTGTCAAGGCATATTTACTACTTTCATACTCAATGATATATTGAGGGAACAGACCATGAACGAATTTCAAAGCTTTAAAACTCAAAAACACCAACAAAAACGACAAATTTGTCTCACAGAGTTAATACCAGAATAAGTTCAGGAAGTATGAGTAATGACAAATTGATGAATCAGAGCTAATGCAAAACAAAGATCAACAAATCTTAAAATGTCAAAGATACAACATGTGCACACACACTCTCTCACAGAGCTAGGAATCAATTCATAATTATGGAAAACATTGAAAGAATGCTTTAAATCGTTTGTAATATCTTTGAATTCCAATTCTTTAGTAAAATCTTAAAGAATTTGCATGGAAAATGCCATCGTAGAAGTAAAGAAGCCACTTGCACTGCTGACAAACAAACCCTGCTGCGTATTTATTTGTTGTTGGCACACGTCGTAAAATTATGTGCATGCACAAAACTTTTCGATACAGTGAGTAAACAACTACAGAAGCCAATGTACTTTAACAAACTTAGAACTATGAACTGATGAAGTTCAGTGATATGCCATTAATTCCTTACAGTAGAAGTGCACCTCTTGCATCAAGATCCTTATTCCACAACTTCCTACTTTCCTTAACTGTTTACCACACAATCCCGACTTTTAACGACCGTAAGAAAGAAGCCTTGTGAAAACATTGTAGGAAAAGGAGAAAATGCTGGTAACCAGCATTTTCTCCTTTTCCCACAATGTTTTCTACCCTTCCCAATACAAATTTCAATTTTTCAGTCACATTCATTTTGTCGTCTGCAACTGCTTTCAATTTGGACAAGTCTGAAATTTTGTCGTTTGGTAAAGAGTTAACCGGCTTTACCACATGATGTTATTTTTCAATGACCCTGAGGAAGAAACCTTTTGAAACATTGTGGGAAAAGGAGAGAATGCAATAAGCAGCATTTTCTCCTATTTCGCCACACTGTTTTCTACCATTCCTAAAGCAAATTTCAATTTTTCAGTCACATTTATGTCATCTTCAAATGCTTTCAATCTGGACTAATCTAAAAGTTTGTCTTATGGTAAAGATTTGATACAGTACTCTTTACCAGATGACAAAATTTTATACTTTAACAAATTGAAATCAATTAAAAACTAGAACTTGTTTTTCTACAAAAAAAAAACAGATGTCTCCCCCTTTTTGGTGTCAGAAGGACTGATATGTCACCAAGGCAATTTCTAACTGAAATAATGGTCATTTTTCTCTAACGGTTTTCGAGTTATAGAGCGGACACGAAATTGTACGTAAAATGAGTAAGGAAAATAATCTAAGGGAAATAACTCAAAAAATATACAAGCCAGAGTTATGGTTCTTGTACATGACACTTCGTCTCATGGTGCTTTACAAATGTGTGTAGTTTTATCAAAATATCTTAAAAGGTTTTCAAGTTATAGAGCGGACACGATTTGTGAAGGAAAATAATCAAAGGGAAATAACTCGAAAAATATACAAGCCAGAGTTATGGTTCTTGTGCATGACACTTTGTCTCATGGTGCGTTACAAATGTGTGAAGTTTTATCAAAATATCTAAAAAGGTTTTTTGAGTTATAAAGCTGACACGATTAGTGACGGACGGACAGACAGACGCACGGGGAAAAACAATATCTCTCCCAACCCTGACCGGGGGGGGGGGGGGGGGGGGGGGAGAGACATTTTGAAACATAAAATGTGGCTAAAAAGATGGGATTTATCTATGAAAGATAGAACTACCATGTGAAAAAAGGAAAAGGCTTACTACTACAATTTTCTCCTTTTACCCAGAATGTTTTCAAAGGGCTTCTTCCAATGGGTACTAATTGAAATCCTGTATGATCTTGAGGTGTAAAGCTACAGCAAAATCAACTGATGTTTAAACTGACACTCTCAAGCCATTACTACAAAATTCACAGTTTAAACAACCCTGAAGAAGAAGGAAGGCTTTTGAAAACTTTGTAGGAAAAGGAGAAAATGCTGGAACCAGCATTTTCTCCTTTTCCTATAATGTTTTCTTCCCTTCACAAGACAAGTTTCAGCTTTTGATTCATGTTTGCTTTATTTGTCTGCAAATGCTTTCTATATGGACAAATAATAAAATGCCATTGCCAGGTAAAGAGTTAAGTTCTGATCTTGTCTGAATATTCATATCTATCATGCAATGGCTAAATGATTAATTTCTCATTCATAATTCTACAAGTTATACCAGTAAATATAACTGAGCCATTTCTAGCAAAAGTGGGTTTTATCCCTTGACCACACCATCCTGAGTTTTACTGACCCTTAAAGAGTAGGCTTTTGAAAATATTGTATGAAAAGGAGAAAATGCTGGGTACCAGCACTTTTTCCTTTTTCTACCATGTTTTCTAACCGGCCAAAGAACATCAGCTTGTTTGTATCACTATTAAATTTGTTGTCTGCAGATGCTTGCAGTTCGAAAGCTGAAGTAGAATGGTCCTTGGAAATGCAGAGAATTTACTGAAATCAAAAAAGTTACGAGAAAGGTCAGCCTGTGCTGACTGTGCAGGATGACCTGGGTTGATACTTTTTTGGTATGAACAAGCAATTTTGTTGAAATGATATCCCCTGACGAAAAATTTACATAACTTAAAATCGCTCCCAGTCGGCCATTTTTCATAAAAAAAAAGTGTTTTGGCGCAATGGGTTATTGTACACATGTATAAAGTTTCACGAAATTCCATCCAATGGACGGACGGACGGACAGAAGGACGGACGGACGGAATGACAGACGGACGGACAACGCTAAAACTATATCTCTCCACCTTCAGCGGGGGATAATAATTCACAGCTTTTCATAGAACATGGCTCAGTTCATTCTGACAGTCATTTGTCATCACAATTAACCATTGACTCTTCACTAATCAGCATTACTGTCCTACAATATTGTATTGTATGAAGTTTAAAGCCATTTTCAACATTATTTCAGTTATATCGTGGTGGCCAGTGCACCTGTCCAGGCTTTCCTGGAGTTTCATTTACCAGGGCTCCATACAATATTCTTTTCATATCACTGGCTGCTTTCCCACATAACCATTGATGAAACATTGGTCAGCCATGAGCGAGGAATGAATCCTGTTGCAATGACTATCATCAATCCTCAGAAAGAAATTAGCCAAGCCAGGCATAGAACCAGTGACCTCCTGTTCTTAAGTCCTGTATGCTACCGACTGAGCCACTAGGGCTCGGCTTTTGTCCTGCAATGCTCAGTGGTAACATGTGGGATTCTTAAACTGAAGGCCCTGGATTTAATCCTCACTCAAAGCACTAGATTGTTGGGCAGGACATCTCAGACTCAGAGCACCAGCATAGTACTGATTAACCCAGGACAAACATAATTATGTGAGCTGTTGCTGAAATATTATTGAAATAATGTTAAAACAAGCATCAACACAGTTCAATAATATTTTTTTCAGCTGCTTTGGAGAGCACAGTGAATCAAGATCAGACTACACAGAATCTGATCCAGGATCATCCCTATCATATATGTTGATATGGTATTGGGTCTACCATTATTTTCATCTATTTTTTCACAATGTTTCCAAAAGCCTTCTTTCTCAGGGCCATTAAAAGTCGAAAGTCTGAAAGTCGAAAAAGGGTTGAAATCTGATTTTCACAGAAGCAACAGTCAAAACAAAATTAATACTTACATCTTTCCAGTGGTTGTTTTATATCTGTTTTTTCATGATGTACATAAAATTCATACTTTTTATTCATCCCTTTATTATCCAATCCCAACTTTTAATGACCCTAAGGAAGAAGCCTTTTGAAAACATTGTTTGAAAAGGAGAAAATGCTGGTAACCAGCATTTTCTCCTTTTCCAACAATGTTTTCTACCCCATCAAAGACAAATTACATCATTTTAGCAATATTTGAATTGTCATCTGCAAATGCTTTCAATTTGGTCAAGTCCAAAATTTTGTTGTGTGGTATAGGGTTATATAGAGGTATAAACCTATGATCAAAGATATGTGGAAAGAAAGATTGGGATCAACTGATAATAACCATCACTTCATGTGGCATCATATTTCAATATTTTATTGAAAATAAAGTCTTTGGCTTTTGACCCGCCTCAGTTGACCTACTGGTCTATAACCTTACTAAAGCTATCAACCATGGGTGTAAATGTTATGAATTTTTTCTTGAATTTGTTAACTTCTTTAACCAAACTGCACCATACAACTTCAAAACATTCAAGAAATACAGGTTTACGGTAAGTCATTATCAAATGACAAAATTTTAGACTGGTTCAATTTGAAAGCACTTGCAGACGACAATAAATGTTTTTCAAATAATGAGATTAATATGTCAGTGAAAAGGTTGAAATCAATGTGGGAAAAGGATAACTTTTTAACAAGGTGACCAATTTTCACTAGTTTCAGACATTATAAAGACAAACATTTTGACCAAACTTCATGGACTATACAACCTTTACAATTCACACAAGATTTTTACAAAATTTGACCTAGTGACCTACTTTATGACCTGTGGTGATCTATTTTCATTCGAGATATTATCAAGACAAACATATTAACCAAGTATCATATGCTGAAACTTTTATAAAACCTCATTTACACGAAACAAGGTGAAGAAAATATATATCTACATCACTAATTTTGTGGGTTGCATCATCATAGTGGAAATTGGGCCATAGTGGAAATTGGGGCAAAGCGCAAATTGGGACATAGTGCAAATTGGGACAAAGTTCATTTTAACTTTGTTTACCCCTTTACGAAACAATCCTTTTTTACAATTCAGAGGAAGTTTGCTTTTGAAAAAAAAATTGTAAGAAAAGGACAAAATGCTTGTTTACCAGCACTTTCCCCTTTTCCTACAATAATGTCTATCTTTTCAAAGGCAATCACCATCATTCAAGTGATCCACATCTGATTGGTTGAATGCCTTCATTATGGACCAGTCAAAAACTTATCAGCCTTACTCTGGCAAAAGGGGGCTTAATGCATCTCCATGATGCATCATACCAAGCAAGACATCACATAGTTAGGGATCCATAAAATCCATTTTGTCTAGCAACCAACTGTATCATGAAATAGACTCGTCCTTTCACATGCAGAAAATTGACTAATATCAAAAAGTTTTGGCCCAAGTCAGCCTGTGCAGACTGTGCAGGCTGACCTGGGTCGATACTTTTTGCAGATGCATTAAGCCCCCTTTATACAAAGCATGGCTTTTACATCTTTGGTAGGGAAGACGGGGCATGTTACGAAGATAGGCAAGTGCCTAAAGGCACTTATCAAATATCAAAATGTTAGACCTGTCCATATCAAAAACTTTTCCTGATGACGAAATAAATGTGACTCAAAAATTGAACTTTGTTTTGGGAATGGTTGAAAACATTGTGGGAAAAGGAGAAAATGCTGGTTACCAGCATTTTCTCCTTTTCCCATAATGTTTTCAAAGGCCTCAGAGCTCAGTCGATAGTGTACAGGACTTGAGAACAGAAGGTCACTGGTTCAATCCCTTGCTCAGCCAATTTCTTTTCGAGGATTATGATGGTCATTGCGACAGGATGCATTCCTCTCTCACCGCTGATCATTGTTTCGAAGATGGTTATAAGAGAAAGCAGCCAGTGACTTGGAAACAATACTGCACAGAGTTCTGGTAAAAGAAACACCAGGAAAGCATGGATAACTGCACTGGCGGCTGCGATATAATCAAAATAATGTTGAAAACGGCATTCAACTCAATGCAATCAACTAATCTTCCACAGGGTTGTTAAAAGTCGGGATTGTGTGGAAACAGGGTTAAAGTAATCCTACCTTTATCTGTGACCTTGAAGAAGAAGCTGTCAGATGTGGCATTCTCCCCTTTATTTAGGATATACTGTATCTGCATTTTATTGATGTCTCCTGCAAAATAATCATAAAAAATTCTATAATAATTACCATACCCATAAAGCCAAACCAACATTATGACTGGTTGTCAGATAGTCAATTGTGTTACAGACATGGCTTCCATAACAGATCTATTATTGCATTCTTAGGTAATTTCTTTTTTTCTTAACCTCATTATAAAGGCCCTGTGTGACTTCATGGTAAAGTGTAGTACTTGTAGCCCGGAGGCCCCAGGTTCAAGCCTTACTGGATACATTCGGTTTTTCATGGGAGCATCCTTGGGCAAGATACTTCAGAGCCCTAGCCTAGTACTGGTGAAACCCAGGACACATATGAATATGTCAGCAGTCGCTGTGATATGACTGAAATAATGTGGAAAAAATCGTAAAACACCATTCAAGTATACTCAGTTCTTGATCTCATACTCTTCAGGCTGTTTTTAACATCAAGGTCTACGGCCCATAACTCTCATATCAAAAGATGGAAGTTGCCGAGACTGGCTGAATAGCCTTTACGAAAACGTCGATGTTACATGATATTTACCAATGAGTTAGTGAGTCTATGGCCCCTCACTCTCGTATTAAAAGATTGAAGCTGCCGAGATTGGCTGAATGTTACACAATATTTACCAATGAGTTAGGGGTCATAATCCTTAATAGCCCTGGAATACTCTTAATGTAGTATGCTTAACCTGAAGGCCCTGGTTTGAGCCTCACTGGAAGCACTGGGTTTTTTGTGGGAGTGACCTTGGGTCAGACACTTCAGTGCCCAAAGGTTAAAATCAGCCAGAAGAGTGAGGTTTATCTTGCAGGTAGTGTAGATCATGATTAGACTGCAAAGAAGTTCTAATCATCCATAATATATCTAGATACATTTACTTTCGTTAAAAGAACCATGAAATACCATAAACACCATATTTCAGCAGTACAAATAGTAAAGGAACTTTTACTAAATTAAGTGCTGTATGGGATAAGACCTACCCAACATCAAAAATTTCATAAAAAATATCTACGGACAACCTCTTTGTTTATGAAAAGGTACAAAACACTGTTGGAAAAGGAGAAAATGTCGGTTTTCCCATATGTTCTCCTTTTTTCACAATGCTTCAAGACACTTCTTCCTTGGAACACAGGTGAAATGTGTGGTTTATAGCCACAAAATGTAAGAATTTACATATCAAATCTAGAAATAATCCTACAACATGCACTCTTGAATTATCCCTTTACAAAACAATCCTAGGTCTTCACAACCCTGGGAAGGAAGGGTTTTGAAAACATTGTGATAAAAGGAGAAAATGCTGGTAACCAGCATTTTCTCCTTTTCCCACAATGTTTTCTATACTATCAAAGAGCTTTAGCTCATATGTACCAATTCTGAATTTGTCATTTGCAGATGCTTTGAACTTAAAAGAGTCTAGATTTGTTGTTTGCGAAAGATAATCTAACATGCTTGATTTTAATTATGTTTATCTGCATTCATCATCAAGTTTCCGAGATAGTGCACTGACAAAAACATCGAGTTCAAAGCAGTTAAAATTCCTTGAAGGTATTTAGACGGTTTGAACCCAAAGTCAAAAACCATGCAAACAAAAATTCTAAACTTGGCAAATCTGACACTGATATTTTTTCTTTTCACCTGATGACATTTGATTTGAATTTAATCAGAACAAATGAATAAATTTCTTTCAGGTTTATTTGAGATTTTACAGAATTGTTCTCGAACATATTTATAGAGTTTTCGGAAAATTTTCTCTGTGATTTGCTTCATTCATATAAAAAAAAGGGAGAGAAAGTCATTAATTGGTCAATATCATTCATTTGGTTTCTTAGTATGACCACTTTATTGAAGTCCCTTGTTGTGTTGCAAAGGAAATGCTCCTTTAAAATAACAGATCAAAGTACAAAAAGTAATAGAATAAGAAGCTTGGTTGAAAAATAGTTCGTGTATTCTCTCTAAGAAAGAAGCGAGAAACAAATACAAGCATCAGGAAAGTTGCTGTAACATAATATTCCTTTTATTACATACCTACAACTTTCAACAATAAAATTTTACTATTATTGGCATTTTATTCCAAAATGGTCGACAAAAAAAACAAATAATGGTGTACTGGGTAGAAAATTCATTTTCATATATGGTAGATGATAATTATCGAGTAATATTTTGAACATTCAAATCCCAATTCAATACATGTGATTTCCTAATCATCATACCATGTTTGGAACTGTATCTGACACTGTGTAGATACAGATTTTTTTCTGTTGTGTGTGATATTTCATCCATTGGTGATGAATGGCAAAGTAGCCATACAAATGACCCATGCTCTGAGAAAAGGGTGTTTATTGCATCTGCAAAAAGTATTGACCCCAGGTCAGTCTATGCAGTCCATGCAGGCTGACTAGGGTTGAAACTTTTTTGCTATCGATCGATTTTCTGCATGTCACAGGACCAGTCTAACTTGTGATTCAGTCATTAGTTAGAAAAAGTGGATATTATGGATCCATATTAACCCCTAGGCTGCTAAGCGCGACTCATTGACCTTTGCGGACAGTGTAGATCTAGATCAGACTGCACAGAATGTGCAGTTTGATCTTTGATCTGCACTATTCGATTAGGAGATATTATTATCCAAAACATAACTTTGAAATATCAATATTTGGGTCTTTACTATCGAATTGAAAATTTTATTTTAGTTATTTAGCAGGAGAAAGATTAATGAGATGTCTTGCCAGGTACAATACATTACATAGATGCATTAAACCCTTTACAACAAATTGACGACTTTTAGTTTAAACATATTTATTTTACATCGATTGAGAAACAAGTTCTTACAACTTATGCTAATCTCTCTCGATTCCGCTTCCTAGGAACTACACCAGTACTCGCGCCAAATGTGTGGGCCAATGAAAAGTGCCGAAGTTGACACCCCTCCCGGGTCTCGAACTTAAGACCTTTTTATTGACGCCCCTGAGAAAGAAGCCTTTTGAAAACATTGTGAGAAAAGGAGAAAATGCTGGTAACCAGCATTTTCTCCTTTTCCCCACAATGTTTTCTACCCTGTTCAAGAATAATTACACCATTTGAACCACAATGAAATTGTCGTCTGCAAACACTGTCAATTTGGATAAGGCTAAAATTCTGTCATCTGGTAAAGGGTTAAACCCATGTTTGCCAGGGAATGCCTCAAATGGAATATCCAGAGTTAACCCTAAACGTGCTGAAGAAGTGAAATGAAACTTTCAAGCCAATAGTAAACACCCATTTTTTAACTCTTTCACAGGTATTTTAAAAGGAAAAATATCTCCTTATCGGACTATGTAGATCCTAGATCAGTCTGCACGTTCTGTGCAGTCTGATCTTGATCTACATTGTCCGCAAATGGTCAGTAAGTAGCGCTTAGCTGCATAAGGGTTAAAAGAAGTCCATAATAATTCATGATATAAATATAAGCCATGTTCTGTGAAATGGGGGGCTTAATGCATCTGCTAAAAGTATCGACCCAGGTCAGCCTGCGCAGTCCGTGCAGGCTGACCTGGGCCGAAACTTTTAGCTATCGGTCAATTTTCTCTATGTCGAAGGACCAGTCTTCCTCATGGTTCAGTCGGTTGTGAAGTCGAAATGAATTTTATGGATCTATGACCATGAGATTAGTTGCTTGATATCATGAATCATGGAGATGCATTAAGCCCCCTTATGCCAGAGCATGGTTCATATATGCTAGGTTAACCCTTTATCTAAGAATCCCATGACTTTGTTCTGGTAATTCTGAGGAAAGAGGCTTACATAAACCATTGTGGGAAAAGGAAAAAATGCTGTGTATCAGCTTTTCTTCCTAACCATTAATGTTTTCTACTCCTTCAAAGCAAAATTCCATCAGGTAAATCCAAAAGATATATAATCTATCTTGTTGCTAAGCATTTTTGTGATTACATAATAGAGCCATAAAAATCTGATTAAAAATACATAAATGTACACAAATGAAATATTTGATAATGGCAAAGATAAAACAGAGCACTGTGGCGGATTTGAGAAATGCTGTTCAGGAACTTGTTTCAACATTAAATTTTTGCCATAACCATTTTCCAAATTAATATTTTCTTCAGCAAATTTAGTCCAATCACCATTTCCATGAAGTAAAATGGTTTTAAATATGCTGGTTGATTTTTATCATTTAATGGAATTTATTAACATGTAACATTTTTATCTTGTAGCAATTTCCCGAGTGTGAAATGTTATAATCAAGAGAGCATTCCTCTGTCATTCTATGACAGTACAGAAGCTCTGGTATTGATCATCAGTATGATTAACCCTTTACCAAACAATCCCAGGGAAAGAAGCATTTTGAAAACATTGTAGGAAAAGGAGAAAATGCTGATAACCAGCATTTTTTCCTTTTTCCCCACAATGTTTTCGATCCTTTCAGACACAAATCCACTGATTTTACTGACATTTAAATTTTCGTCTGCTAATGCTTTCAGTTTGTACAAGTCAGAAATCTTGTTGTTTGATAAACAGTTTATCTTAATTTACCACACCACAAAATCTTGATTTGTCCAAATCCAAAGCAATTGTAGAAGACAAATTAAAAGTTACTAAAATAAAGGGATCTGTATTGGAAAGGGTAGAGAATGGTGAGGAAAAAGAGGTCAAGTTACAGGTTACAAGTATTTTCTCTTTTTCCTTCAGTGTCTTTAAAAGCCTTCTTACTCAGAGTCATTAAAACTCAGAACTGTCTGATAAAGAGTTAACTCCTTCCATACCATAGACAACACCAGAAGCTTTTGTGGACAGTGTAGATCAAGATCAGACTGCACAGAACGTGCAGTCTGATCTCTGATCTGCACTGTCCACTGCTACATTCTACATTATGTCCCAACTGTCTCTTGATCTTGCATAGGAAATGTATTTTTAGCCTTTGAGTAATGCAATTTGTTTAGTCAGTAGTGAAGGAATCAACTGAGGATCGGAGCCCATTAATTTGCAAGAACAGCACTGTACCTGTTTCAATTCCTTTTTTTTTTTAAGAAATAAATCTCTGAAACAAATTTGCACCAGACTACATTATAAACATGCAGCAGAATGGCTTTGAAAACATCCTTCTGAAATGTGAAAACTATCATGAACTTCAGGGTGTACTACAACAAATAAATGTGAAACCATATTGGCAAATAAACATTCATAAACCACAATATTTTAGACGGGCCCAATTTGAAAGCACTTGCAGATGACAAAATTTACATGGCACAAATGATGGGATTTGAATCAGAAGTCTATAAAACATTACTGGTTAACTATACCTGCATTTTCTTGTTTTCCCAGTGCTTTCAAAGGGCCTCCTTCTCAGCGTCTTTATAACTCAGGATTGTGTAGTAAAGGGTATAAACAGAAATTGCTTGTAATGAGTACCTTCTCCTTTAACCCTTTACTGTGTTTTGTTTTTACAGTACTGAGGAGATAGCTTCCAACAACATTGAGGGAAGTTCATTTTGATGTACTGGAAAAGTAAAAAGAGTATCTGTGGTATTTAAAATGATAAAATCATTTTAACATGACCAAGTGCACATTTAACCGTCCAAAACCACTCAAAATATTGGTATCTGAAAACCACTGGAAATATCTTTCTGATCAAACATTTGTGATTTTCTTTTTTTGCTTCGACAAAAATTCTCAACTTTAAGGGGAACGATTTCATAAAGGGAGCAATATTTTGATAAATCTTGAACAGAAACCAAGTTGTGGATACTTTTTTGACTTGTTTTGTTAAAAAAATCTAATAAGTACCCAAGTAGCAGAATTAAGAATTAAAAAACTAATTGAAGAATCCATGTAAATTAACCTGTCACCACACGATCCTTGTTTTAAAGAATTTTAAGAAGACCCTTTGAAAATATAGTGGGAAAAGGAGAAAATGCTGATAGCATTTTCTCCTTTTCCTACAATTTTTTCTACCATGTTAAAGACAACTCCCATCATTTAGAGCCTCAATATAGGCCAAAAGTAAACAATATGGGTATTAAAATGCATCTAAATTTAAATCACATCTTTTACAAGAATGGAAATTATTGTGAAGACAATCTGTTATTGTACTGTGGCTGAGTCAATCTGTTAGTTGCTGGCAGAGAAATGAATTTTAAAACTATGTAAAAAGTAAACAAATCATAGAGCAACCTGACAACTTTTGACATACTTTTAAAATTCATTTTTCTGCCTACAACACGCTTGGACCGCCCATTCTTTAACAGATTGTCATCTTCACAATAATTTCCATGCTATAAAATGGTATAATTTAAATTTAAATGCATTTTAACGCCTTCATTGTTTACTTTTGGCCACCACTGGGTCTTTTAGCAAAACAAAATTTTAATTTTCCGTCTGCAAATGCTTTTGAATCGGACTAGCATAAAGTTTTGTGGTTCGATAAAGATTTAAAACTACTTGACCAGCTTTTTATCTTGTACAAACAGACATCATATGAAAAACTGATATTCATCTTCAACCTAGAAGGAACCATTAAACCATGCATGAATTTCTCTTTTTGCTTAAAAAAGCCCAAGTATTTGAACCATAAGAGAAAAGGCGTGGAAGTGCATTTATCAGTCAGGTGTAAGGATTCAACCATAACATTTGTGATAAGTAATTTTTTTCCCTGTCTATCTGGTAGACATGCTGAGGATCTTGAACATCTCTTTCAATGGCTGATAACGATCACAGGCTGACTCCATGTTTGTATGCAGTTTGTCCATTCTGTCATCAAAACAGCTGGAAGGTGGAGTCTTTGTATCTGTCAATTTGAGCTATGCTCTGACAAAAGGAGGTTTGATACCAAGAGAGAGAGAGAGAGAGAGAGAGAGAGACAGACAGAGAGACAGACAGACAGACAGACACAGACACAGAGAGAGAGTGTCACATAATTATGGATCCATTAACAGGCTTTCTCAAACAACTACTTTTGTCCTTTTGAAGTTGAAAACATCTGAAGACAAGACCAAGTCAGGATTTTTAGAAAGGAATAAAAGTTTACTGACAGGGTAGAAAACATTGTTGGAAAAGGAGAAAATGCTGGTCGCCAGCATTTTCTCCTTTTCCAATTGTGTTTTCAAAAACCTTCTTTCCTAGCGTCGTTAAAACTCAGGATTGTGGGTTCAAGGGTTAAATCAATTTTGTCTATTAACTCTTTACCAAATGACAAAATTTCAGACTGGTCCAAATTGAAAGCACATGCAGACAACAAAATAAATGTGGCTCAAATGAAGAAATTTGCCAATGAAAGGGTAAAAAACATTATTTGAAAAGCAAAAAATGCTGGTTACAAGCATTTTCTCCTTTTCAAACAATGTTTTCAAAAGATCTATATCCCTGAGGTCATTAAAACTCGGGATTGTGTGGTAAAGGGTCAACTGACTGAATCCTCAGGTAAAATAGTCCTTGAACATAGAAAAGATTGACCAAATGTAAAAGGCTGAACATCAGTCAGCCTGCACGCACCTACAGGTGCAGGCTGACATGTGTCAATACTTTTTGTGGATGTATTAAACCCCATTTTGCTCATTACAAATCAAAATTCTACCATGATCAACTTATCTGGTGGCAACTTAAATATTTTGTTTGAATGGTGTTGTACAACGCTTTCAACAGCATGACAGTTTTATTACCAGAACAGTTCTGTGTGACTTCTTGATGCCTTTTCTAGTTTTCACCAGACTATAAATGTGCAACTCTGCAGTGACACTCCAATCTGATCAGGGTAGCCAGCCGCATCCATTATACAGATTTTTTCACTTTGATTACAAATCCAAGCAACAGAAAATATCTCTTTCAGTTCAACTGAGATAAAACAACTGCAACATCACTCATAAACTGCCAAACGAATTTAATGAAAATTTACAGCCAAAAACTAAAAGCAACATTTTGAGATTTCGAAGACTTTCTTTTTGCCATAAATGTCACAGTATTGGACAGTGTTGATACAAGACCACACTTCATATTCTGTGAACTAAGCAATATTCAGTATTTCACAGGCCATGATGCTCTGTCCTCAGACTGATGGAATAGCCAGCCAATTCTATGATAATTGTGTCATTCATTGTCATAATCATGTACAAGTAAGCTATGGATCAAACCTGCAGCCTGACATGCTGCAAACAAAAGTGCTCTGAGCAAATAGCTATATACAGGTCAGGCCTATTAGATAGGAGTCATGTTCTGTTAAAAGGGGGTTTAACTCTTTACCAGACAACAAAATTGTAGACTGTTCCAAATAGAAAGCATTAGCAGATGACAAAATTAAATACCAGCATTTTCTCCTTTTTCCACAATGTTTTCAAAAGGCTTCTTTCACAGAATTGTGAAAACCAGGGATCGATTGGTAAAGAGGTAAGGCACCTGCAAAAAGTATCAACCCATGTCAGGCCGCAAATTCTTTTTGCTATTTGTAAATTCTATGCATGTCCGATGACTAGTCTACCTCATGATTTGGTTGGTTCTTAGACGAAATGGATTTTAAGGATCCATAATTATGCGTTAACCTATTTGGTATAGTGCATCATGGAGATGCATTAATCCCCCTTATGCCAAAGCATGGCTCATAATAAAAGGGGAAAGAAGGAACCTTGTTATTTTTTGTTCGCTTTTCAAGGTCTAGTCGTGAATGAAATGTTTGTATTCCAGTTTTGACAATTATATATACATCATTCCATGTCTGCATATGTTTGCACTTAGTTTTTTTGTCCCTAAGACGTAAGAACATATGCATCACATCACCAACATGTGGAACAAGGTTTTTGGCATTAATTTTGTTCTTGTCAGCCCATTCATTCTGGCAATATAATGGGCTATTTTTTTAATCTGTAAATAAAGGCAACATTTGGTTTTGTAGGTCTTTTAGGGTTTTGCTGAGTTCTTTGTCTTGTCTCCACATTGACTTGTAATAGACAATTTCCTACCCGAAAGTGTTCAAGTCATTTTATTTTTTTTTAATACGAATTGATCAAGATAAAACTATACAAAATATTGAGTCTGATCTAAAATCTACATCATCAGCAGCTTGTCACTTTGATCAAAACTTCCATTCACTTGCAAAGGAATTTTATATTTAGACCTCAAAAATAGTCAGATTTATGTCTTTGGCAGCAAGAGCAGATAATCTCCCTTACATTTGAAGAAAGTGTGGGGTTTTTTTTTTGGCAAAGATATAGATTTATGCTTATCAATTTCTGATTCTGGCTGCAGATTTCTTGTTTTTATTTTGGTTTTATACCTGCTAAAACTTGGAACATAAAGTAAAAAAAGCTTGTAAAAGATTTGTTTTCCAGTTATCATATATTATCTTGGCATACTCTTAAAATAATCTGTTTTAGGCATGCTGAACATATTGATCAGATTTCTGTTGTTGTGAATGGGAAAAGCAGTCAGTCTTTTAACCCATATCCTGCTAAATAAGTAAAATGAAACTTTCAAGTAAAGTTTCAAAGTTTTTTGGTTTTTTTTTTGGGGGGGGGGGGGTATCTCTTTATTGGACAGTATAGATCAAATGACATTGATCTACACTGTCCGCAAAAGGTTCTTGAGTCACACTTAGCAGCCTAAGGCTTAACTGTAACGAAATGACGAAATTTTAGACGTGTCTTAATAGAAAGCATGTGCATGTGCAGATAACAAATAAATGTAGCTTAAATGGTGAATTCTTTACTGATAGGGAAGAAAACAATTTTTCTACACAATTAACACAGATTTCATTATTTGAGACAGTCATTTAGATTGCTGTCTACAAATGCTTTAAATTTGGATATGGGTACATTTTTGTTGTGTGGTAAACAGTTAAACTTAACCTTTTATCAAATAATACACTGTTTTAACCCTTTACCAAACAATCCCTAGTTTTTACGACCCAGAGGAAGTTTAGCCTTCTGAAAACATTGTGGGAAAAGGAGAAAATGCTGGTAACCAGCATTTTCTCCTTTTCCCACAATGTTTTCTACTCTTCTAAAGTCAAGTTTCAATTTTTGAGTCACATTTTTTTTTTGTCGTCTGCAAATGCTTTCAGTTTGGACAGGTCTAAAATTTTGTTGTTTGGTAAAGAGTTATAGACCCCGAGAATTAGGGAGCTCTTGAAAACATTTTGGTGACAGGACAGAATGCTAAGTTACTAGGATTGTCTTCTTTCCTCACAATAGATCTGTATCTTCCTTTTTTTGTTCTAAGATAATTTCCATCATTTTTATAAAATTTATTTGTCATCAGCAAAATGCTTTAAATATGGACTTGTCTAAAATTTTGTTGATAGGCAAAGAGTTACAAATTTACTGGATATTTTACATTACTGAAAAAATTAATTTCTTTCCCCTTTCCCTGCTAAATAATTGAAATAAAACTTTCAAGCCAATAGTAAAAACCCAATTTTTTTGCTATTTCACAGGGTTTTTTTTTTTTGGAGTGGGGGAAGATGTCTCTTCATTGGACAGTGTAGATCTGAGATCGACTGCATGTTCTGTGAAAAGGTCTGAGAATCATGCTTAGCACCCTAAGGGTTAATATTTGAAGGCTATTTTGGAAGAAAAAATGTCCTAACATACAAGAAAGTGTAGAATGTGAACATTCCACAAAGGCATTACTGTAGACTCTATGTCCCGCATTCTAACAGGAAATAAGGTTTGACGTAATGTTTCTGACTTGGCAGTCTAAAAGATCTGCATTCTTCAAGTAGATGGATCATGGTTCTAAATGGATTTATCCTCTCTGACATTAAATGTTACATCTCATCATGTCACTATCTTCACAATAATTACACTTACAAACTCTATTAGCAAGAAAACAAAACATGACAAAACAAAGCCAAACAAGCATTATTTTCTTGCTAATCCTGACACGGGTTAACTATACACCAAAAAACCAAATTTTATACTTGTCCAAATTGAAAGATTTGAAGACGACAATCAAAATTTGGCTCAAATGATGGAATTTGTCTTTTAATAAGGAAGAAAACATTGTGGGAAAAGGAGAAAATGGTGGTCACCAGCATTTTCTCCTTTTACAAGATTGTATTTTCAAAAGGCCTATTCCTCAGGGTCGTTAAAAATCGGAACTGTGTGGTAAAGGGTTAAATGTTACATTTCATCATGCCACTATACAACAATTATACTTACAAAGCTTATTTACAAGAGAACAAAACACATGACAGCACAATCCCAAACAAGCATTATTTTGTTGCTAATCCTGACACAGGTTTCTTACGAACAAAGTCCGTAACAAAGAAACAAATGAAGAAATGCATGGCTGAAATACAAACCGCATCTGGCTGGATTTGAACCCATGGCGGACAAGATCCTTGTTATCCAAGGTTTAAAAGACCAATACCTTAACCACTGAGCTAAAGAGATATCTCCCTAACGCAGTTGTTAGGTATTGTATTTAAATCGGGACGAAGCCATGCATGAAGGAGTGGTCTCCCGTAACACACCCCCTCTTAAAGTCATCATTTATTGATGACTCAAAGCCTTATTAGGCAGTAAGTCTATTATTCAGACAACAAATGTCCATTTTTGGACAACAAATGGGATTAACTGCTCAATGGCCAATCCCGGACGAGCCCCCATCTTACGAACAAAGTCCGTAACAAAGAAACAAATGAAGAAATACATGGCTGAAACACAAACCGCATCTGGCGGGATTCGAACCCATGGCGGACAAGATCCTCGTTATCTGAGGTTTAAAAGACCAATACCTTAACCACTGAGCTAAAGAGATATCTCCCTAACGCAGTTGTTAGGTATTGTATTTAAATCGGGACGAAGCCATGCATGAAGGAGTGGTCTCCCGTAACAGGTTAACTATACACCAAACAACAATATTTTAGACTTGTCCAAATTGAAAGCACTTGCAGTCAACATTTTAAATGGGGCTGTAATAATGAGATTTGGCTATAAAGGAGTAGAAAACATTGAGGGAAAAGAAGAAACTGCTGGTTACCAGCATTTTCTTCTTTTCCCATAATTTTTCAAAACCTTTCATTCTGTATGGTCGTCAAAACTCTGGATTGTGTGATAAAGGGTTAACTATACACCAAACAACAAAATTGGGAAAGTACCCTATAATGTTTTCTAGCCTATCATACACAAATCCACCATTTAAGTCACATTCAATTTATCATTAGCACATGGTTTAAATTTGGATCAGTTCAAAATATCTTGTCACTTGGTAAAAGATTGAGGACAAATATTATTACATGATCCACATTGCTTTTGTTGTCTGAAAATAATTTCAATTTTGACAAGTCTGAAATTTTGTCATCCGCTACAGAGCTAAAAGAAAACTTTCGCATCTATAAGTCCTGTTAAACCAGTGAGACTGTAAAATCAACTATAATAACTATACAAAACAACAAAATGTTAGACTAATTCAGACTCAAAGCATTTTGCAGATGACAACTATGGTTTAAATGATTGGATTTGTCTGAGAGCAATAAGAGAAACATTGTGGGAAAACGTTCTTAAAACTGTTAACACTTCAGATTCTTTGGTACAGGGAAAAAATCTTATGTACAAGCTACATAACTTATCTTTTTAATCTACATCATACTACATAAAATATCAACTTCTTGACAGTGACATCTGCTATGAAGATAATATTCAGTTAAACATTATAACCTCCTGCACACAATTCTTTTAGTCCTGCTATAACATTGAAGCAAAAGGAACATGTGTTGGTAACCAACATATTTATTCTTTTTCTCACAATGCTTCTACAACTTCAAAGATAAACTTTATCGCTTTAGCCACATTTGATTTTCTGTTTGCTAATGCTTCCAATAGGGAAAACTTTAAAATTGTCATCTCGTGAAGGGTTAAAGATGATGCAGGATGAATGTTACACTATTTTATGCTTTGGGATCACAGTAACAAGCTACTGGTATGAGATTTTTCTGCCTTCTCCTTTTTATAACAAAAATCTTGTATATGATCCTAATTGACTGTCAGATAAGTCAGTTTGACTTTCAATCCTTTACCACACAACCCCGATTTTTAAGGACGCCAAGGAAGAAGGCTTTTAAAATCCTTGTGGGAAAAGGAGAAAATGCTGGTAACTAGCATTTTCTCCTTTTCCCACATTATTTTCTAAACTATCAAGGGCAATTTTTTTCATTTAGGCCTCCTTCAGTTTGTCGTCTACAAATGCTTTCAATTTGGGCCACTCTAGGATTTTGTCGTTTGGTAAAGAGTTAAAGCACTGCCACATACTTACAAAGCAGTTTTGCATAATAGGCCTATCAAAAAAATATCTCTGTTTTGGGTTTCCCTAACCTACCTAGAAAATGCTACCAACCCTAAACTTTTTACACTATGATTGGAAAAAAAAATCTGTCGGGTGTAATTTCGGTACATGGTCCATGTAAAAAGTCTCTTGTGAAAAAACCTCCCTACCTACAGCATCTCGAACGGAAACCCTAAACACAGATATTTACTTTGTTTAAGGCCTTACCTGATCTCTAACAATAAGTACAGTACTTAAATGAACCCTAAAAGAGCTATTCACAGTTAAAGGTGTCTCTGCGACCTCTGTAAATCAAGATAAGATTGCACAAAACATGCAATGTGATCTTTGATCTGTTGTCATAATCAGCTTTGATGAGATATTTTGGACAAAAGCAACATTGAAATATGAATCAGATTTATTTGGGTCTAAATTCTTGACTGAAAATGTGGGGTTTATTCAGCACCATAACCCTTTACAACACAGTCTAGACTTTAAGAGGCCCTTAAGGGACAGCTTTCAAACATATTGCAGAAAAAGCAGAAAAAAGCTTGCAAATAGTGTTCTCCTATGCTCAAGATTACTTTGTACCCTTCCCTAAACAAATTTGAAGTCACATTTATTTTGTTGTCTGCAAGTGCTTTCAATTTGAACTAGTCTAAAATTTTGTTGTTTGGTATAGAGTTAACTCTTTACCTAACAACAAAATTTAAAACTAGTCCAAATTCAAAGCATTTGCAGATGACAAAACAAAGTGGCTCAGAAAATGAAATTTGTTTTTGAAAGGGTAGAAAACATTGTGGGAAAAGGAGAAAATGCTGGTTACCAGCATTTTCTCCTTTTCCCACAAAGTTTTCAAAAGGCTTTTTCTTCAAGGGTGTTAAAACTCGGGATTGTGTGGTAAAGAGTTAAAGGGACTTTACACCAGATTTCCTTTTGCAATTTTTCACAAAATCTTCCTATAATTTTCATATGGGTGCAAAGATGGCTCTAAAACAAAAATGTAGACAGTAATAGACAGAAAAAAAACAGGAGGAATTATTGAGTTACTTGTATTTTTACTATAAAATTTCCTATTCCATTAGTAACTGTATAGCTGTTATTGCATATGAAAGGGATAAACGCAACTATCAAACAATTGTAGCTGAGAGCATACCACGAAAATCATTGATTATGGTTTTGAAGTTCATGGGTTCCTGTCAAAAGGAAATTTTTTTTTTTTCAACATTTTTTTTTTTTGGCCTGTTTTTCCCTAAGTAATGGTAAACAGTTGAACAGTCATTTTTGTTCTTATGATTTCTCCTTACAAAATATCAACTCCCACAAAAATAATTTTGAGTAAAAATCTGGTTTTATTCTACCAAACAACACAATTACAGCGTAGTCTAAACTGAAAGCATTTGCAGGCAACAAAGTAAGGTCTACGGCCCATAACTCTCATATTTAAAGACAGAAGCTGCCAAGATTGGCCGAATAACCTCTACGAAAACGTCAATGTTACACGATATTTTCCAATGAGCTAGGGCTCAAAATCCTAAATAGTTATTCAAAACATAAGATTTCTATTTTAAAGGGTAGAAAGCATTGTAGGCAAAGGCGAAAAAGCTAGTGACCAGCATTTTCTCCTATTCCCACTTTAATTTCAAAAGGTTTCTTTCTCAGTCACTGAAAGTTGTGCTTGTGTGGTAAACAGTTAATTACCCTTTAAGGTTCCCCTTTAACCCTTTACCAAACAATCCCTGGTTTTCACGACCCTAGGAAAGAAAGCTTTTGAAAACATTATTGGAAAAGGAGAAAATGCTGGTAACCAGCATTTTCTCCTTTTCCCACAATGTTTTCTATCCCATCAGAGAGCAAAAGCTCAGTTCTATCAATTCTTAGTTTATCGTCTGCAGATGTTTTGATTTTGAAAGAGTCTGAAATTTGTTGTTTGGGAAAGGGTTAAGGTTCCATGTTCTGTGTTTCTGAGCTGTCTGTTAAAGCACTTTTTGCCCGCTGCAAGATGGGAAAAAGGTATGAGAAGTTGTTAAAGTGTTAAAAGACATTGTAAATACAATATTGCAGAAAAATGCTCACTTGAAATAATTTGAAGTCTGCCTGTCACATTTGGAAGTGACAGGCTCAACAATTTTATGAAAGGATGTACAGTAAAACCTCTCCTCAAGACCACCCCGACAATACGAGCAACCCGCTATTACGAATGATTTTTGTCAGAACGGAATTTTTTCTTCTTAAAGATCAATGATCACGAACCAGGAAATACGAGCACCCCGCTATTGAATAGATACTTTTAAACCATCAGTTCGGCTTTCATGCGGTAATCAAGCGTTTATCACACATCGCTGACCCGGATGACAAACATGTCTACATCCGGGTGATTAGGATTTGTTGTTTATAGCCAGCTGCTGTAATTTAAGACGCTTGGGTTTAGTGGTGATCGAGATGGGATTATCATTTTGTTTTTGACACTTTACATACTGTAATTATACCGTGACGAATATGCGATTGTAAACAAGTGACCACGACGACCGTGAGATCAACGATTAGCAGGACTGTTCGAATAATCAACTCGGATAAAAAAGAAAAAAAAAAGGGGGGGGTGAGATTTTCCGTAGACGTCAAACGTTCAGAGATCAGCACGTATTCGAAAATCTTTTTTTAAAATGAAAATCGGCACTTGGAATATGAGTTTTTGAGACTGCATGAAGTAAAAAAACAGACCAAAAATGAGAATATGAAAAGTTCTTTCAGTTACATTAGATTCTTTAGTCTTCAGATTCATCTAGTATTTATGTACATGCCTGGTTATGACTGTTTTAAATAGGCAATTATGAATTGACATGCTTTTACAAAGGTGGATTTATTTAATAAAATTGAAGAAAAGCATATAACTTTTCTATGAACATGAAAATGTTCTTGTCATTTTCATTTGTGTACTTAGGCTTCCCTAAATGAAATGCATTTACCACTCACATCATTTAGCCCTGCACACGTCTACTCAGAGCAAAGGGTTTATTTCAAAATGTAGGCGTATGAAACCCGAAAATCAGACCACCCCACCAATGAGACCAAATTTTAAAAGTACCACGGGTGGTCTTAATAGAGGAGTTTTACTGTAGATGTAGTAAAGTGATATACTGAAGTTCAAACTTAATATTAAAGCACTCTATCTGCCTTTAACGTCTTTAACAACAAGATGAAATGAGCCCACCAGATAAAACTTGTGGGAGTCAATGGTTATCATACAAGATCTATGTTGTTATCACTAAACTACTTGTCTGTTTGACCATTCACCTACATACCTCTTATTTTTTTTTATTGTACTAGTCCAACCCTTTACCACAAAATCCACAGTTTTAGCTACCCTCTGAAAATGCCTTTTTAAAATATTGTAGGAGAAGGACAATATGCTGTAACTAAGATTACTTTTGTCTAAAATCTTTGTGATAAGTAAAGAGACAACACTGTTTTTCAATGTTTGATTGATTGGAGTTTTAACAGCTTAGGTCATATCACGGCAGTCAGTACACCTACGCATGTGTTTTCTGGCTTTCTCACACCAGTAGACACAACTTTCTTTCCACGTCACTGACTACTTTCTCGCATGCATCAGAGGTGAGAAGCAAAAAATCCTCAACCGTGTATCGACCTCACAACCACCAGGTCACGAGTCCTATATGCTAAGCACTAAGCTACCCGTGCCAGCATTTTTTAATGTACTCATGTGGTAAACTTTACTTGTGTAGATTTTGCCTTAATTAAAAAAGATTATTTTTCTATATCCTCTGCTGCAAATTTGTTAAACCCTCAGACAGCTTTGTGAACTTAATGTGCTTTCGCAGGCAGTGCAGATTTAGATCAGCTTGATCAGAACATGTGGTCTGATCTTGGATCTATGCTGTCCAATACTTGGAATATCAAATACTTTGGCTTTTTCTATCAATTTAACCCTTTACCATACAATCCTGACTTTTAACAACCCTGAGAGAGAAAGCTTTTGAAAACATTATAGGAAAAGAAGAAAATGCTGGTAACCAGCATTTTCTCCTTTTCCGATAATGTTTTCTACCCTTCCCAAAACTAATTTCAATTTTTGATATACATTTGGTTTGTGGTCTGCATTAATGCTTTCAATTTGGACCAGACTAAAATTTTGTCATTTGGTAAAGAGTTAAGGTGATCATGAGCTCAGCATGCAACAGACAATAATTAAATAACCTATGATTCAGTGTAAACAAAAGATGATAAAAAATTGTCTTGTTCTGTACAAAAATTTAAGACATCTCAATAATCGTTCACTGTACAATATTCTTGCCCCACTTAACTACTCATTGGCAGTTAATGTCTTTTTTATTACTTCAGAGCATATTCTGATCAACAGTTTGCTGCCTGTTATATCGACCTCTGCCATTACAGGGAAGTGACTGTCATTCTCCATTATATTTTACGATAATGTTTGCAGGAATATTAACCCCATTGCCAGTGACCTCATGCAGATTTTTTTTATTTGGCAGTGGACCACTTTTGGGAGCTTTGACCAAAAGAGGAGAATGTTGGCAACAATAACTCTAGTTTCAGCGCCATTAAGCGAAAACAATGACTTTTGCAACTGGCATAGATCAAGATCAGACTGCACAGAATGTGCAGTCTGATCTTGGATCTATACCGTCCACTTGTTAAGTCAATCATATAGGATAAAGAATCTTTGTAAGTTTCAGTGGACTATATTTCAAGCCATTCAAAGAGGTCAAGTTTATATAGCTGGCGCCGAAAGAGTTAATATTCATTGTTCTGCCAGTGGCTAGAATTTTTCACCAACCATTCTTAAACTTAAAAGAATATCAAACTTTTAATAATTGCCATACTTTTAACTCTTTACCACACCACAAAATTTTGGACACGATCAAATTGATACAGTAAGATTTTCCATCTAAAAAATTTAATGAAACAGCAATATTTGCCTTTTCACTATTGGTTGGAAATTTTCATTTTTTTTTTTTAAAAAGTTTTAGACTTCATTTTGAAGATGCAGTTGTTCCATAAAGTGATAAGAATATTGTCGCCTGTTTCAATTTTTTTTTAACATTTGGCATATTGTGCTTCATGGTTGCATCTTCTGGAAGCCATCAAGACGTTTCATGGAGCAGAGATAGCCTGTTATTTCTTTGAAGGTGATAAAACTTTCTATAATCAGTTATCATTATCTAATCTTTGCTATCTATAAATGTCTGGAAAACTGTGGTGTTTCACCATAAATACCTTCTGAGTACCAACACCCTTTGTTCTAATTGATTTCAACTTGATTTTTGAAGCTAAATTCAAAATAATTTCTGTCATATTATCAAAAAAATTTTATCTCTTTATCAAATGACAAAATTTGGACTTGTCCAAATTGAAAGCATTTGCAGACGACAAAATAAATGTGACTCAAAAATAGAAATTCTTTTTGGGAAGGTAGAAAACATTGTGGGAAACGGAGAAAATGCTGGTTACCAGCATTTTCTCCTTTTCCAACAATGTTTTGAAAAGTCTTCTTCTTTTCACAATTATAAACATTGTCACTCCACTGACAGCTTTCCAAAATATATCCCTTGTCAAATTTACAGATTCAAATGTGAAAGGGAAAAAAGTCTTGCTTCAGTGACAATCACTGAGATCAAGAATAAGTGAAAGTGAAATATTATGGCAAAAGGATATTTGCTTTCTCTGAACAATTCCACCTTATGCCGCAAATGACACTTCAAAAGTGGCCTGCAGCATGACACATAAGGTTGTTAAACTGGCACCCTGTTATAGACCTTCATATCAACAGTAGGTAACAACACCCAGTTCTACAAGATATCTGCCTGGTTCGAGGCTTTGTGAGATAATGCAAGACTTGGAAATTTAAAATGTGATAGAAAATCTATCATTTATGGACAAAGATAGTCCTCAGAGATTGAATTTTTCAGTGAGTTCAACAAATTGATCCTGCTCAGAATAAACTTTATCTTTCATTAAAATCTTAGCTGAACATAAAATCGATCCATTAATTCAAAACAGAAAGTAGGGCATTCTGTTAAGCACTGTCTGATTGGTTTGTATAACAAGAATGACAACCAATAGCTGACATTGGTAAATCAGATATTGCCCTTTGTCTATCGGACAGTTAAGGGAGATGCAACAGGTACCAGTTTAATCTTTTAAAACACAAACCCATGTTTCAACGACCTTTGGGAAGAAGCCTTTGGAAAACATTGTGGGAAAAGGAGAAAATGCTGGTAACCAGCATTTTCTCCTTTACCCACAATGTTTTCTACCCTTTTGAGTTATGCTTAATTCTATTGAGCCACATTTATTTTGTGATCTGCGACAGCTTTGAATATGGACGAATGTACGACTTTGTTGTTTCGCAAAGAGTTAAATAAGTTTGTCTGCAGGAGGCAGCATACTGTAACTGTACCCCTGTTTTCTCCATATAATTCTTCTTGTGAGTCCTAAAGTACATGAAAAAGCAAACAGTACAATTCTAATGTAATTATTTTTTTCCTATCTATTTCAAGACGAACCTGGAAGCTCAAAGCCAAGACGACTGTAAAAACAAACACAAGCTACTTCATATTTATTTATACTGATTCTATTTTAGATCTGTTTTCGGTTTACATTACAGGTAAACAGAATTTAATTTAATTGAAATTCTACCATCCAAAATACGATCTCATAATGAAGAATGTTTCCTTAAGTCTAACATTATATGCACTTGCCACAGGTTTTCTATGATGCTCAACTGTAACCCTTAAGTCTAACATTATCTGCACTTGCCACAGGTTTTCTATGATGCTCAACTGTAACCCTTAAGTCTAACATTATCTGCACTTGCCACAGGTTTTCTATGATGCTCAACTGTAACCCTTAAGTCTAACATTATCTGCACTTGCCACAGGTTTTCTATGATGCTAAACTGTAATCCTTAATCACACAATCCTGATCTTTGATTGATTGATTCTATGGTGTTTAACGCCGTTTTCAACATTATTTCAGTTATATCATGGCGGCCAGTGCATCATGATTTCCTGGAGTCTCTTTTACCAGTACTCCGCACAATCTTCTTTCCAAGCCACTCAGGCTACTTTCCCACATAATCATTGTCGAAACAATGTTTTAAAAAGGTCTATACAAATCTGTAGAAATTTTGTAAAAGATCTGTTTAAACCTCTTTACTACACAATTCTTAGTCTTAATGACCCTGAGGAAGAGGCCTTTTGAAAACATTGTGGGAAAAGGAGAAAATGCTGGTAACCAGTATTTTCTCCTTTTCCCACAATATTTTCTATCCTATCAAAGACAGAAATCATCAATTAGGCAGAATCGAATTTGTTGTGTGCAAATGCTTTCAATTGGGTCCAATCAAAATTTTGTCATTTGGTAAACAATTACCTTGCACATCCGAGACCAATCTGTAAGTCATAGCTATAATAACTAACACCAAAAATCTTCATTTGTTCGTATTCTGTGATTTACGTGAATCAAAATACACTAGATTTCCATTTTTGCTAGATTTATTTCCATAGAAAGCTATAAAACATCATTTACTGATACAATAAAAATGTCCAAATTTATGTAAATCTGGAGGCTTTTACAAAACAATGTGATCTATAATTGTCTGTTTTCTTCTTAGATTGTAATGAATGGTATTCCCCATGCAAGTATAGAAAATCTCTAAATATTCTGAATAGTACTGTACTCTTCTTTATTATATACAAGTAAATTTCCGGCTCCAATACATGTGTTGCAATCGGATGAAATAACACACACGATTGAAAGAAATCCGTATCTACACACTGTGAAATACAGTCCCAAATATGGTATGATGACGTATCTCTTGCACGGACTAAGCATGCATTGATTTGCAATTTGATTGGTCAAAATGTTACGATATAATATTAATCCGCCATTCATAAAAACAGAGTTACTACCCTCCACACTATTAATTGTCTCATTTTGTTTGACGTTTTCGAATAAAATGTCAATAACTGCAAAACGTTGTTGTTGAAAGTCGTAGGTATATAATAAAAGGAATATTATATTTTACTAACTTTCCTGTTGTTTGAATTTCCTTCTCGCTGCGTAAGAAAATTTTGACGTCAAATTTTCTCATGCTGCTCGAATTAAATATAAGCACCAGGGAAGCTACTACAACATAATATTCCGTATAATTATGAACTCTGAATAAAATAACAAAAAGTTGGAAGTTGGAAAAATGAGTTCTCAGGAATGTCAAAAACATTCAACCAAAACTTAAGTTAGCATTGATTTACGTTAACGTTGACTGAGTGGCGGTTAACAGTGTTATAAACAGTATTTAAAAACAGTTATATAACAGGGACAGCTCAATTATTCATGTGTTCACCGAGTTGTACTAGAACTAGGCTGGGCTCTACAACTGTTTGCCCATGGACACTGACAAACAGAAGAGCCAGAGCCTCAGATGAAAATCTGGGTTACTAATCCTGCACAGTGACCATTAAGCCATGCAGGACACCCTGGGACAGACCTACGCTTTATCCATTACCTTACAGTTCAATTTTTAAACCACCCTGTGAGCAGATTTTGAAAATATTGTGGAAACCACAGAAAATGCTGCAAGATTATTTCTCTATTTAATAGGTAAGAAAACATTGTGGGATAAGGAGAAAATGCTGGTTTCCAGCATTTTCTTCTTTTCCCACAAGGCTTTCGAAAGGTTATCTCTACAGGGTTGTTAAAACGAGGGATTGTGTGGTAAAGAGTTAAAGCATCAAATAAACCCTTAATATATTTTCAGTATTAATATAAGACCGGAAATATCACATTTTCAAGGCTGCTCTAGTCCAAAGTGTTGGAGAAAAGCAGACAGTGTAGATCAAAGACCAGGCTGCACAGGCTGCAAAATCTACACTGGCCCCAAAGGTAACTATAGTTGTGAAAGGCGCTTTAAGAGTTAAATCAATTCTAAGTCTAGCATCAATCCTAGAGTCAAAACTTCAAGAGAAAAATGGACTGTAAAAACAGACATAGAAAGGCAATCATTGTGCAAATTCACAAGTCATACTTTGTCTTCATCTCTTTATTTTTCTGCACCACTTGATAGGGTAACAGCATAATGCTTCAAAGAGTTCAACCACTTCAGCATAAGTGGTGACCACTTAGAAAAGTAAACATTTACTCAAAGTATTTATACACACTAAATCTAGCTTTTCACTCTGTAGCAAATGACAAAAATGTGCACTTGTCCAAATTGGGAGCATTTGTACATGACAATTTAAATGTTATTTAACTGATGGAATTAGTCTTTGATAGGGTAGAAAACATTGTGGGAAAAGGAGAAAATGCATTTTCTGCTTTTCCCCACAATGTCTCCAATAGGCTTCCTCCTCAGGGTCGTTAAACCTGTGATTGTTTGGTACAGGGTTAAGCAGACAACATTTTTTGTACTTGCAGCAAACCCCAAAAATGTGGCAAATATGGAAAATGCAATAATCCCCTCTACCAAATGAAAATATTTAAGACTTTTCAAAAATTGAAAGTTTTTGCAGACTACAAACTAAATGTGTTCCAGTGACAGAAATTTATCTTTGGAAGGGTTGAAAACGTTCAAGAAAAAGGAGGAAATGCTGGTCACCAGCATTTTCTCCTTTTCCCACAATGTTTCCAAAAGACTTTTTCCTCAGGGTCAAAGACAAATCCTATCCTTGGGAAACATCTGTTGTCTGCAAGTACCTTCAACTTGGAAAAGTCTACAAGTTTGTTGTCAAGTAAAAAAATGCCTCTTTTCCCCAATGACAAAAGTTTATAGTCAGTTAAAAGATTGCCTCTTTTCCCGATAACAAAAGTTTGTTGTCAAGTAAAAAACTGCCTCTTTTCCAGATGACAAAAGTTTGTTGTCAGGTAAAAAGTCGCCTTTTTTCCAGATGTCAAGAGTTTGTTGTCAGGTAAAAAGTTGCCTGTTTTCCAGATGACAAGAGTTTGTTGTCAGGTAAAAAGTTGCCTGTTTTCCAGATGACAAGAGTTTGTTGTCAGGTAAAATGTTGCCTTCTTTTCAGATGACAAAGTTTGTTGTCAGGCAAAAAGTTGCCCTTTTTTTTTTTAGATGACAGAACTTTGTTGTCAGGTGAAAAGTTGCCTTTATCCCAGATGACAAAAGTTTATTGTCAGGTAAAAAGTTGCCTCTTTTCCAGATGACAAAAGTTTGTTGTCAGTTGCCTTTTTTTCCAGATAGGAAAAGTTTGTTGTCAGATAAAAAATTGCCTTTATCCCAGATGACAATCTTTCAGATTTGAATGTATTGGAAGCATTTGCAGACAAAAATTAAATTGGGATAAAATAAAACGGATTTTTCTTTGACAATGCCAAAAACATTGTGTGAAAAGGAGAACACGTTGATAATTAGCATTTTCTCCTTTTCCCACAATGATTTCAACTATCATTCTTTCTCAGGGTTGTAAAAACACACACTTCGTGAAAGGGTTAGATGGTTTAACTCTCAACCAAAGACAAATTTTTAACCCTTTACCACACAATCCCAAGTTTTAATGACCCAAGGGAGGAGGCCTTTTGAAAACATTTGGAAAAAGGAGAAAATGCTGGTAATCAGCATTTTTTCCTTTTTCCACAATGTTTTCAAACCAATCAAAGACAGGTTCCATAATTTGAGTCACATTTAAATTGGCGTCTGCAGATGCTCTGAATTCGGACAAGTCTACAATTTTGTTGTGTGCTTAAGAGTTGAACAAGCCCAAACTGAAAGCAATTGCAGATGACGAAATAAATGTGGCTAAAAATTAGAAATTTGATTTTGGAAGGTTCGAAAACATTGTGGGAATAGGAGAAAATGCTGGTTACCACCATTTTCTCCTTTTCCTGCAGAGTTTTCAAAAGCCTTCTTTCTCATGGTCATTAAAAGTCAGGATTGTGCGGTAAAGGGTTAATCTTTAATTACCACACAATCCCGAGTTTTAGCAACCTTCAGGAAAAAAGCTTTTGAAAACATTTAGGAAAAAGGAGAAAATGCTGATAACCAGCATTTTCTCCTTTTCCCAAAATGTTTTCTACCCTATCAAAGACAAGTTAGACCTATTAGGGCCACATATGATATTTTGTCTGCAAATGATATGACTTTGGACAGGTCTAAAATTTTGCCGTTCGATAAAGAGTTAAATCATTTGAAATGAAACCATGACTTCCATGCCACTGTATCATCTCAAATTTATAGATGAGTGTATCTGATAGTGATGTAAACGAATAATGGCTCTTTGTGTGGTTTAGTTTTATCCTTTATTCTCTAAAATTGACACGATTTGAGTATTTCAATGCCAACAGCTTTTGAAAATACTGATTCTTTATGATAATATATCAAATATGATTCTTTTTTTCAAAAATAACAGGACAAAAGTAACAACTATGCATCAACACGAATCTCCTTATTGTCTCTCAATTTTTTGACACTTCACCACATAATATAATAATTTGATTAGATTCATTCGTATTGAAAAGCATTTACAAGACAACATACATGCATCAAATAAGGCTGAGATGAAGCAATTTATCTTTGAAAGGGTAGAAAACAATGTGGGACGAGGAAAATATTCTGTCTTTCTGAGCACTTTCTCCTCTTACCACAATGTATTTAAAAGCCTGCCTTTCAGGATCATTGAGACAGTGAGTTAGGTAGATGGGAAAAGTACATCTAGATGAAGTTCTTCCTTATTAGATTCAACATGACAAGTCAGGTGTGGTCAGAGAGCTGACTGCTGGTAGGAAATGACATCACTCAACCACAAGTCCTTTAGTGTTATGATTGTGACAAAGAGAATACTTTTGAAAACAATATGGGCAAAGGAGAAATTGTTGCTTTCTACTCTTTCAAAGACAATTTCTACCATTTGAGCCTCATATGGTTTATTGTCTGCAAATGCACTTTTGGATTTGGATATGTCAAAAATTTTATTGTTTGGTAACAGGTTTGAAGGTGACACACCATTTTGGTGTTGAGCTCTCTTAGCTGAGTCAGTGCCCATCACAGTTCCCCTAAATTCCTTTTATCCCTTTACCAAGAAAATAACAAGTTTCAATCAGCATTTGCAGATACCAAACTTAATTTGGCTAAAACACTATTTCTGGTCAATGAAAGGGCAGAAAACATGGTGAAAAAGGATAAAATGCTGATATTCAGTATTTTCTTCTTTTCAAAAGCCTCTTTATTCAAAGTCAATGATATGCATTGTTTGTTAAAGGCATAATCATTTACCAACAATCACAAATTTTAACAAACTTGGAAAAAGTGGGCTAAGGAAAACATTGTTGGTAAAGCCCCTGTCACACTATACAGCATTTCCATAGCGTAATTGGTAGGGCGTTGCTTAATTTCCCATAGTGCTCACACTGCATTCATTGGGCTTTCAACGCATTTTCGACGCACTCACGCTACGCTGATGGCGTGTTCACAATGTTTGTTTGCACAATCTAAAATTATATGTAATATTTGAACCAAACTGATTTTTTTATGAGCATAAAAAGTGAAAATGGCTGTTGAACAGTTTCTTGTAGTGTTCCAGATGCTTCTTTCTAAGCAAAATCTTTTTCGAAGCCTTTTGTTTTTTGTCTGTATGTCTGTATTTTGTATGTCAAAGGATGAGTATACCTCATGATTCAGTTGGCTGTTAGACAAAATGGATTTTACAGATCCATAATTATATGATATCTTGCTTGGTATAATGCATCTTAAACCATTACCACACAATCCCTACTTTTGACGACCCTGAGAAAGAAGCCTTTGGAAAACATTGTGGGAAAAGGAGAAAATGCTGGTAACCAGCATTTTCTCCTTTTCCCACAATGTTTTCTACCCTTCACAAAACAAATTTCAAATTTTCAGTCACTTTCATTTTGTCGTCTGCAAATGCTTTCGAATTGGACAAACCTAAAATTTTGTCGTTTGGTAATGAGTTAAGATGGATTAAACCCCCTTTTCACAGAGTATGGCTAAAATAAGACAACTGATCTATGAATTACTAAATTTACAGAGAAGAGAAAATATTTCATAAATACTTATATAATTATCTGATCGTAGAAAATACACAAGACAGATAAATATATCATACAGGACTGTTATGGAGCAGAATGGCATTCATCATAAACTATTATCCCTGAATACTTTATCAAACAATTCCATGTTTTAATGCCCCTGAAAAAGAAGACCTTTGAAAACAATGTGGGAAAAGCAGAAAATGCTGGTTACTTCTTTTCCTACAATGTTTAGAACTTTCTTTGAGATAGGAATCATACCTTATTTTTTCGTATGCAAATATTCTCTTCTATTTCGACAAGTCGAGGATTTTGTCATTTGGTAAAGAGTTAACCAAACAATCGGGTACCTTTATTACAGGCCTGAAAATAAAAGGCTGTGGAAACATTACATAAGGAAAGGAAATGTTGGTAACCCTTCCTTTCTTCTTTTCCCACAATATTTTCATCATGAACCACATTCATTTTGTTGTCTGCAAATGCTTTCAACATGGCCAAGTCTGGACTTTGCCGTCTAGTAAAAAGTTCTACCATATTCTCCTGGAAATTCTCCAGAACTATCTGGTAGGCCATTGAGAGACAATTGTCAGGAACCATTTACTGAATGATTCACATTCTTTTATATAAACACATCACCTTTTTTTTCTAAGTTTTGTCTACTAGCAATATGGCAGCAATATGGTAACATTTTGGAGCTTTAGTTTACGTGAGACAAGCATGATATAGATATTAACTCTTTCCTTAATTAATAAATTGCAATTTCTCAAAGGCTACAAATACACATTCGGTGCATAATCAAGAGACAGTTCAGTCATAATCCAGAATAAAGCAGTGGACAGTATAGATCAGAGATCAGACTGCACATTCTGTGCAGTCTGATCTTGATCTACACTGTCCACAAAAGCTTCTGGTGTCATCTTTAGTATGAGAAATGTTAAAGATGGTGCTTTTGAAGTTTTATTACACAAAAAAGAGAATATATTCTGCACTAATTTGTTTTCTCATAAAAACACTTAGTGAAGCCTGGAATTTTGAGAGCATTTTTACAAGAAATATTTTTAAAAGACAGATGGTGTTAATGGAGCACGGTAGTGGAATATGAATATTTAAACGCTTTTGTAGAGCAATAATGATAAGATATTAATATCAAGACAAGCATTCTGACAAACTTTCACAAGTATTAACTAACAAGAGGGCCAAGATGGCCCTGAAGTCGCTCACCTGAGTCTTTTGACCAAACATGACCCATTTTCAATCTTTCGAGATATTATGACAAACATTCTATCAAGCTTTCATAATTATTGGACTGAAAATTTGGCCTCTAGCTTGTACACAAGCTTTTTCTAGAATTTCTCTCATTGACCAACTTTTTAGCCAAACATAGCCCATTTTCCCATTGTAGAGATTATCAAAACAAAGATTCTGACCACCTTTCATAAGTATTGGACAGAAAATGTGGCCTCTAGAGTGTACACAAGGTTTTTCCAAGATTTGACATGGGGACCTAGTTTTTTACCCAATGCGACCCATTTTCAATTTCATCATATTGATCATCAAGACAAACATTCCGACTAATTTTCATAAGTACTGGACAGAAAATGATGACTCTATAGCTACACAAGCTATTTTAAAGATTTGACCTGGTGACCTAGTTTTGACAGGTAAGCTAAAAATGTTGTCTGTAGAGTGTGCTCAAAATTTTTCAATGATTTGACATGATGACCTAGTTTTCAACCCAGCATGACCCATTTTCAGATGTGTCAAGATATAATCAAGACAAATATTCTAACATAATTTCATGAGTATTGGGTTAAAATGTGGCCACTAGAGTGTACACAAGGTTTTTCAAAGATTTCACCATGTGACCTAGTTTTTCACCCAAAGTGACCCCTATCCAAACTCCTACAAGATATCATCAAGACAAAAATTCTGATTAATTTTCATGTCTATCTGACTGAAAATGAAGCCTCTAGAGTATACACAACAGATGATGGCCAACACATGACACACAACAGACACAGCATGATTACAAAAGCTCACCTAGAGTACTTTGTGCTCAGGTGAGCAAAAAGAAGCATTATTTTGTTTGTAGCAAGTGTTTTGCCAGAGAAATGTTTTAACCCTTTCCCAAACAAGCCCTGGTTTTTACGTGTCTGCAGTACAAGTCTTTTGAAAACACTGTGGGAAAAGGAGAAATTGCTCGTAACGAGCAATTTCTCCTTTTCCCACAGTGTTTTCTACCCTTTAGGAGAACTTTCTACCATTTTCATCAAATTTAAAATTGTTGTCTGCAAACTCTTTCAGTTTGAAAGAGTCTAAAATTTGTCGTTTGGGAAAGGGTTAAAACAACGTGAACTATAGGGGTGTAAAATGTTAACTCTTTATTAAATGACAAAATTTAGCATCATCCTAAATGAAAGCATTTGTGGAGGACATACTCAATGTTACTCTTTCATGGGGTAGAAAACATTAAGTGTAAAGGAGAAAATGCTGGTTACCAACAGCATTTTCTCGTTTTTCCCACAATGTTTCGGAAAGTTTTTTGTTCTCAAGATTGTACAAATCAGGACTGTGTGGTAAAGCGTTAAACAGAATGCACTGTGCCCTTCCAGTTAATGTAATTGGCAGGAAAAATACAAGCCCGTCTTATATCCAATAGTAATAAACGGAATAACTAAATCAGATAGAGAAGAGCCCATACAATTTCCATAATAATCATCTTACAATAAACAGACCTTATGGCATCACATATTTTGTCCTGTAATTTCTGTCTTTTATATGAGGATCTACTGAGAAAATTTCCTGAATATCTAAAACAAAGTTAGAATTGTAGATCTTATCATTTTTAGCTAAGCTGTTTTCAAAGAAAATGCAAAGGTACTGTCACAGCGTTGTCTACTTGTTGTGCAAAAACTTTGACATTTTATAATATAGATCTCTGTCATTCCTGAAGATAGTTAATTCCAACTCAGATTAGTTGTACACTGTCAAAAAGGATACCTTTACAATAAGGGTATGTAACCATCAAAATATTTTTGACAGTTATGCCCCCTTTTTTTACTTAAAATTCGTAAAGCAAAAAATCTGACATTTCATAACATCTGTCATTACTGATATTTACCTCAAAATGTTAATAGTAGAAAATTGATGGGGAACCCACACAACAAGGGCAGGTAACCATCAGAATATTTTTGACATAGTAATGCCCCTTTCATTTACTTAAAATTCATCAAGCAAAAAGTTTGACATTTTGTAGTATCTCTGTCATGACTATAGATATTTACTTCAAACTTGGTGTAGTTGTTGTTACTATCAAAAGGTCAAACCTATGCAACATGGGCAGGTAACCATCAAAATAATGTTGACACATTTTTTCCCCTTTTTCAAAAAAGAAACTGTAGCTGAGGGTTGGCACTCGCATGTAGTGCTCTTGATTTTGATACTATAAAAGGTTCATCCTAGATAATTTCTGAAAATTATTTTGAAGCTGATGTAAATATTTTTGTCAAAATCTGACTTATTTGTTTGTAAAGCCTGAATATAATCAAGAAGAATACAGTTAGACTGAAGATAAAAACAAGTATATGATTCAAAAACCTAGTGTTCATACCAGGATGAGGTTCTATAAATGTGGGTTTTTATTAAAAAAGTTCAAAATTTGACTAATTTGTTTGTAATGCCTAAATACCATACAGAAAGCCACACAGTAAGTTAGTTTGAAAATAAAAACAAGCATCTATCAAAAGCCTGGGTGACCGTATTCACCGACCATTCTTGAGGATCGTCTTAGTCTTATTCTGCAGACTTTTCTAAATTTGAAAGTAACACAACTTCTGATTGGCTAAACCAAATGGTTTAGCCAATCAGAAGCTGTGTTACTTTTAAATCAAAAGACAAAGAATGTTGTTAAAAAATGGCTGGTGAATAGGGACCCTGGTGTTTTACCATGACAGAGTTCTAAAAGTCTGGTTTCTGAGGAAGTCAAAAGTGTATCTTACTTATGGGCCTACCTGATGAAGATTTCTCCAGTTTTGAGCAAGGTAAGAGAAGTGTGCTAAGCCCTAAAATCTGTGACAATTTTGACCGGCAAAAAAGCAATACTTCTTATGTAATTTGAAATAATTCTGACATGGGATTTGTTATTATATTTTCAAGTACAACTATGAATCCCTTGTAAATTCTGGCGGAAGAGATTATTGTGATAGAACTTTTTAACTCTTTTGCAGATCACAAAGTTACTAAGGCCTCAAACTTGACAGCGTTTGCAGACGACAAACAAACTGGAGCTCAAAAATTTGATTCGTCTTCGAAAGAAAAGTAAACGGTATTTGAATATGAGAACATGTTCATTATCAGCATATTTTTTCTATTTCCCGCAATGTTTTCAAGAGCATTTGTCATCAGCGTCATTAAACCACTGGACTGCTTAGTATAGGGTTAAAAGATGTCCTCCCAAACATTTCTAACAGTAACTTTGTATCTTTACCATCCAAGGCTTTGAAAATGCTTTCAATAATCATTTTCTCCTTTTCCATCACTGTTTTCAAAACTCCTTGGGGGGGGAGGGTTGAGAGGGGTCGTTAAGACCTCAAGATTGTGTGGTAAAGGGTTAACTCTTTCCCAAACAACAAAATTTTAGACCGGTCCAAATTGAAAGCATTTGCAGACAGCAAATCCAATGTGACTCAAACAGTGAAATTTGTTTTTTGGAAGGGTAGAAAACATTATGGGAAAAGGAGAAAATGCTGGTGACCAGCATTTTCTCCTTTTCCCATAATGTTTTGATAAGCTTTCTCTGTCAGGGTCATTAAAAACCTCAAGATTGTGTGGTAAAGGGTTAAATTAATGTTTTTCCTGTAGTTGGATGTAGCCTACAAGAGGCAGACATTCCATTCACAGACAGTTATCCTATGGGGACTCACAAAAGTGGCCAATTTTGTCAGGAAATTGCAAACATCAGGCTACAAGAAATTCTACTTAACTCTAATAGGTACCCAAGTGTCTGAATCAGCATCTTTTCTTATGCAAGAATTATATTATTTGACATGAATTATTCTATTTTTTGGGGGGAAATCTGGATGACATAATTTTTTTTCTGTCCTCTTATTGAAAAAGACTGCTCTGGGAGTGCATTCACCAACCATTCTTTTAGAACTGATCTCTTGTTTCAAATTCAAAGAGTGAGCCCCAGTTGCGTAGTCGGTAGTATACAGGACTTGAGAACATGGAATCGCTTGTTTGAATCCCAAGTGCAACCAATTTCTTCACAATCAATCTTTCAATTAAATTCAAGAACTAGCCCTCAAACTGATTGGTTGAGATAGTCTACCACAGCAAAGACTAGTCCTCTAACTGATTGGTTGAGATGCTCTACCACATCAAAGACTAGCCCTCAAACTGATTGGTTGAGATGCTCTACCACATCCAAGACTAGCCCTCAAGCTGACTGGTTGAGATGCTCTACCACATCCAAGACTAGCCCTCAAGCTGATTGGTTGAGATGCTCTACCACAGCAAAGACTAGCCCTCAAGCTGATTGGTTGAGATACTCTACCACAGCCAATCAGATGGCAAAACATGGAATTTGGAGTCACTACAATATCTATATTTAGATACATTTAATGTCATCAGCAAAAACTTTCAATTTGGACAAGACTTGGCGTAAAATTTTGTCATTTGATAAAGAGTTGAGCATAATTTTTTCCCTAGCGATAAACTGCTTTAAAACTGCCGAAGCATAATTCATGTACAGCATTAACCCTTTACAATACAATCCCGAGTTTTAAGGATCCTGAGATAGAAAGCTTTTGAAAACATTGTGGGAAAAGGAGAAAATGCTGGTAACCAGCATTTTCTCCTTTTCTCACAATGTTTTCTACCTTTCCCAAAACAAATTTCAATTTTTGAGTCACATTTCTATTGTCATCTGCAAATTAGTTTAATATAAAACATATTTATTTTACATCGATTGAGAAACAATTTCTTACAACTTATGCTAATCTCTCTCGATTCTGCTTCCTGGGAACTACACCAGTACTCGCGCTGAATGTGTGGACCAATGAAAACTCCCGAAGTTGACACCCGCTCCCGAGTCTCAAACTTGGGACCCTTTGGTTACGAGGCTGATGCTCTACCTCACAACCACGGACACCACACAAATTCTTTCAGTTTGGACAAGTTTAAAATATTGACATTTAGCAAAGAGTTAAAAGGATCAAAATTAAAGGGCGTTTGAGAAAAAAATACTACCATAGTAGTACATTAAAAGAAGAAATGTGCGAAATCAGCAGGGTCAATGTGTCACAAGGCAACTCCGGTAAATGATCTAACGATCATATTGCATGTCACTGATCTACCATCTCTGACAGCTGGCTGCTTATCAGGTTAACAATAAAACATAATGACAGTGATAAAATTCCCATTCAATCTATTACCCTAAAAGAAGATTACAAACAATGGTGGACAGTATTTTAGAATTATTTTGAGAAAATTAGCAATTACTTGTTGTTTCCATGTCTGGAAGTTACTCAGACAAAGGGTAGAAAAACGGGTGGTTAATGGGGAAAATGCTGATCACAAGCATTTTTTCTCTTCCCACAATGCTTTCTTTTCCCAAATAATTGCAATTTTGTGGTCCTTTAGTCTATAACGTTTCAGTGCAGATTAAAGATCAGACTGCACATCTTATGGATCCTGATCTTGATCTACACTGCCCACAAAGTTGACTTAGTTGTGCAAGGCGCTAATTTACAGCGGATGATTACCATTGTAATTTGATCTTAAGTCAATTCAGTCTAAGTTAAACCCGTGTTTTAAGTTACCCCAAATTTCCTCAATGAAAACACCTTTTCAAAGTCTCTTGTAGGTGTACGAATTTGAAAAAATTGTGACAAATTGGGAAATCACCTAGAATTCGCAATTTCTCTACATTACCTAGAATTTGCAATTTCTCTACATTACTCAGTTTTCTATCCTATTTTAGTCAGATCTTAATTGTTTGTGTACAAGTCTGATCCTCATATCCCCTGAGGTTTGAACTTATTTAAAAGTTGTGTCTAAAACTGCATGATCAGAGGAATGTGTTCCATGTGATACATGATAATCATCATCACAGAAGGTTAAGAAGTCTCTTCCTTTGTTTAACCGTTGTCCTGTTAAATAAGTGATATGAAACTTTCAAGCCGATAGTAAAAACTATAATTTTGTTATTAAAAGCTATTTTTTGGAGAAAGATATCTCCTTATCGGACAGTGTAGATCCAAGATCAGACTGCACATTCTGTGCAGTCTGATCTTGATCTACACTGTCCGCAAAACGTCAGTGAGTCACGCTTAGCAGCCTAAGGGTTGACATTCAATTTTATTGTAATCTACCCCTTACCAAACATTTCAATGCTTTCAGGACCCTGTGGAGGAAGGCTTTTGATAAAACAATAAGAAAAGGAGAATTCTCCTATTCCAACAAGCATTCTACCCTTTCAAAGATGAACCTCATTTGCGCTATTCTACCTACCATTTCAAAGATGAATCTCATTTGATCAAATTTAATTATATGTCTGCACATGCTCATTGGTGAAGGTGTAGGATTAATAACCTGGATGTCGCAGGTTCAAATCTCACCAAAGGCACTGGACTTCAATCAATTAATCTATATGAACCTCAACTTTACTCATCTGTTTAAGAAACAACCCTTAACCAACCAATTAAATGCTAGACTTGCATAATGCCTAACTGAAGGGTAGACCTATGTTTCACCAACTAAAGAGTAAACCTGAGCTACACCAACTATAGGAAGCACCTAAATTAAACAAACTATAGGATATACCCCCAAAGTTACACCAACTACGGGTATATTAATTTACACCAACTGTAGGGTTTAGGATACACCTTCTAGCTAAGTTAGACAAACTTATATAATAAGGTAGAATGTCATTAAACCAGCTATTGGGTAAACCTAATTTACACCAACTATTGTTTATACCTAAGCTACACCAACTGAAGGGTATATCTTATTACACAAACTATTGGATATACCTAAGTTACACCAACTACAGGGCACAACTAATGTTATACCAACGACAGGTTACAAAACCTGTTACACAAACTAAATGGTAAACCTATGTTACACCAGCTATGGGGTATAACTAAGTTACACCAACCATACAGTATACCAAAGTTATAGCAACTATATGGTATACCTAAATTATAACAACAATTGGGTATATCAAAGTTACACACATTATATGGTGGACCAAAATTACACCAACTATTACCTAAGTTACACCAATTCTGCCACTTTACTTTTTTTTTTTCCAATTTTCCCAGTACATATATCATATCATAAGCATCTAGGTATACCTGAGGATAGGACCAAACATTTCTTTCACAATTATGAAAACATTAAGTTTTCCAGTTCTGAAATCTCTTTGACATAAAAATCCTATTACAATAGATGATGCAATATGGGGGTTTCACATGTTTGGGTCCAATACTGAATTCTGTTCGATGAGAGCACTGCAGAAACAGCCTATATTTTGGATGATGTAACAGCAAAGTCCAAAATATGACTGGTTCTGTTGTGTATGCACTCTATTAAATTCAGTATTGTACCTATGCATGTTAAATGGCCTCTTTATCTCAAACCACATTGGATTTGAACAACAATTATCCAGGCTATTTCCCCCAGAAAATAAAACGAATCAAAAAGGGGGTTTTCGTATAATGGCGATTTGTGACAAAGCATTTCTGTAGACTATTTACCCACAAATATCATTAATATTTGGGACTCTAGCCTTGTTCTGAAAAATTTATATTCTGGACTCTAGCCTCATTCTGAAAAATCCATATTTGGGTATATTTTGTAATCACCAAGTAGTATAAAAGTGAAATAATTGGACCTTATTTTCTAGGTGTGAAATAATATAATTTATTATGTTTGGATGATTCTGAATTATTTCATATTCTCACATCTAAATATAAAGCCTTGCAAATGAAAATACTCCCTAAAGCTTGTATTTTGTATGCAGTCAGTTAAGCAGTAAATTTGATTCACTGGATATCATCGGGATAAAAGCTTAGACTAACAATTATTTTCAATAGATAATCACTGATCTGTCATCTGAATAAAAATGTAGGACAAGCATTACTTCAACTATTACCTCATTCATAATAGCTAAACCTCTTGATCCATTCCATATCAAGTTTTAACAAACCTGAAAATGAGTGTTTTTGAAAACACTGTGGGAATAGGAGAAAATGCTGGTAAACATGGGACCCTTGAGGTGGGACTAATTTCCATACCAGGGCTAAATCTTGAAAAAATTCAGAAGTGATCCAATAGATGAAGATATGTACCAAATTTGGCAGCCCTTGGATTTATTGTTAGGAGCAAGAAGATTTTTAAAATTTTCACTCAAGAAGCACATGTTATATATATGACCAATAGGGTGGGGCCAATATAGGCACTAGGACTTAAATTTGAACAATTGTGGAAGAGGCCCACAAGATGATAACGCTCATAAACTATTACAGCTGTAGCTGTTAGCTCACTAAGGCACAAGAACATTTTTAAAGTTGCGTGAACGGAGAATCATCAGAGAATTAACCCTTTACCAAACAATGATGAGTATTAACGACCCTGAGAGAGAAGCCTTTGGAAAACATTGTAGGAAAAGGAGAAAATGCTGGTAACCAGCATTTTCTCCTTTTCACACAATGTTTTCTAACCTCTCAGAGATAGTTCAAATCATTCCACTGACATGTAATATGCTGTTTGAAAATACTTCTGATTTGGGAAAGTCTAAAATTTTGCCACGTGGTAATGGGTTAAGTTCTATAACAATAATTCTATCAAATCCACACAAAAGCGTTATGTTATAAATCAAGAGAGACAATCTGCTAACAATGCAAAAAAATGTGCCATATGGATTGGTGTATAATCAAATAATGAATTGGGAATAAATCTCATCCTATTATATTTTAAGTGCCTCTGGATGTAGTCACTTGATCCTTCATCAATTGTTACAACCCATGGGAACTAAGTTGTTGAAAACAACAATATCACAGGCAATGATAAAAATAAGCTAGTAATTACCAATTTTTCCTTTTTCCACAATGTTTCCAATCCTTTCAAACAAGAATTTTATCTTTCCTGGTATTTTTAATTGGTTGTCTGTAATTGCTTTCAGCACAGACTAATCTAATATTCTGTGGTCTGGTAAAAAGAGTTTACTATTGCTGTACAACAAGTCTAGATTGATCAAAAAGTATTACAATCACTGATTGATTGATTGTATGGTGTCTAATGCCGTTTTCAGCGTTATTTCAGTTATATCACGGCGGCCACTGCTTTCCTGGAGTCTTTTACCAGTACTCCTCACAATTTTCTTTCCAAGCCACTAGCTGCTTTTCCACACAAATATCAATGAAACAATGTTCAGCAGTGGGAGAGAGGAATGAATCCTGTCATAATGACTATCATCAATCCTCCGAAAGAAATTAGCCTAGCCAGGGATCGAACCCACGACCCCCTGTTCTCAAGTCCTGTACGCTAACAACTGAGTTACCGGTGCTCGGCTATTACGATCAAAGGAAGGGAAGTATTTGCAGGAAAATTAACCCTTTACCACACAGCAAAATTTAAGACCTATCCAAATTGAGAGCATTTGCAGACGACAATTTCATAGTGGCTCAAATGACGCAACTTTTCTTTGATAGGGTAGAAAACTTTGTGGGAAAAGGAGAAAATGCTGGTTACCAGCATTTTCTCCTTTTCCCACAATGTTTTCAAAAGGCCTCTTTTTCAGGGGCGTTACAAGGCGTCATTGTGTGGTAAAGGGTTAAATGAGTCATGGTCTGTGAGTAGTGGGTTCAATACATCTGCTAAAAGTATCCACCCAGGTCAGCTTGTGCTATGACCTAAGTCAATCATTTTTGCAACTGGTCAATTTTCTGTAGATCAAAGGACCAGCGTACCTCATGATTCAGTCAGTTGTTTGACAAACTGGATTTTATGGATCTGTATTTATGTGATGACTTGCTTGGTATCACACATCACAGTGGTGCATTAAACCCCCTTTTACCACAGCATGGCTCAAATATATATGGATCAAGTGGTAAAGAAAACATTTTGGGAATAATGTTGGCCGGTTTTTTGAAAAGCAGATTGCAACAAGAAGAAAACTGCCAAGGCATATAAAGATTGTATTTGTAAAGTACTGATTAATCCCTACAGCGACAAATAAACTGGACAATTCTAGTCTATAGTATAAACCCAACTGAGTACAATATCAAAGTTGCTTTAATCCAGAATGTCTCGGAAAAGCAGACGGTATAGATCAAAGATCAGACGGCACAGGCAGCAATGGTGGTGTCTGAAACTTGAAGGATTTATCTTTTACCTGAATCTGACCAGACAAGTTAAAACTTTTTAATATTTGACCAATTACCACACAAGAAGTAGACAGATTTTCAAAACCTTCTTTTGAAGGACAAAAGCACTTCTAGAGGCAACGTCTTTTCCCATATCATTTGAAAATGATATTTTTTGTAACCTTTTTGTCTGTTTTTTGGTTGTTACTGCTTAGTTGTACAGTTATAAATAGCCAGTAAATTGGTTATAAACATTCCCAAATCTGTTGGTGTGACAACGCAGTCGAAATTACTGTTCTGAAAGATAATTATGATGTTGACAATAAAGAGGGTTAATGCAAAAAGAGAAATGGAACTTGACTTACATTTACTGATGAAACAAAAACAAGGGACAATAGGATAATATGAGCTTATGGAGGTGACAATAGATTTATGAGATTTCGATGACAAGTGATGGATGATTATAAAATACAGAAGCATCCTTTAGGGATTCTAGTGTCAACATGGGAGCAAAAATGTGTCCAGGACAAAAAAAATGTGCTTTGTCAGAAAATATAATTTCATTAATCATAAAACTTTCAGGAAATTGAAATTTGAACCAATTCACACCATGGTATTTTATTTTAAACCTTCACCATACAATACCAAGTTTAAACGACACTGCAAAAGAAGGCTTTTGAAAATATTGTAGGAAAAGGAGAAAAATGCCGGTGACCAGCATTTTCTCCTTTTCCCACAATGTTTTCTACGCAATTTTAGGCAAGCCTCAAGCTTTCAGCCACAATAAAGTTGTCATCTGCAGATGCTTTCAATTTGATCATGTTTAACCCTTTACCACACAATGACGCCTTGTAACGCCCCTGAAGAAGAGGCCTTTTGAAAACATTGTGGGAAAAGGAGAAAATGCTGGTAACCAGCATTTTTCTCCTTTTCCCACAAAGTTTTCTACCCTGTCAAAGAAAAGTTGCGTCATTTGAGCCACTATGAAATTGTCGTCTGCAAATGCTTTCAATTTGGATAGGTCTTAAATTTTGCCGTGTGGTAAAGGGTTAAATTTTTGTCATGGGACTTTTAGAATCCCTAAAGGGGGCTTTCAAAATGGATGAGCTTGAAACTTAAGCTTTTGTAAACAACAAATTAAATATGGCTCAAATGATGGAAACTGTCTTTCTTTACGTAAAAAAAATTGTGGGAAAAGGGAAAAAAAATGCTGGTTTCAAAGGAAGTCTTCTCTTAAAGTTGTTAAACAGGAGAACATTTGATAAGTGGTTAATGGATAACACAAATTAGCAAAGTCTTCTTCATTTTATTGAAGGTTACTGGCCAGTAAAGGTTCATGACATAGTAAGAAAACAAGAGGCACATGAAGGCCTTAAACATTCTACTGGACTTGAATAAAATGAGTATGGTACAATGTGAGTTAAAAAAATAAGAAATCTAAGGCAAGTTTCAAATCAATAGTATACAATATTAACCAAGTATATAAAGGATATTTTTTTCGGTGAAAGATCAAAATTTATTTCATCAAGTGAACATCGTTGGTAATATTTTCATGAGTGGCACATCCACCGATGATGTCACCAATAATGTTCCTGAGATGAAATAATTTTGATCTTTCACCAAAAAAACCCCCCAAATATTCTATTTATTTCATGCTTCTTACCCTTTTTGGTGGGGGCTTATATCAAAATCCAGAACAACTTTTTTCGGTAATTCCCTGTAGCATGCCCCCTCCGCATAACAACACATTACAATATTAAGTAAAGCACAAGAAATGTAGGGTAAATTATGTCATATTTCCGTCTGGCTGAGTGGCAGCGCATTTTACCTAGGTAACCTGTGCATGGGAACTACTGTTTCCGCCTTCAACTGAAGAGTTGGAAAACGAGAGGGCCATGATGGCCCTGTATCGCTCCACTGGCTAATAAGTAAAAACCCTACACGCCAAACATTACAATACTTGGCCAAATAGTTTTGAACAAGTAGACATACAAAAATTTCTCTATAAAATCCAATGAGGAAGTTATCACCCCAGGGCAAAACCATTTTTGACCACAGAGCTATAACTTTTTTTTAAGGCCTTATGGCTAGGTACAGGAAGATTTTTAAAGTTTTCTCTATATTAGCCCATGTAAAACTTGTGACCTCCGGGGCAGGGCCAATTTTGACTTCAGGGCTATAATTTGAAAAAAACTTGATAGAGGTCTACTAGATAAAGCTAGATGCCAAATTTGGTAGCCGTAGGCCTTATGGTTTCAGGCAAGAAGATTTTCAAAGTTTTCCAATATTTTTCAGTTTTTTTGCCACGGCAACCAGAGTTTTTGAAGGAATAAAATTTCTTTCAAGAAATTCTGAAGAGGACCATGGCAGGATCATTTCTGTGAAGTTTCATCAAAACTGGATGGGTAGTTTCAGAGAAGAAGATGTTTGAAATAAAAGTTAATGCATGGACGCACAGATGCACGATGCACACCGGGCCATGACATAGGCTCGCTGGCCTTTGGCCAGTGGAGCTAATAAAATCAGTATTTTTCACTGGCCGAAACCATGAAATATTGACAAATATTTCACTGATATTTCTCGACAAACTACCGGAAAGCATGAAATAAATCAATGACATTATCTATTCACTCTGTGTTCACAAACTGTTACAATAATTAAAGCTTGCAGCATCATTGAGAACTGCACATGTTACATCAGAAGTCAGTACAAGCTGTTCTAGCAATAGGATTTATGTTGAAATTCTATAATATTGGACATATTTTCAAATAAATGAGACTTGCAGTTCATGGTTCCCAACTTTTTTGAACATCATGGAGGGTTTTTATAGTCTCAAGGACAGAGATTTGGGGTTTCAAGAGAGAGACCTTTTGAGACATACCCCACAGTCTCTATTAATATGAGCGTTTTTAACCCTTTACCAGATGACGAAATTTTAGCCTTGTCCCGCATTTTCTCCTTTTCCCAGAATGTTTTCTAAAGCAATCTTTCTCAGGTCAATAAAAGTCAGCATTGTACAGTAAAAGGTTAAACATTTCTAGGTCATATCTTCATAAATGCACAAAATTCAGACTTGCAATTTATTTCTTTTTTTCTTCACTTATAAGTACATGTATTGTCCATCAACTGTTACCATAACAAAAATGTATAACAAAATACAACACCAATTATCACTGTCATAAATATATGAGCCATGCTCTGGCAAAATGGGGCCTAATGCATCTCAGTGATGCATGATACCATGCATGTCATCATAAAATCATGGATCCATCAAATCCATTTTGACTGAATCATGAAGTATGCTGTTCTTGGATATGTAGAAAATTGACCAGTGGCAAAAAGTTTTTATCCAGGTCAGCCTACATGGACCGCACAGACTAACCTGGGTTGATACTTTTTGCAGATGAATAAGCATCTTTTTCAAAGAGCATGTCTCATATAGAAAACATCATGGTATAAGAAGCACTGAAATAATTATTGACTATCAAATGCCACTTTATTGTGTCACTGTAAATTGCACAAATAATGCACGAGTTCTAAAAAGAGAATACAGAGTGTCACATTTTATTCTATCATTCCTCATCATTTTCTTTGCAAACTCAATAATTTCAGACAGAATGTCTATAATCCAAACATTACAGTCCACCTTGAATTGCTGTTAACTTTATAGACAAGCAGTCATACTGCAATGTTTCCATCTACATAAGATTTAATCCTTTACCACACAATTCTGATTTTTAATGACCTTGTAAAAGAAGCCTTTTGAAAACATTGTGGGAAAAGGAGAAAATGCTGGTAACCAGCATTTTCTCCTTTTCCCACAATGTTTTCTATCCTATCAAGGACTACTTTCATCATTTGATTCATCAGATTTGTTGTCTGCAAATGCTTTCAATTTGGACATGTCCAAAATTTCGTCATTTGGTAAAGAGTTAACAGAGTTCATGGGACTCACTGTCACTAAAAATGTTGAGTCCCAATGAGTTCATTCTGAGTTCCTTTTGTGCCTCCATAAAACTAATTATATGTGAAATATATCAAAAATATGTGAAAAAAAAAGACCTGCTTGTAATGAAAAAAATTCTGGAAGCCATCTTCAGTGTCAGAAATGCTGGGCAACAATTGGTTCCTGTGATCTGAATGTGCTGAGAATCCATGTATTAATTTATCACAGGTAAACAGACATAAATTGCTATGTCATTGATTTCATCTTGAGCGACATGGGGGTTGACAGACTGAACTTGCAACCAAGGTTTACATACCAAGAATTACTGAGTTACCAAGACTCGGTTTGGTCAACCACCCTGAGAAAAATGGCTGGATATGCCCATGTTTTCAGCATTCACCACTCAAATTAAAAGTGAATACCAAAAGACTTAGTCTGAGATAATATTGACCATCCTGCCAGATAAACACATCATCTATTATATATAACCAATAACCTGAATGTCATCATGACATAATCAAAATGCCAGACGCAATGAATGCCTCAAAAGTGTATTCATTATTTAGTCATTATCTTTGGACTAGAGCAGCTCAGAACCAAATCAATTATATAATATAGAATAATCCTCATCAGCTGTGGAAGACTGATATGGTCAGGAACACAAAAGGTTTACTATAAAAGCTGGAATTTAATCCTTTAGCACATAATCCAGTGTTTTAGGATTCTAAAAGAGAAGGCTTTTGAAAAGATTGTGGGAAAAGAAGAAAATGCTGGTAACCAGCATATCGCCTTTTCCAATATTTTTACTATTTTTAAGACCAATCATTCAAGCCACATTTTTATTGTCATCTGCAAAAGCTTTTAAGTTGGACAAGTCCACATTTTTGTCATTTGGTAAAGACTTAAAGTAGAGAGAAAGAGGCAACAAGACAATAAAATGTGCAGAACTCAATACATCTTCAGTAGAAATGTTTATGCTTTTTGAAATCATTTTTGCCTAATCCTTTACCACACAATCCTGACTTTTAACGACCCTAAAAGGGAACGCTTTTTAACACATTGCGGGAATAGGAGAAAATGCTGTTGACCAGCATTTTCTCCTTTTCCCACATTTCTTCTATTTGTCCAAAAACAATTTCCAGTTTTCGAGTCATACTCATTTTGTCATCTGCAAATGCTTTCAACTTGGACAAGTCTGTAAAGTTAATCCTTTACCACACAATTCAGTTTTAACAATCCTGAAAGAGAAGGCTTTTTGAAAACAATGTGGGAAAATGAAAATTGCTAGTCACCAGCAAAGTTTTCAAAAGCTTTCTTAGGTTTTTAAAAGTCATGATTGTGTGGTACAGAATACAGGGTTAACACACACACATCAGATAATGTTTGAAAGAGACAACAATATATGACAATTGGGAGAGAATATACCGCAGCAGCAGCAACAGCAGCAGCACACCACTGGCTTTTCTTGTCGCTGATCAGCTTATCACTACTGTCACTCACTCAGTACTCTCTGCACTTTGAATTATAATGAGCAGTTTTTACTAAACTCTTTACTACACAACAAAAATGAAAGCATTTGCAAGCAACAATTTGGAGAAAATATGCTGCAGTAGCAACAGCAGCAGCAGCAGCAGCAGCAAACCACTGGCTGTGTTTGCCACTGATCAGCTTATCACTCCTTTCATTCACTCAGTACTCTCTGCACTTTGAATTATATTGAGCAGTTTTCACCCTTAAGTCTAAAAAATTCACTACCAAGTAAATTATCTACACTTTTTCATTAGCTATAAATGTAGTTCCACTGCAAGATGAAGAGACAGTTTGGGGTTACTCTGAAATAAAGTAGTGGACAGTGTAGATCAGGTGCATGATCGGTGCAGTCTGATCCTGATTTACATTGTCCACAAAAACTTATGGTGTTGTCAACGATAAAGAAAGAATTAAATTTTACGCTAAATCCAACAGTCATTTTCAGTTTAGAATGAAAACAGTAATAAGTGCAATATCAAGGTTATTTTTGCCTAGAATGTCTCAGCAGAGCAGAAAGTATAGATCAAAGATAAAACTGCACATTTACACATTTTATGCAGTCTGATCTTGATCTACACTGGCCATAAGGCAACAACAGTTATAATAGGCACTTTCAGGGTTAACCCCTAACCTATTTATCAAAGAGATTCAAACATGGTTGGCAGCTAAAATCATTGACTGGGTAATTGTAATGATAGAGGTTTTTAAATGTCATGACATTGGGCTACCTGACAATCTGGCCTGCTACTCAGGTTACCATTATAGACAAATGGCCTGCTACTCAGGTTTCCATAATGGATGCTTCAACACTTTACCAAAAAGAAAAATTTACACTTTTCAAAATTGAAAGCTTTTCCAGACAACAAATTAGATATGGCGCAAATGATGACATTTGTCGCTGTAAGGGTAGAGACCATTGTGGGAGAAGGAGAATATGCTTGTAAACAGCATAATTTATTATTCTCTTTTTCCCACACTGTTTTCTACCTTTCCGAAGAATAAATTTCCTGATTTGTGTAATATTTAGTTTGTTGTCTGCAAATGCTTTCAATTTTGTCCAAACTATGTCATGGTAAAGACTTTACTCTTAACTCTTTACCAAACAACAAATTTTTGGACTGGACCAAATTCAAAACATCTGCGGACAACATATTAAATCTTGGTACTATGATGATTTCTGACTTTGATAGGGTAGAAAATATTGTGGGGAAAAGGAGAAAATGCTGGTTACCAGCATTTTCTCCTTTTCCCACAATGTTTTCTATAGGCTTCTTTCTCAGGGTCGTTAAAAGTCGGGATTGTGTGGTAAAGAGTTAACCACACAATCCTAAGTTTTAACAACCCTGAAAAAGAAACCTTTTGAAACATTGTTGAAAAAGGAGAAAATGCTGGTAACCAAAATTTTCTCCTTTTCCTGTTTTCTACCAACCAAAGTAAAAACTGTACCATTTGAGCCAGATTGAAATTATTGTCTGCAAATGCTTTCAATTTGGACAAGGCTAAAATTTTGTCGTCTGGTAAAGGGTTAATACGTAGACTGTTCATTAACTATATTTGACATTCAATACAAATTCACCTATTACTGGGGGATTCATATTGCAGGAACATCTTAATATCTGTTACCAGCATTTTCTCCTTTACCCACAATGTTTTCAATAGGTTCTCTGTCAAGATTGTTAAAACTGGATTGTGTGGCAAAGGTTTAATAAAGTATAACTAAATTACAAGGATGAATAAGTTATCATGCCCAGCTATATCAAGATAATCAGGGGAGATACTTGTAAAGTTTTGTGTTTGGTCTGTTCTTTGATAAGCCCAATTGGCTTCTAATTTACTGTATAATAGAAAATTTATGCTGTTCACCTCAAATATGGTTGAAGTTATGGATGTCTAGTACAACTCTTTGCCATATTGTAATTTAACCCTTTACCGTACACTGCTGACTTTTAATGACCCTAGGAAAGAAGCCTTCTGAAAAAATTGTAGGAAAAGGAGAAAATGCTGGTAACCAGCATTTTCTCCTTTTCCCTTGTTTTCTACCTTATCAAAGAAAAATTGCACCATTTGAGCCACACTGAAATTGTCGAATGCAAATGCTTTCAATTTGGACAAAGCTAAAATTTTGTTGTCTGGTAAAGGGTTAGCTCTCTATCAGATGACTAAATTTTAGATTTTTCCAGAAAGAAAGCATTTGAATGCTACATATTAAGGAATGGCTAACATGGAGAAATTTTAGATTTTGATGTGGTAAAAATATTGAGGGGAAAGGAGACAATGCTTTACCCTCAACAATTTGAAAAGCCCTTTTCCTCAAAACAGTTGATTGACTGATTGATTGTATGGTGTTTAACAGTGTTTTCAACATGATTTCAGTTTTATCGCGGAGGCCAGTGCACCTATCCATGCTTTCCTGGAGTTCCTTTTAGCAGTACTCTGCACAATTTTCTTTCCAAGCCACTTGCTGCTTTCCCACATAACCATCGTCGAACCAATGGTCAGTGGTGGGAAAGGAATGAATCCTGTTGCAATGACTATCATCAATCCTTGGAAAGAAATTGGGTGAGCCAGGGATCGAACCCACGACCCCCTGTTCTCAAGTCCTGCACACTTCAGACTGAGCTACCGGGGCTCAGCCTTCAAGAAAGCAAAACATTGGATTGTTTGGTTATGGGATGAGCCACTGCTGATAAATTACCGTTTCATTCCAATGTAAATTTTGGCAAAATTCTTTCCAAGGAATCATTGAAACAGGATTTATTCCTCTCTGAGCAATGTACATTGTGCTAAAGATGTTTATGATTGGGAAAGAAGCTAGTGGCAAAAAAAGAATGTTGAGTAAAGAAATGGTACAAAAAAGTCCAGGAAATCATGGATAGGTGCAGTGGCTGCTGCAATATCACTGAAATGATGTTGTAAAAGGCTTTGATCATTTCTGTGAAGTTAAGTCAAAATACGGTCAGTAATTACAGTGAAGATGTTTGAAATAAAAGTTATAGCACTCATGGTCCCATACTTGCCACAGAGTTTTCAGAGATTGATTGATTAAATTGGCGTTTTATGCCATTTTAAAAGCTTAGTTCATATCACAGTGGTCAGTGCACCTATGCATGTGTTTCCTGGCTTTTTTGACACAAGTACTGACACAACTTTCTTTTGAAGTCACTGACTACTCTCTCACATGCATCAGAGGTGAGAGGCAAAAAATTGCCGTAAAGAAAGTTTGCCTCAACTGGGTATCAAACTCGCAACCACCAGGTCATGGGTCCCTCATGCAAACCACTGAGCTACTGAGCTAACACTGGCTCAGAGTTTTCAAAGATTTCTTTCCAGGGGTCATCAAAATAGGGGATCCTTTGGTACAGGGTTAGGGTCAGAGATATTTTTATTCAACAGTTTCAATTACAAAGTTCCCAAATCAGCATTTCAGATAAAGAGATCTGCCATGGATATAATTTCTTTTCAAATCATTCAGATTAATTGTCAGTCTCCATCTCGGGGGTTTTACTCTTTACCACTCAATCCCAAGTTTTAACAACTCTGACAGAGAAAGCTTTTCAAAACATTGTGGGAAAAGGAGAAAATGCTGGTAACCAGCATTTTCTCCTTTTTCCCACAATGTTTTCTACCCCTTCCAAAATAAATTGCAATTTTTCAGTCACATTTATTTTGACATGAGCAAATGCTTCTAATTAACACTAGTCCATAATTTTTCATCTAGGAAAGAATAACTCTTTACGAAAGGATAGATTTTAAACTGGTCCAAATTGAAAGCATTTACAGATTAACGAATTAAATGGGGCACAAATGATGAGATCTTTCTATGAAATGTTGGAAAACATAGTGGAAAAAAGAATAAAATGCTGGTAACCAGCATTTTCTTCTTGTCCCTAAATGTTTTCAAAAGGTTTTTTCCTCAGGGTTTTTAAAACTCGGGAATGTGTGGTATGGGGTTAACTCTTTACCAAATGACAAAATTGTCGACTGCTTCAAATTGAAAACATTTGCAGATGACAATTTAAATATTGCTCCAAAGATGGAATCTATCTTAGAATAGGTAGAAAACATTGCGGGGAAAGGAGAAAATGCTGGCCACCAGCATTTTCTCCTTTTTCCAACAATGTTTTCAAAAGTCATCTTCCTCAGAGTCATTAAAACTCAAAATTGTGTGATGAATGGTAAAGAAAGACTGTTACATTTTTGCTGTACCACTGTGACTACATGGGGAGTTAAAGAATCCCTTCAAAAAGAATGATTTAATTCTTTACAAAATGTGTTTTTCCTTTATAAAATATAGTTTTGATGTTTAATCTATGATAAATGTCTATTACATCGGCATTTTAGATTTCAATGCTGCTCAATTAACCTTTTTGAAAAAAACGCACACTTTGATTTATTTCTTTATGATGAGTTTTTTGGGTTTAACTTTACATTGAAATTAAAACTTACCTCTTTTCATCAAAACAGAGTTTTAACAGGGTTGAAAGGGGAAGGAAGGCAATAGAAAATATTGAGGGAAAAGGAAGAAAATGCTGGTAACCAGTATTTTTTTCATTTTTCTTCAGTGTTTTTCTACCCTTTCAAAGACCAATATTATCGTTTAAGCCACATTTTGTCAAATGCAAATGCTAAACCCTTTTCCACACAGTCCTAACTTTAAACGACCCTGAGAAAGAAAGCATTTTCTCATTTTTCCACAATATTTTCTACCTGTCCCTAAATAATTGTCAATTTTTGAGTCTCATTTATTTTGTGTTATGCATATGCTTTCAATTTTGACGAGTCTAGAACTTTGTTATTAAGTAAGAGTTAATTTTAGACTGGTCTAAAATTTTGTGATTTGGTAAAGAGTAGATGTAAGGCACAGTAGCGGCCAAATGTAAACAATGCTAGTGTTAAAATGCATTTAGATTTAAACAGAGTTCTAATACCATTTAACAGTTTGGAAATTATTGTGAAGATAACAATTTGTTTTTGTATGGTTGGTCCAGGTGTAAGTTGCTGGCAGAGAAATTAATTTCAAAACCAAGTGTGTTAGTTGCTGGCAGAGAAATTAATTTCAAAACCAAGTGTGTTAGTTGCTGGCAATAACAAGTTGTCATTTTCACAAAATTTTCCATGTTTTTAAAAGGCAATATTTGAATTTAAATGCATTTTAACACCTACATTGTTTTTTGGCAGCTATTGGGCCTTTACAGAGCATTTATACATGGCTGTCCTCAGACTACTTTTTTCATCTAACAAAAGAACACATCTGAAAAAACAAGAGCATCCCATGTGGGTGACTGTGAACATTTTAAGTCAAAAAGGGGCATAACTATGTCAAAAACTATTTTGATAGTTATTTGCGCCTGTTGCATGGGTTGCCCTTTTGATAGTTAACTAGTTGTCCAAGTTTGCAGTAAATGTCTTCTGTAATAACAGAGATATTGCAAAATGTCAAAGTTTTTGCATATCGATGTCACAGGCAATGATGTTACAGGCAACAATGCATACGCAGATGATGACAACGACCAGGCTACAGTACCTAGATGTTTTCTTTGAAAACAGCTGAGCTGAAATCATTGGCAGAAGAAGAAAACGCAAATAATGTATGATCTCCTTTTGCCACACTGTTTTGATATATTTTTGATACATTGCATCTTTTTCAAATTCTATTTGAGCAAATTCAACTGATAATGAATTCCTTGTGGCAATACTCCATTTTCCATCAGAATTTCTTTCAGGTCTCTATCCAATATAAAAATAAAGACCACAAATTTTTTGTCTCATCTATGACTTTTCTGTTTCTATATTTTTTAATACTTTACCAAACGACAAAATTTTAGACTGGACCAAATTGCAATTATTTGCAGACGACAAATTAACTGTAACTCAATTTATGATTTCTGTCTTGATAGGGTAGAAAACATTGTGGGAAAAGGAGAAAATGCTGGTTACCAGCATTTTCTCCTTTTCCCACAATGTTTTCAACAGACTAACACTTCTCTTTAAGGGTCATTAAAACTCCGGATTGTGTGGTAAAGAGTTAATCTTCACCAGATAAAAAATTTGCTCATGAGGGAAGGATGGTTTAAGGATGACTGCTCAGTTTATTGAGTTATCCAGTTCACTGAGACTTGTAAGTTATCCTTTCACAGACAAAACAGTGTGACATAAGATCTTATTTAACCTAGACAGATATACTGTAATACCTGAATAGTTTATAAGGTTACGAGGATAAATACAACAAGCATCCAACTTTGACAGATCTATTATAAACTTCTTTTGTACCAAAAAAATGATGATCCATCCACACCCTTTCTTGTACAATTATTACCTTTTCAATGAAATATATTGTTCAAGCACTTAGGTATTCTAATATCATTAATTAACCCTTTACCACACAATCACGAGTTTTAATGACCCTGAGCAAATAGCATTTTGAAAATCTTGTGGGAAAAGGAGAAAATGCTGGTAACCAGTATTTTCTCCTTTTCCCACAAGATTTTCTGCCCTTTCAAAGACATATTTCATAATTAGTGCTGGCTGTAGTTTGCCGTCTACAAGTGCTTCCAATATGCACCAGTCTAAAATTTTGTAGTTTGGTAAAAGAGTTGAGACCCCAAGGAAGACGGTCTTTGAATACATTACGAGAAAATACTAGTGACAAGGATTTTTTTCCTTTTCAAAAAATATTTTCCACCATTTTAAAAAAACATTTTGTCATTTCAGTAACATTTATAGGTTTCCATATTCACTAGTCTAATAATATTTAACTCCTTACCAAATGACAAAATTTTGGACTTGTCTAAATTGAAAGTGCTTGTCCTGTGATACAGAGCTACCATTTATTCTTTTGTACTGACTGAAAATGTTTGTTGCATTTTAAAAATAGGGCACCCTAATGGGATTCATGTAAGACTGCCTTTCATCGCTAAAATCATACCGATTCCGCTAACACTTGGGTAATCCGTCATCGATGCCGGGAAGTACCCTCTAATGGCTGATCAATTACGGATTACCCGAGTCTAAGCCGAATCGCATACGCTTTTTCGGCGATGAAAGGCGATGTTACATGAATCCTATTAGGGTGCCCTATCCTTAATCTTACATAGCACACACAAGTTTTTAACTTGCTGAATGTGTTAAACTATTTACCACAAGACAAAATTCTATACTTGTCCAAATCCGAAATATTTGAATACAAAAAATTTACCCTTTACCATACAATCCCAACTTTTTATGCCGAATAAACCCAACAGACATTTTCAATCAAGGAATACGGCCAAAATAGTTGCAGTATTGCGGTTGTTTTAGTCTAGAATGTCTCAGCTAAGTGGACAGTGTAGATCACAGATCAGACTGCACATTTTGTGCAGTCTGCTGTTAATCTATACTGGTCCTAAAGGCAACTAAAGTTGTGCAAGGCTTTAACTCTTTACCACACAATCCCGAGTTTTAATGACTGTGGAATAAGCCTTCAGAAAACATTGTGGGGGAAAAGGAGAAAATGCTGGTAACCAGCATTTTCTCCTTTCCTCACAATGTTTTATACACCACCAAATAGAAATTTTAGTATTTGAGTGACATTTATTTTGTCTTCTGCAAATGCTTTCAATTTGGGCAGGTCTAAAATTTTGTCATTTGGTTCAGGTTTAAGAGACAAAACTGCCTTTTTTTCAGGCAACCATTGTCTGTCAAGTTAAAAGAATTCAATATTTTTTTGTTTCAGCTGTTGACATGCGTGTTCTGTGACATCGTCAATCAATGACAATTTCCTCAACTAATTGTGTTCTGCTTCTGATTCCTAAGATTACGGCAATTGTAATTTTCGCCAATAAATCATGTGTCTGTGACTAAATCAACCAATAATTTCATTTCAGAAATCTGATTTCAGCATCAGTGGTATGGCCATGAACCCTCATCCTGATGAATAGGTGAAATTAAAGTTTCAAATCTTTAGGAACAACCGTTATGAAAAACCAAAATTTTCCTATTTCAGAGATACTTTTTTGGGGAAAGATAATTATCTCCTTATCAGTCAGTGTAGATCCAAGATCAGACTGCACATTTTGTGCAGTCTGATCTTGATCTACAACGTCTTCAAAAGGTCCTTGAGTCGTGCTTAGCAGCCTAAGGTTTAACTCTTTACCACACAATCCCGACTTTTAACAACCTTGAAGAAGAAAGCTTTTAAAAACAATGTGGGGAAAGGAGAAAATGCTGGTGAACAGCATTTTCTCCTTTTCCCACAATGTTTTCTACCCTATTAAAAAACAAATTTCATCATTTGAGCCACTCTTTATAATCATCTGCAAATACTTTCAATTTGGACAAGTCTAAAATTTTGTTGTGTAGTTAACCCATTACCACACATTCCCTACTTTTGACGACCCTGAGAAAAAAGCCTTTAGAAAACATTGTGGGAAAAGGAGAAAATGCTGGTAACCAGCATTTTCTCCTTTTCCCACAATGTTTTCTACCCTTCACAAAACAAATTTCAAATTTTCAGTCACTTTTATTTTGTCGTCTGCAAATGCTTTCAATTTGGACAAGTCTAAAATTTTGTTGTGTAGTGAGGAGTCTACTCAGGGTCATGGAATTGTAACTTGGCTATGTAAGAAAGTCAATCATAAAGAGCACAAGTTGGCTTCTTCAGTACAAAAGAAGCCAGGAGAGGCCATCGTCAATGTTTTCAAATACATTATTAGCTTTTAATTTCAATATATTTTGGTACATGTAAACAAACAAGTAAAAAAGCTGCCGCGTGGAAACTTCATATGCTTTACATGACGGTCATTTGACCTTCTTGCCGCCATTTCAAGTCGCATGATCTTGTCCAGCAGTCTTCTTTCTCTTTTTTAACGAAATTCTTCTTATTTTTTCTTCTGCTTAGATTTATTTGCTTAATGAAAAATTACAATTATTTGAGAGGTCATTTGCAGCCATGGCAAATTAATATAACAAATCTTTTCTGAAATTCGTCATATAAAAACAAACCATGTCCATTTCCTGTTTCGGTTTTTGATTTCGCTTCATTTACAAAACCATGACGAAACAGACTGTGTATCAGAACAATTTCAAAAGAAAAATGGATTTAGACAGCAAATTCTGTGGCAGTCAGCCTTTTAAACTCACCACTGTTGGAGAGGTCTGATGACCTCTCCAATTAGAAAGGAAATACTATTAGTACTTGCCATTATTGAGCCTCTATTGTGCCAATGATAAACACTGAAAATCTGAGATTGCTATCCGCCCTTTAACTGTCAATTTTTTTTCACAGAACTACGTAAAATTTGCATGTTTTTTAACGACCCTACCATGGAAGGCTTTCGAAAACACAGTTTGATAAGAATAAAATGCTGGGAACCAGCTATAACCAGCATTTTCTCTTATTTCTCACAACATTTTCTTAACCCCTTCCCCCCCCCCCAAAAAAAAAATTTTTTTTTTTCAAAGTTTTAGTCATATTTTATTTTGTTGTCTGCAAATGCTATCAATTTGGACAAGTCTACAATTTCTTTGTTCGGCAAAGAGTTAAGTTGGTGTGTAGGTTAGACAGAAACGATAAAAATAGCCTTGTCAATTCAACAATCTCAGAAACAATTTGTCAGTGTCAGCTTCTGAGATAAATAACTGATTCACTGAAATAAGTCAGTCATCTCAATTTTGATCCCTCTGATCCTTTGATCTTTTGATTATCTGTTTGTTTTGGGTATTTTTAACCCTGACTTCAAAATTATTTCTGTCATATCAAAGCAGCCAATGAAACTGTAGTATACTGTATTCCGGTGGGCACCAATGTAACAGTTCTGACACATAGCCTCCTGAGGCGGGGATTGAACCCAGGACCTCCAAGTCCCAAGGCGAATGCTCTTAAAACCACATGGCTACAAAAGCTAGCTCTATAGCAAGGCAGTTACATAATAATAAGTGTCCCCTTATACAAACACAAGCTATACATTTAAATCTATCTGTTGGATAGACCAGTATATACTACAGAACTTTCAATGCTTTCTTAGAGTTTCTTTCACCAGTACTATGCACAGCATTCTTTTCAAGCTACTGGCTGCTTTCCTACATAGACATGATCTGAAAAATGTTGCACAGTGAGGGAGAGACGAATCCTGTTGGAATGATTATTATCTTTTCTTGGAAAGAATTATTGGCTGAACTGGGAAATCACACCTGTGGCCCGTAAGTTTAAGGATTACCACCCCTAACTCACTGGTTAATATCGTGTAACATCCACGTTTTCATACGGGCTATTCGGCCAATCTCGGCAGCTTCTGCCTTTAAATATAAGAGTTAGGGGCCGTAAACTCACTATCTCATTTGAAAATATCGTGTTACATCGACGTTTTCGTAAAGGCTATTCCGCCAATCTTGGCAGCTTCTGTCTTTTAAAATGAGAGTTAGGGGCTGTAGACCTTAAGCTGACCTAAGAGTTCTATGAAGACCCACATTACAGGTGGTAAAAGTAATTGGGGGAAAGGGGGGGGGGTTTATGGCTTACTGGTGGCTCAAAAAAATCTACTCATGAACTGATGAAAGTAATTCACATGAATTTTAAGTCACATAAATTTAGACAACTGTAAACTCATTTTTCAATGTAACAGTTTAAGTTCTGGCAGTAGTGTGAAAAGTTGTATTCAATTGGTGCAGTGGTAATGGCTTACCTCTTTACCACACGAGAAAATTTTAGACTGGTCCAAATTGAAAGCATTTGCAGACAACAAAATAAAGGTGACTGAAAAATTAAAATTTGGTTTGGGAAGAGTAGAAAACACTGTGGGAAAAGGAGAAAATGCTGGTTACCAGCATTTTCTCCTTTTCCCACAGTGTTTTCCAAAGGCTTCTTTCTCAGGGGCGTCAAAAGTAGGGATTGTGTGGTAATGGGTTAAGCAGAAATGATACAAATTGTTAGTCAATCTAGACAAATCTCGGAAACAATTTATCAATGTCAGCCCCACAAATAAATCAATGATTGACGAAAATCAGTCTAATTAATTTAGATTACTCAGATCATCTGTTCACTGATAGCTTCCTCAAAGAAATCTGAAGCAGATAACTTTGGAACTATCTTAACCCGTATCCTGCTAAATAACTAAAATGAAATTTTCAATTCGATAGTAAAAACCCAAATATTACTATTTCAGTTATATTTTGGGGAATAATACTGTCTACTTCATTTAACCTGATCCTGACCTATATGCTGATTATATAAATAGGCATATAAATAGAACTCCGACTATTATTCGGGAAGTCATATATACATGGAAAGGTACAGGTAAGCAATTTAATTCGCGCATACTGTATGAGTATTTCCGTGGCCATTCGGGACATACGCCAAAGGTGGCCCCATGCGATGCCGATCGTAAAAATAGAATTTTAATTTATGTAAATGATATTGACCTGGGTCAGGTTAAATGAAGTAGGTAATATCTCTTTATGGGACAGTGTAGATCCAAGATCAGACTGCACATTCTGTGCAGTCTGATCTTGATCTACACTGCCCGCAAAAGGTCAGTGAGTTGAGCTCAGCAGACTAAGGGTTATCATTTACAAATAAGCCATGCTCTATGAAAAGGGACAGGCTGACATGGACCGAAACTTATTGCTATCTTTGAATTTTCTACTTGTCTAAGAACCATTCCTTGGAATAAGTTGGCTGGTAGACGGAATAGATTTTATGGATACATAGTTATATAGTGATTTGCTTGGTAAATTGGTGTAATGCATCACGGAAAAGCACTAAAACCACTTTTGCTAGTTTTTCTATACTGGTTATAAGCATCCTCTCCTTTTCCCTGAATGTTTTCATAAGCCAAGTACCTCAGGATCTTTAAAATTTGGAATTGTGTGGTAAAGGGTAATCTAATTTATTTAGCACCAGAACACTTTAAAGGTGGCCCTTCAGATTTTGGGATGAAAATTTTACAAAAATACAAAATAATCTTCAATATACTCCCAAAGCCTTTTAATTTTCATTCATAAAACCCAAGTAGTCGAAAACCATCCGACAACAAGAGAAATTAGAGATTTACTATGGCCCAGGTCGACACCGATGGGAAACACGTTCTATTTTTACATGAGCAACTCACTCATTTACATACCGGAAATACACAGACAAAGCTTCAAACATAGCGTCCGAAGAAGACATTATGGAAAATAATTACATGTTTGTTATGTTATTGAATTTAAGCGTCATTAGTCACGTGCCAGTCACTTGACGTTCCCACAATGCTTTTTTGATTTCTGGTGCGAAATCTAAAAATACCTTAAGAGGCTACGTAGCCTTTTAAGGGAACACCATCAAACAAATTTTTTTTTTGTAATTTTATGATTCTTAATTATTGATGATTTGTATTGTTTTTTCATATAAATTTCAGTGATATATATATTTTTCAATTTGGTGAGATGTGAAAAATCTAAATACCCACCTTTAAGTTCATCAATACTGGGTCTATTTTTAACAGCCGCTCTAAACTGAATTCATACTTTAATTCTAATTAAAAACATAAGATAATTCCTGACTGACCAAACCTTTTTGTTAAGCCAATCGGGAACTGTGTTACTATGTGAAAAAATTGTTGAGCATTATCATGCAAGTTAGACCAGTAGGTCAAAACAATTCCTGTAAAGGTCTACGGCCCCTAACTCATCGGTAAACATCAATGTTTTCGTAAAGGCTATTCGGTCAATCTCTACAGCTTCCATCTTTCAACATGAGAGTTTGGGCCGTAGACTCAATAACTCATCTGTAAATATCATGTAACATCGACATTTTTTATAAAGGCTCACTGGCAAATCTCGGCAGCTTTCGGTTAGGGGCCGTAGACCTTAACTCTTCACTGCACTACAAAAGTTTAGACTCGACCAATTTGAAAGCACTTACAGATGACTCAGTGTAGCTCAAACGATGATTTCTGTCTGTGAAGAGGTAGAAAACATGGAGGGAAATGGAGAAAATGCTGGTTACCAGCATTTTCTCCTTTTCCCACTATGTTTTCAAGGAGCCTCTTCCTCAGGATTGCGAAAACTCTGGATGGTGTGGTAAAAGGTTAATACTTTGAAAATTATTGAATATTATGCCTAACCTTACTTGACAGACTCTCCTTTTCTCCTGACTACTGCACACACATGCAATATTCATTTTTCTCCCCACATATCAATCATAAAATTCTCAAAGTAAAAATGTTTTTATTAAGAACCCATCATTATAGAAAATGTGTTTTTGAAGCATGCAAATGCATTCCCCAGATCACTATAATTTACTATATTTACACAGCAAATTGATTTTCTGATTCTGGCTTCTTCAAAAATCCACTAAACTCATCAAATGAAGGATTTAAGTGACAACTTTTAGCATCAGAAATCGGCAGTTTGAATTATTTAATATTTTTTTCTTCTCCCATGTTTTCCATCCCTGAGCGACAACCACTATTTCTATAAGCAAGTTAAAAATTTTGATCTTGTTGGTAAATTTTAAGTTCAAGGCTTCTTTTTCAGTTTTTGATACATGTTAACCCTTTACTACACAATCTTGAGTTTTAACGACCCTTAGAAGAAACCTTTTGAAAACAGTGTGGAAAAAGGAGAAAATGCTGGTAACCAGCAATATCTCCTTTTCCTACAATAATTTCTACCCTTCCAAAAATATATTTCGATCTTTGAATCATGTTTGTCGTCTGCAAATACTTTTAATTGGGATAAGTCTAAAATTTTGTCGTTTGGTGAAGAATTAATTTTGTTGTCTGCAATTAGGCTTTCAATTTGGACAAGTCTAAAATTCTGTCGTTTGATAAAGAGTTAACCCTTTACTATACAATGTCGACTTTTAACAAGCCTGGGAAAGAAGCCTTTTGAAAACTTTGTGGGAAAAGGAGAAAATGCTGGTAACCAGCATTTTCTCCTTTTCCCACAATGTTTTCAACAAGCTTCTTCCTTAGGGTCATTACAACTTGGGATTGTGTGGTAATTGGTTGGTTGGTTGTATTGGGGTTTAACGCCACTTTAACAGCTAAGGTCATATCATGGCGGACGGTGACGCACATGTGTTTCTTGTCTTTCTCACACCAGTACTAACACAACTTTCTTTCCAAAGCCACCGACTACTTTTCTCACATGCTTCAGCAGAGGTGAGAGGCGAAAATACGCCGGAAAGAAAGTTCGCCTCAACCGGGTATCAAACTCACAACCACCAGGTCATGAGTCCGACACGCTCACCACTGAGCCACCCGGACGGGGCTGGATTGTGTGGTAAATGGTTAAACTTCCTGAAAAGCTGAACTGGTGATTTGTCAGTGATGTTTCAGCAAATTCTGCAATATATCATAATTGTCAGTTGCTAGCCGCCCGAGAGGTACATGTACTTAGGGTAGGGTAGGGCTTTTGGGATCATTGTGGGAAAAAAAGGAGCTAAGGCTGACAACCAGCAATTTCTTCTTTTTCCCATAATGTTTTCTACCCTTTGATAGACATCTTTCTTATTTTGAGTTACATGTATTGTGTTGTCTGCAAATGCATTCAATTTGGACAAGTCTAAAATTTTGTCATCTGTCGACAGAGGATAAACTCTGCCAAACAACAAATTTTAGACTGGTCGAAATTCTAAGAATTTGAAGACAGCAAAACAAACATGACTCAAAAATTAAAGTCTGTTCTGGAAAGGGTAGAAAACATTGTGGTAAAAGGAGAAAATGCTGGTTACTAACATTTTCTCCTTTTCTCACAGTGTTTTCAGACAGCTTATTCTTCCAGATTGTTAAAATTCAGGATTGTGTGGTACAGAGTTAATATCCCTTGTCTAGTCTTTCAGGGCATTTGTATGCCTTTTACAGATGGGCAAAAAGCGGTTTTTCTGAAAGGTTTTAAGGCTTGGTCACACCAAGCTAACGGACGAGTAACGGATAAAAAATCATTTTATCCGTTCGTGTCTGTTCGTATCCATTTTATGTCCGTTTCTTATCCGGTGAATTCGCTACTTGTCCGGCGACGTCCGGTGATGTCCGTACCGTCCGGTGGGAAGTTTTGAGCATGTTCAAAATTTCCACTGGACAAAACGGACAGAGATGTGCAAATGACAGACTTTGGATGCATCTGACTATTTATACCCTCGGCATGTCACTTGACCAGTACTAGGGATGCGCGATATTACCGGTATACCGGTAAACCGCGATTTAGGAGTCCAGCGATACATATCGCGATATGCTTTTGACCATACCGGTACACTCGGGCAAGTCCGGCAATTTCCGAGACTTTCTTCCAAGATTTTTCAGCTGCTTTCATTTCCAGCTGTATTTTATTTGCATATCAATTTTCATTTAATCTCGCTTGATTATTAAAATTATTAGAAAGAATAAAATTGTAGAAAAGAATAAGTTTATTTTCATGACGCACTTCCTGTGGATATTCCGCCATCCATTGGCCAGTTAATTTAAGCACACAAGGTGATTTCCGACCTTCACCTGTACTCATCTTCGCGAGCCAAGGTTACGATCACTACGTGGATCTTAGAGTGTTTAGAGTAGCGTAGTGGATCGTCACCCTTGGCTTGCGAAGATGCCTGTACTGTAATCAAACAAAATGGAAGACAACTTCGACATCGTCAAAAACACAAAGGCTAAGGCCGACGTATGGAAGCATTTCGGATTAAAGAAAAGGAAATCGGACTCCACCATCGTGGACGGTGTAGTGGTTTGCTTAATTTGCAAAATGCAGCCAATAACATCGGGGGGTGGAACGACGAACTTAATCACACACCTTCGTCGTCACCACCCAAGTAAGATCGTCAGTCAGCCAGCTCCAAACATGCTCAAGGCATCACCAAAATCCAGTTCTGTCAGCAGTCAATCAACACCAAAATCATGTGAGAATTTGTCCTTTTTGTATTTTTTACTGACTTTTTGTCACTTATTTACATGTCAATAGTATCAGTACAATGGCACAGTGAAGTCAGTGAAGTGTACTATCAAACATAAAACTCTGTAAAAATGTTTCGCGATATATCGTGATGCATATCCCGATAAAAACCCATGTATCGCGATATATCACGATACAGTTTCCAGAGGCGATACCCACCCCTAACCGGTACGTTCCTTGTACGTTGGTGTTCGGTACATTTTCGTTCATCGTACGTCGGAAGAACGTTTTCTCCGGTTCTCATGCGTTGCACTTCCGTTTTATCCGGTACAAGTCAGTTACTCATACGGTGATATCCGTTTATAGACCGTTTATTATCCGGTACATATCCGGTAAACATGTGTTTTTTCCGTTACATGTGCGGTCATTGTGTGGCTTCTTTTCTCTATACACAGATCGCATGAGCCTCGAGCGGTACAGGAGATGAATTTTGTCAAGGGATAACCAAATTCTGCATGTTTTTGTCCGTTTTCCCTCCGTAACATATCCGTTAGCCGGTCTGACCAAGCCTTTAAATTAAAAAAAAAAAATGGATTTATTTTTGAAAACCTACTGCTCAAATTTAACCCTTTGCCAATCAACCCCAATTTTTAACACCCTAGAGGTAGAGGACTTTTAAAAACATTGTAACCAGAATTTTGTCGTTTTTCCATGCTTTCTACCCTTTTTACCCTTTCAGAGAGAAATCCCATTTTTGAAGTCACAGTGAATATATTGTCTGCAAATGCTAGAAATCAATTTTGTACAATATAAAATTTTGTGGTCAGGTAAAATATTAAATGATCTATTTAAATTCAGTCTTGAATCTGGGAATGGTTTGTAGATTTATGTTCAGGTTCAGATTGATGTTCATGTTTTGAAGGGTACATCCAAACCTGAACTGACCCTAAAATTAGCTGAAGGAAATTATTTTAAACATCTGAAAGAGACTATCCATCAATGAAATGGGCTACAAATTTATGACAGTTGTGAGTGGATTTTGACAAAACTTGACAGGTTCAGTCCCAAGAATAAATGAGGTGTAACATGACCTCTCTCACAGTGGCCAGCATTCAGATAGTATCAATTACAAATCTGAGTACACTTGATGACTTTGCCACTTACCTCTTTTACCAGATAACAGAATTTTAGACTAATCCAAATCGAAAGCATTTACAGACAACAAAATAAATGTGAATCAAAAATTTAAATTTGATTTGGGAAGGGTGGAAAATATTGTGAGAGAAGGAAAAAATGCTGGTTGACAACCTTTTATTCCTTTCCCTGCAATATTTCTATAAGCTTTCCTTCTCAGCGCAGTTAAAAGTTGGGATGGTTACCATAACTTTCTCCTTTTCCCACAACATTTTCAAAAGCTTTCTTTCTCAGCGTCGTTTAAAGTCGGCATTGTGTGGTGAAAACTTTAACTTTTTACCAGGCAATCCCATTTTTAGCTTTAACAAAACTGAAGAAGCTGTTGAAAACATGGGAATAGGAGAAAATGCTGTTAAACACCATTTTTATTCATTTCCTAGAATGTTTTTTTTTTATCCTAGAGAAGTACAGTTCATTTGTACCAATTCCAAATTTGTCATCTGCAGTTACTTTCAATTTTAAAGAGTCACAATTTGTTATGTGGGTAAGGGCTAACAAAGAGATTAGTGAGAATAGGTCAATGTAAACTTGGAACAAGACTGGCCTCTCAAATCCCCTGACAAGCAGGACCAACCGTTGAAGCGACATGAACCCCAATCCTGCTAAATAACTAAATTGAAATTTTCAATTTGATGGTAAAAACCCAAATATTGCTATTTCACAGTTATGTTCTATGCAGTGTGATCTTGATCTACACTGTCCGAAAAAAGTCAGTGAGTCGCACGTAGCAGCTTAAGGGTTAACTATTATCATGAGTTCTAGTAAAGTTTCCTGGAAGCAATTATCAGCGTAAGATGGCCTGTCCGAAAAAAGTCAGTGAGTCGCACGTAGCAGCTTAAGGGTTAACTATTATCATGAGTTCTAGTAAAGTTTCCTGGAAGCAATTATCAGCGTAAGATGGCCTGAATTGCAGAAATTATCTCTACTGTGGATACAAAATATGTATGTTCAAATTATCAGTGGTAACAAACTGAGACTGAAAGTATTCGAAACTGTTAAACTTGTGAAACTGTTTAACTTGCTTTGCTAAATTCATGGTGTATTTTGCTGAAAGTCTACACTGAAATCAGAATGTACAAAACTGACAGCCTGAATGTGGAGGATCCACACTGTCCAGTATTGTGTAATCCACACTGTCCAGTATTTCACAATGTAAACTTTTAGATGCAAGGTCAATCTGATATCAGCCTGAAGTCAGTAAGTAATACAAACCTTCCACAGCCAATATAATAACAAAATAATCACACAATTACATCACATTTCAATTAGCTTCGAAATGAGTTGTACCAGAGGCTCTCATCTTCTGTGCCAACATGTAGTGCAGCAATTAACCATGATCACCAAATCATTTATAATCGACTTTGTGTCCTTCAGTTGTTGGTCTGTAGACAGCTTTTGAAGGATGGTCTTTGAGGAAAGAAACACTTTGGCAACCTGGGGTCCCCCACTTCCAAAAATTATAGAACAATTTGCTTGTTTGTTTGTATGGTGTTTAATGTTGTTTTCAATATTATTTGAATTATATCCCCTATCCATGCTTTATGGAGTTTCCCTTACTAGAACTCAGCAGAATATTCTTTCCAAGCCAATGGTTACTTTCCCACATAACCATCTTTGATACTATGATCAGCGGTGAGAGAGGAATGAATCCTATCACAATGACTATCATCAGTCTTTGGAAAGAAATTGGCTATGCAAACCATATAGACCCATTGGATTTCACAGCACATATCATGACAAAGGCTAAAATGACTCAACTTGTCCAAGCTAAAACCATTTGCAGACGACAATTGAAATGTGGAGCAAATAATAAATTTTCCTTTGAAAGAGAAGGTGGCATTCAGGGAAAGCATAAATGCTGGTTACCAGCATTTTCTTCCTTTCCCGCAATGTTTTTGAACCTTTTTTTTTCTCATAGTCATAAAAGCTGGGGATTTTTTTGTATAGGGTTAATTTTTTTGTACAATCATTATAATCAAGAGAAGCATTTTTTGTGCTATCATGTAATCAATAAAAAATGGTTTCATACAATCGGAAATTGTCAGATCAATTCAATATCAAACAGACATTAACTCGTTTATAAACAACAAAATCCTAGACTGGTCCAAACTGAAAGCATTTGCCGACGACTTACCAAATGTGGCTTATATGATAGAATTTGTCTCTGAAAGACCAGAAATCATTGTTGGAAAAGGAGAAAATGCTGGTTACCAGCATTTTCTCCTTTTCCCTCAATGTTTTCAAAAGGCTTCTTCGGCAGGGCCTTTAAAACTTGTGATTGTGTGGTAAAGTGTTCATTTGTTTTTTATTCAGTGATTAATTCCATGCACAAAATAACTGTTTCAACCTAAATCCTAAATCATGTGAAGGGTTCTATGCTTTTCAATCAGATTTTCCCCATGAATGATGGTAATTTTTGCCTTCAGCGCGAAACAAGTCAAACTCATACAATTTTCAATCAACACTTGTTGCGTTCATATTATAGAAATATAATGAAAGGCAATAACCCCACAGAAATCAATAAAGTCTTACAAATTAATTTGTTCCTAGTTAGATTTAAATATTCATATCACTTAACCCTGTACCAGATGACAAAATTTTAGCCTTGTCCAAATTCAAACCATTTGCAGACGACAAAATTTAATGTGGCTCAAATGGTGCAATTTTTCTTTGATCGGGTAGAAAACGTGGGAAAATGAGAAAATGCTGTTTACCAGCATTTTCTCCTTTTCCCACAATGTTTTTTAAAGGCTTCTTTCCCAGGGTTGTTAAAAGTCGGTATTGTGTGGGAAAGGGTTAACTCTTCAAAGGAAAAAAATTAGACTTGTCCAAAGTGAAAGTATCTGCAGACATCAAATCAAATGCTACAAAAAATAATGAAATTTGTTTTTGAAAGGGTAGAAAAAATTGTGCGAAAAGGGGTAAGTTCTGGTTACAATGTTTCTTTGCTGCCTTTCATTTGGTGTTGTTAAATCTCCGGATTGTGTGGTGAAGGATTAACCCTTTACCAAACATTCCTGGGTTTTTACGACCCTGAGAAGGAAGCCTTCTGAAAACATTGTGGGAAGGAGAAAATGCTGGTAACCAGCATTTTCTCCTTTTCCCACAATGTTTTCTACGTTTCCAAAAACAAATTTCAATTTTTGAGCCACATTAATTTTTTTGTCTGCAAATGCTTCCAATTTGGATTAGTCTAAAATTTTGTTGTTTGGTAAAGAGTTAAAGCATCATGACTAGACTTTGACAAAAGATAATGTCTTTTGCAGACATTCAAGATTTGAATAAAATTAAATATCCTCTTACAGGCCCCACCCACCTACCTTTCCTTAAAAAAAAACAGGATGTCAGTTCCTTAGGACTACTTTCAAATTTGTCATCTGCAAATGCCTTGAATTTTAAAGTCTAAAATTTTGATAGGAAAAGGGTCAACCTCATCTAAGTGTCAGTTTGCCACAATGTTTTCTACTATGTTCTGTAAATGCATTTCAAAAAACACCTGTATAACACTGATGACTGGGTAAGGAAAGCAAGCCTCTGGATGATTGAGATCAACTGTATCACCCCACAGGTAACATAGTAATTAACTTCTCAGCATTACGTCCCATGGCACATTTAAAACGACAAAGACTTGGGACACGAGGCAGTAATTGTGACACCATGATACTCAATCTATACGAGGATCATTTGACTCACAGTGAACTCACTTCATCTTTATCTGTCTAACCCTTCTGAGACAAATTTGGAGCAGTCTAGCTCACTTTGTTGTTCTGTGGTTTGTTTGGTGTATGGTGTAGCTTTCAACATTACTTCAGATTTACTACAGCAGCTGCTGCTAGAGCACCATGTAAGTTTTCCTGGATTGTCTTTTACCACTACCTAGCACAAACTTCTTTCCAAGCCATTGGCCACTTCCCACATAAACCTAGTTCAAACAATGAAATAGACAAATGAATCCTGTTGCAACGATCTAACCCTTCTGAGACAAATTTGGAGCAGTCTAGCTCACTTTGTTGTTCTGTGGTTTGTTTGGTGTATGGTGTAGCTTTCAACATTACTTCAGATTTACTACAGCAGCTGCTGCTAGAGCACCATGTAAGTTTTCCTGGATTGTCTTTTACCACTACCTAGCACAAACTTCTTTCCAAGCCATTGGCCACTTCCCACATAAACCTAGTTCAAACAATGAAACAGACAAATGAATCCTGTTGCAACGACTATCATCAATCCTCTGAAAAAAAATTTGCTGATCTTCAAATGCAAGCAGCAACTACTGCGTTTCAAGCCCTGTATGTGACCAACTGCACTCCTCAGGGTATGTATAGTGGTCTGACTAAAAAAAATCCTAGTAAAATATGGATAATTAACTCTTTACCATACAGCAATATTTTTGACTGTTCCAACTTAAAAGCATTTGCAGACAACAAAATAAATGTAGCTCAAATGATTGATTTTGTTTTTTGAAAGGTTAGAAAAAATAGATGCATATGTACAGATGCATATATTTCATTTCCTCACTGTCAAGTATAAGCACGATACATGTTGCCTCAGGCTTCTATTTTCTAACAGCTGCTTCAGTTTATGAGGTCAATTTAAAACTAAAATTTTTAAATACATCTCATATGACAGCATTTTTGATTTTGAATACATAGTATATGTGCGGTATCTTATCATCTATAGTAGACTGTCACCCTGTACCATTCACTTAGACCTTTTACACCGAGCCCCAATAGAGCAGTCTGTAGTGTACAAGAGTGTAGGACAGGGAATTGCTGATTTGAATCAGCTCTTTCAGAGGATTGGAGGGTCATTGTCACAGAATTCATTTCATCTCACCACTGATCATTGTTTCCACAATGGATGGGTGAGAAAGCAGCCAGTGGCTTAGGAAGATCAGTGTGCACTGTACTGGTAAATGAAATTCTTGGAAAGCGTGAATAGGTGCACTGGTCATCGCGATATAACTGAAATAATGTAGAAAACAGCCTAAAAGACCATTACAATCTTAACCCTGTGCCAAACAATCCCCAGTTTTTAACTGTTCTGGAAAAAATGATTTTAAAAACATCATGGGAAAAGGAGAATAATGCTATTAACCAATTATTTCTTCTTTCCAACTACATGTATGTTAATTCTTATATTTTTTAGATGAATTTTATCAGTCACGCCGCATTTAATGTCTAAATCTGTTCTTCATGGGATTTTGGGTTTTCAAAACTGTTTGCAGCTAAATGATCTAAGGCAGAGATGACTAAGAGATAATTTAAGCTTTAACAACCCTTTACCAAACAAAACCAAATCAAATAAAATTAACAACCCCGGAAAATAAGACGTTTGAAAACATTGAAAGAAAAAGAGAAACTGCTGGAAACCAGCATTTTCTCCTTTTCCCACAATGTTTCGTACCCTTTCAAAGACAAATTCATCATTTGAGCCATGTTTTAATTATAATCTGCAAACGCTTACATTTTAGGCAAGTCTAAGATTTTTGTCATGAGGTAAAGTGCTAAAGAAATAGGGCACATATTTTTGAAACAGTCCTGTAATTCATTCACAGGTATGTAAATTAGCATGCAAAATTCCTTCATTCATAATAAACACTCGATGTCCAATATATCAGGTACATATATCAACCCTTTACTACACGATAAATATGTAGACTAATCCAAACTGAAACAATTTGCAGATGACAGTTTAAATTTAATTCAAATGATTGAATTTGTCTTTGATAGGGTAGAAAACATGTGGAAAAAGGAGAAAATGCTGGTTACCAGCATTTTCTCCTTTTCCTACAATGTTTTCAAAAGGCTTTTTTCTCAGGGTCGTTAAAACTCCGGATTGTTTGGTAAACACTTAACTCTTTACCACATAATTAAGTTTTCACGACCCTGAGAAAGAAACCTTTGAAAATATTGTGGGAAAAGGAGAAAGTGATAGAAACGGGCACTTTCTCCATTACCCACAATATTTTCTATCCTATCAAAGACAAATCTTCGGATCTGAGCCATGTTCAAAATGTCGTCTGCAAATGCTTTCAATTTGGACTGTCTTCAAATTCTGTCATTTGGTAAAGAGTTTACCTTTTCCCAAACCATCCAGTCTTTTAACGACCCTGAGGAAGATGGCATTTGAAAACATTGTGAGAAATGAAGAAAATGCTTGTAACCAGCATCTTTTCCTTTTCCAACAATGTTTTCTTCCCTATCAGAGAATGTCAGCTCTTTTCCATCAAGTTCGGATTTGTCATCTGCAGGACCTTGAGTCTAAAATTTGATGTGTGACAAGGAGTTAACTCTTTACCACATAATCCCGACCTTTTAATGACCCTGAAAAACAAAGCTCTTTCCCCTTTTCCCACAATGTTTTCTACCCTATCAAAGACAAACTCCCCCATTTGAACCACCTTTAAATTGTCATCTGCAAAAACTTTCAATTTGGACAAGTCTAAAATTTTGTCTTCTAGTAAAGAGTTAAAGAACTGTACACATTTTTCCTCATAGTCATATACTACAACCAAGATGTTTCTGCATTTAGGGCATATTGAGATGAAAATGAAGGTTAATGTTTGGACAAGTTTCTTAATCTGATATCGTACTTATTCAGTAAGTGGGAGACAGAGATAGGACTGCTTTTTACACAATGCAGTTAAAGGCACAATCTGCTTCTGATTTTACTCACTGCTTCGACGAGAAACAAACTTCCAACAGACAAGTATTACACGATATGAGCCGTGCTCTATGAAAAGGGGGCTTAATGCATCTGCGAAAAAGTATCGACCCAGGTCAGCCTGTGCAATCCACACAGGCTGACCTGGACCGAAACTTTTCCCTATTGGTCAATTTTCTGTATGTCAAAGGACCAGTCTACCTCATGATTAACCCTTATCCTGCTAATTAAATGAAATGAAACTTTCAAGCCCAAAGTAAAAATCCAAATATTGCTGTTTTAAAGGTAATTTGGAGGAGTACATATTCTCCTTATTGGACAGTGTAGATCCAAGATCAGACTGCACGTTCTGTGCAGTCTGATCTTGATCCACAATGTCCACAAAAGGTGAGTGAGTTGTGCTTAGCAGCTTAAGAGTTAAGTCGGTTGTTTAAAAAAAAGATACCTATTAATTATGGATCCATAATTATGTGATGGCTTGATTGGTCTAATGATACATTAAGCCCCCTTTTGCCAGAGCATGGCTCATATGTATTTGCTCACAAAACCTTTACCACACATTCCTCAGTATTACCGAACCTGTAGAAGAAGGCTTTTGAAAACATTGTGGCAAAATGAGAACATGTTGGTAATCAGGATTTTCTTCTTTTCCCACAATATTTTCTACCCTATCAAAGACAGAGATCACCATCTGAGCTACATTCAAGTTGTTGTCTGCAACGATGTCAATTTTGTCAAGGCCTAACAAAAATATATCTGTGTTTAGGGTTTTGGTCTGAGATGCTGTAGGTATGGTAGGTAGGGATGTTTTTCTTTTCCAGAAACTTTCTACGTGGACCATGTACCGACATCACACCCCGCAGATTTTTTTTTTCAATCATAATGTAAAAATTTTAGGGTTGGCAGCATTTTCTAGGTAGGATTAGGAAACCCTAAACATAGATATTTTTTAAAAGGCCAAGGTATAAAATATTGTCAATTGGTATACAGTTTAGAGGAGTCACTCTATTTGCCACAATGTTTTACCAAGTGTCTGGTGAGGGGGTCATACTGAATAAGTTAACTCTTTACTGTACAACCCCGAGTTTAAACAACCCTGAAGGACGAGGCTTTTAGAAACATTTTCTCCTTTCCCCCCAGTGTTTTCCATCATTTGATCCACATTTAATTTGTCATCTGCAGCTGCTTTAAACTTTGATGAATCTAAATCTTTGTACATAGTTAACTCGTTGCCAAGCAATCCCGACTTTTACGACCCTGAGAAAGAAGCCTTTTGAAAATATTGTGGGAAAAAGAGAAAATGCTGATAACCAGCATTTTCTCTTGTTCCCACAATATTTTCTACCATTTCTGAAACAAATTTCAATCTTTCAGTCAAGTTTAATATGTCATCTGCAAATGCTTTCAATTTGGACTTGTTGAAATTTTTGTCGTTTGGTTAACTATACCAAACAACAAAATTATAGACTGGTCCAAATTGAAAGGATTTGCAGACGACAAAATAAATGTGACTGAAAAACAGAAATTTGGTTTGGGAAGGATAGAAAACATTGTGGGAAAAGGAGAAAATGCTGGTTACCAGCATTTTCTCCTTTTCCCACAACGTTTTCAAAAGGCTTCTTTCTCAGGGTCGTTCAAAGCCGGGATTGTATGGTAAAGAGTTAACAGTTAAAGCAGTAAGGAGTTCACCCTTTACCAAATGAGGAAACTTTAGACAAGTTCAAATGGAAAGCATTTTGTAGGCGACAAAACGGATATCAATTAGAAATTGAAAGTTGTACTGGAAAGGATAGAAAACAATGTGGGAATAGGAGAAAATGCTGGTGACCAGCATTTTCTCCTTTTCCCACAATGTTTTCAAAAGGCTTCTTTCTCAGGGTCGTTAAAAGTCGTCATTGTGTGGTAAAGAGTTAACCCTATTATAATGCAGAAGAATTTGACCCCATTATCATGCAGAACAATCAAAATAAATGTCGGCTCCACAACAAAGATACAAGCAAGTCATGTGACGTACAGGTAACAGGGAACATTATGTATATTAACTGCTGCAAGGAATTTTACATGTGTATAATCACCCTTTTTCAAAAATTCTTTATCTTCAGTACATAATTTATGGAAAACAAATTTGGAAAAGGAGAAAACAGTTTAACATTTTATGAAACAGAAAAAAATTTTAAGATGTCCAAACTGAAACTATTTACAAAGGATAAATTCATTGTGGCTCAAATGATCAGATTCCTTTTTGGAAGCAATTTTTTTTCGGAGGCATAAAGAGACAATATTGATATGTTCTATTTTGAATATGCAATGGTGTGTTTACGTTGTCCTAATTTACCTTATGAAAACAGTAACGAATAACCTAATTTAATTTACACCACTTTTTTCTCTAATTGTTTAATTTTAAATGCGTCAGTCTCAGACCAGCAGGTACAGCAACTTAGTGGGGGCGGCTTTTAATCAAGGGTTCTCGAGTTTGAGCCCCAGTCTGGCTGAGCTGTTTTCAAGGATTGACAGTCATTATGACAGGATATATTCCTGTCTCACAACTGAACATTCTTTCCACAATGTTATGTGGGAAAGCAGCCAGGGGCTTAGACAGTGTATTGCACAAAAAGCCAGTGAGAAGATCCAGGTAAGCATGTTGCAGTAACCATGATTGACTGATTGATTGTATTGTGTTTAACACAGTTTTCAACATTATTTCAATTATACTGCAGCGGCCAGTGCACCTATCCATGCTTTCCTGGAGTTTCTGTTACTAGTACTCCGCAAAATATTCTTTCCAAGCCACTGGCTGCTTGTCCACATAACAATGGCCAGTAGTGAGAGGAATGAATCCAGTCACAATGACTATCATCAATCCTCGGAAAGAAATTGGCCGAGCCAGGGATCGGACCAGCAACCCCCTGTTCTCAAGTCCTGTGCACTACCGACTGAGCTATCAGGGCTTGGCTAAATAACCATGAAAGATGTTGAAATGGCATTAAACTTATACAAAACAAACTAAATTTACATGAGCTGACCTAAAAACTCTACAGAAAGACATAAAGTCATGAAGAATAACACCCAATAGATATCAGTGTTCTTATTATGATAAGTAATTAACATAATTATCAGAATAAAACAGGTCTGTTTTATTGCTGGTTACTCTGACTAACCCTTTACCAAACAAACCTGAGTTTAAACAACCCTGAGTAAACAGGCTTTTGAAAACATTGTGGGAAATGGAGAAAATGCTGGTAACCAGCATTATCTCCATTTCCCACAATGTTTTCTCCCCATTCAAAGACAATTCACACTATTTTAGCCACATTTGATTTGTCATCTGCAAATGCTTTCAAATTGGAGAAGTCTACTACTTTGTCAGGTGGTAAGGGTTAACTTATCAGCTTATATTAGTATCAAGTTGATTGGACAGCCAATCTTGGATTGCTCTATCTCTTCCTATTCTACCAGCAATATGTTGGCTGCTGTGGACAGTAGAGGCTGAGTTCAGAATGCCTTATAATGTGTAAGAACATTCTTGAGAAATCAGCGTTCTTGTTATGATTGGTAATTAACATAATTACCAATATTAAACAGGTCTAATTAATTGCTGGTTTTGCTAATTAACCTATCAACTATGAATTAGTATCAAATTGCATTGCCCTCTCTCTCACATAGGATGGAGCAGTGATGCAGTGGTAAAATGCTGAACTATCAATCCTGAGGTCCAAAGTTTGATACCCATCCTGGCTAGGACTTTTCTGAGACTCTTTGTGTTTCCTACCCAACTGCAGGTGAACTACCGGTAGTTCGAAACCCAGAGGTGACATGGTGTGTATCGGTGCTTTACACCGAACGTCTTAAAGAACCAAAGAGGTCTATTCAAAGAAAAGCTAGGGGCTTGTACATGGATCTTCTTGTATCCTATTTTTTCTCTCTAATGGTCCATACCATATATGCCTAGAGCACAGAGGGACCTTAGTCCTACAGTATATGCCTAGAGCACGAAGGGACCTTAGTCCTACAGTATATGCCTAGAGCACTGAGGGACCACAGTCCGACAGTATATGCCTAGAGCACGGAGGGACCTCAGTCCGACAGTATATGCCTAGAGCACGGAGGGACCTCAGTCCGACAGTATATGCCTAGAGCACGGAGGGACCTCAGTCCTACAGTAGATGCCTTGAGCACGGAGGGACCTCAGTCCTACAGTAGGTGCCTTGAGCACGGAGGGACCTCAGTCCTACAGTAGATGCCTACAGTACTGAGGGACCTCAGTCCTACAGTAGATGCCTAGAGTACTGAGGGACCTCAATCCTACAGTATATGCCTTGAGCACGGAGGGACCTCAATCCTACAGTATATGCCTAGAGCACTGAGGGACCTTAATCCTACAGTATATGCCTTGAGCACGGAGGGACCTTAATCCTACAGTATATGCCTTGAGCACAGAGGGACCTTAATCCTACAGTATATGCCTAGAGCACAGAGGGACCTTAATCCTACAGTATATGCCTTGAGCACGGTGGGACCTCAGTCCTACAGTAGATGCCTTCAGCACGGAGGGACCTCAATCCTACAGTATATGCCTAGAACACAGAGGGACCTTAATTCTACAATGTCATCATCATACTCTCCTTACAGATTCTTCTTCCCTCTATCAGATATATAATGTCAAAGCGGTCAGATCTTTGATCCAAACGACAAGAAGTTGCATTCGACCAAACTGAAAGCATTTGCAGACAACAACTTGAAAGTGGCTCAAATGACGAGTACTGTCTTTGATTGGGTAGAAAACATTGTGAGAAAGAGAGAAAATGCTGGTTACCAGCATTTTCTCGTTTCCCACAATGTTTTCTATTATTTATCAAAGTTATTAAAACACTGGCTTGTGTTATAAAGGGTTAACTACAATTGATCATCCACAAATTTTCACAATTCTTTGTGTGTAGGAAGTTTGCCTAAAACTTGTAAGGCAGAACTGTAACAGGGAGGAACCCAGTTCACTGACATAGACCACACCAGTTACCAACCTTTTAAAAATGAAGCGTTGGTTTGATTGCGGATCAATCATTTTGTAACCTCACACCCTAATCACTGCATATCTATCATTCCAGAAAGAACAAATGTCTCAAGCCTGTGATGTGAAGATAAGGAATTATCTTGAAGACAGATAACACTGAAAGGTAACACCAGTAATCAGAGATTTTCCTGCAAATCTATTTCTATTCACCTTTCACTGACTTTTACCCCCACCTTTCAATATCCTTTTACCAATCAATACCAACTTTTGACGACCCTGGGAAAGAAGCCTTTTAAAAACAATGTGGGAAAAGGAGAAAATGCTGGTAACCAGCATTTTCTCCTTCTCCCACAATGTTTTACACCCTAGGAAAGAAAAATTGCACCAATTAAGCCAGATCAAAATTGTCATATGCAATTGCTTTCAATTTGGACAAGGCTAAAATTTTATCGTTGTTTGAAAACATTGTGGGAAAAGAAGTAACTGCTGATAGTCAGTATATTCTCCTTTTTTGCACAATGTTTCCAACCATATCAAAGACAGACAGTATCACTTTGGTTATATTTACTTTGTTATCCGCAAATGCTTTTAATTTGTTTGAAGTCTGTCCTTTTTGTAAAGAGTTGTAATACAAAATTTACTAGAGGAACACCAAACTTGTCATCTTCAGATAACATATTTCTCCTAATAAAATTTATAACCCTTAAATCATAACCTATTGTACATTAGTTGATTAAAATGACAATATTTGAAGAATTTAATGAATGTTTCCTCTAATTTGATCAATATTTCCCCTTAACAATTACTAAAACACAAAGAATTACAAAACTGGACAGACTTTTTGCTTTGCAAATTGGATACAAAATAAAGGCAGTGTCTGTTCTAGGATTTGAAAAAGGTGGGGGACTGTCCCCCATCACTCTGAAAAGTATGGGGGATTTCTAAAAAGCATGGGGGTCAAAATCAACAACAAAAAGCAAGAAACAGAACTTCTTTATTGGATCATTTCTTTAACCCTTTCAATTCTGTAGTACCACTACTGTGCCTCAGTCTTGTTTACACCTAACACAAAATCTTACTTTGAAAACTGAAAGTCATGACTGTATATAGAAGTTAAAATGCTAGCCTCTACGCTTTCATCAGTTATGCTCATCACAGTGCTGTGTCGCACTGGCCATGACGTGTATGTTGAACAACAGTTTTTCCAAAACTAATTGTTCATCTTTATTACCACCCGGTCTATGCGTAAATAAATCAGTAATTCGACATTTTTGTCTATCTTAGAAAACAGAATTGTCAATATCGTCTGCTATTTGTTTGGGTTTACATGCAAAAATTATCAACTTCCGTGAATCGGTATTAATACGAAACTAATAAAGTGATATCAAAATAAATTCATCTTGACAGACTTGGTATTTATTTGGATGGAAAGGCAGTACTTTGCTTGTATTCATTTTGATAAATAAGAGTTGGAGACCTGTTATCGATCTATTTTTAAATCCAGAAGAAAAAATGTCAGACATTTTTGCATAAAACAAAAATCCATGAGGTAAGGAAGGGAAGTCACTCTTGATTCATAGGAATGATCTAATACAGTTTAGGGGTCGTAAATTACACGTTATATACGATCTCTGTACAGTTGTGCTGCCTGTGAAAGTGATTTTCACATTGGCGTTTGAGCATTATTCAGTGATCAAACACTAATTGCCTAATTATTTTTTGCGCGCGATTGTCATGCACTGGTTTTGAAAATGTGGGTGAATAATGAATAACTCGTGTGATTCTCGCAATCGCGCGCTCTGGATCAGACACTGTAAAGGCTCCCTATCTATGTTTTGCATAGCTCCTGGGAGCTTTTATTACGAGAAATATGGTACTATGGAATTAAACAAGTCAAGTATTTTGTCGTATGGTTAAGAATAAAGCAACTGATCAAAGACCAGGCTGCTTGTTCTGTGCATTTCTAATCTGCAGGGAGCAACATCCTTAAACCTTTTACCACACATTCCTGAGAAAGAAGGCTTTTGAAAACAGTGTGAGAAAAGGAGAAAATGCAAAGACAGATTTCATCAGTTGAGTCATTTTTTCTACCCTATAGAGGGCAAATTTCGTAATTAGGGCCACCTTTAATTTGTTGTCTGCAAAATTAATGCTTTTAATTTTGACCAGTCTAAAATTTTGTCGTCTGGTACAGGATTAAGAAAATGTTTAGGTCGCCACCCTGTCAAGATATCTATGCTGCAAGTCTGTCCAGAAACAGTGAAATCGACATGCAAATAATCAGCAGTAATTTCCATAAATAATTCATGAAGTTCAATGGACTGATTGTGCAATGATTACACAAAAAGAATTCTTTGAAAATGCAAGTGCAATTTTCATTATCATAATGTGAAATCTGTTTGATATTCTGCCAATAAAGGAAATCTAATAGTTTTAATAGCACCGAGGTTTTTTTTTTATTACTGTTTGTAACTTTTTAACTGTGTAGCAGGTGACAGATTAACCCTTCACAAAATTTTAATATTTAAGACTCCTTCATATTGATAATATTTTAACCCTTTACCACATAAACCTGACTTTTAACAAACCTGAGGAAGAAGCCTTTTGAAAACATTGTGGGAAAAGGAGAAAATGCTAGTAACCAGCATTTTCTCCTTTTCTCACAATGTTTTCTACCCTATCAAAAAAAAAGCATCATTTGAGTTTTAATGACCCAGATGAAAAGCTATTTGAAATCATTGTGGGAAAAGGAGAAAATGCTGGTTACCAGCATTTTCTCCTTTTCCCACAATGTTTTCTATCCTACCCATAATTTCAAATTTTGATGCCCATTTATTTTGTCGTCTGCAAATGCCTTTCAATTTGGAATAGTCTAAAATTTTGTCTTCTGGTAAAGAATTAAAAGACATCTTACCACAGGGTTGTTAAAAGCTGAAATTGTGAGGGTTAATACTTTACTAAACAACAAAACTTTAGACACGTCCAAATTGAAGGTAGATCTATTTGCAGACGACAAATTAAATGTTGCGAAAATAACAGTTTCTGTCTTTGATAGGATAGGATAAAAATATTGTTGAAAAAGGAGAAAATGCTGGTTACCAGCATTTTCTCCTTTTCCCACAATGTTTTCAAAAGCCTTTTCTTTCCAGGTTGTTAAAAGTCTGGACTTCAAATTGGTACATGGATAAAAGCCATCTTACCACAGGTCTGTATTAAAACTTGGGATTGTTTGGTAAAGGGTTAAGATTGATTAATTGAATGGTGATTAACGCTGTTTTCAACATTATTTCAGTTATATCGCAGCGGCTAATGCACCTATCCATGCTTTCCTAGAATTTCTGTTACCAGTACTCTGCACAATTTTCTTTCAAAGCCACTTATTGCAGCTTTCCCACATAACCATTGTCGAGACAATGGCCAGTGGTGGGTGGAGGGGAATGAATCCTGTTGCAATGACTGTTATCAATCCTCGGAAAGAAATTGGCTGAGCCAGGGGCCGAACCAACGACCCCCTGTTCTCAAGTCCTGCACGCTACCACCTGAGCTACCGGAGCTCGGCTGTAAAGGGTTAAGACATGATCACACTGAAAGCATTTGCAGACAACAAACTAAATTGGCTTAAAATTGTTCTAATGGTGTCTGAAAGGCTAGATGGAAATTTAGGAAAAGGAAAAAAAAAATGGTGGTTTCTCACAATCTTTTGGAGTCGTAAAATCCTTCTTTCAAAAAGTTTTACCACACTGCAAAATTTTAGACTAATCATATTGAAGAAATTTAGAAATGGCATTTCAAAAGCTTTACAAATGAAAGTATTGGTCCTTGAATGGGTAGAAAACATTGTGGGAAAAGAAAAAGGTACTAGTTAAGAGCATTTTCCCCTTTTCCACAATGTTTACAAAACCCTTCTTTTCTTTCTCAGGCTTGTTAACTCTTTACCAAATAATTCTGACTTTTAACAACCCTGAGGAAGACAGCTTTTTTTGAAAACATTGTTGGAAAAGGAGAAAATGCTGGTAACCAGCATTTTCTCCTTCTTCAACAAAGTTTTCTATTCTTCCAAAAACAATTCTCAATTTTTGACTTTATTTTGTCGTCTGCAACATGTCTAAAATTTTGTCGTTTGGTAAAGTATTAACTCAGGATTGTGTAGTAAAGTGTTAAAGTAACAATGATAATAATAATAATATAATAATAATTGTTCAGTCTGTGGCATAATTGCACAAGATTTTTAAATGCTACAATTATCTTTCTCACTTCTGAATAAATTGCATTTTCTAAATGGCTAAAAATGCATTTGCTCTGCAAGATCAAGAAACAGTTTGGTCATAAACTAGAATATAGCAGTGAACAGTGCAGATCAGAGATCAGACTGCACATTCTGTGCAGTCTGATCTTGATCTACACTGTCCAAAAATGCTTCTGGTGTTCAACAGTAAGGAACACTGACAAACATCCCTGATACTGGTGGTGCATTTTGAAGAACTAACACAAAATTGGCTTTTGATAACTGGGGTCCTACGTGGCTCAATGGTAAAGTGTGGGACTCAAAACCTGGAGGTCCCAGGTTCAAGCCACACTAGATCCACTGGGTTCTTTGTGGGAGTGTCCTTGGGCAGGACACCCCAGAGCCCCAGCCTAGTACTGGTAAAACCCAGGAAAACATGAATATAGGAGCTGTTGCCCTGATAGGACTGAAATAATGTTGAAAGCGGCCTAAAACACCATTCAATTCAATGACAATGACTTTCGATAACTTCTTTGAACAAAAAAAAGTAAAAGAAGGCATTGCTCACTCAGCACATTATTGCCTGCAAAAACTTCTTGTTTAGCAGCCTGCTTTACAAAATAATGGGACACAAGGACAAGTTGCTCAAAATTTCTATTTCCCCTTCTGCCTCAGGGGTTTTGTATGGTGACGGTCTAGATTATAAAATCTGGAAACCCCAGGTTGGATCAACAATCAAGGCACTGGATTTTTTTTTTTTCATACAGGTGCCCTTTTTGGCAAGACAATTCAGAGCCCTAGCCCTGTACTGGTGGGGACCCAATGCATCAATGTATGAATATGACAACATGAATTTGACATCAATACTTAACATAAAACAAGAACATGGCATGCAGGTGCCAACATTCAACTGTAGTAGCTTGATTTTCAATGAAAATTTTAAGTCAAAAAAGGGGCATAACTTTGCCAAAATTACTTTCATGGCTACCTACCCTTGTTGTATGGGTTCCCCTTTCCATAGTGAAAAACTTTTCCAAGTTTGAAGTAAACATCTTCAGTAATGAGAGATATAAAATATCAAAGTTTTTGAAAATGTCAAAAGTTTTTGCATGATGATAATGCAGATGACAATGCCAGGGCTACGACAATACCTAGACAACACCTCCACATTTTCTTAGAAAACAGCCAAGCTAATTATGGTATAACTGAACCAGATGAAAAAAAATTTAAAATTATCCTTAATGAAAACATCTGCAGACAACAAACTGACCGAGGCTCAAGTGATGAGATTTGTCCATAAAAAGGTAGAAAACATAGGACAAAGAGAAAATGCTAATTACCACTATTTTCTCCTTGTCCCACTAAGTTTTAAAAGCCTTCTTTTCCAGGCTGGTTAAAACTTGAGATTCTTTGGTAACAGATTCATTCACAAATTCATTTAAAGACATGAATTAGAAAGGAGAAACTGCTCCTCTAAAGCAATTCCTCTTCTTCCACAATGTTTTCAAACGCACTTCCCTGCACGACAGAAATATTGTTCTCTGCAGGATATTTTTCATACAATGTCTCTACAGCTCTGCCTAATTCTTTCCCAGGACTGGTGCTGATCATTAGGACTTGATTCATTCATCCCTCAATGTCGGACAATGCTTTGACAGTGTTTATTCGGGGAAAGAAGCGAGAAGCTAGGAAGGAATGTTGTGCAAAGTAAAGGTAATAGAATCCTTAGGGAAGCATAGATAGTAGCACTGGTCGCTGTAACAGTATTATTAATATCAGTTAAACTCCAACCATTTAACAAACAAATCCCCTTTCCAAAAACAACATTTGGAAAGATACTCAACCCTTTGGCTGCTAAGTGCGACTTACTGACCTTTTGCGGACAGTGTAGATTAAGATCAGACTGCACAGAGCGTTGCCTATAATGCTGTAGAAAGTCTGAAAATACTTTTTGCTGGTTAACCCTTTACCACATAACAAAATTTTATGCCTCCAAATTGAAAGCATTTGAAGATGACAAAAAACACCAAGCAAGAAAGATGATTGCTGTCTTTGAAATGGATGAAAACATTGTGGGAAAAGGAGAAAATGTTGGTTACCAGCATTTTCTTCTTTTTGCACAATGCTTTCAAATGCCTTCTCCTTCAGCGTCGTTAAAAGTCGGGATTGTGTGGTAAAGGGTTAACTCTTGATAACACGATCCCCAAGTTTTAATGACTCCGAGGAATAAGGCTTTTCTCACTATGTTTTCTACCTATTCAAGGGCAAATACTATGATTTGCAAAATATTTGAATTGTCATCTGTAAATTCCTTGAATTTGGACAAGTCTAGAGTTTTGCCATGTGATAAAAGTTGACCCTTTACCACATAATCCCAACTTTTAACGACCCTGGGAAAACATTCTGGTAACCAGAATTTTCTCCTTTTCCCACAATGTTTTCTTCTCTTTCAAACAAAATTTGTACCATTTGAGCCACGCTGAAATAGTCGTCTGCAAATGCTTTCAGTTTGGACAAGGCAAAATTTTGTCGTCTGGTGAAGAGTTAACCCTCTCCCAAACAAACCCATGTTTTTACGTGTCTGCTGTACAAGTCTTTTGGAAACACGGTGGGAAAAGGAGAAATTGCTCGTATCGAGCAATTTCTCCTTTTCCCACAGTGTTTTTTAACTGATTAGGCAACTTTCTGCCACTTTTATCAAATTTAACATTGTTGTCTGCAAACTCTTTCAGTTTGGAAGAGTCTATTTGTCGTTTGGTAAAGAGTTAAGACTAAGCCTGCAGTTTATGATGGGCTTGACTAAATCAACCCTTTACCACACAATCCCTGGTTTTCACGACCCAGAGGAAGAAGCCTTCTGAAAACATTGAGGGAAAAGAAGAAAATGCTGGTAACCAGCATTTTCTCCTTTTCCCACAATGTTTTCTACTCTTCTAAAGTCAAGTTTCAATTCTTGAGTCACATTTATTTTGTCGTCTGCAAATGCTTTCAATTTGGACAAGTCTAAAATTGTGTCGTTTGGTAAAGAGTTAACACCTTCTCACACAATCCAAAGTTTTAATGATCCTGGTGATGAAAGCTTTGGAAAGCATTGTGGAAATACGAAAAATAGTTCAAAACATGCATGTTTTCCTTTTTTGACCATGTTTTCTACCTTACCAGAGAAATTAAGCTCATTTGTATTAACTTTTTACCAGATGACAGAATTTTAGACTGGTCCAAATTGAAAGCATTTGCAGACGACAAATTACAAATGGCTTAAATAGTAGAATTTGTCCATAATAGAATAGAAAACATTGTGGGAAAAAGAGAAAATGCTGGTTACCAGCATTTTCTCCTTTTCCCACAATGTTTTCAAAAGGCTTCTTTCCAAGTGTCGTCAAAACCCGAGATTGTTTGGTAAGGGGTAAGGTCCCTAACTTTCATATTAAAAGACGGAAGCTGCCGAGATTGGCTGAATAGCCTTTACAAAGACATCGATGTTACATGATTTTTACCGATGAGTTAGTGAGTCTACAGCCCCTCAACTCTCATATGAAAAGATGGAAGCTGCCGAGATTGGCTGAATAGCCTTTACAAAAACGTTGATATTACACGATATTCACCGATGAGTTAGTGAGTCTACGGCCCCTAACTCTCATATTAAAAGATGGAAGCTGCCGAGATTGGCCGAATAACCTTTACGAGAACGTCGATGTTTACTGATGAGTTAGGGGCCGTATACCTTAACTTCAAGTTTTGCATTCTGTGGATGCTTTCAATTTGGAAGGGTCCAAATTTTGTTGTTTAGTAATGAGTTAATAATAATAGCTATAAAACATTAAGCTAACCCTAATATATAAATGCTGTTTCTCAAATGCTTCCAGACAGTCTTAATTAACTTCTCACTGAAAGAATGATTATTTGATCACTCCCATATACCTTAACATAGAGGAAAGATTATTATTTGTTAGTATTTAACCAATTATTGCATATGCTAATTTTAGATCAACTGAAAATTAATACAAGTTTTAACAAGTACATTGCTCAATACTCTTTCCAAGCCATTGGCTGCTTTCCCGTATAACAACTGCCGACAGTCCAACATAGTAAAAGAGGAATGACTCCTTTTGCAATGACTACTATAGAATCTCAGAAAGAAACTGACCAAGCTGGGAGGGATTTTGAACCAACAACCCCCCTTGTCTCAAGCCCTATATGTTAGCGACTGAGCTTACCAGGCTCATGAAAAAGGTAAAATATCAGCTTCTAAAAACATACTGTATGTAAAGATATTTTCAGAAGTACTACAAAAAACTTTACTGCATGGTGCTATGTAACAGCCATATTGGCTAGGGCATATTCTAAAAGCTGTTAATGACAAAGATTTGAAGGGAAGAAAAAAATCAAGTGCAGATGCATTAACTCTTTACCACACAGTCCCGACTTACGACCCTGAGAAAGAGGCCTTTTGAAAACATTGTTGGAAAAGGAGAAAATGCTGGTAACCAGCATTTTCTCCTTTTCCAACAATATTTTCTACCCTATCAAACTCAAAAATCATCATATTACCAATATCTAATTTGTTGTCTGCAGATGTTTTGAATTTGGTCCAGTCCAAAAATTTGTCGTTTGGTAAAGAGTTAAATCTGTTAAGAGAACAAGCAATCCATCATGGTCTGTAGCAGGCAATGACTCCTTTAACCACAATGTTTTCCATAAAACTGTAGGCTATACCGATGTATCAACCCTTTACCACACAATCCAAAGTTTTAATGACCCTAGGGGAGAAACCTTTTGAAAGCGTTGTAGGAAAAGGAGAAAATGCTGGTAACCAGCATTTTATTCTTTTTTCAAGTTTCAGGGAGAAGCCTTTTGAAAGCATGGTAGGAAAAGGAGAAAATGCTGGTAACCAGCATTTTTTCCTTTTCCAACAGTTTTCTAGCCTTTCAAAGAAATACAATGTATTTCCTAATCTGTGCAACATTCAGTTTTTGTCTGCAAATGCTTTCAATTTCAACCAGTCTAAAGTATTGTGCAACATTTAGTTTTTCTTCTACAAATGCTTTGAATTTGGACCAGTCTGAAAATTTGTTGTTAAATAGAGAGTTAACCCTTTACCAAACAACACAATTTTAGACTGGTCCAAATTGAAAGCATTAGCAGACGACAAATTAAATGTAGCTAAAATGACGGTAATTGTTAGTGCAAGTGTAGAAAACCTAATGGGAAAAGGAGAAAATGCTGGTTACCAGCATTTTCTCCTTTTCTCATAAGGTTTTCAAAAGGCCATTTCCTCAGGGTCGTTAAAATTCAGGATTGTGTGTTAAAGAGTTAAATTTGTAACAGTACAATAAGGTATCTAAATAAAAATGTGTATCCTAAATCTATGCATTCTCTGCCGTCTGATCTCAATCTACAATGTCTGTGAAATCAACTACCCCAGTAAGTTGTTCAAGGTAATCTACAAATCTCTGTTTTTCCCCTCTTCAACACAGTGAAAGCTCTGAGCACTTGATAATTTTGCTTTACATTTACGCCCGTCATAAAACCATTGATTGATATTGTTTTTCCATGTGTTAAAGACATTAGAAAAAACATCTAGGTAGAGTTCATCCTTCACTACAGGCAAAATTTCAAGACTCGTTCATGTTGATGATGTTTAAACAACAAGTTAAATGTTTTGAAAATGAAAGTATCGGTCCTTGAACAGGTAGAAAACATTGTAGAAACAGGAAAATATAGTGGTTACCAGCATTTTTCTCCTTTTGCCACAATTTTCAAAAGCCTTCTTTCTAAAGGTCATTCAACTCCGGATTTTGTGGTAAGAGGTGAACCAAACCCTTCAACAAAATCATAAACTCCTTACCAAACATCAAAACTTACTACTAGTCCAAACTGAAAGCACATGCAGACAATAAAATAAATGTGGCTGAAAAATTGAAATTGTTTTGGTAAAGGTAGAAAACATTGAGGGAAAAGGAGAAAATGCTGGTTACCAGCATTTTCTCCTTTTCCCACAATTTTTTCAAATTTTTTCATTAAAACTCGGGATTGTGTGGTAAAGAGTTAAGGATTTACTACCCTAAAGAAAAAGGCTTTAGAAATCATTGTAGGAAAAAAAGAAAATGCTAGTAACCAGCATTTCTTTTCCTCATGCAGTGTTTTCTACTCTTTCAAAGTTAATTCCATCAATTAACTTAAAGCTTTTTTGCCTTCTTATGCACAAACTCAGAATGCAATGACCATGACCTCAGTCTGTTAATTTAATGAGATACATCTCGAGCCAAAACTGCAAAGAAAACTCAACCATTTTTAGCTTTTACCAGAGACTGAAATTTTTTACAAGTATTTTCCTATCTAGAAGTATGAAAGTTGGTCTTGTTTTGTTATTCGGTAATACTTCTTAAAGTACTTTTAAAAGTTATTTTATGAGTGCAGTTTATTGGTAGAATATAGCCAAACAACATATTAAGTCTATCCTCACGAAATCTTAGGGAAATTGGTCTATATCCAACAAAATAAAGAAAACAAAATCAGGGGGAGTACTCTTTCTTAACCCATTACCACATGACAAAAATGTAGACCTGTCCAAACCAGAAGCATTTGCAGACAACAAAATAAATGTCACTGAAAAATTTAAATTTGTTTTGGGGATAAGGTAGAAAAACATTGTGGGAAAAGGAGAAAATGCTGGTTACCAGCATTTTCTCCTTTTCCCACAATGTTTTCAAAAGGCATCTTTCTCAGGGTCGTTAAAAGTCAGGATTGTGTGGTAAACAGTTAATTTGAATCACAGCCTCTCTAGTAGAATAGATCAAACTGGTACAGTTCCATTATTGTTTTGGCCATGATTGGATCACAAAAATACACAAAAATGTAAATCAAAGATCAGACAGATCAGCAGTACGGTCTACAACAGTCTGCTAACTCTTTACAAAATTTTAAAAAACAAGATGGAAAAAAAAAAGGGAAATGCTCCATTTCTCATAATGTTTTCTAGCCTTTCAAAGGCACACTCCATACATTGAGCAATTAGTTGTCACATGCAATTGCTTTCCATTTTGAAAGGTCATAAATGTTGTCACCTGGTAAAGGGTTTATCCTAAAAAGCATGGTCCAGGGTTTTCCATGACCCCCTGTTTCTTTGAATTTTGACCCTCAAATTTTCAAAATGACCCCTAAAATTCATACATGTGCCTTCTTTTTTTCATCAGAAAGGGGTAAAATGACGCCCAAGTCAGAAAGTCAGTGGTAAACACTGGGCACCTATAGTTGCCTTTGCAGCTAGTATAGATCAAGGTCAGACTTTTGGTTCTACACTGTCTGTTCCGCTGAAATTCATATGGACACCCCCGAATGGCAGTTTTTTCCTGTCTTATTTCTTTACTGAAAATATGTGTTGGGTTTATTCGGCGATGTTTGGGTTAAGATCTACGGCCCCTAACTCTCACATTAAAAGACGGAAGCTGCAGAGATTGCCCGAATAGCCTTTACCAAAACGTTGATGTTATACGATATTTACCAGTGAGTTAGGGGTCGTTATCCTTAAGATCTCATAGAAGTACATGATACTCTATCTCTTTTCAAAACAACAAAAATTCAGACTCGTCCAAATTCAAAGCCATTGCAGACAACAAAAAAGGTGGGGCTTTTAAAGCTGAAATTTATCTCTGAAAAGGTATAATACATTGTAGAAAAAGGAGAAAATGCTGGTTACCAGCATTTCCTCCTTTTTCCACAATGTTTTCTACCCTTTCTCAGACAACTTTCCCCTTTTGAAACACATTGAATTTATAGTCTATAAAAGCTCTTACTTTGGAACAGTCTGAAATTTTGTTGTGTGGCAAAGAGTTTTAACTTGTATCTAGAGATAGGTTATTATGGCTTCTATCTCTAAGCCAATCACCATTCCTAGCTGAAATACACCATCAAGCGAACTTAATTAATGTGATATCAAACAATTTATGGACACTGTGGAAATTGCATAATGGCTCTGCTTCATATCAGCTACCATTCACAGCTGTCAATCAACTCTACAGTGTGTACCAAAAGCATTGGAAAAGATGAAATTCTGCTAGTACACTCACTAAGAAGCACAAAGTACAAAAACATTAGCAATTGCAGTATTATATTTTTATCTTAGAAAATACATTCCCTGTTTGCCATATCTAAGATTCCAAAGATGCAAATGTATATCTAATCCTTTACTAACATCCATGTTGTTTAATTAACTCATTAATACACAATTCTGGGTTTAATGACTGTTAACCCTTTACCACACAATCCGAGTTTAAGTGACCCTGAGATAGGAGCCTTTTGAAAACACTGAGGGAAAAGGAGAAAATGCAGGTATCCAGCATTTTCTCTTTTTCCCTCAATGTTTTCAAAAGCTGCCTTTCCCAGGGTCGTTAAAAGTCTGGATTGTGTGGTAAGCAACGCTGAGGAAATATCCTTTTGAAAACATTGTCAATAAAAGAGAAAATGCTGGTAACCAGGATTTTTTCCTTTTCTCACAATGCTTTCTATTCTTCCCAAAACAATTTCATGTTTTTAATTTCGTTCATTTTGTTGTCTGCAAATACTTTCAGTTTGAAAATTTGTGGTTTGGTAACGACTTAAATATGTTTCCCGACACAAATAATTTATAAGCCACTGCCAACAGATTCTCTTCTATTTAACCATTTACCATACAAGAAAAATATGAACTTGTCGAAATTTAAGGCACTTACAGAGGGCAATTTAAATGCAACTCAAATTAGGAAATTTGTCTTTGACAGGGTAGAAAACATTGTAGGAAAAGGGGAAAATGCTGGTTACCAGCATTTTCTCCTTTTCCCACAATGTTTTCAAAAGGCCTTTACCTTAGGGTCGTTAAAAGTCGGGATTGTGTGGTAAAGGGTTAAACCCCAAATAACAGATAAAGTATTTTTGCAGTAATATTAAAATTAGTAGTAATATTTGATGCCTTTACCTTGTGTCCAAGTGTCAATTCTTAGATTGCCTTGTTGCACATTTTTCAGGTAACCATGACGGGGTGGGACAGTCAGGGTATATTGTAATTTGTCCAGTTCACTATCTTGATCATCAGCACGTAATATCCTATTGGTGAATGTAAATCCTATTCCATCATCAATCGGGGTCAAATAAGTGCATCCCTGATTGACAGAAAGTTGAGGTACACCATTGTCCACTGCTATAATTTCAATATCCATTTCTTGTGGTCTCCTGGTCGGAATGCTGGACCCAGGAATATAAAACTGAGAATGGGTACCATCTGTTACAGTAAATGTGAAACTGTCTGACAGTGTTTCAGTACCGTCATGTTGGTAACTGATCATATTTTGACTTAAATCATGTTGGGTAAACTGTGAAACAATTCTGGAGAAATTGTACAGAAGATTGCCATGAAGGGGGACTTGTGTGATGGTAAAAGTAAGTTTATTATCTGGAGTGTCAACATCCACTGCTTTTAGTTCAAATGGTGTAATAAGTTTGCTTCCACCTTCCTGCATGTGTAAAGTACTAAACATTAACACTGGCTGCTTGTTATCAACATCAGTGAAAGCTATTCTGAAGGTTCTTGAAACTGGGTTGAAACCATCAGTAACTTCAAACTCAAAACTGTCCATTTTTATTTCATCATCCGCACTGTGCACATATCTAACTCTGTGAGCAGCCAAGTCCAGCTGTTTGAACTCCTGCAGTGGAACACCATGCCTGTCAGCAAATTCCAAATGCCCATGAGTAGGTGCCCTTGTTATGGTAAACAGTAAGTTTTCATCAGGTGAGTTAATGTCTGTCCCACTAATGATATCAGTTGTAAGAGTAACAATCCCACCCTCAGGTAACTGAACTCCTCGATTGATTACTTCAGGATATATCATGTCAATTCCTTTCACTGTAACATAGAAATAGCGATCAATAAGCGGATTTAGTCCATCTGTTATGTCAAACTTTATTAAATCTCGCTTGGCTTCAGTTCCTGTATGGATATATTCAACAATCATGTTATCAATATCTAACTGAGTGAAATTGGTACCCTGGGTCAAATTTTTGTTATATGTCCCAAAGTTTTTCTGCAAGTAGCCCTGTTGTGGAACTGTCCTTATTATGTAAGTTATGTTTCCAATATAAGAATCTAGATCATCTGCCTTCAAAATATCATTTGTGATAAACTTCCTATCGCCAAGTTCTTCTATTTCAAGTCCATTGTTTATACTTAATCTAGGGGTCTCATCATCAACTGGAAATATCATTATTGGAACTTTCTTTGTGACATTATATTTACCATCAGTAAGACAAAACTCGAAATGGTCAGACTTAGTTTCTGAGTTGTCATGTTCATATACTATTGTAGAATATTGTTTGATGTCGTCCAACGTAAATCTATCTACTACAATATCTCCTGTGCGACTTTGTTTAATAATTCTACCATGCTTTGGCTGTGCTGTGATGATAAAGTCTAATGTATCTAGAGGTTCATCTTTATCTACTGCAGTAAGTATGGGTAAGTCAATACTAATCTCCATCCCTTCAGATGCAATAAATTCTCTGACAAACACTTCTGGTTCTTCATCGTTAGCTGGATGGATGACAATGTTCATTTGGGATGGAGGAGAAATGTTTAGCCCATCTGTGCATTGGAAAGTAAAATCATCTCTGCGAGGTTCTATGCCCTTATGAACACTCTGTACATAAAAAACTTTTCCCAGCCTTAATTCTTCCACTGAAAATGCTGATATCGGCATTCCAGCACGCAATTTTTCTGACCCTTCTATTGGAGTAATATTCTCTAGATAACCTTTTCTGGGTTGTTTCACAATGGTACACAAGATATCCTCAACATCTGAATCTGTGTCTTGCACATCTAAATTTAAGGGTAAGATTTCAGTTTTCTCACCCTCCAGTACATCAATCTTTTTTCCAATCAACAAAGATGGAGGTATATTATCAACAGGTTTAATGGTAACTACAATTTTAACATCAGTAACTCTTGTGCCATCTGCCACAGTAACTTTTGCTGTTTCTGGGATCCTAAGTTCAAAACTGTCAATCATTGCCTCTTTTCCAATCTCTTCACCAACATGTTCATACATTATTTTTCCCCTAGATATATCCCGCTGAGTAAAGCGATCAATTCTTCTACCATTTTTCATCAACATACCATGTTGTGGATAAGTTTCAAGCATGTACACAATATCCATGATGTCTGAATCTCTATCATTTAACTGGAAATATTTAGGATCTATCATTCCTGACTTCCCCTCTAAAACATCTACATGGACCATTAGGTATCCTCCATCTATCTGGCCTTCAAGTATAGCTGGCTCATCATCAGTAGGTTTTACATTAACTTTAAATCTAATAGGAACATAATGAATCCCATCAGTGACATCTAGAAAAAATTCATCTTCTTTCACTTCAACAGTTTCTCCAGAATTCAAGTAAATTATGTGGCCAAGAGTTATGTCTCTTCTTGTGAATTTATCTCCAACATCCAACCTTGTATTTTGGTTATACAAAATGCCATGTTTTGGTAAACGAGTGACTATGATAAGAAGGGTTTGTATGTCAGTGTCTCTATCTTGTATATCTAAAATTTCAGGAGTAAAAGTTACTCTCTCATTTTCAAGCACTTCTACTCCAGCATTCATGACAATTGGAGGCTGATTATTTATAGGTTTGAGAACAATACTGTAACGCTGGTCTGGTAGGGTGTTTCCAAAAATATCTTTAACTTCAAAATCAAACTGAATAATTCTTGCTGCGATTCCAAGTTCAGCATTTGGAGTTTTGTAGCAAATTTTGTGGTGATTTACTTCAGACTGTGAAAATTCTGTGATGATAACTTCAGGAATTTCGCATCTGCAGATATATCCAGCATCTTGAGGACCATTTGTGTATGTATCATATGGAGGCCTTGTGATGAGATATTTAATCTCGCGCTCATTGCTGTCATCTGCATAGCGTAAATTTTTACGTCTAAAGTGAACAAGATCTGCTTCTTCAACCTCCATTTGCAGTTTTACATTGGGATATAGTGTTGGTGGAGTGTCATCTACTGGTTTTACCTTGACTACAAATTCATATAATGGTGATGCGTTTGGAGGTGTGCCTCCGTCAGTCAGTATGAAAAATATCCTGTCAAACAAAACCTCATTGTTGTGTTTACCCACATGTTTATAAAATATCTTACCACTGATAATATCTCTTTGAGTGAAACTGTTCACAGGGCTTTCATACACTCCTCTCTCAAAAAGCCAATTTTCCACATCATTTGGGATTTCAAATTGTCTTTTTAGAAAAATGCTTTTAGAAAATGGAGGTTGTAAAGTGAAAATCACATCAGCATCATCACTGTCTAAATCAGCAGCACTTAAAATAAACTCATTAATTTCAACTAGTTCATTACCCATTATATCTAGACCTGTATTAACATTTAGAGTTGGGGCATGGTCATCTTTTGGATAAAGTGTTACAGGAAAGAGAAATTCCACATTATGAAGGCCGTCTGTCATTCTGAATACAATATTGTCACTATAAGTATCACTGTCGTCATGTTGATATATTATGTTTCCTTTTCTAAGATCTTGAACAGTGAAATATTTTTGATTAGTTGTCAAAAGTAGATGACCATGTCTTAATCCATCAATATGATATATCTTCACATCTTCTAGATTGTCCTCATCTGCTATTTCTAATACTGCTGGACTGACTATTGGCCTTGATTCTCCCTCTAAAAGCTGTATTCCAGTATTTTTTGTGACAATTGGTGACAGAGTATTCTTTGGATTAACAAGTATCATAAGTGGGATGGGGTCTGAAGTCAAACCTTCAGGATCCATTATGGTCAATTCAAGCTGAAATATACGCTTTATACTAGAATCTGAACTAGGGGGTTTGTATGCAATCTTGAGATCATTAATTTCATGTTGAAAAAATGAAGAAATGGGAATCTCTCTGTTGTCAGTGCTTATAATTATACCTTCCCCTGGACCAAGAGGTTGAGATATGTTAAACAGCAATTGATCTGAGGGTGTCTGGTCATCATAAGCAGATATAATATCTGGGGTGAGAACAGTCATTATAAACTGATTGACAGAGTCCATTACAAAAAGGCTATTTCTGCTGGGTTCCGGACGTTTGTTTTCTTGACCACTAAAGATATTAACAGGCACCTGGAAAAATTCCTCTGTGAGTTTTGCACCATTCTCATGGAAAATCTTTACGGTCAATGGAATGTAGTCTTTATTTGGAGCATTTATCTGAGCATGATGCTTGTAACGAAGCCCAAGAGATAGAAATTGATCACAGTCCATATTTGTCAAAGTTTTTGAATTGTTCACTAAAAGATAGCCATAACGAGGGAGACCGCTTGATCGAGCAATAACTGTTAATTGACAAACAGTATTTGAACGATCAAATGCAAATTCCATGACAGTTTCATCAATAGCTGTACTGATACCCATGTGTTGCCGTACAATGACTGGGTCATATCTTCGCACCACATCTAGTGGTTTGTAGATGATTTTAAAAACTAAACTGAATGGAATGATAACAGTTTCTTGAGGAGAATCGTAGCGTAAAACCATCTGAAGTTTTTCCTCCACCGACCTCCCTCCATAATGTGAGTAGGTAATACGATCTGGACCGAAATTGCACGGAAAATTTGTACGACTTAGTCTGCCGATTGAGTATGACAGATCTCGTACTGCTTGAACCGAAAGTTGACAAGTGTCCCCAGGTCGGACATGAATTCTCAGGTGGTTAATAGGGTCCAAGTGGACAGTTCTTCCAAACGGTACACTCACCGGGCGATTAACCAACAAAATATCACTTTCCTTTAATCTCACCTGGGCTGTCACGCTGTGCTCGTACAATAATAAAATCAAATATGAAAGTACCAAGCGCTGCATATGACTTGATAAAAAGACCACTTTTAAACACTTAGTATCCATTGTCATTCCAAGAATTAATATCCTCGTTCTTCAGCGGAGAATAAATGACACTGAAATTATCATGTTTCAATTTTAACACCTTTCTCGTTAATAAAAACAACATTTGTGATGCTGCAGTGTTACAGCGTTCGCGTATTCGTTCTGTTGCTTTCACCTTTAACCTCAGAGAGGTCAAATTACCGCGGATGTACATCACCTATCCAACTTTCGAAATAAGTTTACCTTTCAGAAGGAGTATGTTTTCATAGATGTATGAGTAATTGATTAAAGATACATAATTGAAATCAAAACTTTAATAATAATTACATACAGACATAATTACTGACGGGAAACGTCTATGATGTTCAGATCTACTTTTCAAGAATACTGCGCTTGAATTCTATTTATATTCGTCATGAGGCTCTATACAGCACGTGTTCAAAAGCTGTGCATCATTCGCGTAATGGAAAGCCTTTTTTTTTCTTGTAGTATTTAGCACCTGTTTATCTGTACTCATTTGCAACAGTATTATTTTTGCTTTCTATTCAGTAAAAGGATACAAGTTTAGTATCTTAGCTACCGAACGAATTTCATCTGAATAGGTTATTATTTCATTAGAGAGGGATGACGGGGGGGGGGGGGGGGTGGGGGGGTAGCCCTCAGTGTTTGAAAGATATCGCTAACCCTAACCAACCCCCACCCTCCTCGCCAGTTTTTCATGACTAGATGTACACAGTTATTAAAATCACTTGACCTTTCTCGCAATCATCTTGCAACAGACCAGTTTAGTAGTATGGTAAATGAAGAAATTGCTTGTTCTGAGCAATTTCTTCTTAAAGATTGCCATGCTGTGTTACCCGCCTAGTATTTACTTTGGTACTAGATCTAACAAATAACTTGTAATAACAGCCTCGCTACCTCATCTATCAATACATATTTGGTGTTTCCGGAATTTTTTTTTCACAACCCATAAGCTGTAGATCTATTTCCAGAGTAAAAAAGTATGGTGGTGTATGGTGGCATATTTCTGCCACGAGATACGAGATAGCTATCATGATAACTTTTGAAAACTATCTCGATAAATTAAAGTTTCCTGGAAATTTTATCAAGAAAGTAAAAAGTTTCCTGAAAAAATTATCACGATAAACTTAGTATTTTAACGCAAAAATTTTCAATCGTGCTCGAAGGTGACATTCGAGATAAAATTATCGTGATAGCTCCATCCGTTTCTCGATATCTATGAATAGAAATTTCACCATTTGGATGAACTCGGTAGTTTTTGACTTCAGAAGATTGCACTAAGTAAAAATTCGAATAATTTACAATTGTAGCTTATCTGGTAAATTTGACAAGACTCGAAATGAACAGAAGTCTGTTTAACACAAAGATGACTCAAAATGCCTCCTACTAACAACTTTAAAACCATTCAGGAAAAAGGAGAATTCATAAGGTTGTAGACGAAGATGTTACGAAACCGTATCTAATTATAGATACCGTGAATGTCAGTTGTGGGCACGAAAGCTAGAAAAAAATCATGATAACAGTTAAAATTATCGCGATCTTTTTATCGTGAAAATTTTTATTATCTAGATAGTATTTTCAGGAAACTTTATTTTATCACGGTAGTTCTGTTATATTATCGCAATAGCTATCTCGTATCTCGCGGCAGAAATGCGCCACCATAGTGGTGAGACAGGAATAAACTTGCAATGATTCTATCCTAGGTTCTCAGACAGACCTTCACCTGATCCGGGATTTAAACTTAACTCTTTACCAAACGACAAAATTTAAGACTGGTCCAAATTGAAAGCACTTGCAGACGACAAAATAAACGTGACTAAAAAATTGAAATTTGTTTCCAGCAGGGTAGAAAACATTGTGGAAAAAGGAGAAAATGCTGGTTACCAGCATTTTCTCCTTTTCCAACGATGTTTTCAAAAGGCTTCTATCTGAGGGTCGTAAAAACCAGGGATTGTTTGTTAAAGGGTTAAATTCGCGGGTGACTGGCCCTGTGCTTGACCAAAGTGAATGAAAAAATTGGGAAGTGGTGAAGTACAATGGTGCCAATATCAAGCAGTTCAGGTTGCTCAGGCCCCGTAAATGGCTACTTTTGGGTTGAAACCACTACACTTTTCTCCTTGGACTTTTCAATACAAATTTGGTGAGAAGGTAAATATATGAGCTTACAACAACAGTATGGAATTTACAAGGATCCTAAGACTGGGGTTGCTCATAACTACAATGATTTGAAAACACAATTCAAATGGTAGTTGTGTGAACTATGTATGCGATAAAAATCCTACACATTATGACTAAGCCACATAGGACCCCCAATTTTAACTGTCTTTTACAAATTAGTGTTTTAATGGAATTGCTAAAATATATATTTGCCAGTCGACAGCAACAGAATGTAAGACAATTCTGATCAGTAATACCCAATTACCAAGCTTAAGACTGGATCTGTAATCAGGAAATCCTCGTTCTATTCCACTGGCAGCATCTGTCACGTGGCAGTGTCCCTGGGCAAGGCACTGCAGAAACCCAACATGTCACTGGTGAAAGCCCCATAGATGTGAATAAGTAAGCTATAATTGTTGCAATATGACCGAAATACAGTTTACTATTGAAAGCAGTTTAAGGATTATGACCCCTAACTCACTGGTAAATATTGTGTAACATCGATGTTTTCGTAAAGGCTTTTCGGCCAATCTCAGCAGCTTTAGTCTTTTAATATGAGAGTTAGGGGCCGTAGACTCACTAACTCATCAGTAAATATCGTGTAACATCAACTTTTTGGTAACTTTTAGGCTATTCAGCCAATCTCGGCAGCTTCTGTCTTTTAATATTAGAGTTAGGGGTCGTAGACCTTAAACCCATTTAACCCTTCACCACAAAAGCACGAGTTTCAACGACCCTAAAAGATACGGCTTTTGAAAACATTATGGGAAAAGGAGAAAATGCTGGTAACCAGCATTTTCTCCTTTTCCCACTATGTTTTCTTCCCTATCAAAGGCAAAAAACATTGAGCTAAATTTAATATGTTGTCTGGAAAGGCTTTGAGTTTGGTCTAGTACAAAATTTTGTCATTTGGTAAAGAGTGAACTCTTGACCAGATCAATGACAAACTTTTAGACTTGTCCAAATTTCAAAATCTTTTGCAGGTGACAACACAAATGTGGCTTAAATGGGTTTTTTAAAATTCTTTACTAAACAAACAAATTTTAGACTTGCCTAAATTCAAAGCTTTTGCAGATGACAAAATAATTGTGAATTAAAACATAGAAATTCACCTTAGGAAGGGAAGAAAACATTGTGGGAAAAGGAGAAAATGCTGGTTACCAGCATTTTCTCCTTTTCCTACAATGTTTTCAAAAGGCATTATCCTTTGGGTTGTTAAAACTCCAGATTGTGTGGGAAAGGGTTAAACAAAGGGTGGGAAGTATTTCCTGAATATTTTTGGTTTCTTAAAAGTTTAGATTGTTTGGTATAAGATTGAACATGCCAAACAACCTCCCCTCTCATGGCTGAATATTATTTCTGCGGTTATGTGGAAAAGCAGCCAGTGGCTTGGGAAGATTATTGTGCGAAGTACTGGTAAAAAAAATCCAGAAAAGCATGGATAGGTGCACTGGTGCGACAATATAAATGAAATAGTTTAAAATGGCACTAAACACTAAACAATGAATCAAATTATCTCCCTTCTTTATTATAAAAAGAAATAGAGTATGCTCCCTTTGTTCACTTCTAAATCATTTTGTAGAATCATGTTGTTACGTTGACTTCTGCTGTGGTGATATCTATCAAATATTCAGAAGATGAATTGAAATATGCCTCATATAATGGGTTTTGTCTATGAAAGGATACAAGACATTGTGAGAAAGAGAAAAAAATGCTGATTACCAGCATTCTCTTCTCTTCTTTCTCACAATGTTTTCAGAACTTTTCTTCTTCAGCGTCTTTTACTCTTTCACAAAACAACGAAATCCTAGACAGATCAAAATTGAAAGCATTTGTGGACGACAAATTAAAGGTGACCCAAATGATGAAATTTGTTCTTAATATAGTAGATAATAATGTGAAAAAAAGAGAAAATGCTTGTTATCAGCATTTTCTCATTTTCCCTTATTGTTTTCAAAATCCTTCTTCCCCAGAGTCTTCAAAAGTCAGGATTGTTTGCAAAAGGGTTCAAACATTTTTTTATTCTCTGTGTGTGTGTGTCGGGGGGGGGGGGGTGAAGGTAAAAGGTTGAAGCCTTTCTTCTTTAACCTTTTACCAGACGACAAATTTTTAGCCTTGTCTGAATTGAAAGCATTTGCAGACGACAATTTCAATATGGCTCAAATGGTACAATTTTTTTGATAGGGTAGAAAACATTGTGGGTAAAGGAGAAAATGCTGGTTACCAGCATTTTCTCCTTTTCCTAAAATGTTTTCAAAAGGCTTCTATCCCAGGGTCATAAAAAAGTCGGCATTGCGTGATAAAGGGTTATACGATAAAATTCTGTGTCAAACTGAAAGCATTTTAGGATTGCTTAACCTTCTACCACACAATCCTGACTTTTAATGAACCTTAGGAAGATGGGTTTTGAAAACATTGTTGGAAAAGAAGAAAATGCTGGTAACCAGCATTTTTTTCTTTTCTCTCAATGTTTTCTACCCTGTCTGATACAAATCCCATAATTTAAGGATCATTTTATTTGTTGTAGGCAAATGCTTTTAATTTAGACCAGTCTGAAATTTTGTGGCTTGGTAAAAAAACTGATATAACAATTTGGCTCAAATGAGCAGTTTTTGTCTTGGAAAGGGGGGGAGGGGAACATTGTAGGACAAGGAGCAAATTCTGGCTGCCACCAATTACTCCTTTACCCACCATGTTTTTAAAACCAATCTTTTCTCAAGGTTGTTAAATGAGATTTTTTTTGTGTGTGGCAAAAGGGTAACTCTTTAACCCTTTACCACATGATCCCGGGTTTTAATGACCCTGAGAAGTAGGCCTCATGAAAACAATGTGGGAAAAGGAGAAAATGCTGGTTACCAGCATTTCCTCCCTTTCCCACAATGCTTTCTAGTCTATCTAATTCAAATCCTATCAATTGTGCCACATAAATTTTGTCATTTGCAAGTGATTTCAAATTGGACCTGTCTAAAATATTGTTGTTTGGGAAAGAGTTAAATGATGATAAATATTTAGTCCAAATTGAAACTATTTGGAGATGAGCAATAGGGCCAAAAGACTAATTCTGTGTTTAATTTTAAGAAAATAGTGTCGGTAACCCTTTGCAGATCAATAAATTTTTGGTTCTTTAGAAGTGGAAACGTCTGCACAATGTCTGAAGGGCCTTTTTGGGATAGTGTAGATCAAGATCAGACTGCACAGTATGTGCAGTCTGATCATGTATCTACAATGTCCAATGAGGAGATAATTTTCCCCATACAATAACTTTGCAATAGCAACATTTTGGTTTTTACTATCAGGTTCAAGATTTTAATTAACTTATCTAGCAGGTTTAGAGTTAAGAAATACCAGTTATTTGGTGATACAGAAAGAAAAATATTGCCAAAGGAATTTGCCATCTTGGGGGTTAAATGGGACAATAACATGGGAAAAACGTTTGATCATTCATTCAGAGAAACACCAAACAGAAGATAGAAACTATCAATCAAGTAAAAATTTGTATGTTACTAAAAACCAGTAACAGTAATTACAGAGCAGGTGATTTTATTGTTTTATGAATGGTCCTTCAAAAAACTGGAGAAACAGTTAGTTGAAGATCACAGACACAAAGAAGACATTCAGAATTGCTTTGACGAAAAGAACAAAAAGGGGGCAATCACAACTCTTATTAGAAAAAATAAGGAATGTAGGTAAAAATATAAACAATTCTGAAGTTTAGAGAGGCGAGGCTGGAGATTAAGCTCTAGCATTCAACCTCGGGATCATCAATTTTTAATACCATAATAAATTTCTCTGGAAGAAGTTTCTTGAAAATTGTTGCAAAAAAAAAAACCTGAAGTAAAAGGTATTATGGTTAAAGGGAGTCCACTCATCACTTCCTGTACTTTTTAGTCAAGTCAGCCATAGAAAGATTATCTCCCCTGATACAGTTCGAGCATTAATTGACCCATGCTCTGTGAAATGGTGGGTTTAGCACATCTGCAAAAAGTATCAACCCAGGTCAGTCTGAGCATGCTGATATGAGTAAAAACTTTTTGCGACTTGTAAATTTCCTGTATGTCCAAAGACCATTCTACCTCATAATAGTTGTTAGACAAAATTGACTGTATGGATTCATAATTATTTAATGACTTGCTTGGTGTAATACATCACAGAGATGCCTTTAACTCCTTATCCCAGAGCATGGCTCATATGTACTTGTACAACAGGGACCAGTTTAAGCCAGGCAAAGCATCCTATAATTATGTGCCCTTGAATAAACAAGACGGCCATGATGGCCCTGGATCGCTCACCTGAGTCAATAGGCGAAATTTCACTCCACATGCAAAATTAAATTTCTGACCAATTGTCAGGTCAATTGAGCTTAAAATGTGGCATCTAGAGCATCCGCAAGAAATTTCCGTAAGTTGACCTAGTGACCTACTTTATCACCATACGTGACCCAATTTAGAACTCATAAAAATATTTATTAAGACAAACATTCTGAACAGTTTTCAAGTTAATTGAGAAATAAATGTGGCCTCTAGAGTGCCCTAAAGGTATTTTTTTAATTAACCAAGTGACCTAGTTTATGATCCCAGGTGACCAAATTTCAAACTCATCCAATATTTCATCAAGAGAAACATTTTAACCAATTTTCAAATCAATTGAGCAAGAAATGTGGCCCTAAATGTGTTTAATTTGACCTAGTGACCTAGTTTATGATCCCAGTTGACCCAAATTCAGACTCATGTGAGAGTTTATCAAGACAAACATTCTGACCAATTTTCAAGTCAATTGAGCAAAAAATGTGGCCTCTAGAGTGCCCTAAAGGTATTTCTTTAATTTGACCTAGTGACCTAGTTTATGATCCCAGGTGACCCAGATCCTAACTCATCCGAGATTTCATCAAGACAAACATTCTGACCAATTTTCAAGTCAATTGAGCAATACATGTGGCCTCTAGAGTGCCCTAAAGGTATTTCTTTGACCTCATGTAAGATTTGATCAAGACAAATATTCTGACCAATTTTCAAGTCAATTGAGCCAAAAATGTGGCCTCTAGAGCGCCCTAAAGGTATTTCTTTAGTTTGACCTAGTGACCTAGTTTATGAGCCCAGTTGACCCAAATTCACTCATGTGAGATTTTAACCAAACATTCCGACCAATTTTCAAGTCAATTGAGCAACAAATGTGGCTTCTAGAGTGCCCTAATGGTATTTCTTTAATTTGACCTAGTGACCTAGATTATGACCCCAGGTGACCCAATTTTGAACTCATTTTAGATTTCATCAAGAGAAACATTTTAACCAATTTTTAAATCAACTGATCAATAAATGTGGCCTCTAGAGTGCCCTAAAGGTATTTCTTTGACCTAGTGACCTAGTTTATCACGCGATTTAACCAAAATTCAGACTCATGTAAGATTTGATCAAGACAAATATTCTGACTAATTTTCAAGTCAATTGAGCCCAAAATGTGGCCTCTAGAGTGCCCTATGTATTTCTTTAATTTGACCTAGTGACCTAGTTTATGAGCTTATGAGCCCAGTTGACCCAAATTCACTCATGTGAGATTTTATCAAGACAAACATTCTGACCAATTTTCAAGTTAATTGAGCAAAAAATGTGGCCTCTAGAGTGCCCTAAAGGTATTTCTTTAATTTAACCTAGTGACCTAGTTTATGATCCCAGGTGACCCAAATCCAAACTTATCCGAGATTTCATCAAGACAAACATTCTGACCAATTTTCAAGTCAATTGGGCAATAAATGTGGCCTCTAGAGTGCCCTAAAGGTATTTCTTTAATTTGACCTAGTGACCTAGATTATGACCCCAGGTGACCCAATTTTGAACTCATTTCAGATTTCATCAAGAGGAACATTTTAACCAATTTTCAAATCAATTGAACAATGAATGTGGCCTCTAGAGTGCCCTAAAGGTATTTCTTCAATTTGACCTAGTGACCTAGTTTATAATCCCAGTTGACCCAAATTCAGACTCATGTGAGATTTTATCAAGACAAACATTCTGACCAATTTTCAAGTCAATTGAGCAAAAAATGTGGCCTCTAGAGTGCCATATGTATTTCTTTAATTTAACCTAGTGACCTAGTTTATGATCCCAGGTGACCCAAATCCACACTCATCCGAGATTTCATCAAGATGAACATTCTGACCAAATTTCAGGTCATTTGAGCAATAAATGTAGCCTCTAGAGTGCCCACAAGGTATTTCTTTAATTTGACCTAGTGACCTAGTTTATGACCCAAGGTGACCCAATTTTGAACTCACTAAACATGTTGTGCTCAGGTGGGCTAACAAACTTGGAACAGGTTCACTACATACCAAATATCAAAGCTCTACGCCTTCCAGTTTCACAGAAGAAGAATTTTAAAGTTTTCCCTTTTTTGTTCCTATGTTCAAACTTGTGACCCCTGGGGCAGGGCCAGTTTTGACTCCAGGGGCATCATATGAACAAACTTGGTAGAGGTCCACTGGGAGATGCTACATACCAAATATCAAAGCTCTACACCTTTCAGTTTTAGAGAAGAAGAATTTTAAAGTTTTCCTTCTTTGTTCCTTTGTTCTAACTTGTGACCCCCGGGGCGGGGCCAGTTTTGACCCCAGGGTCAGCGTATGAACTAACTTGGTAGAGGTCCACTAGGAGATGCTACATACCAAATATCAAAGCTCTATGCCTTCGAGTTTCAGAGAAGAAGAATTTTAAAGTTTTCCTTCTTTGTTCCTATGTTTGAACTTGTGACCCCCGGGGCGGGGCCAGTTTTGACCCCAGGGGCATCATATGAACAAACTTGGTAGAGGTCCACTAGCAGATGCTACATACCAAATATCAAAGCTCTATGCCTTCAGTTTCAGAGAAGAAGAATTTTAAAGTTTTCCTTCTTTGTTCCTATGTTCGAACTTGTGACCCCGGGGGTGGGGCCAGTTTTGACCCCAGGGGCATCATATGAAGAAACTTGGTAGAGGTCCACGGGCAGATGCTACATACCAAATATCAAAGCTCTATGCCTTTTAGTTTCAGAGAAGAAGAATTTTAAAGTTTTCCTTCTTTGTTCCTATGTTCGAACTTGTGACCCCCAGGGCGGGGCCAGTTTTGACCCCAGGGGCATCATATGAAGAAACTTGATAGAGGTCCACTAGGAGATGCAACATACCAAATATCAAAGCTCTACGCCTTCTAGTTTCAGAGGAGAAGATTTTCGAAGAATTTGCATTTTTTTCCTTTTTGTTGCCATGGCAACCAGAGTTATGGGTGGAATTCAATTCTTTGAACAACTCTCGTAGAGCTTCACCCAAGGAACATCCCTGCCAAGTTTCATCAAGATTGGCCCAGTGGTTTAGGAGAAGAAGATGTTTAAAGAAATTGTTGACGGACGACGGACAACAGATGCCGGACAAAGGGCGATCACAATAGCTCACCTTGAGCACGTTGTGCTCAGGTGAGCTAAAAATTGATCAAGGCTGCACATTCTTTGCAGACCTATCTTGATCTACACCATCCACAACAGCAAATGTTGGGTTGCTGAGAGCAGTGCAAGAGGTTAAGCCCAGTCATTGAAGTCCATTCTGTTTTGTACTTCCTACAACGAATGAATTATACTGCAAAGTTCTACCATGCCAACATGGATTAAGCGAAATTTCGCGGTTTTATTACCGCCCTGTCCCATCTAACCGAAATTCGCAGCGAAATAATTCCAAAATTAAGAAAGCAATTCGCAGTATTCATAGCATTTTTATTTGGTGAACTATTTTTTTTTTAACCATTTTGCACCGACAATGGACCGAAAAAATAATGAACTTGTAGCAAATAGCTTGAATATCCAACATCATGTCTCCAAGTTATGTCAAATTTCGTTCTGAAACCACGACGAATTTCTGCTGTTTGAGTAACAACCATAACGAATATTGAATATTTAACAACTGCTTACTTAGCGAACTCATTACAAATCATGTGCGACATGCAACTAAATATACTGAATATTCCAGTAGACTCTTCGGCGAATCAGATGTCATCATGTATTTGCTCCAGAATTTTGTGATAAATATTCTTTTTGCTGCAAGTGTTCATTGATTCAGTAGCCTTCACAGCAGAAACACGAAGAAGGAAAAAAGCCAGCCAGAAAGATGAAGCGACTCAGCCTGCCTGTATACCTTCCAGCAAGAAACAAACACCAGTCCTCCGGGTCTGACTCTGTGGCCTAGGTTGCATCCAAGCTGCCTTCAGCCTCAACAAAATATGCAATTTATAAAAAGGAAACCCTGTTGGAACATTGTTCAAATGGCAATGCGAACAGCAGTCGCTGAAAACACGCTACGAAATTGATAATATTGTCCGGTGATCATACATAAGTGGCGTGAATCATTGGGGATTCTTTAGCCTGTTCGGTCTGGTCAGTGCGTCAATGCACCCTAATTGGAATGAAACCGGAAGAGATTCGGTGCAAACATGATGATTATTCTGAACAAGGATTTGCTGCGATTTATTAGCGACAGCAGAACGAAAGGCCCGAAGGTCAATTGTAAGCCTATCAATCCCTCTGCAGACCTTAACCAAACCATTCCAAAAATTATGATTGTTGCATTCGTCAGAATTTTTTGTGCATGCCAAAAAAAAAAATTTTTTTTTTTTTTGAGGAAAGCAAAAATAGTCGAATGCCAAATGAGAAGCATCTAATACAAACCGTTGGCAGGACGAACAGGACGCCAAATTTAATTTGGTATGCATTCGTTGGAATGTTCGTTGGGACAGGGTGATTTTGGTCTCACGAATTGAGTATGCTGACAAGATAGAATTTCCCATCTGAGTGCCAAAATTCAATGAAAACTGACATCACTGAAACCTTGGTAAAACATGAAGTTTGTTGCATGAACTTGATGTTGCAGCGATAGACATTTGACGTACATTGTATTTTTATTTAAACACAGATTCAAACAACTTAAAGGTAAGTAACTATGCATTTTAATGATTTGTTGGCAAAAGTAAACCATCAGTAGTTGCCTCAAATGACCATTAGGTTATCCTTTTAAAAGCATCACATGATTATGGTAAACTTTATTGCCACAATATTTTGATCTTACCATGAACTTCCGATCAGCTTTTAACGGTTGTTGGTCTATGCTTGAAGTAAAAACACATGGATAGTAGACATGTGACAGACTCAGGGCCATGACATAAGTTCACTGGCCTTTGGCAAGTGGGGCTAACAAGACTGTATCACAAGAATCTTGGGAACAGAAATCACCACAACACAATCTTATTCATAAAATATTTTATATTTGCACTTGTATTCTAGCATTATACATGTATGTAAAATAAACAATAAAGAGAGAGGCCTATTGACACGAGCTTAACTCTTTACCAGACGATAAAATTTCAGGCTGGTCCAAAATGAAAGCATTTGCAGACAACAAAATTATTTTGACTCAAAAAATGGAAATCTGCTTTGAAAAGGTAGAAAACATTGTGGGAAAAGGAGAAAATGCTGGTTACCAGCATTTTCTCCTTTTCCCAAAATGTTTTCAAAAGACCTCTTTCTCAGTGTCATTAAGTCAGGATTGTGTGGTAAAGAGCTAATGTAAACAAGCCATGCTCTTTGAAAAGGAGGATTCAATGCATCTGCAAAAAGTATCAGCCGACGTAACCCTGCAGTCCCGGCAGGCTGAACATGTGTCAAAACTTTATGCTTTTTGTAAAATTTTCTGCATGTCCTTGGACCACTCTACTTCAGAATTCAGTCGGTTGTTGGACAAAATGGATTTTAATGGATCAATGATAATGTATTGCCTCACTTGCTGTAACTGATCAAAGAGATGCATTAAACCTCCCTTTGCCAGAGCATGCCTCAACTACAGATATGTATAATAGTTTTACAATTTGTGAAGGTTTTATTTAGTTTTTCCCCTACAAGATGAACAATTTTTACACTGGTCAAAGTTGACAGCATTTACAAAGTAAATGTTGTTTAACCCTTTACCACACAGTCACTACTTTTAACTATCTCGAGGAAGAGTGCTTTTGAAAATAATGTGGCAAAAAGAGAAAATGCTGGTTACTAGCATTTTCTCTTTTTCCCAACAATGTTTTCTACCCCATGATAGACAGATTTCATATTTTGAATTACATTTGTTGCCTGCAAATACTTTCAATTTCGACAAGTCTAATTTTTTTTTTTGTCTGGTAAAAGGGCTAAAAGAGGGATTCTGTCTTTGAAAGAGAAAATCAAAGCGTTGAAAACACTGGTGTGGCATTTGTCATGGAAGCCATTGTTTGGAATTACTATCTTTTGGGGGGGGAAAAAAAAAGAGAAATATTGTTAAAATATTGGCTTGAAAGTCAACCTACTAAGCAAATGAATACCTTTTTGGTTGAAGGGAGAGTACTCATGCCAAAAATGGATTTTTTGTTTTTTCTCTCTTTGATCATTCAGGAGGAGTCAGGAGAAATGATGGTAGGATGAATGATGGGTAGAGAGGGAAACCATGTAAACACACCGAATAAAATTAAGTCTGAAAACTATGATTTTGGAATATCTTTGGCCTTCAAGATCTAATTCCCAACGTTACAATCCATTATTTCAATATGTAAATATTCATGCACAATCAAATGGAGTAGCGTGCAATCATGGGAAAAACAAGCCCAGGGACGAACTGGTTTTGGAACGAACAAGCTCAGAACCAAGTGATCAGTAGACAAACTTAAATCTATGTTTGTAAATTGCTTATAACCCAATGAAAAAAAAAAAATACAGAAGATCTATCTAATCTTCACCTGATGACCAAATTTTAGCTTTTTACAGTCTTTGGAGACAAAAAATGTAATTTAAGGCTGAAGTGATGGAATCTATTATTCACAGGGTAGAAAACAATGTTGACATAAGAGAAAAATGCTTCCGACCCCTTTTCCGAAAATGTTTAGGAGCTTTTCATCTCAGGTTTGTTAAAACTCAGGATTGTTTGATAAATAAGACATCACAGTAAACAAGAGCGTCAAATTGTCGCAAGATACGCCCGTCCCACCGCCAGTTGTCGAGGGGGTATAATAATCGTAAAGGGCAGGTAATGCAACAAACATGTTTACGAAGTCTCAAGTCAATTTGACTTGAGGTGACAAAGTTCCGTTCCGGACGAGCAAGAAATACTGTAAAAATGAAGATCAAAGTGGAATTACTCAAAATCCACACTAGATAGAGTTATTGTTCTTGCGCACTGTACTCCGTAATATTGCAACAAACATGCATACCAAGTCGTTCTGACTTGAGATGACAAAGTTTTGCTCCAGACAAGCAAGAAATGCTATAAAAATGAAGATCAAAGGGGGAATAACTCAAAAATTCATGTTAGGAAGAGTTATGGTTCTTGTGCACTGCACTCCGTAATTTTTCAACAATCATGTATACCAAATTTGAAGCTGTTCAGACTAGAGATGACAAAATTATATTCCGGACAAGCAGAAAATGCTGTAAAAATGACAGCACGAGGTAGAGTTATGGTTCTTTCACACTGCACTCCGTATTATTGCAACAAACACAAATGCCAAGTTTCAAGTCAATCGGATTGGAGATGACAAAGTTATGCTCCGGACAAAGAACTGGACGCCACCCGCCCGCCATGGGTGATCCCATAATACGTCCCATCTTCGACGGGTGTATAAAAATGATTTTCAGCATTAACCATTTATCAAGTAAATCACAAGTTTTAATGACCCTAAGAAAGAAGCCTTTTAAAAACACTGTGAGAAAAGGAGAAAATGCTGGTAACCACCACTTTCTCCTTTTCCCGTAAGGTTTTCTACCCTTCAAAAGGTGGGTTTCCATTTTTGAGTCATAATTATTTTCCCTACAAAAGCTTTCACTTTCAGCAAGTGAGCAATTTTGTTGTTCTGTAAAGGGTTAATCAAAGTTTCACAAAAGTGACATGAATGCATGTGTCTAGGATGTGTCAAAATGGCGATGACAGAAATTGCTCAATATGAGCAATATCTGCTTTTGCCTCAACAGTTTTAAGATTTGCAAACAAGTTATATACTGGGGTTCCATGAGTTAAAACCATACATCTTTTATAATTAAACTGTATATTATAATATTCCACTGAAAAAATATACAAAATCATCTGGGATGGCTCTTACCTGTGGAATGACATTTTTCTACACTAAGCAATGTATAAAAAATACTGTAGTATGTCAGGCAAAAGAAGTATCACATAGAATGATCTTTGTGTTGCATTATATCAAGCAAGTCATCACATGATGATGGAGCCATAAAATCCTTTTAGTCTCATAGTCAACCAGATATAGACAAAGACAAGTCCTTTGACAAGCAGAAAATTTACAAATAACAAAAGTTTCAACCCAGGTCAGCCTGCATAGACTGCCCAGGTCAATACTTTTTTTCAAATGCATTAAACTCCCTTTTCACAGGGCATGGCTAATATTCATGTATTTCCATGTAGCAACATATTTTATAGAGGTGTAACTGTGGTTATATACAAGTATTTTACTATGACAGTACATAAAAAAAGCTAACATGGGTATAATAAAGGCAGGGTGAAAGCTGCAAAGCAAAATTCAAACAAAGCAAAATTCAAACAAAAACTTAACAAACAAAGCAATGGTACTGACATAAAATCTGGGTTTGATTTGAGGGAAGTGGGGTGCAAAGAAATGGAATTGAAATCCTCATCACATACTGAATAAAAAAGAAGTGTCTATTAGGACCAAATGTGCCCCACAGCAAGGCATTCTATTAATTCTTTAATAACCTTGACCTTTGCATTTGGTAACCCCGATTACCCTTCACCACACAATCCTGAGTTTTAACAACTCCAAGGAAAAGGACTTTTGAAATATTGTTGAAAAAGGACAAAATGTTGGTAACCAGTATCTTCTTCTTTTCTCACAATCTTTTCTATCCTTTCACAGACAAATTTCATAAATTGAATGTCATCTGCAAATGCTTTCAGTTTGGACAAGCCTAAAACTTCGTCATTTGCAAAAGAGTTAATACCATACATATTTTTTTTTTTTAAATCAAAATCAACAAGATAATGCTACACACAATTTGCAAAGCTCTGGGCTTTATGGTTCCAGACTAGAAAACTTTTATAGTTTGCCCTAAAAAATTTACAAAACATCAGCCACAAGTTTGATCTATCAAAAAGTAAGTAAAGAGTCAACCTAAATTCTGCTCAATTTAAATACTAAATTTCTATACCAAGTTTATAGGCCATCAAATATTTGGTTAAAAAACCCCAAGATTTTCTTTGAACAATTTTTCCACATTTGCCAGTTATTTGAAAGAACCACTATACATACAAAGAATTCTTTTTGCTCATCTCAATCTTTATATATCATTAATGCTTCACTTGCTAAATAAGTATAATGAAACTTTCTAGCCATTAGTGAAAACCCCTAATACTGTAATTTCAAAGTTATTTTCTGTGAAAAATATCTTCTTATCAGAAAGTGTAGATCCAAGATCAGACTGCATGTTTTGTGAAGTCTGATCTTGATCTACACTGACTGCAAATGCACCTTGAGTCATGCTTAGCAACCTAAGGATTAAAATTTTACTGATTTGATCCCTATTTCTGAAGTCAAGTGAAGTACCTGTTGGAAGACATACAACCATGGACATTGGACAATCACAAAGCTCATCTCTACACATCATGCTAGGTGAGCTAAAAAGGAATGTATAATTTAGGTAAAAGGTGTATACACAATTGTACTGGGCATCTTACAAAAATAACTATCTCTTTAGCACACAATCCCAAGTTTTAATGACCCTGAGGAAGAAGCCTTGAGGAAACACTGGGAATTTGCAGAAACTAAATATAAATTTTGATAGAAAACCATTCAGTAGTTCTTGAGAAAAAGTTTGGACAAAAAATTTATCAAAGGGCCGTAACTCATTTGAAAATGATTCAACCATAACCAAATTATAACATACACATATTTGCTTTGTACTGAAACTTCCTATACAAAGTTTGATTGAAATCTGTCCGGTACTTATTGAGATGAAAGGCCGGCAAAAATAAAATCATCAAGGACCATAACTTATTTGAAAATCATTCAACCATAACCAAACTGTAACATGCACATCTTTGCTTGATACTGAAACTTCCTATGAAAGTTTGATTGAAATCCATTCAGTAGTTATTTAGAAATAGAGCAGACAAAAACAATCATCAGTGATGCAAAATCATTCAACCATAACCAAAATGAAATATGCACATCCTTGCTTTGTATTTAACCTTTCTATGAAGTTTAATCTAAATCTGTGCAGTAGTTATTGAGAAATAGCTGGAACAAATAACTTCATCAAAGGCCATAACTCACTGAAAAAATAATTCAACCATAACCAAGTTATTACATGCACATCTTCGCTTTGTATTGAAACTTCTTATGATGTATGATACAAATCTGTGCGGTAGCTATTTAGAAATGGAAAAAAAAAAACATTAAAGGGCCATAACTCATTGGAAAACCAATCGACCATAACAAAATCAGAATATGCACATCTTTGCTTTATATTGAAACTGCCTATGAAGTTTGATAGAAATCTATTGTGTTGTTATTGAGAAACAGCTTCACAAAAAGAGTTATAAAAAAGGCCTTAAGTCATTGGAAAATCATTCAACTGTGACTAAATTATAATATGCATATCTTGGCTTGGTGTTGAAACTTCCTATGAAGGTTGGTTGAAATCTGTCCAATACTTATTGAGAAATAGAGATGACAAAAATGCTACAAACTGACCAACCAACAGACCGACAGAGTGACTGCTATATATACCCCCCCCCAACAAAGTTTGTGGGGGGTATACTAAAAGGGTAATAAAAACCTAGTTGGGGGAAAAAAGAGAAAATGTTAGCTTTTGCCCTATCCCATGATGTTTTTAAGAGGTTATTTCCTCAGGGTCGTTAAAACTCAGGATTGTTTGGTAAAGGGTTAAACGGACATACACCTACCACACCAATCACTTGTCTCAAATAACCTTTTCCCAAATGACAAAATCTTAGACTGGTCCAGATTGAAAGGATTTCGCAGACGACAAATAAATTCTTGCTCAAATAATGGAATTTTTCTTTGATAGGGTACAAAACATTGCGGGAAAAGGAGAAAATGCTAGTTCCCAGCATTTTCTCTTTTTCCTACAATGTTTTTCTGAACTTATCAGAGATCTTCACTTCTTTTGTACGAATTTTAAATTTGTTGTCTGCTGATGTTTTGAATCTGGAAGAGTCTAAAACTTGCTGTGAGAGAAAGGGTTAACCCTTTACCACACAATGACGCCTTTTAACACCCCTGAAGAAGAGGCCTTTTGAAAACATTGTGGGAAAAGGAGAAAATGCTGGTAACCAGCATTTTCTCCTTTTCCCACAAAGTTTTCTACCCTATCAAAGAAAAGTTGTGTCATTTGAGCCACTATGAAATTGTCTTCTGCAAATGCTTTCAATTTGGATAGGTCTTAAATTTTGCCGTGTGGTAAAGGGTTAAGAGAAAATACTTGGGCCTGTACAAAGGGCTATATTAGTTAAAAAAAATGTATGATGAATATGAAAAATACATCTTCATCAAACAATGAACCCATTTTCTCCCTGAAATCATTCAATACTATCTTTTTATGAAAACAAGATACAGACTACATTCACACTTACCCTTACACCACCCTAACACCTAATGGTAAGTGTTTTATTGGTTTTGAAAAATGTAGGACAAATGGGAAGACACTAAATAAAGATTTGGAAAATGAATTATATACTTTGTTAGAATTATCTTGTTTCAAGAAATTGTTTCAATTCCCACAATGTTTCAAAAATTGTTTAATGCAAAAATATAAAAAAGTCAATATATAAAATAAAATTTTGCGCAATAATGAGCTGACTGACAAAATATTGAGTAATCCCATGTGCACTGGATTAATTAAAGTAACAATAAAGCCCAAAAGTAACCCAAGTGGGTGTTTAAATGCATTTAAATTTATATCACACCATTTAAATGTATGGAAACTATTGTGAAGATGACAACCTGTCATTGTACGGTCGGTCCAAGTGTTCGTCACTGACGGAGAAATTAATTTCAAAACTAGGTTGAAACCTGCCAGGTAGCTGTGTCTTTTGTTTACTTTTTGCCAGATTTTAAGATTCTTCTTTCTTCCAGTGACTAATACATGGCCTGACCACACAACAACAAACTGTCATCTCCACAATATTATCCATACTTTTAAATGGTATGATTTAAATTTAAATGTATTCTGCCACCTGCTTTGAAATTTTGGCCTCTACTGGGCCTTTAAACAGACTTTTTCAAAAACAAAAAAACCCATTTGAACTATTGATATTTGAAGGTTTTGCTGGCAAGAATATGTGATAAAGATGTGGACAGTGCAGATCTAAGATTCGACTGTATGGTCTGTGCAGTCTGATCTTGTTTTACACTGTTCACAAAAGCAATTAAAGCTGGGTCCACACAATCAAGGCCCATATTCACCAAGCATTCTTTGTCTTATTCTTTGTCTTATTCTAGATTAAGAACGTAACACAAATTCTGATGAACTTAGCCATTTAACACTTTGCCAAACAATCCCTGGTTTTCACGACTCGTAAAGAAGGCTTTTAAGATCATAGTGGGAAAAGGAGAAAATGCTGGTAACCAGCCTTTTCTCCTTTTCCAAAAATGTTTTCTACCCTAGTAAAGAAGGCTTTTGAAAACATGATGAACTTAAACACTTAAACCATTTTGGGGTTTAACTCGTTAGCCAACCATTTGGTCTTACAAGAGTTAATTTCAAATTTAGACAATTCTTGAGAATAAGACAAATAATGTTCTGAAGAACAGCTGGCAAATACGGACCCTAGTATAGTCCCCCTATACCTCTTTACCAGAAGACAAAATTTTAAACTTGTCAAAATTAAAAGCATTTGCAGACGACATATTCAGTGTAGCTTAAACAGTGATTTCTGTCTAAAACGGTAGAAAACATTTCCAGAAAAAGAGAAAATGTGGGTTACCTGCATTTTCTCCTTTTTCCTACAATGTTTGTAAAAGCCTTTCTTACCGGAGCCATTCTTACGAAGATGCAAGTCCGTAACAAATGCATGGCTGAAATACAAACTGCCTCTGGTGGGATTCGAACCCATGACAGGCAAATATCCTCGTTTTTCGAGGTTTTAAAGACCAATACCATAACCACTGAGCTAAAGAGATATCTCCCTAACGCAGTTGTCAGGTATTGTATTTAAATCGGGACGAAGCCATGCATGAAGGAGTGGTCTCCCGTAACACCATTAAAACTTGCGACTGTTTGGTAAAGGGTTACAGTTACAACAGGAAATGCAGTATGACTATGTCAAAACAATAAAAAAAACAAAGTTTCTGTAACGCTGTCACTAATCATAAGGCTTTAAGGCGCGCTAACAATTTCTCAGCCTCAGTTTCGTCGTCTTCCTGCCGACTACTCCGTCGTATCTGCTGCTTGTCTTGTATTGGCGAGTCAGTGAGTGTATCATCAAATGATATCTCTCGTGCTACAGAGTTCTCTAACTGAAAGAGGTTGCTTCTTGATCTCGACCGTGATAATTGTGCCCGTCGTTCCGCTGAAATATAAAGTATAATGATTATGTAAAAGTGTTCAGGGGCTTTTTTTACCAATTCTTTACTTTTTTCATCTGTAACTCATGTGTGTACCTTTTGATAGTCTTAAGATGTTTTTTTTTTTAACCCTTTACCACACAATGACGACTTTTGACACCCCTGATAGAGAAGGCTTTTGAAAACATTGTGGGAAAAGGATAAAATGCTGGTAACCAGCATTTTCTCCTTTTCCCACAATGTTTTCTACCCTATCAAAGAAAAATAATTTCGTATGATCCACATTGAAACTGTCCTCTGCAAATGCTTTCAATTCGGACAGGTCTAAAATTGGTCGTGTGGTAAAGGGTTATGTTGTAAAGCATCACTGTATTTGAGATTCTGAAGGGGATTAGCTCTTTACTAAACAACATTTCGGACTTGTCCAAAGCTTTTACAGGCAATAAAGTATATGTGGCTCAAATGGTGGAGTCTATGAAAGGGCTGAAAACATAGTGGAAAAAGGAGAAAATGCTGGTTACCAGCATTTTCTCCTTTATCCACAATGTTTTTAAAAAGTCTTATTCTTTAGGGTTGTTAGAAGTTGTTGTGAGGGAAAGGGTTAATCTAAACAAGCGTGCCATTGGCCCTACAGCGCTCACCTGAGTAAAATCATCTAGGACTGATAAAGCTAAAGAGATCCTGGTTGTGATAATGTAATATAGATGAGTGTTAGTGACTTACTTTTATCCGAGATATCATCAACACAAACATTTTGACCATGTTTCATGAGTATCAGGCTGAAAATATGGCCTCTACAAGGCACACAGGGTTTGACCCAGTGATCTACTTTTTGACCCAACATAACCCAATTTCAAACTTGTCTGAGACATCATCAAGACAAACTTCTGACCAAGTTTTATGAGTATCAGAAAATATGGCTTTTAAAGTGCAAACAAGGTTTTTTCTAAGATTTTTTCCAGTGCCCCCACTTTTTGACCTAACGTCACCAAATTTTGAATTTGTCATAGATATCATTCAAAATAATGTAACAAAGTTTCATGATGATCAGAAGATGTGTCCTCCAGAAAGCACACAAGGTTTTTCTGAGATTCTACCACATGACCTACATTTTTGCTTTATGTAACCAAATTCGGAACATGTTTGAGATATCATCAAGACAAACATTCTGATCAAGTTTCACGAGTATCATTCTGAAAATGTGGTCTCTAGAGTGCACAAAAGGTTTTTCTAAATTTTTGCCCAGTAGCCTGCTTTTTGACTGGAAGTGACCCAAACATTTCACGAGTATCATGCTAACAAGAGGGCCTTGATGGCCCTGAAGTCGCTCACCTGAGCCTTTTGACCAAACATGACCAATTTCCAGTCTCTTCCAAGATACCATGACAAAAATTCTAACAAGCTTTCATAAGTATTTGACTGAAAATTTGGCCTCTAGCGTGTATAAAACTTTTTTCTATAATTTGTCTCAGTAACCTACTTTTTAGCCCAACAGTACCAACTTTGCAACCTGTTACAGATATTATCAAAAGAAAGATTCTGACCATCTTTCATGACCATTTGACAGTTAAATGTGGCCTCCAGAGTGAACACAAGGTTTTTTCAAGATTTGACCTGGCCACCTACTTTCTGACCCAATGTGACCATTTCCAATATCATTTATTATCAAGGAAAAGATTCTGACTAATTTTCATAAGTATTGGACAGAGAATACGACTGAAAATGTGGCCTCTAGAGTGTACACAAGGTTTTTCTAAGATTTGACCTAGTGACCAAGTTTTTGACCCAACATAACCCACTTTTGAATTCGTCCGAGATATCATCAAGACAAACATTCTGATCAAGTTTTATGAGTATACAATGGAAAATGTAGCCTCCACAGTGTACACAAGGTTTTTCTAAGATTGGCCCAGTACCCTATTTTTTCACCCAAAGTCACCCAATTTCAAACATGTTCAAGATATCATCAGTTATTCTGACCAAGTTTCATGAGGATTAGGCTGAAAATGTGGCCTCTAAGAACGCACACAAGTTTTTTTTTTAAGATTTGGCCAAGTGACCTACTTTTAGACCCAAAGTGACCCGATTTCAATTTTGTCTACGATAACATCCAGAAAAAACATTCTGACCACGAGTATAAGACTTAAAATGTGGCCTCTAGAGTGTACACAAGGTTTTTTCCTAAGATTTGACCCGGTGACCTACTTTTTTGCCCCGTGTGACACGTATCTAACTTGTCCGAGGTATCATCAAGACTTGTAAACATTCGGACCAAGTTTCATGAATATTGTAATGAAAATGTAGCCTCTAAAGTGCACATCTACTCTGTAGATAAGTTGGATAACCTAATTTAACTCTTTTCCATATGACAAAATTTTAGACTCACCCAAATTCAAAGCATTTGCAGTTGATAATTCAAAAGTTAATCTGAACCTGAATTTCTTCTTTGAAATGTTAGAAAACACTGTGGGAAAAGGAGAAAATGCTGGTTACCAGCATTTTCCTCTTTTACGCTATAATTTCAAAAGGCTTCTTCCTCACTTCCTCAGGGTTGTTACAACCTGGGATTGTGTGGTACAGGGTTCTAAGAAAAAACCCTGGATTAGCCTGTCTTAGCTAGAACATCTTGCAAAACATCTGAGAGTTTAGAACCAAGGATAGATCAATTCTGTAGTCTGATCTTAATCTACACTGCCTGCAAGTGCAAAAACTACAAAAGTTATGCTAAGCTGTCTCAAGGTTTCCACCTACAGTTGACAGCAAATAAGTTTCTGTTTGACAGTTAAACCTGTCCAAAATGACAAAGTTTAGCCTTTTCCAAGTTAAGAACATCTGCAGGCGACAAATCTCAGTCATTCAATGGAACTGAGGTTCCTTGACAGGGTACAAATCATTGTGGAAAAAGGAGAAAATGCTGGTTATCAGCATTATGTACTTTTCCCATGATCTTTTCAAATGGCCACTTCCCTGGGGTCATGAAAACAGGATTGTTTGGTATAGCGTTTTCGTACGAAACAAATAAAATGCACATTTTGAGTCTCGAAAGAAAAAAAAAAAGTGCAAATATAATGTTTTTTGACACAAAATCATGAACATGGGCATAAGTGTTGATAAAAATTAGAACATTTAGTACAGTGTAAATTTCATCTTATCTCTCAGCTCAAAAAAAAAAAAGATGTTAAGTATGGAAATAGAATAATATATATGTTAATTTTTGTTGTTAAAATTTATGTTTTTATATCAGTAATATACATGTTAGAGATAAAACTGTAAATGTAGCCTAAATAAATAATCTGCAATACATTTAACTTGAAACTGCCTAAAGAGTTCAAATGCTATATTCAAATAAATTCTCTACTATGAATAAAGATATGACTATGAAACTAAACTTTCCACTGAAAAAAAAAGGCATACAACAACAAAACATGCTCAATTTGCACAACAAAAAAAAATCAAAAGAAGCTACCCTTGGCAAAGATTTAAAAAGGCTGCATATTACACATGAGCAACAAATGTGGGGAGCCAATGCTCGGCTGCATTTGCTTTAACTCTTTACCATACAAAAATTTTTTAGACTGGTCCAAATCGAAAGCATTTGCAGACAACAAAAATGTGACTGAAAAATTGAAATTTGGTTTGGGAAGGCTAGAAAACATTCTGGGCATAGGAGAAAATGCTGGTTACCAGCATTTTCTCCTTTTCCCATAATGTTTTCAAAAGGCCTTTTCTTAAGGGTCGTTAAAAGTCAGGATTGTGTGCTAAAAGGTTAAGAAATAGATAGATTTTCAGTGACAATTCTAACTCAAAAAAATGGCATAACTGTATTAGAAACATTTTGACTTTTACCTATCCCTGTTATATAGATTCCGCTTTTGACAGTTAAGAACTAGTCCAAATTGAAGTAAATATCTTCAGATATGACAGAGATATTATAAAATGTCATAGTTTTTGCATAACAACGAGGCAGACGACAACAGAACCATGATACTATCTCCATATTGTCTTAAAAGTTAAAAGTCTTTAACCTTTTCTATAATCAAGTCTGCATGGTGATACTTAACTTTCAACATGACAAAATTTTAGGTTCGTTCAAACTGAAAGATTTGAAGATGACAAAATAGATGTGACACAAAAATTAAAACTGTTTCTGAAAGAGCAGAAAACATTGTTGGAAAAGGAGAAAATGCTGGTGAACATTATTTTCTCCTTTCTCACAATGTTTTCTGTCCTTTCAAAGACAATTTCTATCAGGTTTACAATAATGAGTCCAATAATGCTCAAAATAGCAAATTATTGTAGTAGCAACAGCCTTATCTTATCTTAATTAACATATTTATCACCTGCAAACAACATCTATATTTAGTTTGTAACATATTTACCTTGTAACAGACGCCTTTGGAAAACATCATGGCAATACAAACAATGAATAATGACCAGCAATTTTCTTTTTGCAACAATGATTTCACACAGATCAGACTATCAAACCTTATCTAATTTAAAATTACCCCTTGAAAATGACCTCATTCAAGTTGCATTTAATTTCATTAAAGGGGCATTAAACCAGATTTTAATGTAGTTGGTGGGTGGTGGGGTGGGGTTGTAGAAAATTGGTAGTTGAAACAAAAAAATCATAAGAGTGAGACTGTTTGCCCTCAGATGGGATAAAATGAAAAAAAAAAACATATGCTGGCAAAATATTGCCTCTGGCAGACTCGAACACAAAACCTTTCAAACCAGAGTCAGCGACTCTGCATGTTCTATTCAGCAAACTTATCTTGGTAAATTTCTTGTTTTCCAAATGTATCTCTATCTTTGTGTTGATCTTAAAACCATTTTTTCAAATGAATGAAAAACAGCCTTGTTTTTCTTAAAGGTTTTCTAAATAACTTCCCAAATGAAATCTGATGTAATGCATCCTTAAGCCCTATTCTTTGGGTAGCTTTGTCTTCAATCAATAAAAACAAAAGTTTATAAGTAGACAATGATACATGCTTTATGCTACAGGCAGCAAAATATTCAGTTTCACGTTAAGAATACATTGACCCTTTTCCAAACATTACAATTTTACACCTTTAAATTGAAAGCACTTGAGGATGACAAACTGAATGTCGTTAAAATGATCAAAGTTTTGGGGGTAAAAAATGTTCCATGCATTCTGATCTTGATCGCCTTGTTAAATTGTCTTTTACACCTTACAGGTTAATTGCCCTAAAGTACAAAGTAAAAGTATGAAGTTGTGGGTAGGGCACAGGGTGGTGGTTGATCAAACCTGCATATCAGCTTGCTTCTGCATGCAATCAAAATCACATTTATGAACAACACTGTGTCAACATACAGGAAGAAAAAAAAAAAATGCTTCATTGGCAATTGGTTGAACTTAAAAAACTTGAATTTGAAACAAACTCTCTATGATGGGTTGAATTTTTCATGCAAAATAGTGTTTTGAAGGTGATATCTGAAAAAATTAAATTGCAATCTCTAAATCTAGCAAATGCAACCCCTATAGTAACTTTAGGTCCAGCCAAATGCTGCCAAACAAAAATAATTAATTAAATAATTTAAAGCAAAGAAGTAAGAGTTATGACACAAATCAAATCTTCATGAAAAGATACTGAACATTCCATGGACCAGATTTCATAAAACTTTATTGGAATCTGGTAGTTGTAAAAAAAATATGTTGAATACCAGTACAAAATATTGGCATGACATCATGTTTGGAAGGGATTAGAAATTCAGTGTCAAAAAATTGTTAACAGAGAAAAACAGGTGGAATTTTCAACAGTAAAAATAACCTATACTTCTATACCATGCTGGGTGAAATAACAAATTTCCAAGCCATCAAAACTGCAATGACTGTGGACCTATCCCATTCCTCTTCGCATGTCTTTTTTTACCAAAAACAATGACAAGTTGCCATGACAACCATTCTTAACATTTTCAGTATTTACAAAATGATGGGCAAAAAAACTCAGAAGCTCAGTCCTATTGAAACAAAAAGTGTGTTACACAATACACATCATGGTTACCATATTTAGAAATTCCAATGAAATCCTCTCAACTACAAGAGAAGCTGCATGCACACAAACTGCTCACAGACAGATGGTCCACAACATAAACAAACCCTTCAGGCATTTAAAAAAAAAAAGGACATAAATAAGGTGATGATAATAAAATAATGATAGCATTATAGCTCTAATTTTCATGCCACATTAAAACATCACTCAAAGTCAATGCAGTCATGTGCACTAGAGATGACCCTAGCTGTTGATGGGCCTTAAAACAACATTCAATTTGTCAAAACAGATCATCACAACAGTGGGGAAGCATAAAACCTTTAATTCCAGTAAATGTCCATCAGTGAATTCGAGGTCTAAGAAATAAAGCATGAAAAAAACCTTTGTAGAAAAATGAAGAAATCCCCCTCACTTCATGGTACAATTATTAACCCTTAGGCTGTTAAGCACGACTCACTGACCTTTTGTAGACAATGTAGATCAAGATCAGACTGCACAGAACATGCAGTCTGATCTTAGATCTACACTGTCTGATACTGGGATATTTGTCTCCAAAAAATAAGTTTGAAGTAGCAATATTCAGGTTTTTATGATTGGCTTAAAAGTTTCATTTCAGTTATTTAGCAGGATAAGGGTTAACTCTTTACCAAACGACAAAATTTTAGACTCGTCCAAATTGAAAGCATTTGCAGACAACAAAATAAATGTGACTTAAAAATTGAAACTTGACTTTAGAACAATGGAAAACATTGTAGGAAAAGGAGAAAATGCTGGTTACCAGCATTTTCTCCTTTTCCCACAATGTTTTCAGTAGGCTTCTTCCTCTGGGTCGTAAAAACCAGGGATTGTTTGGTAAAGGGTTATTACGGTTACTTTATCTTTGATACTTTAAGGGAACCATTCAATTCACTCAATATTCTTCCACAGCCACTGGCTATTTTCCCACATTACCATCATGGAAGGAATGATCAGCAATGAGAGAGAGGAATGAGTCATTAATCCTCAGAAAGAAATTCACTGAGCTGAGCACTGAATCAGTGACCCTTGTAGTCCATATTCTACCAACTGCACTTCTGGGCTTGGCAGGTAAAAAAGAAAAACAAAAATTAGAAGAAAAAAATTTCAATGGTATTTCCTTAATGGGCTACATAGCCTTTTAAGCTATTTTTAGATTTCCTGCCAGAGGTTTGCAAAGATTTGTGGGAATGTTACACAATCAAAAACATACAGCAGTAACAAAGATTCATATTCAAATCAGTATGATGATGTCATATCTGATGTAATGAAAATACACGTAGACAGAGTTACCAACTGAAAAATGGCTATCCTGTTATTTAAAAGCCCAAAACTGCACCTTTCTAGTGAATGTAGATGTACAGCATCTTTACAGTTGCAAAAAAAAAAAAGAAAATATACCGAGTCATGTTCTTATCAGTGTTTTACGAGAGATCTTGATGTACAGCCTTCAATCTGAATAGGCCCCTTTTCAGGAGAAAATAAAACAGCAATTGCACATAGGAGATTCTAGGTCCACTAAAAAATGGCAATACTGAATGACTAGTTTTGAACACATTCAGCACAAAGCTAGCACATACATGTTTGTTGTTCAGCCCAAACAATCCTGAACTTTAATGACCACACCAAAAACGCTTTTGAAAACACTGAAGGAAAAGCAGAAAAGGCTGTTTACCACCAACATTTTCAACCCTTTCAAATACAAATTCCATAATTTGAGGCACATTAATTTGTTGTCTGCAAATGCTTTTAACCCTTTTCCACACAATGACGACTTTTGACGACCCTTGGAAAGAAGCCTTTTGAAAACATTGTGGGAAAAGGAGAAAATGCTGGTAACCAGCATTTTCTCCTTTTCCCACAATGTTTTCTTCCCTATCAATAAACAATTGCACCATTTGAGCCACACTGAAATTGTCGTCTGCAAATGCTTTCGATTTGTACAGGGCTAAAATTTTGTCGTCTGGTAAAGAGTTAATATAGACAAGTCTGAACTGCTTTCATGTGGTAAAGAACTTAATCAAGCTGCTGTTATAACAATATGTAACATGCTTGTTAGCCATACAGGCAATGTGATACATGGATTTTACTAATCTAATTCAAGTAATTTATCATCAGTAACACTAAAATGAAAAAAATTCTACTCTTCATTATCATTTACCCTTAGAAAGTGATGAAATCTAACTTGAGTGCTATGTAATAAGATTACATGTACACCAGTTTGCAACAAGGATGAAAATTTGTTTTGTAGCTGTAAGGCTGTTTTGGTCAAAATAAATAAAAAAAAATAATGCACACTCTGTACATTTTAATCCTCATACTCAATGTTTGCAAAAAAAATCTAGTTATGTTTGACATCCTACAGAGTGAAAAATCATTTACGCCTTTTCTATGAAGCAAGCATTCCTCAACAATTTTTGAACATGGTGATATTAATGAGCTCACCAGCATTCAAAGTTTACACAAAATACAGTAGTTTGGTAGTTCACACCATATCAAGGAGTGAAAAAGAACAGCTGCATGACTAACGGTTGCATTCATTTTTTCTGTTTTTAACAAACTCATATTCAAGTGATTCCTTGTTTAAGCCTTCAACTTTTTGCTTAAGTTTGATCTTTCGGTCAGTTGGTGTAGTTTTTAAAATTATATATAATATGGCAACATGTTAATTGTGATCTATAAGCCATTCACTATGATAAAACCCCAGCAATTCTAATTAAGATTATGAACATAACACTTTCCTGTCATCAAGATTCATTTGTATGAAACATGGCCATGCCATACAGTTACCTTATAGTGTCTAATTAATGAAATGAGAAATGCTCTGGCAACAGTAAGATTTACTTAACCATTTATCACACAATCCCGACTTTTAACGACCCTGAGAGAGAGGCCTTTTGAAAACATTGTGGGAAAAGGAGAAAATGCTGGTAACCAGCATTTTCTCCTTTTCCCACAATGCTTTCTACCCTTTCCAAAAGAAATTTTGATTTTTCAGTCACCTTAATTTTGTCGTCTGCAAATGCTTTCGATTTGGACAAGCCTAAAATTTTGTCGTGTGGTAAAGAGTTAATACATCTCCATAATGCATTATACCATGCAAGTCTTCACATGATTATGGATGCATAAAATCCATTTTGTTTAACAACCGGCTATATCCTGGGACAGAATGGTCTTCGGGCTAAGAAAATTTACCAAAAGCAAAAAATTTCAACCATGGTCATCATGTGCTGGCTGACCTGGAATGATACTTTTTGCAGATGTGTCAATACCCCTTTTTACAGAGCATGACTCAAATAGATTTTTTTTTCCCCCCCCCAATATATAAACAAATTCCCTGCAATTTTAAGCCTTTTCTGGTCTCAACAAAGTACCTGACAACATTTTCTACAAGATCAGACTGCATAGAATGTGCAGTTAATCTTGACCTAAAATGTCTCCACAAGTGATAAAATCTGTTAGGCAATATAGGGGTAAACCCGATAAATATTGCCGAAGAGGTTTATTTGACTCACTTACACAAACTTTTAACCAGATGACAAAACAATTAACTTCTGCAGTTGAAGTCACATGCAGATGTGCTTCAAATAATGAAACTTGTCTCAGAAAGGGTAGAAAACAATGAGCACAAAGGAAAAAAAAAACAGTGGTTACCAGCATTTTATTTTTTTGCCATGATATTTTCACAAGATTCAATATTAGGGTTATAATAACCCAGAATTGTTTGATACAGGCCTGAAGTTTGACTTTTGGGAGAGAATACTTGTGCAAATGTATAGTCCATATAGATAAGATACAGTTCACCAATTTCCAATTTTTTGCTTCTTTATACTGAACCTTTTACCAAACAACAATCTGTTTCAATAACCCTAATAAAATTGCCGTTTGAAACATTGCGGGAAAGATAGAACATACTGGTAAACAAAATTTGTCTCTTAATTTTCTACACTTTTACATACAAATTTCACCAATCTGAGCCACATGTAATTTGTGTTCTGCAATTTTTTTTTACCCTTTACCAAACAATGCCAACTTTTAATGACCCTGGGAAACAACCCCTTTGAAAACATTGTAGGAAAAGGAGAAAATGCTGGTAACCAGCATTTTCTCCTTATCCCACAATGTTTTCCACTCTATCAAAGAAAAATTGCACTATTTGAGCCACATTGAAATTGTGATCTGCAAATGGTTTCAATCTGGACAAGGTTGAAATTTTGTCTTCTGGTAAAGGGTTAATCTGGTAAATACGAGATAGCAACACATTTTACAGTCTGTACAGATAAGCCCCTCAAATCTCTTGGCAACATTTATCAAGCTAAATTTACAAAAATAATAAATGTAACAATCATTATCATTCAGTCATTTATGCACATTCAAACTTATGTAGATACTATTATAATAATCATATCACTACAAAAAGAACAAAACCAATCATCCTGTAAATAGAGAGTAGCTGACAACATTCAGACATTCACCATTTGTCACCTGCTGGAATTTTAATTCTAGTTCCCCATTATCCTCTGACCGTCTCCAGACTCGGGATCTTGACAACGTAGAATACCTGTCTGCTGATTCATTAAAAATGTGTAACAATTGAAAATCATCGTCAAAATGATATTCAGCAGTAAGACAGGAATGAATCCTGTCAAAATGACAATCATCAATCCCTGGAAAATTGGCCAGGCTGGGAAACTGAAACTGCTACACCCAACACAATTTCCTTTTTCATTTATCACACAAGAAATTTTAGGACTGTCTAAGCTATACGCATTAGCAGATGATAAAAAGTAGCTCTAATAATGCAATTTGTCTTTGAATAGGTATAAAACATAGCAGGAAAAGGAGAAGGTGGTGGTTACAAGCATTTTCTTCTTTTCCCACTATGTTTTTAACACCCTTCAGCATAACAGTCATTAAAACTTGTGATTGTGTAGTAAATAGAAGAGTAAACAAATTTTTAGTAACTGAATGCTTTAACTAAATATCTAAATGTATCTCAATAGTTTTGAATTAGTGATTCCTTTTTCGGTAAACCACTGGTATTGCTAAGCTACATGTATATTTTCATACATGAGGTAGATAATTTAGCCCTGTGATGACATATATATATGCATGTTTGACTTGTGTCCGGTATAATAGAGAAGACTGGTTCTAAACCTTTAGAGCGCCTTTCACGACTATAGTTGCCTTTGCGGCCAATGTAGATCAAGATCAGGCTGCACAAAACATGCAGCCTGATCTTTGATCTACACTGTCTGCTTTGCTATGACACTGGAGACAAAAGCAAATATGAAATTGCAATTATTTGTGTCTTATTTCTGAGATGAAAATGTCCGTTGGGTTAATTCGGCACTCTAAAGGTTAAAATTTATACTGTACTAATGGAACCTTAGCCCCTGGATTTGCAGTGTAGGATAAAGATGCCCAGGTTACCGAACTAAAGATCAGGCATAATGATGTGTGCCAATCAAAATCCAACAATTGCCATGAAATACAGAGAAATTTAATCACTTCTAAAACAAAAGGCTAGAGTAAAGGATATTGCTCAGTAAAGCAACCAGTTGTATTGGCTAGCATCACAGGGCATTGTCACCCAACATGCTGAATATCAGCCATACTCTGTGAAATGGAGGTTTAATGCATCTGTAAAAAGTTTTGACCCATGTCAGTCTGCCAAGTACATGCAGGCTGATATGGGTCCAAGCTTCTTCCTTTTTGTAAATTTTTTGCAAGTAAAAGGACCGACCCTTCTGCCTCATTAGTCAGTCCTTCTTTTGGACAAAATGGATTTAATGGATTCACAATTACTTAAAGACTTGCTTGGTATAACGCATCATTGGGATGCATTAAACCTCCTTTTTGAGGAGCATGGCTTATAATGTTCAAGTTCTAAATTCCAAGAAAAGCTTTCTGATTGGCTGGAGGTTTCTGTATTATCCATTCAGAGTCTTGGAATCTACCATTACAACTTAATTTAGAATGTTGGTGAATACGCCTCCATGTTGACAAATAAAATGTAAATACATCCATTACACCATGAGGGGTTATCAAAAAACAAATCAGCAAGTTTCAGAATGAACATAGTAAAAGTTTTACCTTTCACTACATGATCCTGTTTTAACAAACCAAAGGTAGGGGACTCTTGAAAACGTTGAGGAAAATGGAGAAAATGAGGCTACACTTTCTCCTTTTCTCACATAATTAAGAATGAAAATTAGGCCATCAAAACAACAGTATGTCTGACTGGCTGAACAATTCTATCATGACAACATAGAATTTCATGTTTTCCAAAGAACATTTCTTGTCTGAACATCTTGCTGACAAATCTTACCTTAGAAAAGGAAACTATGAAGTCTGAAGACATTGCACACATAACAGTTACTATAATATTAATTGAACTGTTTTAACTCCGTACCAAACAATCCAAAGTTTTAACAACCCAGAAGAAAGATGGCTTTTGAAAACATTGTGGACAAAGGACAAAATGCTGGTAACCAGCTTTTTTCCTTTTCTCACAATGTTTTCTAACCTTCCAGAACAAATCCAATCATTTGAACTACATTCATTTTGTCATCTGCAAATGCTTTTAATTCAGACCAGTCTAGAACATTGTGATGTGCTATATGGCTAGCAACACGCGAAAAGGGGCATTCGGACATTTGCGTAAAGTGTCGTCTCGGATCAGCCTGCGCAGTCCGCGCAGGCTAATCCGAGACGGTACTTTACGACTACATTAGATTTTGTGCTAAAGTAGACTTGCGCAAAACAGAAAATTACATAAAAACGGAAAGTGCTGTCTCGGATTAGCCTGCGCGGACTGCACAGGCTGATCCAAGACGACACTTTACGCAAATGTCCGAATGCCCCTTTTCGTGTATTACAGGCCATATAGTAAATTGGTTTAACCCTACAATTTTCTAAACTACTTTGCATGTTAAACAACAATACCCCAGACAGGTTCCAAGGCTTGGCTGCACAGGCCTTTTCAATTATTTTATGGGGGAAAAAAGGGGTTTTAACCATGGCTTGAGAATTATTTTCCCTTCAGGAATGGATCCCCCTTTTGAAAGCTAACAACTAGCCCAAATTTGAAGTAAATATCCAAAGCAATGACAGGAATATGAGAAAGCCTAGTAAGTTTGCATCACAATAAAGTCTACCTATGGTTGTATTGTAAAGGGTTAACATTTCTCCAACGTCTTACTTTTTTCTGCAGATCTACAATTAGCCTGCAGGGGTCAGAGTGAGGAAATTTTGAGCAACAATAACCAAGTTATTTGAGACTGTGATTTGTGATATATGATTTACAGTGTCATCAGTCTATAATAGTAATGTATTTATTATAATGACACTGAACATTTCACATGTGTTATATACCTGATCTTTTCTTTTTCCTTTCATGTCCTGGTACAATAAAACAAGTATTAGTCAATAGCTGGTTTTTATGTACAATATGACTGCATGGCATGATGAAGGTTAACCCTTTACCACACAATCCCGAGTTTTAACGACCATGAGAAAGAAGCCTTTTGAAAACATTGTTGGAAAAGGAGAAAATGCTGGTAACCAGCATTTTCTCCTTTTTACCACAATGTTTTCTACCCTATCAAAGACAAAAATCAAAATTTGAACTACATTCAAATTGTCGTCTGCAACTGCTTTCAATTTGGACCAGTCTAAAATTTTGTCATCTGGTAAAGTGTTAACCCTACACATGATATATCCTTTGTTTTTACGATCCTGACGAAGAAGACTTGAAACCACTGTGTTAAAAGAGAAAAAGTATTTTCTCTTATTACCACTGTTTTCTCTCCTTTTCAACACTTCGCCAAACAACAAAGTTTTAAACATATCTAAACTGAAAGCATTTAGAAAATTCAAAATAAATGTAACTCAGAAGTTGAAATTTGTATTACGAAGGCTTTTGAAGACATTGTGGGAAAAGGAGAAAATGCTGATTAACGATGTTTTCTATTCTGTCTACAGCAAATTATAATTTCTGAGTCACAAATCTTTTCCAAGTCTTCTACCCTTTCTAAAACAATTTTTAACTTCTGTGTCACATATATTTTGTTGTCTGCAAATTCTTTCACTTTGGACAAGTCCAAAGTTTTGTTGTTTGGTAAAGAATTTAAAAGGTTCATTTTATCAATTAAGACTTACGACCCCTAACTCATCGGTAAATATTGTGTAACATTGACGTTTTCGTAAAAGCTATTTGGCCAATCTCGGCAGCTTCCGTCTTTTAATATGAGAGAGGCCATAGACTCACTAACTCATCGGTAGATATCATGTAACATCAACATTTTAGTCAAGGCTATTTGGCAAATATTGGCAGCTTCCGTCTTTTAATATAAGAGTTAGGGGCCGTAGACCTTAAGTGCTCGAAGGAGTAATGATGATGCACTAATTGTTAATATAGAAATGATCTAAGAGAGATAACTCTGTAAACCTTATTGACAATAACTGATACTTTCCAAGTTGGGAGGAACAAATAGTGATTATTTTAGTATTTTGATTTTCCATGTGACGAGTAAAATCTGCTGTCAGCAATTGTGTTTTTGAGTAAAAACAAGCGTTTAACAGTGGTAGCAGAGCGAAGGGCAGCAGGTAAGTCAATCATAGCATACAGAGCTTGTAGTCATTCAGAGATTAACAGTGTATTTGTGTTGAATAGGGGAAAATGGCGGCCAAAATCAACCCCCCATCTTTTCATAAGGGAAAGTCCTACGAACTGTACAAGCAAGAGTTAATAGCTTGGAATGAAATTACAGAGATAGACAAAGCTAAGAGAGGTATTGCTATTGCTCCAACACTTCCTGAGGATGATGAACAGAGAATTCGTGAGAAAGTATTTGATCAAATTAGTATCGATGACTTAAAGAGAGACACTGGTTTCAATACTCTGGTAACTTTTTTGGATAAACACTTGGCAAAAGATGACTTAGCAGACAGCCTTGAAAAATTTGAAGAATTTGAGGATCTCTCGAGAAATGAAGGTCAATCAATCAGTGATTTCATTGCAGAATTCGACAGTAAGTACAGAAAAATTGAAAAGAAAAGAATGAACTATGAGCAAAGAGAAACATGATGAGGCTAAACGATCCCTTAGAAAATTTATGGGTGATGGGGGGAGTGCTAAAAATAGCACTCCCAATATCAAGCTAGAACCTGCTTTTTTGGCAGAGAATGAAGAACCACTGTTAGCTGCAGGGTATGTGAAAAGGGATAACAGTTATTATGGCCGTCGTGGAGGTTGGCGTGCACGAGGTAGTAGTAGTGGTGGAGGTTTTCAGTCATCCCAGAGAGGTGTGAAGAACTTGAATCCTATGGGGCCAAATGGAAAAGTGCTAACTTGTAGATCTTGTGGTTCCTTTAGACATTTGGTAGCCAAATGTCCAGACAGCTGGGAAAATATGGCCAAGGTGAATAATACAGAGACTGAAGAACATGCTGTTTTGTTCACTGGCTATCACAAAGATGAAGTATTGAGATTAGGTGCAGATGCCCCAAATTGTGCTGTGCTTGATAGCGCATGTACCAGTACAGTATGTGGAAAACTATGGTTGGATACATATCTTGACTCGCTATCAGAAGATGATCATTGTGAAGTAGTTAAGAAAGAGGGTATTAAAGTGTTCAAATTTGGTGGTGGTACTAGACTGAGATCAAATGGAGAATATGACTTACCCATGTTCATTGCAGGAAAACATGTGAAAGTTAAAACAGAGGTGGTCGATTCTGACATTCCACTATTGTTGTCACGATCAGCAATGAAAAAAAGCTAGCATTAAGATGGACCTAGAAAATGATACAGCTGAGATTTTCGGGAAAGAAGTGTATCTTAATCTTACATCTTCAGGTCACTACTGTATCCCGATAGATAAATCTGAGACACTGCCAGTAAAAGATGTAAACACAGTGAATGTGGGGGAGCAGGGTAATGAAAAACAAAAATCAACTCTGTTGCAACTTCACCGTCAGTTTGCCCATCCTCCTAAAAGGAAATTGGTAGCACTATTGAAGGATGCTGGAGCCTGAAAAGAAAGCTATGATGAGGATTTGACACAGATTGAGTCTACATGTGTACTGTGCAAAACATACGCTAAAACACAACCAAAGCCAGTTGTTGCCTAATTGCCATCTGCAAATGAGTTTAATGAGAAAGTTGCAATGGATTTAAAACAGTATAAGGGTCGGTGGATATTACATATGATTGATATGTGGTCAAGATACACATTATCAGTTTTTATAAATAGAAAAGAAGCAAAAAATGTCATTCAGGCAATGATGAAAAACTGGGTCGGTGTCTTCGGAATTATGGGGGCCATCATGACCGATAATGGAGGCAAGTTTAGTTCAGATGAAATACGTGAAGTAGCATCCATTCTGAATGTTAAAGTACATACCACTGCCGGATATAGTCCATTTCAAAATGGGCTTTGTGAAAGAGTACATTCAGTGACAGACAGTATGCTAGTAAAACTTGAAGCAGAAAATACAACAGTTGACTCAGATACTCTACTTTCATGGGCAAATATGGCAAGAAACTCTCTCCAGATGTGGAATGGATATAGTAGCAATCAGCTCGTCTTTAGAAGAAACCCAAACTTACCAAATATGATGCAGGCAGAAATGCCAGCTCTTGAAGGTGTGACAACCAGCGAAACATTTTTCAAGCATCTAAATGCCCTACATGAAGCTAGGAAAGCATACATCCAGACAGAAGCAGATGAGCGACTCCGACGTGCTCTTCATTCAAAGGTGCGAGCAGCAGAACAAGTGTTTGAAAATGGTGATAGTGTATTTTACAAAAGAGATGGTAGAGATCGTTGGCTGGGGCCTGGTAAAGTTGTATTTCAGGATAGAAAGGTGGTATTTGTAAGACATGGAGGTATTTTTATTAGAGTATCTCTAAACAGACTTTGCAAAGTAGATCATGATAATACAGTTGATGAAGATTCATTTGGTGGAAGTGAAGTCAGAATTCAGATGGAAGAAAATAAAAGTTCAAATTGTAGTAATTCTACTTCAAATGATCATGACAACTCAAGTGTCTTATCAGAGACTATTTCAACCAAATCTGAAGTTAATCAAGATGAAAGTGGATTTAATGTTCTCTTACATAATCAAATAGAGTATAAATTGCCCAATTCCTTAGAATGGACAAAAGCCACAATAATTGGACGTGCAGGAAAAGCAAGTGGTAAATACAAAATGTGGTACAATATAGAAGATGAAGTAACAAAGGATCAGAAAAGTATTGATTTGAGTAGTATTGAATGGAGAAAGATACAGAATGTCAACAGTGTTGTATTAGATAGTAACAAGGTTGAAAATGATACCTATCAAGCAAAACAATCAGAATTACTGAAACTCTTGCAGTTCAATACCTATGAAGAGGTCAAAGATGAGGGACAAAAATCCATTTCGACAAGTTGGGTTATAACAAATAAAGAAGGTGGTATCAGGGCACTTTTAGTTGCAAGGGGATTTGAGGAGAAATCATTCATTCCAAAAGATAGCCCCACAGTAGGTAAAGGGTCTATGAGAGTATGTCTTGCAGTAGCCTCCAGTAAAAACTGGAAAGTAAAAACAACAGACATAAAATCTGCTTTCCTGCAGGTAAATGAACTTGAACGGGAGGTGTATATTGTACTGCCTATTGAAAGTGATACGCCTGATGGCTACATTTGGAAGTTAAAGCATGGCCTTTATGGGTTAAAGGATGGTGCTCGTCAGTTTTCTATCAGTGTAAAGGAGGAACTTTTGAAACTTGGATTCAGACAATCTAAACTAGACCCAGCTGTGTTTACTCTAGTTTCAGGTCAGACTCTGCAAGGCATCATATGTTGTCATGTTAATGATTTTCTTCATGCAGGAAACATAGACTTTGAAACTTTGTTTGATAGATTAAAAAGTCGTTTTAAAGTGGGAAAAGTAGAAGAAGGAAAGCTTACATACATAGGTTTCCATATCAGAGAAGATGAGAAGGGAATAATTTTTGATCATACATCTTACATTGACAAATTGGTTTGTCCAAAATTAGACCCTGTTCGTGCCTCAGAAAAACTTAATCCACTACGTGAAAATGAGCAAACAGTGTACAGAAAGTTAGTGGGCCACTTAAACTGGGTAGTACAAGGTTCAAGACCTGATATGGCTTTTGAACTTGTTGATTTGAGTACAAAGTTAACAAAGGCATCTGTCAGTGATTTATTACATGCTATTAAGGCTGTTGGTAAATTAAAGGACATGTTGTCAGTTCACCTGTTCCCTCGGTTACAGGGTAGCTCTAACAAAGATTGGGAAATTTTCTTATTTTGTGATGCTGCACTTGGGAACACTAATAACGGAAAAGGTAGTACTGGTGCCCATATAATTTGGATCAAAGACAGGCTTGGAAATTGTTGTCCAGTGTTTTGGCAATCAAATAAGATAAAAAGGGTTGTGCGTTCGACCACAGCAGCGGAAGCTTTAAGTTTAAGTGAAGGATTAGAATCGGCAATTTATTACAGGGAACTGATTCAAGAAATTGGTTTTGTTGCTGGAGATTGTTTGCCGATTAAAGTATTTATTGATAACAGAAGTGTAATTGAAGCACTGGGTACGACGAGACTGGTCGATGACAAAAGATTGCGAATTGACATTGCAGCCATTCAGGAGATGAGACAAAATAATAAAATTGAAATAAAATGGTGTCCAGGGAAAATCCAGCTTGCTAACTCACTGACTAAGAGAGGTGCATCTAGTCTTGAACTTTTAAATGTTTTACAGAAAGGAAAAATGCCAAAAGAGTTTGTGTAATTTTGTGATTCCTTGAGATAATTGTAAGGGGCAGAATAATCCCCGTGACCTGAGGATAGTCTAATCCTATGACAGTTACCATTAGCTGTTTCATTCAGTTATTCTTATTTTTTATTATTTCTTTTAATTCAAACCCAGGGGTAGCTGGAAAAAAAAAAAAGGCATTGTAATTAATGTTAATATAGAAATGATCTAAGAGAGATAACTCTGTAAACCTTATTGACAATAACTGATACTCTCCAAGTAGGGAGGAACAAATAGTGATTATTTTAGTATTTTGATTTTCCATGTGACGAGTAAAATCTGCTGTCAGCAATTGTGTTTTTGAGTAAAAACAAGAGTTTAACACTAATGAATCATAGACTGAAGTGGACACTGCAGTTGCTAGACATGTCCACAGCATTGCAATGTCACAGCTCTTTTGAACGTAATGTTAACCCTTTACCACACAGTCCCATGTTTTAACAACCCTGCAGTAAAAGCCTATAGAAACAAGAGGGCCATGATGGCCCTGTATCGCTCCACTGGCTTTTTAACCCTTTACTACACAAATCAAAGTGTTAATGACCCTGAAAGAGAAGGCTTTCAAAAACATCGTAAGAATAGGACATGTTGTCATCCAGTATTTACTCCTTTTCCCACAACGTTTCCTAACTATCAAGGACAGAAATAGTCATTTAAGCTACATTCAATTTGTCTTTTTGCAATGGCTTTAAACTTGGTACAGTAAAAAGAAATACAGTTAAAAAAAACTCTCTCTTAAAACAGAACATTTCCTCTCCAAAAAACTTGAATACCAAACTCCAATAACGTATAACTGCAGTTTGATAATCAAGGGAGGTAAATAGTAACAAACTTTATCTTGTATAACAGGAGTTATTTCCCTTGATTACTATTCTAAATTACAGTCACCCTATAAGCCCATGTTAAACTTGTGATCTCCAAGGCAGAGCCAATTTTGACCCCAGGGCTATAATATGAAGGAATTTGATAGAGGACCATTAGATAAAGCTACATGCCAAATTTGGTAGCCCTGGGCCTTATGGTTTCAGACAAGAAGATTTTAAAATTCTCCACCATACTTTGAAGCAAGGAAAAAAGATGTAGACTATAAATTATAATGTACTGGAACAGCAATGTTTTGAGTGCATTTATATTTGCATGGACAGAACAAGAGTTATTTCCTTTAACCAGTTATAATCTTTAATAAAGCCAAGCCCACAGCAGCCACGTCCATTGCCAGATCAAATTTTTAGCAAAGAATCTGAAATATGTAACCCACAACATAGGGTTTGAACGAGAAATAATGGATTTAGAATATGATCACTCCCTCTTATCTGGAGCTGTGCTTTCATTTTGAATTTCTTTTTGTGACTGAGCATATCATTGTATTTTTAAGGGCAGTATCTTTGTTTGTTATGTAGCAGACCTCTGAATCCTTATTCTGCTAAATAAATTAAATGAAACTTTCATGTAAATAATAAAAACCTAAATATTGCCATTTCATAAAGCTACATGCCAAATTTGGTCGCCCTAGGCCCCATGGCTAGGTCAAAGAAGAATTTTAAAGTTCTCCCTGTATAAGCCCATGTAAAACTTGTTATATAAGCCCATGTAAAACTTGTTACCCCCGGGCAGGGCCTAATTTGACCCCAGGGCTATAATTTGAACAATCTTGGCAAAGGTCCACTAGATAAAGCTACATGCCAAATTTAGTAGCTCTAGGCCCTATGGCTAGGTAGAAGAGGAATTTTAAAGTTCTCCCTAAATAAGCCCATGTATAACTTGTAACCCCCGGGGCGGGGCCAATTTTGACCCCAGGGCTATAAATTGAAGAAACTTGGTAGAGGTCCACTAGATAAAGCTACATGCCAAATTTGGTAGCCCTTGGCCTTACGGTTTCAGACAAGAAGATTTTCAAAGATTTTCAAAATTTTTCAGTTTTGTTGCCATGGCAACCAGAGTTTTTGAAGGAATTTAATTCTTTCAAGAAATTCTGAAGAGGACCATGGCAGGATCATTTCTGTGAAGTTTCATCAAAATTGGATGGGTAGTTTCAGAGAAGAAGACGTTTTAAAAAAAAGTTAACGCACGGACGGACAGACGGACGCACGGACGGACGGACGACGGACAACAGGCCATGACATAAGATCGCTGGCCTTCGGCCAGTGGAGCTAAAAATTGTGGGAAAAGAGAGAAAATGCTGTATACCAGCATTTTCTCCTTTTTCTACAATGTTTTCTACCCTTCAAAAGATAAATTTCAGTTTTTGGGCCACACTTAATTTGTGGTCTGCAAAAACTTTCAATTTGATAAAGTCCAAAATTCCTTGTATGGTAAAGGGTTAAACTAATTATCCAACACTATGGATAAAAGATCAGCCTGTATGTTCTGAACAGTCTGATCTATACAAAATACACCTTATCTTACCCATAAAAGCATGTTACTAGTTAGTGCAGTGCTACATGATAAAATATTGTAAATCTGTTTTAAAATATCTGTGTAGATTATTTTGGAAATATCTATCATTAAGTCTGGCACTGTATAATTTTCTTAAAAGCATTACTCTGTGTATTAAATATATTGAGGACCGTTGTCGGCTCTCAAGAAGTTGTACTGCCATGGATGGCCTTTTGGAAATCCCCAAGTGCCAAGGGCATGAGTTGGGTAAGAGCACGAATGGGTGTTTCCCCATTCTGGTAAGAGCGGTTTGGGGACTTCCCCTGAAAGAAAATTCCTCTCCAGAAACAATCCTTATGTAAACCAAGACTACTTTTGCTTATGAAACTCAGTTTTGGATGTTATCTGTAAAGAAGGAAAAATGAAAAAAAGAGGTTCTGCGAATACCACATTTGGGCAAAAAAGTGGTCTGGGCATGCTCAGATAGGCCGCGCTGCCTTGATATGATATCTGTGGTAGAAAACTTTTTTGTTGAATATGTTTCTTTACTTCAAGACAAGTAAATTCAACTAGATTTATTCTATTTTTCCTGAAAAAGACTATCTTGTCAAGGAAACAGTTTTCAAAACAACACGTTAAGTTTCAACCCCACTTCGTATATTAAACCATAGGGCCAGGTGGCCATGCCACATTCAGCAAAAATGGTGATCAAACTTAGGACACCCAAGTGACAAATCATATGTCTTAAACACTGGGCCAATGCTGATCTCCCTTTGTAACCTGTAGATTTCTCTCTGTTGGCCATTCACCTAGGGCACGTCTATATTTTAATCTTTAAATGCACAATCCCAACTTTTTACAACCCTGAAGAAGAAGCCTTTAAAAAACATTGTGGAAAAAGGGGGAAATGCTAGTAACCAGCATTTTCTCCTTTTACCACATTGTTTTCTACTCGATTAACGACAATTTCTATTATTTGAGCCACATTTAAAGTGTCATCTGAAAATGCTTTCAATATGGACAGGTCTACATTCTTTGTCCTATGTACAGTTAATCATCTGCACTGCTGGATGATTCAAACATAGTTGTCAGTCTCAACTTTCATCATGTACCAAACAACCACATTTTGATCATTTTTAATTTCAAAGCAATTGAATATGACAAAAAGAATGTGACTAAAATGGAAATTTCTTTTTAGGGTAAAAGATATTGTGGGGAAAAAGGAGAAAATGCTGGTTACCAGTATTTTTTTCCCTTTCCCACAATCTTTCCAGAAACCTTTGTTTTCAGAATCCTATAAAACTCAGGATCATGCGGTAAAGGGTTAAATTATAAACAACAAGATCCTTATATCTCATGATTCATGAACAGGGGCAAACTCACCAACCATTCTTAAGAACATATTCATTCTTTATATATGAATTTTTTTTTTAATTTCAGAGTAACACACCTTCTGATGGGCTAAAGCAAATAGTTCAGCCAATCACAAGCTGTGTTACTTTCATACTTAGAAAATTTTTGAGAGCAAGACTAAGAATGTTCATAAGAATGGTTGGTGCGTACAGACCCAGATAAGAAGGATCCACAAACCTATTTCATCTTGTCACAGAAAATTTGCATAATTATCTCTATACCACACCAAAAAACAAGAGGGCCATGATGGCCCTGTATCGCTCCACTGGCTAATACGTAAAATCCCTACATGCCAAACATTACAATACTTGGCCAATTGGTTTTGAACATTTGGCCAATTGGTTTTGAACATAAGACCCCTGAGACAGTACTAAAATTGGTAGCCCAAGTTCTTGTGGTAAGTAACAAGAAGATTTCTAAAGATTTCAATAAATAAGCCCATGTAAAACTTCTGACCCCTGGAATGGGGTCATATTCGATCCTAGGGCTATAATTAGGGTACTCTTGGTAGAGGCCCACTAGATAAAGCCACATGCAAAATTTGATAACCCTAGGCCATATGACTGAGAACAGGGAGACTTCTAAAGTTTTGTCTATATAAGCCCATATAAAAATTGTGACCCCTGGGGCAGGGCCAATTTTGACCCCAGGGCTATAAGTTGGGCACTCTTGGTAGAGGCCCACTAGATAAAGCCACATGCAAAATTTGGTAGCACTAGGCCTTATGGCTAAGTGCAGGGAGATTTCTAAAGTTTTCTCTATATAAGCCTATGTAAAACTTGTGACCCCCCCCGGGGTGGGGTCAAATTTGACCCCAGGGCTATAAGTTGGGCACTCTTGGTAGAGGCCCACTAGATAAAGCCACATGCAAAATTTGGTAACCCTAGGCCTTATGGCTAGGTACAGGGCGATTTCTAAAATTTTCTCTATATAAGCCTATGTAAAACTTGTGACCCCCGGGGCGGGGTCAAATTTGACCCCAGGGCTATAATTTGAAGAAACTTGATAGAGGTCTACTAGATAAAGCTACATGCCAAATTTGGTAGCCCTAGGCCTTATGGTTTCTGGCAACCAGAGTTTTTGAAGGAATTAAATTCTTTCAAGAAATTCTGAAGAGGACCATGGCAGGATCATTTCTGTGAAGTTTCATCAAAATTGGCTGATTGTTTCAGAGAAGAAGATGTTTTAAAAAAAAGTTAACGCACGGACAGACGGACGGACAACGGGTCATGACATTAGCCCGCTGGTCTTCGGCCAGTGGAGCTTATAATAGACCTGCCCAAATTGAAAGCATTTTGCAGAAGATATAGCAAACGAGGCTGGCAAATAAGGATTCACCTTTCATAGAAAACATTGTGGGAAAAGGAGAAAATGCTGGTTAGCAGCATTTTCTCCTTTTCCCATAAAGTTTTCAAAAGCCTTCTACATCGGGGTCGTTTCAACCCGGGATCGTGTAGTAAAGGAATAATTTGACATGTTAGATATAACGAAGGAACCTACATACTGCTAGAATAAAATACAATATTGCAAACAAAAGGCTGTTTATACAGATTACAGCATTAATGCAGTATTTGTATATTTTTAGATAAACTATTTCGTTTTAGAGTTTCTCTGTTCGGATGTTAGTTTTTAGCAGTACCTTCTTTGGCTTCCTTCCAACCTAATTCATAATCACAAATTAAAGTTAGTTGATTGTTTTGAGTGTAACACACCTTATTTTTAACAATTTAGAAGTATGAAGAAAAGTTTTCAAATCTCCAAACCTTAATATTATTGATTTTTTTCTGCACTTCAATTTTATTCCCGCTTTTCAAGATGTAATTTAACTCTATAACAAATGACAAAATTGCAGACTTGTCCAAATTGAAAGCATTTGCAGACAACAATTGAAATGGGACCTAAATGATGGATTTTGTCCACACAAAACATTGTGGGAAAAGGAGGAAATGCTTTACCGACATGTTCTTCTTTTCTCACAGCGTTTTCAAAAGCCTTCTTCAGGGTCGTTAAAAGTCTGGATTGTGTGGTAACCGTAAATATAATTGATTTTTTTCTAAAATTTATTTTTCCTCCCAGTATTCAAAATGTTATTAGAGGTTTACAGAATGTGCAAAAAGAAATTGCAGTGCAGGAAAAGAAATAACTATACAAAGAAAATGTTAAAAATTTGGAAAAATGAAACAAGACAAACTACAGCTGTCACTGAATGTGACTTAATACCCCCGCCAGCGCTTTGACAGAAACAGGCAATTATTTGTACACAGACGGACACACGGACGGACACACGGACGGACAAACAGACAGACAGGCTGATTCCAGTATACCCCCGAAAACATTTGTTTTGCTGGGGTATAACAAGATAGTATTTTGTTATTGCATCTGACGATGACCATTATAAACAACTATTTATACAGATGGAAACTGTAAAAAAAACTAGAGCTGTCACTGAATACGACTTAATACCCCCACCAGCCCTTTGACAGAAACTGGCAATTTAATAACAAAAAATTTTCTAAGTTCAAGGGGAGATTACCCTTGAATCATAGGGAGAAGATGATTGAAAACTGCGTCTTGCACAACTTCAGTATACGATCAATGTATCAACAAATTTTCAGTACAACAGCAGCAAAACTGTAGGAGGAGTTCGCGACACAAAATTACTAGTATTTTGTACACAGACGGACGGACGAACAGACAAGCTGATTCCAGTATACCCCCGAAAACATTCGTTTTGTGGGGGTATAAATATAGACAACAACTGACAGAAAGTTTAACCGCACTATGATATAAAGCAGAGAGAAGTAAGAAAAGCAGATAAACGTTTCTCAAACATTGTTTCAAACATTTAACACACAATTCCAACTCTGAAGAAGGCGGCTTTTGAAAACTTTGTGGGAAAAGGAGAAAATGCTTGTAAGCAGCATTTTCTCCTTTTCCCACAATCTGTCCTATTCTTTCAAAAAAAAAAAAAAAAAAAAAAACAGCTCATTTGAACCAATTTTGCCTTTGCTGTCCAAAGTTAATTTCAATTTAGAAGAGATTTAAATATGTTGTTTGGGAAATGGTTAATGCAGTCCTATAAAGTTTATGAAATTATGGAAAAACTTGAGGTAAGTCTGAAAATAGCTGGTGCAGTATTGGGTTAAGCCTTAACCACAGAATCCCGACTCTCAACACACAAAGGAAAAAGGTTAAGAAATCATTGTGGGAAAAGGAGAAAATGCTGAAAACAAACATTTACTCCTTTTCCCAATGTTTTCTACCCTAGGACAAACTTCATATTTTGAATAACACTGAATTTGTCCTCTGAACATGTGTCAAATTTGGACAAGTCTAAAATTTTGTTGTTATGTAAAAAATAAAGAGTGGTTTGTAACAAATAAGAAGAGAGAATCTAATGTTTATACCTCCTGCTGCCCGTGGTGTTCTACGTTTCCCATCTCTCTTCTCTCTACCAACATTGAAAGCAGAGCCAGTCTTCAGTGCCTCCAGTAAATTATCCATAACACCTTCCTGGTTCTCATCTGTAAAATAATCATATGATCACTTACATAAATACACAAAATAATCATGTAACAGCTTTCACCCTCCAACAAACAAATTTGATGTGTATCAAGAAGTCTAGACAAAAAAGTATATCAAAACAAGAGCACCACATGTGGTTGCCAACACTCTGTTGCAGTTGCTTTTAGTGAAAGTATTTTAAATGGAAAAAGGGGCATAACTGTGTCAAAAATATTTTGATGGTAACCTGTCCCTTTTGTATGGGTTCCCCTTTTGATAGTTAACATCTAGTACAAATTTAAAATGCATATCTTCTGTAATGACAGAGATCTTATAAAATGTCAATTTTTTTTAAAACTCCTAAGTCGTAATAGGGGCTTAACTGTGTCAAAAAAAAATTTGATGGTTACCTGCCCCTGTTGTATGGGTGTTTCCCTTTTGATATTAAACAACTAGTACAATTTTTAAGTAAATACCTTCTGTAATGGCAGAGATATTATAAACTGTCAAAGTTTTTGCATGACGACATAGACTACGCCTGGGTTGACAACACCTCGATGTTTTCTTGGAGTCAAGCTAACAATGTTTTTATCCTATCAGAAAATTTCAGGCTCATTTGTATGAAGTTTGAATATGTTACCTACAGACTTTTTTTTTTTTAAATGGACAAGTCTAAAATTTGTCACTTTGGCAATACTTTCAATGTCGACAGGTCAATTCTTTTTGCCCTTTACAACACAATCCTGAGAAAATGGAAATCTGAAAATATTGTGGGAATAGGAGAAAATGCTGGTAACCAGCAATTTCTCATTTTCCCCACATTGTTTTCTAACCTTTTTGAAACAAATCCAATAATTTCAGTCACATTTATCTAGTTTTCTCCAAAAGCTTTCGATTTGGGCCAGTCTAGAATATTGTTGTGTGATAAGAGTTAATCCTGATAAAGAATCCAGTTGGCGACAAAGTGAATGTGCAGGCAGTAAATGTAGCCAAGTGTGACACAAGCTGCTATTTTCTGCCTTGCTACACAGCTGCATTTTGTAACTCTTGGTTCGTAACTTCCATATTGTGGGTTCAATCTCCATCCTATGGCAATTATTTATCAGTCCCATACAAAGAACAAAAACCTTAACCCTTTCCCACACTATTCCAAGTTTTAACAACCCTGAAGAAGAAGGCTTTTGAAAACAATGTGGGAAAAGGATAAAATGCTGGTAATTAGCGTTTCTCCTTTTCCCATGTTTTCTACTTAATCAGACAGAAATCATCATTGGAACTTCATTTAATTTGTCCCCAATTGCTTTCAATTTGGTCCAGTCCAAAACTTTTTTGCTTGGTATAGAGTTAACACTCAATTGAACGTCAAATATCATGTCAACAAACCTGTTGTAATATCAACCAGCGCCCTTTGTCTGGCTTGCTTGGCTTTTTTCTCTCTCTCTGCCTTCTCTTTCGCCTCTCTGGCCCTCTGTATTTTTTCTTGTGTTTCTCGTATTTTTACGTTATCTTTTACCGCTTTCTACAAGAAAATGTGTAACAATGAGCTATCAATTACCTTCTGATACAGTTTTGCTTCACATGAATTTGACAATATTCCTATAAAGTTAACCCTTTACCACACAATGACGACTTTTAACACCCCTGAAAGAGAAGGCTTTTGAAAACATTGTGGGAAAAGGAGAAAATGCTGGTTACCAGCATTTTCTCCTTTCCCACAATGTTTTCTTCCCTTTCAAAGAAAAATCATTTCATATGAGCTACATTGAAACTGTCATCAGCAAATGCTTTCAATTCGGACAGGTCTAAAATCTTGTCATGTGCTTAAGGGTTAAAGCACAATGGTTCACCTCCCATAACTCATTCTTGATTTATCTTTCTGCTTTGGAGGGATTTCAAGCCCTTGAGGACAGAAATACACTCAAATTTTTACATTTTGAATGAAATATATCTTAACCCTATACCACACAATCCCGAGTTTTAACCACTTTGAGGAAAAAGCCTTTTGAAAACATTGTGAAAAACAGAGAAAATGCTAATGACCAGCATTTCCTCCTTTTCTCCCCATGTTTTCTACCCCTGTCAAAGACAAATTCTATCATTTGAACCATATTTAAATTGTCATATGCAAATACTTTCAATTTGGACAAGTCTACATGTTGGTCACTTGGTCAAGACTGAATGTAAATTAATCATTTTAAACCTTTACCGTACAATTCCAACTGTTAATGATCCCAGGGATAAAGGTTTTTGAATTCATTTTGAGAAATGGAGAAAATGCTGGTAAGCCAGCATTTTCTCCTTTTCCCACAATGTTTTATGTCCTTCAAACAACAAATCTCAAGTTCTAGTCACCTTTATTTAGTCATCTTTAAATCTTTTCATTTGGACAGGTCTAAAAATTTGTGTTTTTGTAACAAGTTATAGTATTTCTTCATGTCCAATTATGCTTTGAAAAGCTCTCAACTACAGATACATCTAAAACCCTGCACTAACATACAAAGAAAATGTTAAGCTAATTACCACAAATGAGTCCTTGAACACTTTAAGGTCAGTAAAGAATTCTTCCATAGTATACTTATTTGGATCAAAGGAGAAGAATTTTCCCAATTCCTTGTAGGATGTGTCCATCTGTTTATACATTGTATTTAACACTTCAAACTGTTCTGTCGCGGATCCAAGGAATTGGTGAAAAATAGTTAAGGTCATAAAAAATCAACATGTAAAATACAATGCACTTATTTCATGGTCATGTCTCAATCTTATGTCTTTAACTCTTTCACTACTAAATAAATAAATTGCATTTTCTCAAAGGCTAAAAATTCATTTTCTCTGCAAGAGCAAGAGACAATCCTGTTATAAGCTAGAACAAAGCAGTGGACAGTGCAGATCAGAGATCAGACTGCATGTTCTGTGTAGTCTGATCTTGATCTGCACGGTCCACAAAAGATTCTGGTGTTGTCAATGGTATGGAAAGAGTTAATACTCTGAGGAAAAATGCTTTCAAAATTATCCGACTTTTAACGACTCTGAGCAATTTCTGCTTTTCACGTTTTCGAAAGCAGAGCTCTACTACTATACCACTATCTCCAACATCTAAAATCTATATGAAACATCAGTTTTTGTCTAATCCTAAATGTCTATAAAAGATCCTTTTGAAAATTTAAAGAAATAAATTTGATTAATGCTCTAAAAGGGAGGAGCGGGGGGGGGGGCCTTAATGCATCTCTATGATACATAACACCAAGCAAGTCATTCCATAGTTAGGGATCCATAAATTCCACTTTGTATAAATACCAACTGAATCAAGAGGTAGAATATTGCCCATACTGACAATTTACAAAGAGCAAAAAGTTTCAACCCATATCAGCCTGCGCGGCCTGCCCAGGCTGACATAGGTTGATACTTTGTGCAGATGCATTCAAGCCGCTTTTAAAGATCCATTTAAGATCCATTTAAAATGAATCCTTTTCACAGAAGATAGCTCATTTGTTGACAAATAAATACAGACAAGAAATGTAAAGGAAACATGAAGGTGTAGACTCAGTATTTATGAAAGGATATGTTCATGACATCTTGGAATCTGTCTTTCTCATCCATAGACTTTTTCAAAGATTTGAGATCTGTTTCTAGCTGTTTCAGTTGTTTCTCTGTTGCTTTTATACTCTTCTTTATATTTTCATCTGACACTGTTAAAGAACAAGACAAATAACATGACAGTCAAACCATTTCCTATCTATCCCTTTAACACACAATTTCAAAATTTAATGTTTTGAGGAAGACGGCTTTTGAAAACATTGTAGGAAAAAGAGAAAATGCTGGTAACCAGCATTTTCTACTTTTCCCACATTGTTTTCTACCCAATCAAAGACAGAAATCATCGTTTGAGTGAGAGTAATTTTGTTGTCTGCAAATACTTTCAATTTGGTAGAGTCCAAAATTTTGTTGTTCGCAAATACTTTCGGTTTGGTACAGTCCAAATTTTTGCTGTTTGGTAAAGAGCTATGTCTAGTAAGCAAGCTGTTGCTGTCTGTCTCCTGTCTCTCTGTAGGAATAATGATAGTCAGTGTGACAGCATGTACTCCTTCCTCACTGCAAAACACTTATATGACTTTATGTGGGAAAGCAGTCAGTGACTTGAAAGGAAAGTTGTGTAACAGAACTACTATAGAAACACCAGGGATACAACAGTTAGGTGCATTGGCTATTGTACCATACCTGTGACACTTCTGAAAATGGCATTAAAAATCCCATATCTTTACAACCTTCATGAGGTACTTTCTGGTAACTATCATTTTCTCCTTACCTAGAATTTTTTACTCTGACAATTCACATTGTTTATTCAGTTGTCTGCAAATACTTTCCTTAACACTTTACCACATAATCTCAAGTTTTAACGACCCTGAAGGAAGAGCTTTTGAAAACATTTTGAGAAAAGGAAAAAATGCTGGCAACCTGCATTTTCTCCCTTTACCAAATAATTTTGAACTTTTCAAAGACAATTTCCGCAAAATCAGCCACATTTAATATGTCGTCTGCATATGCTTTGAATTTGGACGTCTAAAATTTTGTCCATTAGTACAGAGTTCAGGATCAGTGTCAAATTTTGTTGTCTGGGAAAAGATTAAAGGCGATTACTCAAATTTTCATAATTTCTGACTTTTCAAACTGAAAGCATTTGCAGAGGACAAATTACATAAGGGCTGTAAAGGAGTAGAAAACATGAGAAAAGGAGAATATACTGTTAACCAGTTATTTTCTCTTTTTCCCACAATGTTTTCGTAATCCTTTTTCCTGCATCTAAGATACATTTATACTCGTTTTCAGCCAGTTTTCAGTCAGTTTTTAACCAATTTCATCCTTATTTTATAAACCATAATCATTCCTGTATCTTCATGCCAAATGTTGCCCGTCACTGCTGGAAGGTTGCACAGATTTCATGTTCTGCATGCCTTCAAAGCAATTGCTGATGTCGCTTCCTGTTTTAAATGAGGACAAATCCCTTGAGTTTTCTATACCTGAGCCATTTTTTCTCTCTAGCTGTACTCTGCTTGGTAAAGGTTTAAAAAGTGTTTCAGTTTTACCTTTGGCAGCTTTATCTAGGTGACTTAACTCTTCCTGAAAGTTCAAACAGTCTGGTAACTTCTGTTCTACGGTACTGGCAAGGAAGTGGATGAGTGTGGTTTTACCGTCCTGAGCTTTTGTGTTCCCTAACTGGAAGTAAATAGTCATATCATAACAGTGCGCTTTAACTTATTTGATTTTTTCATCACACGTTTTTTCTGTGATAATAATAACTGCTAACCAAATTCACTGACTCTTTACAAAAAGATAGAATTTTAGACTTGACCAAATTGAATGAATTTGAAGATGTCAAATTCAACATGGTTCAATAGATGATTTTTGTCTTTGAAATGGTGGCAAACACTGTGGGAAAGGGTTACCATTTTCTCCTTTTCCTACCAAGTTTTCAAAAGCCTTCTTAAGGGTCAACAAAATTGTTGGTAAAGGTTTTTTTTTCTTCTGTTCCATAAAGGGTCCTCGAAAAGTCAGTTTTATTTTTTTCTCACACAGTAACTTATTGTTATTGTCTTTAGAACTTGCTGTCTTTTCCTTTTCTTTCCACTATTAAAGATCTTTCCTAAAATCTTTTGTGTAGTTGAAACAAACCTAAGAACCTACAACAATTGTGTCAGTAGAGAAATAATGCTTTCAATACATGAACATCCCACTTTTCTGGATATATGAATTTGATTAAAAGTTACCTTCAAATGTTAAAAATGTTCCATTGACATTAACATTTTAAATATATATCACTGTTGAAACTGTGCTACTCACCTTTGTAAGAAAATTCATATCAAAACCTAATGACTGTTCATTTCTGGACCCAGTATTCAGATAATTTCCTATCAACAAGATCATCTCCAGAATCCTGTGGAACTTTTTACTGCCTCTTACTTCTTCACAACACTCCCTGGAGTTCACCAAATCCTGAGAATAAGGTAAATGTACAATGAAAAAGAGATTCAACAATCAACTAAACGGAAGAGAACTAATGAAAATGTGAACAGACCAAATGAAAAAATGTTACCTATTATTTAGCGAGCTCAATAAACCATTAAAGCACCTTTCATAAATATAGTTGCCTTTGTGGCCAGTGAAGAACAATATACGACTGCACAAAATGTGCAGCCTGATCTTTGATCTAAACTGTCCACTTTGCTGAGACATTCAGAAAAAGAAAAACCCTGAAACTGCAATTAATTGGGTCTTTCTAGACTTAAAGTGTCCATCAGGTTCATTTGGCGCTCTTTGGGTTAGTATTTTATGGTTAAGTGACAATGTGTCATGCTGCTTTTCTCACTATATTTAAGATATATCATGGTAACAGCTCACTTGTTCATATGTTCCCTTAGTTTTTTACCAAAGCCACTCTAGGGTCCCAAAGTGTCCTGCCTACCATACAAACACCATCAGTGAGGATCATTCCTAGAGCTCTGATACCCAATACATTGACCACACAGCAGATGAACATAAGAACACATAAGAAAACATACATTCAACAGAAATTTGTTTGAAACTATGAAAATCATCAATTAACTCTTTACCACACAATCCTGACTTTTAACGACCTTGGAGAAGGCTTTTAAAAACATTGTGGGAAAAGGAGAAAATGCTGGTAACCAGCATTTTCTCCTTTTCCCACAGTGTTTTCTACCCTCCTGTAAACAAATTTCAATGCATGAGTCAGGTTTATTTTGTCGTCTGCAGATGCTTTCAATTTGGACAATTTTAAAATTTTGTCGTTTGGTAAAAGAGTGGAAGAAATTCGCAAAGTTGAAAATACTCAAAGGCTGTCAAATGTGTAGAAGTAGGACACATACATTTACATATATATACTCAAAACTACAACAGTACTGAAGAAAAACATTTCATGCTTACTGGCTTTATATCACCTATGTTTTCTGCAAATCTCATCTTAAATAACATGGAATTCAACCTTGGCACAATTTTTTTGATAGAAGATATCTGTGAAAATATGAAAAAAGATTCATGTTTAATTTTGTTTCTAATGAAAAATCTTGTGATTAGGAAAATTCAACTATGGTCCTCTGCCTTTACTATATGAAGCTGTGTTTTTGCTACCATTTAGAAGGCTTTTAAAAACAAACTTGGAAAAGGAGACAATGGTGGTAATAAAAATTTTCTCTACTCTTACCACAATGGTTTCTAACCTACCAAAGACAACTTTTTCATGTTTCCTACACATTTAATCTGTCATCTGCAAATGCTTTGAATTCAGAGAATTCTAAAATTTTGACTTCTGGTTAAACTTTTAACCCATTATCATAGAAATATTACAATGTCCCAAAAGCAGACAGATTTCAACCTTTACTGTACAGGCTATTCTCACAATGAACTCTTTAACACACAATCCTAAGTTTTCAAGAACATTGAGGAAAAAAGATTATGCTGGCAACGAGCTTTTTCTCCTTTTTCCACAATGTTTTCCACCTTACAGTCATGTTTATTTTGTTGTCTGCAAATGTTTCAATTTGGACAAATCTTAAATTCTAATGTTTGGTAAAGAGTTTACTCACTGTGACACAGAATTGTTCAGGCTCGGCCAAGCTGTCATATTGGTCCTTGAATGAGGCGAGCTGATTGAGGCTGTCTTGATCCGGCATGTACTTTAACAACTGTTCAATCATGGCTGCCGTCAAGTTAGCTTCATCCATCTCAACCAACCTTCTCTTGATCTCTGCATAAGGCACTTTGATGGACCCAAGTAATATAGCTGATAAAATAAATCAATTCTTTGATACATAACCCCGTGTAACAATCCTGAAGACTGTCTTTTCAAGACATAGTGGGAAAATGCTGGCTACTTGGAATTTCTCCTTATTCAACAATGTTTTCTACTCTCAGGAAGAAAAAATCCCATCATTTGAAACAATCTAATTTTGTTGTCTGCAAAAGTTTTCAACTCAGACCCGTCTGAAATTTTGTTGTCTCATAAACAGTTAACCCTATACCACAATCAAGAGTAGAACAACCCTGAGGAATAAGGCTTTTGAAAATATTGTGGGAAAAGAAGAAAACACCAGCATTTACTCTTTTTTCCACAATATGATCTACACTTTCAAAGACAAAGTTCATCGTATCAAGCCACATTTAGTTTTGCATCTTTAAACACTTTTAATTTGGACTAGTCTAAAATTTTGTTGTGTACAGAGTTACCCCTTTACCAAACAATCCCTGGTTTAACGACCCTGAAGAAGAAGTCTTCTGAAAACATTGTGGGAAAAGGAGAAAATGCTGATAACCAGCATTTTCTCCTTTTCCCACAATGTTTTCTACTCTTCCAAAGTCAAGTTTCAATTTTTGAATCATGTTTATTTTGTCGTCTGCAAATGCTTTCAATTTGGACAAGTCTAAGATTTTGTTGTCTGGGAAAGGGTTAAGAGGTCAATGAGTCCTTACAAACAATTAACTTTCAAATGTGGATTAGCTATACCTGATGACTGAGTCCTTACAGTCTGTAAACTTTGAACTATGGATCAGCTATACCTGATAACTAAGTCTTAACAGTCTGTAAACTTTCAAATGTGGATCAGCTATACCTCATAACTGAGTCTTTACAGCCTGTAAACTTTCAAATGTGGATCAGCTATACCTGATTACTGAGTCTTTACAGTCTGTAAATCTTTCAAATGTGGATCAGCTATACCTGATAACTGAGTCTACACAGCCCGTAAACTTTCAAATATGGATCAGCTATACCTGACAATTGAGTCTATACAGCCTGTAAACTTTCAAATGTGGATCAGCTATACCTGACAATTGAGTCTTGATAGCCTGTAAACTTTCAAATGTGGATCAGCTATACCTGACAACAGACTCTTTACAGTCTGTAAACCTTTAACGATGGATCAGCGATGGATCAGCTATACCTGACAACTGAGTTTTTACAGCCCATAAAACTTTCAAATGTGGATCAGCTATACCTGATAACTGAGTCTTTACAATCGATAAACTTTTAACTGTGGATCAGCCATAGCTGACAACTGAGTCTTCACAGCCAATAAACCTTTCAAATTTGGATCAGGTATTCATGACAACCAAAACTAAAGAGTAGAGGAAAGTGTTCGGACTGAAATACAGAGTTTAGGATTCATTTCATATTGAAAAGAACAGATCAAAATCCTATCAGGCAGTATTAATTCTATTATGAAGATCAAAAGATCATGAGATTTAGTCAGACTGCCCAACTTACAGAGATTCTGCCCTGATTTAGGATCCAGTACTTTCAACTCTTTGCCCTTCTTTTGTGGTTTGGATTGGACCGCTTCCTCTTTATTAATGGACTTAACTGAAAGTACAAAACATTAAGGACAGAAATTAAAGCACGATCACACTATTAACGAATTCTAAGTGATTTCAACCAGCTACCTTTGCATTTCACATTGCCATACATCAGGCAATTATAACTGAAAATAATAATATAGAGCATCTTTCATTAAGTCTTTACCATACAACAAAATTTCAGACCAGTCAAAATTGAAAGTATTGCAGACAACAAATGACACTATGCTCCATGCATGTTCTATCTTTAAATGGTCGTCATCATTCTGGGAAAAGGAGAAATGCTGGTACATTGCATTTTCTCTTTTTCCTATTTGTTCTAGAGCCTTACTGAAGGTTGCAAGAGAATGAAGCTGTTTGGTAGAGGGTTAAGAAAACCAGTGTGGTTACTAGCATTTTCTCCTTTTCCCACAGTATTTTCGAAAGGCCTTTTCCCTAGGGTCATTAAAACTTGTGTGAACTGTGTGGTAAGGAGTTAAAATATGATTGAATCATAATAAAAGAACAGAGTTTTTCACCGTGCTTACTTACCCATCTTGGTTGAGAAGTTTTCCTGTAGACTAGAGAATATATCTTCGCTTTCAAACTTTTCTTCGTGAGCCTGGACCCAGAATGAATTCTTGTCTAGTTGCTTGGCTTCCACCTGTATCCAATACATAAAATATTATCGATTAAGGAGCTTTTCATGACCAAAGTTGTCATTGCAGCCTCTGTAGGTCAAGATCAGACTGCACAAAATGTGCAGTCTGATCTATGATCTACATTGTCCGCTTTGTTGGAACACTAGACAAAAGCAGCAATGAAATTTTAGCTCTACACTGAAAATGTCCACTAGGTCTATTTGGCCCTCTCAGGGTAATCCTTTTACCAAACAACACTTTATGGGACTGCTCCATATCAAAGGCATGAGTGCATGAAGTGGAAAATATAGTGGGAGAAGGAGAAAATACTTTTCCCACTATGTGTTCAGAAGCCTTCAACCAAAGTTTCCTACATTTAACACCTTGATCACTGAACCATAAAGAAAATCCCACTCGCTACAACGTCATTTAAGTGAAAGCATATCAAAGAACCTGCTCATCAAATTTATTGTGTTGTTTTGAAATTGTATCCTACAAACCTTTTTCCAGTTCGCTCTCTTCATTGGCTGTTTCACTTGATATTTCTTCTTTGGCTGCATCCCAAATGGTAGTGCTTTTGTTTGTGGCGAGAACCCAGGGGGTGGAGGCATTCCTGGAGGAGGCGGAGCACCAGGGAAGGGCGGTGCTCCTGGTGGAGGGGGCGGAGCTGGTGGACCTCCTCCAAATGGAGGGGGTGGTGGGGGAGGGGGTGGTCCACCACCCATTCCTGGAGGAGGGGGCGGAGGAGGAGGGGGTGGAGCCCCACCTCCCATCCCAGGTGGAGGAGGAGGTGGAGGTGGTGGAGCAGGAGGACCACCCCCTTCTGCCCCTTTTTGTATCACAGATGAAATTTGTGCTCCAACACCATCTTTTACCTGAAAGTATATGAGCAATTTGGTTATTTCAGAAATTATCATTTGAGTATTCTGACACAAAATATACTACAAATAACATGTTACACCAGTTAAGAAACATAACATAGCTATGTATTGTGACTATATATGTGACCTGCTTTTTCTGTAAAAAGAATCTTTTTATCTCATACACTGAGAGAAGAGAATGTGTATAAATAAATAGACTGAAATGGAAAACTTGGTAAATGTGAAGGTTAAATAAGTGAGTTGGTTACATTAAAACATCAAACAACTTTTGATATATGATTTATACTAAATTCTACATTTAACCAAACATGTTTTTGCTCATGCCTCAAGGTTATGTTACCATGTAAATAAATGAGCCATGCTCAGTGAAAAGGGGGCTTAAAACATCTGAAATACGTACTGACCCATTTCAGCCTGCACAGTCCACGCAGGCTGACCTCAGTCGAAACTTTTTGCTGTTGTTACATTTTCTGCATGTCAAAAGACCATTGTACTTTATAATTTAGTAGGTTGTAAGACAATATGGCCTTCAACACATGAAAAGGGACAGTCAGACATCTGCGTAAAGTGTCGTTTCGGATCAGCCTGCGCAGTCCACGCAGTCCAATCCAAAACGACACTTTCCATTTTTATGCAATTGTCTGTTTTGCGCAAGTCTACTCTAACACAAAATCTAATGTAGTCATAAAGTGTCGTCTCGGATTAGCCTGCGCGGACTGCGCAGGCTGATCCGAGACGACACTTTATGCAAATGTCTGAATGCCCCTTTTCGCATGTTGCAAGCCATATGGATTTTATGGATCCAAAATTATGTGATAACTTGCTTGATATAATGTATCATAGAGACGCATTAAACCCCTTTTCACAGAGCATGGCTCAAATGTATTAACTCTTTACAAAACGACAAAATTTTAAACTTTTCCAAATTGAAAGCATTTGCAGACAACAAAATAAATGTGACTGAAAAATTGAAATTGGGTTTGGGAAGAGCAGAAAACATTGTGGGAAAAGGAGAAAATGCTGGTTACCAGCATTTTCTCCTTTTCCCACAATGTTTTCAAAAGGCTTCTTCCTCAGGGTCGTTAAAAGTCAGGATTGTGTAGTAAAGAGTTAAGTGCTTAGTTTATCTAATATTTATGCCAATCAATTTACAATTTCTAAATCTGCCTATTCAGTAATGCAAAAAAATACTCTTCTATACCCAGTGTAAAAGTCTCTGAACAATCAACATTGAAATCCTAAACCAACTTTTTTCACCGACTTACTATAACTCTGCATGCAAGTTATGACAAGTTATAACTGAAACCAAAACCTCTAGGTCCCATGAGAGTTGCAACATTATGGTCAACTTGAAGAATGACTCACAATGACCCTTTACCAAACAGTTTCATCTCTTATAACCTTGAGGAACACTATGAAAACAATGTTGGAAAAAGAGAAAGTGCTTGTAATCAGCATTTTTTCCTTTTCCCACAATCTTTTCTACCCTTTCAAATGCAGATCTCATAATTTGAGTCACAGTCGTCATCTGAGCATGCATTAACTCTTTACCAAACAACAAAATTTTAGTCTTGTCCAAATTGAAAGCATTTGCAGACGACCAATTCATTGTTACTCAAAACATGAACATTGTCTTTCATAAGGTAGAAAACATTGTGAAAAAAGGAGAAAATGCTGGTTACCAGCATTTTCTCCTTTTCCAACAATGTTTTCATAAGGCTTTTTTCCTAGGGTGGTTAAAGGTCAGGATTCTGTGGTAAAGGGCTAAATGTGGGCAAGACTAAATTTCGTACTTCAAATGTTAGAGTCAATAGTCTTGTCACAAAAATAACTTCAACAGTAATTTCACTTCCTATTTTGTCAAACAAATCCATCAATACCTACACTGGTAAGTTACAAAAAAGAGTTGACCTATCAATCATTCATAGTTCCTGAGAAATTCATGATCAAGATTATTGTGTAAGAAAAATTATTGTTCAAGATAATTATATAAGAAAAATTGCTGTTCAAGATTATTATATAAGAAAAATTGCTGTTCAGGATTATTATATACGAAAAATTGCTATTCAAGATTATTATCTAAGAAAAATTGCTGTAACTCAGACACTTGCGTAAAACAATAAGCACTAAAAAATTCTTACATATGATAGCACAAAAACAGAAAAATACAGAAGTAGCACACAATTTTGAGCATAATCACTGGTATCAAAACGGATTCAAAGCCAATACCTACTTTTTACTTGTAACTCTTTACTTCATGACAAAATGTTGAACTTGTCAAAAGTCCAAAATTTTGCGAACAACAAAATAACTGGGGCTCAAATGAATAAATCTGACCATGATAGAGTATACAAAAACATCCTGGAAAATGCAGAAAATGCTGGTAACCAGAAATTTTTTTCTTCTTCCACAATGTTTTCAAATACCTTATTCCTCAAAGTTGTTAAAACATAGAAGTGTTTGATAAAGGATCAAGAAAAAAAAGCCTCTTTAATCCTTTACCAAACAATCCCGACTTTAACGACCATGAGAATGAAGCCTTTTGAAAACACGAGGGAAAAGGAGAAAATGCTGATAACCAGCATTTTCTCCTTTTCCCACTATTTTTTCTTCTCTTCCCAAAACAAATTTCAATTTGTCAGTCAGATTTACTTTGTCGTCTGCAAATGCTTTGAATTTGGGATAGTCTAAAATTTTATCGTTTGGTAAAGAGTTAATTCTGTAAAATTCACTAGGCAGTGTTGATTCCAATACATTCCAAAAGGATTTTAAAGTTCCATTTTGGGAAAAGCATAATTTCATCCAGAGAGTGCTCAGCACAATTTTAGTTCCTTTTCCTGACAGTTCACACTAGGATCAGACTGCACAGAATGCGTAGTTAAGATCTGACACAGCAACTGTGTTTTGTAGTAGGCCGTCTCAGGGTTAATAAAGCATGAAGGGTTACCAGAAAAGAAAACCACACTCCAAATAAAGTCTGATACAACAGCAAGAAACCTGATGAGCAAAGCTGTGACATTTTGTAATGACATGATTATGACTGACATGTGACAAGGATACGATGGGAATCTTGTTTGACTAGCATTTAAATTTAAGTAAATCTGTTTGGAAGATGACTTGAAAACTTTATTACCAATCGTGACAATTATCTACAACTCTAATTATGTGTCTGTTTCACACCGTTATACGCCTAAAAACAAGCGGCCCATGAGGGCAACACCTATGAGGGCCTGAGTACTCTACTGGCAGTTACTGAAACCATTTAAACCTTATTGTGAAAAGAAAAAAAAAAATACAAATGAAATAATTCTGTTGTACAAACAGCTCTTATACATGGCTGAAGATTTTTCAAGTTCAAACAGTTAACCCCTCATGTCACATATTACATATTAGAATTCCATTTACATGTAAGTCTCAGAGCCTTGGAAACCCCCCCCCCCCCCTTCTATCACCCATCCACAGGCTCTTTCATAAAAGCAAAAGAATGTAGGTTTTATTTAAAAAAAAAAAAAACTCAGAAAATATTAATTTCTCATATCCTTCATGTATGTTATGATAAAAAAAACCCTACCCCTTTAAAAAAACATGTATTATTATGGAGGAGGGGTGTTCAATGGCATTAGACAGTTTGGTAAGTATACAAGATGAATTATTTAACCCTTTACCACACAGCAAAATTTAAGACCTATCCAAATTGAAAGCATTTGCAGACGACAATTTCATAGTGGCTCAAATGACGCAACTTTTCTTTGATAGGGTAGAAAACTTTGTGGGAAAAGGAGAAAATGCTGGTTACCAGCATTTTCTCCTTTTCCCACAATGTTTTCAAAAGGCCTCTTCTTCAGGGGCGTTAAAAGGCGTCATTGTGTGGTAAAAGGTTAAATAGCAAAATAATCAAAACTAAAGCCAAAGTCTAAGATACTAAGTCCAAGATTGACTACATCATGACATATGAAGATTCTATGTATTTCTAAATCCTGAGGAAGTATATAGTACAGAGAAGGTATAGAGTTTTGAGTTTGAAATACCTGTCATCTTTAATCTTAAAAAATAAAGGTGAGATTGAGCTGAAATATGCTAGAATGAACATTTAACCCCTTGGGCTGATAAGCGCGACTCACTGACCTTTTGCATACAGTGTAGATCAAGATCAGACTGTGCAGTCTGATCTTGGATCTACACTGTCCGATAACGAGATATTATTCCCCAAAATACCACTTTGAAATAGCAATATTTGGATTTTTACTGTTGAATTGAAAATTTTATTTTAGTTATTTAGCAGGGTAACAGCCAAGACTTGGTTGAGAGGGAGATTGTCCTGGACAGGTTTTGTGTTGGGTTGGCTAAACCCTTCACACAGGATCTAATAGGTTGTGATATACAGGATATGGTTCATCTAGCTGCTAGTATATTCTTTACTCTTTATCAAATATTATGATCTATATTTTTCCATATAACATTATATAATGCATCATAACATCAAATTACTGATTTTGATATTAAATATGACAAACTTTTGTCAACTTAAGACTAAATCTGTAATTTGATGTTATGATGCATTAGATAATGTTATAAGGAAAAATAAGGATCATAATACAAACACAAGTTTTGGACTTGACTGAATTGAATGCATTAAATTTTGCTGATGACAAATTAAAAGTAGCCCAACTGATGATAGTGTCTTTGATGAGGTAGAAAGCATGTCAGTGCTATGGTAGAAAAAAATACGTGCATAGGAGAAAATGCTGATTTCTAGCATTTTCTCTTTTGCCCGGAAGCTCAATGTTTTCAGTAGCTTTCTTCTTAGGGGTTGGGATTGTTTGGCAAAGCATTAAGTCTTTAGAGCCAATCCTGAGTTTAACAAACCTGTGGAAGAAGGTTTTTTAAAAGCATTGTTGGAAGAGGGGAAAATGAGGGTACCAAACATTTTCTCCTTTTCCCACAATGTTCTCTACTCTTTAAGATACAAATTCCATCATCTGAGCCAAATTTAATGTGTCATCTGCAAATGCTTTCAATTTGGACCAGTCTAAAATTTTGTGATTTGGTTACAAAGGATTTAAACAAAAGCTCCTGTGTTCAAATGGCTAGATGGGAAAAAACTTAAGAAACAAGAGGGCCAAGATGGCCCTAGATCGCTCACCTGAATTTTTAAGAGGACCATAACCAACTTTTTTTAAAGTATTGAAATTTTGGAAACAAAATCAGTATTTTGCCAAGCAATTATAAAAAGGTCACCTGTAAAAATCATTTCAAAATCTGTCACCACCCCTACAATCATCACCACAGCCATGTTTTTGACGAATCAGAATTCTGCAAATAAATTTTAGGATAGGTCACCCAAAGACCTTATTTTGAACAAGAGCACATGCCCGATAGTGGCTAAAAATATTAAGTTGAACATGAGCACCTCATGAGAGTGCCAATGATTGGCTGTTGGAACCTTGCTGGATAGTAAAATAAAATTCCAAATCGCAAAAGGGGCATAATTTGGACAAAACAATTTTGGAGTTAACTGCCCTCGTTGTATGGGTTGCTTTTTACTAGTGAACAATTATTCCGAGTTTTAAGTACATGTGTTGAGTGGAAGCCGAGATATAACAAAATGTCAAAGTTTTTGCACAACAACAACAACGCAGATGACGCCAACAGGGCTATGTCAATACCTCGATGTTTTCTTTGAAAACAGCTAAGCTAAATAAGGGGTATAATATAAGGATCATTTCTGTGAAATAACTTCAAAATCTGAATAGTGGTTTCAGAGAAGACAAAATTTTTAAGAATTTCTTCATGTCCTCCACCACAGCCATGTTTCTTGACAGATCAAAATTTCGCAAATAAATTTTCAAAAGGCGCACCTAAGGAACATTTCTGTGAAATTATTTCAAAATCTGACAAGTGGTTTAGGAGAAGAAGAATTTCAAAGAATTTCTTTAAGTCCATACAGTGCAAAGATGCCCATCCCCACCCAGGCCATGTTTTTCGACGGATCAAAATTACACAAACAAACTTTAAAAAGGGTTACCCAAGGAACATATCCATGAAATTATTTCAAAATCTGACCAGCAGTTTCAGAGGAGAAGATTATCAAAGAATTTCTTGGAAAATTCAATTTGGTTGCCATGGCAACCAGAGTTTTTGATGAATCAAATTCTGTGAACAATTTTCAAAGAGGACGTCCCAAGGAACATTCCAGCCAAGTTTGGTCCAAATCAGCCAAGTGATTTAGGAGGAGAAGATGTTTAAAGAATTGTTGACACCGCTGGACGCCAAGAGCCCCCCCCCCCTCCACAACGGCCATGTTTTTTAATGGATCAAAATTTCGCGAACAATTTTTAAAAAGGGTCACCTGTAAAAATCATTTCAAAATCTGTCACCACCCCTACAATCATCACCACAGCCATGTTTTTGACGAATCAGAATTCTGCAAATAAATTTTAGGATAGGCCAAGAGAGCCCCCCCCCCTCCACCACGGCCATGTTTTTCGACGGATCAAACTTTCTTGAACAAGTTTTGAAAAGGGTCACCCAAGGAACATTTCTGTGAAATTATTTAAAAATCTGACCAGCAGTTTCAGAGGAGAAGATTTGTATAGAATTGTTGACACCGCTGGACGCTAAGAGGCCCCCCCCCTTCTACCACGGCCATGTTTTTCGACGAATCAAAATTTCGTGAACAGTTTTTGAAAAGGGTCACCCAAGGAACATATCTGTGAAATTATTTCAAAATCTGACCAGCAGTTTCAGAGGAGAAGATTTTTAAAGAATTTCTCGGAAAATTCAATTTGGTTGCCATGGCAACCAGAGTTTTTGATGAAATCAAATTCTGTGAACAGTTTTTAAAGAGGACCTCCCAAGGAACATTCCAGCCAAGTTTGGTCCAAATTGGCCAAGCGGTGTAGGAGGAGAAGATGTTTAAAGAATTGTTGACACCGCTGGACGCCAAGAGCCCCCCCTCCACCACGGCCATGTTTTTCGACGGATCAAAATTTCACGAACAATTTTTGAAAAGGGTCACCCAAGGAACATATCTGGGAAATTATTTCAAAATCTGACCACCAGTTTCAGAGGAGAAGATTTTTCTAGAATTGTTGACACCGATGGACGCCAAGAGCCCCCCCCCCCCCTTCCACCACTGCCATGTTTTTCGACGGATCAAAATTTCGCAAACAGCTTTTGAAAAGGGTCACCCAAGGAACATATCTGTGAAATTATTTCAAAATCTGACCAGCGGTTTCAGAGGAGAAGATTTTTAAAGAATTTCTTGAAAAATTCCATTTGGTTGCCATGGCAACCAGAGTTTTTGATGAAATCAAATTCTGTGAATATTTTTTAAAGAGGACCTCCCAAGGAACATTCCAGCCAAGTTTGGTCCAAATCGGCCAAGCAGTTTAGGAGGAGAAGATGTTTAAAGAATTGTTGACACCGCACGACGGACGACAGACACAGCGAGCCCCTAAAACCTCCCCTTGAGCACGTTGTGCTCAGGTGAGCTAAAAAGTATTTGAATCAAGCCAAATAATTATATGCGAGGCAAGAATACGAAATTACGCTTTCAAAAGATCGAAATGAAAGTCGAAGTGAATCACCTAACTACGTCACCTAACAACGGAAATATGGACACAGATGCTACTACTAGCGCTCTATCTGGCAGACGTATCGTCGAGCTAAAACATCTTTTCAGATGCAGATGCTGTCAGTTTGGTCTAGTCCAAAATTATGTCACTTGGTAAAGACTTGCAGAAAACGAGGAGCTGTACATAACTCTTTCTCCTTTACCAGGTTATCCCTTACCTTGATGAGTCTGCAGTAGACAACATTAGAAAACATTGATGTCAAAAGGACAAATTGCTGCCATGACTGATTTCTCCTTTTCACGCAATGATTTCTGACCCATCAAAGAACTGTGATACATAAATACCAGGTTTTGGTTTAGCGTCTGCAAACGCGTCAAATTAAGAAGAGTCCAAAATTAGTCATTTGGTAATGGGTTAAATGGTAACATCAAGATTACATTTATATGCTATGGATTGGTTTATTATGAGCAACAAACTTGATTCTTATAAGCATTGTTGTATTGTTGAAAAATTGAGATAATTTACTTCATATAATGTCTATGTCTTTGACAAACCCTACATTTACTCATTAGTTTGTGCTCCACCCACAAACTTAAAATGTATTTTCTTAAAAAATAAGGCTGTTGACCTATTTGTTTTAAGCCTGATTCTTTTAGTTTAGTACCTGAATATTATTCATAGAAAAAATAAGAAAAATCTGAATATTAGAACACTAAAAAAAATTACTGTAAAAGATACTTCTTGTATTTTTTGGTTTTTTATCCAAAATAAAGGTGTTTTAGCCATAATTTAAGGTTTTTTTTTTTTAAGATTGATACTCAGTATACTCTAAATTATTTTTTTCATTAAATTTGATGTTTCACCAATACAATGACATAAAATTTGGTTATAATTGTTGTCATTTAAAAAAATATACATCGACTTAGTTTTCATAGGTGAAATTTCATCCTGAACAGCCGCAATGCAGGGTGTACTAAAAGAAATATTCATAGAATTTCCCCAAAGCTGGTGACCCCCGTTTTTTATCTCCTATTTTTGTAGATCTGATAATAAACTATCACCAAACAAAGTTTCATGAAATTCTGAATGTTTTCATAAAATGGTGAAACTATAGCGATCATCTTTAAACACAATTACAAATCGCATGCCTAACTTTAAAAAAACTAGAGGCGCTTGAGCGCCTGTATCGCTCCACAGGCCTGATATTTCTATAATGGCGAAAGGAAGTTTTTAACAATTATCATTCAATCTTGCATTTTAGCTCACTGAAGAAACAATTTGGTAGACAACCACCATAGGAACTTACCTGCAAAACAACAATGAAATCCAATGAATAGTTTTAGAGAAGAAATTTTTCAAAGATTTTACTTTATACCATAAAAGGAAAATGAGTCTCCCATAAAAGCCATGTTTTTTGACAGATCTTTTTTTTTTTAAGGAATTCTGTAAACCTGTATCTAAGGAACATTCCTGCAAAATAATAATGCTATCCAAATAGCGGTTTGGGAGGAGAAGATTTTTAAAGGTTTTTTACTTTGGTTGCCATGGCAACCAGAATTCTTCATGGAACACAATTATTTGAAGGAATTTGAAAGAGGACCACCAAAGGAACATTCCTGTGAAATTTGGTAAAAATCCAGTCAATAGTTTCTGAGAAGTTTTTTAAAGAAAAAGTTTACGGACGCACGCACGGACGAACAGACAAACGAACGGACGGACGGACGGACAGACGCACGACGGACACAACGCCATGACAATAGCTCGCTGGCCTTCGGCCAGTGGAGCTAAAAAATGTGTACAACGGAGGTAGTCTCCCTTGTAAGTGGGTACCAGGCCATGTTCTCAAATTTAAAGCCGGTTACTACATATTTTCACTGTATATATTTTGCAACTCCCTTGCCTGTTTGAAATATTTCGCTACAATCTTTCTTTAAGGATTAGGTGCCAAAATCTGCCAAGTGTACAGGAAATTTAGTTATTAATTTCTTTTGAAAATTATGATGTGCAGTAATTGGTAAAAACACCTTTTTTGACATATAAAAGCTGAAAAATCAAGTCACAAATTGAACATGTAAATTTCGTTTTGCGTACATATGTATGGCATCTACTGCAGAAAAATGTCATCACAACAAAAGCTGTAAAAATGTTTTACAGCATCAAGATGTGAGATACCGGTAGGTAGGTTGACATAAGTGATTCATTTATTTCATAGTTTGTTCTATTTTCCTCTAACATGGCATGGCCTTTATCTGACAGAGTTTAAGCTTACAATGAGCTGATCAACCTGCCCTCCTGTGAAATTGAAATAGCTAAATCTATGTGCATCGTCTTCGACAATGAGTTTCAATCTGTCTATGCTTCCTTTCTAAAGCAGCACTAATGTACTGCAGACTTTGAGAAAGGAAAGCCAAAAATCCTTTAGCAAAGGCCATCGACTATCAAAAAACGTGGCCCTGTTCTGTTTTTTAATCTTGACTGACACTGCCATTATGCCTAAGTCTGACCATGCCCCGGAGACATGATACATCTATATAATATTCCGAGCTATAGTAATATTATTTTTAATGATTCAACAATAAAATATCCATGACTTTGTGACACAAAAAAGCCTTTAACTCTTTACCAAACAACAATATTTTGTATTTGTCCAAATTTAGAGCTACTCGTATTTGCAGACGACAAACTACAGGTCACTCAAATTACAAGCGTTGTCTGTTACAGGGTAGAAAACGTTGTGGGAAAAGGAGAAAATCAGCATTTTCTACTTTTCCCACAACGTTTTCAAAAGGCTGTTTATTCAGGGTCGTGAAAACACAGGATTGTGTGATACAGGGTTAATATGGCGGTTCAAATTGCCTGCAACCTACAGTCCAACATTACATTTAGCACCTAATTTTTCTTTGTACCCCCATTTCAAAACCTAGGGACTACACTGTACCCCCAAATTTTTCTTTGTACCTCCAATTCAAAACCAAGGGGGTACACTGTACCCCTAAATTTTTCTTTGTACCTCCAATTCAAAACTTGGTGGGTGCGCACATGTACCCCCAAATAAAACACCTAGTGGGAATGCTGTTCTATTCAATAATATTCAACTCTTTACCACACCACAGAAATGTGAAATTGTCCTAATTGAAAGTATTTGCAGACCACTAAAATGAGGCTTAAATAGTGGAATTTGGTTACCAGCATTTTCTCCTTTTCCCACAACATTTTTAAAAGCTTTGTTTCTAAGGGTCGTTAAACCTCGGCATTGTCTGCTAAAGGGTCAAAATTGCTAAAATTATGATTTTTGTCTTCAAAAAGGTAGAAAACGTGGGAAAAGGAGAAATTGCTGCTTACCAGCATTTTCACATTTTTTCACAAAGTTTTCCAGGTTCCCATGTTTTAACAGTTTATTTGAACCTTGAGGAGATTCCTTTAAAATCATTGTTGATAAATGCTAGTAACCAGCAATTTGTCCTGTTCCCATATGTTTCCTACCCAAAAATAAGTTTCAATTTTTGATTTACATTTACTGTATTGTCTGCAAACACAATTCAATTTGGACAGATCTAAAATTTCGTTACGTGGTAGAGATAAAAAAAAAAAAATTGAACAAAACAGGAAGTTGTTAAGTATTATTCTTAGAATGGTAACTCTATCCTTTTCTAATAAAAGAATTTAAGCTGTCCTTCTATTCATTAGCGTTTAACTCTTTACCGAACGATCCTGACTTTTTACAACCCTGAGAAAAAAAGCCTTTGAAAACATTGCAGGAAAAGGAGAAAATGCTGGTAACCAGCATTTTCTCCTTTTTCCACAATGTTTTCTACCTTTCTAGAAAAAAAAAAATTAATTTTCGAGTCACTTTTATTTTGTCGTCTACAAATGCTTTCAATTTGGACATGTCTGAATTTTGTTGTTTGGTAAAGAGTTAACTGTTTACCACTCCACACAAATGTAGAATCTCCAAACTGATAGCATTTGCAGACGACAAATCAAATAGTTGTCAGTTGTCAAGGACGTATAATAATCACAATGGGCAGGTAGTGCAACAAACATGTTTACCAAGTCTCAAGTCAATTTGACTTGAGACTTCAAAGTTCCATTCGGGACAAGCAAGAAATACTGTAAAAATGAAGATCAAAGTGGAATTACTCAAAATCTGCGCTAGGCAGAGTTATTGTTCTTGCCAACTGTACTCGGTAATATTGCAACAAACATGCATACCAAGTTTGAAGTCGTTCTAACTTGAGATGACAAAGTTATATTCCGGACAAGCACTAAATGCTGTAAAAATGACGATCAAAGGGAAATAACTCAAAGACAGCACAAGGTCGAGTTACAATTCTTGTGCACTGCACTTCCACATATTGCAACAAATAAGCATACCATATTTTATGTCATTCCAACTTTAGATGACAAAGTTTTGCTCCGGACAAGCAAGAAATGCTATAAAAATGAAGGTCAAAGGGGAATAACTCAAAATTCGTGCTAGGAAGAGTTGTGGTTCTTGTGCACTGCACTCCGTAATTTTTCAACAATCATGCATACCAAATTTGAAGATGTTCAGGCTTGAGATGACAAAGTTATATTCCGGACAAGCAGAAAATGCCGTAAAAATGACAAAGGGAAATAACTCAGACAGTAAGAGGTAGAGTTATGGTTCTTTCACACTGCACTCCGTATTATTGCAACAACTACAAATGCCAAGTTTCAAGTCAATCGGACTGGAGATGACAAAGTTATGCTCAGGACAAAGAACTATTCTACAGAACTTTCTAATTCAAGGGCAAATAACTCGAGTCGTTCTGGTCCGATTAGATCCATAATTGAACTAATCCGAGATCTTATGGTCATAAGTATTTTGACAAAGTTTGATGCTGATTGGTTAAAAATTGTAGATGCTAGAGTGTAAACAAAGTCAAATATAGCAATTTTTCTAATTCAAGGGCAAATAACTCCAGTTGTTCTGGTCCAATTACACCAATAATCGAACTCATCCGAGATCTTATGGTCATATATATTTTGACCAAGTTTGGTGCTGATTGGTTAATATTTGTAGATGCTAGAGTGTAAACAAAGAAATGTGAACGGACGGACGGACGACAGACGGACGGACGGACGACGGACGGTGAGTGATCACAATAGCTCATCCTGAGCACTTCGTGCTCAGGTGAGCTAAAAACAGTGGAAACATTGTGCTGTCAGACACATATTTACAGCTGATGATTGAAAACATCATAATAAAATTGGGAAAATCTATCTGAAATCAGGGTTAATACATCAACACATATGACAATTTTTGAGAGCCCAAACAGAAATTGCTCCTTTTACCAGTGTTTTACAGGAAGTCTGCCGCAAGGTTACACAAGCTGCCTGCAAGCAGTATTGTCACTAATGTGTTGATGATGATAAAAAAGCAAAACCACACAAAGCATCCAACAATTTACACACTTAGTGACCCATAAAAACAGAACAGACATTCTATGCTGGCAAAATGAATCAAAATAGTGCAAAGTATCAACACTGATTTATGACCACAATACCTCAATGAGACCAACAGTGTAGATTAAAAAACAAATGTCACTATCTGATAAGATCTGATCTTGATCTACATTATCTGCAAGAGTTCACTGTAACTTTTGATGTGCTTGATGCTCTATGTGTTTAATGATTGGTATGGTAAGCAAGTCTACCTTAAATCAGAAGTTAGGCAATATAGTTGATGTGTGGACATAATGCCTGACCTTATATCTCACCCCAATTCAAAACCAGATTCCTTGTTGCTTACAATGGTGTCTCAGTAAATATTTCTGGCTTATTTTCCTTTACTACTAATACCTCCAGAAAATCTGTACCAGTTTAGGCCATGAATTTTCAACATGTTCTTACATGTACAAAGCAAACACAGCAGTTCCATAGGTTGTCCTTGCTCCTCAAGAATTGAAACCTCAAACTCAGATATAACAGGTAAACACTATTGGTGTGAAGAGAAATAGGGTTCTGCTAAAAGCAGTTTACAGAAAAAATTACCAAAGGCTAAAATAGTACACAACCTTTGTTCAGATTAGAATTGTTTGAAACAGTTACCTCCCCTGGCAATTTGTGCTTAAAATAGATACCAATGGAATGCTGGGGGATTCTTGTGTTAGTAAAAGATGGCGGCTATTGTATCATTCAGAAAGAGAAATAAAGAAAACCCACCAAAAAACACTGTTAGATGTTGTCATCTTTAACACTTTACCACAACAAAATTTAAGGCTTGTCCAAATTAAATACATCTGCACACAACAATTTAAATGTGGCTCAAATGATAAAATTTGTCTTTGATAGGATAGAAAACATTGTGGGAAAAGGAGAAAATGCTGGTTACCAGCTTTTTCTCCTTTTCCCACAATGTTTTCAAAAGGCTTCTTTGTCAGGGTCGTTAAAAGTTGGGATTGTGTAGTAAAGGGTTAATCCAACTATAATCCTTCATAACTGACTTCCAAGAAGAATCAAACACTTTGGGACTGCTCCATTACAGTAAGATTTTGTGCCTTATAAAAAGAGTATAATTGCATGTATGTTGAGGTAACCCAGTCCAAGCATGCAAGTGCAGAAAACCTTTATCGGATATTATGACTGTCTATTCTATACCAAATTCTGTTTAGATTGAGTAGTCTATCCAGTTCCTTGCATAATTATTTTCTTTCAACCACCATCCCATATTGCCCTTATTTACAATGCATTCAGATATATAGACCTTAGTTGACCAAGACCCCTAAAGTGCCCCTATCAGGAGAAGAAAAAGAGGAACACAATGGGCAGAGATGCAGATAGTGGGAGTATTGTATGTTTGATCAAAAGCAATGATTCATAAGACCATCTCAAAAACCAATGTTCTTGGTATTCATTAGAATCATTTCATCGAAACAGTTCTAATTAGTACACACATCATAAACTTTTGACAAGAAAAAATGGGCCATGCTCCGTGAACAGTGGGCTGAATGCATCTCTTTGATGCACTATATTATGTCTTTACCAAATGACAAAATTTAAGACCGGTCCAAATTGAAAGCATTTGCAGACGACAAAATAAATATGACTCAAAAGCTAAAATTTGTTTTGGGAAGGGTAGAAAACATTGTGGGAAAAGGAGAAAATGCTGGTTACCAGCATTTTCTCCTTTTACCACATTGTTTTCAAAAGGCTTCTTCCTCGGGGTTATTAAAAGTCAGGATTGTGTGGTAAAAAGTTAAGCGTGAATATGGATCCATTTTGTCCAACAACTGACTGAATTTTGAGGTAGAATAGTCCTTGGACAATTTACCAAAAGCAAAATGTCTCCATCCATGTCATTCTGCGCTGACTGTGCAGGCCGAAACGGATGGATCCTTTTTGCAGATATGTTAAGCCCGATTTTTACTGAGCATGACTCAATATTTATAGCATTCAATAACTCCAACATATCTACACCTCTGATTGGGTGTAGGTGGGGGTTACAGAGAAAATAAAAGATGTGTAGATGTGATGATATGAATGGTTAAATGGAGAGCACACAAACCCCTTCAGCAGCTTTTTCACTGCTAGATTCACATTTAGGACAGACAACATGTACTGTCTGTGGTTGTGCAGGTTGTACAGGGGCTATCTTGGCCTCAATAGCCGCTTTTTTCTCCTCCTTAATCTAAAAACAAAACAAGTAATCAAGACATTTACAAACACACATAATACAGACCGTATACAGATAATCTACATTGATTGCACAGTTACCAAAGCATATATTTTTCTCCTGAAGCAAATAGTACATTATATGATATTAAAAGAAAAGGTATTACTAAATGGACATTTAAATGATCCTTAAAGCATCTGTCACACCTTGTCAAAAAGAGTAAAAATATGTCCGACAGAGAACAAAATTTTAAATCTGTTTCTCCGCAGAAGTATAAAGTTCTTGTCTGTTTCCTTTTCTGCAACAGCGCCCTTTGCCAAGCAAGGTTTATTATGGAGAAAGACCTTGTTCAAGTATGTAACTTGACACAGCTTTCACCTGACACAGGCATCAATTGTAAGTGCAGTTACCATGCCTTAGCTTTAGTTTTCGTTCTGAATTCATGCATTCTTTGTACTTTTCCAGTTAACATTCAATGATGTCTCATGAACCTGATTCCAGGCCAGACTATATACCTGACATGTAACGGTGCAACAAAAGGTATTCTGGATGCTAACCTCATGTTCAATGGATGATTACCGACAAGGACAGTATGGTAACTATTAAATAATAGGTGTGAAACCCTGTTCCACAGGATAAAACAGATAATAAAACAGCTGGAGCAACTTTCATCATCGTATAACTGTCTGTACCAATCTTTCTATCCTTATGACATTGTTTTATGCTATCTGGCAAGATGTGACAGATACTTACATAAAGCATAGCTCTTAACTTATTTACAATTTTCATCCCAAAATATAATTCCATGTATATATTTGACCATATCCAATGTTCAAAAGCCATAAATTCCATAATGACAGACAATTCTTTGACAAACCCTTTTGCATGATGAAGGAAATACTAGGAACTTAAAATGGATGTTGTAAATTGTGTCTAGTCTACTTTGTATTTATCCATTATCATTTACAAAATGTTCCAGTCCAAACATTTACTGCTAGGCTGCTAGGCATAACTCCCAATACTTTTGCAGGCAGAGCTGATTAAGATCTACAGTCTGATAAGGTGAGATTTTTCCTGTGACAGCACAAAACTGAGTTATTAATATAGAATGGAAATTTGTATTTTGTATCAATTAAAGGATTTATATATAGTGAAGTTGGAACACCAGAACTTAATTAGATCTATCTGGATTACTGTTGAAAACAATAAATTTCACACAACAAACAAGTAACTGACATAAAAAAGTTACTGCTGATGCCTATTTCTGATATAGGAAAATTCCAAAAATACATTACATTTATATATGTGTTAATATTGAAAAACATTACCAATCACCTCAATACAAAACGTGATAACTAAAGTACCTGATCTTTACTAGACAGAGTAACATTACTTTCCATTATGCCAGTTTCACCTTGAGTCAATGCTTTTGAAGGTAGTGTTACTGAATGTGGTAGAATTTTGACACAGCTATCATTGCAAACCATAGTATTTTTGCAAGTCAAAAGACAGGACCATTTTATTCACCAAGCATTCTCAAGTCTAAGACTAGCTATCTGACTGGTCAAGACAGAATATCTTGGCCAGTCACATGGCTAGTCTTTAAGTTCAGAAATTGTCCAAAAATCAGATTTGTTGGTGCATTTGGCACCTGGACTTCTATGTATTGTTAACTTATACAAATATTTTTGTCACTGAAACATTTTAACTGTCATCAATCAAGATACTCCATCTAGAAAAGATCCCCAAGACAAAACCAGCAAAGAAAATTTTGTTTCTTTTCAATTTCTATAGAAAACACCTCTAGCATTGCAAATAGAATGCAAAATCATTTAAAAAAAAAAGACATTGCATAGAAAAATTATTATGGTATGGTATATCTGAACATCATAAAATTTTTTGTCTGTTTTCGAAGCAACAATGTACATATAGAGAAAATTATGAGATTCAAAATGTAATATCTGCTTACTTCTTCACATAAACCTGTTTGGTACTCATTAGAATTGTCTCCATAAGAAAATTCAAATGAAGTAACAACACTCGAGACTGTAATAAAGTAATACTATTTTTAGGATTGGAATATCCCAACTTTTAGGAGCATCTGCCATACAGCTTCACAGTCACATGACATAACATGCAATATATAAGAAACTCCGTGTGATCTTAGTAAAAAGGGCAACTACATGGTATCATATTGCCTTCTTCCATCTACAACAACAAATATCTAATATGAGCACCATGTTACCCTGAAATATCCCTTCAACCCATTACCATACATAACCTGTTGAAATTGCACACCCCATCCCTTGTTGTGGGGGGAGGGGCTGTTCATAAAAAGTGCAATCTGTATGGTAATAGGTTCACCTAGATGTCTCTTGTTTTGCTCTTGATTAAAAAAATAATTAACTCTTTACCACACAATCCTGAGTTTTAATGACCCTGAGGAAGAAGACATTTTAAAACAATGTGGGAAAAGGAGAAAATGCTGGTAACCAGCATTTTCTCCTTTTCCCACAATGTTTTCTACTCTATCAAAGACAAATTACACCATTTAAGCCACATTTCAATTATGGTCTACAAATGCTTTGAATTTTGACAAGTCTACATTTTAGTCATGTGGTAAAGAATGAAGTATTTAGTATTTAACAAAAAATAAAGCCATATTTCATCCAAACTATCATATTGTATTTATAAAATTATCATGCCATCCTTTCTTCACTCACCTCCATCTCTTTCAATTTTGATGAGCTCTGATTTAAAAAGTTACAAGAAACATTAAATCTGTCGAAAACCATATATTATTTTAACCCCCACCCCCCCAATTCTGCATGTTTAGTATCAGTAATTATATGCACATATCTATTTGTTCTTTTTTGCTGTAATGATGTATTTTGATCAGCCTTAACCTACTCTCTGCTGTCATGGCAATACAATAATACTAAGCAAAATGAGGGACGTAGTAATCATCAGAGGACCATAGAGTCTTTAACTCTTTACCACACAATCCCGAGTTTTAACGACCCTCTGAAAGAAGCCCTTTGAAAGCATTGTGGAAAAGGAGAAAATGCTGGTAACCAGCATTTTCACCTTTTCCCACAATTTTTTCTACCCTATCAAAGAGAGAAATCATCATTTGAGCCACATCTAAATTGTCGTCTGCAAATGCTTTCATTTTGGTCCAGTCAAAAATTTTTCGTTTGGTAAAGAGTTAAAAGACAGCAGTATTTACACACTTTACCAAAGCCAATGTTTCTGTTACTTATATGAATTCATTAGAAAACATTGTGAATGCAAGAGCACTGCATGAAGGTGCCAATACTCAGCTCCAGTTGCTTTTCAGTGAAATTCCAAGACGAAAAAGGGAACATGATTTTGTCTAAGATATTTAGATGGTTCCCTATATGAATTCCCCCTCTGATAGTTAACAACTTATCCAAGTTTGAAAACACCCCAGCTAACAAAAGGAGAACATGACACATCCGATCAATTGAGGCTTATTTAATTTGTTGTCTGCAATGCTTGCTAGACAAAAACTTCTTGTCTGGTACAGAGTTAATCAGGACTCAAGATATCAATTTACTTTTGCCTTCTTCATAAGCTTTTAAATTTTAAAGGTAAGTGTAAAACTAAGTAACTTAAGAGAAAGGATAAAACTTTCAAAACTACAGAGCAGAGTTTGAGTCAACTTTCATCACAGTATAGTTCATGATCACTGAATGTTTACAAAGTTTACTTTTCAATTTATGTTGAAGAAAATTCCACTTTGAACCCTCACCTTTTCACGCAGTACAGTCAGTTCAGATTCATAGGTCTTGATTTTCTCTTCCATTGTAACTACTTTTGCCTCTGACTCCTGTTTTGCTGTTAGAGCTGTTTCAAGTTTGGAATTAATTTCCACAATGGACACTTCATTGTCCTCGAACTTTGACTTCTCAGTTAAGTTACCTTTAGAAAGAAAACAAAATTAAAATCTGTTAACCTTTAACCAAATTACAAAATTTTGGACTGGTTCATGCAGATGGCTCATTAACCCTTTACCACACAATCCCGACTTTTAACGACCATGAGAAAGAAGCCTTTTGAAAACATTGTGGGAAAAGGAGAAAATGCTCGCAACTAGCATTTTCTCCTTTTCCCACAACATTTTCTACCCTAACAAAGACAGAAATCATCACTTGAACTACATTTATTTTGTCGTCTGCAAATGCTTGGTTGAGTTTAAAATTTTGTCGTTTGGTCGAGAGTCAAATGTAGCCAAATGACTGATATGTCTTTGCTGACTATCAGCATTTTCTCCTTACCACAAAATAAGTGCAAAAGTCTTTTTCCTCAGGGATGTTAAAACATAGGGTGTATGGTACAGGATTAATTTGTACCCAAGGACATGTACTTGGATAGGGTATTATTCAAGAGAGACCAGCAGATCTCACTGCTTTCATGCTCCTTCAGCAAATTTCCTAAACATCTGAACTGAGCCACTGCAAGCAGATGACAAATCAACAAAGACAATTTATTAACATCGATGCAGAAGACAGGAATAAACAAAATATTATGGACAAAGAAGCCATTGCTAATGACAACTGTTTCCCATATAGTTCTATAAAAACACTCTCCTTTCCCCTCAAGTGCTTCTACAGTCTGCAACCGGCCTGAATTCTTTACAGGCCTAAAATTTGCCTGTGTGATACTGATAAATATCGATAGTCATCATCCTTCAACATCAAGTAATACTCAAAACAATCTATCTATTCCTTTCAGGCATGGTTTCTTTAGGTATCTTTTGTAGTGACTGTCATTTTCAACAGTGTAATTTTATCAGTGGTGACCAGTGCACCATTTCCGTACATCTCCAGTGTTTCACTTAATCAGTGCTATATAAAGCAATCATCCAATGTCATTTTCAGCTTTTATACATGAATAGTATCAAACAAATCTCAATGAGTAAGTAATGAATCCTGTTACGATGACTTTCATTGATCCTTGAAAAGAATATTGGCTGAAAGTGATTCAGACACAAAATTGTTTCGAGGATTTCAAGTACCTCTCTCTTGATAATTTTTACAGTATAAATCTACAGTAATGCCAAAAAAAAAATCAGTAACTTATTACTTTTAAAGATGTATTCCTCTACTTCATTTTTCTATAGAGCCCCATTAGTTGCCCAAAGAAAACAATGGAGGTGTTTAGAAGCATGACAGTCTGTTATTGTATGGTTGGTCTAAGTGTTAGTCGCTAAAGTCAGTCAAAAGTTGCCGGGTCACTTTATCTTTTACCCAACAATGATTTCCATATTTTTAAAAGGTATACTATACATTCAAATACATTTTAACAACTGCTTTGTATACTTTTGGCCGCTACTTGGCCTTCTCAAAATTGGAAGAAAAGCATACTTTTAACCCTTAAAGCACTGGAACCAACTTAAGTTGTTTTTGCAGACAGCATAGATCAAGATCAGCCTGTACGGAACGAGCAGTCTGATCTTTGATCTACACTATCCGCTACTTCATTACAACTTTTGGCTAAAACAACCATGAATTGACAACATTTCGGATGTTTTTTCTTCATTGAAAAGGTCTAGTTCATTAATTCAGCCTTCTAAGGGTTAACTACTTTTATAACCTACTCAGTAAAGGGTCCACATCGATATCAAATCGTTTTGTGTATCTAAAATCTGGATCATTTCCACTCCGATGTAACACAATCTGGGTGATACATTCTTCTATCAACTTGTAATACTGTGGTCTACAATAAAAAAATCATGCACAAATTCAAGTAATTATAAATTCAACCTTTATCACACTGCAAAAATTTCGACTAGTCTAACTTAAAGGCTGACAATGATTGAAATGTGGCTCAAATGGTGGTATCATTTTGGAAAGAGCAGAAAACATTGTGGGAAAAGGAGAAAATGCTGGTTACCAGCATTTTCTCCTTTTCCCACAATGTTTTCAAACGCCTACCTTTCTCGGGGTCGTTAAAATTCGGGATTGTGTGGTAAAGAGTTAAAAAAAATTCTAACTGTAACATGAGCCAAGTGAAATGGGAGATAAATGCATCTGCAAAAAGTGAGCCTTCCTAGCCCTCGCCAGCTGACCTGACACGAAACTTTTTGCTTTTGTTAGATTTTCTGCATGTCAAAGGACCATTCTACTTCATTATTCAGTCAGCTGTTATACAAAATGAATTTTATGGACCCATAATTATGTGATGTCTTGCTTGGTACACTGCATTAGGGAGATGGATTAAACACATCTTTGCCGCAGCATGGTTCACATTTTTATGTGTACAAGTTAATTCTGAAGTAGAAGTTAAATTTGATCATGCTACAACAGAAGCATAAATACAAATTGACTATTGATAATACTCAAATCTCTAGCTCTCTTCTTACATCCTACAGAAATTCTATCTAAAAAAGTTTGACATATATAAACCATATACATTTAAACACCAAATACAAGACAATCCAAAATTCACATAATCATTTCCTTCTCTTGATAAACTAAATTTCATGATAGTGAAATTCTTCAATAACTCTTCACCATATGACAAAATTGTAGACTAGTCCAAATTGAATACATTTGCAGACAACAATCAAAATGTGGCTTATCTTTGATAGGGTAGAAAAACATTGTGGGAAAAGGAGAAAATGCTGGTAACCAGCATTTTCTCCTTTTCCCACAATGTTTTCAAAAGCTTTTTCCTCAAGGTTGTTAAAACATGGGATCGTTTGGTAAATGGTTAATCAAACCTCTGAAGCAAGTATTAACTGATTTTCAAGTCAAAACAGTAACTGCTGTATTATTTCTTGAACATTTCTATGACATCTGTATATATATCTAATACATGCACAGTGTTGTTGTATATGGAAAATATCTAATAAGGCCAGGAGAGCCTTGGCCAGACAATTTTCAAAACTCACAGCCGAGTTAGATATTTTTGATATATGAAAGTACTATGTATGTATTATATTTATCTTTAAACGTCTAATTTGTTGGTATTTATTATTTCCAACAAGAACAAACACGAATTTAGCAGGATATGCAAATGAGCGAAGTAGTTCCAGCTCCACACCGTGTTCTATAAATATCTGTGGTATATCAAAAGTATATATCACATAGGTGTTATTGGATGGATATTCAGTTTATTGAAAGACAAAAACTGTTTACCTGGCATACAAGTCATCCCTGATGGACAAAAGGTGTTGAAGGATGGACATAAAATAGGGCTCTGCCACTGTGTCCTTTACAGTGTTCAATAAAACATGGAAACATTGTAGTGGATCAGTACAAACTGTTAAGGAAAACTTATTTTCTGCTAACAGGTCTTTAACCTTAAGATGAGCGCAGTCGGTAGCATACAGGACTCAAGAACAGGGGGTCGATGGTTCGATCCTTGGCTCGGCCAATTTCTTTTTGAGAAATGATGATAGTCATTGCCACAGGATTCATTCCTCTCCCACTGCTGATCCTTGATTCGATGATGATAATGTGGGAAAGAAGCCAGTGGCTTGGAAATATTGTGCGGAGTACTGGTAAAAAAGAAACTCTAGGAAAGCATGAGTAGGTGCACAGGCCGCTGTGATGTAACTGAAATATTGTTGAAAACGGTGTTAAACACTATACAATCAATCTTTAACCCTGCACATTCTTTGGGGTACATCTTAACTTTTCTTCTGCTATAAACTCTTTACCAAACGACAAAACTTTAGACTTGTAAAAACTGAAAGTATTTGCAGACAACAAATTTAATGTGGCTCCAATGTTTGAATCTGTCATTGAAAGCGTAAACAACAATCTGGGTGAAGGAGAAAATGCTGGTAACCAATATTTTCTCCTTTTCCAAGATTGTTTTCAAAAGCCTTCTTCCACAGGGTCATTAAAACTAGGGAATGTTTGGTAAAGGCTTAACTCGTTACCAAATGGTAAAATTTTGGACATTTCCAAATTGAAAACGTTTGCAGACGACACAATAAATGTACATCTAATGATGATATCTGTCTTTGATAAGGTAGAAAACATTGTGGAAAAAGGAGAAAATGCTGGTAACCAGCATTTTCTCCTTTTCCCACAATGTTTTCAAAAGTCTTCTTCTTCAGGGTCGTTAAAATTTGGGATTGTTTGGTAAAGGGTTAACACAGAGTATTGCATGTGTGTGCCAACCCTTGGCTGTAGATGCTTTTAAAGTTAACCGTTATCCCGCTAAATAACTAACAGGAAAGTTTCAAGCTTATAGTAATAACCCGAATGTTGCTATTTCAGTGGTATTCTTGAAGGAAAAATGTCCCCTTATCGGACAGTGTAGATCGAAGATCAGATTGCAGGTTCTGTACAGTCTGATCTTGATCTACACTGTCCGCAAAAGGTCAGTGAGTCGCGCTTAGCAATCTAAGGGTTAAAATTCTTAATCAAACCAGGGGTATAACTATATCGAAAGAATTTCGGGGTTTACCTGATCTTCTGATATACGTTTCCCTTTTGATTCTGAACATCTTACCTTTGAATTTGAAGTAAACATCTTTTGCAATGACAGATATATCCAAAACAGTTAAAGTTTTCCCTCAAAGACAACAACAAAATTCATAATAGACAGAAAATTAAGCCATACTCTGGCAAAAGGGGGTTTCATGCATTTCCACGATGCATTATACCAAGCAAGTCATCACAAAATTATGGATCAAGAAAATCCATTTTGTCTGACAATCGATTGGATCTGGAGGTAGAATGGTCCTTGCAAATAACAAAAAATTTCAACCCATGTCAGCCTGCCCAGATTGGGCAGGCTGGCATGGGTCGATACTTTTTGCAGATGTATTAAGTCCCCTTTTCACAAAGCATGGCTCATTTATTTTTTGAAAGGATATTCAAACTCAATCCGAATGTTATCAAATCTGTGGTTAAATTCTTCAGCATCTTCGTCAGTGTGGTCATGGAAGATTTGTAAATGAGTGTGAAGTTCATCATCTGTTTGGTTGTCTAATGTCTGAAAGCAAAGACATGGGCATATTTTTAATCCAGCAAAGATCATTTTCACTTTTAAAATTTTATACATGTATCATTTTTTGGTCCGTTCAGCTAAGAATTCAGAATTCTATCAACTACTCTCAAGATAAATTTGCAGTAGACAACTTTTAAAATATTGTGGTATAATTCTTATTATATTATTGGAAATCAACACTGAAAATATTTTTGTAAAATTCTGAAAATCCACATGATTCTAGGTTTGAAGATATTAAGCTAAAAATTCTGGCAAAGAGAGAAATAGCTCATTGTGATCAATTTCTCATTTTACCAAAATATTTTCAAAACTGTTTTTCTGCAAGACAAAACAGGTATAATGCTACAAGACAGATAAAATACTTTATTATATTCCTATCACTGAATTAGTGGGATTTCTCAGTGAATAACACCACTAGTGATGATAATTATGGTATCATCACTAGTGACGATATAGTTTTAGAATGTTTGCCGGAACTACTTTTTTCCTATATTGCTCATATTGTACCTTTCTTGATAATTATTAGAAGAAAAAAGGGTTAATTAGGAATATAATAAGTAGGATAATCAACTGGTTGTGTGTGAAATTAAAAATCTGTCACTCGAATGGGGTTTGATGTGGTTAAAAAATCGTCCATCAGACTCGTTTTTGAACCGCATCACACCCCATTCTTGTGACAGATTTTTAATATCACACACCACCAGTTAAATATCCTTTATTTTTCAGCTTGTACAGTGTAAATGAAAAGAATATCTTCACCATAAAACCTTGTGTATTACAGACCCCTACAAATGAGGCTTTTGAAAAGAGAATACCAGCATTTCTTGTGTTCTCACAATGTTTTCTACCTTTTCACAACAAAAGATATGAAAAAGATATAATACAATCTCAAAGTTTCAGCACCAAGATGACATGGACGACAACACAGACAATATTTGGCTATGACAATACTGTATCTCCATCTTTCTTTTAAAAATTTCTTATCAAAAACCATACAGGAATAAACATCAGGGTTACTTTAATCCAGAATGTCTCAGCAAAGCTGACCTTTTGCGCAGTCTGATCTTGATCTACACCAGATGCAAAAGCAACTAAAGTAGGCGCTTTAAGGGTTAATCTTCAATCTGCACGAAGCCGTCTAAAGTTTTCCTTAACCCTTTACCAAACAATCCTGAGTTTTAACGACCCTTAGAAAGAAGCCTTTTGAAAACATTGTGAGAAAAGAAGGAAATGCTGGTAATCAGCATTTTCTCCCTTTTCCACAATGACAGATATCACTTTTTGTTCTACACTAAATTAGTTGTCTGCGAATCAATTCAATATGGTTGAGTCTAACATTTTGTCATTTGGTAAAGAGTTAACATCAAAACAGTGCAAAGTATGTAATTTTTAACTCTTTACCACACGACAATATTTTGGACTGATCCAAATTGAAAGTATTTGCAGACGACAAATTTAATGTAGCTCAAATGATGATTTCTGTCTCTGATTGGGTATAAAACATAGTGGGAAAAGAAGAAAATGCTGGTTACCAGCATTTTCTCCTTTTCACACAACGTTTCAAAAGCTTTCTTTCCCAGGTTCATGAAAACCCGGGACTGCTTGGGAAGGGGTTAAACAGGAAGTCAAGGCAAGAGCGTGAACTTAACCCTAACATTCCCATGTTCTAATAACCCTGTAGTAAATGAAAGAAAAACCTTTTGAAATATTTGGGGAAAAGGGGATAAATACTCCTTGTCCACAGTGTATTCCAGCCCTCCATGAATCTGATCATTTAGGTTGAATTTGTTGTCTGCAAATGCTTCCAATCTGGACAAATATATAAAACTTTGTTGTTTGGTGAAGAGATAAATTGATTGATTGATTGTATGGTGTTTAATGCCGTTTTCAACACTATTTCAGTTATATCGCAGTGGCCAGTACACCTATCCATGCTTTCCTGGAGTCTCTTTCACCAGTACTCCACACAATTTTCTTTCCAAGCCACTGACTGCTTTTCCATATAACCATTGTGGAGACAATGGTCAGAGGTGGAAGAGGAATGAATCCTGTCACAATCACTATCATCAAACCTTGGAAAGAAATTTGCCGAGGCTGGGATCGAACCCACGACCCCCTGCTCTCAAGTCCTCCATGCTGCCGACTGAGCTACCAAAGCTCAGCAACGAGATAAATAAAGTAGAAGAGAAATGTGACAGAAATATGATTGATGTTTCAAGTGGAAGGGGGAAGAAGATTTCAAATTATACTGATACACAATAAGACGTAAAGTTTTAGGCAAGATTTACATAGTATACTAGATTCCTTCTTATTTTGAGAGAAAGTAACTTTATTTTAACCCTTTACCAAACAATCTTCTCATCTAAACCACTCTGAGCAATAAAGCTTTTCAAAATATTGTGACGAAAGGAGAAAATGCTGGTACTTTCTCCTTTCTCCACAATGTTTTTTTCCCTTTCAAATCCCATCATAGGAGGCACACTGAATTTCTTGTCTGCAAATGCTCTCCGCATGGGCAGATTGTAAAGTTTGTTGTCTGGTCAGGAGTTAACCCTTTACCACATAATCCTGAGTTTTAACGACCGAGAAAGAGAAGGTTTTTGAAAATATGTTGGGAAAAGGAGAAAATGCTGGTAACCAGCATTTTCTCCTTTTCCCACAATTATTTCTTACCTACCAAGGACATATTTCGTCCCTTGACCCACCTCAATTTATTGTCTGCAATTGTTTTCAGTTTGGACAAGTCTAAAATTTTGTCATTTGGTAAAGAGTTAACAGATGACTGACAGTAAACAGACCTGGAAAGAAGAGTAGGATCTTGAAGTAGCTATGTATAGTGGCACTGACTTGGTAACCCATCTTAGAGTTTCTTGAATCACATTGCCAATGGACAATCCCACATTATCACAGCTACCAACAGTAATCAAATGAGTTGTTCTTTATTGACATTAGATAGTAAATTCCTTATACCACTGTGCCATGAAAAAACCTTAACCTCAAAGAGCCTGGACAGTGATTTTAAATTTTGCCCCAAGGGATTCCTATTCAAAGGGCTTTTGCCTTTGGGTGTACACATACTATAACCCTTAGAATATCTTACAAACCTGATAGACATTTTTAGCCTAGAAATCATACCCAAATGGTTGCAATTTAAAGTGTGCTTTTGTCCAGGATGCCTCAGCAAAGCAGAGAATGTAGATCAAAGATCACACTACATGTTTTGTAGACTCTGATCTTGATCCACATTGGCTGCAGAAGCAACTATAGTAATGGCAAGAGCTTAACTTTTTACCAAACGACAAAATTTTAGGCTAGCCTAAAATGGAAGCATTTGCAGACGACAAAATACATGTGACTGAAAAATTAAAACTTGTGGAAAGGGTAGAAAACATTGTGGGAAAAGGAGAAAATGCTGGTTACCAGCATTTTCTTCTTTTCCCACAGTGTTTTCTAAAGTCTTCTTTCTTAGGGTCGTTAAAAGTCGGGATTGTGTGGTAAATGGTTAAAGGGTTAAAAACTTAACTGTATGATCTCATTCCAAAATTGTAAGATTTAGTACGTACAAAGAAAGTTCTTAAACTGCTGCATACGGTAAGAAACACATGCATTGAGCTAATTTGTACATAATACTACAGCAGTACATTAAGAACATGTCAAAGTTGCTGATAATTTTGAAGTTTCAATAGATATGACTAATACAAGCCCAGAAGTATACCTTTCTTGAAGCAAATTCTGGTTGCTAAAAAACGAAGCTTTATCTTTTAGAAATTTTAGGAGTTTCCTATTTATCCACTCTTTTAGTATTTCATTGAATTAGTCTGACGTTGCAGACAGTCATATAAAGATGCTTTCTGACATTGTCCATGAAAGCACCTACAGTGGAAGCAAGCTAGTTAAGAATTCAGACTGATATGGCTTGTGGTTTTATGGCCCTTTAAGATCAAGAAGAAGGCTTAACTCTTTACCACACAACCCAGACTTTTAACGACCCTGAGGACAAAGGCTTTTGAAAATCTTGTGGGAAAAGGAGAAAATGCTGGCAACCAGCATTTTCTCCTTTTCCTACAAGGTTTTCTGCCCTTTCAACAACAACTTTTAATTTCTAAGTCACATTAATTTTGTCATCTGCAAATACTTTCAATTTGGACCGGTCTAAAAAATTGCCATTTGGTAAAGGGTTAAGAAAACATTGTGGGAAAGGGATAAAGTATAAACAGCATTTTCTCTTTTTTCCCCACAATGCGTTCTACTCTTCTAATGTTAAATCCACTCACTAGCCATATCTAATTTGTTGTCTGCCAGATACTTTTAATATATACACAAGTCTAAAGGTTGTGGTCTGATAAAGACTTAACAACATCAGTTGAATCTAGGATTGAAAAACTCCACCTGTCCCTTTTCAAAAAGTGGGCAAATTTAAAACAGAATATCCCAACACTTGAGTAGCAAAATTTTTTTTAGTTTTCATTATAAGCCCATGTAAAAATTGTGAGCCCTGGGGTGAGGAAAATTTCAACCAAGAGGCTTTAACTTGAACAAATCTTGATTGAGGTCCACTAGATCTAGTTACAAGAAAAATTTGGAAGCCCTTGGACTTATTAGGAACAAGAAGTTTTTGAAGTTTTCACTTTACAAGCTCATGTAAAACATGTGAACCCTAGGGTGGGGCCAATTTTCATACAAGGGCTATAATTTGAACAATCTTGATAGAGGTACATTACATGAAGGTACATTCTAAATTTGGTAGTCCTAGGCCTTATGGTTTGGAACAAGATTTTTTAAGGTTTTCACTGTATAAGCTCATGTATGTGAGTCCCAGGGCAAGGCCAATTTTTATCCCATGGCTACAATTTCAATAACCCTAGGCCTTACGGTTAAGAACAAGAATATTGTAATAATCCGTTTCGTTTGACAGCTTTGACCTATTTATGACCGACTATTTTCTCTTGAATAACTGCAGATTTTGTGTTTACTCGTTGGAGATACATGTCACGATTGTATTTTGCTTTATCTCTGCGGTTTAAACATTATTTTTATGCAGTATTTACCTGCTGTCATCATCCGTAATCGTTGCAACTTCCTTTTGTTTGCAGTGGTGTTTGATATTGAAGCATTGGCACGGCCATTTTGAATGTTTACTTTGCAATGCATCATGGGATAGGTGGAGCTGTCAAAGCGCGGACGCTTTGAATTTCGTTTCTTTGAGAACTGTCAGATTTAACAAACGTAAATTTCTACCAAAGAAAACAGTCTTTTTTGTAATCCAAAGTACGAATCCTAATTATTGACATTTAAAGTTTATTATTTTATGCATTTAGGTTTAATTTTCAATCAACTTTGTAAAGTTTCGTCCAATTTTGAGTGACTGGGCCGGCGACGTCGAAATGCACAGGATTCTTGGTGCAGTGCACAACTTTCCTTGTGCACTTTGACGTGCGCATTGTGATATGTGCGTTTTGAACGTTATTTCGCACAGATTCTTTGGTGCATTATTTTGGGTGCACAACAGCGTTCTGTGCACTGCCTGTATGTATATAAGGGCAGAACACAGACTGTTCTGGACTTCCAAACAGTTGATCTAAGGTTAACCCTTCGTTATTTATTTTCATTACAAATCATTATTTATTTTGAGTTTTATCATTTTACAATAGATAATTTTGAAAAGTTACAAACAGATAAAAAGAGAGAAAGAGAGAATAAATAAGTCTATAATTTTAATTTCGTGGTTTATTAAGTTTTTTCATTTTATAAAACGGAGAGACGGAAGTCATCTTTAGTTACCTATATTTTATTATTAAATCCAAGCCTGAACTGGGATTGGAACCCCATAAGGAAACACTCTACCATAAGTTGTTACAATATTTTGAAGTTTTCACTATATAAGCTTGTGTAAAGCATGTGACCCCTAGGGCAGGGCTAATTTTTATCCCAGGGCCATAATTTGAACAATCTTAAAAGAGGTCCATTACATGAAGCTACATTCAAAAGTTAGTGGTCCTAGGCCTTATGGTTGGGAACAAGAAGATTTTTAAACTTTTCACTGTATATGCTCATGTAAAACAGGTGAACCCTAGGACTATAACTTGACTACCTTTGATAAAGGTCCACTACATGAAGGTACATTCAAAATTTGGTAGCCTGTGACCTAGAGGTTAGGGACAAAAAGATTTTTTAAGCTTTCACTGTATAAGCTCATGTAAAATGTGTCACCTCTCGAGTGAGGCCAATTCTGGCCCCTGGGCTATTATTTGACCGAATTTCAACGAGGTCCAATAGATGAGGCCACATGCAAAATTTTATAGCCCTAACTCTTATGGTGTCAGACAAGATTATTTTTAACGATTTTCAAAAATTTTCAGTTTTGTTGCCAACTTGCCATGGTGATGAGAGTTTTTACAGGAATAAGTCTTTGAAGAAATTCTGAAGATAGCCATGACAGGATCATTTTTGTGAAACTGGATGAATTGTTTCAGAGATGTTTGACATAAAGGTTAGTGCATTGATGGAAGGATGGTGGATACATGATGTTGAATGCATGACAGACACAAGACCATGATATAGGCTCTCTTGCCTTTGGCCAGTGGACCTAATTACATGGTAATAATACTGGACCTTAACTTGAAAGGTTACATATGGTATAAGTATTGATACATATGAATCTAAAGCCATTGAAATAAGACTGATTCCAAGCTTAATAAGATGAAATGAAACCCCTGCAGATTCATTACAGTAGTATAAAAATTTGCCATAACAAAGACTCAAATCTACTTTGATGGCTTGCAATGACAATCGTTGAATCATATGGTACAATGATTTACAATAACTGTCTAAATTGAATCTGTAATTTATAGAAAACACACAAAAGTAAAGACTTCAGTTAGTTTTCAGACAGAACTTACATCTATTAGGTCAATCAATCCTGTTCGCATGAACTCATTCCGCAAATGTATTCGGAAGTCCAGATCATCTGGGGAGCTGACTAGAGCATTCACAAGCTGAATACAGGCAACCTGCATTTGCGGGTTGTCCCGCATGCCAAGTCCCATGATAATTGGGACAAATCTGTCCTGACTGCGAATTTCTCCGCATACTGTTATTCCTTCTAGAGCTTTCTCATGCCTAAAAAGCAAAAATGAATCATAGTTTTACAGCAAAAAAAAAAAAAAAAAAATCATTATTTGACCATTCTTATTTCTTTTTTCAATAAAATTGTTTTTAATACCTTTTTGTACAGTATTTCTTGAAGGGATGAATGAATTCTGTCACAGAAACTTTAACAGAAATCCTCAGAGAGCACCTTGGCTCAGCCTGAACTCACAACCTCTGGATCCCCTGCACTTCAAATGTAAGCACTTACGGCTTGGCTCCTCTAGGCAGCAATTATGCCCTGATATCAATATAACTATCACAACTAAATGCATGCAATCTAAAGAGAATACAGATATTTTATGTTTAAATCTTACCAAACTTAAGACTAAATTGAAAGCACTTGTAGACAACAAATTCAATGACGCTTAATTGCAAGGGGCTTTCTTTGTTCTTTGATTTCAGATGCGTTCTCCTTCAGAATTGTTAAAACTGGAGATTATGTGGCAAAGTTTTACAAAATTTTGGAATTGTCCGAATCCAGAGCATTTGCAGATGACAAAGTAAATATGACCCCAAAATATGATATATATCTTTGGAAGAGTAGAAAACATTGCAGGAAAATGAGAAAATGCTGGTGACCAGCATTTTCTCCTTTTCCCACAATGTTTTCAAAATCCTTCTTCCTCAAGGTCATTAAAACTCCTGATTGTGTGGTAAAGAGTTAACCCTATACTAAAGACAAAACTTTGGACTCAACAAAATCGAATGCATTTGCAGACTACAACAAAAATTTAGCTCAATGGATGATTTCTGTCTTTGTCCGAGGAGAACACATTTTGGTTACCAGCATTTTCTCCTTTTCCCACAATATTTTCAAAAGGCATCTTTCTAAGAGTCCTTAACTCTTTACCAAACGACAAATATTTGGACTGGACCAAATTCAAAGCATCTGCAGACAACAAATTCAATCCTGGTAATATGATGATTTCTGACTTTGATAGGGTAGAAAATATTGTGGGAAAAGGAGAAAATGCTGGTTACCAGCATTTTCTCCTTTTCCCACAATGTTTTCTATAGGCTACTTTTTCAGGGTTGTTAAAAGTCGGGATTGTGTGGTAAAGAGTTAAATCTCAGGATTGTGTGGTAAAGATTTAATATCAAGAACACGTATGAAAACAATATGGCATAAGGAGAAGTAATTTTGTCACCAAAAAAAATCTTTTTTGCCACAATATATCCAAAAGTGGTCTGTCACAAATTAAAAAGGTCTGCCAGCAGAAGGTGCTTATTAAGAGTGTAAATAGCTATACTGACCCACTGGGAGGGACAAGGCACACAGCAGCCAGTAGTCGGACAGCTTCCAACATGGTAGTGGGGTCTGCAGGGTCCATAGTTCTAGATAGTATTGTTAGAGCTTCTTCATGTTTGATTATTTCCATCAAACCAAACTGTAAATTTTAATAATGAAACTGAATGTACATGCATTTGAAATTTTACAATCTCATATTACTGTTTATCACATAAAATCTCCTCCAGCAGAGTATCAAACCCATGGCTTATTTTTTATAATACACTAGTGTTTTATTTTTTTATTTGGTGGGGAAGTCCCAGTGCAGGATAATTTGTAGTTATGAGTGGGTGAAGCTGTCAAAACCAACCACAGCATGTGCCGAAATATGTACCACTTAATTTTAAGCCAGGGCCCCAAAAAATCCTGAAAGTTGAGCACCAAAGACACTCAATAGTATATGACAGAAAAGAAACCTTTATTTTGTTTTAAAATCTTAGCAGTTTTCCCTTTTTTTTTCACATTTTTCTTGTCTGTTTCACTTGTACCAGATTTTGAGAGTCAGTTAACCCTTTACCACACAATGACGCCTTTTGACGCCCCTAAAAAAGAGGCTTTTGAAAACATTGTGGGAAAAGGAGAAAATGCTGGTAACCAGCATTTTCTCCTTTTCCCTCAAAGTTTTCTACCCTATCAAAGAAAAGTTGCGTCATTTGAGCCACTATGAAATTGTCGTCTGCAAATGCTTTCAATTTGGATAGGTCTTAAATTTTGCCGTGTGGTAAAGGGTTAACTCTTTACCAATCGACAAAACTTTAGACCAGTCCAAATTGAAAGCATTTGCAGACAACAAAATAAATGTGACTCAAAAATTAGAAGTTGACTTTGGAAGAGTAGAAAACATTGAGGGAAAAAGAGAAAATGCTGGTCACCAGCATTTTCTCTTTTTCCCACAGTGTTTTCAGAAAGCTTATGGGGGGGGGGGGACTGTTTTTGGTAAGAGTCTGTAAAAAGAGTTGCAATATTCAACATTTGACTCTTAACCAAAAAATATAATTATAGACTGATAAAAAACCAAAGCATTTGAAGACAACAAAATATATGTAGCTCAAATGCTTGGAGTTATTATTGAATGGGTAGAAAAGATTTGCGGGTAATAAGAAAATAGAGGTAAGTTTAAACCCCTTACCACACAATCCCGAGTATTAACGACCCTAGTGAAGAAGCCTTTTGAAAACATTGTGGGAAAAGGAGAAAATGCTGGTGACCAGCATTTTCTCTTTTTCCCACAATGTTTTCTGCCCAAAGCCAAATTCTATTCAATGAGCCACACTTAAATTATCGTCTGCAAATGCTTTGAATTTGGAAGAATCCAAAATTTTGTTGTTTGGTAAAGAGTTAAAAAGCTTTCTTTCTCAAGACTGATTGATTGATTATATGGTGTTTAACGCCGTTTTCAATACAATTTCGGTTATATCGCGGTGGCTAGTGCACCTATACATGCTTTCCTGGAGTCCAGTACTCTGCACAATTTTCTTTCCAAGCCACTGGCTGCTTTCCAATATAACCATCATCAAGACAATGGTCAGCGGTGGGAGAGGAATGAATCCTGTCAAAATGACTATCATCAATCCTCTGACAGAAATTAGCCAAGCTAGGGATGGAACCCATGACTCCCTGTTCTCAAGTCCTGCAAGTAGACCGAACTACTGGGGCTTGGCTTCTTTCTCAAGATCTTTAAAATGAGGGTATTGTTTGATAGAGGGTGAAGAATACTTACTGTATTGTTCATATAGGCCTTCAGACATCGAACACATTCATAGGTGGCTTTTCTCTCAGATTTACTGGAAATAAAAAGAAACTAAACGATAAAGCATGACAAAGCATATGCTACCACTACTACATCACTGTTAGCCTTAAATCTCTACCAAAGACAAAATCTAAGACTAGTCAAAACTGAAAGCATTTGATGACGACACAATAAAATGTGACTCAAATGTGAAGATTATTTTGGGAAGGGTAGAAAACATTGTGGGAAAAGGAGAAAATGCTGTTAACCGGCATTTTCTCCTTTCCCCACAGTGTTTTCAAAAGGCTTCTTTCTCTGGGTCGTTAAAAGTAGGGATTGTGTGGTAAAGGGTTAAACCTCTACTTACTTCACACAAATATCAGTATGTTCTTGTAATTCACTGGCATCTGCTGACCATTTCCTTTACAAAGAATTTAAATCTATTTTATCTGTTTTTCTGAATTCTGTAAATAATGATTTATATACAAAGACAACTTTCAAACAAAGAAATGATGATACAACAAGTGCATCAATCTTAAACCATTAAGGGTGATATTCTATTTCTTTACAATAATACCAGACTTCAACAAGATGGCCATCACAGCCCTGTATCACTCCCCTGCTTCATGAATGTGCAATACATGTAACTGACACTGACAGTCCTTAAATTGTGAAAATCTGTATTGCAATAAAATTTCATAGAGAAAATAAGCTAACCAAAAAATAAAGGGCCATAGCTTTTTCACATGCCAAGATGATACTTATTAATAACAAGTGGGTCTAATAGTTTCATTCTAACCAAATATTAATGAACTCTAACAAACAGTATTTTGACAAGACAGTTTCAAACACGAACGAACGAACGAACGAATGAATGAATGAATGTTGATTTACGGTGCATCGAGAGCTTTGGTCATTTAGCGCGGATATCTGTATTAAAAGATGAGTAAAGTAGAAGGCGGCCAGAGGATTTTCAAAGATTTCTCTATAAGTATAATGACAGTTGTAGTTCTCAGGTCAGGCAATTTATTGACCTAGGGTCCGGAATTAGTTGAATACTGATAGTTGTCTACTACACAAAATTACATTCGAATTAATACAGGTCTTGGCCAAAACGGTTTGGAAGAAAAAAGTACTCAAAGTTTCCATAATGTAAAGCCTCTGTAAAAGGTGATCCAACAGAGCTAAATTTTAACTCTTTACCAAACGACAAAATTTTGGACTGGTCCAAATTGAAAGCAATTGCAGACGACAAAATGAAGGTGACTCAAATACTGAAATTTGTTTTGGGAAGGATAGAAAACGTTGTGGGAAAAGGAGAAAATGCTGGTTACCAGCATTTTCTCCTTTTCCCACAATATCTTCAGAAGGCTTCTTTATAAAGGTCGTTAAAAGTCGGGATTGTGTGGTAAAGAGTTAATCAACTTAGTGGTGAAATATTAAAAGAAGCTACCTGACACATTTAGCAGTCCTAGGATTCATGGTTCAAAACAAGAAGATTCTTTTAACAGTTGTTACTATAAATGCCTTGTGAAACTGTGAACCCCAGGGCAAGGCAAATCTTCACCCAAGGGCTATAGTTTGGAAAACCTTGAAAGAAGTAGATAAAGTTTAATGCAAAATTTGATGGCCCCAGATCTTATGATTAAGAACCAGAAGACTGTCTCAGTTTTCAATTTATAAGCCATTTCAAAACTTGTGACTCCAAAGGCAGGGCTAATTTTGACCCATGGGCTATAATTGGGACAACCTTGTTATGGGTTCACTGGACAAAGCTGCAAAATTTGTCATCCCAAGGCCTAATAGTTAGGAACAATAAGACTTTTAAAGCTTTCACTATAATAAGCCTGTGTAAAACTTGTGGGGGAAACACCCCCCCTCCCCATGCAGGGCCAATTCTGACCCCAGGGCTATAATTTGAAAACTTTTGGTAGAGGTCCATCAGATGAAGCAGCATGCCAGATTTTGTAGTCCTAGGCCTCATGCTTTCAAAAAAGAAGATTTTTAAAAAGATTTTTAACATTTTTCAGTTTTGTTGCCATTGCAACCAGAGTTTTAATTGGAATAAAGTTCTTTGCACAATTTTGAAGAGAGCCCTGGCTGAAGCATTTCTGTGAGGTTTGGTCAAAATTGGATGGAAAGTTTCAGAGAAGAAGATGTTTGGAAAAACATGTTAACATATGCACTCACGTACTTACACACACAAAAGACAGACACGCGACTGACAGAGTCATGACATAAGGTTGCTGGCCTTTGGCCAGTGGCACTTAACCCTTTACCACACGACCAATTTTAGACCTGTCCAAAATGAAAGCATTTGCAGAGGACAGTTTCAATGTGGATCATATTAAATGATTTTTCTTTGATAGGGTAGAAAACATTGTGGGAAAAGGAGAAAATGCTGGTTACCAGCATTTTCTCCTTTTCCCACAATGTTTTCAAAAGCCTTCTCTATCAGGGGTGTCAAAAGTCGTCATTGTGTGGTAAAGGGTTAAACAACCGAATTTTAAACTGTTTTTATTATTTTGCCTGAAACTGCTCAGCTTGTAAGACAGTGTTGATGAATGATCAGATGCCAACCAAATGCAAACCAGGCTGCACTGATCTAGAGAAGTATCTTCGAGTCAACTAAAGTTCCTCTCAGCATGCAGTTGATTTAAATTTCCTTAGTGAATGGTGCTTACTGGTTGTCAGCTAAATAAAAGTTTAAATGATACAACAGTCTATCAGAATATTTTTCAGTAGGACGTTTGAATGAGTCAAAAATCTATCAAGTATTTTCTGTAGGATACAAGTTCAAAGGAGTCAAAAATCTAATAATAGACAAGATATAGTGTCATGTAGAAGAGATTTGATAGAGATTTTCAGTATTTTTTTGCATAATTTTTTATTTCAGTGAGACAGACTGCCACAATTCTACATGAGGTTAACACAAGACCATTATAGTCCAAACCAATGTCTAATTTGTGTGGAGTGATGCACCAATTCTCTTTCTTTCCAACTAAAACTTTAACAAACACTAGTATAAGTGAACCACCCTTAGCTACCAACCCATCACCTCCTCAAACAAATTTGCAGCAGCTGACCTTGGAATTGCCTGTAAAATTTAGGAAATCAAGATTAAGATTTGATGCACTATTAAACTGTGAAGGACTGTAGTAAAAAGCTGTGAGCCAGATTTATTAGTAAAGAGCTAAGATGGTAAATAGTGAATGCAAGTTGTGAATCTTCTGGATGAACCCTTTACCACACAATACTGACTTTTAACGACCCTAGGAAACTAGACATCAGAAAACATTGTGGTTAACGGAGAATATGCTTGTAACCAGCATTTTCTCCTTTTCCCACAATGCTTTCTTACCTTTCATGAACAAATGCAATCATCTGAGTCACAATAAAATTGTCCTCTACAAATGGTTTCAATTTGGGCCAGTCTAAAACGTTGTCATTAGGTAAGGAGTTCACAAAATGTACTTCCTACTTTCTTTATTGTATCTTTATCCTTTACCAAACAACCCCAGATTTTAACAACCCTGATTAACCCTTTACTCCATAGATACTCATTTTGACGTATCAACAACAGACAGCTTTTGAAAACATTGTGGGAAAAGGAGAAATTGCTCATAACGAGCAATTTCTCCTTCTCCCACAATGTTTTCCACTCAATCAGATATTTGTATCCTCATTTGTCCATATTTTTGACATCATATCTTTATTTGCTGCTGAAATGGAAGAGCCTCAAATTGGCATATCAGGTAAAGGGTTAATAAGATCTTTGAACACATTATAGGAAAAGGAGAAATGCTGGTAACAACATTTTCTCCTTTTCCCACAACGTTTTTTACTCTTCAAAGAAAAATAGCATTATCTGAGCAACATTTGATATGTGGCCTGCAAAAGCTGTCAATTTGGTTGAGTCTTAAATTTTGTTGTGTGATATCAGGGTCCAAAGAATCCACTCGTCCACTCGTATTTACGAGTAAGAAATGCATTAGGACGAGTGAAATATCAGTCATGGTCGTCTGGCAGGACGAGTGGTGAATAGCAATAGTAAACAAATAAGTTTTGTAGATGAATAATTAATTTACAGGAGACAAAAACAGCCATTCCATTATAGAATAAGCGAATTTAAGGGTATTCGGGAAATCACATACTGAAACAGGACATAAAATGTGCTGGTCCCCGCTCCAAATGAAGACCGGTTTCAAGTCAGCCTAATGATATAAACTGGGACCTTAAATTGCAAACAAGAATGTTTTAATATGCTTCGGGTCGATTTAATGCAATACAAGTGACTTTGCTAATATTAAAATGAACAATATTAACATTAACCCTTTACTGCACAATGCCGACTTTTAATGACCCTGGGAAAAAAGGCCTTTAAAAACATTGTGGGAAAAGGAGGAAATGCTGGAAACCAGCATTTCCTCCTATTCGCACAATGATTTCTACGCTATGAATGACAAATTTTATGTTTTGAGTAGCATCTAATTTTTTGTCTGCAAATGCTTTCGATCTAGGCGAGGCTAAAATTTTGTCATCTGGTAAAGAGTTAACGCAAATACTTTCCTGAAACCAGTTCGAAAAACTGTTTTGTTTTGGTTTTATTAATCTCTATAACTTGACCGGATAAATGGTACCGGTTATTGAAACCCGCTATTTAAGGTTAGTTGCTAAGGGAGACAATTTAATTAGCGTTTCCCTTTTGTCTGAAAAAAAATGTCAAGAGTCCAATATTAGAAGGGTTTTTCCTTGTCGGACAAATGAGGATCAAAACAGGGCAAGTGTTTTTTCAAAGGCACTTGTCCTACAGGACGAGTGCCTTTTCTGGAAATTTTTGGACCCTGGGTATGTATTTAAAATCTTTGATATTATATGTTCCTCCAAAAAGATAATTTATCCCTTTTTGTGTGAGTTGATTTTGGAAGATTTTGTTTTCATCAATATAACTGAGACAATGAAGTTAACTCTTTACCAAAAGGCAAATTTTAGACTCTTCCAAATTGAAAGCTGCTCAGAGAAAAAAGCAAATGTTATACAAATGAACCAAAGTTCTTTGACAGTATAGAGACCATTGTGTGAAAAGGAGAAAATCAGGTTACTAGCATTATCTCGTTTTCTAACAATGTTTTCAAAAGCCTTTTCTGTCAGAGTTGTTGTTAAAACTCAGAATTATCTGGTAGAGTTAATCCTTAAAAACAACAAAACTGAAGTGGCTTTTTAAGGTCAAAAAAAGTCTGCACAGAAGAAGCAACCTAATCAGGAGTTAACTGTGTCTGATAATTTTGGAGATAAAGAGGATATTTGTTTTTTTCGGTGACAGATCAAATTTCTTGCATTGAGTGAACATCATCGGTAATATTGTCACAAGTGGGACAGCCATGAGTGAAAATATTACCAATGATGTTCACGAGATGAACTTAATTTTGATCTTTCACCAAAAAAAAAAAAACAAATTAGCCACGTTCTGACAAAAGGGGGCTTAATGCATCTCCGTCATGCAGGATACCAAGCAAGTCCTCACATGGTCATGGATCCGTAACAATCAACAGAATCATGAGGTAGAGTGGTCCTTTGACATACAGAAAATTGACAAATAGCGAAAAGTTTCGGCCCAGGTCAGCCTGCGCAACCCCTGTTCTGTTGGGACTTTTGTCAAAATCCAGTACAGTTGTTTTCGGTAATTCCCCTTGGCCTACCCCCTTCACATAACAATGAATTACAATATTACATAAAGTGCAAGAAATACAGGGTATATGCACATAAATTACGTCATATTTCCCTCTGGTTGAATGGCACATGCTGTTTACATAGGTAACTTGTGCGCGGGAACTACTGTTTCTGCCTCTAATTGAAGAGTTGGAATATATGAAATTGGTATTTTTCACTGGTCGTAGCCATGAAATTTTAAACCATAACCCACCATTATTTCTCAATAAACTACCGAAAAGAATGAAAAAATGCAAGTTTGATAAATGCAGTCTTGCAATAACAATATCCAGACATTTTATGCACACTGGAAATGTTCCTTTCAAACTTTTATGTGTACTCTCATGATTACTGTGTGTGCATGATGTGTTGTAATATGAAAAATATTCATGAAAAATAGGTCAAGAGAAAAAAGTTAGATGATAGAAAATTAACAAACAGTCCTCATAATGATTATTACAGTTTTTAGACATTATTCAAAACATGCAACCACAAACTTTTCCCCACCAAATGGTTTACCTGGTTGGCTGGTTATAACTGTCTTGCCTAGAGACACATAATGCATAACGATGACAATAATGATGTAAATGTAACCAGTACTTATAAGCCAAGTAGCGGCTCAATGTAAACAATGCCAGTGTTAAAATACATTTAAATTTAAATCGTAACATTTAAAAAGAATGGAATTAGGTGTGAAGATGAAAATCTGCTATAGTCGCTGGAAGATAGATAAAATTAACAAGAGGGCCATGATGGCCCTGTATCGCTCCACTGGCTAATAAGTAAAACAATACAAGCCAAACATTACAATACTTGGCCAATTGATTTCAAACTAGAAGAAATACAAAATTTTTTCTATAAAATCCTATGAGAAAGTTATGAACGCAGGGCAAAGCCATTTTTGACCATGGAGCTATAATTACTTGAATCATGGTGGAGGTCCACAAGATAAAGCCCCATACCAAATAATACAGGTCTAGAATGTGTGGTTATAAACAAGAAGATTTTGAAAGTTTCCTCAATAAAAGGCCCTGTAAAACATTAGACCCCTGACAAAGAGCTAAATTTAGTAGTAGCCCTAGGTCTTATGGTTTGTAACAAAAAGATTTCTAAAGTTTTCACAATATAAGCCCACGTAAGACTTGTGACTCCTGGGGTGGAGTCAAACTTGACCCCAGAGATATAATTTGGGCCCCCTTGGTAGAGGCCCACTAGATAAAGCTATATGCAAAATTTGGTAGCCCTAGGCCTTATGGTCTAGGTACGAGAAGATTTTTAAAGTTTTCCCTATATAAGCCCATATAAAACTTGTGACCCCCAGGGCAGGGCAAAACTTGACCCCAGGGATATAATTTGGGCCCCCTTGGTAGAGGCCCACTAGATAAAGCTACATGCAAAATTTGGTGGCCCTAGGCCTTATGGTCTAGGTACTAGAAGATTTTTAAAGTTTTCCCTATATAAGCCTATGTAAAACTTGTGACCCCCGGGGCTTCCAAACTTGACCCCAAGGATATAATTTTGGCCCCCTTGGTAGAGGCCCACTAGATAAAGCTACATGCAAAATTTAATAGCCCTAGACCTTATGGCTAGGTACGAAAAGATTTTTGAAGTTTTCCCTGTATAAGCCCATATACTGTAAAACTTGTGATCTCCGGGGCAGGGCCAAATTTGATCCAAGGGCTTTAATTTGAAGAAACTTGGTAGAGGTCCACTAGATAAAGCTATATGCAAAATTTAATAGCCCTAGGCCTTATGGCTAGGTACGAAAAGATTTTTGAAATTTTCCCTGTATACGCCCAAATACTGTTAAACTTGTGATCCCCGGGGCGGGGCCAAATTTGACCCCAGGGCTTTACTTTGAACAAATTTTGTAGAGGTCCACCAGATAAAGCTACATGCCAAACCAAATTTGGTAGCCCAAGGCCCTTTGGTTTCAGACAAGAAGAGTTTCAAAGATTTTCAATATTTTTCAGTTTTGTTGCCATTTCAACCAGAGTTTTTGAAGGAATCAAATTCTTTCAAGAATTCTGAAGAGGACCATTGCAGGATCATTTCTGTGAAGTTTCATCAAAATTGGACGGGTAGTTTCAGAGAAAAAGATGTTTGAAATAAAAGTTAATGCACGCACAGACAGACGCACGCACGCAGAACGGACACTGGGCCATGACATACGCCAGCTGGCCTTTGGCCAGTGGAGCTAAAAATCGGGTATAAAGTAAACAAAAGATACAATGACTTGATAACTTTTGACCTACTTTTAAATTAATTTTTCTGCTACTGACTAACACTTTTACCGACCAATCACCATACAATAACGGATTGTCACCTTCATAATAATTTCAATATTTTTAAATAGTATGATGTAAATTTAAACGCATTTTAACACCTTCTTTGTTTACTTTTGGCAACTATGGGAGCTTCAAGTCTCTTATCTTCTAGATATCTTTTTTGCATTACATGTACATCAGTTACTGGACAGTAACTCTAAAAACTACTGGAAAGTAATTCTACAAAAAAAACTTCAAAATCAGACAATTAAGAAGGTACATTTTTCAGCACATATGCTAGTTATTCATGATTTTAAAGTAGTATCAGATATTCTAGATCCTGTACCTTTTGGATCATACTATGTATGAAATAACAGCAGAGTGTAAAGTGGCATTTGTTATCTAATGCATAACTGTAGATGAAAAAATTAAAAAAAAATGACCTGTAGTGACCTAAATCATTTGAAAAGTAACAGGTAAGTTAGCCTAGGAAAGCTGCTGAAAGTCTAAATGCACAAAAAATGAAATAGGTTTATGTGAAGGAACTTTAAAACCAATTTTAGTAAATCAAATGCTCTACAATCAGCTAATATAAATGAAAGCAGGTGAAAAATATTTAAGTATACTTACGAATCACAGCAATATGTTAGGTTACGTAGGATAGCATTCAAACCAGTAACACCAAACTCTTCTACCCAACTGAAAAAGTCAAAGATTATGATTTTAGATGCAAAAAAATAACCTTTTACATCGTGAATGATTTTGAGACTCTTTTTATTAAAATTACATTCAATTAACTCTTTACCACACAATCACATTTCAATGACCCTGACAGAGAAAGCTCTTAAAATCATTCTGGGCAAAGGAGAAAATGGTGGTAACCAGCATTTTCTCCTTTTCTCACATTTTTTTTAAACAACCTTTTACAAGGACAATTCAAAGTCCACTTTCAAACTTGTTTCAAAAGACACCATACTACCTAGAAGAATACAATATCCCAAAACAACAATTTTTCAGGCTGCCCATTTTGAATAACCAACATTTTCAATAAATCGAAGTCCAGCTGTGCTTACCAGCCACCCATAGAGCACCAAATAAACCAATTTGACTTCTTTTAGATTCAGGACATCCTCGGAACCAAGGTTTGAAGCATTACGTTATTCTCCATGCATCATCACCCCTGGGAAAATTGACTAGCAAATTGATGTTTCTTATGAATATTCATATGGTCAGGAAGTACCCTAAAAGCCAATTGAAAGATCGGTAACATAATGATTCACTCTTGTACAGAGAGGATAATTTCATCCGTTACTGAAAATAACCCTATAAAACAAGAGGACCATGATTGTCCTATATCACTCACCTGAGTACTAAGCAGTAAAGGTCTAAAATAAAGATAAATACCAAATATCGAGGTTCAAGGCCAAATGATAGTGAAACAAGAGCAGCAAATTGTCGCAAGATATGCCCGTCCCACCGCCAGTTGTCAAGGAGGTATAATATTGCAAAGGGCAGGTAATGCAACAAACATGTTTACCAAGTCTCAAGTCAATTTGACTTGAGACTTCAAAGTTCCATTCCAGACAAGCAAGAAAAACTGTAAAAATGAAGATCAAAGTTGAATTACTCAAAATCCATGCTAGGTAGAGTTATTGTTCTTGTGCACTGTACTCGGTAATATTGCAACAAACATGCATACCAAATTTGAAGTCGTTCTGACTTGAGATGACAAAGTTATATTCCGGACAAGCACTAAATGCTGTAAAAATGACAATCAAAAGGAAATAACTTATGGACAGCACAAGGTTGAGTTACAATTCTTGTGCACTGCACTTCCAAATATTGCAACAAATAAGCATACCAAATTTCAAGTCATTCCTACTTAAGATGACAAAGTTTTGCTCCAGACAAGCAAGAAATGCTATAAAAATGAAGGTCAAACGGGGAATAACTCAAAATTTGTGTAGGAAGAGTTATGGTTCTTGTGCACTGCACTCCATAATTTTTCAACAATCATGCATACCAAATTTGAAGATGTTCAGGCTGGAGATGACAAAGTTATATTCCAGACGAGCAGAAAATGCTGTAAAAATGACGATCAAAGGGAAATAACTCATAGACAGTAAGAGGTAGAGTTATGGTTCTTTCACACTGCACTCCGTATTATTGCAACAAACACAAATGCCAAGTTTCAAGTCAATCGGACTGGAAATGACAAAGTTATGCTCCAGACAAAGAACTATTCTAAAGAACTTTATAATTCAAGGGGAAATAACTCCAGTCGTTCTGGTCCGATTAGACCCATAATCAATCTCATCCAAGATCTTATAGTCATATATATTTTGACCAAGTTTGGTGCTGATTGGTTGATATTTGTAGATGCTAGAGTGTAAACAAAGTCAAATATAGCAATTTTTCTAATTCTAGGGCAAATAACTCCAGTTGTTCTGGTCCGATTAGACCCATAATCGAACTCATCTGAGATCTTATGGTCATATATATTTTGACCAAGTTTGGTGCCAATTGGTTAATAATTGTAGATGCTAGAGTGTAAACAAAGTCAAATATAGCAATTTTTGTAATTCAAGGGCAAATAACTCCAGTTGTTTTGGTCCGATTTGACCCATAATCGAACTCATCTGAGATCTTATGGTCATATATATTTTGACCAAGTTTAGTGCCGACTGGTTAAAAATTGTAGATGCTAGAGTGTAAACAAAGTCAAATATAGCAATTTTTGTAATTCAAGGGCAAATAACTCCAGTTGTTCTGGTCCGATTAGACCCATAATCGAACTCATCCGAGATCTTATAGTCATATATATTTTGACCAAGTTTGGTGCTGATTGGCTGATATTTGTAGATGCTAGAGTGTAAACAAAGTCAAATATAGCAATTTTTGTAATTCAAGGGCAAATAACTCCAGTTGTTCTGGTCCGATTAGACCCATAATCGAACTCATCTGAGATCTTATGGTCATATATATTTTGTCAAAGTTTGGTGCTGATTGGTTAATATTTGTAGATGCTAGAGTGTAAACAAAGTCAAATATAGCAATTTTTGTAATTCAAGGGCAAATAACTCCAGTTGTTCTGGTCCGATTAGACCCATAATCGAACTCATCCGAGATCTTATGGTCATATTTTGACCAAGTTTGGTGCTGATTGGTTAATATTTGTAGATGCTAGAGTGTAAACAAAGAAATGTGAACGGACGGACGGACGGACAGACGACGGACGCCGACGGACGGTGAGTGATCACAATAGCTCATCCTGAGCTAAAAACCCAAGGTTGTCAACAAATATGGCAGCAGTCGGCTTGCTTGTCTCCTATGAGATATGCCATTCTGCAATACAGGGACGACACTATCGATCTTTGTGTACAATTTTAACTGACAATCTGTTGGTGTTACGCCGAAAATCTCTTAAACGCTTCTCGATTGTGGTGTTGATGGGCTCTACCATATTTAAAAATTGCTAAGCTTGATTTGCAACGAAGATGTGATTGGATATCGACAAGTAAAAAATAGAAATGACAGCGTATTTGTGATAAAAATACTTTAAATTTTCTCAAAGAAAACTGAGATTACCAATCAAAATGCTTCATGAATATTTTATGAGAACGAGGAAACGCCAGCAAAATAACCCAAGGGTGATTACAGAATGAATCGAAACTGGGTCACCGAGGATGGATTCAGGAAGGCAGACAAAAACCCTGTCATTTCATGGGTATTTTGCCAGAATACTTCACACGATAGAGGTCAGCGTAATTCCAAGATCAGAGGGTAAATTCTGTGCTGTCTCATCCTCATTGGCACAGTCAACAAAATGCAGTCTGATCTTACTCTACATAAGCATTGTGCTTCGAACATTAACCCTTTACCAAACAACTCCAGTATTTTACAACCCTGAGGAAGAAGCATTTGAAAACATTGTGGGCAAAGGAGAAAATGCTGATAATCAGCATTTTCTCCTTTTCCCACAATGGTTTCTACCCTATGACAGACAAATTCAATCATTCCAGCCATATTTAAATTGTTGTCTGCAAATACTTCCAATTTTGGTGGGTCTACAATTTTTGTAGAGTGGTAAAGATTTAACCCTTTACCAAACAATCCCTGGTTTTTACAATCCAGAGGAAGACACCTTCTGAAAACATTGTGGGAAAAAGAGAAAATGCTGGTAACCAGCATTTTCTCCTTTTCCCACAATATTTTCTACTCTTTTCTACTCTTCTAAAGTCAAGTTTCAATTTTTGTCATCTGCAAATGCTTTCAATTTGGACAAGTCTAAAATTTTGTCGTTTGGTAAAGAGTTAAGCATTTAAATTACCTGACAGGGTTACTGGTCAAGGACACCCGGAGAGATTCCAGCACCCGCAGTCGTTTCTCTCCTCGTAGGTCCGCATTTCGTAACTCTGTCACAAAACTTGCAGGGGAGTCCAGCTCTCCACTCTGAAAATACATGAAATATTTCTGTTGCTTATGAAATGTGCTTTTCTTTGATCTATTGACCAAAACCATCAGAAGGCCCATGCAGATGGACCTGTATCTTTTACTGCCATAGGAATACATCAGTCATAGCCATAACTGGAATATACAGAGATATTTAACTATAAGATTTTTAAAGCAATAAGATTTCACTGAGTATTTCACACGTATTTTGCTGATGGAACAAGAAGATTTCCAAAATTTTCACTTTCATAGACCAAGTACCCGTAAAACTTGGAATACTCTGAAAGGGGGGGGTGGATTTTTTACCCCTTGTGACCACTTGAGTAGGACCAATTTTGACCTTAGGGCCATCACCTTGTAAAACTTGGTAGAAGTCGACCAGAGGTTTGGCCCACCCGGGTAGTTCAGTACTCAGCGCAATGGACTTGTGACCTGGTGGTTGTGAGTGCAATACCTGGTTGAGGCAAATATGAAATTTTATTATTTGTCTGCAAATGCTTTCAATTTGGAAAAGTATAAAACTATGTTGTCTTGTACAGATTTATATATGTGAAATATTTTGATCTCTTCTTAAGCCATCTAAAATTTGGATATTGTAATTATTGTTTACCTTAGCAGGTGCTTTGTATTGCATAACTAACATTGATCTTTTAAAGCTGGTGTCCCTACCCCTGAGAGGGGCCTTCTTTTCTTCTGTTAGATTCATGTCATCCTGAAATGAAATATAAAGGAAAGATATTATCTCTTACAGCTTGTAACAAGCAATCGCTCCTTTTCCCGTGATATTTTCTATAGTAAATCACAAAAAAGAAGTACTGTCCTTTTCTCCAATTATTTTGCCATTGTAACATCAGTTACTGTACCATTTTTCGGTATACTGTCTAAAAATTATGCTTTACAATAAAAGGCTTAACTCTTCACCAAACAAAAGGATTTTAGACTGGTACAAATTGAAAGCATTTGCAGATGACAAACTGTATTTTGCACAAATTAGGAAATTTTTCTCGTAAGGGTAGAAAACATTGTGGGAAAAGAGAAAATGCTGGTTACCAGCATTTTCGTCCCTTTGCCAAAAGTTTTTCAAAGGTTTTTTTTCTTATGGTTGTTAAAACTAAGGATTGTATGGTAAGGGTTAACACATGCTTGTTATAGGGTGAAGGTCACTTGAAAAGTCTTATTTCTTTACCACACAATCCTGAGTTTTGATGAACCTGAGGAAAACATTGTGAGAAAAGGAGAAAATGCTGGTAACTAGCATTTTCTCCTTTTCCCACAATGTTTTCTACCCCATCATAGATATCATTTTAGCAACACTGAATATGTCATCTGCTAATGCTTTGATTTTGGTCCAGTCCAGAATTTTGACGTATGTTAACCCTTTACCACACAATCCAGAGTTTTAACAACCCTTAGAAAGAAGTATTTTGAAAATATTGTGGGAAAAGGAGAAAATGCTAGTAACCAGCATTTTCCTCTTTTCCCACAATGTTTTCTACCTCTTCAAAGATAAAAAATCGCCTTTTGTTGTACACTAAATTAGTCGTCTGCGAATGCTTTGAATTTGGTTGAGTCAAACATTTTGTCGTTTTGTAAAGAGTTAAGGAGTTAAAGAAAGAGAGTTATGAAAAAGGACTTGTGATTAAACTTATGGAATACATGGAATAGTGTACTGGCTGCCAAGACTAGAAACACTAAGCAAAAACAATGTGCTCATGACATATAGAACACTTTTACATGAACCCTCAACTCTATACCAGATGACAAAATTTTAGACTGGTCCAAATCGAAAGCATTTGCAGATGACAAAATGAACGTGACTCAAAAATTTACTTTAGAAGAGTAGAAAACATTGTGGGAAAAGGAGAAAATGCTGGTTACCAGCATTTTCTCCTTTTCCCACAATGTTTTCAGAAGGCATTTGCAGACAACAAATAAAATGTGGCTCAAATGATTGGATTTCTTTCTGAAAGGTTAGAAAATATTGTGGGAAAAGGAGAAAATGCTGGTTACCAGCATTTTCTCTTTTTCCCACAAAATTTTCCAAAGTCTAATTTCCTAGGGGTGTTATAACACGGCATTGTGTGGTAACGGGTTAACCCTTTACCAAATGACAAAATTATAGACTGGTCCAAATTGAAAGCATTTGCAGACGACAAAATAAATGTGACTGAAAAATTACAATTTGGCTTGGGAAGGGTAGAAAACATTTCGGAAAAGGAGAAAATGCTGGTTACCAGCATTTTCTCCTTTTCTCACAATGTTTTCAAAAGGCTTCTTTCTCAGAGTCGTTAAAAGTCGGGATCGTGTGGTAAAGAGTTAACATTTTCACAAATGATAAAATTTCATACTTGTCCATTAACTCTTCACCAGACAGTACCGACTTTTAAAGACCCTGAGAAAGAAAGCTTTTGAAGACATTGTGGGAAAAGGAGAAAATGTGTGCATAATGAGAGAGAATTTCCTCCAAAACCCACTATGTTTTCTGAAGCCTTCTTTCACAGGGTCCTTAAAACACTTGATTGTGTGGTAAAGGGGTTAACACTTTCCATAACAAAGATTTTTAGAATCTTTAGAATTGATTTCACAAGGTCTTTAAAACATTATTATACTGCGAAGAAATTTTTCGTGATCTGATTGGATAATATGCCCCAAACATATATCATGTACACTAGCAGAACCAACGTAAAAGCAGTTTCCCTTTCGGGAGCCCTGTATACATGACTACACTTTCAACACAACATCCAAAATGGCGCCATCGATCAAGATTAACAACAAGATTATGCACCAAACTGCACGTTTTACCACGGTTTCAATGACGTCAGTTCCCAGTGACGTCAGTTTTCATTGAATCGGGGCACTCAGAAAGGAAATTCTACTTTGTCAGGGTACTCAATTTTTGAAACCAAAAAAAAAGGTAAATTTCGCTTAATACACGCTGAAATGGTAAAACTTTGCAGTATAATAAATTCGTTGTACTGTCAGGTGGCAGGGGACTGGGAAACTTGTTCACAGCTGTAGTGAATCATGTCGCCACCTTGCTCTCAGCGGCTCTGGGCAACATGATTCACCACAGCCGTGAACAAGTTTCCAAGTCCCCTGCCACCTGACCGTACAACTAATACTGGATTGTGTGGTAAAGGGTTTTAGACTTTCCATAAGAAAGAATTTTAGAATCTTTAGAATTGAAAACATTCACAGGCGAAAAAATTAAATGTAGATCAAATGATGATTCCTGCCTTTGACAGGGTAGAAAAGATTGTGGGAAACGGAGAAAATGCTGGTTTCTAGCATTACTACAGCTATATAAAAGGAATGGAATTTCCATCTGGGATTGTATGATTAAAAGTTACAGGGCTATATAATGGAATTCCAAATCAGAAGATATATATTAAAACATGAATTTCACAAAATAGCTCAAAGCATAGATCCAAGATCATATTGCATATCCAGTGCAATCTGATCATGATCTACAATTAGCTAAAGGCAGTATGACCTTAATCTACATTATTTTCAAAACAACAATAGTTGTGCTTTAGGCAGTAGGGTCAATGCACTTGGGATTAAATACTTGTGACAAAATATTATTGTATATTGATATGTATCCTTAACTCTTTACCAAACAACAAAATTTAAGATTAGCCAAAATTGAAAGCATCTAATAGATGACAACATAGATGTAACGGAAAAATTAAAATTTGTTTTGGGAAAGGTAGAAAACATTGTGGGAAAAGGAGAAAATGCTGGTTACCAGCATTTTCTCCTTTTCCCATAAGGTTTTCAAAAGACTTCTTTCTCGGGGTCATTAAAAGTAGGGATTATGTGGTAAAGGGTTTAACCCTGGATCTCCAATAATGACACACATGAGGACAATTTGAGATCTAACTCAGATTCCTTTTCTGCAATTCTTTCTGGATTTATTATTTGTTGGGTACATATTATTGACTGATTGTATACTGTTTACCACCATTTTCAACATCATTTCAGTTATATTGCGGCAGCCAATACACCTATTCATGCTCTCCTGAAGTTTCTTTCACCAGTACTTAGTACAATATTCTTCTCAAGCCTGGTGGTTGGTTTCCCACATAACCATTGTCAAAACAATGATCAGAGGTGAGAGAGGAATGAATCCTCTCCCAATCACTATTATCAATCCTTAGAAGGAAATTCCACCAGCTGGGGGATTCAAACCTGCAAACCCCTGTTCTCAAGTCTTGTATGCTATCAACTGCTCTACTGGGGCTCAGCCAGTACACATTAGAATCATCTCAATGAAACAATGCCAATATGCACTGTCATTTAAAATCGTACACAAAGATAGTGTCGTCCCTGTACAGCAGAATGGCATATCTCACAGGAGACAAAAATGCCAACGGCCGCCATATTTGTTGACAACCTCGAGTTTTTTCCAGGGTTATTTTTAGTAACGCTCTACAAGAGAGCATCATTATGTTATCGATCTTTCGATTGGCCTTTAGGGTAATTCCTGACCATATGAATATTCATAAGAAACGACGATTTGCTTGTCAATTTTCCCAGGGGTGATGCATGGAGAGTAACGTAATGCTTCAAACCTGGGTTCCGAGGATGCCTCTTCAGGTACATTAAATTTTGTTGGGACTGTGTGGTAAAGGTTAACCTTTTACCAAATGACAAAATTTCATACTGCTCCAAATTGCCGATGATAAAGGTGGTCCAAATGACAAAATGTCTCATTGAATGGGTAGAAAACTTTGTGTGAAAAGGAGAAAATGCTGGTTACCAGCATTTTCTCCTTTTCCCACTATGTTTTCAAAAGGCTTCTTTCAAAGGGTCATTAAAACTCGGGATTGTGATGTAAAGATTAAGGATTCATATTAATCCTTTGCAGTCATGTGTAAAATTGTCCTACAGATAGAAATATTTTACTCTTCACCGAAAAAAAAAATTAATTATTCTACATTAAAAGCAATAACAGACAAATAACAAGGTATGCATGTAGCTCAAAATAATGGGATGTGTCCTAAAAAGGGTAGGAAACATAGTGAGAAAAGGAGAAATTCCTTGTTACTGGTATTTTCTCCTTTTCTCACCACATTTATACAAGTTTACTATCTCAAGTCCTCATAGGATCCTGTAGAAATAGGCAAAAAGATAAAAAATTTCCCTTTACAGATAAACTTAACTCTTTACCACACAATCCCAACTTTTAACGACCCTAAGAAAGAAGCCTTTTGAAAACATTGTGGGAAAAGGAGAAAATGCTGGTAACCAGCATTTTCTCCTTCTCCCACAATGTTTTCTACCCTTCCCAAACAAAATTTCAATTTTTCAATCACATTTATTTTGTCGTCTGCAAATGCTTTCAATTTGGACTGGTCTAAAATTTTCTCGTGTGGTAAAGAGTTAATATAGGTATGGAATGTATAGTCCATTCTACTAACTTTTCTCCTACTAAATAAGTGAAATGAAACTTTCAAGCTGATGGAAGAACCCTAAATTCTGCTATTTCAAAGGTATTTTTGGGAAGATCGGACAGTGTAGATCTAAGATCAAACAGCACATTCTGTGTAGTCTGATCTTTATCTACTTTGCCCGCAAAAGGTCCTCGAGTCACGCTCAGCAGCCTAAGGGCTAATAGTCCCACTTGATTTCTGAATTTTGGACATTCCAAACTCTCTCCATTATATTCTGTTTATTTGACCTTTGACGTTTAAAATTGTTCTCTCAATTATGCGCGGGTTGATTGACTGATTGACTGATTGTATGGTGTTTAACACAATTTTCAACATTATTTCAGTTATAATGCGGCAGCCAGTGCACCTATCCATGCTTTCCTGGAGTTTCTTTTACCAGTACTCTGCACAATATTCTTTCCAAGCTACGGCTGCTTTTCCCACATTACCACTGTCAAAACATAGGTCAGCAGTGAGAGGGGAATGAATCCTGTCGCAATGACTATCAATCCTCGAAAAAAAAATTGCCCGACTCAATTATGTGGGATCCGCTGACTGTTTACCAAATGACAAAAATTAATACCTGTCCAGATCAAAAGCATTCGCAGGTCTACAACATTTTAAATGTTACAAAAAACTTAAAATTTGTCTTTTAGAGAGTAGAAAACATTTTGGTAAAAGAAGAAAATGCTGGTTTCCAGCATTTTCTTCTTTATCCACAATGTTTTTAAAAGCCCTCTTTTTCGGGATTGTTAAAAGTTGGAATTATTTGGTAAGTAGTTAAATAAAGTTTTCTATTATTATTTTGATCTCTTTAAAAAGAAAATGGAGTTACTGATTGTAAATTAAGTATCCTGTTATTTAAAGGCAAAACTTTAGACTTGTCCATAATGAAGGAATTCATACAATTCAAATGGTAGTATTTTGTCCTTCAGTATGTAGAAATCATTCTGGGAACAGGAGACAATGTTGATTTTCAGCATTTTCTCCTTTTCTCACAATATTTTCAAAAGCCTTCTTTCTAAGGGTCTTTAAAACATGGGATTCTGAGGCTGAAGGCACAGTCAACAATATCTCAGTTAATATTAGCCAAGCGCTCAGCATATCTATCGATGCTTTCCTAGACTTTTTAGTACCAGTATTACGCAAAATATTCTTCCAAACCACTAGCTGCTTTCCCACATAACTATCATAGAATGATAAAGTAAATGATCTAATTTCGTCAAAAAATGACAAGGATATGGAAAGTTTTTGATGTATTAACTGTAACATTCCTAAGCCTTTTCTTCATGAAAATGTGCCAAATTCTGCAAAAAAAGGGGCTTAATGCATGTACAAAAAGTACCCCGGTCAGCCTGCGCAGTCTGTGCAGGCTGACCTGGCTTGACACTTTTTGCTACTAGTCAATTTTCCAGTGTTTCTCCCAGAGCGTGTTTCTTGCATTTTGGACGCAATGATTTCTTAGCTGACACAGTAGAATTCGTCATGTGCGTCTTTTCCGACGCAACCAAAAACATAGTTTAATCAAAACAAAAGTTTATTATGCACACCATGACGATGAGCCAAAATACTAGGGGGCAAAATAAGGTTTGTATGCAGGGAGAGATTTCGTACGCCATGATTATTTTATATTGAGAGTTTAAGATATGGCGCCCAATGTCTAAAACAGATTTTATTGATAATTTATTGATAAATATCTGCCAGTACTGCACAAAAAAGAATTAAAGAACATGAATCGCTACCAACTGGCTTCTCTCAGACACAGTAACACATTTGAAGCTCTTGTTTAGTAATAAATAACTAGGTACGGAATGACTATAGGAAGGTCATTTGGTTGCCAGGCTTTAAACATGTACAGTCTGTGTATTCTAGACGCTTTCTGAAACATAAAAGCAGATAAACCAAAAAGAAAAAAACAGAAAGGACTTGCAGACTGTTTTGTTGTCCCTTCCAGAAGTAAACATTAAACACCTCAAAAACATGAAAAAATTGAAGTCAACAAATGCAACAAATATCCGGGTCTTGTCCAACTAAGAAAAATAGATTCAGTTCCGAGTCGGCGGAGTCACAGGGAAAGGTCCCTAAACATGAATTTAAGTAGCTTTAAAAAGGCAATTATAAAGGTGAGTGACCCTCAAGATTTTTGTATGACCCCCAAAAATTTGAAAATAGGGGTCACAAATGACCCTCAAAAATTTGAAGATGGGAGAAACACTGATTTTCTGAGTGTCAAAGGACTAGTGTACCTCATGGGTTGGTTGTTATTACACTAGAAGATTGCCAGGAGAAACAGGGGGAGTTAATAAAGTAAGCTGCACTTGGAAATCACTTAATGCACATCTGTCTTATTTCAGATCCCTTTGTTTTCAAATTTGCATGAGGATAGGAGTATTTCCAATTTAGCACAAGAAGCTTAATTTATGACCTTCAAGTATGACCTTGACTTTGAAACTACTGAAGTGAATAGTTCAAAGAGACACTTCCTACTCATCAATCAGACGAGTTATCAAAAATTTTATCATTTGACCTTAAAGTGTGAACTTGACCTTGGACCAGTGCCTGAACAATTTTTTGGAATGGCACATCAACTCATAACAGAGAACAATTGTGCAAATTTATTTTGAAATCCATCTATGTGTGTAGAAGATATGGCTCGGACAAGATCTACCTGTACTTATGATAATTTTGTTGTTTGACCTTGAAATGTGACCTTGACCTTGGACCAATATCATCAATATTAATTAACCCTTAAGCAAATAATCCCATGTTTTTCTTCACCCTAAGAAAGAGTGTCTTTAAAAATAATGTGAGAAAAGGAGAGAATGCTGGTAATAGGGCTATCAACCCAAAAAATGACTTATCATTATACTATGACTATCCAAGCAATCATAATCAAGATACTATAGTAATCAAGGGTCTGATATCCTATTGTATCATGATACCATCAGAGGGTATAGGGATCCACTTTTTTAACTCTTTACAAACAATCCCAAGTTTTAATGACCCTGAGGGGAAAGCCTTTTGAAAACATTGTGGGAAAAGGAGAAAATGCTGGTACACAGCATTTTCTCCTTTTCCTACAATGTTTTCTACCCTATTTAAGACTAGTGTCAACATATGAGTCACTCTGAAATTGTCATCTGCAAAGGGTTAAATACTCTATATTCAGTTATGTATATGACGATTTGCTTGGTTTCATGCATCACTAAGATGCCTAAACCCCCCTTTGCCAAAGCAATGTTGGCTCATCTACAATAAAACTGATGTGAAAAAGTCTGCTGTCTCCTTGTACATAGAATGCAACCAAGCCCTCCAAAATACAAACATGATACACCTATATGTACATGTAACAACTTTCCTGTGCAGACCAGCAAAAATACCATCTTGTTGAATATGTTACGCCTACACAACTCTCTCGTACTTTTCGTATAAAGTTGTAGTACATACACAGTGTGGTCTTGAAGGATATTTTCAAAAACAAAAGCTATAACAAATACATGTAACAAATTTACCCACTTTTACTGAAATATGAATCGGTCAGACCGCCAACAGTTGTAACAAATTACCCAGTCCCAAAGGTGTTCAAGCTACCGATGTTCGACTGCAGTATATCATGTGAACAAACCTCAGCTTCACAGAATGTAAACTACGCAATGTCTTTACTCCTAAGATGCTCCAAGAACCCACCACTAATTCTTAGTTCAATAACATTATTGTGACAATTTACTTGTGGTTTGCAGAAGCTTGTCAAACTTAAAGATAGCAGCACAGAAAGACTAGAAGCAGTGCTAGCACAGAAAATGACAGTCTAAATGGCAAAATGGTTCTACTATGTTGAACTTAGGCAAGGACTTACATGTTTGCTTCAGTTGCAGGATGTAACTGTTTAAACAAATGAACCTCTCTGCTGTCAAAAAGACAAACTGGCCAATAATAAGCTGAATACATTTTCTGTGGATTCTTTTAGCATGTGAATGCAATGACTGTATACTTTTTAAATTTACACATGTATATTAATAATTTACTCAACAATATTTCAGAATAGGGTAAAAACTTTGCACATGATGAATGAAGGCCTCAAGGGTTTGAATGACATATTGTGTAAGGATGTGGGATAGATTTCATGATGACCCAAATAGTTTACATTATTTACTTACTAGAAAAGATGTATGTACAGTAGTATCAATAACTGCCAATATTAACTCCTATCATAAAATGGGCAACCTCGGTATATGTATAGTCAGTATGTCCACTGTTACGATGCATGCCATGTATAGTATATGGGTAAATGTATACCACTTGGTTAAGGTTAAACCATTTTTTCCCCTGGAAAACAAGAGCGCTGCATGAGGGTACCAGTGCTCTGCTGCAGATACTTGATTTTCAATGAAAAATTCAAGTCAAAAAGGCATAACTGTGTCAAAAATAATCTGCTGGGCCCCGTTTTACTAAGGTAGTTATGTGCAAAATTTTCGCAAGTTTATGTAACTATACTATGGTGGTATATTTCTGCCACAAGATATGAGATAACTGTCATGATTATTTTAGAAAACTATTGCGATAAATCAAAGCTTCCTAGAAATTCTATCTTTTAATTCTATCTAAATAAAATTTCCAGGAAACTTTGATTTATCGCAATAGTTTTCTAAATAATCATGATAGTTATCTCGTGGCAAAAATATGCCACTATACTATACTTACGTAAAACTTGTGCAAATTTTGTTTGTAACTACCTAAATAAAACAGGGCCCTGGTTAACTGCACTTGTTGATGGGTTCCATGTTTGATAGTTTATTTATTTTATTTATTCATTTACTTTATTTAGCACTGAATGTGCATAATATGGTTTTAACAGTTGCACACAACAATTTCAAATAAAAAGTCAACTATGATGGAAATGCATAGAACCATATCAGGCACATCAGCGCCAAGGATATCACAAAAAAGGGGGAAGGAATCCCTTATTTCCATACTTAACACCTTGTCCAAGTTTGAAGTAAATATTGTTAGTAATTACAGAGATATTATAAAATATCAGTCTTTGCAGGACGATGAAGATGCAGATGCAGACGATGACAGGGCGGTGACGATAGCTCGAAGTTTTCAAAAAAAAAGCCAAGCTAATGAAACTTAAGTAAATCTTTAAAACAACCAACTTCATTCCTAGGTATAAGTTATGCAAAAATTTCAGAATTCTTAACCCGTAACTCTTTACCAAACGACAAAATTTTGGACAAGTCCAAATTGAAAGCATTTGAAGGTGACATTTTAAAGGTGCCCCAAATGATGAAAGTAGTCCTTGATAGGGTAGAAAACATTGTCGGAAAAGGAGAAAATGCTGGTTACCAGCATTTTCTCCTTTTCCCACAGTGTTTTCAAAAGGCTTCTTCCTTAGGGTCATTAAAACGATTGTGTGGGAAAAATATAATCAAGCGACACATTATCAAAGTTTAAGTATATTGCTGAAAGCTGGATATCCACCTCTTAAAAAAATAAAAAATATGGCTTAAGATTGGCCTTGTGTATTTTAATTTTTCACTTAAACATAAACTTTTGATCAAGTCCAATTTCAAAGCATTTCCGGATGACAACTGTGGCTCAAAACACAAAATTCGTCTGTGCAAGGGTAGAAAACATTGTTGGAATAGGAGAATTTGCTGGTTGCCAGTATTTTTGCCTTTACTAACAATGTTTTTAAAACCTTCCACCAAAACTCTTTACCAAACAACAAAAATTTGGACTCAACCAAGTTGAAAGTATTTTGCAGGCAACAAAATTCTTTGCAGCTCAAAGGATGATTCCTGTCTCTAATAAAGTAGAAAACATTTGTTGGAAAAGGAGAAAATGCTGGTTACCAGCATTTTCTTCTTTTCTCTCAATGTTTTCAAATGCCTTCTCTGTCAGGGAAGTTAAAACTCTGCATGGTGTGGTTGAAACTTGTGATTGTTAGGTAAAGGGTTAACACCTAGAGCACTGAATTAATGAAATGAACTTTTGAAACTAGTAAATGCAGCCAAAATATTTCTATTTCAACCTTGGGGCTGTTATGACACCGAAGTAATGAACCATGTAGATATCAGATCAGATTATACATTTTGTGCAGTCTGATCTTAATCTGCAATGTCTTGTAACCAGCATTTTCTCTTTTTCCCACAATATTTTCTACCCTTTCTAAAACAAATTTCAATTTTTTCCGTCATGTTTGTCTTCTGCAAATGCTTTTAATTTCAACTTGTTGGAATATTTGGAACTTCATGTAAAGTAGCAGCAGATTTCTTGCCATGAAAGGCAGTAATTCCTCCTTTTCTCAACAAATTTGAAAGCTGTCTACTGAACGGGCTTTAAAGGTACCAGCTGGTATAATTTACATGCATAATTTATGCATAGCAGAATATCTATATGAAAACAAACCATCTATTTTGCATATTATTCTGTTGTATTTTCTCTTTTCTCCATAAACAGTTTTCAGTCCTTTTCCAAACTACTACTACTAAGTTCTAATCACCCCGAGAAACCTGGTCTGGACCAGTTGTATAACTTTTTTTACTTTTTATCAGAAATCAGTACAATACACTTGTCTATCTTGAAGGCGTTTTCACACAACAAATTAAAAGTAAATTATGCAAGCATTCTACAGCAACAAAGTCACATCACCACTTGACGTGTTGGGATTGTCTAGAAAGCTGAACGACGGCGCACACTTTGAGCATGCACAAAACAAACGCCGTCACTCTGCATTCTGATAAGAGCGCAGTGGGATCAACATAAAGCCACTTTGGCAGCACAGTACGGTACAATGCAACAGGAGTTCCAGTACAGTGCAATGGGGTTGCAGTGCAACCTCTGTGGCTGTTGGTGGTGCTTGCACTGAGACTGCTCTGAGATGTCACTGCATCTCCACTGCGCTTAAACAGCACATCAATGGTGCTTAAATGAAGTGTTATTTATGTTACTGCGCTCTTACAACGACTGTTAGAAACTGCCACAGCGATCGTTGCACAAGGAGCTTCTACTGTGCCCTTTGGTATTGGCATTACAAAAACAAACACATGTCAGATGAAGAATGCAAATAAATATTCATTTCACCATCTGATTTATGCCAGCAAGTCTGGCTCTTGCTGGCTGTCGAGGTGACAGTGGTTGACTTGTTTCCGTTTTTTGAGGCAGTGTTCAATCTAGCTTTGCTTGTAAGGGGGCCCATGGGGCCCACAGACATAGAAAAATTTTTGAAAACTGGGGGCCACACAAAAAAGAGCATACTTAGTTACTGAAATGTTAACCTTTTTATTCAACAGGTGTTGCCTTTTTATGTAACAAGTTTATTCTCATTCATGTATCTATGCTAATAAAACTGCAACACTGCAGAAATCATCAGTTATTAATGCACCCTTGATTCCACCATTAATTTAACCCTAAAAGGAAAAACATGAAGAAATATGTCTGTAAATGGTAAACTTTCGAAAATTCAGATTTCCTGTGACAGAGAAATTTAACTTTCCCATGATCACTCAAACTGGAGTTTAATTTCCTCATCATAAACTAACCAGCTTTTGAACTGATCGCCCTGGAGCCATTTTGGTTGAAATTCACATTTCTATGGGGTTTTATCATTGTTGCTTGAACTAGGGGTAGCTACTGACCCGATTGTGCTTTCAGAAGTAATATTTTCAACAGCTTTTGCCTTTTTTCGCCCCATTGAGGTTTCCAAAATACTCAGAAAATTGCTTTATTGCGATGTTGGATGATAAGGGGAAGCTCACAGAATCGTAACCTCTGGTACCCGTTTTTCTCACGAAATTGTCCTATACGAAGATAAATATGTAATTGGCTACCAGTTTTATTTTAGCCATAACATCCGTTGGGTTATCGATAATTTCTCACTAGAACGTTGTCTGTGCATATGTTATATTCTTCGAAGATTTGACCTGTCTGCTATGACACATCACCTTCTCCAGTACAGGAGAAAATTAATACGCTGCTAATAAAGTAGCAATGGAGAAAATGGCTACAAATAATACATCTGTGGAAAAATGTAGCCTGTTTTTCCCTCCAAATATCTTGAAAATTCAATTATTTCAAATGGGAAAAATAGTTTTCCCAAATGCTCTTGTTTTACTGCACATCTTTGAATACAGTTTCTAAATATAGACTTTAGGGAAACCAGGATTCATGTAAGGTTTTTCCACACAGATATCAACAAGAAGTGTCTGGGCTTATACCAAAGCTATTACCCAAGCCTGTAGGGGCTGTTTTCATAAATGGTTGGTGCATAGGTTACATGCTAGCTGGTCATAGCTGAATGAATCATACCAGGTAGGGTTTCATTGAGTAAACGTTTACTTTATTTTGAAATTCAAAGTAACAGTTGCTGTTTTGAAAAGTAGTCCAGTTCTGTACCCAGAATGCCCAAATCAGATAGATGTGTATTTGAAAAATGCCACCGAGCAGAAGACAATGCTCACTAGAAAGCTCTGCATTATGTTTACTGAGCGAAAAAGGCAGAAAGAGACAAAAAGGACCTTAGTTCGTGTAGTGGCACTTTTTGGATCAAGTACGACCGATGGGCCCTAGGTTGGCTTAGAATTGCGCCATCTGGGACTTTTGGGGGCCTATGGCACAATGGCACGCTGTATATTGAACACTGTGAGGAGGTTGTTTTTTGGTCTCACTTTTTCACCCCTTCTTTTTTTTTTGTATAGTTTTATTCTATTTTAACTTTTCAAGGAAAGCAAAAAAAATAATTTATGAAACAAACCTACTGAAACAAAAGCACCGCATGCATGTGCCAATGCTCACTGCAAGTGCTTGATTTTCAATGAAAATTTTAAGTCCAAAAAGGGGCATAACTTTGTCAAAAATACTTTGATAGTTACCTGCCCTTGTTGTATTAGTTACTTGCCTTTGTTGTATAAGTTCCCCTTTTGATAGCCAATAATCTGTCAGGGTTTGAAGTATATATTTTCAGTAATAACAGAGAAAGTATCAAAGTTTTTACACAACAACAAAGCAGACAAAGATGTAGACCATGGTAACACCACAGCTATGGCAATAACTCTTCTAAAACAGTTGAGCTAAAAATAGAAACAAAATTCACAAAACCCTCAAATCCCAAAAGAAAATAATAGAAGGATGAAAACTGCCAACTTTCTGACACTTTCAACATCGGTAAGCCTTCACCATATACAAAACAAGAGGGCCATGATGGCCCTGTATCGCTCCACTGGCTATTAAGTAAAATTCTGACCAGTCGTTTCAGAGAAGAAGAATTTTTAAGAATTTCTAAATTTCCATATAGTGCAAGTAGCCCCCATTCACCAGAGCCACATTTTTTGAAGGATCAAAATTTTACGTACAATTTTTGAAAAAGGTCACCCAAGCAACAATCCTGTGAAATTATTTCAAAATCTGACCTGCTGTTTCAGAGGAGAAGATTTTTAAAGAATTCCTTCATTTCTGTATAGTGCAAGAAGCCCCCATTCACCAGAGCCACGTTTTTTGACGGATCAAAATTTTACAAACAGTTTTTGAAAAGGGTCACCCAAGGAACAATCCTGTGAAATTATTTCGAAATCTGACCAGCGGTTTCAGAGAAGAAGAATTTTGAAGAATTCCTTCATTTCTATATGGTGCAAGAAGCCCCCATTCACCAGAGCCACATTTTTTGACGGATCAAAATTTTACGAACAATTTTTAAAAAGGGTCACCCAAGGAGCATATCTGTGAAATTATTTCAAAATCTGACCCGTGGTTTCAGAGGAGAAGATTTTTAAAGAATTCCCTAAAAAATTCCATTTGGTTGCAATGGCAACCAGAGTTTTTGATGGAATCAAATTCTGTGAACAGTTTTTAAAGAGGACCTTCCAAGGAACATTCCAGCCAAGTTTGGTCCAAATCCGCCCAGTGGTTTAGGAGGAGTTGATGTTTAAAGAATTGTTGACGACACACGACGCACGATGGACACCAGGTGATCCTAAAAGCTCCCCTTGAGCACGTTGTGCTCAAGTGAGCTAAAAAGTTAACATACGGATGGACGCACAACAGACAACGGGCCATAACATAAGCCTGCTGGCCTTCGGCCAGTGGAGCTAAAAAACTTGTCTAGCACCAATCATGTATCACTGCAGCTTGATAATCAAGGGAGGTAAATAGTAACGAACTTTATCTTTCATAAAAAGTTATTTCCCTTGATTAATGTTTAAATTGAAGTGACAATATTTTGAAGCCCATGTTAAACTTGCGATCCCTGGAATGAAGGCAATTTTGACCCCAGACCTACAATATGAAGCTAGAATGTGTGGTTATAAACAAAAAGATTTTTTAATCTTGCCCAATAAAAAGTCATGTAAAACAAGTTTGCTGAATAAAAGGCCCTGTAAAACATGTGATCCATGACACAGGTTTATCAAGTTTTCACTATAAAAGCCAATGTAAAACTTGTGACCCCTGGTGTGGAGTCAAACTTGACCCCCAAAGTTAAAATTTGGGCCCTCTTGGTAGAGGCCCATTATATAAAGTTACATGCAAAATTTGGTAGCCCTAGGCCTAAATATGGCTATGTACAAGTAGATTATTAAAGTTTCCTTATATAAGACCATGTAGAACTTGTGACCCCCTGGGGTGGGGCTACATTTGACCCCCTGGGCTATAATTTGGGCACCCTTGATAGAGACCCCCTAGATAAAGCTAAATGCAAAATTTGATAGCCCTAGCCCTTATAGCTAGATGCGAAAGATTTTCCTATATAAGCCCGCCCATGTAAAACATGTTACCCCCCGGAGCGAAGTCAAATTTGACCCTCGGCTATAATTTGGACACCCTTGGTACAGGTCCACTAGATAAAGCTACATGCCAAATTTGGTCGCCCTAGGCCCCATGACTAGGCCAAAGAAGAATTTTAAAGTTCTCCCTATATAAGCCCATGTAAAACTTGTTATATAAGCCCATGTAAAACTTGTTACCCCCGGGCAGGGCCTAATTTGACCCCAGGGCTATAATTTGAACAATCTTGGCAGAGGTCCACTAGATAAAGCTACATGCCAAATTTGGTAGCTCTAGGCCCTATGGCTAGGTAGAAGAGGAATTTTAAAGTTCTCCCTAAATAAGCCCATGTATAACTTGTAACCCCCGGGGCGGGGCCAATTTTGACCCCAGGGCTATAAATTGAAGAAACTTGGTAGAGGTCCACTAGATAAAGCTACATGCCAAATTTGGTAGCCCTTGGCCTTACGGTTTCAGACAAGAAGATTTTCAAAGATTTTCAAAATTTTTCAGTTTTGTTGCCATGGCAACCAGAGTTTTTGAAGGAATTAAATTCTTTCAAGAAATTCTGAAGAGGACCATGGCAGGATCATTTCTGTGAAGTTTCATCAAAATTGGATGGGTAGTTTCAGAGAAGAAGACGTTTTAAAAAAAAGTTAACGCACGGACGGACGGACGGACGGACGCACGACAGACAACAGGCCATGACATAAGCCCGCTGGCCTTCGGCCAGTGGAGCTAACAATCCCTTGTTTCAACAACCCAAAAGAAAATTCTGTTTGAAAATATTGTTGGAAAAGGAGAAAATGCTGGTAACCATTATGTTATTTGCCCTTTTCGTCTGAAAATCTGTTCAATTTGGACAAGTCTGAAATTTGTTATATGGTAAACTGTTAGATTTTGTTGTCAGGTGAAAGAGTTAACCCTTTACCACACAATTCCGTGTACTAAAGATCTTGAAGAAGGGTTTTGAAAACATTGTGAGAAAGTAAGAAAATGTTGGTAACCAGCATTTTCTCATTTTCCCACAATGTTTTCTACTATGTCTAAAACAAACCCCATCATTCAAGTTACTATTAATTTGCTGAAAATATTTTGAAGAGGACTAGTTAAAATTGATTGATTGATTGGTTGTTTTGCCATTTTCAACATTATTTCAGTTATATCGTGGCAGCCAGTGCACCTATCCTCGGGTTTCTTTTACCATACTCCGCACTACTCTTTCGAAGCCACTGGGTGCTTTGTCACATAACCATAGTCAAAACAATAATCAGCAGTGAGAGAGGAATGAATCCTGTCGCAATGACTATCAACAATCCTCCCGAAGAAGTTGGCTGAGCTGGGAATCGAACCAGTTCAAGTCCTGTACACTACCCAATGAGCTACCCAAATTTGTCATTTGGTAAAGTAAAGAGCTAAGCAAGTCAACCTTTCTCTTCAATTATAAACTTCTAACACTAGTCTATAACTTGCACAAGGGGAAATCTTACAAGGTTGAAGAAACAGGAAATAAAAATCTACTTCATTAAGTCATTACTTCCTGTAACACATTTGCAGTGTGCCATTTTAACCCTTTTCAACACAATCTGGAGTTTTAATGACCCAGAGGTAGAAGCCTTTTGGAAACATTGTGGGAAAAGGAGAAAATGCTGGTAAACAGCATTTTCTCCTTTTCCCCCAATGTTTTCTACCATATCAAACACAAATTTCATCATTAGAGCAAAATTTCAATTGTCATCTGTAAATGGTTTCAATTTGGACAAGTAAAATTTTTTTCCTGTGTGGTAAAGGGTTGCCTCTGTATCAAACAACAAAATTTAGCCATTAACCTCCTAAACAAGAGAAATGCAACTTTCAAGCTAAAAATAAGAAACCCAAATTTTGCCATTTCAAAGGTATTTTTGGGAGAATAAAATCTACACAGACAGTGTACATCCAAGATCTAACTGAACATTCTGTGCAGTCTGATCTTGATCTACACTGTGCACAATAGGTCCTTGAAAAGGGTTAGGACTGGTCGAAGTTCAAAGCATTTGCAGATGACAAAGTTAATGTGGCTCAAAAGAGTAAAAGGACAGAAATTACCACATTCTGGGAAAAGACAAAATGCGGACTACCAGCATTTTTTCCCTTTTCTAAAAACACGGGTAGGAAACTTCATATTCAGAGCCAATGGCTCCGTCGAGAAAATGTTGTGTTGGTCTTCCATTTCTGAAGATGTCGGCTGAAAAACAACCAAAAAACAGGTAAGCTTGTCATTATTTGTAATCATGTGTTGTTAGATCTTTGAGAGTCCAAAAAAGGAGAATGTCATGCAATGCTCTGGTCTTTCAACGTGTCTTCTACACTACGGAAAGTTGTAACAAGTGTATGATGATGTCTGAATCATTTGTGGCGTGGGTTGACCTTAGCTAAAATAATACGTCACAGACCTAAATTCAGTCTATTATTGCCATATAAATGGCAATTAAAAGAGAGTTTTGCTGTTCCAAAAGCGTGAATTAATGTCTTGAAATGTTACATTTACTTCTGGTAAAGAATTGAAAAGAAATAGCACAAAAATGGTGAAAATAAAGAAGGGCTCCGATTATGTGGGCTGGCTCTGAATATGTAAGTCAGCACTGATTGATGAGGGCTTCATTTCAAAACTTTAGTTTTTTGTAAAAAATTACTTAGGAAGTAGGCTTTGTTTTTCCGTTAACACCTTTCAGTCCAAAATATAGCACTATTGTTGGATGGAACATGACCGAATTTATGGACTGATATTGTCACAATTGAAAAAATGCTGTCGAACATTAGTCTATCTAAATTTTGAGAATACTTTTATGTAGCTTTTGATTAACAGAATGGTCTATACAAGTATATAGTATTTGTCATGCTTTCGTCGTAAGTGCAGCCCACACATAAGCAAAAATAATGAAAAAATATTTGGCATCTTTGGAAGGCTCTTTGGTCTTAAAACAGTCATAAAAAGCTAGATGGAAAATGTACTGACCGTAGCAGAGATGATGAATAGAAAAAAACTTTAACAAAGCGTGAGAAATACAATTGATCTATTCGCAATAGACGCCTCAGGGTATATTTGTGAACACTCTTAAGTATTTTAATACTTAACACTACACAACAGTATGTCAGGTGGGTGGGGTATATACAAGTCTTTAACAACGAAAAAGAATCTATTTCACAAGCATGTCAAGACCAAAAATGTTCATAGATCCCTGATTCTGATAGTACTTACTCAGATCTTTCAATGTTCAATTAACCAGATGCATATTAGATCAGAAAATGTCACATATCAGTTATCTTTAAGCCGATGATAAACAAATATTCATCCAAACAAACAAACGATCACGTTTTGTACAGTCTAATATTGATCTATACCGGCTGCAGAACCAACTTAAGTTGTGACAGGCACTTTAAGGGTTCATAATGAATAGCTTTGAGTTATTTATTTTTCTTTTTCCGTCCTACATATTTGTATGAATGTCCTAAACATTGTCGTTTGTTTCAGAAATCTCACACCGACCCTTCTCCATTTCTAATGTAATCATTAGAAATCATTCACTTTACGCCGTAATTAGATTGAGAATGCAGCTCCAATATCATGATTTACTGATGGTGTATGCAATTAGCTGTTTTGAGTCATTATTTAGGATAAAAATGGCTTAGAAAATAACCAATATATAACATATTCTGCATTGAAAGATCTGAGTGAGTACAATCAAAATCAGGGATCTATGAACATTTTTGGTCTTGACGTGCTTGTGAAATTTAGTTTGTTTTTTTTTACCCCACCCACCCGGCATACTGTTGTGTCGTGTTAGGTGTTGAGAAGAGTTAAGAGTGGTAACACATATACCCTAGGCGTGTAATGTGAATAGGTCAATTGTATTTCTCACGCTTTGTAAAAGTTTTTTTCTATTCATCATCTCTGCTACGGTCAATACATTTTCCATCTAGCTTTTTAATGACTGTTTCAAGACCAGATAGTCTTCCGAAGATGCCAAATATTTTTTCTTTTTTTTTTTGCTTACACGTGGGCTGCACTTACGACGAAAGCATGACAAATGCTATATACATGTATAGACCACTCTGTTAATCAAAAGCTACATAAAAGTATTTTCAAAATTTAGATAGACTAATGTTCGACAGCATTTTTCAATCGTGACAATACCAGTCCTTTGTATGTTCATAAATTCGGTCATGTTCCATCCAACAAAAGTAATATATTTTGGACTGAAAGGTATTAACGGAAAAACAAAGCCTACTTCCTAAGTAAATTTTTACAGAAAACTAAATTTCTGAAATGAAGCCCTCATCAATCGGTGCTGACTTACATATTCAGAGCCAGCCCACATAATCGGAGCCCTTCTTTATTTTCACCATTTTTGTGCTATTTCTTTTCAATTCTTTACCAGAAGTAAATGTAACATTTCAAGACATTAATTCACGCTTTCGGGACAGCAAAACTCTCTTTTGATTGCCAATTATATGGCAATAATAGACTGAATTTAGGTCCGTGACGTAATATTTTAGCTAAGGTCAACCCACGCCACAAATGATTCAGACATCATCATACACTTGTTACAACTTTCCGTAGTGTAGAAAACACGTTGAAAGACCAGAGCATTGCATGACATTCTCCTTTTTTGGACTTTCAAAGGTATAAGAACACATGATTACAAATAATGACAAGCTTACCTGTTTTTTGGTTGTTTTTCAGCCGACATCTTCAGAAACGGAAGACCAACACAACATTTTCACGTCGGAGCCATTGGCTCTGAATATGAAGTTTCCTACCTGTGACAATGTTTTCCACAGCTCTCTCTGTCTGGATTGCTAAAACTCAGGAGCCCCAGCCGAGTAACTCAGTGGTTAGTGTACCTAACTTGTTACGTGGGGGTTGCAAATTCGCTACCCAGTTGAGGCAAACTTTCTTTCCAGCGATTTTTGCCTCTCACCTCTATTTCATATGAGAAAAGCAGTCAGTGACTAGGGAAAAAATATGTCGGAACTGGTATGAGAAGGCCAGGAAACACAATGTGTAGTTGCACTGACTGCTGTGATACCAACTTTGCTTTTCAAATGGTGTTAAACTCCAATACAAACAAACAGTGTAACACAGAATTGTGTGGTAAAGAGTTTTAAAAAAAGAAAAAAAGGTAAATTAATGAACATAATGTAACCCTTTCTCCCTTTCCAATAATACTTTCCACCTTTTCAAAGACAAACTGAAAATTTTTCTTCCACAGATAGTGTCAGTTTTTTTCAAAGACAAACTGAAAATTTTTCTTCCACAGATAGTGTCAGTTTTTTTCAAAGACAAACTGAAAATTTTTCTTCCGCAGATAGTGTCAGTTTTTAACTCTTTACCGCACAATCCTGACTTTTAACAACTCTAAAGAAAAAAGCTTTTGAAAACATTGTGGGAAAAGGAGAAAATGCTGGTTCTCCTTTTCCCACAATGTTTTTTACCCTTCCGAAAATAAACTTCAAATTTTGTGTCACATTTTATTTGACGTCTGCAAATGCTTTCAATTTGGACTAGTCTAAAATTTTTGTCATTTGGTAAAGAGCTAAGGATTCTAAAAGTTTGTGGTTGGGTTAAGACTTAGTAAAGAGTTAAAATGAACCTCTTCAGCCTAAGAACTAAATATTGGACTTAAAAGTAAGAGCAGACAGAAAATCTAATGAGGCTGAAATGCTGAGATTTGTCTTTGAAAGAGAAGAAAACATTGTGGGGAAAAAGAGAAAATAATAGTACGCAGCTTTATCTTCTTTTCTGAGAAAGAGAAAGTTTTCAAAACTCTTCATTAGACAGTTCATAAACCCTTTACCACACAATACAAAGTTTCTAAGCCTTATGAAAACATTGTGGGAAAAGGAGCAAATGCTGGAATGAGCATTTTCTCCTTTTCCCACAATGTTTTCTACCCTATCAAAGACAAAGTGCATCATTTGAGCCACATTTAATTGTTTTATGCAAATGCTTTCAAACTAGTCTGGTCTAACATTTTGCCATTTGGTAAAGAGGTAAAACAAAGGATTGTTTCAGAAAAAAGGTCATTCATGAATTATAAACATTGTGGTAAAATGGGATGTTTCTTGATAAAGATATTGAAAAATTGTAGTGCCTTACCCAAAGGCATCTTTTGGACATCAAATAATTTGGTTTGGTTTGTATTGGAGTTTAACGCCATTTTAACAGCTTAGGTCATATCATGGCGGTCAGTGACGCACCCATTTGTTTCCTGGCTTTCTCACACCAGTACTAACACAACTTTCTTTCCAAAGCCACAGACTACTTTTCTCACATGCATCAGAGGTGAGAGGCGAAAAATCGCCAGAAACAAAGTTAGCCGCAACCTGGTATCGAACCCGCAACCTCCAGGTCACGAGTCAGATACGCTAACCACTGAGCCACTACTGAGCCACCCGGCCGGGCTTGGACATTAAATGAATTAAGGTCTACGGTCCCTAACTCAACGGCAAACATCGAGGTTTTCGTAAAGGCTATTCGGCCAATCTCAGCAGCTTCCGTCGTTAGGGGCCGTAGACTCAATAACTCATCGGTAAATATCGTGTAACATTGACGTTTTTGTAAAGGCTATTCAGCCAATTTCGGTAGCTTCCATCTTGTAATATGAGCGTTCAGGGCCGTAGACCTTACTGTGGTCTGTTGAAAGGTGGGAAAACAGGTAGTTCACGAGTGGAAAATATATACTATCTCAACTATTTGGAAAAACAGTAGAATACTTTGCTCAAAAATATTCTGATGTAAGGCACAAGGTTGGCAATCATTGAGTCAAATTCAGACAACATCAAGGTCCAAAACATTGGGTACTGAGTAGTTCTGTTTACTATCATGATTTCACAATATGACAGAATCTTGGACAAAAGTCTACTTTGTTATTGCCCAAACTAATTAGCTTATCATTATTATTATGTTTCTGGTTTATGTTCCTGACAAGGAAATACCTCAATACAAGCAGCAAACCATGTTACTGCAAAAAGAAGTTTTTACACATTTTAACCCTTTACCACACAATCCCGACTTTTAACGACCCTGAGAAAGAGGCCTTTTGAAAACATTGTGGGAAAAGGAGAAAATGCTGGTAACCAGCATTTTCTCCTTTTCCCACGTTTTCTACCCTTCCCAAAGCAAATTTTCATTTTTGACCCGAAGTACCTTTGTCGTCTGCAAATGCTTTCAATTTGGACCAGCCCAAAATTTTGTCGTCTGGTAAAGAGTTAAACAGCACAACATAGTTACACTAACAATAAACACGCAAAAGAGGGCAGAATAGAAATCTCATCAAAATTAACTGTAATTTACTTGCTGGATTTGACCACTACCTTTTTAGAATCACTGCCTGCATTGTTCAGGCTGGGCCTTGCCACTGTTCCATTTAAAGGCCCAGTAAAGGCTAAAATATCAAAGCAGGTGTCATAATACATTTAAATTTAAATCATACCATTTAAAAGTATGGAAAATATTATGGAGATGACAGTCTGTTATCGTGTGGTCAGGCCACATGTATGTTAGTCGCTGGCAGAAAAAAGAATATGAAAATCAGGCAAAAAGTAAACAAAAGACAAAGCTACCTGGCAGGTTTTAACCTAGTTTTGAAATTAATTTCTCTGTCAGCTACTAACACTTGGACCGCCGTACAATGACAGATTGTCATCTTCACAATAATTTCCATACTTTTACATGGTATGATATAAATTCAAATGCATTTAAACACCCGCTTTGTTTACATTTGGCCTTTATTATTGCTTTAAACTATCCCCAGTTTTAACAACCCTGAAGAAGGAGCTTTTAAGAACACAGTGCGCAAAGGAGGAAGTGCTGGTAACCAGCATTTTCTCCTTTTCTCACAAAGGCTTTCAATTAAGACAAATCTATATAATTTAGTCATTTGGTAAGGAGTAAACTCTTTTATCACACAATCTGGGGTTAAATAATCCTGAGAAAGAAGCCTTTTGAAAACACTGTAGGAAAAGAAGAAAATGCTGGTAACCAGCATTTTCCCCATTCTCCACAATGTTATCTATCCTATCCAAGACAGATATCATCATTTTGGCTACATTTGAAATGTTGTGTGCAAAATAATGCTTTCAATTCTGTCTTGTCCAAACTTTTGTTGTTTGGTACCTTACGACAAAATTTTGGACCAGTCCAAATTCAAAGCATTTGCAGACGACAAAATATATGCGACTCAAAAATTGTGATTCTTTCCGGGGAGGGTAGAAAACATTGTGGGAAAAGGAGAAAATGCTGGTTACCAACATTTTCATTTTTTCCCACAGTGTTTTCAAAGACTTCTAAGTGTCATTAAAAGACGTGATTGTGTGGTAAAGGGTTATACAAGGCAACTGGACTGCCAAACAGTTATCAGCATGTAACAAAGTTATGGCTTTGTTATGTAGATTGTCACTGCATACATGGCAGAGTTTATGATACATCCAGTGAAACATGAGTCACACAAGAAAGGCAGCATGCTGGGAATGTAAATTGTTAACTCTTTACCAAACGACAAAATTTGAGACTTGTCCACATTGAAAGCATTTGCAGACGATCAATAAAAATGTGACTGAAAAACTAAAATTTGTTTTGGGAAGGGCAGAAAACAATGTGGGAAAAGGAGAAAATGCTGGTTACCAGCATTTTCTCCTTTTTCCACAATGTTTTCAAAAGGCTTCTTTTATAGGGTCGTTAAAAGTCGGGATTGTGTAGTAAAGGGTTAACTGGTATAAATAGACCAGACTCATATTCATTTAAGTTAATCTGTATGAAGTTCTACACTTTAATCATGTACTGAACTTTCTTTTTTGATGATTACCCACACAACTTATTTAAGAATGCTTTCAAAATGGTTTCTGCTGTCAATTTATTTGCAGTTTTGAAGTAGCCCTTAAAGAGACATCTTTACAGCCAGAGAGTAAACAAACGCTGTTAAAACTTGGCAGTGTTATAATCTAGTCTGCTGTGTAAACGTAGATTAAAAAAAATCAATATAAGATGTATGGGGTAAAGAAACTGTAGGGATTTGTCTTCGATTTAAACCGGAAACTGTGGTTGTTATGTCTATGGCTAGCCGCAATACAATGAAGTGCATTTTCTATCTGCCATAATCTGTGCAACCTTGCAACCATCAGGGGCAATATTTGGCATGAAGATACAAGAGTGATTACAGTTTCATAAAATAAAGGGAAAAAAACGTTAAAAAACTGGATGAAAACGAGTGGAGATGTAAGTTTAAAGAGGCCCTTATACTCTTTTTCAGCCAGTTTTAACTCGTTTTGTCTTTATTTTATCAAACTATAGTCATTCTTATATCTTCATGCCAAATATTGCGCCTGACGGTTGCAAGGTTGCTTAGATTACAGTCGATAGAAAATGCATTTCGCAGAGTTGCGGCCTTCCATGTAAACAGTCTTGTCGTTTCCAGTTTTTGAATCGAAGATTTTCGATATATCCGTTATACACTCGGGTAGATTCGTATTATGATCAGTATTCCGTCACGTGACTATATTTGACCTTCGCCCTGCATCTAATGAGGTAAACAAAGGAAAATGGAGGATTCTCTGTTGCAGCCTCGATTTTTAGACGGAGGTTGCGGCCTATATGCAAATTACACCGTATCCGACTCTAGGCGGAAACCAACCATAAATTTCCATGAAGCACCGCCATTGTTTACAACTTCGATCATCAGCCAGTTTTCTTCTGACCAATGTTCGGTTTCTAATACAAATCTCCGTGTTTCTTTTTTTCAATTACACCATGTATGTCAGTAATTTATCCATGTTTACACAAAGGACTGATTTCTGTACCATTCTAAATTGTTTGAAATTTAACAGCAGTTTTACTGACCGGCTGTAGATGGGCATCTTTAAAGCACAGAATAAACCCAACACATATTTACCATTTAACCCATTACCATACAACCCAGGGTTTTAACGTCCCTTGGAAGTAAGGCTTTCGAAAATAATGTGGGAAAAGGAGAAAATACTGGTAAACATCATTTTATCCTTTTCCCACATGGTTTTCTAACCTTTCAGAAACAAATCTAATTGTTTGAGTCACACATAATATGTTGTCTGCAAAAGCTTTCAATTTGGACCAAGCTAAAATTTTGTCGTCTGGTAAAGAAATAAGTCCAGAATAAAAATCCAAATAAGTGCAATTATTGGCCCTAAAGCACTCACCTGAGTAAAGTAATCTACAGTTGATAAAACTGAAGAATCCTGATTTTAATGATGTAAATCACATGAGTGTAAGTGACCTACTTTTGACCCAACATAACCCAATTTCAACCTTGTCCAAGATATTATCAAGACAAACATTCTGCCAAGTTTCAAGAGTATAAGGCTGAATATGTGGCCTCTAGAATGCACATATGGTTTTTCAAGATTTGGCCCAGTGACCTACTTTCTGACCAGACATGAGCCTATTTCAAACTTGTCTGAGCTGTCATCATCAAGATAACCTTTCTGACCAAGTTTCATGAGTATCAGGCTGAAAATGAGTCCTCTAGAGTGCACCCAAGGCTTTTCTAAGATTTGACCCAGTGACCTACTTTTTGACCCAACATGACCCAATTTCAATCATATCTAAGATATCATCAAGACAAACATTAAGACCTGGTTTCATAAGTATCAGACTGAAAATGTGGCCTCAAAAGTGCATACAAGGTTTTTCTAAGATTTGGCCCAGCGACCTACTTTTTGACCCCATGTGACCCAATTTTGAACTTGTCCCAGATGTTATCAAGACAAACATTATGATATTATTATAGTTTCATAAGTATATGACTGAAAATTTGGCCTCTAGAGTGCACACAAGGCAAATGTTTACAACCACATGATGCACAATGCACGTCACACAACGGATGCCTGACACAGCACAATCACAAAAGCTCATCTTGAGCACTTCATGCTCGGTGAACTAAAAAAGTATTCAGACTCTTACCAGCATTTTCTCAAATTTCTCCTGTACTTCAAGATCTGACATTTGATTGATGACCTCATGACTGCCCCCATTGATCCCTTCTTCAGGGTAGGGCTGTAACCTTTGGTTGGGCGGAAGGGAAGCATTCTGTTTCTTGTCCTTCTTATCCTTTCCAATCTTGAACGACAGCTGTCAACAAAGAAAACACACTTATTACAATATAAACACCCCTGTCATGGACTGCTTTTTAACTCTTTACTAAACAACAAAATTTTGGACTCTTCCAAATTCAAAGAATTTGCAGATGTCAAATTAAACCCCTAACTCTCATATTAACTCTTTACCACATAATCCCAACTTTTAACGACCTTGAGAGAGAAGCCTTTTGAAAACATATTGGGAAAAGGAGAAAATGCTGGTAACCAGCATTTTCTCCTTTTCCCAAAATGTTTTCTACCCTTCCCAAAACAAATTTCAACTTTTTACTCACGTTTATTTTATCGTCTGCAAATGCTTTCAATTTGGACAGGTCTAAAATTTTGTCGTTTGGTAAAGAGTTAAAAGATGGAAGCTGCTGAGATTGGCCACACAGCCTTTACGAAAATGTTGATCTTACACGGTATTTACCAATGAGTTAGGGGTCGTAATCCTTAAATGTTGTGCAAATGATAATTTTTGTTTTGATGGGGTAGAAAACATTTTTGGAAAAGGAGAAAATGCTGGTTACCAGCATTTTCTCCTTTCCACATACTGTTTTCAAAAGCCTTCTCTTACAGGGTCGTTAAAAGTCGAGACTATATGGTAAAGGGTTAACTCTTTACCACACAACAAAATTCAGACTTGTCCAAATTGAAAGCATTTGCAGACGACAAAATACATGTGACTCAAATATTGAAATCTGTATTTGGAAGGGTAGAAAACATTGTGGGAAAAGGACAAAATGCTGCTTACCAGTATTTTCTACTTTCTCCACAATGTTCTCAAAAGGCTTCTTTCTCGAAGTTGTTAACTTTTAACCAAACGACAAAATTTTAGACTTTTCCAAATCCTAGACTTTTCCAAATTGAGAACATTTGCAGACGACATATTAAATATAGCCGAAATGGTGTTAATTGTCAGTGAAAGTGTAAACCTTGTGGGAAAAGAAGAAAATGCTGGTTACCAGCATTTTCTCCTTTTCCCACGATGTTTTCTAAAGGCTTCTTTTTCAAAGCCATCAAAAGTCTTCATGATGTTGTAAAGAGTTAACTCTTTACCAAACAAACCCCAGTTTTAACGACATCAGGTAGAAGGATGTGGACAACATTGTCTTTTTCCTCAGGGTTGGAAAAGTAGACATTTAACTGGTAAAGAGTTAACCCTCAATCATTTGAAAAAAAATGTGAGAAAAGCAACATTCTGCTAGCCAAGATTTTCTCCTTTTCCCACAATTTTTTCTTCCCTTTCAAGGACATATTCCATCATTTCAACCACATTTGAATATTATATCATCTGAAAATACTCATGATTTGGTTACCAGCACTCAATGTTTTCAACTAGAGGCGCTTGAGCGCCTGTATCGCTCCACAGGCCTGATATTTCTATAATGGCGAAAGGAAGTTTTTAACAATTATCATTCAATCCTGCATTTTAGCTCACTGAAGAAACAATTTGGTAGACAACCACCATAGGAACTTACCTGCAAAACAACAATGAAATCCAATGAATAGTTTTAGAGAAGAAATTTTTCAAAGATTTTACTTTATACCATAAAAGGAAAATGAGTCTCCCATAAAAGCCATGTTTTTTGACAGATCTTTTTTTTTTTAAGGAATTCTGTAAACCTGTATCTAAGGAACATTCCTGCAAAATAATAATGCTATCCAAATAGCGGTTTGGGAGGAGAAGATTTTTAAAGGTTTTTTACTTTGGTTGCCATGGCAACCAGAATTCTTCATGGGACACAATTATTTGAAGGAATTTGAAAGAGGACCACCAAAGGAACATTCCTGTGAAATTTGGTAAAAATCCAGTCAATAGTTTCTGAGGAGAAGTTTTTTAAAGAAAAAGTTTACGGACGCACGCACGGACGAACGAACGAACGAACGAACGGACGGACGCACGCACGCACGACGGACACAACGCCATGACAATAGCTCGCTGGCCTTCGGCCAGTGGAGCTAAAAAGCTTCTACCTCAGGGTCATTAAAAGTCAGCGTTGTGTGGTAAAGGATTAAAATTTATGTGATCATTTTGGTAAAATATTCTATTTCAAACAGGACAGGAGGTCAAATTTTCTCCAATTTTATTGCACACCTCGTTTGACCAATGAATTGGTTGGTGTTCAGTGATAAGCAATTGTTTCCTGTTACAAGCAATTACCCTTTTTTTAAATATGCTGACAAGGAAGAGATCTTCTCCAACATGAACAATTAAAATTCGAAATTTAATTCGAACTGTCAAACTTATGACAAGGTATTTTGATTTTTATAATCTCACAAAACCTAAAAAAAAAGATTCATCACTGACCAAAGCGATTTATCTTTGAAAGGGAAGAAAATATCGTTGTAAAAGAGAAAATGCTGCTTACCAACATTTTCTCCTTTTTCCCACAATGTTTTCAAAAGCCTTCATCCTCCAGGTCAATACAAGAGGGCCATGATGGCCCTGAAGTCACTCACCCGAGCCTTTTGACCATATATGACCAATTTCTAATCTCTTCCGTATATAATGACAAAAATTCTGACAAACTTTCATTAGTCTTGGACTTAAAATGCAGTGTCTAGTGCGTACACAAGGATTTTCAAAGATTTCACCCAGTGACCCAAAATGACACACTTTCAAATTCGTCAAAGCTATCATCAAGACAAATCATGATGACTGACCAACTTTCAAGAGTACTGGACTGAAAATGTGGCCTCTAGAGGGTACACAAAATTTTTGTAAGATTTGACCTAGTGACCTTGTTCTTGGCCCAATGTGACTCATTTCCAAACTTGTCCAACATATCATCAAGACAAACATTTTGACCAAGTTTCATTAGTATCAGACTGAAAATGTGGCCTCTAAAGTGTACAAAAAGTTTTTTAATGATGTGACCTACTTTTTGACCCCACATGATCCATTTTCAATCTTGTCCAAGATATCATCAAGACAAACATCCTGACCAAGTTTCAAGAGTATTGGACTGAAAATGAGGCCTCTAGAGTGTACACAAGGTTTTTCTAGGATTTGACCTAGTGACCTAGCTTTTGACCTGATGTAAACCATTTACGAACTCGCCCGAGATATCAAGGCAAATACTCTGACCAACTTTCACGGGTACTGGACTGAAAATGTAGCCTCTAGAGTGTACACAAGGTTTTTCTAAGATTTGACCTAGTGACCTAGTTTTTGACCCGACGTGACCCATTTTTGAAACTTGCCCAAATATCAAAACAAATACTATGACCAACTTTCAAGGGTATTGCACTGAAAATGTGGCCTCTAGAGTGTACACAAGGTTTTTCTAAGATTTAACCTAGTGACCTATTTTTTCAAACTCCTTCGAGATATCATCAAGACAAAAATTCTGACCAAGTTTCATGAGTATCAGATTGAAAATGTGTACACAAGGTAAAAGTTGACGACGCACAACGGATGCCGGACAAAGCACGATCACAAAAGCTCATCGTGAGCACTTTGTGCTCAGGGTACCGTTTTACTAACAATTCGTAAGTTTGTACATAAGAATTTTCATAACTTTACGCCTACGTTCAGATTTACGAAATTCGTAAATCTGTTTTACTAAACTTTCGCAAGTTTGTGAATTTGCCTAAGTAAGTATTTCCATAACTCTTCAATTGAAGGCAAAAACAGTTGTTCCCGCGCACTTGTTACCTAAGTAAACGTGTGCCGTTCAACTAGAGGAAAATGTGACGTAATTCACACACATTTACCCCATAGGGGTCCGTAGTTTGACTCCTATCACCCATAGACTAAAACAAGGGATTTAACTATATGCAGCCCATTACTCGCCCCCGGTTACAAAAAAACAACGTATCTTTTCTACCCCATCAGTTATTCTCCTAATTTTTTCTACAGCTGAGAGCCAAAACATTTTTCTACCAGGAAAACACAACTGTTTGTCAGTGGCTAATGCAGTCTGGCCGATACATTCGCTCGAACTTGTAAACTCGCTCAAAAATCTTCGCCATTGACACGGGTTCGTACATTCCATACTGACTTTCGCGCATATAAACCAATGAAATTTCTCGTTCCAAACAGTGTCACCGTACTGTCACGTGACAAAAAGGTGTGTGCAGCTGTACGAAATTTTATTGGTTGAACGCACGACTGTTAGTACATATCAACCAATGAAATTTCTCGTTCCAAACAATGTCACATGACAGAAGATGGCTGCAGCTGTTCGAAATAAGAACGTGGATCACAAATTCAACGAATTCTGAGGCGTTTTGTCGTTACTGAAGATAAAGACTATAGGTCAGTAGTATTTTTAAACATTTTTAAAGGGTGGGTGCCGCTAATGCTGGGTTTCATTGGATCTAAAGTGCATTTTATATCTTGAAAACGGATGTACGAACCCGTGTCAATGGCGCAGATTTTTGAGCGAGTTTACAAGTTTGAGCGAATGTATCAGCCAAACTGCATTAGCCACTGACAAACAGTTGTGTTTTTCTGGTAGAAAAATGTTTTAGCTCTCAGCTGTAGAAAAAAATAGGAGAATAACTGATGGGATAGAAAAGATACGTTGTTTTTTGTAACCGGGGGCGAGTAACGGGCTGCATACAGTTAAATCCCTTGTTTATAATATATAGTCTATGGGTGCCAGGAATCAAACTACGGACCCCTATGATCTACCCTCCATTTCCCGCGCCTTAGGTCATCTCATACGTCAGCCTCTTCCGTCAAACATGGATACGGTACGTGTAAAAAAAAAAAATCTTCTAAAAATGAAATTTATGACTTCTGCGGATAACTGTGAGAATTATTATAATGTTTTTCTCAAATTTCTTCCTCTATAAAAAAGCAATATAAAAAAAAAAAATGCCTCCGGATTTCGGCCTATGTTCTTACTTACGACCGATATTTTTGTACGTAGAGCTACGCAAAAACTTACGTTTGAACTTAGTTACGAAAACTTTAGTAAAACGCAAAACTCAGAGTTATGTAAAAACTTACGGAAATCTTAGTTATTTTTGCGTAAGTAGTTTAGTAAAACGGTCCCCAGGTGAACTAAAAACTGAAGATTGTTAGGCAAAGGGCTGAAGAGACTTTAGCTGCCTGGGTACAGAAATAGTCTTCACTAAGGGTGGAAAAAAGAGCAGGGTCAAAATTCACCAACCATTTTCAAGAAAATTTTTCTAAATGTGAAAGTAACACAACATCTGACTGGCTAAACCAAATGGTTTAGCCAATCAGATGTTGTGTTACTTTCACATTTAGAAGATTCTGGAGAACTAGACTAAAAATGTTCTTGAAAATGGTTGGTGAATCCAGACCCAGGACTTCTCCAATGGGGATAATAGGCAAATTCTATTAACTAATTTCTTATCTTACAAATATTTACTGATACTTAATCTCTTTATCTGTCTGAACCACCAGATCCTGATGAAGCAAGTGATAAGTCTTACTGAATAACCTTGTTTGTTTTCCATTCAATCCTGGGTTTTAATGACACTGAATAAAAATGGTTTGAACACATTACAGGAAAAGAAGTAAATGCTAATTACCAGAATTTCCGCCTTTTCAAAAAATGTTTTCTACCCTTTCAAAGAAAAATCCACTTATGCAGACAACATATAAAACATCTAAAAGTAATGGGATTTGCCCGAGAAGGGTAGGTAACATTGTGGATGAGAAGAAAATGCTGGTTACAGGAATTTTCTCCTTTAGCTGCAATGTGAATGAAGTATACCTCCTCAGAATCTTAGACAAGAGAGCCATCATGGCCCTAAATTGTTCACCTGAGCCTCTATACCTTTGATAACAGATTATGCAAGAGTCAATGCTTTTCTCTGATATGAACTAGTGACTTTGTTGTTTTTTACCAGACCTAACAATTTTCAAAATAATTCCATTATTATCAAGACAACCATTCTGACCATCTTACCAAGACAACCATTTGATGACCATCAAATACATCTACATCTAACAGGGACCTTATCCCTTCAAAATTATTTATAATTTATCTTGAGCGCATTTGTGTCACTCATTTTGATAGCGTTCTCTATTTCTGCAACTTTACAGGACAACAGTTTACTGTCCCCTTCTGAATAATGCATGGTAGAACACTAACATTTCTCTTCTTCTTGTTTTACCAGACCAGAACACTGCAGTGTCTTTCCAAAGGAAATCTACTTGCCTGGAGCTGACAGCACAATGGAACAAGGACTTCCTGAACATAAATCCAGCACATTTATCTTAACCACAAAATTTCAAGTTTTAACAACCATGTGGAAAACACTTTTGAAAACACTGATAGAGGAGAAAATACATGTATTGTAAACCAGCATTTTCTGCTTTTTGTATAATTTTTCTACTTTCTCACGTACAAATCTCATCAGTTCCCCATTAACTCTTTACCACACAGTCCCGACTTTTAACGACCCTGAGGAAGAATCCTTTTGAAAATATTGTGAGAAAAGGAGAAAATGCTGGGAAGCAGCATTTTCTCCTTTTCCCACAATGTTTTCTGCTCTATCAAGGAAGAATTGTGTCATTTTTGCCACCTTTAGTTTGTTGTCTGCAATTGCTTTCAATTTGGACAAGTCTAAAATTTTGTCTTTTGGTAAAGAGTTAAGACAGTGAATGACTACCCCAAGTTTGAAGTATCAGTAGATATCTTCGGCCCTAAATAAGTAAAAGTGAGACATGTCAGTTTTCTCACCACAGACATAGAAGACAACAGGGGTACCACACTAACACTGGCTTTCTTCAAACAGAGACTTGCTTAAACCTTTACTGCACAGTGCCGACTTTAGATGACCCTAAGAAAGAAGCCTTTTGAAAACATTGTAGAAGAAGGAGAAAATGCTGGTAACTAGCATTTTCTCCTATTTCCACAATGTTTTCTACCCTATCAGAGAAAAATTGCCCCATTTGAGCCACACTGAAATTGTTGTCTGCAAATGATTTCAGTTTGGGCAAGGCTAAAATTTTGTCGTCTACTAGAGGGTTAAAATGACTCTCTTTCACAATCAAAGGACTCAAAGTCCTGAAAAGCAGGTTTGTGGTTCAGCATTAATATGGTGTAATGAAAAGTAAAATTTCCATTATATGCAATGTATGTACATCTATATGTCATTAGTTAATGGAATTAGCATGAGCAAGGAAAGTCAAAGATGTTCTGCCAAGTGGGACACGCAGCAACTGTATTTTTGTTACTTGCTGAGGAGTAGCAATTTGATACACCAATCTGACAAGTTTTACTGCAGGTATACAATTTAGGACTGTATGTACATGTGTAGGACTGTATATACGGTAGTGATGTGTATTAGCTTCAGGGGTGTGCAGTTTTGGAATTTTCTACTAGTCCACAGTAAAAGTTTACTAGTCAAAATAAATAGAGTAGATCAATGTCTGGTTAACAATGGAATTCTGAAGAGTCCTTGTTCACAAGGTTTTTACCCAAACTCATATTTGGACATGCATGAGACATGTTTCGATGAGAGTTGATGTGATGTAGGAGCGTCCTTCCCGTGTTACGTGTCAGTAGATTTCCCCATGAACGGAGCTGAGGATGTATCCATGGACTGCTGAAACATTCTACAAACGTGACAGTAGCATATTGGAACTATCGTCCTATCAGCAAATCAGCTATCCTTAAACACATACTTGTGCTTTGCATCATTTTCTTTGTCTCTCTGCCCTTTAGATTTATGCTCTTAGGATCTTTGGATGTTTCAGAAGGCTTTAAACTGTCCGATCTAAAAATGAACTTGTTGATTTGGTGCGCATAAAAAAAACTGGCACTTGGATAGTTTGTTTTTTTATAGCAACTGCCTCAAATGCGAGGCCTTGCATGGGTAAAATAGTTTTAAGTTAAGATAGTGTCTATTTCTACGAAGTATAGACATGGATTATCCAAAAGTTACAATAAGCAGAGCATTTTAAAATCATCATATGTATAAATACAGCATTTTCTCACTGTGTATGGCTCCGAAATTCACTTGCCCGCAGACAAACGCTGTGGAAAAATCCACTTGACCGCAGGCAAAAAGTCCCGAGTTGGACAAGTAGGGCATACGAATTCCGCACCCTTGAGCTTATATTGTCAGTAGAATTAGTACAGCGGCAGTCGGCGTGAGCATGTATGACATTATTTGGTTCAGTCAAACAAATAACAGCTATTCAGAACTGAAAGTGAGCGCGCATATGTTTTTACGCATGATGTACTTGGTTCCGACCAGTTTAATCCCAGTAAGTAGATTTGCTAAACAAATCTGCTAGAAAGTATGAGATATAGAAATACAAATCGGAGAATACTTTCTCAGCTTAATTTTTGTGAAACCTGCAGTAATTTTTTCCAAATTTTTCCACAAAACTTCATACATCCAGTAATTCTTTGTTTCTACATTAGAACTTAAAGCAAGGAGATTATAGGCTTTTCAAATATTGTGGGTGAAAGAGAAAATGTTGGTAACCAGCATTTTCTATTTTTCCCACAATGTTTTCCACCCTTTCATAGAAAAAATCCAATATTTGAGCCACATATGTCATCTGCAAACACTTTCAAATTGGACCAATCTAAAATTTTGTTGTGTGATAAAGAGTTAATTCAGGATTGAAAGGTTAAGATGGAAAGAGCATGGAAAGAGGTGGGGGGAATGCTTACGGTACCCATAAATAAAGTTAAATGTATTATTTGCAAGGGAATGGAGGAAAAAAACTGCATATATATCATTATAAATCCTTATTTTTCCTGGAAAAGCAATGCTCATAATCATGGTAAAAGCATACAGCTTATATATGTACCTACCTTTCTCATTGTGAGTGTTTCAGAGATCAATTAAAATAAAGATTCAATACTCACTGAAAATAGATAAAATTTTGATATCTTAACTTTTTCTTAAAACAACAGATTTTTTAGACACATCCAATTTAGATGTTACATTCAACAATTTAAATGAGGTTCAAATGCATGTGAAAGGCTAGAGAAAGGTGGAAAGGCTTTTCTGCTTTTCCTGCAATGTTTTAAAAAGCTGTCTTTCACAGGGTTCTTAAAACACAAGGTTGTTTTTTTGTAAAAGGTTAAGAATTACATTTACTTTCAGTTTCTGACCTTCAAATTGTAAATCTATTTAAAATAATATGTGTTGAAAGGAAGAGTATCTGTAGGTTCCTAAATACCTGATGCTGCCTTTAAATTAAAAATGTCCATTATGTCCAAAATTTAACCCTTAGGCTGCTATGCTCAATTCACTGACCTTTTGCGGACCATGTAGATCAAGATCTGACTGCACATTCTGTGCAGCCTGATCTTGGATCTACAATGTCCGATAAGGAAATACTGTCTCTCAAAAGGTACCTTTGAAATAGCAAAATTTGGGTCTTTCTTCGCTGCTGAAAATTTTAACTTCACTTAACTCTTTACCAAACGACCAAATTCTGGACTAGACCAAATTCAAAGCATTATAGCAGACGACATATTCAGTGTAGCTAAAATAATGATTTCTGTGTGTGATAGGGTAGAAAACCTTGTGAAATAGGAGAAAATGCTGGTTACCAGCATTTTCTCCTTTTCCAACAATGTTTTCAGAAGGCTTCTTCCCCAGGGTCATTATGTGGTAAAGAGTTAATTAGCAGGATTAGGGTTAAAAAAATGGATTGAACTCTACGGCTGATGGCTTTAAATTTGTATTCCTATTTCCATACTGCAAAAATTTCCACTTATACAGTAGTACAGACGACAATCTGAATGAGGTTCAAATGCCTGTGAAAGACTAGAGAAAAATAGAAAGGCTTTTCTGCTTTTCCCACAATGTTTTAAAAAAGCTGTCTTTCACAGGGTTCTAAAACACAAGATTGTTTTGTAAAAGGCTAAGAAGTACATTTACTTTGAGTTTTTGACCTTCAAGTTGTAAATCTATGTAAATGAATATGTGTAGAAAGGAAGAGTATCTGTAGGGTCCTAAATTCCCGATACTGCCTTTAAATTTACAGGGTCCATGATATCCACAATTAAAAAAAAAGCATTGTTCCCTTAACCCTTAGACTTTCTCATCGTACAACACTAAGTCAACAATATATTTTATATTTATTTCAAATGGTAACGTGGTACGTAAGCACTTGAGAGAGCAAGCGTATATACAGGTCTTCAAATACATTGCATTTATCACCAACTAACTATAAACAAACATATGTAGTAATACACCAACTCTTGTTTAGCTTGACCGAACTTGAACTACACCTCTTCTCCTAGATGCTTTGTCTACAACAACAACAACCAACAAAAACCTTTGTTGAGCAAACAGAAATGCTGGTATGAACAGCGACACAAATATATGAATACATATGACACATTGACATTTTTCAATTTACTGTTCCATTCAGTATGTACAATACATGACTATATGTAAAACCATATGCATTAGTAATGAAATGGTGATTTCTGTCTCTTTCAACACTATTTTTGAGCATATGACCATCGTTCATTGCATTTATCAATTATTTTATGGCCGACTCGCTCAGGAAAAACCAGAGATAAAAACTACATGTAGAAAAAACTCTGGAAACCTGTGCCCATTTGTCAACGTCTAGTGCCATAGAATGTTGGGCCTCATTCAATGAATTTGATTTTGAGCTACCGAAAACAAATGAACTGTGTATGACAATAACAACACCCGTGGAAATAAAATTACTTCTTTTGGGAATGGTACTACTGTATCGATGGTATTCTTACAAGGAATTAGCGACAGTGCTTCAGAGCTATAGTGCTAAACCATGGGTGCGCACGCTTACTTTCACAAAAGAAAAAACGTCTGTACGCGTTGCCCTCACAAAGCTGATTGAACCTTGTACGAACTACATGTACAACATGCTTATCATAAATCCCGTGCTTCATACCTTACAGGTACTTATTGAAGCGTCATCGAAAAAGGGAAAATAATTTCCTTCTAATTCGTTCCTCAAACGCAGGAAATTATATAACTCTACGGTTGATGGCTTTAAATTTGTATTCCTAGTCTTTCCAACACCTTTCTTACAACTTTCTTACACTCTCATCACACTTTTTTATAAGCTTTAACATTTGGTTCTGAAACTGAAACAATTCTGTTCAAGATTTGCCATCATTTTCATCACTTTCACTCAGTTCTCTCAAATTTTCCTAAGACAACTACAATCTGCTTTCACATTTTATCACATTCCATTCAGACCCTGCCAGACAGTGAATCAAATGTGACACAAGTGCTGGGATTTGCTTTTAATAGGATAGAAAACATTGTTGGAAAAAAAATGCTAATTACCAGAATTTTCTTCTGTTCACATGTTTTCAAAAGCCCTCTTCCACAAAGTCAGTTACAAGTAATGGTCTTTTTCCTGAACATTTTTTAAACCATTTTATTCTACTAACTGTTTTGCTCTGTTTCGGTGAAAAAATATATGATCAGCGCTCGGACAAAAGCGGTTTTAATGCATCTTCTTTATACAAGCCATAGCATGATACTGACTCATGTTATTCAAAGACCTACTTAATCATGAAGTAGATTGGTCTTCTGACCCTCAGAAAATTTACAAACAGTTAAAGTTTGGACTCCGGGCTGCCGGTACAGACAGCATAGGATGACATGGGTCATTACATTTTGCAGGTGCATTAAAACCCCTTTTCACACATAGCATGTTTCTCATCTTTTTTGTGTCTGATTCTCTCTGAACACACACTCCTTATAGTAGTTTGGAAAAGCTCAAACCTCAAACCCAGCGCCTCAAGGTTACAAGTCAAACACTTTACTACTGAGCCAGGCAGGACCCCTTGGCAGACGTGAATCATATACAAGAAAGGAAAATGTGTCTTACTTATGGTGGCATATTTCTGCCGCGAGACAAGAGATAGCTATCATGATAATTTTAGAAAACTATCGTGATAAAACAAAGTTTCCTGGAAATAATATCTAGATAATAAAAATTTTCACGATAAAAATATCGCGATAATTCTACCTGTTATCATTATTTTTTTTGCTTTTGTGCCCATAACTGACATTCACGGTATCTATAATTAGATACAGTTTCGGAACATCTTTGTCTACAACCTTATGAATTCTCCTTTTCCCTGAATGGTTTTAAAGTGTTCGTAGGAGGCATTCCGAGTCGTCTTTGTGATTTTACAGACTTCTGTTCATTTCGAGACTTGTCAAAATTTACCAATTAAGCTACAATTATTAATTATTCAAACTTTTACTTACCGCAATCTTGTGAAGTCAAAAACTACTGTGTTCATCCAAATGATAAATTTTCTATTTATAGATATCGAGAAACAGGTAGAACTATCACAATAATTTTATCTTGCATGTCAGCTTCGTTCACGATTGAGAAATTTTGCGTTAAAATATTAAGTTTATCGTGATATTTTTTTCAGGAAACTTTTCACTATCTCAATAAAATTTCCAGGAAACTTTGATTTATCGCGATAGTTTTGTAAAATTATCAAGATAGCTATCTCGTATCTCGTGGCAGAAATATGCCACCATACTTACTAGAACAGTTACTGTATACTACTTGTTCTAACTTCTAAGCAGTAACTGTGTCTCCTTTACTTTACATGATTTCAAAAGCTTTCCGCCTCAGGGGTATAAAAATGTACCTTAACACCGGGTTATAAACTTCAAAAACAAATAAAAGATGTGTTTGAATAAAAGAAATTTTGACCTGTGCCCAGTGCTGTCACACAATGTATAGTCTAAGAACAGAGACACACAATTGGTGAAGAAATAAAGCCACAAACACTGAGACGCATAGTTAAAGATGGCAAAAGTAGACAAAAATGAAGGTGCTTTAACCCTTTACCACACAGTCCTGACTTTTAACGACCCCGAGAAAGAATACGTATGAAAACATTATGGGAAAAGGAGAAAATGCTAGTAAAACCAGCATTTCCTCCTTTTCCCACAATGTTTTCTATCCTATGAAGGACAAATTTCATCATTTGGCTAGCTTTAATTTTTTGTATGCAAATGCTTTCAATTTGGACCAGTCTAAAACTTTGTTGTTTGGTTAAGAGTTAACTCTTTACCTAATGATAAAATTCTAGACATGTACAAAAGGAAACCATTTGCATATGATAAATGAAAGGTGGCTCAAACCACCCAATTCTTTTTCCTTGAAAGGATAGAAAACACTGTGGAACAAGAGCAGCAAATTGTCGCAAGATACGCCTGCCCCACCGCCAGTTGTTGAGGGGGAATAATAATCGTAAAGGGCAGGTACAGGAAAATAGTAGTGCAGCAGAAATCATGTAAGTGATTGAAATAGGCATGAATGTCTCCTCTAATGTTAAGGAAACATGCATATAAAGTTTCAGGTCATTCCAACATGAAAAGGCAAAGTTATATTATAGAGAAGCATGAAAAGCTGTAAAAAAACAAAGTTTCCAAGCAAGAAATACTGTAAAAATGAAGATCAAAGTGGAATTACTCAAAATCCACGCTAGGTAGAGTTATTGTTCTTGAGCATTGTACTCTGTAATATTGCAACAAACATGCATACCAAGTTTGAAGTCGTTCTGACTTGAGATGACAAAGTTATATTCCAGACAAGCACTAAATGCTGTAAAAATGATGATCAAAGGGAAATAACTCAAAGACAGCACGAGGTAGAGTTACAATTCTTGCGCACTGCACTTCCAAATATTGCAACAAATAAGCAAACCATATTTCAAGTCATTCCCACTTAAGATGACAAAGTTATGCTCCGGACAAGCAAGAAATGCTATAAAAATGAAGATCTAAGAGGGAATAACTCAAAATTCATGCTAGAAAGAGTTATGGTTCTTGTGCACTGCACTCTGTAATTTTTTAACAATCATGCATACCAAATTTGAAGATGTTCAGACTAATAATGACAAAGTTATGCTCCGGACAAGCAGAAAATGCTGTAAAAATTACGATCAAAGGGAAATTACTCAAATAGAACACAAGGTAGAAATATGGTTCTTTCGCACTGCACTCTGTATTATTGCAACAAACACAAATGCCAAGTTTCAAGTCAATCGGACTGGATATGACAAAGTTAAGCTCCGGACAAAGAACTGGACTGTAAAAATGAAGATCAAAGTGGAATTACTCAAAATCCGCGCTAAGTAGAGTTATTGTTCTTGCGCTCTGTACTCCGTAATATTGCAACAAACTTGCATACCAAGTATGAAGTCGTTCTGACTTGAGATGACAAAGTTATATTCCAGACAAGCACTAAATGCTGTGAAAATGACAATCAAAGGGAAATAACTCAAAGACAGCATGAGGTACAGTTACAATTCTTGCGCACTGCACTTCCAAATATTGCAAAAAATAAGCATACAATATTTCAGGTCATTCCTACTTAAGATGACAAAGTTATGCTCAGGACAAGCAAGAAATGTTATAAAAAAGAAGATCTAAGGAGGAATAACTCAAAATTCATGCTAGGAAGAGTTATGGTTCTTGTACCCTGCACTCCGTAATTTTTCAACAATCATGCATACCAAATTTGAAGATGTTCAGGCTAAAAATGACAAAGCTATATTCCGGACAAGCAGAAAATGCTGTAAAAATGACAAAGGGAAATAACTCAGACAGCACGAGGTAGAGTTATGGTTCTTTCGTACTGCACTCCGTATTATTGCAACAAACACAAATGCCAAGTTTCAAGTCAATCAGACTGGAGATGACAAAGTTATGCTCCGGACAAGCAGAAAATACTGTAAAAATGATGATCAAAGGAAAATAACTCAAAGACAGCATGAGGTAGAGTTATGGTTCTTTCGCACTGCACTCTGTATTATTGCAACAAACACAATTGCCAAGTTTCAAGTCAATCGAACTGAAGATGACAAGTTATGCTCCTGACAAGCAGAAAATGCTGTAAAAATGACAATCAAAGGGAAATAACTCAAAGACAGCACAAGGTATAGTTATGGTTCTTTTGCACTGCACTCCGTATTATTGCAACAAACACAATTGCCAAGTTTCAAGTCAATCGGACTGAAGATGACAAAGTTATGCTCCGGACAAAGAACTGGACGCCACCTGGAGGCCCGCCCGGACGCCTGTACGCCATGGGTGATCCCACAATACATCCCGTCTTCGACGGGTGTATAAAAAGGAGAAAAATGCTGGTTTAACCTCGGTTTACTCTTCACCAGTTGATACGACTTCTCCATATTGAATCAATGCATTTGCAGACAAAAAACCATTTTGACCCTATGATCAGATTCAGTGTTCTCACTAGGATTTTAAAAGTTGGATTCCAGGAATCCAACTTTGGAAAAAGCTGGATTCCAAACTGAAAAATTGGATTCCAAGACAGCCAGATGAATTTTCATATGCAAGTAATAAACATTTTAAACTGTAAATTCAGATTTACAAATTTAAATTTGTATCCAGTATCCCTAAACCAAGTAGTCTTGGGCTCGCGCTGCCGATCGCCATTTTCGCCAAATGCGAAAATTCTGAGCAAGTGGCGAATTTTTTCTTTAACTGGCGAAAATAAGTGGCGAAAGTTTTTGTCGGCAATTCTTCAGTTTTTGTCTTAACTCACGAGATAAGTGGAGAAAGGGTGAAAGCAGGGAACAAGCTGTAATACAGGGCGACATGGGCGAATAAGTCACCTTCAATGGCTGAAATTCGCCTTGGCGAAAAAACTTCGCCTTAATTTAAAATTCCCGACCTAGCTATATTCATGAAATATTGGCAATCTAAGACAAAGGGTGACACCAGTTATTCTTTATTAAATTGTCAATTTAGACAAGACAGCAGAGTTTTATGATCCTTATCTGTTACTAACTCACTAAATCTACCCCTTTATCCCACGAAACCGTGTCTTTTTTTCCCACAGGTAAAGCGTCTGCTTATTTGTTTAAATGACGTCATACGATCAGTACTGATTCTCAATACATGAATAGTCGTAAAACAAAGCGGAATTACCTCTTCTTACTGCTGGAGATATTCTTTACAAATAATTTTTTTTTTCTTATATATTACAATGATGGATGGTAAATCAAAGGATTAAAAAATCTTGAAAACAATCATTTGCCTTCCTCACATCGGAAACTCAAGCAAAATCTGCAGTGCAGTGTTCTATTTTTAGTATTCTATTTTTAGAATACTCTACACCTTTTCCTTCCTATCAGCTATTTTATTGACTATATAGATTACGTCTCTGTAAACCTTGTTAAGTTTAATTCTTTTAAATTTTACCAAGTCCTAGTTATGTTTTTGAATCAAAATTGTGGTTGGTCCTCAGTGGAGCCGTGGAGAAGTTTTTTGCCTTTTCTCATCACTCTGGACATTAATTGTAATCTGATGAGAAATGTCAGGGTTTGAGGTAATGTGTGACTCTGCATCAATGGGGTCATAAGAATTACAAGGCAATCAAAACCCAATGGTCAAATTATGTTCTTTTGAGTCAACATGTAGATAAAAATCCTTTCTCATTTTCTCAACTGTTTTCCACTCAAGGTAGGCATACAAAAATTCTTTCATCACATACTTTAATTCCTCCTGTAAAGTTCATGGAACAATACTGTCTACTTGCAGCACAAGTCTGCTTCTAGATTCAAACAGAATTTAACTACATTGTGTTTTACCATGTTATGGTTTTTTTTGTTTTAGGAACCCACACAATGCCAACTTTTTAACAACCTCAATAAAGGAGACTTATGAAAACATTGTGAAAAAAGAAAACAAGAGTGCCATGATGGCCCCGAAGTCGCTCACCTGAGTCTTTTTACCAAACATGACCCATTTTTAATCTCTTTCGAGATATTATGACAAACATTCTATCAAGCTTTCATAATTATTGGTCTGAAAATTTGGCCTCTAGCTTGTACACAAGCTTTTTCTAGAATTTTTCTCAGTGACCTACTTTTTAGCCAAACATAGCCGATTTTCCATTGTAGATATTATTAAAACAAAGATTCTGACCACCTGTCATAAGTATTGGACAGAAAATGTAGCCACTAGATCATACACAAGGTTTTTCAAAGATTTGACCTAGTGACCTAGTTTTTGACCCAACATGACCCATTTTGGAACTCGTCCGAGATATCATCAAGACAAACATTCCAACCAAGTTTCATGAAAATCTGACTGAAAATGTGGCCTCTAGAGTGTACACAAGGTTTTTCTAAGATTTGACCTAGTGACCTAGTTTTTGATCTGACATGACCCATTTTGGAACTTGTCTGAGATATCATCAAGACAAACATTCTGACCAACTTTCAAGAGTTGTGACTTAAAAATGTGGCCCCTACAGCGTACACAAGGTTTTTCTACAATTTTACCTAGTGACCTAGTTTTTGACCCAACATGACCCATTTTAGAACTCATCTGAGATGTCATCAAGACAAACATTCTGACCAAGTTTCATGAGTATCTGACTGAAAATGTGGCCTCTATAGCGTACACAAGGTTTTTCTAAGATTTAACCTAGTGACCTAGTTTTCGACCTGACATGACCCATTTTCGAACTCGTGTGAGATATCATCAAGACAAACATTCTGACCAACTTTCAAGAGTTTTGGACTGAAAATGTAGCCTCTAGAGCATACACAAGTTTTTTCTAAGATTTGACCTAGTGACGTAGTTTTTGACCCGACATGACCCAATTTGAAACTCTTCCAAGATATCATCAAGACAAACATTCTGACCAAGTTTCATGAGTATCGGACTGAAAATGTGGCCTCTAGAGCGTACAGAAGGTTTTTCTAAGATTTGACCTAGTGACCTGGTTTTTGACATGACATGGCCCATATTCGAACTTGTCTGAAATATTATCAAGACAAACACTCTGACTAACTTTCAAGAGTTTTGGACTGAAAATGTAGCCTCTAGAGCGTACACAAGGTTTTTCTAAGATTTGACCTAGTGACCTAGTTTTTGACCCCACATGACCCATTTTCAAACTTGTCCGAGATCTCATCAAGACAAACATTCTGACCAAGTTTCATGAGTATCGGACTGAAAATGTGGCCTCTAGAGCGTACACAAGGTTTTTCTAAGACTTGACCTAGTGACCTAGTTTTTGATCCGACATGACCCATTTTCGAACTCGTCTGAGATATTATCAAGACAAACATTCTGACCACGTTTCATGAGTATCAGACTGAAAATGTGGCCTCTGGAGCGTACACAAAGTTTTTCTAAGATTTGCCCTAGTGACCTAGTTTTTGACCCGACATGACCCATTTTCGAACTCATCCGAGATATTATCAAGACAAACATTCTGACCAAGTTTCATGAGTATCAGACTGAAAATGTGGCCTCTAGAGCGTACACAAGGTAAAAGTTGACGACGCACGACGGACACAGCACGATCACAAAAGCCCACCTTGAGCACTTTGTGCTCAGGTGAGCTAAAAATGCTGGTAACCAGCATTTTCTCCTTGTCAAACAGTGTTTTCTATCCTATCACAGACAACTTCCACGATTTGGCAACATTCTGATTGATGTCTGTATATGCTTTGGGTTTGGATGTGTCTAAATTTGTGTCATGTGCTAAAGGATTAAATCCCCATCATGATAAAAGACTTTATGTAAATTTCATCATTCATGTTTTTATGTTTGTACAAATGAATTAAAATTGAAAGTAACATAAAAAGCCTTGTTCTCTGTGCCTGATACCTAATGGAATAATGGGGGATAAATGGTGGTAAAAAGGAAAGTAGCGAAAAAGTAGAAAGAAATGGCTCATAAATTTAGAAAAATGGCGAAAGAAATGGCTAATAAAGGAGAAAAAGTGGCAGAAAAAATGGCTCATAAATAAAAAAAAGTAGCAAAAAGTTTTTTAAATTGGCGAAAATAGTGGCAAAAGAAAAAAAAAGCCAGAGCAGGCCCTGAGTAGATGTACATAATTATAGCTCTCTCCCTTGGCACTAGGCATCCAAATTCTAGAATCAAGAAAGTCTTGTTCCAGTTTGAAAACTAGATCTACTTGTCTCTAGCTCTCTCTCTCTGTGTGTGTGTGTGTGTGTGTGTGTGTGTGTGTGTGTGTGTTTTTTTCACATTCACACTAGTCTGATCACCAGGCTGATCTGGGGCTTTCAATTCCAATTTTTTTTTCCATTTTATAATTTGTTCATTGCTAATATCAAGCAGATATGTGTACAGTGCATGAAACATAATCCAGTAACGGTAAAAAGAGATATGATTATTGTGGAACATTGTTCTTAATTAAATAAATCTTGAAAGATCCATTGAAAAATTCATCGGAAAACTGAAAGGTCAAGGATTACTCAATTATCTCGCTGGTCACAACTCAGTGGATCCCATAACTACATCTCACTTGATCAAGGGATCATCCGAGCTGCTGAATGTCAATTATCTATTACAGTGTTCTGCTGAGGCCACGTATTTGCGATTTTCTCGCTAAAAAATTCAATATGTTACAGAAAAAATTTGTAAAAAGTGATTCCTGTCGCATATCAAAAATTGCGGAATCTGCCGTGTAACTATTACAATGTAGTGTTTTTCATGGTCGCCGAAGGTGCGTACATGCAAAATGAGATTTGATTGGATGCAGACCGAAAACATCAACCAAGTACTGATCGTGTACTTTACTGTCATGACGTAACTTTATAGATAGTAAAATGTGTTTAAAAAAAAAAGTACACATTTACTGAAAAAAAAATGTAACTTCAAAACTACTACTACATGTACGACGTGCACAGAACGTCTTTCGTAGTTCAGCTGTCATGGCCGAGTGTTTTCAGGGGGATTTTCAGAAAACTGTATGGTAGGGAAAGTCTCAATGAGCAATAATCAGCCATGTTAGTTGCATTTAAATCCACATTTTGGCTATTGAAAGAGAACATAGCAATTAACAAGCATGGGTATTGGGGAACTAATTTCAATTTCTTATGTTTAAACCATTACAATGCATACTAGATTTTGTCCCCAAATTTTCTAAAATGTCTCAAACTTTTCTGGATGAGCGAGACATTTGTCTCTACTTTTTAAAATCCTTGGCAGAACACTGTCTATTACCATTGCTTTCTGGCGATCGTATCACTAGATGTTCACCGCCTTTTTTATGAATCGAGTAAACACAGGGTTTTCCTTGACGCACGATTTTGTGCGTTTTGACGCATTTTTAAGGAAAATGACGCGCAATTTTTTCAACATAGCGTCATTGTTGACGCACAAATACGATAAGAGTTACTAACGATCGTATATACTACCGACAATGTGACACCGCGAGTAGATGAAAAATCTGGAGTACGAAGTAAAATTGGGACGAAACACTGGACTGTGTATCGATTTTTCCTGAAAACCGTCCGTCTTTAAACGGCTCAAAACTAAACCAGTCGATCTCTAATGAAAACAATATGGCTCTGTCAAAATCGACGTCATTCTTGCTGTCTGCAAGGAAGAATAGCCCTTAAAGATCAGACGATAAAACGGCTGGTAAGAGCACTTAGAAAATCATTTCAAGGTCTCGAGGGTTTACCGTAAATTAGCAAAAGAGATACACTTTTTTATTCGTTAAAAACCGCGGCATGAATGCGACCCGTTTGTCAAACCACAAGAATCGGCAGTTTAATTGGTGAAAGTCGTGTATTTTCGGTCGAAATGGGTATCTCTATCAAGCTAAACAATAGAGACTTCTCAATCCGGCGGACAACAAGCTATTTTCACCAATTAAACAGTCAATTCCTGTGATAAAAACAAAATAAAATAACCCTTTACTACAGATAGAAGATGCACAAACTTCAAAATTCAACCCTTGTGCAAGATCAAAACACTAGCGGTCATGATGATACTCTTGCAAAGATTAAAATCACTTTAAGATCTGACAGGTTGTCTGCAGCTATATTGGGCATATTTGCTTGTTAAAAACAGGTGTACATAAAGCATACTCCAGATACTCTTTATGAAAAAGGTACCATCCAGGCTGTAAGCTCCCTCTATATAGAGAATCTCTGGTGTTATTGTTTATCTATCACCATGTAATAAAACTTGTAGGGTATAAAAAGATTTACAGTGCATAGAAAACACAAATAAACACACATTATTTCACAAATTGTAGCTTTTGTCTAAGCCAATTACATTTTGTTGTGACCCCCACAAATTCCAAAACGACCCCCATTATTTTTGACTAGGGGGTCACAATGACCCCCTATTTTTGTTGCCAAGGGAAAACCCTGTAAATAGATTGATTATCCACGTATATTAGGTCTGTAATCCTTAGATTGATGTATAAATTGCAAATGTCAAACAACATGACAGCATTTTGGCTATTAGCTACTTGTCATCCACACTTTACCGGGTACTGGGCAAGTCATAAAGAATGATGCATTTCAATTGGTTGTTAGTCTTCTAGAAAGCCACACCTACCTCTTTGACTACCTGACTTTATTGACTACCTATGTGTATGTATTGGATTTTTTGCCTCGTTAAACACCTAATAAACAATCACTTGATAAATAAATCAAGCTGAGCAGCTGATTAGGGATGCGTGCCCTGAAAAAACTTGTCATCCAGTGGAATCCTTTGTTAGTATTTTTTGTTGTCCGCCAGGAAAAGTTGTCGTCTCAGACAACAGTATTGGCGTTTCCGAGAACCCTGAGATTTGTAATTAATAACAGAAAAAAAAATGAGGTTGGGAAAAAAGGAAAAGCTGGTATATTCTGTTTTCCTGCATTTTCAAAGGCCAACTTTATCCTGGTTGTTAAAACACAAGATATTTTGGTAAATGGTGACCAAGTTATCAATAGATATTCAAAATTTCAATGTTACTGCTTTTTTCACTAGCTCAACATGCCTGTTTCCTTTCTGAGACCTTTTGAGTGTTAGATATTTGTTTCCTTACCACGAAAATGGTGGTGGTCTAATGTCTATAATTAATATGATTAGTACGGAACACAGTTAGTGCAGGTGGTTTTAGGTCAACAAAAGATTAACTCTTTACAAGACAACAAATTCTTAAACTTCTCCAAATTGAAAGAATTTGCAGATGACCATTCAAACGTGGCTCAAAGATGAAATATGTCTTTGAATAGATAGAAAACATAGTGGAAAAAGGTCAAAATGCTTGTTAATGGCATGTTCTTCCTTTCCCACAGTTTTTCCAAGACATCTTATTCAGGGTTGTTAAGGCTTGGGAATGTGTGGTAAGGGTTAAATTGTTTACAAGAATAAGTCCTTCTAAATTTGTTTTCTAAAAAGCAATCTGAAGAAGAAAAAAAGTTAATCATAGACATCATTTTTCAACAATGATATCTTATACCATTTTTATCACATCTAGAATTTTTTTCTTACCCTTTTTCTGATAGATCTTTCCTGTTAGGTATAAAATGAAAAGTAACTGAGGACTGTATTCTGAAAAAGATTTTTTCCCACAGCTTTGTCTCAATTCTTTTCCTTTCTAGTAACAATAAAATTAACCATTTACTACACAACCTCCCATTTTAACTGCCTTGAGGAAAAACCTGGGAAAAAGAGATATAGCTTGTATCTTGCATTTTTTCCATTTTTCCACAATACTTTCCACCCTATCAGTGACAAATATCTTGGTCTAACCATTACTCAAAATGTTGTTTGCAAAAGTAATCTGCACTACATTCTACTGCAAAAGTGGGGACAGTTCTATCGGTACCTGATTCTTAATACAAATGCCTCATAACAGGCAGTAACCTAGGAACCAATTAAGTCTCATTTCAAGCGTCAAAGAAACCTTGACTATTCTTCCATGTAAAATCACTAAAGTGTTTTCTGCACCAAAGAGCCAGTGACTTTTGATGGCACTGTTAGTACTAGAAAATAAAACCTAACAAAAATGGTGTCAAGTCAACATTTCCAAGTACAGAATCATAACTTTTACAATTTATATGGCATAAAATGTCTTCAGCACCAAACAAACAACTCTGACAGCATTTTTAAGATGGCTATCAATTTCCACATTAAGTAACAAAGTTCATCGTTAATTATTTGTATGACTAAAAATACAGAAATTTGGTAATATCAATAAAAATCTAAAGAAAATTGAAAATTTGTAAAATTATCATTTATTTTAACCCAATTTTGCCCCCCCCCCCCCCCCCTTTACATCTGCATCATGCACAGGGAGTCAAGAATGACATGCAAAGTTTAACATCTGGAGAAAATACTGCAGATTGATGGTCAGTTCTTCCTTAAGGCATGTATCATGGATTCATCGAAGATACGATCAATTTTTTTTTTTCAGAATATGATCATAAATTTTTAAAAAAAGTATCATATCCAGTCATATTTTTAAATATGGTATCATATCCAGTCATATTAGCCATATTTCTTTGCCATGTGCAAATGCTTTCAATCTGCATGAGCCTGAAATCTTGTCTTTTAGTAAAAACCTGGTAAAAACTGAAGTGATTGTCCTTAAGTAAATCAAGGGAGAAAAGTGTGCCCAACATAGGACTCAAACCCAAGACCCCGGGAACACTAGTACAGCAGCTCTACCAACTGAGCTAGCCGGGCATCTGGTCATAAGTCCACCCAACATCAATTACAACACTCTTCCCCCTCCTGATTTTTTGGGAGTAACCAACTCCCCCTTCAGTCCCCATGGACCGCCGGTGCCGCTACCCCGCGTTCACCAATTCTCGTCGCCAATGAAGTATATCAAGGGAGAAAAGTGTGCCCGACGTGGGACTTGAACCCACGACCCCCGGAACACGGAACACTAGTACCGCAGTTCTACCAACTGAGCTAGCCAGCATCTGGTTGTGAGTCCACCCAACATCGATTACAACAGTCCGGACATCCAAATTGTCCTTGGGTAAGTGACAAAAAAAAAAACTTCAAACTCTTGTGGAATAGTAAACGTCCCACATTCTATATCCGCTCATGAGGAATATTTCAATAGAACCATACTCACAAAGCTATTCCGTTTATCCTTCTTTCCATCCATATTTAAATTGTTGACACGCCTATTTCACTTTCACAACGATCTACTTCCCATTCAGTAGCATCCGTCCAAAACAAATTAGAAGAACATCCAATTTTAGAATAAAGTTATACACACTGGCATGCATTTACACTTGATTGTTTTATCTGTCGAGTATGGCTGAAGTTTCAATCAGTTTTGGTGGGAATGTATACTAGATTTGAGGTAAATAACAAAATTACGGAGCATATGACATCATTTTACGGGTTAATTCACCTATTTCCGCCATCTTAGTCCTCCCGGAATTAACAACCAATCAAAATCCTTTTTGTTTAGGCGGAACCTGTATCTATCAAACCGAACTGAAATTATCGGAATGTACTCAAAAGTGTTGGTCGAGAAAAATTGCCCTGCTAGGTAATGTTTTCAGGTTTTCAGGCAATATTTCAAGATATTTAAGGGGAAAAAAGTTAGAGTTTATTGGAAAAAAAAAAACAGAAGTGTAGCAGTTATAACGAGTGACAGCCAGTTCAGGGCGAAGACTGTTTTGTGTTCATACTGCTTTAAATTTTTAAAAAGTATTCGTTCCACAGGTGGAAGACGTGGTTATTTAACCCATTCTCGGTGACATGTCTTACTCAACTTCTCTCCCCCCCCCCAAAAAAAAAAAGAAATCTACAACAAAAAGCCAAGAGATACCTGTGAATACTGTACTTAATTCAAAATAAAAAATGTGACTAATGTGACTAGTGTACTTTTGTTTAGAGGCAATTTCTTCGTCGACAAGGTAACACTTACAATTTTCCTATCTCAGCTTTCAGAGCATTTCGTCATACTGCTTTCAGTTAAGTGGTGAAAACTAAAAATATACATGTCTATCAGATTGTGTCGGTCCTAATGCTTCGCATTATTTTACTGTCTCCTGCTCATACAAACCTGAGAGAATCGGTAAAAACTGAAAGAGACATATAGGATCTGACATGAGTTGGTGTTTGAGATAAATTTTTATTAGGGTCTTCGACCTCTAACTCATCGGTAAACATCGACGTTTTGGTAAATGCTATTCGGCCAATCTCGGCAGCTTCCTTTAACACGAGAGTTAGGGGCCGTAGACTCACTAACTCATCGGTAAATATCGTGTAACATCGACGTTTTGGTAAAGGCTATTTGGCCAATCTCGGCAGCTTCCTTTAATATGAGAGTTAGGGGCCGTGGACTCACTCATCGGTAAATATCGTATAACATCGACGTTTTCGTAAAGGTTATTCGTCCAATCTCGGCAGCTTCCGTCTTTCAATATGAGAGTTAGGGGCCGTAGAGCCTTTGGTGAGCTTAATGACAGTGTTTCTTGACGAGTTTAATTAAATTTTAACACAAACGCCAACGAATGTCAAATTCTTTTATGTCGCATAACAATAAATCACAAATTAAAAATTAGAAGAAGCAAACCTATCTATAGATGCACCCGCGGTGATATATATAAAACCATTCATTCCAATGAAATACGAGGGGTGATCAGAAAACGTGGACCACCTCGTTGTTTTGAAAACTACTTCACGTAGGATTACAAAAAATTGCACAGATGAACATTAATTATCTGGCAACTGACTCTAGCTTTCAAATATCGTCATATTCAAAGAGATAAAGTGTGACTTCATTTTAATGACGTCATATAATCCATTAGTGGTCCAAAATGTCGATAGACGTTTTTTTTTTTTTTTTTTTTAGCCGAGAGCAATCATAAAGTTTTACGTCTAATTCGGAATGTATTTATCGCAAATCAAAACCGATTTAGAAAAAGTTTAAGGGGACTCTACACTCAAGAAATCTGATATTCCTAAATGACTGATATAGAGACGAGTGCGATACCATTAAAGATTACCCTTAATCTGGCCGTCCATTAACATCATTCACAAACAAAATCATCACGGATGTAGAGCAGCATGCAAAACAAGATCGCCGAGATACTGTCAGGAAAATAGCTGACACATTTAGCATTTCATATGGGAGTGCCACGGAGATTTTGACCGATAATCTTGGAATGTCGCGTGTTTGCACAAGGTGAGTACCTCGACTATTGACGTCCGAGCAAATGGGGGTTAGGGTCGAAATATGTTAAGAAATTTTAGAACGCATTATGGTAGAGGAGTCAAACTTTACTGGTCGTACTATAACATGCCATGAAACATAGGTACACTTTAATGACACTGAATCTAAACAACAAAGTAGTGTATAGAAACATCCAACATCGCCTTCCGCTGTTAAGGCAAAACTTTCTGTGAAAGAAGTTAAAGTTATATGCATCATGTTTTTCTTTTCTCCCTTTCTTCTTCTAAATCCTGTTGTATCTATACATACTACAGTCAATGCTTAGTTATATGCCCACATTATTCAAATAAACAGCCAGAAGTTATACGGAGTGACGTCACTTTACACCGAGATAACGCCCTTGCTCACAAAGCCACGTTTGCATAAGAAACTTTGCAAAAACTACACATAGAAACATTAACCAACCCTGCTTAAAATTCAGTCCTGGCCCCTTGTGACCTCTGACTAGTTCCTATTCTCTACATGGCACACAACACGAGAGCGCAAGGGAGCTAACCCTCGCTATGACCAGTCCTTGAGAGTGATGTCACGTGACGCGCTCGTGCACGTGCTTCGCGCGTGGAAATCAAGAATAAAAAAGTGCACAGAATTCAAAGGAGTATACTTTCAAAAACAGTAAACAATCCAAGTTGTTCTCTGTAATAATATTCCGATACAGGCGCTAGTCCACGTTCTTTCTGATCACCACTCGTATGTACAAAATGACGTCAAAAGTGACGTCTCACAATTGTGATATTTAACGTGTGTAAGATAAGAAAATTCGTAATGGGTATAATACACTGAAAACAAGGGAGGTTATGTGATGAATTTTGTTACGACAACCCTACGAAAGGCCGCATTGTTTGGCCCCGAAGCCATGTTTGATGAGCTGCGATAATCACAAGTGCTGCCTAGTAAAAAAAAAAAGGTGTTGAAGCTAAATACAGTTCTATACGATAACCAACTCATAAATGTGCAAGGACAAATTTCTAAAGTGAGACATAAATCACATACTGATTGAAATGCAGTTTTCACAGATATTTATGTGCTGTGTATTGTTTACCTTTTGTTTTTGATTTTTGTGTTTGAGTAGGGGTAGGACGGTGGGGATGAAGTGAGACAAATAACCGAGATTGGGACAAATTACAACCTCTCATGTTTACCTGTGGTTTTCAAGGTTTCAGTCTAAAAAGACTTGAAATGGTATAGTTTCTGAAGAGGTCGGTTTTTAGCGATGGCGAACACTATATAATGCGGTGCTTTGGGAAGATGGTGTTTAAAATGCATCTTCGCTATACAAATCGTCGTATAGAATATGCAGATCTACATTTTAAAACTTTGGATCACGAGGAAAGGTACAGGAGGAAAACCATCCTAAGTTACGCCTGGTTCTTTAAAAACGTGCTCGGTGTATTGCACCTTCACACTGGACCGCGGTTTAACGTCTCACCAGAAAGACATCATTTGGTGAAGCTGCTTTTCGATTTTAAAAATAATTCACCATGATCAACGACGTTCAGAGAGGAAGATTCAGATACCTATATCCAAGGTCACGACAGGGATATCAAAGGACTCATAAAATTTTGTCTGCTTATTTCGTGAACACTCGACCTTTATTTGAAAATATTTCACTCATGCGAACATTTCTATGAGGCTTTGGTTTGGTTACTGACGGCCTCGAGGAATTCACATTAAAAAAGTTCCAGCAATCTCTTCAAAGAAACCGATCGCTGATGACCTCCAAGAATTCATCATAAATATGATCATGATACCTTCAGGACTGGTTACTAATATCCCCGATAACATCACATTGAAATGGTCCAGCGAGATCAAGGACTGTTAACTACGGACGTCAAGCAACTCGCCTTTTTATACGCCCGAAGGGTCGTATTATGTTATGGCCCCGGTCGTCCGGTCGTTCGTCTGTCCGTCCGTCCGTCCGTTAGCAATTTCTTGTGCGCGCAACTCCTCCAACAGTTTTCATTGGAATAAGTTCAAACTTACCACAATGAATCTCTATGATGTGTAGTTGTGCATGTCACTTTTAAAATTTGGATATCTGCAAGCGTTCTAGATTTTAACCCATTTCACTGATGAGCCCCTTCGGGCGTATATGCGCCGCTTTGCGAAGCTCTTGTTAGCAGTGGTCACTCATAACCTCATTTAGGACTGGTCACTTTTTGAATCGGATAACTCACCTTGAAAACAGTCTGAGCACTTCTAGCACTGGTCACAGATGGCATCAGGGATTTCGTTTTGAAAATCCTATAGATCTAGAGACCTACAGACAGGTCATAGATGGTCTCGGATGACTCACTGTGAAAACGGTCTAGGTAACTCTAGAAATGGTCACTGATAGTCTCTGGGAATTCGCCTTGAAAAACGTCTAACCCTAACGCTGCCAAGCGCGACTCACTGACCTTTTGCAGACAGTGTAGATCAAGATCAGACTGCACAGAACGTGCAGTCTGATCTTGGATCTACACTGTCCGATAAGGAGATTTCTTTACCAACAAATAAGTTTGAAGTAACATTATTCGGCTGTTTACCATTGGCTCGAAAGTTTTGTTTAACTAATTTAGCAGGTTGAGGGTTAAGGTACCTCAAGGTAGAGTCGCCGATGGTCTCTGGTAACCCACCGTGAAAACGGTATAGGGGCTTCTAACGCTGGTAACTGAGGGCCTCGGGGAAGTCACCTTGAAAACGATCTATGGACTTCTAATGGCCAAAATGATATACACCTCGGAGATGTTCAGAAGACTTTAATCTCGCCAAATAAATAAACTCGACCTCTCTCAACGGCTATAAATACAATTCATTGAAACTTACAAAGATTTTGATTGTAAAGGCTTGACTACACAAGCGGACGGTATAGATCAAAGATCAGACTGCACGTTTTGTGCAGTATGATCTTGGTCTATGCCGTCCGCAAAAGTCGCTGTTTTCGACTATGGCGCCGAAAGGGTTAAAGGCTGATCACTGATGTAATCAAAGAACACACCGGGAAATGGTCCGGGGACCTCTAGCATTGGTCACGGATGGTATGGTCTTTGGGAAATTCACCTTGAAACTTGTATAGGGAACTTCCAACATTTGTCACTGGACATTAACATTGAAAACTATCTATAGGACCTCCAGCACTGGTCACTGATGGCCTCACGTAACTGACCTCAAAAATGGTCTTGGAGCCTCTAGCGCTGGTTCCTGATGGCCTCGGGTAAGTCACATTCAGAATTTGTCTAGGGGACCTCCAGCACTGATCACAAATTGAAAGCATTTACAAACGACAAATTAAATGTAATTCAAAAACTGGAAATTATATTTTTGGAGTGTAGAAAAAAATAGTGGGAAAAGTAGAAAATGCTGGTTACCCGGTCATGGGATTTGTAGCGCTGGTCGCTTGTAGCTGCAGGAAATTATCCTTGAAATTGGTCTAAGAACCTCCCAGACATGTCATTAATGGCCTCGAGGAATTAACCTTAAAAATTGTCTAATGACCTCCAGGGCTGGTCACTAAGTGCCTCGAGGTTAATTATGATATTATGGCCGCTTATAGCGTCTGGAAATTCTCCCTGGGAAAAAAACAGTCAAGGGATAAGGACTACTCACTGATAAGCTCGATCAATTTAAAATGATCAAAGGACCTTTTCGACTGGTCACGCAGACCTCGAGGAATCAACATTGAAAATGGTCAAGAGACCTCTAGCGCTGGTCATCAGCGGCTGCAGGAAATTTTTTATTGAAAATGGTCTGGGAAACGGCCCTAGGAACCTTAGGGATAGGCCACTAATAGCCTCAAGGAATTGACCTTGAGAGTGGTCCTGGGACCTCTCGGACTGGTCACTGATGACCGCAGGATTTTGACATTGGTCTATGAACCTCTGTTCACTAATTTCCTAGGGAAACTCTCCATGAAAACTGGTCAGGAGAATTCAAGGACTGGTCACTGATGGCTCCGAGGAATTCTTCTCCAAAATAGTTTAGGACCCTCACTGATGGCCTCGGAAAATTTATCTTCGATATTCCACAACGATCATTACGACTTTGATTGACTGATTGATTGATGACCTTGAGAAATTGACATTGAACATGTCTAGGAAGATAATGGTTACTGATGGTCAGGACTTAACCTTGAACATTGAAAATAGTCCTGGGAACTCTAGTTCTGCTCACTGATGGCGTCAGGAAATTCTAACTGAAAACTGGTCCATAGAGATCAAGGAGCATCACTGATGGCCTCCAGGAATGCTCCTTGAAAGTATAGTCTATGACCTTTTTGTAAAGGTCACTGAAAAGCTTGGAAATATTACCCTAAATATAAGCTAGGGCATTTAAGGACTGATCTCTGATGGCCTTGGGAAATCAACCTTGAAAACGATGAAACGGTTTCTTGATCTGGTCACTGACAGCCACAGGGAATGCACTTTAGAAATGGTATAGCGACTTGTAGCACTAGTCACTGATGGCATCGAGAAATTTACCTTATAATTGGTCTAGGGATCTCTTGGACTGGCACCGATATTCCTCCAAGGAATTTACTTTGAAAATGGTCTAGAGCCCCCTTGTACTGGTCCCAGATGGCTTTTGGGAATTTAAATCTGAAAATAATCGAAGACCTCAAGGACTGGACCGTTTTTGCCTCGAGGAAAATGGTGTAGGGACTTCAAGAACTTGTCACTTAAGTCTTTGAGAAAATTTACCTTGAAAATGGTCTAGAGCTATTTCCCCGAGGCCATCGGTGACCATTGCTTTTGTTCAGCAAGTTCATTTAAGATAAATTACCCTAGGCTATCAGTGATCAACGTAGATTCTATAGATCGACTTCAACTAACATTTCTCGGGGCTGTAAATGGCTAGTCCTCGAGGTTCCCAAACCATTTTCAAGGTTCAATCCCCGACACAATCAGTGACCGGTCCAAGAGATCCCTATATCCATGGCTACTGGTTATTGGTGACCAGTTCTAGAGATCCCTAGTCATAGAAGTCCGTAGATGATTTCAAGAGCAAATTCTGACCATCAATACAAAGTTCTAGAGGTCGCTAGATCATTTTCAAGTGAACACCCCGTACCATCAGTGATCTGTCGTAATGGCCGCTAAATCATTTTCAAAGTTACTTTCACGAGGCTAGAAGTCTCCCAGGTCTCTAGATCATTTTCAACATGGGTTTCTTGATGCTGTCAAGGTCCCTAGATCATTTCAAGGTAGATCCCCGAAGTTTTTTAGTGGCGAGTCCTGGAGGTCCTTTCAAGCCGATTGTATAATCCATATTTCAAGCTTATTTTTTTAAAGGCAAATAACTCCTTATTGGAAAGTGTAGATTTAAGATTAGACTGCTCATTCTGTGCGGTCTGATCTTGATCTACACTGTCCGCAAAAGGTCCTTAGGTCGCGCTTAGCAGCCTAGGAGTTAAGTATAATTTCAGGCTAAATTTTCTGAAGCCATCAGTTACAAGACCATCAGTCTTGAGAGATCATCAGTGTTTTGTCCCATAATTCTCATGTTCTTACAAAAATCAAAACCTACACTTCCATATGTTGTTTTCAAGTTAAATCCGAGAGGTTATCAGTGCTTTTTTCTCACAATTATCATGTTATTATGAAAAACAAGACCAACACTTCCATATATTCCTTTCAAGCCTTAATCCGAGACATCGTTAGTGTTTGTTCCGGAGTTTCCGTGCCATTACAAATTCAAGACCTACCGCCCATTTAGTGTATTCAAGGTAAATCAGTGAGATCATCAGTGTTTTGACCCACAGTTCCAGTGTCATTAAAGAAATCAAGACCTACCGCGCAGTTGTTGTTTTCAAACTAAATCCGAGAGATCCTCGGTGTCTTGTACCACAATCAGTCCCAGATTAGTACAAGATAAAATTTCCCGGAGATCATCAGCCACCTGTCAACTTTTCCATTTGTCATTTAAAAATTAAATACCCGCAACCAACAGTGACCTGTTGCACATGTTCCAGCGTCACTTTCAAGTTAAATTGTTTAACTCTTTACCAAAAGACAAAAATCTAGATGCAATTAAATCGAACGCATTTGCAGACGACAATTTAAATGTGGCTCAAATCGTTATCTGCGCATGTCATATTCTTCGAAGATTCTACCTGTCTGCTATGACGCATCACCCATCCCCGTATACCTGGGAAAAGTAGGGCTTATACCGAAGCTATTAGCCTATTACCCAAGCATGTAGGGGCTGTTTTAATAAATGGCCGGTGCATAGGTTACATGCTAACCGATCATAGCTGAATGAATCACAACAGGTAGCGTTTTACATGAAGTAAACGTTTATTTCATTTTGAAATTCAAAGTAACGGTTGTTGTTTTGAAAAGTAGTCCGGTTCTGTACCCAGAATGCCCAAATTAGATAGATGTGTATTCGTAGAACGCCATCTAGCGGGAGATAATGTGGCTCAAATGATTGAATTTGTTTTTGATAGGGTAGAAAATATTATTGGAAAGCGAGAAAATGTGGAAAAAGGAGAAATCCTGGCTACCAGTAATTTCTCATTTTCCAACAAAGTTTTCAAAAGACATCTTTCTCAGGGTTGTTCAAACTCAGGATAGTTTGGTGAAGGATTAAGGCCAGAGATGACCAATCACACTCGTCCCCAGGTCATTTTCAAGTTAAATTATCCAAGGCCATCAGTGACCAGGTCCAACTTTTTCTTAGCTAAATTTCAAGAAAAAATTGCTTGAGGATATCAGCGACCTGTTCAGCAGGGCTCTGTCCGTTTGTCCATAGATCCCAATACACTTTTACTGTATCGATGGAGGTAACTAATACATGTGTATATGAGTTGGGGTGCGTTCAATCCAACTCAAGTTGAAATAAAACTACTATACCGATATTTAAAAAAAAAAAAACATGTAGCGCTGAGCTGTTTCTTAGTAAGAAATTATTATAATTGAAATAAAAATGTAAAGAGAAAATATGTTTTGGACTGATGCGAAGTTAAATCAGACGTCATATTGGAGTTCAGGAAATACATACGCAAGCATGAAATCAAGCAAGGAAATATTTAAAATGAAATGTTAAAATCTTCTTATTTATTAATAAAGCTAAAGCTCTTCAAATGTCTATTTGCTTCTGTTAAATTCTTTCTAGCATATTTTTCAGTATAACAATGAATTCAAATATTTGAATCCATCAGAAACATAAACTTGTAATTATTAAATGGCAATAACTTGTGTTTCTTTATCGTGACAGACATTTGTTACCATTTATCTCCCTTGATTATCAAACTACACCATAGCATTGTTGGTATTTAATGACTAGATTTCTGGACAGAAAATATTCAGCTTCAGTCTAGATGGAGGCCTCATATACCAGTCACAGTGAGGGGTTAAGGGTCACATGCACTTGATAATTTTTGTTATAATGACAGAAAAGCCAAACCTTTAGGGGAGACATCTGTCTTGATGAAGAGAATTATCTACCATGTGGTTCATTTTGATGTCACAGTTATGCTCAGATGTGCTGAATATTCAACCCGATGCAAGACTTGTATCGTGCTATTTTTTTTTTTCAAAACAGTTACACTTAAAGATGCCCGTTTACAGCCGGTGAGCAAAAACGCTGTTAAATTTCAAACAATTTAGGATGGTACAGAAATCAGTCCTTTGTGTAAACATGGATAAATTACTGACCTATATGGTGTAATTGAAAAAAAGAAACACGGAGATTTGTATTAGAAACCGAACATTGGTCAGAAGAAAACTGGCTGACGATTGAAGCTGTAAACAATGGCGGTGCGTCACGGAAATTTATCGTTGGTTTCCGCCTAGAATCGGATACGGTGTAATTTGCATATAGGCCGCGACCTCCGTCTGAAAATCGAGGCTGCAACAGAGAAGCCTCCATTTTCCTTTGTTTACCTCATTAGACGCAGGGCGAAGGTCAAATATAGTCACGTGACAGAATGCATGATCATTATACGAATCTACCCGAGTGTATAACGGATATATCGAAAATCTTCGATTCAAAAACCGGAAACGACGAGTGTGTTTACATGGAAGGCCGCAACTCAGCGAAATGCATTTTCTATCGTCCGTAATGTAAGCAACCTTGCAACCGTCAGGCGCAATATTTGGCATGAAGATATAAGAATGACTATATTTTGATAAAATAAAGACAAAATGAGTTAAAACTGGCTTAAAATGAGTATAAGGGCCTCTTTAATGCCAAACAAAATATGCCTTCAGCTGCAAAATAGTTAGAAATCTTGTGTAATTACTTTTGTATAAATGGGAATTAGATTAGGGAAAAAGTACGTGTGGTGTGTTCCTGACAGACAGACAGACTGTCAAATCGACAGGTAATCGAACAAAAAGAATTTATAGAAAGAAGAAGAAAAGGGGTAAAAATTAAAAGGGTTCAACAACCATGCCCAGAGGATATGGACTGAAGCCGACCTGCGACCTTTTGGATATTGGTAATCCGGGATTATCTTTGAGATTAGCGCTTGATTCTCTGACATATTACTGTCACATGTCTGTCGACAATCAAGATCTACACGTTTAGTCAGTTCATAATTTCCTTTATATGTGTATATAAAATACATAGGTATTAGAGTAAGGTAGAATCCCCTCCTATAACATTTTTTTTAAATGTTGAAACTAAATGAGCAAAAATGAGTTATTCCAGAAAGAAAGCCACTCGAGCAATTTTTTAAACAAGGTGATTCAAGAGAACGTTTTTATATAACAAAGCAAATCTCTTTAAACTGAATGGTTAATGACAATTAAAGTCTAGGCTTAACTTTATAAATGAATGATATTTTAATCCTAATACATGTATATACTCGCACTAGTTTTATAGTCAATATAGGGGACGAGTTTTAATACTTTGAATATAGCTCTTGGTCCGTTGTTGCGAATACTTTTAAACAAATTCTAGTACGAGTTTTCATACGCTACTCTTTTATTGGTTGTTACAGCGTTTTCCTAACCAATCAAAAGTAAGCTACATTTATGGAACAATGTAAACCTGTCATTTGCAACTGTAACTGTTATACATATATAATATTTCATTTCTGTATGTAACATCTTATCTAATTATCTTCTTTGTACAAAAAAAGTTCTCAAAGTGGTCTCCTGCAAATTTGTACTTACAGACGGTCACAACGTATACCATCCAAGCAACCAAACACGAAATGGTTATAGGCCAATAGGCCAATAGCTAATAGGGTGGCTACTTTAGAAGGAGGGGTGTCCTGCGTGGCTCAGTGGTAACGTGTAGGTCTCTTAACCTGGAGGTCCCAGGCTCGAGCCTCACTGGAAGCACTGGGTCTGTTTGTGGGAGTGCCTTCGGCAAGATACTTCAGAGTCCCAGCCCAGCACAAGTGAAACCGAGGACATGCCTAAACAAGCAAGCTGTAGCAGTAATATGAATGAAATGATGTAGAAAGCCACGTATAACACCATTTCATCCTTTCGTCCGGTGATTTTGATGGGGAAGGCTCTCGAGAATCCCCACCACCAATATTTAACCTATTTTGCATTTTTCCCTAGTTTTGCTTTAGAATGAGTTTTTCGCTCATAGAAATAGGGTAGAAAAAGCTTCCCCAAAAATAACATTTTTTCGTACGTGCAATTCATGTTTTATGCAAAATTGAAGAAGCCTACAGTTACAAGCCTATTTATCATTTAGCCGTGTTGAATGTCTTAATTGCCTTGTGTGTTATTAATTTTGAGCGAATTGCCTTTTTAATCGCATTTCGTTTAAGCCTTTAGCGAAAAATCCCGTGTTATAGGACCTTTTACCGTCAACTAGAGTTAAATCTGTACCAAACGACGAAGTTTTAGACTCGTCCAAATTGAAAGCATTTGCAGACAACAAATTAAATATGGTTTAATAGATGGAATTTGTCTTAGAATGGAGAGAAATCATTGTGGGAAAAGGAGAAAATGCTGGTTACTACATTGTTTTCCCAAGTCCTTTTTCTTGGCGTCATTAAAGCTTAGGAATGTGCGGTAAAGGATTAATACCCGCCAGTATACAGGAGTTTATTGTTGGAGACCTATGTGCTTGTTGATTTACATCCGTGAATGATTGATTAAAAACGACGTTGGTTTATTATCCATTATATATTTTATCCATTGAATTTGATAGTAAGAATATACTTGATCGTTTAAATCCGTGAATGGCTGATTAAAACAGGATGTCGACATCATAGATTATTCTTTGTGTATTGGATTTGATTGTAAAAGAAAAATGCACTTGGGCGTTTAAAATGTGTTCTTCATGTTATTTTTATTTGACGCATAGTGTTTCCTTTTTGTCATTGAAAGACAACTGCAATCAGTGTTCGGTAGGTGTTGTTTTGGATGGCATTTTTTTTAATCACATTGGTACAGATGACTGTCCCCGAATACGATTTTAGTTTTTGACGGGTCGCATCCGGGTAAAGAGACAATCGCGAAAAAATTGAGAGAAATCTCCGCACAGATTTTGTGCGCACGTTTGAACTCTCACACCTTCACAAATTGACGACAGAGCTAGAAATTGAACATACCTGTTGTTAGCGTATTCAAGGATCCTTCGTTTCGAATATGAATATTGTCGATTTAAACGCTAAACATAAGCTTTTACTCGATATGTTTCCTTTTCTGAAAATAGACACAAAATGGCTGCCAAACACGATAAATATCATTAGTTTTTTGAGATTTAAAGGTTATAGACAAATTCTAAGAGAGCTTTAGGTAATGAAACGTTTAATAATTTGTTCTTGACTGTGTGTGTGTCACAAAAAAGTAGATGCGATTCGCTGCAATTTACAGATTAAACCGACGAAACAGAAAGTCAGCACAGTGCTGTAGCTCTTCTCCCGCAAAATTCACGATGTAGTTGAGACGTTGCGGGGCTCAATAAATGTCAAAATATGAAAAGAAGTATCATAAGCGTGTCCTTATGGAGACTATAGTCACAGGGGACTGTCCGAGATCTTAAGTCTAGTACTGTCGAGCCCTGTAGAACTGTCAGTAAGGTACATAATATTGCCATCTCAAAGTCCTCCAGTGGGGGTACAACCAACCAAACAAATCAAGCCTGGTACCGGTGACATCCAGGAATTGCATGAAAATACGAGTTGATTCCTTGGTACGACTTGAATACTACTTAAAGTGGCTTTTAAAAAGCCCGATATAAAAGAAAATAATAAAGAAAAAAATATTTTTCCATCTAAAAGCATTGACTAAGTAGAGTGGACTTATTTCAAGTCAGTTCTTTCACGGCCAAATAAACAAATTCGAAAATTTCAAAGCCAGTCAGCACATAATTATGGATCCATAAAAATCCAGTTTGTCTAACCAGCAATTGAATCTTGAAGTAAGCTGGTCGTTTCACATGCGAAAATTGGCGTATAGCAAAAACTGTAGAGCCAGATCAGCCGGCGCGAACTTTTGGCAGATACATTAAGCCCCCTTTTGGCACTCTGGTAATTAATGAATGAAAAATCCATTAGATCCCTTTTTGTCGTTTTAAGTATGGTGACCTTGCTATCGTTTAAAATGTTCAAGTTTTATATTTCATTCCGGGTTACAGATCTTTATTGCATTTCGATAAATATTTGAGCCATGCTCTGTGAAAAGGGAGCTTAATGCATTTGCGACAAGTATCGACCTATGTCAGCCTGTGCAGTCCGCGCAGGCTGACATGGGCCGAAACTTTTCGCTATCTTTGAATTTTCTCCATGGTAAATGATAATTCTACCTCATGATTTAGTCGGTTGTCAGACAAAGTGGATTTTATGGATCACTTATTATAAGATTTCTTGCTTGGTACAGTGCATTACGGAGATACATTAAGCCCCCTTTTGCCAGAGCACGGCTCATTTATTTCTGTGATTTATATGGCACATTACAGTTAAACGATTCAGGAAACCCTTTCTTGTTCAATTTTCAGGTACGGTGAAAATTTCACCATTTAAAAAATGATTTGATTTCGAACGTTGTTTCATGAAAGAAATAGGACCTACATGTTTTTATGAATTATTGCAACCTGGGTACCGTGTAGTGTGACACAAGTTTTGGATACTTCACTTTAGAGAAGAAAGGAAGAAAGAAGGAAAGAAACATGGATTCTGTAGGACTGCACAAGCTAGAAAGGGAATATACGTGTTCTCAAATATCTGTAAGTATTCTATATATAACATTTGTGCTTTCCACATTACAAAAGTAAATGATCCATGCTCTTTGAAAAGGTGGCTTAATGCATCTGCAAAAAGTATCGACCAAGGTCAGCCTTCGAAGTCCGTGCAGGCTGACCTTTGGTCGAAACCTTCCGCTATTGGTCATTTTTTGCAGAGGAAACAGTGTACCTCAGGACTCAGACATTTTTTAGACAAAACTGGTTTTATGGAACCATAATTATAGAACAGCATGCTTTGTATAATGTTTTAAGGATAGGGCACCCTAATGGGATTCGTGTAACATAGCCATTCATCGCTAAAATCGTACGGATTCGGCTAAGACTCGGGTAATCCGTAATCGATGCGGGGAACAAGCGTGTATCGGCCGATCAATTACGGATTACCCGAGTCTTAGCCGAACCCGTGCGTTTTTTCGGCGATGAAAGGCGATGTTACAAGAATCCCATTAGGGTGTCCTATCCTTAAGGACGTGCATTAAACCCGCTTTTGCCACAGCATGGTTCAAAACTCCTATAAACTTCAATCCTGGTCTGGTAGGAAGATAAACGGAACCAACCATTTTTAGAGGTATTAACTTTTCACAAAACGACAAAAATTTCGACCCGACTGTTCTAACTATGATTTCAGACCGCATATTTGTAATCCACCCTTCATAAAACATAGGACAGGGGTAAGGTGGCATGCAACCAAATTTCTTCTTGCATAAGAACAAAAACTTACAAGGACCGTGAGTGTTAGCGGTAGCCCGAGTCGTAGGGCACAGGATTTGTAACCCACATTTTTCCAAACATAGTTCCAACTTCACCCTTTATCAAACAATTCCGCGTTTTAAAGACCCTGAGGAAGATGCCTTTTAAAGATATTGTGGAAAAAGGAGAAAATGCTGGTAACTATGCTGCTATTTTTATGCTCGTTCCGCTAGAAAGGTCTGAACGTACCCAACAGTATAGAACCAAGATCAGACGGCAGTTTAAGATAAATCCTTATCCTGCTAAATAACTGAAATGAAATTTTCAATTCGATAGTAAGAACCCAAGTATTGTTATTTCAAAGTTATATTTTGGGGAATAATATCTCCTTATCGGAAAGTGTAGATCCAAGATCAGACTGCACTTTCTGTGCAGTCAGATCTTGATCTACACTGTCCGCAAAAGGTCAGTGAGTCGCGCTTAGCAGCCTAAGGGTTAACAGTATTTCTAGCGAAGGGTGTAGCTCAAGATTAGACTGCTCTCCTCGAAACTGAAATAACCCAGCTTTACTTTTACCTTTCACATTGAATGATATCTGATCGTAAGAACAATTGGATTTGTTTTATTTTACTCCATTTCTTATTGAACCCGACTACTTGATGATCGTGTATATCCCCGAAGAGTGTAAACCAAGACCAGCCAGCATGTTTGTATAATCTGATGTCAGTCTACCCCTGCGATAACTACTAATGTATTTGGAAGATAGTCAATTCTTCCCCCGCGAAATAAATCAACTCTTTTGCCTTGGAAAACTATAATTGAAGAGGCTATTTGATAGTAGTAGGCCTATATAATCAAGTGTCGGCAATTGTAGACTTAAATGAAGAGTACACTCTCTGTGCAGTCTGAACTTAATCCATTAAATTGAGCTAATAAGCCCATAAATGCCAGTGAAGGTATAGTTTAAACAACCATTTTAACTTTTACAAAAACCTTGTTTACCTTCACATGAACCGTTTTAACTTTTACAAAAACCTTGTTTACTTTAACAACAACCGTGTGAACTTTTACAAAAACCTTGTTTACCTTAACAAACTTTTTTTAAACTCTTGCATAAACTTTGTTTACCTTTACAACACCTGTTTTAACTTTTGAAGAGGAATTTGTTTACCTTTACAACAAACGTGTTAGCCTTTGACAAGAACAGTGTTATTCATTAGTGCAACCGTATTAACCTGTACAACAACCATGTTTACCTTTACAACAACCATGTTTACCTTTGGAACAACAGTATTAACTTGTGCAACAACCTCGTTAACCTTTATCACCACCGTGGTAACCTTTATGACAACCATGTTAATCTTCCTAACAACTCTGAATACTCTAATAACAACCGTATTAACCTAACAACAACCATGTTTCCTTTTATAACAATCTTGTCTACCTGAACAACAACCTTTTAATACCTTTAAAACAACCGCGTTAACCTTAACAACAACCTTGTCAGTCTTTACAACAAAAGTGTTAACCTTTACCAACAACCGTGTTAATCTTTACAACAATCTTGAATACTTTACAGCAACCTTGTTAATCTCTATTTTAACCTCGTTAACTTGTACAACAACCATGTTTACCTTTATAAAAACTTTGCTAACCTTAACGACAATCCGGTTAACAACAACAACAACAACAACAACAACAACAACAACAACAACAACAACAACAACAACAACAACAACAACAACAACAACAACCTTGTTTACTTTAATAAAAATCATGTTTATCTTTATAACAAAATTATCTACTTTTACAACAACCTTGTGTACCTTTACAACAACCTTGTTTAATTTTGTAACAACCTTGTTTACCTTTATAAAAAAACACTGTTATCTTCTACGACGATCTTTTTTACCTTTATTTCAATCGTATTAACCTTTATAAGAACGGTCTTACCTGTATCGCAACCTTGTTCACCTCTGCAACAATCTTGCAAACATTTATAACGACCATGTTATCTTTAAAGTAAACGTCTTTACCTTTACAATAACCTTGGTAACCTTTAGAACAACCTTGAACCTTTTATAACAACATTTTTTACGTTTATACGAAACTTCTTAATTTTTACAACAACATTCTCTACCTTTACAACTACCTTTTTATTAACCTTGTTAACCTTTATAACAACCTTGTTAACCTTTATAGCAACCTTGTTAACCTTTATAACAACCTTGTTAACCTTTATAGCAACCTTGTTAACCTTTATAACAACCTTGTTAACCTTTATAGCAACCTTGTTAACCTTTATAACAACCTTGTTAACCTTTATAGCAACCTTGTTAACCTTTATAGCAACCTTGTTAACCTTTATAACAACCTTGTTAACCTTTATAACAACCTTGTTAACCTTTATAGCAACCTTGTTAACCTTTATAACAACCTTGTTAACCTTTATAGCAACCTTGTTAACCTTTATAGCAACCTTGTTAACCTTTATAGCAACCTTGTTAACCTTTATAGCAACCTTGTTAACCTTTATAACAACCTTGTTAACCTTTATAGCAACCTTGTTAACCTTTATAACAACCTTGTTAACCTTTATAACAACCTTGTTAACCTTTATAACAACCTTGTTAACCTTTATAGCAACCTTGTTAACCTTGACAGCAACATTGTTAATCTTTATAACAATCATGTTAACCTTTACAACAACCTCCTTAACCCTCGCAACAACCTTGTTAACCTTTATAACAACCTTGTTAACCTTTATAACAACCTTGTTAACCTTTATAGCAACCTTGTTAACCTTTATAACAACCTTGTTAACCTTTATAACAACCTTGTTAACCTTTATAGCAACCTTGTTAACCTTGACAACAACATTGTTAATCTTTATAACAATCATGTTAACCTTTACAACAACCTCCTTAACCCTCGCAACAACCTTGCTTACCTTTATAACAACCTTGTTAACCTTTATAACAACCTTGTTAACCTTTATAACAACCTTGTTAACCTTTATAGCAACCTTGTTAACCTTTATGACAACCTTGTTAACCTTTATAGCTACCTTGTTAACCTTTATGACAACCTTGTTAACCTTTATAACAAACTTGTTAACCTTTATAACAACCTTGTTAACCTTTATGACAACCTTGTTAACCTTTATAGCAACCTTGTTAACCTTTATGACAACATTGTTAACCTTTATAACAACCTTGTTAACCTTTATAACAACCTTGTTAACCTTTATGACAACCTTGTTAACCTTTATGACAACCTTGTTAACCTTTATAGCAACCTTGTTAACCTTTATGACAACCTTGTTAACCTTTATAACAACCTTGTTAACCTTTATAACAACCTTGTTAACCTTTATAACAACCTTGTTAACCTTTATAACAACCTTGTTAACCTTTATAACAACCTTGTTAACCTTTATAACAATCTTGTTAACCTTTATAACAACCTTGTTAACCTTTATAACAATCTTGTTAACCTTTATAGCAACCTTGTTAACCTTTATAGCAACCTTGTTAACCTTTATAACAACCTTGTTAACCTTTATAACAACCTTGTTAACCTTTATAACAATCTTGTTAACCTTTATAACAACCTTGTTAACCTTTATAACAATCTTGTTAACCTTTATAACAACCTTGTTAACCTTTATAACAATCTTGTTAACCTTTATAACAACCTTGTTAACCTTTATAACAACCTTGTTAACCTTTATAACAACCTTGTTAACCTTTATAACAATCTTGTTAACCTTTATAACAACCTTGTTAACCTTTATAACAATCTTGTTAACCTTTATAACAACCTTGTTAACCTTTATAACAATCTTGTTAACCTTTATAACAACCTTGTTAACCTTTATAACAATCTTGTTAACCTTTATAGCAACCTTGTTAACCTTTATAACAATCTTGTTAACCTTTATAACAACCTTGTTAACCTTTATAACAACCTTGTTAACCTTTATAACAATCTTGTTAACCTTTATAACAATCTTGTTAACCTTTATAACAATCTTGTTTACTTGTACAACAATCTTGTTTACCATTACAACAATCTTGTTAACCCTTATAATAATCCTGTTTACCTACATAACTATCTTGGTTACTTTCATAACAACCGTGCGAACCTGTACAACAACCGTTGTAATCTTTACCATCTTACATTTTTATTACCTGTAAATTTACGAGATCTCAACTGACGACGACACAGGTACGATGTTAAAGTACCTTCCTAATGACAGAGATTAGAAATATTGGTGACAAGGCGCAACTTCATGTCATATGGAATAACTTCCACTCTCAAATTGACTTCCAGACCGTTAGAGCACCTGTATACATGCTACTTTCACTGGTTATTAGCTTATCCTATAACAGCATGGATGATAACGGATTAAATGTATTACTCTTTTTCCTCATACCTTTATAATTCTTTCAGCACCAATTATAAAAACTCGATCCTTTTCGATTCCTGAAAATAGAATCCACTGAGATTCATAAAGATTTTTGTCTTAGAGGCTTGACTAAACAAGCGGACGGAATAGATCCATGATCAGACTGCACGTTCTGTGCAGTCTGATCTTGATCTATGTCGTCCGCAAAAGTCCCTGTTTTCGCCCATGGCGCCGAAAAGGTTAAGCATAAACATTTTCTCTTATATGAAATGTAGCAAAAATATCAACAGTAACAAACCCGGTTTAAACTCTTTACCAGACGACAAAATTTCAGACTTGTCCTACTTGAAATTCTTTGCAGAAGACAAGTCACATGTCGCTTTGTGAGAAAATTTGCGTTTGAAAGAGTAGAAAACATTGTGGGACAAAAGAGAAAATGCTGGTAACCAGCATTTTCTTCTTTTACCACAATGTTTTCAAAAGCTTTTTTCTCTGGGGTCCTTAAAACCCGGCATCCCTTTACCACACGATCCCGAGTTTTAACGATCTTGACAGAAAAGTCTTTTGAAAACATTGTGGGAAAAGGAGTAAATGCTGGTAACCAGCATTTACTCCTTTTCCCACAATGTTTTGCGTCCTTTGAGACATTTTCTATTTTTTGAATCACATTTAATGTGTCGTCTGCCATTGTTTTTCGGATTAATCCGTTTCCGGACGAGAACTTTTACGCTAGTCTTGTTGACGGCATTAAAAGTCTGAAAAAAAAAAAAAACGTGGAAGGAAAGGCATTTGCTTGTAACAAAGAATTTATTATTTCCAATCTTTTCTTATGTTTTAGTACTTTTAATAAAATAATAATTTTCTTTCTTTTAAATGTTTGTCGTTGGTATAAATTTTGATAGATTTCAGTAAGCCAAGCAATGGCTTCTACAAGTTATGGTTGAAGCTCTGGGAACCCTAAGTCATTGTCCGACTTTAGGTATTATTAACCCCTAGGTTACCGGTAGTAGGAAGCAGCTCAATGGGCTTTTGCGGACAGTATAGATCCAAAACCAGACTGCTTAGAACGTGCAGTCTGAGCATCAATATACACTGTTCGTAATGCTGATTTTTTAAGGCGAAAATACCTCTTCAGCTCAATATTTGAGTTTTTACTGCTAGTTCAAGGGTTTAAGCAGAGATTAGCAAACCCTCATGGGATATATTTTGACGCACAACATGAAAGAATATGATCCATGCTCTGTGAAAAGGGGGCTTAATGCATCTGCGAAAAGTATCGACCCAGGTCAGCCTGCGCAGTGCGCGCAGGCTGACCTGGGCCGAAACTTTTCGCTATTCGTCAATTTCCTGTATGTCATAGGACCCCCCTACCTCATGATTCAGTCGATTGTTGAAAAAAAAAGTTGCTATATATATGGATCCATAATTATGTAATAGCTTGATTGGTACAATGCATCACGGAGATGCATTAAGCCCCCTTTTGCCAGAGCATGGCTCATATATAAAGAATATACCAATACCTGTTATTATAAACCTTACGTGGTCCTCCGTCGAACTACAAAAAATACGTTATTTACAAAACATATTAGATAACAGATCAATGAGATTTTACATTAGCCCTCTATCTCTTCTGCAGACGACAAGCTTTTAGATTTCACCTGTATATGACAGTTTTTGCAGACGATAAAATAATGTTGCTCAAATCACGGGCTTTCTCATTGAAATGGTGGAAAAGTGCTGGAGAAAATGTGCATAAATGAGGGAAATAATTGCTACCAGCATTTTATGCTTTTCTCAAGATGTTTTGAAAAAAAAATCAAAACTTTTTCGTAAGGTTAAATTACAGGGGGATTATTTGGTAACGGGTCTTTTATACGTAATTCATGTTCTGGCAGAAGGGGGTTTAATGCATCTCTGTACTTCGTCTTGCCAAGCAACTCATCACATGATAATGGATCCATAGAATCCATTTCGACTGACGATCGACTGGATCTGGAGGTAGAATGGTCCTTTAACGTGCAGAAAATTTACAAATAGCAAACAGTTTTGACCCAGGTTAGCCTGCGCGGACTGACATGGGTTGTTAGTTTGTTTGCAGATGCATGAAGCACCCTTTTCATATAGCATGTCTCAAATAAATTAACATTTCAATAAATGGGTGAACAAACACACAAACAATTAAACAGGAAATTTTCTGCCAAATTTGGTGGAATATCACATTATAACAAATACTGTAGATAGGAGGACAGGCTGCTCGCTTTTAGAAATCAGAAGAGCCAGTATTCACCGACCATTCTTAGGAACATTCTTACGAGTAGTTATATGCTGTAGAACTGTCTAGATTTAAAAGTAACAGAACTTCTGATCGGCTAAACCATTTGGTCTAGCCAGTCAGGAGTTGTCTAACTTTCAAATCCAGAAAAAGCTTGAGAATTAGACAAAGAATATTCTTAAGAATGGTTGGTAAATACCAATCCTGGTTGTGATTTACATCCGAGAGCACCTGAAGATCGGAGAGAGAGAGAGAGAAAGAGAGAGAGAGAGAGAGAGAGAGAGAGAGAGAGAGAGAGAGAGAGAGAGAGGAGGGGAAAAGGGGTAGGTGTCATGGGGAATTCCTCATTTTGAACTGATCGACAATAAAAAAAAAAGACTGGCAGCTAAATGTATTTTTAGACCGAGATCGATAAATGGTAAAAGCTATATCAATATTGATATGAAAAACATATTTATTTCAATTGTCAAACAGAACAATAATATAGCATTAAATATTCAAGGTCAAGACGTACATGCTTTGAAATGTTTTATATGTACCTCGCTCTGTGAAAAGGGGTCTTAATTGCATCTGCAAAAAGTATCGACCCAGGTCAGCCTGCGCATTTCGCGCAGGCTGACCTGCGCCGAAACTTTTTGCTATTGTCGAATTTTCTGCATGTCAAATGACCGTTCTATGTCCAGATTTAGTCGGTTGCTAGACAAAATGGATTGTTGTGTGAGGACTTGCTTGGTATAAGTAGGACAGCTTCAGAAGTCTTGTTGGAAACGAAGAAAATACTGGTATACTTTTCAAGCAATGTTTTTCACTCTTTGAAAGACAGAAATTGTTCCCTTTTTTTTAAAGTAATTTTTAATTGTCGTATGTATTTCCATTTTGGACCAGTCTAAATTTGCGTCATCTGGTAAACAGTTATCAATGAAAAGTTATAGTTTCATTATGATTAGGCAACGTTTATAGCCATAAACACGATTTCTATATGTATGCTTTCTTCCAGAGAGAATATTTTCAACCTTTGGTAACTGCTACGTGTAAATGTATTATGTATGTATTATGTATTAATGACTAGAAGCTGTATTAGCTTACGTCAATAAAGAATGTCTATGTCTATGTCTATGTCTATAATGCATTAAACCCTTTTGGCAGAGCATGGCTGATATTTATTTAAGACATAATGTAATTCATAACGGTTCAATTGGGGCCACAAAAGTATTGTCATATTGTGATCAAGTAGTACCAATTCAAATTACAGGTTTAGTAATCTTTTTTTTTTTCAATTAAAGGAACTTTACATATTTGAGAAGAAGGTAATCTATATCATGTATTATATTAATTTCTCGTTTGTTCATTAATTAGCTCTTTACCACATGAAGAAAAAAAAATTGTCTAAGTTAAAAGCAATTGCAGACATCAAATTGACTAAAACGACGTAATTTTTACTTAATAGGGCATGAAAAAAGGAGAAAATGCTGATTTCCAGCAGTTTCTCCTTTTTCCACAATGTTTTCAAAAGCCTTCTCAATTACGGTCGCTAAAGTCGGGATTGTCTAACACTATTTCCGTATTTTACCGACTCCGAAGAAGAAGACTTTGGAAAACATCGTAGGAAAAGGGAGAAAATACGGGTTAGTAGCATGGTCTCCTTTTCCCAGTAAGTTTTTTTTCCCTTTTACAGACGAATCCCCTCATTTCAGCAGTCTTAAATTTTTCGTCTGCAATTGCTTGCAAATTGGACAGGCTAAACATTAGTCATATGCTAAAGCTTTCTCTTGTTAACATTTTACAGCCCAATCCCAAGTTTTAACGACCTGGCAGAAACGGCTATTGAAAACATTCCGGGAATCGGAACAAATGCTGGTAACCAGCATTTTCTTCTTGTCTCATAATATTTTCCATGCTTTCAGAGGCAGTTCCAACCACTTGTGCCGAGATTAAAACGTCTACAAATGTTTTGCCTAATGAATAGTAACTCTGTAGAAATTAATATCATTGATATTGACAAAATAACTTAGGTTAAAGGCCAAATAGCGGCCAAAAATAAACACTGTTGGTGTTAAAATGCATTTAAATTAAAAAAACATGCCAGCTAAAAGAATGGACGTTATTGTGGAGGTGATAGCCTATTATTGTATGGTCGGTCCAAGAGCTAGAACCCTGGCAGAAAAATGAGTTGTAAAAGAAGGTCAAAAGTTGCCAAGTTGCTCTATCTTTTGTTTACTTTTTGCCAGGTTTAAACATTCGTTTTTCTGCGTCTAACTCTTGGACCGAATGCACAATAAGAAACTGTCGCCTTCAAACTAATTTCCATAGTTTTGAAACATATAATTTGAATTCAAAATGCATTTTAACACCCAGATTGTTTACTTTTGGCCGCTAAAGGACCTTCAAGTTTAACAACATTTAACCCTTTCTTGCAAATAAATGGAATAAGAAAATTTAAGCCGATATTAGAAACCCCAATTTTGCTATTTCCAAGATTTTTTTGGGGGAAATATGTCCTTATCGGACAGTGCAGATCAAAGATCAGACTGCACGTTTTGTGCAGTCTGATCTTGCTCTACACTGTCCGCAATAGGTCAGTGAGTCGCGCTTAGCAGCGTAAAATTTTACCGGTGGATTACATCACTGAATTTAGAATTCTTATTTTATCTTTTAGACATTTTAAAAGGTTTTTCGACGCAAACCAAATGAACCATGCTTTATGAAGAGCGGGTTCGATGCATCTGCAAAAAGGATTGATTCAGGTCAGCTCGCGTTGTCCGAGCAGGACGACCTGGGTCGAATCCCTTTGCTATTGGTCATTTTTCTGCATGTCCATGGACCAGTCTACATCATGATTCAGTTGGTTGTTAAACAAAATGGATTTCATTAATGCAGTATAATTTGATGACTTGCTTTTATGATACATCACAGATATTCATCAAAGTAACAATAAAGGCAAAAAGTAAACAAAGCGGGTGTTTAAATGCTTTTAAATTTATATCATACCATTTAAAGGTATGGAAATTACTGTGACGATGACAATCTGTCATTGTGCGGTCGGTCCAAGTGATAGTTGCTGACAGAAATTAATTTCAAAACTAGGCTAAAACCTGCCAGGTCAATCTATCTTTTGTTTACTTTTTGCCTGATTTTAAAATTATTTCTTTCTGCTAGCGACGTGGCCTGACCACAAAATAACACACTGTCATCTTCACAATATTTTCCATACTTTTAAATGGGATGATATAAATTTAAATGTATTATGACACCTGCTTTGATATTTTGGCCTCTAGCGGGCCTTTAAACGCCCTTTTGCCAAAGTATGACTGATACGAATCTGTCGTCTGTGACGAGGCGTGAATTATTAGTGTATAGACCAACATTGAGTCAAAGCCTTAAAGGAATCATTGACTTATTTATTCACCTTTAACGAAGCCACAGTAGCGCAGTCGGTAGGACTTAAGAACAGAGGGTCTACCTAACCAAAGACAAATCCCATCATTTGAACCACAATTTAACTCTTGTCTACAAATACTTTCAATTTGGACAAGTCTATATTTTACTCGTGTGGTTGAGTTAACTCTCCCAAACGACAAGATTTTGGACGCGACCAAATTGAAAGCATTTGCAGACGACAAATTAAATGAAGCTTGTAAGGTAAAATCTATCTTTGACAGGATAGAAAACTCTGTAAAATAAGGAGAAAATAATGGTTACCAGCATTTTCTCCTTTTTCCACAATGTTTCAGACTTCTCTTTATTTAGGTTCGTCAAAAAACAGTATCTTTGGTACACATTTAAACTGAACTACAAAGTTATGTTTTTTACAAGAGAAAAAAAGAGATACAAATGTCCGATAATGTTAAGACAGACGACAGTTATTCGACACCTCTAAAACAAACCTTAACCCTTTACCAGACGACAAAATTTTAGGCTTGTCCAAGTATTGAAAGCATTTGCAGACGACAATTTCAATGTGGCTCAAATGGTGCAATTTTTCTTTGATAGGGTAGAAAACATTGCGGGAAAAGGAGAAAATGCTGGTTACCAGCATTTTCTCCTTTTCCCACTATATTTTCAAAAGGCATCTTTCCCAGGGTCGTTAAAAGTCGGCATTGTGCTGTAAATGATAAAAACAATACAAATCAATAGAGAACTAGACTATAAAACCCCGCCGATATTACCCTTCTATCGTTAGGACTTGGTATTTCGTCTTTCGGTGTCGTTATACAAAACAACACGGACCTCAACGCTTCAATACCAAACGGGCCGAGCCCAGCAGTGCAGTCGGTTGCGTACAGGATTTTAGGGAGGGTCGCTGGTTCGATTCCCAAGCTAGGCCAATTTCCTTCCCAGGATTGCTGATAGCCATCTCTGATTACTAATCATTGTTTCGACGATGGTTATGTAGGAACGCAGCTAGTGGCTTGGGAAGAAAAATGTGCGAAGCACTGGCAAAAGAAACTCCAGGAAAGCATGGATAGGTGCACTGGCCGCAGCGATAAAACTGAACTAAATTTGAAAACTTTGTTAAACGCCATACAATTGATCTTTTCTCTTGTAAATGCTCTTGTAAATAACATAACATTTATATTTTCTTCCTGTTCACTAGTATATACTCACATACTATTTTTACTACTATATACTAGTATATGAGTAGAGCTCTGGTAAAAAAGGGTTTAATGCGTTTCCGTGATGCGTTATAGCAAGCAAGTCATCATACGATTAATTATGGATCCCTTAACATCTATTTGATAGGAAACCCCCTAATTTTCCAATTTCAAAGGTATTTTTTGGAGGAAAGATATCAACTTATCGGAAAGTGTAGATCCAAGATCAGACTGCACGTTCTGTGCAGTCTGATCTTGATCTGCGCTGTCCGCAAAAGGTCAGTGAGTCGCGCTGAGCAGCGTAAGGGTTGAGTATGGAGGTTGTCAGAGTGAAGTATTAGATCTACTGTCAGAGAGATTGGTGTCAAGCTCCGGCAAAATGCGTCTCCGTAATACATTATAGCAAGTAAGTCATCATACGATTAATTATGGATCCGTAAACATCCATCTGGTCCAACAACTGGGTAAATCACGAGTTATCCAACAACCGACTATATCACGAGCTATACTGATCCTTTGACATGCAGACAAGTGACCGATAGCAAAAAGTTTAGACTTAGGGCCAGCCTGAACGGGATGTAAAGGCTGACATGGGTCGATACTTTTTGCAAATGCATTCAACCGCCTTTCCACAGAGCTTACCTCATATATTATATCATCTAAAAAATATTTAATTTTGTACATGTCCAAAATTTTGTCGGCTGGTAAAGAGTTAAGCATTAAGCCTTTCAGTGCCTTAGGCGAAAACGGGATTTTGCGGACGGCATAGATCAAAATCAGACTGCACAAAGCGTGCAGACTGATCTTTGATCTATACCGTCCGCTTGTTAAGCCTACTAGTTAAATGTCTCTGAGAGTTTCAGTGGATTCTATTTTCAGCCATCGAAAGAGGTTGATTTATATAACTGGCCTGTAACACGCAAAAAGAAGCATTCGGACATTTGCGTAAAGTGTCGTCTCGGATCAGCCTACTCACTACGCAGAGGCTAGTCCGAAACGACACTTTTTGTTCTTATGTAATTTTCTGTTTTGTTCAAGTCTATTGTGGGACAAAATCTAATGTAGTCGTAAAGTGCCGTCTCGGATTAGCCTGCGCGGACTGCGCAGGCTGATCCGAGACGACACTTTACGACTACATTAGATTGCCCCTTTTTGCGTGTTGGAAGCGAGTTATTTGGCGCTGGAAGAGTTAAGGTTGTCAGCGTGAAATATTAGATCTACTGTCAGTAAGATTGGTGTCAATTCCGATCGGATCAATATCGACCTGTGAGTTATTAAGCCTGTATAAATATTGTCTCTAATTTATTGCATGCCTTTCGTACAAAAATTATTGAGCGCTGGATAAGTTTGATACAGGCTGGATATCACGGTGTATGTGTTAAAACTTAAAAGTATTTCTAGTGATAAAAAGAACTTCCAGAAGTTTTGGTTCAAGTGTTTTCTTAACCTTTTAAGAAAATAGGCTAGCATTGGAATTTAACTTTTTTATAGTAACGATGAAACGCAGTATAGAACTAGACATGTGTTGTTCCATAATGTGTACAGTAAAGCCGTAGGTAATTACTGTAGGATGGTTAAAATCTTGTGTACAGCGTCAATGCAAATAGTGCACTCAGCGTAGATGGGGAACTAAGTGTACACCACGTGCAAGCTGACCTTAGATCTACATTGTTAAGTCTTTTGTAAGACAATGAAATCCATTCAGAATTGAGTACAATGGCATGATATTACAGTGTTTAGTCTTGTTTCTAAGCTATGGTGGCATATTTCTGCCGCGAGATACGAGATAGCTATCATGATAATTTTAGAAAACTATCGTGGTAAAACAAAGTTTCCTGGAAATATTATCTAGATAATAAAAATTTTCACGATAAAAATATCGCGATAATTCTACCTGTTATCATGATTTTTTTTTTGCTTTCGTGCCCGTAACTGACATTCACGGTATCTATAATAAGATACGGTTTCGGAACATCTTCGTCTACAACCTTATGAATTCTTCTTTTCCCTGAATGGTTTTAAAGTGTTCGTAGGAGGCATTCCGAGTCGTCTTTGTGATTTTACAGACTTCTGTTCATTTCGAGTCTTGTCAAAATTTACCAATTAAGCTACAATTATTAATTATTCGAACTTTTACTTACTGCAATCTTGTGAAGTCAAAAACTACCGAGTTCATCCAAATGATAAATTTTCTATTCATAGATATCGAGAAACAGGTAGAACTATCACGGTAATTTTATCTTGCATGTCAGCTTCGTGCACGATTGAGAAATTTTGCGTTAAAATATTAAGTTTATCGCGATATTTTTTTCAGGAAGCTTTTCACTATCTCGATAAAGTTTCCAGGAAACTTTAATTTATCGCGATAGTTTTCTAAAATTATCATGATAGCTATCTCGTATCTCGTGGCAGAAATATGCCACCATACTAAGCAGATGGTACAACTTTAGGTTTTTCTATATCAAAAGCATCTGCTGACGGCAAATTAAGTAATAATGAAATTCGTCTTTGAAAAGACAGGAGAACATTTTTTGAGAAATAGGAAGTCCTCGTTACCACCACGATGATTTCTGACGCTCCCTGCACCAGAGTCGTGAAAACGATTGTTCGTTAAAGGAGTGTTTCTTTATTAGTTGTACGGTCAGGTGGCAGCGGACTTGGAAACTTGTTCACGGCTGTGGAGAATAATGTCACCACCTCGCCTTCGGCTCTGGGCGACATTATTCTCCACAGCCGTGAACAAGTTTCAAAGTCCCCTGCCACCTGACCGTACAACGAATTTATTATACTGCAAAGTTTTACCATTCCAACATGTGTTAAGCGAAATTTACTGTTTTTTTTTTTGTTTGAAAAATTGAGTAGATCCACGCTGACGGAGTAGAATTTCCCTTCTGAGTGCCACAATTCAATGAAAAATGACATCACTGGGAACTGACGTCACTGAAACCTTGGAAAAAACGTGCAGTTTGGTGCATAATCTTGATGTTAATCTTCATCGACGCCGCCATTTTGGATGTCGTGTTGAAAGTGTTGTCATGTATACGGGGCTCCCGAAAGGGAAAGCGCTTTTACGTTGGTTTTGCCAGTGGACATGATATACATGCTCGGGGCATATTATCCCATCAGATCACGAGAAATTTCTTTGCAGTATAAAAAAAATCTTCTTCCAGTCGTCTAGATAGCTATAGGTGCCTAAATACGGAATTTATATACGATCCGTGCTTTTACAGAAAGGGATTTAACGCCTCTGAATGCGTGTCAAATTGTATAAGCCATGTTCTGGAAAAAGGGGGTTTAAGGCATTTCTGTGATGCATAATTCCAACCAAGTCACCGCATAATTATGGATCCGTAAACCCCATCTTGTCTAACATCTGACTGAATCGTAAGGTACACTGTACCTTTGGCATGTAGATAGTTTACCAGTAGCAAAAAGTTTCGACATCGGTCAGCCTGCGCGAACTGCGCAGGCTGACCTGGGTCGATACTTTTTGCAGATGCATTAAGCACTCTTTTCACCGAGCATGGCTCATATACTATCAAACATATAGTAACTGACTTAGTTAATATATAACAAAATGGAGGACGTGCTGAACTGTAGTATCACAAAGCCACAGGTGCTTTGACGTACCACACTCATTAATACGTAACGCTTAATATAACACTACATGGATGAGACCAAAAGGCAATCATTTATGATTTGTGAAAATTGATTTTTGAATAGAATGTTACAAATTTTCAGCCAGAATGGATCGACTACAACCAGTGTTATCGTTATCGGATTATACTTTCGTCTATCAGGTAGAGTAGGAGTTTGGTCGACGTGTCTTTGATGTTTGGTTTTTGTTCTTTATTGTATAGATGCTCAATCTTTTCTTGACTCTTTACCAAACGACGAAAAAAATGCGGTCGTCCAAATTGAAAGCATTTGCAGACGACAAGTTAAATGTAGCTGGAATAATGTTATTTGACTTTGAAGGGTCGGAAAACATTGTGGAAAAAGGAGAAAATGCTGGTGACCAGTATTTTCTCCTTTTCCCGCAATGTTTACAACAGCATTTTTTTCTCAGGGGCGTGAAAAGTCGGGATTGTATGGTAAACAGTTGACCACTGCGACAACTGGAGAAAGCGCTCAAAGCTGGCTATTTCTTTAACAGTTTCAATAACATCTGGTTTGTTTTTTCATGAAATGTTGTCAATGCTTTCGTGTTTTACGTGTTTTAACTCTTCACCAAACGAGAAAATTTCAGGCTAGTCCAGTTTGAACGCATTTGCAGACGAAAAAATAAATAAGACTGAAAGAAATGAAATATGTCGTGAAAAGGGTAGAATACATATTTTGGAAAAAGGAAAAAATGCTGGTCACCAGCATTTTCTCCTTTTTCAACGATGTTTTCTCAAGGTCTCTTTCCCACAATCATTAAAAGTCGGGATTGAGTAGTAAAGAGTTAAACCTTGCGACAAGTTGAGAGAGTGCTCGAAGATGGCTATTTTTTTACAGTTTCAATGTCGTGTGGTCTGCTCCTTCATGAAATGTTGTCAGTGCTTTCGTGTGTTACGTTTTTTAACTCTTCACCAAACGACAAAATTTTAGGCTAGTCCAAGCATTTGAAATTTGAAAGCATTTGCAGACGACAAAATAAATGTAACTAAAAAATTGATTTTTTTTTTGTTAGAAGGACGGAAAATGTTGTGTGAAAAGGAGAAAATGCTGGTTACCAGCATTTTTCCTTTTCTCAGGATGTTTTACAAAGGCTTCTTTCTTGGAATCGTTGAAATCTGGATTGTGTGGTAAAGGGTTAAATTGGAGGAAATGGCGACATAAAATGCAGGCTGCTCAGTTAACCCATAGGCTGCTTAGCGCGACTCACTGACCTTTTGCGAACAGTCCAGATCAACATCAGACTGCACAGAACGTGCAGTCTGACCTTGGATCTACACTGTCCGACAAGGAGATATCTTTCCCCAAAAATACCTATGAAATAGCAACATTTGGGTTTTATTCCATCGGCTTGAAAGTTTCATTTTATTTATTTAGCAGGATGAGGATTAAGCTGGTATCCATTCTGATAGTAAGTAGTAAAATTCAAGGCATGCTGAAATGTCAGGTTGAATGCATTGTACAAACTGAGCAATCCTATCTTAACTCTTTCAGCGCCAAATATAGAAACTCTATCTCTATCAAAGGCTGCAAAAATAGTCCACTGAACATCAGATATAATTTTTTCTTGTTGACTTTATCAAACAAGCGGATGGTATAGGTCCAAGATCAGACTGCACGTTCCGTGCTGTCTGATCTTGATCTATTGCCGTCTGCTAAAGTCCTTGTTTTCGCCTTCGGCACCGAAGGTTTAATTCACATTGTTTGCAAACACTGTCCTTGTAATATTTAGAGCGAACTGATAGTCTTCAAACTGCAGCACCTCTTCAACTCACCTTCAACCTCTTTTGCGTCGATGTTTTCTTAAGTAGCCAGAACATTCCAGAAGATTTAAATTGTTTAGATAAAAGACGTTACTGCACCTAGGTAAACCCTTGAAAGAACTATCGAAACAGAGTTGCCATGTACAAGTGAAAAGCTTTGATATCTTTATTAGATTATTTTGATGATGTAGACCAAATTTTTCAGCGAGGAAAATCTTAAGGTCTACGACCCCTAATGAAAAACAGCTATTTCCACTATAATATTATCCTACAAAATTTGATATGATTAACAATGAGTACTATTGTACTACTTTAACCGAGCCACATTTTCCCTTGTCTCCTTCTTAGAATTATCATTTATAAATCTAAAACCATTATATTATCATCACAAAGGGAGATAACAATTACTTCCCTTTTTAGGAAACTGACAAAAGTATCAAGGAATAATTTCAAGATAGACATCAAAGGAATTTCTGATTGGTTAAAAATGTGCAAAAGTATTATATCAATATAAACCCTTAATTATCAACTAAAAAGAAATTTTATTCCATGTTGCACAAGAAGCGTTAGGGGTTGCAGACCTTAACAAGTATTATCATCGGTTAACTTGTTTTATTAAAGGAGTGTTTGAACATTTTTGTCAGCTTGATCGATCAAACATTTGTCAGTTTGCATCAGTGTTGTAATCAAAAGGCTTTTGAAGGCTTTACCATCTAAATTTGAGCTATGCTCTTGGAGTAGGGGGTTTAATGCATCTCCGTGATGCATTGTGCCGACCAAGTCGTTACTTTATTATGGATACATACTCGTAAAATCTATTTTGTCTTACAATCGACTGAATCCAGGGGTAGAACGGTCCTTGGACATGCATAAAATTGACCGAAAGCAAAAAGTTTCGACACATGGTGGCCTGCGCATGCTGAGCTGTGTCGATACCTTTTGCAGATGTATCTAACTCCCTACCACACTGCATGGCTCATTTATGTTTGAGGTCTAGCACGTTATTAGTTGTACGGTCAGGTGGCAGGGGACTTGGAAACTTGTCCACGGCTGTGGCAAATCATGTCGCCCCGAGTCGTACCTGACCGTACAACGAATTTATTATATTGCAAAGTTTTACCATTCCAACGTGTGTTAGGCGAAATTTACCTGTTTTTTGGTTTCAAAAATTGAGTACGCTGACGAAGTAGAGTTTCCGTTCTGAGTGCCCCAGTTCAATGAAAACTGACGTCACTAGGAACTGACGTCACTGAAACCTTGGTAAAACGTGCAGTTTGGTGCATAATCTTGATTTCAATCTTGATCGTCGCCACCATTTTGGATGTTGTGTTGAATGTGTAGTCATGTATACGTGGCTCTCGAAAGGGAAACTGCTTTTACGTGGGTTTTGCCAGTGTACATGATATATATGTTCGGGGCATATTATCCAATCAGATCACGAGAAATTTCTTTGCAGTATAATAATATACGCTGTTCAGTATGTTGCGATGAAACCGAAGATTTGTCTTATATTGCCTTCGGTTACTGGTATGTTATGGAGTGCATGCAAGAACTCGTATGGTGAATGTACATTGCGTCTCTGTGTTTTAACTCTTATCCTGCTGAATAACTAATATGAAACTTTCAAGCCGACAGTAAAATCCCCAAATTTTGCTATTTCAAAGGTATATTTGGGAGAAAGATATCTCTTTATCGGACAGTGTGGATCCAAGATCAGACTGCACGTTCTGTGCAGTCTGATCTTGATCTACACTGTCCGCAAAAGGTCCGTGAGTCGCGCTCAGCAGCCTAGGGCTTAACACAACGATCAAGAATAGGAACTAGACGATCATCTAAATGGAATTAACAAGAAAGGAAATGCACCGACTTAATGCATATCACGATAATTATGCTCGAATGAAGGCCAAGGCAGTTCTTGTGTAACATATGTTGCCTTTTGTCTTGTCAAAGTTTGTGTCTGGTACAGGGGCACATGAAATGGGTCTTTGCTTTGGTTCCGAGACTAATATTTTTGTAGTTCTTCGCTAATACATATGCTGTAAGTACTCTCTGAGATAATTCTTATTAGTACCCAAAGCACAGATTTTAGGGAAGAAATAATGTTTTAATAGTATTATTTGAAGTACTCTTGATAGTGATTTTTCATGCCAAGTTTCAGTTCCATCGGACGTGTGATTTGAAACAGATGATGATCAAAACAGGACACCTCAAGAACTACATGTTGTTATGAACTAAAAAGTGTCACGGAGAGAGGTTGGGTATATAAGCACTTCAGACCTGCCTTGCTGTCGAGCTAGCTTTTACAGCGATGCGGTTTGGTGTATTTTTCTCCGTGATAGTAACGCAACGTGCGTTAGGTTAGTGCCTGCATGGGTGACCAGGCCGTTGCACATTACAAAAGATTAATAATAATATATAAAAAATACCACACGCAGACACACAAGAGCTCTGAGTCCCGGCTTGATCATTTTCGGTACGAATTTGGGGAAATGGAGAAAATATTACGATAGGCTTGCCAAGATGTGTAAGTTATAATTTTATGGAATGCTCTCGTACAATATAAAGTGGTACCTGAATTTTTTGACATAAATTATTACCAGCAGGACTTCATGCGCGTGAAACAATTTGAGTCATACATTTCACAACGCAAGTAAGCCCACATTCATGGATCCATTATATCCATTTTGCCTAACAACTGGCTGAGGGAGAATGGTACTTGGACATGCAGAAAAATGAACAGTAGCAAAAAGTATCGACCCAGGTCAGCCTGCGCAATCCGCGCAGGCTGACCTGGGTCGATACTTTTTGCAGATGCATTAAACCCCATTTCACAGAGCATGGCTCATTGATGTGTATGTTTTTGTACAATTACTTTACAAGCTGGCGAGTGTAATTACTCGATGCATGGTTAGGTGAACTGTCTGTCGTTATGTACCATATTTTGTTGGAAGTGGCGTAAAACACCAATCGACGAAACAAAAGAGTGCTTTTATGAATGACAATGTCTTTTGCTATTCTTTTTTTTCCAGTGGAAAAGAACACTAACTGACGTCGACATGAAGAGAAGGAAGGCAGCAGCGAAGGAACGATCTCGTTTACACATTGATATAGTGGAGAAAATAGCCAATCCATCACTGGACTTTGAAGTTACTAATTTCAAACTATTCGGATCACTACGAGAAGTAGATACTGAGGTTCACAACACGGTTCCCACACTGGACAGTGAGTATGAAGTTCTTAGTAGGCTGACATATATATTTTGATAATTTATACACCTTTCAAGGTACCGTTTACTTGTGGGTGATAACGTCGTGATCAGCTACAAACTTTAAAACCGTATGGATGTCGATGGTGTCTATGAAACTTAGGACCGTACTCACCAACCAACCCCCATTGAATTCTTAATCTTATTCTTGATTTAGAATGTTACGCAATTTCTAATTGGCTTAACATTTTGGTTAAATGAATCAGAAATTAAGATACTTCAAATATAGAACATTTTTGAGAATAAGGTTAAAAGCGTTGTTACGAATGGTTGGTGAATAGGGGCCCTGGTCATTGTTCAAACTCCCCCTCTTTTTACGTGGGGGCGGGGGATTTTGGTTGAGGCGAGGGCCTTTCAATCCATTTAACAAGATAAATCAACGGCTGTCTGTGCACATGTCAATTCCTTACCTTATACATCGCCTAACATCCTTTTCAAGCCACTGGCTACTTTTACATATATATATCACCCAAACAATGTTCAACGGTGAGGCAGAAATGAATCCTGCCGCAATGACTATTATCAGTCTACGAATAGAGTTTGGCCAGACTAACATTCGATCTCGCGACCCCGACTGAGCTGCGCAGATTCGACAGTAGTCGATGCATACACCATCATTCAATAACTTGACCAATTTTTTGGGATGTATGGAATTTCCATGAAAAACGAGTAAGCGGAATGGATTTTCTTGCGCTGGGTTGGACAGGCTGCCATTAAAAACGATCGTCAATCAAGCCATGCTCTGAAATAGGGGGTTCAATAAATCTCCGTGATTCATTATACCAAGTATATCATCACATAATTTTAGGTCCTTAAAATCCATGTTGTTTAATAACCGACTGAATAATGAGGTTAACTGGTTCTTTGACATGCAGAACAATCGACAAATAGTAAAAAGTTTCGACCCGTGTCTGCCTGCGCGGACTGCGCAGGCTGACACGGGTCGAAACTTTTTGTAGATCCATTCAGCCCGTCTGTTCACAAAGCACGGCTCATTGACAGATTAAAAGAAACATTGATGAAAGTTTCTTCTAGTTAAACGACACTTGATGTTTCTAATCCTCAGCGGAAATGACTAATCGGCTGGTTTGAAATACATCTCTTGCCTTGTTATTTATTTCAGCTGTGAACGCAGAAAAAGACTACATAGAATTCGAAGAATTACGGAAACGTAAACCAGACGCAGTGCAGTATGATAACATTTATGCTTCAATACACAGAGAGGCTTCAAAACCAAGAACCCCATTTTCTGTGACTTCTTCGCTGGCGTCCGCATCTAAAAGATCCCTTGGTACACCGAGGAGACCAGTCACACAACCGTCTACTTTGTCTGACAGTTCAGTATTTCCTACGTCATCAACTACACCTAGATCGAACACAGTGAACATTTCAAGATAAGTTCAGAATCCAAGATGAGGAAACGAATTAGAAATGTTTAGGGAAACTTGACAAAAAACAAAATCTAGTTTGGGGGCTAATGAATGAAGCGATTTTTAATACTATTGTTGTGCTTCGCTCTGATTTCAACAGTGTGCCAACTAATTAAAAACTAAATTTCGAAAAAGGTACTCTCTAGGTACTTTTCTGAAGAGCATAGATGATAACCATGTTGCATAGTAGTGCATCATTGGATTTTGATGATCAAGTTCGTTTCATTTATAGTTAAATGGTATACAAATTACAGCTAGTAGTATTTCTCCAAACTTGAAGATGCACAAATCTTGAAAACCTTTAGACAAATGGTGCCATTTCTGTAAGTCAGATTGTCTCCCTTTTCAGATAAAAACTGAAGCTAACTAAATTACAGATTGGTCCTTCTACCTGTATTCTTGCGTTTTAATCCTTAGTTTCCTTGGGGATGTTGCGATAAATATAATATGATTAATGATTTACGTGAAAGTTGCACATGTAGTTTGAGGCAAATTCTGTCCTCAATCATCGAAAAATATGTATATATCGATACCAACCAGATTTAGTTGATATATTATCTCAAGAAAAAAATTATTGAGTGCAAGAAAATCAAGGTTAAAACCCAAGTAAGCTCCTTATGAGGACTAATGTAGAACTAGAGAGGGATCAAGGAAAATAACTGAAGAATGGCCCCTATTAACCCTTTGGCTGCTAAGCGCGACTCACTGACCTTTTGCAGACAGTGTAGATCAAGATCAGACTGCACAAAACGTGCAGTCTGATCGTTGATCTACACTGTCCGATTAAGACTTGTTCCCCCCCCCCTTATCTTTGAAAAAGCAAAATTTTGGTTTTACTCCCGGCTTATAAGTTTGACTCACTTATTTAGCAGGATAAGGGTAAAAATGTCGTGAGTTTTGAGTTCCCTACAAGTTGATGTATCTAATTGAGAATATCTGGCTTATCTTTGGTTCATGGCGATCCTGAAAATGTGGAAGCTTTTTGATGAGAGGTATTGCTTGATGGCAAGGGCCTTTTGAAACTTTCGAAGGTCAGGGCACAGAAGAAAAATCATTTATGAACCCATCTGCACCGGTAACTTGGTTCATTTATCAGTTTTTGTTTAAATATTATCTCTGAAAGGCGACGGTGGTCATTTTTTTTTTCGATTTCGTTGCACACCTTGTCTTAGTATATACGATAAAGAGGGAATCGCCAATGTGCTATTCATAGTAACGGTGCCCGATAATGAAAATTTTGTTATCCCTTGACAGACCAATTGAGTTTCAGAGGCCTATGCTTGCCAGATAAGCATTATGTAAATGTCAATGATCTATGTGACGTCATTTTATACTTCTATCAGAGCAGCAAACCGTATTTTATTGATGGACTACGTGTACATGCATGGTTTTTGCATCTTCTGGCTTATAAATCGCGACATTTCGTTATGAGATAAAAAGAATTTGGCATTTGTTGGTTTTTGGAATGACATTTCGTAAAGCTCATTTGGAGGGGTGCTATTGTTATTTAGTATTTTTCTAGACTGTTTTGATCAAAGTTTGTCTAAGGGGCCAACGTATTTCAGATCCTATATCTGGAACCCAAATGTTTTATGTAAATATGTAAATGTTCATGGGCCGTAGGCCTAAATGCTTGAATAAAGATTTGTATTGTATTTTACTACCTAGCTCGTATTTTAACGACTCTGACGAACAAAGTTTTTTAAACATCGATGGAAAAGAAGAAAATGCATGTAATCAGTGATTTTTTCTTTTCTCCACATTGTTTTCAACTATTTAATAGACATACCATATTAATTGAGTCACACTAAATTTGTCGTCTTCAAATGTTAAAATTGTGTCGTCTGGTTCAGAATTTATTTGGTGCATTTGCTGGAGTCGATATAGTTACGTGCCGAGTGCTTGATCTGGATACGTATGATAAGATGAAGAGGGAAAACTAAAATTTGACCTAAGGTCAGGAAAACAGATGAGTTGTTATGGGAAATGAATTAGAGAAGAGTGCTTAAAAATCCTAAGCGGAGCGTTTTCTGTTTTGTAGATCCCGCTTGCAGTAAGGAAGACACAGTCGCAACAACTTAAGATATTCTTCTTGCGCGCGTTAGTGCGTCCTTCCGTCCGGACCTATTCGAGCCATAACTTCTTTATTTACAGGGGGATTTCAAAATAGTTTTGCACAATTATCCCGCTTCACAAGTGAAAGTGCCATTTTGAAACATTTGTTCACGCATAGAGTTTTAAAATGATCAGGGAGTACTGAAGACAGCACATTCGCAGTAGAATAGATCAAGATCGGGCTGTACATAGTGGAACCATGTAGTCTGATCCAGGACCTAAACTGCCCTATATTGAAAGATTATCACTCTTGGTTCTTTCAGTACCAAATAGTGGGCCATACTTTGTGAAAGGGCGCCTAATGCATCTGCATAAAAGTATCGACCCAGGTCAGCCTGTGCAGTCCGCACAGGCTGACTCGGTCGAAACTTTTTGGCACTGGTAATTTTTCTGCATGTCGAAGAACCAGTGTACCTCACGATACAATCGGTTGTTATACAAAAGGGATTTTATTAACCCATAATAATGTGATAATTTGCTTAGTATGAAGCATCACAGAGATGCATTAAAACATCTTTTGCCAGAGCATGGCTCATTTATTCTGTCGTGTGCAACCATGTAAGAAAAATCTATAGCATTCACGAAAATTTGGTACGACTTTAAAGATATGAGTCATGCTCTGTAAAAAGGGGGCTTAATGTATCTGCGAAAAGTATCGACCCAGGTCAGCCTGCGCATTCCGCGCAGGCTGACCTGGGCCGAAACTTTTCGCTATTCGTCAATTTTCTGTTTGTCAAAGAACCAGTCTACCTCATGATTAAGTCAGTTATTTAAAAATGTAGCTGTTATGGATCGATAATTATGTGATGACTTGGGCTGGTATCATGTATCACGGTGATGCATTAAGCCCTCTTTTGCCAGAGCATGGCTCATATATATTTAGTCTGTAAGGTGGAATAAATGTTTGCAAGTATTTTGTAGGCAAATACAAGTTCAACGACAGGGTAGGGGGTCAATTTCAATATACTTCAAAAAAAAGAGAAAATAATCAAAGGACTGTAAGGTGTTGATAATGTGTTGATTGATTGTTTGTAAGGTATTTAACGGGATTTTCAACATTATTTAAGTTATATCGCGGCGGCCAGTGCCTGCTTTCCTGGCATTTTTTCCACAAGTACTCCGCAAAATATCCTTTCCAAGCCACTGGCTGCTTTTCCTCATAATCATCGTCGAACAATGGTCAACCATGAGAGATGAATGAATCCTGTGGCAATGAGTATCATCAATCCTCGGGAAGAAATTGGCCGAGCCGAGGATAGAACCACCGACCCCCTTTTCCCAAGCCTTGTGCGCTACTGACTCAGCTACCGAGACTCGGCTGAAATATTGTTGAAAACGGCGTTAAACCCCGTATAATCAATCAGTCAATCAAATCACGGGTAATTCAATTTTCCACCATTGCTATTCTCCGTTTTGCTTGTTAAATTTGTAATTAGCACGCGAACAAGCAGGTGCGCTGTTGCATGTGTGTGTATGCGGGGAGGTTTACAAGATCCGCCTGTTTGAAAATTTCATTCAAATGGATCAGTTATATAAAATACAGATAAATTCCAGCAAAACTCACCAATGACGGCATACCAGAAAGGTTGTCGATCTATTTAGGGACATTGCTTTTCTCAAGGAGATTGGACCTTATACAAAATTGTGATATTGTTTTTATATCTTTTGTTCATATTCAGACTATTATATTCTTATCACTTTGTATCTGTTTTATTTATTTTTATTACAGTATCATTTCATTACACATCATCCGGGAAAATCGAATATTTTTTTTAAATTATCTGGTAAGCCATGGAAAACTAGTATTTTTAAAAATCAAAGGGAAATAACCCATGCTGAGCCAATGCAGAATTTTTACTACAGCGATGTTTTATTAAAAATTGTAGACTCGTACTAATGCTTTTAATAAGATTGTGTCTGATAATTTGTCTTACTAGTAAATTTGTCATCTAACCAGTTTACTTACAGTGTAGCTCAACAATTCTTTAATGTATGACAAAATTTTAGATATGTGAAAGCATTTGCAGTTGACAAATAAATGCAACGAAAAAAAATTTAGTTGTTTTATATAAAGTTGGTAGGTATTGTTGGAGAAGGAGATAAGGCTGGTTTCCGGCATTATCTCTTCCTTCAACAAACATTTTCGAGGGATTAGCTTTGGTGTGTTACGTATCAAGATAGTATAGTAAGAGGTTAAATACATTTTTTTTGTACTTTTGTGTCTGTAACACGTTAAAAATGTACTATACTTGTCTAGCTTAATAAAAATCTTAAATTAAAAAAAAAAAAATGAAAAAAATTTCATTACACATCTTTCATCATATACTCATGACTCACATTCTTACATGCTTTTCTTTCCTTTCATTACTTTTTTTTGCGCGCTAAATGACCCTAGGTGTCGATGCGCCATAAAAGGCCATGCGTTCTATTCCATTTTTGTGGAAAACGCATCTCCTTTCAGAATAAATCATCATTTTTTTTTGTACTATGCTTTCGTTATCCTTCTATCACTTTCTCTCTTCATAGAATTAACATTTCTAAGGGAATACCCATGCCAACGCAGGTCAACTGCCCAGGAAATTGTTATGTGTGAGCGATACAACAGATACCAGAATTCACCCTTCATGGTCCTCAAAAGCTAAGAAGATGACAACTTATTATCTGCAACAGTTGCCAGACGAGAAGGCAATCATATTTGGAAACAAACAAAGGCATACAAAGACATGTACTATACGTGTAAGTTTACAACAATTACATTATGTTAACAACACTAACAACAACAACAAAATGATCAGACCATCAACTGATTCGCTTTAAGTTAATGAATACTGAAGTATCAGAAAAACTGGAGTAAATAGGCCCTTAAATTCCTCTAGAAAACAACTCTGGTTATTTTTACAGTAACTATTATGTAGTGCATAGAATTATGTTGACATGCTTCTTCTGTAAACAGGAAATTTTCACGAAATTATTTTAGTCTGTTTCTCTACACTTTGTCAAATCGGCTTAAAAAAATATAACAAACGATCCCGTTTTTTATGGTATAAAGATGCTAAAGATCACTCAAATTCGCTGTCTGAGTATGAAGAATCTGTCAAATAGGACAAAAAATCTGCAACGCTTTGACCATCAGAATCATTGTCGTCGGTATCACTGTTTGGATCTTGGCGGTCGTCTCCAGATAGAAAATTGAACTTGGCAGACACCTCATTTCCTGTCTGTTGATCGACTGCATGGACATGTAGCTCTGTTTCTCCAAATCTCAGGTAAACGTCAGCGCTTCTTCCTAAACCAATTCCAGGAATTTCCAGTTCAAGTGATCCTAATTTTATACAGCCTGGATCAGTAGTGAATCTTGGATTCCTCTTTTTCGACGCGAAGACATCAAAGTTCAAAGCCGTTTGTAGTTTATGCGTCACACTGTACGGCACAGCGACCTGGGACTCTCCCGTTTTTATTATGCTTCCGACCTGAACGTGGATACTAAAAATATCATTGCATAGGCTCACGTTATCATCGTTGTGAAACTTCTTTTCCTCTGGATGCTCCCCAGGTATAAAGCCAACGGAACTGCCAACGCCATAAGTATGTTTTGCTTTCCTTTCCGCTATCACGTTTGTGTTGTGGCCAAAGATAACCGCACCTTTCAGAACAGCAAGGCCAGCCTCGTTTGGTACAATAACTCTCTTGTTCGGAAAGGCTTGCCTTATATAATCTTGTAACATGGGTGATTCGGAAAAACCACCCACCATTACGATGAAATCGACCATATTCAGCTTTGGGTTCAAAAACATTTTTTCTAAATGTTTCACGATCTTGTTGCATGGGTCGTCAAAAAAAGAGTTAGCAACATCTGCGGTAAGGCGAAGCTTGTCCCCTGTCCACATAACCTGTGGATAAAAAAACAATGGAATACACATCAAAGCACATATAGAGACTTCAAAAACAAATTTGTAAATCGAAGCAAACCTCGGTGTAATTTCAAGTAATTTCCCCGAAAATGAAAATAATATTTAAAAAATTTGGGTATAGCCTCGACACACTGACAACGGCAATACTAAGCCTCGGAGATTGCTAACTTAAATAACAGGGGTAAAATTGAATCTCCACTTGCCTGTAAGTGTTATTTAATGAATGTCTTTCAAATATACAAAACGAATCCAATTCGTTTCTTATTCACAACATTTATTCAGTGAGCATGACACATCCTAAACAGCTGCCATTCTGTTATGCAGATATATTTGCGGAAAATGAGAATAAATCAACATCTTAAGAATAGACTGACCTTAAACCTCCGTCTCTGACACGGTCATGTGATGGCCATTAATAACAAAACCTAGTGGAAGTCTTTTTTTTTTTATCAAATGTAGTCTTGTTTTGAAATAATTTGCAGTTCCTATGGGAAGGAGATTTTGCGTTAATGAAATTAGGTGTTTTGAATATGAGCTTTTACAGTTCACTGATTAGCCATTTAAAACCTCATTTTTCTGCGATTTTTGCAGACGATTACAAAATCAACAAATGGTACATCAGCAGCTTCAATTTCGATAACGTATCATGTGACTTAAAAGGAAGACGAAATAGTCGCGAACTTCGAATTATCGCTATTTTAGATGATTCGACGATACAATCTCAAACTTTGGCCTGTTACCGATGTGTTTAGTCTATGTACCATAGATCTAATTAAATGATTCGCTGGATTTATGAACTGTAGTTACCTTATTGCCATATTTTGTTGACTGAAGGACATCCTTGATATTTTTCTTCCTCTTTGCAAAAAAAGTTTCATTCATGGAGACTGGGACTTTGAAGATCACCTTGTCCGTCGCTCGTCCCTGGAAACCCCTTTTCTTGACTTCAAAGTTTCGAAACAGGTCGATGTAGTCCAGTGTTTGTTCCTCTATAAATGCCTGCATTACATCGTTACCGATAATGTCAGTCAGGAAGTCTTTAAAAGCCTTGTCTACGTAGGTACCACCCCAACTTCCACCGCTTGCTTTAAAGATTTCAGAGAGAGTGCCGCCTTGCTTAACCTCGTGAACTGTGATGTCGACGGTGCCTCCTAAAATATTAGTCTGGAATAAATCTCGCAATCCGAATCGACATGTTATTCCATCCGAGTTATTTCTCCTATACTCATTTTTCAAATTTGTGTTTTGATATTGATAACCTATCTGTTTAAACGAGATTTAAACACATGTAGCAAAGTATGATTGAAATACATACCTGTTCAAGGATATATATGAAAAAGGACACTATGACGACGAGTAGGACATTAGTTAAAATAAAAAAAACTTAAATTGTTGATGAATTAGAAATATTTTCTGCCTCTGGGTCAGTGGTAGATCAATTGAAGAAATCTTTGACGTGGCAATGCGTTCAATTTCAAGCAATAGTGACATATTTCGTCTGCAATTCATCAAGCTACAACGTGTATACTTACTCTTGTTCCATGCCATTGAAAATCTTCGAAGATTGTTAGGTTGCATCAATGACGAACAATAGAAAAAACAATTCAGAGTTATGCTTAGACATCGAGGATATCACATGATGCTTGCCATATGTGACCATTTACGGCCTTCACCTTGCAATGTATGAGGCAAATAACAACACAATATTTGAGTCGAAATACTTTACTTGGAAATCTGTTGTAACCTATAGGTTCCAGGAACTGCACACCGAGTCGCTCGTTGACGGTATAGAATGTGATATTGGAAATGCATTAGAATGTTTTAAAATACAATAAAAACAGACATTCAGTCTAAGAGCACATAAAAATACGTTTAAATTAATTGTTATTTGCAATACTCAGCACCCAAAAAAGAATGAATTAAAGTTTCGCTACATAGCTTTTTTGTGACAAAACGACCTTCGAAATTACAAGCCTGTATGTATCTTCTACCGTTACACAACTTAATAAATGTCATTTCACGCTATGGCTGTTAAGTAAGGAAGACTTAAGCTATACAGACCCCCAGCATCAAGCACCATATACTTTGAACCAGGCTGAAATAGCTTAAACCTTCTGTCCAATCCAGAGAACTTCTCAAGTGGTAGATGCTTGCAGAATAATGAAGCTGCCTCTGGTTCTAGAGCTATTAAAAGGTGATCCCCAGCTATTCCAGACTGAAAAATAACAAAACGGTCTTACTGAACTCAAAGACAAAGAAATAATTCTACATGATATTACAGGACAACCTACTTATATACACTGATACTGTACATGTATATAGATTTATGGTATTCGTACTAAAGAGTTTGCTAAGATTTGAATGAACAATCTATACGCTTACGTATGATAATACTGAATTAATGTGCAATTAAGCAGCAGTGCGTGAGAACATGTTCTGAAATAAAACAATTAAGGTTTGAAATCCTGCTAATAAGTGTTTAAGACTTCTAGTCGGCTTGGGGATATTCAAAGTTTGTACGTCTAGATTAATAAATAGCAACGTTTTCAATGTTAAATAGTATAGCTGTAAAATTCCATTAGCTAAACATTTTGATATTAAAAATAGTAAGTTTAATGACCATTTACCTTAAGCGCTGCTTCCCGCATAAACTGTTTTGCTGCATCTCCCCAAATTGCGGGTACAGTTAGAACCCATCTGATGTCATTTTCATGTGTTTCTGGAACTCGGTCTCGACACATTTTGAGCAAGTGAGTCTTCAGAAACCATATTGAGCTTGAAAACACAACAGAAGCGGCCATTGTTCGCCCGAGAGTGTCTTCCAATTTGAAATTTCTGTTCAGATGCTGTAAAAATAGGCGATCTTTACATACATGTATATCAATTTAAGGTATGAAAATTTGAAATTTGTAGAGAAGCTAGATACTGCCATTTGCTTAAAGACACATTTCTCTTCGAATTAGTTTAGATAACACCAAAAATTAAATTCATTATTCACTTGAACACATAAGAATAGCACAATCAAGAATATGATATTCCTTAATTCAACATAACCTTTAACAGGTAGCTAGAGCAAAAACGTTATTACAAAAATCAAGTTAAGCAAATCTTTAGGGATGATCCAGTAAGAAATTTCACAGTGCCTATAGAATAGAAATGTAGCGTGGTATGATAAATAAAACAAAAGGGCCATTGGTCCTGCGCTCATCTGAGAAAAGTGACCTAGGATTCATAGAAATCTAGAGAGGTGATAATAAAGCACGTCAAGATGTACTCAAAGTGCATAATGAGAATTAAGCTTTTTTTTTTTCTTTTAAATGGAACAATGGTGTGTAACATTAATTGACATGAGTGAAGCCCCCAACTTTCATAAGAATTTGGCTGAAATAAAAGGCCTCTACGGTGCCTCTAAGATTTGTCCCAGTAACCTCTTTTCGATCCCATTTGACCCATTTTCATACTTTTCATATAATTATATACATGTATATTAGATCTCCCTTTCTATTACGTGACGTCACTTCATAGTTACTTGACCACTGATGAGGCGTTAGCCGAAACATGGTTGGATTTATAGAGTTTATTAAAATTAAAATATTCAAAGGCGTGTGACGTTTTAATTACACAGTTCACTTTCTTAACCTTGTGTCGGACCGGCATTTGCCGACTTTTCTGTTTCAATATATATATTCTCTGATAACAGTCATGAGAAATGGACATAAATGAGGCACATTTGTCTTTCCTAGGTTTGTCCCAGTGACCTAATTAAAAAGAAAAAAACATTTTCTAACTTTGTTGTTGTATCATCAAGACAACATTCTACCATTTTTCCTTAGTATTAGACTGAAAATGTGGCCTCTAGAGTACACACAAGGTCTTTCGAAATTTTGCCTCGTGACCTACTTTTTGACTCAACATAACCCAGATTTAAATTCTTGTGAGATATCTTTTAAAGACAAAGGTTTTGATAAACATTTATACAAATCTGACTGAAAATGAGGCTAATATAAAGGCTATTTTGACCAGACGTGATTCCATTTCAAACTTTTCCGAAACAAACATTTTGTTAAATCTTCACGAGTACCTGACTACAAGTGAGGCCTTTAGAATGCACACATCCTTTCTTTGATTCGTCCTAGTGACCTTCTTTGCGACCCAACGTTACCCAGTTTCGAACTTGTATGAGATATCATCAAGACACACATTTTGACTACTTCGCTACAGTTTTGTTTATATTTAACTAGGGCTTCTTTTCACAACTATGGGCAAAGTTAACGGCGCACGCGCATTGTTGTACAAACACTTCGTCAAGGTCACGTAGAAAATAATGGGTCATTGGAACAATTCTTAGAAAAACTTTGTGTACTCTCCAAAAGGCCACATTTACAGTGTGATACTCATTAGACTTCGTCAGAAAGTTTGTCGTTATCATATCTTGCACAAGTTTGAAACTGGGACACATAAGATAAAAAAAAGTCGGTCACTGGGACAAATTTTAGAAAAAAAAAAAACATTGTATGCACACTTTTGGCCACAATTTCTGTGAAATACTCATGAAACTTAGTGAGAATGCTTGTCGTGTTAATATTTTGGACAAGCGTGAAATTGGGTAACGTCGAATCAACATGTAGATCTCAAAGACAAATCTGAAAAAAACCTTGTGTATACTTTAGATGCAACATTTTCAGTCTGATTCTTATGATTGTCTACACAATATCTTGGATACCTTGGACACGTATGATATTCGGGCATGTAGGTTTTAAAAAGTAGGTCACTTGGACAAACCTCAAAGAAAAAACTTGTGTACAGTCTTCTGCAGCATCTTCCCCACCAATGCAGGGACGTACTAGCAGGCTACGCCAAAATTCTTGAGAAAAAACGATGTTAACTGCTTTGTCGCCAGATCTTTCGCCCACAGGAAATTCGTGGACGGAGTGGAACAATGTCTCTGACGTTTTCCTTACTAAGCGGTAAACAGTACTTTGATTCGAACAAGTCCACATCGAATATGTTCTGCTAATCCTGAGGTTTCGTTGACAAACATAGTGCATGCGAAATCGGTGCGTGGAATTCATAGCAGCAAACTGTGGACACGCAAGATTCCGATCTTGACTAAAAGTCATATAATTTTACGGGCTGTGGTCCGTGTGAATGTTCAACCGTTAAGCTTTTTAAGTTCAATGATTTTTCTGCAATCCCGTTTTCTTACAATCCTGTGTAAATGCGATTAATATTTAGAAGAGAGAGAGAGAGAGAGAGAGAGAGAGAGAGAGAGAGAGAGAGAGAGAAAGAGAGAGAGAGAGAGAGAGTCTGATAGTGACAAGACATACCACTTTTTCATACAGATTCATCTTGAAGTGCTTGAAGAAATACCATTCACAATGATGCCCGTCTAAAGCAAGATCCGAATACTTGTCTTCCGCCTCAAATCCAAACGAATGAAACTTTTTGTTTGGGTCGAACAGTGCACATGTTGTCGTTTTAAGAGATAATAGGTTCCCTGTGCCTGTTGGCCACGAGTTAGTCGACACCTGTGTTGGATCATCTTTAAATGTGTGTCGAAACGAAAACGCATAACCTGAAAAAGCCGTTCCAAAGTCAATCGCCGCTACAATAAGATAATTCCCACCTCCGGTCGCCATGATGAATATCTACTTAACCAAAACAAGTGGCTCTGTCTATTCTCTTTCACGGAAAATTTGTGTGGTATTTTACTTCCTTAAACAGAACTGTTTACAAGTTTCTGTTTCAGTTACAAAAAAAGATTTAACAATTAGAGGCGCTTGATCGCCTTTTATTTTTAAAGTTCTTTTCTACCTGGGGGTCGTGTGTGGCAAACTCGTTTTGCCGTGATGATCAGCGGCCGAGTTCGACCTGGTCATGTTACGAATTTCCTTGAGCGTTTTTTCTTTGGCCCTTGTATCGATCGGTAGATTACCCACAAAACATGAATAGTAGAACAGGCGTCGAGATGAGCACTTTTAAAAACTGATATATATAACTAAATGTATTTTTATTCTATGGAAAAGGAGTTGATAATGCGGATTTGCTATTTCTCTGATATGACCTACTGATCTAGTTTTATACCGATCCACTTTCAAATTTCTTTATGATAACAAGACAAACACGAACATAAGCACCGGACAGAAAATGTGGTTCCTAGAGTGTACACAAGATTTTTAAAAGGTTCATCCCAATAAACTACCTTTTTTTCACAGTGTAACCAATTTTGGAAGTCGTCTGAGATATCGTAAACAAAGATATTCTGACCAAACGTTTATGAAAATAGAATGAAAATGTCAAAGATTTGATCTAATGCCCTTTCTCTTGTCCCAACATGACTCATTTTCAAAAATGTAAGAGATATAATCACGAAAAAAGGGTTTTCAAAGATTGGACCCAGTATCTTACTTTTTTGTTCCAACCAGGCCATTGTTGAACTCGTGAGAGATATAACCAAGACAAAGTTCTAGCTAACTTCCTCGAGTATTGGACTTTTTTTTTTAAATTTCTGGTTTGTTTGGTTATCTTAAAATTTGCACTGAAGACTTATTATTATGAACTTCGTTTAAAGAGGCATTAACCCTTTACCACACAATCGCTAGTTTTAACGATCCTGAGGAAAAGCCTTGTGAAAACTTTGTAGGTAAAGGAAAAAATGCTGGTAACCAGCATTTTCTCCTTTTCCTACAATTTTTTCTACCCTATCAAAAAGAAAATCTATCTGTAGAGCCACTTTTAAATTGTCGTCTGCAAATGCTTTCAATTTGGACAAGTCAATATTTATGTCGTGTGGTAATGGGTTAAACAAGATTTCGTTTCGTATTTTTTTTACGTAAATAAGACCAAATACGTCTAGTCCCATCCGCGTGCAATAATGGCTTAAGATAATATTAATAGGAATTACCGATCTTTTTCTATTTTAACTGTAAAGTTTCCTATCACGTTGGTAACGGTGTAGCCATATAGTAAACACAAAAAATAATCCTAGATGACACGATAGTGCACTGGTAGGCTCGCTGACTTTTGATTTTGAAGGTCGTGGGTTCGAGTCCCACTACAGGCAATTGTTTTCCATGAATTTTCCCCCATCTGAGCGTAAATAGTTACGTCGTTATGGCTTCTGCTTTAATGTCCCTATAGGTAATACCAGGAGATGGAAAACAGATAACGACTTCACGGAAGATGTAATTGATTCTTTTACGCAATTATTTAGACAAATCAAACTGTCTGTAGAAAAGGACTATTTCTTTGACCGGTTTCCCTGAATGTTTACAATGCAGCTTAACTCTTGCTCTTTAGTAAGAAGTTAGATCAACCTTATTTGACTTATATGTAGATAGATTTCCTAATAATTATCGTAAGATTTCATCCGAAAAGTGATTTCAGGTTTTGGGAAAAAGGTAAGAATAACGTTGACAGTGATTATAATATTATTGGATTATTGGACTACGAGCACAATTACCTATTTATTGATTTTTAAAAGGCCTTTATTTTGACAAATACAAAATGTATTGGTGAAAACTTAAACCTCTGGCACATCTGTATGTAAATAATAACAATGAAAATGAAACACGTGATGAATTCTTAGATACAAATATAACCAAAGAAGAATTAAAAAAGGCAATATTTTCACAAAACAATAATAAAAGTAGCTGTGAAGATATGCTCTTTGCGGAAATATTTAAGCTCGCATACAATCAAACGTCAGCTTTTATTCTAAAGCTCTTTAACAGACTGTATTCAAATATGGAATACCCATCAGTGTGGGGTAAAGGGATAATTATACCGATATTTAAAGGTGGCAACACAGAAAATGTAGACAACTATCGGGGAATTACCCTTATCAACATTCTAGGAAAAATTTACTCACAAGTTCTTTTAAACAGATTAACGGTTTGGTCAGAGAGAAACAAAAAAATAAACCCCCAACAATTCGGATTTCAAAAGCACAAATCTACAGTTGATTGCATCTTCATTCTACATTCGATTATTTCTAAAACTCTAAGTTGCAAAAAAAAATTATATTGCGCATTCATCAATTTTGAGAAAGCCTTCGACAGAATTAACCGATCATACCTCTGGCAAAAACTTATTTGCGAGAATGTATGCTCAAAACTAGTGCAAAATCTTAGAGCAATGTACGGTGCTGTAAAATTGTGTGTTCGCTTTAATGGGAAAACATCTGAATACTTTGACTCTCAAATAGGTTTAAAACAGGGAGATCCAGGCTCAAGTTTATTATTTATTTATTTCATAAATGATATCGTAAACAACACAAATACAGACATAGAGGACCTATTCACAGCAGACGAATTAAAATACTTCATATTGCTATTTGCAGACGACACTGTTTTATTCGCCCAATCACCCATCGCTCTTCAATCCATGCTCAATGACTTGGAACAATACTGCAATACATGGGGGCTGCGGATCAATACCAGTAAAACTGAGGTTATGATCTTTGAACAAGGGCGACATACAGAATATGAATTTAAACTCAATAACAAAGAATTAGAATTAGTCAACGAGTTCAAGTATTTAGGTATCAGTTTATATAAAAACGGTAAATGGTATCGTACTCAGCGAAAAATAGCGTAGAAATCATCTAATGCATTACACAATCTCTTTATTACAATGAATCAATTGTCATTAGATATAAATGAAAAGATCAAGTTATTCGACAAAATCAATAGAGTTGAAGCTATTGATGAGATAGACAAACAGTGCAAGTTTCACGAAAATCTGACTACAAATGAAGACTTTATCGCGTAAACAAGAAATGGGAATTTTCAACTTGAAACGGCTACTTTTCCCATACTTTTTGTTGGATTTTTTTCAAAATCAATAGGGTTGAAGCTATTGATGAGATACACAAACTGTGCAAGTTTCACGAAAATCTGGTCACAAATGAAGACTTTATCCCGTAAACAAGAAAAAGACTAACGGACGGACAGACGGACAGACAGACGGACGACAGAAACCACGCCATGACATAAGCTCTGCTGGCTTTCAGCCAGAAGAGCTAAAAATTCTTCCTGCCACTGGTTTCGACTTGTTTATCACTTTATTGTGGAAATTTGGTTGTCAATATTACCTTGACATTATTTCTTTGGTTATTTGGGCCCCAAAATGTAAAAAGAATATCGGCTGACTGAAGTTCATGTAACATGCATAACTGAAGTAACGTGGTATTTTAATTAGGTTTTCAAGTATGCCGTTTTCGATAGGATGATATGGGTGACACACCAACAGAAATAACCAATAAGGGCCATCGTAATAATTCATCGGTCATATGTTGGCTGCACTTGATTCTTCAATAGTGGGACTTGGAGAACGAATTTTCAAAGGAGATGCGCCAGTTTGGCCCCGGTGTAAGATTTTTTGATGCCCCAAAGATGAAAAATATGAACCAATGGCATAAGGATACCCTCTAGAATGAACCGTGTCGAGTTTGAAAAGTCCTTTAGAGGTTTTTGAAAACACTATAGGAGAAGAAGAAAATACTGGTAAATAGTATTTCTTCTTTTCCTACAGTGTCCTCAAGATTTTTGAGGATGCTTTAAGTTTAAAAGAGTCTGGAATTCGTCGTTTGAAAAAGAGTTACCCCTCGTGTCTGATCTGTATACTGCATATCGCCATCATGGTTATCATTTAAAAAGAGTGTTGATCATGAGAACTTATGTCTGCATGTCCGTCTTATCTTGTCCTACATCTTTCTGTACCCAAGTATTGGCCCCACGTCCACCATTTGAATTCATAAAAAGATCCTAAATTATTGTTCGTTTCCTTGTATGATCTGATTCATCAGAGTAAATGTTAATATGTCAATACGTATTCGTATTTTCCATACGTATACATTCGGCAAACCTCGAGAAAGCCATTAATCTAATCCCTCAGCTGTATTGCGATGGGTGATAATTACCTACAGGGTACAATTCTTCACCTGAAATACATCGTTTAACCGTTCTTAAAATTTCAAGACTCCACTTAAAAAAGTCGAGTCGCAATATTTTGTTGAAATCTTTCTTAATACATTTCCGTGGACAATCAGTTTCATTCAATTTTTAACGTGATCTAACAATACCGTTGGCAGTTTTCAACAAGTTGACAGACGTGAATAACTTCACCATCGTTGTTGATGTCGTTGCTAATCGATTCTCAAGGGTGCCGCCTTGTGTAAGATAAACTGCTTCCCGTTGTACATAATACAGATATACATGTATACCACTGGTACAGGCTATTGTAACGATTATTTTCATTGGATAAGCTAGATTTGCTGGATTAGCCAATCGAAGTGTCTTTTATATCACATCAGACGGTAGTAGAATGGTTACCGATTCCGATGCAGGTCACTGACTATTACGCTTATACAACGGGGACCAGCTAGTTTAGTTTAAACATATTCATTTTACATCGATTGAGAAACATGTTCTTACAACTTATACTAATCTCTCTCGATTTTGCTACCTGGGAACTACACCAGTAGTCGCGCCGAATGTGTGGGTCAATGAACTGTCCCAAAGTTGACACCCACTCCCGGGTATAAAACTCGGGACCTTATAGTTACGAGGCCGACACTCTACCTCACAACCACGGACACCACAAGTGTCAGCTCAAGTCTTTGCTGGTGATAAACTGGTCCCCATTGTACATATACAGTTATAGGCCAGTGTGACGATTGTTTTCATTGAATAAGCTAGATTAGATATATTAGCCGATCAGAGTGTCTTTTATATATCAAACCTGGTCGTAGTAAATCAGTTACCGTAATTGATGCAAGTATTAGTATACAACTGGAACCTACGCAAGTCTCCGCTTGTGAAAGACGATGCGGTTTGGCGTTTCTCTGTCCGTGAAAATTAGGTAGCGTGCGTTATGTTTGGAGAGGTGACTAAGCAAGTCATTGAACGCCTCGAAGTTAACTAATACATTCGCTTTATAAAATATCAAACTCTGCAAATGAGTTCACCCAAAAATATCACTTCAGTCTGCCTTCTGATCAGCGAGAGAGACCACAAGAAACAAGACTGACCTCCTCTGACTTTAAAGTAAACAAGAGTGACCTTTCATTATTCTAAATATAGACAGGCAGAATTCTGTACGTTTTTAGTAGCCTGTACCGATCCCTATACGCTTTGCTGTATCCTGGGAGGTAACCAATCTACGCTGGTGAAAACGACGCGGTTTGGTGTATCTGTCCATGCAAATTAGGCAGCTTGCGTATTGATAAGCGCTTGGATGGGTGACTAAGTCGTTGCACGTTACGAAGTAAATGAATACATGTTCTTTAAAAATAATTCAAAAATGCAAATGAGTTGACACTCACAAACACACACACACAAATTCACTTCAATTTGCTTTTGATCTGCGTAAGAGTCTACAAGAATTGAGCGTGGCCTCTCCTGAATATGAAGTAAACAAACGATATCTCCCATTATTTGAAAAATAGACGGGCAGAATTCTGCCCGTATTCAGTAGCCTGTACCGATCCCTATGCATTTTGCTTTATCAGTGTGGTAACAAACCGACATGCAAGTTCATGTGATTGACAGCATATTGAAACCTCGTTAATACCGTTGTCTGCGCATGTCACATTCTTCGAAGATTCGACCTGTCTGCTATGGCGCATCACCCATCCCTGGATACTTGGGAAAAGTAGGGCTTATACCGAAGGTATTACCCAAGCCTGTAGGGGCTGTTTTAATAAGTGGCCGGTGCATAGGTTACATGCTAGCTGATCATAGCTGAATGAATAGCAACAGGCAGCATTTTATTGAATAAACGTTTATTTCATTTTGAAATTCAAAGTAACGGTTGTTTTGAAAAGTAGTCCGGTTCTGCACTCAGAATGCCCAAATTAGATAGATGTGTATTTGTAGAATGCCATCTAGCGGGAGATAATGCGTTGATACGGACGAGGTTATATGTACTTACGGAATCGTCCGGGTTGTGACGAGTGATACGTATATACACGCAGCGCAGTTTTGTGAGAACACGTACAAGGAGCTGAGCGACAAAGTCAAGGACAATATTTTATCTTGTTCTAACCATAGCAAGCTTTGGCGTTTTTGAAGTAGCACGGTAGGACATGGTCGTATAAGGTAGGACATAAACTATCTCAACAACTACATATACTTTCTTTTTTTAAGGCTGAAAAATTCGATGGTTTGTATTCAATTCTCTATTTCATTGTCAAACATGTGTATAGCAATGGTGATTAAATTTTGTATTATGTGTAAATAGTTTAAAAATAAATATTCTTTGAATTCTATCATCCCGGAAGTAGATTACATGTACTTTATACAGCTTTGCAATTCTTCTTTCGTTTTCAATTTTTCTCAAAATAGGACGGAGACCCTACGCTCACATATCCTGTATGCGAATAGCTGTAGATTTAAAATAAAATTAATAAATTCAAAATGTCAGAGTATTTTGATTTGGTCTTTCAGCACAAAATGTATAGCCTCGACCTCTGTCGACGGCGGAAAGTACTCGTGCGATTCACCTTAACTCGGACTGGTTTTATCTTAAAGGTCTGACCGAACAAGTGGACGGTATAGATCTAAGATCAGACTGCACATGCTGTGCAGTCTGATCTTGATCTATGCCGTCCTCAAAAGCCATCGTTTTAGCTTACTGATGGCGGTCAATAACGGTTGTGGAAGGGTAAAGGTTCGGGTACAATTCGCATAATATGTGGGTCAACCTTCGGGACACCCTACATCACGGGGTAGGTATTGGTTTGTTTACACAAGTAATCATCGAGAGTGGTTGACTTAACTCTTTACCAAACGACAAAATTTTAGACTTGTCCAAATTGAAAGCATTTGCAGACGAAAAAATGTATCCTATTACGATTTCAGGCTAATTCCCCTACAATTTTTGGAAGGCGCTCGGCAGTTTGCTGCAAATGCCTCTGAACAGCATTATCCAAACGCCTTTCAAATAGTTCGATACTTCTCGAGTACATAAGAACAAAATACTGTCGAGACCATTGTAAATTTAATCAAAACAACAAGAAAAAACTTCAAAATTTCTAGAAGGAATTAAATCGAATTCTTAAAAAACATCGTTTTTGACAAATGCAAAATACTTTGGATCAGTTGATTATTACGATGGTGTTGCTACAGCAACAAATAAACTGTAGTTGTATAATAAGCCAATCGAAACTTACTAAAATGACGTCATTCGGACCTACTTCCACTCCACAACGCATTAACAACTAACCAGAGGGATGGTATATGTAAATTTACGACCCCTGAACTAGCCAATCGGATAGCTTTTTTGAATGACGTATCGCTGACAGACCTCTTTTCTCTGTTGAGAACATTATTCTGTCTATATGAGAAGGAAAACTTCAATGAAATAAATTGCTTTGAATCATCAAGTGTTTATACAAAATTTTCTCTTTCAAAGAAATTTCTTTTTCTTCTATCAAAGTTGTGCTTGACATTATGATTAATGACTAGGTTATTGTTAAGCGTTAGCGTGGCCCAGTTTTGATTCCGGAGACCCGTGAAAAGAAAAAGGTAAATCAGATGAAATCACAATATGTGTCATTTCAAAGTAGTTCCGGCCAGCATAATGTACCGATGTATAGCAGGGGATAGCCTGGGTTCCAGTCTGATCGTTTCTTTCCTTATATACGAGTATGATTGGACTTTATTTTGTCAAAAATGACATTAACATGATCTGTACATAACCGTTTTATCACGCTAAAAGTTTTAACTTCTTCTTTTGATCATCACGCTGCTTAACGTTCAGCAATTATTCATAAATATTTAACCCTTTACCACTCAATGCCGACTTGCAACGACTCTGAAAAAGCAAGCTTATGAAAACACCGAGGGAAGAGGGGAAATAGCTGGAGACCGGCATTTTTTTCCTTTTACCACAATGTTTCTACCCTATCAAGAACAAAATTAAATTTCGTCCCTAATTTGGGCCACCCTGAGTTTATCGTCTGCGAGTACTTTCAATTTCAACTTAGTCTGAAATTTCGCCGTCAGGTAAAGGATAAACGCTTATCGTAATGAATTGTTATCACAATCACTTACCTCCATCATTATTAGAACTGAAATCTTTATGTAATATAATCCATTTATTTTCCTCGTAAAAATTTCCTTCAACTTCACTTTCTTTTCAAACTGAATGACACAATGATAAAATTATCTTGACACAGAGAATCCTACTGTCATAGAATGCATCGGACGTGTTCATGTTTTTCTAAGAACACAGACCAAGGGCCTATATCTGTGTAACTCTACACGATATATTATTGTCGAACAAAGGAATAGGGTGTATCTCAATTGACGGGTAGGCAATCATTTTGCTTTCATGTTTGCCGACAAGCTGAACATACATTCCTGTTAGGCGGCATAAATGAAACACAAGCGTTAATGTCAATGAACCCTTAGACCTCTTAGAACGTCTGTCTCTTTTGCAGACAAGGAAGATGAATCTATAGTTTGCACAGAATATGTAATCTTATGTCGGATCTCCAGTGTGAGCTACCTTGTAATAATCCGACCAAAACAGCCCTGGGTGTAGTTGCAATAATTAAGCATTTTCCCGAAATGGAAAATACCTATCAAAATGAATGCATTTTCAAGCAAAAACTATTGTTTAATCCTTTACCATACCCTATCAAGTACTGTTTTAACAACCCTGAGAAAGAGGCCATTTAAAAACTTTATTCTGAAAAGGAGAAATTTTCTTAACTCTTTACATAAAGAAAAAAATTCAGACTTGCCAAAATTGAATGCATTTTCAGGCAGCAACTTAGATCTGGCTCCATCGATGGAACCTGTCTGAAATAGGATGGAAGACAATTTAGGAAAAGGAGAAAATGTCAGTTAACACCAAATTCCCCTTTTCACACCAAAAAAATTCACAAGCCTTCTTCCTAAAGACCTTTTAAACTCATTATTGGGGTAATAGAGGGGTAGATCTAAGTTTCTATATAACGAAAAAACATATACCGGTAACGGTAAATCGAAACTCTCTGCTATCACGTACAAAATGTCCTTCAAATAAAATGGCAAGGAGGTTCAGAAAAGTCCTTTCGTTTTAATTTTTTTCAACATATTTTCACAAGCCTTCTCCCCCAAGTTTGTAAAAACTCAGGATAGTAAACTGGTCTCCATTGCCCATGAACATTGCACAACCCTATACACTTTACTGTATAAGGAGAGGCGATTAAACTACAGGAAAATGTATTGCAATATGTTACGCCTATTCTAATCTCGCCTTCCAACTGTACTTTCAGTACTTTGATTAGTAAGTTATCTGGGTTATATTTCCACAGGTTATCTGCACAGTAGATATGTCAACATGTAGCAAACATGTAGCAAACTTAGCGGCAGGGTTATGTAGAAAGGACTCCATATTAGATATGGGTCTGTTGATTATTAGTACTTGGTGTACCCTTCAACTTCCAGATAAATGACATGATTTTTATGAAGCCACTGATAAAAATCCAAATGATTATGTTGATGACGAAGTGCTTTTCGCCGCATAATCTCAGTAACGGACAATGTAAATTCATGATCAGACTGCAAGTTCTTTGCAGTGCATTCCTGATCTGTACTGTCCACAAAAACAAGCCGAGTTGCTTTTAACAGCCCAAATGTTATCATGCATAATATACTTTTATAGACTATACCAATTGGGATCAGACTTAAGAGGTCTTACAGCTGATCTTGGGGGTTTATAATTTTCATTGTTTTGTCGCAAACATTTATCCTGTCAGAAACGCGTGAAAGCGCAATAATTGCTTTGTTTCACTGCTTAAATAGAGACCTATTCATTTCGACTATTTAAGAGTCTAGAAGTTAACATGACACTTGCTGGTACTTACTTTATAGTCACAGCGAGACATTTTAGAGGGGTAACCTGAACAAATGCCCAGGTAGATCTAAATCAAGTTTGCATTTCGGTTATGGATACCATTAGGTTTCTGCTCCAATGACATTTACCCGCATGAATTTGTAATATGTAAATGGGAAAAGTCGGTAAAACATGTTTAAATATTGGATATGGATAATTTGTAAGACTGAAACATTTGAGCCATGCTCTGGCAAAAGGGGGCTTAATGCATCTCCGTAATCCATCATACCAAACAAGCCATCGCATACTAATGAGTCAATAACAGCCTCTGTTTTTTAACAACCGAATAAATCATGAGGTAGACTGGTCCTTGGACATACAGAAAATTTACCAATAGCGAAACGTTTGGGCCCAGGTCAGCCTGCGCGGAATGCGCAGGCTGACCTGGGTCGAAACTATTCGCAGATGCATTAAGACCCCGTTTCACAGAGCATGGCTCATTTATATGAGTCATACTGTGGCAAAAGATGGTTTAATGCAAATGCAATTAGTATCGACCCGTGTCTGTCTGTGCAGTCCGCGCAGGCTAACTTTGGTCGAAACTTTTTGCTGTTGGTAATTTTTTTGCATGTCAAAGAAACTGCATGATTCAGTCGATTATTGAACGAAATGGATATTATGGGTCCATACTTATGTAATGACTTGCTTGGTACAGTGACAGTTGGCCTTCAACACGCGAAAAGGGGCAATCGGACATTTGCGTAAAGCGTCGTCCTGGATCAGCCTACGCAGTCCGCGCAGGATAATCCGAGACGAAACTTTCTGTTCTTGTGTTATTTTCTGCTTTGCACGAGTCTACAGTAGAACAAAATCGAATGTAGTCGTAAGGTGCCGTCTCGGATTAGCCTGCGCGGACTGCGCAGGCTTATCCAAGACGACAATTTACGCAAATGTCCGAATGCCCCTTTTCGCGTGTTGCAGGCCATGTATCATGGCAATGCATCAAACTGCCTTTTGCCACAGCACTGCTCATATACACAGAGAAAAAAGTTAAGCTCCACCATAATGAAATAGCTGTAACTATGTATTGGTTGACAACAATGAAAATGGCATTAGCTGACATCTATTAATATTGTTTTGTCAATGTGCGAGCAGTATTTTCTTTCAAATCGAGCATCAGCACACAACTGGCCATGCCCGTGCAACAGAACATCCATGATTTTTCCACAGTGCAGTAAGTTCGTATAGGATAATTTCACTATTTAGTGAGCTGTACCTTTACGGTTTATCATTACTGTGAACAATGGCACGTAGCTGGTTGTCAGAAGCGCAAAGATGGCAAATTATTGGTCTTCTTGCTACAGGAATGTCCTTCAGGGCAATCGGAAACAAACAGGGTACCAATACACTGTCAGACTAATCAAAAACATACTCAAACATATCAAGTGAAAGCCCGTTCACGTTCAGGACGCCTCCCCCCCCCCCCCCCCCCCGTGACGTCACAACGCGAAAACAAGATACTTGTACGGCATCCAGTACAATGCTGAAACTTCTCTGGCTGCATAATCGCCGACTGAGCACAAAGACTGCAAAGAACGTCTGAAAGATGCTGGATTGGCCTCAAAGAAGGTGATAAGGCGTCCATCGTTGACAGATGACTATAAAAGACGGCTACTATTATGGTGTCAGCGAGAATGAACTGGAATCTGAGGTCTTGGAGAAAGATTTACTACCATTGAAATGGGTTCATGCTGTATTTCAAAGACGGTCGAATACGAGTCTGGAGGCATAGAAATACAGCCTTTACGCCCAAGTACATCCTTCCCAATGTTCCTTTCGTATAGGGCTCTATCATGGCTTGGGACTCTTTTCACATGATTGCAAGTTGGACTTGCTGACTATACGGGACAATATGACAGGTGCACGGTACATCCAGGATGAGTTGCAGCCGACTGTTGTTCCTCATTTTGACAATCACGCTCTTGCCTCCAAGCCTACGTTCATGGATGATAACGCCAGGCCCCACCGTTCCACCGCAGTGAACTACTTTATCCACCAGAATGCTGTAGAGAGGTCTGACTGACCTGCTATGAGTCCTTATCTCAAACTCATCGAGCACACTTGGGTCATCATCGGTCGTCGTGTGCAAGTGCGAGACCCTCTGGTACAGAACTTGGGTGAACTGGCGGTAGAATACCCATTAAATTTCAGCGTCTTGTGGTATGCGACAAAGGGTTGACGCTGTCAACTGGGTAAATGCGGAGAGTGCTCGTTACTGGCTGACAACCAAACACTCTGGGGGTGCTTAACTGTTTTCTCTGTGTTTCTTTGTTACAGTATCTTTTATAAGACGACAACCTGTCGACAAAAAAGGCATTTGCAGACGAGATATCAATTAATGTGACTTAAATGACGGAGTTTGTCAATGAAAATTGTAGTTGGATTGCCGTGAAACTTGCACAGTGTGTTTATAGCATAAATAGCTTGAGCCCTATTGATTTTGAAAAAAAAAATCTGACAATCAGTAAGGGAAAGGTAGTCATTTCAAGTTGAAAATTTGCATGTCTTGTTTACGCGATAAAGTCTAGATTTGTGGTCGGATTTTCCTAAACTTGCACAGTTCGTTTATGACATAAATAGCTTGAGTCCTATTGATTAAAAAAAAAAAAAAAAAAATGTGACAATCAGTAAGGGAAAGGTAGTCATTTCAAGTTGAAAATTTGCATGTCTTGTTGACATGATTAAGTCCACATATGTAGTCAGATTTTCAAGAAACATACACAGTTGCTACATGTATATATTATCAATAGCTTGAATCCTATTGATTTCGAAAAATATCTGACAAAAAGTGACGGAAAAATAACCATTTGTACAGGTGAAAACTTGTATTTCTTGTTTACGTGATTTAGTCCGCATTTTTTATTTGATTTTCATGTAACTTGCAAAGTTTGTTTATACCATCAATAGCTTGAAGCATATCAATTTTGAAAAAAAAAAGGACGATTAATAAGGGAAACGTAGCTTTTTTAAGTTGAAAATATTCATTTCTTGTTTATGTGATCTGCATTTTTGATTCATTTCTTTGAAATTTGCACAAATCATTTGTATTATTAAGGGATTGGACCCTATCAGAAATGAAGAAAAATCATGGTACAGGTTAGGAAAAACAGCTATTTGACGACTTAGTCTGAACACGGTCACATTTCTTTGAAATTTGCAGGGATTGTTTTATACAATGAGTACTGAAACCCTATCAAATTTGGCTGGATTCCAAACCATTGGTTTTGAGAAATTCTGAACACTTCAATTAATTCAATTTTTGGTAAATTCATTATGCCTACTTACTATGCTGTTTTAGTGGGTTCAAGTCCAGTTACAACAACCCCCCCCCCTCCTTTTTTTTTTTTCACTTTTTTGCATGCGTTTGTCTTCCTTTTTTTTTGCATGGTAAATTAATGATGTATGCCAGAAAATAAGCAAACTCTGTGCCAGTAGAGCGATTCAGGCCCTCAAGAGCCTCTGGTGATTATAAGTTATACTTCAGGAAAAGACAATTTCTTGCAATGCTGACATCCTACCTAACCGAAATAACTTTGATATTGTCTTACACACCCAACAAAGAAAAAGTAAAAGTTTTAATATTTTACAGATATTTCAAACTGGCCCATGGCTTCCTCTCAGCAGCGAAAAATGCCTGACTACCTGCTGGTGGCGGCCATTGACTTCGGGACAACATTTTCGGGCTATGCCTTTTCTACCAGGAGTGACTTTTATACAAACCCTTTAAAGGTAGGTGTACTTTGACGTTTTTTTTTTTTTAGAGAAAGACAAACATTTTGTCACAAAAGGTCGTAAAAAATACTAAGAAATTATAAAAATTAGTTACACCAACATGAAGATGTGCGGACGGATGGGCTAACTGAGGACGGAAGATATCAAAACACTGAAAGCACTACTGACTCAGGTGGGTTTAATCCAGCTCAAGTTGTAGTCCAACCGCTAATCCAAATAATCAGCAATCAGTATGCAGTGCTGCATTATATGCCAGAAATTATTGAACAGAAAAATACAGCCATTAAAAGAACATTTGCTTTAAACGTAAATTACAGCATTTTGCTTTACTTTCCTGATCGCTGGCTTGTCTGTGTATTTTATAAAACCTACTAGATATCTGATTCAGCTTTTTGTCAGTTCAGAACATTACAATTTTTTGAAAAATTAATTCTCATATTTCATTCACATCTGATGAAATATTGTAAAATTTCTGGGTAAACCAGTGTTTCCCCAATACATCTAAGAATAAAGTAGCTTTTTTTCAATGTACATTTAATTGCTATTAGCAATGCCAAAAAGAGACAAGAAAAATGGAAGAGCTGTATACTACAAGAAACTGAAAGATCACTATTGAAATTAACATGGAAAACAAATTTCTAAGGTTGTACTGGGCACGTCTGTTTCTTCATTTTATCTCACAGAGTCAGGATATTTTTAAACGATGGGATTTGTAATTAGCCCTACCAGACAGATTTGTCTAATTTTTTTTTAAATAGTTTGTTCGTTATAGGGCGGAAAAAACATTAATTGACCTCTCCACGGGTCTGAACAGGTGGCTACCTTGTAGTTACCCCATTGCAAAAAAACATGTCCCGACTACATAACTTTATTTTAGCTACATTGGACAAAAGCCAGTTGATTTCATAGCCCTTTGACCGTCATACTTGTTCACGAGCGTCCTTTACATTTTATTTCAAACAATTTTCTCCTCTAAAACTACCAGCTTATTTCTACGAAACTTTACAGATATTTTTGTCCTCTTAAGAATGAAATCAAAGAATGTGATTCCAAGCTTAAGCTTAAAATGATTGTACGAAAATAACTCATGATTTTTTCCTCGACAGATTTACATTACCATTTGTGTCCCTTGATTATCATCCTACACCGTAACATTGTTGGTAGTTTATATATAAGTTTTCTAAACAGAAAATATTCAGTTTTCAGCCATTATAATTATGTCTTGGAGAGAACACCCCCTTTTTTTAAATCAGATTAAAATGTTTGTTTTAGTAGAGGTTTCACATACTAGTCTTCAAGGTCAAGCTTGACAGCTTGCATTCTTATGCAACATTCCATAGTCACTAAAGTAACAAGTTAAGCAGATGGATGTATGAAAGAATTGGATCGGGACAAAGTAATGAAGAATTTCTCCATAATACACACTTCCATTTAAAGAAACAAAGCCCACATGACTTCACGCAATTCTCATATATACGAGGCGTTTTCAAAAACATTCGGAGCAGCGTGTAATCATTTTTCAAAAAGAAAAAAAAAAATCTTGTATGCTTTCGATTTCGATCACACGTTATACAATCAACGGAAATTCGTAGCCTTTGTACACCTTTTGCAACGTTCCCTAGTCGCTAAAATAACAAGATTCTTTTAGATCACAGGCACTATTTGTAACTGAGCTGTCGTAATGCTAATGATCTTTTTTTTTTGGAACAAAGTTACCAGAGGTTAATAAAAATAAAAAGTATAAAACGAATGATATATAACTTTTCCACAGGTTTGCTGCAAAGTATGGACGGCCGGCACGGGCTGCTTGATGTCCCAGAAAACAACAACTTGTGTCCTGTTTGACGACAAGAAAAAGTTTCATTCCTTTGGCTTCACAGCTGAAGATAAATACTCCGACCTCTCAGACGACCAAGAGCACAAGAAGTGGTACTTCTTTAGAAGATTCAAGATGACTCTTTTTGACAAAATGGTGAACGCTTTTTATTACTTCTATTTATGAGTTATTTGACAAAATGAATGAATAATTACTGAATATAAATGAACAAATGACTGACTGGTTGACTGAGTGAGCGAATGAAGGAATCAAGCAAGGAAGGAAGAAAGAAGGAAGGAAGGAAGGAAGGAAGGAAGGAAGGAAGGAAGGGAGGAAGGAAGGAAGGATGGGAGGAAGGAAAGAAAGAAAGAAAGAATTTTGTTTAATGCGTATCTACAGCTAGCTTACTAAGCGCATATGACAGATAATATAGTGATAAAACGAGAACAAGTACGACGAGGCAAGTTTACAAGTCTGTTGTGACGTTTCGACGATGCCCCAAATGAATGGAGTAATTGTATAGTGTTCTACGTCGTTTCAACAATATTCAAGTTACATCGCAGCGGCCAGTGCATCTAGCAATGATTTCCTTGACTTTCATTTACCAGTGCTACGCACAGTTTTCTTCCCAAGCCATTGACTGTTTTCCCTCATAACCATCGTCGAAACAATGAGAAGAGGTGTGAATCTTGTCGTAATGACTATCACCAGTCCTCAGGACGAAATTGGCCAACCTGGAGATTCGAACCAGGGAATCCCTGTACTCAAGTCCTGTACGCTACTGCATACGCTACCGTGGCTTGACCCGAAACAAATTATCAACTGAGAACAGGAAGTACTACATACATGTAGATAAGTGGTCGGGCAACCTCTGCCTTCTCATAATCCCTTGCTCATCTACGACAATTGTAAGGTGATGAATAATGACCATTTAGAGACTTGTTTGGCTTAAACAGAGCTTAAAAGCGTAAAACAACGAGACTACCTGGAATCGAGTCACAGTGAAGGACCAGGCAAAAAAAACCAAACAAACAAGAACGGTCATCTTCTCGCCTGGAAATGTTATTTTCTCGGAGTGGCAGTGCCCTGAAACTGCACCAGGGTCCCAGCCCTGGGCAGAAGACCCAGCACCAACTCCAATGCCAGGGCTCATGCAATAGCTCGACCGTTTTGCAACAGGCATGGGCAAGGGTAAAGCTAAATGAAACTGGACCTATCTCCATCATCAAAATAAGTATGAACCTAATGAATAGTTCGTTTCAGCAAAAAGAACTCTAAAAAAAAAAGAAAACATCAAATATTAAAATCTAGGACCTTGGCTTTAAGATCATTGACATGGCTACGGTATTGCTCAACCAAATTACAACCTGTATCTATCATTAGGCGAAATATGAACCAAATACATCGCTTACATGTACATAGATTTGAAAAATTTGAGATCTTAAATAAACTTTAACGTAAAATTTTGATGTAAAATATCTACGTCTACGACCTTGAACTTAAGATCATCGGAGTGGGCAGGGGTATTGTTGAAAGAAACTTGACCTATATCTGTCACTTACAGAATATTAAACAAATCAATCAAATGGTTTGGAAAATGTGACCTCTTAAAAAACTTTAACGTAAAACTTTGTTGTAAAATATCTAAATCTACGACCTCGATTTTCAGATAATAAGCGTGAGCGGAGTAATGGTGAAAGTTTTTTTGGAACTACAGTATGTTTGTCATATCATAAAATGGTTTGGAAAATGTGAACTCTTCAATAAGTTTAACATAAATGTGGAAGCCGACACTTATGCCGACGCCGGGGGTTCTGTAACAGCTTCTCATTGACTTCTTTCAGGCGAGCTAAAAAGTATGACAAAATACAGGTCAAATAAAATCTCCATAACTCAAAATCGAAAGCGGATTAACTATACAGCTTCGTATGAAAAGTGCCCCTTTAAATTTTTTTGTTTTAAACTTTTTTAAGACCTTTCCTGAAAACACTTCGAATCCACAATATTTTTCTTTCTAGATTAAATGCATGTTTATGCATCGGATTCCAGTTTGATGTAAAGAGACAGCATTCAGTCTGAGTATTACCTTCGTCTCTATTTCTAACCGATGCTTTCTGATCCGCTAGAATAGGATGCGCCCAACAGCTTGAACCCTTAAATGGTTGTTACAGTATGCTACAAGTTTGGAAATGAAGTCCCATTTAACGTCTTTAAAAAAACATTTTCAACTGCCTGTACTGAAGATCTGAATTACTCTTGATCTCGAGCTTTTGGGTAAAGGCCCTACATATCCAATTTGATATGTAAGGCAACGGATCAAAGATGGTTTGTGTGTTTCAATCGATTGTTTGATTTCAGCAACTGAAGAAGAGGTTCATGTTAGAAGATGAAATTGGTAAAAAGATGCCGGCACTTGACGTGTTTGCTGCTTGTATTACCTACATGAAAAATGAACTATTGACGGATGTTAGGAATCAACTACCTGATGTCTGTGAGAGTGAGATCAGATGGGTCATCACAGTTCCAGCTATTTGGAATGATAACTCGAAGCAATTCATGAGAGAGGCAACAGAAAAGGTATGAGCTATATTTTAAACCAGCCTTTTTGCCTGTTAAGCCGGAAAGTGCTGAACCCTGGTATGTTTTCTTTTTACGAACAATGTTGATGAGGATGAGAATGCACAGAAGGTAAAGTTTGATACTTAATCTACACTGCCCGCTACCTTACTACGTTTTTTTAGCTCACCTGAGCACGAAGTGCTCAAGGTGAGCTTTTGTAATCGTGCTGTGTCCGTCGTGCGTCGTCCGTCGTACGTCGTCAACTTTTACCTTGTGTACACTCTAGAGGCCACATTTTCAGTCCGATACTTGTGAAACTTAATCAGAATGTTTGTCTCGATAATATCTCGGACAAGTTCGATTATGGGTCATGTGGGGTAAAAAACTAGGTCACTAGGTCAAATCTTAGAAAAATCTTGTGTACGCTCTAGAAGCCACATTTTCATTCTGATACTTTTGAAACTTGGTCAGAATGTTTGTCTTGATGATATCTCAAACGAGTTTGAAAATGGGTCATGTCGGGTCAAAAACTAGGTCACTAGGTCAAATCTTAGAAAAACCTTGTGTACGCTCTAGTGGCCACATTTTCAGTCGAAAACTCCTGAAAATTGGTCAGAATGTTTGTCTTGATGATATCTCATAGGAGTTCGATAATGGGTCATGTCGGATCAAAAACTAGGTCACTAGGTCAAATTTTAGAAAAAAATTGTGTACGCTCTGGAGAACACATTTTCAGTCCAATACTCCTGAAACTTGGTCAGAATGTTTGTCTTGATAATACCTTGGATGAGTTTGAAAATGGGTCATGTCGGGTCAAAAACTAGGTCACTGGGTCAAAAATTAGAAAAACCTTGTGTACGCTCTAGTGGCCACATTTTCAGTCTGATACTCTTGAACTTGGTCAGAATGTTTGTTTTGGTAATATCTCAAAAGAGTTTGATAATGGGTAATGTCGGGTCAAAAACTAGGTCATTTGGTCAAATCTTAGAAAAACCTTGTGTACACTCTAGAGGACACATTTTTAGTCAAAAACCCTTGAAAGTTGGTCAGAATGTTTGTCTTGATGGAAGAGTTTGAAAATGGGTAATGTCGGATCAAAAACAAGGTCACTAGGTCAAATCTTCGAAACCTTGTGTACTTTCTAGAGGCCTCATTTTTAATGCAATACTCATGAAACTTGTCAGAATGTTGGTCTTGCACCAGTTTGCAAGTGGGTCATTTCGAGTCAATAACTCATGAAAATGGTAGGATGTTTGTCATAATATCTCAACAGATATTGAAAATGGGTCATGTTTGGTCAAAAGACTCAGGTGAGCGACTTCAGGGCCATCATGGCCCTCTTGTTTAAAAAAAAAATCATATCTTTACATAGAAATGTCTTGCCTATTTTCCCCGATTAAAACGGTTCATGTTATTGGTTCGGTACCCTATAGTTTTATGATAATTAATTGGCCGGAAAACACGGAATCTACAGCTTTCATAAAACGGAAAAAATACCTTCCGCGCTGTACAAAACAGCCTTTGCACTGTTATGCCCGCAGTGACCAAGCGCAAAACGTTTAATCTCGTTTAAAGGTATATTGATTTATCTAACATATCAAATCAGATTATGCAGATATACGCAGAGTAAAAAGTTAAGCACACCAGAATTGAAACAGCTATAATCATATATTAATGGACAACAATGACTATAGCATTAGTTGACATCTGTGTTTTGTCAATACGTAGCCAGTATTTTATTGAACTCGAGCATCAGAGCACAACAAACTATGCAGGTGCAACAGAATACCCATGATTTTCCAAAATTCACTATGACCTTGCAGGACAATTTCGCTATTTAATGAGCTGTACCTCTACGGTTTATTGGAGAGGTCATCAGACCTCTCCAACAGTGGTGAGTTTAAAAGGCAGACTGTCTCAGAAATTGCTGTCTAAATCCATTTTCTTTGCGAAATGTTCTGATACACAGTCTGTTTCGTCATGGTTTTATAAATAATCCGAAATCAAAAAACTGAAATAGGAAATAGACGTGGTTTGTTTTTATTTGACGGAATTCAAAAGAGATTTGTTCTATTGATTTGATTGCAAACGTCCTCTGTCATAATCGTATTCTTTTACTAAGCTGAGTAATCTAAGCAAAAGGGGGGGGGGAGAATTTCGTAAAAAAAGAGAAAGAACACCACGGGAAAAGATCACGCAACTTGGAAACGCGGGAAGAAGGTCACGTGACTGCCAAATAAATTAAAATTAATAGCCAATAAACTATTTGTAATCACAGATGCTGACCTCTCCTGGCTTCTTTTTTAAAGAAGCCAACTTGTTATTAACATGAACAACGGCACATAGGAGGTTGTTAAATTATTGGTCTTCATGCTGCAGGAATATCCTTCAAGGCAATCGGAAGAAAAACAGGGTACCATTACACTGTCAGTAATTACAGACTTATCAGAAAACTTGCTCTGACCTATCAAGTGAAGTACACGTTCGGGACGTCCTCCTGTGACGTCACAACGCGACAGCAGGGCAATTATACGGCTGGCGAGATACCTGCTATTTGCATCCAGTGCATTCCTGACACCTCTATGGCTGTCGAATTGCCGATCAAGCACACAGACTGAAAAGAATCGGATTGGCCTCACGGAGGGTGATCAGGCGTCAGCTGTTGACAAATGACCAGAAAATAGGGCGACTGATATGGTGTCAAGCGAGAATGAACTGGAATCTGGGGTCCGATGAAAGTCGGTTCTGTTCATGCTGTATCCCAAAGACGGTCGATTACGAGTCTGGAGGCGTACATATACAGCCTATTCGCCAAAGAACATCCTTCCCAATGTTCCCTCTCGGGAACATTAGACTTACCAGTTTGATAGATTCATGCTGTTTTCACTGTTACAAATTACCCATTTACATATCAGCGTGTAAAGCAATAAATTTCACTGTGAATCAGCAACTTTTGGTGTTCCTGTATTCCCAAAAATCCATTCTTTGATAACCTGTCTCAATTTCCCAAGTCTTCTTGGCAATAGTATGTCACTCGTATACATGTTCCCCGCAACGACCAAAACACTAGGGGTGCTTTACTTTTTTATCTGTGAATATTATGTTACAAGTCAATTACAAATCTTTATTCCAAAACTAAAATTTATGAATCACTTGGTAGGCACCTCTTTACAGTTAGAATTGAAAAAGATTGTGAAAGATTTTCATCACTGAAAAATGAACGGAGGCATTAAACCCTTTTAAGGAAGACCAGTTGTAATGAGATCTTGAAACATCGGCCAATGTCGGTCAATATCGTTATTCTACCCACACCAATCGGATTTCCTCGTTAGTTAGCGAACCATGGTCTTCAAAACTACATGTATCTATCGCCACTTTTTAATCTACAATGAAAGTAAATAAATAAAGAAGTATTTTTATCGTTGAATAGTAGTCAATAAATTAAACAGAAAAAAGAAAATGGAAATAAGGAATTTTTATGGCGGTTCCGGTTGTAGAAGTAATGACATTTTAACCGGTGAGTTTATTCACCCCACGGCACCCCATGACGCCAATATACATGCATATTTACAATTTGAAAAAAAGTTATTCAGAACTAAAATCTTGGTCATTCTCATTATCATATAGTGTACATGTTCATCTATCTTTACAAAGTTATCCTCAATAGTTGGTGGCCTTTGTTTATTTGAGCGCAGGAAAGCAATTCAGCCTTGCATGAGTAAGGTATTTTTTAAAGCTCTCTGCAATGTTTTAAACAGAAAGAGTGAATACTTTTTTTGTTTAAAGGATCAGAAAACAACATTTTGCTTTGTATTTCTTCTGATCCATTTAAGTTTGCATCTCCGTGGAGCGAGTGTACAAAAGTATCCTATAAAGAAGATAAAAACTTCACAGCGAAAGGTTTTAAATTCAGATCTCTAGGCACTATTTATAATTAATTTCTCTATATTTGTTAATAAAGACAGGAAATGCTGTGTTTTGGACTCGAAAGTTTGAAGTTGATTGGGTTCAGGTATTTTTTGTATGGTCACAGAAACCTCAAAATGGGGAGTGTCAGTATTCAAATTCAAAACTTTCAGTTACGTGCGGTGAAAGATCCTGAAAATGTTTTATGTTGTTCTTTGTAGGTTTATGAAAAAAGTAGGTATGCTCTATTATTTCCCCTTTCATAAAAGCTTGATATTATTTTAAAAACAAATTAAATGGTTTGTTCTCGGAAATACGGTAAAATTGACAACATTCTTGGTACTCTTTGTTTAAGTTTCGACATTTTTTCCCTCAAGTATAATTTTACCTAAAATTTCAGAGTATTTTAAAAGAACATTATATGATGGGGCTTTTGGTACCAAATTTGATACAAACCACCAAAAATTTGTAAAAAATATTTCCATTTTATTTCCTTAGAGGTGCTGTAATTTTCATTTCAGTGTCCGAAATGGGTATTAAGTAATAAGGATTATGTGACTTCATTTTTTGATGGACAATACCGTCCTTAATGTCACGAATTTACATTGTTTCCCTTTTTATACAGGCTAAGATAGACGGTAAGCATTTGCTGATAGCCCTGGAACCCGAGGCTGCGTCTCTTTGCTGTCGGTATCTCCCCCTGGACACGTTCAAACGATGTAGTGGTAGTGGCAAGTTTTTGCCATTCGCCCCAGGGTCCAAATATCTGGTTTTTGATGCTGGAGGTAAGACTCAACGTAACCCTTTACCACACAATCCTGACGTCAAGCATCACTGAGAAAGTTTTAGAGAACATGGTAAAAAATCACAAAAAAAAAAAAAAGCTCGTAACGACCATTTTCTTTTTTCCCACAATGTTTTCTACGTCTTAAAGAAAATCCCACTAAGTTAGTCTAATGTAATTTGTCGTCTGCAAATGCTTTTTGATTTGGTTCAAAATTTTGTTAAGAGGTAACATGATAAATGATAAATCGTACAAGTTTTTAAAAAAAGAAGAAGAAAAAAAAATTAACTAACCTGTCGAAATAGGCCACACTTAACTCAACAATAACACCCTGAAATGGGTAATATATCTAACTTAATACTATTATCTAAGGGTATGGAAACCTGGCTTTAATACTAACATTTTCGGGAGGGAGAAACCTAGCTAAATATGCATACTAACATCTTAGGGTGGGGATACAGTTGGATCAATCTAAAGTGGCACAGGAAACCTGGCTAAATACTAACATTTTAGGAAAGGAAAAACCCGAGTAAATACTAACCTTTTAGAGTGGGAGAAACCTTGGGCAATACTAACATCTTAGGGAGGGAGAAACCCTGCTCATTACCAACATCATTAGATGAGAGATGCTGGGCTCAATACTGACATCTTCGGGAGTGAGAAGTCTGACTCAATTCTGATTTCAGGGAGGTAGAAACCTGGCTTAGTACTTACATCTTAGGGAGGGAGAAACCTGGCTACGTATGAACTGCTTAGAATTTGAAACCTGACTCAATACTTATATCTTAGGGAGGAGAAACCTTGGTCATTACCAACATCATAGGATGGGAGATGCTGGGCTTAATACTGACACCTTCGGGAAACCTGGCTCAGTACTGATATTTCAGGGATGTAGAAACCTTGCTCAGTACTGATATTTCAGGGATGTAGAAACCTGACTCAGTACTGATATTTCAGGGATGTAGAAACCTTGCTCAGTACTGATATTTCAGGGATGTAGAAACCTGGCTCAGTACTTACATCTTAGGGAGGTAGAAACCTGGCTTCGTGCTTACATCTTAGAGAGGGAGAAACCTGCCTCAGTACAAACTTCCTTGAATTTGAAACCTAGCTCAGTACTAACATCTTACGGAGGAGACACCAGGCTCAGTCCTTACCTTTTAGTATTTGAAACCGGGCATAATACAAATATCTAAGGGAGTGAGAAACCTGCCTAAGTACTGATATTTCAGGGATGTAGAAACCTTGCTCAGTACTGATATTTCAGGGATGTAGAAACCTGACTCAGTACTGATATTTCAGGGATGTAGAAACCTCGCTCAGTACTGATATTTCAGGGATGTAGAAACCTGGCTCATTACTTACATCTTAGGGAGGTAGAAACCTGGCTTAGTGCTTACATCTTAGGGAGGGAGAAACCTGGCTCAGTACAAACTTCCTTGAATTTGAAACCTAGCTCAGTACTAACATCTTACGGAGGAGACACCTGGCTCAGTCCTCACCTTTTAGTATTTGAAACCGGGCACAATACAAACATCTAAGGGAGTGAGAAACCTGCCTCAGTACTGATATTTCAGGGAGGTAGAAACCTGGCTCATTACTAACATCTTAGGATGGGAAACATCTAGCTTAATACTAACATCCTAGAGACGGAGAAACCTTGCTCAATTCAAGAAATCATGCTCAATAGTAACATCTAATGGCAGGACAAACCTGGCTAAACACTGCATCTCAGGGAGGGAGAAAACATGCTCAATACTAAAAACCTGGCTCAATACTAACAATTCAGGGAGGGAGAAACCATGCTAAATATTAACATCTTTTGGAAGGAGAAACCTAGCTAAATATACACTAACATCTCAGGGAGGGAGAAACCATGCTGAATACTAAAAACCTTGCTCAATAGTAACATCTCCGGGAAGGAGAGACCATGCTCAATACTAACATCTTATGGTAGGAGAAACCTGGCTCAGTACTAACCTCTTATGGTGGGAACAACCTGGTTTAGTGTTCATGTAAGCCTTAGTCGATCTCAGCAAAACAAAGACACATTGATTTATTTACCAAACAATGAAATTTTAGACTTGTCGAATTTGAGAGCATTTGGAGGGAAAAAAAAAAAAATGAAATAAATAAATAAACGTGATTTAAGTGATGTTTTTTCAAGAAATTACTGATTATCAGTGTTTTTTTATTTTTAATTATTTTCCATCACTATTTCAATGACCGTTTTCTTCTGAATCGTTAAAACAGGGAATTATTTGATAAAGTGTTAACCCTTGTCCTGCTAAATAAATGAAATGAAACTTTCAAACTGATAGTAAAAAACCAAAATTTGCTATTTCAAAGGCATTTTTGGAGACAAGATATTCCCTAATCGGACAGTGTAGATCCAAGATCAGACTGCACGTTCTGTGCAGTCTGATCTTGATCTACACTGTCCGCAAAAGGTCCTTCAGTCGCGCTCAGCAGCCTAAGGGTTAAGTCAGCCGATTATCCATTGAGGTGCATTATAGATACATGTAAGCAAATCATTTACTGAGTTTCACAATTAGGATGTTTAAAACTCTGTTGTCACAAATATTCAACGATTTAAATGCCGAACCAAGTAATCAAGTCGGTAACGTCCAGGGCTTGAAGCCAAGGATGGCTGGTACGAATCCCCTAGCTATCGAATCCCCTGCTCGGCCAATTTCTTTCCAAGGATTGATGACAGTCATTGCAATAGGATTCATACTTCTCCCATTGCTGTTCATTGGTTCGATCATATTTATGCGGGAAAATAGCCAGTGGCACGGGAAAAATATCGTGCGAAGTACTGGTAAAAGGAGCTTCAGGAAAACACTTAACTTTGTTGTCTTGGAGATGTTCATTTCATTTTTTCGTCTCTTTAATCCTTTAACAATTCCAAGGTTAACGACAATGAAAAGCGGAAAAGGAGAAAATGCTGGTGACCAGTATTTTACCCCTTTTTCCACACAATGTTTTCTACTCTTCCAAACACATTTGTCATATTTTTAGCCATTTATCTTCTGCAAATAGTGTTAATTTGGATGAGTCTAATTCTTTTATGTTGTTGTTTGGTAACGGGTCAGAAAACTACAACTTTATTAAATTTCAGGAGGTACGATAGACATCACGGTGCATGAAGTACAGAAAAGTGGTGGCTTAAAAGAGCTGTACAAAGCAAACGGTGGAAGTTGGGGCGGAATATACGTGGATAAAGCGTTTAAAGATCTTCTAGCAGATATCGTCGGCAACGACGTCATGGATGGCTTTGCGGAAGATAAAACTTCCGATTTTATTGATTTGTTTCGGGAATTTGAGGTCAAAAAGAGAAATTTCAAGAACGACATGGAAGAAAAGATTACATTCAAAGTTCCGATAGCTCTGGCGAACGCATTTAAAGATGCTCGGGGAAAAGAAATTAAAGACCACATTCAATCATCCAAGTACAAAAGTAAACTTACCTGGGTAGGTGATAAACTTCGAATGGATGCAATAACGGCAAAAGGTCTGTTTCAAGAAGCATGCCAAAGTATAACAAGGCACTTACAGGAACTTTACAGGGACGAAAATATCAGAGATGTCCCCACAATACTCATGGTTGGTGGATTTTCGGAATCGCCAATGCTTCAAGAAATACTGAAGCGCGAGTTTCCGAACAAGAAAATCATCATACCGGCGGATCCAGGCTTGTCTGTTCTCAAAGGTGCAGTTATTTTTGGCCACGAGCCCGCACTCATAGAGGAAAGGCGATGCCGCTTTACCTACGGAGTCAAAACCTCCTTCAAGTTCGACCCAGACAAACATCCAGAATCGAAGAAGTTTAAGGACGACAACGGTGAGGAATTTTGTGGTGATATGTTTGACAAACACGTTGAAATTGGACAGTCCGTTGTGTTTGGCGAATCTCAGGTAGTAAGGTCTTACAAACCAACAAAGAAGGATCAAAAAGCAATAGAGTTTCAAATATACGCCTCGTCCGATAAATGTCCACAGTATACAACCGACTCCTGCTGTCAGCTGTTGGGTAAACTGACAATCGACCTTGATGGGCACGGACTGGACAGGTCCGTGGAGGTCCAGATGATTTTCAGTGAAACCGAAATGAAAGTTACCGCTCTTGAGAAAAAAACCGGTAAAACCAAACAAGGCAAAGTAGACTTTCTCGGGTAATTAACAGATGGAAACTTCTTTGGGTTAGGTATATCGGTGTGACTGGTCATTATATATTTGTAGTTTTCCAGACTTATTTCGGCACGGATCACGCTAAGAGAAGTCAGCACACAAGTCCAATTGGGGCCATTCCCGCAAGTCAAGTTGTCTCCCTTGCCAGAGAAAGTCCAAACGTAACCAATTAACAGATAGGTCCTTGTACCTATATTCCTCTGTTTTTATCTTTTATATCGTTTGGAATGTTGCGATAAATATAATGGATTTTATGTATATGTAAGGTTTTCATGTAATTTTAAAAGGAATTCTGATCTTAATCACAAGAGAATTGCGTATGTAACGATTTGTAGAATAGACCAACTAGATATAATAGAAATATTATCTCAAGAACATATCATATGTAGTGCAAGGAAGTCGACGATAAAAACCATGTATAAATTTAAGAAACTCATAGTGTACATGTTAGTGTAAAGTACGAATGTATTGTCAGTGAGACAAGCGCGAGTTAATGACGCAACTAGCTTGCTTTCTGAAGTAATGGCATATTCTGTTTCAAATCTATCATACAATCAATTGATGCTGTATCCTTCAACTGTTATATTTTCATTTGTATGTTGAATCACTTTGATAAAGGTTGGAATTACTGAAACTGAGCTGAGACAAATTATACTTTGACTAAATCTTTTCCTGTGTTATGTGGTTTTATCGGGGTTAGATTAATATAATTTTCCAGTTTGATTATTTTTTTCCCTTTACTCGTATATATTCTGACGTTGCCTCGTCAAGAATAACACCATCCGCGGGTCAGATAAACAGATTACTGTTACAGGATCCGTTTTCACCAACCATTCTTAGTTTCATTCCTGGTCTTATTCTAGATTTGGAAAGTAACACAAATTCTGATTGGCTAAACTAGATGGTTTAGCCAATCAGAAGGTGTTTCTTTCAAATTTAGAAAATCTTGGTTGATTGATTGTATGGTTGTGTGGTGTTTAACGCCGTTTTCAACATTATTTCAGTTATATCGCGGCGGCCAGTGTACCTATCCATGCTTTCCTGGAGTTTCTTTTGACAGTACTTCGCATATTATTCTTTCCAAGCCACTGGCTGCTTTCCATAATCGAAACAACGTGAAAATCTTGGAGAATAAGACTAGGACTGTTCTTAAAGGGGTTTCAGCGAGTTGCTTTTAGCGCAGAGAATTTTATGAAATTTGACACAGAGACACTTCAAAGTATATTCTTTCAGTATATGAAGAGATAATGTGACCTAATGCGGCGTTCACACTAGAGCACGATCTTTTACGATCGTCACGATTGGCCAATCGCAGCGAATCGTGTAAATTTGCTGGAATTTGACGATTAGATACGAGTTGGTGCGATTTCATGCGTTCTGATACGATTTGTTACGCTTAGATGCGATTTGGTCACGATTGGTCAATTTGTGGTGATACGATCTGTGTCCAGGATAGACACGATCACATACGATCTGATAGGAGTATCACGATTGGGTTCGCGATTCCATTGCGATCTGACGCGATTATAACGATAAGTGTCCACGATCTGTTACGACACGATACGTTCTCATACGAGCATCAAGGACTGATGCGCTTTGTTGCGATGTTTTACGAATGTTGGATGGATGTTTTGAGCGATTTCGATCACGATTGAGCCACGATGAGACCGCGACTGGTATATTAACAACCTGATTGATCGGTGACCTCATTGTTAATTGAACCTCTGAACATTCAATACCATTGATGATGGCCGGACTTGTGGATGATGAGAATGTGACATTTGCATTTTTAATGTTTGCTTATATTACTGCCATCGAAGAAGAAGAAGAGCAGCTGCAGGAACCGCAACCAAAGAAGGTCAGGAGAGCTATCACGAGACCGGTGTGGGTACAACCATGGATCACAGAGAAGAGAAGACAAACTCTTGGTCAGTACTCCAGCCTCCTCGATACCCATTTGAGGCTAGAGCATCCAGTGGCATTCCAGAACTACACAAGGTTGACGCCACAGCTTTTCGACGAAGTCTTACAAAGGGTGACTCCAGCAATCGAACGAGTTGCCACCAGATTCAGGCAACCCCTCTCACCTGGACTCAAGCTGGCAGTGACACTGAGACACCTTGCCACTGGAGACAGTTATCGTTCTCTTGCATACGCGTTCAGATGTGGAGTGTCAAGCATCTCAGAGATGGTTCCAGAGGTGTGCCGAGCAATTGTCCAGGCGTACAAAGATGAGGTATTCAGCCTCCCAGTGACTCCTGAAGCCTGGAAAGTCATTGCAGACCAGTTTGAGCAAAGATGGAACATCCCCCATGCCATCGGGGCCCTTGATGGAAAACATATCGCGATCAAGAAGCCCCCAAACACCGGTAGTCTGTATTATAATTACAAAGGATTTTTTTCGATACCACTTCTTGCCTTAGTGGACGCAGACTACAAATTTATCTGGATCGAGTTAGGCGGAAAAGGACACATGTCAGATGCTCAGATATTCGGACACTCTGAGTTGTTTAGCGGGCTAGAAGAGGATACCCTAGGACTGCCCCAAGCCTGTCCTCTCACTGCAAGTCCTGACGATCACGAAAACATATCCTTCTTCATCCTGGGGGATGATGCCTTCGCACTCAGAAAATACCTGATGAAACCTTATGGTAGACGTGGGATGTCCCGAGACGAAAGGATTTTCGACTATCGACTATCAAGTGGGAGGAGAGTGGTTGAAAATGCCTTTGGGATCCTTGCAAGTAGGTTCAGGTGTCTGCTCAGGACTCTAGAGCAAAAACCAGACCATGTGAAAGACATAGCTGAGGCCTCAGTGGCGTTGCACAATCTACTGAGGATGAGACAGGCAGGTGTTGCAGCGCAGGACGTAGACATTGATGATGAAAACTACAATGTCATTCCAGGTGCGTGGAGGGACCAAGTGGATTGGACAGATGTAGCGCAACCACCCGCGCCACGGAATTCTGCAACAGCGGAGGCGAAACACCAGCGGGACCTCCTGAAGACCTTCTTTAACTCACCACAGGGTGCGGTTGCATGGCAGGAGAGGGTGGCTGGTCTACAAGACATTTAAAATGGTTCTAAAGTACTAATGAAATAAATACCTAATATGTCTGTATTCATCAGCTTTTACTTTCTACCAACTCACTTAATTTGTTATTTTGGCTAGCGAAGTCGGTAGTCGGCTTTTTTTCTATTTTGGGATTTCGGTCATGGTCATGAAAATATTTAATTGTATTTATACGTAAAAGAAATGGGAATTATTTCGTCTTTACGAAAGCAGACAGACCAAATAAATATTTTCATGACCATGACCAAATCTCCAAAATAATAAGAAGCCGTGTCAGATTAACCTTCAAGCGACCAAGCGATTTTACTGCCCAAAATGACCAATCGGGGTCATTTATGACTCCAATGAATTTTTGTACAGGGATCTTAATTATGAATGACTGGTTGGCGGCTTATAAACTATTCCCTGTATTTAAGACGGGTATTCTTATATGATCTAATGTAATATGTGTTTGTTAATAACACTTTTATTGCAAGATATAACCAGCATTATATTTATTTAGACAGTCCTTGTCAGTTCCCATTTGCAAAACTATATTTGAGCAGCGCTATAGCAATATGGGGCTTAATGCATCTCTGTAATGCATGATACCCAACAACACAATAAAAATAAAAAGAAAACAAACAGAAGTTCAAAATTTGACTAAAATTCAACTCTTTACCAACGAAAAATTATAACACTGGTCCAAATTGAGAGCATTTGCAGACAACAAAATAAATGTAAATTACAAACATAAATACTTTTTTGGGATGGGTTGAAAATATTGTGGAAAAAGGAGAAAATGCTGATTACCAGTATTTTCTCTTTTTCCCACAATGTTTTCAAAAGTTCGCTTTCTTGTAGGGTCGTTAAAAGTCGGGATGGAGTGGTAAAGGGTCAAAGACCAATGTTTAAAAACCAGTCATAAATGTCCCCACAAGTCTGTGATGTCTGCGCCACACCATTTGGCTGATCCCTGCAGAAAACTATGAAAGTGTGTAGGATTATTAGATCGACAAACTCACGCTAGGAAAGAAAATTCGGATAAAAAATAAAAAGTTGGAACATTGAAGTATATGGCTCGGGTCATAAATGACCCCACACGGTCGATTGAGGGTAAAGACATAAAAAAGCTAAAATAAGTTGCACCACCCTACTGGGCGACAGCCTTTAATTTTCGTTGCTTCGGTAGTATTTTTATCACTAAACTTTCTAAACTCAGAAATTTAGATCTGCAGCTAACAAGTATAGCCACGCAGGCTGATTTGTGCCTGACCCAGCTAGAAACGTTTCTTATTAGGGGAAGCAGTTAGGTTAAGACGATCTGGGTAAGGATCTAAAATCGACCTGTATAATACCGGTAATATTCCGCTTTAGCTCTACTTGTGCAAGTTTCACAAAAATAAACATATATAACCTTTGGCCCACTATGGCACTACTTGTGCAAGTTTCACAAAAATAAGTATATATAGCCTTTGGCCCGCTATAGCACTACATGTGCAAGTTTCACAAAAATAAACATATATAACCTGGATGGAGTGGTAAGTCACAGCAATGACTTTAAGTCAAGAATCAGATTAATCACGAAATATAACGTCATGGATTGCATATTACACAGAAGTAGATAGATATTTACCCCATCTGGCTTATTTCTTAATTTTTCCTAATTTTTTAATTTTTTTTTTTGCTAAATTTTACTAAAATATCCAGTTTGCCCATACGATTTTGTATGAAAAATCTATTTCCTCATAATTATAAAGAAAATAAATTTCATTATCCACTAACCAACGCATTGATTTATCCACTAACCAACGCATCAACTAATGGCCCCCATATGTCAACGCAAGATAAGTCCATGCATGAGGGACCATCTAATTACTATATCCATTTTACCTCAAATTCAAGAAATTACTGTCTACATATTTTTTAATTTATATCTACATATGGGGCACTTCTCAAAGTTATACGCTTCGTTACACCCTTCACAAACGCAAACGTGTTTACAACTAAATAATATATTAGGTTTAGCATTTTTACATATACAACATTCTTCTTCCGTAAAAACTTTATGCGGTTGTTTAAAATGGTTGATGGGTTCGATTATTTCATGATCTAAAGCAACACTACCGATAGGCTTGACTAATTCATTTAATTCGAAAAAAAGTTCACCGTATAAATTCACGCAACCAAAACTTTCTCCTTCCTTATTGAATTTATCTCTGTAAGCTGAAATACTTCCGCGGTAGTCATAAATATCAACATCATCAAATGTAATCATAGAACGCAACATGTAATGATTAGGAGCCAGTTGTCTAAATTCATATCGTAGTATGCGTAATATAGATTTTTTATAATCTCTGATGAAATGGTTAATTCTATGATAAGGTATTTGGATGATAGTAAACACGTTCTCATCTTCATCATCTTCATCATCGTAAAAGGATGAATATGGGTCAGGGCATGATGTAAAAATCGTTGTTGTAAACTCGGATGAGGATGAGGATGAGGATATATGTTCGCTAAGTAAGTAGTAGTTATGCGCTAATGCATTTATTAAAACAGCAAGCGGGTCGTTATGTTGATGTTCTTCTTTTAAATTATGGTTTGTTAAGATATGCAAGTGTCTTTCTTCAACGTGCTTTTGGATTATACATTTATTTAATGTACATCTGTATAACAAAAAGATTGTATCGGATGGCATTTTTTCTAAAACGGGTGGAGGGTTTCTTTTGGGAGGAGGAGAAGGAAGTTCATAATCGTATATATCAAAGGGTAATTCTATTTCGCTCATTTTTTTTTATATATGGGAGGGAAAAAAATAGGAAAATTCAAAAAATAAAGAAGTGAAAAATTTTTTTTTGAATTTCTTAAATTTTAAGTTATAAATTAATTCAAGATGGATAACTTACATGCAAATGAAGTTTTTTACGATGTACTTGATACAATGCCACCTAAAGCAAAACTACTAAATTGGCTTACACCTGAAGAATTAAATAAATTAGAAAAACATATTGAAAATAAATATAAGGAAATACCTATTTATAAAATTCCAGGTCATGAGAGAAAAGTATATTTTCCAAATATTTATTGTGATATGTATAACGATGCTTTATACGAAGCAACAGCTGTTATATATTATTGTTTTAGTAAAGAGATTTACCAATATGGTAAAGGTGATTTAACTATGTGGGTTGGTCTTTATAATAATAAAACTCAAGAAAAAAAAAGAGTTGGTTCTTACTGGTTTGATATTAGACCAGAAAATGAAAAATATTCATTTTCTTATGAAAATGAAATAAATTTCTTGTTTAACAATGATGGAGCATTTATGCCTGGAGCATTCGATGTAGACAGAGAACATTTTCATATTCTCTCACCTTGTATAGAGTTTAGTGGAAAATTTGATAATTTATATGGAGACCCTGATGTGAATGAAGCATTAGATAAATTAAGTGAAGCAAAAATAAATACAACGCTACCTGGTTATATTAAAACTGATGATATAGATGAAACTACACTTGTTAAAATTACTAGTCCATATGGTAAAGTAGATTTTATTAACAAAAGTGAAATTCATAACTTTCTTATCATTTTAGAAAATAAATATGATTATCGTATAGAATTATTAAAATATGTTAGAAATGAAACAAAAGAAATTACTCAAAAAACATTTAAAGAGGAGTTATGCGCTATATGTAATGTAAATAAATCTAATATAATATTCGCTAGTTGTGGGCATCAGTGTATATGTGATGAATGTAATGGAAAAGTAACATATGATTGCATTATGTGTAGAAATAAATCAAGTATTAAACTAGTATTATAATTTTTTATAAATATAACTTCTTATTAAGAAAGGAGTTATATTTATTTAGTGTAATTATAAGTCTAACTCTATCAAAATAGATATGTAAGCGTGTGTTACATCTCGGTTATCTGTTCTAGAAATAAAGTTTATTATGTCGCATTGCTTTACCTCCAACGCCCTTGGAAAAATCGTACAGCTACAAATTTCATCCGCTTTTTTAATAATAGAGTAATCAACCTGTTCATTTCCGTTTACCGTTATATTAACTTTTACCTCTTCTGGTACATTACGATTCTTTTTAACGATTGTTAAACTTCCTCTTATGATTCTACCCGATGCACTCATACAATAACCCCCTAAACCGTGTCTTTTACCTGTATTACCATTACCGAATGAAAACTCGTAATTATCGTTTCCAATTGGTCCCTGTTCTTCAGCCCACACGGTTATAATAGGTTTTGGTTTATATGCTCTGAAGAAACGCTCCATATATTCTCTAGTGACAGCATCTTCTTGACGTTTTGGGTCCGCTATATTATATATTCTTAAATTATTCATATCAATATTTTGGTTCACTAATAGTTCTCCATTCGCTTTCATTGAGAAAGATTTATACATAGCACCTTGACCACCTCTAATATTTTTAACGAGGTCATCAACATAACCTTTAGTGGTAACCGCATCTTGGGATATGGGACTCGATAATCCAGTAATCTGGTTACCATTCATATCTATTCCACCATCTATTGAATAGGACCCATCTTGTTTTTTCGTTAAAGCTTTTTCACCCGCGGTAACCGCCTCAATCCTAGTATCCACGTAAAACTTATTAGAGGCTTGGTCGTCTCTCGTGGGGGTTCCGAGATTGTTAATTACTCGTCCTCCCATTGAGATTGTATCATCTGCCTCATACCACCTTCCGTCTTTATAAACGAAGGCTTTATCAACATTATCCACATAATTTTTAGTAGCAGCTTCACCCGGTTCTTTTGGGTCCTTAACATTTCTTATCGGGTTAAAACCCATATTTAAATATCCAGTAACATGGTATCCACCGTTTTCATCCAACAACCCTGAGTTGGCGTCAACATAAGCCTTAGTTGCAACATCATGAGAATTTACTGGATTACTAACCCTCGTTAATGTATTACCATTCATGTTTATAGAACCAGTAACAACAGTTGTTCCATCTTTGCGTAAAAAATTATTATTTACGTAAGCGAGTGACACACCATCACCGCTTGTTTCGCCATCATCCATTCTTCCAAATTTATCAACAGGCATTTTTTTATATAGTACTAAAAAAGTTTATTTAAAACATTTTGGAACTGGTTACCTCTAGATAACTCTTTTAGAATGTACAAACATAAATGACCGCAAAATACTTGCCCAGCTTGTTGTAATTGGTCAGTATTGTACTGTATTGGACTTTTTAAATAATCTCGAATTTCAATAGGTGGTTGTATGCCATAACTATCAAAATAAATTTTAGTTTTACCATTTTTATACCAAGCGACCCAATGTGTACCAGGTCCACTACTTTTATCAAAGTTTACTATACCACATTCTTTTTTACTCGGTTTTCTCGGTAATGTATCTAGTAAAAAAACTCCTCTAAAATAAGGAATCTTTAATCTTTTAACGGCACCTTCTAATTCGAAATTGTTCAACGGTTTATTCGGTAAAATTACGTTTTCAATCGAAATATTTTCCATTTTTTTTTTATAGTTTAAATATTTCTAATATCTTTATTGTCAACCCACGAATTAAATTCATCAGGATAACCTTTCCACTTTACGAGAGATTTCTTTTTTCCTTTTTTAATAACCTTTTCTATCCTATACAACTCTTGACTGGTTTTCTGCAGTTCAGGTTCATAAAAGGTACCTTGTATTTCTTCTCCATTAAAATCTTTAATTTTATATGTTATAGGTGATGTAAGTTTTACTTCAGAAACTGTAAAAACCTCCTCAGTCCATCTTGTTGTATAACCTTTCTCAAAAGTCTTTTTCTTTTTAGTTATCCTTACCTCGTCTCCAACGGAAAACTTAGGATTAAAGTCTTTTATTTCTAAATGTTCGGGATAAAGATTTCTCCAAACTCTCGTTTCATTTTCTTTTTTACTAGCGTCTACCGGAGTCATCTTAATAGATGAATGCCTCGTGTTATTATATTTTTTAACCAAATCCGGTAGCACATTGATGTAAACGTTTGTAGAGTTAGCGGAAAAATACTTCCACATTTTTTCTTTCATTGTTCTAATCCATCTCTCAACCACACTAGATTTTTCCTCATTTTCGGTAGAATATAATTCAACCGAGTCTTTTACATCTTTGTTATAAAACTCTTTACCCTTATCCACCCACATTTTTTCGGGTTTTCTCTCCTTAAAAATACTTTTTAATGCTATAGCAACAGATTTTCCTGTTTTGTCTTTTAATGGCACCAGATATCCATATTTAGAAAAGATATCAATGACAGCGAGAAGGTATTTAACGCCACGATTAAACTTAGAAAATGCTTGCATGTCTACTAAATCCGCAGCCCATATCCTATCTATACCGTTTACTCTAACTCTCCTTTTCTTAAAATTTCTTTTTACGGGTTTATGTAATTCTTCCGCTAAATTTTTTTTTTTACCCCCATTCCAAATTTCATCTTAGTTCCAATGAGTCTACTTACCAAACCTCTTTCCATTTTTTCTCTAATACTAGGATTGTAAATCCCTTCTAACTCCGTTAACATATTCTTATCACACACTGCGTTTCTTGTAGCAGTATCATTGTGTTGAAGATAGCAAACATCATGATTATAAGCGGCTTTATCAACACGGTTTATAGGTTTACTCCATTCCTTCGGTGTTAAATCTGGATTAAGTCTTTTATTTAGCTTGGTACCTGGTCCTGTAAAGTTGTGGCCTGGGAGATGCATTTCAACGGGTAAATTATTTATAAATTTATTTAATATACTACTCCCGGTAGTTTTTTTTTTATAAATTGTGATTTAGTTATTCCACAAATAACACATTTCCCCTGCATCATATTTCTTCCATTTTTAGAAACAGAATATTTTATATCGCTCGTATCTGTATGTTTTTTACATTTAACGCAATACATCTTATTTTATATATAAAAAATAAAAGTATTTAAATAAAATGGATATTATAAACTTATCATGGAATGAAGTAGTATCAAAGAGATTTAATCACTCCCTTTTACCGAGAAGTATTAGGGGTTTAATTATAGGTAAATCAGGATGTGGTAAAACTACTTTATTGTTAAACCTTTTACTCAGACCAGATTGGCTTGACTACAACGATTTAAGTGTTTTTGGAAAAAGCCTTTTTCAACCGGAATACCGAATACTAAAAAAGGCTTTTGAAGAGAAACTACCAAAAGAATATATCTTAAGGTTGTTTAACATACGTGATGAGATACAAGAAACGAACATTCCACCAACAGCTTTAGTTGAAGAATGGGTTAAAACGATTAAAAATAAATCGGATATAAATTGCAACTTCTTTGAAAATGCTAGTGATGTACCTGACCCGAGAGAGTTAAACTCGGGAAATAAAAATTTAATAATTTTCGATGATTTACTTTTAGAAAAGCAAAATAAATGTGAGTGTTACTACATTCGAGGAAGGCATAGTAATGTTGACTGCTTTTACCTCTCACAGAATTATTTTAGACTACCTAGACAAACTATTAGAGAAAACGCTAATTTTATTTGTCTATTCCGACAAGACCTAAAAAACCTTAATCATATTTATAGTGACCACATAGGTGAAGATATGTCTAAGGATGAGTTTAGAAAGTTTTGTCAAAAGGCATGGGAAAGACCGCATGGTTTTGCTATCATTGACTTAACCAGTAAAAAACATGATGGGAAGTATAGAAACGGTTTTGATAACTTCTACATACCTAAGTCGGTATAAAAAATATTTAAATATTATAAAAAATATTTAAATATTATAAAATGGAAAAACTTTTAGAACAAATTGTAAAAAATACGAACCATAAAACATCATTTCAAATCATAGTAAGCGGCAACAAAACACGTTTTAGAACAAGGTTTAATCCTCCAATTCAACTGGAAAAGGACAAAGTATACGAAATAGCTCTGGTAAACCTTGAAACTTACTACTCTTTCCCAAACATTGATGAAACGAACAACACATTCGTTTATTCTCCAGACAATGGTAATTCGTGGGTTAAAATAAAATTACCCATAGGAAGTTATGACCTCGTTGACATTAATGATACTATTCAACAGGAAATGAGAAAAAAGGGTCATTATGATAGAGTTAATGAAGAGTATCCTATTAACATTTCTGCAAACACCAATACTCTAAAGTCTATTATTACCTTAGAAGCTGGTTATCAAGTAGATTTTAATCAACCAGGTTCCATCGCTAAAGTATTAGGATTTATTCGAGCTAAATATACGCAAGGATTTCACGAGTCAGAGAATGTAGTGAACATTCTTAGCATAAATAGTTTGCTCGTTAACATAGATATTATTTCAGGAAGTTATGTTAATGGTTCAACAAAAAACACTATTTACTCTTTTTTCCCAGATGTTGCACCCGGATATAAGATAATTGAGTCACCAATTAATTTAGTATACTTACCAATAACGTTAGATGAAATACATAACCTAGAGGTAAATATTACTGACCAAAATTACAATTTACTAAATCTTAGAGGCGAAAATTTAACGATTAGGTTTCATATTAGAGAAGCGAGATGAGCTAAATAAAAAAATACTCGTATATAAAATGACGAGTTACACTAATGTTAAAGTAAATATATCTGAAGGACAAAAGGAAAAACTTCAACATGCTGTTAAAGCTGGTTGTCCAGTAAGTATTCGTTTAGGTCATGAAGATTTACATGGTAATGATGTTTTAGCGATTACCAATTCACAAGCGAAGAAAATGGCTAAAGCCTATGAGGATGGCGTGGGTATAACTATTAAAATGACTGCGAGACAACTTAAACATAACATGAAAATAGAGGGAGGTTTTCTCGGAATGTTAGCTGGGTTGGCTGCTAGAGCTTTACCGATGCTTGCAAAAACCGTTTTACCAGCTTTAGGTGTTGGTGCTCTTTCTGGATTAGCTCAAACAGGTGTTCAAAAAGCTATGGGGTCAGGTCTTTATCTTAAAAAAGGAGGATGTGTTTGTCAAGTTGAAACTGATGGAAGTGGATTATACTTAAAACCATACAAAGGTAAAGGATTAGCTTCCGTTGGCGATGGGTTGTATTTAAAGCAAGGAGGAAAAATGTATGATGGAAAAGGACTTTTACTCGGACCTAATAGCCCATTTGCTAATATCCCTATCCTAGGAGCTATATTATAAATATTATTTATAACAAATAAAAATGGATATACATAAATTTGGTATAAAACCTAATATTACTACCCAACATAAAACTATATTTTGGAAACCTCATTTAAATGGAGTAAGATATCCTCCCTTAAAGCAAGATTCTCTAAAATGGAAAATATATTCGCAAGTAACTATTAAGATTCCTCCTAATGATGGTAGGAGAGTTCCGTTAGGATTTGGTTATATAGCTACACGAGGAGTTGTAGTGATATCTATTAGTAATAAATGGAAAGATAGTTTAACCATTTCTAATGGTATACATCTTGATAATGATGTTAATGATATCTTAGTCTACATTTATAATTTCTCACAAAAACCAATCGAAATACCTGAGGGAGAGTTATTCTGCTATCTAAAATATTTGCCATAAAAAAAAATTATTATATTAATAAAATGACAGATACAAATCAGGAACACCCTAATAAAATATATCCTATATTACCTAAAGAACGAGGTACCGCAAGCGCCCCGCCTATTGAAATGGAAGCAATGGATAATGGTCATTCTTATAGGCTTCAAAAAATATCGGAAGTACAAAATTTTCTCAAGAAGGAAATAAATGAAAGGGAAAGATTGAATAAGAAATATGCTAGAATGGCTAAAGTAGTTGATAATGTTGAAGGTGGATTGGTTATTGTTTCATTAGCATTGGGAGGAGCAGGTGTTATTTTACTTTCAACTGTTGTCGCTACTCCTGTTGCTGTAGGATTGGAATCTGCAGCTGGTGTAATAGGTCTTGCTTCATTGGTGAGTAAAGTATTTGTTAGGAAAACTACTACTAAAGCTGAAAAGCATTTAAAAATTCAAACTCTCGCTGCTGCTAAGCTTAATACTATAGATAATCATGTATCAAAAGCTTTGATGGATAATCATGTATCTGATGACGAATTTAAGTTGATAATGGATGAAATGAATAAATATGAAGACATGAAAAGTGAAATAAGAAGTAAGTTTAAGAAGAAGGTAACGCTCGAAGAAAAGGAAAGTTTGATTGAGAAAGGGAGGCAAGAAGCGAGGGAGTCCTTTCGGAGGCTCGTTGAAAAGAAAGATGGTTGAGAACTTTCATATTAAGTTTCCTAAATTAAAATTTAGGTGTAAGTGTATGTGTGAAATAGGGGATGAATAAATATATAAAAGCATTATATATGCTCTTATATATTAAAAACTGTTACAAAAACTATGATAAAACTACGTTAAAAAAAATATGTTGCTAATTAAAAATGTCATTTTTAAAAATAACTGACCCTGCAAAAAGAGACTTAATTGTAAAAGAGTATCTCGAAACAAAAAAGAGGATTCGGGATAATCTACTAGCAGAGAGAACGGGTGAACAACAACTTCAAACCGATTTATCAAAGTTTTTTAAACCTATAACGGAAACGCAAAAAGCTACAACAAAAGAGATTACAGAGGGGCTTAAACCTATTAAAGAAGGTATCGAACAGTTACCACAAGCTATTAAACTACCAGAATTTCCAACAATAGAAGCTTATCCTTCTGGTGAAAAACCAATTATTGAGAAAGAGGAATTAAAAGAACATAAAGGCACATTTGACATTGGGCCACTTGCAACAGAGTATCTAACAAAATATCGTGGTAAAGATATTGATAAAACATATGGAATACGTGATGAAGGTGGTAAATTTGTTATTGGTAACAAAACTGTCATAATTGAGCATGATGATATTCTTCTTGGTACAGATCTATATATGGGAACACCTGGTTTTTGGGAGTTAATTGTTGCTAGAAAACCAGACGAAAATATTTATACAGATGAGGATAGGATGCAATATTATGATTTAATAACAAAAACCAACACTCTTTATCGAGATAACGACCCAGATGAACGATATCCTAAAAGTTCTAAAGGGGAAAAATGGATTAAAATTCTTAGACCTCTTTGGATTAATATAAAAAAGCGTGAAGGAAAAGGAATTGTTATCCCATCTGACCCTAATGCATTACTAAAAAGACTAGACCTGTTGATGGCAAGTAAAGAAGCAGGTAATACAGGTGTAAGAAACGAGTTAGTAAGCATTTGTGATGAATTAAAAAGACAAGGTGTTTTAAATTCACACGCTTATAAAAATTTAATGTCTATACTATAAAAAGATGATAATCACTAAGAAACACGGATTTAAAAAAAGGTATTCATACGGTGGTTCCGGAATCTTTGATAGTATTGCTAACTTTTTAGCGAGGCTTTTTACTAGTAGTGCGGCTAAACAAATTGCGTCTTCTGCCCTTGATGTAGGAAAGAGTGTAGCTAAGGAAGGAGCAAAGAAAGCTTTAGAGGTTGGAAAAAGTGCGGTTGTAGAAGCGGGGAAAAAATTAGTTACGAAAGCTTTAACACCAAAATCGAAGCAAATTTTACAAAAGTATAATACAACGCCAAAACCTAATGATACTCCTAAAACGCAAAACATTAGTACATTAATAGATGGAAGTGCTATTGCTATTCAAGACTTAGTTAAAAGATTAAACAGTGGAGCGGGTATTAAAACAGTATGAAGAAAAAAAAATATAGATAAGTTAAGAAAATTATATTCACTATATAAAAAAGAATGCCTATATTAAGATTTAGTCGTGTAAATTATAAAAAACACAATAGTGCTACTATTAAAATAGTAGGCGCTTCTTTAAATATAGAAGATTGTGATATCCTCGAAATTAATAAAACGGAATATGGTTATAAAAAAGCTGTTGTGAAGTTATCTTCCGAAAAGGTAATCGAGATGGAAGAGATTGAGGAAGAGGTGAATGAATATTTACAAAAGTGGGGTATACCTGAAATAAAACTTGTATACGGGAATAGAGTTTATCCTAAAACTAAACTGGATACTGCAAAAAGCATTAAACTTCGAGGTGTGTATGTTAATAATAAAAATGAGTCTTTTCCCCAGCTTTGGTTTGGAATTTATTAAGTAACGCAATTATAATTTTTAATCTCATTTAAAAATTATAATACTATTATAAAATGGACATTTTAAAAATCACCGAACCAATCTTAAAAGATGATAGTATTGCTGAGTATGAACACCATGAGTATGAACCAATCACTGGTACCAATCTCAACAGCTCAGGAGCAGACATTAGGATTAACATTGAGACTCAAGATATTTTTACTCATCCTAGTGAAAGTTATTTACTTATTGTAGGCGAATTAGTAAGAAGTGATAATGGAGCAGTTTATGATGCTAACACTAATATTTCTTTAACAAACAATGGTCTCATGTATCTTTTTAAAAATATTAAGTATCAACTTTCGGGTATGGAGATTGAATCTGTATTGAATCCTGGTCAGGCTACTACAATGCTTGGGTTGTTAAAATATCCGGATGATTTCTCTAAATCACAAGGGTTAAATCAATTGTGGTATAAAGATACAGCAGCTAACGCAGGTGCCGGAAACACTGGTTTTATTGTAAGAAGAAATTATATTATTAATGACCCTCTTCCAAGAGGTACCTTTAGCTTCAGAGTTCCATTAAAACATATATTTGGTTTTTGTGATGATTATGATAAGATATTGTACGGAATGAAGCAAACTCTCACATTAACGAGAAATAATGATAATGATGCAGTCTTTCGAGATGGTGTTGCTCCTGCTGATGGTAGAATTAATTTACTTAGAGTATCTTGGTTTATACCTCATGTGTTACCCGCAGATGAAGAGAAAATGCAACTTTATAAAATTATCGAGAAAAAAGAAAAAATACCGGTTGGATATAGAATGAGGCAATGTGACTCTATTGCGGTTCCCGAGTCAACATCATTTACCTGGAGACTTGCTGTCAAATCATCGCCTGAAGTGCCACGTTTTATCATTGTTGGTTTTCAAACTGGTAAAAGCGGTGACCAACAACAAAACCCAGCTATATTTGACCATAGAAACGTTCAAAACATTTATGTTACGTTAAATTCTACTAGATATCCCGCTGTTGATTATAATCTCAGTTTTACCGCAAACCAATTTAGTAGAGTGTATGGAGACGCTTCTCTATTTAGGTCTAAGTTTTATAACATGAATGAAATGGTGTCAAACCCTAACATTACTCCCTCAGATTATAAAACCCTTTATCCTTTGTTTTTGTTTGATGTTTCCAAACAGAGTGAGAGATTGAAATACTCTGTCACTGATATCCAAATCAAAGCGAGTTTTACTGAAAATGTGCTTGCGAATACAGAGGCATATGCTGTTATTATTAGTGATAGGTTAATTAACTTCCAGTCTGATGGAAATAAAATGAGTGTAGTGTATTAAGATTTTTTCTTTCCTATATAAAAATGATAAAGACTGTAGATTTAAAAGAAATTCTTAAAGAAAATAATATAAATTTCTACTCATACTGGAATAAAAAACGTTTAGTTGAGTTGGTGAAAGAACATGGATTGTTTCCGAGTGAATCACCTAAAGAAGAAAAAAGCAAAGACCTTAAGTTTGATAGATTACGTACTATTACGAAAAATCCTAAGAAAGTTAGTTTAGAGGATGTTGAAACTGGAGAAATAAAAACCTTTCCATCCATTTATAAAGCAGGTCAATTTATAGACCGCAGTCCACAAACGATTGAGAATTGGAATGGAAGGGTTTGGAAAGATAAATATAAGATTAACATTCAGTAATTTTATTATATTTATATGCAGATATAATAAAATTTTTGACCATTCAAGTAAAAGATTTTAATTACCTATGTCCTTTTATTTTACATAGGTGCAAAAAAAGATTTCGGTAATAGTTTTCTATTTAAATCTGGTTTGATACCCCTACCAACAAGTCTTTCAACTATCTCATATTTATTCAAAGCATTTTCACTTTTTTCACCATGTATTCTGGTTACCTTGTTTTTTACATAATTCTATTAATTCAGGTTTATTATATCTTTTCATAAATTCTATTTTATCATTTATTTCACATTTATTAGTGGTATATCTATGTATAAGTTCTATTTTATCATTCATTATATATATTAATAAGATTAATATATATAATTTTCAAAAAAATTTTTTTGATAAATAGGTTAAGAGAATTATATTTACTTTTATAAAATGAGCTGGTTTAATAGAATTTCTAATATAGCTAGAAGAGCTGCATCAAATGTTGGGAGGGTTGTAACGAATGTTATACCTCAATCAATCCAACGTAGAATCAATAATTTTACTAATTGGTTAACTGGTAATGTAGCTGAAGAACAACTACCACAAGTTTTTGATGAAATTGTTCAGAATGTTAGAGAGAATTATCCACCAAGACAACCGTTTGAGATTAGAAGAGAGCGCTCAGCATTTAGAGAGTTTGTTAATCAATATGTTATAGAGGGTAGAAGAAATTATAACCCGCAAAGATTTTTCGCAGAAACGTGGACGCCTATTATAAATACTCTTCGAAATAATTTACAAACAAAGGTTAAACTTGTACTTAGGTGTAAAATGTGGTTAATGACAGATATTGACCAAGGTCCCATGGAACGTGCTTTTCATAGTAGTCAACATTTAAATTTAAACAGGGAAGAAATAGAGGATTTATTGAACACAATGATAGATGAAGTTTTAGAAAATTTAGCTAATTTCCAAAGAGAAGGTAGTGGTTGGACTTTTGGGAGTATCGTAAAACTAGAAATACATACAGCTGCTTATGTTCCTTTAAGAGCTAATAGTTGGATACCTTTACCAAAATGGATTGCTAACAAAAAAGCAATTATTAATATGAAAAATGAAGATAATAAATGCTTTTTATGGTGTGTTTTAAGAGGTTTAAATCCAAAAGAGCATAATGCAGAGATAGTTGACAATGCTTTGAAAGAAAAGGAAAGTAGTTTAAACATGAAGGGAATAAAGTATCCTGTTTCGTTTAAGGATATCAATAAGTTTGAAAAACAAAATCCTGAAATTAGTGTAAACGTATATGGGTACCAGGAATATATTTATCCGCTTAGGCTTACAAAATGTGAAAAAAGTAAACATGTTGACCTTCTTTTTATTAAAAATGAGGAAAACATGCACTACGCTCTCATAAAAAAATTTAATAGTTTAATGAGAAAACAAGTAAGTGACAATGGTGGTATAGAATATTGTAAACGATGTATGAATCACTTTGGTAGTAAAGAACTTTTGGAAAAACATAAAAAATACTGTAACGAACACAAACCTATTACTTTAGAAATGCCAAACCCAGATACCTGGTTAGCTTTTGAAAACCATTCTAGAAAACTTGAGGTTCCCTTTGTTGTATACGCTGATTTTGAAAGTGTTTTGGAACCAATACACACATGTCAACCAAACCCAGAAAAAAGTTATACTATGCAATATCAAAAGCATACACCTTGTAGTTTTTACTATATTATAAAATGCTTTGACGATGTTGTGTGTACTCCTATAAAAAGAAGTTATGTTGGAGAAAATGCTGGGGAAGTTTTTATAAACTGGTTGAAAGATGATATACAGGAAATTCATCAAAAATATCACCAAAACCAAAAACCTATTGAAATTACGAGAGAGGAAGAAATAAAACATAATCACCAAACACACTGTTGGATTTGTGGTGGAAAGTTTAATCATGCTAATTATAGAGTAAGAGACCATTGTCATTTTACGGGTAAATATAGAGGTGCCGCACACAATGAATGTAACCTAAAGGCTAAAAATCCTAACTTCACACCTGTATACCTTCATAATCTTAGTGGATATGACGCTCATCTTTTTATTAAATGTCTTGGCAAATCTGAAGGGAAGATTGATTGTATTCCAAATAATGAAGAGAAATATATTAGTTTTAGTAAAGATATTTGGGTTGGAAAAAATATAAAACATAAAATTAGATTTCTTGATAGTTTTAAATTTATGAGTTCTAGTTTGGATAAACTTTCGAGTAATTTAGAAGAAAACCAATTAAAAATTTTATCGAAATATTTTGATGCTAATCAACTACCATTGGTTAGAAGAAAAGGAGTTTTTCCTTATGAGTACCTAGATTCATTTAATAAACTAAAAGATAAAGAATTACCACCTAAAGAAGCATTTTACTCTAGTTTAAATAAAGAAGGAATTACAGATAAAGATTACACTCATGCGCAAAAGGTTTGGAAAACTTTTAACATGAAAACGTTGAAGGATTACTTAGAACTTTACAATAAAATAGATGTATTGCTTTTAGCGGATGTTTTTGAGAACTTTAGAGATGTTTGTCGTGAAAACTATAATTTAGACCCTAGTTGGTATTATACAGCTCCTGGTTTAGCTTGGGATGCAGCATTAAAAATAACTAGAGTAAACCTAGAGCTTTTATCTAATCCTGATATGCTTTTAATGGTTGAAAAGGGTATCAGAGGAGGTGTTAGTATGTGTAGTAAAAGATATGCAAAAGCAAATAATAAGTATATGGGTGAATTATATGACTCTAGTAAACCATCAAAATATTTATTATATATAGATGCAAACAGTCTTTACCCTTGGGCAATGAGTCGCCCTCTTCCTACACATGGTTTTAAATGGATGGCAAATAAAGAATTAGAAATTTGGCAAAAAATCCCATGTATATTAGAAATAGATTTAGAATATCCTAAAGAATTACACGATTTACATAATGACTTTCCTTTAGCGCCTGAACGTTTAAAGATTGAAAAGGTAGAAAAACTTATTCCAAACTTAAATAGTAAAGAAAATTACATTATTCATCATGAAGCTTTAAAAACATGTGTTGATTTAGGTTTAAAAATTACTAAAATACATCGAGGAATTAAGTTTGAGGAAAGCCCATGGCTTAAATCATATATTGATACAAACATTGAACTAAGAAAAGCGGCTAAAAATAATTTCGAAAAAGATTTTTTTAAATTAATGAATAACTCAGTTTTTGGTAAAACTATGGAAAACCTGAGGAACAGAGTAACGATAGAACTGGTTTCTAGTGAAGAGCGTTGTAAAAAATTAGTAGCAAAACCAACCTATGACCACTCAACAATATTCGATGAAAACCTAAAAGCGGTACACATGAAAAACACTAAGTTAAAATATAATAAACCTATTTACTCAGGATTAAGCATTTTAGACATCAGTAAAACACATATGCAAAAAACTTATTATAATTACTTTAAACCTAAGTATGGTGAAAAGGTTAGAATGTGTTATACTGATACAGATAGTTTTATTCTCGAAATAGAAACTGAAGATTTATATAAGGATATGGAGAAAGATGTGGTTGAAATGTTTGATACAAGCAATTATCCTAAAGGTCATTTCTTAAAAAATGATTGTAATGCTAGAGTAGTTGGAATGTTTAAAGATGAGTTAGGTGGTAAAATTATGACTGAGTTTGTTGGCCTTGGAGCAAAAATGTATGCTTATAAAACTTTAGATGATATAGAAGATAAAAGATGTAAAGGTGTTAAACAATCAGTTGTTAAGAAAGAGATAAGCTTTAATAATTTCAAAGAGTGTTTGCTTACAGAAAAGGATCAGTATAGAGAGATGAGTGTTTTAAGAAGTAGGGAGCATAATATATATACTGAAAAGTTAATTAAAAAAGCGTTAGGGGCAAGTGATGACAAAAGGTTTGTTTTGGAAGACAAGATTGATACTTTAGCTTGGGGGCATCATAAAATATAATTTAATTTTACGGATTAAATTATATTTATAAAAAACTTTCTCAGTCTTTTTTATTACATCTATTAAAACACATCTTCTTTATAGGTGTTCTTCTTAACTTTCCTAATATATTTGAAGATACTCCATTAAAATCCTTATCATTAAATTCTTTAAATATGTGCTTTACAAAATGATATATTACAACATTTCTATTTATTTTTTTATCTAATTCAATACCATGTCTTGTAGTCAAATTTATACGTAAAATTTTTTTATTTAGTTTTTTAGATACATTTAAAAAATTCCAAAAAAAAACTTTATAACTTTTATTATAGAAAAGCATAGGGTCTATGGAAATTAAAATATCTTTTACACAAATAGCTAAGAGTGTCGCAAATTTAACTAATAGTTCTTTATCTGAAATTAAATTTTTAAATTTATCTTTAACTATATCCACATTTAACAAATTCTCTTCCATGTTATCTATAGCCTTCATTAAACCCTCATCTTTATCTAAGTTTAACTCCTTTAAGAACTCCTTTAATGACTCCATCTTGAATTAATTTATAACTTAAAAATTTAAGAAATTCAAAAAAATTTTATCCATTAAATTTATTTTTTGAATTTAAGGTAAAATGGATATGGTAATTAGATGGTCCCTCATGCATGGACTTATCTTGCGTTGACATATGGGGGCCATTAGTTGATGCGTTGGTTAGTGGATAAATCAATGCGTTGGTTAGTGGATAATGAAATTTATTTTCTTTATAATTATGAGGAAATAGATTTTTCATACAAAATCGTATGGGCAAACTGGATATTTTAGTAAAATTTAGCAAAAAAAAAATTAAAAAATTAGGAAAAATTAAGAAATAAGCCAGATGGGGTAAATATCTATCTACTCACAGAGCTTGTGTGAACGCGTCTTTACTTTAACCCTTTCCCAAACGACAAACTGTTGGACTAGACTAAATTGAAAGCATTTGCAGAGGACAATTCAACTCTTGCTGAAAAGATGATTTCTGTCTATGATAGGGTAGACAACATTGTGGGAAAAAGAAGAAAATGCTGGTTACCAGCATTTTCTACTTTTCCTACAATGTTTTCAAAAGGCTACTATTCCAGATCCGTAAAAACCAGGGTTTGTTTGGGAAAGGGTTGATAGAATCGCGCAAATAAATTAAGTCTCTACTGGTCGTCCGGGTGTGCCTGCGCATGATACGCAACTGTTTCGTCGTCTACAGCTAATGTGTCCGGATTAAGCTGCGGCGAGGGGTTCACATTTCCGACATTTTGGGGTCTTGGTCCCGACAGGCAATAGAAGGATTCAGAGACGGTCGATGGGAGCGCTGTTTCTGTCGTTGTGATGGTAGAAGCCTTGCTCCCCGAAATTCCTTGCTGAGGATTAATGACTGGGGGTATTGGACTGGTCATCGACACTGTGGGGAACTGTCGTTGGATGTAGCTGCGATCCTGACTACCCCATACACTTGGTTGGGGCCCGGCAGGTTGACTTGGCCACTGAGATGGATGAGGTTGCCACATCGCCTGCTGAAATTGATGTGGCTGCTGCTGAAATAGGGTTTGTTGATTTTGGTTTGGTTGTAGCTGCGCCTGGTTCTGCTCAGCCATCCGTTGAGCCCTGTGCAGTTCTTGCATGATGTTCATCTCGGCCTCCCTTCTTATATCACGAGGCAATTTGGATAGAGTTTCCTCAACATACTTCCCAAAATAGGAACCACCGGATCCAGCAGTACTTCTCAACATAAATTCCATCAGCATTTTTTCTGAAAGAACAATAACGGCATTTATTGTATAACCATAGAACGATGTTTAGCTCTAAGTACCAAACTTGATCCATTTCCACAAAACTTATTCTTAGTTAAACAATATTTGTTTTTGCTATCATAGAAAATGGTTTTGTTTCAAATATTTTTCTGTGGTTCTCCAGAAACAAGTGGCATAGTATGCTGTTATATATCTTAATTGATAAAATACGGTAAAAAGTGTACACATTCAAGTAATGCTTACTCAGTTCTCCAGATGTCGCCCTATCCTCACTGCTTCGCCTGGAACTGGATGACCCCGCCTGAGAGGGTGTCTGGGAGGCTTGTGGTGAGCTTAAATCAAATACTGGTGTTGGAGCTCTGCTGGAGGCATCTTCCGAGTTTGGGTTAGTCGATGGGTCACGCTGAACTTCGCCTTCTTTGGTAGTTGCTGCTGCAAAGGAGGCCACGTTTCTCGCTTCCAGGGTCTCAATATGAGGGATAAGAAACTTAAACTTATCCCACACCCACCTCTCCGTCGCATTCATGTCAGTTATCGTTTCACCTCCGGATCCACTTTTCGTGACACGTTTCTTTAGTCGACCTAATGTGGTCCTCATGCTGTTGTACCACGTTTTAAGTTCATCAACTGACGTGTTCATCTGAGCAGCTAATGTTGCCCAGAGATCTTTCTTGTTTACATCTTTGAAGCCTGCAAGTCGTTTGCTATACAAGATCTCATTCTGCATGAGGAAGTCGATGATTTCTTCCTTCTGCTGCTCTGTAAATGCCGTTACGATTTTTTTCTTCTTGGGTTTAACATGGGTGGTTTGATCCACCTCCTCTTGAGCAGGCTCTGAATCAACAGGTTCTAGCACTGGCGGTACCAAAGCCTTGCCCTTTCCCTTTTTGCCTTTGGAGCCCTTCGGTGGCATACCTCAGAAAGTTTCAAAATTGCTAAAATATATGACGTTAGATGTTATTTACTCTTCTATTGTAGATTGAGCAATGAAACAAATTAATCTTGCCCGATGTATATATGGTCACGATAACTCGCAACAGATCTTGGGCGTCCGTTACAAATGCGTAACTAGTCGTGCCTGCACGTATTTACTCGCATCAGCTCGTATCCTCTCGTGAGTCATTCGCATCAAGTCGTGGGCAATCGGGCCCGACAGAATATCCTGAATCGTGACGGATCGTAACACGTCGTTGGAGATCGCAACACATCGCAACAGATCGCGCTATTTGTCTCCACCCCGATGACCACGATTTGGAAACACGATGAGATACGGTCTGTTGCGATGACTTACGATCTGATGCGATGGTTACGATAGTTCCGGCAATCGTGTTAATCGTGGAAAATTTTTTAACTGCCAAAAATTTTTCCACGATTAACCCGATTGCGGCGATTGACATCAAGATGAGATACGATCTGATAAGATCCGATACGATGATCCCGATACGTCCACGATAAAGCCCACGATTTCAATCGTGGTCGAATCGTGATAAGTGTGAACGCCACATAACCAGATAAACAAAAAAGTTTTTAGCCAATAAAGAACCTTCTTTCATATTACACAAAAACCCAGTTATTGCAGCAAACATCAGAGTTTTGTGAGTGAAGTTTATCATTTCAGTCAAATTATGTTCTTTGTGTTTTAAATTCATAAGAAATTGATTGATCCTCTGTGAGAAATTAATATTTATTTCAAATTAAAGACCTGCTATCTATGGAATGCCATGGCAGAAAATATTCAAGATATAAAAACACTATCAAGATATTTAAAATATTCAATCAAGATAGTCGCAATTATACCAAAATGATATATAAATTTGATATATGAAAGCAAAATTATCATATCAAAACATAAAACCACTTCAAGACAAATAAATATACTTCAAGATGTAAAAACAACATCAACATTTTAAAAACCACACCAAGACTCACGTGACCAATCAAGACTCACGTGACCACAAAATCCACGACGTCATCACTTGGCGAAAAGAACCTTCAAATCTGCAGTCAAATCTCGCCTTTTCTTAATGGCCACTTCGAATATTTCACGCCTTACTATACACTGACACCATGATGTACATGTACTAGGCCTACACACTACACTGGAGCAGAATGTGGTACTGTGAGTGATGTCATGGATTTTGTGGTCACGTGAGTCTTGTTTGGTCACGTGAGTCTTGGTGTGGTTTTTAATATGTTGATGCTGTTTTTACATCTTGAAGTATATTTATTTGTCTTGAAGTGGTTTTATGTTTTGGTATGATAATTTTGCTTTCATATATCAAATTTATATATCATTTTGGTATAATTGCGACTATCTTGATTGAATATTTTAAATATCTTGATAGTGTTTTTATATCTTGAATATTTTCTGCTATGGCATTCCATAGCTATCGATGTTTCAATATCATCCTTAACCCCCAAAAAGCTCATTTACTACCGAAAGTCAAAACATTATTTGACCTTGAAAACAATCTATCGCAGAGATTTTTCTTATTTTCGCAGATGTACGATGTACACATGGTTATATCCTTTATCAAAAATGCAAAAAAAACCCTATAGGTCGCCTTGCTAATTTTCCCAATATTAGAACTCGATTACCTCCCTTGGAACAATGAAAATGACACAAAGCACCCAAGATTAAAATTAATTAGTAAAATGTATTATTTCTCACACAAAATCATGTCCTTTTCACAATAAAGATAATATTGCTTTTCTCTGATATATACTCGATTTGATATTGGAATGGAACGGCTTTGCAAAACATTTTGGTAAAAGGAGTTATTGCTCATAACAAGCAATTTCGCCTTTCCCAACAATATTTTCTATACAAACAACATTTTAACTCGCATTCACACCTTTTTTAATTTGTCATCTGCAGCTTCTTTCAATTTAGAAGTTTCAATTTAATTCATTTATGAAAGGGTTTATGCTAAATAGAACATTTTAATAGATGGAAGAACAATAACAGAAGAACTCGGAGGCATAAATTACTACTGAACCTAATAGAAAAATGAACCAAACGATACCGATTTCTATAAATATGCAGGAAAGAGACTTTGAAAACAATGAAAAGGAAAAATACTTGTAATTTTCTGTTTTTCCCTACACTAAACTTACTATCCGGATAAGTGATGTCCGAAAAATGTACCCGTTCCGTCTTCGCTGTTTTGGAACTGTGTACACCTTCATAAATTGATCTTTAAAACCACAAAAACTTGTATCTACCACTTCTTCCTTCACGTCTTGCAGCTGAAATCGGCAGCCCGGTAATAGTACTATAATCGAGGAAAATTATGCGCAAGGAAAGCCGGAACGCAGAGAGACATGCGCGGAAATGTTGCGCAATGACAACCCGTGGAAACGTGGAAAACAGAGACTGAGTTGGCTTCATGGTTTGGGGAGCATCGAAACACTATACAATCTCAGCGAAAATCAAAGTGCTGTCAGCACTGTAATCGGTCGACACTGAATAACTACAATGGTTTGAAATCACAAATCAAATGGCAGTTGTCTGAACTATGTATGGGATAGAAATCCTATACCCTGTAACAGAGCCACGTAGGAACCCCCTTTTTTAACTGTCCTTTATAAATTAGTAGTTTAATGGAATGCTACAGATATATGAACGTTAAATATATGTGAGAATTCTGATCAGTAGTACCCATCATCAACCCTTAGATATCACTCATCCTGAATAACAGTACCTGTCAACCTTTTAAATAAGTTAAACAATATACAAATATTCTTTTCTGTAACTTTTGCAACTTTGATAACTGTACGGTAATATATTGTCAGATATTATCAGTAATATTCATACTTTAAAATGGTATGGATAAGTCGTGTAAAATATGCCTGTATTATCATACAAACTGTTTACTTTTTGCTGCAAGTAGGCCTTTTACTTTTTTCTATTTTTACGATGCCATCGTGTTCATCTGGACAAATTGTCCTACCTAATTTTTTTTGACTGGCTAAATTGATCTGGGCAAAATCGTTCTGTCCAAAACAGTGGCTGGCCAATTTCTTCCACATTTGTTTCAAAAGAATGTAATATCTTCCCAACCCTCATCCCTTTTCCAAATGATGTAATTTTAGACTTGTCCAAATCGAAAGCATTTGCACATACGAATCAAATTTCATTGTCTTCAAAAGCGACTTTACTAGTCCTCAGACAAAACAGGTCATTGTATTTGAGTCATTCTAATGAGCAAGAGCATCACTACAGTGAACCTTGGGCTCTTAATCTGAAATATGGAGGATGAGAATCAACTAATATGGAGTAGCTAATGAGACAAACATCTAACAGAGTTTTACACTTAAAGCATTGAACTAATGAAATAGATATGTGAAACGTGGAAAAGCAGCCTAACTATTACAGGACCACTGCTGTTTGATTAGAATATCTCAGAAAACTGGCCTAACAAACCCAAGATCTGATTGCATGTTCTACGCTGTCCGGTCTGAATCTGCGCTCTCCGAAAAAGCCTCTTTACCTAGTCAGTTGATTCAGACATGGAGAATATGAAGTTAAGTGAGCTTTTTTGTTTTGCACTTTCACTTTTTTCCTCTATGAAAATGCTCTATTCAACTCTACCCGTGAAATTACAAAATGTTGAAATTCGTTCAAATGATGAAAAAACGCTGTGAGGAAAAAGAGAACATGCTGAATACATGCAGTTTTTCTCACTACATTTTAAAGCCAGCCCCACAGGACTGTTTAGTCAACATTTGACAGACTGATTTCAGTCTTTAGAATATCATCAAGAAGAAACATGGGTGGAAGGAGAGGAAGAGGGGCTATGAAAACGATTCAATCCTGAACCTGCTAAATGAATGAAATTAAATTTTCAAGCTACAGTAAAACCCAAAGTTTTAACTATTTCGCAGGTATTTTAGGGGGGAAAAATATCTCCTCATCGGACAGTGTAGATCCACAATCAGACTGCATATAATGTGCAGTCTGGTCTTGATCTATACTGTCCGCAAAAGGTCATAAAGTCGCGCTTAGCAGTCCAAGTGTTAATATATCCTAAGCTGAAGGATGCCTAATCAGATCTATGCTGGTCAGTATTGTGAATGGATAGTCTGGTTACTAAGGTTGCAAGCGTAAGATAATCAGTTCATTCTGAAAATGTTTACTTAATGACCTCTCCGCTAGGGTCATATACCTTACACAACTCTACATCCTTTGTTCCTCACAGCTTCACTTTGCTAACAATAAACGACCAACAGCCGAATACTATTTTAAACTTACAGCTGTTTCCAGTTGCATAAACACCAGTTTGCTCTAAGGCAAAACAATCCAAATGTTCAAATTATCTTAAAGCAATGTTTCCGTAAAAACTCCGTTCCATTGCAATTTTTATCCCTGCTCATGGCCAATTGACCTATAATCTTTTCAACACCCGCCATATATACGAACAGCACTCGTCAAAACTCGGCCGATCTCGTAACAATGTATAACCAGCTGATCAACGGATCACTCGAAGTTTGCCGAATAATATGGACAGCAGACGACTAGAAGATGTGCTTACATTATCTGATACTCCTTGGTTCTCTCGTGTTTCATTCCTAAGTTGTTATCAGGGTTAAAAGTTCAATGTAATAAGGTCACAATAGCTAGTATTAGTGTTATAAGACTGTAAGAAAAAGCTGTCACGAGTTGCAGTTAGATCAGTTTGCCCTCAGCAGACGGGTTTCCGAAATTTGTGGTCTCTCTCTAATCGTCCGGCTCACGCCGACCGATTAAAAACTATAAAAAACACGGGCAGTTTTCAGGCAGTTCTACGACCAATCAGTGCACGAAGTGTTAGAAATCGACTGCGAGAGCACAGCATACGTCAGAGACCTCCTTTCCTTCTTCCTGTGTTACATGTATGTAATGGTTTGATGATATTCTAAAACAAATACAAGGGGGGTTAAAACGAGCCATCCCTTTGTCAGGTAAGCAAATTGTGAAGTGTCGAAACTCATACATTGTGAATGACGTTGAAAGGATAACCTAATGGTCATTTGAGGCAACTAATGGTCGTTTACTTTTGCTAACAAATCGTTAAATTTCATAGTTACTTACCTTGAAGCTATTTAAATCCATGTTTAAATAAAAATACGACAAATGTCTATCGCAGAGACATTATCAAGATTATGCACCAAACTGCACGTTCTACCAAGGTTTCAGTGACGTTAGTTCCCAGTGACGTCACTTTTCATCGAATTGGGGCACTCAGAAGGGAAATTCTATTTTGTCGGCGAACTCAATTTTTCAGACCATAAAACAGGGAAATTTTGCTTAACACACGTTGGAATGGTAAAAGTTTGCAGTGTAATAAATTCATTGTACAGTCACTACACAATATTAGTTGTACGGTTAGGTGGCAGGGGACTTGGAATTTTGTTCACGGCTATGGCGAATAATGTCGCCACCTTGCCTTCGGCTCGGGGCGACATGATTCACCACAGCCGTGAACAAGTTTCCAAGTCCCCTGCCACCTAACCGTACAACTAATATTGTGTAGTGCAGACAGCACACTCGGTTTAGAAAGAATTACTGCGCAAATATCCTTTTTTCCTTTCGACCCTAGTTTTCATTTGGACTGTAGAGAGGATGGGCGTCGTCTCGTCTGTCTATTGAAAGAAAGTGATCAACGTCTCCGACCGAAAGGCAATGTTTAGTACTTGAACTCGAACAAGCCCTAATTCGGATGTGGACTAATATTATACGGGTTACACCTTCGAACCATGTGCGCTCTGAACATAGCGTCATCTCATGTGACTGGGAGTGGCGCCTGTGGATATCATTTGAAAATCGCTGCGTAGAATGTATAGCGCACTGCAAAAGGCAGACACACGAGAAACTGATATCGATCAAGGTTTCAGCATCATGTCATGTGACGGGCTGTGGTGTCTGTTGATATCGGAGTGGTAATTCTGTTTTACAGTAGAATTGTCCAACCGTTAGTCCTAAAAAGTAAAAAGAATTCAATGAATTGTAACCAGTCCTCCCTCCTTTGAAGTTAAATGCCTTTTATGTAATGCATCAGGGCTTTTCTTACGAAAAAGAAAGTAATTTGGGTAGAGTTAAATCATGGTTCATCTTTGATATTGTTCTTTTTAATCGAAGCTGCAGATACAGTTTATGAGTCAATATACTAGTATATTCCATAACTTCTCAAGCACATTATCATTTCTAGATGACTGGTCTACATGGCTACACCAACATGAAAATGTGCTATGTCAACAGCAATAATTATAACAAAAAAGCCGTGGCAACGACAACATTTCGAGTTATGCCACGACGACATTTAGAGTTACAAGCGTACAATACAATAAAATGAGTGATGAAATATCAGAGGCATCCACCCACATTATATTACATAAGAGCCATGCTCTGGCAAAAGGGTTTAATGCATCTACGCTATTCATCTACATGATCAATTATGCCAAGCAAGTCATTACATAACTAAGGATCCACTAAATCCATATTGTCTACGATCGACTGGATCTAAAGGTAGAACGGTCGTTCGATGTGCACAACATTTACCGATAGCAAAAAGTTTTGATGCATGTCAGTCCGCACGGACTGCGCAGGCTGAAACTGGTCAATGCTTTTTGCAGATGCATCAAACCTGTTTTCACAGACCATTGCTCACACACACACACACACACACACACACACACACACACACACACACACACACACACACACACATATATATATATGCGCGCGCCATGTTCTTGCAAAAGGGGGCTTAATGCATCTCCGTGATGCATGACATCAATCGAGACATCACATAATTTTGGATCCATAATAGCCACTTTTTTTTAACAACCGTCTTAAACCTGAGGCTGACTGGTCCTTATACATACAGAAAATTGACCAATAGCGAAAAGTTTCGGACCAGGTCAGCCTGCGCGGACTGCGCAGGCTGACCTGGGTCGATACTTTTCGCAGATGCATGAAGCTTCCCTTTCAGAGAGCATGGCTCATACAGAAATAACAGAAACATTTGAAATGACATAAAGGAACTTGGTATAAACTGGAGATCGAAAGAGTTGATTACACCAAGTGTAGACTATTTAACCCGTAGACAGCTAAATAACTGAGATATACACATCCATTCGGGTAGGGAGACACAGTCGTTGCGACCATGGACCTTTTTAAACTAGTCTGCTTTCGATACGTTTGCTTTTTTTAAAAATTTATAACATAACTATTTTATACACTTTATAGACCTTGAGCCACCAACAGACCCCCCTTCCCCCTCCCCCCCGGGGGAATTTTCGGCACTATTATTTTCTGAAACCCCAAGGTCTTCTGAGCACTTTGTCAAAGTCTGCCACCTGGCGAGTGGGGCTTTTGCGAGTTACAGAGGTCAAAGGTCATCAAGTGCACTGTTGCATACGAGATATCAATGAATAGCAGTTAAGGTTGAATTTTCATGTCATTTTCTACATTTAATATGTCAGAAACAAGTTCAGATGGGTTTATAAACTCGTATCTTTAGTCAAAACAGCTGTTTTACACAAACAGAAGCAGTTTTGTTTGAATCAAAGTACCGAGAGAACTGTTCTTGGCCAGGTTTGTGAGCGTAAAATGGCTGGTACCCAAAATCATATTCATAGCATACAAAATCATCAATTATGATCTTAGTGATACAGAATATATTCCATGACAAACATTGTGCCTTACCAATATAATTTATCCTATCTACAAGCTGTGTCAGCGAAGGAAATCAGAGTATTAATAGTTACAAATGTTGAGCTTTTTTTTAAAACCTTATGCTATTTGCTGGAATTTAAGATATTTCTTGCTGTTGAACCATAAGAACTCATTGACGTCAGGATTGCATTTATCGCTTCTATAATCAACAGTAATTTGCTTCATTGATTGGTATTGTATTAAACCCAGTGAATAAAGTTGTGTAGATCTTTTTCTTCATATTGTTCGAGACTAATATGAAATTGCTTTTCATTGAGATGATAACAGTGATGTTGACAACAGATCATTCCATATGAAAATCTATCCACTGTCACCCAATTTGACTACATTCATGAAGTCAACATTTTTATCATCTTTCTCATTGCTTGGTTAGAATATATATTCAATATGTTAACGAAACCATTGCTATGATTTATACTCTATATTATTCTCTACACGTACTGCATGTCTGTGACATGGGGAAGTACCCAGTAAACATTTTGAAAATTCAATAGCATTTCTGTTCTGTTCACAATATGACATTTTTACCACAACTGAAAAACATCAAAATGTACGCAAAGAGGGCATGCATAAAACCATTTTTGAAACACTCTAGGTTTGTTATTTTCTAAATGATTCCAAGGTAGCATTTCGCAAAACAGAATCTTTTGTCCAACTACAGAGACTCTCCTTCACAGAATAGACTTTGCGAATGAGAAATCAGGTCAGAAAAGAAGAAACTGTCTCCCCATTAGATTACTGATAATTTCTTCCTACAGATGGGCAATTATTGGTGCATCACTTATATGGAATAGCACAGTAAAATGAAATCTATCATTTGTAATATGGGAAACAAAATCCTGGAAATAACAATAAGCACATGATCGTGATACCAAATGCAAAAAAAAAAAAAAATGTTCATCTGTTCATGCACAATACTACAGTAGTGCTGATATTAGATGAGGTGGAGCTAAGCATAGTCTTAGTATATTGCAGCAGGTATTTTCTTTTTGACATACGACAGGTACCTTTATATACATGTTTGATAGAAATAGAGAAAAACAAAACTCATGCATAGGCCTTTTGCCCATAGCAGAAATAAGGACAGTCACTAATCATCTATCAAACAAGGTAAATGATAACTGGCCAGCTAAAATATCAAAAAAGCTTCTGTCTCTCTTAAATGTGTACAATATCAAACAAAAAACTAAAAAAAAAAATTTTTTTTTTTAATTTACACAGATTATATAAATCACTAGAATACAATGTAATTGAGTAAAAGAAGACATAGCCTTGAAGCTATGCAGGTAGAAAACAAGAAGTTATACATATGTAAGAACAAGATAATCTGAGCAATCAAAGGATTGCCATGTGAGTGATGATAATTTGCATGACCTTTACACCAAAAATATGTTAATGACAAGAACATTAATAGTACATGGTAACACATAAATGACCTTCATTTCAAAGATAAAATAGAAGGGAAACAAAATGGATAAAAGAATAAGGACTCTTCAGGGCTCTTCAGTGCATAGTTTAAGACTTAAGCATATTATATCAAACCCAATGCAACTCATTTCCAACATTTAAACTTAGCCTTCTGTTATAGTCGTGGCACAATGCTTCAAATTATTTCCTTGTTTCTTAATGCCAACCAGTTAACCTGGCATAATTCTGAACATGTAAGAACGGAAAAACGACAACCACAATTTTCATAACAAAAACATAAAGCCACAGATAGGGCGAGTAGGCATGAGAATGATGATGGTGAAGGTTTTACTGAGCAAATACAAGCATGAATGAGCTCTCATTCGCTATAACACTATGGTCCTCTGTAAATGAATACTGACCAACAGTGTGAGATAACAGGTGCATCTGCCCTATTGAAATATCAAATCCAAATGGGGAATTCATCTTGGTAACTCGAATTGCTAGTAAATCACCTGGTGACTTAAATGATGTGTGTAAAAAGTGAAACAAGATTAACTACGAATGATATATCTCTGATTTTTGGCAATTAACTCTTTCCACGCCAAATAGTCAATGCCCACCTCTTTCGATGCCTGGAAATAGGCTCCAATAAAACTCAGTAAGAGTTTTATCATATTAGACTAAACAAGCGGACTATAGAGTTCTAAAATCAGACTACATGTTCTGTGCAGTCTGATCTTGATCTTTGACGTCCGCAAAGGCCACTGTTTTCGCCTATAGTGCTGAAAGGGTTAAATTCATGCATATGTATGTTGTATTTAACTAAAAAGTTGGATATGCTTGTAGGTCATACCTTTACTACTTCATCGCAAGTTCAAATTTTAGTACTTTGATATCATTGTCTGAGAGTACTAAATTGATAAAATAACAAGAAAAGGCACTGTAGATAGCATATGCAATGGCCTCTTAGTAAATAAGATCAAGATATATTTTACTTTTAAACTTTTTTGTCCATTTTTTTTAGATACAATAGTTAAATGGTACACAATGTATGAGTAAATTCAGTACTTTGATTTACACTAAAAGTTTCTTAAAATTAACTGTAATGAATATAACTATTAAGATCATGAAAATAAGCATACCAATAAATTTTAGATTTTTTTTGTTTATCTACAATAAAGAAATGAACCGGACAGTTGTTGAATTCTCAGCAACTGGTATAAAAAATTAAAAAGTATATTAATGAACTTTAGTTATAAGTGCTTCCATTTTATCCATGAATATGACAAACTGATATACAATAAATCTGAAAATCTGGGTTGCTTCTAGGATGCACTCAAGGCATTTGTGTTCAAGAAAATGTGCTTTATCAGTAGTATAGGGAGTCTCTTTTGTACATCAGACAGGCCCGGTCTGATGTACAAAGAGACGTCCCTGTAGTCCCTACGTTGCCTACCTTACAGAGAGTTTGTCCCCAGTTTGCCTACCCTGAAAGAATTTACATTTTTTATAATACCCAGTTTGCCTACCCTGAGGGGGATTTTTCTGCAATTAAAGGCAAAGGGGGCGGCCAAAAATGACACATTTTCGAGGGCTCTATAAGGATCTGACAGGTCTGATCACTGAGTTGGACTTAGTTTTTTTTTACCCATATGCTATTAGGATTGCTTTATTTACTTCTATCCACTACTTGGCCTTTAAGTGGTTTCTCTCTGAAAGCCTGATCACTGAGTTGGACTTAGTTTTTTCACCCTATGGATGATTTCTCTCTCTAAAAGCCTGAACACTAAGTTGAACTTAGTTTTTTCACCTATGATTTTCTCTCTCTAAAAGCCTGAACACCGAGTTGGACTTAGTTTTTTCTGAGTTTTTTACTCTTTGGATGATGATTTTCTCTCTCTAAAAGCCTGAATACTGAGTTGGACTTAGACTTTTTTCTGCATCTATGAATGATTTCTCTTTCTAAAAGACTGAGCACTGAGCCGGACTTAGTCTTTTTTCATCCTATGAATGATTTCTCTAAAAGACTGAGCACTGAGTTGGACTTAGTCTTTTTCTGAGTTTTTTTACTCTTCGGAGTGTAACTCTCTGGAGTGTAACTCTTTGGAGTGTAACTCTTCTAAAAGAAATGACAATTTTGAAGAAAGATAGAACTTTCGTGGTAGATGGTTAGTCCTGAAAAGGACTGTTGGGTTAGCTCTGAAAAGAACTGTTGGGTTAGCCCTGAAAAGGGCTGTTTTGTTTTGGAGGCTGTGTTTTTTCGTCTCACGTTGTTTTTTTCCACTTCTAATGACAGCATCCGAAATTCGCTTGGCAAATGGGGCATGCTTCAACTCTTTTTCTGATTACCATTGCTCCATTACCGAAAGTAATCTTCCTCCCGAATTCGATATCAACCAAAATGACATCCGGTGTTGTCTTTAAAAATAGTTGAACTAATCTTTCGCCGAGATCTTTGTATGGCTGTGTTATACGTTGTAGTTGGTTTTGTTCCTCCTCTCCTACGAAATGAGTGTTTAGTTGTAATAACTGTTGACCTGCATTTAGATATTCTTGGAGAGCCTCACGTAATTGATAATTTATCTCCTCCATATTGATACTGCTTCCGAATATTGATACTGCTTTCGAATATTGATACCGCTTTCGAAGTGTTCGTTAGCTGAGAGTCAAAAAATGATGAATGTATGGAAATAACGCTGGGTTTTATACGTTTAAGGAGGATTGAAATTTTTAAAGAGCTCGGACCTGGCAGAAAGCACATACATTTTTCCCATCCTACGTTTCATGCTAATATAGCAAAAAAGTTATGACCCGATGTATGGGAAAAAATGTAGACAGAACAAGTCTTGGGGAAAACAGAATGAAGAACTCTATTGTTTTTGAACTTTTATTTATTGAACAGAACTGAACAATGAACATATTTACAATGAACATATTTTACAATGACCTGTAAAAAAGACAAAAAATGAAATATTCACAATGAATTGATAGCAAAAGAAGATCATTTTTCACTGTTTGTGGGTTTGAGTCTCTGAAATTTTCTTGTATAGAATTCCGTAGTGTTGATTAAACCACAATGATACATCTCGATCGTTTCGATGGTGTTTCGTTGAGAGGAATTTCTGTTGAAGATATTTCTGTATATTGTATCCTCTAGCAGCAGCATCCAATACAAAGATACAGTAAAGTCCGCAAACTTTACCCTGTAGACTCTGAAGAGTTTGTCGATTGTATCTCCATGTTGAAGAATGATTGTCTAAAAAGTTAATGATTTCTGGCTCAAGTGGTGGTAGTCCATACGGATCAAAGTATAGTACATTGTCATTATTGTTGAATATCACCGCCACCCAGTGTTCTCCTGGTTTATTTGATCTCTCTGTATTCACAATGTAGGCTTTCACATTATTTGGTTTCTGTCGAGGCAACTGGTCTCTTGCACAGACTTTCGCCTGTAGATTTTTTATCCAGGTTCCGTGATCCAATATGTATTGAATTTCAGAAGTATACATCACGTTTTTTCTTCTTAGTCACTTTCTTCCCAGGATTGTTTTACTTTGTCACACCAGTATTGTAAGTACGATTCTGTGATTTCAGATAAAATGTTTTGTTTTATATTTTGCCATATTCTGTAGGTTTCCACATTGTCACTGTCATCGAGTTTCATTTCCATTAATTCAGGATACCATTTTTCCATGATTTTGTATGGATATAATTCCATCATAGCTTTTTCTATGAACATATCCGTATGTTCTTGTCTGTTCTTGAATAAACACAGATCGTGCTGTATTTGACTGGGGTGGTCCACTTGACATCCGTAACACTGGTTGCGAACTTCACTGACAATAAGATTTTGTAATTCTTCAATCATATGTTTTTCGAAGCTATTGTGAATGTCATTTTTCCGAGTAGAGATGCACTTTGGAGTAGAATATTTCACTTTTTCTGCTTCTTCTCTCAGTGATATAGCAAATCTGAGTCCAAGCATTGTTTTTTCTATATATGCTCTTTAGTCCTGAAAAGTACTGTTTTTTCTGATGTGATTTTTTCCAAAGTTAGTAATCTGTGATGATTTCTCTCAAACTGTTGATTTCGATCTGGTTGTCAAATTCAGCAAAAACAATAACGTTGACCACTGCTGCCAAGGCTTGGGCGAATCGAAGCTCAATTCGAAGACTTCCAGTTTTTATAGGGTGAAGTTGACCTTCTTCACTACCTTGATCAGCTGTCAAATCGTACCCCCACAAACAGTATCCACCAGCATAATCTTCTTTGGCAATATCAAATGATTTATTGAGCCTGAAGGCTGAGACAGCCTGATACATTGACAAATATGATTTCAAATACAAGCCATTTTCAAAGTCAGGTTCAAAGGGTCTGTTATGAATACTGTGACCATTACGTGATACATCTATTTTTGACAGATTGAAATGTTGAAAGAAAAATGGATTGGTATCATAACCTCCATTATAACTAGCATTTGTTACCATTGCAATGAAAACACGTTTCGGAAGCTGTCCTTGAAACAAATGATCTTCAACTTTAGACTGAAGTCCATTACCAATGGTAAAAGTCTTTACTTCTACTCTGCGGATAGGAATTTTCATGTTTTGCTGAGAAATAATTCGATTTAGATCATTCGCAATAACAGGCAACAATTCGACATTTCGCATATGTAAACTGACTGTTTCCAATACAATTTTTGCAGCTGGTGCACCAGTACCTCCCGTAAGACAAAAGTTTGATGAAGCTCTGTTTAATCTAAGTCTGATTTCAATACCGTTAGGTAAATATTTTTCTTGCTGAAATAGATCAAGATGCAATCGTCCGAAAAGCTCTGCAGTTCTGCTTAGTGTGATTACAGCGATTCTTCCTCGTCATCCTTCATTATTCCCATCGTGGTTGAGTGCTCCGAATTGGCCACTGGTGTCTTCGATCCAAAGTACACCACCTTTCAAAAACGTAGTCTTACAGTCGGCATTATATGACAGAAGATTTTCGATATATGCTCTGTATGGATAGGTGTCTGAATTACTGTTGATTAGTTTATTATTTAGATACAAATCGATACTGCTAAACATACTGTGCATGAAATTGTTTACAGGGGCTACATTTGAGCCGGCATCTAAATTGCTGCCATCTGCTTTAACGATTTTGAATTTGATATACAAATACGATTGTGATAAATCTGTCCAATGTTCGGTTTGAGGTGGTATGATGAATTCTATCGGTGAATTGTTTGTCAAGGATGATACTGGAAAATGTTCAACCCATTGACTTTCTTGCATCGTTGTCAATGTGGGAGGTACAGAAAGAACATCGAGTTCTGATTTACTGCATTCGCAAGATCCACTTTGCATCATTTTCAAAAAAGATTTTTTCTCTCAATCAAATATATCAAGAGGTCTCGGTCTAGTGTAATGATTTCTTTGTCTTTTATTAATAATCTTACCCCTGTGAGATCGAGAAGATAAATGACTTGTCTTTTGTGATTTTCGTTTATTTATCCCAGGTATTAACTGTTGCGCTAAATTATTAACATATTGTTTTCCCCGCGAGACTGCAACTTTTTTGGGGTTTTTACCACGTAAAAGGATATCTTCTGCTGCACGTATTCCTTGTTTGATTCCTTCTTTTTTTATAGCATTAAAACCAGATTTGACCAAGGGTTTAAGCAATGGTGTCACTGTTTTAAGTGCTGATCTAAATAGGGAACCTAATCCATACCCATACTGATGTTTTACGCCACGATAAACTGGCAGCATTTTTTTGTCAATGTATCAGTTTAATTATTTCAAAATATCAAATATTTTTTATTTCTTCTGTCTGAAATGTAACTTGACGATTGTCTTACCAGTAATGAAATGAAACGATATGCCAGAATCCCCTGTTATTTGAATGTCAATAGTATCGAAATCAGATTTCGAAACGGGGATATAATGCGGTAATGTAATATCATGGTTGATATGTTGGGTTTCATAATTATTTTCAACTGATTCGGTTGGTTTGAACGGTAAAACACGAAGTATGGGAGCAAATGTATCACCCACTATAGTGTGTTCGGCAATATCTGAATAAACAAACAGATGGTTGTAGCCAGCATCGATGTTAGGACTGTATTTAAATGCATTTAAAAATCTTCTACCCGGATAAATCGCCTCGTTTTGAAATTCTGGCGATCCTCCCAGTTTTAAAAACAGCGATGAGTGGAATTTGATTCCGGTTTTTTGTAATATTTCTGATTGCAAGTTTCGGACGTTTGGATGAGGTTGAACAGCTAATAGACTGTAGCATTGAATTCTTTTGAAGGATACCCGATAGGTTATTTTGAACCAAATCATCGATCACCTCTATAATATGCTTTGGTGAAGTGTAACTACCCGGTGGAAAGGTAAATAAAATTGACCATTTTTCTGTTCTACCTTTATCATCTCGCCTTAATACAGATATCTCCATATTATCTCTTTTTTTATCTACCGCTGCTACTGCATTGTATAAAGCGTTATCTGCAGTTATAATTTCGAACTTTGCTTCTTGTTCACTTACGTTTAAAAACTGAGAGGGGGTAATAAGTTGAACTAATGCAACTTCCCAATTTTCCCTATCAATATGAACTGTCTTTGGTAAATGAACTTTAAAACAGCACTGTGTGTTGTTCGGATAAAGGTTTATGGAACTATCGCTAGGTAGAGTAACATAAAATGAATTCATTTTTTAATATTTTATTTTTTACTGTCAATGAAATCAAGTCCCGGTTGTTTTTGTTCTGTCTTTGTGAATTTTAACCCCGGAGATGGGAGAATATATCCGAGTGAACTACTTAACAGTATCAACCACAATTCACGATCCTGACTTTGAATACTTAAATGTACTATGGAGGTTGCAACAATTGCGTAAATGACTATTATCTGTGAAATATATGTAAACTGATTCTTTGGAACACGATTTCCACAGCAGCTGTAATTTTTAGTACCAACACTATCGACACTTTCTGTCGCGCACTCAATGTTTGACTGTGAATTCATCATGAATGTACTGTCTTTTTATAAGATTTTTTATTATAAGATTTTTTATCTATAAGATTTTTTTATCTATAAGATTTTTTCCCCTTCAAAGACACCAAATGCGATTTTGGTATCCAACTTTGAAATTTTTTTGGATAACCTTTCCAATTGACTTTTATTTCTTTGATTAATTTTTTGCCCTCACGCCTTGTACGTCTATCAAGAACTGAATCAATTTCATAGACTTCATCATCTTTTATTAATTGAAGTTCGTATTCATAATAAGTTCCCAAAATTTGTTCACCCTGTAAATCTTTTATTTTATAGGTGATAGGTGAAAATGTCTTGTTAACATGAGCGATTTCAAATATTTCTTGCGTCCAATTTGGTAAATATCCCTTATCAAATGTGCGTTTTGTTTTATTGATCCGAACACGATCTCCAATTTCGAATTTTGGCTTTTTCGTCATAGCGATTGTCGATAATCGAGGATACAGATTTTTCGAAACCTCTGCCTCATTTGATTTTGTTACCATTGCAGGAGATGTTTTAATACTTCTGTGAAAAGTATGATTGTAATTCTGAACTAAAGAATTCAATACGTCAATGTAACGTCTTGTTTTCTTGTACGTAAAGTATTTCCACATTCTCGATTTTAAAGTTCGTTGAAATCTTTCAACGAGGCTTGCTTTTGTCTCTGGATTTTCGGTGGTGAAAAAATGAATCTGACTCTTTTTCAAGTATTGTTGAAACAGTTTGTTTTTGAATTCCGAACCTTTATCTGTTTGAAGTGCCAAAGGTTTTCGTTTTGATTTCTGAACAATAGATTGAAATGCTCGAATCAAAGTTTTTCCCATTTTATTTGGAATAGGGACAACCCATGAAAATCTTGAAAACACGTCGATTACACAAAGTAAATATTTCTTGTTATCATTTTGTTTTGCTAAATGTTGCATGTCGGCCAAATCAGCTTGCCATTGATAATCTATACCACTTACAATAGTTTTTCGTCTTTTGAAACGTCGACGGATTGGTTTGTGTAAGGTATAGGTGGATTCGCCTCGTAACCACTCTTGAACATCTTTGTATCTTATTCCTTTCAAAACAGATTTTGCAGCGTGATACAATTGGTTTATTCCAGTAAATGCGAGAGTACTTTTGGGATCATAAAATAACTTTCTTAACACGTAATCAAGTTTAGGCTTTACCAGGGCTCCCATGACTGAGCCGTTTTACGACTAGGGGTCTTTTTTATAGATTCTGGTGGAGTTAACAACTCTTTAGTATAGAATTGCTTCAGTCTTTCTTTTTCTTCAGGTTTCATGTATGGAGTTTTCATGTATTGAGTTTTCATCGTAGATTTTTTAACACTTTTTGCAGGCGATTTCCTTGCAGTTTTTTGTACACTTTTTGGTGTGTGAAATAAGTAATCAGACTCACCATGGGATTCTTCATCTTCACTAGGCGGCTTATCATAAGCTTTATCATAAGTTTTATGCATCCACCTCCATCTGCTTGGATTGCCAATGACTTCTTGCGGAATATTACTTTCATGTAATGCCTTTGAAAAAGTTTTCCAGCCTTTGGGTTCAACACCTTTTCTTTGATGTATTGCATCATTGATAAGATCGATGATATTGGAACCATGAATGCGTCCGCCTTTATATGAGACAACTCCTTGTTCATCCCAAGTTAAATTATTGTTATCTTTTATCATATTTAAAAGTAACTCGGCTTTTCTTTTCATGGTTTTTGGTACACTTTGCAAAATTTGATCATGCAAGGTAACAGATGCTGATTTCTGTACACTATCATCACTTTTTGTCGTTGAAAGTAAATTGTTCAAAGTCGGTCTTGCTTTTTGAAGAGAATTTTGTAACTTAAACAAAGTCTCACCATACTTTTGAGCTTTTTCCGATTCTGATAAATTGGTGTTTTGTAAAATATGTCCCATGTTCTGTTGAAGATGTACTACATCTACAACTTGTGGATTGGGTGGTAAACGAGGTCTTTGAGCTTGTTCGGCTTTCCAACGATTCATATTTTCTAAGGTTTGGTAAGGCACAATAACCATTTTTTTAACAGACATAATTACAAAATTATAAAATTACAAGGCCTTAAGAGCTCCTCCTATTCCTCCGATAACGGCTTTTCCTAACAATGGTAATAATGCAGGACCAAGCAATTGAAGAAATCCACCTTTTTGATTTAATATTTGTTTTTTATTTTTTACTGAGACTGATTTCGAAGCTAAACGTCTGAGATGCTGCCTACTTGAATACAATTTCTTCTTCTGAGGTGATGATAAATGTACATTGCCTTTTAAAACATTATGACAGCATTCCGATATGCATTTTATCACTTCAGGCGACGAATCTTTTACAAGTTTTTTACGTGCTTTTGGTTTAGCCTGTATCATAGCCATAACCATTGAACCATGTTTTTTTATCAGAGGTGTTTTCTTCTTCATGTTGACTTGATCTCGATTTCGGATTAAATGATAATACAAGTTCCATATCACTAACATTCATAGCTAATATAATGTTTTTTGTAGACAAAATTTGTTGTTAAAATTTCTTAAGAAAACTGTGAATAGAGATCGTTGGCTAATGTAGTGGCTGTAGATAAAGATGAATCCACGGGAACAGATCTTCCTTTCCCAAGGTGGAGCACCTCATTTTTATCGTCAAGATTATATCTCCCTGTATCAAGGTTGTGTTTCACCATATCATAAAACATTCGTTTATATTTTTTTAACCCTTTTTTATGTTTAGCTAATGTCTTTGGAGACCACGTGCTGGAGGGGATTTCTTGAAACGATAATTTTTTACCTGGTAATATGAATCTTGAATACTTTCTTTCGTAATCCTGCAGTTTTTTTCTCATTCTTTCCTCTTCGGATTTCGGATACTGTTGATGTTCTGAAATGTTGCTTCCTACAGAACTTCGTTTTCTGGTAGTAACAAATCTTTCATCAATCGTAATTGGGGCATGCTTCTTTGGTGGTGAATTCTTCTTCTTTGGAGATTTTTTCTTTGGTGGAGCACGCTTTCTTGGAGTAAGCTTTTTTGGAGATTTCTTCTTTGTTGGAGATTTTTTCTTTTTCGGAGACTTCTTCTTTTGCGGAGCACGCTTTCGTGGAACACGTTTTCGAGTTTGTCTTTCAGCTCCAAATTTTCTGATGGTTTTTGTTCCATCCCATCTCAGCAAACTTCTGATAATCACACCACCTAGAAATCCACCCCCTCCAGGTTTTAAAATGATTTTACGTTTACTTTCCTCATCTATGGACGGATCTGCTAGCTGTTCAATATCTGCTCTATGTTTTGTCATGTACGTTATGGTTTGTTTTGGTAATTTGATTTTATTTTCGATGATGTTTGGCGCAGCTAATGTAAACCATTTTAAAATTTCTTTTAATCCTGCTTTTAACACAGCTTCTCTTTCATGTTTATCGGTTTGTTGACTTAAATTTCGCAAAGCAGCTAAAACCGATCTTGGTGTAGGTGGTAAGTCCATGTTTACTCACGGATGGGTATCATAAAAATGATTTATATTTAAAAATGTAATTCTCTTTTAAAGCAAGAACTTTTGCATAAAAAACTTTTCTTAAAGAAACTTTTTTAAGCAGAAGAATAAATAACAGGTCCTCTTTCATTACCTTGTGTATACCAACGGTAAAATATATCTGCTCGGAGTCTTAATTCTTTGTTTGTTTGTGAATGAAAATCTACGACTAGATATCCATGGTCCGACAATGTAGCATCTTCATAAGCAGGTACCAAATGTGGGGCTTACATTTGTCGAGCTAATGTTTTAATCTGATTCTTATCTCGTTCATTTCGAAATAAAATCATATATCTAGAATTAAGGCTAATGGTTCGACTCGATTTCGATTGTTGAAACATATTTTGCGTGATGTAAATCACACTTACATTACGATGATGACCTTTTCTTGTAAACCAAAGTTTAATTTTTTCCTCATCTTTTTCCCCCAACATGTCATCAAAGACGATTAAATGTGGTATGGATACATCACTGACAATTTCGTTTTCGTCGTCAGGAATCCCCTCCAAAAATTTTATCAATTCAAATTGTGAATTAAACTTTTCCTGCATAACACTGTAGGCATGTTGCCATTCTTTGTAACACCAAACAACTCTTTCAGGAACGATGTTGAACAAGTCTTCTCGATACTCAATTAATTTATGAACGAACTCTGTTTTTCCACAACCGCTCGGCCCTGTGATGAAAATATTACAAGGATGTTGAAATAATATGGATTGTACATCCATTTTTTACTTTACTTTACTCTTTAAAGGCTAATGATAAAATGATAACATCATTGAAAATGAAAGCATTTTTATTGAACAGAACTAAACAATGAAACATTTTTTGCAATGCAACATAAAAAATTTTCTTGACAATGAAAAAATTCATAAGGAAACATTTTTTTACAATACAGCGTAAAAAACATTTTCTTAACAATGAAAAAAATCACACTGAAATATTTTTTACAATGCAAATTCGCAAATACCACGAGTTTTACATTTGTCTTCATATTCCGTAATGTCTTTGTGCAATTGTTCTTTCTGAGTCTGATTGACACCGATCTGGATAACCACTGGCTTCTTGCTTAATTTTCAAGAAATTGTCCACATAACGTTTAAAGAACTGATCTGACACAGAATTGAAATGCCAAATTTCATACACTTGCAATAATCGATAACCGCAGTCAAGAGCCTTGAATAATTCAAAAGTAACCCAAGTTCCGACCAAAGCCCTCTCTTCTTTACCATGGCTACAAATACTTGAACTTTCTTCTGCACATTTCATACAGAGTGGAAACATCATTTTGTTGTTAGGCCTACAGTGAACTGGGAGAACGGGGTGAAACAAATCAGTTGGAGGTAAAACTTTGCATTTGATTAAGCCCTCATATTGTCGAATATTGTTCATGTCAATATTCTCAGCAGACAAAATTTCTGGCTGACCTACAGGATAGGATTTGTGTTTACAAACATAAGGGTACAGAGAATAGATATCAATGTACTTGATTTCCTTCTTGCTTTTTTTTCATCAACATCAGGAACGCGATAATAGGCCACGGGAGCTTCGCATTTTTCCTGCGATCTCTTGGTACTCTGGGAACTTAAACAACACCGTGGCAACTCAGTGGAAACGCCGTTTAGTGTGACAGGGGCTTAGATCACAATAGTTAGCGTCTGTTGCTATAAATAGACCATTGGGTAGAGGTACACTACGTCAGCGTCTAGTAGTAAAGCTTTTTTTTTTTTTATAAATAGCTCTATACGCTGTACTATCAGCTACAGAGTTTTAGATCAAGCGACGCTCGACAAACGATATCGGATGAATGGTGAGAGAACAAATATTTGTTTTACGTGCAACGAAGCAGGACATTGGTCCAGAAATTGTCCAAAAAAGAAAATCAGACAGGAACATTTGTTTTTTTGTCTACGTGAACCCACACAGTCATGACATCGAAATTTCACCATCGTTTTACAACGTTGTCGGTCTCCAACATACGAAATTCGTCGGGACACTAAATTCATTTTACAACGAAAATACATGGAAAACAAGTTCACTACAGACTACAATATCACCGGTTGAAAATCAGACCGTAGACATGCAGTCCGACACAACGGATATCACCGATTCAAAAATCTGCAAAATAACAGAACAGGCAGAGAAAAAAATATCTACAAGCGATAATCTAAGAAAACAACAAACTTTGGATCTAAAAGAGGAGAAAAAGCAAAACAACGAAAAGAAGAAAAAACGAGTAACAAAGAACTGTTTTTTTTGCAAATCAACAAAACACAAGGGTAAAAAAGTATGGCAAAACATTTCCCACACTCTATCTGCTTGCGCAGTGGGGGCAGACAAGAATTCGAACCATACTGGAACAAATATGATTGTATGTAAAAATATCGCTGGGTTTTATAGCTTTACAGGAGGATTGAACTGATTGACTCATGACGTCATTTTTTCCTATGTTTTTCCCGCGTCGGCGTTTCATGCTGTTTTTACCACTCCTAACTCAGTGTCACACAGTACAATCCTGGTGTTTCCCGTCAGGTCCGCGCTCTTTAAAAATTTCAATCCTCCTTAAACGTATAAAACCCAGCGTTATTTCCACACATTCATCATTTTTTGACTCTCAGCTAACGAACACTTCGAAAGCAGTATCAATATTCGAAAGCAGTATCAATATTCGGAAGCAGTATCAATATGGAGGAGATAAATTATCAACTACGTGAGGCTCTCCAAGAATATCTAAATGCAGGTCAACAGTTATTACAACTAAACACTCATTTCGTAGGAGAGGAGGAACAAAACCAACTACAACGTATAACACAGCCATACAAAGATCTCGGCGAAAGATTAGTTCAACTATTTTTAAAGACAACACCGGATGTCATTTTGGTTGATATCGAATTTGGGAGGAAGATTACTTTCGGTAATGGAGCAATGGTAATCAGAAAAAGAGTTGAAGCATGCCCCATTTGCCAAGCGAATTTCGGATGCTGTCATTAGAAGTGGAAAAAAAACAACGTGAGACGAAAAAACACAGCCTCCAAAACAAAACAGCCCTTTTCAGGGCTAACCCAACAGTTCTTTTCAGAGCTAACCCAACAGTCCTTTTCAGGACTAACCATCTACCACGAAAGTTCTATCTTTCTTCAAAATTGTCATTTCTTTTAGAAGAGTTACACTCCAAAGAGTTACACTCCAGAGAGTTACACTCCGAAGAGTAAAAAAACTCAGAAAAAGACTAAGTCCAACTCAGTGCTCAGTCTTTTAGAGAAATCATTCATAGGATGAAAAAAGACTAAGTCCGGCTCAGTGCTCAGTCTTTTAGAAAGAGAAATCATTCATAGATGCAGAAAAAAGTCTAAGTCCAACTCAGTATTCAGGCTTTTAGAGAGAGAAAATCATCATCCAAAGAGTAAAAAACTCAGAAAAAACTAAGTCCAACTCAGTGTTCAGGCTTTTAGAGAGAGAAAATCATTCATAGGTGAAAAAACTTAGTTCAACTCAGTGTTCAGGCTTTTAGAGAGAGAAATCATCCATAGGGTGAAAAAACTAAGTCCAACTCAGTGATCAGGCTTTTAGAGAGAAACCACTTAAAGGCCAAGTAGTGGATAGAAGTAAACAATAAAGCAATCCTAATAGCATATGGGTAAAAAAAAACTAAGTCCAACTCAGTGATCAGACCTGTCAGATCCTTATAGAGCCCTCGAAAATGTGTCATTTTTGGCCGCCCCCTTTGCCTTTAATTGCAGAAAAATCCCCCTCAGGGTAGGCAAACTGGGTATTATAAAAAATGTAAATTCTTTCAGGGTAGGCAAACTGGGGACAAACTCTCTGTAAGGTAGGCAACGTAGGGACTACAGGGACGTCTCTTTGTACATCAGACCAGGCCTGTCTGATGTACAAAAGAGACTCCCTATACTACTTTTATCTGAAAAATATCCTTGTAGTTTCTCAGATTATGATTTTTTTGGAAGCTTGAATCATAAAAAATAGTGCTGTCAGTGCTTTGATTTGCATTAAATGTTCTTTTATTTTGTTAGAAATTCATAGAATTATCTAAATATGAGCTTATTACATTACCTGAGATCATTTGGGACTTTCACAAGGTATAAAATTTCCAAAGAAGTGTCAATTGAAGATCAGCTAATAAGGTTACGGTTAGAGGTGCACTTGATGACCTTTGACCTCTATAACTTCCAAAAGCCCCACTCGCCAGGTGGCAGACTTTGGGAACGTGCTCAGGAGACCTTGGGGTTCAAGAAAATCATAGTCCCGAAAATTCCCCCTGGTGGGGGGGGGGGAAAGCAAACACCCTGCTGGCTCATAGTCTATTACTTTAATCTCGCGAAAAATAGTGTTTTTTTTTTCAGCTGCACTGGGTAATGGCCTTCAAGTGTATGTCAAGATTCTGATTCAATAGAAAAGATTCAAAATGAAGCAGCGCGTATCGTGACAGGTCTTACAAGATCAGTTTCTCTTGAAAATCTTGAAAAGAATGTGGCTAGAAATCATTATCTTCCAGAAGGAAAAATGCGAAACTATGTTTCAGGTATTACGCAGTGAAATTTTCTCTGAAACTGTTACGCAACAAAACGTAATTTCAAGAAGATTGTTATGGACAATTGTCAATTGAGATTCATAAATTGCATTATGTATTGTTTCAAATTGTGTTTAAATGTTTGATTATTGAAATGTTCATGTTTGTATATCATTGACTTCTATGATCAAAGATTCCATATTTCAGCCTTCAAACGCTGAGAAATTAGGCCTTACAAAAGCATTTCTTAGCCCGAGGCATGTCATAGTTAACGCTGAAATGTAAAATTCCGCGGGCATTAGAAACCCATTGATAACAGGAAAAATCCATAAAACCGTCTTTGATAAAAGATTTAATTGTTTATTCATTTGATTACGGTCGCGACGATTGCATTTTTGTTTGATTGTTAGTCAAAACAACCGGCGGCAAATGCCTTATGTCTTGACACCGACAAACAATGATGCTTTTAGCACCTTTTTGACACGAGTAAAGTCGCTCATCTCTTATCGACGAAAGCGATCTCATTGGCCAAACTGATAGATGTCTTTGTAACGAGAAATTTGATTGGATCCGATGTAAGACGGAAAAACTTGCTTAAATTGTGCATGTTCGTAATGTAGGATCATAAACTGCTTGCGAACTTGTACGGACAGAAAATAAAGGTTTAGTTCTTACATCGGATCTTCTCTGCTTTATTTAGGTAAGTCTTGTTTAAAATTAACTATTGATCGTAGAAACTTTCATTTGTTTTTGTACACATTTATCAAATGTACTTTGTTCGTTATTATGTATAATTTGTTTTTACTTTAAAAAAAAAAAAAAAAAAAAAAAGAAAAAAAGGCAAATCATATACAATCGGAAACATTGTGACAAAAGCGCGCAAGTGGAAGCGAACTTTTAAGCTTAGGTATTGAAGTCTTCGAAAAACTCGATTGAATCATTGTCTCGTTGTCGACCAAGATCGTGCTGCATGCATTAGCCGCCTGATCTTTGTCTTCACCCTTTTGTCACTGTGTTCCGATTGTTTGGTCGAGAACATTTTAAAAAAAAAATATTTGAATCACGGAAGTTTGTAAAGAAACAATAATTCTCGTCTCCATTTGGTGCTCGTGACGATTTCTGTAGAACGAAATTGTCGCGAGGCGAAATGGTGACTAGTAAAACAAATCGTCATCTGCTTATACACTAAGTTTAGATGTATTTGTATTAAATGTCATGCTCCAATTTTTAATCCTATCATTTTCAAATTTTAAATCCTATGAATAAAATATATCATAAACTGCTTGCGAACTTGTACGGACAGAAAATAAAGGTTTAGTTCTTACATCGGATCTTCTCTGCTTTATTTAGAAATTCCCCAGCGAGACAGATTGTTAAACCCAGAATCCTTAGTGGTAATAAGCAACAGCGTAACACGTGGTGGGTAGTGTGGTCGTCCCGTTCTCTTAATTTAGCCAAGCGAGTGATCTGATGCCACTTTCATCAAAACCGTCAAACTATCATTTGAGGAGTGGAGAGCTAGGACCTGCACAGGCAGTGGAAACTTCGACAGCGGCGACAAGTGTCAGTGTCAGTGTGCCAGCGCCAAAGTTAAACATGGCAGGTATGTTTCATCTAGATTCGTTTAGAGGGGATGGTACCCAAGATGTGGAAAGGTACGTAAAGAGGTTTGAGGAATACTGCCAAGCGACCGGACTGAAGGAGCAGCAGGCTATTGCCACTTTAGCCTGGCACCTGAACGGACTTGCTAGGTTGTGGTATGAATCTTTGCCGGTAAGGCCAGAGTCTCTTGACCGTTTCAAAGGACTCCTATTTGAAAAATTTAAGAAATCAAAATGTGCCAATTTAGATGTTTACACAATGAGGCAATCTCCAGGTGAGACAACTGAACAATTTCTTAACAGACTGGAGCAAGCAACCTACACACAACGCATTCCCGACCAACTACAGGTACAGATAGCGTTAAAGGGTATGGAGAGCGCTATCGCAAATTCCTTAAGTGTACATGCGCCTCCAACATTAGCAGACTTGAGAACATTGTTGGATAGAATCAATTTATTAGGACCGTCGGAACTACGTGAACATACTAGTAGTGTAAATGTTAGTGCTGTAGAAGACTCTAAATTAGATCAGTTAATAGCTGCTGTTACTCAGCTCACCAACAACAGTTTTAACCAGAGGGATCATCGCAGCACTGACCGACGACGCTACAACAACAACAACAACAGCAACAACAAAAAGCGACAAGATGACAACACAGGCTGCTCTCGATGCGGAGGTGAGTGTCTTGATTTTGATCATTGTACAGCACGGGGCAAAACTTGTTTTAAATGCGGCCGTTTGGACCATTTTGGGAATATGTGTCGCACTGCTAGGAAAAATCATAGAAAAGTCAGTGATGATTCAAAATTTAACAAGCCGCAATAGGGACTCGCGCCCGTCTGCGGTTCTCGTCCAGTAGATGGGCACAATGCTAACAACGTAAAACAATCACAGTGTGCTAAATATTCAGAAAATAACAGTGCTAAACATACTTCATTAACAAAATGTGCAAGAAAATCATTTAAGAAAGTAAAAAGTGCTCCAGTTTGTTCAGTTGACCCAAATTTTTCGGCAACTATGTCTAAAAATACTGTGTCCGTGACAGTTAATGGCAAAAAGACAAACGCCTTATGTGATACAGGTGCTTCAATTTCATGCATGAGTAAAACCTTCTTTAACAAAGCTTTCAATGATGAAAACGCAAAATGTACGAAATCAAACATAAGCACAATTGTCGGAGTTGGTGGCACCCACCATGCCGTGCAAGGTGAAACCAATGTCGACATTTGTTTTGGTTCTCTGACATTGAATGCAAAATTCTATGTCATTGAAGATCTTCATCATTCGATTATTTTGGGTATCGATTTTATGGAAGAACACAGAGTGACTCTAGATATAGCTGCAAAGAAATTCATCATTGAAGGTTCAGCAAAGGTATGCACAATTACTACAGATGCGGGTGTTGCAAGGACTGTACGGTCCACAGCAATTGATCCACAATCTGAAGTGACTGTCCCAGTAAAAGTTTCAAGGGTAAAATCTGGAACAGAAGTATTATTAGAGCCTTTGTCTTCTGTGTCTTACAAAAATATTATAGGAGCCAAAAGTTTAGTTGTTGTGCGTAACCATAAAGCTGTAATGCGGGTACTCAATCCAACAAATAAAACAGTTTACCTTAAAGCTAAAAAAAGTTTGGCAAATGTTGTGCTGATCGAACCAGCATCAGTCCTTTCAATTGATGAAATAGCGGAAGAATGCGAAAATGAAAATACAGTTGGGCTTTCAGACTTGCAAAATAAACCTAAAACTTGTCATACATTTTCTTTCGACCTTTCGGATTCCGATATGAGTGCTGAGCAAAAAGAAAAACTTCTCCATCTTTTGGAAGAAAATGGAGATGTCTTTTCTGAAGGGTTACATGATCTTGGATGTACCAATTTACAGACTCATAGAATTGAAACCGGTGATGCAGCACCAGTTAGGTTACCACCATATAAGCAAAATCCAAAGGTCAGGAAGGCAACTCGTGAGTGGGTAGAAAAAATGTTAGAAAACAAAATAATTGAACCCTCGATGTCTAACTGGCATTCGCCCGTAGTTTTGGTAAAGAAAGCTGACTCAGATGAATATCGCTTTGCGGTTGATTACAGGAAACTGAATAAAATAAGCAAACCACAAGCTTACCCTTTACCAAAATTGACAGACATTTTTGATGCAATAGGCGAATCGAATGCTAAGTTTTTTTCATCGCTTGACTTAGGTAAAGCATTTTGGCAGGTACCTCTAGACCCAGAGAGTAGAGAAAAGTCTTCATTTATTTGTGCAGAGGGAATTTTTTCATTTAACAAAATGCCTTTCGGGTTCAGTGGAGCTCCAGCTACCTTCCAATCTCTGCTTATGAAAGTTTTAAGTGGTATTTCTTGGAAATTTGCCTTATGCTATGTTGATGACGTAATCATTTTTTCAGCATCTTTTGATGACCATTTAAAGCATTTAAATGAGGTCTTTGAAAGATTGCGGAAAGCAGGTTTAAAACTTTCTCCAAGTAAATGTCACTTTGCTAAACAGAAGTTAACATACCTAGGTCATATCATTAGTAAAGAAGGAATACAGGCAGACAAGAAAAAGATCGAAAAGGTTCAAAATCTGAAATCTCCGAAGGACCAAAAAGGTATCAAAAGTTTGCTAGGACTAACAAATTACTACAAAAAGTTCATAAAAGATTACAGCAAAATTTGTGCACCATTTTTTCAATTATTGCAAAAGAATGCAAAATTCGAATGGACTGACAAGTGTGAAGAGTCTCTAAATATTTTGAAAAATGCTCTTTGTTCTGCACCGATTTTAGCATTCCCTGATATGAATAGGCCTTTTATCTTGACATGCGATGCGTCTCGTTCCGGATTAGGATATATTTTAGGTCAGTTGGATGAAAGTGGGAAAGAAAGGGTGATAGAATACAGTGGTAGAGCATTACATGCAGCTGAAAAAAATTACTCAGTGTCAGAACTTGAATGTTTGGCTATTGTCTCAGGAATTAAGCGATTCAGCTCTTACCTTTCAACTGATATTCCTTTCACAATTATCACAGACCATCAAGCATTGAAAGTTTTAAATTCTATAACCACATGTCAAAATGGTAGAATTGCAAGATGGGCACTGTATTTACAAGGTTTTAGATACACAGTGCAATATAGAAAAGGTGAGTTAAATAATGCTGATGCTCTTTCAAGACTGACAAACAACACGGAGTCGGTAAACAATGTCTGTTGCCCACATCAAACACGAGGTAAGTCTACGTTCTCTTTTGATAATAGTATTGAATCAAACAAGTCATTGGCAGAAAATGAGACAGAAAATGATTCTGAGCTTTGTAGTAAAGAAGTAAGCAATCAAACTACAAGTAAAAAATTCTTAGAGGTCTGTTTCGAGTATGATAAGCCCAAAACAGTTTTTAATCTAGACACGGACAGAGATTTTTCTTCAAAACAAATTGATAATACAAGTAAATTAATTGATCTACAGAAGAAATGTCCAGATTTTGAAAACTTATATGAATATCTGAGAAACGGAAAACTGCCTGAGGATGAAAAGGAGTGCAGGAAAGTAATGTACGACAAAGAATTTTACGAAATAGTTGATGGGATCTTAATCCACAAATACCAAAGTAGAGGCAAGAGAAAACCGACAGAAGATAGGTTTATAATACAAACTGCACTACCAAAAGGTCTAAGATTAAAGGTAATGGAAGAGTTTCATGATCATAATGGGCATTTTGGCGTGAAGAAAACTTTTGCCACTATCCAGGTAAAGTATTACTGGCCTCGTATGTACCAGGAAATAGTTGATTTTGTAAAATCATGTGATTCCTGTCAGCGAGCTAAACATAGTAGACACCAGGTAAGTACACCACTTAACCCTTTACCAGTAGTTGACGTTTTTGAAAGGATCCATTTAGATATTGTTGGACCTCTCCATAAAACAACAGATGGATTTGAATATATACTTGTTTGTGTTGACAGTTTTTCAAGGTGGGTAGAAGCTTTTCCCTTACGTACGCAGTCTGCTTCAGAAATAGCTCGTGTTTTACACGACGAAATATTTTGTCGTTATGGTGCGCCATTGGCTATTGTAACAGATAGGGGTCAGAACTTCTTATCAAAATTAGTAAATGCTATCTGTGAGATTTACAATGTCACAAGGCATCGTACAGCAAGTTACAACCCTAAGGCTAATGGAAGCTGCGAACGCCAGAACGCTACACTCATACAGACATTGCGTATGTATATTGACAAAGATCAGACAAATTGGAACTTATTTTTACCTACAGTTTTACAAGCTCTAAGATCTTCTCCGAATGTAGAGACATCTGGTTTCAGTGCATACAAAATGTTGTTTGGGGGCGAAATGAGACTTCCGTTTGATATTGATCTAATTCCTAGAGAAACTTTAGGTCAAGATGCCAAGCAACACGTCCAAAAGTTACTGGACAGACAAAAGGTAATAAGGGAACTTGCAAAGCAGAATACACAAACAACTCAGCAGGAATCAAAGGTAAGATATGATCTTAAAGCTAAACCTTCTGATTTTAGACTTCGGGAACAAGTGTTATTAAAAGTTCATAAGCATACCATTGGCTTGACTCCAAAATTAGAAGACATGTGGAAGGGTCCATATTATATAAGAGAAAAAGTCTCAAGTGACACATATAGAATTTCTGATAGCAAAACGCACAAAAAATTGAAAGCACCGGTAAATGCAAAAGATTTGAAAAGGTACAGTGACCCAAGAAATTATCGCATTCCACCAAATTTCAGCAGCAATGCTGGTAATGATACCAACGACCAATCGGTCGAAACTGACTCAGAAATGAGGCGTATCGTGGATAGTGGAATTAATCAGTCACAACAAGATGAGGTATGTACTGATAAAGATGAAAAGTCAGATGAAAAGTCCGACAATGATAAACAAGGTAAGAACCTTACAGATGGCATTTGGTATCAGGCTAATCGTATCTTGAGACAAAGAATACGAAATGGTAATAAAGAGTACTTTATTGAATGGTCTGATACGAATTCAAAGCCTACATGGGAGGCTGATGAAGATGTAAGTGAAGAATTAAAAAGATTGTTTTACGTACGGCATACTAAATCTGGAAAAAGAAGAAAACGACCGTATAAATGTTTTTTATAAAACAACAAAGATTAGAATTCTTGAGCTGTTGTAATTTCCTTAAAATAGCCTATAGTTAATTGTAAAATTGACTTTTTCTATATAAGGGCACAAACATTTAATTCAAATAATTGAAATACTACTCAGGTGAAAACATGTCGGTTGGTGACATTTGAAACAATTTCGCAGATAAACTTCACATCTTTAGTTCAAAACTGTACGAGAGTGTTGACTGAGCGGTAGCGAATGAGTGTAAGGTCTTTCTTATCTTCTTATTTCTCTGTTTTGACTAGGGATTGACAATGAACGATCGCATTGTCGTGTGAATAGTTCTATCTTGTTCGTTGTTTTTAGGATTTCCGGTCTTCCTGATGTTCACCTGTTTGATGTTGTGTTCTGGATCGGTTATGGGAAAACAACAAGTACAGCGGTTAAACTACGGGGTAGTTTTCGAACGCCAAGATCAATTACATTTAGCGGGTGAAGTGTGGCTTCACACCTTTGAAATACCATTGCCAGAGGGCATAAATTTACAAAACGCATTTGCTTGTAAAAAGGAATCATGTCAAATAATATCAAATTTGCTGCAAGAAATTCGACAAATCAGGCAAAACACCAAAACTATGATCACAAGCACATTGGACTCGATTAAGAAATTAATTCCAGAAAGACAATTAATTAACAGAAACAGGCGCAGACGTTCTGTTTTACCTTTCATTGGTGATATTTCCAGGTCAATTTTTGGCACAGCAACAGTTAAAGATGTAGAGAGAATGGCTAGGCATATTAATTCTCTTAACAGGATTTCAACCAAACTGATCAAAACCGTGGAACAACATGAAAATGACTTAAGTTCATTTATGACAGCTTCTGACGAAAGAATGAATAATATAGTCAAAGGCTTGCACGAAAATCATTTGGCGATTACACAGATTGAAAACCAATTAAATGTTTCACTAATGAATATGGAAAAAACCTTTTCAAAAATGAGCGGTTTTCTCTCTGAACAAATTGAAAAATCTAGGCAATTAGAATCTCTTTTTGATGAACTTTTAGAAGGTGTTTATGATCTGGTGGAAGGAAAATTATCTCCCCATCTTATCAATGCAGATACAATGCTGAAAGCTTTACAAAATATTCAATCCATCCTTGACAGGAAATTTCCAGGATTTCATCTAGTATACAAAAATCCGTCTTTGATCTACCATTATGTCGGAACGATTTTCGCTAGAAAAGGCTCATCTTTATATGTATCTGTCAAGTTTCCGATTTCACCATTTCGTCAACCATTGGACCTTTTTAAAGTTACATCTTTTCCTATTCCAGTTAACGACAGCACTAACCATGCGACTCAGTTATTAGACATACCAGATTATTTTGCAATAACTAATGATTTACAGTATTACATTCTCTTGCAAAATGAAGAATTAATGAAGTGTCAATCAAATAAACTTAAACAATGTAATTTCCCAAAAGTCTTAACACCAGCAATCGAAACATCTTGTATGTTAGCTCTGTTTACAGAAAACAAAGCTCTTGTGAAAAAACTTTGCAATTTTAGATTTTTAACTAATCATGTGTCTTCTAATGTTGTATTACTTTCCAAAACTTCAATTCTTGTATACAATGTCGATGTTCTTGAATTTGACTGTAAGGCTGGCAAGACTATGAAAAAGGGTTGTAAATTTTGCAAAATGGACGTTCCATGCGAATGCTCTGTTTTGACATCCAATTCCTATCTACCAGCTAGGCTTACTGAATGTCACAAAAATACTACTGAAAAATTACATCCTGTTAATCTCGCATTGTTGCAAAACTTTTTCGAAGATGATCTGTTGAAAAATATTGGAATTAACTCCCTTTTTAACAGTCCATTACAAGTTGATATTCCAAAATTTTCTATTTATAATCATTCCATTAGCCAGATCTTAGCTGATGACAATAAGGCACATTTAAACTTACAGAAAATGGCAAAATCAGCAAAGGATACTTCTGTGATACTTTCAACTCTCACAGATTCATTACTGACAGGTGAGGTTTCTTTGGAAGAAACTGAATCTTTTAAAGATATATTACTTTATGTTACAACTGCTGTTGCTGCATTCTGTATGGTTGCATTTATCTTTTTAGCACTAAAACTACGGAAAGTCATGATAATTTTATCGGTTTTAAAATCAGCACAACAAGTTCACTCGTCTACGATACCGTCATTCGTTTATACAACTCCAGCTCCTGTAGACAATTCTCAGGAATATTTTTGGGGTCGAATAAATTTCGAACTTGAACACTGGACACTTACCTTATGTATAATGAGTTTGCTATTATTAATTGTTATTCTTGCAAACACCTGTAGACCAGTCCGCAACAAAACACGATTGATAGTTGAAATTACAAATGGAAATACTTCAGTTAAAATCACACTGAAAACTCTCACGTTGTGTCCCACCTACTGGGAAGTCAAAATACCCAAAAGTGTCGAACAAATCACTGTTGCTGGTATTATAACTCCAATTGTCAAATTTGACTGGGATGAATTTCAAGTGATTAATAAATTAAGTAATCAAGAATTGTATATTGAAAAGTTGTATAGGGTAAACCTACTTACGGGAAAGAAAATCAGACGAATTATGTCTACGACTTATTGTGTCTATTTTTTCATGGAACATCAGAAATTATATATCCCATTACAAAACTGGTAAAAACTTGTACCATAAAAGTCCTGTGCTATACAATTTGTCAAGACACTTGCTGAAAACTTTGTATATTTTGTATAGTTAATTGTACTCTGTTTAACCACATTGTATTTACAGACAATTGTCCATTACATGTTTATGTATCAAAATAATCATGCTTCAGTTACGTGTGCATGTATGTAATACATCCTCTCTTGTTCCAACTTTATAGGAATAAAGTAAAATTAGAGGAGGGGGTGGTATTACGCAGTGAAATTTTCTCTGAAACTGTTACGCAACAAAACGTAATTTCAAGAAGATTGTTATGGACAATTGTCAATTGAGATTCATAAATTGCATTATGTATTGTTTCAAATTGTGTTTAAATGTTTGATTATTGAAATGTTCATGTTTGTATATCATTGACTTCTATGATCAAAGATTCCATATTTCAGCCTTCAAACGCTGAGAAATTAGGCCTTACAAAAGCATTTCTTAGCCCGAGGCATGTCATAGTTAACGCTGAAATGTAAAATTCCGCGGGCATTAGAAACCCATTGATAACAGGAAAAATCCATAAAACCGTCTTTGATAAAAGATTTAATTGTTTATTCATTTGATTACGGTCGCGACGATTGCATTTTTGTTTGATTGTTAGTCAAAACAACCGGCGGCAAATGCCTTATGTCTTGACACCGACAAACAATGATGCTTTTAGCACCTTTTTGACATGAGTAAAGTCGCTCATCTCTTATCGACGAAAGCGATCTCATTGGCCAAACTGCTAGATGTTTTTGTAACGAGAAATTTGATTGGATCCGATGTAAGACGGAAAAACTTGCTTAAATTGTGCATGTTCGTAATGTAGGATCATAAACTGCTTGCGAACTTGTACGGACAGAAAATAAAGGTTTAGTTCTTACATCGGATCTTCTCTGCTTTATTTAGGTAAGTCTTGTTTAAAATTAACTATTGATCGTAGAAACTTTCATTTGTTTTTGTACACATTTATCAAATGTACTTTGTTCGTTATTATGTATAATTTGTTTTTACTTTAAAAAAAAAAAAAAAAAGAAAAAAAGGCAAATCATATACAATCGGAAACATTGTGACAAAAGCGCGCAAGTGGAAGCGAACTTTTAAGCTTAGGTATTGAAGTCTTCGAAAAACTCGATTGAATCATTGTCTCGTTGTCGACCAAGATCGTGCTGCATGCATTAGCCGCCTGATCTTTGTCTTCACCCTTTTGTCACTGTGTTCCGATTGTTTGGTCGAGAACATTTTTAAAAAAAAATATTTGAATCACGGAAGTTTGTAAAGAAACAATAATTCTCGTCTCCATTTGGTGCTCGTGACGATTTCTGTAGAACGAAATTGTCGCGAGGCGAAATGGTGACTAGTAAAACAAATCGTCATCTGCTTATACACTAAGTTTAGATGTATTTGTATTAAATGTCATGCTCCAATTTTTAATCCTATCATTTTCAAATTTTAAATCCTATGAATAAAATATATCATAAACTGCTTGCGAACTTGTACGGACAGAAAATAAAGGTTTAGTTCTTACATCGGATCTTCTCTGCTTTATTTAGAAATTCCCCAGCGAGACAGATTGTTAAACCCAGAATCCTTAGTGGTAATAAGCAACAGCGTAACACATGTATAAAGTATCAAATAATCTTGTTCCCCAATACATAGATGAACCTATACCTCCGGTGGTTGGCAATAGGTCTCAATACCAATTAAGAAACAGCCAAATTACAAAAATGTACATGCAAGAACACGATTGTTTCAAAAGTCCTGTATTCCTTCTTCAATTTCTCTTTGGAATAATTTAGAGCAAGAAATCAGAAATTGTACAAAATTTGGTTCCTGTAAGTCAAAATTAAGTAGGACGTCAAAACCAGATAAAATACCTAGTATCTACCTTATCGGAAATAGACGCTTGTCTGTCATTCATGCTAGAATAAGAAATATATGAAGTAATTTAAATAATGACCTTTTTCTAAATCATTTGAAATTAGATCCACTCTGTGACTGCAGAAACGGCGTTGAGAATGCAGAACAATATTTTCTCATGTGTAGAAGGTATTCTGATATCAGAATCATGTTTTTTTCAATCAACAAGGGCTCTGCATCCTCTAAACATTGAAAAGTTTTTATTTCGCGACGAAAACCTGAATAATGATGAAAACTGCTCATTATTTGAAGCAGCTCATTTATACATTACACAGTCGGGCCGCTTTGGATAGTAATTATAAATTCAATTAAAAAAAAAAAAAAAAAAATACAGCCTTTTAATACAATAGAAGGCATCCATCACAGAGCATCGATATCCAATTCCTCATCCCCCTTTTTCTATTCTTGTAAGTTCTCTTTCCACCTTACCTTGTTCATTTTTTTTCCTTCCTTTTTTCATTTTCCCCATCTCTTTATCAAATTCTCCTTCTCTCTGTTTTTGTTTTGTTGCACAGTTTTCTTTTGTTTTCATTTAGTTATCTACACCCTTATATATATGCTTTGTTGCCATTATCTGTCCACTTGTATTGTTTGATTGTAAGGGAAGGGCCGAATCCAAGTTGGAAGAACTTGTGGCCCGACCCCATTCATCTATTGAATAAAATATGTTTAAACTAAGTGTATGTCAAGACCTCATGTACCAAACTTCATCCTTGAGTTGTTATAATTCATCCAGAACTGTGGTTGCCAGGGCAACAAATTAGTATTTTTTTCAGAAAAATATTACAGTTCTTGTTTTTTCTATCCCATAAAGGCATAAAGCTTTGTTATTTGGTATATAGTGTCACCTACTGGGCCTGCACCCTCTGTACTCGTATTGTTCAAATTATAACCAAAGGAATTTTATCAGAATTATAAGGGAAGCACTACAATATCTTTTTCTAAATGATGCAAGTGAATGTTTTGTATTTAAAAAAGATATCACAGATAAATATGTACCAAGACTGTTCAAACCATGGCACTAGGGCCAAGAATGGCCCCACCTCTGAATGGTTTTGGCAAACTGAGATTGCTAGACGGTTTGTTGTCACAGAAACACTATCCAGTCTTCATGAAGACGCCGCTAAAACGTACGTGGTGCTTCAGACAACCTGCGGTTAGGGCGCCCGCACGTTACGTTACGACGTCACGAATTCCCTATTCGCCAACATTGTCTTAAGAAACGCCACTCATGTCACCCGCCATTTTTGTTCGTACATGATCAGTTGTTATCATCTTCTTGTAATCGTATTTATACCTTAACACAGACCTTTGAAGCTCTTATCAGTCAATCACGGAACACCGTATTATCATTGTTACAAAATTAGCGCATCGGCAAATCGCCTCGTATATAGTAACAGAAGGTGTGCAACGAAAATTTGACCCCCTATCCCTTTTGAAAGAGATATTTAACCGAAAACAGAGGAAAAAACCCGAGTCATCGGTGTAGATGGATCCAGATATGATTTTTTTTTCTTCCCTGCCATTCCAGGGTTCAAATGGCTCGTGGATGATAATGAATTTTGTGATATCAGCGCTGGCCACCCGAAAAACATGGAAGATTCATAAAATTCATGGGATCAGCGTCAATGCTTGGTTGCAAGAGTGGTTTGAAACCTCATTGGCACATTAAAAAACCAGACCTAACTTACAATGGGTTCACTCAGTGTCTTGCACTATTCCCCGTAACATAACTGAAGTCGTCTTGGGATGTCGCCTATATGGGTAACCGGTGGCTATAATAAATAAAAGAAAATCAATCAATCTGTTAGTTTGCTAATTTGACTCCCGCGACAAGTAAACGTCTCTAGTGAAAACCAACGAACTGCAGTATAGTATATCTATAGGACAAAAGAAAAGCGTTCATACAGTGCAGTTTTTGTTTGTTTGTTTGTTGTTTCACACCGTTTTCAACAGTATTTCAGCCATTGCGAAACAAAAACATATTGAATTCTTTAACGGATGTTTCATAAAACATTGTGTTCGAAAGAGCGAATTTCTAGTTATAAGGACATTCATATTTTCCCACAATGTTTTCAAAAATTGCCCATTGCAAATAGTTAATCGAACTCGTACATGTACGTACACGAAACAGTGTCAACCAAATACCCCGACAATCCCGCACTTTAATGATCATGTGGAAAAATACTTTTGGAAGCATTTTGGGGAAAATGAACGGATTTCCTGCAATGTTTTCTTCGATTTCCATCATTTGATGCACCTATAACAATTTGCTGTTTGCAAATGCTTTTAAATTGGACATGTTTCAATATTTGTCGTCTGGTAAAGGGTTGCGGCATGAGACACAGATAGACAGTAGGGGACCTTGGATTTCCTATCTTTGATAGATAATACTCGTCAAATGTTATGATATAGAGGATCTAACATGAGTGTTTATGTATTATCATTTTTATCAAATGAGTTGACTAAAATTATATGACGCGAGCCTTGGCGAATGTGAGATTCTGTTTATCACATAAAACGAATGAAAGACAAGTATGTATCCTCCATCATCACCTTCAGCTTATACACCTTTCACGCGTCCATGTTTGCAGATGTAGTAAGGTTTGAAATGTGTATATGCCCAAGAAGATAGCTCTGTGACATGTACATCGAAAGTAGGATGAAACAGTTTCAAATGGGGGTATATCGAACTATTTCCACAATTTTCTTGACTTTAAATGACTTACGTTGCATTTCTTGTGTTATTGAACATGAAAATCATAGTATTTTTCCGCACGTACACGTCTTAGCAGCAATGACGCCATTTTTCCTCGAGATGGCACAGTAGTACAAATTCCTACACGTGCTGCAGTTGGTTTCGCCGGCATCACGCGCTCATAACTACATAAGTAACCAGAATCGGGACCCAAAAAACGCTAATACACTAGTGTATTATCGAAAATATGTCATGAGTTTAACGCACTGCTGGAGGCAGTTTTATGTGATAAAATCATTTGAGTCATACCCTGTGAAGAAAAGGCTTAATGCATCTGCAAAAAGTATCGACTTATGTCAGCCTGCGCGGAATGCGCAGGCTGACATGGGTCGAAACTTTTTGCAATGGGTAAATTTTCTGCATGTTAGACAAATGGGATTTTATAGAGCTGTAATTTTATGATGACATACTTGATATACTGCATCTCAGAGATGTATTAAACCCCCTACTGTCAGAGTATGGCTCATTTCTCCAGAATTGAATTTGAAGCAGGCGATGTTGACATGAGCTCCAAAACATTGTAGCGAAAGGAGAAACTGATCTTTGTTGGCAATCCCTTCTTTAACTATAGTGTTTTCTGCTTCAAGCATGCAAAATCGTTCACAAGCCGTATTTGTTGACTATAAATACCCAAGGTTCAAAGTCTTGTTAATATGATAAACTATATCACTGGCCTTTGAAGCTCTATTGGTCTATCACGGATCATTAAAATTTTCCTTTGTCGAACATCGTACACTTATAGCACATTGGTGCATCGCCTGTATATCACGGAATATACTCATATTTTCATTAACACCGTTACTATAAATAGCACATTGGCGGTCCCCCTCTATATCGTATATTGTCTTACTATATACAGTAAAGAGGGAATCGCCAATGCGCTATTTATAGTAACAGTGTCCGATAATGAAAATTTCTTTATCCCTTGATAGACCAATGGAGTTTCAGAGGCCCATGACTATATCAAATAAAAGTGAGTCATACTTTTGAAAAAGGAGATTTAATACATCTCCTTGATACATTATGCTAGGCATGTCATCATTAAATTATAGATCCATAAAATTCATTTTGTCTTACAACCGACTGAATCATGATGTAGACTGGTTCTTTGACATGCAGAAAATTTATATATTGCAAAAAGTTTCGACCTATGTCAGTCTGCGCGGACTGCGCAGGCTAACATGGGTCGATACTTTTTGCAGATACATTAAGCCCCTATTCTATTAGAGAATGGCTCAAGTTAAAACCCCTCGTCAGACATCAAAAGCTTTGACAAGGCTCTCAAATGCTGCTTTAAGGATTACGACCCCTAACTCATCGGTAAATATCGTGTATCATCGACGTTTTCGTAAAGGCTATTCGGCCAATCTCGGCAGCTTCCGTCTTTTAATATGAGAGTTAGGGGCCGTAGACCTTAAGTTGGCTATGTAACTTTAGAAATAGGCCAGTTTTCTAGCCCTTATACGGGAGGCAGGTGACATAAGTGGCTCTGATACAGACCAATCTCAGATTGCGAAGAACACGATGTCAGATCTTAAACTAAACAGTCTACAAAACTATGTGCTAACATCTCTATATTGGCATTAGAATTTTATTCCTTAACCAAGGCTGATAAAAGCCAGACTTTCAAGGCCAGAACAGGTAGTGAATTTGTTAAAAGAGAATTTACAAGCAATGTGTCAACGAAAATGTACTTAGAAATCTTTTGATAGAAATTTTTTTATTTTTTTCAAGTGGAGTCTTACGATTTAAAGGAAGGTAAAGTGGTCCATTTTCGACGAAGAAATGTACGGTTTAGATGTATATCATCCGGCGTAATGCAGCAAGGGGATTTGTCTGCGCATGTCATATTCTTCGAAGATTCGACCTGTCTGCTATGATATGCTATGTACAGGATAAGTATAAATGTGCGGTCTGTAAACTTGCTCTGCCGCTAATAAAGTAGCAATTGAGAAAAACGGAAAACATAGTTTTTACAAATATCATTCTTTTACTGCACATCTTAGAATACAGTTTCAAAATATAGATTTTAGGGAAACCAGTATTGGTGCAGGGTTTTTCCCACAGACTTATCAACATGAAATGTCTGGGCTTATACCGAGGCCTGTAAGGCCTGTGTTTATTGGAAGCCGCTCGAAAGCGGCTTCCAGTAGGAATGTACCTAAAGTATTTACCATGTAGATGATCGGTAATTATTCGATTGGTCATTATTTTTGGAAAATTTCTAATAATGTCGTGTTGTTGTGACAGAATTACTCCACATGACTCTTTCTTAAGTATTCCAACAGACCCTACAAGAAAATCAAGCCTGCTTTTCTTGCAATAGATAGTTCATTCCCAAATAATAATAAAGAATACAGAAAAATAAACCTCCTTTAATCGGCTAGTCCCCCGAAGTTTTCAAACATATAGGATTCCTTCTACTTTCCCAAACGAAGTTGTTATGCTTTCCGTTTATCACAAGCCTTCCCACCTCTCAATGGTTTTCGCATTTGTGTACTTTTTTACAAAACAAAATAATGATAATTACGTTATAGAGAGCATCTTAGAATATGATAATCAGAAGCAATTTTATGTACAAGTTTTTCGTCCATTCTCAATCCGTGTAGATAATAGGGCGGTAAACCTTTGATCGAAGCAAGACTGGTTACCTCGCTACACAGTTAATCGAAGAACAAAGAGGAGTCTACGACAGCTATTTATAGAATACACGAAAAGATAACCCTTTTTTCTTCCCTTTGTCGACACTTTAGCCGAATGGATTTTTGTTACACGGAACATCTACCATATGAGACCTGTAAAATTTAGTATTCACTGTGTTGTGTGTGGCAGCTGTTATGATCAGACTGTACGTGCTGTACAGTATGGTCCCGATCTACAAAACCCGTGAAAAATGTATCCATCGTGATGTACATTGATTACAGAAATTATCACGGTGGTGCCTGGTGCTCTAAGGGTTAAAGCTGGTCGAAAATGACAGAAATAGATGAAGATCAGACAGCACATAGCCCGTGTAATATTTTTTTAAAATTCTATAAGATATTGTAAACATAAAAAAAATCTTGTTTGTTTTCCTTACTCAGTGTATTAATTTCAATGTGTAGTCGAAGGGTTAAAGTTATTACAGAACCTATTACTGTGCTAACACAACTTTTTACGTCGCCGCTGGTCAAAGGTTTAGAATAGCTCTTGAAATTTACATTAGAGGTTTTACACTAGGTTTGTACAAGGCCTATGCAGAAAATGGTTCAAACTACTGATTATTAAACGAAATATGTATAGTAATAGTTATGTTGTGGTTGAATATACCCAGATCTTTAAAAACTTAAAAAATGGGGGTTTTTTTGTGTGTGTGGCTGCCATTTCAGGAATAAAAGAAACGTGGTTTATGCCATCTATGCAGGCTATGATCAGAATAACTTTTGAGATGCCATGCAAAAGTTTTTGTTTCTGGAGTAGAAATGTAAAGATTCACTGTGTTACAAGCATGCTAAGATACTTTTTGACAAGCAGGAAGATCGTGTTTTAGGAAAAAGTTGTTGCATTTTTTTTTTGTAAAAAGAAAAATGAAACGCAAAGAAGAGATCACTGATAAAAATTGTAAATACATGTAAACATCATATGTAAATAACGATCTTAATATCACTTTGAATAATTAGTAATTTAAATAATTCTGTAGTATTGCTTTGATGCCGCTACAGAAGCTTCCTTTCTAAAATCATTTTAATAAATGGAAAATGCTGTTCTTGAATGCGTAATTTCTCCATTTTCAAATTTCGAGTAGAAATTTAAAAAATTCGATGCTTTTACGTGTGTGTGTGTGTTTTTTTTTTTCACGTAAACATTATCACTTTATAATAATAATAATAATAATAATAACAAGATTATATAAGATTCCTCTCTAAACTTCTGTCTTATTTTTTAGAACCAGAATACATCTATATATTATTTTCTGTTTCTTTTTTCCTTGCATTTTAGTACCATTCGTCATGATTTTCCGTTGGTGGGGAGTGTGGGTAAAAACAGATACAAAAAGTGTAATCACAATTTCTCAAGAGAGTCAATATTTCTGAAATTGTCCACCAAAAGATTGCGGCTTCTATGATGCTATGCATCATAAATTTGTCTTGTACATGCCTGGTGCGTCGGGTACATGCCAGCTGACCATAGCCGAATAAATCGTACCAGGTAGCGTTTTATTGAGTAAACCATAGGGGTCCGTAGTTTGACTCCTGTCACCCATAGACTAAAACAAGGGATTTAACTGTATGCTGCCCGTTACTCGCCCCCGGTTACAAAAAAACAACGTATCTTTTCTACCCCATCAGTTATTCTCCTAATTTTTGCTACAGCTGAGAGCTAAAACATTTTTCTACCAGAAAAACACAACTGTTTGTCAGTGTCTAATGCAGTCTGGCTGATACATTCGCTCGAACTTGTAAACTCGCTCAAAAATCTTCGCCATTGACACGGGTTCGTACATTCGATACTGACGTTGCGCATATAAACCAATGAAATTTCTCGTTCCAAACAGTGTCACCGTACTGTCACGTGACAAAAAGGTGTGAGCAGCTGTACGAAATTTCATTGGTTGAATTCACGACTGTTAGTACATATCAACCGATGAAATTTCTCGTTCCAAACAATGTCACATGACAGAAGATGGCTGCAGCTGTTCGAAATAAGAACGTGGATCACAAATTCAACGAATTCTGAGGCGTTTCATCGTTATTGAAGACAAGGACTATGGGTCAGTAGTATTTTTAAACTTTTTAAAGGGTGGGTACCGCTAATGCTGCGTTTCATTGGATCTAAAGTGCATTTTATATCTTGAAAACGGATGTACGAACCCGTGTCAATGGCGCAGATTTTTGAGCGAGTTTACACGTTCGGGCGAATGTATCAGCCAGACTGCATTAGCCACTGACAAACAGTTGTGTTTTTCTGGTAGAAAAATGTTTTAGCTCTCAGCTGTAGAAAAAAATAGGAGAATAACTGATGGGGTAGAAAAGATACGTTGTTTTTTGTAACCGGGGGGCGAGTAACGGACTGCATACAGTTAAATCCCTTGTTTATAACATATAGTCTATGGGTGCCAGGAATCAAACTACGGACCCCTATGGAGTAAACGTTTATTTCATTTCGAAATTCGAAGCAACGGCTGCCGTTTTGAAAAGTATTCATAGTCCGGTTCTGCACCCAGAATGCCCATATCAGACAGGTCTGTATTTGAAAAATGCCACCGAGCGACACTCGTCACATTTCGGCCGATTCCGTACCTACATCTAACCTTGTCTGTATAACGGTCGTTTCCATTTGAACTTCCAATCACGTGATCTTATACATGGCGGCGCTACTGTAAGTCGTTCAGCAACGACATAAACAACCTTGATGAAGTTATTACATTTATCTATCTGTCGGTGAAAACTTAAATCGGAATTGATAAACCACGTTAAAAAGTGAATGTAGGAACTGTTTGTCAACTGAAATATAGTTAGAAAGATTTCGATTGATCAATAATTCAGACTCAAGTTTTCTTTTTTAAGAGGAGCCTTACAATTTTCAGAACGGTAAACCTGTGTATTTCCGGCCAAGAAATGTACCGTGTAGGGGCATATCAAGCTACCAGATACAGCCGAGGGACTTGATCACCGGAGCCGAATGCGTCGAGCGGAAGATAATGGGGGATTTAATCAACGGATCACCCGAGCTTTGCCGAGTGTTATCATAACCGTTATCAATTTGCAACTTTTCATAAGTGACTTTTAACCCTATACCAAACAATCACGTGCTTTAACGACCCTTAAAGAGAAGCCTTTGGAAAACGTTGTGCGAAAAGGAGAAAATGCATGTAACCAGCATTGTCTCATTTTCCAACAATGTTTCCTACCATTTAAAAACAAAATTTTAAGTTTTTAAGACACATTTTATATATTGTCTGCAAATGATTTCAAATTGAACAAATTTAAAATTTTGTGGTTTGGTTAGGGATTAACCCTTAGACTCACTGACCTTTTGCGGACAGCGTAGATCAAGATCAGACTGCACAGAACGTGCAGTCTGATCTTGAATCTACGCTGTCCGATATAAAGATATATTTCTTTCAAAAATAACTTTCAAAGATCAATATTTCGATTTTTACTATCTGCTTGAAAGTTTTATTTCTCTTATTTAGCAGGATAAGGGTTGAGTCGTTTCCAAACGAGCCTGTGTTTATACGGCCTTGAAAGAGAATGATTTCAACACACTTTAGAAAAAAATGAGAAAATGCAGGTTACCAGTCTCTTCCCCTTTTGTCCACAGTGTTGTCTTCCACTTGTAAGACAATTCCCAGTATTTGAACCAGATTTAGCTGATCGTCTGCCAATGACTTCAATTGATAAATCCAAAATTTTGTTGTCTGGTAAAGGGTGAAGCCGGTGAAAGAGTGATTAAATTGTCCGGGAGATAACATTTCAGTTCATAGATATGAGCCATGCTCTGTGAAAAGGGGACTTAATGCATCTGCAAAATACATCGACTAAGGTCAACCTGCAGGCGCAGTCCGCGTAGGCTGACCTGGACAGAAACGTTTGGCTATTTGTCAGTTTTCTTTATGTCAAAGGGAACAGTCTACCTCATGATTCAGTTGGCTGTAAGACAAAATGGTTTTATGGACCTAAAATTAAGTGATGACGTGCCAGCGATGACATTAAACCCCATTTGCCAGAGCGTGGCTCATATAAATATCATATATAAATATCAAGTCAAATGTCATTCAATCAAGCCTCGAGAAACAAGCCAAGATGAAAGTGCTGCTGGTACTTGGATTTGTCACTCTTTTTGCGAGTGTTTTCGCTCTGGATGATATCGAGGAATTCGAAATCGACGTTGATGTTAACGATCAAGACTGGCTAGATGAAGATGAGGAAACCGAGATGGAAAATAGTTTGTTTGAACTCGTATCCCGTATTGTACGTAAACAGACTTTTAATAATTAGTTTGTCACCTTTTTTTTTGCTCAATTTCTACAGGATCACATGTATCTCATTCGCTCACCGTTTTTTTTTTCATCCCTCTCTCTTTCCCTCTCTCTCAATACCATTGCTGAAGCTGTTTATTTTTCCTTCCGCCTCATTTAAGTTCTCTCTTCAGCCTTTCCTGATCTTTCGTAAAACACTGCGAAGAGGTTAATTATTACCCATCGGCCCACATAGAAACTTAACCCATATCTTGCTAAAAGAGTGAAATGAAACTTTCAAACCGATAGTTAAAACCCAAATTTTGCTGTTTCAAAGGTATCTTTTTTTTTGAAAAAAGTATCGCCTTGTCGGACAGTGTAGATCTAAGATCAGACTGCACGTTTTGTGCAGTCTGATCTTGATCTACACTGTCCGCATAAGGTCCTTGAGTCGCGATAAGCAGCCTTGGGGTCAAGAAACGTCTTATTCTTACCCCTCGGTAGTAATAAAACGGTTTAAGATTATCTACACAAGGATAATAAAATAAGTAATAATTCCTTCCTATTCCCCCCCCCCCCCCTTCTTCCCGTATAAAAACGACGGTGTCATATCACCACATTACTTCCTTCTTTGACTATTACTAATTTCGACTCTTTGGAAAAACTCATCTTCATGCGAGACAAAAGAAATGTGTTCCGTCCATGTTTTCGTCCTCCAGTCAAATTTACTTACACTCAATAAAGCTTTTAAACAGCCATTTTTAAGCTGCAATTTCCCATAGACCCTTAATTGAATCCCTGTCTGGACAGAATACTGGTCAATGCTTTTAACTTTTTTTTGCAAAACATATTGTTAATCAAAAAAACAAATGTTGAATAGAATTCATCCGAACATTCATTGACTCAATCTGAAAAGTCAAAAGATTGGAATTTTGTGCAAAAAAAAAAAAACTCTTTTATGTTTTCCTACTTCCCGACAAAATCTCAGTTTCGTAGGCTTTCTTTCCTGATATATTTTCCCTGTCAGACACTTCGCACGCGCAACTGACGTATTTCACTATTTTTTTTTTTTTTCTCCCGAAAATGGCACGCTTACCCAAATAGCATGCAGTCTATTGGTAAAATCAAGAACCTTTCTTAACAATAACGATGTTATGTTGCACAATATTTACATTTAACTGTCTTATATTACTTTGTATAATTTGCTAAGAGAACAATACTAGCCGACTGGAAGCTTAGGCGAGTCTATGTACGTCACTTCTATTGAACCTCTGTCCATGTACTTGCATCTTATATACTAGCGGGAAAAAAATCCATGTTCAATTTTGGTGAAATAACTTTTTTGTTCAATGTCTCATATATAGTAAATTAAAATTGGTTCAGTCTGAACTTGTGCCACACGATATCCATTCATAAGACATCGCAAAAAGTGGTGCATCTCGGATAGTTCTATGCAGCACTGACTTGAAACTGTACCAAAAATAACATTGAAACTATTGTGCATAAAAATTCAGTGACGATTCAGTAGTCGAAAGGGGTTGGGTAGACTTGTATCAGTCCGTTAAATAGAACATTTTCATTAAAACAAAATCATCAAGTAAAACTGCAAAACAAATACTCTGTGTTCTCAATGGTCTGAATGTCTGATCTAACCTGTATTTCAGAAGGACAAATAACAACACATACTTAGAACTGTGAGTTTGATGTAGTTGTGTACCTTGTTTATTAGTATGACTTAAATGCAGGGCCTGAATGCCTGGCTAGGGGTTGGGCTGCTGAGCTGTTCATGCAGAGTGGTTCTCAGCGTCATGTCGCCCAGCATTTTGCAGAGCCTGAATCGAAGATACCTCGCTTTTTCAAAGGCTTAGGGCTGCAGGAAGATTGGCTGACCGTCCTAGAACCGTTCGTCCTCAAGTTCAGTTGTAACATTAAGATATTGCATAAGTCCCAAGATATGGGACAGATTTAGGACCGCGATGAAGACCGCGAGAGACATGGTTGATATTTACAGTTACATTTACATTTTACAGTTACATCTAACAGTTATTAAAAATATGTATGCTAATGTCAAATCCTGTATATTACTTAACAATAAAAAACAGATTTTTTTTCTCAAAAGTAACGGGGACAAAATTTGTCACTGATCCTTTTCGCATCATTCTTGAATGACCTTGATGAATTTTTAATTGCAAATTGTAATATAGGCATTGAACTTCGAGATCTAACAGATAATCTAGAACCACTGATTCAAATGATAACAGATGACACTATCCTAATTTCAGATTGCCCTAGAAGGCTACAAAAGGCACTTGACAATTTCATAAACTACTGCAACACATGGAAATTGCAGATTAATATATCTAAAACAAAGCCAGTGGTATTTGGCTCAAGAAATAAGAATGAACAAAAATTCAAAATCAATGAAATAGATTTAGAAAATGTAAAGTCACATAAATGCTTGGGAACATGTTTTTCTGCAAATGGTAACTTTAAAGAAACAAGGAAACACCTGAGCCAACAAGCAAGAAAAGCAATGCATATCCTTTACCAAAGAATATATAACATTAATCTCTCCCTAGACATATGTCTTCAATTATTTGATCGAACTATTACCCCAATCTTAACATATTCTTCGGAAATCTGGGGTTATGAAAACACTTATATCATTGAAAATATACATACAGAATTTTTAAGGAAAATAACAAAACTAGAGAAAAGCACACCCCAGTACATGCTTTATGTATTCGGACGGTACAAAATTGACATCATAATTAAATAAAAAATAATTGGCAAGTGGAACAGACTTCTATCAGGAAAACAAACAAAATTAGCCCTGCCGTTATATGTGAGGAATCTACCATACTTTGAATCAAAATGGATTGGACAAGTCAAGAAAATACTAAATGACACTGGCAGAACTGTAAACTGGGAGAATCAAGAAAATACAATTTATCATAATCTTGAATTTCCAATTAAACAAACTCTAATAGATCAAAACCAACAACACTAGTCTCAACAATTAGAACATTCAAGCAAGGCAAAATGTATTCGATTTTCAAAATCAAAAAAGTAAAGAGCAAGAACAGACAATGGTTACCTAAACTAGTGTCTGTTCCTCTACTATTGCAGGACTAAATGTTAGTGAAAAATCCAAGTTTTTACTACACGTAAATAAATGTAAAGCTATATTGTATAATAATTTCAACTTATCATAAAACAGATATCTAGTCACTATGCACTATGAGAGAATTATGTGAGGAGGAGATGCTACTCATTAATGAACAGTTTCTACTCTGCACTCAGTGTCTCTCTGTTACGGGTCTATTGTCTTACGGTCAAATCCCCTGACATCATATTGGACAGTGTAGGTTCTGACTGAATGCTCTGTGCGATCTGATTTTGGTCTGCACTGATCAAAAAAAGGGAAAGGGAAAAAAAAAGCTACAATATTCATGCATAACCCTCATTCTTTGCAGTCGTAACACTGACTAAGATTAGCATGGATTTACTAATTGCTAATTGTTTTTTTTTTGTGAGAGTGTCACTGTATGTGTGTGAAAACCACGTCCTAGAATTTGCACTCTGTTTCCCCCCCCCCCCCCCATCAATTCACCTCGTTAAATGACTTTGTATTTCGTTTCTACAAAGTCTATACCATGGGCGAACTTCTCTCTCTCTCTCTCTCGCTAACAGTCTAATCCTCCTAAAAGAATTGTACAACTTATTTTATAACAAAAAGAAAAGAATAATTAACTATTAACATTACATTAAAAAAATGGAAAATAATTAACATTTAACTCATAGTAAGAGATGACTCACCAAACTTCTGCTGCGAAGCCAATTTAAGAATGAATATTCCCAGAATACACAAACACTATCACTAGAATTTATCAATGAAACTCTTTATCCATTCACTGTAATAACATCTACAATTGTAAATAAGCTAAGACTCAATCATAAAAGGCACACATTTTTGACGTACGCCTATTAAAAACAACATAATTCAAGAAACACATCTGGCACTTGAAACAACAAAATATACATTTTAATAACGGTGTATAATTTTCGACAATCCATTACAAATACCCGTCCATTCACATGTAATTTTTCATGCTTGTTCTACTTTTCCCTACCAATCTAATCTTTCGTATCATCTCTATGTCTAAGTTTCCCCCATTCGTTGAAGAACCTAATTTAATATCGATCATTATTATTACTTTTTTTTCTCTTCTTCGTCTTTTTATGTCACGTGACAACGGGTCTGATTATTTCAGTAAATGTATATTATGCTATAATTCTCACACAACTTATGAAGGTTTTGAGAATAAAATGTTATTTATTTTATGTCATGACATTTACAGACGTCAAGTGAGTCCTAAGACGATCAGAAAGCAATTTCGGGATGTGTTTGAATGGTGTTTTACACTGCTTATTACACTCATATGACTGACAGCTCCTTTGTTCACGTCTGTCTTGGGTTTTACAGGGCTAGGTCAAGACTCTTTCCTGCCTTGTCCAAGAACATGAACAGCGTCATCATCTTCGATTGTAATAGCCCATTGGTAATAAAAAACACTATCAACCCAGTACTGCACAATCCCAAGTTCTAACGTCCCTGAAGAAGACGCCTTTTGAAAACATGATGGGAATGGGAGAAAATGTTGGTAAGCATTTTCACCTTTTCCCACTATGTTTTCTACTCTATCAAAGACAATTCTACTATTTGAGCCAGATTTAAATTCTTTTCTGCAAATGCTTGCAGTTTGTACAAGTCTAAGTTTTTTAGCGTGTTTAAAGAGTTAACGTATTTCTAGGAACCCAATCCGGAAAAGGCGACCAGACTGACGGGGTTTTCCTACAAAGATTGCGGCGGACCGAAAGCCATGCTCAACATCAACTCCGTCTCCATCACACCGGATCCCGTCAAGTTTCCAGGTCCTCTTAATGTGGCTGCCAGCTTTAAGATCATCAGTGATTTGAACAGTCCTCTGCAGGTATGTAATGTATGGACCGAGAAGACTGTTGACTTTTACCTCGACTGTTTTCGAAGAGAACAAATTAATTGTGGTCTATCCTTGCAAGGGCAAAAAACATTGCGGGAAAAGAAGAAAATGCTGGTTACCAGCATTTTCTCCTTTTCCCACAATGTTTTCAAAACCCCTTTTCATCATTATCGTTAAAATTCGAGATTGTGTGGTAAAAGGTTAATTCGCCATTCAGAGTGATCGAAATTTAAGCGTCTGACGGATATATACAATTGTGAGTTCATATTAATAGCCATAATATTTTCATCAAAGCCCGAATCCCTATTGACCTACGTGTGTTTCCAACTTTACTTTTCAAGTTATTATGGCTGAAAAAAAAGAAAAATGAAAGAATAAGTACGAAACTTTTATGAAAATAAAGCAAATTGAATTTTGCAATAAAATATATAGATTTATTTTCAGATTTGATAAAATGTAATATATGTTTAAAAAAGGGATCAATAGTTTCGGAAAATATTTTTTACACTGACGTCAGAAGTGACGCCGTCAACATTCGGCGGAAAAATAACACCACTGGGTTTTAGGTAGTTAAGAGTTTCAACTTGAATGTCGAACACAAATAACATCTTAGTGTAAATAGTTTCAGTAAACTTGCTATCTATCGGTGTAGTTTTCTTTATGATGGAATGATCAGAAGCAGCTTAAATGATTTCCTTGTGAACTCAAAAATGTATGCAAGTTAATTGGAATTCGGAATTTGATAAAATATTTATAGCCACTAACTACAGTTAGAAAACCAATGTCAAGGGTATTATTTTTTCGGAAGCAGTGCTTCAGTAGTTCTGCTTGCTTGTCTGAGTAACTAGAACTGCTGATACAGTGTTTCATACAGACATCTTCATTTCAGTTGTTAGTCATTATAACCAGCTAATCCTTCGCTAAACAAGCACGGGTTTTAACGACCCTAAGAAAAAAGCCTTTTAAAAACATTTTGGGAAAAGGAAAAAATGCTGGTACACAACATTTTCTACTTTTCCCACTATGTTTTCCACCATTTCAAAGGTAAGTTTTACTTACATTTAAATTGTCGTCTGCAAGTGCTTTCAATCTGGACAGGTCAAAATGTTGCCATTTGGTATAGAGTAAAATATTTCAATAAAATACATACTTTTTGTTACATTGTATTTCGCTTTTTAACCTCATTAGGGCAATGTAACTTTATACAAAATGGTGGTTGGCAAGTTCGTGAAACTGCCATGCATTGATGATATTGGTTCGTGCACGTACGATGACCTTTGCGATCTCCTGGAGCAGGTTCAGTGTCCCGACCCCATCGTTAAAATTGGTATCGACTGTCTTTGTCCCCTGAAAAAGGTAACTTGACTTTTAATTTCGTTTATCTTCATTTCATTTATTTAACAGAGTGATTTTGTTTTCGCAAAAGATATCAAGATGTGCGGGAGATAGTGGTGAGAGAGAGAGAGAGAGAGAGAGAGATAGAAATGGCGTCAGCCTGTAATACCAGGGTTTGTGTTCAAAAACCATTCTTAAGAACATTCTTAGTCTTTTCCTTAAGGCTTTTTTCAGATTTAAAAGTAATACAAATTCTGATTAGCTAAACCAAATAGTTAAGCCAACCAGAACTTGTTACTTTTTAAATCTGGAACGATACAAAGAATTTTCTTAAGAATGATTGATGGATACGGGCTACGGTTACGGATCATATTCTCCGGTATGCAGAGTCAACCTTTTGAACTACCCATATCATGGCACAAGCACTGATTAGATTTTTCGAGTATCAACCATCGAAAGTAACAGATCTACTTCTTATACTGCAAAGAAATTTCTCGTGATCTGATTGGATAATATGCCTCGAACATATATATCATGTACACTGGCAAAACCAACGTAAAAGCAGTTTCCCTTTCGAAAGCCCCGTATACATGACTACACTTTCAACACAACATCCAAAATGGCAGCGTCGATCAAGATTAACATCAAGATTATGCACCAAACTGCACGTTTTACCAAGGTTTCAGTGACGTCAGATCCCAGTGACGTCAGTTCTAATTGAATTGGGGCACTCAGAAGGGAAATTCTACTTCGTCAGCGTACTCAATTTTCGAAACCAAAAAACAGGTAAAATTCGCTTAACACACGTTGGAATGGTAAAACTTTGCAGTATAATAAATTCGTTGTACGGTCAGGTGGCAGGGGACTGGGAAACTTCAAATGTACCGACTATGGCCATCTTGCACAGTCCTTCCAGGCTGACCCGAGTCACTTTGTTATTGATCAATTTCCTGCATGTGAAAGGACCCGTTTACCTCATGATTCAGTCATGATCAATGATTGTGTGATGACTTGCATGTTAAAATGCATCACAGAGATGCAATAAACCCTCTTTTCACACTGACAGAGCATGGTTCAAGTATTGGTTTTGATAAATTATAATTGGCCTGCAACACGCGAAAAGACGCATTCGAACATTTGCATACAGTGTCGTCTCGGATCAGCCTGTGCAGTCCGCGCAGGCTAATCCGAAACGACAATTTCCGTTTTTATGTAATTTTCTGTTTTGCGCCAGTCTACTGTAGCACAAAATCTGATGTAGTCGTAAAGTGCCGTCTCGGATTAGCCTGCGCGGACTCCACAGGCTAATCCGAGACGACACTTTACGCAAATGTCCGAATGCCCCTTTTCGCGTGTTGCAAGCCATATTGTCCTTTACTTGGAAATTCCTACTTGAAGTGTAAAATTTTCCAACATTCCCTGATTATTGTCATAAGTGATAGATCTAACAAAATTTACTTGCAGAACTCCTACACGTTGCCCAAAACTGAGTTCGATGTCGATATTTCTGTACCAAAAGGGACCTATCACGCCATTGGTAATGCAACAATGGACGGGAAACCAGGAGCATGCCTAGATATCACCTTGACATTTGAATAAATACCTTTAACCCTTTACCAAACAATCCCTGGTTTTTACGACCCTGAGATAGAAGCCTTTTGAAAACATTGTGGGAAAAGGAGAAAATGCTGGTAACCAGCATTTTCTCCTTTTCCTACAATGTTTTCTACCCTGCTGGAAACAAATTTCAATTTTTGAGTCACGTTTCTTTTGTCGTCTGCAAGTGCTTTCAATTTGGACCAGTCTAAAATTTTGTCGTTTGGTAAAGAGTTAACTCTTTCAGCGCCAATTAGATATTTATTAACTCGACCTCTTTCGACGGCTCTAAATACAATCCATTGAAACTTACAAAGAGTTTGATTATACAGACATGACTACACAAGCGGACGGTATAGATCGAAGATCATACTGCACGTTCTGTGCAATCTGATCATGATCTTTACCGTCCGCAAAAGTCACTGATTTCGCCTATGGCGCCAAACGGGCTAGCTCTTTCAGCACCATATATGTCAGCTCGACCTCTATAGACGGCTAAAAAATCAACCAACTGAAACGATGGAAAAAAAATGTCTTGTTGGTTTGAATGAACAAGCGGACGGTATAGATCCAAGATCAGACTGCACGTTCTGTGCAGTCTGATCTTGATCTATGCCGTCTGCAAAATCCTGTTTTCGCTTACGGCGTTGAAAGGGTTAATCCCTCTACTGTGAAAGTCCTAAAGACTTTATACACTATAAAAAAGTGATGGTGAATGGACCTGTCCTTCGTTGATTCTCTTACATCCATCACAACGTTACTGTAATTGCGTTTGTTAATCTTAAATATAATAAATGACAAGTGTTGTAATCCTCTGTAGAATCGATATATAAATAAATCATAAGTGTTGTAACCTTCTGCAGAATCTTTGATACAATAATGACAAGTGTTGTTACTCTTTGCATATGCAAATTGAATGAACGGTGTTCTGGCAAAAGAGGCTTAAATGCATCTCTGTGATCCATTATACCAAGCAAATAATGATATGATTTTATTATACTGCAAAGAAATTTCTTGTGATGTGATTGTACATGATATATATGTTCGGGGCATATTATCCACTGGCAAAACCAACGTTAAAGCAGTTTCCCTTTCGAGAGCCCCGTATACATGACTACACTTTCAACACAACATCCAAAATGGCAGCGTCGATCGAGATTAACATCAAGATTATGCACCAAACTGCACGTTTTACCAAGGTTTCAGTGACGTCAGTTCCCAGTGACGTCAGTTTTCATTGAATTGGGGCACTCAGAAGGGAAATTCTACTTCGTCAGCGTACTCAATTTTTGAAACCAAAAAGCAGGTAAATTCCGCTTAACACACGTTGAAATGGTAAAACTTTGTAGTATAATAAATTCGTTGTACGGCCAGGTGGCAGGGGACTTGGAAACTTGTTCACGGCTGTGGTGAATAATGTCGCCACCTCGCCTTCGGCTCGGGGCGACATGATTGAGATTCACCACAGCCGTGAACAAGTTTCCAAGTCCCCTGTCACCTGACCGTAAAACTAACACAGTGTATTGAGTGTGCAGTCTGATCTTGGATCCACACCGTCCGCTGCTTCTTGTTTAATCATGACCACCATGTCTCTTTACTTGCAGTGTGAATGTATTTTGGACCTCTAGAACTTTGAATTGGTTTAGTTGGCAGCGAAAATGTTTATTCAGCGCTTTAAGATTTTAAGTAAATATGCGGATGGTGTAAGGCAAGAACGTGTTGTCTAGTAATGGTGTACATAGTCCGATCATTCGTCGGAAATTCCAGGTAAAAGAGCTCTGAATTTGCTATTGCGTGCTTTTTCTTGAGCGCTCAACTTACCCATTATATATATGAGCCATACTCTGTAAAAAAGGGGTTGAATGCATCTGAAAAAAAGTATCGATTCCTGTCAGTTGACATGGGTCAAAATTTCTAGCTTTTGGTTAATTTTCTGTCTGGAAAAAGACCTGATGTACCAGTGTCCCTGATGATTCAGTCGGTTTTTATATCAAATAGATTTTATGGATCCATAATTATGTGATGACTTGTTTCCTACTGTGCATCACGAAGATGCATTAAAGCCCCTTTTACAAGAGAATGGCTCATATTCAGCATTCTACGGGAAACACAATGACGCTTACCCACGATACGTTGATAACGTTACACTGTATCGATGTACCGTGGAATGTATTGCTCATCTCGTGCTTAGTAATAATGAAGTGCTCCATACGGTCCATAGACATCTTACTACTGATTTTACATGTTGTTTATCATTTTCCTTGCTTTTTTTTTTGGTAACGAATTCCCAAATGACATCATAGCTGAACGCTATGCTAGAATTCTTAATTGAAGCACGGGTTTTTTCTTGTTTTTCAACATTTGCTATTGTAGCTCATGAAAAAAATCAAATTGAATTTTTGAAAATGAAACGGAAACCAGTGAAGCAAACATCCATTATGAAAAACTCAGTTTATGAGACATTTATACAAGTTAAGGCCCCACTCAAATATCTACTTGCATTGGTCAATTTACATACGTAAGTATAAAAAATCTGTAGCGAATTTCGGTAGGTAAAGTATATCTACACCATATCTGGAGGGCTAGCCTGGGTCCAGGCAGTAATAATCTTTTATTCCCCCCTTATTGCGGTCTCCTTTGACAGTCTATACAGATATGTGGGAAAAATACAAATAGCGATAGGGAAAAACCAGATAGCGGTTACTTTGAAAAATCTAGGGGAGGGGGGTCTGGACCCCGCCTCCCCGACCGCTCGCTGGATCTTACTTAAAGCTTAACCCTTTGGCGCACAGCCCCGTGTTTTAACGACCCCAAGAAAAAGGACCTTTGAAAACATTGTATGAAAAGGAGAAAATGCTGGTTACCAGCATTTTTCTCTTTTCCCACAAACTTTTCTGACTTTTCAAAGGCAATTTTTATTATCTATATTGTCACTTAAATCGCCATCTGCATGTGTTTTCAATTCGGTCGAGTCCAAAGTTTTGTCGTTTGGTAACAACAAAGTAATTATACATGCTGAACTCCTGGAAAAAAACTTATGATCCCTTACCAAACTATCCAATATTTTAACGACCCTAAGGCATAATACTTCAGAAAACAACGTCGTAAAATAGACAATATTGCTAACCAGTTTAAACTTCTTTTCAAAGACAAACGCAGTCTCAATCTAATTAGGTTACTTGAGACACGTCATATCTGTTATCTGCAAATGCTTCATTCTGTTTGCATGAGTTTAAGACTGTGTTGTCTTGGAAAAATAGACAATGTTGCTAACCAGTTTATACCTTATCCTGCTAAATAACTGAAATGAAACTTTCAAGCCGAAAGTGAAACAACAAATGTTGCTATTTCAAAGGTATGTTTTATGGAAAAATATCTCGGTATCGGACAGTGTAAATCCATGATCAGACTGCACGTTCTTGTGCAGTCTGATCTGGATTTACACTGTTCGCAACAGGTCAGTGAGTCGCGCCTAGCAGACTAAGGGTTAAAATTCTTTTCAAAGACAAACGCATCCTCAATCTAATCAGGTTACTTGAGACACGTCATCTTCGTTGTCTGCAGGTGCTTTATGTTTGCACGAGTTTAAGACTGTCTTGCCTTGGAAAGTCCTGATATTTTAAACATATCGCTAGCTTTTGCAAGTGAAACAAAGCTTGTATGAAGGAAATAAAATGATAAAAAAAAGTTGAAAAACGAAAAAAAAAAAAAACTGTAAAAGGAAGAAAATTGCATGTAAACGGACGTTGCCACTTTCACGGCCACATGCAGCAATGAGGGCTCATACAGTTAAACACAGATATCCGAACTACACAGGCGGAATTTAAATATTGTGTCAGGTCCATCAAACAGATAAATGTACAACGATTATAAAAGCGAACAATAGTTGAAACTGACCTGAAATGATAATGTTTTTTATAACCATTGTTTTATACAAGGTTAGTCATGCATTAAAACTATACATGTTCTTACGAACAAAGTCCGTAACAAAGAAACAAATGAACAAATGCATAGCAGAAATACAGGGGCTGGGCAGGATTCGAACCTAGAACGCCCGGACGAAAGGCCAATACCATAACCACTGAGCTTAAGAGAATTCTCCCTAACGCAGTTGTTAGGTATTGTATTTAAATCGGGATGAAGCCATGCATGAAGGAGTGGTCTCCCGTAACAATGTAATGTATACCATACCATCTTCCTTTTCTTTCTTAACGAGGATGAAAAATCATAAGATTTAGTGAAAAACAATCAAGGAAAGCGGAAATACCAAGCTGAAAAGGCCCATGTTTGTTTTCGGAGATCCCACCGTAAAAAGGGCCCACGCCAAGAAAAAAAAAAAAAAAGCGAGAGGCATGTGTGAATAGTTGACCGTTCACAAAGTATCCAAGATGGTATTAAGCAACTAAATACTTTCAGGTAAGTATGCGTCCTGCGTACATGTGTCGCTTTGAGACATCCCCACAGTATGCACCATATACCTCATCATCACATTCCAGGTCTTGCCTCGAAATACATGTATACATAAAGGGTTCCGTACCTTTCCTATTAATTAAGGTCTACGGCCCCTAACTGTCATAATTGGCTTGCAACACGCAAAAAGGGGCATTCGTTCATTTGCGTAAAGTGTCATCTCGGATCAGCCTGCGCAATCCGCGTAGGCTAATCCGAGACGGCACTTTACGACTACATTAGATTTTGATCTCCAATAGACTTGCGCAAAACAGAAAATTACATAAAACTACGGCCACTAACTCTAATATTTAAAGACGGAAGCTGCCGAGATCAGCCGAATAGCCTTTACGAAAACCTCGATGTTTACCGATAAGTTATGGGTCGTAATCCTTAAAGTTTCAATGAGGCAACAAACTGTCTGAAATTCTTGTCTACTTTTTTTTTTACGGCTTACTTTAATTTATTTGCCCATTTTTTTAAGGGGTCATGGGGGCTTTACAACAACGACATCGCTTCAGATAAGAAGACACGCCATCAGATTTATAGTAATAATCCTAGAATTTGTAAAGTATATATGATATGCAACAAACATTGAATTAACAACGTAAGCCACAACCTCTTTTACTAGTGTTACGCCACACTGTTTCGACGCAGGTAATGTCGAAAAGCAGCTAGTAGCTTGGGAAGAAAATTTTGCGAAGTACTGGTAAAAGAAAGTCCAGGAAAACATAAATTGCAGCCGCGATATAACTGATATCATATTGAAACGGCTTTAAACATCATACTGACGTACAAAAACACCACACGTCTTAGCCCATGGGCTACTAAGCGCGACTCAATGACCTTTTGCGGACAGTGTAGATTAAGATCAGACTGCACAGAACGTGCAGTCTGATCTTGGATCTACACTGTCCGATAAGGAGGTGTTTTCCCCCCAAAATAGCTTAAGATTGCAATATTTGTGGTTTTACTATCGGCTTGAAAGTTTAATTCCACCTATTTAGCAGGATAAAAGTTAGAGAATGTTCTTAGCAATTAAAAAGTATCAAACCCCCCCCCCCCATCAAACCCTTTACCAAACAATCCCGAATTTTAACGACATTAGGCTTTGGAAAATATTGCAGGAAAAGAAGAAAATGCTGGTAGCATTTTCTTTTCCTTGCACAATGTTCATTACTCTGTCCTAAGGCAATCCGATAATTTAGTCAGCATTTAATGTGTTATCTATAAATACTTTCAATATGGACAATTCTAAAATTACGACCTGTAGTAAATAGTTATTACACAAGTATATACAATGTGGGAACACGCGTACTGTTTGTTAGGAGCAACCGTGCAAAAGGTAAATCGTTCTCTGCGTAATGTACTATGTAAATAGTTAACCCTTTACCTTACAACTCCGTTTTAACTACCTTGAGGAAGAAGGCTTTTGAAAACATTTCGGAAAATGACAAAATGCTGGTAACCAGCATCTTACTTTTTCCCATTATTCTTTCTTGTCCAGTCTGATCTTAATCTACACTGTCTGCAAAAATGCACCGAGTCGCGCTTAGTAGCCTAAGGGTTAAGCTTTAGCAGTTTCCTTTGGTGTCAAGATTGTTTATCCTTATATGGCTTGCAACAAGCAAAAAGGGGCATTGGGACATTTGCGTAAAGTGTCGTCTCGGATCAGCCTGCGCAGTCCGCGCAGGCTAATCCGAGACGGCACTTTACGACTACATTTTGTCCTACAGTAGACTTGCGCAGAACAGAAAATTACAACGGAAAGTCTCGTTTCGGATTAGCCTGCGCGGACTGCGCAGGCTGATCCGAGACGATACCTTACGCAAATGTCCGAATGCCCCTTTTCGCGTGTTGCAGGCCATATGCATAGCGTAGCAGGCTCAATCAAATTTTACTCACATAGAGTTATTAGATATCTAACAGACAATCCCATGTCACCCTGTCTCTTACCACAATATCAGCCATGCTCTCGCCAAAAGGTAGTTTAACGCATCCTCGGGATGAATAATACCAAGCAAGACATCACACAAATATGGATCTTTAAATTGATTTAAAATTTCGTCTAATAACCGGCTAATTCCGTAGGTAGCATGGTCCTTGGACATGCAGAAAACTGACCAATTGCAAAATGTTTCGACCCAGGACCTTGTTCGATACCCAAAATCCCCTTTTTCTAGAGCATGGCCAATATAGTTGGATTCTAATATTAGTTGTACGGTCAGGTGGCAGGGGACTTGGAAACTTGTTCACGGCTGTGGTGAATCATGTCGCCCCGAGCCGAAGGTGAGGTTGCGACATGATTCACCACAGCCGTGAACAAGTTTCCAAGTCCCCTGCCACCTGACCGTACAACGAATTTATTATACAGCAAAGATTTACCATTCCAACGTATGTTAAGCGGAATTTACCTGTTTTTTTCTTTCAAAAATTGAGTACGCTGACGAAGTAGAATTTCCTTTCTGAGCGCCTCAATTCAATGTAAACTGACGTCACTGGGAACTGACGTCAACGAAACCTTGGTAAAACGTGCAGTTTGGTGCATAATCTTGATGTTAATCTTGATTAACGCCGCTATTTTGGATGTTGTGTTGAAAGTGCAGTCATGTATACGGGGCTCCCGAAAGGGAAACTGCTTTTACGTTGGTTTTGCCAGTTTACATGATATATATGTTCCGGGCATATTATCCAATCAGACCACGAGAAATTTCTTTGCAGTAGAACAATGGCTTTTGTCCCCTGTTTATACCCTTTGGTGTATTTTTTTTTTGCGCTTGGAGCTGTTCTTACTTTCGCTGACAGCGTCAATCAAAACTACCAGTAAAACGCACAGGAAAATGCAGTTGTAATTAGATTGCCGTATTCTTTGAGAGACTTTCTAAACTAAACAAAACTAAAAAAAAAAAGAATAACGCCATTAAATTTGAATCGTTAATTTCTTTCGAATTCAACTATGTCGATTTTTTTTTGGGAGGGGGGTTTGAATGAAAGTAGAAATATATACCATATTCTGGCGTAAACCACCTTGAAATAGGAATAAACAAGAAGTTTTTTTGAAAGGTCAAGGTTTTAAACTATGCGTTTAAGGGTAAAAGGGCTTAAGTCATCTTCGACCCCTTTACAAGTCTCATCCTCTACACTACACACTGAAACATCTTACCAGATTAGTACTGTAGCATAAAACTGCCACCTATCTGTTGATACCGGCGGATGTTTTCGCGGAAACTATGGCGGGCCTTCACATTATCCTTAAATATTCATGTCATTTTTTTTCGTGATACTACATGAATAACTTAACATTTTTTTTTCTATGACTGCTCTTAACTATCGCCTGTTACTAATTTTCGTAATAATCATTCAGAACTTCTGAGTCACTCTTTAGCAAAACACTATCAAATTGACTGGCAATCGGCAGAGATGTTCCGAATGTATGAATCTAATCAAAGTACTGAAATTACATGTACTACCATAAGGTGATTGCAGAAATTTGCCAGCATATAATTTGTAACAGTGGACCTTTTCATTAAAAAAATCAATCATTTACATTTTTTTTCCCTAAAATTTATAGGATTATATCACGACCATTGTCGATAAAGTCGTGTATCAAAGCGTTTTGCATGCGGTTTTATGTGTTAGGAAAGTGGTTTGGGGCGTACTGACAGTATTTGGGAGTATTTTTCAGGTGTTTTGGGGGAGTTTTCGAAGTAGTTTGTGTGTTTTAAGGTGCTTTTCTTACTTTCATCTCTGACGTAGACTTTATAAATAACGGTAGGCCATGACCAAACTGAAAAACGAGGCCATTTTCTATTCTAGAGTTAATTCTATGATATTTGAATTCTGAAGTTCATTGCTTGTGTAATTTGCTTTCACAGGTTTTCAATCTGTTATATTTACATATCAAAAGACACAGACGTGTCTGTCCATTGATCAATGCGGACCTACTTTTCTTGAAACAAAGGAGTGATTCGTCGTCACGGGTTTGACGACTGACATAAGAAGGTGAGATCTAAAAGATCACCATCTTCTAAAAATGGTTGAGACATACTTTGACATCATTTTGTATAATAGATATGTACATATTACGCACTTTGATTCTATTTTCCCATATCTGGTTATCATGTTTTCTTTTCTAGTAAAATTTTAGTTAACAAAAATTATTAATACAGTTTTAAAATTACGCAAATACGCTAAAATGTTCATGAAAATACCCACTAAAATTATCTAGGTGGCAGTTCAAGGTCACTTGGAAAATTCGTTTTAGCCCTTTACAACAGAATCTCAAGCTTTAACGACGCTTTAGAAGACGGCTTTTGGAAACATTGTGGGAAAAGGAGAAAATGCTGGTAAACAGCATTTTCTCCTTTTCCCACAATGTTTTCTACCCTGTCAAAGATACAAATCACCATTCGATCTCCATTCAATTTGTTGTGTGAAAAATAAAATGTTTTGAATTTAGTCGAGTCCAAAATTGTGTCGTTTTATTAAACGTTAAGATGAAATCTGGTATTGTGAATTAAAGAGGAGCAAGATGGCAGTATTAAATGAATCTGAAATTCGCCATAATTTTTGCAAAAACATCCGCCATCATAATCTTTTACTTGTAATTGGTGGCAGTTCTATGCCACTATAGTTTAGTAACACGATACATTAGTAACACGATACTACACTTTGCTATTTACTTCCTGGAGCGGTTCCACTAAGGTATGTGTTACAAAGAGAGTGTAGAATTGTCTTTTTCTCTCTTTAACCTTATTTCATTTGTATTACAATATCGTTTTTTTTTTATTTTAAATAATGGTACACAAACACCGATTATGTGTAATCCGCTATTATTTTGATAATGTAATTCAATCATTCGTCGCTGTGTTGCAATAGAACAAATAAAAAAAGTTAAATACAGTCCCTACTTAGTATATAATTTTACACCTAATTAATTTTCGTCTAAATCCTAACATACTCGGGCTTCGTAAACGACATTACATACGAGCTATGTTCTGTGAAAAGGGGGCTTAATGCATCTGCAAAAGTATCGACATAGGTCAGCCTGCGCAGTTCGCGCAGGCTGACCCAGGCCGAAACGTTTTGTTATTTGCCAATTTTCTGTAGCTTAAAGGACCAGTGAACCTCATGATTCTGTCAGCTGTAACAAAAAATGGATTTTATAAATCTATAATTACACGATGACTTGCTTAGTATCATGCATCACAGATATGCATTAAGCCCCTTTTGCCAGAGCATGGTTCAAAATTTAGAAAAAAAAAAAACTAAGTAAGTAATTACCTTCCTCTTTCGTTTTCAACCATTACGCCGTAAGATCTATAAACTGAATCAAATCATTTTGCTTTATTTCTATCAGTTTTAGCATATAAGACAAAGAAAACAAAAACTTTTGTATTGTAAGATTCGAACACGCAATTGCAAATTCATCCATCGATCCTTTGTCACAAGTAAAAATGGCTCAAAGTTGGTGCATACTTACCGTATCATACTATCATAGGGTCCGTAGTGCCAAAAGTTGGCCTCTGTATTGGAAGCTAACCAGAGAGCCAAAAGTGTTTTCTTGGACCAAAGTTGACCTCGTTACCTACTGTTGTCTTCAGTGCCTAGAACTGTTCTACACAATAGGTAGTCCCCGTTTCTTTAACGCGAGCTCAGTGCCTAATATTGCCCTGAGTACCTGAACTTGATCTTTCCGCCTAATGCTTTCACTAGTGACAGTAGTGCTATTAATTGTTTACAATCCTATAATGATGTCTTCGCTACCTATAACTGCTCATCATTTGACTGTATTATCCAAATTTCTCGTCAGCGCCTGAAGTTGTCTTCTGAATCCAGTGGGCTACATGAATGAAATACATGTAATTACCTGATTCTTTCACCTTTCAAAAAACTCACATACTTGATCTATAAATCCAACGAAATTGCAGTACTTAATCCTTCAATCAATCTAAGCCGGTTGTTTTACACACCTTAATACTGTCTGCAAACAGTGTTTTTTTCTATTATCAAAGACGCTCTGGGAAATTGCGCAACTGATTCTATTTCAGCTAACAATACGATTCTTTGTATTGATGAACAAAATGAAAAGTTTTACAAGTTTGTTTTGCTAAAGCTTCTTGTGGTTAAACTTTAATTCAGATTAAAGCTCAAAAAAGAGAATTCTACGAGAAAATAAAAGGTACGGCGCAAGGCGCCCCCGCTTTTATTTTCTCGAAGAATTCTCTATTTTGATGTCTAACCATTACTTAGCAACACAGGTTTTTGTATAGGTTGCAAAACAAATTATTGATGGTGTATAATTGAAGTTCCGCCTGCGATCTTCAGAAGTCACATTTTTTTCGGTGGATCTAGACCGATCTCCTCTTGCAGTGCTGGCTATATGTGTGTCAACAGAAAACCCGGAAAAGACAAACACATATGTGAGTTACGTATTGAAGTGAATTGACAAAAAAAAAAAAAACCAAAAAAACATTTGAGGGCAGCGTAAAACATATATAGAAGCCAATCATACCTAGGTATTAAATTTTTGGATCGAGTCTGTTCATTTTGCAATGTGGTATCCAATTAATGACATCAGAAATTCGTACAGAATATGTTGAAATTAAGATAGACTTATCGCAAGAAGTCAAGAGCATGATACTGGGGCCGTTGACAGTCTAGTCTTGATTTAAACTGACCTGTTTTGATTTCTTTGCTGTAAATCAAAACTGATAAGTATTACAAAGTATATATTTCTCTGCAAACGCAAAGAAATTGGACGATTCCACCGAGTTAAAAGTTGCAATTTTGGCGTTTAAATAACGGGATGGTCGGATGGCAATTGGTAACTCCGTCTGTTTTCTATAAGATAAGACATGACATGATCATGTTTGCTTGAAAAGATCCTTACGTGATCGACCTGTGCTTTTGATCCCGAGACTAGCCCACAAGCTTTCTCAAAGTGCTGGCGGGATCCTGCACGGCTCAGTGGTAAAGTGTGGGACTCGCAACCTGGAGACCCCGGATTCGAGCCGCACTGGATCCACTGGGCTTTTCGTGGGAGTGTCCTTGGGCAAGACATTTCAAAGCCCTAGCCTAGTACTGGTAAAACCCAGGAAAACATGAATATGTGAGCTGTCGCCGTGATATGACTAAAATAATGTTGAAAGCGGCGTAAAACTCCATCAATCAGTCTCAAAGTGCTGGCACGAAATCTAAAAAAGGCGACGTTCCCCATGGGAAATACCATTAAAAAATATTTTATTTAGCGTTCATTTCCATTTCTTGATCGTTTGCTAGCTGGTATCTCACTGAATTCAGTGATAAAACATGTTAGAGCTTTTGTTTGATCATGGAAATCTAAAATGTCCTCTTTCGTGCTTACACGTTATTGAAATTCAAAGTACTGAAAGTTCAATTAGCCTCTTCGTTTCAGTCTAAAATATTAATATGAAAATCATGCTCACAAAGCAAATGGCAGGGGTTTTCAAACAGGAATGAGAAACAAGGGAAATCTTTTGAAAAGATAAACGGCGTAAATTTGCCAGCAAATAAGCAGGGGGCCTTCCAATAAACATCTCTACATTTTTGACCAAGCACAGATTTCTATCTATTTGTATTTATTTGTTATCAGTGCCCAAACAGAGCTCCGGATAAGAGGGAGTGATGATATTCTAAATCCACTATTTCTTGTCCAAACCCTATGTTGTGGGTACTCATTAGAATTGTCTCGATGAGACGATTCTAATGAGTACCCATAACATAGGGTTTAGTGGAGAATGATAAGTATTTTCAACTTTGAAATCAAAATCACTCCCTCTATCTGGAGCTCTGCCCAAAGGTAGGTCAAAAACAGCACATGCAGCTAAGCCGAAAAACGTACTGGTCGTCATTTGATCGACGTTATGTATCTTTGCCTCTAGGACCAGTTGCTTTAGACCGATACTTTACTTGAACCTCTGGAACGTATTCTAATCAAGCTGTGCTCTGGCATATGGGGGTTTAATGCATCTGCGTGATGCATTGTACCAAGCAAGTCGTCTCATGATTATGAATCCATTAAAAGCATTCTGTTAAACAATCAACTGCACCGTGAGGTAGTATGGTCCTTGGACATGCATGAAATTCGCAAATAAAAAATTTTTCGACTCATTTTAACCCCTGCGGACTGCGCAGGCTGACATGAGTCGACATTTTTTTTGAAGATGCATTAAACCTCCTTCGCACAGAGCATGGCCTAATTCTAAATTCAATGACTATCATCTGATTGACTGATAATTTCTATCTTGGTCTACTAGAGGTGGTTAGTCTTAGAAGTACAATTTAAAGACGTATATCACAAATGTTCGCGCGCATCCTACTGCTCATGTGTTTTTGTCATGGATAGTGAATAAAAAGTGACCTATGTATTTTTTGCACAAATGGTAATACTATTGGTGTACTAGAACAAGTAGCACTTTCTTCGGATAATATTAGTAAATAAAAAAAAAAAAAAATGCATCCGTGAACTGTCACCGTGAAATGATTGAAATAAAGTTGACACGGCGTTACACACCAAACAAGCAAATAAAGATAGGAATTTTAAAGCTGTGGAAGTATAGCTGTTTCCACTTTGAATGAAAATTATTGTTGGAAAAAGAGAAATCCCTTCTAATGATCAATTTTTCCTTTTCCCACTATGTCTGTTGAACTTTTATCCTTTTTTTTCCTTGAAAAAATTAACTCCCACAGTGACCTTCATCCTTGTTTTCTGACGAAATAAGCACGGATAGGCTCCATTTTTATTTTATTCTTTTATTCTTTTTTTTTTTTCTTTTTAGAATTATAAATACTATAAATGTGGAAATTTTAAGAAAAATCTGTCCGTTAGAAAGAATGTATTTATTCAAGATTAACCCTTAATTCGATCCAATTATCTCCTTTTTTAACTCAATGGTCTATATATAACATGCACGTTTGTACATTTATCATGCCCAAAACCAGGCTTTTATATATTTTTTGTGCAAAACTAAATGAATTTTCATTAAAATGATGTATATTTGTATATTTGTATATCTTTCCAGCAATTTTCCTGTTTAACTGACTATTAAAGAAAAGCGTGCTAAATATAAGCTGAATTTTGGAACTGTATATACCTTTTTCAAAGGCAAAATTCTCAAAAACGAGCACCGTTACCTATATCTTTTTTTTTTTACTTCAATCTCCTAGAGACATGATGAAATTTCTATGTGCAAAGTTTAAAAAAAAATCTGTCCGTTAGAAAAAATTGTGATATACGTCCTTAATTTGAAACTGCTGGAGACCTCGAAATTAGTAATTTTCCACAAATAGGTAGTTTACATGATATTGTTAACCCTGTCAGAGCCAAAGGCGGCACTAGTGGATTTAGCATACGGTATTGATCCAAGATCAGACTGCACAGAACATGGAGTCTAATCGTGGGTCTACGGCGTCTGCTTGTTTATTCATGCCCATGATATAAAAATATTTGAGCCATGCTCTGTGAAAAGGGGGCTTAATGCATCTGCGAAAAGTATCGACCCAGGTCAGCCTGCGCAATCCGCGCAGGCTGACCTGGGCCGAAACATTTCGCTATTGGTCAATTTTCTGTATGTCCAAGGACCAGTCTGCCTCATGATTAAGTCGGTTGTGAAAAAAAGTTGTTAGTATGGATCCATAAGTATTTGATGGCTTGCTTGGTATGATGGATTACGGAGATGCATTAAGCCCCCTTTTTCCAGAGCATGGCTCATTTCTGAGTTTCTGTGGATTGTATTTTCAACCATCGAAAGAGGCCCGGTTTATATTTTTTGCACTGAAAGAGTTAAGAATCCAACATAATTTTCGGTGTATAATCACAGAGCTCCAGATAGAGGGAGTGATTTTGATTTCAAAATTGAAAATATTAATTATTCTCCACTAAACCCTATGTTATGGGTGCTCATTAGAATCGTCTCATCGAGACGATTCTAATGAGTACCCACAACATAGGGTTTGGAAGAGAAATAATGCATTTAGAATACCATCACTCCCTCTTATCTGGAGCTCTGTAATCAGATGGGTAACAGTCCGCAAAGGATTGGGCAAGCTGAGCCACACCTTAAACAAGATCAGTATCGGCGTTTCGGTGGAGATCAAGACATACATGTATCCGCAACTACAAAGGGGCGCCCATATAGAGAAGAGGAACGCCATGAAAAGGATGCTTCTTTGGAACACCAAAAGGTTAATGTGCATGGCAGCAAGCATCCCAAAATTCATCACATAACGGCAGACCAGTCCAAAAACATGGACGGGTTTCTTAGCACTGAAGACTTAATGTGGAAGATAGAAGAAAGATGTAAGTTTACGACAGAAATGATTAGAAAAAATAGAGAAGAGAGGAACATTAATGCCAACTTTCGAACGTACCTGAATATGTCCTTGAGAAAAACGGAGCAGGAATTACACACGTACAATTCATCAACGGTTAGTCTGTAACTTTTAGTGACATGTTTTTATGCCCCCGCCATGAAATGACGGAAGGGCATATAGAGTTACCTGTGTCCGTCTCTGTGCGTGTGTGTGTTAGTGTGTGCGTGCGTGCGTTAGTGTGTGTGTCCCATTCTTGTCTGGAGCATAACTTCTACATTTATCAATGGATTTCAAAATAATTTTGCACACTTGTTCTTCTTAACAAGTACTAGTGTCATGAGAAAAGTTTGTTTCGATACGCCCAAGGTCAAGGTCACAGTTGAAGGTCAAATGTTTAAATTGACCTTGTCCGGAACATAACTTTTACATTTATCGATGGATTTAAAAAAAAAAAAAAAACTTCGCACACTTGTTTTCCTAAACAAGTACTAGTGTCATGCAAAAAGTTTGTTTCGATACGCCCAAGGTCACAGTTGAAGGTCAAATGTTTAAATTGACTTTGTCCGGAGCATAACTTCTACATTTATCAATGGATTTCAAAATAATTTCGCACACTTGTTCTCCTTAACAAGTACTAGTGTCATGCGAAAAGTTTGTTTCGATACGCCCAAGGTCAAGGTCACAGTTGAAGGTCAAATGTTTAAATTGACCTTGTCCGGAGCATAACTTCTACATTTATCAATGGATTTCAAAAAAACTTCGCACGCTTGTTCTCCTAAACAAGTACTAGTGTCATGCGAAAAGTTTGTTTCGATACGCCCAAGGTCACAGTTGAAGGTCAAATGTTTAAATTGACCTTGTCCGGAGCATAACAGTAGTATAGGGAGTCTCTTTGAACGTCTGACAGGCCTGGTCAGACGTTCAAAGAGACGTCCCTGTAGTCCCTACGTTGCCTACCTTACAGAGAGTTTGTCCCCAGTTTGCCTACCCTGAAAGAATTTACATTATTTATAATACCCAGTTTGCCTACCCTGAGGGGGATTTTTTCTGCAATTAAAGGTTAAGGGGGGGACCAAAAATGACACATTTTCGAGGGCTCTATAAGGATCTGACAGGTCTGGTCACTGAGTTGGAGTTAGTTTTTTTACCCCATATGCTATTAGGATTGCTTTATTGTTTACTTCTATCCTCTACTTGGTCTTTAAGTGGTTTCTGTCTCTAAAAAGTCTGACCATTGAGTTGGACTTAGTTTTTTCATCCTATGAATGATTTCTCTCTCTAAAAGCCTGATCACTGAGTTGGACTTAGTTTTTTTCTACATCTATGAATGATTTTTCTCTCTAAAAGCCTAACCATTGAGTTGAACTTAGTTTTTTCTACATCTATGAATGATTTTCTCTCTAAATGCCTAACCATTGAGTTGGCCTTAGACTTTTTTCTACATCTATGAATGATTTCTCTAAAAGACTGAGTACTGAGTTGGACTTAGACTTTTTTCTGAGTTTTTTTACTCTCTGGAGTGTAACTCTCTGGAGTGTAACTCTTCTAAAAGAAATGACAATTTTGAAGAAAGATAGAACTTTCGTGGTAGATGGTTAGTCCTGAAAAGGACTGTTGGGTTAGCTCTGAAAAGAGCTGTGACAATTTGAAGAAATGACAGCTTGAAGATAGAACTTTCGTCTGACACCTTGAAGATAGAACTTTCGTCTGGCATCTTGAAGATAGATCTTTCGTGGTAGATGGTTAGTCCTGAAAAGGACTGTTGGGTTAGCTCTGAAAAGAGCTGTGACAATTTGATGAAATGACAACTTGAAGATACAGCTTTCGTCTGACAACTTGAAGATAGAACTTTCGTCTGACATCTTGAAGATAGATCTTTCGTGGTAATGGTTAGTCCTGAAAAGGACTGTTGGGTTAGCTCTGAAAAGAGCTGTGACAATTTGAAGAAATGACAACTTGAAGATAGAACTTTCGTCTGACAATTTGAAGAAATGACAATTTGAAGAAAAGATAGAACTTACGTCTGACAATTTGAAGAAAGATAGAACTTTCGTGGTAGATGGTTAGCCCTGAAAAGGGCTGTTTGGGTGTCCTAAAAAAGGACCTGGTTTGGAGGTTGTGTTTTTAAGCACAACCTCCAACCTTTCTGCAGGCTGGGCAGCTACTCGCCGCCCGCCTCTATAATCTCTTCAGCTCTTGTGCGTCTAGGTTGAACTTCAGTGTGAACGGTGGTTCGTTATCACTGCTCCAATCTTCCGTCTGTGGCACGACAAACTCCTTTTTCTCCTTCTTCTTGCTGGGTAGAAGCGCAAGCTCCCAAAAGTCCATTTCTGTAAGTGCACACTCCATCTCGCCTCGACTTGAAGAAAATGAACGATGTGCGGGAAATAACGCTGGGTTTTATAGCTTTTCAGACGGATTGAACTAGTTGACCCATGACGTCATTTTCTCCTATGTTTTTCCCGCGTCGGCGTTTCATGCTGTTTTGGCTCCAAATTAATGTTATCCAATCAGAATTATCGTTGTTTTTCTAACGGTAAATGTTTTATTGTTGACCAATCTATAGTTTTGTTACATTTTCTTGTTCGGGTTTAGAAAAAAACTAGAGTTTGACTATCCTATGACTTTTTTTGATTATTGAGTCTTCTGACAAAATGAAAAGAAAGATGTTTATTTAAGATAGCTAGTCCTGAAAAAAGGGTTGCTGTTTTTTGTACAGAATACACTTTTTTTATCCTCCCCTCTTTCTTTCGATTGATTCCATTTTATCTAGCATTTGCATCAGATGCTCAATTTCACGCCTGATATATCTGAAACGTTCTCTTTCGTCTAACCAGAAGAGCAATGAGAGAAAAAATGTCAATCCAAACATTATGGGATACTGAGCCAGCTTTTACGATATTTAATGGTGAATGAGAAAAATAATCAAGAGTTTACTGTTTTATATGTGCAATGGGTCACTTTTTTAGGCTTTTTTTTTATTTTATCCCTATATCGCTGAGATGGACTTAGTTTTTTCTACATCTATGAATGATTTTTCTCTAAAAGCTTGAGCACTGAGTTGGACTTAGTTTTTCTGCATCTATGGATGATTTCTCTCTAAAAAGTCTGACCACTGAGTTGGACTTAGTTTTTTAACCATATGCTATTAGGATTGCTTTATTGTTTACTTCTATCCACTACTTGGCCTTTAAGTGGTTTCTCTCTAAAAAGTCTGACCATTGAGTTGAACTTAGTTTTTTCTGCATCTATGAATGATTTCTCTTTCTAAATGCCTAACCACTGAGTTGAACTTAGTTTTTTCTTCACCTATGAATGATTTTTTCTCTCTAAAAGCCTGAGCGTTGAGTTGGACTTAGTTTTTTCTTCACGTATGGATGATTTCTCTTTCTAAATACCTAACCATTGAGTTGAACTTAGTTTTTTGCATCTATGGATGATTTCTCTTTTTAAATGTCTGACTACTGAGTTGGACTTAGACTTTTTTCTACATCTCTATGGATGATTTCTTCTCTCTAAATGTCTGACCATTGAGTTGGACTTAGACTTTTTTCTGCATCTCTATGGATGATTTCTCTAAAAGACTGAACAGTGAGTTGGACTTAGTCTTTTTCTGAGTTTTTTTTACTCTTTGGAGTGTAACTCTTTGGAGTGTAACTCTTCTAAAAGAAAGAAGTTTGACAATTTGAAAAGATAGATCTTTCGTGGTAGATGATTAGCCCTGAAAAGGGCTGTTTTTTAGAGAAGGACCGATTTTTTGAAAGTGTTTATTCAGTATCAGCATCAGTCGATTCGCTGTCTGACTCACTCCTTTCAGCGGCGATTTGCTCGCGGAAAAGACGGTCTACCTGCTCAGTTTTTGAAATAACATACTGAAAATACATTTCAAGCATGCCCTCAATAATGAGTTCCTTCATCCGAAGGTTATAACAGAACACCCTGTTATTAGCAAGCTCAGCCCTCTCGTATCGTCTTCTCACTCCAACTAAGCGTTGTTGCAGTAAAACGATTTGCCTCTTAACTCTTGTTATCTTTCGTGCAGCATCCATCCAAGTGAACCGCATGTCGAGTGATGGTCTTGAAGCCATTGTGAAAAAATGAAATGTATGGAAAATAAATCGCAGAGATATATAGCTTTTCAGACGGATTGAACTAGTTGACCCATGACGTCATTTTCTCCTATGTTTTTCCCGCGTCGGCGTTTCATGCTGTTTTGGCTCCAAATTAATGTTGCCCAATCAGAATCACCGTTTTATTTCTAATACTAAATGTTTTATTGTTGACCAACCCGTGGTTTTGTTACATTTTCTTGTTCGGGTTAGAAAAAAACTAGAGTTTGACTATCCTATGTCTTTTTTTGATTATGAGTCTTCTGACAAAATGAAGTTTTTCTGCATCTATGAATGATTTTTCTTTCCAAATGTCTGACCATTGAGTTGAACTTAGTTTTTTCTTCACCTATGTATGATTTCTCTTTCTAAATGCCTAACCATTGAGTTGAACTTAGTTTTTTCTCATCTATGGATGATTTCTTCTCTCTAAATGTCTGGCCATCGAGTTGGACTTAGACTTTTTTTACATCTATGAATGATTTTTCTTTCTAAATGCTTAACCACTGAGTTGAACTTAGTTTTTTCTGCATCTATGGATGATTTCTTCTCTCTAAATGTCTGACCATTGAGTTGGATTTAGACTTTTTTCTGCATCTATGAATGATTTTTTCTAAAAGACTGAACACTGAGTTGGACTTAGTCTTTTTCTGAGTTTTTTTTACTCTTTGGAGTGTGGGCCTTTGGAGTGTAACTCTTTGGAGTGTAACTCTTCTAAAAGAAAGAAGTTTGACAATTTGAAGAAACGACAATTTGAAGAAAGATAGATCTTTCGTGGTAGATGGTTAGTCCTGAAAAGGACTGTTGGGTTAGCTCTGAAAAGAACTGTTGGGGTAGCCCTGAAAAGGGCTGTTTTGTTTTGGAGGCTGTGTTTTTTTCTCTACCGACAGCTTTTCTTTGGCTTTTTCGGGATCTTGAAATCAACGTGATTATCTATGTTTTTCCCGTATTTGCCCTGGCCTGTCATTATTGGTGTAGTTGGCTTTTGATCAACTCGCTGTTTCTTGTGGAGATGGCTATCGTCTTCCTCAGATTTCCGTTTTCTTGGCTTTGTTGTTCTTGGTTGTTTTTCCTTTGGCTGATTTTTCTTCACAACAGTTACGATAGAGTCCACTAAGTTGTGAAGATTGGTTTTATCAAACTCAAACTCCACAGGGATCTTCACAGGAGCTGGTGAAATGCGCTGGCTCTGCTGGCGTAGTGTCTCAATATTTTTACTGAGCTGCTCGGTGTTTGTGTTTAAAGTTTTAATCTCCTCCAAATTTTGGTTAAAAGTCTCCAGTTGTTCTAAGATCCGAGTCATCATGGCATCTTGTTTTGAATTTAACTGTTTCATCTCTTCACAAATGTTATCCAACACCGTCGGTGGGTTGATAATTGTCGAATTTATAACTGATGAAAGAATGTCTCCATTGTTTTCCACTGGTGGAAAATCGTCCAAGTTGATTTCATCTAAGTTGTGCTTCATATTGAAACTGCTTCCGAATATTGACACTGCTTTCGAATATTGATACTGCTTTCGAAGTGTTCGTTAGCTGAGAGTCAAAGAAATGGTGAATGTATGGAAATAACGCTGGGCTTTATACGTTTACAGAGGATTGAAAATTTTAAAGAGCGCGGACCTGGCCGAAAACACCGGGATTGTACTGTGTGACACCGAATTAGGAGTGGTGAAAAAACACCGATATAACCATCGATTTGTTTGCACAATGTTAATGAAACGCCGACGCGGGAAAAACATAGGAGAAAATGACGTCATGGGTCAACTAGTTCAATCCTCCTGTAAAGCTATAAAACCCAGCGATATTTTACATAAAAACATATTTGTTGCAGGATGGTTCGAATTCTTGTGTGCCCTCACTGCGCAAGCAGATGCCAGATAGAGTGTGGAAAATGTTTTGCCATACTTGAGTATCTTGGGCAGAAACATAACTGTCCAGATACAGATGAAGGATTTTACGATGATGATGAAGGTTCATCGACTTGCTGTGAATACTGTGGGTGTGAAATCACCCCAGTGGATCGGCTAGAAGAGTCGTAGAGCTCGATGTTATCGTGAAATCCTTAAAAAAAGCCCTTTTCAGGGCTAACCATTTAGCACAAAAGATCTTTCTTTTCAAATTGTCAAAAGTAAAAAGACTTACAGTCAAAACTAGAAAAAAGTCAAAAGTAAGAAGTAATTATTTTCATGTTTTTATTTTCAAAAGAACTTATGTACAATGAAAAAATCAAGTCATGATCTGTAAAAGACAAAAAAATGAATGAACTGTAAAGACAAAAATGAATGAACTGTAAAGACAAAAAAATGAATGAAAAAATCAAGTCAGTCTTTTTTGTTTTAATTCAATATTGTGTTGAAATCTTTTTTCACTCAGTATGTTTTCTTTTTTTCTTCGGGATGTCAGATTCACATTTGGTTTTACGTTTTCTTTTCCTTTCGTTGTTTTTTAATACCATATCTGGACAGATTTTACCCTTGTGTTTTGTTGATTTGGAAAAGAAACAGTTCTTTTCGTTGTTTTGCTGTTTTTCCTCTCCGTACGAACAACCCGGTTCTGCAGAAAATTCGTTTTTTAGATCCAAAGTTTGTTGTTTTCTTAGATTATCGCTTGTAGATATTTTTTTCTCTACCTGTTCTGTTATTTTGCAGATTTCTGATTCGGTGATAGCCGTTGTGTCGCTCTGCATATCTACGGTCTGAGTTTCAATGGATGATGTAGCTTGTGGTGAACTTTTTTTCCATGTATTTTCGCTGTAGAATGAATTTAGTGTCCCGACGAATTTTATATGTTGGAGACCGTCAACGTTGTAAAACGATGGTAAAATTTCGATGTCATGACTGTGTGGATTCACGTAGACAAAAAGAATTGTTCCTATCTGATTTTCTTTTTCTGGACATTCTTTGCCCCAATGTCCTGCTTCGTTGCATGTAAAACAAATACTTGTTCTTTCACCATTCACCCCATATCGTTTGTCAATCGTCGCTTGATCCATAACTCTGTATCTGGTAGTACGGTAAACATCTTTTTCTTCTAAATGTTGGTGGGATAAAAATGATCCCACGTAGTTTCCGATATGTTTAACATCATACTCTGATGGTATATTGCTGATCTCATAATCGTAGGTGTATGGATTAACATACAGATGCACCCTCTTTCTAAGTGGTGATGTATTTTGCAGCTTTAACTCGCTCATATTCTTTTATCAACTGTACTGTCTGAGATTGAGTAGGAGAATGATTAGATTTTCACAACTGTCGTCTCTATTTATACACTGTTGCAACGGAGAGGCTATATAAATTGTTAGTTTTTTCTCACTTCCTGCATTATTGTCTTTTTACTCAGAGCTAAAACGATGGGTAAAAGAAAAAGAATAATAACCTATTCAGACAGCGAAAGTGACGATGAGGTATTTCCACCAACAAAAAAGAAAAAAACTAGACCGTTGAAAGAAGAAAGTGACAGTGACGATGAAATATTTTCACCAACAAAAAAGAAAAAAACTAGACCATTGAAAGAAGAAAGTAACAGTGACGATGAAAGTATCAACTCTAGCTTAGACATGAAAAGTCTATATGATTTAACAGAAAGGGGTAATAAGAAGTCAAGAAAATTTAAAACAGAATCACATGTGCTGATGCTGAGTTTTAAGAAATTTAAAGAATTAACACCTCAGAGACTACTTGGATTATTTGACGATGTTACCCATGAAATCATTGGAAAGTTAAATGCTAACCCGACGGACATGATTAGAATTACCATCAATCATCCTTCATTGGATATGGGGATCCATATTCCCTTTTTAACCACAGAACAGTTGCAAGGTGAAACTATGTTGAATGAAATTGAACGAGTTTTACAATCGAATACAGATTTCGTCTTGAACGATGGATTCATGACATTTGACATTACACATACAATACCTCCAAGTGGTAGCGGAAAATATAGACCATCATCTGAATTAGATTCAAAGTTTTTTGTCCAGAAGAAAAAATCCATTATTCAAATTGACAATCATGACCAACTATGTTTTGCAAGAGCCATTGTTGTGGGAATTTGCTACAGTGAACGTGAAAACACCAGAACATGGAATAGAAAATGGCGTCGTATTCGTCGTTCAAACTCACCTCTTCAAAAGACTGAAGCTGAGAAATTGTTGAATGAAGCTGGAGTTTCACCAATACAGCCTGTAGGAATTGATGAATACAAAAAAAATTCAAACATTCTTGTATGAAAAAGACTATGTCATTAAAGTTCATCAACAGCATTCAAAAGTGGAAAAAATATTTGAACATCCAGAAGTGAAAACCAATAGTAAGATCATACATTTGTACTTTCATCAAAACCATTATGACTACATCAAATCTGTCAAAGGTTTTTTTTGTTGTACATATTATTGTGAGTTCTGTGATGTGGGTTACTCTCGCCGGGAAAGTCATGCTTGTTCAAATATCTGCAAAGGTTGTTGGCGCAAAGGAAAATGTCCATCAGAATTTAAAGAATATGTTTGCAGTGATTGTAGTAGACGATTTTTTAGTGCTGAATGCTTTGAAAATCACAGAATTGTTCAAGGTAAAGAAAAGAAATCCATTTGTGAATTAGTGAAACTCTGTTCGAAATGTGGTGCACAATATCTTGTCAGAAAGAAAAATCATGTTTGCAATGGAAAGAAAAGGTGTCATATCTGTAAGAGAATTGTTGACTTTTCTCATCGATGCTATATCCAGCCTTACCAAAGTAAGTTGAACCATGACAGCGATGACGAGACGAGTTCTTCTGTAGTCAAAAAACCACAGTTTATTTTCTTTGATTTGCAAACAAGACACAGGGGTGCACATCCCGAATTATTGTATTGCACACAGAGCGTGTGATGAATGTATCGATAAATCACTTGATTTTCATTGTTCTACATGCAGTGAATTTGAAGAGGGTAGGGAAGTTATTTTTCAAGGTGAAGAAACTTTGAGTCAGTTTTGCAAGTGGCTCTTTTCAAAACATCATAAAGGAGTCACGGCTATTGCCCATAATTTCAAAGGTTATGACGGTCAGTTCATTCTAAGCCATATTGTCAAAGTTGGGTTAAATCTTCCAAAATTGATCATGAATGGAAACAATATTATGAAGTTAGAGCTGAATGGTGTGCGTCTGATCGATTCTTTCAATTTCATGAGCTTTGGTTTGGCAAAATTTCCAGCCACATTTGGTCTTCAAGAAATGAAAAAAGGTTACTTTCCTCACTGGGCAAATACAGATGAATTTTAGAGTTACATTGGACCTTACTTGGATATATCTTATTACAAACCCGACTCAATGTCTGAAGAGGCTAGGTCAAAATTCATAGTTTGGTATAATGACAAAGTTCAAAAGGGTGGGGAATTCAATTTTCAGAAGGAGATGGAATTGTACTGTAGGTCAGATGTTGATATCCTCAGACGAGGATGTGCTGAATTCAGAAAGCTGTTTATCGAACAGGGTGGTATTTGTCCATTTTTAGAGGCGATTACCATTGCAGATGCCTGTAACAAGGTCTGGCGAAGCAAATATTTGCCAGAAAATCAAATAGCTATCATTTCAAGCAAAGACTCATCCAGACGTCGCTTTTCTATGAAAGCGATACGCTGGGTTCAAAGCGTAGCTCGGGAAAAAGGTATTAATATTCAGCATGCAAAAAATGGTGGCGAAGTTCAAATCGGGAGATATAGTGTAGATGGTTTTCACCGTCAATCAAACACTGTTTATGAATTTCTTGGGGATTTGTATCATGGTTGTCCTGTATGCTATACAAATCGAAAACAGATCAATCCTATTAATGGGAAATCCATGTCTGAATTGTACGAACGTACTTTTGAACGTATAGCAGATATCGGAAAAATGGGTTATAATGTAGTGTACATTTGGGAGCACGATTTCGATGCTAAGATGAAGGATAAAGAGTACAAAAAACTCATTGAAAAGTTATATCCACATTTGGACCCTATCGATCCGAGGGATGGTTTGTCTGGGGGAAGATGTAATGCAATAAAAATTGGCTATGATGTTGATGAAAAAAGCAAGAAGGAAATCAAGTACATCGATATCTGTTCACTGTACCCTTATGTTTGTAAACACAAATCCTATCCTGTAGGTCAGCCAGAAATTTTGTCTGCTGAGAATATTGACATGAACAATATTCGACAATATGAGGGGTTAATCAAATGTAAAGTTTTACCTCCAACTGATTTGTTTCACCCCGTTCTCCCAGTTCACTGTAACAACAAAATGATGTTTCCACTCTGTATGAAATGTGCAGAAGAAAGTTCAAGCATTTGTAGGCATGGTAAAGAAAAGAGGGCTTTGGTCGGAACTTGGGTTACTTTTGAATTATTCAAGGCTCTTGACTGTGGTTATCGATTATTGCAAGTGTATGAAATTTGGCATTTCAATTCTGTATCAGATCAGTTCTTTAAACATTATGTGGACAATTTCTTGAAAATTAAGCAAGAAGCCAGTGGTTATCCAGATTGGTGTCAATCAGACTCAGAAAAAGATCAGTTCGTTTGTGAATATGAGAAGGCGGAAGGTGTTCGTCTTGATCCAAGTTGTATTCAAAGAAATCCTGGGAGAAGATCATTTGCTAAGATTATGTTGAACTGTCTTTGGGGAAAATTAGCTCAGCGTGAAAAAATGACCCAGACGGAATACATCAGTGATCCGTCTAAATATTTTGAATTAGTCACCAATCCCAATTTCATTGTAAAGCATGTAGAAATCTTTGACGAGGACTGTTCATTCATCTTGGTTAACTATGAATCAAAGTTGGAACATATTGACACCCACGCTACAGCCAATGTGGTAGTAGGGTCTTACGTAACAGCTTATGCAAGGTTGGAATTGTACAGTGTTCTTGAAAAGTTAAAAGATAGAGTTCTGTATTTCGATACAGATAGTTGTATGTACATTCACGACCCTGAATTATGGAATCCTCCTATTATTAACAGTCGGTTAGGAAAATGGACTGATGAAGAGCCTGCTTGTAAAATTACTCAATTCAGAGGGCTTGGGCCTAAGAATTATGCTTACAAAATGAAAACAAAAGATGGAGAAGAGATAAGCAAATGTAAAGTAAAGGGGATTACTCTGGATTACAATACAAAACAGGTGGTGAATTTCGATACATATTCAAAATGTGTTTTGGATCGCACAATAGAAATCAAAATTCAGTATGATTGTAGAATTAAAAGACACAGAGATAGAACGGTTACCAGTGAACCACAAACAAAAACGTTTCGCTCTGTATACACCAAGAGAGTTATTGTAAATGGTACTGACACTGTACCCTATGGTTATAAAAGTTTGAAAAAATAATTCTATATCACATTGTTGTGTAGCAATCAGTCAAAGGAAGTCGGGAAAAAATATTAGCCGTTGGTCAAAAAATAACAATCATGTTACCGTTACCAATAGAACTACGTGAAAAAATTTATGGAGAATTTGTTCGACAGCATACGCTTGATGAACGAACACAGCTTAACATTAAATTACTCTGTGTGAAAATTTGGATCAAAAAAATGTTTAAGTGGATTGCAAAAGGAGAAAAGTCCTACAAAGTGTATGGTATAATCAACTTTATTGCGATGATGGTGGACGATTCGGGTTTTGATCTCGATCTCAAGACTCATTTAGCAGATAGCTGCATGAAAGACAATGTTATTAGTAAACTGTTTCGATCCACAAGTCGATGGACATTTTTTATCATAGGAACAACAGAAGAAAGTTTTCTTAACGTTCTGAAAACAAAATCAGTTCTATTTGACTTTTACTTACGCTACAAAAAAGGATCTGTTCATTCCTACGGAGAAACAATGGAAACCATGTCAGGGTATATTCTATTTGATAGAGATGTTACAGAAGAAGTAGTGAATTCAGCTCTTTCAACAAAAGACGCTTATAGACATGTTGCTCCATTCATAGGAATACGAGATTTCGACGATATGGACAGTGAGTATACAATGTTTTTGGGGTATGACCAATTGCACAAAGACATTACTGAATATGAAGACAAATGTGAAACTCATGGTATTTGCGAATTTGCATTGTAAAAAATTCCTTGCGAATAATTCATTGTGAATAATTCATTATGAAAAAAATATTTCAGTGTGATTTTTTTCATTGTGAAAATGTTTTTTATGCTGTATTGTAAAAAATATTTCAGTGTGAATTTTTTCATAGTAAAAAAATGTTTCCTTGTGAATTTTTTCATTGTCAAGAAATTTTTTCATTGTCAAGAAAATTTTTATGATGCATTGCAAAAAAATGTTTCATTGTTTAGTTCTGTTCAATAAATAAAAGTTCAATAAAAAAAAGTTCAAAAAAACAATAGAGCTCTTTATTCTGTTTTCCCCAAAGACTTGTTCTGTCTACATTTTTTTCCATACATCGGATCATAACTTTTTTGCTATTTTAGCATGAAACGTAGCATGGAAAAAAATGTATGTGCTTTCTGCCAGGTCCGAGCTCTTTAAAAATTTCAATCCTCCTTAAACGTATAAAGTCCCGCGTTATTTTCATACAATCATCATTTTTTGACTCTCAGCTAACGATCACTTCGAAAGCAATATCAATATTCGGAAGCAATATCAATATGGAGGAGATAAATCATCAACTACGTGAGGCTCTCCAAGAATATCTAAATGCAGGTCGACAGTTATTACAACTAAACACTCATTTCGTAGGAGAGGAGGAACAAAACCAACTACAACATATAACACAGCCATACAAAGATCTCGGCGAAAGATTAGTTCAACTATTTTTAAAGACTACACCGGATGTCATTTTGGTTGATATTGAATTTGGGAGAAAGATTACTTTCGATAATGGAGCAATGGTGATCAGAAAAAGAGTTGAAGCATGCCCCATTTGTCAAGCGAATTTCGGGTGCTGTCATTAGAAGTGGAAAAAACAACGTGAGACGAAAAAAACAGCCCTTTTCAGGGCTACCCATCTACCACGAAAGTTCTATCTTTTTTCAAATTGTCATTTCTTCAAAATTGTCAAAACTCAAAAGATTTACAATAAAAAAAGTCATAAAATAGTCAAACTCTAGTTTTTTTCTAACCCCGAACAAGAAAAAATGTAACAAAACTTTAGATTGGTCAACAATAAAACATTTACCATTAGAAAAACAACGATAATTCTGATTGGATAACATTAATTTGGAGCCAAAACAGCATGAAACTCCGACGCGGGAAAAACATAGGAGAAAATGACGTCATGAGTCAACTAGTTCAATCCGTCTGAAAAGCTATAAATCTCTGCGATATATTTTCATACATTTCATTTTTCACAATGGCTTCAAGACCATCACTCCTCGTCACTTCGATGGATGCTGAGCGAAAGTTAACAAGAGCAAGGAGGCAAATCGTTTTACTTAAACAACGCTTAGTTGGAGTAAGAAAGCGTTATGAGAGGGCTGAGCTTGCTAATAACAGGGTGTTCTGTTATAACCTTCGGATGAAGGAACTCATTATTGAGGGCATGCTTGAAATGTATTTTCAGTATGTTATTTCAAAAACCGAGCAGGTAGACCGTCTTTTCCGCGAGCAAATCGCCGCTGAAAGGAGTGAGTCAGACAGCGATTCGACTGATGCTGATACTGAATAAACATTTTCAAAAAAATCAGTCCTTCTCTAAAAAACAGCCCTTTTCAGGGCTAACCATTTACCACGAAAGATCTATCTTTCTTCAAATTGTCATTTCTTCAAATTGTCAAACTTCTTTCTTTTAGAAGAGTTACACTCCAAAGAGTTACACTCCAAAGACCCACACTACAAAGACCCACACTACAAAGAGTAAAAAAAACTCAGAAAAAGTCTAAGTCCAACTCACTGTTCAGTCTTTTAGAGAAATCATCCATAGAGATGCAGAAAAAAGTCTAAGTCCAACTCAATGGTCAGACATTTAGAGAGAAGAAATCATCCATAGATGCAGAAAAACTAAGTTCAACTCAATGGTTAGGTATTTAAAAGAGAAATCATCCATAGATGCAGAAAAAAGTCTAAGTCCAACTCAATGGTCAGACATTTAGAGAGAAACCACTTAAAGACCAAGTAGTGGATAGAAGTAAACAATAAAGTATTCCTAATAGCATATGGGTAAAAAAAACTAAGTCCAACTCAATGGTCAGACATTTAAAAGAGAAATCATCCATACATGCAGAAAAACTAAGTTCAACTCAATGGTTAGGCATTTAGAAAGAGAAATCATCCATAGATGCAGAAAAAAACTAAGTTCAACTCAGTGCTCAGGCTTTTAGAGAAAAAATCATTCATAGGATGAAAAAACTAAGTCCAGCGATATAGGGATAAAATCAAAAAAAGCCTAAAAAAGTGACCCATTGCACATATAAAACAGTAAACTCTTGATTAATTTTTTCTCATTCATCATTAACTTTCGTAAAAGCTGAGTCAGTATCCCATAATGTTTGGATTGACATTTTTTCTCTCATTGCTCTTTTGGTTAGACGAAAGAGAACGTTTCAGATATATCAGGCATGAAATTGAGCATCTGATGCAAATGCTAGATAAAATGGAATCAATCGAAAGAAAGAGGGGAGGATAAAAAAAGTGTATTCTGTACAAAAAACAGCAACCCTTTTTTCAGGAATAGCTATCTTAAATAAACATCTTTCTTTTCATTTTGTCAGAAGACTCATAATCAAAAAAAGTCATAGGATAGTCAAACTCTAGTTTTTTCTAAACCCAAACAAGAAAATGTAACAAAACTATAGATTGGTCAACAATAAAACATTTACCATTAGAAAAACAACGATAATTCTGATTGGATAACATTAATTTGGAGCCAAAACAGCATGAAACGCCGACGCGGGAAAAACATAGGAGAAAATGACGTCATGGGTCAACTAGTTCAATCCGTCTGAAAAGCTATAAAACCCAGCGTTATTTCCCGCACATCGTTCATTTTCTTCAAGTCGAGGCGAGATGGAGTGTGCACTTACAGAAATGGACTTTTGGGAGCTTGCGCTTCTACCCAGCAAGAAGAAGGAGAAAAAGGAGTTTGTCGTGCCACAGACGGAAGATTGGAGCAGTGATAACGAACCACCGTTCACACTGAAGTTCAACCTAGACGCACAAGAGCTGAAGAGATTAAAGAGGCGGGCGGCGAGTAGCTGCCCAGCCTGCAGAAAGGTTGGAGGTTGTGCTTAAAAACACAACCTCCAAACCAGGTCCTTTTTTAGGAGACCCAAACAGCCCTTTTCAGGGCTAACCATCTACCACGAAAGTTCTATCTTTCTTCAAATTGTCAGACGTAAGTTCTATCTTTTCTTCAAATTGTCATTTCTTCAAATTGTCAGACGAAAGTTCTATCTTCAAGTTGTCATTTCTTCAAATTGTCACAGCTCTTTTCAGAGCTAACCCAACAGTCCTTTTCAGGACTAACCATTACCACGAAAGATCTATCTTCAAGATGTCAGACGAAAGTTCTATCTTCAAGTTGTCAGACGAAAGCTGTATCTTCAAGTTGTCATTTCATCAAATTGTCACAGCTCTTTTCAGAGCTAACCCAACAGTCCTTTTCAGGACTAACCATCTACCACGAAAGATCTATCTTCAAGATGCCAGACGAAAGTTCTATCTTCAAGGTGTCAGACGAAAGTTCTATCTTCAAGCTGTCATTTCTTCAAATTGTCACAGCTCTTTTCAGAGCTAACCCAACAGTCCTTTTCAGGACTAACCATCTACCACGAAAGTTCTATCTTTCTTCAAAATTGTCATTTCTTTTAGAAGAGTTACACTCCAGAGAGTTACACTCCAGAGAGTAAAAAAAACTCAGAAAAAAGTCTAAGTCCAACTCAGTACTCAGTCTTTTAGAGAAATCATTCATAGATGTAGAAAAAAGTCTAAGGCCAACTCAATGGTTAGGCATTTAGAGAGAAAATCATTCATAGGTGTAGAAAAAACTAAGTTCAACTCAATGGTTAGGCTTTTGGAGAGAAAAATCATTCATAGATGTAGAAAAAAGTCTAAGACCAACTCAATGGTTAGGCATTTAGAGAGAAAATCATTCATAGATGTAGAAAAAACTAAGTTCAACTCAATGGTTAGGCTTTTAGAGAGAAAAATCATTCATAGATGTAGAAAAAAACTAAGTCCAACTCAGTGATCAGGCTTTTAGAGAGAGAAATCATTCATAGGATGAAAAAAACTAAGTCCAACTCAATGGTCAGACTTTTTAGAGACAGAAACCACTTAAAGACCAAGTAGTGGATAGAAGTAAACAATAAAGCAATCCTAATAGCATATGGGGTAAAAAAACTGACTCCAACTCAGTGACCAGACCTGTCAGATCCTTATAGAGCCCTCGAAAATGTGTCATTTTTGGTCCCCCCTTAACTTTTAATTGCAGAAAAAATCCCCCTCAGGGTAGGCAAACTGGGTATTATAAATAATGTAAATTCTTTCAGGGTAGGCAAACTGGGGACAAACTCTCTGTAAGGTAGGCAACGTAGGGACTACAGGGACGTCTCTTTGAACGTCTGACCAGGCCTGTCAGACGTTCAAAGAGACTCCCTATACTACTCATAACTTCTACATTTATCAATGGATTTCAAAATAATTTCGCACACTTGTTCTCCTTAACAAGTACTAGTGTCATGCGAAAAGTTTGTTTCGATACGCCCAAGGTCAAGGTCACAGTTGAAGGTCAAATGTTTAAATTGACCTTGTCCGGAGCATAACTTCTACATTTATCAATGGATTTTGAAAAAAACTTCGCACGCTTGTTCTCCTAAACAAGTACTAGTGTCATGCGAAAAGTTTGTTTCGATACGCCCAAGGTCAAGGTCACAGTTGAAGGTCAAATGTTTAAATTGACCTTGTCCGGAACATAACTTTTACATTTATCGATGGATTTCAAAAAAAAAAAAAAAACTTCGCACACTTGTTTTCCTAAACAAGTACTAGTGTCATGCGAAAAGTTTGTTTCGATACGCCCAAGGTCACAGTTGAAGGTCACATGTTTAAATTGACCTTGTCCGGAGCATAACTTCTACATTTATCAATGGATTTCAAAAAAACTTCGCACGCTTGTTCTCCTAAACAAGTACTAGTGTCATGCGAAAAGTTTGTTTCGATACGCCCAAGGTCAAGGTTACAGTTTAAGGTCAAATGTTTAAAATGACCTTGTCCAGAGCATAACTTCTACATTTATCAATGGATTTCAAAAAAACTTCGCACACTTGTTCTCCTTAACAAGTACTAGTGTCATGCGAAAAGTTTGTTTCGATACGCCCAATGTCAAGATCACAGTTGAAGGTCAAATGTTTAAATTGACCTTGTCCGGAGCGTAACTTCTACATTTATCGATGGATTTCAAAAAAAAAACTTCGCACACTTGTTCTCCTAAACAAGTACTAGTGTCATGCGAAAAGTTTGTATCGATACGCCCAAGGTCAAGGTCACAGTTGAAGGTCAAATGTTTAAATTGACTGTTCAACCCAGTTTTACATCCTGCTCAGCAGAATTGTGATATGAAGATACAGTTTTGGTTTTTAAAAAGACTATTCAAAGAACTATGCCAGAGAATATTGAGGCTGCAACCTACCCTTCAACTATAGTCCAGTGTGATAATATTCGATCCAATTTGTTCCTGTCTCATAGAGGAAGTCCAACAAAGTAATTATTATTGCTATATTTCTCACTCTCATTCCTCAAGTTAAGATCTTCATAATCCTGAGTATAAGTAACCCTCAGTTGAAAGATTAAGGAAAACGCCGAATAAAAAGAAGTTAATGCTCAAAACCAGCATTTTCTTCTTTTTCTCACAAAGTTTTCTACCATATGCAATACAAACCATATAATTTATTGTCGGCCTATTGCTTTCAACTTGGACCAGTCCTCAATTTTGTTATCAGGTATAAATAATCTTTTATCTGGCTATATATATAACAAACCTTCTAAATCCTGTCTAAGCTGTTATCCAAAACAACAATTTTCTGTAATATCTGCTGATTCTCTCATATGACATATCTGTTACCAATACCATTTAGCGGGGGCATCCGTGTCTCTGACACGCCTATTTCTAGTTTTAATGTAGCTTCCGTGGGCAGCGTGAAGCTATATCAAACTGCAATTTTTGTACATTTGTTGCGGTTTTAAGCCGCTTTTAACATTATTTTAGCCATATTATGACAACAGCTTATTTCTGTCTTACCTCAACCTAAGGCTCCATATTCTCCAACACTTCTCATTGCATTTTTATTCTTATTCCAGCGTAAGAAAGAAACGCAATGTCTAATTGGTAACGACGTTCGATTTAGCCAGTGAAAAAGCGTGTAACTTTCAATTAGAAAATGCTCTTGAATAAAACTAAGAATGTTAATAAATAATTATTCAGGGGCTACACAGTGTCTTGTGCAAAAACACGGCTGCAGGGACCGCATTAGGGTCCTGATTCGACAATCATTCTCGAAATAATTCTTAGTCTTATTCTAAAGGATTTTCTACTTTTGAAAGTAACACTAATTCTGATTGGCTAAACTAAATGGTTACTTTCTAAGTCTATAATCAGACTTAGAATGATACAAAAAACAGTAATTGATTACGGATCCAGGACTTCCTGATCGCAAATTCAATCACTGAGGTATGAATGACTCAAAAACCAGACTTATAGAGAGGAAAATCTGTAGTTTGATTTGCAGGTATCTCAAGCATTGAAATTGTCTACACAACCAAGAACTTGACAACGTTCGTTTACTTGGCCAGGGTCTGTCGTGTTGGCCCTTGCCCTAAAAACTTAATCCAATTCCACAATTATCTGAAAAAAATGACAGGGTGGTTATGAAACCACCAGATTAATGCTTAACCACAGAATACCGAGTTTTTACGACCCTCAGAAATAAGCCTTATGAAAACATTTTTGAGGAAAGGAGAAAATGCTGGTAACCAGCATTTCCTCCTTTCCCACAATGTTTTCTATTCCATCAAAGACAAATTCCATCATTTGATCCACATTTAAATTGTCGTTTGCAATTACTTTACAGTTTAGACAAGTCTACATTTTTGTTGCGTGGAAAAGAATTATTAGCATTTTAGTTTTATGTGGATTTGAAATCGTAACATATAATAAAAAAAAAATAGTTAAGGAAATTGTATTTGAGGGGCTATGGGAAAAGATCTAAAACATTTTAAGAATTTCGAACTTCACGATATTATACATTGTCCATTTATCTTCAGAATGATGCTTTATTTGGGTTTATCGAAATGTATCGGCTTATAAAAACAATGTCAAAGTTGACCAGTCTTCCCGCACCCCTTTTCACAAAATTGCAGTATTCTTTACTCGGGGTAAAAATTGTCACTATAGAGTTTCACCAAAAAAGGGCTTTAATTGACCCTTTGGCCATTTAATTATCTCAGATAATTTGAGTTATGCTTACCAGACTGAGTCAACATTTCAATTTTCAAATCGGTTCAATATCTCCATTGCAACTGACATCATCAAAGAAACAGGTATTGAGAAATGCCACAAAGACGGCGACTTGCAATGGACATGCTAAATCGAGCCATAGGAATGTTGCAAGCTAGCATGACAAATGTTGCTCGGCGAATAGGGGTGTCTCCTTGTGTCATTCAGCATTTGAGGTCAAGATTTGCCGAGACCAACAACACAGCAGACCGACCTCGTTCTGGACGTCCACGGTGCACCAAGCCAGCTGAGAACTGTTACCTACGTACGCGTGCACAAAGATCAAGAACTATTAGTGGTGCACAGATGTGAATACATCTTCAGGCTGGCACAAATGTTTCCATACAGACCATGTGCAATAGACCTCATAATGCTGGATTAAGAGGGATTAAGAGCGAGAACACTTTTTGTGGATGTTGTCCTGACGCATAGACACAGACAGGCAAGGCTGGCGTGGGTGAGACACTTTCGTCAATGGAAAAACCAACAATGGGCGGCTATAATGTTCACAGATGAGTCCCGGTATGTACGGGACATGCTAGACAGGTACCATCGCGTGTGGAGGCGACGTGGAGAGAGGTATGCAATCTGCAATATTGTAGAGCATGACTAGTTACGGAGGCGGAAGAGTTATGGTCTGGGGCGGTATCAGTGTACGGTCATGGACAGATCTGGTGGTTATAGACGGAAACTTAGCCAGTCAACCGTACATAAACGAGGTTTTGAAGCCTGTTGTCCTGCCTTTCCTGTGCGAGCGCCAGTGCCAGTAGCAGAATTACAATGCCAGACCACATCGCGCCAGAATCGTTCAAAATTTTTTTTTCAAAACAACGTTGTGCGCGTTGACTGGCCAGCGCGCTCACCAGACATGTTTCCAATCAAACATGTATGGGACAATCTAAGACAGAAGGTCCAACGCGGAATACCGGCACCAAAAACCCCAAAGGCTCTTGCTGCGGCGTTACAGGAGGAATGGAGGCTGATTCCAACCAAATTGCCAGAACTATTTGAGTATGCGACACCAATACCAGTCCTTATTTGCCGCTGACGGGGGACACATTCCTTACTAAAGAGATATTTTACACATTACTATCTTGTATAAGTGACATTTTAGACTATCATGGGGAGGGAGTTAATTTCATGTGACATTCAAAGGGATTAAAACGAGGGAATACGCTGTAGACTCTTATTTAACGAAAAACGAGTTTGACCCGTGGGTTACATGACACAGTGCCACAAGGTAATTAGTGCCACCCAACTAAAGAAAACATTTTGTCGTGGGATAAAATGTATCTAATGAAATAAATAAAAATTGAATAATTGTTTGTTTTGGTGTGCTTTGGTTCCATGGTTTTCCTTAACTTTTTTTGTGAGTATATAGTTATGGGACACCTGAAATATAGGGTCTGTTTTGTTTCTTATCAATAAGGCTGTCCTTTCTGTTAAGAAATAAACCATGCTCTGGCAAAGGAGGTTAAATGAATTTTCGTGATGCATGATACCAAGCAAGTAATCACAGTATTGCGAAATTCATTAAATCCATTTTGTATAACAACTGACTGAATCAGGAGGTACACTGGTCCTCGGACATGCAAAAAATTAACAAAAGCAAAATATTTAGACCCAGGTCATACTGCTCATACCTTGCAGGCTGACATGGGTCGATACCTTTCGCATCAAGCCCCATTTTCACAGACCATGGCTAAAATGTCATCCCAGTCATTATTGCTGCTACATTTTTTCTTCACAGCTATAACCGTTCAATCTTCACAATGACTATTTCTTTGAATTATCACATGATTGAAAAAAAAAAAAAAAAAAAAATCGAGATTTTTCTTTTAACCTTAGGCAGATGTCCCTGCCAACAGCCCACCAGACGAGTCAGAGTCTGTCATGATCAAGAAAAATGAGGAAAACCTACACAAAAGTACTGCGCAACGTAAAAGTAAAATGCAAGTGGGACAAAAGGAACCCAACGAACAAACCTTGATTGAAAAGCTCAGACGAGAAACGGAAGAAATGCAGAGAAGGATAGAGACATTGCAGATGGAGAATAGTAACTTGCAAACAAAATTAGACCAACAGACTGGGAAAGTCACAAAGCTGGAAAAGGAGAATGAAGATTGGATGCTAAGGTAATATCTGGTAATATGTGGATCCATATTTTTCTTAACCAAATGTTTTAGCCAATTAGAAGTTGTGTTACTTTCAAATTTAGAAAATTCTGGAGAATAAGACTAAGAACGTTCTAAAGAATGGTTGATGAATACGAACCCTGGTCTGATAAAATTAACTGATTGCGAAACCACCATCCCTTCATTTAAAAGAAAAATTCGTACCAATTCACAAAGTGAAACCTTCTAGTTTCTTTAATATGCTTGCACAGAAAAAAGTATATTGTACTCCCCGTGTTTTAGAGAATTGAATTCACCACACACCCACACACCCACACACACACACAAAATCTAAATAGTATTCTGCTCCTTAAAAGTGAATCAGTGCTGAGGGAATTTAATGCAATTGAGCCAGGGGGCCATTTTACTAAGGTAAATTTAGATGCGCACAAAGTTTTTGCCAGTGTCCGCGTATTACAAGGAACTATTCTGCAAAGGGTTAATCTGGGACTTAGTTTTTTTTGTTCTGAAATCAGCTTGAAAGAAACAGGTGTTCATTTTGATACCCCCCCCCCCAAAAAAAAAGGTTGTTTTACAGACCAACAATGAAGTTAGGGGTTAAGGGTATACAGGAGTCGGCTCATGTGTAGACTTCAGACTCTAGTAAAAAATGTAAATTCGTTTTGCTGACCAATTTCGTAATTGGAGTGTATAGAAAAATGATTACGCCAAACACTTACCCAATTAAAGTAAAAAGCATATAGGAGATCCGTAGCTTTTGCGCAGATTAAAACTTAAAGGTCCTCAAAATTTCACAAATGTTTGTTCAGCTGGCCCCAAAATATCTTGAAAAAACAACTGTAATAATAATATGCAAATTTTCATCCATAGATTCAGTAAACTAGCTGGTGCTAAACTCGTGGAGAACAACCCTGCGATTGCTGACCTTAGTGACCCAGATCGTCCACTAAAACTCGGTGAAGCGTACAAACAGCTTTACGATGATGAATGGTCAGATGCCTTCGAAGCCTTACAAAATGACGGTCGGACTGAAGAAAAAGGAATAGAATTGTTACGAGAAACGCTTCAGGTGCTGATATTCTCCTATTGACGTCCACTGTGCTTAATCCTTAGCCTGCTATAATCTGGCCTGCATCATGCGAAAAGGGGCATTCAGACATTTGGGTAAAGTGTCGTCTCGGATCAGCCTGCGCAGTCCGCGCAGGCTAATCCGCAACGACACTTTCCGTTTTTATGTAATTTTTCTGTTTTGCGCAAGTCTACTGTAGCACAAAATCTAATGTAGCCGTAAAGTGCTGTCTCGGATTAGCCTGCGCGGACTGCGCATGTTGATACGAGACGACAATTTACGCAAATGTCCGAATGCCCCTTTTCGCGTGTTGCAAGCCAATTATAACTAAAATGAAATTTTCACTTGCATAGTAAAGAACCCAATTATTGCTATTTTAAAGTCATGTTTCAGGGAATAGTATATCCTTATCGGACAGTGTAGATCCAAGATCAGACTGCACATTGTGTGCAGTCTGATCTTGATCTACATTGTCCGCTAAAGTCAGTGAGTTGTGCTTAGCAGCCTAAGGGTCAATACAACCCTAAAGTAGGGGCTCTTTTGCGGACCGTATTGACTTTAATCAGACTGCACAGAAGGAGCCTTGTGCTTTATTACCTATGCACCCAAATATGTGGTAAGGTAGGGAAATGAAAACAGCCCTGAATACCCTCTTGAGTTTCGACCTCATTTATCGACGTTGTCTGCGCATGTCATGTTCTTTGAAAATTGGCCCTGTCTGCTATGACGCATCACCCATCCCATATACATGGGAAAAGTAGGGCTTACACCGAAGCTATTACCCAAGCCTGTAGGGGGCTATTCAAATAATGGCCGGTGCTTAGGTTACATGCTAGCTGATCATAACTGAATGAATCGCATCAGGTAGCGTTTTATTGAGTTAACGTTTATTTTATTTTGAAATTTCAAGTAACGGTTGTCGTTTTTAAAAGTAGTCCGGTTCTGTTCCCAGAATGCCTAAATTAGATAGATATATACTTGTAGAATGCCATCTAGCGAGAGATAATGCTTTTATGGACTGTTACTATATATTTCAATATGTTTGTACCTTTACAACGGATCTCTAGTTTGGTCATTGTACTGCTTCACCACGTCAGGAATCATAAGTATCTTTTGTAAATGAAGGGGGGAAAAAACTATGAAACTAGATGAGCCATGCCCTGTGGAAAGGGGGTTTAATGCATCTGCAAAAAGTATCGGCCCAGATCAGCCTTCGCAGTCCGCGTAAGCTGACAAGGTTCGAACTTTTTGCTTTTTGTAAATTTTCTGGATGTCCAAGGACCATACTACCTCATGATTCAGTCGCTTGTCAGACTGTGATGGTTGGCTTGGTGTAATGCAAGAAAGAGATACATTAAAGTCCCCTCTGCCAGAGCTCGGCTCATTTATACTGTGCAGGCTGAGCTATTGTAATTTATGAAATCTCGCCTTCAGCAGGAAATCGTATTGCTGGACCTCGAAACAGGGAAAATTGAAACAAGAAATATCTGTGAAAACATAGACAGCGTAAATCTGTCCACACATAGGCCTGCAGTATGAACACGTCAAAATTTTTGACCAATCGCAAATTTCTATTTATTCATTTAAATATATCAGTACCAAGAAGTAGGTCAAACGCTAGGGCATTCAGCTTCGCCGAAAAAAGTATCAAATTATCCCGAGTTTTAACGCCCCTGAGGAAACATATTTTTGAAACACTGAGGGCAAGTGAAAACGCTGGTAATCATCATTTTCTCCTTTTCACACAATACTATCTACTATTTCAAAGATCAATGCCATCATTTGAACCACACTTATAAATTCGTATGCAAATACTTTTGTTTTGGATTCGTCTAGAATTTTGTCTTCTGTTAAAGGGGTAATTCAATCAAGACTGTGTTAATTTGCACGATGCCAGAATATACCAATTAGTCAACCTACCAGGATTGTTTGGAAAGTATTGAGAAAATGTATTTTTTGAGAGATAAACTTAACGTATGCACATAAAATTTTCCATAAACGTGAACTGATCTTTAATCACTTGAAAGACTTAAGTGAAATATATGTTAGTTAGACGTTGTAATTGTATGTCATCTAAAATCAACAAGAGGCGTGAGTAACCGGAGCACGCCGTAAAAATGAGTAAGTTCAAATAAACAGCACTTGAATAAAAGCTTGAATGATATCGAAATAGCGGGGAAAAGTCAATTAAAATGATGTCATATACACTGCTTTATTCTGTCGAATTCCCGATAAAGTTTCAGAAAATTCATGTTATAGTTTCGGCCTCTTTCCGGAAGTTCGTGCTACCAAAGAAACAGCGACAAAATGGATAATGACGTAGGCTGAGCAGCGAGCTTACATAACGTTTTGCCTCGAGCTTGGAAAAAGTCCTATCGAAAAAAAGAACATGACACGGAGCGGAAAAGGCGTGTCTCGGGCTCTTGTTTATCGGTCGCAAAACTCGGTTTGTGAAAGATCATCATCTCCGTACATCACAAAAGGAGGATGGGATCGACGATCATCGACGTCTTTCTACATGTCAAGTTGAGAGGTTTAAGATTCAATAATTCAGTGAATTGAAGACTGCGGCACTTAATGTCGTGAGATAATTAGATAATGAATGATGTAAAACTGTACGACAAATAGGTGCAGCGACATAAGAAGTTAGATTAAACGGTCTTTATTTTGAAAAGGAATGACATGTACTTGTGTAAACGCGCAGTAATGTTGACATGACTTTTTGATAGAAACATTTGAACGTAATGAAGTAAATCAAGCCATTGACCAAAGGTCTAACATGATTAAATGTGGAATACCACTAACACGTTATTCAAAGGATAAGAAGAAAAACAATCATGGTCATAAACTAATTGATATCTGCAAAGAAAATGATTTAATCATTGTAAATGGAAGATTTAAATCAAACACAATTACTTCACATTCAAACACATTTCAGTCATAGACTATCTCATAACATCAGTTGATATATATAAAACCCTTAAAACAATCAATGTACAAGAAACAAATAACCTTCTCTCAGATGGGCATTCTATATTGGATTTCACACTGGCCATTAAACTCCGAACTGATAATGAAAAAATTCGAAATAAAATAATAATAATGCTGATACAATAGCTGACACATTATCTTCCATCTGCGTAGAAACTGCAGCTAAAAAAATTCCAAGTAAAGCCAAAAAAATGTAATAACTGTAAGAAATCTTGTTACGGCCCTGAATGTAAAAAATGTAAGAAACTACCTAGTAAGGCTTATAAGCTGTAAAAAAATACCCTTCTGCTTGCAATAAAAAATGCTATGTTAACAGTTGTAAAAGCTATGAAAAAATCATGAATAAGTGGATCAATAAATACAATACTAACATTCAACAAATAATTAGAAACATGCATTCCAAAAGGCCCAGAGATTATTGGAGATTTCTAAATGAAATAAATAAAAAGCCATTTAATAACAGAACACCAATAATGGAACAATTCTTCCAGGATATTAATATCAGTACAAAATATAATACAAATGAGCAAGATACTGATGAAAAAATAACTGCAAACAACATTAATGATATACTGAACCAGGAACTTCAAATTAGTGAAAATAATCTATGTATTGATAAATGGAAAAATAATAAAGCCCCAGGTTCTGATGAAATATTAAATGAATACATCAAGAAAACTAAACATCAACCTATGCTTATCTAATATCATACTTCAATAAAATCCTAAGTACTGGAATTATACCACAAAAATGGTCTGAAGGTTTGATATTATACTACAAAAAGGGAGACAAACTAGACACTAGGAACTACAGACCCCTTTACACTACTAAGCTGTATGAGCAAATTATTTACATCTATTCTTAATCATAGACTGACAACTTTTCTAGATGCTTATAACTCACTTGATGAGAACCAAGCTGGATTCCGGAAAAAAAATATTCTACTACTGATCACATATTTACACTCAATTCCAGAGCTGAAATCCTTAAACACCGAAAAAAGAAGTTATACTGTATCTTTATTGATTTTAAAAGTACCTTTGATACCGTATGAAGAACTGGTCTGTGAACGAAACTAATCAAATCAGGAATAAATGGAAAATTTCTAACAGTTGTTAAAAATAAGTATGCTAATGCCAAATCCTGTATATTACCTAACAATAACAAATCAGATTTTTTCATAAGTAATATCGGTGTTGGACTGGGAGGAAATTTGTTAGTGATCCTTTTCGCATAGTTCCTGAATGACTTTGATGAATTTTTAATTGCAAATGGTAATACAGGCATTGAACTTTGAAATCCAACAGATATTATGGAACCACTGATCAAAATAATAACACTTCTTTATGCAAATGACACCATCCTAATTTCATATTGCCCTAGAAAGCTACAAAAGGCACTTGATAATTTCATAAACTAATGCAACACGTGGAAATTAATATATCTAAAACAAAGTCAATGGTATTTGGCTCAAGAAATAAGAATGAACAAAAATTCAAAATCAGTGAAATGGTTTTAGAAAATGTATAGTCATATAAATACTTGGGAACACATTTGTCTACAAATGGCAACTTTAAAGAAACAAGGAAACACCTAAGCCAACAAGCAAGAAAAGTAATGCATATCTTTACCAAATAATATATAACCTTAATCTCCCCCTAGACTTATGTCTTAAATTATTTGATCAAACTATTACCCCAATTTTAACATATTCATCGGAAATCTGGGGTTATGAAAACACTGATATCTGATATCATTGAAAATATACATACAAAATTTTTAAGGAAAATAACAAAACTCAGGAAAAGCACTCCCCAATGTATGCTCTATGCAGAACTTGGAAGGTACAAAATTGACATCATAATTAAATCAAGAATGATTGGCTACTGGACAGACTTATATCAGGAAAACAAACAAAATTAGCCTTGCAGTTATATAAATATATGAGGTATCTACCAAACTTTGAATCAAAATGGATTGGACAAGTCAAGAAAATACTAAATGACACTGGCAGATCTGTAAACTGGGAAAATCAAGAAAACACAATTTATCATAATCTTAAATTTGCAATTAAACAAACTCTAATAGATCAAAACCAACAACACTGGTCTCAGCAATTAGAAAATTCAAACAAAGGCAAAATGTATTCGATTTTCAAAGAAACAACTGAATTTGAAAATTATTTAATTGACATTAAACAACATGAAGCAATGCACATTCTCAAAATCAGAAGAGAACATCATTTTTCCACAATGAAACAGGAAGATGGAATAACTTAGATTATCGTGACAGAAAATGCCAATTATCTAAAATGAATGAAACTCCAGATATATATCATTACCTTATGCCATGCAATTATTTTAAAGATACAAGAAAGGAATACCTTAAACCCTACTACATACAAAATCCAAACCAAACAAAATTCAAAGAATAATTGCGAAATAATCAATCAACCCAACTGAGCAATGTTAGAAAGCAGGGTTCCCACAGCTTTTTCAGACAAGGGGTTTTTGTCACCTCCTAGATTAACAAATTTGAAAAACTGGGGGTTTTCTGAAAAAGTTGGGCGTTTCAATCTATTTTCACCAATAAGGGATTAATTACCTGCAGAAAAACAGTATACTGTATTCATCATTAATTTAATACTCATGTAGACCTTGCTTTACCATTTCATTATGTTATTTTTTGTAAGATCCTTCATTGTACATTATTTCCGCACTATTGAAATGTATTTACATGTATTGATTTTATGTCCATACTGACGTATGTAATATTATTATGTATGTATGTCGACGATGAACCTTATGTGTTCAAGTCGTTTTTCTGAATAAAAAATCTGTTCTGTTCTGTTCTGTTAATTGTGCTAATTTTAAATTACATAATACACAACAAGCAAAATTATTTAATGAGGACTCTGTCTTCCAATCTATTAAGGATTTAGATATAGAATTTAATTTTACAATGTTTGATAAATACAGGCCAAGACTGATACAATTTGATGTTCGTTTCATAAAAGAACCAACGATTTTTTTTCCTCATTACTGAACAGAGATTTTAGCTTCCAGTTATTGTTTTATACAGAAGATTTGTGTAAATTCACAGTTTAAATTAATTTTTTAAGATGACAAAATAGTTTGAAGTGTCTCTGATAGGACGATGTCAAACTGACCTTTGTTGTGTCATGGGTATTTGCGGTTTTTTCCACATCTATTTTTCAGTTCATTTGACTTTTTTTTTATAAGAGTTACAGCATGATAGGATATGAATTTGTCAATAAGCGTAGCAGATAACTTAAAACCCTGTCGATTTACATTAGAAAAGTGGATTAACACCTTTAAGACCTTTTCATAGATGACTCGCCAGCTTGATAAGCTGTGATAGCCTAAACAGAACCGCGTGTGCCCTTCAAATTTGATACTGACTGTGCTTATTAAAGCCCATACGTCTGCCGGATGCACACGAGCTAATTCATTTGAAGCTTTAGTGCATAATCTCACGCGTCAGATTGACGCTTTGGCAGATATTTTCGAGAGTCAAATACGGGTCATTTCGTTTTTCCAAGCGTCAAATCTCGAGGGTCCGGGTCAAATGAGAACCATGACTCTCTGGCTTGAACTTATCTACGAGTCTTATTTCTGAAATAGATCTATTAATGTTTACTCGATCGTTGCCTAAGGATTAAATTCAATAGAATTAAAACTGAGTTGGAATAAATTTCCCAGTATGGAAATGTTTACGATGTTCGCATGCTGCAGTTCCCATGTGAATGAAAAGCCCGCGAAATTGTTGATGTGGTACCGCAAGGCAATGTTTACTGTAGAAGCTCGCGCGTGAACGAAACCCCGCGAATTTATTGTGGCCAAACAGATTGCTAATAATAGTACATGCACAATCAATTGGAATTTCCGATTTCTAAATATTACCTATAGAAGTTTGTTTTCAGTCAATGTTTTGATTTACAATTTTTGTGCATGTCAACATGCACGTATGTGACCGGATGATTTTAAGTTTTATGCGGGGCTTTTTTCACTTTTGCTGTGCGTGACATTCACGTACAAGACAAGGTTAGTTTGAAATTTAGGACGTGACTTTCATGTTTCGTGCGTGATTCACGCACATATGTACGTGGATGGGAACCCTGCAAGTTTGTAAAAATTCTACTCAAGGAGACGAGGGGCAAATACAATAAGAGAAACCTAATAGAATAATCTACATCAAATATTGTATAAGATTTTTTCAAAATGAAATAAATAAAATTGTACCATTGATTCACACTGCCTACAAAAGCAACAAAATTCATGCATAACTTTTTTTTTCCTCAACTGTCACACTCAGATCAAACAAATATAATCATTGTTCTACAAAGTGTTTCGTGTGTTATGACCCAGTAGGCATATGTTGGACAGTGAGGAAGAAATGTTTCCATAAATTATAGATATATAGCTGACAGTGAAGATACTGGATCAGACTGCACGTACTGTGCGGCCTGATCATGATCTTCACTGGCCTTAAAAGCACTTCAATCTGCGTGTTGCACTCAGAGGGTAAAAGGGCAAAAGTAAAAAATGATCCATTACAGAAAAGCATAGTGGAAGAACAGACATTGGTTTCCTAAACCAGTGTCTGTTCCTGTACTATTGCAGCAGTAAATGTTTATGAAAAATCCAAGTTTTTACTATATGTAAATATACTATATGATACTATATATAGATTAACTCTTTACCACACAATTTCGACTTTTAACGACCCTGATAAAGAAAGCTTTTGAGAGCATTGTGGTAAAGGGAGAAAATGTTGGTAACCAGCATTTTTGTCCCATTTCACAAAATGTTTTCCACTCTTCCAAAAATGAATTTCAAATTTTTAGTGACATTTATTTTGTCGTCTGCAAATGTTTTCAATTTGGACTTGACTGAATTTTTGTTGTTTGGTAAGGACAGGGATGTAATATACCATCCCTGGTAAGGAGTTAATGTAAAACAATATTGTATAATAATTTCAACTTATCATCAAATAGATATCTAGACATTACGCATTAAGAGAGAATTGTGTGAGGAGGAGATGCTGTTCATGAATGAACAGTTTCTCATCTGCACTCAGTGTTTCTCTGTTACAGGTCTACTGTATTACGGTCAAATCCCCTGACATCATATTGGACAGTGTAGGTCCTGGATTAGACTGCATGCTCTGTGCGGTCTGATCTTGGTCTGCACTGATCAAAAAAAGAGGAGGAAAAAAAAAACTACAGTATTCATGCATAACCCCCATTCTTTGCAGTCGTCACACTGACAAAGATTAACATGAATTTTCTAACTGCTAACTGTTTTGAGTGTGCGTGTGTGTGACAACCACGTCCTAGCACTGTTTTTTTCTATTCTCTCTCAAATCCCCACCCCCCCATCAATTCGTCTCGTTAAATGACTGCATTTCGTTTCTATAAAGTCTATACCATGGGTGAGCTTCTCTCCCACTGTCCTTCACTACCAACCTCATCTCCTTTTTCCTTTCATTCTTCTCTCTCTCTCTCTCTCTGTTGCTAATGGAGTCTAACCCTAAAAAGAACTGTACAGGTTATTTTATAACAAAAGCAAAATAATAATTAATTATTAACATTACATTTAAAAAAATGAATAATAATTAAAATAATAACTCACAGTAAGAGATGACTCACCAAACTTCTGTTGCGAAGCCAATTTAAGAATGAATATTCCCAGAATACACAAATACTATCACTAGAATTTATCAATGAAAGTCTTTATCCATTCACTAAAATAACATCAATAATTGTAAATCAGCTAAGACTCAATGATAAAAGGCACACAATTTTGACGTGCGCCTATTAAAAACAACATAATTCAAGACGCACATTTGGCACGTGAAACAACAAAATATACATTTTAATAACGGTGTATAATTTTCGCTAATCCATTACAAATAGCCATCCATTCATATGAAATTTTTTGTGCTTCTTAGAACTACTTTTAGCTACTCATCTAATCTTTCGTATCATCTCTATGACTAAGTTTACCCCATTCGTTCAAGAACCTAATTTAACATCGATCATTTTTATTTTTTTCTGTCTCTTTTTCTTTCTTCTTTTTATGTTACGTGACAACGGGTCAGATTATTTCAGCAAATGTATATTATGCTATAATTCTCATACAACTTGTGAGGGTTTTGAGAATAAAATGTTATTTATTTTATATTATATAATAGGACGTCACGTTCAAAACGCCGTTGTGCTCCAGACCGAGCGAGGTGGTATATTTCCGACGGGCCCCGACACTAATACAGAAAACCCAGCGGCCTGATATTTGTCTTGTATAAAGTAATAAATTATTGATGAAATATTTCGTTTGTAAGTCTTATCATTCTCAAATTATAACTGTTGTCTCAATAATTTCCGAACAGCCCTAATACATTTCTTACTCCAGATACCAAGATTAATCTCCTCCCTCTCTTTTCTCTGTCCGTCGGTCAATATGTGTGTATGTATGTCTCTAAAATAATTCCCGTATCCATTTATTTTTCAGAACGTGGCAGCATTTTGTAAGAAGAAGGCCGAAGCGTTTATCCAAGAAATGGATAAAGTAATTGTAAATGTATTCGACACCAAGGTTTGTCTAATTGTCAAAAATGACTGATTGTTAGGCATATTATAATAATAATAATATTATTCATACTGAGAATGCTAATCGTAACAAGAAATTTCCCCTTTTACCACAACTTTTTATTAATCTTTGTCCTTCCGAATTTAAATTCACGAGAGCCGCGTCCCGGTAGCTCAGTCGGTAGCTTGCAGGACTTGAAAACAGGGGGTCGTGGGTTCGATTCCTGGCTCGGCCAATTTCTTTCCGAGGATTGATGATAGTCGAGGCGACAGGATTCATTCCTCTCCCACAGCTGACCATTGTTTCAACGATTGTTATTTGGGAAGGTAGCCAGCGGTTTGGTCAGAAAATAGTGCGGTGAAGAAGATTCCAGGAAAGCATGGATAGGTGCAATGACCGCCGCGATGTACCTGAAATAATGTTGGAAACGGCGTTAAACACCACACAATCAATCAATCATTAACTTCACGAGGATTAATGAAATGTATTTCGTTGAGTTTAATGACAATGAATGGGGGTTTATTTGTTAGAAACTACAGTCGGAGCGGCGGAGAGTGAAGAGCAAGATTAGACTGCATGTATGTGCAGGCTGATCTTGCTTTAAACTCTCCGCAAAATAAATCTAAGGTCGCCAACGGCAGGAAAAGGGGTTAATAGACAAATGTAGTAAGCTTCAATCAGACTAAATGGCCTGCAACACGCAAAAAGGGGCATTCGGACATTTGCGTAAAGTGTCGTCTCGGATCAGCCTGCGCAGTCCGCGCAGGCTAATCCGAGACGGCACTTTACAACTACATTAGATTTTGTACTACAGTAGACTTGGACAAAACAAAAAATACATTAAAAAGTAAAATGTCGTCTGGGATTAGTCTGTGTTGACTGCGCAGGCTGATCCGGGACGACACTTTACGCAAATGTCCGAATGCCCCTTTTCGCGTGTTGCAGGCCAGAATCTGCAATGTTCTGTTAGTGTTCTTATTCTTTATAAGGATGTTTTTAGAGTTGATTTGTGATTTATTTTCAACCCTGGTATGTGTTGACTTTTTTTTTCAAAGTCACTATTTTTAGGAGGTCATAAGCCCTTATCCTGCTAAATAAGTGAAATGAAACTTTTAAGATAGGACACCCTAATGGGATTCCAGTAACATCGCCTTCCATCGCCAAAATAGTACGGGTTCGGCTAAGACTCGGGTACTCCGTAATCAATGCAGGGAAGCAGCGTCTATAGGCCAATCGATTACGGATTACCCGAGTTTTAGCCGAATCCGTACGTTTTTTCGGCGATGTTACACCAATCCTGATATTTTGATATTTCAAAGATAATATTATGGCAGAAATATGTCCTTATCGGACAGTGTAGATCAGAGATCAGATTGCACGTTCTGTGCAGTCTGATCTTGATCTACACTGTCCGCAAGAGGGCATTGAGTCGCGCTTAGCAGCAAAAGGGTTAAAGCAACTTTAACCTTTGTACTTCAGATCCCGGATGACACCGAAATGAAGCGATGGACAACTTTAGGAGGAATGAAAGGGGTACATTATTAGTTGTACGGTCAGGTGGCAGGGGACTTGGAAACTTGTTCACGGCTGTGGTGAATCATGTCGACCCGAGCCGAAGGCGCCTGAGCCGAAGGCGAGTTGGCGACATGATTCACCACAGCCGTGAACAAGTTTCCAAGTCCCCTGCCACCTGACTGTACAACGATTTTATTATACTGCACATTTTTACCACTCCAACGTTTGTTAAGCCAATTTTACCTTTTTTTTGGTTTAAAAAATTGAGTACGCTGACGAAGTAGAATTTCCCTTCTGAGTGCCCCAATTCAATGAAAACTGACGTCACTGGGAACTGACGTCACTGAAACCTTGGTAATACGTGCTAAAACGTGCAGCTTGGCGCATAATCTTGATGTTAATCTTGATCGACGCCGCCATTTTGGATGTTGTGTTGATAGTGTAGTCATGTATGCGGGGCTCCCGAAAGGGAAGCTGCTTTTACCTTGGTTTTGCCAGTGTACATGATACATATGTTCGAGGGATATTATCCAATCAGAACACGAGAAATTTCTTTGCAGTATAATAAATATAGATATCTTTATATGGATCATACTCAGTGAAAAGGGAGTTTAATGAATCTACAAAAAGTATCAACTCAGGTCAGCCTGCACAATCCGCGCAGGCTTACATGAGTCGAAACTTTTTGCTTTTTGTAAATTTTCTACATGACGAAGGACATGTCTTATGAACAAAGTCCGTAACAAAGAAACAAATGAACAAATGCATGGCAGAAATATAGGGACCGGGCAGGATTCGAACCTAGAACTCCCGGACGGAAGACCAATACCACATAACCACTAAGCTAAAGAGATATCTCCCTAACGCAGTTGTCAGGTATTGTATTTAAATCAGGACGAAGCCATGCATGAAGAAGTGGTCTCCCGTAACACACCCCCTCTTAAAGTCATCATTTATTGATGGCTCAAAGCCTTATTAGGCAGTAAGTCTATTATTTAGACAACAAATGTCCGTTTTTGGACAACAAATGGGATTAATGGCTGAATGGCCAATCCCGAATGGCCAATCCCGGACGAGCCCCCATCTTACGAACAAATGCCGTAACAAAGGAACAAATGAACAAATGCATGGCAGAAATAAAGGGACCGGGCAGGATTCGAACCTAGAACTCCCGGACGAAAGGCCAATACCATAACCACTGAGCTAAAGAGATATCTCCCTAACGCAGTTGTCAGGTATTGTATTTAAATCGGGACGAAGCCATGCATGAAGGAGTGGTCTTCCGTAACACATGCAAAAAAAAAAAAGACCAATAGCAAAATGTGTCGACGAGGTCAGCGTGTGTGGATAGTGCAGGCTAACTTGGTTCGATACTTTTTGCAAATACCTTAAACCCCTTTTCACAGAGCACGGCTCAAATTATTTAGCTAAACTTTAAAAACAACATAAACTGCTACAAGTACTCAGATTGTATAAAAGATAGAAATATCACATTCTCGATGATGTGTGCCAGAGCACCATTCAAAAGGTCTAGCTGTAACTCAAAGGTCGCACTCTACGTCTTGTGCATTCTTATACTGATCTATACGGTCTTTCCCCAGGAGCTCATAAAGTACGTTGTATGTAGTTTGCTGTAAATGTTTATAAACTTTATTTGCGACTAATTCTAAACTCGTCTAGAATACATAATCAGTTACTTGTTGTCCCCTTAGATTCAGAATAGACTTGCATGTTAAGTCTTAACGTTTTATCTGTCAGGCCAAAGATCAACCGGAGATAAGGAAGGAAGAGCTGAAAGAAATCGCTCTGTACCAATCCTGGACAAGTTCCAAGCGGACCAAGACAAAGACATCTACAGATATCATGCACCTAACGGTAAGTATGATTTACAATCTGTAAATGAACCATGCTCTAAGTAAGGAGGCTTTATGCGTCTGCAAAAAGTTTCGACCCGTGTCAGCCTGCGCAGTCCGCGCAGGCTGACACTGGTCAAAAACATTTGCTGTGTGTATTTTTTTTGCGGACTATTCTACCTTCAGATCCAGTCGATTATTAGAAAAATGGATTTTATGAACCCCATACTTATGTGATGACTGCCTTGGTAAAATGCATTAGGGAGAAGCGTTTTACCCCCTTTTGTCAGAGCATGGCTAATATAAACCAGTCTTGAATCATGCAGCCTTGTTGGGCTGTCTGTATACAGTCGCATCTCACATTCATTTCCATTACTTTTGGAATATAATTCTGGAAGAGTCAAGATTAAAACTCACGACCTCAATGTCTCAAGCCACGCGCGTTTCCGTCGATCAACTCGGGCTTTGCCAGTTTAAATGCTTTATAAGTACTGAATTTCTTAACTTATTTAATTTATGTAAGTCTTCAAGTCTGAAATTTCATGCTCACCTGATTTGAGCACGACAAAGATTTCGTAAGCACTGGAACAAACTTCACGTTTTTCACTCTACGCCCCATTCTGCTATACATATGCTCAAAACTACGCTACGTTCTACTCTACGAGAGATACGCTCTTTTCTACACTACGCCCTACACTTCTGCTCCGCTCAGCTCTTACCGTAAAAGCACCGGAAATTGCCTTTGGCACTGCAGGAGTTAGCCCTTTCCGACACAATCTCGAGTTATAGCAACCCTGACTACTAAAGCTTTACGAAACATTGTGGGAAAAGGAGAAAATGCCGGTAACCAGCATTTTCTCCCTTTTCCAAAAATGTTTTTCTGCCCTTTCCAAGACAAATCCCATCATTCAAGTCACATTTTATTTGTCGTCTGCAAACGCTTTCAATTTAGACAGGTATGAAATTTTCGTCATATTTGGTAAAAAGTTAAATAATCACTCACAGAGTTAAGCGGCTCGGTGCCGGGGTAACGTGGAACTTAATAGAAATATGTCAGAAGTTCTGACTTGGAGGGATTATGTTTAGAAGTGTTTGAAGCAGGATTAATGTCTTAAAGCCTGACCTATTGATTTGTTTATTTGTTTGATTTTCCCTCGACTTTACATTTTACGAAATAGGAATTTTAAGCAGTTTATTTCTAATATTCAACCAAAAATGTAAAAAATAAAAGGATAACATCAACAACAACAACGACTCCTTTTGAAGCCTTCTTTTTATGCACTTATTTTTAAGAAACGGTGCGTGTACTCAGCTTCACTCTGTAAAACTTTTTTCTCTTTCTTTTATAAAACACCGATAAATACAACTAATTATTTCATGCTTTCCGGTAGGATATCGAGAAATAGCAGTGAAAATATTTTTCGATATTACACGGGTACGACCAGTGAAAATACCGATTTTCATGTTCTTGTTGCCTAGGTAAATTGCGCGTGCCTCACAACCAGATGAAAATATGACGTCATTTACCTTACATTTCTCGCGCTTGACGTAATATTGTAATGCGTTGCTATGCGGGAGGGGTACACCACGGGGAATAACGGAAAAGAACTGTACTGGATTTTGATAAAGCTTCTCCCAGAAAGGGTGAACACCATCGGTAATATTTTCACTCGTGGCTGCGCCACTCGTGAAAATATTACCGATGGTGTTCACTCGATGAAGTAAATTTCGATCTTTCACCGAAAAAAACAAATATCCTCTTTATATATATTCTTTGCAATCGTTTAAATCTTTCAGCACCAAATAAATAAACTCGACCTCTTTCGAAGGCTCTAACTACAATCCACTGAAACTTACAAAGATTTTGACTGTATAGGCTTGACTACACAAGCGGACGGTATAGATCAAAGATCAGACTGCACGTCCTGTGCGGTCTGATATTGATCTATGCCGTCCGCAAATGTCTCTGCTTTCGTCTATAGCGCCGAAAGGGTTAAACTATACCGTTACATTTAGTAGAAAGGTGCAATTCTGGGAGTTCTATTAAAAGAATGGCCGTTTTACATTTGATAACTCCTTTTTTTTTATATCATCAGCTATGACGTCATGATACTGTTTTGAATATGAGCCCCGTAAATATTTTTTCTTACTTTTGTCTTTCTTGTTTACTGGTGATTTTCCTGCCATCGCATTACTTAATTTAGTGATAAAATCATTTTCTAAGTTTGGTAAGATTAAAAAAAAAAAAAAAAAAAAATAGCTACCTTAAATGAGTCAATTTTTATATGTTGCATTTGTAATTTCACTATTTCTCACTTCTATTCAATAACTCGATGCTGCGGTAATTTTCCTTTTTTTTTTATAACTTTCAGTTCCACTGTAATGTATTCAGATCTTTTTTCTGAACCTTAACCTTTCGATATCAGATCCTTTCTAAGCATATGGACTCAAAAAAAAAAAAAAAAAACCCTTTTATTTAAAATTCTTGCGGTTTAAACTTTACACATACATGTGTGTAAGAAGTGTTTTCGAAGGTAACTTGTATTCTTTTTTAGATGCAGAGACATTCCAAAATTACAGCCAGAATGGAGAATACGAGAAAGGATATGGCCGTCTTCCTTCTGCCCTTGTTACAAAAGGTATATCAAGAAGAAACATTAGTAGATGTAAACGGAGAGAGCTGGCTCACCACCCCATGGTTAAACCGACTCATGGTCCCGAGTAAGCATAAAACTCTCTCTCCGTGCATTAAGGTAAAAAGTGCATTAAGGTCATCAGAGGGTAAAGGTCAAAAGTGCATTAAGGTCATCAGAGAGTAAAGGTAAAATGGGGGTAAAGGTTAAAGAGTGCATTAAGATAATCAGAGGGTAAAGGTAAAATGGGGGTAAAGGTAAAAAGTGCATTAAGGTCATCAGAGGGTAAAGGTAAAATGGGGGTAAAGGTTAAAGAATGCATTAAGGTTAAAGAGTGCATTAAGATCAAACGAGTGATTAAGGCCAAACAGTGCATTAAGGTCAAACAGTGCATTAAGATCAAACGAGTGCCTGAGGGGGTTAAGATCAAACGAGTGCCTGAGGGGGTTAAGATCAAACGAGTGTCTGAGGGGGTTAAGATCAAACGAGGGTACGCGAACGGGCGTTCTACCCGGACCCCGACCGCACCCAGCATCGCGCTCATTTCTACCAATATACATAATGGATTTGTATTTTTGAAAAAATAAATCTAAGTAAACGTAAAAACGTATGGAACCGCTAAAAGAGTTTCTAAAAGAATTAACCTTAGACAAAGACGGAGGTTTAATGGATGCTATATATAGCATGAAAGAGAATTTGCTAAATATAGATATAGCTAAAGATAAATTTAAAAAGTTAATTTACTCTACACCGGATGAGCAACGAAGACAGGCTTCCGCAAGATTCGCAACGCTTCTAGTTGCGTATACGAACTTTATTTTAGATTCTATCAATCCGGAAATTAGACGAGATTTTGGCTTAAAGGCGACATTTTGGAGACACATTTACGCGAGTGGAAACCTCTCAAAGAGAGATTTAATATTTAAGATTAAGAATACTCTAGGGCAAAAAGTAGAGAAAGGGCTAACGAGAAACGAAATAGTGTATGACACGATAGTAAATTTTTTATACGTGGTTGTGGGTGGTCGTTCAAATTATATAAAGAGTAAAAGAAAAGTGCGAGGAGGACAAGCTTTAAAAATTTTAAATATGACGAACAGAATAGCTAAAAAGGTTGGGTGCTAAAATATTGATATTAAATTAATAATAAAGAAATTTTATAAATGTCTGACTTTTGTGTATCCACTCACACTTTCATAGCATACACAAACTTAAACGACCTTGATTTAGGTGTAATCTTTGATGAAGTTGACATAAATTCTTCTCTCATCCATATGCTATATAAAGAGAGAGAAAAAGGTTTTAAGAAAAGAAAGGAAAATAAAACGAAACATTTATTAAACTGTATATCATTTACTTTTTCCAAAAAAGTTAACCTTAAACTTTTTAGAAACGGGGTAATTCAAGTTACGGGTTGTAAAAACTTTGATGATTGTAAATCGGGTTTACTTTTATTTTGGGGTCTTAAATGTTGTTCTAAGTTCGATCATTTAGAAGCTCATATAGTTTCGACAATGAGAAACGTTATTTTTAACTTAGGATTCTCAGTTGATAGAGAAAAGTTATTTCGATACGTGATTAAAAATTCGAACGGTCTCGACGTATCTCGCATTAATGAAAAGCAGTATCGCGTAACTATAGACTCGATAGATGATATGCCAGTTTATAAAATTAGAATAGAAGACGAGAGATTAATAGAAGAACCAAATATAACTTATAGCGAGTTTGGAATTAATAAAGCTAAGAAATATATTAGTATAGTTATATTTACAACGGGAAAAGTCCTGTGTTCGGGTGTTCATGAGAAGTATCAAACTCTGGTTATAGAATGGTTCTTAGATTTAGTAAAACGCGAGGATATAAAAGCGAAAGAAGCTAGTAATTTTTCGCTAAAAAAATATATACTTCCGAGTTATTTTAAAGATAGCATAAAAAAATTAAATTTAAGTAAAAAAAATCCTAAAATGAGGGTGGATATGAATTGTATCAAAAGTGGAGAACTTTGTATAGAAAATCTTTCTATAGATTACGCGAATAAATATAAAAGCAAGGAGTATGAATTTGTTAAGATTCCAGTAAAGTACAGATACTCTGATAATAAAAATGGTCCGTTGTTTATGCGTACCCCCGTTTTGTTTTCAAACGGTGTTAATTCGTTTGATGATAAAGCGAAAGATCTTAAAGATTTCTCGTTATCTTTACTATGTTATAACGGTGGAAGACCTACGAAAAAGGAAAGAGATTTTAAAGAAGCTCTGGAAAAACTAACGGGTTTCTTCCGAGAGCATGGAAAGGACAAAGAACTAAAAGAAGATAGGATTAGAACTTTAGGCACAATTAATATTTTAAGATATACTGATGATGGATCAGCTATGATATACGCAAAACTTTACGAAAACAAAGAATCTAAGACCCTCTTTTACGATGAAGACGGCAAAGAGGTAAACCCTCGTTCATATAAGAAAATTGCTTGTAAGTTGTTTTGTATTTTAAAACTAGAAGGAATATTTAAAAATAAAAGCGTTGAAACGATTCAGATTAAAGTTATATCGGTAAAAATAGTAGAAAAGAATGTAGAAATACCGAATAAGAAGGAAAAGGCAATTATACCTAATATTTTAGATGAATGTCTATGTCCAAGTGATGACGAGGAAGAGGATGATGAATAAAGTACCTCGCGGCGACCTGGAGTCGACCTCGTGTCGAGCCGCTCGGCGAGACAGCCTGACACCCTGCTGACCCCTCGGTTTCCCTCGGACCTGGAGTCGAGCCTCCAGGCGAGACATCCCCTCGGGCGACGAAGCACCCTGCCGACCGCAGGGAGGTATCAAGCGTAAAAATATAACTTTTATAAACAAGAAGTTATATTTTTTTATGAGTCTATAACTCTAATTCTATCAAGATAGATATATAAGAGTGTGTTATATTACGACTGTCTGTCCTCGAGATAAAGTTTATGATGTCACATTCATTTACCTCTAACGCCGTCGGAAAAACGGCACAGCTACACTCTTCGTTCACTCTTTTTATAATAGAGTAATCAAGCTGCTCTGTACCGTTTACCGTTATATTAATTTTAACCTCTTCTTCTGGTGCATTACGATCGTTCTTTACGACCGCTAAACTTCCCCTTAAGATTCTTCCCTTCGCACTCATACAATAACCACCCAAACCGTGCTTTCTACCTGAATTACCATTACCGAAGGAAAATTCGAAGTTACCGTTTGCGATCGGTCCGTTTTCTTCAGCCCACACGGTTATAATAGGTAGCTTTGAATCGATTCGCCGTAATAGGTCTCGAATTAAATTATCCGTATATGATCGGCCTAATTCAACCTGCCTGTCGACATAGTCTTTATTCGCAGCGTCATAGATGGATGAGGGGGGGAGTAACCCGGTAATCTTGTAAGTATCCATATCAATATCGGCTTTAGCGTAAAAATATCCATCAGGGTCTATAGTGAAAGCTTTTTCACCCGTGATAGCCTTATCAACAGCAGTATCTACGTAAAACTTACTAGCAGCCTGATCGTGTCTCGTAGGGGTTCCGAGATTGTTAATTACTTGCCCTGCCATAGAGATTGCATCAACTGCCTGATACCACCTTCCGTCTCTAAGTTCGAAGGCTCGATTGTAATTGTCAACATACTCCTTAGTAGCAGCTTCATTAGGTTCTTTAGGTTCCTTAACATTCCGTATCTCGTTGAAACCCATATTTATAAATCCGAGTGCCTGATACCCCCCGTTTTCTTTTATCCACCCCCCACTTGAAGTTCCATCCACGTAATCCTTAGTCGCCACGTCGTGCGAATTTACCGGGTTACTAACCCTCGTTAATGTATTACCATTCATGTCTATAGAACCAGTAACAACGGTCGTTCCATCCACGCGTAAAAAGTTATTGTTTACGTAAGCGAGTGACACACCATCACCGATTGTGCCACCATCATCTTTCATTCTTCCGAATTTGTCAACGGGCATTTTAATACTAAAAAAGTTTATTTAAAACGTTTTGAAACTCGGACCTCCGGGATAACTCTTTTAGAATGTATAAACATAAATGACCGCAAAATACTTGTCCCACTCCTTGAAATTGATCAGTATTGTACTGTATCGGGCTTTTTAAATACTCTCGAATTTCAATGGGAGGTTGTACGCCGTAACTGTCAAAATAAATTTTAGTTTTACCGTTTTTATACCAAGCGACCCAATGTGTACCAGGTCCACCGCTTTTATCGAAGTTTACTATACCGCATTCTTTTTTACTCGGTTTTTTCGGTAATGTATCTATTAAAAAAACTCCTCTAAAATAAGGAATCTTTAATCTTTTCGCCGCATCCTCCAATTCGAAATTGCTCAACGGTTTATTCGGTAAAATTACGTTTTCGATCGAAATATTTACCATTTTTAGAATTGTTCGATATTTTTATTATCGACCCAAGAATTAAATTCGTTGGAATAGCCTTTCCACTTTACGAGAGATTTATCCTTTTGTTTTTTAATAACCTTTTCTATCCTAAACGTCTCTTGGGTAGTTTTCTGAAGTTCGGGTTCATAAAATGCCCCTTCTATTTCTTCTCCGTTAAGATCCTTAATACTATACGTTATAGGCGATGTATGTTTTACTTCGGAAACTATAAAAACCTCTTCCGTCCATCTCGTCGTATAACCTTTCTCGAAAGTCTTTTTCTTTTTAGATATTCTCACTTTATCACCCACGGAAAACTTAGGTGCTTTTACTTCAACACGATGAGGGTAAAGGTTTCTCCAAACCATAGTTTCATTCTCTTTCTTACTAGCCTCTACCGGCGTCATTTTAATAGAGGAATGGATAGTATTATTATACTCCTTAACGAGATCTTGCAAGACATCGATGTAAACGTTCGTAGAGTTAGCGGAGAAATACTTCCACATCTTCTCCTTCATCGTTCTAATCCATCGTTCAACGACGCTAGATTTCTCTTCGTTCTGTGTGGAATACAATTGAACCAAAGCTTTTACGTCTTTGTTGTAAAACTCCCGACCTTCATCAACCCACAATTTCTTCGGCTTTCTTTCCTTAAAAATAGCTTCAAACGCTTCAGCCGTCACCTTGCCTGTCTTGTTTTTCAACGGGACCAGCCACCCATACTTCGAAAAGATGTCGATGACAGCGAGAAGATAATTATTGCCTCGATTATACTTAGAAAAAGCGCGCATGTCGACTAAATCCGCGGCCCATATACTATCGATACCGTTCACTATAACTCTCCTCTTTTTAAACCTTCGTCTTACGGGTTTGCGCAATTCCTCCGCCAGAGTCAGCATTTTTGGGTTTTTTTTATGACTCGCCCTGCTGCCTCGCGAGCTCGGCTCGTGTCGTCAGGGGTCACTCCCATTCCGAACCGCATCTTCGTACCTATGAGTCTACTTACCAAACCCCGTTCCATCTTTTCTCTAATAGAAGGGTTGTAAATACCTTCCAATTCCGCCAACATATTCTTGTCACACACCGCGTTTCTCGTGGCTGTGTCATTGTGCTTAAGATAACAAACATCGTGGTTGTAAGCAGCCTTATCGACGCGGTTGATTGGTTTGATTTCTTCGGTGTTAAACCTGGTCCTGTAAAGTTGTGTCCGGGTAGATGCATTTCAACGGGTAAATTATTTATAAATTTGTTTAAGATGCTACTCCCGGTGGTTTTTTTGCTTCCCTCTGCGGTCAGCAGAGATAAACTGAGTTTTAGTTATTCCACAAACCACGCATTTTCCCTGCATCATATTTCTTCCGTTTTTAGAAACGGAATATTTTATATTATTCGTATCTGTACGTTTTTTACATTTAACGCAATACATCTTTTTATATAAAATAAAAAAAGTTAAATAGAAAATGGATATTATAAACTTGTCATGGAATGATGTAGTATCAAAGAGATTTAATCACCCCCTTTTACCGAAAAGTATCAGAGGTTTAATTATAGGCAAATCGGGATGCGGTAAAACTACTTTATTGTTAAACCTTTTACTCAGACCGGGTTGGCTTGATTACAACGATTTGAGCGTTTTCGGAAAAAGCCTTTTTCAACCGGAATACCGAATATTAAAAAAGGCTTTTGAAGAAAAACTACCGAAAGAATGTATCTTTAGGTTGTTTGACATGCGTGATGAGATACAAGAACTAAACATTGTACCGACGGCAGTAGTCGAAGAATGGATTAAAACGATTAAAAATAAATCGGATATAGATTGCAACTTCTTCGAGAACGCGAGCGATGTGCCCGATCCGAGAGAGTTAAACTTGGAAAATAAAAATTTAATTATTTTTGACGATTTACTCTTAGAAAGGCAGAATAAATGCGAGTGTTATTACGTTCGAGGAAGGCATAGTAACGTCGACTGTTTTTACCTCTCACAAAATTACTTTAGGCTACCGAGGCAAACCATCAGAGAGAACGCCAATTTTATCTGTCTCTTTTCGCAAGACCTAAAAAACGTTAACCATATTTATAACGATCATGTGGGTGACGATATGCCTAAGGAGGAGTTCAGAAAATTCTGTCAAAAGGCGTTGGAAAAACCACACGGCTTTGCTATCATTGACTTAACGAGTAAAAAGCATGATGGGAAGTATAGAAACGGTTTTGATAATTTTTATATACCGAGGTCGGTTTAAAAAATATTTTCGTTTTTTAAAAGATGGACATAGATCTTTTAAAAAAGATTGTAAAAAATACGGAACACAAAACATCGCTTCAAATCATTGTAAGCGATAACAAAACGCGTTTTAGAACGAGGTTTAATCCTCCGATTCAGCTTGAAAAGGATAAAGTATACGAAATAGCTTTAGTAAACCTCGAAACTTACTACTCTTTTCCAAACATTGATGAAACGAACAACACATTAGTTTATTCTCCGGACAATGGCGTCTCATGGATTAAAATAAAAATACCTGAAGGAAGTTATGACCTTGTTGACATTAATGATACAATTCAGCAGGAAATGAGAAAAAAGGGTCATTATGATAGAGTTAATGAAGAGTATCCTATTAACTTTTCTGCAAACACTAATACCCTAAAGTCTGTTCTTACTCTAGAAGATGGCTACCAAGTAGATTTTAATCAACCGGGATCCCTCGCTAAAGTATTAGGATTTACTCGCGCTAAATACACGCTAGGATTTCACGAGTCAGAGAATGTAGTGAACATTCTTAGCATAAATAGTTTGCTCGTTAACATAGATATTATTTCGGGAAGTTACGTTAATGGCTCAACAAAAAACACTATTTACTCTTTTTTCCCGGACGTTGCGCCAGGATATAAGATAATTGAGTCACCAGTTAATTTAGTATACTTACCAATAACATTAGATGAAATACATAACCTAGAGGTAAATATTACGGATCAAGATGGTAATTTACTAAATCTTAGAGGCGAAAATTTAACGATTAGGTTTCATATTAGAGAAGCGAGGTGATGCCGGGTGACCCAACTTGTTCGGGATAAATAAAAAATAGTTATATATAAAATGTCGCGTTACACTAATGTTAAAGTAAATATATCGGAAGGGTAAAAGGAAAAGCTTCAACATGCTGTTAAAGCTGGTTGTTCAGCAACAAGTATTCGTTTAGGTCACGAAGATATACGCGGTACTGATGTTTTAGCAATTACCGATTCACAAGCGAAGAAAATGGCTAAAGCCTATGAGGATGGTAGGGGTATAACTATTAGAATGTCTGCGAAACAACTTAAACATAACTCGAAAATAGAAGGAGGTTTTCTCGGAATGTTAGCTGGGTTAGCTGCTAGAGCTTTGCCGATGCTCGCAAAAACCGTTTTACCGGCTCTAGGTGTTGGTGCTCTTTCTGGATTAGCTCAAACGGGCGTACAAAAAGCGATGGGATCGGGTCTTTACCTTAAAAAAGAAGGATGTGTGTGTCAAGTTGAAACTGATGGATGTGGATTATACTTAAAACCATACAAAGGTAAAGGATTATCTCATGTTGGTGACGGGTTGTATCTAAAGCAAGGAGGAAAAATGTATGATGGAAGAGGACTTTTACTCGGACCTTATAGTCCATTCGCTAATATCCCTATCTTAGGAGCTATATTATAAAGGGTCCCCGCCGACCGGCAGGGAGGTGACCCGGGATAAATATTATTTATAAAATAAAAAATGGACATACATAAATTCGGTATAAAGTCTAATATCTTCGCCCAACATAAAACTATATTTTGGAAACCTCATTTAGAGGGAGTAAGATTTCCTCCCTTAAAGCGCGATCCTCTAAAATGGAAAATATACTCGCAAGTAACTATCAAGATTCCTCCTCGTGATGGCACGAGAGTTCCGCTAGGATTTGGTTATATAACTACACGAGGAGCTGTAGTGATATCTGTTAGTAATAAATGGAAAGATAGTTTAACAATTCTTAATGGGACGCATCTTGATAGTGAGGCTGATGATATCTCAGTCTACATTTATAATTTCTCGCGAAAACCGATCGAAATACCTGAGGGAGAGTTAATCTGTTATTTAAAATATTTGGCATAAAAAAAATATTATTTTAATAAAATGACAGATACGGATCAAAAACACCCTAATAAAATATATCCTCAGTTACCCAAAGAACAAAGTACAGCAAGCGCCCCGCCTATCGAGATGCATGCAATGAGAGATGACAAAGGTCATTCCTACCGTTTACAAAAAATATCTGAAGTACAACAGTTTCTTGAGAAGGAGATTCGAGAAAGAGAAGCTCTAGCCAAAAAGTACTTTCGTGCCTCTAGAATAGTAGACAACGTTGATATCGTCCTGGTAACCGTAACAATGGTTGCTGGTGCCGGTGGTATAGGTTTGCTTTCTACCGTTGTAGCTATTCCAGCTGTAGTAGCATTAGAAGCAACAGCTTTGGGAACCGGTCTTCTTTCATTGGTAGGTAAGTATGTTGTTAGAAATAGTAGAAGCAAAGGAGAAAAGCATCAAAAGATTAGAATGTTAGCTGACGCTAAGTTAGATACCGTTTCAACGCATATATCCAAAGCTTTAATTGACAATTATATCTCTGATGATGAATTCAAACTAATCATGGAAGAATTAGATAAATATAAAAGCATGAAGGAAGAGATACGTACCAAGATCAAAAAGAAGATTTCCTCAGAAAACGAAGAAACTCTAATAGAAAGGGGGAGGCGTGAGCAAAGGGAGTCCTTTCGGAGGCTTGTTGAAAAACATCACGACAACCTGTTCGAATATTAGATTGCCAGAAATCCGTTGTAGATGTATTTGTGAAATGGGTGATACCTCGGACATGTAATATATTACGTTGAAAACTATGTTGAAAACTACGTTGAAAACTGCGTTAAAAAACTATTTTAGTAATTTAAAAAAATGTCTTTTTTAAAAATCACTGATCCCACAAAAAGGGACTTAATCGTAAAAGAGTATCTCGAAACGAGAAAGAATATTCGGGATAATCTAATAGCGGAGAAAACGGGTGAACAACAACTTCAAACCGATCTTTCAAAGTTTTTTAAACCTATAACGGAAACGCAAAAAGCTACAGCGAGGGAGATTACGGAAGAACTTAAACCTATTAAAGAGGGTATTGAAAGCTTACCACAAGCTATTACTTTTCCAGACTCGTCTATAAAGGCTATTGAAGGAACATTAGAAAAACAAGGAAAGGATCTCGGAGAAATAGCGAGGAGTTATTTAATGAGACTCGGTAACCCAAAAATAACGGATACAAAATTTGCAGTAAGGTATGATGAAAGTAGTAATAAATTAAAAATCGGTGACAAAATGATAATGTTTGATGGAAATGATATTATAATTGGTAAAGATGTATATGAAGGCACTCCTGGTCTATGGGAGTTAATCGTGTCTAAAAACCCGAATGACAATATTTTTAATGATGAGGATTATGATAATTACGCGAGGATAATGGTAAAAACGAGTGCTCTTCATCAGGATTATGATTCGAGCAAAAACCGACCTAATGCCAATAAAAGTGATAAATGGAAGAACATACACAAACCTATTTGGTATAATAGAAAAAAGTATGAAGGAAAGGGCACCGTTGTTATCCCATCTGACCCCAACACATTAATAGAAAGACTAGACCTGTTGATGGCAAGTAAAGAAGCGGGTAACACAGGCGTAAGAAACGAGTTAGTGAGCATTTGCGACGAATTAAAAAGACAAGGCGTTTTAAATTCGAACGCTTATAAAAATTTAATGTCTATATTATAAAATGATCATCGTTAAAAAACACGGATTTAAAAAAAGGTATTCATATGGCGGCGCTGGAATCTTTGATAGCGTTGCTAACTTTTTAGCGAGGCTTTTTACTAGTAGCGCAGCGAAACAAATTGCGTCTTCTGCCCTCGATGTAGGAAAGAGTGTAGCTAAGGAAGGTGCAAAGAAAGCTTTAGAGGTTGGAAAAACCGCTGCTGTAGATGTAGGAAAAAAATTAGTTACGAAAGCGTTGACACCGAAATCGAGGAAAATTTTACAAAAATATGACGCTCCTATTCCCGACCCTCAGGTGAAAACGCAAGACATTAATACGTTAATAGATGGATCTTCTCTGGACGCCATTGCTATTCAAAACTTAGTTAAAAGATTAAACAGAGGGACAGGCATTAAAACAGTATGAAAATCCAGCTATGGTTAGAACAATTATAATTTTATTTAAAATTATAATTGTTATTATAAAATGGACATTTTAAAAATCACCGAACCGATTTCGAGAGACGATAGTATTGATGAGTATGAACACCATGAGTATGAACCAATAACGCGGGAGGGGATATTAGGATTAACATCGAGACCCAAGATATTTTTACTCATCCTAGTGAGAGTTATTTACTTATTGTAGGCGAGTTAGTAAGAAGTGATACTGGAGCAGCTTACGATGCTAACACCAATATTTCTTTAACAAACAATGGTCTCATGTATCTTTTTAAAAATATTAAGTATCAACTTTCGGGCATGGAGATTGAATCCGTATTGAATCCTGGCCATGCTACTACAATGCTCGGTTTGTTAAAATATCCGGATGATTTTTCTAAATCACAAGGGTTAAATCAATGTTGGTATAAAGATACAACGGCTAACGCGGGTGCTGGAAACACGGGTTTCGTCGTAAGAAGAAATTATATTATTAATAATCCTCTTCCAAGAGGTACCTTTAGCTTCAGAGTTCCATTAAAACATATATTCGGTTTTTGCGACGATTACGATAAGATATTGTACGGAATGAAGCAAACTCTCACATTAACGAGAAATGATGATAATGATGCGGTCTTTCGAGATAATGCCGCTCCCGCTGATGGTAGAATTAATTTACTTAGAATATCTTGGTTTATGCCACACGTGCTACCCGCAGATGGAGAGAAGATGCAACTTTATAAAATTATCGAGAAAAAAGAAAAAATACCGGTCGGATATAGAATGAGGCAGTGCGACTCTATCGCGGTTCCTCAGTCAACATCATTCACCTGGAGACTTTCTGTCAAATCATCTCCCGAAGTGCCGCGTTTTATCGTTGTTGCCTTTCAGACTGGTAAAAGTGGTGATCAAGAGCAAAATCCGGCTATATTTGATCATAGAAACGTTAAAAATATTTATGTTACCTTAAATTCTACTAGATATCCCGCTGTTGATTATAATCTTTCATTCGTTGCGAACCAATTTAGTAGAGTGTATGGTGACGCTTCTCTATTTAGATCTAAGTTTTATAACATGAACGAAATGGTGTCAAACCCTAACATTACTCCCTCAGATTATAAAGCCCTTTATCCTTTGTTTTTGTTTGACGTTTCCAAACAGAGTGAGAGATTAAAATACTCTGTCACTGATATCCAAATTAAAGCGAGTTTTACCGAAAATGTGCTCGCGAACACAGAGGCATATGCCGTTATTATTAGCGATAGGTTAATTAACTTCCAGTCTGACGGAAATAAGATGAGCGTAGTGTATTAAGTTAAAGGGTTATTTTCTATATATAAAAAATGATAAAAAAAGTAAATTTAAGTTAACTAATTCGGTTACATATAAAAATGTTAATGGTTCGCGATTTAAAAAAAATTCTTAGACAAAATGATATACCTTTTTACGGGTACTGGGATAAAAAGCGGTTACTTGAAGTAGCGAAAACACATGGGCTGTTACCGAAGGAGCCACCAAAAAAAGAAACAAGCAAAGACCATAAGTATGATAGATTAAAGACTATTATGCATAATCCTAAGAAAGTCACTTTAGAGGATGTTAAAACTGGCGAAATAAAAAACTTTCCATCGATTTATAGCGCGAGTAAATTTATAGATCGATGCCCGCAAACGATCGGGAATTGGGACGGGAGAATTTGGAATGGTAAATATAAGGTCACCATTCATTAACTTTATTACGATAATAGCGAGTTGCTTCGTCGCCCGAGGGGCTGTCTCGCCTGGAGGCTCGACTCCAGGTCCGAGGGTCCCTGCGGTCGGCCCCCGAGGGGACCGAGGGATCAGCAGGGTGTGGAAATAAGATGAGCGTAGTGTATTAAGTTAAGGTATCATTTTTTATATACATAAAAAATGATAAAAAAGTAAAATTAAGTTAAGTAATTAGGGTACATATAAAAAATGGACAATTATAATATATATACCGTAAGCGGTTTAAAAAATTTGGCAAGGTCTAGAGGAATCAGAGGATTCTCTAGGCTTAAAAGAGCCGAATTAATTGCGCGTCTACGTGGCTCGACTCCAGGTAATCCTCCGTCTATTAGTCTAGCGGATCAATTCCGAGGATCCACAGTAGAAGACTTAAAAAAGGAAGCTAAGTCTAGTGGAATCCGAGGATACTCTAGGCTCAAAAGAAGCGAATTAATCGATCTCTTACTCAATCGGAGAGCGCCATTATTAGACTATAATATCGGTAATTTTGGAGCCAAGGTATTACAACCAACACCTTACACACCTCCCAAAGCCAGAGAAGAAGCAGTAACTTCACCTACATCCTCAGTTGAGGAGTTGATAAAGTATTTGGATAGTATTAAAGAAATTCCGATAAATATATCGCCTGAGATAAAAGCTTTAAAAAGAAAAATAGACAAGTTATATAAGGATAAAGATGAAATAAAGATTATAGAAAGATCATCAGCACTAAGGGGATTTGCGAAAGAATATTTTATAGAAGGTAAAGGAGGATCTGCTCCCGTTGATTTCCTTAATCTAGCGAAAGATAAAGTAACCAGTATTATTAGAAATAACCGTCGAACAAAAGTTAAACTCATTATGAATTGCATGATGAAACACTCTATTACCCAAGAGTTAAAAGAGATGAATTTTCATTCTGGTTATCCAATCACTAACTTAGATGGGGAAGACGAGAATGAAATATATGATGTAATGGCGGAAGCTGTATTAGATGCTATAGCAGCCAAAGAAATGGAAACAGATTATTGGAGAGTCGTTTACGTAATCGATTTAAGATTATACACAGTATCGTTTAATCCAATAAGAGGTAATTCTTGGGTTCCAACTCCTCCTAAGATAGCGAAAACAAAAAGCGTTATTAACCCGATAAATTGGGATGATATGTGCTTCGCGTATTGTATTCTTATAGCTTTGAACCCAACGGATCATAATGCAGAAAGAATCGAAAGACTAAAACCTTTGTTAAGCACTATAAATATGAAAGGGATTGCTTACCCCGTTTCCCTTTCCGATAGAATTAAATTTGAGAGGCAAAATCCTTCGATATCGGTATCAATTTTCGGATATAATTTCACCGGTGTTTACCCGCTTAGTATAAGTAAGGAGATTTATAAAAGAGACCATCATATTAATCTTTTACTTCTCGAGGGGGGTGGCATCAAACATTATTGCTTAATTAAAGACTTGAGTAAATTGTTATCTAAACAAATATCCGATCATAACGGTCAAACTTATATTTGTCAAAGATGTTTAAATCATTTCCAAGAAGAAAAAACTTTAAAGAAACATTTAGGGTATTGCGAGGAAAAAGATGCGTGTAGAATAGACTTGCCTGAAGAGGGTACCACAATATCTTTTGAGAATTTTTATAGACAGCAGAGACATCCTTTCTCAATTTACGCGGATATGGAGTCTACGTTAGAAAGGCAATGTGAAAAGAGGGGGGATAGTACGAAGGCTATTCACGCTCATAAAATCTCGGGGTACTGTTTCTACGTTAAATCGCTTTACGAAGATGTCTACCCGTCGGAGGTTTTCCAATATTCCGGCGAAAATGCGGCTAAGAAATTCGTAGAGGATTTAGAAGATGTTATAGAAACAATAAGTAAGATACCAATGAGGGAAATAATTTTTAGTGCTGAGGATAAAAGGAAGTTTGATAGAGCAGAAAATTGTTGGATGTGTAATAAACCATTTACGGAAGAAGATAAAAAAGTAAGAGACCATTGTCATTTTACTGGAAAGTTCAGGGGAGCCGCGCACAACTCGTGTAATTTGAAATGTAGAAGACCTACTTTTACACCCGTATTCTTTCATAATCTTAGTAGGTATGATGCTCATTTATTTATAAAATATTTAATGATTACACCAGGTGAAACGAGTTGTATACCAATAAACAAGGAAACATATATAAGCGTGTCTAAAAGGATACCGATAGATTACTATGTATTTGATAAAAAATAGAAAGAATTTAAAGAGAAGACTAGAATGCATGAGATTAGATTCCTCGATAGTTTTAAGTTTCTAGCTAGAAGTTTAGACGAACTCGCCAGGTGTCTATCCGAGAAGGAGAAGGTTAATCTCTCGAAATACTTCGAGGGGAAAGAGCTTGAAATGGTCTCTCAAAAAGGCATATTCCCATACGAATGGTTTGATAGCCTTAGCAGATTTGAAGAAACGAAGCTACCTGAACGAAGGAAGTTTTACTCGAAGCTTAAATGTAGTGGAATTGATAAGGAGGATTATCAACACGCGTTAAATGTATGGAAGACATTCAAGATGGAAACTTTTAAGGATTATCATGACCTATATAACAAGGTTGACGTTTTACTGCTAGCTGATGTTTTCGAGAACTTCAGGAACGTTTGCTTCGAGAATTATGGACTGGACCCATCTTGGTTTTATACAGCGCCAGGATTAGCTTGGGATGCGATGTTAAAAACTACTAAGGTAGAATTAGAACTATTATCCGACCCCGACATGGTTTTATTTATCGAAAACGGAATAAGAGGAGGTATCTCGACTATTTTAAAACGATACGCGAAAGCGAATAATAAATATATGGGGGAAAAATATGATCCGAGCGAATCATCTATATTTATTACTTATTTGGATGCGAATAATCTCTATGGCTGGGCAATGTCTCAAAAACTTCCTACCGGTAATTTTAAATGGATGGATAATCCGGAAAATTGGCGGGACCAGCCCTGTATAGTAGAGGTCGATTTAGAATATCCTGAAGAATTACACGATTTACACAATGATTTCCCTTTAGCTCCTGAAAGATTAAAGGCCCCTGACGCTGCAGGGCGACCCAAAGTCGAAAAACTTATACCTAATTTATACCATAAAAAAAATTATATATTACATCGAGAAAACTTAAATTGTATTTAAGTTTAGGTATAAAGCTTAAAAAGATTCATAGAGGGCTAACTTTTGATGAGAGTGAATGGTTAAAACCTTATATAGATAAAAATACTAACCTAAGAACGAAAGCCAAAACCAACTTCGAAAAGGATTTCTTTAAATTTATGAATAATTCCGTATTTGGTAAGACTATGGAAAATATTAGGAATAGAGTAGATATAAAATTAGTTAGTACCGAGGAAAAAGCAGAAAAATTAGTCGCTAAACCAAACTATTACGATATAACTATCCTCGATAAAAATTTATGTATAATTCAAATGAAAAAGGTACGTTTATATTTTAATAAACCTATTTATGTAGGGATGTCTATTTTAGATTTAAGTAAGACATTGATGTATAACTTCCATTATAATTATATTAAAGATAAATATGGCGAAAAAGTTAAACTTCTTTTCACTGATACAGACAGTTTAATGTATGAAATAGAAACGGAAGATTTTTATAAGGATATTAGCGACGATGTTAAAGATTGGTTTGATACGAGTGAATATCCACCCCATCATCCTTCAGGTATTCCCACCGGATTAAATAAGAAAGTTGTAGGTATGTTTAAAGATGAGACAAGTGGTAGGATTATTGAGGAGTTTGTGGGCCTCAGGTCTAAACTATACTCTTATAAAATGTGCGATGATGAAGAGAATAAGAAATGCAAGGGAATTTCGAAGCAGGTAGTAAAAGCGTTTATCAAGCACGAACATTACAAAGAGTGTTTGTTCGAAAAGAAGACGCAATTAAGGAATATGGTAGTTATTAGGAGTCATAAGCACGGGTTGTATACTGAAGTAGTTAATAAAATCGCATTAAGCGGAGATGATGATAAACGCCATATCCTCGAAAATAATATCGATACGTTAGCATGGGGGCATACTAGGATAAGGTAGAAATGAGCGCGATGCTGGGTGCGGTCGGGGTCCGGGTAGAACGCCCGTTCGCGTACCCTCGTTTGATCTTAACCCCCTCAGACACTCGTTTGATCTTAACCCCCTCAGGCACTCGTTTGATCTTAACCCCCTCAGGCACTCGTTTGATCTTAACCCCCTCAGGCACTCGTTTGATCTTAATGCACTGTTTGACCTTAATGCACTGTTTGGCCTTAATCACTCGTTTGATCTTAATGCACTCTTTAACCTTAATGCATTCTTTAACCTTTACCCCCATTTTACCTTTACCCTCTGATGACCTTAATACACTTTTTACCTTTACCCCCATTTTACCTTTACCCTCTGATTATCTTAATGCACTCTTTAACCTTTACCCCCATTTTACCTTTACCCTCTGATGACCTTAATGCACTTTTGACCTTTACCCTCTGATGACCTTAATGCACTTTTTACCTTAATGCACGGAGAGAGAGTTTTATGCTTACTCGGGACCATGAGTCGGTTTAACCATGGGGTGGTGAGCCAGCTCTCTCCGTTTACATCTACTAACATTATATGTCAGCTAATTATTAATCCTTAAACAGTCAACGCCGAGTTTTAAGGACCCAAAGCAGGTGGCTTTTGAAAATACTGTTGAAAACGAAAATGTTGGTAACCTCATTTTCTGACAGCAACTGGTTCTTTGACAGAAACCACTGTAACACATCATCACACTCATAATTATATCCATACCTTTGAATGGTATAAATTAAATTTGTTTTCATTTGGCAGCTAGTGCGCCTTTATTAGTATTTTTCTCAACTCGTTTGATGCAATTTCAACTAGAATGCTCAAAGAGACCATGTCCTAGATATGTTGATAATCCGAACCCAGCAGCGAAGATGGAGTCTTTCAAGGATTGCTTCATAGAAACTTTAGTCGGCTTATTTGATAAAACTGATAATGCATAAACACTCATGTAAGATTCTGTATGTATTCAAAAGGTAACAATAGGAACAAATACCTGTATATTGCTTTTGATATTATGTATTACAATCAAAAACAAAATGCGACACTTTTGCTTAATAATCTGGGCTCGCATTTCGATTTCTAGCTTACAAATAAAATAACAAATGGACCATGCTCTGAGAAAAAAGGGAGGGTTTAGACTTGTCTGAATTGAAAGCATTTGCAAATGACAATTAAATATATCTTAAATAATCCTATTTTTCCTTAAAAAGGTAGGCAACATTGTGGGAATTAGAGAAAAACTGATAAGTAGCATTTTCTCAGATCCATCCAATGTTTTCCAAAGGCTTTTTCCCTTAAAGTTGTTTAAACACGAGCCACGTTTGACCCACCAGTACAGCACTGATTTGAACGAAGATTTATCTTTGGGATCCTCTCCTTTCAGGCATATCTGACCCATTGTGTATGGTCATCAAATTATATTCCCGAGATGAAGCCATTCATAAAGAAGTGCTTGCGGGTATCGTGGTTGATGGTTGTCCAACGGCCTTCCATGTGTTTTCTCGGGGAAGATAGGCCTGCTAACTGGAAAGTCAAGCAGGTGTACGTACCATACACACATAATGGACCTGTTCTTGATTACGTTGTATGGCCAGCTTTATTACTTCGTGAAGGTGGCGAAATAATTACAAAAGGTGTGGCGCAATTCAAAGAAGATTAATTCCTTGAGATGGTCGGTTGTTTGTAAACTAGAGTCGATGGAACCTTGTCCATGAAACCCATAACTAGTCTATTACGGTTTTTTAGAAATTAAAATCCAGGCCAGTCGATGGATTGATCTTGGAAAAGGCCAAAACAATGGGTAATCAAAGCAAAGAAATCTCTGCTGAGGTGGGATTCGTTTAATCCAGCTCAAGTTGAAACCCAACTGTTATACCAAATAATATGCATGTAGTGCTACATCGTGTGCCAGAAAGAGTTGTACAAAAAAAAACAACATACACTTGGAGAACGTTTGTTTATTTTTAAGTCAAAAGATTTACACATTGCATTTTAAATATCTGCTTGCCTGATTGCTTGCTTGCCTGTGTATTCTATAAAATCAATAAAAAAAAAAGATTCACCCTGGTGTCACTTCAGAAAATTACATTTCCATCCCAAATCTGATAGTTTTTATGAAAACCAGATGAGTTATTACCGACTTTTCTGGATAAATCAGTATTTCGCCAATAAATCTCGGAGTAAATTCGATGTTTAAGATTACACGTATTTGCTTCTAGTCATGACATAAAAAGGCAAATGAAATTTACTCGGAAAACAACTTGTTAATGTTTACCTTGGCACGTCTCTTTTTCTCAATTGTATCTCAAAGAGTCTAGATATTTTTAAACCAGGCCATTTGCAATTAGTCCTGCCAAAGGACACACATTTCCCTAGTAATTCCATACTAATCAGTTTGTTCCTTATGGGGTTGAGTATATTTTCTTTTCCAACATAAAAACATAATTATTCGATCTCTCCATGAGTCTGAACAGCCTTTGCATGTAGTTGCCATAAATTGCAAAGACAGATGTCGCCACTGTAAATTTATTTTACCTCCACTGGCCAAAGGCCAATGAGCATATGTCATGACCTTTTGTCCATCATACGCGTCCACGACCGTTCTTCAACTTTTATTTAAAGTCGTTTTCTTCTCTGAAACTACTGAATTTACACAAATTTTTAAAGATACAATCCTAACATCGCTTTCTTAAGAATTAATTTCAAGAACTGGATTCCATCCAGAAGCTTTAGCTTACAATAGTTATACGGATATAACTCATAGTTTTCATGGTAGATATTTGTTACCATTTATCTCCCTTGGTTATCATACAACACCATCACATTGTTGGTATTTTATAAACAATTATTCCACCACAGACAGAAAATTTTCAGTCTTCAGTCACGATTATTATGTCTTACAGAGGAGAAATATTTTTTTCATTGGCTTTGTCTTTGAGGTTTCACAAACAAGTCTCCAGGGCCAAGCTGACAGCGCGTATTAAATGATCAAATGCACTGGAAATTTTTAAGCTCTTAAAACCGTTTTTGGATTTTGAAAATGTTTCACATACACATGTTCACTTTTCTAGTACTACGTGCAGACTGGAGGCTTTAGGTAGCTGTCAGGCTCATAGGAATGTGTGAAGGGCACACGTTGTTGTTGTTACAATGACAGAAAAAGTCAAAACTGTTTTGGGACAGACATCTGTTTTGACGAAATAAATACCTACACTTATCTGATGTTTAAAGTTATGCCAACATGTGTTAATACCCCCATTCCACTGGGCGGCGATTGCGCTAAGCTTCGAAATTTTGGTCAAAAAGCTGTGAATCGTAGAAGAAACGGTAACAGAACAGTAAAAACGCCTTGATCGTAGTAGAAGCGTATCGAAAGCTCCGTGATCGCCATTTTAAACCTCCATTCCACTGAGCGGCGATTCCGCTATGCTTCGAAATTTTGGTCGAAATGCCGTGAATCGTAGGAGAAGCAGGAACAGCACAGTAGAAACGCCTTGATTGTAGTAAAAGCATATCGAAAGCTACATGATCGCCACCTCACCGTGCTTGTTTTGACCGCACTCAAAATTAACGTAGAGGGATCACCGTGGGCTCGACAAAAGCGTGGAAAGAAAGTCGTGAACGCAGCAGTATCGTAGCCTCAGCGCGAGTAACGTAGCGCAAGTGTAACGTATCGTAACAAAAGCTACACCCAACCTTATCAATTTATTGTTCATAACCACAAGCCGGAGCACAGCTACTGCAGCAATTCCATCCATTTTCTTCGAAGGCCAATAAATCGTTGATTATAAATAGAAACATTCCAAATGCGCAACAGAAGCGCAACTCCTGCGCATAGGTCATAGCAAGGTCGCAGCAGCAACCTAGTAGGCCTGAAACGCCTTGCCGCAGTGGAAGCGTAGTTGAAGCGTCTTGGAGAGACCTCAAGCGCCGTAGAAGCGCAACAACAGTGTCACAGGATCATGACCAGAGCAGCTAGATCGTGATTGAAGCATACCATAAGCATACTGGAAACGCCTAAGTCCCAAAATGTTGCATATACCGACGCTTCTGTGGCGATTCAGTAGATTTTGTACAAGCGCTGTGATCGCCTTGAGCGCAGTGTAAACGCCGCTTAATGGAATGGGGGTATAAACAATCAGCATGATGCAGATTTGTAAATTTTTTTTCTTGTCAAAAAAACTTACCATTGAGGCCAAAGAAAATGTGTCTTCTAAAAAAGGTAGGTGCAAGTACAGTAACTGTGATCGTCTATTGTTTCAACGGCAAAACTCCAACTTTTAAGGCTCCCATCCTGGTTTTTTTTTTTTTTTTTTCTTTTTCTTAAGGGGAAGGGGCTTACAATAATGATTCGATATCGGGGAACTGCACGTGCTTGTTAACTCTTCGTTTTCTTTTCCACGCCCAACCATAGTTGTTTTCAGAAAAACCAGTAAAACCTCAAACCTCGGCTCTCATCATGCTGTACGGCATACAACAATAGAAGGAAGAAGAGTGAATCGTACGAACAAAATAAGTTCCATAAACAAGCTCCAAAGTATTATGTAGACCGGTTTTTACGGTTACAGCTACACAGTGTCTTGAATTTTCCACCTGTAGTTATACCCCCACCTACGAAGTAGAGGGTGTTATACTGATTTCCGTATGTCTGTCTATCTGTCCGTCCATCCGACCGTTAATCCGTCCGTAATTTCGTTTCCATGCTCTAACTCAAAAGTCTATTGACCTAGGACCCTGAAACTTTATACAAGTATGCTCATGACCCAAGGGGGTGCCCTATTGTTTTGGAGTCACATGGGCCAAAGCAGAAGGTCACAGGTGAACTTTGCTTGAAAATAGTTTCCGTTACCTAACTCAAAAGCCGTTTGACCTAGGATCCTTAAAGTTCATAAAAGTGTTGCTCATGGCTCAAGAGGTGCCCTATTGTTTTGGGGTCACATGGGTCAAAGGTCAAGATCACAAGTGAACTTTGCTGAAAATCCTTTCCGTGCTCCAACTCAAAAGCCGTTTGACATAAGACCCTGAAACCTTATCCAAGTATTGCTCATGATCCATTGAGGTGTCCTATTGTTTTTGGGTCACATGGTTCAAAGGCAAAGATCACAGGTGAACTTTGTTTGAAAAGCGTTTCCGGGCTCTAACTAAATAGCTGTTTGACCTAGACCCTGAAACTTTATACAAATATTGCTCATGACCCAAGGAGGTGTCCTTTTGCTTTTGGGTCACATGGATCAAAGGTGAAGGTCACAGGTGAACTTTGTTTTAGAAATCATCGCTGTTCTCAGATTGTGCTGCTTCAGTTACAAGGTGCTTGTGCTGGTATTTGTCCGCTTTGCGATAGTTCTAGTTGTGACCTAAATCCAGTTGAGCTAATATGGGGCGAACTAAAAATATATATAACGAAAATCAACCCTCAAGACACCATGCCAGTGGCCGTACAAGACAACAAAAGTAGTGATGAAGGCGGTCGTAAACTGGTCGCAAAGCAATTGTGGAAGGGGTTTTAAACAAACAACTTTTAGAGGTTCGCTTTCTTTTTTAAATAGAAATTCGTTTACATGTATATTTAAAAGAAAACTTTAAAAGAGAAAGTTGAGTCGCTGCTTCAAAAAAAGAACTGACTGTATTATCTTCGGTCAATGAATAATGAAACTTTATCATCGAAGAATGAGTGAAACGTTATTTATATAAACGAGTAAAATCAGTGAATACATGTGGGAACACTTTGACAAAAGGATAAAATGCTCGTGTTATATACAAGCTCATGTTGCTTCAATGTTTTTCCATCACCTGGAAAACGTAAAAAAGTGTGTAGGCTGTTATGTGATGGTTACTGTTGTACACTCCTGTTTGTTTCCAAAAGTGTCTTGATTGTCTAGATTATCTGTACCTGTTGATAGTAACATGTGGCATACAATTTCAAAAACACCCACGTTCAACAGGGACAACCATTCAGCATATAGGTTTATCACATATGAGCCATTCTCTGTGAGAAGGGGGTTTAATGCATCTGCAAAAAAGTATCATTCTAGGTCAGCCTGTGCGGACAGCGCAGGCTGACCTATGTCGAAACTTTTTATCTTGTTAACTTTTTGCATGTCAAAGACCATTTTTCTTCATGATTCAGTGGATAGTTAGACAAAATGGATTTTATGGATCCATAATTACATGATGACTTACTTGGTATACTGCTTCATGATGAAGCATTAAATCCCATTTTGCCAGAGCATGTCTCAGAAATACACGTGAAAAATTGTGACAAATAAAACACATACTCTTCACTAGCATTTTCCCTTTACTTCAATGATTTTCAAAATTGATCTGGCGCAAGACACAAAACAAATCTGTTACTGATGCCTAAACACTTCAGTTTGACTGGAAGACAAAAAATAACAAGATGTCTGTTTGTAAAACAGTCATGCCCCCCTACTGCCACATTGATACAGGAAGTGGCACGGTTCATAAACTGATATCAAAAGAATTGATTGGGAAATATCGATGTCATCTTTTTTATTTATAGCCCACTTCAGTTGTTAAACGTGATAATCTGTCAACAGTTCGCAAAATTATACACACCGCCGTGTGTATCCATACAAGATTGTAAATAGTCGCTGATACACAGACTGGGTTATCGATTTTCTTTTCGGCACGCGCGTTCGACTTCCGCTTTTTCCCAGTCAACTTCGATGCTAACTACGTCCCCGATAATACGCGAATAAAATGTTGGAGCCACAAGTTGAGCCACATGATGATTTTTGAAACACTTTAATTTTTTTTTGAGCAAATGGCTCAAGTGGCGAACGGCAGCGCGGGCCCTGAATCATCTGTGAACTTGACCTTTCACGGATTAACCTTAAAATCGATAGGGATCATCTACACTCCAAGATGAATATCTGTACAGAATTTGAAGGACCTAGGTCAATTCTGTGTCTAGTTATCATCTGGACAAGGTTAGGTCTAAATATCATTAAGTTGAAGGCCACTGTGACCTTGACCTTTGATGGATTAATCTCAAAATCGATAGGGATCATTTGCACTCCGAGACGAATGTCTGTGCGAAATTTGACGAACCTAGGTCAATTCTGTGTCTAGTTATCATCCGGACAAGGTTTGGTCTATATATCAACATGTTGACGGTCACTGTGACCTTGACCTTTGACCGACGGACGGACCAACCGACCGACCGACCAACGGACCGACCGACATTAGCAAAGCAATATATCCCCACTTCGTTGAAGGGGGGCATAATTACATTTCAAGGTTGTCTCTGTGGATTCAAGATGACACTTTATGATTTGTGCAATCGGATCTCTGTCCACAACAGCATGTAACGCGTGTATTTCGTAGACATTTTCTGTCCATTTCCAATAATATTCCTTTTTTTATTTTTTTAATTGTATCTTTTTTTTCTCTCCCTTGATTGTAGATTACCAGCAACCAAAGAAAGTAGCGGCCAAATAAGTACACAATGCGGGAGTTGAAACGTATTTAGATTTAAAGTATGAAGTTATTGTGAAGATGAAGATCTGTTACTGTACGATCGGTCCGAATGAAATGTTAATCACCAGGTAAAAAGTAAAGAAATAATAGAGTGACTTGGCAACATTTGAACTACTTTTATAATTTATTTTTGTATCAGCGGCAAACACCTGGACCAAATGTACAAAAGCAGATTGTCATCATCAAAATAGTTTCAATAATTTTAAATGGTATGATTTAAATTAAAATGTATTATGATATCCGAATTGTTTACTCTTGGACGCTACTGTTCCTTTAATCTAATTCAATCAGGACAGGACGAACCCATCCTTTATTAACCCAAAGGCTGCTAAGCGCGACTCACTGACCTTTTGCGGACAGTGTAGATCAAGATCAGACTGCACACAACGTGCAATCTGATCTTGAATCTACACTGTCCGATAAGAAGATATTATTCCCCAAAACATAACTTTGAGATAGAAATATTTAGGTTTTTACTTTCTAGTTGAAAATTTCATCTTAATTATTTAGCAGGTTAAAGGTTAATATGTATTTTAACATCGGAATTGCTACTGCTCCTTTAATCTAATTCAATAGGACAGGGCGAACTCGTTTCGAACCGACTCATCCTTTGTTAATCCCAGATGACCCAAGTTACAAGAACACGGATCTGTAAACCTTCCCCTTCTGTTCATGTTCCTATCGTACCAGTGTTATCTGAACTCTTTAACAGTTGGAAATATTTTACACCTTTCCAAAATGAAAGTATTTGCAGACACAAATAAAACATGGCTGAAACGTCAGGAAATGTCTTTGAAAGGTTAGAAAAAGTTGAGAAATTGAGGTTAGAAATGGATTAAACGCTGTTTGCCATCATTTTCTCTTTTTCAAACGATGCTTTCAAAAGCCTTTCACCCCAAGGACGTTACCAATCACAAGCTTTACAATTCTAAAGGTGTCTTTTCAGTATATTTAACAAAATATACTAGTATCAGATTATACCAGATTATATCCAAGATCAGAGTACACCGTCTGTGCAGTCGGACTTTTGTCTCTATTAGGATTAACTGAGGGTTAAACTTACTCGTGCCTTCTTACAGTGTAAAAAGGGACCTCCTTTTCCCGACAATCGTTACTTTCAAATAGATACAGTGAAACTTGTACCATTAATAAGCTGTAAACCAATATCAAGCTACAATAGTGAGCATCTTGTCCACTCCCTACAACAGGGACGTCCAAGGTCGTAACACGACGGTTATTGGTTGGGACTATATGTCATAGACATAAAGAGATGAATTAGTTTCCCACGATATTTTTTGGCTTTTCTAACTTGGCTTGCAACACGCGAAAAGGGGCCTTTGGACATTAGCGTAAAGTGTCGTCTCGGATCAGCCTTTCGCGTGTTGCAGGCCACTTGAATTACACTGACTTGTTTTTTTTTTGCAAATGCTTTCAATTCATACAACCCTATATTTTTGTCATCTGGTTAAACAGTTAAAAGGATAAAAAAACCTTGCAGGAAAACGAGAAAATGTCGAAAAGCAGCATTTTCTCTTTTTCCCGTAATATTTTCAAAGCCATCTTCCTGAGGCTTCCTGAGGATCGTTTGGCAGAATCTCAAATAAAAAGGAAAAGGATTTCTGATAAGAAATGTCTGAAAGTGTAGGCGAACCTTAAATCCTGTTTGCAAGTACGATAAAGACGGAAGAAGATTTTGTTCTTATCAGTTGGTACAGTTTCTATACAGAGTTTAAAGTCAAACTATACAAGGCGAAAAACAAAGTATTTTATGTCAGTTTTTTTAAAGGTATGTAAAAAGTTTATTTGATAAGTTTTGTATTACTAGAACACAAGGATAATCTAGAAATGAGCCATGCTCTGGCAAAGGGGGCTTAAAGCATCGCCGTAATCCATCATTCCAAGCAAGCCATCACATACTTACGTATCCATAATTGCCATGTTTTGAAACAACCAACTTATTCATGAGGCAGACTGGGCCTTGAACATGCAGAAAATTGACCAATAGCGAAAAGTTTCGGCCCAGGTCAGCCTGCGCGGACTGCGCAGGCTGACCTGGGTCGATACTTTTCACAGATGTATGAATCCCTCTTTTCACAGAGCATGACTCATTTAATGTATTCATTATGAGCCATGCTGTGGCAAAACGGGGTTAATACATCTCCTTGAAACATTAAACCAAGCAAGACATCACATAAATGTTGATCAACAAGCAATTTCGTTGAAATGATATCCCCAGCCGAAAAATTTACTTGACCGTGTAACTTAATATCGCTCCCAGTCGGCCATTTTTCGTCGAAAAAAAAAAGTATATCGGCGGAATAGGTTATTGTACACACGAATAAAGTTTCACGAAATTCCGTCCAATGGTTTTGGAGATATTCTCCAGGACGGACACACGGACGGTCGGACGGAAGGACAGACGGACGGATGGAAGGACAGACGGACGGACGGAAGGACGGACAGATGGACAACGCTAAAACTATATCCCTCCGCCTTCGGCGGGGGATAATAAAATCTGTTTTGTCTAACAATCGGCTTAATCCTGAGATACACTGGTCTATTGACATGAAGAAAATTGATATCTAGCAAAAAGTTTTGACCCAGGTCAGTCTGCGCGGACTGCGCAGACTGACCTGGATCGATAATTTTTTGCAGATCCATTAAACCCCCTATTCACAAAGTATGGCTCGTATATTTGAGAATGTGTAACAGGTAATAGATGTAGATATTAAAGTTACTCAAAAAGTCAAAATGCGTTTAGATGTGAAGAACATATTTACTTGAATCGACCAGACCTGGGGGAGAAAGGTTTTTGGAAGCATCGTTGGAAAAGGAAAAAATGATGGTAAACAGCGTATCATCCATTTCTAACAATGTTTTCTACCCTTTCGTTTGAGCCATGTTTTATTTGTGTCCTCAAATACTTTCATTTTGGAAAAATGTAAGATGTTGTGGACTAGTTGAGAGTTCAGATAAGATCGATGCATGAAGAATATAGGCAAAATAGAAAGGTTTACATATCCGTGTTCAAATGACTTTTGTCATCTGGGATTAACATAGGATGAGTCGGTTCGACCCGTGCAGATTGAATTAGATTAAAGGCACATATTGCCCAAAAGTAAACAGGTCGGGCGTTTTAATGCATTTTACTTTAAATCATACCGTTTAAAATTTTAGAAATAATTTTGATGATGACAATCTGCTTTTATACTGTCGGTCCAAGTGTTGGTCGCTGATATAAAAATGAATTATAAGAGTAGGTCGAATGTTGCCAAGTTGGTCTATCTTTTGTTTACTTTTTGGCAGCGGGTTTACCCCGCTGTCATAGTTCCCACATCACGTGTGCATGTATATAATGGTTTTCGAAGCCTACTATCTTTATCTAAGCCAGATTTTTGCTTCCGGCAGGTTTTGCCTAGATACGCCTGTAAACAAAACTAGTTTCGTACACTAACAAAATAGTTCTGCCAATGATATTCAAACAAAGCAGTTCAACTTGATACTGTATGTTCTCTGACAAAAATTAAAACATCATGTTTCAGTTGTCTGTTTAATTTAAGGCAACAAACGATTTTCAAGCTTAAATAAAACAAAAACCGTCACGGTCGGGTTTAACATCTCTCCACCATCTGGCATATTTATACAATAACATACCTCGTTGCTGGAGAACTCGGACCCTGGTTAACACGTACCCTAATCTCAAGGGTAAGAGTTCTCTGAAGAACTTTCCGTTTTGATTTATATTAGTTTACGAGGAAAAAAAAAATCATAGAACACACCAATTGGTAGCAGGTATTCGGAGCCAGAAAAGAAATCCGCTGCCTTCAGTGGGTTAGCGCTTTGTTTTACCTGGTTTTGAAATCCATTTTTACTGCAAGCGACTAACATTTGGACCGACCGTATAATAAAAGATCGTCATCTTCACAATAATTACCATGCTTTAAATTTAAATGTATTGTAACACCCGCATTGTTTACTTTTTTTGGCCACTACTTTCTAAAATTCATCCACATCTGTTCGATTTTCAAAGGGAAAAAAATAGATTATCTTGGTAAACGGTGAAAAATCAATGATTGGGTTTCGTCTATTTTGTGACATTTTATAAGGCTTCAGGAACAGACGATGCGGCACTGGGTTTTATTGGGTTTTGTGGCAGTTTTAAGGGCCCTATCAGCTGTTGGGGAAGAACGACGCGGGTGAGTTATATACAGAATCTTTCACTACCTCTATATCAAACATGGGTGGAAAGGGGGCATTAGTTTTTTTTTTTCCCCTGTTTGTTAGTTTGTCTGTTTATGCGTCTGTCGGCGTGTTTGTCTGTATTACTTGGTTTCCGTAAACTCGTTTCCACAGATTTTTTAGGCAAGACCGAATTGAAGCATTTGCAGACATTTCAGATATGGCACTCAGAGCTCCAGATAAGAGGGAGTGATGGTATTCCAAATCCATATTTTCTCTTCGAAACCCTATGTTGTGGGTACTCATTAGAATCGTCTCGATGAGACGATTCTAATGAGTACCCATAACGTAGGGTTTAGTGGAGAATAATTAATATTTTCAATTTTGAAATCAAAATCACTCCCTCTATCTGGAGCTCTGATGGCACTAATAATGAGATTTGACTTTGAACGGATGGAAAGCAATGTGCGGAATGGAGAAAGTACTGGTTACTAGCATTTTCTCCATTTCCCATAATGTTTCAAAAGCCCTCCTTTCTGGAGTCGTGAAAACTCAGAATTGTGCGGTAAGGGGTTAAACAACATTAATGTTTACCGCCAGAATTTACCCAAGGTTATTATATACACTGGGTGCTTCATGATATGTTACACTTTCAAATATGTCTAAGGTACATTGTTTGTAAAGGTAATATAATGAAAATCATGTCCCCTTTAATAAGTTCAAGAATAAAGTTTTATGACATGCACAGTATTTTAGCTAACATTGAACAATAAAGACAGCTAGCGCCTTTCAAAAATACATCGATTTACATCAAATATTCAAAACAATGTCGCAGGGTTTTCGGTCTCTTCATAAAATTCGCTTTCATCGATCTGGGGTTGTGATCGGGCTTATCTCTGGAACTATTGATGCCTCAAGCTCATTTGATGTCTCAGGGTGGACTTTATGTAAATTGTCCCTGAGAAAACCTCACAAAAAAAAGTCCAAAGGGCTTATATCCGGCAAATGAGGGGGTCCAGGTCGCTCTGTTTTCAAGATCACTCTTGATTCAAACTAGTTTTTCAAGCATTCAAATAGGCTATTGGCTGTGTGTGGTATTGTATCATCTTACTAAGACTGCATTTCGTCTTGTACTAGATACTTTACGATAAAATGCTGGCAAAAGCTTTTGGTTCAAGGGGAGAGCTGCAAATATCGTTCCCTGCAATTGTTGCAGGGTGTTCATCACTGTCTTCAAAGAGAAAAAGCCTATTTACACCGTTCATACTAGAAACACCCGAAAAGATGTGCATAAAGTTAACCATCAGACATCAGATGAGCTTAAGGCATCAATAGTTCCAGAGATGAGACTGATCATAAGCCACATCTAAGAAGGCAAATTGTATGAAGAGCCCGAATGTCCTGCGACGTCAAAATGGACGTGATGTTGAACATTTCGTGAAAATCGATCAATGTTTTGAAAGGCGCTAGCTGCCTTCATTATTCAATGTCACCTAACATACCGTGCGTGTCATAAAAATTTACTCTTAACCTTATTAAATGGTATATGTTTTATTTTATTACCATTATAAACAATATATCTTAGGCATAGTTGAAAGAGTAAGATACATTATGAAACACCCTGTACATTTATATCAATAAGATACATATTGAGTAAGATTGTGCTTATAGATCGATGTTATCTTGAAGATCTGCACGACTTCGAAATCGTTAAAATTGAAACTTTCTGGCTTCCATCAGTATAACTATATCAAAAGGATTGAACTACGTTTCATACAAAACATTAAACCTATGAGATGCCAGATGTTTTCAATGATCTTTTGACATTTGTAAGAATAATCGCGCTTGAAACCGTTTAAATTGGTAATTTTTGACTTTTCACCAAATAATACCATTGCGGGGTTTAGTGCTTTTTAAACACACCCTGTTATTGTGTATTTCTTATTTATATAACATTAGTTTCAATAACATATATAAAGGAAAGAAATCCCTGGAGAATCCGATTGTGGTAATAAACAATTATATCGTAGCCTAAGCTATATCATTTTCTAAAGGAAAGTCCGCTCCAGTCAAACTTTACACAAACGACATATTCGTATATACTATTGTAAATACAAACAATTGCATGTATGTGTACATTGTATGTATCCTATGTTTTTGAAAGGTCTCACTGGGTGGTGCTGCCGGACAAGATACAAGACGGAAAGCCATTATCTCTGTCCTTTACTTTCTTTAACACGACAGAGGATGTAGAGGTACAGGCTGTACTTTTACACGACGATCACCACAGAATCAGTTCAGGAAGGAAAATATTTCAAAATGGTATTAACCCTTTACTACACAATCCCCACTCTTAAATACTCTGAGGAAGAAGGCTTTTGAAAACATTGTGGGAAAAGGAGAAAATGCTGGTAACCAGCATTTTCTCCTTTTCCCGCAAGGTTTTCTTAGCCTGTCAATGACAAATTTCGGCATTTTAGTCATCTTTAATTTTTCATCTGCGAATGCTTTCAATATGGATAAGTCGACTATTTCGTCGTTGGGTGAAAAATGACTCTTAAAGCGCCGAATAAACTAAATGGACATTTTCAGTCTAAAAGTAATAGCCAAATTATTGTAATTTCAAGGTCAGGTCACCAATATCCAAACTGTTAAAGCAAAGCGGACTATTAATCAAATATCAGACTGCACTCTATTTGCGGTCTTATCTTGCTCTACACCTTCCGCAAAGACGACTATTGTCGTAAAAGGCTCTTTAAGGATAGGGCACCGTAATGGGATTCTTGTAACATCGCCTTTCATCGCCGAAAAAACGTACGGATTCGGCTAGGACCCGGTAATTTGTAATCGATCGATTGATACACGCTGGTTCCACGCATCTATTACGGATTACATGAGTATTAGCCGAATTCGTACGATAAAAGCGATAAAAGGTGATGTTACACGAATCCCATTAGGGTGCCCTATCCTTAAGGAATTTAACGTTATTTATGTAAATGTTCTCTTTAACGTACACAAGCAGCAAAAATGTTCGAACCTGATAAATCGCAAAGAAAGCAAGCAGAGATTCAATAGAATCTTTCAGTAGATTTGCTTGATGTGTATAACGCTGTTTTGAACAGTATTGCTAGGCGGCGAGTTTATCAATGCGACTATTGTGGTCAAATATCCAAAAGATTACTTAGCTCAGAATCGAACCAACAAACCTGGATTACAGTCCACTGTCCAGTGGTTTACCGCCACAGATATCGGGACTCTTCACGAGTGAGCCATGCCTTTTGAAAAAGGCTGGCATGGATCGAAACTTTTTGCTATTGGTCAATTTTCTGCGTGTCACAGTAACGCACCTTAGTTCTTTATATCAAAGAAGCCCATACTCTTGGAATTAGGTTTACAATTTACAGAATGCTACGCCAGTTCTAAACAAGGTCTGTTTTCCCTTTTTGCATTCAATCTTTAAAATTCGTCATACATGTATTTCTTTCTTTTCTCTCATCATGAATTCTTTCTTTCCAACATTTCTTCGCACTTGCCTGCATTCTTTACTTAGTATTTAAATGTGTAAACAGCAATTCATTGATGAATAAGAGTGAACTAAACTATTATTCAACTCTATTCTGATATGCTGGCCTTGTTTTAACTTGTGTGCTTACAATATACAGCTAATTCATTTAAGTGTAAAGGGGTCAATAATCGTAGTTTGTTCTACTGTTTTTAACAGGTGAACCAGGAATACTCACATTACAGGTAAACTCTTTGTTCTAGCCAATCATTCCTTATAGAATTGTTGGCCTCATCTTACTTGAAGAAACTGATTTTGATTTTCAGTTACACGTATTCAGTACAATTTTAAACCAGTGTTTCAGTCGTAACTCACGGGTAGGAAACTTCATATTCAGAGCCATTGGCTCTGACGAAAAAATGTTGTGTTGGTCTTCCGTTTCTGAAGATGTCGGCTGAAAAACGACCAAAAAACAGGCATGCTTGTCATTATTTGTAATCATGTGTTCTTGTGTCATTGAAATTCCAAAAAAGGAGAATGTCATGCAATGCTCTGGTCTTTCAACGTGTTTTCTGCACTAAGGAAAGTTGTAACAAGTGTACGATGTTCTCTGAATCATTTGTGGCGTGGGTTGACTGTAGCCGAAATAATACGCCACGGACCTAAATTCAGCCTCTTATAACCATTTAATTGGCAAATAAGAGAGAGTCTTGCAGTCCCAAAGGCATGAATTAATGCCTTGAAATGTTACATTTACTGCTGGTAAAGAATGGAAAAGAAATAGCACAAAAAAATGATAAATATAAAGAAGGGCTCCGATTATGTTGACCGGCTCTGAATATGTAAGACGGCACCGATTAATGAGGGCTTCATTTCAAAAATTTAGTTTTCTGTAAAAATTTACCTTGGAAGTAGGCTTTGTTTTTCCGTTAATACCTTTCAGTCCAAAATGTAGTACATTTCTTGGATGGAACATGACCGAATTTATGAAAATACAAAGGACTGGTATTGTCACGATTAAAAATTGCTGTCGAACATAAGTCTATCTAAATTTTGAAAATACTTTTGTGTAGCTTTTTATTAACAGAATGGTCTATACATGTATATATCATTTTTTTATGCATTCGTCGTAAGTGCAGCCCACACGGAAGCAGTAATAGGGAAAAACATTTGGCATCTTCGGAAGGCTATTTGGTCTTGAAACAGTCATTAAAAAGCTAAATGGAAAATGTACCGACCGTAGCAGAGATTTGAATAAAAAAATAAAAGAATCAATTTCACAAGCACAACAAGTCCAAAAAATGTACCTGATGACAGATCCCTGATTCTCATTGTGCTTACTCAGATCTTACAATGTTCAATTAACCAGATGCATATTAGATCAGAAAATGTCAAATATCAGTTATTTTCTAAGCCGATGAAAAACAAACATCCATCCAAAAGACAATGTTTAGGACATTTATACAAATATCTAGGACGGAAAAAAGAAAATAACTCGAGGCTATTCATTATGAGCCCTTAAAGTGCCTGTCACAAATTAAGTTGCTTCTGCAGCCAGTGTAGATCAAGATTAGACTGCACAAAACGTGATCGTTCGTTTGGATGGATGTTTGTTTATCATCGGCTTAGAAATAACTGTATGTGACATATACTTATCTAATATGCGTTTGGTTAATTGAACATTGAAAGATCTGAGTGAGTACAATGATAATTAGGGATCTATGAACATTTTTTTGGTCTTGACGTGCTTGTTAAATTGATTCTTTTTCGTTGTTATAGACTTGTATATTACCCATCTACCTGACATACTGTTGTGACGTGTTAAGTGTTAAAAGGAGTTATGAGTGTTCACACATATACCCTGGGGCGTGTATTGCGGAAAGGTCAATTATATTTCTCACTCCTTTTAAAAAGTTTTTTTTTTTAATTCAATATCTCTGCTACGTCGGTACATTTTCCATTTAGCTTTTTAATGACTGTTTCAAGACCAAATAGCCTTCCGAACATGCCAAATGTTTTTCCTTATTTCTGCTTCCGTGTGGGCTGCACTTACGACGAATGCATAAAAAATGATATATACATGTATAGACCATTCTGTTAATCAAAAGCTACACAAAAGTATTTTCAAAATTTAGATAGACTTACGTTCGACAGCATTTTTCAATCGTGACATTACCAGTCCTTTGTATTTTCATACATTCGGTCATGTTCCATCCAAAAAATGTACTACATTTTGGACTGAAAGGTATTAACGGAAAAACAAAGCCTACTTCCAATGTAATTTTTTTACAGAAGACTAAATTTTTGAAATGAAGGCCTCATTAATCGGTGCCGACTTACAAATTCAGAGCCGGCCAACATAATCGGAGCCCTTCTTTATATTTATCATTTTTTGTGCTATTTCTTTTCCATTCTTTACCAGCAGTGAATGTAACATTTCAAGGCATTAATTCATGCCTTTGGGACTACAAGACTCTCTCTTATTTGCCAATTAAATGGTAATAATAGACTGAATTTAGGTCCGTGGCGTATTATTTCGGCTATAGTCAACCCACGCCACAAATGATTCAGAGAACATCGTACACTTGTTACAACTTTCCGTAGTGCAGAAAACACATTGAAAGACCAGAGCATTGCATGACATTCTCCTTTTTCGGAATTTCAAAGACACAAGAACACATGATTACAAATAATGGCAAGCCTGCCTGTTTTTTGGTCGTTTTTCCGCCGACATCTTCAGAAACGGAAGACCAACATAACATGTTCTCGTCAGAGCCAATGGCTCTGAATATGAAGTTTCCTACCCGTGAATTTCGCGGCAGCAATTCCTACATAAACATTTCCTGACAATTTAGCAGAACTAGGAAACACTGAAGGGGAAAATATTACAAACTAATAGTTTTGGGAAACCCCCAAGTCCCTTGCTAAATAATGACTACCGTGACAGTTCCCGAGGGGATCAAGCTCAAGACACACGTTCTGCAAACCCAACTGTAGTAATCGGGCAAAGCTTTAAAGACAACAAAAAATGTATATGATTTTAATACATTTACAATGCAAATATTACTTTTCACGATCCTGCTTTGCGTCATAATCCATGTAACAAACCTTTAAGTATTACTTGAACCAATTGTGGTACACGTATGTTTAACTCTTCCGGCGTCAAATATACAAGCTCGACCTATTTCGACAAATGAAAATATAATACACTGAAACTTAGATTTTTACTTTACAGGCTTGGCTAGACAAGCTGACGGTATAGATCCTTTGTAGTCTGATCTTGATCTATGACTTGAGCAAAAGCCTGCATTTTCACTTATGGCAATGAGAGTGTAAAGGATAGCCTATATAGAAATTTGTAAAACGTTCCAGGTACCAAACAGCCTGCCCAAAGCCTACAGATATACTATCTTAATTCACGGACTACAAGGACTCTATTTCGGCGACCATGCGGAAGTTGTGTACGATTCTGGCGATATTAAAGAGCATTATGCCGTGCAAGTACAAACAGACAAGTCTGTGTATCAACCGGGACAAACAGGTAAAACTCGTTGTGCTGTTGTAGTGTAAACATTTCCGTCCGTATTTTCATCCGCCCGTCTTTAACCAGCAATTGTCCCATCAATCAATCAGATTGCTCAGACTTGCTACATATCAGACATACCTCTTTATTAAACTGCAAAGAAATTTCACGTCATCTAATTGGATAATATGCCCCGAACATATACTAGAATATATCGTGTACACTGGCAAAACCCACGTAAAAGCAGTTTCCCTTTCGGGAGCCCCATATACATGACTACACTTTCTATACAACATCCAAAATGGCGGCGTCGATTGATCGATACGAGCCGCCCACGAGACAAACATACTGAGTCGCCTGCATCGTATTACATTACTATTTTCCCTTGACGGTTGTCATTAAAACGGAAAGAATGGATTATTTTTGAAAAAGAACTTTACATGTATCCCTGCTGAACTCTTAACCAAAACACAAAGTTTTGAACAAGTTTAATTTGAAAGCATTTGCAGACAACAAATCAAGTGTGGCTCAAATGATGGATTTTTTTTTCTCTGTAGGGATAGAAAACATTGTGGAAAAAGGAGAAAATGCTGGTTACTAGCATGAATTTTCTCGTTTTACCACAATATTTTCAAAAGCCTTCTTCATCAAGGTTGTTAAAACTCAGGGTTGTGGGTTAAAGGGTAACTAACTTGGTAAGTTCTACAGTTTTATGTTCTAGGTCTACTGTATTTTTATGAATATCATATTGTTTTATCACATTGTTATGCTAAGAAAACTAAAAAATATAGAATGGTCTGTCAATATCATTATACCAAGTGCTATGATAAGTAAAGCTGTATGGTGAGGCGGTTATACTGTATACCTGGATATATACGCGTGTCGAAAAGTTTGCGAATTACCGATTACGGACATTTTGCTTTTGGACATGTTTGCGAATTCAAGTCACCCGTTATTAATAGGTATACTTGTGGTCAAATACGCGAATAGAAAAGTTTGCTAACTTTTCAAATTCGCGAAATCGGAAAAAATTCCACATCGCAAATATTTCCACCTATACAATAATAAAATGGCTTGCGACACGCGAAAAGGGATCTTCGGACATTTGCGTAAAGTGTCGTCCCGGATCAGCCTGCGCAAACTGCGCAGGCTGATCCGAGACGACACTTTCCGCTTGTATGTTATATTCTGTTTCACGCAAATCTACTGTACGACAAAATCTAATGTTGACGTAAAGTGCCGTCTCGGATTAGCCTGCGCGGACTGCGCAGGCTGATTCGAGACAACACTTTACGCAAATGTACGAAAGCCCCTTTTCGCAAGTTGCAGATCAGGTGATTGTTAGTTGGCCTACTATGGATAGTCGGGTGAAAATTGTAGCAAAACACTATGTCCTTCCATAGCCTTGGGAACATTATTCGTGATGCACGGTACCAAGCAAGTCATCACATTATTATGGATCCATAAGATCAGTGTTGTATAACAAGCGACTGAATAATGAGGTACACACTGGTCGTTTGAAATGCAGAACATTGACTAATAACAAAAAGTTTTTACCCAGGACTGCGCAGGCTGACTTTCGTCGATACTTTTTGCAGATGCATTAAGCCCCCTTTTTACAGTGCATGACTTAATTATAAGCTCCCAAATGTAGAGCTAAACTGTCTTTGTAAGCTTACTACTTTTTTATACAGCAATTAAATGCGGGAGAAAGGGTTTAACTGTTTCTGCTTATTTATTATTTGTCTATAAATCTTTGATTTAAATATATGTCTCGCAGACACAACAGAACATCATCCGTATATACATGAAGTCAGATACGGTCCGAAATATTATATGATGATGTTACCCTCATCAAGGTGGGCAGTGCACCTATTCATATTTTCTTGGAGTTTCTTTTACCAGTAATTCACACAATATTCTCCCCAAAACACTGGCCTCGTCGAGACAATGCTCAGCGATGAGAGAGGAATGAATTTTGTCGCAATCACTATCATCAATCATCGAAAAGAAAGAAATTGGTAAAGCTGGGGATCCGGACCTGCGAGCTTCTAGTCTCAAGTCCTGTATGCCATCGATTGCGCTACCGGGCTCGGCGTAATGTTATGGTAATCATCCGACATTAATGAAATAAAATTATTATCAACCAGTGCTTGCTTTATTTTCTTACCGAATGTTAGCAAAAAAATTGTCAATAATTGCAATATTTTGTTAATTCTTTTTGATATAAAATAAAATTAATATCATCTTGTAGTAGCTTTTCCTCCTCGCTGTTTAAGAAAATTTCGACATCAGGTTTTCCTACACAGCTCGAAGAAAATAAAACCACCAGGAAAGTTACTACAACATGATATTTCGTATAATAAAATATTACAGTTCGTTTCCGTTGCTTCGCTGTTGCCACAGATCTGATGGTATATACAGGAACATTCAACATATCTGTCTACGTATGTATAACTATATAGAATTCATTTATTAAAGGGGCATTGAACAAGATTTCGTTTTGCATGTTTATTTCTTCTGCTTTTTTCCCCTAGAAAATCCTGCCAAAAACTACATATTTTTATCAGTCGACTGCAAAGACGGCTTTAAAATTCAAAATATAGGTAAAATACACGTAGAAAACACATGAAATTATGGCGGTTTTGCGTATTTATACTATAAAATTTCATATTCCGTTAGTAACGGTATAGCCTTAATTGTATAATAATTGATAATTACATTCTTCTAACAAAAATCGGTTAGCTTGAAAATCTCTTGGTAGAGTCTACGACTATGGTTTGAAGGTTGTTGGTTTGAGATCCACCCGAAGCATTTTTTTCCCAAGCTTTTTCCCCCAGACTAAGAGTAAACAGCCATGTCCTTATGACTTTTCCGTAGAGAACTTTTACTTTCTCTCGAAATTCCCCCCCCCCCCCCAAAAAAAAAGAAAAAAGAGTTCAAAATCTGCTTCAATACCACTTTCAGTAATCAGTTATCATACAAGACTTACTGTTCACACTCATCCCAAAGGAAAATAACTTGTTTAAAAGTCAGAATCGAAATCAATTGCATATAAGGGCGCACCGGTACTGTTTGCAGATTCATTAAACCCCCTATTCACAGATTCACAGATGGCGCAAATTAATGATACCACTTATTTTCTCAGTAATCATCATACTAAACATGTAATTTATCCCATCAGTGGACATAAGAAATTATATCAGAAACAACGATTCGGATAACTACTTTCCTGGACCCTACCGTGGCCACTTTCTGAAAATATAGTTGGAAAAGGATAAACTGCTTGTACAAGCAATTGCTTATTCCAACAATGTTTTCCATACATTTGTAAAAGGGCAATTTCTAGAGGGGCAATAAAGTGGCTTGCAACACGTGAAAAGGGACATTCGGACATTTGCGTAAAGTGCCGTCTCGGATTAGCCTGCGCGGATTGCGCAGGCTGATCCGAGACGACACTTTACGCAAATGTCCGAATGTCCCTTTTCGCGTGTCGAGGCCATATAGTAAAACATACGAGGAAGAAAGTCGTCGCCAAGAGATAGTTCAGTAGCAGCCACAATTTACTTTTTCTTTTGTCGCGTTTCTGAGTCATGCTTTGTAAAAAGGAGGCTTAATACATCTGCATGTCGAAGGATGCTTCTACCTCCAGAACCAGTCGGCTGTTCGACAAAATTGAGTTTATGGATCCATAATCATGTGATGACTTCCTTGGTATAATGCATCACGGAGCATGGCTAAACTTCTATGGCTGTTCCAAAGTTTACCGCTGTTGTACTTGATTAAATTGAAAACGTTTAAGTATATAAGCTATTAAAACTGGTTTTAACCGATAGTTACGGAATGAAAAACACATTGTTATCATTATTTCATTTCAGGATCCAAAGGACAACAAGATGAAGAAGGTTATCAATGCTACAGAACCCAACTACGGTGTGGTAGAAGACTTTATGGTGATGGATACCGAGCCGCTGTTAGGCAGCTGGTATATCGACGTACAAACACATGTAGTAAGTACAGATACAACATTCGAAGCCAGTTCGTTCAAGCACAGGCCTTTGAAGCTCTGTTGGCCTATTACGGAAAACTAAGGTTTTCCTTGGTCGATCATCGAACACTTATAGCACATTGGTGCATCGCCTGTATATTACGGAATATACTCAAATTTTCAATAAAAACCGTTTCTATAAATAGCACATTGGCGACTCCCTCTATATCTTATATAACAAGACAAGGTGTGCAAAGAAATCGAATAAAAATTTCACCCCTGTCCCCTTTCAAAGACAATATTTAACAGAAAATGGAAAAATAAACCTAGTTACCGGTGCAGATAGGTTCACAAATGACTTTTCTTCTGTACCCTTATCCTCGAAAGTTCCAAACGGCTCTTGCCATCAAGCAATATCTCTCATCTCAAAAAAATTAAAAAGCTTCCACATTTTCCGGATCGCCATGCGCTGACGTCACACAATTCATTATGACGCCGCGAATTATAACTCACGTGAATTTGCTATCAAAAGACGCGCCAAAGTTTTTGACCAACGAACGGTTAAACGCATTTGAAAATATGCCAAATGAGACATGGAAATCGTGATACTGGATTAGATGAAAAGATAAATTATATCAGACAAAATACTAATTTAATAATTTCATCAATACACTACGGTGGCACAAAAGTGACATGGAAGATATATTTTATATTACGTGCGCACGCAGTAGCTAATACGTGCGCACGTAATAAGTAATACGTGCGCACGTATTAGCTACTGCGTGCGCACGTAGTATAAAATATATCTTCCATGTCACTTTTGTGCCACCGTAATACACCATTAAAAGAAGAAAAAAAAATCGATCAATGTTTCAAAAATACAAATTTAATTACTATTCGCTGCAGGATTATAAATTGTGTGACGTCAGCGCATGGCGATCCGGAAAATGTGGAATCTTTTGAAATCATTTTAGATGAGATGTATTACTTGATGGCAAGAGCCGTTTGGAACTTTCGAAGGTCAGGGCTCAGAAGAAAAATCATTTATGAACCCATCTGCACCGGTAACTAGGTTCATTTATCCATTTTCGTTTAAATATTATCTCTGAAAGGGGACGGGGGTCAAATTTTCTTCGATTTCGTTGCACAACTCGTCTTACTATAAAGAGGGAATCGCCAATATGCTATTATAGTAACGGTGTCCGATAATGAAAATTTCGTCATCCCTTGACAGATCAATGGAGTTTCAGAGGCCTATAGTTCAAGTCTGGTTTTTGAGTTTTATCAACCTGTCCCTTAGTTCAATGACAAGAAGAAGAAAGATTGTACAAAACAATTGTCCGGGTGGCAATAGTCAATCCATGTGCGCAAATGTCCACAAATTTTGTCGTCTGCGAATGCTTTCAATTTGGACTTGTCTAAACATGTGTGGCTTGGTAAAGAGTTAAAAGTACCAATAACAGGGGGAAAGGAGCAGGTGCTTGTTACAGGTAATTCCTTCCCGACAGCCTTCTCAAAACTACCAACAGCAGGGGCGAAACAATTCGTGTTGGTTACAGTAATGGGTGAAAACGTGAAATTACCTATATATGGTTAGAGATCAAATTTCGTATTCACTTACCATTCTTAAAGATACATCTTTACAGCCAAAGAGAAAAACGCTATCAAAACTTGATAGTGTGTAGAATCTAGTCAGCTGTGTATACATAGATAAATAATCGATACAAGGTGTATGGTATAAAGAAACTCAAGGAATTTGTCTTCCTTTTAAAACCGGAAACAACTACAGTGATGTCTTGGATAGCCTCCAGAGACTGAAATGCATTTTCTACCCGTCGTAATCTGTGCAACCTGGCAACCGTCAGGGGCATCATTTGGCATTAAGGTACAAAAATGATTATATTATAGTTTCATAAAATAAAGACGAAATTGGTTAAAAACTGGATGAAAACGAGTGAAGATGTATCTTTAAGAACATTCTTAGTCTTATTCTAAATAGTTTTCTAAATTTGAAAGTAACACAACCTTTGATTGGCTAAACCATTTTGTTAAGCCAATCAGAAGTTGTGTTGCTTTCTCAATCTATGATAAGAGCAAGAAACTTCTTAACCCTTAGGCTGCTAAGCGCGACTCGCTGACCTTTAGCGGACAGTGTAGTTAAAGATCAGAAGGTACAGTCGGATCTTTGATCTAGACTGTCCGATGAGGACATATTGTCCCTGAAAAAAAGACCTTTGACATAGCAGAAGTTGGATATTTTACCATCGGCTAAAATAATTGAGCCATGATTTGGCAAAAGGGAGCGGACTTAATGCAACTCCGTGTCACATGATTCCAGACAAGTCATCACATAATTATAGATCCGTAATAGCAACTCTTTTAAACAACCGACTTGATTATGAGGTAGACTGGTCCTTGGACACACAGAAAATTTGCCAATAGCGAAAAGTTTCGGCCTAGGTCAGCCTGCGCAGGCTGACCTGGGTCGATACTTTTCGCAGATGCATTAAGCCCCCTTTTCACAGAGCAGGATAAGGGTTAAAAATGGTTGGTGAATTCGGGCCCATGTTAGGTCCCTTTTCGATTGGAGTTGTCATGAATTTAATTGTTGAAGAAAACGATGAACCTGTCTGATGTTTCAGTACTTTTATACTGGTTGTTTGTCCTTTTCAGGGTAACACCAAGAAATATTTCAAGGTTGAAAAATACGGTAAGTTGTTTCTTGAATTCAAATCTCTTTTACGTACTTGTTTCTGTGACTTTTGTATATATTCTTTAAATGATGGTGCGTTTTTATAGTCTGGTTTCTTTTCGAGTTCGTTTTGGCCGAAAAACAGTCTATGGTTGTGAAAGATTCTTTTTCATTATACTGCAAAGAAATTTCTGGCGATCTGATTGGATAATATGCCCCATACATACAGTCATGTACACTGGCAAATCCACGTAAGAGTAGTTTCCCTTTGAAGGCCGCCCCGTATACATGACTAAACTTTCAACACAACATTCAAAATGGCGGCGTCGACCGATACGAGCCGCCCACTTGACAAACATAATGGATAGCCTGCACCGTATTATTTCTAGTTTCCCTTCATGGTCGTCATTAAAGCGGAAAAAAATTGGATTAATTTCGAAAATAAATGAATATAGTTACAAAATTATCGTTTGTTGTCATTCTAATACAAATACACGAGGTTAAAACGAGCCGTCCCTTCATCAGGTAGGCAAATTGTATAGTGTCGAAACTCATTCATGGCAACGTTAAAAGGATAACCTAATGGTCGTTTGAGGTACCTAATGGTCGTTTACTTTTTGACAACAAATCATTAAACTGCATAACTTTACTTACCTTGAAATTGTCTAAATCCATGTTTGAATAACAATATGACGAATGTCTATCGCATCATCAAGTTCCTCTACCAAACTGCACGTTTTACCAAGGTTTCAGTGACGTCAGTTCTCAGTGACGTCAGTTTTTTATTGAATTGAGGCCCTCAGAAGGGAAATTCTATGTCGTCAGCGTACTCAATTCTTGAGGACATAAAAAGGGGAAATTTCGCTGAATACACATTGGAATGGTAAAACTTTGCAGCATAACAAATTCGTTGTACGGTCAGGTGGCAGGGGACTTGGAAACTTGATCACGGCTGTGGCGAATCATGTCGCCCCGATCCGAAGACCGCCTTTCGAAAAAAAAAAGAACTGTTCTCCGTGATATAAATGAAATACTATTAAATATGGCATTTAACATAAAACATACTAAACAAGCTTCATTGGTTTCTTCGGATGCGTTTATAAAGGACTCTTCAACATCATTTCTCTGTTAAAGTTTTGATCAAAACAACAGATACGCTCGTATTAATATTTTAGTAACACCTCCCAAAGGTGGTCCATTGTGCTCTTCTCTTACGGTGTCAGCAAGTCCTTGTTTTAGTGACTGGTCGCATGAAAGTGTTATTAGAAAAGACACTGAAACTTGTACCAAGTTAATCTAAGATGAACAGAAATCATTGAACTGTCATCGTGATACGAATAAAAATTGATGCGGCATTAAATATCATCCAAAGAAAAAACAACAAAACATGAATGATGGGAATTTTCTCCATGTTGCTACCGAGCAAGTCATCAGATTATTATAGATCCCTAAAATCCATAGACTCTTTATTATTTGTTCTCTTTTCCATTCTTTTCTCATGTGTTCACTTTATTATTGTTTTACTAGTATAATTATAATGCTCGCCATTTTGGCGGAAAAATAATAAAATAACACCTTTTTGCAGATGCATCAAACCCTTTTTTCACAGAAATGGTTGAAACATATTTTACAGTAACAACGGTGTCAATCCTCTACAATATGATTTTTCGTCGTAATGGCCATGAATGAAAAAGGCTTTCGAGAGCATCATGGTAGGAAGTGGGGGCCGGGAAAGAAGGAACTTGCAACGCGTAGTTTCTCCTTTATACCCTGTTCTATTTTCGAAATACGATTGCGATGATATGAGCCACAATGTATTAACTTTCCATATGCGGAATGGAGTAACTATATAGGAATATTATATTTCATGTGTCTATTTTTAGAAATGTTATGGGTAAAGAAATGTAATTTAAGCTGGGGGGAATTATTTCCCCGTCACAGTGAATATTTTCCTCCTGCCGAAAATCTGGAACTACTTTTTTAAGTTTTTTAAGTTTTTAAGTTTTAAAAGTGGCATTCGTTGACAAAATAATCAGAGGAAATATAATATATAATTTATTTCATCAGCTTGTGGTTAATATGGGGAAATATTTGCCTCAAAAGGGAAAGGTCCGCGAAAATAACTCGTGCCTTACGGCACTCGTTATTTTCGCGTACCTTTCCCTTTTTCGGCAAATATTTCCCCAAATTAACCACAAGCTGATGAAATAAACTGAGTTTAATTGTCGAATTGCCAAAGATACAAACATTGATAAAGGAAAGTGATGTGAAATTTTCTTTTCCAGTTTTGCCAAAGTTCGACGTATCAATAGAATTACCCACTTACATTGTGACATCGGACAATGAAATGCATGGAACTGTGAAGGCAAAGTGAGTCAGGAAACTTAACTGTGACTCTAATAATGGTAACCATAGCTGCGTTTGTGAATAAAGTAGGTTAAGATCAGACTGTGTGTAAGTTCAGGGATGATCCTGGAGCTATATCCGAGATAGTGATACGTTATGGCTAAAACAGCCGCTTGATATTACAATTATTGGCGTTTATAACTGAATAATTCAAAATAAGTTGTTTTCATCAGTACTGGAGAGTTCTGATTGGCTGATTTTTTTTTTAATCATTAGCTTCCGCTAGATGGCATTCTACAAATACACATCTATCTGATTTGTGCATTTTTGGTACAGAACCGGGCTACTTTTCAAACGGCAACCTTTACTTTGAATTTCAAAATAAAATAAACGTTTACTCAATAAAACATTACCTGGTGCGATTCATTCAGCTATGAGCTGCTAGCATGTAACCTATGCCCTGGCCATTTATTAAAACAATCCCCTACAGGCGGGGGTAATAGCTTCGGTATAAGTCCTACTTTTCCCATGCGTATGGGATGGGTGATGCGTCATAGCAGGTCGAATCTTCGGAGAATATGGCATGCACAGACAACGTTTTTTAATAGCTCAAAAGAAAGGAGAAAAAAAAAATACAATGCTGGAACTACTTTTGCTGTCAAACTAATGTAAACAAATACGTAAACGAGATTTCATGATGTTTTTCTATTCAGTTTTTAAACGAGTTTAAAATTCAAATGCTAGCTATAGTTACTTTCCCTAAACAAAAATTGCAAAAGAAAAAAAATCCAACAAGTTCATAAAGTCTAAGAGAAAACTTTAAACTCGTTGTCAGTTTACTGGTACGAGTTATCTTTTTTTAGCTTACTTCCAGCGCTATGATGACGTCATGAATTACAGATTTCAAATGTTTTTTTTTTCTAAAATACCTCCATGAAAACAAAGAAACATCTTCATTTCTTAAATGAATTTATGTCACTGACTTGTTTGGGTCAATGTGTTAATAATTTTTTCAATCACTCCTTATCGAGATTTACCGTTTCGATTTATACATGTGGGTCGTGCTATTTAAAAAAGAGGTTTAATGAATCTACAAAAAAGCATCGACTTAGGTTAGTCAACGCAGTCCGCCAAGGCCTATCCGAGTCGAAAGTTTTTGCATTTTGTAAATTTTCTGCATGTCCAAGGGCCATTCTACCCCAGGACTCAGCCGGTTGTTAGACAAAAAAGGGATTTTATTGATCCATACTGTGATGTCTAGCTTTGTATGATGCATCACGGATATACGTTTAACCCTCTTTTTAAGACCATGGCTCATATCAGTTGCAATGAACTGATTATCGGAATCATCAATTTCAGAAAAGTTAGCACCAGTAACGCATCTTTGGTTTATTTGTTCCCGTAAGATCACTCTAAACTTTACAGTGTGTGAAAGAGATTGCTACACGTATAATTTGGCTTGCATCCCGCGAAAAGAGGCATTTGGACATTTGCGTAAAGTGTCGTCTCAGATCAGCCTGCGCAGTCCGCGCAGGCTAACCCGAAATGACACTTTCCGTTTTCATGTAATTTCCTGTTTTGAGCAAGTCTACTGTAGCACAAAACATAATGTAGTCGTATTTAGTGCCGTCTCCGATTAGCCTGCGCGGACTGCGCAGGCTGATTCTAGACGACACTGTACGCAAATGTCCGAATGCCCCTTTTCGCATGTTGCAAGCCATTTCATTAAAGTGTTTGTCTCTTTTCAATTATGAATTTTTCTACACGTTTCCGCCAGACATGTCTCTTTTCCAGAAAGTACTTGCGTTCGAGACATTGTATATTTTAAATGATTTAGTTTCGAATAATGACATACTTGTAGGTACACGTACGGAAAACCTGTAATTGGGAAAGTGTTGATTCAAGCCGACATAGACTATTACTATAGTCCATGGAAATATAACGGCGATGAAGTCATGGTGGAAACTATCATGGATGTAAGAATATATGCATATTACTAAAGAATATCGTGAATATTTCAAAGAATTTAGATTTTGTGGAGAAATACAGTAAATACTTTTAAGAGTATCGTAAATATTTTTTAAGAATTTATTTTTTTTAAGGGTATCGTGAATATTTCAAAGAATTTAATTTTTCGTAAGGAAATCTTAAGTATTTCAAAGAATTTTTGTGTAAGGATACCGTTAACATTTCGAAAAATTTATTTTGTGTAACGATATCTAACTATTTCCAAGAATTTATTTTGTGTAGGGATAAAGTAAATTTTTCGAATAATTTTTTGTATAAGTGTATGGTAAATAATTCAAAGAATTGTTTTGTTGAAGGATAACGTAAATATTTCAAAGAATTGTTTCGTATAAGGATATCGAAAATATGCTAAAGAATTGTGTCGTGTACGGATATCTTGTGTCTAAATATTAAAGTAAAGGATAGCGTAATTATTTCAAAGGCTTGTTTCTGGTAAGGATATCTACGTACAACAACACAGAGGATGTAAGGATGTTGTAAGTATTTCAAAGCAGATCCTATCTGTAATAAATATTTGATGTGATAATATCGTATATTTGGAATGAGTATCTGACGTAAGAACATGTTTCATGTCATGGGGCTGTGTGTGTTCAGTGATTAAGGCAAAGGGAAAATGCTAGATTAATTCTCACTAGCGATGAAGGAAGTTCGGCTATAAGGCTCACGCAGTAACAAAAGCCAAAGTAATAAGGCAAGTATAACAGAGCTGTAGCTGTAATATAAAATCTTGAACCACAATTTAACGCAACGTAATTGATAAACAAGTGAACCATCAATTTATATTCAACAGATAGACGGTGAAGCCAAATTCACAATTCCATTTGACCGATTTAAAAACGAGGTCGAACCCTCGACCTATAGACCATTTACGGAAGTGCTAGACGGCCATCATCTTACCATCAAAGTCATGGTCACCGAAAGTCTCAACAATCTAACCAGGAACGCCTCGTCACAGGTATCTAAGTGTGAGAATGTAATGGTGATAACAAACTATTTAGCGCCTATCTGATTTAACCCTTTACCAAACGACAAAATTTTAGACAGGTCCAAGTTGAAAGCACTTGCAGAAAACAAAATAAACGTATTTCAAAAATTGAAATTTGTTTCCAGCAATGCAGAAAACATTGTGGGAAAAGGAGAAAAGGAGAAAATGCTGGTTACCAGCATTTTCTCCTTTTCCCACAATGTTTTCAAAAGGCTTCTATCTCAGGGTCGTAAAAACCGGAGATTGTTTGGTAAACGGTTAAATGGCTTTTACGGCCCGTTAAGATCAAGATCAAGCTGCACGTATGATCTTTGTTTTCCACTAAGATCTTTTTGAACTGTAATTATTTAGGTCTTGTTTTATAGATCACAAATGGTAATTTTGTTCATAAGTACTCCGAGGATTACTTTTACGCTCGTATATGACTCATGCTCGGTGAAAAGGAGGCGTAATGTATCTACAAAACAAGAATCGACTCAGGTCAATCTGCGCAGTCTGCACAGGCTGACCTTGGTCGAAACCTTTTGCCTTTGGTAAATTTTCTGCATGTCAAGGGACCCTTCTACCTCATAATTCAGACGTTTGTTAGACAAAATGGATTCTTTAGATCCATAAAATATTTTTAATTGCCTGTATCAAAATTTCTATTGGATTTAGATTGCAACTTTACCACACACCCTAGAGTTTAATGACATTTTGGAGAAATGCTTTTGAAAACATTGAGGGAAAAGGAGAAACGGCTGCTAATCAGGGTTTTCACATATTCCCTTTATGTTTTCTACCCTTTCAAAGAATCATTTAATTATTTCAGCCATATTCAATCTTTTGTTTGCAAATACAATGTACCTTCAATTTGCAGTATTCTTAAATGTTACCATTCTCAACAGGATTTGTTGTCTTTTCTTGTTGTATTGTTTAGCAAAGGTCCTGCGTGGCTCTGTGGTTGAGTTTAAGACTCGTTAACTGGAGGCCCTAGGTTCGAGCCTCATTGGGCGCACAGCGCTTTTCGTTGAAGTTTCCTTTAGCAAGACAATTCAGAAACCTAGCCTAACCCTGGTGTGTCCCGGGTGAAACCCAGGGGACACATGAGTCCATGAATATGCGAGCTGTCGCCGTGATATGTCTGAAATAATATTGAAAGCAGAGTTATTTCCATTGAATCAATTAATCAATCAATCAATCAAGCAATCAATCAATTGATTTCACTAGGTCCAGTTTTACAAACAACCTTACGCACTGTCATTTAACACAGAAGAAAGTGCATCTTACTTCAAACCTGGCCTGCCCTACACTGCTCATGTGAGTACATCTTTATATTGTCACGATGAGGTCAACTGTTTGTTTTTGATCACAGATTTTCAGTGTCTCTGCTTGGTATGATAAGTTGATCAATGAAATATTGGATGAAAGGTGACGTCGACCGATGGTTTAAATATACATATAGTAAACAACTTTGATCTGCTGCTTCAAACTCGGGACATACAGTAAGATTAATCTCAGAGATTTTGTATCTGAGACAAATCTTACTGTCTTCTTATCCGTAATACATGTATGAAAAGATTTTCTGGCGTTTCATAAAACTGTATTTGAGCATTTAGTTGCATCGCTCTATTTCCTAAGATTTGTATTAGAATACCAGCCAATTACAGTTTAGCATTACCTGTAGATTTGTTGATAATGTGAATTGTATACACATTGAGTAAAGCCACTTCCTGATACACAAAAATGGCAGACTTTGTGTTCTCCACGTATCGATCCAACATCTCACCATGAATGGTTCGTCCTAGTTTTCCAATGCAGTAGCAATACTTATCATGCATAATGCCATGATCACTTCATCTTGCTCTGTAAGCACCATTTTGACACCAGATCTACGCATAATTCTGGCGGGGAAACCCGACAGGTGAGAATAGTGTCGTAAGATCTGTATTTGTGTGTGTACAGAAGTGTGTTATGATAAAGAAATCTCTGAGATTAAAGTCTCAGTAGCGTCCAAATGAATAAACAACCTGTTTATAAAATAAAAGTAAATTTCATTTTTACCATGTAAAAATATGGCGATTATTATGACTTTCACGATATGTAAAAGTGCAGTTCGCAAAAGTTCCAGTCAGTGGCAGAAAAAAGAATTTTGAAACTAGAACAGATCCTACCATGCCGTATTATCTGTTTGTTTACATCGATGATCGCCGATTATTAGCCGACTTTTCGTGGTAAATGTCCGCAGTGACGTGTTAGTGACGTAAACACCACGTGATCATTCAAAGCGTCGAAACAAACCCTTCATTCACTTGATCGTTTTGTCCCCATTCTAGGCTTGAAAAACGTAAGTTTATCGACATCGTAAACAGAAACAGTGACACAGGCTGATCATCGCTTATTCATTAGAAGAGTTTACTACATCTAAATAAGAAAATAGGTTCAGAATGAGCACTCTTACTCTCCGATGACATAATGTTGGAATTGTAAACAATAGTCCTGTCTACTACGTCATAGCACTAATGAGATGCAATGTTATCACGTGACGTTCTCGAAGACCTAGTTCGAATATACACGAACGATAACGAAGGTTGTCTCGATCAATGGCGTCCGTGAAATCGACGGGCTTCTCCATGCATTTTCGCTCACGTATATTATGGCAACCAATGCAGTAACTGACACGTTCGAGTTTTTTCCGATCTTATATATGTGTGTTGTGATGGGTTATCCGATATATTTTCGAGTTATAAACGGTGAAAATTACCTATTTTTGGCTTTAAAGGGGCTTTAATTTGATGAGACAAATCTTATTGTGTGTACCGGCGTATACTCCCTTAAATTGCAGAAGCAGCTTTATTTTCTACCGTCTTACTTATTTCAGATATCTAGACGGTCTAGGTGATCATTTACATGCACTGAAAAGTGTATTACTTGTTCAACTGATTGTTGCTTCGTAAATTGTTGAATTGTGAATGTTGTAGTGATTTGACATATGAGAAATACGTTATGCCTAAGTTATTGTCACTATTTCAGGTTCGACTCACCCAAGCCGATGGCCGACCTGTCATTTCAAATGTACACGATGTACGCATTGTATCCTACGTGAAATATACTGATTCTCATTTACATCGTGACCGAGCGGAAACGCTACCGGAAATGACGTTTGCACCACCACCTAGCGGTGACCTTGAAGTTACCATTCGACCTCCAACTTACGCAAAATCTCTTCACATGGAGGTATATACATATATTCCATTTAACAAGTCATTATACAAATTTAATGTATTGAACTCCTGACGTAATCTAAATTTTAATTCAAAGTATAAAAAGACGTGCACAAGTGAACCTTTTCAAATAACGTCCTCAATCCCAGTATCATTCTATCTTCTCCATGTCCAATTACTAGTCTGGATAGTATTAAGTCTGAAATAGCTTATATACTGGTTAAAGTTATCCATATTTTATTTAAAGCTAATTGCATTGAAAATACTTAGAACTCGGAAACAAGAATGACAAGAGAAACAGCATATAATTAGAAGTAAATGCGAAATATTTTGTATCAATCACACTTATGTATATATATTTATGTCTATTCATTAATAAGCAGTCAGGCTGGTGTACTTACAGAAATCATGTGCACAACTGCTTGATATACTGGATGCTCACAGGATGGAATATTACTGGTACAAATGTTGTTGTAGCTTATCTTGCTCCGTTATCTAAAAGAAATTCATTTTCAGAGCAAATCTACTCTTACAAATTGGGCGACTCTTAATCCCAAAGGAATTTCGTTTCCAACACAAAAGTGACTTTCATCGTTCTTCTTTTGTTCAGATATGGCCTGCAACATTCGAAAGAGGCATTCCGACATTTGCGTTAAGTGTCGTCGCGGATCAGCCTGTACAGACCTCGTAGGCTAATTCGAAACGACATTTTCCGTTTTTATGCAATTTTCTGTTTTTCGCAAGTCTACTGTAGCACAAAATCTAACGTAGTCGTAAAGTGCCGTCTCACATTAGCCTGCGGGGACTGCGCAGGCTGATCCGAGACGACACTTTACGCAAATGTCCAATTGCCCCTTTTCGTGTGTTGCAAGCCAGTTATCCTTAAAGATCTTTTTTTCTCCAAAACAGGTGTATTATAAAACCTTATCAGCGACATTCGAAACTAGCAAACCATATTGGTTTCTGGCAAATGGCACCATACAACTCACTTCCAACACCTCGTACGCAACGGTATGTACAACATTTAAATTAGTCATGTTCAGTGAAAAGGGAGTGAAATGCTTTCTGAACGAAGTATCGATCTACGCAGTTTGCGCAGTCTGCACTGGGTGGAAACCCGTTGCTAATTGGTCAATTCTCTGCATGATAAAGGCTTTGTCTACCTTATGATTTTGCTCCTTGCTAGACAAAATGGATGTTATACGAGGATCCATACTTATAGGATGACCTACTTGGTATAAAGCTTGACGGATGCATTCAACCCCTTTTGCCAGGTTGCCTTTCAAATTTATCTACGTGTACGTCTTTAAACATTTCTGCTGGTGAATCTAAAACACATTGGCGAAATATGAAAAATCAGCTTTAATTTAAGGTTTAAAACAAGAATACAGTGAAACCACAGGGAATGGGAATCATTCTTGGTTGCTAAGCGTTACTCAGTGACCTTTTGCGGACAGTGTAGATCAAGATCAGACTGCACAGAACGTGCAGTCTGATCTGTGATCTACACTGTCCGATAAGGAGATATCTTTCCCCAGAAGATACACTTGCAATAACAAAATATGGAATTTAACTATCGGCATTAAAGTTTCCTTTCACTTATTTAGCAGGATAAGACTTAACAAGAAGACTAAATGATACTCTAGACTGTATTAAAAACAGTTGCAGACAACGAAACAGGTTTATGTAAACTGATCCGATTTTTCTTTAAAAGCGTAGAACACATTTTGAAAGAAAAAGAGAAATGCTGGTTACCAGCATTTTTTACTTTTATCACGATCTTCTTGGAAGCCTGCTCCCTCAGGGACGTGCCCACATGAGGTTGTATGATGTGGTGTTTTAACCCTTTACCAGACAACAATATTTTAGACTTGCCCAAATCAGAAGCATTTGCAAACGACAAAATTAACTTGGCTTTGTTGACAGGATTTTATTCTGAAAGACTAGAAAACATTGTGGGAAAAGGAGAACATGCTGGTTATCAGCATTTTCTCCTTTTTCCTCAACGTTTTCAAAAGGGCTCTCCCTCAGGGTCATTAAAACTCGGGATTGTGTGGTAAAGTGTTTAACAACTAAATTACGAATTACAGTGTGTACTTTCTGTGTATGGGACAAAGGCCCTGCTCTCATTACTCCTAATTTTTTCTACAGGTTGGAGATTCAATCACTTTTAAAGCGGAAACAATTGATCCTATTGACCAGTTATATTTCTACGTAAGTAGTTTGTGATTTTTTCAACAGAATACTTAAAGTTAAAACTGAACCATCTTCTGTCAACCGAAGGTTCAACACATATTCATGCTGCATTACGCCAAGCAAGTCATCACATAATTATTGATTCATAAAAGTCCATTTTGTCTAGGAATTGGCTAAATCATGACGTAGAATAGTCCTTGGACATACAGAAAATTTACAAAAAGCAAAAAGTTGATGCATGATATCATGGTCACTAAGGCCGTAAAACTTTACAAAGCTGGTGAAAATTGGATAAAGCTGCTCATACCGGGATACCATCGGAGATTGCAATTGCATTAAATTATAGATATTTACAATTCCTTTGCTTTTCATCAATGAATTACATTATTATCACTTGTTTTCCAACAATTCTGTTGTTTTTATTGATTAATTAAGTCATATTATCACTAGATTTGCGGTACTAATTTGAAAAAAAAAATCACATGACTTACTGCATACGTATACATAATTGTGTACCGTTGGACCGACTTGTTCACTCGAATTGTATTGACAAATATTATTTGGCAAGGATAACTGAAATCCGATCGTTCAAGAATACCACACACTTTGATTAGATGTGGCCATTTTTCACCTGATATTGCATGAACTATTCTTAATATCTTGACTCGAAAACAAAAATGTTAAACCAATGTCACGCAGAGAAACACATGTGCATAATCCCTAAGCGGTTAAAATGTAGTATTGCAGCCCTTTCTACCACTACACAAACACACAATCTGCTCTTGGGTAAGGAAAAACTCCAGCACAATGTTGTCCAATCACAGTTTACGGTTCTAATACTGCTTGCATGATTAGAAGTAGCCCTCGATGAAACTTAATATGATAAATATTTTCTGTCAGGTTGTTTCGAACTCCCGGATGGTACAAGGTGGCTCGGTGACAGTCGGAGGCTCTGCCACCACGTTTATAACGGTCAATGTCACACAGGACATGAAACCATACGGTCAGTTGGTTGTGTTCTATTTCACTGACTTAGACTGGAATGCAGACTCTTTGTACTTCTCCGTCAGTGATGGTTCGAACTCATTCAGAAATCAGGTAAAGTATTCAGATTTATTATTAAGCCATGCTCTGGCAAAAGGATGTTTAACGCATCTCCGTGATGCATTGTACCAAGCAAATCATAATATAAATATGCAGAGCTCCAGATAAGAGGGGGTGATGGTATTCAAAAGTCATTATTTCTCTTCAAAAACCTATGTTGTGTGTACTCATTAGAATCGTCTCAATGAGACGATTCTAATGAGTACCCACAACATAGGGTTTCGTGGAGAATAATTAATATTGTCAACTTTGAAATCAAAATCACTCCCTGTATCTGGAGCTCTGAATATGAATCCATAAAATCTATTTTGTCTATTAACCGACTGGTCGCTTGATATGCAGAAAATAGACCAAAAGCAAAATGTTTAGACCAGGTCAGCCTGCGCAGACTAACCTGGGTCGATACTTTTTGCAGACGCATTAAACCGGCCCCTGTTCACGGAACAAGGCTCATATATTACCCAACATTCGGATGATTTTTCTGTTACCGATAGCACATCACCGTCTAAAACTCTGTGACAAAAAGTGCATTTAATAAATTTCTGATGTTTCAAGAAAACTTCTCCTTTTGTAATTTAAATATTTTCTTTGTATCCTAAATTCCTGTTGTTTATCTCTCGACTTAGGTTTCCGGTCACGTGATAAGGCGGTACTGAAAATCTGAACGGCAAGAATAAATAAAACTAGAGCTATCACTAAAGGTGATGAATAACCCCCATCCCCCACCCCCACTGGCTCCTTATCAAGAAGTAACTTTTTGTCACAGAAATGCACAATGCCTTAGTCAAAGGTGTTAAGAGACTATTACACAGTTAATAAATACTGAGACAAAATAAAGAAACTTTGAAGGAACCTGAAATGGGTTCCTCATCCATTCCCCTCATGACGCAGTGAACTCTGCTCACGAAGATTTCTTTTGATGAATTCTATGGATAACTGCTTAGATCTTTTAAAAAGATATCACTTTACCAGTATAACGGTATAATTACTGAGAAATAAAGTCAAAAATAAAATCAATAAATGAGCCACAACTCATTGGAAAATCATTCAACATGCACATCTTTGCTTTATATCAAAACTTCCTATGAAGTCTGACTGCACTTCATCATGTAGTTACTTAGAAATAGAGCGGACACGAAAATTTATGAAAGGAACACAACTCCTTTAAAAATCATTCAACCATAACAAAATTATACTAGGCACATCTTGGCTTCGTATTAGAACTTTCCATGAAATTTGACTGAAATCAGTCCGATAGTTATTGAGAAATAGAGAGGAAAAAAATATATGAAAGGGCCGTAACTCATTGGAAAATCATTCAACCATAATCAAAATATAATATGCACATCTTGGCTTCATACTGAAACTTCCTATGAAGTTTGACTGAAATCAGTCCAGTAGTTAATGAGAAATAGAGCGGACAAATAATTCATGAAAAGGCCATTACTCCTTTGAAAATCATTCAACCATAACAAATTTATAATATGCACATCTTTGCTTCATACTTAGGCTTCCTATGCAGTTTGACTAAAATCCATCGAGTAGATATTGAGAAATAGAGCGGATAAAAAAATCATGAAAGGGCCATTACTCATTGGAAAATCATTCAATCATAACGAAATTGTAAAATGCACATCTTTGCTTCATACTAAAACTTCCCATGAAGTTTGACTGAAATCCATGCTGTGGATATTGAGAAATAGAGCAGACAAAAAAATCATGAAAGGGCCATAACTCCTTTGAAAATCATTCAACCGTAACCAAATTATAATATGCACATCTTGACTTCATATTGAAACTTCCTATGAAGTTTGACTGAAATCTGTGTGGTAGTTATTGAGAATTAGAGCGGACAAAAAAAGGTACAGAGCGACCGACCGACAGACCAACACAGTGACTCCTATAACCCCCCCCCCCCCCAACAAAGTTTGTGGGTGGGTATAAAAACTAGCCTTAATCCAGCTTCTTTGGTAGAGTCAACAACCTAGATACAGCAAAAATGAGTAAGAGGCAAGTAAACAAAAAGAATCTAGCAAAAGCCAAACCCATGAGCGAAACAACAAAGCTAAAAGCCGAATGTGCGCCTTTCAACCCCACCCACCAATTTCACGTCTCAGGCGCAGAATAAGAGAACAAGAAGTGCAACATATATAAAGCCTCTGAGCCAGAAAATGACACGAAAATATCAATAGAAATATCAATATCAATAGATAAATTCAAGGGGCTTTCAGTGGAAGAGAAACTAGTAATGCTAGTCAAAATGTCAATAAAAAGGTACATATCCCATGAAAGATTACACAAAATTAAAAACACTCTGAATCAAACGGAGAATGACAATAAAAGTACAACTGATAGATTTAAAGTACTAGAGTACAAGAGTATCGACAAAGAATCCCGTAGTAGAGGTAATAATCTCATATTTAGAGGAATTACTAAATTATATTCATATGAGAGTAGTGAAGAATTGCTTACTAATTCTATAGATGAAAAGCTTGGCATAGATACCCAACATATTCAGATCAATGGAGCCCATAGAGTAGGAAAGCCTGATAGGAGAAAAGTCCAGACTAATAATAGCTAGCTTTGTGCCTTATGACGTAGAGAAAATAATAAAATCAGTATACAAGCTACAGGGAACTAACTATGGGATTAATCTATCCCAGGGAGATCATAACAGCCGGGTCTAGAACCTGAAAAAACTACAAACAAACTAAAGCAGTGAAGATTGATTACGTAAGTATTCATTGGTTACCCTGCAAAGTTAATAATAAATAGAAAAGTAGTACAGGATGAATTCCTGACTGGCATGATATTATGAGAAGAACCGGAACAGGTGATGAAAAAGATGACACAACTGTAGAAAACGCAAAGGGTAAAATCACGATCAATGAAAAGAAAGTAACAAACATTCAACAAAGTATGCAACGGAAATGCAAGCAGACCAAAACAAACTCTACCTTAAAACAATGAAATCCCAATTAGTAATCCATTCTCAGCTCTGCAAGAAGGAAGCTCTGATATGGAAAGAGGTAGTGATAGTGAGACAAGCACAAGCCCAGATCAAGTTTATGAAGATGAAACAGCCAAGCATTTAACACAGTATTTCAAACAGTTAAAACTAATTTGCATTCACAAGCAAGTGACAATTACAACAAGACAAAAAAAAAAAAAATGCTCCAGTCCCCAAACAAAGAGTAATACAAAGCACAGAGAGAATGCAGTACCTGCAAACACATAGGAATTCGAGAAAAACTGAGTCAAGCAGGATAAAAGTACAATTCCTAAAATACAAGAACAAACATTATCAACTACAAACAAAATTCATGTAGGAGCTTTAACTGTTTGTGGGCTCAAACGAAAAAGTAAATACCAAGAATCCAAGGAACTCATAAGAGGTTATGATATATTATGTATCACAGAAACAAAATTAGATATCCATGATGTGATTAACATAGAAAACTACAAATTCCTGTCACAACCTGGAAAACATAAGTATTACAGAAAAGTAGGAGGTATAGGAATATTTGTAAAAAAAACCCCAAAAAACATTTGAATAAGCATAATAAAATCATACAAACTGAATCAGACTGTATAATGCGTCTAAAGCTGAGGAAAGACCATACTGGTTTCTTATTTGGATAGTTCACAATCAAAATTTTACAACAATGATGCCTTTGAACTATTGAAAAATGAATTTGCGAATTTCTCCTGTAATAATAACAATATGGTACTAGTTGACCATATGAATGCACAAACTGCAAATATGTGTGATCATATCATAAATCATGTTTATAAACTAATTGATATCTACAAAGAAGATAATTTAGTCATTGTAAATGGAAGATTTAAATGTATTTTGTTTTCAAAGAAACAATAAAATTTGAAAATTATTTTATTCACGTAAAACAACATGAATCAATGAACATCCTCAAATTTAGAACAGGAAATCATTTTTTCCCAATAGAAACAGAAAAATGGAATAACTTATATTATCGTGACAGAAAATGCCAAAAATGTACATGAATGAAACTCCAGATGAATATCATTGCCTTATGTCATGCAATTATATTAAAGGCACAAGAAAGCAATACCTTTAACCTTACTACAACCAAACCAAACAATTTCAAAGAATTATTGCAAAATATTAACCAATCAACCCATCTAAGCAATGTTTGCAAGTTTATAAAAATTCTACTCAAGGAGACCAGAAGCAAATACAAGAAGAGAAACCTCATAGAATAATCTTCATCAAATATTATATTAGATCTTTTCAAAATGAAAATAAATGAAATTGTGCAATTGATGCACACTGCCAACAAAAGCAACAAAATTCATGCATAACCTTACTTTTTTCCCTCAACTGTCGTGCTCAGATCACACAAATATAATCATTGTTCTACAAAGTGTTTTGTTTGTTATGACCCAGTAAGCATATATTGGACAGTGAAGAGGAATTGTTGCCATAAGTTATAGATACTGAATATAGCTGACAGTGAAGATACTGGATCAGACTGCACGTACTGTACAACCTGATCTTGATATGCACTGGCTGCAAAAGCACTTCCATCTGCGTAATGTACATGTACTGTAAGGGTTAAAGTGGAAAAAGTAATAAATGATCCATTATAGAAAAGCGAAGTGAGAAGCAGACGTTGATTACCTAAACCAGTGTCTGTTCTACTATTGCAGGATTAAATGTTAGGGAAAAATCCAAGTTTTTACTATATGTAAATAGCATCGTTACCACACAATTCCAACTTTTAAAGACCCTGAAAAAGAAAGCTTTTGATTGCATTGAGGGAAAAGGAGAAACTGCATGTAACCAGCGTTTTCTCCTTTTCACACAATATTTTCCACTCTTCCAAAATTGAATTTCAATTTTTTAGTAACATTTATTTTGTCGTCTGCAATTGCTTTCAGCTTGGACTGGTCTGCATTTCTGTCATTTGGTAAGGAGTTAATGTAAAGCAATATTGTATAATGATTTCAACTTATCATCAAACAGATATCTAGACATTATGCATTAAGAGAAAATTGTGTGAGGTTGAGATGCAGCTCATAAATAAACAGTTTCTCCTCTGCAATAAGTATCTCTCTGTTATGTCTTACGGTCAAATCCCCTGACTTCATTTGGACAGTGTAGGCCCTGAATTAGACTGCATGCTCTGTGCAGTCTGGACTGATAAAAAAAAGGGACAGGGGAAAAATTACAATAATCCTGCATAACCCTCATTCTTTGCAGTCGTCACACTGACAAAGATTAACATGGATTTACTAATTGCTAATTGTTTTTTGTGAGAGTATGTGCGTGTGAAAACCAGTCCTGGAACTTGCACTGTGCACTGTGTTCTCTCTGTTCTCTCTCTCTCCCCATCAATTACCACGTTAAATGACATTGTGTTTAGTTTCTACAAAGTCTATACTGTGGATGAGCTTCTTTCCTCCCCCACCCCCCCGTCCTTCACTACCAACATCATCTCCTTTTTCCGCTCCCTCTCCCTCTCTCTCTCTCGCTCGCTCGCTCTCTCTCTTGCTAAAGAGTCTAAGCCTAAAAAGAACTGTACAACTTATTTTAAAACAAAATGAAAACAAGAATTAGCTATTAACATAACATTTAAAAAGAATGAATAATAATTATATTAATAACTCATAGTAAAAGATGACTCACCGAACTTCTGTTGCGAAGCCAATTTAAGAATGAATATTCCCAGAATACACAAATACTATCACTAGAATTTATCAATGAAACTCCATCCATTCACTGTCATAACATCAACAATTGAAAATCAGCTAAGACTCAATCATAAAAGGCACACAATTTTGACGTGCGCCTATTAAAAACAACATAATTCAAGTTGCACGTTTGGCACGTGAAACAACAAAATATACATTTTAATAACGGTGTATAATTTTCGACAATCTATTACAAATACCAATCCATTCACATGAATTTTTTTATGCTTGTTCTACTTTTCCCTACCAATCTAATCTTTTGTACCATCTCTAAGTTTCCCGCATTCTGTTAAGAACATAATTTAACATCGATCATTATTATTATACTCTCTTCCAAAAGAAAGTGTGCACTTTGTTTTCGATGATTTTTCATTAACAGTTTTTTTTTCTGAATGCCTATGTATTTGGAACCAAAATCGAGAGCAGATCATGTACGATATAGCCATTATTTTAGATTTTGAGTTCCGGTCGCTTAAGAGTGTTTTAGATCACGAGAAGGGACTGGGTGTTAAAACGAAAGTTGCAAAGTTACTAAGAAAACCAGAACTTGTGCAGTTTAGAATTTCATGATGCTCTAATTGGGATCTTAATGTTTATTTTAGTCGGTATCGTGTGTCGCCACCTCGGCTATTAATGCAAGCGAAAATGCGAACTCGCATGGACCTACCGTAACGTCTGATAACGACGTCGAGAATGTTATTCCATTCTTGAATTAAGGCGTTTTCGAGGTCTCTAAGATCGTGGATATTGCCTTCGGATCGCACCCTTCGACCAAGATAATCCCATAGGAGTCCCTAGTTTGACTCCTGTCACCCATAGACTATATAGTATAATCAAGGGATTTAACTGTATGCAGCCCGTTACTCTCCCCCGGTTACAAAAAAAAAAAAATAACTGATCGCTAAATCATTTGTCTACCAGAAAAGCACGACTGTTTATCAGTGGCTAATGCAGTCTGGCTGCTACAGTCCTTCGAACTTGTAAACTCGCTCAAAAATCCTCGCCATTGACAAGAGTTCGTACATTCGATACTGCCGGTCGCGCATATAAACCAATGAAATTTCTCGTTCCAAACAGTGTCACATGATAAAAGGTGTGAGCAGCTGTACAAAATTTCATTGGTTGAATGCACGACTGTCGAAATTTCTCGTTCCAAACAATGTCACGTGACACAAGATGTCGGCAGCTGTTTGAAATTTGCATCTTGATAAAAAATTCACGAATTCTGAGGCGATTCGACTTTGTTGAACACAAAGACTACAAGTCAGTGATATTTTGAAACATGTTTAATGGGTGTTTGCCGCTAAATACTGTGTTTCATTGGATCTAAAATGTATTTTATATCTTGAAAGTCGGATGTACGAACCCTTGTCAATGTCCCAGATTTTTGAGGGAGTTTACAAGTTCGAGCGACTGTAGCAGCCAGACTGCATTAGCAACTGACAATCGGTTGTGTTTATCTGGTAGAAAAATGCTTTAGCTCTATACTTGCAAGTACTGCGTTATAAAATGTGCATAGGTTTGACACAGGGTCTTATAATGTCCGATACTCGATACGAGCCGCCCACAGGACAAACATATTGAGTAGCCTGCACCATACTCTTTCTAACTTCCCTTGATAGTTGTCATAAAAGCGGAGATAATGGATTTATGTTTGAAAATAAATGAATATAATTACATATATTATCGTTTGTTATAATTTTAAAACAAATACACGGGGTTAAAACGAGCCATCCCTTCGTCAGGGTAAGTAAATTGTGAAGTGTCGAAACTCATTCACGGTAACGTTAAAAGGATATCGTTTGAGGTACCTAATGTTCGTTCACGTTTTGACAGCAATTTATTAAAATGCATAGTTACTTACCTTGAAGTTGTTAAAATCCATGTTTAAATAAAAAATATGACGATTCTCTATCGCAGTGACATTATCAACTTTATCCACAAAACTGCACGTTTTACCAAGGTTTTAAATGACGTCAGTTATCGGTGATGTCAGTTGTCAGTGAATTGGGGCACTCAGAAGGGAAATTCTATGTCGTCAGCGTACTCAATTTGTAAGAACATAAAACGGGGAAATTTTGCAGAATAGGCCTACATATTGGAATGGTAAAACTTCGCAGTATAATAAATTCGAAGGCTAGGGGCGACATGGTTCGCCACAGCCGTGAACAAGTTTCCAAAGTCTCCTGTTATGTCCATTGTTATGTCCTGTTTAGAAAGCCCATAAACCTTTATCAGAATCATAAGCATACAGAGAATAAGTTTCTGTAAGGATTGGCGAATGTGCTCGAAGGGCACCAAGGACAACTCTAGTTGTTGTTTAAGATGTAGTTTAAGATCAGAATGCAACATTCAGAAAAATGTTGGACCTACCGTGCGATTTAAAAAAGATATCCTACACAGGAAAGGCCAGACAAACACTCAGGATTCACAAAATTGATGTACATGGGTCACCTTTGTGGTCTGAGTATCGCAAAGCAACTAACACGGCGCTGTCATAAAAATCCTATGGCAACGTGGGTCCTGAAATGAACAGAAAATACCCCACAACGTAGTCTTCAGATTTGTATGTCGTTCAAAAAACTTAACTCTTCTAAGGCTGCTAAGCGCGACTCACTGACCTTCTGCGGACAGTGTAGATCAAGACCAGACTACACAGAACGTGCAGTCCGATCTTGAATCTACACTGCCTGATAAGGATATATTTTTCCCACCAAAGGTATTTTGAAATAGCATCATTTGAGTTTTTATCATCGACTTGAAAGTTTCGTGTTAAGTATATAATTGAGAAAAGTGTACAGCAAGATCAGCCTGCACATACATGGAGTCTGATCTTGCTCTACACCCTCCGCTGCTTTATCGGTAGTTTGGGTCTCATAAGCCCAGCCAAATGCCGGTACATTTAGCAAAATATATATGTGTAATCGTCAACAGTTTTTATTTGGCAGGATAAGAGGTAAAATAAATAGAAATAAGTGGACATGGGATACATGTATTTTCAGATTTCTATGTCGTTCAACAAACAACAAGTAGAGCCTGGTGAGGCCATTGACCTTCAGATTGCCACAGACCCGGCCTCCCTTGTGAACATTCTAGCTGTGGATCAGAGTATACTTATATTAGGCACTGGGCATGATATCACACAGTCCGGGGTATGATCCTTTTATTTGTGATTTTCTTAGAAGTATAGATCTATTTGCATTTTCTACAGGAGGTCATAAAAAAAAAAAAAGTCAACACGCATCTAAGCCAGGGATTTTGAGTTACTGTTGGAAATTATTGCGGTTGGATGCACTCCTCTCCGACCACCAGACATAGTTTGTGTTCATGCAGAAAAAGTAGTGGGTAGCTTGGACAGAGTGTTATTGAAAGAAGGTATACTTTTCCCCAAAGAAATGCAAAGATATGTGCAAGGATCAAGTTGACATTATAAGACCATGTTGGAAAAAAAACTTTCAAAGGACAAAAACAAAAATATGAGCCGTGCTCTGTTAAAAGGGGGTATAATGTATCTACAAAGAGTATCTGCCCAGGTTAGACTGCGCAGTCTGTGCAGACGGACCTAGGCCAAAACGGTTTGCTTTTGGTACATTTTCTGCAAGTCAAAGTACCAGTGTATCTTTTGATTCGGTCGATTGTTACAAAAATGGATTTTATGGGTCCATGAAAAAAGTGTGGTAGTTTTAATGCCTCTCGGATTTATATTAAACCCCATTTTGATAGAGCGCAGTTCGTATGTAAATGAATCATGTCTGATGCCTCTTTGTGAATCACATATTCTCCATCTAGAAGAATATGTCATTTTTTTTTTTTTAATTTCAGAAGGTAAGATGATTTTTAAACCGGTGTATTTTCAAGTTTAATTTTCCCCTCGCGGTCAATTAAGGTAGTAGACCCCTAACGCTTCTAGTGCAACATGGAATAAAATTTCTTTTAGGTTGATAAATAAGGATTTATACTGATATAATACTTTTGCACATTTTTAACTGAACAGAAATTTCTTTGATGTCTATCTTGAAATTATTAGTTGATACTTTTGTTAGTTTCCTGAAAAGGGAGGTAATTATTATCTCCCTCGTAATGAAAATATACTGGTTTTAGGTTTATAAATGATAATTCTAACAAAGAAAAAAAAAAAGTGAAAAAGTGGCTCGGTTAAAGTCGTACAATAGTACAAATATACTCATTTTTAATCATAGCAAATTTTGTAGGATAATACTAAAGCGGATCTAGCTGTTTTCCATTAGGGGTCTACTACCTTAATAAAATCCGACTGACGTCACGGCGATTCTGGTTTTACTTGTCTATTGTGAGTGAGGCTGAGTACCATACATCAGCTAATAGCCACTTTTGGGAAGTCTAAAATACAAACTGCAAAGTAACGTGAAATCTCAGTCATTCGAAAATGCAATAAGATGGATAAATGGATTATCCGAAGATTTTGTTGTTAAACAGTCGTTCCTTTGGTAAAAAGTACAGCATTTGTTCTGTTTATTTATGAAAGGAAACAGACACGGCAGTATTCATCAGGTCCTTAACCCTTTACCGCACAATGCCGACTTTTTAACGACTCTTCGAAAGAAGCCTTTTGAAAACATTGTAGGAAAAGGAGAAAATGCTGGTAACCAACATTTTCTCCTTTTGCCATAATGTTTACTTTCCTATAACAGAAAGATTGCACCATTTGAGCTACATTGAAATTGTCGTCTGTGAATACTTTCAGTTTGGACAGGGCTGAAATTTTGTTGTCTGGTAAAGGGTTAATTGTCATTGGTATATACGAGAATTATTTCTCAGTTCAAGCTAATCGAATAATAAAATGTTATTTATAATTTAATTCAGGTATTAGGGGCTTTGAGCTCGGGCACAAAACCACCGTCACAATTTGGTTCACATCTTCACGATCCGAAGTCAGCACTTCAGGTATGTGTTTTGTTTGCTTTTTTTCAGCTCTTGTACCGAATTTGACTCTCTTTTTCTACGTAGCTGTATATGCTATCCCGGTACCTTATCTACTGTATTTACAGCTGCAAGCTTGACACGGGTATTACAAAACATCTGAAAAATGGGAATAGCTTTTGGTTTGCAACACGCGAAACGGGGCATTCTGACATTTGCGTTAAGTGTCGTCTCGGATCAGCCTGCGCAGTCCGCGCAGGCTGATCCGAGACGACTCTTTCCGACTACATTCGATTTGGTGCTACAGTAGACTTGCACGAAACAGAATATTATAAAAGAATGGAAAGTGTAGTCTTGGGTTAGCCTGAGCAGGCTAATCCGAGACTTCACTTTACGCAAATCTCTGAATACCCTTTTCGCATGTTGCAGGCCATATACGATTCTGGCAAGAACAACTGGCAATTATAAAAAATATTAAAACGAAGTTGAAAGTAATCTCCTATAGGTATAGAAAACGAAACAAAGTAAGATTTTGTAGCATCATGGGTCTTTTTTCGGAATTTTACAAAATCCTCAGACATGCTAAAATGTGAAGAGATTGGAAATTTTGTTAATCAGTGGAATGAATTAATCAGTTTTTTTCTATTGCAGTTTAATCTACCGATAGACGATTGTTATTTTTCTCTTCTCTAAGGGATAGTATTTAACGGTCATAGCCCTACCATTTTTCAGACGGATGGGGCTCAAATCTTGAGTGATGTAGACGGGTTCTCATGGCTACAACCTGTGCATAAACGCCAACTGAACTGTATACCAGTCGGTACAGGTTTGTAACCCTTTCTGTGTATACTCCCTGTCTGCCTCTCTCTGTCCTTCTCACTGTAAACAGGCAATATTCTCGATAGTTCTGTTACGTTGTAATCAGATTTTCTCGCTCACCTCTGATGCATGTGAGAAAAGTGGTCATTGATAGTGAACGAAAGTTGTGTCAGTACTGTTTAAAAGAAAGCTAGGAAACACATGCGAAGGTGGACTTACCGCCGAATATGAACCAAGCTGTTAAAACGGAATTAAACTTCAATACAAACATTAACAAGCAAACAAGAATAAACGAAAACAATTTTCCACAAGACACTGAGTTCTAAACGTGACATCACAAAGGTGCAGATAAGAGAAGTTAGCCTGAGTCCCTGTTCGATCATGGTTTCCTTTTATATGCTGACAAAAATGACAATTGTAATATTTACGGAACCGACCAACAGTTATTTGCTACAGATCTGTATCGACCTTGTTACTTTTAACCCTTTCGGCACCATAGGCGAAAACAGTGACTTTTGTGGACAGCATAGATCAAGATCAGACTGCACAGAACGTGCGGTCTGATCTTTGATCTATACCGTCCGCTTGTATAGTCAAGCCTATACAATCATAATCTTTGTATGTTTCATTAGCTTGTATTTAGAGCCGTTGACAGAGGTCGAGTTTATTTATTTTGCGCTGAAAGAGTTAAAGAACCAATATAGAAAAAATGAAACATTAATTTCACTTCTTAGGGACAAGCACGGGAACGGGAGGAACAGGGGGGGTTATACCACTGAAACAAGTACAACGAACACGTGATTTTTTCCCGGAAACGTGGCTCTGGACTAATGTCACCTCTAAGTACGTAGTTTGTTATTTCACTGAAATGAGCGATGTAAATATCTGGGTCCCGTTTTACTAAGGTAGTAACGAACAAAATTTGCGAAAGTTTTACGTAACTATAGTATAGTGGCATTAATCTGCTACGTATGGTGGCATATTTCTGCCGCGAGATACGAGATAGCTATCATGATAATTTAAGAGAAGTATCGTGATAAAACAAAAATTTTCATGATAAAAATATCGCGATAATTCTAACTCTTATCATGATTTTTTCTGCTTTCGTGCCTACAACTGACATTCATGGTACCTATAATTAGATACGGTTTCGGAACACCTTCGTCTACAACCTTATGAATTCTCCTTTTCCATGGATGGTTTTAAAGTTGTTCGTAGGAGGCATTTCGAGTCGTCTTTGTGCTTTTACAGACCTCTGTTCATTTCGAGTATTGTCAAAATTTACCAATTAAGGTACAAAAAAAAAATGTTAATGATTCGAAATTTTACTTACTGCAATCTTATTAAAGGGTAACTCCAGACCAAAGTTTTCATTTCCAAATCGGATAAAACTACTAGAGTTATGTTAACAAAAATTTTTTTTTAGCGTTCTGTGATGCTTACTTCACGAGATATAGAGTTTTAAACTTCGGATTTTCACCTGTCTGACAGTCGCTAATTGAAAAAATCGTGACTTTCGGCAGTTTGCCGTGACGTTACAAGTGTCACGGAGAAGATATGGTCGCCATATATGAACTAACGCAGAAAACTGAAAAAACTGCATGAAATTCGTAAAGATATAAATCGCTTTATCACGTTTAAATCACTTGTGTACTGCAGAATTTTCACCTCTATCGCTCTTACATCTTACTACAACCATAGGAAAGAAATTATGAATGAATTAGCCTAGTGGAGATAGTACTTATGAAAAGGAAAAGTTATTCTTCTGGTGGGAAACAAAACTATTTTGAAATTTATTTCTTGAAGTTATTTCAATTATACCACTGCCTAATCAACGAATTTTAATAGATAAAAATAAAAAAGAAATAATAACTCAAGATAGTTGAAACATGCCAAAATTCTCTTCTACTAGGTGGTAGAAGGAAGAAGGAACGTTGCAATGTGTAAAGTAAGTCATTGGAGTACAGTTCTAAGGCTGTTTCTACCAAATATAGGACACCGTCGATCATTGAACGGTCTACAAATCCTGCGCAGTCTGATCTTGATCTACACCATCAGTGTCAGCATTTTACATGTCTCCTTCAGCTTGGAAAGAATTAAAAGCCTTAATCTACCTCAGAAATCGTATCCTTTCTTTAACATTCACGAACAGTGTCAAATCCAGCACACATCCTGAATTTGCTATTAAAGTTAAATCCATTTTTTATTTTTTCACTTGATCTTCATTTATTTTCCTACGTGGTTTTTTTTTTCACAATTTCAAATTTGTTTCTTTCATCAACAACAACGTTAAAAGATTGTCTGAATTGCCTCCTGCCTTCCTGCCTTCCTGCCCTCCATATCATGCAGTAAACGTTTTCGATCGTCTGTAAAATACAGGGTCAGTCCATTTCCTACATACTGAGACATGAAAGGAGTAAAATTTAAGTGGAAATACCAACGTGGACAAAAATTATTTAACTCTCTTCTTCCGTATTTCTCGCTGTAATCATGTACCAGATAACAGATGCAGATTGCTGACCATAAAAATGCAGCGTAAATTAAAAATTTATAACTGCATACAAACTTTACACAAGATTTTAGTGCGCCAACTTTTTATTTTGCGAAAAGAATTGTGTGTTCCATCAATGCAAAGGGTTAATTCGGCGCCTCTTTGATGTTGGTATCGCACCATTGTGGTCTCACATATTTTTTTTGCCCGGCTTGCAGCTGGGGGTTAACAAGCACTTGTCCTAAACATGTCATGTACAAAGTTACTCTTTTGTTTTCACGACCATATTGAGCCCTTTTTCTTATAAAATGTGAATGGAATTTGGAATTTTACACAGGTTAAATGGGTAAGTCTAACGTCATAACTTTTGTATTTTCCTCATTCATACGATCTTAAATAAAAAAAAAAAAATCCCATAATCTGCTTGTCGAATTTCTATTCTAACTACCCTCCAACTCTCTCTCTCTCTCTCTCTCTCTCTCTCTCTCTCTATCTCTCTCTCTCTCTCTCTCTCTCTCTCTCGCGCGCGCGCGCGCGCTCGCTCGCTCGCTCTCATATGAAAGAGATGGATAATCAACAGTGAATTCACCATTGATTTCTTGCCTCATTTAAATTTCTGTGGGGCCCCAAGGCTGCTGAGCGCGACTCAGTGACCTTTTCCGAACAGTGTATATTAAGATCAGACTGCACAGAACGTGCAATCTGATCTTATGTACAGTGTCCAATACGGAGATATCTACTTTTGTATCTCCAAAAACTAGCACTATTCGAAATTTTGCAATCGGCATGAAGGTTTATTTAACCTGTTGAGGATTAATGGTAAATCTGATATTCAGCCACGTCATTCGGTTCAGACAGACAGACAGCAAACTGGCGAATAAATAGTCATCTTACGACATGAGGGAAGATAAGGCTGTGAGAAAAAAAGTCAGTATCAGAGCAAATTAATAGTACACAGAAGCCGAAATAAGTGTGGCGTCACATCCGGTTTATTGCAGATTTCACAAACTCGCACAGGTGTGCAACCACATTTTCGCTTATAACATTGAAATACGGTTTTCAATTTTAAGATTGTTTTCATTAAAGGATTCATATATCCAAAATGAGATTTTGGCTGTAGTTGCCCTTTAAGTCAAAACTACCGAGTTCATCCAAATGATGCATTTTCTATTTATAGATATCACAATAGTTTTATCTCGCATGTCAGCTTCGAGCACGGTTGAGAAATTTTGCGATAAAATATTAGTTTATCGTGATACTTTTATCAAGAAACTTTTCACTTTCTTGATAAGATTTCCAGGAAACTTTTAATTTATCGCGATAGTTTACTAAAATTATCATGATAGCTATCTCGTATCTCGTGGCAGAAATATGCCACCATAGCTACGAGATACATGATTATTTCAGAAAACTATTGCGATAAATCAAAGTTTCCTGGTAATTTTATCTTTTCATTTTATCTACATGTACGAGGGGTGATCAGAAAGAACGTGGACTAGTGCCGGTATCGGAATATTGTTATAAAAAGCAACTTGGAGTGTTCACTGTATTTGAAAGTAACCTCCTCTGAGTTCTATGCACTTATTCATTCTTGATTTCCATGAGCGAAGCACGTGTGGGAGCGCGTCACGTGACGTTACCATCAAGGACCCGGTCATAGCGAGGGTTACTCCTCTCTGCTCTCGAAGTGCAAGCCACATAGAGAATCTTTCAAAACAGGAACTATTCAGAGGACACATAGAGTCAGGACTAAATTATACGGAGCGTTGGCAAGTGTTTCCATGTTTAGGTTTGGCAAAGTTTCAAGTACAAGTGTGGCTCTGTGAGCTAGGGCGTTATTTTGGTGTAAAGTGTCGTCACTCTGCAGGACTTCTGGCTAAGGTTTTCGTACCGTGTATGTGAAATTCATTTGAATAATGTGAGCATAAAACTCAGTATTGACTGTAGTATGTATAGATACAACATGATTAGAAGAAAAACAGGAGAACAGAAATACTTGAAGTAGATAACTTTGCCAAGTGACTTAGACAGGTTAGCTTTACCAGCGGAAGGCGATGTTGAATGTTTCAAAACACTGCTTTATTGTTTAGATTCAGTCTCGTTAAAGTGTGCCTATCTTTCATAGCATGTTACAATACGATCAGTAAAGTTTGACCCCTCTACCCTAATGCATTCAAAAATTTCTTTAAAGATTTCGATCCTAACCCAAATTTTCTCGGGCGTCAGTTGCCGAAGTACCCACATTGTGCAATTACGCGACATTCCAAGATTCCCTGTCAAAATCTCCTGGGCATTTCTATATGAAAGGTCAAATGTATAAGCTATTTTCCTGACAGTACCTCGGCGATCTTGTTTTACATGCTGCACTACAGCCGTTATGATTTTGTCTGTGACAGATGTTGATGGACGGCCAGATTTAGGGTCATCTTTAACAGTATCGCACCCTTGTCTAAACCAGTCCGATCCATGTACAAATATCAGATTTCTTGAGTGCAGAGTCCCCTTTAACTGGTTTTAAATCGCTTTTGATTTCCGATAAATACTTTTCGAGTTTGACCTAAAACTTTATGATTACTCTCGGCTCAAATAAAACGTCGTCCGATATTTTAGACCACTAATGCAATATACGAGGGCTGTCCCAAAATAGCGTGGACAACTTTTTATTTTCCGGAACCGGCGTTTTTTTTTCATGATATTTTTACCGATGTTATTTTAATCATTTGCGCATCTGAAGAAGAAATAGTGAGGTAGTTATATACAGTTGAGTCTATTTTACATGCAAATATTATTTACAGGTTACGTCTTGCGGCCCCACCCAAGATTTTATCAAAGGTTTTAACTGTGTGGTTACTTTAACCTTCAATATCAGAGGTTTTCGATAGAATTGGGCGAAACTGAATAATGCACGTTGCCGTTATCAAATATGACGTCATTCCTGAAAAGAAACCATTCACGTGGCCTTCTTTTGAAAAATTTCATAGCGAAAACACGAATGGTAGCTTATTTGGAAAGAATAAAAAATGTCGATTTCAAAAGAAATGGCGGCCCACCGAAATCTGATCGAATTTTGTGTTGACCTAAAAATGACACCGACACAGACGTTTAAACAGTTGCAAACTACGGAGAAGTATAAATCTGTTTCTCGCTCGCTCGTATTCAAATGGCACAAAAGATTTTCTGAAGGATGGAGAGAGGCAAAATGTGTGGAATCGGGTAGACCAAAAGAAATAGACAGCCGTATAGTAGACAGCGTCAGGAACGTCATCGAAGGGGATCGGCGAATGGCTGTGCGAGAGGTTGCGGAAACTGTCGGAATCAGCAAGTCATCTGTTCACAGGATTTTATGTGAGACACTAAACATGTCGAGAGTCTATGCAAGATGGGTGCCTCGCTTGCTTACTGCAGATGAAAGGGAGAGACGTGTATATGTTTCTAGGCGCTTTTTGAGACGGTATGCGAGAGATCGGGACTTTTTGAACAAGATTATTACAGTCGACGAAACATGGCTTCATTATTATGATCCCGAAAGCAAGCAGCAATCAAGTGTATGGAAACACCCAGATTCCCCACCTCCAAAAAAGGCCAAGGTAGTTAAATCCATGGGCAAGCATATGTTCATCGTGTTCATAGACAGACAGGGCGTTCTTCTTTGCCACGCTGTACCACTGGGTTAAACGGTAAACTCCACATATTACACAAAGTAAAGTTTATTAATCTGTCCACACTTTATACTTATTTCCATTTCATTCATGAACGGAAACCGCTTCTAAATAACTTGTTCATTCAAACTATTTTTAAATCAAAATTATTGTTTACATAGTGTCCGCAGTTTCAGCTCGTTTTTCCTTTCAGGTCATCAGACGAGACCTCGTGCGTGCGATTTGAAAAAAGCGACCGGGGCTTATTGACAACTTAGAAAGTATTATCTTCCACGATGATAACGCTCCGTGCCACACTTTTAAACACACACTATTGGAACTGGATCTTTTGGGTTTTCAAAGACTTGAGCATGCCCCTTATAGCCCTGACCTAGCCCCGCTAGATTTTGCCGTCTTTCCTTATCTTAAGTCACAGTTACGAGGACGTAGGTTTGAAAACTTACATGAGCTTAAACAAGAAACAATTAGAGTGTTTCGCGGACTACAGACCAGCTGGTTTTCCAACGTATATACCACAAGTGAGTTGTGCGGCACCAAAAATGCATCGATCACCACGGCGAGTATTTCGAAAAGGAGTAACGCTAATGACGTTGACGTCTTAATTATTATGAAAGTGTGGGCCGGGGTTATATGATTGGTGCAAATTAAACTTCTCTGTGCTAATTATATTTTAAGCTAGAACGTTGAAATTTCACATAGTCTGTCATAAATCCTGTGTTCATATGCTCTTAAGAGCGTTTGTCTCTAATGTTATAATAAACAATTTTATTAGAAGAGTCCACGCTATTTTGGGACAGCCCTCGCATAACGTCATTAAAATGACGTCATACTTTACCTACTTGAATATGACGACATTTGAAAGCTTGAGTCAGTTACCAGATAATTGATGCTCATCTATGCAAAATTTTGTAATTCTACGTGTAGTAGTTTTAAAAATAACGAGGTAGTCCACGATCTTTTTTATCACCCCACGTAGACATATTCTAAATTAATCACGGTAGTTATCATGTATCTCGTGGCAGAATAATGCCACTATACTAGGGCCTATAGTTACGTAAAACTTACGCAAATTTTGTTCGTAACTACCTGAGTAAAACGGGACCCTTGTGTGGAGCTCAAGATCACACTGCAATGTATGTGCTGTCTGATCTTAGATCTACACCATCTGCTACTTGATTCTAGCACGGAATAGTATTTTTAGCTTCCAAAAATTCGGATTTAGTTAGTGCTGTTGGCAACATTTTTATATAAATGTTATACATGTATATATGACCCATGCTATGTAGAGAGGTGTTTTAATGGACCTGCAAAAAGTATCGGTTCAGGTCAGCCTGCCCAGTCTACGCAGGCTGACCTGAACCGAAAAATTTTGCTAATTGTCAATTTTTTGGACCATTCTACTTCATGATTTAGTCGATTGTTGGATAAAATGGATTTTATTGATACATAGTTATGCGATGACTTGCTTCGGAAAATGTACCATGAAGATTCATTAAACTCTTTTTCACAGAGCATGGCTCATTTTTTTTTTTGTTTCTGTGCTTTAACACAAAAGCGGTTTGACCTAGGACTCTGAAACTTAATGCAAGTGTTGTTCATGCCCAAACGAGTTGCCTTACTACTTTTGGATTACATGGGACACAGGTCAACGTCACAGATGAACTTTGTTGAAAATCGTCTCCGTGCCAACTCAACAGCTGTTTCACCTAAAACAATAGGGCGTAACCTCCTAAGCATCACTTGTACAAGTGATGCATAGGAGGTTACGCCCTATTGCTTTGGGGTTACACAGGTCAAATGTCAAGATTACTCGTGAAATTTGTTTGATAATCCTTTCCGTAAATGTTTCTAAGTAAATGTTTGATCTAGGCCCGTGAAACTATATGCAAATGTTGTCCATGACCCAAGAAGGTGCCCTATCGTTTTTGGGTCACATGGGTCAAAGGTGATCTTTATTTTGAAAATCATTTCCGTTCTCTGATTGTGCTGCTTCAGTGACAGGTGCTGGTGGGGTCATGTGTCCGTTTTGTGACAGTTGTAGTTCATCCAGAGCTCAAAGAGATTTTAGTTGATCAGTTGTAACTTGATCAAGCAGCCCACAATTTGACTCTGTCTGATGCTGTCACTAGATCAAGGAATGTTTACAGGTGCAAATATACTCTTAACGAGGTTGTCAATGCTAAAAATTATGTGTAAGGGAGGGGGAGCATGCGTACGTGGGAGAAATTGGTTCCGGTTAGAACGACCACAAATAAGTAATTTATCAAAGTAAACCTGTCAAGAATAGCCAGTGGAGGAAATGTTTAGGATTTCCGCATGTTCGTATCTTTTCACACTGAACTTTGGAAATCAAATTTTTAACCCTTTTCCATACAATCCCGAGTTTTAACAACCCGGAGAAAAAAGGCTTAAAGGCTTTTGAAAAAAATGTAGCAAAAGGAGATTAGCTGGTAACCATCATTTTCTTCTTTTCCCGCGTTGTTTTCTATTCTGCAACCATTCATTCACATAAATTTGTTTTCTGAAAACGCTCTAAAACAGGACAAGTCTAAAAAATTATCGTTTGGTAAAGGGGTAAATTTTACGCGGTTCTTTTTGAAAAATCCCCATGAAAACCTCTGATGCTTTTGAGCAGACAGCACTGATCTAGATAAAACCGTTCAGAACGTAATTTTTTCTTGATGTTTTCAGGTCTGACGGGTCCGCTCTGGTCTCCAGCAAAGCACCTGATACTATCACATCTTGGGTGGCAACAGCTTTCTCTATCAATAGACAAACTGGTCTGGGGATAATAGAAACTCCGGCAAAGGTAAAATATTGGCGAATGATTGAATGGATGGATGATTAACCCTTTCCCAAACAATCCTTGGTTTTCACGACCCTGAAAAAGAAGGCTTTTAAAAACATCGTGGGAAAAGGAGAAATTGCTGGTAACCAGCATTTTCTCCTTTTCCCACAATGTTTTCTACCCTCCCAGAACAAATTTCAATTTTTGAGTCACATTAAATTTGTCGTCTGCAAATGCTTTCAATTTGAACCAGTCTAGAATTTCCTTGTTTGGTAAAGAGTTAAGTGAAACAGATGAAAAACTGAGGTGTATGTATAGATAGGGTGGATGAATGAGTAGGATGGATGGATGGACGGGTGTATGGATGAATGGATGGATGGATAGATAGATGGACGAATAGGTGGTTGGCTGGATGGATGGTTGGGTGGGTGGCTGGATGGATGGGTTTCTTTTCGATTTTCCTCTCAACTGCTATTTTCAGATGACAACTTTCCGACCTTTCTTCGTTAGCCTAAACCTGCCCTACTCGATTGTACGCGGAGAAGAGGTGGTCCTTCAAGCCAACGTTTTCAACTACATGCACCAAGATTTGGATGTAAGTATCGGTCTTGGCCCTTGTCCTGCTAGGTAAATTAACCCTTATCCTGCTAAACAATTGACATGAAACTTTCAAGCCGATAGTAAGATCCCAAATGTTGTAATTTCCAAGTTATACTTCGGGGAAAATATATCCCTATCGGACAGTGTAGATCCAAGATCAGACGAGCAAGTCATCTGTCGTCGTGAAATTAATGCTGAAAAAAAATTATCACATAACTACTCTTGTTTTCAGTGCGCTACAGCAATTACAAATTTTCCCATCTTACATGTTGTAGATGAAATTCTGTGACGTCATGTCTTACCTTTCTTTGAAAAGAAGAATTCACTTGTACAGTATATGAAATTCAATCCTTTCTCACCTATGACCATTGTTTCGAAGATGTTTATGTAGGAAAGCAGCCAGTGGCTTGGAAAGACTATTGTGCGGAGTACTAGTAAATGAAACTCCAGGAAAGCAGGAAAAGGCGCTCTGGCCGCCGTGATATAACTGAAATAATATTGAAAACTGCGTTAAACACCATACAACCAATCAATCAAAATCAGCAACAGTTTCTTATTGTTGAAATTGGTGCTATGAGTAATCATAACTACTCATAGACATTTTCTTTCACAGACATGTACATACCAGCATGAATGTCCGAAATAATCGATATATTCGACTTATTGGTTGTTTGAGCAATCAAGTAATGAGTTTTTACTTGGGTGCACCACTTTTCAGGTTGTTGTAACTCTAGGACAATCCGATGACTATGCAGTGATAGAGCAACAGTCCAATGGAAAGTTCACGTATGCCAAAGAGGATGTAGCCAAAAACGTCCACGTAAGTATACTCACTTTCGGTACACTCCACCAGAGGACTAGTCTTGGTCTGGGCGGTAATAATGTTTTAATCCTTAACCACACAATCATGAGTTTTAACGAGCCTGAGGAAGACGGGTTTTGAAAACATTGTGGGAAATAGAGAAAATGCTGGTAACCAGAGATGCATTAAATCCCCTTTTGATTGAGTGCTGCTAATTTATATTTTCACAAGGAAGTATGCCAAGTCGCCTCCACAAGATTTATTCATGTTTGCGTCTGGAGTAGTTTAGCTACAAGTTTAACTGGGTCATACTTTTGTAGTATGCTCCCACATCTTCTGTTTTAGCAGGATTTGAACCGAATTTTCTTCAAATCTATGCGGTACATATTCCATTTTCATATATTCATTTTTTTCCCCTTCTATTTAAATCTAGATCAAAGCTGGCACAGCAGAGTCCGTATTTTTCCCTATCGTGGCAACGAAAGTCGGAACTGCAGAACTGTCCGTGAAGGCCCAATCTATTCTTTCAGCTGACGGCGTGAAGAGACAGTTGATTGTGGAAGCAGAGGGAACCAAGCTACATTTCAACATCCCTGTATATCTGAGCGCACAGGCGCCTGTATCAGTCTCACCCTCGTATCCGGCAAATCTAGTGGCCGACTCCCTTCGGACCCAAGTTATTGCGATGGGTAGGATTTGTTTATTGCTTAGCATATGGCCTGCAACACGCAAAAAGAGGCATTCGGATATCTGCGTAGAGTGTCGTCTCGGATCAGGCTGCGCAGCCCGCGCAGGCTAATCCGAAACAACACTTTCCGTTATTTTTTTTATGTAATTTTCTGTTCTGCGCAAGTCTATACTGAGGAACAAAATCTAATGTAGTTGTAAAGTGCCGTATGGGACTAGCCTGCGCGGACACACAATCTCTAAATGCATGCAGAGTAGCAGCTGATAGCTTTTTGCATTTGGAGTTACAAAAATTAAATAAAAAAACATCTGTACCAAAATATTTCATAGGTCTATCAAAGTTTTCAATTCTAAATGCATTTGTGTGTGTAGAAAGTTAGAAGAGAACATCAACATATTTCTTTCAAAACAACTGGATCCAGAAAAGGACACGCGAAAAGCCGAATTGATTTAAAGGGGAGAAATATAATGCGCTCAAAGAGTACTGAAATGATTAGTTTACCATAGCGCTTTCGGCTTGATTCCCTTTTTAGCTGTTAAAATTAGCTGGAATTAAGCGTGAACGTTTCGATAGGTTAGCGTATTTGTCTCAAAATAAACCAACTTTAATTTACTGGAATACGCATAACAAATACGCCTGTTGTCTAAAAATAGGTCAGACTGTAATTATCTAGCATCTGGAAGCGTTTCGTTTTAAAAGATCTAGCGTAAAGTTTAAAAATAGCTCAGACCGCGAATTTTCAAAATCGAGACAAGGATCAAAGAACTGATAGGACTGCGATTTCAATAAAGAAGTCTGTATCATGGAGATATGGTTGGCTGTGTTATTAGATGTTATTTTTGTTAATTCCCGAGGATTATACTGTGCAGGGTCTCCTAATCCAAGGATAAATATTTTTTTAACTCTTTACCACACAATCCCGAGTTTTAACGACCTTGAAGAAAAAGCCTTTTGAAAACATTGTGGGAAAAGGAGAAAATGCTGGTAACCAGCATTTTCTCCTTTTCCCACAATGTTTTTTACCCTTCCCTAAACAAATTTCATTTTTTGAACCACGTTTATTTTGTCGTCTGCAAATGCTTTGAATTTGGACAACTCTTAAATTTTGTCGTTTGGTAAAGAGTTAAGACTTTACGAGAAAATCCAATGTTCTAACGACCCGGGGTAGAAGGCTTTTTACAACATCATGAGAAGAGAGGGAAACAAGCAGTTCTCCTTTTTCAATATTGACGAGTCTGACATTTGGTTTTCCTAGTGACATAAAACGTTCTTTTTGTATATCAAGGTGACTTTATGGGTCCAACCCTCAAGAACTTAAGGAGTCTTGTACGGTTGCCAACAGGATGCGGAGAACAAACTATGACCAACTTGGCGCCCGATATCTTTGTGTATAACTATCTACAGACAGCCGGACTGTTAACACAGAATGTTGCCAATCAGATTAAAGAGTATATGACAAAGGGTAATAAATACTAATAAAGTTCTTTTTAACAAATAATTTTACACTAACACAACACTAGATCAATTTACGCAAAGGGGGGAGATAAAGGAATAAATTATTTTATCTAATTATGTTGGAAATTTTGTGAGAAAAGAACAATTACTTTGACACACATTCCCGCTTTTCCAATGTGTTTACAAAACTTACTCACTACAGAGATTTAAAAAGTCACATTTTTCATAGCTCGCCTGGTATTCGAATTATCAACAATTTATTTTTAGCAGATCCTTACATCCTGACTACAAGATTGATTGACTGATTGTATGGTATTTAACGCCGTTTTCAACATTATTTCAGTCATATCGCAGTGGCCAGTGCACCTATCCATGCTTTCCTGGAGTTTCTTTTACTAGTACTCCGCACAATTTTCTTTCCAAGCCACTGGCTGCTTTCCCACATAACCATCGTCGAAACAATAGTCAGCGGTGAGAGAGGAATGGATCCTGTCGCAATGACTATCATCAATGCTCGGAAAGAAATTTGCCAATCCGGGGATCGAACCAGCGACCCCCTGTTCTTGAGTCCTGTCTACAAGAGATGAAACGCTAATTAAATCAACCTCTCTGTCTGTCTCTCTGTCTGTCTGTCTGTCTCTCTCTCTCTCTTTCTCTCTGTTTTATTATCTGTTATTATCTGTATTGTCAAGTTCTGTCAGCAATAGAAGTTCTGTTAGCAATACAATAGTAATGTATCTTAATGTCCTATGGTTATTCTGTTTTATCTTAATTTTCAACTTCAATCAGGGTACCAAAGGGAACTGGGATTTCAGCATACGGATGGATCTTTCAGTATTTGGGGCCCAAGGGATTCTCAAGGAAGCTCTTGGTAACTTATGTTCGTTCATCAATAGCATCATGACGATTATATTCGTCACGATTGTTGATAATTCTTGTAAATGCATTAGACCCCTTTTCACAGAGCACGGCCCTAATAACAAAGAGCCAGACATGCAGCTCACCGTAGCATCCAAGATAATTCGATTAAATTGTACATACCTAGATTAAACCGTAAATTCCTCTAAAAAGTAGATAGAGATGATGTCAGCATTGAAAAATTTCATTCCTTACTGGACGTCGTAATTGCACACTGGTTAAAAAGTGATATATTAAATGTGGCTCATCCGACGAAACTGGTTTTTTAGAACCATAGACAAAATTTCTTCTTTTCTTACGTTGTTTTTAAAAGCCGCTCTCTTACCGCAACGTAATAAAAAAGCGATGATTTTGTAAACGATTAAAACATAAACGCTTTAACTTTTAGGCAAGTTTCATCTTCCAGTGTTACAGTGTTTAATCCCTATCCTGCAAAATAACTAACATGAAACTCTGCTATTCTAAACGTAGTTTTGGGTGAAAGATATCTCCTCATCGGACAGTGTAGATTCAAGATCAGACTGCACGTTCTGTGCAGTCTGATCTTGATCTAAACTGTCCGCAAAAGGTTAGTGAGTCGCGCTTAGCAGCCTAAGGAATAAACACAAATCGTCCATTTCTATAGTGTTTATAGAGATATACAACACCGATAACAAATAATTGTTTTTATCTTGTAGTCGGCTACGCTGGTTTTTAACCTACATGTACTTCTTGATGTTGATTTACCTGAATGAATAGCAGCAACCACTACTTTTTCAACGATGGTTTCGATAAACAACTTATCTTGACAAATATTAGTTATAATAATATTTTTAATAAAAAAAACCGATTTTTAATAAAATGCAAAACAACGAGGAAACAAAGCCATTGCTTGCGAGGTTGCTTTTCATTATTTTTATTGAAATTTAACCAAAAAAAAGCTACAAAATTAATTTTCCAATACTTCTTACACCGTCTATTTCTGAAAAAGGGTACTGCTTGTTTGGTATGTAGAAGTACATTTCTCGCCAAAAGAAACCCTGGCTTTAAGTATGGATACTTTGTTTCTTCCTTCATAGGTTAACAGCGTTTGTACTGAAATCATTCAGTCAGGCAAGCGCTCATATTTACGTGTCGGAGAGTGTTCTATACAGGGCTGCCGAGTGGTTATGTAGATATCAAAACTATGACGGCTCATTTAGACAAGTCGGTAGCGTGCACAGTACGTCATTGAGCGTGAGTATGATCCTCTGACGGTATTGATGAAACTTTACTCTTTTGATTGTGAGCTCAGGGGCCGTATTAACCAATCATTCTGAAACTCACTTTAGCCAAGTTCTACATTTAGAAAGTATCGCCAATTCTGATTGGGTAAAACCAGTCGGAAATGGCGTTACTTTTAAATTTACAGAATGTTGAGACTATAGGTTAATAGTTAAGCCCTGTAGGACGGATGGTTCTGTCATTATTCCAAGTCAACAGGATGAAGGATTTGTTAGTTTGTAGTCTTGCTGTCGAGTCCCCGGTTGTAATGTTGAAGCCGAACAGCGCATAGAGTCAAAGGATGCAAATTTGAGTGCATCTTAGGCCAAACTCTTTCTTATACTTGAGGACCATCATTGCGGTTTTTTTTTTTTTATTCATAAAAATGAACATTCTTTCGACTTGCATTATTGGGAAAATTGCATTTGTGTCTGAATCAGAGGTTGAATTTGGATTTGTTATTCACTGGTTTTGCGTTCGATCCACGCTAACGTCGCTTTTTTTCCTGTACAGTGTCCTTGGGTAAGACACAGCTGAGCCCAGTTTGGTACTGGTGAAACCCAAAAACTAACAAGTGAGTTCTCACTGAAAATGAGAGAAATGTTATTGAAAGCGTCGTCTACACACAACTCACTTGGGATATGCAATTTTAGTGTGGGTATACTACTGGTGTTGGTGTAATGCTAGCACAATGAAACTCGGTAGACAAGGCTTTTTGCACTGATCGCCGTGACATTTTAGTTTCAGGACTATAAGTGGTTCAAAATAAATTAGATATGGACGATAAAGCTAACTTAGTATGTTTGCGATGGTGAACAGAATAGAAGAACTTGATAAAGGACCCGTTTTCACCAACTATACGAAGTAGCTTTCTTGTCGAGCTCTAACTTTAGAGAGACACGAAATGTCTCATTAGATATACAATCTTGTCAATCTAGCCTAAAAATTACGATTATTTGAAGTTAAGAAAATTCTTAAAAATAGGAATGGGTATGCATAATTTGTATTCGCAAAATGTGGTCCTTTTTGTTTTCCATCCATCATCTTTTATATCTTAGGAGAGACAAGTGTGATGGAAAACAGCTATATCTGTTTGACCCTTTTTCAAATGTGATTTTCTTTTATCGTTTTTATCTGAGCCGCATTTTTAGTTCCTTCAGTAGGCTGTAACTTTAGAATAAAAGCCATTTGCTCATTACAAGGATAGTCAGTAATTACTTCCGTTTATACAAAAAATACAATTCAGGATAAACAAAAATGAATACAAGAGAAGACAAATCTTCATCGATTGATAATAATCAGAAATATTGCAGATATTTATCTGTACATTGATTCAATTAATTGTATTACGTTCTTTAAAAAATGCCAGAAACATAGCTCATCCCGTTCTCGTAAATTAACTTTTCGACCAGATTTCAGGTAGGAGTGTTGGACATTCGTAGAAACCTGTACATAGAACGGCAGATGATATATATTAGCCATGGGACAATACGACAGCTGAAAAATTGTAATATTTTCTGTTTTTAAACAGACCAGTAAACTTAACGGCTTTCTTTGGTTTCTGATTACTCTGACATCAAAACTAGGGTAAAGGAATACAGTGGATTAACGTCCTTGAGATTATTTTTGGTTGAAGTTTGACTCATTCTCTACTGTTGCGATTTTATAGCAGACCGCTTGGGACACATCCATAGGGATCATTAATTTGAACACTATTGAAAACATCGTTACGAGTAATTTCTCTACTTTCTACAATGTTTTCAATAGTCTGCCTGCTGCAATACCAAATATTCCGTATGTGGGAGATAAGGAGTTACGATATGAGGTTAGTAGGTCATTTATTATAATACGCTCTCCCCCTTCTCCACCCTCAACCACACTTCGTCATACCCTCCACCACTCTCAATTCACATACATTATAAAAAAAGTCAATACATTTTTATTGTTTCCAGGGTGGTGCCAGTACAAAAGGTTACAGCCACACTGCTTTTGTTCTCATAGCGCTCGTAGAGGCACAGAGTAAAATCAAGGTAAGATCTTGTTCACTCTAACCTTATCTACATTTATCACATAACCTCCCTTATTTACAGCGTAAAATACCTATTAAGAAACTAACGCGTTTGAGGTAAGCATTCGGTGACGTCATTTGTGACGTCTATTTGTACGTCCTTCAGAGAGAGGAAAGGTGTTTTCTTCATAAAAATTACCACGTGTGCCTAGATGGATTTGCTTATTTTGATCGATTAGTTGTACATATTGTTATGTGATTAAAAAATCTGTCATTCGTTAGCTTTTGAGGTAAAGTTTTTTATATTTAACTCGTCTTAAAAATGTTATAAAGCTTGCCAGAGGCTCGTTCAAACATTTTTCTAGACTCGTTTAATAGAATTCTTTCTCAAACTCCAGCTTTTGTCAGATCCTATATCACCCAACCTTTTGTACATTTAACACATCACGTCCCTTGTTTTCTGTGTAAAATATCCACTAAGATTATGTAACAAACGCTTAGGGTAAAGATTGTGTGATGACATACGTGACGTCATTTTAGACTTCTTTTGATGAAGTGATTCAGCTTTTTTCAAACAGATGATCAGGTGTAACTGTGTGGCCTTGCATATTCTGACTCGAGAATATAGATCTACTATGAAATAAAAAGGATCTGACATTCGCCAAAAGCTCTCATTTTTCTGGACTCGTTCAATAAAATCTTACATTAAATGCTAGTTTAAGCTAGGTCTTATACATCTGACGAATAGATGCAGTGTACCGGACAAGTAAAATCAAACTCTTACAGTTTTTAAGATCATCGTCGAAACATCACCAAAATTAGACAGTATAGGTGTGCCTCCTGATCTTTGTCAACACTCAATGCAAAGGAAGCCAAGTTAGTGACAATCGCCTTAAATGGTAACAGATGAAACTTGTTTCGGTCACTTGATTTCTTTCTGTCCTTATTACCGCTAAACCATGACAGGGTAGTAACAGAAATATTTTGCTTAACGACTTGTCTTATATTACAGACCTACAGTCTTTACAACATCAACAGAAAGTCAGCCAATGCCAGAGCTTTCCTTGAGAGAAAAGTCAACCAAATTAGTGACATCTATGATCTGGCAATCGTGAGTTACGCCTTGGCAAAGTCAGGCAGTTCACTGGCTTCCAACGCGTATAACGCCTTGGCCAAATATGCGACGTTTAAAGGTATGCTTTCTATATCCAGTGGTAGTCTGTTGTTTATATAAAACGGTGTAATTGAATTCTAAAAAATTATTTTTCTCCATTTAAACCTGAATTGGCGGTATTTACTAAAATTGTTTCAAAAACGCATTTCTTACCAACAATGCAGGGCTTGTGAGTTACGATTTTACAGTCTGACAATTCGTTGGCTGTGAAAACAAATATCGTCCTGGCCAAGTATACAATGTTTAGAGGTACATTCTCTATATCTATGGGCTAATTAATTCGAAAAACAATATTTCTTCACTCTATTTTGCAGTACTTATTATTCTTGTTACTCAAGAATTCGTATTCTTCATGTCTTTCCTTATAGTTATCCAAATTTGTTGACTCTTTCCATCTTTCATTATTTGACAAACCTACGGATGCCATGCCAAAAAACGTTCGAAGGACAGGAAAATGTCTTTTCGATAATATGTTAAACATTCCCTGAGAAGTAGCAATTGTTTGTAACAAGTAACTCCTTTTCCAGAAAAGAAATACCAGTTATCGGGATCGAGGTCTTAAAAAATTTTTTTTCCACACATACCAAGTTTGCATACATGGGTGCACTGACTGCAGTGAATGAGTTACGTATACGATATGAGTTATGCTTTGTGAAAAGGGGGTTTAATACAAAAGCAAAATGTATCAACCTAGTTCAGCCTGCGCAAGCTGATCTGTGTTCAAACTTTTTGCTATTGGTTAATTTTCTGCATGTCCGAGGACTCTTGTACCTCAGGATTCAGCTGGTTGTGAGACAAAATGGATTATTTAGGTTTATAGTGATATGGTTGTTTGGTACAATGTATGACAGAGATGCGGTATAGCCTCTTTTGCCAGAGCATGGCTCATACATTGTTGAAGTGTTGTTGACCATGGAAAAGAAAAAAATCAATTTCCAATGGGCAAAATCGAATTTTCATTGTACATATACACGTATACTGCAGTATAAGTCTTAATACTAATTATTTAATATTCCAGTCTGAAATTGCTTAACCCATATCCTGCTAAATAACTTAAATGAAATTTTCAATTCGATAGGAAAAACCCAAATATTGCTTTTTCAAAGGTATGTTTTGGGGAATAATTTCTCCTAAGCGGACAGTGTAGATCCAAGATCAGACTGCACGTTCTGTGCAGTCTGATCTTGATCTGCACTGTCCGCAAAAAGGTCGGTGAGTCGCGCTTAGCAGCCTAAGGGTTAAAAGTATGTTATTTTGATTTCCAAGCTATTTAAAATAGTAATCGATCTCTTTATCACACGATCTTATTATGATCTGGTTTATCATTCCAAGTTCAACCCATGCCGCGTTCCGGCAAAGAAGGGTTTAATCGTAACTGCGTAATACAATATACAAAGCGATTCAACACATAACTATTGGATTCATAAAATTTATTTTGGCTGACAGCCAACTGAATTAAGAGGTAGACTCGTCCTTTGACATGTAGAAATTGATCAATAGCAAAAAGTTTCAACCCAGGTCAGCCTGCGCCGACGGCGCGGTCTGATCTGGTCGATACTTATTGCAGATGCATGAAACCCCCTTTTCACAGATGGCTCATATATTCCGTATTTGAATTTAGAATTAGGTTTTTGTTAAATGGTTTGAGGAAACAGGCCCAGTACAAAAAAAAATAAGCAAATATATATACTTCACTTCATGAACATTTTCTGCAGTTGTCACAATGATTTTGACTGCCTGGAGCTGTCGGATTTGATAACGTATCTAACAAGATACTTATCTCTATCCAAGGCGTCCTTGATGTTCAACATAACCGGTATCCGCTGAACAGTCAATTGAATATAGCACTAAAAATAGTTCATATGTGCCTTTTTTTCAAGTTTTTCTGTCTTGTTTATGTCGACAACTTGGTGTGTTTATTAGGATTCCATATTTCATGTACATTATTCAGACGGTAAAATGCACTGGAGGATGGACAGTGGGAATTCCTACCACGTTGATCCATGGTACTCGACCTATGACCAGGCCAAACCACTTGAAATCGAACTGGCGTCCTACGCACTGATGTATTTGACTCAAACCAATCAACACTCCAAAGGAAATCCAATTCTCCAATGGCTCCTGTCCCAACGTAACTCACTTGGTGGTTTCCGATCTACACAGGTATAATTTAATGTAAAGTAGCCAGTGGCTCGGCAGCGAGGATCTCTTTATCACGTATCACTCATTTCATCATCCTTCTGCATTTCAATCAGGCTAACCACCGACGCAGTCATACAGCTAACAGCCCGTCAGTTGGCAATCAGCGGGACACTAAACCCTTGTCCGCAAACAATCAATGTTTCTGATGACAAATTTTTGAAGCCAGAAAACTTGCAAACCATCAAACTTGCGATAAAGCAAGTTAGATACCTATTAAGCCAATCCATCGCCAATCCAGCCAGTACGTAGCCAATCAGTTGTTTAGTTGGACAATCAATTAAAGTTAAAAGCCCTATAGCTTCCAAAAGTAAAAAGCAAGGGTGTTAAAATGCGTCTAAATTTGAACCATACCAGTCACTGACAGAAAAATGAATTTTTGAATCACAGAAAGTAAACTAAAGAAAGAGCGACTTTGCAACTTTTGACGTAGTTTTAAAAATCATTTTTCTGCCAACGACTAATACTTGAACGGACAGCGAAATGACAGATTGTCGTGTTCACAATAATTTCTATACTTTTAAATGGTATGATTTAAATCTAAATACATTTTCATACCCTCATTGTTTACTTTTGGCAGCTTTGATGGAATGCCATATTTCCTCATGATGACTTCCAGTCAATTTCAGACATTCAGATTCATTGTTAGAGTAAGCATTCTTGTAAGAATTTGATCTATGTATACTACTGTAAGAATACTTTAGAAGACGAATGTTCAGCTTGTAGTTTTCCTTTTTTATATATCGGTCTTCATACGAAGACATTTAAACGCTATGGAATCATTTAAAGGTTCCTGATACACTGTAAAAACTGCATAGACTTCATACAATCCTAATTCCGAGAAATTAGTGCATGGTAGCTTTTAATGTGATCTAAATGTATGAAATAGAAGAGAATAGGAATATTCCTGTCCAAAGTTTTGACGCCTCAAAATCTGAATTCTTCATTCAAAAAGCATACACGACGTACATATATTTTCATTGTATTGTATTTACAGGATACTGTCCTAGGACTTGAAGCATTAACCGAGTACAGATTCTCTGCCGGAGCTGTTCTAAACCTTGATATCGACGTGTCTGCTTCCAACTTTTCACAACATATCCACGTCGACAAATCCGACGCCATGGTTCTCAAAATTGTTAATGTAAGGCACATTACCACAGAAAAACAATCTCGTTTATTCGAAGATAATATAATTCAACAATATACTTGAAGTCGAATTATTTGCCGCAGCATTACTTTATTTTGGAAACATTAAAGCCAAGATTTTTTTCTATTTCAATAAGAAATTCCAGATGAACAATATAAAAGGAAGAAAACTGCCAATTGACAACAGACCAAGGTTCTGAAAGGAATGCTTATTTCAACCAATGAAATACATTCGAAAACTCATGCACTTTGAATCCCTCTATCTAATTTCCATATTATAAAACTACATGCATAATCAATGGGTTGGACTTAGACGGCAACAATCCCCTCTTATTTCTTTGTCTTCATTTCTTTTTTTTTTATACCATTTCGCTCTTTATTGCAAGTGGCGACTTAAAGTGCTTTTTTGCAGACTAAACAGCAGTGAACGTGCAGTCTAATTCCTTCTTTTTACCATCTGCTACCTAAAATTTAACAATGGCACCATCGTCAATTAATATCCGCTTTTTTACAATGAAATGATTCGACGATATTTAATGTAAACTGATTTATCTGCAATTAGGTTTACTGCTATTGTTTCTGATAATCATACCTCACGTGCTGTATGTGTGTTTATGACACATGTTACCGGCCACCTGAAGAGAAAAAGGCATGTTCATGCGTAAGTGTTATCAGTGATGAATGTGAATTATAATAAAAGTAAAGTACGACACCAATGAATGGATCTAAAAAGTTTCATCGTCCAAAAAAATAAAAATCGGTCAGACCAAAAGCGCTCAAATCACTCATCTAGATTACTGAACAACAGAGACTTAGGCAGCAACCATTTTGGAGGAAAGGCTGCAATCCCAACACCCCAAGATGTCTTAACTTCGAACCAGCTGATCTTATTTGCATATTGCAAACCAACGTATTAACAGAAGCGAGGAGCATATACCGTCACCATAAAAGTTATAAGGTCCTTTTTTTCCTTCACTAGATCGAAAAAAAAAAAAAATAATAATAATAATAATTATTAATAATAATACTAATAATAATCTACGATTTTATGTCTATCACAGAAAGGCCGGGTGGATCAGTTGTTAGCATTTCTGACTCGTGACCTGGTGGTTGCGAGTTCGATATCCGGTAGAGGCAAACTTTCCTTCCTGCGATTTTTCGCCTCTCACCTCTGATGCATGTGAGAAAATTAGTCAGTGGCTTGGAGGGAAATTAGTATCAGTACTGGTGTGAGAAAGCCAGGAAACACATGTGTAGATGCACTGAACGGCGTGATATGACCTATGTGTTGAAACGGCGTTAAACTCCAATACAAATGTATATCATATTTAAATGTTCCTTGAATTAAAAAACTGCTTCTAGTACAGGAATTCAATTAATCATTGTGGCATCTTATTAAAATTGCTGTATTCCCGGAACCTTGGTTTTCAATATATGTATAACGTGGAGTTAATTACAGACTTTTCTGAGAGACCGATTTTACTCCTTTCTAAAAACAGTCCTGTAGGAAGTGTGCGCATTGATTGTTTACAACAGGGTATCTAGCAAATTCTTTAGCAGTCTAATTCTTATTTAGGTAGATCGACACAATTAATTCACTGTATTATTTTTCAAATCATGTAAGATTTAGATCTAGAGCTAAAAGTTTTTATTGGTACTTTTAGTAACATGGGCAAAATTATCGGGGAGTGGGGAAGAACCGAGCCATTCCCATGGGCTTAAAAACATATCACTTAAAATGAATCATGCTCTTTGAACATAGGGTTTAATGCATCTTAAAGAAAAATAATGATAATTATAATAAAACGTTCCATGTCAAACTACGCTGTCCGCAAAGGCTGACCTGGTTCGAAACTTTTTTGATGATCTCACATTTGACCTACTTAAAGTAATAGAATAAAATGAATTGTTACCCATTTAGTGATTGGCTAATTTTATGTAAACTTTGAAAGAAAAGAACGGTCTGAGTAGAAATTTACCTATATGTTTAAAAAGTCTTCGTGACTAAACAATCACGTAATGATCACTTTCATCAATGTAAAATTGTACTACATATACTCCTCACAAAAAGTTAAGCAACAATGAATTACCGCTGCACCAGAATTTTATTATTACACATATAGACAATTTCATTGTATAAATGTAATGAGTATTGAGTTACAAACCAGTCAAATCAGTTCTGTACTTCTATCAGATAATGTTTCTAACTTTCAGGCTTTTGAAGTAAGGCACTGTCTAAATCCACATGCAAAAAAATGGTTCCACACTACCCAGATGTTTTAAAATCTCTAAAATCCGTTCAATCTGCAACCGAAACACAGTCAGTACACGGTATAGCCACCATTAGCACGAATACAAGCTTGAACTCTTCTGTGCAATTTGAGTGGCCAGCAAGATCTCCAGATCTCAATCCGATTGGGCATGCGTGGGATATTCTCGGTAGACGTGTCAATAATGGAAATGTTAGGCCTCAGAACCTCCAACACCTTGAGCAACTTTTGAGTCAGTAATGGCAAGATATTCCACAACAACAGCTGGACGGCTTGATCTGGTCAATGCCCAGAAGAGTTCACGCTTGTATTCGTGCTAATGGTAGCCATACCGTTTACTAATTGTGTTCCGGTTGCAGATTGAACGGATTTTAGAGATTTTAAAACCAGGGTTGCGCAGGCTGACCTGGTTCGATACTTTTTGCAGATGCATTAAACCTGCTTTTCACAGAGTATAACTCATTATGATGTCTCAAGCCAGATGTAGTATGACTGCCTTGCCACAGAGCTCGCTTTTGTAGTGACGCGGAGGAGTTGTTTTTTTTTTATGGACCAGAATGCTGTAGGTTAGATCCCCTCCCTGGACAAGTTATTTCTCGACCGATTACATTTATTCACGTTTGATACATAGGTGCCAGGCTATGCAGTGAGTAGTATCCCAGTTGGCGGTGCATCCAGCAATTCTACCCCGCCTCATATTTCTCTGAGTGCGACCGGCACGGGCTCAGCTCTAGTACAGGTACTGTATTCAAACATAGTAAAACTCGACAAGAGAAACATGAGAGAGGTCAAGAATACGAGCTCGTATAGTTCGAACTGTCAGTGTGATGACTTTTACTACGGAAAAGTAGAAAGCAGGACTGTACTTGATTTAACTACCTTACATTTTAGAAAGAACACGTTTGAATATCTGTCTTCATGAAGCCTTTGTGTTTCTATTATTTCCACAATGACTATTTAAGTTTTCAACATTTTTCGATATTCGGTATCCATTTTGAATACACATAATGGACTGAAAAATAATTGTAATAATGATAATAATAATAATAACAATAATATCAGTGATTATAATAATAATACATAATAAGAGTTATAAAATGCAGTAAAATACTGAGTAATAAAAGAGAACTCACTTGGCTAGCAACGACCGTTTATCGGGATACATGTGTATAAAGTTCATGTATGTATGTTGTTTAACGAGTTGAGAAATTAATTGTCTGTATTGATAATTGTCATACCACTCACTTTTCATTTTAGGTATCTGTTAACTTCAATGTAGAAAGTCAAGTTGTGACGCCAGCTTTTGACGTCAACCACACCATTGAGCACGAAACACTTCGATCCTTAGTTCTTACTGCCTGTACAAGGTAAAGATACGTGTTCTCTTTGTGTTGTTTTCTAGTTCTTACCCCGGAAGTGAACGACGAATTGCTTTCTTCAAAATTATATTTTCGCAGTGTGCAGTAAATCTGTTACAGGACGAGTGGCTTACTCAACTTTGTAACCAGAAGGAAATGTTGACTGGAGTGCATCGTTTCATTGCCGTAGCTTGTGTCATGTAGGGTCAGGTGGCTTGGGACTTGGAAACTTGTTCATGGCTGTGGCGATTCATGTCGCCCCGAGCCGAAGGCGAGGGAGCAACATGTTTCCCCACATCCGTGAACAAGTTTCCAAGTCCCAAGCCACCTGACCGTACAACGAATTTATTATACTGCAAAGTTTTACCATTCCAACGTGTAGTCAGCGAAATTTCCCTGTTTTATGGCCGCACGAATTGAGTACGCTGACTTTATAATCTTTCCCTTCTGAGTGCCCCAATTCAATTACAGCTGACGTCACTGAGAACTGACGTCACTAAAACCCTAGTAAAAGTGCAGCTTGGTGCAAGAACTAGATTATGTCACTGCGATAGACATTCGACGTATTTCTATTTAAACATTGATTTAAACAACTTCAAAGTAATAAACTATACAATTTTATGATTTGTTTGCAAAATTAAACGACCATTAGATTATCCTTTTAACGTTACAAGGTATGAGTTTCGACATTTCACAATTTGCCTTCCTGGCTAAGGCATGGCTCGTTTTAACCCCGTGTATTTGTTTAGAATGACAACAAACGATAATATATGAAACTAAATTCATTTATTTTCATGAATAATCCATTCTTTCCGCTTTAATGACAATCATCAAGGGAGACTAGTAATCATATGATGCAGGCTTCCCAGTACCTTCGTCTTGTTGGCGGCACGTATCGATCGACGCCGCCATTTTGGATGTTGAAGGTGCAGTTATGTATACGGGGCTCCCGAAAGGGAAAATGCTTTTACGTAGATTTGCAAGTGTACAGGAATATATGTTCGGGGCATATCATCCAATCAGATTGCGAGAAATTTCTTTGCAGTATAAATAATTTTCTCTGTTGAGTTTCTTTACCTTTAAATAATAATCCGTGTTTGAACGACTCTGAGAAAGACAGATTATGAAAACATTGTGGATAAAATAGAAAATGCTGTATATAGCATTTTGTCCTTTTTCAACAAGGTTTTCTACTCTTTTAGCGACAAAGGTAATTGTTCAAGCCAAATATAAATGTCAAACTATATGAAAAAATAAATAAATAAAAAAAAAAAACTTCATGATAGAAAATTTCTTTCCGTTGTCACTCTGTTTTCAGAAGACTTTTCTTGCAGATGCGTCGAATTGTTGCTGAAAGAAATTGTAAGTAATCTCCATTTATCTTTTTTTTTTTTAATTCAGTCACAAGCCTAACGTGACCAACAACGACATGGCTGTCATTGAAATCGACGTGCCGACCGGATTTACCCCGGAACTTGAGAGCAGCTTGACATCCATGACAAACTCGAAAAAAGTAGAAGTGAAGGAGGAGAAAACAGTCATTATATACTATGATTCGGTATGTAACACATGTCGAAATAAGACGAGTTGAAATATTTACTCGTACGTTTTTAGCAAATAACATGCGTAACTAGAACGCAATATTAACATAGGAGAAATGCACTCGTGGTTTAAAGTATTTGCAAAAAGAATCAACCATGGTCAACCTGAGGGTCCTCGCAGGCTGACCTGGGTCGAAACATTTTTCAGCTGGTAAAGATTCTACTCACTCATTTACCATTCTACAGAATGATTCAATCAGTATTCGACAAAATGAATCCTTATACTGTTCAAAAACTCTCTTAGTGTAATGCATTACGAAGATGTCTTAACACTGCTTTTGCCAGAGCGTCACTTACATCATTATCTCTTAGCATGCCGTGTGCAGTACTTCTCCACCGAAATCGTTCCCTCTTACAAAATTTGTATTCATCTAAAAGAAATGCAACCTAATTAATCATCCGTCGGAAGTGATATGCCATGTATCACACGTAAATAGCGTTCGGGAACAAAAAAGAAAAGACAAGGAGGCTAAAATGTATGTCATTTGCAAATGCATGCTGTTGTATACCACTGTATGCACGTGCTGCCAACACTCAAATCATCAATAACAGCCAAAAGCTTTGCAAAGGGTGCAGCTTTATTACGTTAAGGGTGCAAGAAAGAATTTACGTCTCACCGTCTGTTATACGCATAAAAAACATTGTTTGTCTTATTTATTGTACTTTTTTTTTGTGTAGCAGTATCGAAATTTTGCTCTTTTTTCCTTTCTTCAGAAGATATAATTAATTACTTTTGACAGCGTGAAACATTTCGTTATACCTACCAGCATTTCTCCTTTTCCTACATCGTTTTCAAAAGTCTTTGTCCTCAGGGTCGTTACAACTTGGGACTGCGTGGTATAGGGATGAGTGGATCCGCAAAGAAATCTTATTTTTTTTTAAATTTGCTTAAAGTCAAATATCCAACTTGAAAGCAGCATATAGGTTTGTCGGATCCATACGTGAGTGCTGCCTGATGTAGATCGATATCTTTCGTTGAAGCAAATGAAGCCGCCCTTTCGCATGCTCATGGTTTATTATTATAAATGGTGTTCAAAAATGCGTGCACTCTCCTTTCAGATCGGCGCTAAAGATAACCCCACATGTGTAACACTGGAAATGGTACGAACTGACTTGGTGGCGAAAATGAAGCCTGCGACGATTCGTATATACGATTATTACAACCCGGGTAAGTGTGTACGCTGGATTGGGGTTTCACAAGGTTTTCAACATTATTTCCGTCACAACATGCCGATGGTTCTTTTTTAAGGTCGTTCCTATGTTTCAGTAGTACCCGGCACTAGGCTTGCACTCTGTAGTTCCTTGCCCAAGAGGACTCATGCCCTTGACAAACTAAAGCGAAATGCTGTAGGGTTACATCAACTTAAATACTTACTTATAGACTGTTTTGTCAAGACATTTCCGTATCAAACATTTACTTCGAACAACAATATCATACCCTTTTCATTTCTTCGAGTTTTCCTTAAAAAAATATCGATGAGGTCCGATATTGAGATATTTTCCCCTAAAATACTCGTAGCTTAAAAACAACAAACATTTAGGGTTTTACTTTTGTCTTTAAAATTTCACTTGAATTATTTAGCAGCTTAAGGGCTAACCAAGACCCCGTAACCAGCACTTTCTCCTTTTCCACAAACGTTTTCTATCCTTCCAAAGCAAAATTTTATCATTTAAGCCATATCTGACTTGTCGTCTACCAATGCATTCTATATGAACAAATCGAGAGGTTTTCCTTCTTGTACAGAGATAAGATTTGTTCGATAATTTTTTCTCTCCAGATAACCAAGCATTCGACTTCTACGAGTCTCAGCTGCTAAAAGATTCAAACTTCTGTGATGTCTGTCCAACATGTGGCTGCCTTGGGGTAAGTATTTTTTTTGGTACACCTACAGGGTTTATACTTTGCTTTGGAAAATTCAATTAATGAACACATTGTTGCAGTAGACAACCTATGTACAACCCTTAGCAGTCTACCTATGAAAACACTGTTACAAAAGGGAGAGAAAACTAAACAACTGATATGACAGGAAAGATTTTTATATTTATATAAAGAGTCCGTATGATAGTTAATCAAGTCAGGGATAAATGGAGAAGAAAGAAAAGAAAAAAAAAACCCTACAAAAAGTTGCCTGCGAAAAAGCCAGGAAAAGGCCTGCAGTATAAATATGTCTACATTTTTAACCAATCGAAAATTACTATATATTCATTCGAAACTAATACCAAGAAGTAGGTCAAACGCCAGCTTATAAGTATACAACGACGCCTATAGTTACAGGGTCACTATGAAAATCCCTTCTAAGTTTTTTTTCCATTTTGTCGGAAATATAGGAAAAAGTCGGACAAAGGGAGGGGGGATGGGACAAAGACAGGGTAAGCCATTTTACCGGAAAACTGGGCCACTACTTCAGCACCCACTATTAATGTATTTGATTATCAGAACCGAAAATTTAATAGAATACCGACTGAATACGTCCTCTTTATTTTAGCGGCGCTCTGGGGAAATGGGATTTAAATGAATATTCATTATGCAATATACTAAACAAGTCATCACGTAAGTCCGGATCCATAAAATCTATTTTATCTTACAGCAGACTGAATCATGATTTAAAATGGTACTTTGACATGCAGACAATTTACAAATAGCAAAATGTGTTGACCCATGTCAGCCTGCAGGGGCTGCCATGGATTGATACTGTCTGAAAATGCTTTAAAACTCCGTTTCACAGAACAAGACATATTTAAGCTTTTGCATTAACATGGGCCGAGTCACTGGAGTCTTCATGAAAAAATGGCACTTGTATTGTTTTTCTTACATTTTCCAAAAATTAGTATTTCTCCTTTTCAGGTCAGTGGTTAAACAGTCGTTTTGATGTGAAATACAGATTATCTTATTAAAATTAAACTTAATTTAAAGAATATTAAAACAAACAAAAAATAAAGAAAAACTATTTTTAATTTTCTTTTTTTGTGTGTGTCGGTGAACACGTGGGAAGAATTACCCCCCGATCAGTTTTAGCTCCAGTGCCGAAGGTCAGTGGGTTTACGTCATAGCCCTGTCGCCGTTCTGCGTGCTTGTGTTTATTTCAAACATCATCTGCTTTGAAACTACCAAATCAACTTTGACAAGACTTCACAATAAAGTTGCTGCCATTGTCCTCTTCAATGTTCCATCAAAGAATTTGATTCTTATAAAAATTCTGGTTGCCATGGCAACATAACAAAAAAGTATTCAAAATCTTTTACAGTCCTTTAATACGTAATCATAAGGCTTAACGCTACCAAATCAATCTCATCTGATAGATCTCTACCAAAAATGTTCAAACTATAGCCCATGGGTCGAAATTGGCCCGCCCCGAAGGTTGACAAATTTTAGACTGGCCTATATCGTGGAAACTATAACAGTCTTCTTTTATAAGAGATGGGGTTTTAATATTTTGCATGTGTTATTATCTAGTGGGCTTCTACCAAGGTTGTTAAACTGTAGCATTCGGGTTAAAATGGCTCCTACCCGAAGATTAAAACTGAACATATGTTTATGCGGTGAAAACTTTACAAATCTTCTTGTTCCTTACCATAAATCTTAGGGCTACCAAATTTGGCACATAGCTTTATCTAGTGTATCACTGCCAAAATTTAGCCCTCGGCAAACATTGGCTCCACCAGAGTCACAACCTTACTGGAACTTTATATTGTAGAAACCGTAAACATCTTCTTTTTTATAACCATTCAGTGTAGGCCTGCACTATTTGGTAAGTAGCTTTATCCAGTGGGCCTCTTTCAGGATTTACCTAATAAAAGACCACTAACAGACCTTGAGTGAAAAATCGCCCGCCTGGAGGGTCAAATTCATTTAGAGAACTATTGTTAGGAAAACTTTGAAATTATTCTTATTCCAAACCATTTCGCCCGGAATAGGATCGGAAAGTGACGTAACGACAGCGACTGATACATGTTGAACAAATAGGCAACCTAATCATTATGTAATCTATACGTACCCGGTGTGATTTGAAAAACCTTTACGTTTTACATATCATTGGAAAAGGCAAATATTACTATATCACTACTTACAATAAGATGTTTATTTTCTCACAACAATGCCAAGTGTATTTAGAATTGGGTGTAACATCAATTTCAGCATGTCACAGCGTCACAAAAACCAACCTATTTATATAGGTATCATCTCAGATTATTCATGTTGAAAACAGCAAACTTCAAACAACTGCAGCAGACGTTGAAAACATCATTTCCAGTCATTTTTTATTGTTTTTCAACATTGTCGCTTGCACAGTTTGTAGTAGATGTGGAGAAAACAGAATCCGCAATGTCACACCTCGAATAGACGGGACGAAAAAATACTATTCAACATTGAATAACCCGCATATGCGTGAAGTGATGGGTAAGCATGTTCGTACACCTCTTCAACATAAAATCTGGTTCAATAGTTTATGTATAATCTTGTAAATTTACTTCTAATTTTCAATCAGTTTTGATTTTTTATTTTGAATTACAAATATCGCTAACTTTCTTTTTTTTTATTTAAATACAGCCTGCTGATATTTTCTCAATTGCGATCTTATATGATAAAGCAATATAAAACAATCCGAAATATTTAAAATGGTGAAATATTTTCTTTCGAGTTAAAATAATTGAGAAAGTCGATCATCCGTTTACTAGCCTAGAACCTCAGCTATAGTTGGTTTGCAGGCATAAATATGAAGTTTAGCATCCTAGGAGTCAGGAAAAATTGTTCTGCTCTTAAGTTTCTCTTGTCACAGTAGTCTAACTACAGCTTATTTTATGGTACCATACGCATAAATAAGTGTAAACTTAAACTATCTGTCTACATAGCATGCTGCAGTACTATCTCAAATTTTTGTGAGATAACTGGTCTAGCGCTATTTTCAAACTACTTCTTTTTAATTTAAAATAATCATAAATAATCTGGTAATAATACAGAATTGTCTGAATTGGATTTATGGCTGCCTTCCTACAAGATTTACCCCACCCACCCTTTGACCAACGAAAGAAAGCAAGACCAATGCGCAACAAATAAATTATGCAATCCATACATTGAAAACAAAGCAAGAATAAATTAAGATTTTGTCAGTTTGAGCTTGTCATGAATAATGCAAATATCATTAGTTTTCAATCCCTTCACTTTTTAGTTGCAACGAACACCAATAGGCTTCATTATGATAGCACAAAACTTTATAAAACGCAATGTGTTGAAGGCAATGTATGAAACACGGCTGAATTAGCACCATTTCCTAGACTGCAGTTTTGCCAGTCTTATATGAAGTATGTGTAATTCAGATCTTCTTTTAGCAGTTAATTCCATATCATTGCCATACTTACAGGTAGCATAACAAAAATGTACATAAAATGGATACAAACAGGTGCCTAAACTACAGCTGAAAAAAAAAAAAAAAAAATCTAGAAAAATCTTCAGAGTCTTGAAAAACTGAAGAAATTCATATACACAAACCTTACAGATACATCCTTACTGCCACAGAGAAAAAAAGCTGTACGAATTTGATAGATTGTAGAATAGTTTATAATTTAGTCAGGTGTGTAAACATAGATAAATTACCGATATATATTGTGTAAGGGATAAATACATATATCAAAAATCTTCGATTGAAAAGCAGAAACGTCACAACAACGATTTCTTTGATTGCCCCCAAAAACTTGAAAAGCATTTTCTATCCATGGTAATCTATGCAACCTTGCAAACGTCGGGGGCAATATTTGACATGAAGATACTAGAATTTATTTCATGCCTTCCGGTAGGTTATCGAGAAATATCGGTGAAATATTTTTCGATATTTCATGGTTACGACCAGGGAAAATACCGATTTTTATATTCTAACTCTTCAATTGAAGGCGGAAACAGTTGTTCCCGCGCACTAGTTACCTAGGTAAAATGCGCGTGCCTCACAACCATATGGAAATATGACGTAATTTACCTAACATTTCTCGCGCTTGACGTAATATTGTAATGCGTTGCTATGCAGAGGGGGTACGCCACGGGGAATAACCGAAAAGAACTGTACTGGATTTTGATTAAGTTCCCTCCAGAAAGGGTTAAAAGCATGAAATAAATAGAATATTTGTTTTTTACGGTGAAAGATCGAAATTTATTTCATCTCGTGAACATCATCGGTAATATTTTCATGAGTGGCACAGCCACGAGTGAAAATATTACCGATGATGTTCACGAGATGAAATAAATTTCGATTTTTCACCGTAAAAAACAAATATCCTCTATGCATTAGATATAATTTAATGAAATAAAGATGAAAATGGGTTAAAAGCTGGCTGAAAATGAGTATAGATGTATCTTTAAGTTTCTATTTACCATGTTAGTATTTAAGTAAAGCATAAAACAAATCTATTTGTGCATTAATCAGATTTTCTGCCAGTTACAGGTTATTTCAGCAAAATGAGCTGTCTGTAAATAGCAGCTGCACATTTTGGGGAGACTGGGGCCTGTTCTGCCCCGCGACCAGAAATCTAGTTTTTTGCATGATGACTTAATTTACCAAAATAATTTTAGTTTTTATTTTTCGTATGTATTATGATTTCCATTCAATTTCTACACATGCATTACGGTAGAATCATGCACTTTAATGCTTTAATCACCTCTAAATTCTTGAGGTCTCTTCAAGACCTTTCTTCTACGCTTCCACTACCGCACAGGAATTCAACCTAGGCTTAGTCTACCGGCTTACCACCTTGCTGCTGAGACCTTGCTACGACCTATGCATAGGAGCTGCGTTTCTAGAACGTTTTTATATAAGATCGGCAGCTTAACTGTTTTGGCAGCAGTTGACCATCAGCATTCAAACAAAATTAATCCAATTGCTGCAGTAGCTTTGCTCCTGCTTACCATTATGAAGAATAGATTGATAGGGTTGGGTGTTGAGAGACAAGCCAAACGAAGAATGAGGGCCAATTTTAAGCTTCTGGAGTTGTCTGCAGAGAGAAAGCTCTAATCTGATTGTCATGAAGAACTTATGATTTAACTAAGGATGGAAGAAAGCACATCATATTTCAATTGTATGAGAATGGAGCCTCACTTGTGTGATGATATCTTGCAAAGAGTTGGTCCTAGACATACTCCTCAGGAAAGGAATTGAACCAGTTCTGAAGTTGAACAAATATCTCTGGCATTTTGTGACTACATGTTTGTGCTGCGCTTACGCTATGTTACTCATATTGCAGCTACAATACTGCTGCATTCAAGAATTTCTTGCTACACTTTTACTACGCTTTTGTGACGCTTACAGTCAATGGCCATCCTGCAACGTAAATTTTGAGCAAGATCAAAACAAGCGCCATGAAGTGACGATCATGAAACTTGTGATACGCTTCGAGCATGATACATTACTGCGCTGTTGCCATTCCTGCTGCGTTTCACGGCATTTTAACTAAACTTTTGTAGCGTAGCGGAATCGCTGCTAAGTGGAATGGGAGTTAAAGGCGTGAATGAGAACTGCAGGGGTATCATTCATGATAGCAACCCATATACACTGGTGTCATTGATAAGCTCAAATAGATCTCTTGCGATATGCGAGACATTTCTTTCATTTAAAATTGTTTGCTTGCAAGTGTCATAAATCCGCTTATCCTTTGTCCTAGAGACAGTCATTTTACTTTATGTTATATGTACTTCTGATATTGGACATATCTAGAAGATGCTAGTCGGGTATTTTGAGATAGTTATTCAGGATATCATTTTCTTACGTTCAGATATGAAGACTTTACAAAAAAGTAATAATTAATCAAAACCAATCGACCCGGTGCTATACAAATGACTACTTTTTCTCCATACGGCAAAATACGTTAAAACCTAATGTCAGTATCTGTGAGCCGAACTTGCCTCATAGAGTGCCCAAACCTGCCCCTATCATGACACGATCCTTTTGACTAAAAACTGCTCTTGATCAGAGAGAGATATCAGAATGTATACAACGTAGCTAGTATGACTCTGTTCTGTGTTACTTGTATATGTAACTTTTGGGGACGTAGCTGTGATGGTCAGTCTAAAAATGAATATTTTCTAAATTTGGGACGGACTAGCACCGGCCTCCCCTTCTGGTAGACAAATATCACTAAAACATATCTTACCTAGGCAAAGCTTATTGTATATACATGTGTACAATTATTAAATATTATATACATTATTTTTACATCTTCAAATTTACTTCATTGCAAAAAGTCGTCTTAAGATCATCAATGATCACAGCAAATGCCCCAATCCTTCTACATGTGCCAGGCTTTGCCCTACACAGACATGATATAGCACATCTAATACTGCGCTTGGCGCAAGAACATCCACAACGACATTTGCTTTTCTTACTCTGACAGAATGATGACTGTTGCCATCTTTGGCTTAAATACCTTAACATCATAGTTGGAACAAGTCTGTCTCCGTCTAGATGCCTTCCTGTTCCATACTCAGTTGGGTCTGGGAGACTGGGCTTTGATAGATGTGCAGACTTACTGACTGTGATTTGCATTAGGGCTCTCAGGGCATACTGTTACACAGCATCATCTCTTGATGGTTTGCAACTTAGAACCCCTTCAAAATGTCCGTATAACTGTGTGCGTAGTTCATCTCTGCTTCCTTTAAAGTTTTCCCTGCCATATAGGATCTATCAAGCTCCCTGCCTGCCTACCTAACCATCTACCTTTATGTACTTTATTAATGTCCTTGAAGACATCACCTGGCTTGAAAGACAGACATATGTAAAGACAGACAGACAGACAATAAATCGTGTCATATCTTTTCCAACCAAGTAAATATAAACATTATTTGTGAGTAAACAGAAATTATGCATCAATTGTTTCACCCACGAAAACCCATGACATTTAAAGTTATTATTAGGTATATACATTTTAAAGGTTAGTGTTAGTAATAAGATATTTAAAACATAATAATTAAAACACAAAAAACATCATGATGAAAAGAGTGTTCTGTTCAGAGCAACATACTGGCTTACATAAACGTATGTGCCGTTGTCATTAATTTTTTTTTTCCCAAGCATTATCTGAAACTGAAAACTAAAGCACAACACATACATGTAACAATTGCAGTTCCATAGACACTGGAACATATTTCATTGACAAATATATTGAAAACAGACTTCTGCCTGTTTTCTAGATGCTTCACTTGATTTTAAAGCCATGTTAAGAAGTGCAAGATGGTGATATGCATCTGTCTTCAAGTGTACTCCCTTACAAAATGAACGAATTTCACCGTAATAATGCAGTCACGGTAGCAATGTTCAACTGTTTATTTCACTATTGTGACAAAAGATATTGAAGAGCAGAACAATCAAACCTTCTTTCTGAAGGTTTAAACTATTGAAAAATGCATTCAAACCAACTATAGCAGAGGATGTCACCTCCAACAATGTTTTTGGCAGATAGAGCAAATTGGGTTCTAGGCTATTCTATTACTAAATGTTCGCCCAAACCTTGTGTGACTTTGTAGTGTTGTAAAACGGATAATCGGAAATTTTCACTGATTTAAATTGGAAGGTTGATGACGACCTTCATGGTAGCGATCATTTCCCGATCACAGTATGGGAAGTTGGACCATCTGTACAAGAACGTCCAGAACGCTGGAAGCTTCATACAGCAAATTGGGAAAAGTTAAAAAATTATTGCGAACGACCAATTGATCCCAATGCTTTTGACGAATTCGAAAATCCAGCAGAGCTGTTTACTTCCTTACTTTACTCGGCTGCAGAGAAATCAATTCCTCGGACATCGACAAAACCAAAGTATCCAGGCAAATCATGGTTTAATGATGACTGTAAGAAGGCTATAGCTGAACGAAAATCTGTTCTCAGAAATTTAAATCTGAGACCTACTCAGGAGAATCTTGCAAAGTTCAAAATTGTACGTGCGAAAGCACGACGATTATAAAACAAAGCAAACGTTCGCCAATAAATCTTCTGATGAAAATTACTCGTCCACGTTCCGAAAACTCCAGGCTGTAGAAGAGAAATCCAAATTGGACTTTAAATCTTGCAACAAGGAACATTATAATAAAGATTTTACCATTAAGGAGCTGAAAAAAGCTTCCAAGAAATGTCATGACACTGCAGTTGGGTCAGATGATATCCATTATCAATCAATTCCTTAAACACTTACCGTATCGTTCCATCCATTGTTTACTCAAAATTTTTAATCAGATTTGGAAGACAGGTGTTCTTCAAGACTCTTGGCAAGAAGCTATAGTTATGCCTATATGGAGTTTATCTTGACGCATCATTTTGTGCGTTTTGGCGCATTTTTTAAGGAAAATGACCCGTATTTTTTTTTAACAATGCATAGCGTCATTTTGGACGCACAAATACGATAAGACTTACTAACGATCGTTTTTACTACCTACACTGTTACATCGCGAGTAGATATCAAAGCTGGAGTACGAAGAGAAAATAGGACGAAACATTAGACTACGTATCGATTTTACTAGAATACCGTCGGTCTCTAAACGTGTCTAACCTAGACCAGTCGATCTTTAATGAAACAAGATCGCTCTACCAAAATATTGACGTTATTCTTGCTGTGTGCAAGAAAGAAGAACCCTTGAACAATACTCGCACGATGAAACGCCTGGTAAGAGCACATAGAAAAACATTTCAAGGTCCCAAGGGTTTCATGTAAAGTAGCTAAAGAGATACGCTTTGTTATTCGTTGAAAACAGTAGTATAAATGCGACCCATGTATCAAAACACAGGAATCGGCCGTTTAATTGGTGAAAATAGTTTGTTGTTGGCCGAAATAGATATTCCCTTTCAAGGGAAAACAATAGAGATTTCCCAATCCGACCAACAACACGCTATTTTCAACAATTAAACGGCCGATTCCTGTGATAAAAACAAAACATAGTAACAGAGAGTGGCCGCAGAAACTTCCGCTATTTAAGTTTAGCCTTGTGCATCATCAAAACACTAGCGGTCATGTTGATGCCACTGAAAGATTAAAATTACATAAAGATACGAGAGCCTGTCTGCAGCTAGAGCGTTTTTGCCTGTTAAGAAAAGAGTTTTGGCAACACACTGTATAGCACATCGGTTGGCACTTAGTTGCTGTTCTGCAGCAGATTCTATTCCATACTTAGTTAAAGTACAACAAATTTTAAACAATTCATACAAGTATTTCCACAACTCTCCTAAGAATATGGCTGTGTTGGAGGCAATTCAGTCTTGCTCGAGTAAGAGTAGTGAGTTTAAGGAGGTTTTCCATGCAAGACGGCTTAGCTTTGAAGGATTAGTTGATGCAATGGTCAGTAACTATAGTTATTTGGTTTCTGTTTTCCTGAAAAGTCAGGAAAGGCACTTAGTCTCCATAAACCCATTACCTCGTACAAGTTCTTACATGTTCTCCTCTTTCTCGCTGATATGGGTTATTCTACGGAAGTGGTAACTCGTATGGGTATGGTTGCGTTAAATGAAATATAACCATAATTTGTATCATTTTGAAGTTAAAATACTTATTGATCCTACGTAAGATTATCAAATGAACAAATAAAAATAAAATTTACTGAAAACATGCACGATTGTAGTTATTTTTTTAAATATATATGTTGTCAAGTGCCCATATTTTGTCATGTGAAATGGGACAAACTTATGGTGTGTCATTTTAATGCCAGATATCTGTTTTATTTACAACGCTCTGTTAAAATGGTTGTTGGTATTATCAAGAAGACGTACCGAAACCAGAGTTATGCTGTCTAAATCATGACTGAAAATTATTTTTTGGATAAAAAAGAAACAATTGAAGTATCGGTCACGTCCGTTACAATCGTGTCCATCATCAAGATCGGGGGTACTGAATGTTTGCAGATATTCTGGGTGAGTATTTTTACAAACGGTTTTTATGTCTAATAGTACTATGGTTCCCCGATGTTAAGGTGAATTTTCGGCATTACTTACCTTCAGATGAACAAAAATATTGATTTAAGAACAAACACAGACAATTTTGTGTCCTGGTCGTTACGTGCGTTAAGTTGACCATATTTTTTTCCGGAACATGTGCGTAGGGTATTTAGTCTACCCCGCTGTGACGTTTTCGCGCACATCAAATGATGACGCATACACATCTTTCTTTTCGTCCATGCAATGGCGGTTACAGGAGTCGATGCGACAGTGTCCCGAGTTGTAACGTCCAATTTTGGTAACTACCGAACCCATTTAACTCTATTATTTCAGTATTTGTATACTAGAATCTGCTTACATGTAATTGCCCCTGTCTATAAGACTTCTTTACATTTGTTAATTATTAATTTCTCGGTATTTGTACATTTTCGTAGTTATTGTTATCGTTGCTAACCAAAATGAGACACTATTTTTATTTCGAACGTTACAGCAGGAAACGATTTTTTTGCGTCTGCCTTTATGATGTAACACTCGTTCAGCAAAGGTGCAGGGCAATGTGTTCGGATACATGTAAACATATTTGCTACAGTTAATTAAAATAATTTCATTTTTCACATACTTTATCTACAAAAAACATGAAATTAACTATTTTCTAAATATTAAATTACACTCATTCACATACGAATGTTACAGTGGGACACATAGTAAATTGCAACACTTGTTACAGAGGACACAATAATTTACAAAAATGTAACAAGCGTTACCAGATTATTTTGTTTATTTTTATTCTGCTTAGTGTGCATTTAAATTACTTGACTTTACAACAACTTCAACATGTTTTTAATGATTCTGTGTATTATGCATAAATTTGATGCAGACATTTGAAATAAAACATATAGTGTCACGTGTGTTACATAATGGACACAGAAGTTTGCATATGTGTGTTACAAGTGGACACCAAGTTGACATCATGCTTGTTACATTGGACACCAAGTTAACATCACACTTGTTACATTGGACACCGACTGTAACATACGTTATTTAATGTTCATAAATCTGCAGTTTTATGTTATTATTATAAATATTTACAAGTCCTGACACATTGTGCTTTCTAATATATTCAAGCACATTTTAAATATAAATTATTCAGAAACACTTTTTACATGAAAAACACAAATTTATGTGAAACACTACATATTATATGAAACAATATTAAAGATGCATTCCTACTGCCTACTCTTCCTACTCTGTGTTAAACTTTCGTCAAATGGACAGTTTTTATGCCACCGGATAGTGTGCATATTATTTACCCAGTCCATATGTCAAAAATTTATTTCAAAAATACTCAAGCTACAGTGTTCATATATATTTGGCATGCAGGTGCTTTGCATGGAAACAAATTTATCAGTTCCAATGATTTCACACAGTGTCTGTTTTTAAATTTAGAAATTCAAAAACAAATCATTGTATTCTTGTTGAATTGTTTAAAGTCATCTGCTTCAGGATGTTTAAATGCGTCTTCAGGCATTGAAGAGTTAAATTGTCAAATTCATGATGTCCAGTGCTGCAATTGATAATAAAGTTTCTGAAAGAGATTTTACATATTTTTTTTCAGGTAAATCAGGGATGACTTGTGCTCTGACATACCTAGTACTGCATTATGTCGCGCCTAAGAATAAGGCTTAGAGACCATGTACGACAAAAGACAAATGCTGACAAAGCTGCAAAGAAAAATAATCAACCCCTTTCTTCCAAAGCTAAAATGAAACTGTATAGAGAAAGACTTAAAGGCAACCCCGCATTGTATAAAGCATACAGAGAAAGTGAAGCAGCTAGGAGTAGACTGTATAGAGCATCATTAAGTGATAGGAAAAAGGCAGACCAAAGAGAAAAAACTCGAATAAGAGTCCAGAAATGGAGAGAGAAGCAAAAAGTCAAACTGGGTCAAAAGAATGAAGCAACAGTATCGAAACCTAAGAATTCTGTGAAAACCAGGGAACAAAAGAAAACACAGCAAGAAAAATGGAGACTGAGCAAACAGAAACAACGAGCTAATATGACAGGCCAGAAAAAAAGGCGAATCAATGAAAAAAGAAGAGCGAAGTATCATGAGAAAAAACAAATCGCTATTACCAAGAAAGAAATGACATCAAACACAGAATCAAAAGGGCTGGAAGATGATGGCTACAAAACAACAGATAGTAAAAGAAAAGCAGTTTACAGAGCAAAGCAAAACCTTCCAAAGGATCCAAAGAAATTCGCTCAATTGATATCAAAGTTGTCTGAAACAGCTTCCCCTCGAAAAAGAAAAGCTCTTGAAGAAGAAGGGGTTTTCTCACCAACTTTGAAGAAGAGGCATGTTGATATTTTAAAACGGTTTCAGAAGGCAATGCAAAACACAAAAACAAAGAGGTCAAAGTTTCATTTGGAACAAAGACGACACATTGCAAGTATTGGGAGAATTATCACCAAGTCTGAAAGAAAAAACTTTGGTTTCAGTTGGGGATTTACCTATAAAGCCTCACAAATTGAAGGAATATGGGAGAAGAAGAAGAAGAAAAATGCATTGGATGAGTTTGCCATAGAACAAATCCAACAGTACTTTAAGAAATCAGGTGTTTCAACATGTTTACCTGACAAAAAACTAGTTAGCGCAAAAACAATGGAACCCAGAAGAATTTTGGAGAAAAGCTTGAAGCAAACATATTGTAATTTCCGGGAGGAAAACCCAGATTGTGTTTTAAGTTTCCCAAAATTTGTGTCACTTCAGCCAAAATCAGTGAAAACAATGAACAAGAACCACTTTAATGGGTGCCTGTGCGAGTACTGTGCAAACCTGGAGATGAAAGTGAATGCTTTGGAGAAGACTGTTCCAAAACTTAAAGTACAGGAAAGTGATTTTGAAATAAACAGTCGATATGACCTATTGAAAATGACTCTGTGCTCAAAACAAGAAGTCGCCAAATTTCATAACAGAGAATGTATTGACAGAAAATGCAGTAAATGCGGTCCCAAGAAAATGGAAGATCAAGTAAAGTCTGCTTTTTGTAGGAGACGATTAACAAAATCAAAGACCATTGAGTGGAGCAGATGGGAAAATCAAAATTACAAAGACGAGCATGGTATAAAGAAGACACGAAAAATGTTGAGACTCAAGCAAGGCACTGTAAGCACATTCTTAAAAGAATTAGTTGATGAGCTTGTACCATACAGCCTTCATATTCATGATGCTTCCTGGCAGTACAACCAGTTTAATCAGTTAGTCACTGATGTTCCACATAACTGGGTAGTTTTTTGTATGGATTACGCGGAAAACTATCAATGTCTTTATCAAGATGAGGCACAAAGTGCCCACTGGTCGCATGACCAAGCAACACTTTTTTCAATAGTCGTATACAGCAGATGTCCATCATGCGATGAAAATATGCATGAAAGCCTTGTGTTCGTTTCAAGTGAAAAACAACATGACAGTCATGCTGTCCACCACTATGTAACTTTAGCTAACCAGCATTTATTGGATACTCGAGGATTGAAAATTAGTCGGGAAATTCATTTTTCTGATGGGGCATCGAGTCAATTTAAGTCAAGGACGCCATTTGCTGATGTAGCCCACAGTGTTGAAGATTATGGGTTTCCAATTGAAAAGCATTATTTTGGTTCGAGGCATGGAAAGGGGCCATGCGATAGCGAATTTGGAGTTGTGAAACGTTCAGTTTCCATGGCAGTTTTATCAAGACAGGCAGTGGTTAGAAACGCCAAGGAATTTTATGAATACTGCTCTTCCAAACTTAAGAAGCCAAAAGTTGAACAAGACAATTGTTGCCACAATAGACGAACATTTTTCTATGTTGATGTACAGGAAATACCATCAAAGCATTCGAGATCTGACAGAATAAATGCCAAACCAGTATCACAAACCAGAAAGCAGCATGCAATCAAGCCAAGTGGGGAAAGTAAAGTTGCTTTGTCCAAACGCTTGTTGAGTTGTTTCTGCAAGTTTTGCGTAGGTGAGGAGGGGGACAAGTGTTCCAGTGTAGCACATGTAGATGATTGGCTGCCTGAAGGTAAAGTTCAGCAGAGAAAAGGCTCTGAGGTGGTAGAACATGAAAGTTTAAAGGCAAGGAAGGAATGTCCAAAAGCTAAAAGGGATTATGTCACTGCAGATAATGACCAAATAGAGAAAAATAAAGCATTTGGTGACCCTGAACCAATAAATGAGGACAAACTCATCCTTCAGTGTTGTAATTTCAATGACTTGACCAAAGCTGTGAAGAAAATAACGATTGAAGATTTGCCAAGTGTTTCGGCAAAGAATTTTTGTAATACTGGATGTACAGTCGACAACGACAGCTTACCTATTGTTCCTGAGGATATTCCTCTGAAACCAAACAGTCAGTTATACCCATGCACGATTTATGGAGATGGAAATTGCCTACCTAGGTCAGCAAGTTTGCTGGCTTACGGTTCAGAAGATAACTTTAAAGAAATGAGAAGAAGAATGGTCATTGAACTTACCAGAAATGAAAAATACTATCTTGACAAAACAATGATGGAGAAAGGAAAACAATACAATGCACAAAATGATGTACCAAAAACTTTCGCACACTTTTCAAACATGTTCCAAGGCCAAAAATTGACAAGTAACAATGTAAAAACTATTTTTGAGAAAGAAGTGTTAGAAATCAGAAAATCTGGTGCTTATATGGGCCTTTGGCAAATCGCTTGTCTGGCAAACATACTAAAATGTCCAGTTGTTTCTGTTGTCCCAACTTATGGAACCAACACAGTTAGAGAGGATATGCACAGAGCGGTTTATCCATTTATTGAAGAATTCCATTCTAATCAACCAGTGTTCATCATGTGGACAAGACTTGGTGGGGTTCAGAACTTGGAAAAAAAAGACTTCACACTAAATCATTTTGATGTTTTGATGCCTTTGACTGACACAGGCAGTATTGATACAGACCTTGATGAGTATGTGATGGATGAAAGTTTTGATTTAAATGATACAGCAGGTTCAAGTATTTTGAACATTATCACAAATTTTATGACAAACGAGCTAACAACTGAAAATGATGTTCCAGAAAATTTGATCACAGCCTTTAGTACAGACGAATTACATGGCAATGACATATCTGTTCCACCTGCACCTGACAATGGCAACACACAATTCTCTTATGCAACTGATACAACTATCTGTGAGAACAATGTGATGGTGAATCAACAATTACAGACTGAGGAGCCAAGGTCAGTTAAAAAAGTATTTAACTAATTGTGTACTGTTACAAAAACATACTTCTAGAATTTGTGTTATAAAGAGATGAAAAGAGATTTTTGTGTTTACATGCAAACACACACTCCTAATGCATTTCAATAAATTTAGCTGATTAGGCCTAAGATGCAAAAAACTAAATTGAAATGCTAAAATGTATATTTGAAAGTATGGTGTGACTTTTAAAGTTACTTTTTGAGCACAATATCATTTACTCTTCAGGTCTATAGGGTCTGAGGACAACAGTAGACAGATGGAAGCAACAGGACACACCAGAGATTTGACCGAGGGACAAGACCTTGATGCAGACACAGGGGGTGATACTGTACAGGCAGTCAGTCAAGAGAAGAGGTAATTATATTTCGATTCTCAGGCAATGGTGTTAGACGCTAAAAAACAAAGGTTGTTACAAGTTCTTCAGTGAAATACGAAGCCTGTAGCAGCACATTTTTTAAAGGATTTGCAACATTGGTCAATGACCTTGATTTCGGTTATATTACCTTGACAGTGTCATTATCTAATCTGCATCTGTATAAGCTACAAAGTCATAGAAAGTTACCTAATGAAAACATTGTCTTTTACTCTTCAGGTCTATATTGTCTGAGGACAACAATGGACAGGTGGAAGCGGCAGGACACACCAGTGATTTGACCGAGGGGCAAGACCTTGATGCAGACACAGAGGGTGATACTGTACAGGCAGTCATTCAAGAGAACAGGTAATTATGTTTCATAAGGTTAAACACAAAGAAACAAAAGTTGTAACAGGAGGCTTCTGTGAAACATGATGTCCCAAGCAGCGCATTTGTTAAAGGATTTGCAACCTTGATTTTGGTCACATGACTTTGACAGTGTCAATATCTAATCTGCATTTGTAGAAGCTACAGAGTCATAGAAAGTTACCTAATGAAAACATTGTCTTTTACTCTTCAGGTCTATAGGGTCTGAGGACAACAGTGGACAGATGGAAGCGGCAGGACACAGCAGAGATTTGACCGAGGGGCAAGACCTTGATGCAGACACAGAGGGTGATACTGTACAGGCATTCAGTCAAGAGAACAGGTAATTATTTTTCATAAGGTGAAACACAAACAAATAAAAGTTGTAACAATAGGCTTCTGTGAAACACGATGCTCCCCGTCAGCACATTGTTTTAAAAGTATAGTACATGGATAGATGTCTTTGATCTTTGTTGCATGACCTTGACAGTGTCAATTTCTAAGCTGCATCTTGATAAGATACCAAGTCATAGAAAGTTGCTCATTGTGCACACTGTCTTTTACTCTTCAGGTGTTTAGGGTCTGAGGACAACAGTGGACAGATGGAAGCGGAAGGACACACCAGTGACTGGACCGAAAGGCAAGACTTAGATGCAGACACAGAGGGTGATACTGTACAGGCAGTCACTGAAGAGAAGAGGTAGTTTTATGGTGATGGTATTAAAAAACTAAGAGCCATAGTTGTAACAAGACGTGTCTTTCAAACACCATGCCCCAGGCAGCGCGTTTGTTTTTTTAGAAATTGCAATCTGGGTTAGTGACCTTGATCTTGGTCACACAACCTTTACCTACGTTATGAGTATTGTAACTGAATACTTCGGAGGATTCAGCCAATGTTAAGTTTTGTAAACACTTTGACCTTGACCTTTGCAATATGGTATCTGAACGTGGCTTTGTATCCATCCACGGTACCTACATGCCAAATATGAGCACTGTAGCTTGAATACTCTCGAAAGAATTAGCAATATGGCAGGGGTAAAACAATATGCCCCAGATCACTTGATTACAGGGCAAACAAAAAGACATTTTTTGAATGATAGGTTTTGAATTTATATTAACCCTTTTCCTGTTCTGCCAAATTTAGATCTTCTTAAAAGTATTTACAATAGAAGTTTAGAACATGTAGGCAAATTTAAAAAAAAAACCCAAACTTTGTGTCAAATGATGAAATTGCTCGTTATGAGCAATTTCTTCATTACAATATTTTCAAAAGTCCTTAGCTACAGAGGTGTTAAATGGCGATACTATGAAGGGATAAACAAATATACAGTGGGTTTAGAGAAGCTTAATTAGCTACACACGAGTTAAAGAAACATTAAAGTTGAGATGTAAAAGACATGAACAATTACAAATGCAACAAAACAGTTCCAAGAAATGCAGGGAAATGTAATTGGTTTAATTTTAACACTGAATACAGGTATAACACTGGAGACTATATTATTATTCAACATGGGCAGTCTTTCATTCCTGCAGTTGTAAGTGATAAAAAGTTGTCAGCAGAACTTTACAAATGTTACTTTTGCATGTACATGATTTTTGTGTTAAATTCCCAAGTTGCTTGTTAGCTCACCAGAACACAAAATGCTCATGGGGAGTTTTTGTGATACAAGTGTCACCAGAACGCTTGGATGCTAGGCAAAACTTAGAAAAAAGTTTTACACATATACTGTATTTTGAAATAATTTGGTGTAGATATTAGATAATCTACTAAATTTGGTGAAAGAACTAAAATCTGTACTGCAGCATCCAGCTGTGGTGACATTTGCTCAGGTGAGCCATTTGGGGCCACCTAGCCCCCCTTGTTATTTGCTTGTTACTGAACATTACAAGTTCTTGTTTGAATGCCTTTTTAGTATCACTTACAGAAAATACAGCAAAGACCGCATATAAAATGGTACAAACATTTATCATTTGCCTCATGAATATATAGATATTAACTGATTTTTAGATGCTACAATAATGAATTTTGCTGTGCCATTATTTCTGTTTGCCAATTCATCAAAATGAATGTACTTTAGTTTAAGGGTTATTGAATGAACAATTTATGATTCTTCTCTACCTTTATTGTTTTGTCTTTTCTGTTCAAAAGAGCAAAATATCTGTAAGCCAGGTATTGAATGGAAAAAGAGTCATAGAGGTTTTTTAAATATTCTTATAAAGTTTGTTCAATTGATGGTATTGAATGTCAATATTATGCAAATTAAGATGGTCAATTCGGTATTTCCTGGCAGATATAAATTTGATGATGTCATCGTGCATTACAAATTTGGCATACACATATCGTCCCAACAGTCATGGATGCCAGGCTGTCACTGGTAATGAGTTGAACCCCCCCCCCCAAAAAAAAAAAAACAACAACAACAAAACATTGTCTTATCATTGATTGAAGGAAAAAAGGCAGCTAGTGGAAAATAATTTTAGGAAATGTATTATTCAGGTGGACCACTGGCCATGGGTCAAGTTCTTTACTGCTGCAAAGAAAAAAGGCTTTTGGACTTTGAGTGATGTACAATACACAGTCCTTCCAAGTGATGTGGATCGCACAGTTCAAACTCCAGACATCACAATATGTGGAACCAGACTCTTGTATCATTTCCCAGGTATAATTATATACATTCTTGTCCATATTCAGATAAAACTTTTTGTATGCCATTTCCCATATATTTTTTGTCTTAACATACTAGATCAGGTGGAGGAGCCTTGGATCAAGAAACCCAGGAAGCAGCAGTGAGCATGAAGCTTTCTAAGAGGATGTTTCATAATCTACACTAAAATAAATTCATACTTAAGTTAAAAGTTAGATGCATGCATAAAGTAGGATTTGACGCTTGTAAGGTGGTAATATTCATACATGAAATCATGTATACAGTATTGAAACTCAGGAAAGCAACATTTTTTTGTGGCTTCGCTCCGATTTCTCTGCGGTTTCCATGCATTTAATTCCAAATTACTAAAGCTGAAAACATTTGACATACAAGCATGACTTCTTTTTTTCACAATGTTTTCTTAATGTTTATTATGGTCTATTTTACATTCAGTCAGCCCATTTACTGCTGACTTACTGCTTTGACACCGCTTTTTGGGTTTAAATTTTGCAGTTTTGCTTCAATTCGGTGTCACTTGGGTTTGGAGGTTTCTTTTGTTAGTTTCTGTACTGTAAATATGTGCTAGTATACAGATAATGATCTTTTTCAGAGCACAGTCAGCAGAAGGTTACAGACCAACTTGGAAAATGACACAGTCTGCAGCTGCACTTGAAATTATTTGGCTTAAAATACATGTACAATGTTTTAGCAATTAAATTCTTAAAACCAGGGATTATGTATCATTATCAATTATCCGCAGTGGAGTCACACTGGAAGAATTTATATCACAATGGAGACAATTTTAAATTTGGTACAAAATAACTTTATGTAGAAAACATTATGGGAAATGGATAAATAGCTCGTAATGAGCAATTTCTCAATTTCCCACATTCTTTTTTATCTTTAAAACTTAGTATAGATGACCTTTAGTTCTCTGATAATGTAGAAAAGATTGAGGGAAATGGAGAAATTACTCATCATGAGCATTTTCTCCATTTTCCACAATGTTTTCTTACGATGTCTGTTGCACATCTGTAAAAACAAGGTATTGACAAGTGAAGGGTTAAACTCTGGAAAAACAAACCAACACAAGTTGTAAAGTTTATCTTCTGCTTCTCACTTGAACCCCCAGGTCCACTTGGCTCTAGGGTTGCCTGGTTAATGACTAATATGGTAAGAGCCAAACCACCACCCGTGCAGCTGTGTTACAAGCAAGTGAGCATGCTACAGAGGAGTGCTAATAGTCAAAGGGTACATAAAGCAAAGTTCATTACACACTAAAAAGCAGACTTGAAGGTTAACCACTGACCTCATGAATAATCACAATTACATATGTATATGTACCTTGATGAATCTTAATTGATGCTATTTTGACATATTGGATTTTTCTTTGCCATATGGAATGTGTAGAATCTGAGCTACAATATATATTTAGAGCAAACAGATCAGACAAACCCTTTTTGAGCTGCCTGATATTGGTCTGCTCTGTTTGCCAATTCGTCAATATAGATATGAGGTAAATGGTTAAGTTTGTTTTGAATATAATGTTAGTACACATGATAAGCAATTCACAACAAACCAGCAAATATATGTTTGCATATATGCACATTGACAACACAAAGTTAAAAGTTTTATCTTGTAGTCACTAAAAACCAAAACAACATAAACAAACGCTGCAAATTAAAAGCTACAGATGCCCTCAAGGAAAGATATTTGCAGTCTCAAGTGGTTGAGGAAAATGTTTCTTTATGTAACAAAGGTTACATTCTGTCTTATGTAGCCTACTGTGAAATGTATAAACACAACAATAATTCAAAAAAAGGTCTCTGTTCATTCAGAAATAATTTCACAACACAAAACACTTCTTCTACTTGTAGAAGAACGTGTAACTGAAGGCAAGAAGTTTTTTCCAAAATAAGACGCAATGTAACATCCGTTATTAGTGTCCATGTAACACACGGTACCAATTTGTAATTTTTTATGGTAATTAATAAAAAATTATTTTGTATATAGTACCAAAGTTTATTCTCCTATACAGTAGCTACCATACAACACAGTACTTCTCTAAATGTAGTCTTGTCCTTTCAAAAAGAGAGTTTTAGAGTATGTGAATCAATGTCTTTATTTCAGTAGATTTACTTGGCATATTTTTTACTTTTTCCGTTCAAAAGTTGGCTTCATTCTTATTGTGTTTGAAAATTAAAGTGATTATTTTGAAGATGAACCAGGTAACTGATGAAGACGAGGCTGCAGTGTTGTTTTTTATTTGTAAATAGGACACTATGTAACATGCGTTACAATTTTCGGTGTGGTTTTATGCATCTCCATATACAGTTCCATACTTCTTTTTTTATCTTCTCATTGTTTTTACATTGATGAGTTATGACTAAACTATAGTAATAACACAAGAAAAACTTAAATTTTTATTTTCTTGAAAATGACACTATTGTCCCATTCTTGGTTAGCAGTTCCATAGAATAACCCATATACTAAAGACCTTGAGTAAACTTTCAAAATCATATCAGCAATCTGACTTAGATTTTCAGAGGTCACCCCCCCTCGTTAATGTCAACAACAGAGACTGTTACTAAGCTTGAATCTGGTAAATGTGGCACTAAGCTGCAAGGTTTCCTCTCCAGGTGCCAAGTGAACCTTAGGTAGATTCAGATGGGCTAATGACATTTTTGTATGAGGGTCACACTGTAAGAGATGGTAGAAAACAGAGAGAAGAGGCCATTAACATTTGCAGTAGTTTTGTATCAAAAATAACTTCCAGCCTTAAGGACAGATTTACTGACAACAAGGATAGTGTAGTACTTACTGCAATGAGCAACTTTTTTAATCCTACACTTGTAGCAAATAGTAAGCAATATGACTGAAATAATTAAGGAATATCAAGCTAGGTTTTGAGGGTTGCAGGGACGAGTTTGAGTTGTTCTTTGGTTTGTTAGATTCTCTTGTTCGGAGTGGCAACAAATCTGTTGCTAGAACGAAAGCTGTGGCTAGTCTGGCAATCAGAATAAAACATGTTTACCCTGCAACAGGTGAGGTTGCCTGCAGATTTCTCACTGCACCCGTATCAACTGTAGATTGTGAGAGGAGCTTTAATAGACAAAACCTCATCAAAACATGCTTAAGGAATTCTATGACAGTTGAAACGTTAGATAGGTTGATGAGAATCTCAATTGATGGTCCTGATTTGAGGGACTTTCCCTTTAGTAAAGCTTTCAGTAAATGGACAGCTAATAAAAGCAAACATATTTTGACGTGAAAGCTATATCAGTACATGTCTAGGTAATTGGTGTATTTTAAAAACAGTTTCCTTTATGTTTTTAACTCTTTACTACAGGCACACAGTGCTGACTTTAAACGACTTGGAGAAAGAAGACATTTGAAAATATTGTAAGAAAAGGAGAAAATGATGGTAACCAGCATTTTCTCCTTTTCCCCCAATGTTTTCTGTTTTTTTAAACACAACTTCAACAATTGTTTTAGCCAAATTTAATGTCATGTCGGCTTATGTTTTGAGTGAGGACAGATATAAAATTTTGTCATTTGGTAAAGAGCTAGATATCGGTGTTCAGTTATCTGGAGATAGATCCCGTTTTTTTTGTAAGTTTTATTAGGGATGTTTCAGTGGCTGATAATCCTGAAGCTGAATGCTCTCAGACCATGGTGGAGATGTGAGAAAATACTGGCAGCTAGTCCCTTCTTTCTACAGTAGTTTTTATCATCTTATCTGCAAATCTATTAACATCTGCAGGGATGCATACTTTATGCATGTAACATTGACTATTTTAAATTTTCCTTGACTGTTTTATGGTATTTTGCTAAATTATTCAGTCATTGACATGACTTGTAATGATGTGCTTTGAAAAAAAAAAAGTGCTCTTTTTTAAATAAAAAATGTGAAATATTAACCAATGTTTTCACTCATATTTGACTTCTTTAGTTTGCTCCTGTTGGCTCCATTTTTTTTTGAACTGGCGAATTTGCTGGCGCAAAAGAAAAAAATTCCAGGGGAAGCCCTGTATAAAGATTCCCGTTCTAGACAAAAGACTACTTTGAATACATGATTGTAAATTTATGGAAAATCCATATACATGTAAATTACATTTAATTGATTAACTCGAGTTTTACCCCATTTCCAATAATTTTCAGTTATATTACATTTCGCTTATTCATGTCTTTCATGGACTTTTTTATAGCCCAAATCAAGTGATCCGGGTCGTACTGTTTTATTTCTGTCTACCTGTCTTCAAAATTAATCACCAGTGCTTAGCCAGTCCATAATTATGACACTCTTATTCAAACTAGAAGAACATGGCTTTGGTGACGGGCTACTTAACTGGTTTAAAAGTTATCTTGGAAATAGAAAACAGAAAGTAGTGATCCAGTCATCAGAGTCGAGCCTCTCTCCAGTAAGGGCTGGAGTACCCCAGGGATCTGTTTTAGGGCCTCTCTTATTCCTTATTTACGTATGCGACATCACAGATTCTTTATTAAGCCTAACTCGACTGTATGCCGATGACAGTTCCCTGTATTACTCTGCAACCTCATTAAGTGATATAGAGAGTATTGTAAATCATGATCTGAGAATAGTGTCACAGTGGGCAAAACAATGATTGGTTGATTTCAATCCAGATAAAACGGAAGCAGTCATTTTTTCTACTAGAAAAGACTGGTAAACCATCTCTATTTTTCGGTAATACTAAGATAAAGATTGTAGATGAACATAAACATTTGGGATTAACTTTGAGTAGTACAGGCCAATGGAAGGATCATATAAACAACGATTTAAAAAGCAGCATCCAAAATATTACAGATCATGCGAAGACTCCAATTTACTCTTACACGAGCAGCACTGAATCAAATTTACTTATCGTATGTCAGACCGATTCTAGAGTACTCCTCGATAGTATGAGATGGTTGTTCAGTTATGTGTTCTGATTCAATAGAAAAGCTTCAAAATGAAGCAGCGCGTATCGTGACAGGTGTCACAAGATCAGTATCTCTTGAAAATCTGTATAATGTGGTTGGGAAACCTTATCTTCCAGAAGGAAAAATGCGAAACTATGTTTCATGTATAAAGTATCAAACAATCTCGTTCCCCAATATATAGATGAACTTATACCTCCAGTGGTTGGCAAAAGGTCTCAATACCAATTAAGAAACAGCCAAAATTACTAAAATGTACATTCAAGAACACGATTGGTACAAAAGTCCTGTATTCCATCTTCAATTTCTCTTTGGAATAATCTAGAGCAAGAAATCAGAAATTGTACAACATTTGGTTCCTTAAAGTTAAAATTAAGCAGCATGTCAAAACCAGATAGAATACCCTAGTATCTACCTTATCGGAAATAGACGCTTGTCTGTCACTCATGCTAGAATAAGAAATAACTGCAGTAATTCAAACAAGAGGGCCATGATGGCCCTGTATTCGCTCCACTGGCTAATAAGTAATAACACTACAAGCTAAACATTACAATACTTGGCCAATTTGTTTCAAACTTGAAGACATACAAAGTTTTTTCTATAAAATCCTACGAGAAAGTTATGACCCCCAGGCAAAGCCATTTTTGACCACAAAGCTATAATTACTTGAATCCCGGTGGAGGTCCACAAGATAAAGCCCCATACCAAACAATACAGGTCTAGAATGTGTGGTTATAAACAAGACGATTTTCAAAGTTTCCTCAATAAAAGGCCCTGTAAAACATGAGACCCATGAGACAGAGCTAAATTTAGTAGCCCTAGGTCTTATTATGGTTAGTAACAAGAGGATTTATAAAGTTTTCACCACAAAAGCCCATGTAAAACTTGTGACCCCTGGTGTGGGGACAAACTTGACCCCAATACTATCATTTGGGCCCTCTTGGTAGAGGCCCACTAGATAAAGCTACATGCAAAATTTGGTAGTCCTAGGCCTTATGGCTAGGTACAATTAGATTTTTAAAGTTTTCCCAATAAAAGCCCCTGTAAAACTTGTGACCCCCTGGGACGGGGCCAAATCTGACCCCAGGGCTATAATTAGGGCACCCTTTGTAGACACCCACTAGATAAAGCTACATGCCAAATTTGGTAGCTCTAGGCCTTATCGCTAGGTACTAGAAGATTTTTAAAGTTTTCCCTATATAAGCCTAAATAAAACTTTCGACCCCCGGGGCCAGGCCAAATTTGACCCAAGGGCTATAATTTGGGGACTCTTGGTAGACGCCCACTTGATAAAGATACATGCCAAATTTGGTAGCCCTAGGCCCTATGGCTAGGTACCAGAAGGATTTTAAATTTTTCCCTATATAAGCCCATATAAAACTTGTGACCCCCGGGGCGGGGCCAATTTTGATCCCAGGGCTATTATTTGAAGGAACTTGGTAGAGGTCCACTAGATAAAGCTACACGCCAAATTTGGTAGCCCTAGGCCTTATCGTTTCAGACAAGAAGATTTTCAAAGATTTTCAATATTTTTCAGTTTTGTTGCCATGGCAACCAGAGTTTTTGAAGGAATCAAATTCTTTCAAGAAATTCTGAAGAGGACCATGGCAGGATCATTTCTGTGAAATTTCATCAAAATTGGATGGGTAATTTCAGAGAAGATGTTTGAAATAAAACTTAACGCACGCACGGACGGACGGACGCACGACGGACACCGGGCCATGACATAAGCCCGCTGGCCTTCGGCCAGTGGAGCTAATAATGACCTTTTTCTGAATCATTTGATATTAGATCCAATTTGTGACTGCAGAAATAGCGTTGAGAATGCAGAACACTATTTTTTCATGTGTCGAAGGTATTCTGATATCAGAATCACGCTTTTTCAATCAACAAGGGGTCTTCATCCTCTAAACATAGAAAAGTTGTTATTTGGCGATGAAAACCTGAATAATGATGAAAACTGCTTATTATTTGAAGCAGTTCACTTATACATTAAACAGTCGGGCCGCTTTGAGTAATTATTACATATTCAATAAAAAGAAAATAATACATACAGCCATTAACTAAAATAGCAGGCATTCATCACAGAGCATCGCATCCAGTTTCGTATCCAGTTTCTCATTCTCCCTTTTTCTTTTCTTATTAGTTCTATTTCCACTCTACTTTTTCCCCCTCCTTTGTTCATTTTTTCTCCTCTCTTTATCAATTTCTCCTTATTTCTGTTTTTGTTTTTGTGTACATTTTTCTTTTTTTTTTCTTTATCTAGTTATTTACACCATGTCTCTATATGTTTTGTTTCCATTATCTGTCATCTTGTATTGTTAATTTGATTGTAGGGGAAGGGCCGAATCTAAGTTGTAAGAACTTGTGGCCCGACATTCACTTCATGAATAAAATATGTTTAAACTAAAACTACCGGAAAACCAGCAAAAGTGCTACCACCTCAGTCCTAAAGGTAAACTATGGAGGCTATTACTTTAGTTTTTAAAATCATCGGTCTGACGCTGATAAGGATCGAACACGCGACATCCCGATCAAAAGACTGAGAAAGAAATAATGCATCAGCTAACACCGAAAGAGCAAAACGAGACATGATTGATACCAGCAAATTCTCTTTTCAGTCTACAAGTCTCAAAATAGTTGTCTGCTGAAACAAACGAAAACGTGTTTTGTAGGTGGTAATGAATTCTTACGTTAGAGATGAGTCTTTCCCCCCACCCCCATTTAATTTTGTCCGATCTCGGTCGCCGTCGCTTAAGTCGCAAATCTCTATTAAAGGCGCACCGAGAAGCCAAGGGATTGAACGTGTTTAAGATCTTGATCTATTTTTAGACGTTTACGTAGTAAACATACCATACAGGTAGACCGACATATGTAAACACATACTTCGTGTATATTTCACTCTTCGTACAAACTAGTCATTCTATGTGTACTATGGATCTTACTTGAATATTTTGAAGCTAAAACATGGCCCTGTTCTGTGATATTATGGGAGGATTATTAATGCTCTTAACATTCGGTCCAGCAGTCCGATCTTCTACCATATCACTACCAGAGTGTAAGTACACGTATATTACATCACAGATAGAGTACTGAACTTTTCACTGCCAGAAACATGAATTGGGCTTTTAAACATGAATGTATGCGAAAATTTATGGCTATATGAGATATTGCTATTTTTCTAGCAGTGTTTCTGTTGACCGCGCGACGCTTTCAAAAATGGGCTTCATTTAGACGTAAAGAGATTCACAGGTATGCGGGAAGTTAACTGTTAACCAGACGACAATATGGCCTGCAACACGCGAAAAAGGGGCATTCGGACGTTTGCGTATAATGTCCCGGATCAGCTTGCGTATTCTGCGCACACTAATCCAAGACGACACTTTCCGTTCTTATGTAATTTTCTGTTTTGTGCAAGTCTACTGTAAAACAAAATCTGATATAGATCTAGTCCTAAAGTGCCGTCTCGGATTAGCCTGCGCGGAGTGCGCAGGCTGATCCGAGACGACACTTTACGCAAATGTCCGAATGACCCGTTTCTCGTGTTGAAGGCCACGTAAAAGCAGTTTCCCTTTTGGGATCCCCGTATACATGACTACACTTTCAACCCAAACTGGCGGCGTATACCGATACAAGCCGCCCACTAGACAAACATACGTAACTGCGTAGCCTGAACCATATTATCTCAAGTTTCCCTTGATGGTCTATTTTTAAAATTAAATGAATATAGACTTTACATATATTATCGTTTGCTGTCATTCTAAAACAAATACACAGGGTTAAAACGAGCCATCCCTTCGTCAGGTAAGCAAATTGAGAAGTGTCATTCATTGTAACGTTAAAAGGATAACCAAATTATCGTTTGTGGTAACTATTGGTCTTTCACCTTTTGACAACGAATCATTAAAATGCATGGTTACTTACCTCGATGTTGTTTAAACTATATTTGAATAAAAATATGATGAATGTCTATTGCAGTGACATCATCAAGTTCATCCACCAAATTGCACGTTTTACCAAGGTTTCAGTGACGTCAGTTCTCAGTGACGTCAGTTTTCATTGAATAGGAGCGCTCAGAGGGGAAATTCTATGTCGTCAGCTCACTCAATTTGTGAGGACATAATACGGGGAAATTTTGCTGAATACACATTGGAATGGTAAAATTTTGCAGTGCAATAGATTCGTTTTACGGTCAGGTGGCTCGGGGCGACATGATTTGCCACAGCCGTGAACAAGTTTCAAAGTCCCCTGCCACCTGACCGTACAACTAATAACGGAAAAGGAGAAATCGTTGCCAGTCGTTAAAGATTGAGGGCCGGTTGCATAATACAGGTTTAAAGATAATGTCGAGTTTAAACTCGAGTTTTACGCTATTCTATTGCATAAACATAGTTTACTAAGACCCGGACTAAAAGTTAACCCTACAGATTTTCTTTATTACAGTTTAGCTTAAACGCAAGTTTAATTTATCCCCGTGAAATGCGAAATCTAAACCTGCATAGAGACAGGTTTTAGCTTCAGTTTCAGGTGAAAACCGTAACTCATTTCACTTTAGAAAGCGAAGATGGCAGGCAATATTCTTTAGAGAATATGCCAGAATGCAGAATAGCTGTTAAGGGCGATTTGGACAAATTACCTTAGGATGATTTATCTGACAAAAAGTATTTGGGTACTATTTGGTTCCTCGAAGCGCTTGGTTTTTCGTGGGGGTGTCTTTGGGAAAGACAATTCAGAGCCCCAGCCTAGTACTGGTAAAAACCCAGGGCATTTCAAATATGACAGTTGTCGCCGTGTTATGTCCAAACACATTTGAAATGCTGGAAAGGGAGATTTGCTCGTAAGGAGGAAATTCTCTTTTTCCAGCAAATTTTTCTTTTTTGTTTGCCCAAAAACTTCTACAGAGATCATGATATATGATTCCTTTTTTTTTTTACAACGGACGGGTGTCACGGTCTAATGTAGTTAGGATAACTTGCCATAATATCTATCTGACCAAATTGTTCTACATCCGAGAAAGACACTATCCGTACTGGCATCTCTTACGTAGAGTGGGTAAACAAGATGAAGAATGACCGAAATTATTATAAAATTTGACTATTGCTGACCTTTATCTTTCCATTCGGGTGGACAATATAGACAACCACCAGGCTGCACATCTCAGTCCATACCTTCTGCTGCTTTGGCAATTTATTGTTAAATAGATTCGGGAAAAATGAAATTGTCCGGATAAACACAATAAATGAACTCTCCCTATTTTCCTCAGAATAGGAGTTTATAAATCAAATAGTTATAAAATCGTTTCAAATGCAGATAAGAGCCTCCCATTATTCTCTTTTACAATCAAAATGAGGACAGTTTAGTGCAAGACCAGTATTCAACTGCTATGCGATCGGATCTTAATCTAGGCCTCATGCAAATTCAACCTGTGTAATGCAACGCCATGACAGGCTTTGATGGTTGATTATTAAGAATAGAGATACTTTAAAACACAAACCTTGGTTTGTATGGCACTCGGGAAGACGGATTTTGAAAACGTCGAAGAAAGAAAAAATGCCCGTACCAAGCATTTTCTCAAACAATGCTTTCAACTCTTCCAGGAAAAAAAGTCTATTATTTGAGCCACATTTATTTCGACGTCTGCAAATGTCTTCAATTTGGACGAGATCAAAATTTTACTGTCTTACGAGTTATTCTTATATTCCATATAGAAGTCTACAATAATTGTTTCTTTTTATCATGGAGTGTACTTAGACGGGCAATGTACTAAGATATCGATCAGTACATCTGCGCTTTTGATTATGGCCAACCTTTTCGCATTTCTGTATTTTCTGATTCAGAAATAATAACAATCTAATATAAAAGAAGTAAAGACACTTTTGTTTATCCACTAGCAGCAGATCGTACTGGATAGCGGAACAATCAAGCCTGTATACAGACTCCGTCGTGTATAATCACGTGCAGAAGTGTGTCGTTGTCTAGACAATAGCGATGCGCTGATCAAAATCTACCCATCGTTTAGTCCTACCACGAGGATAGCTAAACCTAGTCTGGGGCTAGGTAGACTAGAGCTAAACTAGTTTTATGCATACCGGGTTAAAATCCTGGCCTACCCAGACCTGGGTTAGGTCTTGTTCCAGTCTTAAATAAACCTTTGTTATGCAGCCGGTCCTGATTGTTTGGTAAAGGGTTTAAAGATTCTTTGGTCGAACAAGAAAATCAATAGGGTATTTTTGTTTATGTTACGATAGATCTGCTTGAATGTAATATTTTGTCAAGCTAACGTTGTTTAATCCCAGAGGTATATAGATCTAGGATCTTACGAAAAGACAAATACGATAACAGTATGCCGGAATGCCATGAAAAATCCGGAGTAGACTGAAAAACACCAACTCTGCGACGCTCTGTTCAGAATACACCGAAATATATCGGACTACTCCAAGGTACGCTTGAACACGCGGAAATATTCTGAATTAAGGGGAAATACATGAACCAAAAGACTAAATTATCTTACTATTTTTGCTTTCAGTTGATTGAATGGTGTTTTAAGCCGCTTCAAACAATAATTCAGTCATATCACGGCAATATTACAAAAAAAAAAAAACCCAAATGTCTCCGAAGGGGATGTCAATTTTTGACTGGTTGCCTCTGATGCGGTGCACAATAAATGTCCAAATATGAAAAAAATTACAGTAGCGTCTAATTATTGAGACTAACCACGGCAACAAAATGAAGTGGATGATTGGATGGAATGCATTTTTGGTGAAGAGATGGACGGGACGAAGGGAGAGAGAAAAGATGGTTTAAAGTCTAGATAGATGGATAGAAAAAAACAATAGATGGATAGACAGATAAGAAAATGTTTGATTTCATTCAATTTATGCAGCGTTCTAAATTAAAAAAAAAAAAAAAGAGTCTAAGTGGCCATGATCATAATACACGTACTCAAAGATTGTGTGACGATTATTAATACCCCCATTCCACTGGATGGCGATTCCGCTACGCTTCGAAATTTTGGTCAAAACGCCGTGAATCGTAGGAGAAACGGTAACAGCGCAGTACAAACGCCGTGATTATAGTAAAAGTGTATCGGACGCTTTATGATCGCCACTTTAAACTTCCATTCCACTGAGCTGCGATTCCGCTCCGCTTCGAAAATTTGGTAAAAACGCCGCGAGTTGTAGCAGGAACGGAAACATCACAGTAGAAACGCCTTGATCGTAGAAGAAGTGACTCGAAAGCTTAATGATCGCCACCTCACAGGCGATTCCGCTCCGCTTCGAAAATTTGGTAAAAACGCCGCGAGTTGTAGCAGGAACGGAAACATCACAGTAGAAACGCCTTGATCGTAGAAGAAGCGACTCGAAAGCTTAATGATCGCCACCTCACAGGCGATTCCGCTCCGCTTCGAAAATTTGGTAAAAACGCCGCGAGTTGTAGCAGGAACGGAAACATCACAGTAGAAACGCCTTGATCGTAGAAGAAGCGACTCGAAAGCTTAATGATCGCCACCTCACAGGCTTGTTTTCACCTTGCTCAAAATTAACGTAGCGGGATTGCCGTGGGCTCGAAGCGTAACAAAACGAACCAAGAAGTTCTCGAAAGCAACAATATCGTAACAAAAGCATCACCAAACTTATCAATTTATTGTCCATAGCCGCAAGCTGGAGCACAGCAACTGCAGCAATTCGATCAATTTTCTTCGAAGGCCGATGTTCAGCTGCTGCCCAAGCAGTTAAAACGTTCCCAAAGCGCAATAGAAGCACATCTCCTGCACACAGGTCGTAGTAAGGTCGCAGTAGCAACGTAGACAAGCCTGAAATCCCGTGCCGCAGTGGAAGTGCAGTAGAAGCGTCTTGGAAAGACCTTAAGCGCCGTTGAAGCGCAAGAACAGTGTGACAGGATCATTATAGCGTAGCGAGATCGTGATGAAACGTATAGGAAACGCCTAAGTCCCAAAATGTTCCATATGTCACCGCTTCTGCGGCGATCCGGGAGATTTTGAGAAGCGCAGTGGAATCGCCGCCCAGTGGATTAGGGGTATTACTTACCATTTGGGTAAACGAATTCCACCATTCCACTGGGCGGCGGTTCCACTGCGTTCATGACGATTATGGCCCTTCTCCAAAATCTTCCGAATCGTCGAAGAACCACCAACATGTGCAACATTTTGTGACTTGAACGTTCCCAGTACGCTTCTATTACGCGTCAATCACGATCTCGCTGCGCTGTCACGATCCTGTCACGCCGTTTTTGCGCCTCTACGGCGCTTCCACTACGGCACGGGATTTCAGGCTTATTACATTGCTGCTGCGACCTTGCTACGGCCTATGCGCAGAAGCTGCGCTTCTGTTGCACTCTTGGTACGTTTGTATATAGCGGTGGTTGACCATCGGCTTCCGAAGAAAATGGATAGAATTGCTGCAGTAGTTGTGCTCCAGCTTCCGGTTATTGGCAATACATTGAAAGGGTTAGGTGTTGTTTTTGTCACGTTGAACTGTACTTGCACTAGAGTACTCGCGCTGCAGCTACGATACTGCTGCGCTCACATATTTCTTGCTACGCTTTTACTACGCTTTCGTGGCATTCCGAGCCCACGGCGATCCCGCTACCTAAATCTTAAGCAAGGCCGAAACAAGTGCCGTGAAGTTGCGATCATGAAGCTTTCGAGACGCTTCTACTACGATCAAAGCGTTTCTACTGTGCTGTTGAGGTTCCTGCTACGCTTCGCGGAGTTTTTACTAAAATTTCGAAGCTTAGCGGAATCTCCGTACAGTGGAATGGAGGTTTAAAGTGGCGATCACGAAACTTCCGATACGCTTCTACTACGATCAAAGCGTTTCTACTGCGCTGTTGCCGTTTCTCCTACTATTCACTGCATTTTGATTAAAATTTTGAAGCGAAGCGGAATCGCCGCCCAGTGGAATGGGGATATAACACAACCATTTACAGAGAAGCTGAGAGTGTAGGTATAGAATATCGACCGAGTACGAGGTCTTTCCGTATAAGACAGACCTGGGCACGATGTTACGTGAAGCTCGTGCCCAGGTCTTTCTTATACGGAATGGCCTATGTACGAAGTCAATGTCCGACTTACACACCGGCTACCATCAGTACTGAGTAGACGACAAAACCAGTAAGTCGAAAAGTTTGGACCTGTTCCAAAACAAACAGAAACATAGTTATAACATTTTTTTATTCGTTTTCACAAACAACCTTTTGGTATTTCTTGTTCATTTATTTTCTCACTTGAATATTAATGACTCGTGGCTAGAAATATTCAAATTGACACCTCGTGAGCATCGACCCTTGGATCATTTTATTTCTGTAGTTTTGTTGATGCCCCTCAAGTGAATTCAATGCTCAGAAAAGGTTCGAATTGATTGATTGAAATATTCATGGATCCCAGCTCTAGCCTGAAATGCTCTTGTATTTTTCCGAGCTGTCGATCGGCCGTTTGCACTAATTCATGTATAGGTAGTTCGAAGTCCACTCGGACCCCCTGAATTTCGAAATAACTTTAAAAATCCGACACCGATCTTAATGAAACGTTTCAAAGTCTTTTAAAATGCCCCTACCATCTCTCGCAGCGAAAATTGGAATTTTCCTTCCACAAGAAATCGGATTTTTCCCATTCCAGCAGTGATAAAATTTTGTTTTGAAGCTTAACCTTTTCCGTCGGTTTCGCAAAGTGACCAGAGCAGCAAACCAACTGGACAAGTACGTGATGTCAGTACCTCGCTTTAATTACATATGAGGCCCTGATATTGTTTTACGTACAAATGGTGTGCATAGAACTATACGTTACTTCAGAAAACAGTTTTTTTTTTACTTTCAAACAAATCTTCAATGTCTGAAATGATTTGCCCATTGTTCTCTTGTATGTTGTCTCTTTTCCGATATTTGGTGTCATTTTGATTTTTCACATGGCTTCATGATTTACACAATTTCTGCTGAGATAAACGTTCGAAACCACCTGACACGAAAGTCTTTCAGGGTTTGTTTTGAATTATTTTTCCCAATGATTATTAATTTTTTCAATTCGCTCAAGTTAGCTCAATTTAGTCCCAATACAAACGAATCATTATCATATAGCTCAAATATATAAGGAGATAAGGGCTTAAAAATTCTGCTGTTCAAACAATAGACGACCAAGGTTACTGTACTTGCATGAGAATTGTTTTCACAAATAGGTAAACCCTTTGCTCGGAATAGCCTTCGCCCCTCCCACCGTTTTTCCGCTGTTTTGTTCATATACTTTAACATTGCACTGAATGCAAAAAAAGTCAAAGTAAGCTATCGAAAATTCTGAAATTTTCACTTAGAGTTGGATAAGGTAATATTATCAAGTATGCAAAATTTCAATTCAATAGCTACAGCAATTTGTAAGATATTTCAAAATTTAGGGGGCCCTATAAACTTGTTAACTACATTTTCTTATATAGGGTCAGTGGTACGTAGTTATATCGCAGCGAATACTGTCACCAAGGGTCGTGCAAAAAAGATGTTTTACAAAAGCTAGGAAATCGTGCCGTGTCATAGAGCACACCACCGTGTCCGACCTGACTGGATCGAGCCCAGGGTAACTGGTCTCAAATCGATACTAACCATTCGACTTAGGGAGTGATAGGGCTGATGTATAAATTCATTTCGATTGATATCTTGAGGCTAACTGTCCCTGGCAAGTCTAAGAAGCAGAGCGCTCCTAACTATATAATCGCTGAGTGGGTTTTATCGCTCCAGATGCCAAACTGTGCTAAGACGGACAAACCAACAGTTGGTCACATAGGAAATAGGGTGCATAGAACCAAAATACAGCAATATTGCCGGCATGTTTTAGAGCATGCATCGGTGATTAACTTTTTGGCTTTTTGGTCCGTCAATACATATGGGCAGATCTTTCTCGCAAGTGAGCAGGTCTTTCTCAAACATAAGCAGGTTTTCTATCCACAGAAGAAGCTGTGCACGTGCAAGATAGACCTTTGCTCGTGCATTGTTAAGATGGTTCGTTCTGAAAAAGATACACCTTGTCCAAACAAAGGAGCCGGTGGATAAAGAAAACTTACATGGGCACGCTAACCTACAGTCTCAGTTAAAATCCTAAATTGTGTGCCAGGATAGACGTTTGCGTTTGTGAACCAATGAAAGTTAGTATAAACGTAGGGGAAACATTATTTCTCAACTGTATATTTGAAATCTTTTACAAACGATATATTTAGGACACGTCATAATTGAGAGCACTCCTCATACGACAAACTTAAAATTGGTACAAGTTTTCCGATGTTCTTTTATAAGTTAAGAAACACTGAAGGAATATGAGGGATTGCTTGAAGCTTTATTTTCTTTTAATTCTTTACCACACCATCCCGAGTTATAACGAAGAAGACATGTTAAAACATTGTGGTTACCAGCAATTTCTCATTTTCCCACAATGTTTTCTTCTCTATCAAAGACAAAATAACTTTATTTTGTGTCGTCTGCAGTTGTTGCTATTTTGTCGAGTCCAAAGTTTTGTCGTTTGGGAGAGAGTGCAATAGATCTAGAGCTATAGTATTTTCTTACGATATACGTCAGACCGGAAAATATCATTTCGGGCATTTTTTTTTTCAGACTCGCTCCCTGAAACTGGATGTGCAGGGAGGGAAATAGCCAAAAAAGACGTGGTCGGTGTTTTCAGCTTTAACTCCGAGTACCTCAGTGCTGGCTTCCGGTCTAGTCCATGTGACGTCACGATTTCCCCAAAGGAACTTCAACGTGGTGTGAATAGAGTGATGTTTTATTTCACAAAGTTTGATCTTGGAGGGTCGTGTAGAGACAACAATTTAACAATTTATGATGGAGATCGTACATTTATATACAGTAAGACAAAATTATAGACTTGTCCAAATTTCAAAGATTAAGCAGATGACAAATCAATGGTGTTTCAGTTGATGAAACTTCCTTTTCCAACAATGTTTTCGAAAGCTGTCTTTCTCAGGGGCGTTAATTCACAGAATTGTGTGGGAAAGGGTTTAGGTGTCATTAATACATTGAACGGTGGCACGATTAAATCTCCCATCATCAGTATACGAATTTCGATTAGTTGATTTCGAGGTAATGATTGGCTCGGATATATTTCCAAGCTCAGATAAAACGTTGATCACGTGTGTTACGGACTCAAGCAATCCGCATGAACATTATTTGACACATGTAGAACTAGAGAACTTTTGTTCGATTTCACTGACTTTTCGAGAATTGACTTCTTCCCCTTTTTAATTATTCTAGTTATTATTATGATTATTATCGTAATCTATTATTATTATTATTGAACTTTGCATGATTTTTACTTTTGTTTCATTTTTTTACGTTCAGTTGTTACTAAAGTACATGTAACTATATTGTTTCATGTAGTTGATAAACTCACACCCTGCCTATCTAAAAATAAGTGAACGTTTCCTGCAACTGTCATGAAATGATTCTTCCGTATCCTTGTATGACTTGTTCAAAAGAGGCTTGTAAAGCATTGCACACCCCAGCCTTGTAGTCGTTAAATCCGGGAAACACATAAAGAGGTGAACTGTCGACTTGAGATAACTTGAATACGGATGAAAACGGCGTTACCAAATCTACCTGTCTGAAATGAATTAACCCCTAGAGCGCTATTGAAAACTTACCTTCTTATTGCAGACGTAGATCAGGATCAAATTGCCTTTTGCGGGCAGTGCAGATCAAGATCACAAAACTTACAGCCTTGCTCTTGGATCTCCATTTTGTCCGCTGTTTGATAAAATATTCTAAGAATATTAGCATTCAAATTGTTCTGTATTTGAGCCCTGCTCTGTGGAAAGGGGGTTTAATGCATTTCAGAGTTGCATGATACCAAGCAATTCATCCCTAAATTATGGATCCATAAAACCCCAATTTGTCCAGTCATTCGACGCGCAGAAATTTTACAGATAGCAAAAAGTTTCGACCCATGTCAGCCTGTGCGAACTGCGCAGGTTGATATGGGTCGATACTTTCAGCAGATGCATTAAATCCGTTTTTAGCTCACCTGAGCATAAAGTGCTCGTGGTGAGCTTTTGTGATCGATCGTACTGTGTCCAGCGTCCGTCGTCAACTTCTACCTTGTATACGCTCTAGAGGCCACATTTTCAGTCCAATACTCACGAAACGGGTCAAAAACTACGTCATAAGGTCAAATCTTAGAAAGACATTGTGTATGCTCTAGAGGCCACATTTTCTGTCCAAAACTCTCGAAAGTTGGTCAGAATGTTTGTCTAAATGATATCTCTAACGAGTTTGAAAATGGGTCATGTCGAGTCAAAAAACTAGGTTACTAGGTCAAATCTTAGAAAAACCTTGTGTACGCTCTAGAGGCCACATTTTCAGTCCAAAACTCTTGAAAACTGGTCAGAATATTTGTCTTGATAATATCTCGTATGAGTTCGAAAATGGGTCAGGTCAGGTCAAAAACTAGGTAACTAGGTCAAATCTTAGAAAAACCTTGTATACACTCTAGAGGCCACATTTTCAGTCCACAACTTTCGAAAGTTGGTCAGATTGTTTGTTTTGATGATATCTCCGATGACTTTGAAAATGGGTCATGTCAAGTCAAAATCTAGTTCACTTAGTCAAATCTTGGAAAAACCTTGTGTACCTTTTAGAGGCCACTTTTTCAGTCAAATACTAATTAAAGTTGGTCAGAATGTTTGTCATAATGATTTTTTTATGAGTTTGAAAATGGGTCACATCGGGTCAAAAACGACGTCACCAGGTCAAATCTTTAAAATAGCTTGTATAGCTTTAGAGTTATCATTTTCTGTCCAATACTCATGAAAACTAGTCTGAATGCTTTTCTTGATGATCAATATGATGAAATTGAAAATGGGGTCACATTGGGTAAAAAACTAGGCTTCCATGTCAAATCTTGGAAAAACCTTGTGTACACTCTAGAGGCCATATTTTCTGTCCAATATTTATGAAAGATGGTCAGAATCTTTGTTTTGATAATATGTACAATGGGAAAATGGGCTATGTTTGGCTAAAAAGTGGGTCACTGAGAGAAATTCTAGAAAAAGCTTGTATACAAGCTAAAGGCTAAATTTTTGGTCCAATAATTATGGAAGCTTGGTAGAATATTTTGTCATAATATCTCAATAGAGATTAAAATGGGTCATGTTTGGTCAAAAGACTCAGGTGAGAGATTCCAGGGCCATCATTGCCCTCTTTTTTTTTCACAGAGCATAACTCTTTTGAACGAGTATTTTGCCCTGATTGAAAAAAGCAGTATACAGTTATTGATTTATAAGGCTTTATAGATGAAATCCTTATCGCTTATGTCCGACTATAATAGCCGTCACGTGGTGTTTCGGACAAGAGAATTTTTTGTTTGCATGTAGAATAGCTGGCATCAATTTCTTTCATTAAGTGCTTACGTATACAGGTAATCACATCCACGTAGAGAATAAATACATATAGTTGTATATTGATAGAAATCTTTGGCATAATGTTTTCGTATAGATGCCGGGAGCACTGTCAAAGCACTTTATTATGTCTAGTTAGTTTTACTCAGCTTTTATCAGTATGGTCGTTGTGTTACGGCGATAATTCACATGGCTAGGTCTCACCAGCAATCGGCTAATCTCAACGGTGCCTTGCCCAGGGACAGTTCCATGTGACGAGCCCGACCAGCAATGTTTGAACGAGGATTTCCTCATTACATGCCAAGCTCATTTTCACCGTACCACGGAGAACCCTGTGTATGCTAGTGAACAATGTCTATGAAGCACCTGAGAAGATAGACAAAAAATGTAATGAATAATCCGACAATGCACCGTCGCCATGTTTGAAAGAAGAAGGTTAAAGATTGAGGTTGCTAGTGCTAATTGGAGTGCACAATATCACTACATGATTTCTATAGTTGCGCAGATATATGTAACCTACGCTCAGTGTAATGTCACGGCGTCAGTCTTCACTCATCACAACTTTCGAACTCAGAGAGTGGAGTTCACTTCCCGCAGCATCCCTGGTCTACGAGCTGTTAGAAATCGGCTGCAAGAGCATGTCCTACGCTGGAGACGTCCTGCCATACATTCTACGCGACGTCGTTCCTATCGTGGCATGCTTTAGGTAATATATTCGCTCAAGGAGACAAGACAGGGCAAATCTTCTGTTATCCAGTGAGTCTTGTTTCAGACTCTGCTATGGTGCGAGGAAATCTTGGTGCTTAGCAGACTTTGAGTTTAAATGACCATCCATTAATAAATAAAGCACAAGGTACATGTTCATCAAGAAAAAAAAAAAGAATACTAAAAAATTAAATACAACCTAGGATATGTACAACAATATTCTTGGAGCTAAGCAAACTTTGAGTAGTGTATATGCCTATAGCGTTTTCATTTGATACGAGTGGCACTTTGTGACATAGGCCTGTTCACTAAATAATCACTGAGTTATTGCTTTTTCACAGGCTTAGGAGAAGTGCTATGCGGACATAATCTATCACTTGAAAACTCGCACAATATCTTCACATCAACTGAAAGTGAAATTCGTCTGCAGTACCGCTGGTCTGGACGGGGACGATATAACACTGGATCTTTCAGAATGGTCTTTATATCATTTTATGACGGTGAGTTTAACGCTTTACCAGACAACCCCGAGGTTTAAAGAAGGCTTTATAAAACATTGTGGGAGAAGAAGAAAATGCTAGTTAACAGCATTTTCTCTGTTTCAAACATTGTTCTGTTCTTTCAAAGACAATCACCATCATTTGTGTAACGCTTTCAATTTGGAAAATTCTGAAATTTTGTCGTGTGGTAAAGAGCTAACCCTACAATAATACTTACAGAGCCTGCTGTCAAATTTTAGATCTACACTGTTCACTATTCTATCAAACATGGAAATGCAACATTTAGATCCCGATGGCTGCTAGAAAATGGTCATTGCATTTATTTGCCTACCGTTTCATTCAGCTAGGTTTCGAATCGCAAGTTTTCTGATAAAATCTGTTCAAAAGAGGTAGATTTTGTGCGCAAAAATAGCTTTAAAACTACAATTTAAGCTCACCATGAGCACAAAGTGCTCATGGTGAGCTTTTGTGATCGTGCTGTGTCCGGCGTCTGTCGTGCGTCGCCAACTTTTACCTTGTGTACGCTTTAGAGGCTACATTTTCAGTCCGATACTCATGAAACTTGGTCAGAATGTTTGTCAAAAACTAGGTCACTACGTCAAATCTTAGAGAAACCTTGTGTACGCTCTATAGGCCACATTATCAGTCCAAAACTCTTGAAAATTGGTCAGAATGATTGTCTTGCTAATATCTCGGACGAGTTTGAAAATGGGTCATGTTGGGTCAAAAACTATTTCACTAGGTGAAATCTTAGAAAAACCTTGCGTACGCTTTAAAAGCAAGATTTACTGTCCAAAACTCTTGAAAGTTAGTCAGAACGTTTCTCTTGATGATATCTGAGACGATGTTGAAAATGGGTCATGTCGGGTCAAAAACTAGGTCACTAGGTAAAATCTTGGAAAAATCTTGTGTAGGCTCTAGAGGCCACATTTTCAGTCCAAATCTCTTGAAAAGTCGGCATGAAGCTTGTCTTAATGATATCTCGGACACATTCGAAAATGGTTTATGTCGGGTCAACAACAAGGTCACTGGGTCAAATCTTAGAAAAACCTTGTGTACGATCTCGAGGCCACATTTTCAATCCAAAGTTCTTGAAATTTGGTCAGAATATCTTGACTCCTCGAACGAGTTCGATAATAGGTCATGTCAGGTCAAAAACTAGGTCACTGGGTCAAATCTTAGAAAAAAAAAACCTTGTGTAAGCTCTAGAGGCCACATTTTCAGTCCAAAACTCTTGAAAATTGGTCAGAATGTTCGTCTTGAAAATATTTCTTGGACGCGTTTGAAAAAGGGTCATATCAGGTCAAAAACTAGGTCACTTGGTAAAATCTTAGAAAAACATTGTGCACGCTGTAGAGGCCACATTTTCAGTACAATACTCATGAATTTCTGGTCAGAATGTTTGTCTTGATGATTTCTTGGACCAGTTCGCAAATAGGTCATGTCGGATCAAAAAGTAGGTCACTAGGTCAAATCTCAGAAAAACCTTGTGTACCCTCTAGAGGCCACGTTTTCAGTCAAATCCTCAAGAAAGCAGGTCAGAATGTTTGTCATAATGATATATTGAATGAAATTGAAAATGGGTCACATAGGGTCAAAAACTAAGGACACCGGGTTAAAGAATAGGTTCCTGATAGAAATTCTAGAAAAAGCTTGTGTACAAGTTAGAGGCCACATTTTCAGTCCAGTAATTATGAAAGTTTGGTAGAATGTTTGTCATAATATCTCGAAAGAGATTGAAAATGGGTCATGTTTGGTCAAAAGACTCAGGGCCATCATGACCCTCTTGTTTTCTGTAAAACTGCTGTTCCAATTTGTGATAGGGAAACCATTTTTACGTAACAAGAGATAAATTCATTTCAAACACCTAATAAATATACAGCTGTGCGGACAGCTTAGTCGGTCGAGTCGCTAGACTTGGGCTTTGAAGATCTATGCAAGGTTCAAATCCTACCGAAAGCTACTGAGGGTCCTTTTTGTTCGGCAACTGGAGTACTCGATCAGAATATAAGGGTGATTGTACGCCGTTTCGAACAATCTTTCGGTTACATGTATATCACAGGCACAGAGCATCTATCCTTATACTCTTGGAGTTTCTTTATTAGTACATCGCATAATATTCTTCACAAGCTACTGGCTGCTTCCCACATAAACATCATCGAAACAATGTTCAGGGTTAAGAGACGAATCAGTGATGTCGCGATGACTATTATCAAACATCACAAAACAATTGGCTAAGCTGGGGAATCGAACAAGCAACTGCCTGGTGTAAGGCCCTCTACATTTCCAACTGAGCTACCGAGCTCGGCCACTTAACATATACTTGCACTGCAATCAAAATCACAGACGAAATGGTTATTTGTGCAGTCAAACTTACTAAATTATACTACATTATCTATCTGATTTTCATATGAAGGAATATGCGCTTAGGATCACGAGGACTGTTAAATGGACGTTATATAGCCCTTGTAGTGATTTGATTATACCCGTCGGCAAGGAATTGCTGATGGGTAATTTGAATCATTTAGTGCGCAAATTTTACCATAACTGTAATAGCAAATACATTTTTTATCTATAGGTCCTTGTACTTCAGAGAAGAACTACTTTTCCTGCTCTACTGGAAAGTGTATATCTTCCAAAGTCAGTTGTCGGGAAGATCTTAACTATTGCGGTAATGGTACGGAGGCGAAATGTGTCCTTCAGGGAGTGGTTCATACTATCTTACAAACACTTGGAAGGGTAGCCAAGAATTTGTTTATTCTTGTAGCAGTAGTAGTAGGTTTTACGCTACTGAAGAGGATATTTTATAGAAGATTGAAAGAGAAGTATGGATCTGTGCGAAATTTTCCACTTATCCGTAATATATTTGGTCATGCGGTAAGTACATCTTCGTTATCCACCTAGTCGGCCTGTCGCAACACCGACGCAGTAGTGTGATCGGGTAGCGAAGACTTTGTACCGAAAGAAGCAGTTGCTTTGCATAAGCAGTTTCTCCTTTCTCAACCTTGTTATCAGTAGCTCGCAAAAGCAGGGATCTTGGGGAAAAAAATCTGGTGTTTAAGCCAAGACCATGTATTTAAACACAATATTCAATGGTTTTTGAATGTTTTGCGTGTCTTATCTAACCAACCCGAAGGGTAAACCAGAGTGTACACATAAGTTTTGTTTTTGTATATTATTGTACTTTAAACCATTGTCTCGTCTACAACAAAGGGGTGTAATGAGTCAGAAAAGATCTGTGAAAAAAACTCTTCACCAACGAAAAGGTTCAAAACTCTTCCAAATTAAGAGCATTAAAAGCGATAAAAATTGGGTAAAGGTCAATTCCACTGTTACTAGAATTAGCAAGGATGTCAAGAAAAAAAATTAAAATAACAACTTACCATGAGTAACATAACTAAATATAAATACTTGGTTCAATGTCAGTTGTTTTCAGGAATATTGGCGAGTTCTGATTGGGTGAAAAAAAAATGATAGCTCCATGAAAAAAACCATGCAGTGCCAGAACTATTTTTTCGCATTCAAACTAATGTAAACAAACATGTATACAAGATTCCATAATGTTTGTCTTTCTAAATTCATACCGAATCCAAAGTTCAATAACTAGCTAAGTTTATTTCCTCAGAATATTTAAGGAATGAAGAGATTTTTTGTTTTGTTTTGTTTTGTATTCATGGAGGTTTGAAAAAAAAAAAAAACTAAACACACTGTATGTCCAGGAATCCCCTTAGGCAGTGGGACGTGTGGTGTTTAGAACAATTAGCTTGTTTTGAAATATGGGTCAGAAAACGTGAAAACTGGTACTTCTTCACTGGTTTTGCAACATACCAAATGACTTCACTATCTGGGAATTGTATGGCTGTCTTATTACAGTGGTTGAAAAAGGTTGTTGCCTGTTGGTCGGTTTTACTGAGGAAAAATCTGAGGGCATGGACTGGGCAAGTGACTTGATCATTTGTGGCATACATTCGTTTGTCGCTCGGACTTTCATCCGATTCCAGACCACCCTGATACATTTTTCCTTGGTTTCGTGAGTTAGTGTGACAAATTCCTTATTCATGTCGTCAGATTGAAAGTTAAATGAGTTTGGAGTTAGTTGTGCATGAAACTCAAGGCCACGGGAAACAAAATGAATGGCCAGATCATACCCTACCTTGTAACGGAGGATTATATGATTTGGATTAGTAACATTAAGGTGGGTGGAGATCTTGATAAGATCGGGTTCGGTTTGGAGATAACTACTTTATCCATTGTTGGAACCGACAGAGCTTGCTCCAGATTTGACTTTAGTTTAGCATCAAGCATATTATTGCTACTTTTGAATTTTTTATCGTGAACGATATCAAAATCAATTCCAATGCCTATTGATAGCCCCTCTAATATTTTTCAAAGTGTTTTTGTGATATTCTGCGCCCACAGCACCCATCTTTTGGTGTCATTGGTCGGGATGCTTGGGCGCCACCTCTGCATAAAAACTTTGAAGAGATTGTTGAGTTCATTCACTGTTACTAAGCGAAAATCCAACATTTCAACATTGGATGCGAGACTCCATTCTGCAAGATAAAAGAGAAAGGGTGATTCAGAGATAGGGACAGGCATCATTCGAATGCTAGCCATGCTTTGTGGTTTGTTTATTGTTGGTGATTTACCTGTTGAAAGGGTCAAAATTGTGCGTCATTGAATTACCTTGAAAAATCTGCAGTCCCCACTGAGTATTTCGTTTGGTTGACATTGACTGTCTATTTTCTTCCATTTCCTCAAGCTGCCTTGAGTTCAAGTTTTCAAATCTCCCCCACCAGGCCTTTCTTCATCACCAAGTCCAAGGTTCAGTTGTAGGTTGTTTTCCATAACTTGGTTTTCTTTATTGTCCAAAATTGACGATATTACCCATTGATGAAACAGAGCCATTTCCTCCATGTTGAAATCGGGACACAAGAAGTCCGTGTCCCCTATAATTTCATCCATTTCGCCGATATCAAATGTTAGAAAACCCGATTCAGCCATGAGAGCAGCAGACGATATTTTTTCTCTCTTAACTTTTATTTTTTAATAGTTTTATTATTATTTTTTCATTTAGTGATATTCAGAGAGAGAGAAAAAAAAAAAGCTAACTATCAAACTTTGGACTCGGTATAGAATTTCAAGAAAATGTGGTATATCGTATACATGTTTGTTTACATTAGTTTTAGCGAAAGTAGATTCTAGTTCCGGCACAACGTGATTTTTTTTTAAATTCAGTCAATCAGAACTCGCCAATACTCATGAAATCAACTGATATTAAATTATTATTATAAATTATAAAAAAATGTAAAGTGAAAGAGAAATGAAGAGATTTAAACTGTTTTCATTGAGGTATGAAAAAAATAAACCTAATCACACTTTTGTATGAAACCGAAGCGGTTTCATGCAGTGTGATTTGGTTTTTTCTTTCATGGCTCCGTGAATAGAAAAAAAATCTCTTCATTCTTTAAATGTGTGGTGATATATCTTGCTTTGCAAACCATGAAGAAATGAAGGTCAAGTTACAGTTTGTAAAATAAAAAAAAAATACGGGATTTGCTAAACTTTATCATACTTTGATCTTTGTTCACGATCTTGATATGCAGATGATACAAACAGCTTCATTTTGTTGCAAAAATAGATAGAAGATTGTAATACTCAATAAGTTCAACATTTAATTAGCTATGTGTATGGCACTTGGTATGGTAAAGTCTTAATATTTCTATCCTGTGGTGTCCGTAGTTGTGTGGTAGAGCGTCGGCCTCGTAACAATAAGGTCCCGAGTTCGATACCCGGGAGCGGGTGTCAACTTTGGGATTTTTCATTGGCCCACACATTCGGCGCGAGGACTGGTGAAGTTCCCAGGAAGCAGAATTGAGAGAGATTAGTATAAGTTGTAAGAACTTGTTTCTCAATCGATGTAAAATAAATATTTTTCAAACTAAATATTCCTATCATGTTGTACATGATCATCAATCGGAGGTAAATAGATCTACTACTGTTGCTTGATGGAAAAAAACCAATGTTCAACTTTCAATTGATAGGAAAACTGTCTTCTGTGGTGTAAAGTTCCAGCTTGTGTTACCCATGCGTGGGACCCGTATGACCCTCGTCTTTCACATATATTCATTTATTTTACCTTAAGTGATATTATTACTTCATAATTCAATATAACTTGTTTGCATCAATATTGGCGAGTTCGGATTGGCTAATTTTTTTTTATATTAACGCCATGAAAAAATCAAAGTACTGAAAGTACTGTCAGACTAGCAAATTGGATAAAAGTGGCCTTGGTAAATACAAGTTGGCTTCTTTAAAAAAAAGAAGCCAGAACAGGTCAGCATCAGTGTTTTAAAATAGTTTATTGCCTTTAATATCAATGTTTCTTGGTATATGTAAACAAACAAGTAAGGCATTAAATGAATTAGGGGAAAAAAAAAAAACGCTGCGTATAGAAACCTCTCATGTCGTGCATGACTGTCACGTGACTTTCTTCCCGCGTTTTCAAGTCGCGTGATCTTTTCCCGCGGTGTCCTTTCTCTTTTTTAACGAAATTCTTTTTTTTCCCTTATATTTAGTAGATTTGCTTAATGAAAAATTGCAATTATTGGAGAGGTGTTTTACAATCATATTAATATAACAAACCTTCCTTGAAATCCGTCATATAAAAACAAACTATGCCTATTTCCTATTTCAGTTTTTTGATTTCGATTTATTAATAAAACCGTGACGAAACAGACTGTGTATCAGAACAATTTAGCAAATAAATGGATTTAAACAGCAATTTCTGAGGCAGTCCGTCTTGTAAACTCACCACTGTTGGAGAGGTCTGATAAAACTTGGTTGGTTCATACAAGACTGAAGAAAAATTGTCAAATTCGATCATTGAATCCGTTCCAGTTTCATCGGTTCATTCCGGTTATTAAGTCCAATCCATTGACTTTACCCAACGCTCTTGACTATTTACTTCTCAAAACAAGAAATATCATGAAAAACTCAGTTTGTTAACTTTCAATTTAAAACAGGTTATTTCATTGAAATGATATCTCCCGCCTAAAAAGACCTCATTTGATAGAAACATATAAGAGATATTGTGTTTTGCATGTACACGTGGCCTTTCTGTTATTGGTCGATAATGAAATTATCCATTAAGCCCCCTTTTTCATAACAGCATTTTATTAGATAAAAACAAATTATGATTATCTGTGGCTTATGATATTTAAAACAAGATAAATATGAGGTTTAATATAATTTTGTCCAGTGGTTAAAGACGTATTGGTCCATAATGGAATTAAGCCCCCTTTTTCGATTACAAGGCATCAAAAGTAGTATAGGACGTCTCTTTATGGGTCTGACAGGCCTGGTCAGACCCATATAGAGACATCCCTGTAGGCCCTACGCTACCTACCCTACAGAGAATTTGTCCCAGTTTGCCTACCCTGAAAGAATTTACATTATATCACTTCTACAAAAAATGCCCAAAAAATACCCAGTTTGCCTACCCTGATACCCGGAGTGTCTGTACTCAGAATTCAAGATGGCGGACGTTTTGGAGGCAAACTGGGTACAAATCCCTCTCAGGCTAGAGCTTGCCTCTGCAGCAGTTCACAAAGGGTCGAGTAAACGATAAAGTCCGAGAATCCGCATGAAAATGTTACTATAAATAGAACATTTATTTCGCAATAAAAGGCTAAGTATTGCCCACCGAGGGAACCCAGCCTAACCATTGAGTTGGACTTAGTTTTTTCTGCATCTAGGTATGATTTCTCTAAAAGTCTGAGCACTGAGTTGGACTTAGTCTTTTTCTGAGTTTTTTCTGCAATTAAAGGCTAAGTGTCGACCAAAAATGACAAATTTTCTATTGTCAATCTTCTTTTCTCTCTAAAAGCCTGATCACTGAGTTGGACTTAGTTTTTTTCACCCTATGGATGATTTCTCTCTCTAAAAAGCCTGAGCACTGAGTTGGACTTAGTTTTTTTTACCCATATGCTATTAGGATTGCTTTATTGTTTACTTCTATCCACTACTTGACCTTTAAGTGGTTTCTCTCTCTAAAAGCCTAACCATTGAGTTGGACTTAGTCTTTTTTCATCCTATGAATGATTTTTTCTCTAAAAGCTTGAGCACTGAGTTGGACTTAGTTTTTTCTGCATCTATGGATGATTTTTCTCTCTAAAAGCCTGAGCATTGAGTTGGACTTAGTTTTTTCTGCATCTATGGATGATTTTTCTCTCTAAAAGCCTGAGCACTGAGTTGGACTTAGACTTTTTTCTGAGTTTTTGACTCTTTGGATGATGATTTCTCTAAAAGCCTGAACACTGAGTTGAACTTAGTTTTTTCTGCATCTATGAATGAATTTTTCTCTCTAAAAGCCTGATCACTGAGTTGGACTTAGTTTTTCTTGCATCTATGGATGATTTTTCTCTCTAAAAGCCTGAGCACTGAGTTGGACTTAGACTTTTTTCTGAGTTTTTTTTTTTACTCTCTGGAGTGTGGCTCTTTGGAGTGTAACTCTTTGGAGTGTAACTCTTCTAAAAGAAAGAAGTTTGACAATTTGAAGAAATGACAATTTGAAGATAGAACTTTCGTGGTAAATGGTTAGTCCTGAAAAGGACTGTTGGGTTAGCTCTGAAAAGAACTGTTGGGTTAGCCCTGAAAAGGGCTGTTTTGTTTTGGAGGCTGTGTTTTTTCGTCTCACGTTGTTTTTTTCCACTTCTAATGACAGCATCCGAAATTCGCTTGGCAAATGGGGCATGCTTCAACTCTTTTTCTGATTACCATTGCTCCATTACCGAAAGTAATCTTCCTCCCAAATTCGATATCAACCAAAATGACATCCGGTGTTGTCTTTAAAAATAGTTGAACTAATCTTTCGCCGAGATCTTTGTATGGCTGTGTTATACGTTGTAGTTGGTTTTGTTCCTCCTCTCCTACGAAATGAGTGTTTAGTTGTAATAACTGTTGACCTGCATTTAGATATTCTTGGAAAGCCTCACGTAGTTGATAATTTATCTCCTCCATATTGATACTGCTTCCGAATATTGATACTGCTTCCGAATATTGATACCGCTTTCGAATATTGATACTGCTTTCGAAGTGATCGTTAGCTGAGAGTCAAAAAATGATGAATGTATGGAAATAACGCTGGGTTTTATACGTTTAAGGAGGATTGAAATTTTTAAAGAGCGCGGACCTGACGGGAAACACCAGGATTGTACTGTGTGACACTGAGTTAGGAGTGGTAAAAACAGCATGAAACGCCGACGCGGGAAAAACATAGGAAAAAATGACGTCATGAGTCAATCAGTTCAATCCTCCTGTAAAGCTATAAAACCCAGCGATATTTTTACATAAAATCATATTTGTTCCAGTATGGTTCGAATTCTTGTCTGCCCCCACTGCGCAAGCAGATGTCTGATAGAGTGTGGGAAATGTTTTGCCATACTTTTTTTACCCTTGTGTTTTGTTGATTTGCAAAAGAAACAGTTCTTTGTTACTCGTTTTTTCTTCTTTTCGTTGTTTTGCTTTTTCTCCTCTTTTAGATCCAAAGTTTGTTGTTTTCTTAGATTATCGCTTGTAGATATTTTTTTCTCTGCCTGTTCTGTTATTTTGCAGATTTTTGAATCGGTGATATCCGTTGTGTCGGACTGTATGTCTACGGTCTGATTTTCAACCGGTGATATTGTAGTCTGTAGTGAACTTGTTTTCCATGTATTTTCGTTGTAGAATGAATTTAGTGTGCCGACGAATTTCGTATGTAGGAGACCGACAACGTTGTAAAACGATGGTGAAATTTCAATGTCATGACTGTGTGGATTCACGTAGACAAAAACAAATGTTCCTGTCTGATTTTCTTTTTTTGGACAATTTCTGGCCCAATGTCCTGCTTCGTTGCATGTAAAACAAATATTTGTTCTCTCACCATTCATCCCATATCGTTTGTCGAGCGTCGCTTGATCTAAAACTCTGTAGCTGATAGTACGGCGTATAGAGGTATTTATAAAAAGCTTTACTAGACGCTGACGTAGTGTACCTCTGCCCAATGGTCTATTTATAGCAACAGACGCTAACTATTGTGATCTAACCCCTTGTCACACTAAACAGCGTTTCCACTGAGTTGGCACGGTGTTGTTTAAGTTCCCAGAGTGCCAAGAGATCGCAGGAAAAATGCGAAGCTCCGTGGCCTATTATCGCGTTCCTGATGTTGATGAAAAAAAGCAAGAAGGAAATCAAGTACATCGATATCTGTTCTCTGTACCCTTATGTTTGTAAACACAAATCCTATCCTGTAGGTCAGCCAGAAATTTTGTCTGCTGAGAATATTGACATGAACAATATTCGACAATATGAGGGCTTAATCAAATGCAAAGTTTTGACTCCAACTGATTTGTTTCACCCCGTTCTCCCAGTTCACTGTAACAACAAAATGATGTTTCCACTCTGTATGAAATGTGCAGAAGAAAGTTCAAGCATTTGTAGCCATGGTGAAGAAAAGAGGGCTTTGGTCGGAACTTGGGTTACTTTTGAATTATTCAAGGCTCTTGACTGCGGTTATCGATTATTGCAAGTGTATGAAATTTGGTATTTCAATTCTGTGTCAGATCAGTTCTTTAAACGTTATGTGGACAATTTCTTGAAAATTGAGCAAGAAGCCAGTGGTTATCCAGATCGGTGTCAATCAGACTCAGAAAGAGCAATTGCACAAAGACATTACGGAATATGAAGACAAATGTGAAACTCGTGGTATTTGCGAATTTGCATTGTAAAAAAATATTTCAGTGTGATTTTTTTCATTGTCAAGAAAATGTTTTTTACGCTGTATTGTAAAAAAATGTTTCCTTATGAATTTTTTCATTGTCAAGAAAAAATTTTATGTTGCAATGCAAAAAATGTTTCATTGTTTAGTTCTGTTCAATAAAAATGCTTTCATTTTCAATGATGTTATCATTTTATCATTAGCCTTTAAAGAGTAAAGTAAAAAATGGATGTACAATCCATATTATTTCAACATCCTTGTAATATTTTCATCACAGGGCCGAGCGGTTGTGGAAAAACAGAGTTCGTTCATAAATTAATTGAGTATCGAGAAGACTTGTTCAACATCGTTCCTGAAAGAGTTGTTTGGTGTTACAAAGAATGGCAACATGCCTACAGTGTTATGCAGGAAAAGTTTAATTCACAATTTGAATTGATAAAATTCGTGGAGGGGATTCCTGACGACGAAAACGAAATTGTCAGTGATGTATCCATACCACATTTAATCGTCTTTGATGACATGTTGGGGGAAAAAGATGAGGAAAAAATTAAACTTTGGTTTACAAGAAAAGGTCATCATCGTAATGCAAATGTGATTTACATCACGCAAAATACGTTTCAACAATCGAAATCGAGTCGAACCATTAGCCTTAATTCTAGATATATGATTTTATTTCGAAATGAACGAGATAAGAATCAGATTAAAACATTAGCTCGACAAATGCAAGCCCCACATTTGGTACCTGCTTATGAAGATGCTACATTGTCGGACTATGTATATATAGTCGTAGATTTTCATTCACTAACAAACAAAGAATTAAGACTCCGAACAGATATATTTTACCGTTGGTATACACAAGGTAATGAAAGAGGACCTGTTATTTATTCTTCTGCTTAAAAAAGTTTCTTTAAGAAAAGTTTTTTTTATGCAAAAGTTCTTGCTTTAAAAGAGAATTACATTTTTAAATATAAATCATTTTTATGATACCCATCCGTGAGTAAACATGGACTTACCACCTACACCAAGATCGGTTTTAGCTGCTTTGCGAAATTTAAGTCAACAAACCGATAAACATGAAAGAGAAGCTGTGTTAAAAGCAGGATTAAAAGAAATTTTAAAATGGTTTACATTAGCTGCGCAAAACATCATCGAAAATAAAATCAAATTACCAAAACAAACCATAACGTACATGACAAAACATAAAGCAGATATTGAACAGCTAGCAGATCCGTCCATAGATGAGGAAAGTAAACGTAAAATCATTTTAAAACCTGGAGGGGGTGGATTTCTAGGTGGTGTGATTATCAGAAGTTTGCTGAGATGGGATGGAACAAAAACCATCAGAAAATTTGGAGCTGAAAGACAAACTCGAAAACGTGTTCCACGAAAGCGTGCTCCGCAAAAGAAGAAGTCTCCGAAAAAGATAAAATCTCCAACAAAGAAGAAATCTCCAAAAAAGCTTACTCCAAGAAAGCGTGCTCCACCAAAGAAAAAATCTCCAAAGAAGAAGAATTCACCACCAAAGAAGCATGCCCCAATTACGATTGATGAAAGATTTGTTACTACCCGAAAATCCGAAGAGGAAAGAATGAGAAAAAAACTGCAGGATTACGAAAGAAAGTATTCAAGATTCATATTACCAGGTAAAAAAATTATCGTTTCAAGAAATCCCCTCCAGCACGTGGTCTCCAAAGACATTAGCTAAACATAAAAAAGGGTTAAAAAAATATAAACGAATGTTTTATGATATGGTGAAACACAACCTTGATACAGGGAGATATAATCTTGACGACAAAAATGAGGTGCTCCACCTTGGGAAAGGAAGATCTGTTCCCGTGGATTCATCTTTATCTACAGCCACTACATTAGCCGACGATCTCTATTCACAGTTTTCTTAAGAAATTTTAACAACAAATTTTGTCTACAAAAAACATTATATTAGCTATAAATGTTAGTGATATGGAACTTGTATCATCATTTAATCCGAAATCGAGATCAAGTCAACATGAAGAAGAAAACACCTCTGATAAAAAAAACATGGTTCAATGGTTATGGCTATGATACAGGCTAAACCAAAAGCACGTAAAAAACTTGTAAAAGATTCATCACCTGAAGTGATAAAATGCATATCGGAATGCTGTCATAATGTTTTAAAAGGCAATGTACATTTATCATCACCTCAGAAGAAGAAATTGTATTCAAGTAGGCAGCATCTCAGACGTTTAGCTTCGAAATCAGTCTCAGTAAAAAATAAAAAACAAATATTAAATCAAAAAGGTGGATTTCTTCAATTGCTTGGTCCTGGATTATTACCATTGTTAGGAAAAGCCGTTATCGGAGGAATAGGAGGAGCTCTTAAGGCCTTGTAATTTTATAATTTTTAAATTATGTCTGTTAAAAAATGGTTATTGTGCCTTACAAAACCTTAGAAAATATGAATCGTTGGAAAGCCGAACAAGCTCAAAGACCTCGTTTACCACCCAATCCACAAGTTGTAGATGTAGTACATCTTCAACAGGACATGGGACATATTTTACAAAACACCAATTTATCAGAATCGGAAAAAGCTCAAAAGTATGGTGAGACTGTTTAAGTTACAAAATTCTCTTCAAAAAGCAAGACCGACTTTGAACAATTTACTTTCAACGACAAAAAGTGATGATAGTGTACAGAAATCAACATCTGTTACCTTGCATGATCAAATTTTGCAAAGTGTACCAAAAACCATGAAAAGAAAAGCCGAGTTACTTTTGAATATGATAAAAGATAACAATAATTTAACTTGGGATGAACAAGGAGTTGTGTCATATAAAGGCGGACGCATTCATGGTTCCAATATCATCGATCTTATCAATGATGCAATACGTCAAAGAAAAGGTGTTGAACCCAAAGGCTGGAAAACTTTTTCAAAGGCATTACATGAAAGTAATATTCCGCAAGAAGTCATTTGCAATCCAAGCAGATGGAGGTGGATGCATAAAACTTATGATAAAGCTTATGATAAGCCGCTGAGTGAAGATGAAGAATCCCATGGTGAGTCTGATTACTTATTTCACAGACCAAAAAGTGTACAAAAAACTGCAAGGAAATCGCCTGCAAAAAGTGTTAAAAAATCTACGATGAAAACTCCATACATGAAACCTGAAGAAAAAGAAAGACTGAAGCAATTCTATACTAAAGAGTTGTTAACTCCACCAGAATCTATAAAAAAGACCCCTAGTCGTAAAACGGCTCAGTCATGGGAGCCCTGGTAAAGCCTAAACTTGATTACGTGTTAAGAAAGTTATTTTATGATTCCAAAAGTACTGTCGCATTTACTGGAATAAACCAATTGTATCACGCTGCAAAATCTGTTTTGAAAGGAATAAGATACAAAGATGTTCAAGAGTGGTTACGAGATGAATCCACCTATACCTTACACAAACCAATCCGTCGACGTTTCAAAAGACGAAAAACTATTGTAAGTGGTATAGATTATCAATGGCAAGCTGATTTGGCCGACATGCAACATTTAGCAAAACAAAATGATAACAAGAAATATTTACTTTGTGTAATCGACGTGTTTTCAAGATTTTCATGGGTTGTCCCTATTCCAAATAAAATGGGAAAAACTTTGATTCGAGCATTTCAATCTATTGTTCAGAAATCAAAATGAAAACCTTTGTCACTTCAAACAGATAAAGGTTCGGAATTCAAAAACAAACTGTTTCAACAATACTTGAAAAAGAGTCAGATTCATTTTTTCACCACCGAAAATCCAGAGACAAAAGCAAGCCTCGTTGAAAGATTTCAACGAACTTTAAAATCGAGAATGTGGAAATACTTTACGTACAAGAAAACAAGACGTTACATTGACGTATTGAATTCTTTAGTTCAGAATTACAATCATACTTTTCACAGAAGTATTAAAACATCTCCTGCAATGGTAACAAAATCAAATGAGGCAGAGGTTTCGAAAAATCTGTATCCTCGATTATCGACAATCGCTATGACGAAAAAGCCAAAATTCAAAATTGGAGATCGTGTTCGGATCAATAAAACAAAACGCACATTTGATAAGGGCTATTTACCAAATTGGACGCGAGAAATATTTGAAATCACTCATGTTAACAAGACATTTTCACCTATCACCTATAAAATAAAAGATTTACAGGGTGAACAAATTTTGGGAAGTTATTATGAATACGAACTTCAATTAATAAAAGATGATGAAGTCTATGAAATTAATTCAGTTCTTGATAGACGTACAAGGCGTGAGGGCAAAAAATTAATCAAAGAAATAAAAGTCAATTGGAAAGGTTATCCAAAAAAATTTCAAAGTTGGATACCAGAATCGCATTTGGTGTCTTTGAAGGGGAAAAAATCTTATAGATAAAAAATCTTATAGATAAAAAATCTTATAATAAAAAAATCTTATAAAAGACAGTACAATTATGATGAATTCACAGTCAAACATTGAGTGTGCGACAGAAAGTGTCGATAGTGTTGGTACTAAAAATTACAGCTGCTGTGGAAATCGTGTTCCAAAGAATCAGTTTACATATATTTCACAGATAATAGTCATTTACGCAATTATTGCAACCTCCATAGTACATTTAAGTATTCAAAGTCAGGATCGTGAATTGTGGTTGATACTGTTAAGTAGTTCACTCGGATATATTCTCCCATCTCCAGGGTTAAAATTCACAAAGACAGAACAAAAACAACCAGGACTTGATTTCATTGACAGTAAAAAATAAAATATTTAAAAATGAATTCATTTTATGTTACTCTACCTAGCGATAGTTCCATAAACCTTTATCCGAACAACACACAGTGCTGTTTTAAAGTTCATTTACCAAAGACCGTTCATATTGATAGGGAAAATTGGGAAGTTGCATTAGTTCAACTTATTACCCCCTCTCAGTTTTTAAACGTAAGTGAACAAGAAGCAAAGTTCAAAATTATAACTGCAGATAACGCTTTATACAATGCAGTAGCAGCGGCAGATAAAAAAAAGAGATAATATGGAGATATCTGTATTAAGGCGAGACGATAAAGGTAGAGCAGAAAAATGGTCAATTCTATTTACCTTTCCACCGGGTAGTTACACTTCACCAAAGCATATTATAGAGGTGATCGATGATTTGGTTCAAAATAACCTATCGGGTATCCTTCAAAAGAATTCAATGCTACTGTCTATTAGCTATTCAACCTCATCCAAACGTCCGAAGCTTGCAATCAGAAATATTACAAAAACCGGAATCAAATTCCACTCATCGCTGTTTTTAAAACTGGGAGGATCGCCAGAATTTCAAAACGAGGCGATTTATCCGGGTAGAAGATTTTTAAATGCATTTAAATACAGTCCTAACATCGATGCTGGCTACAACCATCTGTTTGTTTATTCAGATATTGCCGAACACACTATAGTGGGTGATACATTTGCTCCCATACTTCGTGTTTTACCGTTCAAACCAACCGAATCAGTTGAAAATAATTATGAAACCCAACATATCAACCATGATATTACATTACCGCATTATATCCCCGTTTCGAAATCTGATTTCGATACTATTTACATTCAAATAACGGGATTCTGGCATATCGTTTCATTTCATTACTGGTAAGACAATCGTCAAATTACATTTCAGACAGAAAAAATAAAAAATATTTGATATTTTGAAATAATTAAACTGATACATTGACAAAAAAATGCTGCCAGTTTATCGTGGCGTAAAACATCAATATGGGTATGGTTTAGGTTCCCTATTTAGATCAGCACTTAAAACAGTGACACCATTGCTTAAACCCTTGGTCAAATCTGGTTTTAATGCTATAAAAAAAGAAGGAATCAAACAAGGAATACGTGCAGCAGAAGATATCCTTTTACGTGGTAAAAACCCCAAAAAAGTTGCAGTCTCGCGGGGAAAACAATATGTTCATAATTTAGCGCAACAGTTAATACTTGGGATAAATAAACGAAAATCACAAAAGACAAGTCATTTATCTTCTCGATCTCACAGGGGTAAGATTATTAATAAAAGACAAAGAAATCATTACACTAGACCGAGACCTCTTGATATATTTGATTGAGAGAAAAAATCTTTTGAAAAAATCTTTTTTTGAAAAATCTTTTTTGAAAATGATGCAAAGCGGATCTTGCGAATGCAGTAAATCAGAACTCGATGTTCTTTCTGTACCACCCACATTGACAACGATGCAAGAAAGTCAATGGGTTGAACATTTTCCAACATCATCTTTGACAAACAATTCACCGATAGAATTCATCATACCACCTCAAACCGAACATTGGACAGATTTATCACAATCGTATTTGTATATCAAATTCCAAATCGTTAAAGCAGATGGCAGCAATTTAGATGCCGGCTCAAATGTAGCCCCTGTGAACAATTTCATGCACAGTATGTTTAGCAGTATCGATTTGTATCTAAATAATAAACTAATCAACAGTAATTCAGACACCTATCCATACAGAGCATATATCGAAAATCTTCTGTCATATAATGCCGCCTGTAAGACTACGTTTTTGAAAGGTGGTGTACTTTGGATCGAAGACACCAGTGGCCAATTCGGAGCACTCAACCACGATGGGAATAATGAAGGATTACGAGGAAGAACCGCTGTAATCACACTAAGCAGAACTGCAGAGCTTTTCGGACGATTGCATCTTGATCTATTTCAGCAAGAAAAATATTTACCTAACGGTATTGAAATCAGACTTAGATTAAACAGAGCTTCATCAAACTTTTGTCTTAAGGGAGGTACTGGTGCACCAGCTGCAAAAATTGTATTAGAAACAGTCAGTTTACATATGCGAAATGTCGAATTGTTGCCTGTTATTGCGAATGATCTAAATCGAATTATTTCTCAGCAAAACATGAAAATTCCTATCCGCAGAGTAGAAGTAAAGACTTTTACCATTGGTAATGGACTTCAGTCTAAAGTTGAAGATCATTTGTTTCAAGGACAGCTTCCGAAACGTGTTTTCATTGCAATGGTAACAAATGCTAGTTATAATGGAGGTTATGATACCAATCCATTTTTCTTTCAACATTTCAATCTGTCAAAAATACATGTATCATGTAATGGTCACAGTATTCATAACAGACCCTTTGAACCTGACTTTGAAAATGGCTTGTATTTGAAATCATATTTGTCAATGTATCAGGCTGTCTCAGCCTTCGGGCTCAATAAATCATTTGATATTGCCAAAGAAGATTATGCTGGTGGATACTGTTTGTGGGGGTACGATTTGACAGCTGATCAAGGTAGTGAAGGTCAACTTCACCCTATAAAAACTGGAAGTCTTCGAATTGAGCTTCAATTCGCCCAAGCCTTGGCAGCAGTGGTCAACGTTGTTTTTGCTGAATTTGACAACCAGATCGAAATCAACAGTTTGAGAGAAATCATCACAGATTACTAACTTCGGAAAAAATCACATCAGAAAAACAGTCCTTTTCAGGACTAAAGAGCATATATAGAAAAAACAATGCTTGGACTCAGATTTGCTATATCACTGAGAGAAGAAGCAGAAAAAGTGAAATATTCTACTCCAAAGTGCATCTCTACTCGGAAAAATGACATTCACAATAGCTTCGAAAAACATACGATTGAAGAATTACAAAATCTTATTGCCAGTGAAGTTCGCAACCAGTGTTACGGATGTCAAGTGGACCACCCCAGTCAAATACAGCACGATCTGTGTTTATTCAAGAACAGACAAGAACATACGGATATGTTCATAGAAAAAGCTATGATGGAATTAAATCCATACAAAATCATGGAAAAATGGTATCCTGAATTAATGGAAATGAAACTCGATGACAGTGACTATGTGGAAACCTACAAAATATGGCAAAATATAAAACAAAACATTTTATCTGAAATCACAGAATCGTACTTACAATACTGGTGTGACAAAGTAAAACAATCCTGGGAAGAAAGTGACTAAGAAGAAAAAACGTGATGTATACTTCTGAAATTCAATACATATTGGATCACGGAACCTGGATAAAAAATCTACAGGCGAAAGTCTGTGCAAAAGACCAGTTGCCTCGACAGAAACCAAATCATGTGAAAGCCTACATTGTGAATACAGAGAGATCAAATAAACCAGGAGAACACTGGGTGGCGGTGATATTCAACAATAATGACAATGTACTATACTTTGATCCGTATGGACTACCACCACTTGAGCCAGAAATCATTAACTTTTTAGACAATCATTCTTCAACATGGAGATACAATCGACAAACTCTTCAGAGTCTACAGGGTAAAGTTTGCGGACTTTACTGTATCTTTGTATTGGATGCTGCTGCTAGAGGATACAATATACAGAAATATCTTCAACAGAAATTCCTCTCAACGAAACACCATCGAAACGATCGAGATGTATCATTGTGGTTTAATCAACACTACGGAATTCTATACAAGAAAATTTCAGAGACTCAAACCCACAAACAGTGAAAAATGATCTTTTTTTGCTATCAATTCATTGTGAATATTTCATTTTTTGTCTTTTTTACAGGTCATTGTAAAATATGTTCATTGTAAATATGTTCATTGTTCAGTTCTGTTCAATAAATAAAAGTTCAAAAACAATAAGTTCTTCATTCTGTTTTCCCCAAGACTTGTTCTGTCTACATTTTTTCCCATACATCGGGTCATAACTTTTTTGCTATATTAGCATGAAACGTAGGATGGGAAAAAATGTATGTGCTTTCTGCCAGGTCCGAGCTCTTTAAAAATTTCAATCCTCCTTAAACGTATAAAACCCAGCGATATTTCCATACATTCATCATGTTTTGACTCTCAGCTAACGATCACTTCGAAAGCAGTATCAATATTCGAAAGCGGTATCAATATTCGGAAGCAGTATCAATATTCGGAAGCAGTATCAATATGGAGGAGATAAATTATCAACTACGTGAGGCTCTCCAAGAATATCTAAATGCAGGTCAACAGTTATTACAACTAAACACTCATTTCGTAGGAGAGGAGGAACAAAACCAACTACAACGTATAACACAGCCATACAAAAATCTCGGCGAAAGATTAGTTCAACTATTTTTAAAGACAACACCGGATGTCATTTTGGTTGATATCGAATTTGGGAGGAAGATTACTTTCGGTAATGGAGCAATGGTAATCAGAAAAAGAGTTGAAGCATGCCCCATTTGCCAAGCGAATTTCGGATGCTGTCATTAGAAGTGGAAAAAAACAACGTGAGACGAAAAAACACAGCCTCCAAAACAAAACAGCCCTTTTCAGGGCTAACCCAACAGTTCTTTTCAGAGCTAACCCAACAGTCCTTTTCAGGACTAACCATTTACCACGAAAGTTCTATCTTCAAATTGTCATTTCTTCAAATTGTCAAACTTCTTTCTTTTAGAAGAGTTACACTCCTAAGAGTTACACTCCAAAGAGCCACACTCCAGAGAGCAAAAAAAAACTCAGAAAAAAGTCTAAGTCCAACTCAGTGCTCAGGCTTTTAGAGAGAAAAATCATCCATAGATGCAAGAAAAACTAAGTCCAACTCAGTGATCAGGCTTTTAGAGAGAAAAAATCATTCACAGATGCAGAAAAAAACTAAGTTCAACTCAGTGTTCAGGCTTTTAGAGAAATCATCATCCAAAGAGTAAAAAACTCAGAAAAAAGTCTAAGTCCAACTCAGTGCTCAGGCTTTTAGAGAGAAAAATCATCCATAGATGCAGAAAAAACTAAGTCCAACTCAATGCTCAGGCTTTTAGAGAGAAAAATCATCCATAGATGCAGAAAAAACTAAGTCCAACTCAGTGCTCAAGCTTTTAGAGAAAAAATCATTCATAGGATGAAAAAAAACTAAGTCCAACTCAATGGTTAGGCTTTTAGAGAGAGAAACCACTTAAAGGTCAAGTAGTGGATAGAAGTAAACAATAAAGCAATCCTAATAGCATATGGGTAAAAAAAACTAAGTCCAACTCAGTGCTCAGGCTTTTTAGAGAGAGAAATCATCCATAGGGTGAAAAAAACTAAGTCCAACTCAGTGATCAGGCTTTTAGAGAGAAAAGAAGATTGACAATAGAAAATTTGTCATTTTTGGTCGACACTTAGCCTTTAATTGCAGAAAAAACTCAGAAAAAGACTAAGTCCAACTCAGTGCTCAGACTTTTAGAGAAATCATACCTAGATGCAGAAAAAACTAAGTCCAACTCAATGGTTAGGCTGGGTTCCCTCGGTGGGCAATACTTAGCCTTTTATTGCGAAATAAATGTTCTATTTATAGTAACATTTTCATGCGGATTCTCGGACTTTATCGTTTACTCGACCCTTTGTGAACTGCTGCAGAGGCAAGCTCTAGCCTGAGAGGGATTTGTACCCAGTTTGCCTCCAAAACGTCCGCCATCTTGAATTCTGAGTATAGACACTCCGGGTATCAGGGTAGGCAAACTGGGTATTTTTTGGGCATTTTTTGTAGAAGTGATATAATGTAAATTCTTTCAGGGTAGGCAAACTGGGACAAATTCTCTGTAGGGTAGGTAGCGTAGGGCCTACAGGGACGTCTCTATATGGGTCTGACCAGGCCTGTCAGACCCATAAAGAGACGTCCTATACTACTATCAAATCAAAAAAAAAGAAAAAAAAAAAAATCTTTATCGACGGACTATCGTAAGGAGTACATGTGTGAAGTTCCGTCAATTTCACATTCACAATGATCTAAATGATGAATGACTGAAGGAATGAGAAGGGTTCCCTGTCCAGTGAGGGTTTGTGTAGCTGCGATTTGCTACAAGTTACAGGGGGGGGGGGGTATCTATTTTTAGATCCATTCATAATTTTTAGTACTGCCGCGTAGGAATCAGTGATATGAGCCCGATTTGCATAGGTCGCTTAATTTACATATAAGCAAACATTATGTACCATTTCCATGATATCTTTTACAGTCTTTTACTTTGTAAGTAGACATGTTCAAATCGGGATGGTAGAGATTCTGTGCTTTTTGTCAAAATTGTCATATAAGACAAAATTAAGATTCCTAACAGTAATTAATTATTTTCTGTGAGGCAGTATTTGGCAACTGTGGGGTTTTTTGTTTACATTGAGTCTGGCTCAATCTGGATGCCTATAGACTAGCTTCGCTAGTCAAAAAACTTACACTGCTGGAACTACTTTTGCTGTTATATAAATGTAAACGAACATGTAAACAATATTTCATAATGTTTTTCTTTCTAATACTATTCCGATTCCGAATGCTAGCTAAGTTTATTTCTTAATATCATTAATTAAAAAAAAAGAAAGAAAAAAAAAAATGTCTAAGAGAAAACTTAAAACTCATTGCCAGGTTACTGGGTACGAATTATTTAATTTTCAACTTACTGCCAACGTATTTAATTTCATATCAGATCTACTAACTCTGCGATGTTCAATGCTATGATGACGTCATGCGTTACACATGTTTGACGTCACGAACAAGCCGTTGTCCCGCGCTATGGCATACCAATAAAATCACACTGGAGAGACCTTACGTTCTTGCTCCAGGTCAACGTTACTGCTCCTGTCAATTGAACGTACCCGCTCCATGTAAAAACATGGCTGCACCCATAAGATTTTGCAAGGTAAGTACAAAATCATATTTTTTTTACATGTTAATGAATAGATATGCAGTTGAAGGTTGTCGCACGGAATGTCTGGGATGTCAGTGTATATTTCTGTGTTTTTCTTTTGGTGGTTGGTTGGTTGTTGAAGACGTTTAATCCGACAAACTTCCGTGAGCGACTATGATTTCTGAATAATCAACACGCGGAAGTCAGCAAAAAGCTATGAGTCGCCATTTGATCAGACTTGTCCAATCTCGAATCCCGGCTGACAATCTATCTTTTATCTTTGTCACTCTTATGTTATCTAGTACTTTAGTCTTTGGTGTTCAGATGTTTCATTATCTGTTTTTCTTTATTATCCCTTAACTACTGAAATGTTTGAAAATGTTTCAGCTGCCATTGTTTCTTAAACATGTAACTGGAGGAGGGGAATGGCCGAATCTAAGTTGTGAGAACTTGTGGCCAGACCCCTTTGCCAATGTACATATGTCATTCCATGTACTAGAAATTGTGTTTATGTATTGCTTTTGTTAACATGTACATGTGTATGGCAATAAAATATGTTTAAACTAAACTAGCAAAAAGCTTTGTTAAACATACAAACACGATATTTTGAAGTTTGTGCTCTGCCAAGTGATTCATATATGCTTTATTCACCAGTTCTAAGAAAAAAAAAAAAAAAAAAAAATACACGATGTTCATTATAGAGCAACTTTCTGTCATTTTTTATAGGCAACGCTCCATGCTCCAAAACTCAATAAAACGAGTTGAAACAGAGTACGATATTATAAGCGATTGTCTGCGAGTTTAATCAAACAATTTGTCTTTTTTTATCAATATGTATAACTGTCTGTCTGTCCGTCTTTCGGTCTTTCTGTCAGTCAGGTTTCTCGTCCTGGTTATCGATGCTTTTGAAATGAAATGTCATTATATACACGAAGAGCTTGATGACAGACAGTATCATGCACAAGATCCATAACTATCATAACTATCATGCACTAGATCCATAACTATTATAACTATCATCTTCGATATCTTCATCACAAGACTCCTCTTCGTTTATGTAAATTAACAATAATGATCAACGAACAACCAACCATATGCCTTGTCAGCTGCACACCTAAAAGCATCTAGTTATATCTAATACTAAGATATGTAAAGATCTTTTCACACCTTTGCAAAACAGTAGACCCTATTTAAACCTTAAAGTAGCTTACAAATGACGAATTTGTTTCAAATTAACAAGCCTTTTTTTGTGTGTGAAATACACTAACGTTATATAGATGCATAGTTTTTGATTTTTTGCATGAAAACAGATCCGGTAAATCCTTAAATCTTTTGGAACCAGAAAACAACATAGGCAAATAATGCAGTCCCGGATCAACCGCTACCGAAGCTTGCGGTGCCTGATCATGACATTTCGCAATTTGCGTGTAGTGTTACTATGCATAGATAAAGGGAAAAAGAACGAATTAATGTGATTATCTACGGCAGATTTTTTAAAAGTATTTTCATATTTTCATACTGAAAGAAACCATGTTGCAGACGACTTTTTTTTCTTACACCCAAAGGGTTATTTACTTCGTACATATAAAACTCTCACTTACATTTGTATCATGTATGTTTCATTTTCCGATAAAATTTGAATTTAAGGTATTACCATCCTAACGCTTCTAGTGCAACATGGAATAAAATTTCATATTAGTTGATAAATAAGGATTTATACTGGTATTATAACATTTTTGCACATTTCTAACCGACCACAAATTCCTTTGGTGTCTATCTTGAAATTATTTGTTGATACTTTTGTTAGCTTCCTGAAAAGGGAGGTAATTATTATCTCCCTTTGTAATGAGAATATAGTGGTTTTAGATTTATAAATGATAATTCTATGAAGCAAAAAAAGGAAAAAGTGACTCGGTTAAAGTAGTACAATAATACTCATTTTTAATTATAGCTAATTTTGAAGGATGATATTGTAGTGGAAATAGCTGTTTTCCATTAGGATGGTACTACCTTAATATTTGAATGAAATATGTATTCAGCCTTGACCACTTTCAATTGAAAAAAAAAACTCACAAACTGTGTATATAAAATTGTTACAGACATCTTAGGATCGTTACTTTCTGAAACAAATTGAGAAGACAAAGGCCTATCAGACAAATCCGCCCACCCTATCTCTCCCTCTCTCTTCCTTCCGCTCGCTCTCTCTCTCTCTCGCTCCATTTTTTTGACGATGAGTGTCTGATTCTGCCAGCTTAATAAAATTGGGGAAAGAAACAGAGAACCCAAGATCGCCTGAATACATGCTCAATAAGATCAGGCCTATATGAAATAAGAAAGGAAAGGTTCAACGTGCTGTAGTATTGTACTGCCATTCAAGTATTTATTAAACTACACATTTGAACCGATCTACCGATCTATATCGACAGGTATCAAGTTGCAGAAATTAGTTTAAAATGTGACTAAACTGAAAGATACTTATCTCATTGATAGAATACAATGTGAGAAAAGTAAAAATAAAGCCCAAATGTTTTGCTTAGTATTCTACATCAGTTTATTTAAACTGGGAATTATTGGTAAAGGGTTAAAACATACAGGTTTTACAGCAGGCTGTGTAAAATATGTTCACTAACCACAACATCAAATAAGGATGACAATGTAATCTTAGAGATGTAACTAGGCGACAGTGTTGAACACTGCACCTGTTCTTTTGGGGTGTATTGTATTTCTGTAGAATTCACTATTTAGCCTGAAACTAATGCCTGAACCGATGTCTATAGATGTTCAGCTGATTTGGAATATATAGTTGGTCATTCATAATGATAATTATTGCTATTATCAACGATGGCGAACCTATGACTGTGATCACGATAATTAAAATAGAATCTTGACCAAAATGACAAAATTGTTTACTGTAACACGAAGACTTACGCTTATCGTGTTTCAACTCAGGAGCTGGATCTCGTATTGAATTTAGGAGCATGTTACGTTGTAATGCAAAAATGGCAAAATATCGCTTTATAATTGCAATTTAATTGTTTTTTTCGGTTTATAGTTGTGAGGAATAATCATTATATAGGTCACCTGACACGGCACACATTTCAGAATATCGAGTGTATATGTTTTACAAAGGTTTCTGGAGACTCCAAGTATTGATATTCCAGAAATCGTAGTCGCCGACGGAAGTTTGTCGGATTAAATGTCTCCAAAAAACGATTAACCACCAAAAGAACTACAGATTAACGTGCACTGACATCCCAGACATTCCGTGCGACAACCTTCAACTGCATATCTATATCATTAACATGTAAAAAAAAATATGATTTTGTACTTACCTTGCAAAATCTTATGGGCGCAGCCATGTTTTTACCTGGAGCGGGTACGTTCAATTGACAGGAGCAGTAACGTTGACCTGGAGCAAGAACGTAAGGTCTCTCCAGTGTGAAAATACGCATCAGAAAGTAGAAACTGCTGTATTGGATTTACAAAAAAAAAAGAAGAAATGCTGTTAGTAACTTTTATCATTTATGTGCGTATGTGTTGTCTTTGATATTGAATTATAAAGAATGAAGATATTTTTTTTTTGTTACCATGTAGGTAGAGCGCTCTAGGAAAAAAAATCACATAATCCCGACTTTAACGACTCTGAAGAAAACAGCCTTTGGAAACATGTTGGAAACCAACATTTTTTTCTTTTCCCACAGTATTTTCTATTTTTCCCAAAACAAATTACAAGCTTTTAGATCTAGTCATATTTCAGTTTATACAAGTCTAAAATTTTGTCGTTTGGCACAGGGTTATGTAGATCTAGATGTAGTCTATCTTTATTTCCAATCGTATGTCAGTAGCTGAAACTTGTTGCTGAAGTTAATTTACCATCAAACCTCTTTTTCAGGACAATCGAGCACGTGACGGTCATCACGGACAAAGTTCAGACATACCCGAAAGAACCTCACTGACTGGTTCCAGTGCTGCAATAGGACTCGAACCTCCACCGTACGAGGAAGTTAACAGAAGTAGTCCGCATCCAGAAAGTGCTCCGATAAATAGTTATGTGGTTCCGGTTCCTGTCCCACCTCCGCCATCTTACGATGACGTGATTGCTAACAGTGATACATACATAAAGGAATGACAACAGTTACCGGTATCAGCGGATTGAAGTACATGTATCCCGCGCATTCACCTGTCATTCCAAATTTAGTTATAATGCTGAAGTTTAGGATTACCTGTGGTACATGCGCATAGCTGTGAGGACGTTTATTAGCGTGCAGGTTACTTCCATTGATCCTACAGTATCTATCTTATTAACTTTTTCAGCGCCAAATAAATAAACTTGACCTTTTCCGACGGCTATAAATACAATCCATTAAAACTTACAAGGATTTTGCTTGTATAGGCTTGACTATACAAGCGGATGGTATAGATCAAAGATCAGACTGCACGTTATGTGCAGTCTGATCTTGATCTCTGCCGTCCGCAAAAGTCACTGTTTTCGCCTATGGTGACGAAAGGGTTAAATTAATGTTTGATTATAAATCGGGGACTTACCTAACCGATTTAGTATGCCAGTCTAGAAATTTTGAATTTTAATCAAACATTGACTTATAGGTTCATACGGCCCCTGGTCTTGATTACGGAATACCGTTAGGGCCATCGCCGATGAATTTGTTGATTTTAGATGCGATACTCAATAGTACGATGGTGATAACGCGAAATCACTATGACGATAAAGCGATAGTACGATGATGAAAACACGATATTGTATCGCACTATCATCATCGTACTATCGCGTTATCACCATCGTACTATCGAGCATCGCGTTTAAAATCAACAAATTCACAGACGATAGCCCTAACGGTATTCCGCACTTGATGGATGGGTTGTGCTGCATTTATGAGATTAAGACCAACTTTAGGATAATTCGTAGAAGTGAAAAGTTTGAAAGCAATATTGAATGGATGCAATTTTGGTACCCAAAATAACGATGCAATTTTAGTACCCAAAATGACTGTTCTTGAAAGTACTGTGACAACGAATGATTCAATAGGTATGCCGAGGAAACATTGAGACCGACAAAGGCAACATGACTGCTTGTCCAAAGCAATTGCTGAACTTGCCTGAGGCCAGCGACTTTTTGTCATAGCCCAGAGTTCGTCGTGCGTCAGTCTATCCGAGCGTCTTTAATTTTATTTCAAACATCCTTTTTGAAAATAAAGAACAAAAAAAAGAAATGATCCTACCATGGTCCATATAAGAATTTTTGTGAGAGTTGATTCCAAGGCAAAACCTGGTTTTACTTTGCAACATAACGGTAAAAATGAATGTCTTCAAAAGCTGCGTTCGCCAAAACCGCTGCAGTTTCGCATAAGCGATCCGTTAGAGGGTTTCTGCCAGTCTTTTTTTCCCGTTGAAAACCATGGCTGCTTTAGGCTTTACTGATTTTACTTGACTAAAAAGGCTATAGTTAAGATTGAGAGCTCATGTTTTTTACAAAATATTCATAACGAGCGAAGCTCGTTTTGCGGTAACACCGTTCTAGATTTTTAAAAATAAAATATTCGACTTCGTTCTGGGTTTTAGTCTAAATCTAGAAGGGGATGACTAAAAATCGAGTGTCTTCCGGTAGGTCGCACAGCGTCACACGTATCACAATCTTTCGCACATTTACCTGATTGGTCAAAATTACCTACCGATCATATTATTACTTAAAAAGCATCGTCAGTTAAATGAGTACAGATTATCTAATTTCCTACTTACTTTCAGCGTATTAAACGTCGATTTTTGTAAAAATATACGCAACGGTCTATGCTAGCTAATGATGACGTCATTAATCATACTATTTTTACGTCATGCACGAGCCTTTTTTAGGCGGAAAATATTGTGTCGAAGACATGACTAGTTTTTTGACGTTTTCAAAATACCATTTGTAGAGAAAGTCGAATTTATGATCTGTGAAAAGGGGGCTTAATACATCTGCAAAAACTATCGATCCAGGTTTGCCTGTGCAGTTCGCGCAAGCTGACCTGGATCAAAACTCTATGCTAGATCTATTGATCAATTTTCTGCTGTCAGGACCAGTATGCATGCCTCGTGATTCAGTCAGTTATCATACAAAATGGATTATATGGATCTATATAATTATGTGATGACTTGATTGGTATCATGCATCACGAAGATGCATTAAACCCTCTTTTACCGCAGCATGGCTCAAATATATTCATTCAAATGTTATATAACGTTGGAAGCTTGTTGATAGATCTAAAAGTTTGGGTTTTTTTTACCATAAACTGGATATCAACCGATAACTTAGCAAATTTCTGTCCTAGGATTGATGATAGATCTAGTCATTGCAGAATTCATTCCTCTCTCTACACTGATCACTGTTTCAACGATAGACGTGTAGGAAAGCAGACAGGATGAAAAAGGAAAGAGCTCTACAAATAATCTGATTTTGGCGATCTCCGCACTCTCATTTTAAAGAAACTTAAAAAAAAAAAAAACATGGGTAGGTGCTCTTGCCGCCATTGACAGATCTACAGGTGAAATAATGTCGAAGTGTAAAAGTGTTAAATATCATAGTCGAAAAAAACATCATAATTCTCCAAAGATGGAGAGATCAAGATGTGAATCAGGTCTGAGAATGATCAGATGTCGCTGCAGTAGCACCTTGGTAGCGGTGGAAACAATTCAGTCGACCTTAAACACCAACTAAACCCTTCAAAATGTGGCGGTCAGATATGATTCCCTGGCGATCAAAGCCACTAGTGGTATTGCAGAAAGACAGCAGCGTTCCATATAGATCTATAAAAAGTGAAGGGTTTTTTTTTTTTTCTCCTTCGCCTTTTTACACGCAATGTGAAAGTGTGACCGTAAATTTCTTCCTTTCTGTCTTTTCACATGCATACATTTAAGAAAGAAGCATGCATCTACTTTTGACAATGCTCAGAATTAGTTTTGGCAAAGCCGGAATATCGAACACAAAACCCTTTGATTTCAAGATCTAGAATCTAGGTCGTCATTCGAATTAGATCTAGTTTGTTCCAAAAATCATTCACGTCGCTCGTATTGAGGCTTTGCCTTTTTAGCTCACCTGAGCACAACGTGCTCAAGGGGAGCTTTTAGGATCACCCGGTGTCCGTCGTGCGTCGTGTGTCAGTGCGTCGTCAACAATTCTTTAAACATCAACTCCTCCTAAACCGCTGGGCCAATTTGGACCAAACTTGGCTGGAATATTCCTTGGGAGGTCCTCTTAAAAAAATGTTCACAGAATTTGATTCCATCAAAAACTCTGGTTGCCATGGCAACCAAATGGAATTTTCTAACAAATTCTTTAAAAATCTCCTCTGAAACCGCTAGTCAGATTTTAAAATAATTTCACAGAGATGTTCCTTGGATAACCCTTATCAAAAAATGTTCGCGAAATTTTGATCCGTCAAGAAACATGGCTCTGGTGAATGGGGGCTACTTGCACTATACAGAAAAGAAGAAATTCTTAAAAATTCTTCTTCTCTGAAACCACTGGTCAGATTTTGAAATAATTTCACAGAGATGTTCCTTGGGTGACCCTTTTCAAAAAGTGTTCGCGAAATTTTGATCCGTCAAGGAACATGGCTCTGGTGAATGGGGGCTACATGCACTATACAGAAATGAAGAAATTGTTAAAAATTCTTCTTCTCTGAAACCGCTAGTCAGATTTTGAAATAATTTCACAGAGATGTTTCTTCGGTGACCCTTTTCAAAAACTGTTCGCGAAATTTTGATCCGTCAAGAAACATGGCTCTGGTGAATGGGGGCTACTTGCACTATCCAGAAATGAAGAAATTCTTAAAAATTCTTCTTCTCTGAAACCGCCTTTCAGATTTTGAAATAATTTCACAGAGATGTTCCTTGGGTGACCCTTCTCAAAAAGTGTTCGCGAAATTTTGATCTGTCAAGAAACATGGCTCTGGTGACTGGGGGCTAGTTGCACTATACAGAAATGAAGAAATTCTTAAAAATTCTCCTTCTCTAAAACCCCTGGTCAGATTTTGAAATAATTTCACAGAAATGTTCCTTTGGTGACCCTTTTTATAAATTGTTCGCAAAATGCTGATTCGTCAAGAAACATGGCTCTGATGGGGGGGCCACTTGCACTATATGGACATGAAGAAATTCTTAAAAATTCTTCTTCTCTGAAACGGCTTGTCAGATTTTGCAATAATTTCACAGAAATGTTTCTTGGGTGACCCTTTTTGCAAATTGTTCGAGAAATTTTGATCCATCAAGAAACATGGCTCTGATGGCTGTGCGCTATTTACACCATGCAGACATGAAGAAATTCTTAAAAATTCTTCTTCTCTGAAACCGCTGGTCAGATTTTGAAATAATTTCACAGCAATGTTCCTTGGATGACTCTTTTCAAAAATTGTTCACAAAATTGTGATCTGTCAAGAAACATGGCTCTGATGGTGGGGGCTATTTGCACTACAGGGACATGAAGAGGAATTTCTTAATTCTTCTTCTCTGGAACAGCTGGTCAGATTTTGAAATAATTTCACAGAAATGTTCCTAGGGTGACCCTTTTCAAAAATTGTTAGGGAAATTTTTATCCGTCGAAAAACAACAGCCAATTGTTGGCACCTGTATGTGGTGCTCTTGTTCGACTTGAGTTTTTAGTCACTATTGAGCATGTGCTCTTCTTCAAGAAGTTGTCCCTGGGTGATCTATCCAAAAATTTATTTGCAGAATTCTGATTCATCAAAATCATTGCTGTGGTGATGATTGTAGGGGTGGTGATAGATTTTGAAATGACTTTTACAGGTGACCTTTTCAAAATTGCTTGGCAAAATAATGATTTTGTTTTCAAAGTTTCAATACCTCAAAAAAAAAAATTGGCTATGGTCCTCTAAAAAATTCAGGTGAGTGATCCAGGGCCATCTTGGCCCTCTTGTTCATATTATTTTTTTATCTCTCTTGATAAATATATATATGACTCATGCTTTGGCAACCGGGATTTATTGCATCCCCGTAATACATTGTACCAAGCAAGTCATCAAAGCATTATGGATCCATAAAATCCATTTTGTCTAAAAACCGACTGGATCATGAGGTAGAATAGTCCTTTATCATGCTGTACATTGACCTATACCAAACAGTTTCGATCCAGATCAGCCTGCGCGTGCTGGGCAGGCTGACATGTGTCGATACTTTTTGCAGAGTAGAACCCCGGCTCGGGGTAAAACCTGTTCATTATTTGATGGTGGTCATAGCGGGAAGTCATTTTTCCCTCATCGCCGGGCAATGTTACTTCTCCTTTTTATATTGGAAATTAGCCAATGGCTTGAAAGAGCTAGCTTAAGCCTGTACCAAAGGACATAATTCTGGACTCGACCGAATAGAAAGCATTTGCAGACGACAAATTCAAAGTAGATCTAGTAACAAATAATTATTTAATACCTCGACAGAGAACAAAATATTTTGGAAAAACGAAAGAAAATACTGGTTACCAGCATTTTCTCCTTTCCCGATGTATTTTCAAAAAGCCTTCTCTCACCGGGCCATTAAGATTCGGGATTGTGTGGTAACGGATTAAGAATAGCAGGAAAATGTGCACAGGAGCACTTGTGTCCATTATTAGTTGTACGATCAGGTGGCAGGGGACTTGAAAACTTGTTCACGGCTGTGGCGAATCATGTTTGCTCCGAGCCGAAGGCGAGGTGGCGACATGGTTCGGCACAGCCGTGAACAAGTTTCGAAGTTCCCTGCCACCTAACCGTATATTATACTGCGAAGTTTTACCATTCCAATGTGTATTTAGCGAAATTTCCCCGTCTTATGTTCTCACGAACTGAGTACGCTGACGACATAGAATTTCTCTTGTGAGTGCCCCAATTCAATGACAACTGACGTCAATGAGAAATGACGTCACCGAAACCTTGGTAAAACGTGCAGTTTGTTGGATGAACTTGATGATGTCACTGCGATAGACATTCGTCACATTTTTATTTAAACATGGATTTAAACAACTTCAAGGTAAGTAATTTTGCATTTAAATGATTTGTTGGCAATAGTAAACGACTATTAGGTACCACAAACGACCATCAGGTTATCGTTTAACGTTACCAGGAATGAGTTTCGACACTTCAATAAATCTATTTGTTACCTGACGAAAGGACGGCTCGTGTTAACCCCGTGTATTTGTTTTAAAATGACAATAAACAATAATATATGGAACTATATTCATTTATTTTCAAAAATGATCCATTGTTTCCGCTTTATTGACAACCATTAAGGGAAACGCCGGTAGACGCCGCCATTTTGGATGTTGTGTTGAAAGTGTAGTCATGTATACGGGGTTCCCAAAAGGGAAACTGTTTTTACGTGGATTTTGCCAGTGTGCATTACTTGTATATACGGGGCATATTATCCAACCAGATCGCAAGAAATTTCTTTGCAGTATAATAATATACTCGTTACCAGACGGTCCAGCGTTTTAACGACCCTGACGAAGAAAGCTATCGAAAACAGTATGGAAAAAAGAAAAGATGCTCGTTTTCAGCATTATCTCCCTTTCCTTCAATGTTTTTTTTTTTTACCCTTTCTATAAGAAATCCCATCATTTGATCTTCATTTAATTTCTAGTCTACTCACGCTTTAAATATGGACGAGTCTAAAATTGTGGTTCAGGAGAGATTAACCCTTTCCCAAACGACAAAATTTTAAACTCGTCCAAATGGAAAGCAATTTCAGACGACAAAATAAACGTAACTCAAAAATTGAAATTTGTTTCCAGCAGGGTAGAAAACATTGTGGGAAAAGGAGAAAATGCTGGTTACCAGCATTTTCTCCTTTTCCCACAATGTTTTCAAAAGGCTTCTATCTCAGGGTCGTAAAAACCAGGGATTGTTTGGTAAAGGGTTAACTAATACCAAGGTCAAGAGAAGTATGTGTAGTACGGTCCAGTAAACCTCAACTATTGACCACGTAAATCCCACAAGTTATCCTATGTTTGTTACGCTTTAAACTTAACCCTTTACCACACTGGAGGATTAACGCACACCTGACGTGAAATAAAAGAAAGGAGAAAGTCAGATTCTTTAACCCTTATCCTGCTAAATAAGTGAAATGAAACTCTTAAAACCGATCGTAGAAGCACAAATTTTGATATTTGAAAGGTGTTTTTAGCAAATGATATCTCCTTATCGGACAGTTTAGATCTAAGATCAGACTGCACGTTCTGTGCAGTCTGAACTTGGATCTAAACTGTCTGCAAAAGGTCCGAGTCGTGCTTAGCAGCCTAAGGGTCAAGAAATATTGCGGTAGATGATTCTAGTGCAGCCAAGTCGAAATCTTCTAAGTCGGCAGCCTCATTCGAACACTACAAGAAGTACATGTATATGATACATTAATATGTAAGATCAGTTATAATCTATTGTAATGTATTATATTCTTATCAGTGTATTACTGGGATTTCACAGCGAATAACAGTACACCACTAGTGATGATAAATATGGTATCATCACTGGTGATGATTTAGTTTTAGACTGCTTATTGGAACTACTTTTTTCCTATATTGCTCATGTTGTACCATTCTTGATGGTTATTGGAGTAAAAAAGGGTGAATTAGGAATAATAAATAGGATAATCAACTGGTTGTGTGTGATATTAAAAATCTGTCACTCGAAAAAGTTGTGATGCGGTTAAAGAAACGAGTCCTTTGGACTCGTTTTTTTAACCGCATCACACCCCATTCGATTGACAGATTTTTAATATCACACACAACCGGTTGATTATCCTCTATATGGCCTGCAGCACGCGAAAAGGGGCATTCGGACATTTGCGTAAAGTGTCGTCTCGGATCAGCCTGCACAGTCCGCGCAGGGTAATTCGAGACGGCACTTTACGACTATGTTAGATTTTGTGCTACAGTAGACTTGCGCAAAACAGAAAATTACATAAAAACGGAAAGTGGCGTCTCGGATTAGCCTGCGCGGACTGCACAGGCTGATCCGAGACGACACTTTACGCAAATGTCCGAATGCCCCTTTTCGCGTGTTGCAAGCCATTATTATAATAATAAATATATAAAAATATATCTATGATATTCTAAGAGACAATATGGCCAAAAGAACCTTTTACTCTTGAGCAGACGACAAAATCTTAGACTGGTCCATAATTATTGAGAGTCATGGTAGACGATACAAATATGTGACTACAATGACAGGGTACCAGTCTTTGTAAGAACAAAAAAACGCTGTGGGATAGGGATGTTGGGTACCAGCATCTGCTCCTTGTAACTCAACGTTTTCAAACGCCTGCCGAGCCCCGGTCGCGCAGTCGGTAGCGTGCAGGACTCAAGAACAGGGGGGCGTTGGTTCGATCCCCGGCTCGGCCAATTTCTTTCCGAGGACTGATGTTAGTCATTGCGACAGGATCCATTGCTCTCTCACCGCTGATCATTGTTTCGACGAAGGTTATGTGGGAAAGCAGCCAGTGGCTTGGAAAGAAAATTGTGCGGAGTACTGGTTAAAGAAACTCCAGAAAAGCATGGATAGGTCCACTGGCCGCCGCGATATAACTGAAATAATGTTGAAAACGGCGTTAAACACCATACAATCATTTCAAACGCCTCTTAAAAGTTTGGATTGATTGATAAACTGACATAAATAGGGTTTATTGAAAAACAACCCTTTTCCTTACTTGACATTATAATTGTTGAACCCTAGGGTGCCTTCCACAACAATCCTCGCCTTTGCGGACGTTGTAGATTAAGATCAGACGTCTCGTAATATGCAGTCTGATCTTTATTTACAGTGTGCACTTTGTGGACACGTATGTCTGAAAATTACAATGAAATTGCAATTTTCGGGTCTGTTTTTGCCGACCGAATTTTTCCGTAAAGGGCCGTGTCGACAATAGGTCGATTAACCATTAAAGCGACATTCATAATCTTAAGTTGCCTTAGCGGCCTGTGTTGGAAAAGATCAGACTGCGGAAAGCGTGCAGTCTGATCTTTTACCTACACTGTCCGCTTCAGTATATTCTGGACAAGACCAATCTTGAATTTATTTTATTTCTAGGCTCATAATGAAAATAGTCGGGGCTCCAAAGGTTAAAATGGGTGTAAAGACGGGTTAACTTATTCTTCAGCCAAATAGCATAGGTAGAACCTTTTCTTTTTCTACCCTTTATTCTGGTCATACCTACATTGTAAGTCTAACCGTAATGTGTTACTTTTCCTCGAAAAATTACCGAGGTTTGCGTAACTGGTTTGTTTTTATGTTGTTTTTGGCCGTTTTCAGTAATATTGCGGCAGCCACTGCACCTATCAATGCTTTCCTGGAGATTCTGTTACCAGCACTTTGCACAATATTCTTCCCAAGCCACTGCCCGCTCTATCTCAAAACCATCGACGAAACAATTTTTTAGCAGAAAGAGAAGAACAGATTCTGTCACAACTGCTCTCATCTGTCCTCGGAAAGAAATTGGTAGAAATGGGGATTCGAACCATCGACCCCCTAGTGGCATGTCCTCTACGCTACCGACTACGCTACCGGACTCGTCTTGGGCATATCTGGTTGAGCAGTTGTTTTTCTTTACCTGGTCGCTTTTATAACAACAACAACAACAAAAACACAGTTATTAAAGTGTGGAATGTGGTTTCCATTGTTCTCTGAACCTGTTTGAAGAAGAAGGAGGAGAAGAAAGGGATGAAGTTTTCCCACATAGTACATGTAAACTACCGATCAATGTAAAGTATTAGCTATTTGTGTGGCGATGATCCTTTACACAAGTAAGGGTAGAGTGCACACATGTATAAGTACTTTATTATTTCATTTCTTATACACAGTTTTTGAAATACAAACAGTTATAAATGGATACTTCATGGTTATTTGCCTCACTACTGCTGTGTTTAGAGACATATTTTCAAGCAGTCACTGGAGTTACATGTAAGATTGAAATACTAGTAAGATTTTATTTTACTTTGTTAGTTACTTAGTAACCCATTCTCAATGGCTATTTTTAGATCGTGCTGGGAAAGTAATGGAACGAGTAAGAATAGTCGTTTTTGTTTAAGAATACGGGAAAAGTTTCGAAAGTGCTGTATAAAACATACTAGTTACAATATTTGTCATTGCTACAGTATTCACTCCTGTTTCACCGCAGAACAGTGTTTTCATCATTGCTACAGTATTCACCCCTGTTTCACCGCAGAACAGTGTTTTCATCATTGCTACAGTATTCACCCCTGTTTCACCGCAGAACAGTGTTTTCATCATTGCTACAGTATTCACCCCTGTTTCACCGCAGAACAGTGTTTTCATCATTGCTACAGTATTCACCCCTGTTTCACCGCAGAACAGTGTTTTCATCATTGCTACAGTATTCACTCCTGTTTCACCGCAGAACAGTGTTTTCATCATTGCTACAGTATTCACTCCTGTTTCACCGCAGAACAGTGTTTTGATTCATGATACTTATGTCGGAAAATAGCCAGTGATTTATCCCTTTATCAAACGATCCCGAATTTTAATGTCCCCAAGAAAGAAGGCTTTTGAAAAAAGCGTGGAAAGAGGAAAAAAATGCCGGAAACCAGCATTTTTTCTTTTTCTTATAACGTTTTCTACCTCTAAGAGATAAATCCCATCAATTCAGCTGTATCTAATTTGTTGCCTACAAATGCTTTCAATTTGGATAAGTCCAGAATCTTGCCATGTGGTAATGTGTTACAGGTGTTTTTGAGCAGAGGTCTCGTAAAAGAAATAAGGAATCTATTGATAGATACGAGACGTCCGTGAAACTGTTGAAAACAGCGTTTAACACCAAACAAACGAAACGAAGGGGAGGGTATCCAGCGTATGGATTGGCCACCCGTCCCCCCGACATAAATCCAATTGAACACTTGTGGAATGAGTTAAAGATCCGCATCTCAGCCCGTCAGCTCCAGCCACGAAGCATTCCGCAACTTGGTGCATTCCTTGTCGAGGAATGGAATTCCACTCCACAAATGGTTGTTCAAAACCTAATTGGGGGCATGCAAAGACGATGCCTAGCTGTCATTGATAGCAACGGGTCATATAATCGTTATTAGGCCTGGCCCATACCAAATTGATTGCCAACTTTTTTCTCCAATTCCGTATTTTACTCGTCTTGGAAAAACAACCGTTTTAGTGACCATCTTGTTAAAAATGAAAATTAAATCAAAAGAGTGCATAACAAATGTAAAAACCTTTATATACAACAATAAATAAAGCACAAGGTACATTTTCAACAAGAAAAAATACTAAAACTTCAACTACAACCGAAGATATATACAACAATATTCTTGGTGCTTGGCAAACTTTGAGTAGTACAGGGTGTTTCATAATATCTGCCCCAGTTTCAAATCAACATAACTTAGTCATTTTGAAAGGTATTTTAAGTTATCATATATCAAAATAATGAAGAATTGTGGGAGTTTTTAGGTAATAATAAGTACGGGAAAACTTTGACGTCAAGACGTTATGATGACGTCATTTCCTCAGAGCTATTTTCAAAATGGCACCGTCAAAAGAGCAAGCTTCAGAAATTGTTAAACTGTACTATCAAACAAATTCAACAACAGTTGTCGTCAGAAAAATTAGGAAACAGTATCCTGAGTTGAGGAAGATGGATAGTAGGAAATACAAAGAATTATACGAAGATTTGAAGATTCGGGATCTATTGAGGACAGAAGACACAGGAACTCTGGTCGACCAAAATCCGTAAGAAGCGAGGAAAATATTGAACAGGTGAAAGCAGTGATCGAAGAAACACCTCAGAGGTCAGTTCGGAAAGTATTGGGTGATATCAGCAACTCTGTAAGTTCTACAAGTGTGTACAGAATGCTAAAGTATGATCTTAAACTGAAGCCTTATATTATTTCCATTATGCAACATTTAAAAGCTACAGATATTGAGGGTAGAACATCATTTGCTAATTGGATGATAGCCAATATGAATATCATTGATAACATTTGGTTCTCGCACGAGGCACATTTCTACTTCAATGCACAAGTAAACAAGAAAAATTGTAGATATTGGGGATCTGAGAAACCTAATTTCTATATTGAAAAGCCATTACATGGTGAAAAAGTTACAGCTTGGGCGGCGATTAGTGTAAATGGGATAATTGGTCCTTTCTTCTTTGAAGATGATGAGGGAACGGTTGAAACGGTAAACAAGGACCGATACTTAAGTCTCCTGAGAAAGAAATTTGTGCCAGCATTGAGAAGACGGGGTGTTAATTTAGACAGCATTTGGTTTCAGCAAGTTGGGGCAACTCCGCATACAGCCGGGGAAGTAATCACATGGTTACAGCAGACGTTCGGTCGAAGGATTATTTCTTTAAAGACTGATTTTGAATGGCCACCTCACTCACCTGATTTGAGCCCCTTAGATTTTTTCCTGTGGGGATATCTAAAAGACAGAGTGTATAACCGTAGTCCAAAAACAACAGATGAATTGAAAACTGCCATTAAGAGGGAAATCCGTGTCATTAACAGAGAAACGTGCACTGCAGTGATTAACAATTTCAAAAATAGACTCAACGTCGTAATTGCACAGAAAGGACGTCATTTGGAGCATGTGCTGTAAAATTGAGAATTTGGAAAATGTGTTCTGAAATGAAAGGTACTCCACTAATATACCAGTTATATACACCAAACAAAACTCCCATACGTCTATTATTGAATTATGTAACTCAAATTAATCAAGGATAAGTCTTATTGAATTTATATGTGAGTAAAATTGGGACAGATATTATGAAACACCCTGTATTTGTCTCCTCATTATATCAAGATGGGATGGGACACATGCATATGTCTTTTTTCTTTGTCTGTCTGGCGATCCATCTGTCAAAAAAAATGTTTTGAATTAATGTCTCTAAATGCCGAAGCTAGAGTCTGCAAATTTAAAAAGCATGTTGATGTACATTATCATTATGCGCCAGAAGATTTTGAATTATCTCGCCTGATCACTCTAAGTTTGAAGTTATTGTACCTACTAGGCTAAAACTATACAAACATGTTTGTTGCGAGTGACTCTAAAACCGTTAGGATAAGAATAACAAAACTTCATAGCAATACGATTAGCATACATAATTAGGAGCCTCTTTTTGATAAATTCTTACCCCACGTTACGTTCCTGTATAACGTGGCGTTTGATCTAATTTTGGTATTGGTGTTTTGTGACTAGTAAAAAACGTGGATATGTTCATATTGCGAACCTCTGCGGGTCTTTTTGTGGATCCATGTATGACACCAATCTACAAGGGGTGATACCGTTAATCAGTACACCATTGTGCTTATTCACCTTAATAGCTATTGGATATGATAGAGGATATATATATATATTTTTTTTTTGTAGTAATACTCAATTTGATATTTTCTGTGCGTTACCCTATTGTAATTCAATATTAGTTTTTTTCATGAGCATTGGCGAGTTCTGAAATTTTTTTTTCATAGCTCCATGAAAAAAAAAAAAAAATAAGCGGTGCCGGAACTACTTTTGCAGTCAAACTAATGTAAACAAACATGTATACGAGATTTCATGTTTTTCGTTCTGATTTTATATCGAGTCCGAAGTTCAAATTGCTAGCTGAATTTATTTTTTCTGAATACTGAAAAAAAAATCCAACAGTAAATTCAAAGAGAGAGCTGAAAATTCACTGTCACTCTGCTGGATTTAAACAGTCTTATTTTCAACTTAATTCTAGCGTATTGAACTTCTAATAATAAATCCACTCAATCTGCAAATGTTCAATACTGTAATGATGTCATGAATTACGTCATTTTTACGTCATGAAGGAGCAGTTTTACCGCGCTTTGAAATATCAATGAAAAGGACAGTAAATAAATACGCAATGTTGGATTTACAAAAAAAGAGCAGTTAGTAGTATTTAAGTGCATATTTGTTGTCTGTGATATTGAGATATAAGGAATGAAGAGAATTTTTTTTTTTGTTTTCATGGAGGTATGAAAAAAAAACCTAATCACACTTTTGTATGAAACCGCTTCTCTTCATTTCTTAAGTACATTACTGTACAATGTTCATGACTTTTCAGACACACCAGTTTTAGCAGCAACTGCTCCTTTTCCAACGATGAGTTGGATTAACATGTAGATTTAGTCTTGAAAAAATAAAAAATCTAAATAAAAATTATTTTTTTCTACAATCTGAAAAACAATGAAGAAAAAAGGACAAGTGCTTGCGTGGTAAACACATTGAGGAAAAAGACACAAGTGCTAGCGTGGTTGCTTTTCAATATATTTATTCTTAATGAACCGGAATAGAGTTCCAACATTAATATTTCAGTAACTTTTACGCCGTCAGCTTTTTTTTCGGCGTGGCTGAATGTGCTGGCTTTCGGCCTACTCTTTGATACTTATAACAAATGAATAAACAGAAATTATTGATTTGTAAAAAGTGTAGACCGGTTTATTCTAAGGGCCCCTGTCTATTTGCTAGGAAATTTACGCCGTCTATCTTTTTTTTTAAAGATATTTCTTGTTTTAAAAGAGATCTTTCTTGGTACAGTTATTTCCTATAACCATATCAAAAGCTGTTTCTCTTTGAAACAAAGCTTTTTGTATGAAACTTCACAGACGTTGTATTACACGTGTCGCACTCTGAAATCGCTAAGGCACTAACGTGTCAAGTGTTATGCACAAGGCATTACATCTGGCATTGATACTTTAGCAATTATTCCCCACAATGCGCTACAGGTACATGTAGTACGGAAGCCTATACTTGCCGCCTGGTAATTTTTAGTAGGGTAGTTCGCCCTTGAGTCGAACGGGTTAGCAATTTGTACCGCCGCTGCTCAAATCCTGAGCGGGGTACCATTATGAATGAAAGTCGGATAACTCAGACCTTAACCTTAGATAAGATTGCACACAAAAAGATATGGTTACCGGCCGTGCATTGTGCTAAAAGTGTCAAAAACCTTCCTTTCCGATTTTTGCCCGTGAGACGAACGCGTTTGCCTTTGATTCGAACACGTAATTTGACACCGCCCAAGAGTCGAACGATACTCAATTGCATGTATCCTCATAAGCAAAAGCGGAGATGTTTTGAGGGACAGGAACATGTTTACCTAATGGATAGGCAAACAATGTATCCTATTAAAAACATCGTCTGTGCACGTGGGGGAAAATGATGAAAGCATAAAAATACAAACCTGTTATTTCAGATCTCGATCTGGGGAGGTGGTGAAAGCTGTTCTAGGCTCTTTATAAAAGTTTGATCACGGTGTAGGCCTACTTGATTTTGGTAATACTCATAGATCTAATCTTTCTCTACAGGCCTAAAAAAAATTAGTGGGCCTAGGTCTAGGTCTAGCAGACAACTTAAAAGACCGAACGTGTGGAAAAACAGGTTAAAATTCATGATTGTCTGTAACAGAAAGGGAAAAAAAAAAAAAACTATATGAGAAGAAAAAAACATCAAACAGTTTCATCCCTTTTGGACAAGAATTTCGATCGAGCGTCGTCATCTAAGCACTGTGACATATCATCTGCAATATTTTATATTTAGGGAAAGGGTTACAGGGGAAGATTAGGTGTCTGTGTCCAAGTTAAGCTTGTAAATGATCAGAGAAATTTCATACATGAGAAATGTTTGTAAAGATTTTGAATCGTTATGTTTAACCCTTTACCACACAACGCTGACTTTTAACGACCCTGAGAAAGAAAGCTTTTGAAAACATTGAGAAAAGTAGAAAAAGCTGGAAACCTGCATTTTCTCCTTTCCCACAAGTTTTTGTATCATTCCCGAAAACAAATTTCAATTTTTGAGACACATAATGACATTTATATGGTTGTCTCTGCAAATGTTTTCAATTTGGACTGGTCTAAATTTTGTTATCTGTTAAAGAGTTAACCGTTTACCAAGCAACCCAGTACGTGTTTTTAATGACATAGTAAAACTGGCTCTGGAAGAGGAGGAATGGTTGTTAACTAGCATTTTCTCCCCTAACCAAAACCTTTTTTTCTCCTATAGAGACAAGCATCATAAACTTGGCCACGTATCTTATTTTTCCTGAAAAGTGGACATGTCTGACACGTTTTTGGTCTGGTAATAAATTAGAATGCTGATTTGCTGTAAAAATTGTTGTAAATAACATGTCTGTGTGAACTCGTCTCCCGGGACTTGGTTAATAGTTGTAATACTGTATTTGGGATTAAATGATCCGGAGAGATACCTCTTCATTTATTTCCCTATTCTAAAATTATGCACTTGTCTCATAACGTATTTCTGCCATTTTAGATATTAAAGAATGACCGAACAAATTAAATATTCTAGTGACCTTCCGACTTTTTAGCCTTCAATTCCCTTTTAAAAAGTCTTTGTCTCTTTCTTTCAGCCTGCGCTTCTTCTTTCTTTTGTTTAATTAGTTTTGCCTGCACCTGCTCATGGTAGGCGTCGTCCGCTGTAACAACAAAAAAAAAAACTTGGTTTTTTGTTTCTATTTCCCCTTTTAGTTAGTTGAGTTGGAAAACTCAGTAATTGATTTTGCTTTGGAAGCAAGTGTATTTTGAGGAAACACCTTTTTTTTTATATATGTTAACCACGTATGGTACATAGAATCATTTAGTGTAATGCCACTTTTAAATGCAGATTCATATTTTTGTTTTTTTTATCATCTGTGATAGCAGATTCAACCACAGATAGTGCCATTTCCGGAGTACATACTGTCACCGCTGTGGAGGATGTACTCGGTAACGGAACTATCTGAGGTTCCGTATCCATTGGTATTGTTGTCTCATCAAGCATGGATGCAGAATTGCTGGAGAGGTCCAATGATTCTCCGTCAATGAAACTCGCAGCAGCGGGTTTCACCGACAGAGAACCGTCGTCTGTAACTGTCACGGGGAGGTCTAGAATTCCAGTGAAATCAACATTCTGTATGTCAAGTGACACAACTACCTCGCTCCCGGATTCTGTAGCAGATTTAGTGATTTCAGGACATGTGAAAGAATTAGAACCAGTGGATGTGGAAGCAATATATTCGTCTGAGTACAGGTCAGACGGCGCAAAAGCAATATCTGGAATTGCACCGGGATTGTATGGGCAAATTCCAGTGGCAATAAAGCCTGAAGAGACGTTCTCAACAGACATTGATTTTTCCCATGCGGGTTTCAGCATCCTGAAGAACTGAGAATGGCCAACTGTCACTCCTGTCTTGGCTGTGAATGTATTAATTTCATCCGACCAACTCATTTTCAAAGCTTTGAAGACCGACCTGTGTGTAATATAAAAAAAACTGCTGTTAGTATATGTTAATTAAACTCCCATTGAAAAGTGACTACGGCGCGTCTTGCATAGCATAGGTCTGCCTATGTAGCTATTTACAATATACCGCTGCTACTTCTTCCTATCGCTCATGAAGTATTAAAGATTTTCAACCTGTTAGCCTGGTCACAAAAGAGTACGTTATAAAATGCTATTTATTAAAAAAGAAACATTTCGAAAAGAAAAGGCGCAAAACATCGGTTACGACTCTAGTACAAATTTGCCTTTAAGTCGAACACTGTTCGCCTCATGGGCGAAAAGTGTTCGACTTTACGGCAAAACACCCAAGTGACTAAGATATTGTCTTCTGCATTTTTTGTTGTTTAAAACATGTTAAAATATCAATATTTTGGTTGATCTAAAGCATGTTTTGACACACAGTGTCTTCCTTGTATTAAAAAGTGTCTGTTAGACTAATTTTTATTCCTTTTCGCTCTTTGCGATTTTCAAAATATAAAAAAAGTCGCGCGCTCTGCAAGAACTTACCGTAGATGTTATAAGCGTCTCGGTGACAAAGAGGATGAAACTATCGAAATAAACCGCACGTAGTTTGAATTAGCGGAAATGTTTTAGATTCTAAAAATAGGCGATATCGCCGTATATTACGGCTTGTAAACGCGGAAATACGGGTCAAAATCGTTCGACTCTGGGGCGAAATCGACTCATGGGCGAACTACTCTAGCTTGAACTTCGTCCAAACTTACGTCGTTTCATATAAAAATCAGTTTTCTTCATAAAATGAACGCAAGTGTCAAACAAGAGATCACGCCTAATGTTCAGTAGAGCCTGATCTCGATCAATATTGCTTGCTTTATTTGTTTTGTTTGTATTGGAGTTTTAACGCCGTTTTTAACAGGTTCGGTTTTGTCACGACAGTCAGTGAACCTGCGCATGTGTTTCCTGGCTGTCTCACACAAGTTCCGACACAACTCTTCAAGTCATTGACTAATTTCACACACGCATCAGAGGTGAGAGGCGAAAAATCGCCGGAAAGAAAGTTTGTTTTAACCAGGTATCGAACTCAGAACCACCAGGTCCCGAGTCAGATACCCTAACTGTTACATATGACTTTGGTGACAGAAACAACCTAGAATTTAACTAACACGTTTATTACGTCTTACTACAACACCGGTACATTTTCGAACTCTCTACTCGAGAAACAGTTATCGACTGGAACATAACATTACCTTTCCCCTACAAGAAGATAAAATTTCTAAGAAAGTCAAATAACCATTAACTTATTTAATGACTGAACTGTGAATTACTGGTTTCACATTTACCCGGATTGAAAGTATCTACTCTGTTAAAAAAAAATTAAATGTCTCTCTTACTTAAAGAAGTATATATTTGGATATTAAACTGATATGATATATGGTAAGTCCTCTGTACAAAAAACTAAACTAAACTAAATGTTTATAGTCTGAAATAATTTGGATTATTATCCTTTTTCACAATGTGCTAAAGTCACACATTTAACTTATTTGGCTTCTTTCGCACTCTTTTTTGGGTAACGTCGCTCAGCAGGAGTTGAGACTTCAGACGATGTTGGAATTTTCTCCAGATTTGATTGATGTACCATTTCTTGAGATTCACCAACATTGCCAGTGTCAGCTGGTTCACTGACTGGTATGGATACATCCATTTGTCGCGTAACCTGACATGTCCTTGGAATGTTCTCATTTGAAATATGTATTTGGTCTGCATGTCTACGCCAAGAACATTGGGCGAAATTTCAACCTTGTAAGAAACTGGACCTGATTTTTCGGTAATTACTCCAGAAGTCCATTTCTCTTCACCGTAACGATAGTCACGAACAGCAACATTTTGACCTATTTCAAATGTCCTTTCTTGTTGGGATCGAACCATTTTAGATCGTTCATTTTCCACTCTTGTCATAAGACTTGGTTTCAATTTATCCAGTCGTGTTGCGAGAGAACGTCCTAGAAACAACTTAGCAGGTGATTCTTTGGTCGTAGAATGTTCAGCATTTCTGTATTGGATCAGAAATTTCGAAACTTTTGTTTGAATTGTTCCATTATTATGTTTAGCGGCTTTTAAAGCTTGTTTGAGCGTTTGAACAAACCTCTCGGCTAAACCATTTGTTCGTGGGTGATATGGCGCACTACGAATGTGTTTCACTCCATTCATTCGCAGAAAGTGTTGAAACTCTTTACTCACAAACTGCGGTCCATTGTCACTGACTAATTCATTACACACTCCGAAATCTGCAAAGATTGCTCTAATCACTTCAATGGTGTTTGTTGTGGTGGTTTTCTTCATTACGTTGACTATTGGCCATTTTGAGTAAGCATCTACCACAACTAGGAACATATATCCCACAAAAGGTCCTGCAAAGTCCACGTGTAATCTACTCCATACTTTGTTTAGGAAATTCCCAAGGATGAATGGGTGATTCTGGTGGGTTAGGTTTATTAGACATACAGCCAGAGCAACCACGCGTCATGTTTTCTATGTCCAAATCAATATGAGGCCACCATACGAAACTACAACCTAAAGACTTCATCTTTACAATTCACACATGACCTTCATGAATCTCTTCCGTGACTCTCTTCTGTAATGTCTTGGGAATAATCACTCTAGATCCCCACAAACACCCTTGATGTAGAGAAATCTCATTGAACCTATTCAAATATGGCTTCAGATCCTCACATGAATTATCTACTTTAGTCCATCCTTTTAATACTGCATCATACAACTGTGATAGAACATTATCCTTTCTTGTAGCAATTGCTATTTGAGTACATGTCACTGGTAGATTTTCAATTAGTGAATTTATGAACTCATCAGTTGCATCGATGTGATTGATTTCAGTTTCATTTAATGGTAATCTTGACAAACTGTCGCAGTTACCATGGGCTTTTGTATTCTTAAATTGAATATTGTATGAGTATCCAGACAAGAATAATGCAAATCTTTGTAATCTGGCACCTGTGGTGGTACTTAGTCCTTTCTTTGGATTAAATATGGACAACAGAGGCTTATGATCTGTAATCAATGTAGAAGTGTTTCCGTACAAGTAAGTGTGAAACTTTTTCACTCCCCATATTAGTGCTGTAGCTTCCTTATCAATTTGACTGTAATTCTTTCCAGCCGGATTTAGAGTTCGTGACGCGAACGGAATTGGTTTCTCTGATCCATGTAACAATTTGTGACTTAACACTGCTCCAATCCCATACATACTTGCATCACAAGCTAACACTAATGGTAATGTAGGGTCATAGTTCATGAGTACTAAATCAGATGTAATCATTTGTTTCACTTGTTTAACAACTATATCACACTCTGCAGTCCATTTCCAATTTTGATTCTTTTTGAGTAACTGATACAAGGGATGTAGAACAGATTTTCCAGAAACCTTGAATAGTACTGAACAAGTCCTAGAAATGATCTTAACTGATGTACATTTGTGATCTCTGGTGCATTTACGAGCGTAAGACAGCTTTAATCTTTTCTTCAGTTTTGTGTAGTCCTTTTTCATCTACTTCATAACCACAAATCTGGATCTTGTCTTTGAAGAACTCACACTTATTAGGATTGACTCTGATATTTTATTCATTCAATTTTTGAAGTACTTTCTCCAAACTTTGAAAATGACTTTCATCAGTATCTCCAGTTATAATCATATCATCCAGTATGACCTTAACACCTGGGATATCAATCAGAATTTGTTCTATTGTTCTTCGGAAAATAGCTGGGGCTGATGCTATTCCAAAAATCAAGCGATTATATCGATATAATCCTCTGTGGGTGCTTATAGTCAACAACTGTTTACTCTCTTCATCCACTTCAATTATGAAGATAAGCATTTTTCAGATCCAATTTTGTAAATTTCTTTCCTTTCCCCAGAGAAGCAAAAATTTCTTCAATGCGCGGTAAGGGATACTGATCTATTTCAAGAGCAGGATTCACCGTTACTTTAAAATCTCCACAGATTCTTATTTCACCTGTTTTGGCCTTTGGAACTGGGACTAGAGGCGTTGCCCAATCACTATGAGTAACTTTCTCTAAGATTCCCTCAGCTTCCAATCTTGCTAATTCTTTTTCAATTTTCTCTCTCGTAACGAAAGGAACACATCTTGCTTTGACAAATTTTGGCTGTGCCTTTTCTTTAAGTTTTAAATGTGTTTTTACTCCTTTGATACTACCTATCTCTTTGCCGAAAACTGATGCATATTTCTCATTTAGGAATTTTACCCTATTTCCAGCTCTCTGAACCTCCAGTGCTTTAATTGAAGACCAGTCTAATTTCAAACAATTTAACCACTCTCTACCTAATAAAGGTCTGCTCCCACTACTGACTACATACAAATCTAGCACTTTAGTTTGACCATTTAACTGTACTTTAGAAGTCATTGAACCAATTGGTTGGATTTTCTCACCACTGTATGTTTTCAGTGTCATAGAAGTGGGCTTTAGACTTTTTCTTGGATACAGTTTATCAAAGTCAGCTTTTGACATGACTGAAACTCCGGATCCTGTGTCTAATTCCATTTTCAGAAATTTACCATTTACTTTGGGAGTAACGTAAATAACATCCCTATTTGACTTTTCATTTTCATATAGGTCCTTGTCATTTTTGAGAATGTACAAACAGTTATCATCATTCTCAGAATTTTCTAATTGATGAACTGCTTTATGCTTCCGCGGACAAGCAGGTGCAATGTGACCTTTTGACTTACACTCAAAGCATGTTGCATCTTTAAAATGACAGTCTTTTGAAACATGGTTTTTCTTGTGACAGTGGCTATAGTTTTCTTTCTTTTGATCACTCTGCTCTTTTTTACCTTTTCCTTTCTTCCTATCCTTGTTACGCTTTCGCTCCAACTTACGCACAGATTCAGGCTTACCATGCAGCTCTAGTACGTCTTTGCTGGCCGATTCCATGGCTAATGCAATTTGCACAGCATTTTCATATGATAAATCACTCTCTGTAAGCAATTTTCTTTGTATAGCTTCATTCTTTAATCCACACACAAAACGATCTCGTAATGTGTCATTCAAATTTACTCCAAAATTACAGTGTTCCGCCAGTTTCCTCAGACTTAGGTTGAACTCTGACACAGATTCGTCTGCTCTTTGATCACGTTTATGAAAACGGAACCGTTCTGCTATAATTAGGGGTTTTGGATTGAAATGGGCGGCTAATTTTCCACATAGAACATCAAATGTTTCGTCCTTTGACAGTGCAGGGGCTGTCAAATCCCTCAAAATTTGATACGTATTTGGCCCAATTAACGCCAATAGCGCTGGAACCTTTTTCGAGCCGTCTACCTCGTTAGCCAGAAAAAACTGGTCTAACCTTTCTTTGTAGCATGTCCATGATTCAGAATTGTCAAAAATATCTATTTTTCCGATGGCAAAACCTGCCATTTCGGTTCCTCTTGAATCTCTGTGTACTGGTTTCTCGAGTAAAATTTTACTCTATCACCGGAAGACTCGACAGAAAATACGGATTCGCAGTAGAATTTCCCTGTCATTTACCAAACCTTTGGTGTAAAACCACGAACGGAATTCTTATTCATTAGTTTTCCTCGTCGCCACTTTGTTACATATGACTTAGGTGACAGAAACAACCAAGAATTTAATTAACACGTTTATTACGTCTTACTACAACACCGGTACATTTTCGAACTCTCTACTCGGGAAACAGTTATCGACTGGAACATAACACTAACCAATGACCATATAATTTGCTAAGGAATTTTGCTAAGGTACTTTTAAAGGAACATTCACTCAGATTTTGACCTTTTTTGGGGGGAGGGAGGGGGTTGGGGAGAAAGTTGATAGTTGCTGGATTATTTGATAGAGAGAAAAACAAAACAAAACACAACACAAACCCCCAACCAATCCCCCCACACACAAATTGACTGAGATGGGAACCCACGACCTTCAAAATGATATTTGGCGACTCCTCCGACTGAGCTATCGAGCCTTCAAACAGTTCTTGGTGTTAAAAAATGAAATATCCCTTGTTTTGCAATATGCCTATACAGTTACTAATGGAGTAGGGAATTTTACTAGAATTTTAACAAAAGTAGCCACGACTGTGCAAACTATTTTAGTATTAAAGTATTTTAAAAGCTTCCACTTACGTAACAGTTATGTAAAAACCAAGATTTTACATAGTTTCTTTTAGGAACGAGGGCCTGGGCAAAACCACAACTTAAGTTCATTTTCAACAGCCGTGCATTTTGGTGACCTAATAAAAGCCTAAAGTAAACAATGCTGGCAGAAAAATGAATTGTAGAAGTAGGTCAATAGTTCCTAGGTCGCGCTATCTCTTGTTTACTTTTCACAAGGTTCTAAGTTCATTTTTCTGTCAGCAACTTACACTTCGACTGACTGTTCAATAATAGATTGCCATCAGCATTCAGGTCTCTATGCTGCGACTACCTTAATCATATTCTGATTCAACACTTCAGATAATTTTCATGACCACTGCTCTGGAACAGTCGCTTTATCGGAGGTTTCCGGCGAGTTGATATTCACGTCTGCGCATGTCCATAATCAGCAGTTCCGGTCACACCAATGTGAGGTCACAGTGTCTCCGGACCACCTTGCTGCCACAAAACATAGGGTGCTGTTTTATTTTACTGAGTTCGATATTGGTCGACGATGTCGGGACAATAATTTGACGATCATAGATGGAACTAATTCTAGAGAGATTGATGGTAAGACGACTGTTAACACATGGGAAAAAATTATATGCCCTGCAAAATAGATATAGTGATATACGAGTACATTTGAATTAAAAGGACATATTTTTACTAAAATTTTTCGCAACAAATCAAAAAAAATTCTTGTAAATTACAAAAAAGAAACAGTCAATGTTCGGCAAAAGGGGGTTTAACGCATTTTATCTAACAACCGACTTAGTCAGGAGATAGAATAGCCCTCGGACATGCTGAAAATTTACCAAAATCGAAGAGTTTCGACACAGGTCAGTCTGCGCGGACTGTGCAGACTGATCTTGGTCGATACTTTTTACTAATGCATTAACTCCCCCTTTCACAGAGCATGGCTCGTTTTTATTTGGAAGCGTAGTGAAATTTGGACTGCTACGTTCTGTTAATTAAAAAGTGCAATTTTGACGCTTAAGTAATGTAACGGTCGTGACACAATCGAGAACCTTAGACTATCTTTATGAGACCAGACATGACGTCATTGCTACTATTTAGACACGATTCAACACAATGGTGCGTTACTGGCCTTGGATCTTAATTTAGAATTGTTGTATGTGTGTTACCCAATAAATAACATGGTAATTAAGGCAAAATGACCTATTTCATTTCGCCGCAATTTTGTCAAAGAGAAAAAAGTCGTGTGCAAAAACGCAAGACGTTTTTGTCACTTTTCCCATTTATGGTTTCCTTCGGTGAACGATCTCTGCACCAGAATTATAAAAAAAAAAAATGTTTGTTTACATTTTTATGTTTGAAAACACCGATTTAACAGACCGTCGAAGATTCAACCAATCAGATGGCTCGCAACATTTTAGAAAGGTCATACGAGGTTACCGGAAGTCAGCCAGGGACATAAATGGCGTAAATTTGTAAAAATTGTGAATGCTGAGAAAAACGTGACGTGTGCAGCATTAATTGGACGTTTGTGTCATACCTTTCCAGTGTAACTCTCGATTTAAACATGTATTCTGATAAATAGCATTGAACTATGGAGCGAATTACGTTCATGATATAATTTACGACCGTCCGAAGCAAGGTGTGTCTTTTTTGCCTTGATTACCATGTTATTTATTAGTTTACACACATGCAACGATTTTAAATTTAGATCGAGCGCCAGTGTGTCGCGTGTCAACTTCACCAACCGACAAAATTTTAGGCCTGTCCAAATTGAAGATGACAAATGTGGCTCAAAAATTGAATTTCTTCTTTGGTAGGGTAGAACATTGTGGGAAAAGGAGAAAATGTCGGTTACCAGGTTTTCTCCTTTTCCCACGATGTTTTCAAAACTTTTCTTTTTCCAGGATCGTGAAAGCTCGGAATTAGCTTAACAACACAGAAAGGGATTTCTAGCACTGTATTACTTTGTCTCCTCAATCGAAACCTATCCCTTTAATCACCACAGATTCCGTCAATCACAAATTTCACTAAAATCTCATTTTCTTGAAGGAAGGACAGAAACGCTACAGTGTTGGTCTTAAAGTAACTTGAGAGACCTTTGAATATCAGCAGAGGGATGGAACCATTTGCACTCAGCGACTTCACAAACGAGAATCCAACTTGTCCCCATGTCATCAAAATGACTCTTACTTTCAAATCATCCTTGCTCCGGGAAGAAATCTATTTCTACTATTATCATTCGGAATCTTGCTTCGAATGAGCCTCATATTAATAGGAAAATGAGTAAAGGGTTGCATGACACTCTTTGATTTTTGATATTTGACCTTGGAACAAAAAAATCCCTGTTCGTCCGATACAAACACCTTCGTGTCGCCCAATTTATGGTCCTCCATAGTTCAGCCGGGTGTCCCCTGAATATTTTTTCTTTTCACAACACAGTGTTGTGATTCAGGAGATAAGCGGCCTTGCATAAAACAACATTCATTCATTCATTCATTGTCCCTATTAAACTCAGCAGAAAACATTTGAGCCATGGTCTGTGAAAAGAGGGTTGAATGCATTTGCAACAGTACTGATCTATGTCAGCCTTTGCAGTCCGTACAGGCTGACGTAGGTCGAAACGTTTAGCTTTTGGTAAATTTTCTGTATGCCAAAGGACCATTTTACCCCATAATTCGCTCGGTCCTTAGACAAAACGGATTTTATGTATCCATAATTATGTAACGACTTGCTTGGTATAATGAATCATAGAGATGCATTAACCCATTACCTAATACACCATTTTGAGACCGTCCCAAATTCAAAGAAGCTGCAGACAACTGAAATGTGCCTACTAGTGGGTTTTAAGATACAGATTGCATAGAAAACATTGTGAGAAAAGGTGAAATTGCTCATTTTGAGCAATTTCACCTTTTCTCACAATGTTTTCCTAAAGCTTTTTTCTTCATTGTGTTAAAACGAGTATATACGGAGGAAAGGGTTAAACTTACCCTCATTTGTCAGAGCATGGCTTATTTTCAAAGCTTGGTATGGTTAAAAAAGTCTAGAAAAGCCCCTCCCCCTTTCAAGGCCTAAATAAAGGATACACGTATACATGCTCGCATTGTGCAATTTGGATAGAAATCATTGTCGGAAAAAAGGGAAAAATGCTGGTAACCAGTCTTCCTTGTTAAAACACGTCAAAGAGTTGGTACCGTTTTTCATTCCTAACTTTTTTTAATGAGGATCCGGCTGTCCGCATTAAACAACGTTATATCTTGACCAAAATTTGGCATGCAACACAAAGTGGTCAATTAGGGCGGACTCGTCGATTCTTATAAATGGTGTTGAACCAAACTGGTTGTAAGGCTATCCTATGATCAGCAGATAGAAAGCGAGATATAAAAGTTATTGAACGAGGCCGTGCAGTTGAACTCATGATTATGAATTGAAATCATAGTCGGCCTGAAGTAGGAAACAGTGGAGTATGGGTAGAGTAGGGAGTATGGGTAGAGTATGGGTAGAGCGTCGGATTCTTACTTCAGAGGTACCGTGTTCCCATAGTAAACGGGGACATACTTTAGAACTACCCACATCACGCGCAAGCACTGGTTAGCTTTGCAGGAAGCGATCATCTGGAGCGGTTGATATTATTTGAACCATGCTATGTGAAAAAGGGGGCTTAATGCATCTGCTAAATGTATCGACCCATGTCGGCCTGTGCAGACTGACAAGGGTCGAAACTTTTTTGCTGTTGGTAAATTTTCTGCATCACGCAGAGGCATTAAACCTTCTTTTCACACAGCATTGCTCATTTGTACTTGTTTTACAATCGATTTAAATTAGATGGGGTTAAACTACTCGCATGCTTGGAGGGCGAGCAATTGAGATCAGGATCAGACTGCTTCAAAGTCAGGATTTGAATTTCGTTTTGATTTCTTAGATTTTGTATGTTTCTTAATATGTACACCAATTCAATGCACTAACAGGATTACCAGACGTTTTATGCGGACATAACACATCTTTAGAAAATAGTCTGAATACCTTCACATCAACAGAAAGTGAAATTCTTCTTCTATATCGCTGGAGTGATTATGGGGAACGCTTTACAGGAAGCTTTAGATTGACGTTTATCTCTTTTTATGATGGTATGTGCCTGGCCTGCCCCCCTCTCTCTCTCTCTCTCTCTCTCTCTCTCTCTCTCTCTCTCTCTCTCTCTCTCTCTCCCTCCCTCCCTCTCTCTCTTTCTCTCTCCCTCCCTGCCTCTCTCTCTGCAATATTCAAATTTCGACTCGGAAACTTCATGGCTGCCAATGGGTAAGTTGAAAGGACAGATACCCTCCAAAACTCAATAGTTACTTTCAGTCGTTAGATTTTTAATTAGGCGATTCTAAAATTGATTTCCACTAGTAGAACAGAGTGTCCTTGGGCAAGGCACTTCATAATCTATGCCAACTGTATTACTTAAATCCAGGACAGACATAAAAAAGCATGTAGACGAGAACAGTGCTAAAAGCGACGCAAAACAAACAGCGAAATAAGCGAGATATGGTTTGCAAAACGCGAAAAGGGGCATTTGGACATTTGCGTAAAGTGTCGTCTCGGATCAGCCTGCGCAGTCCGTGCAGGCTAATCCGAGACGGCACTTTACGACTACATTAGATTTTGTTCTTCAGTAGACTTGCGCAAAACAGAAAATTACATAAAAATGGAGTGTCGTTTCGGATTAGCCTGCGCGGACTGCACAAGCTGATCTGAGACGAGATTTTATGCAAATGTCTGAATGCCCCTTTTTGCGTGTTGCAAGCCATATATGAACCGTTCTTTTAGACAAAATCAGAACGTCGAAGCACGGTAACGTATACTCTACAGTCCTAATCAGGGGACGGATGTTTAGGAGAAGAGAAACCCAACACCTTCATTCTAATTGATGAGTTTCATAAATTTCAAAAAGTAAGCCCCTTCCCCATCGAGCCATTCTAACTTTTTTTAATACAGACAAGACTGACGTTCTATCTTTCGGTAAATATTCAAACGCCACCTATCGTTTTTTCTTTGCAGGTCCTTGTCAAGACGTTCCAGGAATATTTTCCTGTTCCAATGACCGATGTATATCGACAGAGATAAGCTGTAGTGACGAGCTAAATTACTGTGGGAACGGTGACGACAGTAACTGTCATCTTTACGATGCACTACAGACTGTACTGGACTCGGTTCTAAGTACTGTCAAGGACGTGGGCATCATTGCGGCCGTTTGTATAGGTATCGCCATCACCAAATTTTGCGTTTATGATCGATGTAAAACGAGATACGGGTCAGTGGAGAATTTTCCCATCTTGTCACACTTCTGTAAAAAATCTGTGAGTATCTACATTAATTTGTCACCTTCTCTGCAACCCCCACCCCCCTTGTCTCCGTCCTGTCTTCGTGCCACACTGTCTACATTCTCTCTTCCGTGCGGAGCCCGGAAGTTCAGTCACTATTGTACAAGAGTTGATACCCAGGGCCAGTATTGAACAAACATTCTCTGTTCCATTTATAGGCTCATTCTACATTCAGAATGTAACACGACTTCTGGTTGGCTAACCCATATGGTTTAGCCAGTCATAAGTTGTGTTACTTTCAAAGTTCAAAACAAGATGGACAACGTGCAAAAGTTAAAACCCAGGGCCCGTATTCAACAAACACTCTTAAGCTCATTCTAGATTCTGGTAGTAACACAACTTCTGATTGATAAACCAACATACACTCTGCTCCTTCACACCCTACGTCCGCTTCTGTTGTAGTTTTTAGCTCCAATGACCGAAGGCCAGCGGGCTTATGTCATGGCCCGGTGTCTGTCGTGCGTCCGTTCCTCCTTGCGTGCGTTAACTCTTATTTCTAACATATTCTTCTCTGAAAATACCCATCCAGTTTTTATTAAACTTCACAGAAATGATCCTGTCATGGTCCTCTTCAGAATTTCTTGAAAGAATTTGATTCCTTCAAAAACTATGGTTGCCATGGCAACACAACTGAAAAATAATGAAAATCTTTGAAAATCATCTTGCCTGAAACCATACAGTCCAGGGCTGCCAAATTTGGCATGTTGCTTTATCTAATAGACCTCTACCAAGTTTTTTAATGTTATAGCCCTGGGGTCAAAATTTGCCCCGCCCCGGGGATCGCAAGTTTAACATAGGCTTATATAGTGCCTTAAATTTACATAGTGATCAAAGGAAATAACTTCTCTTATAAGAGATATTTAGTTTGTTATTGTTTATCTCCCATGATTATCAAACTGCACTATTTCAAGATTGATGTTGGACAATCAGGATTTTCGGATAGAAAATGTTCAGTTTTCAGGGACAGTGATTTATTTTGATGCTTATGGTTTTCCTCAGATTTGTGGAATATTTAACATAAAGTAAGGTTTCTATCATTCAGTTTTTTGTTCCAGAACTTTACCGTTCATGCCATTGAAAAAAGCCTGCATGCATTCACTGACATTATCTTTACATTTGAAAAAGATATGACTTTTTTCGGGGGCGAGGGGGAGTTATTTTTTCTACGTAAGTTTAGACTCGCAAACTTTTATGCTGTGTGTCTCATGATACATTTATTTTACTCTGTATGAAACGACCAATTTTTTTGACTGGACCAATATTATAAGCCATTGCAGACAACAAATTGAATGTACCTTAAATGATTATTTCTGTCTTTAATAGGGTAGGAAACATTGTGGGAAAAGGAGAAACTACTGGTTGACAACATTTTCTCCTTTTCCCACAGTTTTCTCAAAAGCCTTCTCATTCAGGGTTATTAAATCTCAGAATTGTGTGGTAAAGGGTTAAAAGCCAGTGGAGCGATACAAGGCCATCATGGCCCTCTTGTTCATTATTTTCCTCACTGACTTAACTTTGGTGTAACCAAACATTAAATTTTCATCATGTAATACATGTATATATAATTAGTGGGGTTAGCAAGGGAAATGAAAGTCAAAGTTGTTCTGCGAAGTGGGCCGCGCAGTAACTGTTATTTTATTACTTACTAATATAATTTGATCTATCAATCTTACGCAGTTTTCAGCTGGTATTAGATTTAGGACGGCGTACACTTGTAAGACTGTATGTACGGTAGTTACAAAAACAAGATTGGGATATACTAGCTATAACTGAAAGTAGAACGAGTAGAGAGCAAGCGTGTATGATAGTATTTGGTTCCGGTCAGACCGATTACAGTAAGCGAATTTGCTATAAAAATCCGCTAAAATGGGACCTGGAGTAACTTCAACGCTTTGGGGTTAGGCTGTAAAATGTTGCGCTGCAGTAAACTTTGGTATGCATATTATGCATTATCTTCCGCTAGATGGCATTTTTCAAATACACGTCTAGCTGATTTGGGCATTCTGGGTACAGAACCGAACTACTTTTCAAAACGACAACCATTACTTTGAATTTCAAAATAAAATAAAGGTTTACTCAATAAAAGGCTACCTGGTGCGATTCATTCAGGTATGATCAGCTAGCATGTAACCTATGCACCGGTCATTTATTAATACAACCCCTACAGGCTTGGGTAAGAGCTTCGGTATAAGCCCTACTTTCCTCCTTTATATGGGATGGGTGATGCGTCATAGCAGACAGATCGAATCTTCGAAGAATATGACATGCGCAGACAACGGTACATTATGATTATCAGTTTTGGGCTGCAGGAAATGTCAAGGTCACTGGTACTGACAAATTGAAAGAAAGGGAAAATGCATTAACTTTAACAATCCTTGAATAAGGTGTCTGAAACTTCACATAGTAATAGATCTAGATATGCAGATTATGCACACTGTTCCATTACTGTAAGAAAAGTCGAAGTAAGTGTAACTCGGTACAAAAAAGACTAATTCGAGCTCAAATCAGGAAAGGGGGGTTGTTTATTATCATGTAAAGGATAAGTCTTGCTACCTTAGCTGAGCGTTGCAGAAACATTCTAAAAATCGATTAATCCCTTATCGCATAATGCCGACTTTTAACGACCCTAGAAAAGAAGCCTTATGAAAACATTGTAGGAAAAGGAGAAAATGCTGGTAACCAGCATTTTCTCCTTTTCCCACAATATTTTCTACCCTATCAAAGAAAAATTGCACCATTTGAGCCACATTTAAATTGTCGTCTGCAAATGCTTTCAATTTGGACAAGGCTAAAATTTTGTCGTCTGGTAACTTGAATTGTTAAATTGCATTATCTGCACATTGTATTTCCGTTATTATAATTGCCTTGCAACACGCGAAATAGGGCATTCGGACATTTGCGTAAAGTGTCGTCTCGGATCAGCCCGCGCAGTCCGCGCAGTCCGCGCAGCCTAATCCAAGACGGCACTTTACGACTACATTAGATTTTGTGCTGTAGCAAACTTGCGCAAAACAGAAAATTACATAAAAACGGAAAGTGTCGTTTCGGATTAGCCTGCGTTGACTGCGCAGGCTGATCCAAGACGACACTATACGCAAATGTTCGAATGTCCCTTTTCGCCTGTTGAAGGCCATATAGAAAATGTTTAAATTACTGTACAACATACTCTTGCGAAAAACAACTTTGAAATTACAATATATCGAGAGTCTTGTCTTAAATTAGCGCTCTAAGGGTAAAGTATCTGTTAATAAGACAGTATGAGTAATGATCGGACTGAGTAGATCTGTGCAGTAAGCACGATCTGTACAGCCCGATCTTGATCTACACTGTCCAAAGGAGGCATCGCTAGCGCTTTAGAGGTTTGAAACTAGCTAAAAAACACTGGAAAATTTAGTATCTGGTGACACATTTGGCTTGCAACACGCGAAAAGTGGCATTCGGACATTTGCATAAAATCTCGTCTCGGATCAGCCTGCGCACTCCGCGCAGGCTAATCCGAAAGGATACTTTCCGTTTTTTATGCAATTTTCTGTTTTTCGCAAGTCTACTGTAGCACAAAACCTAATGTAGTCGTAAGGTGCCGTCTCGGATTAGCCTGCGCGGACTGCGCAGGCTGGTCCGAGACGACATTTTACGCAAATTTCCGAATGCCCCTTTTCGCGTGTTGCAAGCCATTTACAGTCTGACATCCTTAAATTACAGAACAATTCCAGTTCATCATCAAGAAATACGCAGTTAACCGAAAGGAGATCATCTGTGATAGATACTGGAAACGACGTGGAAGCTGACCAGATTTCTCTTAGGCTAAGCGAGCACAATGAGGCTGCAGAGACAACACGCACTCACACCGACGACCTGCCGTCGTACGACACGTTCAGTAGTAACTACTATCAATGTTCGTCACCCGAGTCGGAACTTTCTGAGCAACCACTAGAACCCTCGGCTCCTCCAATATCGCCACATCCCCTCCCACCACCCTCATACGAGGACGTTATAGCAAACAGTGACAAATATGTTAAACAGTAGTGCAGCTTTTTACAACATGTTAACAATAAAGACACGTAATCCCAGAGCAATGCTCTGTGAAAAGGTTTAATGTATCTGCAAGAATTATCGATGCAGATCAGCCTGCGCAGTCAGCGCAGGTTGACCTGAGTCAATACTTTTTGCTATTTGTCAATTTTCTGCATGTCAAAGGACCAGTCTACCTCATGGTTAAGTCGATTGTTAGACAAAATGCATGTTATGGATTCATAATACTGTTATTACTCGCTTGGCATAAAGTATCACGGAGATGCTTTCAACCCCGTTGTGCCAGAGAGCAGCCTATATGTTCAGCCAAAGAGACAGACAGAAATTTAAACAGAAACATTGACATTATTAGTTGTGCCGTCAGGTGGCAGGGGACCCGGTAACGTGTTCACGACTGTGGTAAATCATGTCGTCCGGAGCTGAAGGCGAGGTGGCGACATGATTCGCCACAGCCTAGAATAAGTTTCGAAGTCCCCGGCCACCTGACCGTACAACGAATTTATTATACTGGAAAGTTATGCCATTCTAATGTGTATTCAGCGAAATTTCCCCGTTTATGTTTTCTCGAATTGAGTACGCTGACGACATAGATTTTCCCTTCTGAGTGCCCCAATTCAATGAAAACTGACGTCACTGAGAACTGACGTCAATGAAGCCTTTGTAATACGTGCAGTTTGGTGGATGAGCTTGATGATGTCACTGCGATAGAATCCGTCATATTTTTATCTAAACATAGATTTAAACAACTTCAAGGTAAGTAACTATGCATTTTTATGATTTGTTGTCAAAAATTAAAAGACCATTAGTTACATATACCACAAACAACAATTTGGTTATCCTTTTAACGTTACAATGAATGAGTTTCGACACTTTACAATTTGCTTACCTGACGAAGGGATGGCTTGTTTTAACCCCGTGTATTTGTTTTAGAATGACAATAAACGATAATTTTGTAACTATATTAATGTATTTTCATAAATAATCCATTCCTTCCGCTTTAATGACAAGCATCAAGAGAAACTAGAAATAATATGGTGCAGGCTACTCAGTACCTTTTTCTTGTGGGCGGCTTGTATAGGTCGACGCCGCCATTTTGGAAGTTGTGTTGAAAGTGTAGTCATGTATACGGGGCTCCCAAAAGGGAAACTGCTTTTACGTGGATTTTGCCAGTGTACATGACAGTATGGGCCAGGCATATTATCCAATCAGATCTCGAGAAATTTCTTTGCAGTATAATAAAACGTTCTGTGCAGGCTGATCGTGGTCTATGCCGTCCGCGAAATCCCGTTTTTCCTACGGAACTTACAGAGTTTTACTTTGCGAATAAGAAGATACTTTCTTGGTGAGTTATTCCTTGCGTCCCTCTGCCACACCCTTGGCCAAGAGTGGACCTTCCTCATGCAAAAGTAAGGCTGGCCAGACAACGTAGTCCAGGATTGGTCCGGAATTTGTACAAACCTTATATTTATTCCTCTCAAATTTCGAACCGGCAGGCTCCTCGCTCGGCGCAAACACGAGAGGCGGTGACTGGACAACCATACACCAGGTGATCTGGAGACATTTACGAATATACGGCTTCAAAGCTTGAATACACTCTTTGTCCCACCTCGCTTTTAAATATGCCTATAAAGAATTAAATACTTTTTGCTTTAAAACGTGTCAAAATAATGCACATACTGCATACATGGATATATACGCATGCAAAAAAATTTGCAAATTTTCGATTACAGACATTTTGCGAACGGAATTGTTTGCGAATTCAATACACACGTTATTTGTTGGCATACTTGTGGTGTAATACACGAACAGAAAATTTTACACATTTTTCAAATCGAAAATTTTCCACGTTGCAAAAAATTTCCACTTATACAGTACTAGGATAGATTGTGTTTACTTTTAAGCTTTAACCAAATTATCCCGCGTCAACTACCTTTAGGGAAAAGTCTTTTGAAAACATTATGAGAAAATGATAAACTGTTGATAAAAAGACGTGTCAATAAGAGCTCTAACCCTTTCAAAGACACATTCATAATATTTGCGATATTTGGAGCCTCTTTGTCCCCTCTACAGCTGATTTCTGTGTGAAGGAAAATGAAATTTTGTCGTCTGGTCAAGTAATAGCCCAGGGCGTTATCTTGGCAATGAACACCGGAAGTAGAATACCACATCTAAAGCTCTATTGGTCTATTACGAAACACTTAGATTTTCCTTGGTATATTACGGAATATACTCAAATTTTCATAGCACCGTTTCTATAAATAGCACATTGGCGACTCCCTCTATATCGTATACATTAAAGAGGGAATCGCCAATAGGCTTTTATAGTAACGGTGTCCGATAATGAAAATTTCGTTATCCCTTGATAGAACAATGGAGATTCAGAGACCTATAGTATTACGCAGTGAAAAGTTACTAACAATTTTAGATGATAGTACCTTTACCACACAACCCCGATTTTTAACGACCGTGAGACAGACATTTTTTCCTTTCCCCACAATGTTTTCTACCCAATAAAAGACAACTTCAACAATTTAAGCTGGGTTTAACTTGGCGTCTGCATATGCTCTGGGTAAATTTTGTCACGTGGTAAAGAATTAATTGCAGAGCTGCTTGTACCGGACAGGAAATTTGTTTGAATCTCAGCGAAGGCTTGTTGCATGTAGTTAACATTCTCTGTTAACTGCAGTATTCCCGGCCTCAGTTAACACTCATTCTTCCAGTTATCGATTAGACATATTACGAAAGGATTCATGATACCCACCTCTGATGGGCATGATTTTGTGGAGACTTTTTTAATGAGAAAGCAGCTAGTTGCTTGGAAAGGGTTTTGCGTCTCTTAGATTACTTGCTTCAGTTGGAAAAAGACTGCCAGAAACGCATGGAAAGATGAACAGGCATCCGTGACACGAGAGAAAAACTGAACAAGCAAAAAGAAGCCAAAGATCTTAATAAAAATGCTCCCTCAGACATAACTATCACGTGTCTTTGTGTCCGGGACAAGAAAGTGCCTTATGATACTTTGGACAAACGTAAGAGACACAAATACTTAGAAAATTACACAAGGAATAGTTATATAAGGATATCTGTTTGTAAAAGACCCATTAACTGCCAGAAGTTAATAATGAGAATATTAAAATGCATTTAAATTTACATTGTATCATTTAAAGCTACGGAAATTATTGTGAAGATAACAATTTCTAATTATACGGTCGGTCCAAGTGTTAGTAGCTAGAAGAACGAAACATAAAACCAGGTCAAAAGTTGCTAAGTCGCTCTATCGTTTGTTTACTTTTAACCCGAGTTTGAAATTTATTCTTTTTTTTTTTGGTCAGCGGCTTACACGGAACACCCAAAATACTGACAAAAGGAAATATCTAAAGAGGGCTATAACTAGCTTACTTTCTGTACCAGAGGTAAAATAGCTATTGAGACTTCCTTCCGCAGTTGCTTTAGCTTTTCTTCAAGCTCGCCTCTGTCTATAGCCTGCGAATAAAAAGCAAAACTCTCAAATCCCGAGTCTTTGAACCATAGTATGGATACCACAGTTAAATCTAGACATGAGCAAGAAAAGAAATATACTAGGAAAGAAATGAACCAACATGTCTACTTTTTAAACGACCGATCAGTTCCTGTGCTGCATTTTCTGCCTAGTAACGACAATGTACTATGAAAAAAGGTAATCTGATAAATTTGATCGGCACTACACCAAGCAAGTCTTCATTTAGTTATGAATCCATAAAAAAAAATTCTAAACAACCATTAAATCATGAGGTAAACTGGTTCTTTGACGTGTAGAAAGTTGCCTGATAGCAAAATTTTTCGGTCAGATCAGATACTTTTTGCAGATGCATGGTCTAAATATGATAGGAAACAAAGTGTAACAGCATTTGTGACCTTTTAAACAAACGACCAATCAATTCCCGAGCTACACTATTTGCCTAATAACGTAATGCATGCAAAACAAGAGGGCCATGGTGGCCCTGAAGTCGCTCACCTGAGCCTTTTGACCATACATGACCCATTTCTAATCTCTTTCAAGATATAATGACAAACATTTTGAAAAACGTTCATCAGTATTGGACTTAGAATATGGCCTCTAGAGCGTACATAGGGTTTATCTAAGATTTTACTAAGTGACCTAGTTTTTGACCCGATGTGACCCATTTTCAAACTCATCCAAGATATTATCAAGACAAACATTCTCACCAAATTTAAAGAATATCAGACTGAAAATACAGAAAAGAGTGAAGGTTTTTCAAAGATTTGACCTAGTGACCTAGTATGTGACCCGATGTGAACCACTTTCAAACTCGTCAAAGCTTTCATAAAAACAAATAACCTGATCAACTTTCAAGATTATTGGACTGAAAATGTGGCCTCTAGAGTGTACACAAGGTTTTTGTAAGATTTGACCTAGTGACCTTGTTCTTGGCCTGATGTGACCCTTTTTTAAACTTGTCAAAGATATCAAGACAAAAATTCTGACCAAGTTTCATCAGTATCGCACAGAAAATGTGGCCTCTAGAGTGTACACAACGTTTTTTAATGATTTAAGCTAGTGACCTAGTTTTTGACCCGACAAGACCCATTTTCAATATCATCCAAGACATCATCAAGACAAACATCCTGAGCAAGTTTCATAAGTATCCGACCAGATATGTGACCTCTAGAGCATACATAAAGCTTTTCAAAGATTTGGTCTAGTGACCTAGTTTTTGACCCGATGTGACCCATTTTCATATTCATCCAAGATATTATCACGACGAACATTCTGACTAAGTTTGAAGAGTATTGGACTGTAAATGTGACCTCTAGAGCGTACACAAGGTTTTTCTAAGATCTGACCTAGTGACCTAGTTTTTTACCCGACCTGACCCATTTTTGAAATCGTCCGAGATATAATCAAGACAAACATCCTGACCAAGTTTCATGAGTATCTGACTGAAATTGTGACCTCTAGAGCATACACAAAGTTTTTCAAAGATTTATAACCCAGAGGAAGAAGCCTTCTGAAAACATTGTGGGAAAAGGAGAAAATGCTGGTAACCAGCATTTTCTCCTTTTCCCACGATGTTTTCTACTCTTCTAAAGTCAAGTTTCAATTTATAAGTCACATTTATTTTGTCGTCTGCAAAAGCTTTCAATTTGGACAAGTCTAAAATTTTGTCGTTTGGTAAAGACAGGTTACGTTGCTTCCAACAGCATTTCTGTTATCATGACGAAAAACCTACTCTTATTTTGTCTCGGATAAAGATCCGATAAAATGCAGACAGATATTTAGTAACGTGCCCTTTGGCACAGGACCAGGGCCTGTAATTGCCATAACATATTCTAAATTGCTTATTTAGTCTCTTTCTATATTTAGAAAGTAAATGTAATTTGTGATTGGCTAAACTATTCGGTTTATGAGAAATTGCATTACTTTGAAATTTAGAAAATTCGTGAGAGTTAGACTAAAAATGCTATAAAGAATGGTTGAATTTAGGCCCTAGAATTACATTGCACCGGAAATAATGTAGATATTGGTCAAAGTAATCACCTGTCTGACTGTGGCTCCTAAATCCCCGGATGTAGACTCGGTTCCTTGAACAGCTTTATGTCGCCACATGTGCATCAAATATACATCACTTTGAAGCGAACCTACTTGCACCTGTAATTATAATGCATATCTCAATATCATCGTGTATAGAGTTTGGCAATTTGTTGGAACAAGAGAAATATAAAAAGTCATTTGACAGAATCTTTGTCTATTTCCACTCAGTGTTTAATGACGTGTTCAGCATTATTAGTCAAATAGCGGCCAGTAGACTTCCTTAAACTAGTACCGGGCACATTCTTCCCACGCCACTATTTATTTTCTCACATAAACATCTCCAAATTGGCAGAGATGGAATTCGTACTCACGAGCCCCACACGTACATTGGATTGCCCCCCCCCCCCATTTCTTCCCTATCCCCGTTCTCTATACCCCCTTCTCTATCTGTCTCTTTCTCTCTCTGTTGGGACTGAACCCTAAGTATCTAGATCAAACTCTTTTTCTTCAGATGTTTAAATAGGGAAAAGTCGCTAAATGTATTGTTTATCTTGATTGTTTTATATGTAGAGAATGGCCATGAAACAATAATCGGACATTTGCGTAAAGTATCATCTCGGATCAACCTGCGCAGTCCGCGGATGCTAATCCGAAACGACACTTTCCGTTTTTATGTAATTTTCTGTTTTGCGCAAGTCTACTGTAGCATATAATGTAATGTAGTCGTAAAGTGCAGTCCCGGATTAGCCGGCGCGGACTGCGCAGGCTGATCCGAGACGACACTTTACGCGAATTTCCGAATGCCCCTTTTCGCGTGTTGCAAGCCGAAACCCAGAAATACCATTTAAGGACAAACTGCTCAGCGAAAATTACTAACCCTTATCCTGCTAAATAAAACAAATGAAGCTTTCAAGCCGATAGGAAAAACCCGAATTTTCTAATTTCAAAGGTACTTTTGGCGGAAAGATTATCTCCTTATCGGACAGCGTAGATCCAAGACCAGACTGCACGTTCTGTGCAGTCTGATCTTGATCTACACTGTCCGCAATAAGTCAGGGAGTCGCGCTTGGCAGCGTAAGGGTTAAAAATAAATTTTGAAACTCTCTCTCTCTCTCTGTTTTTTTTTTTCCTTGATTGTAGCGGATAAAATATGAGAGACAGGGAGAAAATAAAAATGAAATTTGAGCTTTTAAATATGACCACCTAAACAATCCATGATATTTGGAAAAATAGTTTTATTTTCACTATCTTCTACAGAAAAAGTATGCATTTTATGGCCACAATTGTAAAGGCGGTTTTCTCGAACACTCCAACAGTCTCGAGCGCTTTTATCTCGTGGTATACAAGACATTGAGAGGTAATTTTCTTGAGTTTGACAGCGGCAGTCTGTAAATAATGAATGATTGGCCAAAAAAGACATAATGTGCGAAAGAAAATGTAGTCAAACCCTTGGCCAATCGGGAGTTTTAAAGACCTGAAGGGAAAATACTTGCAGTCAGCATTTTCTGCTTTTCCCATAATATTTTTCACCATTTGAAGGAAAAAGCCCGTCATTTCATCCACATTTGATTTGCCGTCTACAAATGAGCCATGCTCAGTGAAAAGGGGGCTTAATGCATCTGCGAAAAGTATCGACCGAGGTCAGCCTGCGCATTCCACGCAGGCTGACCTGGGCCGAAACTTTTCGCTACCGGTCAATTTTCTGTATGTCTAAGGACCAGTCTATCTCATTGTTAAGTTGTTTGTTAAAAGAAGTGGATATTATGGATCCATGAGTATGTGATGGTTTGCTTGGTACCATGGATCACAGAGATGCATTAGGCCCCTTTTGCCAGAGCATGGTTCAAATGATTTTAATTTTGAAAGGTTAAGAATTTGCTGTTTGGTAGACGAGTTAACTAGGAAAATTTCATCCTACCTTTGAGAGTATTGTCATCTTATATTCATCAAACAGCTTCGTCACAGCGCCCTCTACCGTCTGTATAAGTTGAGTGGACTTCCTTTTGCAGAAATCGTATGTACTCTTGTAATATGGGAAACAATAAATATATGTTAATTTGTATCATTTCTGTAGCAAACTCACTAGATGACAGTAAACTGTTGAATTGACCATGTTTTTCTGAGGTGTGAAACCTACTGTACAGCCATTTTTTACTAAAATAATTGATGCAATCCAAGGCCCTGTTTCACGAAAAAACTTAAGTCTCTTATTTTGCTCAAGTCTATTGACGGACCCCATTTCTGACTTAAGTTCAGTTTTTTTTCTTCAGACCTATTTTCAGACCTAAGAAACATGTTCAAATCCTAATTCTCAAAACATTCTACAGTCAAGTCACCGAACTACTGGACTTAAGTTTGTTGAAATGACTTAAGTCCATTATTTTGCTGAGCTGAGTCTGAAACCTTGTATCAACTTAGGATTTTAGAATGCTTCGAAAGTCTGTTAATATCAGTGAAATGCGTCCGAAATAACAAAGTCAACTTAAGTCGGAAAATGAGCCTGTTTGCGGACTTGAGCAGAATAAGAGACTTAAGTTTTTTTTTAAAACCGGGCCCAAGGTTTTATGGTTTGCTTACCTATAAGTCCCCCCCCCCCACTCCCCGAGAAATTGCCTCATAAAGAACTGCTCCACTTTCGACAATATTTTCCTAGAGAGATTTTGATTGATTAATTAAATGATTGATTGGTGTTTAAAGCCATTTTTAACATCATTTCGGTAACATCGCGGTGGAAAGTACTCCTATCCATGCTTTCGTAAAGTTTCTTTTATCATTTCTTAGCACAATATTCTTTCCAAGTCACTGGCTTTTTTCCAAAGAGAGGATAGAGGAATTGAGGACAAACCTACAAAAGTACTTAAGGCATGAAGAGATTTTTTTTGTTTTCATGGAGGTATGAGATAAATGTGATAAGGTTTTTGTTTTCATACCTGATCTTCAATCCTTATAAGTCAATATCACAGACAACAAATACCCATATAAGTAATTAAAGCGAGCAGCGCACAAGAGGCGTCGCGGAGCGACGCCTCGCGCAAGCGAGAACTTAATGGTAGGGATGGGGGCAAAGTCATTATCGTTACATACATGTAACTGATGACTTCGAAAAAGTGGAGCGGAATTAGATTTATACAAATTCAAATATGGCGGACGGAAGTGACGTAAAAGACTGGTACTATGAGCGTTTCTGCTCTACGATTTTTGACAACCAGACAATTACGTGATTTGAAACAGCGTTCCAGTCTATAAACGAGACCCTAGCGAAATCTGGTCAAATACGAAGGAATTCGGGCTTTCCGTATCTGTCCGAGGTACGGATATTTCCAAGAAGCTGAACTACTCAGCCAATCGGTCTCTATTAAGTTTTTTCGCGCTCTTGCCGGTAAAAACTTTGTATATGTTTCATTAGAGCGTTTTTCCTTAATTTCCAAAGTCTTCTTCAGTAAAGATAGCGAAATAGCTCGGCCAGTATTTAACTCGTCCCCAGGTCAGCTCGGTTCTAGCAAACTCGAAAGTTGTTTACCTATGTAGATATCGGCGGATTTTTTTAGCGTGCCTTTCATTCTGAACAGAATTTAACAGGAATCGATTATCATCGAGATCTGCATCTGTTTTAGAGTCTGATCTAGACTTTTCTTCTGTTTTAATCAGTACGGCCCACTTGGAGCATTGAATTTCTTCATTTTCTTTTAACAGACGGAATTTGCTTTCTTTCACACTTTTTTTTTTTTAACACCGAAGGAACTTCTCTGATATTACCGTTAAAAGATTTTCAAATTTAGGATAACTGGCTTTTCAACAAAATTAAACAGTTTTTCTTAAAATCAATTCACATTGGACAGATTACAGACGTTCCAAACTACATGTACATGTAAATTTTGAGCAAACATCTTGTTCAAGATGTTTGATAATTTGGTGAGGTACATCACTTTAAAATGACAATGTACTCTCAGTGCGGCCAAGGTGAGTAAAAAGAGAAACCACCAAAATCGTCAGCACCAGGGCGCAAACTCATTACCAATAAAATGATTGCCTCTACAGAATGTCTTCATTGACTGAACTACTCTTAATCATCCAGTCTATGGTTTCTGCCGGGCATGTTAAAATGTATTTAGAATTACCCTGTTACACAGTCAGTCAACAGTTTAAACATTTTTAAAAAATGGAAAATTCCTTTATGTTTTTTCTCTAGAATGCCTCTTTTTTACAGAATGATATGCTTATCATTTTTTTGTAACGATAATTTTTATCGCCCCTGCACAAAATCTGGTAATATGCCTTTTTAATACTAATGTTTTAATCTTTCATTTAATTTATTCCGTCCCAGCAAAATCATAAACTGCATAGTCATAAAAAATACTGACAACAGTATGGTGTATTGATTGTTAAAAGTAGATTTGTGGCAAAGTAACGACAAGGAGCCATTAAAATATACTTTTTTCCTGCAGTTTGTTTTTGTGGGTGACTGTATTGTATCCCTGGGGTGATCTGCAGAATGCAGCTATTTGGTTAAGGCAAAGGGTTTGTTTTCTGTAAATCCTGTTTCAACCCCTGATTGCACCGTCAGTCATGTAGGAGTATCCATGAGCAAGGCAAACTATGGCCACAGGCTAGCACTGGTTCAAATATTACTTAGAAAAGATGTTTATGATAATAAGTTAGTTGAAATGTTGTGGAAAGCAACATAAAACTCCAAACAAAGAAATATTTTCAAAAATTTAGATCTACAAACTTAACTCTTTGAAAATTCTTAGTCTTTACTTTCTCCCTTGATCCATGCAAGTAAATTATTTGTAGGTCATAATTTTGATTAACAAATAAAAATATCGTGTTGTCAAACAATGACTTAACAGATATGAACTCAGTTTAAATACCAAAGTCAGACAATGATTAAAAAAAAAGGGGGTCCATGATTATTTACCAGCCTCTATTCGCCTTATCCTTTTGGATACTAGGACATTTTTCATTGAAGCAGTCCATACTTGGGATATGCCTTGCTTTGCCCATAGAAACTCTCATAAAGGTAAAACATACGTTGGATGAGGATCAAACCAAGGACCCTATGACTACTAATTGTACACCCTAAGTATTGAGCCACCCAAGACTACTCAAAATTCTTTGGGGTGTTGTAATTTTACCTAGATCCTACAATTGTTTCCGAAACTTTTCAGTTGTACTCTGATTTTGTCTAATCTTGTTTATCCCTGATAGTAAAAAGATGAAAATATTTTGATGAACTGTTTGTTTTAGTAATCAAATGTTGCAGCCAATTCATGGCCCAAGATATCAACGAGGCAACATTGCTTCAAGTATAGATAATTCCGTCAGCCTATTTGGTCAGTCTGGTTATCTGTCCATCCATTCCCTCAAACGGGTCCAATAATAAAATAATTCTTTGCCAAATGGCAAAATTTTAGACCAGTTCAAAGCATTCCTAGATGATACATTAAATCTTGTTCACATAATGGCATTTATCCTTGAAAGGATAGAAAACTTTGTGGATAACCAGCATATGCTTTTCTCACAATGGTTTCAAAAGCTTTCTTCCTAATGATCATTAGACTTCTAGCATCATTTGATCTATAATATGTGAAATATCGTTTTGTGATAAAAAGAATCTGACATTCGTAGGCGTTTGAGATAAAATTTTTCTTAAACTCGTCAAGAAAAAATGTTATTAAGCTCGCCAAAGGCTTGCTTAATAACATTTTCCAGAGACTCGTTTTAATAAATTTTTTTATCTCAAACACCAACTCGTGTATTATCCTGTATGTAGTGTATGAACTCTGAATATGAAAACATAATGACTGAAAGAGGCCTGAACTACCAATTCAGTACGTGCATTGAGAATGCCTAAATTATGTGCCTTGAATAATTATCTAAAAAAATTAAATCTTGCAAGTGTTGTAAAAAATCCTTTTCCGGACCGTTCTGAGGAAGCAGCTAGATCTAGACTGGTTTTCCCCTCTGGATACAAAGTGATGCGAAGTTTTTAGTTCAGGGTAGATCTAAAAACTTTTTTTTTTCATTTACAACAAATTATTGACTTGTTGGATAATCAACATCTAGATTACGTTGGTTGGTAGTGTTATGTTTTTCCCGTTCATAGGTAGACTAACACCCATAACTATTATTAAAACACTTAAAGTGGTCCTCGCTGGTACCGCGTCATCTATGATACCTTGGTAATCCGAAAAATACCTAATTTGCATACGTAGCGCCACCTATCCACTGTTTAGTACTCCATCAAATCGAAAGCAGAAGTGTTTTTGCATCGCATCCGTTAAAAAATATCAGATATGTCTTCATTACTGACAAGTTACTTTCAACATTCCAATGACTCAATAATAAAGCATGTTTTGAAAATAATTAGAATCTACCCCTTTTTCTTCATAAAACCAATAATTCATGTTTCACAAGAGAAAGTCGTCTGCTGTGATGTCATAGCCCTTGCCGGAAAGAAAAACTACGGTAACTAAATCGTTTTCTAAAACTAAAAATTACTTTTTTTTTTTACGATTTTCCAAATTACAAGAGATAACGCGGTACCACAATGGACTCCCTTTGGAGCACCTGTAGTCAACAATGTAGCTTGACCTAGATATTTTTGTCTGAAAAACACGACTTAAACTTTGATAGCAACATTTATTCTAACTTTACATGCAAAAGTTTATCACAGTATTGGAAAATAATACATGTGAGTTCTTTCGCATGTAGTAAATTTTCGGCGAAATTAAGTACCCCGGTACCAGCGAGGACCATCCTAAATAGATCTTGATCTAGAACTAGATCTAGTCTAGATACTATTTCTACCCCCAATAATTTGCAGGCATTAAATTCAGATCTAGGGATTTATTTCCATCAAAGTAGCATATACTTCTAGATCTAGCGCTGCTCGCCTTTAGGCTTTGTCTATATTCATATTACTAGGTCTACATTTTCTTTTCCCATATTGCAGTTTCCAAAGCCCATTTCAACGGTATTTCATAACGCGATAAAATGGCTCGTTCGTGACGTAAAAAAAGTGTAATTTATGATGTCATCGTAGTATTGAAGATTTTTTTTTTTAGATCTATTATTAGAAGTGTAATACGCTGTAAGTAACTTAAAAATTAGATAATTCGTACTGACAATGAGTTTTAAGTTCTCTCTTAAAATTTATTGTTGGGTATTTTTTTTTTCAATTTATGATAGATGCTAGGGCCTGAAATCGCTCTACTGGCAGTGACTTTGCTTTTTTGCTAGCATACATAATGAATTCATGATGCAAAAAGAAAAACGAAAACACACACTAAAAAAGGGGATGTTCTTGCAAGTGGGTTTGAACCCACTAAGACAGCGTCAGGAGGCATGATAAATTGAACAAAAAGTGAAAAAAAAAAGCACAATTTCTCAAAACGAATTGTTTGGAATCCAGCCAAATTTGATAGGATTTCAGTACGCATGGTTTTCAACAATCCTAGCAATTTCAAAGAAATGTGAATAACAAAGTGGACTCTGTTGAGTAAACAATACTAAGTCATCAAATGGCTGCTTTTCCTTAACTGATTAATAGATTTTCTCGACCTATAAGAGAGTTCAATCCCTTGATGAACCAAATAATCTTTGCAAGTTTCACAAAAATTAAATAAAAAATGCGGAAGTCATCGCCTATATAAGAAATAGTAATTTTCAACTTTAAATGGCTACTTTTCCCGTACTGATTGTCGGATTTTCTTCAAAATCAACAGGGTTCAAGCTGTTGATGACACAAAGCAACTCTGTATAAGTTTCAAGAAAATCGGACAAATGCAGACTTTATCGCGTAAACGAGAAATGGAAATTTTCAACTTCAAATGGCTACTTTTTCCATAATTGACTGTCAGATTTTTTTTCAAAATCAATAGTGTTCAAGCTATTGATGAGATAGATCTAAACAAAATGTGTAAGTTTCACGAAAATCCGACTACAAATGCAAATGCAATGTAAACAGGAAATGGACATTTTCAACTGCATATGGCTACTTTACCCATATCGATTGTCAGATTTTTTCAAAATCAATAGGGTTCAAGCTATTGATGAGATAAACAAACAGAGCAAGTTTCACGAAAATCCGACCACAAATGCAGACTTTATCGCGTAAACATGAAAAATACTAACTGACGGACGGACGACGGAAACTACACAATAACATAAGCTCTGCTGGTTTTCAGCCAGTAGAGCTAAAAACTTTTTAGCATTTGAAATTCGGACTCGAAGAAAAACATTAATAGACAATGTAAATAGGTAAAGGCTAAGGGAGAGCAGCACTGCGATTTTAGTTAAATTCTGCTAGAAGTTATGTTGACTACTTATATCACTGTCTGCAATATATTGTTGTCATTTAGGGCAAAGTGCTCGTGAGTCGGAGACCTTTTAAATGCAAGTCTGCGCCTACTTCCCTTTTTGCAGCTTTTAACTTCCTGACTACACCGGTATTTTGTACTCTTCTCCTATCAATTTAAACAAAAAGTATAATGATAAGTGTCAATATGTGGTAAACTACAGGCTGGAATACAGGTAACCTAGTTTTGACCGCGAGTCGGACACTCGACTGTGAGTCGGACGCACCGATATTGATTTGGACGGTTCTCACTTGACTAAAACTTTTTTGTATAAATCACAAAATCTTTTAAATTGTCACTTAATCAAATTAACGCGTCGCTAAAATTACTAATGCATTTTAAATGTCGTTATTAAATTAACAAGGAAGGTTCTTAGACTGACAGATAAGATATACATGTAGGTATCAAGACAGTTCCTCGACAAGACAGATAGCCAACATTTTTGTTCCATGTCAAAGAATCTGTTACCGATAATTATGATCAATAATCATGAAAAAGTAGATATATTTGTGGATAATTTATGTATTGTGATCGGATTATTGATACCTTGTGACGAAGAATTCTATATACATTGACGGGTGCTTAATTCTGTCATGGGTTAATTCATGTTGGTTCACGATTGTCACGAAAATAATTGACTTAAAAAAAAAAAGAAAAAAAATACTGTTTGCTAGCTTCATAAAAGTTCATAAAACTATAGGGCAATTTTTCCTTACTTCGACCCTCTCCTATCATCGACACTGCAGCTCATCTCTCTTTACACATGATTACTATGTCGTCAGGCGACACTGGCAAGTTCTAATAATGACGTCATATGTATTTGACATTGTTGGTGCCATTTTTTACTTTCCATTAATTAAGACCGAGAAATTTTGTAATTTTGTCAGTGTTCTTACAGACCTGAATAAAGTGAGTTTATTATTTATTTATTTTTATATAGAAATTGCCATGCGGTTCATTGGTTCATGCGGTAATTCTGGTCCGATCAAGAAAAAGCCAAAATTTTAACAAAGTATAGAATCAATCACCAAATAATTTTCTAAGTAATCTTAGCGTCACAGAAAATATCATTCAGTTTCATCCAAATATTTGAAAGAAAATCCACTTTGACCACTGTCCGCTGCCATTTTGAAATTGATTCAGGTGATTTAGATGGTTTTCGTCAAAAAATCGTTGCAACTTGATATATTTGGCGCTAATTTCAGTAACATGATTTTAAAATATTTCCACATGACCTTGCAAATGATCTAAATACGTCATCATGAATGTTTCTTCGTAAAACTGCGTGTAATGAATGAGTTTAGAAGGTGGGATAAATAGTGTTAAGCATGTAAGTGCCGATGACATCGTTTTCACTTCCGGTATATTTTTCTTCCATTCTAAACTTTTATTTTGGAAACTGGAGTTGGCTGAGGAAAAGAAATATCTAAGTCGAGGTATTTATATGTACACTCAAAATAGAGACCAGACAAGCCGGTAGAAGGCGCCGATTATTTTTTTATTACGGAAAAATACCAATTACCTCGAAGCAACATGTACCGTGAAAGTAAATGTCGTGAGAATACCTAATATTTAGTCAAGCTGTAAAACACGCGTTGTTCAGTTTCATTCAGATGCAGATATCTTGTTATAGGCCTACCTTTGTCTGTGTATTTTAAGATGTAACTACATGTTGTTGGACAATTATTAGGGGTGTCGATAACAGAAAAAGATTTTACTATCGCTTCCCTATTATCGGCATCGGATCCATCTATAACCAAAAGTTTTGTATAGCAAGATCAACTCATGAAACAAGTCCATCCTCTTGTATACGATGTCAGCACAAGTAACTGCAAAGAAAACAGTAAAATATGTTCCCGAACAAATGGCGAGGGCAATAGCTGCGGTAAAGTCTGGCTCTTTAAGTAGGAAAATGGTTGCTGAAACATTTAATGAAAATGATATTGACAAGTTGCCGTGTGATGACGATTGTAATGACATCCAGTAAGAATTTGACACGTGCCAATATGTAACAAGGGAGATCAGTTTCAGCATCAATCCCACTGGATTAGATTCGAAATATGTGATACACGGTGGCATTTTATGTGCTTAGATCGCCCAGAATACGAGCTGCTACAGGAAGATGTAAGAAAATTTGTGTGCCCAATGTGGCATCGATCTTAAGGTTTGTCAAAGTACAAACATTTCAATCAATCACATAACAACAATTATCCTTAACATCTTTGGTCAATTATCTTTTTACTACGATAATTGTCATCTGATATAGAACAAAAGTGGCTGGGAACTGTCTTCAAAACTGTCGGGGAATTTTCTTGAAAAGCTTTTGTCGGGGAACTGTCTTTATCTGGGAATCCGTAATGTTTTTGATAATTATCTTTTTACCACAATAATTGTCATCTGATATAGAACATTGTCATCTGATACAGAACAAAAGTGGCTGGGAAATGTCCTCAAAACTGTCGGGGAATTGTCTTGGAAAACTTGTGTCGGAGAACTGTCTTTGTCGGGGAACAGTCTTTTTCTCACAGACCTATACGTGGTTGATCCTGTCCGAGTCAAAGCCTTGATATTACGGGTCTGCTAAAGAACACGTACAAAAACACTGGAAAAAGAAAAATTGCTTGTAACAAGAAATTATTCTTTTTTGCACTATGTATGTTATCTTTTAGAGAACTGTAATTTATTAATACCAGGTTGTAATTTGTCTTCAGACTCTTTCAACATGGAAGAGTGTTAAATTTGTTGTTTGATAACGAGTTAATTCTTCACCACCAACTTATCAGCAGCAATTGACCAATTTTAACGATTGCCGGACAGAATATTGACCGTGATATATATTGAACTGGGCAGTCCCATGGGTTATATTCCTACGTCGCTTCCGACTAGCTATATAAATAGAGTCTGAGAAGTACTGGGCTTGGCAAAAGCGAGGAGAGATGCTGAAAGATAATTGAAAATAGGTAAATATCCATTGCAGATTGGAACTTAAACCTGTGAGAGAACAGGCAGACTTGAAGACAAGCATTCTGAGAGACAATTTGGGAATACAACTGGCTGACAGACAGATCGGCGGACATTTTACAGTAAACACTCTATATGTAACCAATTATTTAGGAGACATGATGATGATGTCATTTTGACTGTTAGCCAAGTATAACTATATTTGCGGCATACTATAAATTAAATAAAGATTGCATATACAATTTTGCGGCAGACGACTTTGCTAACGTGGAACTATAAATATCAACGATCAAATTTATGTGAACACATAGTTGCGCCAGGAGATATACCTCCTAGGCTCGGTATGAGTAAGATCTCTCTTTGCTGCATTATTTTCAGATATCACTGTTCAGAAGACACAACGTGCTGTCTTAGAAGAATTACGAATGCATAACACAAGAAATGCTGCAAAGTGTAAGCATTTGATTGTCCTGCATTCAGCTGCTCTAAGTGACCAAAATATGCCGTATGTCTGGTCGCAAAATCGAGGTTTTACACTATAATGAAAGCGATAGACAAAATATTGTCATTGTAAATTTCATTGTAGAGCTACATATATTTCACTGTTTCGTTTGTTCAATTTTTGTCATATGTCTTTCTGCTTTCCTTCTCTTCTTTTTTCTTTTCAACCTCTTCGCTGCTGCTACCTTTTCGTTCAATACAGCATCAGCTGTGGTGATAAAGAAGCTACTAGTGTCTTTAGTACTATTTGTGGTATTTTTACATTTTCGGTGTTTGAAACATTTTGTCGACCTTTATTTCTCTTCCATTGAGATAAGTTAGCATCATTATACCTAACATGAGTTTCCAAATCAAGTGCTGATTCTATCACCTCCACTACTTTTCTGTCGGTGACGACGGGCATTTCGCTGAAGCTCTGATCGGTTTCCTCATATATGACTTCGTAGACGTGTATGTGTAGCTTTTGATTTCTATGATATTTCCCGTGTGGTCAATATCAGTTTTGCTGTATATCGAATTCCCATTTAAATAAGTTTTGATTTTTCGTCTGCTGGTTCCTTCAGTTTGGGACAGTCTCAAAATGGTGTTGCATGGAAAGTGTGAAAGATGCATCTATACTCCTTGTCAGGCAGTTTTCAGCCAGTTTTTAACCCATTTCATCCTTATTTCATGAAACTATAACCATTCTTATATCTTCATGCCAAAAGTTGACCCTGGTGGCTGCAACATTGCACAGATTACGACGGATAGAAAATACATTTCATGTTTTAGAGGCCTTCAAAGCAATGGCTGTTGTGGTTTCCGGTTTTAAATGAGGACAAATCCCTTGTGTTTTTCTATTATTTACACCATATATATTCGTATTTATCTATGTTTTCAAAGCTGAGCCATTCTACATATTTTCAGGTTTAGCAGGGTGTTTTGTCTAGCTGTAAGGATCTTTAAGCAATTTAAGGTCAAATACTATTTCTGTCCGGTTCTATTAAAAGATTAATGTACGAGGACTGATCATGACTTGGACTATCCGACTTAACATCAAGTTGGCGATATTTAGTGTTCGACTCTATATCGAATCAGTAGGTGAGGGGAAAGAACATATTTATGATTTTTTAAATGTACATGTATATTTCTAAAATTTAAAGGACCTATGTAATTGTTTATGTTCACTTTATCAACCAAAGACAAATTGATAGTACTATCTTTTTACAAGCACAGTGGAAATTACAGAGAAAGAAGAACGAACGCGACTTTTTCAAAAGAGAATGCAATCGTTTTACTGTCGTTCAGGTTGTTCCTCTGAGCGATAACGTGAAGACCAGAATTGCGTCACACATTAAAGAACCATAATTCTGTATAGAGGACATTTGAATGTAACAGATGATACACGGTTGTTTGTCAAGAAGATACGACAAAGTGGTGAAAAAAGGTTGAAAAATCGTCCGACTCTTAGTGTAGATCGCGTCCGACTTTAGATCACTTTACCCTACACATAAATTAGTAATATCAAACGGTTTGAGAATTGATATACCTAACACTCTGTAAGATAAACAATCATCACTAATTTCCCTAAAAATTTTCATTCAACAGTTACCAGTAATTTTGCATAGATTTGTATGTTTTTCATCATTACAAATGATAAACGTGTACTTTTATCAAATAAGATAAATCAAAACAGAAGAAATGTGATGAATAAGTAACATTATAAACCTGACCTGGCAACAAAACTTAACAAGTGTCATTTAAACAACTTGGCACTCACTTAAGAATATTCTCAAACTTCAGATTCCTTTTTCGTCAATCTATGAAGCTGTGTAATCCAGACTAATTCAAGTTGTTGACGTTACAACTAGCGTATTTTTGTCAGGGACCAGGGATTTATCATGTACTGATACATGTTCTATAAAGTTTGGTTAATGAATGTTGTGACAGGGTTAGCGACAGTCATGCCACCCACGCATAGATATGCTATATGACAGGTTAGCAATCGTCATGTCTTCGACCAGTATGAACCTGACAGATGACGGGATGTAATTTACAAAGTAATTATATATCGGCATTTTTCTATTATATCTGTTAAATTTGGGTACAATAGGTCCAGTGGGTCTCCCATAGCAACCATTCTTTAAAGGTTAGTGTAGTGGTACCGGCGCACGGTAATGACGTCAAGATGACGTTTCGACGTTCATTACTCACGATTCGTTTCAGACCTCTCCCAGTATCGTCTTTTTGAGACTCCCTACCCCCCGAAAACGTTTTATGCCATTTAAAAACAAGAGATATGCTTAGATTTGAAGATCGATTAGCACCCTTCGTCATTTCTTTGTCTTTGTTGGTGTTTCCCCCAAGTCCATGCAAAACTTTATTATTACACGGTTCTCTTCCTGCGCCCGTGCCCCCATTTGATCTTACGATTCTCACGTAAGCCTTAAGTTTACTGGCTGTATATTCTAAAGTACCCAACGAGTGACGTTCAAATTTGCAACGCCGTTCCATATGACTTCATCACATAAACAGACGACGTTTAAACTTTGGTATAATTTGGCGAAAAGTTAGGGAGCCAACAGAGATATTAACAAAACGCAGTACAGTCATGAAATGAGTTGCCCCGGGGGTACCTATCCTGGAGTATTTAAACTTGAATTTTGTTAAACACAAATATAATACACCTATGTAAACCATACTACTCTTTGAACATTCAGTTGTATAATATGCGTGCAAAATTTTATCGATTTACGTTGTGTAGTTTTAAACTTATAAAAAAAGTCCACGTATTTTTTATCCATCCTCCTAGAAAACTCTTTCCATACCAAAAACCCATGTATAGCAGCAGGGGATGTACTTTTGTTGTAAACTGGGGTATCTAAAACAGGAGGAAGCTGAACATCGTCTTCCAGAAAAATAACAATTGGTAATCCTCCCAAGTCGGAGACTGGTTCAGTTGAGATGCCAGTCCGTAGCTGCTCATAATACTCCATCCATCCAAGTGTAGTTAGTTTAGTTTAAACATAAGTTTACACTCGCACCCGGGTATCGAACCCAGGGTCTTATGGTTACGAGGCCAACGCTCTACCTCACAACCACAGACACCAAGTGTAGTTGACCCGATAAGTGAGCGTTCATTAACAAGCAAAGCTCTCCAACCAGCACAATTATCTTGAAGTGAAGCACCAGTGGAGCCATCAGGTATTTTCATGTCACCACCTCTTTTATAGATGGGAATTTTGAAAAATCTATGAAGTGTTTGTACCTCCTATGATGTTTGCACTGCTACTTGTAGGACAAACTACTTGCACAGACTTGTTATAACCAAATAAAGAGTTTTTATTGCTTTTACCAAACTGTTGATTAGGAAAGATTTGCCCGATCCTGCTGTGCCCATGACAATCATGCGAAGTGGTTGGAATCGAAAATAATTATCTGTAAATCTGAAGAAATCAAGACGAGTTTGCATTGCAATGTTAAAAGCAAATCTCAAATCTTCATTAATCAATGAAATATCAACATTTTGGAGGCTTAGTTCTTCACGTTCACATCCAGAAGCTTCAGCTAGATTTTCAATCCAGGATAAACCATAGTCATTTGGATATGCTAGTGACCGGTCATAGTCAGGGCCACCGTCATCAAATGCAAATTCTCTTTGAATATCAACAAATGTAACCATTGGCTTTACTAATGCAACACATTCAGGTTGACTTGGAAGCAACATCTGATGATTCCTCTTGTTCTAGGGTTTTAATTTCAGTATCTGTCATATTAGCATGTCTTTTAACTCTATCAACCTGCGCCTTTAGAAAGTCTGGACAGTAGGCTGATACTAGAAGAGTTACAATGTGTTGTCCAAGTCCTGTCGTTATCTTTTACATCAGATAGTTTTCGCTACTGTAGTAAAAGCATATTTTACAATAAGTTTCTTCTAGAGACCAAGAAGCTTGAACTCCACTACCTGTAGTGACATGGACTTTGCCAGTTTGACATATGAACTAGTAGAAGGAAAAAATGTCACTTTTTTACGCTGTAAGTATTTATAGGGAGAAGTATCTTTTGTCACTCCAGAGCCATTATTTTCCAGAATTCTAAAGCCAGACATGCCGATTGACTGAAATGTATGGCTTGAACGGTATAGGGGAGGGCTGACAACTCAAATGATGCCTCGTCTGCTGAAATAACCCGTTGTACTTTTCCCATAAAAGGCATACTGCATACAGACTTAGCTCTGGCAGAATCATCTGTGCAGTTAATGACATAACTGAAAAGGCCAGGCATACCCAGTTATATACTTTCCTGTAGCAATGATATCATCTACAGAGTGATTTTCTGTTCCACTTTTTGATAGAATAAGGAAATTATCACCATTTGCACGTCAAGCTTTGGTGTGCCATTTTGAATGCTGGTAGAGCATTGGGTGATCACGAGTCATTTCAAGTCTCAAAGCCTTATTTCAATCCTTTTCAATGGCAGTTGTGTTTCTTAAAGGTTTGGAAAATTCCATTCTGCAAGATTTTTCGTTTGAAAAAGTTTTTTTTCTCCGATATTGTTAAACAATAGTCTTAACAACGATGGATATTGAATGGGTTTGTTAGAAGAAGACGATCCTCTTATAATGAGGCCTGAGAGGGGCTAAATCCATTAATAACTTGATAAGAGGGCTTTTCTCCTCAGATGGTGGGGTGCATTTCCTTCAGGCATAGGCCATAAATCTTTTCAGGGCTGACAAGATTTGTTCTGAGCTGCAGGATGCATTCCAGCCATACCAATGTTTGTCTAAGCCGAATGAGATATTTTTGCAGCACATTTCTCATCAGACAAACCTTTTTGTACAGCCTCAAATAGAAGCTGGTGTGGCTCTTTGCCAGAGCGCCAACATAAACCATGCCAAGAGATTTGGCAATACAGTGAGCATTGACATTGAAAATTTGGGCCATCACTTCGTTAAAGTAGGATTGTGCACGGAGGTCAAAGTAACGTGCAACAATGTATTTTGTTGCAGAGCAACAAATGAGAGATCAACAAATGTGCCAGTTGTTGCTTTTATATACATTGATAAAAACCTGTGCAAAGGTTTGAAATAAAATTCTGCACAGCTGTCTGTTGAAAAGTATGAAGGAAGCCCTTCCCCTTGATTTATTTTGTACTGGACTAAAGCTAAGCCCAGTACTGATATGTGCCACGAGGTGATAAGCCAAAGTAAAGGATCTTTCTCCCCTGAGATTTGTCTCCATTTTGAAGCTGTTTTTTTTTCCCAAGTCTTCAACATTTAAATGGCTGTCACCTAGCTCTTTGGTTTACAATGAATTTGCCATTATCTGCTGCACCTTTTCGTATGATCATAGTGTGGACAACAAACTTGAAATAATGATGAGAAGCAAATCTCCCATCTTGGTACCACAATAAATGATCTGCCCGGTCAGACATTGAAGAACAGGTTCTTTTATGGTTGGAGAAAGGAAATTCTTTGTTTTGTACAAAGACAGGCACATTGTCACGAGTTTGCCAGGGGATGGTGCATATTTCCTTTTTGTCAGTAGATACCTCAGCGTTATCATCCATTACTTCTAAGACTACATTTTTGATTTCTGACTATATTGACCGGAACATCTGAAAGTAGAACACCAGTGTGAGTAGTGCAGTTATTATCACAGGGATCAGTATATTCAGGGGCAGGCCCCAGATCGTTGCAATGGGTTGTGTCTTCATTAAAACTACGGCTGGGCACATCATTGCATTCTCCGTCAAGCGGTAATTTACGTAATCTATCTTGACTGATGATAGTGACAATATGCAGGGTTATTGGTTTTTACACAAAGAATATCATTCTGTACAAGTAAATGGCGAACTCTAAAATCTCTACAAGTTTCATTTCTTCCCTTTTTTACGAATTTTTATTATGTTTACTTCCTTAAGAAGTCTTACCTAAAAATATTTTTTGCTGTTTCATTTATTTCCTGTGGAAATGTTACACAGTGTCCTACCATTCTTTATCTGAATGACATCTGAAGCATGTGGTGCTATTGTGCATTTTCATAATAAATCCTACAATCATGGTAAATTGAGCATTGGTGCAACGTGCAAGACATTTGCTTCAATTCAAAAGCTTTCATATGATCAAGAGCATTGTCTAAAATTTTATCACCTGTAGGTGGAAGGACATGAGATATTTCAGAATGTGCTGTTTTTAGTTTATCTTCTTGATATTTAATTGGATAATTTATTCTTTTCATTCGTTTCGCGCATTCTTGTTTCGTTTCACTGTCTGACGGACCCCCATACAGAATGCCAAGTTTTCTACTAATTGCATGTAGCTCCTCTCCCGTCCTATGAATCTTGGTGTCAACTTGGGTTTTTACATCTTAACTTATCTGAATTCAGTTTGCGTAATTCAGCAGTATACGAGGTGCTAAGATTTTGTTTGCTATTTTTCAAGCGCTTTGATTGGAATTCGGTGAATAAAATAAGTGTTCACCAAGGTTGAAACTTTTTCTTTTTCTTTGTGCAGGTGAGCTGTTGGAATGGGTTGACTTTCCCTTGATTTTTTATATTACCTCTGAGAACCTCTCAGTTGAGATTTTAAGTCTGTTAATTGGCAAGCAGAGTATGTATGGTCAGAGAGATACAACAGCTTTGAGCTTGGTTGAAATCTGTAGCGTACATTCATTTCATTTTGATAATGACCATCTGCATAATGATACTCACATTAGGTATGATCAAGAAGGTGAAATTGTGAAATTTTTGTGTTCATTTCCTGAGATACTCGTATTTCAGCTGTTGGTTGAGAAGATAGCTGGATTAGAGGAAGTGTTTTCTGCGAGATTTTGGTAAGACAAGCTTGATTTATCAATATGATTATGTGTGTATGACACAGAGAGTGTTAGCGTTTGTAACATGTGAATTTTTAACTCTTGAAGAGTAACAATAATCATGGTTGATGCTAGCTTGTGATACATGTCAAGTGGTGGAATTAATAGATCTAGAAACAAGGTTATCACTTTGTGTTTGTAATGTAACAAATTAAAATTGTTGTTTTCAAGCACGAAAGATATGTGTTGATTCCTGTGTTCTTGGTTTGCAAATGTGGTCAGTTGGGGTAAACTATTTTTACATTTCAGCCATACATTGGTATGACAACTAAAAATGTGAGATGTTGCTTCAATTCCACAGCTAGTTGCCCAATCATTTAATTCAAGCATAGAAATACAGTATTTTTGTTTAGTTTTTTGGGGGTCATGAAATATTTCAAAGCTGTTTTCCCATTCACGCCAGTTTATCAAAATTGTTTGATAAATTGTATATCTCAACTTGTCTGATCTTGAAAAATCATCATAGAAGGCCATTGATAGGCAATAAAAAAAGTTTCTCTCACCAGGCACATTTTCAATCAGCTAGTCACAGTTTTGTACGCAGCAGAAAAAGTAAAAATTGACGCTCATGATAACTGCAATCAGCCATTTGAAAATGGTAAATGCTTTAGATACAGTAACTGATATATAATGCTCGTCCAAAAACTTGTTATTGTTGAGATCTAAAATTTTTGAAAGTGTTTTGATGAATGGAAATGAATTGATTTCGACGTCTGCAGCTTTGACTCTGTGCTGCCTTTTCAGGCAACTCGTAGAGTATTTATAAATATTTAATGGTGAAAGACTAAAATGGATAAAACAATTACTTGAATTGTTAGAAAAATAAGATACAAAAGTTTTGAATTTATAAAGCGGACCTGGTGGTTACCTGGCATTGATAAAGAAAGAATATTCAGATATTCTTCCGACAGACAGTTTTCGGGTTTTATTAAGTATACAAGGTTTGACAGCCAGATGACTTATACCACGTGCTCATTAATTCCCGTCATGTGTGCAGTTCATAGTTGGAAGTCTCCGTCAATCGGAAAGTCTCGGTACGGAATATCGACTTACCGTAAACAGAAACTCCGTAATACAGAACCATCTTTTTCATGAAGTTTCTTGTGTTAATTATACTTTTTCCAAATAGATCTATTTGATATTTTTGTTGTCGTGTAATTTAATCACGTAAATCTTAAGATCTATAATCATGAATACAATAGTGTCTAGATTTCTGTTCGCGACATATCAGTCTTAATTACGGAAAAACCAAAGTTCTCTCTATTCGTGAAGTGATATCTCGCGAGGTTTTCGTTTTTAGACTGTGTATGTGATTCAAATCCCGTGATGCATTAATGTGTTGAAAAATGAGCGATTAATTTGGCATGGTATCCGTTTGTCGTCACTTCCGTCCGCTATATTTAGACTTGTATACTTCCGCTCCAAAAACGTTTTTTGAAGTCAACAGGTAGGTAACTAATTTTACCAGAATCTCTACCAATTAGCTCTTGCTTACATAAGGCGTCGCTCCGTGTCGCCTCTTGTGCGCTGCTCGCTATGAAATTTCGTAATATGCTTGTTCACATTAGTTTGATAGCAAAAGTACAGCGTCGTGCCAAAAGTGAGTCAAGTTTTATAATGGCGTCACTATCAATACACCCGAGCGTAAAGTTATCGATCAATATTTTCAGGGTCAAGCGACTAAGTACAAGGTTATGCATATACATATTTATCCCGTGTAAATGATCTATTTTTAGGAGATTTGTGTACATGGTGTCCTGATATTTCCTTTCTAGAAGTTTCTCGGCGTTCACATTTAAACCTGTGTGAATCATGGCTAAACACGGAAAGGAATTATCTAGCGAAACTAAATCAGACATAATTAAATTGAATGAGGTTGGATTACGTGCTAGCGAATTTTATTAAAAGATTAAATATTTGTCAAAGTACAATTTCTCGGTTTATAAAGCGATGGAGAGAGCGGAATAACGTTGAAAACAAATCACGAGTCGGACGTCCGAAGCTTATGTCGAAGAGAGGTGAACGAGTTTTATCAAGGGTTGTTAAATGTAATAGACGATCGTGTTTAAAGGAAATAACTAGTGAATATAATCAGGCAACACCGTGTAAACTATCCACTAGAACAGTGCAGAGAAAGTTACATTTTTTAGGTTTTACGAGACGGACTTTTAGGAAGACCATCGGGATCAGGGCTGTGAACAAAAAAAAAAAAAAAGAGACTGACGTGGTGTAGGGGAAAATTACATTGGAATATCAATAACTGGAAAATACTCATGTTTACTGACGAAATGATGATTGCTATTAAACCTGACGCAAAAACAAAAGTGTGGAGAAAAGCGTCGGAAAAGTGGCTTCCTGAATGTCTTGGGTTCGTAGCCCAGGGGCCGAAATCGACATTGAAAATTATGATATAGGGATGCATTACATATCAAGGGATTGGAAATTTAGCTTTTATTGATGGAAGTATGAACTCTGAAAAATATATTCGGACTCTAGATGATAACATTTGGCAAGTTGTGGCCAAGAACTATGGAGTTAACAGCTGGCTCTTCTAAAATGATAATGCCCCTTGTCATCGGTCACGTCTCTCGGAGGAATGGAAACAGGAATCAAATACCACAACTCAGTTGGCCAGCACAGTCCTCTGATTTATCTCCAATTGAAAATGTTTAGCACTTTATGAAAAATACAATTAAAAATTGTATGTAACAGCTGATCCGCAATGTAAATAACCTAAAAGATCAACTGATACGTGCTTGGAATGATGTCCCTTTATTCTACATTCAAAAGCTCTATGACAGTTTACCTCGTCGTTGTCGGCAAGTGATAGTTCAAAAAGGGGATATTACAAAATATTAAAACGAATTTTCAAACATTAGAGGGTAAGTTGACCTATTTAGATTTGTTTACGTTTCATTTATTTCGTGACGCCATTAAAAAACTTGACTCGCTTTTGGCAGGTCGCCGTACATGTAGATTCGGCATTGCAGGATTCTTTCTTTCTTTTCATTGAGCTACGAAAAAGACTCAGCCGATCAGAAATCGCCAATATTTATGAAAACAACTAATACTGAATTATAAATCAATAACCATCACTACCACGAGGTCTGTTATATTTGAGCCATGCTCTGTGAAAAGGGAATTTAATGCATCTCCAAAAAGTATCGACCCATGTCAGCATGCACAATCGTTCATAAGTGTTTAAAGTATGCCGCTACAGGCCATAGTTCTTTGCTCTAATCAGAAAGAAACTCGGTCAGAATGTTTGGCTCGATCATGTCTCAAACGAGTTTGCGTCAACCCGGGTTGAAGAATGTATAATTGATTCAAATGTTAGAGGCACACTGCTAGATCATTTACTCTAGATGTCCAAATTCTCTCCATTAATAGAGAAGACTTTATATGCTCCCCTTGGTAATACCCTAGAACATTTCACAAAGGGAGAGGTCACAGGTCGAAACTAAGTCGCTCGGTGAAATATGACTAAAACCTTATCACTGAGAAGTCTCATTTACTCCGTTTTTTGGTACGCCTTTTATCACGAGTCTATTCAAGTTTCTGCTATGATCTGTTTTTCTCTTACATTAAGAAATAAAACGATAGCAAATCTAAATTCTATCACCTTGATGTCATTAACGTCAGGTAAGCGGTTTAAACCCTTCGGGGATCTCTTATTCCTTTTTCCTTCTTTATTTTTTCAGCATTTTCTTGCCTGAAAGTTGCTTGTAAGATAGAGTTTAAAGATTTTTTAGATGACTTACCAGAAACACCAGTGCCAAGTTAATGCTTTGTTTCATGTACTAAAATAAAACACAGGGATTTTGATTTAAAATCAAATTACCAGCAGCGTTATTCTTAATGTCTTAGCTATGTCAGGTTTCTCCATTCCACAGTCAACAAGACTCTCCAGGGCATCTGTGTATTCATTGTCATAAAGTTCGCTGTATAGTTCAGCAAGCTTTGTTGGTCTGTTAATGTCGCTGAGGTTAGCTATATTGGGATTGTTCAAAATCAGTTTATCGCTAGCCAGTTTGCTCAGTCTGAAATAAAGAGAAGCAATTTTAGTACCGTACCTTGTGTTCTCAGTATTTCGGAGACCTTTCTCCAGGGCAGCAGCAACTATCCCCGTCCCGTGCAATAATCTTATGATCTTACGTGGTTGGATGGTCAGTATTTTTGTACTACTTTTAATTTCCTCCTTCTCTACATTAACATTGTGAAATTAAGTCTCCTCATGGTTTTACTCAGTGAACGTGTACGAGCTTTATGCATGCAAGGATACACACGCATACGGGCCAGAAATAGCATTAATTCTACGTAAAACCTTTACCATCCAATCCCGAATTTTAACGACACCGAGACAGAAAGCTTTGGAAAACTTTGTGCATTTGCTCCTTTTCCCACATTTTTTTTCTAACCATTAATAGACAAATTCCATTATCATTATCACAATTACTATGTCATAAGCAAATGGAACAATTAAATTGAAATTTGAAATTTTGGCGTGGTGTAAAGAGTTTATTAATTTGGTCTATAACGATTACTCGATTTTACCAGGTTTTTTTTTTTTTTTTAAGTTTAAAGAAAGCTTACCTTTGCAGTAACTCGTCATTTTTCTGTTCAAGCCGTTTAATTATAGTTTTCTGATTTTTGATCTCAACAGATTTTTCAGCTAATCTTTCATCTTCATTCGCTTCTTGAAGTGTGTCTTTCAAACGAGGTCCTGTTTTAATATCCAACTCTCTTTCTTCTCTGGTCTTTCCCAGCGTGGATTTCTTTGGTTCAGCCGACACTTTGTTGAATAGTTCGTTCTTAAAGCATACATACATTTTTTTTTTTATTATAGAAGTAGAAAATACGACTAAACCGATTTGATAAACTTGTGCTCTGTTTTTCTGCTTTGTACCAGACAGTCTTCCCAGCGATAATTATCCATACTTCTGATAACTTTGTCTGCAAGGTGACATTTCAGGTCAAGATTTATTTGTGAGTTAAAGATCTGCAAGATTTTCTGGTTTAATTGCAATAAAGATACAAAAAACTGTGCATATCTCCTGACATAAAATATCCGTGTTGTCATTCAGTCAGTGCTCTGAGAGACAACGGTATTGGGATAGGTCGTCGGTTGTTCAAATCGAAGGTTTCGCGTTAGAGTCGCATGGTTCAACTCACGATGCTAGTGCTTGTTAAGGTTTCCATGAACCAGTCACCGAAAGGAATTTCACATTCGGTGTAAATAAAATGGTGTAAACAGTACACATTTAATTTTCGTTACCTAAACTTACATTTCCACTGTAAACAATGGGTTTTCTTTTTCTGATTCAAAATATAGCAAAATGACAAGGTTTTGAGTGATAATAGCAACTGCTCCCTTATCTATTTATTTGTTTGTATATATATTTTTTTTTTTTTTGGTCATGTACCTCATTTTGAAATGGTCCTACCTCGTTGCACCACTTCTAATAAGAGGCTTGTCTAAAATTTACAATGTAATCGATGGACATAACGTGACTTACTCTGGCCTTATTGTAACAGTTTAGTGTCTCGGCGATTTCGTTCAGTCTCATGTCGATGTATTGTCTTGATACACTTTCCTTATTTTTCTCCTCAATCATACAACTGAGTTCTTTGCGAAATTCGTCTGTATAATGCTGAAGCCGGGTCAACAGTTCCATAGTCTTGATACTGGCAGTTAGAGGACTTGTGGTCGTCATCATCGCCTGACCAGTTTGATGCCGTTCTGTACTGCTCATAATTGAACCCATAACTATAGGCTTGCTGAAAGTATATGAAGTTTTTGCATGAGAAAGACTATCTATCTAACTATCTGCATAAGATAAAAAATTATAATTTTTGCATAAAAAAAGTCGATGGCAAAACTTCGGGTTTGCTTGAAAAAGTGGCAAGTGTTTGCATGAAAACAGTCATGAGCTAGTGTTTTAACAAAAGATGTGAATATTTGCATGAGATAGGATTTAGAAAGTATGTAGATAGTAAATATTAGCTAAAAACAGAAAACGCGAGGATCACAATGGCTCTGTTTCGCTCACCTGAGACAGCGTACATTTGAAAGAATTATACGAGGTAAAACAAACTTTCTGACAGACTCATGAGATTTAGTCTGAAATTGTGGCCTCTAGAGAGTAAATAAGTTTTTTTCTACGATTATTCCAGTGACTTCCTCTTTGACACGAGATGAAACATTTTTAGACTCATCCCAGATATCATCAGAACAAACATTCTGACCAACATGCATGGGTATTTGTCTGAAAATGTGCCCTCTAAAATAAATAAAATCTGTCCAAGTAAACTACATTTTGATCCTGTTTGACCCAGTTTTGGACTCATCTATAATATCTGAAATATCGTCAAGATAAACATTTTAACTAACTTTCATATGTGTTGGAAAGAAATTAGGGCCTTAGGGGTGTACAAAATAAAATCTGATATTTGTCCCAGTGACCTATTTTTCGACCCGATCTAACCCATTTTCAATTTTGTTCGAGATATCATTATCTCGACAACAACAATTCTGACCACCTTTCACGAGTCTTGGATCGAAAATGTAACCTCCGAGGTAAAAATGTTTTTCTAAGCTTTGTACCAATGGTCTAGTTTTTAACAAAAGGACCAAATTTCAAATTTCGCTAAGATTCCATCAAGATAAACATCTAGAGTTAGTGGAATTCGAACTTTGATATTGCACTGCCTTACAAGTTATGATATTTTTAAGAAAAAGTCAGAACTTTATCTACCATCAGTTTCGCTTACAAGCCTATACTATTTCCTATTACAGCATACTAACAATTTTAACAGGGTCGAAGAATATATCTAGAACCTTTAGGCAGTGATAGTTTGCTAATGTTTTTTTTTTCAATGGTTACCATTCGGTGGAATAGTGTCTCTCAACCATATATTGTTTGTCGTTTTGATATTAGTGGTGTCTGTATTATGTAATATTTCGGGTAGTTGGTTTATTAGAAAACCTCCCCAAACTAACTTAAGCATTAAATTTAAGCAAGGAAACTTTTACTATTTTTTCTCTATGAAAGCAATCGACCGGACATTAAACGCAAGAGTATTACTTATGACTGCTTAAGTTTGAAAATGATAGCCGGGCCCCGCTAGCTCAGTCGGTAGCGTACAGGATTTGAGAACAGGGGGGTCACCAGTTCGATCCCCGACTCCGCTTATTTCTTTCCAGGGATTGATGATAGACGTAGCGACAAGATTCATTCTTCTCTCTCCGCTGACCATCGTTTCTACAATAGTTACGTGACAAAGCAGCCAGTGGCTTGGAAAGAATATTGCACGGAGTACTAGTAAAAAAAAAACTTTTGGAAAGCATGGACCGCCGCGATATAACCGAAATAACGTTGAAAACGGCGTAAACACCATACAATCAATCAAACATGGAAAATGATAAATGAAACACTTTGAATTGAAATCGAAAGTAGGATTTTGTTCGAGTAATAGGGACTTGTAATTGAGACTCTTCACGTAAACACAAGTACAATATCTCCTTTGTTTGATACAAAATCGTTTTTATCACCCTATGGGGTCTTCCGTCGCCAAGCAGCAAGGGCGTCGGACTTCAAACACAGAGAGTTCTGCATTCTATTTCCATTTTCCAATTTGGTCTCGAAGGTATCTTCTTTGGCAAAGTCCCGCACAGAGCCTTTGTGCAGGACTATTGACGACTCAGGAAGATATGACTGGGTGAAAGGTCGACCTTGTATTACAGAAGAAAGTTGCTTAAAGAGGCCCTGATACTCATTTTCAGCCAGTTTTAACTCATTTTGTCTTTATTTTATCAAACTATAGTCATTCTTATATCTTCGTGCCAAATATTGCGCCTCACGGTTGCAAGGTTGCTTAGATTACGGTCGATAGAAAATGCATTTCGCTGAGTTGCAGCCTTCCATGTAAACAGACTCGTCGTTTCCGGTGTTTGAATCGAAGATTTCGATATGTCCGTTATACACTCGGGTAGATTCGTATGATGATCATGCATTCTGTCACGTGACTATATTTGACCTTCTCCCTGAGTCTAATGAGGTAAACGAAGGAAAATGGAGGCTTCTCTGTTGCAGACTCGATTTTCAGACGGAGGTCGCGGGCTATATATGCAAATTACACCGTATCCGACTCTAGGCGAAAACCAACGATAAATTTCCGTGACGCACCGCCATTGTTTACAGCTCCGATCGTCAGCCAGTTTTCTTCTGACCAATGTTCGGTTTCTAATACAAATCTCTGTGTTTCTTTTTTTCAAGTGCACCATATATGTCAGTAATTTATCCATGTTTACACAAAGGACTGATTTCTGTACCATTCTAAATTGTTTGAAATTTAACAGCGTTTTTGCTCACCGGCTGTAGACGGGCATCTTTAAAACAAATCTTCAAAAATGAATGCGCATTTCTCGGTTGGTAAAACGAGGAGAGAAATAACTCAATACCCATTAACCTTCCAGCATTGTTGCTCTCTTTTCAAGTTTAACCCTTAACCCAACAATCCCTTGTTATTACGTCTCTAAGAAAAAAATAAATAACTACTATACAATGACGATTATTGCGATATATATCTGTGCTTTACAAATTCGAGTTTTCATTCTCCCTAATTGACATGGCTTTAGCGTTTTAAGCAAACGCCCAAGACGAGAGCAGACTACGGACTTTCACGTGGGGTTATCTCAAAAGAATTTTACAAAAGTTACTAGTATTACAAATTACTCTTTAACTTTATTTGATTATTCAACATACCCTTTCCGTCAATGAAATTGATTTTTCTTTCAAGTATTATCTACTGTATTTTAATAGCCTACTTTGAGGTATTCCATAAGCGATAGAGAATACTATGAGTTAATTTTTGGCCCCATCGAGTCAAACTCTAATTGTTGGACGTGATTGGTATTCTCTAGGTAGGAGAAAATTTACCATCCTACTTATTTAAAAGACTACTCCTTTCTCTGAAATAATGTTTCTAAATAAAAATAAAGGATAAAGTTCTGTTGCCTAAAATTCAACGATAGGTTTTAGAGTCATTGTTATAAATTTCTCAGACTTATCGCCCAAGCAGAATTTACGCAAGAACAACAACTAACACTTCATTGTTTCAAAACAGACTTGACCATATCTGAAGGCTTCGAACTAACCCTTTGGCTGCTAAGCGTGACTCGCTGACCCTTTGCGAACAGTTTAGATCAAGAACAGACTGCACAGAACGTGCAGTCTGATCTGGGATCTACACTGTCCGATTAGGAGATTATTCACCAAAAAATAAATTTGAAATATTAATATTTGGGATTTTACTATGGAACGGAAAAAAATCAATTTAGTTATCTAGCAGGATAAGGGTTAAGTCCATGTTCATAAACCTCGCATATAAACACTTGAACTTGTTAAAGGTTCCCTTTTTTTCTGATACAAATGACAGCAGCCTTGACCTTCGCTTCAGCCTTAACTCGTTACGACAAAATTTTGGACTTGTCCAGATTGAAACTAATTACAGACGAGAAATTAAAGGTGGCAAAAATGACACAATTTTTCTTTGATAGAGCAGAAAACATTGTGAGAAAAGGAGAAAATGCTGGTTATCAGCATTTTCTCCTTTTCTCACAGTGTTTTCAAAAGGCATCTTCCTTAAGGTCGTTAAAAGTCGGAACTGTGCGGTAATATATACCTTTCCTAGACCTTTGCGGTTCCAGACAAGAAGATTTATGATGTTTTCGTAGCATAGCTAATAATAAGTTGTAGCCAGAGCTTAATCTGTGTAAAAGTAGGTCAAAGATTATCCGAAGTCAATCATTTTAGCATACTTTATGGAACTCCTAATACTTATTATCCATACCAAGGTTGGAGGTAATCTGACTCGGTGAAGGTAACTTTTTATACGTTTCTGATAAATATAGTAACAGTAGCCATCTTGGTCATGTGACCAAGACCATTTAAACAATTATTTCTTTGTAACAGCCAAAAGGAGTCTAGTAAAGATATTTGACGAGTTGATCCAACTGTATCTGAAGGTAAATACTTTAAATAATTGTGGACGGCCTGACGAACGGACAGACGGACGAATGAATGACGTACAGCAAGGTCATACAGTAACGCATTTTTGTGCTCAGTAAAGCTAATAAAGCCGCTTAGCCGGTTTCAAATTGCCGATATCACCGTGTAGGTAGTAAAAAGTGCAGGTGATTTTTAAGGATAGCTCATGCTTGATTTACAAGGGGAGTGCAAAAGAATTCGATTGCACGTGAATAGTGCCCATCAATATGCTCTAATGACAATTGGACCAAATGAGCTCTTCTTTATAGTGTGGATTTTCCTGGTGACAAAAATTTTCAAATCACTACCCTCTCCCCACAGTTTTCACAGTTAGCCACCTCCATGGAAATGAGACGATAAAGCTATAATGCAGATGCAGGGAAAGGCGACACACTGCACTTTTATGTCAGTGATAAAAACACGAAATTAGAAACAATGGGTCATCTTGCTTGCACTTGTTCATCAATTAACAACTTTTTTACTATATGTTTATTAATAATTTTCTTTTCTACTCGTCTAATGAGCACTAAATGGTATAAAATTAACCTACCCGTCGGATCAGCAACTAGTTTTGTAGCAGAAAATCTACAACTGTCACGTTCATAAACTTTGTGGTTTAGTCCAATACAAAGAAAAAACACTTGATTTCTAAAGAGGTCCTCCCCTATTATGATACTTTAGTTTGAAGCAGTCTACTTCCGGCGAAGACACATAAGACGTATGTGTATACCACCTTTCGTAATACAACCGAGAAATTTGTTCACCAGTGCAACCAGATCAATGCTGATTGCCAGCATTTTCTCCTTTTCCCACGATGCTTTCAAACTGCCTTTCTTTTTTCTCAGGGTCGTCAAAACACGAAAATGTGTGGTAAAGGTATAAGGCGTCAGAATTTTGATCCAAAGGTTTTCAGTTTAGTGGCAGATCCATTTCCATCTGGTGGTTTTTTGTAAATATTCTGTTTCACCCGATGGTGAAACCCAAGAAAGATAAGGATAGGCGGAAGGCCATCGTGATATACTATAACGCTGTTAAAAGCGGCGTAAATTACCTCTCAAACTAGACAAACATGCCAACTTCCTGAAAACGGTCGGGAAAAAATTACGCGTCAACTTTCTGGTCTTGTTTCACCCTCATCAATCTTTAAATTCCCCCACCCCCCTTAACAAAAATCTTTATCGCCACATACCGGTATATAGAATATATACATGTATGGCCTTTTCTTAAATGTTATGTAGCTTCTGTCCTGTTTAACTCTGTACCGAACGACAAAATTTTAGACTTGTCCGATTCGAAAGTACTTGAAGACGACAAATTGAAGGTGGTTTATTTGATAGGGTTTCTTTGATAGGGTAGAAAACATTTTTTTGGGGAAAAAAAGAAAATGTTAAATACATGTACCAGCAATTTCTCATTTTCCCGAAAACTCTCGAAAACTTTTTCGAAAAACTTTCTTAATCAGGATTTTTAGAGATACGGAATTGTTTGAAGATGTTTTAGGCACAGTTACCATTCAATTCATTATAGGGTTAATTCACGTTTTTGAGGTCGTTAAGATTCGCAGAGGCCTGAAAAATGCTTTAACGCCCGAGTGCGAAGCACGAGGGTGTTAAAGTATTTTGAGAGCCTCTGCGAATGTTAACGACCGAAAAAAACGTGAATTAATGCTATTATTGCATAAAGGAAAGGTATTTTAGTAATAATTTGCAAAGATAGCAAAAATATTTCCATAGAAATGCAAATAAGCGAACTTCAAATGTACTGTACGTAAATGGGTCAAAACCGGAAGTCGGCGAAGAAGTTTTTGTTACGACCAGTGAAGACCGTTAGTCCTGTATGCCAGTTTTGATTCTCTCGGTGTAAATTCACTTCTAATGATTTTTAATACAAATTGGACTTATGTGGGATATACATGCACACGTTTAGACGATTACAACTTGGACGAATCGGTGGATATGAATTTTTGTAACTGAAAGACGTCAGAGGAATCGATCTACATCAAGCGAGGGAATAACCGATCACGTTAAAAAGTGGGTGGGATGTAGCTGGTTTAGAGTACATTTCACGAGTGATTTTTTGTTCAGATCTCGATTAAACTGAGATTCTGTGCAAAATTTTGTTTGTGGTGTACTAATATCATCAAAGACAAGTCATGAAAAGGATCTAATATGGTACAAGTTTCTACAGTTTGATGGTCGGAGTCTAGGGAAAATCTGACAAGAACAAACGTTGTTTACAAGGTAGGCCCGAATCGAGGATATTGATAGTACAAAGCCAGACGTTAACGGCGCGTGAATTTACTGATTAATACACGTTTTCTCCCGTTAACGCCCGGTTTTTACCCGTTAATACATGCTTATGACGGCCCGGAAAGGTACATTTTGTGCAATAATATGCAGTAAAGCAATTCATTTTCATAGGAAAACATTCATTCTTTCAGCCTAGTATTAGCCTGGGTTCCAGTCCGTTCAATTTTTTTCCTTTTCGATCATTCGGACGTTACATTGTCAAAAATGACGGCCTGGGCACTTTCGAAAACCGATTGCCGCGACATCTACTTTATTCCATCCGTCTCAGTGGGGTAAAGTAGATGTCGTTGCAATCGGTTTTCGAACGTAAATGGCTAAAAATAGATACCGAAATTCCGATAACCTCGGTTTGATCACTTCCAGTTTGTGTGCCATCTTTTAAAATATTGACAGCAAAATTTCAAACAGGTTATCCACAATGACGTTGGAGGACAGTTTAACAATAATATGGGTTGTTGAAGGTCGCGATGTATTTTTAATGGCACCGACCTGTTCGAGAAAATCACTTATATATGAAATCAGCCCGTTGAGTTTGAATCGGCCCAAAAATGCGCGAATCTGTCGTTTTCAACATTGTGACGTCACGCAAAAAACAAGTCTATATAATTAGATTACCTGCACAATTCATAGTCAAGGGGAGACCCTCGAATGTCCCCAGGTGGTAATAATAACGGAAGCAATAAACAGACAGCTGACAAATATCTTTAGCAGACCGCGATTAAGAGAGTGTAATACGGAGTAATTAAGAAATTATTACCGCCTGGACCCAGGCTAGCCTACCATATACTGTTATATGAGTCATGCTTTGTGAAGAGTGGGTGTAAGGCATGGATTTAATGTATCTGCAAACAGTATAAAAAGAAACCCACACAGACGTTTATCTTATAAGCTAGTCTTAACAAGCGGATTCAACTTCAGCCTGCACTTTCTGATCTAAGGCGTCCACAAAAGCTCCTGTTTTCGCTATAGCGCTAACAGAGTTAAATCAAAGCGCTAACGTATAGGAGCGTAAGCGAATTTCGCCAGTAATCGAAATTCGCCAACTATGTTCTTGGGCAATATTTTCGTATCTGTGACATCATCCATTCACGGAAATGATTGATATCTTAGCAGCAAAGATGTTTTAAACTGTGATTTGAATCTAATGACAGAAAAATACCTATCAATAAGAAAAAAGTTCATAAGCAACCTCTCACATGCTTTTCCCCGCCATTTTATTATCACTTTTCAGGTGCCTCCTTTATATGCAGATTTTAAAAGATCCTTTCAGCTTAAAACTTTTTTGTGTCGTCTATTTTCGGTTTGACAGGTTATCTTTTGAACTTTAATAGCCGAAGTTTCGTATGGGGCACCTAAAGGGAAATATATCCATATGAATGAAAGAGGAGTCCTTATTCATTTTTTCCTAAGAAAACAGATTGAATCAGGTACAACAATCACTACAAAGACAAGAAAATACTTTTTTTCTGTGAGCTACAAAAGGTTATCTTTTTTGGATTTACAGCCTGTTTATCCCCAACACTGTCATCCTGATTTAGATTGTAATATTTCAGTGCCACGGCAGAAATAATTACACAAAAAATGTCATAACTGTCGATTTTGTTTTCTGAGAGCTGCGTTTTGTTTTATTTTCTTCAGGTTTTCTCGTAGGAAGTAAATATAGAGTTAATATCCAAAGGAGGCAATGAATATTGCTGAAATGATGCTGTGAATCTTTTATTTCATTTTACCCTCTCTGGGGCCTCTAATTTTTGGAAAACCAGAGTTGTCGAAATTGGCTTACTCTTTTTGTAGATGGCGACTTTGTACTGTCTCACTTCTAACGATGTTTTGACAGATAAATTTAGATGTTTAAGTGGTAAAAATTATTTTTACAAAAGTATTTGAATACAAGTACATAGATATTTAACCAGAAAGAAAATTATTATTGTTTTCTGCAATCCGCAAGAGCAGTTTCCCTTGCGTTGGCGAAATTCGATTACGCCAGTCTACTGAAGGCAGCGGATTTTTTTTCTGGCTCCGAATATATGCTACTAATTGGTGTGTTCTATGAATTTTTTCCTCGTAAACTAATATAAATCAAAACGAAAAGTTCTCCAGAGAACACTTACCCTTGAGATTAGGATACGAGTTCACCAGGGTCCGAGTTCTCCAGCAATGATGTATGTTATTGTATAAATGTGCCAGATGGTGGAGAGGTGTTAAACCTGGCACCGTTTTTGTTTTATCTGAGCTGAAAATCTTTTGTTATCTTAAATTAAAGAGACAACTGAAACATGATGTTTTAATGTTTTTCAGAGAACAGTATCAAATTGAACTGTTTTGTTTGAATATCATTGGCAGAACTATTTTGTTAGTGTACGAAACTGGTTTTGTTTACACGCGTATCCAGGCAAAACCTGCCGGAAGCAAAAAATCTGACCTAGATAAAGATAGTAGGTTTCAAAAACCAGTATATACATGCACACGTGATGTGGGATCTATGACAGCGGGGTAAACCCGCTGCCAAAAAGGCTCTTCTTAAGGCCCCGTGTATAGTCCATACGACTCTGACAGCATAGAACAGACCATACAACTCTGATAGTCAGAGAAGTTAGAGGACCCTCGTGGATGCTGATTGTTTAATATTCCTTGATTTATCATAGTCACGAGTTGCCCATAAGGGCGACGCCTCCGGAAGGCTGTTAGTAATGTTACGGAGGACATTCAGGCCGAAACCGAAAGTTACGCTTTGTTCTGAAACGTGCCCGGTATAGAGCACCGTTACACGGGAACTAGGTTAAACGTTTCATTCGAAAGCCTTTTCGTGTTTCTAGTTGGCCAGCCGTTTACATCGAACCGACACCCTAAAGTGGTCCGAGACTTGTCGATCACAAATCTAACGCTCTTCACCTGAGCTATTCGGGCTAATTTTGGTCATGTTGCTTTCATACATGCACAAAGTATATAGAAATTGGAACATTGGAACTGAAAATTAAATGGAAAAGAAAAGGTCTAATTATATCCCTTCAAATAAATGATGCACATGCACACCTCTTAAAACTGTAAAAATAAATTTTGACTAAAAGAAAACCCTCTTAAACTTATAAATTTACCTGTCGTGTACAATCCTTATCCAAGGTCAGACAGTCACAATAAATCTGTGCAGACTCTTATCGAAAACCGACAAGAAAGAGGTAACTTTAACCCTTTACCAGACGACAAAATATTAGTCTTGTCCAAATTGAAAACATGTGCAGACGATAAGTTCAAAGTGGCTCAAATGGTGCATTTTTCTTTTTTTTTTCTTTGATATGGTAGAAAAAATTGTGGGAAGAGGAGAAAATGCTGGTTACCAGCATTTTCTCCTTTTCTCACAATGTTTTCTAACAGCTTCTTTCCCGGGGTCGTTAAAAGTCGGCATTGTGCGGTAAAGGGTTAAGGCACTCTAGTGGCAAAACCGAAACAATACGGGCGTCAAAATACAAAAAAAAAATGTTAATTTATACCATTTTAAACTCGCCGGTGTTTGTTCTAGTTTTACAATACTTTTCACTGTCAGCAACTGGAACTTTGACAAATTCCACTGTAATACATGAACAGACTAATGATAATATCCATGCTTTGAAGTGATATGGATAAACCCTCAACCTTTATCTTGCTCAATAACTAAAATGAAATTTTCATTTCGATACTTAAAATCCAAATATTGCTATTTCAAAGTTATGTTTTGGGGAATAATATCTCTTTATCGGACAGTGTAGATCCAAGATCAGACTGCACGTTCTGTGCAGTCTGATCTTGATCTACACTGTCCGCAAAAGGTCATTGAGTCGCGCTAGTCAGCCTAAGGGTTAACCTTCTAAATTTCTGAATAAGTTGAATGAAACTTTCAAGCCGATAGTAAAAACCCGAATAAAATTGTAACACATGCATTAAATCGAAAGTGCTGAAAACACTGATGAGAATGATTAATTTGCTCCTTGTGAGCAATTTCTCCCTTTTCTACAATGTTTTCAAAATTCGTCTACTGCAAGACAAAAATCGCACGCGTCTGTTTATCTTGGAGGAATAACTACGCGATACACCCGGAAGTAAATTGTACTTCCTTTACCCACCGACAATATTATCGGCGCCTCCATATTGCAAGTATTTACAAGTGACATTAAATTCAAAAAGAAAAATGCGATTACTCTCAGATGATAATCTTTGCCTTCGTTTACATACACAATATTGCAAAACATACACATACACGCATTCTTTATTAGTTTATAACATAAACTGTACAACGGGCATTTTAGAAGAATAGAATATCGATTTCCCCTATTATTATGAAATCGGCCAACCGTAAAAAGACATTGTTTTTCCTCTGAGTGTAATAGTTACCCGCTCTTTCTTATTTTCACCCCATTTTACCAAAACTTTCTTCCTAAGGTCACAAATGGTAGATCTACGGGGTGAATATAGTAATGAACGAGAATTCTATTTGTGCATTGATTGATTGAATTTGCGTTTATTTATCGTCGCCACCGTTTGCCCATATGGACGACGCCCCCTGAAGGCTGTTAGTATTGTTACGGGGGATAGTGCAGATACAGGACGAAACCCATCCTAAGTTTCGCCTGGTTCTTTAACGAGCTCGGTGTATATCACCGTCACACGGGACCTCGGTTTAACGTCTCATCCGAAAGACTATTAGTAATTTTAGATGGCCAGCCGTGGAAATCGAACCCACACTCTCATGTACACGAATCTTACGCTCTACCAACTGAGCTATGCGGGCTGGTCTATTTGTGCATTGATTGATTGAATTTGCGTTTATTTATCGTCGCCACCGGTTGCCCATATGGGCGACGCCCCCTGAAGGCTGTTAGTATTGTTACGGGGGATAGTGCAGATACAGGACAAAACCCATCTTAAGTTACGCCTGGTTCTTTTACGTGCTCGGTGTATATCACCGTCACACGGGACCTCGGTTTAACGTCTCATCCGAAAGACTATTAGTAATTTTAGATGGCCAGCCGTGGGGATCGAACCCTCACCCTCAAGTGACTCCAAACATCCCGTTCACGAGTCCTACGCTCTACCTATTGAGCTATGCGGGCTGGTCATTTGTGCATATCTACAGTTTCCCCCTTTATATGAGACGGGTGATGCGTCATAGCAGACAGGTCCCGTCTACGAAGAACATGACATGCGCAGACAGCGGATTAAGCTACACATCAACCGTCGTTGTCTGCGCATGTCATATTAGATAGATGTGTATTTGTAGAATACCATCTAGCGGGAGGTAATGTTTGTAGAATGCCATCTAGCGGGAGATAATGTTTGTAGAATGCCATCTAGCGGGAGATAATGTTTGTAGAATGCCATCTATCGGAAGATAATGTTTGTAGAATGCCATCTAGCGGGAGATAATGTTTGTAGAATGCCATCTAGCGGAAGATAATGACACATTAACCTTTATCCTGCTAAATAAATAAAATTGAAACTTTCAAACTTATAGTAAAAACCCAAATTATGCTATTTCTAAGACATTTTTGGAGAATAGATATCTCCTTATCGGACAGTGTTTATCAAAGATCAGACTGCACGGTCTGTGCAGTCTGATCTTGATCTACACTGTCCGCAAAAGGTCTTTGAGTCGCGCTTAGCAGCCTAAGGGTTAATAATTCATGATGATGTCTTACCCTGGATTTTTTAAAGAAGTCTGGTCAAACTTTACTGTCGGGGATCATGAATTGAACGACATAACCTAGACATAAAACGACATAATTTAGACTCTTTAAAATTGAAAGCTAATGCAGATGATATGTTTGATTCATTGATAAATTGATACAAATAAACTCAAAGAATAAGTTGTGGGTGAAGAAGAAAATGCTAATTACCAGCATTTTCTCCTTTTCTCGCAATGTTTTTAAAAGCCTCTTTCTTCATACTCTTTTATTACGGAATTGTGAGGTGAAGGATCAAGACGAATGCCGATGTCTTCATTTGTAATAGGTCCTGCCTTGCTGGACTCGTAACCTGGAGGCCACGGGTTCGAGCCGCGCTGGATCCACTGGGTTTTTCGTGGGGGTGTCCTTGGGAAAAAACGCTTCAGAGCTCTAGCCTAGTACTGGTAAAACCCAGTAAAACATGAATATGTGAGCTGTCGCCGTGATATGACTGTTATAATGTTTAAAACGGCGTAAAACACCATTCAATCAGTCAATCTTCTTTTGCAGATGCTGTCAGATTTTCAAGTTTTACTGCATGTAAAACGTTATAGTTCGATACAATCGAGAAAGCACAGTAAGAAATGGAAAAACTGCTAATTTTGAGTGATTTCTCTGATTGTCAAAATGTTTTCATTCCTCATCCTACCAATGCGTCTAACGATGCTGTATGAAGGAAAGGCTTTTAACCCGAAAGTTGCTAAGCGCAACTCAAGGACCTTTTGCGGACAGTGTAGGTCAAGATCAGACTGCACAGAACGTGCAGTCTGATCTTGGATCTACACTGTCCGATAAGGAGATATCCTGAGATATCTTTTACAAAAAATATCTTTGAAACAGCAAAACTTTGGTTTTTCACTGTCGGCTTGAAAGTTTCATTTCACTTATTTAGCGGGATAAAGTCATTTTTCTTTACTTTGTTGACAAGAAAAAAAAAAAGATCACATTGATCACACGTTTCATTCTAGCTCAATATATCATATCCTGAGCACAGTGACGCAGTCGATATCGTACAGTATGTTGAAACGAAGGAAGCTGCGGGTTCGAGTTCCCATCTCGACCAATTCTTTCCGATGATTGATGATAGATTTTGCGACAGGATTAAATCCTCTCTCACCGTTCATCTTTGTTTCAATGATGTTTATGTGGAAAAGGAGCCGGTGGCTTGATAGAATATTGTGCGAAGTACTGGTATTTAACGAAACACCAGGCAAGCATAGATAGGTGCCATAGTTGTCGCGATATTAATGAAATAATATGAAACACCATACTACCAACCATCAATTTATTATAAATTTTGTCTATTCCAGCCAACAGTCATACAGGTTTACATGAAAAAGTTGAAATGTGGAATCACTGATTTTGAAATCTTCTGCACGCTAAAAAAAAAGAATGAAACAGCAAAAATTGCTCTACACGATCCATTTTTTATTAATTTATCATATTTTCACAAAACATGTAATTCGACTGAAAGGTTTTGCTTGGGATTGCTTGGTAAACAGTTCAGCATCTTCTGTGTATCTCTTTGCTGTGCTGTAGAATTCAAAATATCGCCGTAATCACAGATATAGTGAAAAAACACACACTCTACCTGTGTCAACAGCGTTACCTTGGAAACAGTATTAATACCCGTAGAATATAGTTTACACAGAAAAAAATAATCCAGGTTTGAAAACTCCGTAGATATGACTAAGTGCATCAATCTGTCCATATCGGTTGCATCCTCGGTAAGTTTGGAAATTTTTGTCATTCTCTGATCTTGCTGTAACACTTGCTTTTGTATTTTAGAGAACTTCACACCAAAACAAATTGGCAACCTGATTAATGTTCCTTAGATTTGCTTAACCCTTTACCAAACAATCCCTGGTTTTCACGACTCTGAGGAAGAGGCTTTTTGAAAAACATTCTGGGAAAAGAAGAAAATGCTGGTAACCAGCATTTTCTCCTTTTCCCACAATGTTTTCTACCCTTTCAGACACAAGTTCCATCATTAGAACCACACTTAGTATGTAATCTGCAAATGCTTTCAATTTGGGTATGTCCAAAATTTTGTCGTTTGGTACAGAGTTAACCTTTACCGAACAATCCCGCGTTTAAACGACCCTGAAAATCAAAGCTTTAGAAAACATCTTGGGGAAAAAAATGAGGAAATGCTGGCCACCAGCATTTCTCCTTTGCCCAAAACGATTTCAACCATTTCAAAGACAAATACACATTATTTTAGCCACATTTGATTTGTCGTCTGTAAATGTTTTTAATATGAACCAGTTTAAAATTTCGTCGTTCACTAAACAATTGAACAAGATTTCAAGTGCGAGTACACGTACTTGACCAAAAATTAAAGTGGTTAATGGTATTTCCAACCAAATTTTCCTTAAACTATCTGCAAATGCCAAATCTAATATTTGTGTTTTGTATACCCCATTCCTTCTCTTTATAGCCTAAAGTCACGTGATACTTTGAAAACATTTTATTGGACAACAGCTTGGACCACAATGCACACGAGACGTGGAAAACCGGATACAAGGCGTTAAAACCAATTAATTTACTCTCGGTAATCGCTTAATCCAATAACTGTAGAGAGATATACGTGTAATGCAGATGTTACATATCAGAACAAAACATTTAATTACATAGGAGAAAGGACGGCGAGGTTCACTGAGAGTAGATGTACAAATCGGACAAGATGTCGCCCAGTCGGATGAATGAAAGTCAAACAAAAGTGAATAAGCAACCAGTGAGATTGATATTGATTAACTCTTTACCACACAATCCCGAGTTTTAACCACCCCGAAGAAGAAAACCTTATGAAAACATTGTGGGAAAAGGAGAAAATGCTGGTAACCAGCATTTTCTCCTTTTCCCACAATGTTTTCTACCCTTTCGTGTACAATTTTCTACATTTTAACCACATTAAAATTGTCGTCTGCAACTGCTTTCAATTTGGATCAGTCTAACAATTTGTCGTTTGGTAAAGAGTGAAGAGTGACAACTGGACAGTCATGACTACATTACCAAAGTCACCATCAAACATGAAAATGAACTGAAACTTCCGTTCCAGTTTGCTGCTCTCTGTGTACATGATTTTTTAGCAGCTGACAGACACAGATGACCCCCAGGTTCATAGGATAGATATTTTATTTCACTTGCACCTAATAATGTGCGTTATGTTTCAAAAAGCTTTCGTGTTGCAAAATAACAATATTCAACAGAGTCCACAGTGACCTTCATATGAAAAGAGATAGAGAGAGAGAGAGAGAAAGAGAGAGAGAGAGAGAGACAGAGAGAGAGAGAGAGAGAGAGAGACAGACAGACAGACAGACAGATTTATATATCATGACGTACTTGTAGGAAGATGTTTAAAAAAACAAAAACAAAACCACTACATTTAAGCCCCAGAGTGCGCGCCTTACATACTTTAGTTTTATATGTAGTACACATATGTAATATCTAAAAAAAATAAATATCAAGTCTGTGGACCAGGCACGAATATGACAAATTCAAAGATAGGGATAGTGAAGAAATGCGTATACACTCATGTTTGGTGGTTGATACCTGATACTTTCTTTCCGATTACCGAGTAAATCACCGGCCTATGACTTTTCGAGATGAATTGACTGGTAAAATTTATCTGGACGAAAAAGGACATTGGTAGATTTTTTTTTGTGTGTGTGTGGCATCGTTCATGTTGCCGCAAGTTCCCTGAAAATACATTTGTCCACACTTAAGTGCTAAATAAACGAAAATACTTTATTAGTCAGTACACTACATGCAGATATTGCAATTTCAAGGTTACTTTTGTCAGATCTTTTTTGGTTAAGGTATAGATCTAAATGTTGGAAAAAATAAAAACTGAAATGCAAATCGAAAAATCTATATACAGTGTATATTCATTCAACATTGGTGCCGACTACCCGGAGAAGTGCCGTGATATAACCCAAAAACCAATACAAAAACCACGTTTGATAAATACGCCTGTTAGTTTCCAACATTATTAGTCATATTTCACTAACAATTCACCTTACTTATTAACCCTTAAGCTGCTAAGCGCGACATACTGACCTGTTGCGGATAGTGTAGATCAAGATCAGACTGCACAGAACGTGCAGTCTGATCTTGGATCTACACTGTCCGATAAGGAGATATTTTTCTCCAAAAAACTAAGTTTGAAATAACATTTTTCTGGTTTTTACTGTCGGCTTGAACGTTTTATTTAACTTAATTAGTAGGATAAGGGTTGATTCATGAGTTTCTTTGGCTTCGCCAGCACGACTAGGAATGTAGCTGAAATATTTTTGAAAGTAGCGTATATAAATTATTAAAACGATTGAATATATATACAGATTGATTACACGATCCCTGATACGGGGGAATTAAAGGCGTGACACGATGATTGAGCTGTTTACTTGAAATCTGTAGTTCTAGCAGTTGCAGAAGTTAGTGCAAAAGTAACCACAATTTTAAGTCGTTTTAGGGATAATTGTGGTATTACTGGTAGTAACAGTTGCAGAAGAAGTGGAAACATTAGTTAATTACTTGGTATTAAAACCAGTAGTCTAAGAAGTATTAGAAGAAGTAGTATGGGTTTTTGAAATAGAAGTAGATGTTGTTGATAATGTTGATTTTGATGGTGCTGTTGATGAAGATCAGTGATCGTATACATGTATATGTGTATACAAGATCCCTGTGATGATGTTCGAGGAGGAGGATGCCTCGTTTTTCGTAAGTTTCTCAAGGTCTTGAGGTACGCTACCAAAAAATTAAAAAGAAGTCTAGATATATGAAATCTTTTAATTCAAAGTTATATTTTGCGTTTTGGTTGTCACAATTTGAAAAACGAACACAACAATAAACTTCCGTCCAAAAAATTCTGCTGAACAAATTATTTCGGATTGGGTGTTTAGGAAGACGACAACAACAATATCTTGTCCCTCCTGTCTGCGTTTTATTGAATAGCTCAACGTTGTTTACATCGTCGATTGACAGGTAACTACGGTAAAAAAAAAAGTGCTCTATATTCAACGAGGATGATTGCTGTTATGCTTGTGATACAAATAATAATCTAAATTCATATTTGTACTAAATGAATTTTGACAAACCTCACTATATCACACGTACAGTCTTCATTTGTGAAGCCTAATAAAGTGATATATTTTCGGACAATGCATGTCGGACCGTTGGAAGCTCACACTATGAGCTGTAAATGCATACTAAATGGCTTGCGCAGGGGATTCAAGTTAAACTGATTCCCCATGAAATATCAAACTCCTCTACTACAAGGGGTCATTGGGCAGGTTATTCGGAGCCTAGCTCAGATGTTATGTTTGTTGAACAAATCGACCTTGCATTTCCTCTACCCTAATCCAAATGTAGCTCCAACGTTATTTTTGTGATTGTTTCGCCACTCCCCTGAACATCATCCCATCTTTTAGTGCTTCTGGAACTTCCCAAATCTTGCAGTCATCTTTGAGCCAGTTGCCTGTTGTCTTCTTGTCAGCTATGAATCTGGATGTGTACGGAGAATGTTACTTACATGTATGTCTTTCAATGTTAGTAAAAAGCATCTCAAATAATGAACTAAACTTAAGTCAGAAACTGAGTCCGTCAGCTGATTTTCTTTTCATGAAACCAGACCCGCGTGCAGATTATCAGTAGTGCATGCAGCAGTTCGTATTTTTCTCATAATCTTGAATTCTTTGTTGAAAACCACTTACAGGCAAAAACGAAATTGCGGATCTCAGACTTACGCTTTGAGAGTTAGTATTTTTATTGGCAACTTCCGTCATTATACCCCCGCCATAAAATGACAGAGGGGCATATAGTGTTACCCTGTCTGTCTGTCTGTGTTCCTGGAAAAGGCGATGTCCATGTCCAGCCATTACCTTTGATGTTCATTGTTGGATTTCAAAATAATTTGGCACAAATGGTTGCCATGAATAGACATGTAGCTAGGAAAACTGTTGCCAGCTCAAAGGTCACGGTCACAGTCTTTGGCAAAAATTGTCAAATATATTTGAAAATGTCAGTAATATGGCTATAGGTTCTTGTTTGAGTTGGGAACTGTACAATGACCGAGAACTTTGCGTGTTGCTGGGGCATCCATGTCTGTGATATATTTTTAGTTTTGATATTCACTGTTCTGCCAGTGATGGAACTTTCATCAATGACACTTTATCAGCTATTGGGCAAAATGGGTGAAATATAAGTAATTCAGTTTCTACTATTGGTTCTTTAAATTTTCATATCATTTATTCAGCAGTGTAACTGTAAGGGTGAATATAAATATTATTTTAATGTCCCTAATGGCGAACACTTTTGAAAATATAGTGGGTAAAGGAGAAAATGCTGGTAACCAGCATTTTCTCCTTTTTTCCGCAATGTTTTCTGCTCTTTCGAAGATTTGCCTTACATTCAAAGTCAGTTAAAAAAAGTATGTTCATGCTAGAAAACAATTGAAAATGATTGTGGCGTTTGCTATATCTTTAATTTTAACAGTCAGAAACCTCAACTCCAATGGAAAATGTGAATGGAGTCATTTTACAGCTTGACGTTTTCACAGTACATTAATTTTTCATGTACCTGACCATAGAATACAGAAAGTTGAACAAGTAGAACTTGAAAAAACTTATGTGAACAGTAAAACTACTAAATATTTATCAAGATCTACATATAGTTATGCAAGAAAACATCTACAACATGTCTATAACTTATTCCTGCTTGGTATCAAGATGTAGTTAACATACTTGACGTAACATTTCCGCCTAAGTTTCTGCTTGATAGGTAAGGTGTACCAGTAAACATATGACCTATATTGGGACCAGTGCTCATTGCACTTTGATATGGACACATCCATTTGTAAACTCAGTCAAGAAAACGGTCAAAACTACAATTCAGTACATGTACTTGATTTTCATGTCCTTGACTGCATTTATCATCATTCATTTTCTATAACAAACATACTAAATCTGTGAAATGCTGATGCTATTTTGAACAGGAGCAGGGTTTGAGAGATGGCAACGAAACCTTGTGTCTTGACATTTTGCATGTCTTCCTAAACAAACTTCACATACTTGACAATACTTAACATTCCACTTTTGAATACTTGTATTATGAATATTGTGCAATTATTTCATATTTATGGCAAAGCATGTTTTGCTTACAGTTGTTCAAATCCGCATTAGTTACATTTTTTTTTTACTTTAATTATGTTTGTATGTGTTACTTTTTGGTATGTTTGTGTGATGAAAATGTGTTAACATTCTTGACATGAATATTTGCAACAGTGATCGTAAAGTTGTTCACAGTTGGATTTTGAAATTAACATGTGGGAAGTCTAAGTAATTTTCCAAAATCAAATTGGATCTTGGCATTAAAAAATTGACAAAATTGAGGGTTACAAACAGAATTTAATTTGAAAGAAATGGTCAGTTTTTCCAAATGCAGTTGTGACAGCAAGTTTTCACTGTTTCTCATCTGTATTTTGTGGCCATCCAAGTCCATCTTACCATTCAGACATTGGTCGAATCTGGTTCCCCATGAAATAAGGCTGTTTGGTAATAATTAAAATCATGATGTTTTACAAAGAAGACCAAAAAAAAAAACAGCAAATGCAACAGAGAAAAGACAAAAATGCCAAATTAACTGACATTGAATGCTTATCATTTGAACCATATTTGTGTTCTGCAAGTGCTTTTATATTGGAAAACTCTAAAGTTTTGTCATCCGGTGATTGAAAAAGCAACTGACTTTTTTGTGTGTCTGAGCTTTAGATTATTTTGTTTTTCATCAGAATGAATTAAGTTATACTGGCATTTTCTAAAATTAATTTGTTTTTTCATAGGTGAGAGGTCACTACAGTAATGTGCAATTTTCAAGACAGTTCTCTTCAATACAATCTACAACAGCATTGGTTGCCACTAAGTAGATAACTTGTCTCGATCAAAGAGTGCAGGTATTGATTGATGATTTTTTTTTCTTTGTATAAACTTTATACCCTTCTCCGTCCGTTCTCAGGGAGTTCTACCAGAAGCTTCTAGCATCTGAATTCTGTACTCTATAGTATTTTTGAGAAAGAAGTGACAAGTGGAGAAATTTTAAAATCAGCAATTTCTATGCTGGCCATGTTGTAAAATCAAGTGCATGTATATTTAAACATAAGCATTTCACTAGAATTGATTTTGAGGCTTTACCACACAGTCCCATGTTTTGATGATCCCAAGGAATATTCTTTCAGAAACATTATGGGAAAAGGAGAAAGTGCCGGTATTTTGTATTTTTCCATTTTCTACAATTTTTTTAAACCTTCCAAAAACAGATCCAATCACTTCAGCTATGTTTGATATGGTGTCTGCAAATGCTAACGTTACTTGTCGCTAGTACATTTGCCAGTGCTTCATTTCTGGAGACATTTTTTTTAATTGACCCAATTGGGCCTACTGGCGATCGACAGCTGGACGTGTGTTAAAAGAGTCATATGATACCTTCAGTTTTGTTAATATAAGATCTAGTTGCAACTATTTTGAATGGACCGACTGATTTTTTCGATCAACTTTTGACTGTTACCGTCAAAGCCAAAACATACTAATTAATGTTGATTGCTCTCCTAACATTTTTCTGTATCAGACAAAAATATACATATCGCCAGATGTCCGGATGTAGAATATCTAGAATGGTTTAAGGTTTTTTTTACATACTTGTAAATGTGGCTGTGTGCATTTGGAAGGTTTACATTATGGCAATATTGTGTGTACAGTTGACCATATAAAAGCATACAGTTGTAAAGTTTAGCAAAGGGAATTTAAACTGGAAAGTGAGACAGTGAATGAGGAAAATCCCATAATGGCCTTTTTCTTCCATGTTTTTTCTTACGTGTGGTCTCCCGTGTAAAAAGAACAAATCCTGTCATTGAAGCTTTTCTATAATTTGTCACTCGTAAAGGCCTTCAATTTTACCCTTAACCACACAATATGGACTTTCAAAGACCCTGACAGAGAAGGCTTTTGAAAAAAGTGTGGAAAAAGGAGAACATGTTGGTAACCAGCATTTTCTCCATTTCCCACAATATTTCCTACCAGAAGCAAATCCCATCATTTTAGCCACATCTAATTTGTTGTCTGGATAGGCTCTAAACTTGAATAAATCTGAAATACTGTCGTTTGGTAAAGACTTAAACAAGACTAAGACTGTGTCATTTGTTAAAAAGATGAAGAAAATTGTAGAAAATAGCATCACACAAGTATTTAGATGGTTATTGTTATGATAAAGAGGACCTTACATGAGTGTTTATGTATTATCATTTTAAGCTCCACTGGCCGAAGGCCAGCAGGCTTATGTCATGGCCCTGTGTCTGTCCGTATGTCTGGTTGTGCGTGCACACGTGCGTTAACTTTATTTCAAGTATGTTCTTCTCTGAAACTATCCATCCAATTTTGGTGAAACTTCACAGAAAAGATCCTGGCATAGTCCTCTTCAGAATTTCTTGAAAAAATTTAATTCCTTCAAAAACTCTGGTTGCCATGGCAACAAAACTAATAAATACTGAAAATCTTTGAAAATCTTCTTGTCTGAAACCTAGAGGCCCAGGGCTATCAAATGTAGCATATAGCTTTATCAAATTGACCTCTACCAAGTTTCTTAAATTTATAGTCCTGGGTTCCAAATTGGCCCCGCCGCAGGGGTCACAAGTTCAATATTGGCTTGTATAGTGCCTTAAATTTACACAGTGATCAAGGGAAACAACTCCTCTTATACGAGATATATAGTTTGCCATTATATTCCTCCCTTGATTGTCAAACTGCACTCTTTCATGATTGATGTTAGGTATTCAGGATTTTTGGATAGAAAATGTTCAGTTTTCAGGGACAGTGATTTATTTGGATGCTTACGGTTTTCCTCAAATTTGTGGAATATTTAACATAAAGTAAGGTTTCTATCATTTAGATTTTTGTTCCAGAACTTTACCGTTCATGCCATGGAAAAAAGCCTGCATGTATTCACTGACATTATCTTCACATTTGAAAAAGATATGACTTTTTTTTTTGGGGGGGGGGTGTATTTTTTCTATGTAAGTTTAGACTCACTGACTTTTATGCTGTATGTTTCATGATACATTTATTTTACTCTGTATGAAACGACCATTTTTTTTGACGGGACCAAATTAAAAATCATTGTAGAAAACAAATTGAATGTAGCTTAAATGATTATTTCTGTCATTAATAGGGTAGGAAACATTGTGGGAAAAGGAGAAAGTGTTGGTTGACAACATTTTCTCCTTTTCCCACAGTTTTTTTCAAAAGCCTTCTCTTTCAAGGTCATTAATACTCAGAATTGTGTGGTAAAGGGTTAAAAGCCAGTGGAGTGATACAGAGCCATCATGGCCCTCTTGTTATGAAACAAGTTGACTAAAATTGTATGATGCGAGCCTTGGCAAGTGTCTAATACATTTTAGTCAACAAGTTCAATAAAAATGATAACATGTAAACATGAGTGTGAGATTCCGTTTATCACATAAAATGAATGACAGACAAAAAATACTCTGCATCAACACTTTTTACCTATATACTGTTCATGGGTCCATGTGCACAGTTGCAGTTTGGTTTCAAATGAATACATACACAAGTAGATATCTCCATGACATTTACACCAAAAGTAGAATAAAACAGTTTCTAGAAGGGGTAAGTGCAACTAATTCAGCAATTTTGTTATTTTTAAAAGCTTTTGTTGCATTTATTGGTTTTTAGTAAACATGAAAATCAAATACTGTCCACGCCTTAGCTACAGTGACGTCATTTTTCCGCAAAATGGGTAGCAGTACAAATTCGGGCACATACTGTGGTTGGTTTCTCAAGCTTCACACGCTCATGACTGAAAATTCAACAGAACCGCGACCCAAAAAACGATAATACACTAGTGTATTATCAAAAATAAGTCATGGGTTTAATACGCTGCTGAGGGAGGTTTTGTGTGATAAAAAAATTTAATCATACATTGTTCCCTTATTGTACCAATACAGCTTTATTACATCAGCAGATGACTGCTAGAAAAATACTGTAGCAGAAGTTGCAAGCATTTTGAACAAGCATTGCTTCAAGTATTTTTCATACCTGGCAAAGTTTCTGTACTGCTCATAAACAGCCTGGGTATTTTTTTTCCTTATAAGTGTTAAACTTTTGCTTCAGTGAAATTTTAGAAAATATTTTGTATAGCTAAAATTAAGCTGTACAAAATGGTTAAACCTTGGCCCAACAATCCTAAGTTTTAACAATCCTGAGGAAAAAGGGTTTGGAAAACATAGTGGGAAAGGAGAAAATCGTGGTGACAAGTAATTATTTTCTTTTCCAACAATGTTTTCTACCCGTCTAAAGACTAATCAAATCATTAAAGCCATACCGTATTTCTCCTAATAAAAGCTCCCTGGAGCTATGCAAAACAGAGATAGGGAGCCTTTATTTTGTACCCAATTTGCAAAGCAAAAAGTCTGTCCAATTTTGTATTTCTTTGTGTTTTAGTGATTGTTAAGAAGAAATATTAATCAAATTAGAGGAAATATTCATCATATTCTTCAAATATTGTCATTTTAATTAACTAATGTACATTAGGTTATCATGATTTGAAGGTTTTTCTAGGGGGGGAGCTACTGTTAGGGAGGGCACTTTTATTACGAGAAATACACTATCTAGTTTGTTGTTTGCAAATCTCTTGAACTTGGACAAGTATAAAATTTTGTTGTGTGGTAAAGAGTAATAAGAAATACAGTATTTGATGGAGATTGACTTTCCCTCCATGTAACACTTCATCACTGTTTATTTGTTTACAGGGATGTATCGTAGGCTAACTCTGGATCCCGAGAACGAGATAGAGCTATGGACAAGAAATGGACCTTGTCGAATACAGCTGATGTCAGGGGACATAACACAGCTCCCAGTTAGTGAGAAAGTAGACATTATCATGGTGTCAGCTTTTCCTGGTAAAAAATAAGATTGATTTATTTCCCAATTAAATGGATCTGTGAGAATTAATATTTGACCAATCAGGTTGTTGCAAATATTGAGCCCACTGCGCCTCACAGTTATATGCGACTACAAACTAAACAATTGTCAATGATAGGAAGAGTGATAGTGATTATTCATTTTGGGTATAAAAAGATGGTAACTAAGAACATAGCTGATTTTTTCTAATCGTTAATTTTTACTGAAACTTTTGTTATTCCAGTTGTGAAAAACATATAAGATGGTAACAGTGAGTCAAGTATTACGGAAAAAAGTTTTGTGTTGAAAAATTGGTGGAGCTGACCTTCCAAAATGAAAGCATCTGCTGACAAAAATTATTTGTTAATCCCTATCCTGCTAAATAAAACAAATAAAACTTTCAAGCCGACATTAAAAACCCAAATAATGTTATTTCAAACTTATTTTTTTTGAGAATAATATCTCCTTATCGGAAAGTGTAGATCCAAGATCAGACTGCACGTTCTGTGCAGTCTGATCTTGATCTACTCTGTCCGCAAAAGGTCAGTGAGTTGCACTGAGCAGCCTAAGGGTTAAATTGTAAGCAAAATCTTTCTTCCTCAAGCTTTTATTTGGCTTGTTAAGGATGGGATTATTTGTTAACAGACTTCGCGAAACATGTCGGTCTGACAGACATGACCGACGAATCTTGACAAGGACCGACGGTTTTTCAGGCCGGATCGGTCCGACTGTCCGGCATCTATTCCGACCCGCTGAAAACGTTATCGCATCGTTTCGGACAAAAATATTACGAAAGTGCGCAACCCGGTAAAAAAGAAAATTAACGTCAGAAGAGCGCTCTGAAAAGAAAAAAGAAAATGAGAAAAGGAGACCGGAGAGAAAATTTAATGAGAAATGGAAGTAGCAACGAGAATGGTTCGTTTATGACTCGAAAAAGGTGCAAATACGCTGCACAGACTGTCAGGATTTTCACGGCGAGAAAGTAAGCACGGACCGACATCTTCGCATTACAAACACGTTTATTCTTGGACGCACAAATTGTAGAGCATTCGCAGTTGACGACCATGAAAAATCTAAACTGCACCATCTTTGTTTTTGTTAAATTTGATTCGGTCTGACAAGTAATGACATTCAGCAGAGAATAAATAGAGTGAATAGAAATTTCCGTGACTTTTGAAAGTCTTAATGAGTACAGAAATAGGTTAATAGCATTATATGCATAAAGTTGATATAACTGTTACCTTTCTTTCTTATGTTTTCTTTGTTTTTGTTAAATTTTCTTTTCGGTCTTACAGATTTTCTTTCGGTCTGACAGATTTTCAGGCCTTGTCAGACCGAATGTCTGACACTTTTTATGAACTTTCGGGAAGTCTGTGTTAAAACGATGATTTCTGGTTGTCATCTGCAAATTTGTTTTCAGAAAGTTTGGCTAAACCAAATGATTACGCCAGTATGAAGTTTTTTTACTTTCTAATTTTGAAAATTCTTCAAAGTAAGACTAAGAATGTTTTTGAGAATGGTTGGTGAATGTGAGTCCTGGATTTGTCTTAAAAAGAGTCAAAACATTGTGGGAGAAGGAGAAAATGCTGGTAACCAGCATTTTCTCCCTTTTCCACAATGTATTCAAAAGCCTTCTTTCTCAGGGTCATTAAACTTAGGATTGTTTGGTAATGGGTTTACTTAAGAAATAATCTTCTTTCTGTCCTGGTTTATTGTTCATTAAATCTCGGTCTTGATTTATGAGGCACAATAAATGATCCACGAGGGCGATAGCCCGTGTGGTTTATTCATTGCGCCTCATAAGTCACAATGTGGTTTATTGAATGATAAACCATGATAGAAAGAAGATTATTTCAATTCTAACATGACTAACTCTTAATCAAAGGAAAGCAAGTTCATACTTAGTGTGAAAATGTGGATGTAGATTATGCTCCCTTAAATAAACCACGGCTGTTCCACTTACTTACCAAAACAAAACCCTACTGCCCAGTCGGTAAATATGAAAAGAATCAAAATTTCAGTAAAACCTTAGGCATCAAACACAACATTAAAAACTGCACCGTTTTACTAAATATTTTCTCCCTTACAAATGACAAAGAAGAATGAATGTATTGTCAAGCATTAGGGTCAAAGTTGCTTCAAATGCTCTGAATATTACTCCACCCACTCCCAATCCCATTTCCAATGCAACACCGTCAATTTTGAACTAACCTTCAACTTAAAAAGACACTTGAATTGTACATGTTTACTGGTAACAGTTCAAATAGTTCTATCGTTGTCATTTTTTATCAAAACAGTTACTGGTAATATCGGCTAATCCTTGAAAATTTGCCTTCCTCCTTGGTAATGGAGCGGAAAATGACAGTTTGTTTACGTCAAGTGACTTTCATTGATAAAATATCGGGGCGAAGACATGGAACAGCCAAAGGCGAACTCTGTGCAGAATGACGTCACTCTATATAGAATGATGTAGATTTTACCACGCTTTTGTTTCACTGTGTTTATTTAACCAAATTCACGTGTCATGTTAGAATCTTTATCATTCCACAACTTTTAGAATTGTCCTTAACCCTTTACCAGACGATGAAATTTTAGCCTTGTCTGATTTGAATGCATTTTTAGACGACAATTTCAGTGTGGCTCAAATGGTGCAATTTTTCTTTGACAGTGTAGAAAACATTGTGGGGAAAGGAGAAGATGCTGGTTGCCAACCAGCATTTTCTCCTTTTTCCACAATGTTTTCAAAAGGCTCCTTTCCCAGGGTCATTACAAGTCGGCATTGTGCGGTAAAGGGTTAATGTAGGCCTTCGTAGATAACAACCCTTTACCAAATGACAAAATCCTAGACATGTCCATACTGAAAGCATTTGCAGACAACAAAATGGATGTGACTCAAAAATAAAAACTAAGGTTTGGGAGAGTAGAAAACATTATGGGTAAAAGAGAAAATGCTGGTTACCAGCATTTTCTCTTTTTCTCATAATGTTTTCAAAAGCCTTCTCTCTAAGGGCCATTGATATTAGGGATTATGTCATTTTTGTGTGAAAGGGTTATATGTGGTTGAAATGACGAGAGCTGTATTTGAAAGGGAAGAAAATGTGAAAAAATACAAAAAATTGTGGTTTAGCATTTTCTCCTTTGCCCTCATTATTTTCAAAAGCCTTCTCCATGGTCATAAAACCATCTATTTGTTTGATATAGTGTTATGTAAACCTTTTTAATTTTACAGGGGATTATGCACCATTATCAGGAACTGTTATTGGGGCCCTTGATAAGAATCTTGGGATCAGCGTCCGAAGTTTGGCATACGATAAAGAGATGGACCTGCGACATCTATTTTCATGTTGGGTCTCAAAGCCAATTGACACGCAAAATTCTCCGTTTAAAAAGCTTCTTTGTTTTGAAAGGTAGGGTCTGTATGATTTAACTCTTTATCCTGCTAAATAACTGAAACCTACTTTTAAGCCAATAGTTAGAACACAGATTTGATGCTATTTCAAAGGTACTTTTTTGGGAGAAAATGTGTCCTTATCAGACAGTATAGATCAAAGATCAGACTGCACATTCTGTCTAGTCTGATCTTGAACTACACTGTCAGCAAAAAATAGTGAGTCGTGCTTAGCAGCCTAAGGGTTAGCTCTTTACCAAGCAACAAAATGTCAGACTTATCCAAATTAAAAGCATTTGTGGACGACAATATAAATAAGCCGTGCTCTGGCAAAAGGGGGGCTGATGCATCTCCCTGGTGCATTATTCCAAGCAAGATATTACATAATTATGGATCCATAAAACCTGTTTTGTCTAATAACTGCCAGAATCATGGGGTAGACTGGTCCTTTGCCTTGCAGAAAATTGACCAATAGCAAAAAGTTTCGGCCCAGGTCAGCCTGCGCAGTCCGCGCAGGCTGACCTGGGTTGATACTTTTTGCAGATGCATTAAGCCCCCTTTTCAAAGAGCATGGCTCAAAATATGACTCAAAATAATGAAATCTGTTTTTGTAACGGTAGAAAACATTGTGCGAAAGGGAGAAATGCTGGTTATCAGCATTTTCTCCTTTTCCCACAATGATTTCAAAAGCCTTACATATCAGGGTCGTTATGATATTGCTGGTAGAGGGTTAAAAAGTTGGGATAATACTTGGGGTGATCAGAAAGATCGTGGACCACCTCGTTATTTTGAAAACTACTACACTTAGGATTACACAAATTTGCATAGATGAGCATTAATTATCTGGTAACTGACTCATGCTTTCAAATGTTGTCATATTAAAGTAGGTAAAGTATGACGTCATTTTAATGACGTCATATACTGCATTAGTGGTCCAACATATTGGACGATGTTTTATTTGAGCCGAGAGTAATCATAAAGTTTTGCGTCAAACTCGGAAAGTATTTATCGGAAATCAAAATCGAATTAGAAACAGTTTAAGGGGACTCTGCACTCAAGGAATCTGATATTCGTACATGGATCGGACCGGTTTAGACAAGGGTGCGATACTGTTAAAGATGACCCTAAATCTGGCCGTCCGTCAACACCAGTCACAGACAAAATCATAACGGATGTAGAGCAGCATGTAAAACAAGATCGCCGAGATGCTGTCAGGAAAATAGCTGACACATTTGACATTTCATATATAAGTACTAAGGAGATTTTGACTGAGAGTCTTGGAATGTCACGTGTTTGCACAATGTGGGTACCTCGGCTACTGATGCCCGAGAAAATTGGGGTTAGGGTCGAAATCTGTTAAGAAATTTCAGAGCGCATTAGGGTAGAGGGGTCAAACTTTACTGATCGTATTGTAACATGCGATGAAACATAGGTACACTTTACCGACATTGAATCTAAATGACAAAGCAGAGTATTGAAACATCCAACATCGCCTTCCGCTAGTAAAGCCAACCTTTCTAGTCACTTGGTAAAGTTATCTACATCAAGTATTTCTGTTCTCCTGTTTTTCTTCTAAATCATGTTGTATCTTTACATACTACAGTCAATTCTGAGTTTTATGCCCACATTATTCAAATAAATTTTACGAACACCATACGAAAAACACAGCCAGAAGTCCTGCGGAGTGACGTCAATTTATACCAAGATAACGCCCTAGCTCACAAAGCCACACTTGTACTGGAAACTTTGCAAAATCTAAACAAAGAAACACTTGCCAACGCTCCTTATAATTTAGTCCTGACTCCATGTGACCTCTGACTAGTTCCTGTTTTGAAAGATTTTCTATGTGGCATACACTACGAGAGCAGAGAGGAGCTAACCCTCGCTACGACCGGGTCCTTCATAGTAACGTCACGTGACGCGCTCCCACACGTGCTTCACGCGTCGAAATCAAGAATGAATACATGCATAGAACTCAAAGGAGGTTACTTTCAAAAATAGTGAACACTCCAAGTTGTTTTTTATAACAATATTCAGATACCGGCACTGGTCTACGTTCTTTCTGATCACCCCTCGTATCTGTGTCATTACCAAAGACTCAGACTACTTGGTAACTATTAAAAGCCCATACCAGTACAGAAGGTAAGCAGCAAAGTATTTTTGACACTGTTACGCCCCTTTTTTTACTTAGCATTTTCAAATTGAAATTTGAAAATCAGTCTGTTTCTGAAAGCAGCTGATGCTGAGGGTTGGCATATACAAACATTTCTCTTGATTTTTTTAATGTGGTATGTGTAAGTCTTTTGTGGACTTTGACTGTTCAGCATGGCAATATCATCATATCCTATGGCTGATTGTTTTATGTACTGCTTGACTTTGTTATAACCATTTTTCACAAGAGAAACAGGTGATAAATTTCTGATTTTAGCTCACCTGTTTTTGAAAAAAGTATCAAGATAATGTCATAGCCCCGTTGTTATACGCCCGTCGAAGACGGGACGCAGGGCTCCCGCTGTCGATTGCCAGTGGTGCCAATTGCGAAAATTAAGAAAAAATGGCACCAAAAATGAAGCGTTGGCGAATGTACTGGCGACAAGTAAATGCTTATAAAGCCCTGGGGACGTATTATGGGATCACCCATGGCGGGCGGGTGGGCGGGTGGAATGGCGGGCGGCGTCCCCATTCTTTGTCCGGAGCATATCTCCAAAACTATGCTAGCTACGGTTATGAAATTTCATGGGTGGATAGATCTCATCAAGGCGGAGTGCAGTGCACAGGAATCATAACTCTCGCTTGCTTAATTTTTGAGTTATTGCCCTTTGTTGTTTTTCATACTTGAATTTTGTCCGGAGCATATCTCCAAAACTATACTAGCTACGGTTATGAAACTTCATGGGTGGATAGATCATATCAAGGGGGAGTGCAATGCACAGGAATCATAACTCTTGCTTCCTTAATTTTTGAGTTATTGCCCTTTGTTGTTTTTCATACTTGAATTTTGTCTGGAGCATATCTCCAAGACTATACTAGCTAAGGTTATGAAACTTCATGGGTGGATAGATCTTATCAAGGGGGAGTGCAGTGCACAGGAATCATAACTCTTGCTTACTTAATGTTTGAGTTATTTCCCTTTGTTTATATTCATACTTGAATTTTGTCCAAAGCATATCTCCAAGACTATGCTAGCTACGGTTATGAAACTTCATGGGTGGATAGATCTCATTAAGGGGGAGTGCAGTGCGAAAGAACCATAACTCTACCTCATGCTGTCTTTGAGTTATTTCCCTTTGATCGTCATTTTTACAGCATTTTCTGCTTGTCCGGAGCATAACTTTGTCATCTCCAGTCCGATTGACTTGAAACTTGGCATGTGTGTTTGTTGCAATAATACAGAGTGCAGTGCAAAAGAACCATAACTCTACTTCATGCTGTCTTTGAGTTATTTCCCTTTGATCGTCATTTTTACAGCATTTTCTGCTTGTCCGGAGCATAACTTTGTCATCACCAGTCCGATTGACTTGAAACTTGGCATGTGTGTTTGTTGCAATAATACGGAGTGCAGTTCAAAAGAACCATAACTCTACTTCTTGCTGTCTTTGAGTTATTTCCCTTTGATCGTCATTTTTACAGCATTTTCTGCTTGTCCGGAGCATAACTTTGTCATCTCCAGTCCGATTGACTTGAAACTTGGCATGTGTGTTAGTTGCAATAATATGGATTGCAGTGCAAAAGAACCATAACTCTGCCTCGTGCTGTCTTTGAGTTATTTCCCTTTGATCGTCATTTTTACAGCATTTTCTGCTTGTCTGGAGTATAATTTTGTCATCTCCAGTCCGATTGACTTGAAACTTGGTATGCATGTTTGTTGCAATATTACGGAGTACAGTGCGCAAGAACAATAACTCTACCTAGTGCGGATTTCGAGTAATTCCACTTTGATCTTCATTTTTACAGTATTTCTTGCTTGTCTGGAACGGAACTTTGTCACCTGAAGTCAAATTGACTTGAGACTTGGTAAACATGTTTGTTGCATTACCTGCCCTTTACGTTTATTATACCCCCTTGACAACTGGCGGTGGGACGGGTGTATCTTGCGACAATTTGCCGCTCTTGTTGTCTTTGTTGTCATCTGTGTCAGCGTTGTCCTGTTGCTAAAACTTTGACATCTTATAATACCTCTGTCTCTTATACTGAAGATATTGGCTTCAAACTCGAAAACTGTAAAACTATAAAAAGGAAACCTATACCGATATGGCAGGTAACTATGAAAAAAAAAAAATGACACAGTTATGCCCCTTTTTCAACTTAGAATTTTGACTGAAAATTAATCTTTTGCTAAACGTTACTGCAGCCAAGCATAGGCAATAACTTGCGGTGCTCTTGTTATATTACAGGAGAGCTGCTTTATCAGTGGTGGAGCAAGTGAGTCAGATGTTCCGTGTTTTTGTGCCTGTCTTCAACAACCAGGACAGTACAGTTATCACACCTTTGCTAGCTGCAGGACATCAGGTAGAATTTGTTGCCAGGCATTACCCTGATATTCTTGCTGTGTTTAACTCTTTACCAAATGACAAAATTTCAGTTTATTCCAAGTTGAAATTTTTTGCTGACAGCCATCTAAATGTGACTCACTAATTGAAATTTGTTTCGAAAAGGGTAGAAAACATTGTGGGGAAAAAGGGAAAATGGTGCCTACCACTAATCATCATTTTCTTCTTTTCCAACAAAGTTTTTGGAAGGGTCATTAAAACTCTGGATTGTGTGGTAAAGGATTAAATCATAATCATCTACCACCCAAGTCTGAGATTTAAACAAGAAGGCACATGAAAACATTGTGGGAAAGGGAGAAAATGCTAGAAAACTTTCAAAGTTAACCTAATCTCTTAACTCTTTACCAAATGACAAAACTTTGGACTCTACCAAATTGAAAGCATTTGCAGACAACAGAATAAATGAAGCTCAAGTGATAATTTCTGTTTTTGATAGGGTAGAAAACATTGTAGGAAAAGGAGAAAATGCTGGGTACCAGCATTTTCTCCTTTTCCCACAATATTTTCAAAAGTCCTTTTTCTCAGAGTCATTAAAAATCAGGATTGTGTGGTAAAGTGTAAAGCCATATTTAATTTATTTCCTTTGAATACTTTCAAAGTGGACAAATGTTCAGTTTTGTCTCACGGTTAAAAGATAATGCTGTATGGATGGTTTCTTATCTTGCAGCTGTTTAGTTTTCAATTTTGATATCATTGTTGCTATCATAGCAACATCCTGTTTAGAGCAATTTTCTACTTTTTTAATTGATTTTTTCATTTGTACTCTGTTTAACATTACCATTCAATGAAATTTTACACTTTTCCATATTCAAGGGTTTGTAGATGTCAAATTGAATATGGCGTAAATGATTGTAATTGTTTCTGAAAGGTTTAAAAAACATTGTTGGAAAAGGAGAAAATGCTGGTTGCCAGTATTTTTTCCTTTTCTCTAAATTTTTTCAAGAGCTTACTTTCTCAGGGTTGTTAAAATTAGAATTGTGTAGTAAAGAGCTTAAAAACCTTAGATCATATTGAGTATATTAGACAGACAGCTCATTTTGTGCTGTCTGAACCTGATCTACACTTTGAAAAAGTAAAGTTTTTCTTGACTTCTGAAGTGTCAGTTGTTTTAATTTTTGCAAAACAATTCCAAGTTTTAAAGACCTGGGGGAGATAACTTTTGAAAAGATTGATGGAAAAGGAGAAAATGCTGATAACCAGCATTCTTTTCCATTTCCTGCAATTTTTTCTATCCTATAAGGGAATTTACACTCATTTGTACCATATTTGAATAAGATTTCTGCAGATGTTTTGAATTGGAAAAGTCTACAATTTGTCAGGTGGGAAAGGATAAATGCAAAATATCTGAAGTCTTTAGTGTTGATAAAAGACAAAAGTTCACTAGAAGATTGAATGAGTGATTGTATATTTTGCATGACTCCATGCATTTTTGTAGACAGTGTCAATCAAAATCAACGGTCAAATTTAAGGAATTTTGAAATTTTGGATTTTACTAATACCAAGATATGTCTGTTTAATTTATTAAACAGTTGACCCTTTATTAACAATTAATCCTTTATTACACAATCGTTAGTGTTATCAACCCAAAGGCAGATGTCTATTTGAAAACATAGTGGGAAAAGATGAAAATGCAGGTATCCTGCATTTTCTTCTTTTTCCACAATGTTTTTATCCTATAAAAGACAATTATATCATTTGAACCACAGTGAAAACCTCTTCTGCAAATGCTTTAAACCCTGCAAAAAGAAGCCTTTTGAAAACCAGCATTTTCTTCTTTTCCCACAATGTTTTCTACCCTATACAAACAAAAAATCGTCATTTGAGTAACATTAAAATGTTTTCTGCAACTGCTTTCAACTTGGACAATTAAGAAATTTTGTCGTTTGGTAATTAATTAAAGTGTTAATTTGTTTATATAGGGCCAAAGTGATATACAAATTTGTGAAACAATGGTGAAGGCTGGAGCCCACTGGATTAATGCGGGACTGCCCCTGCGCTGTTTGAAGATTGTTCTGTATGGTGGGGTTAATGTCCAGATAGCAGATATGTTTCAAACCCTAAAAAAGAAACTTCTTGCTAAAAATTTGAAGTTAAGGGTAAGTACATACAAACCATACATTATGAACAATGTTGGTTGAAAAACTAAAGTAAATGGTTGCGTCCAAATTTAATCAGGACATGAATTAAGAATAGTAAATTCTTCTCCTGTTTCAATGACATAATTTACAAATTTGTTTTGCGTAAAAAGGCCTTTGAGCCTTATTTAGAATGCAATGACAGACAGTGTAGATGAAGGATCACACTGCATGTTTTGTTGGGTCACATTGCATGTATTATTTACTCTGATTTTGATCTATGTTGTCTACAAAACCCATTCATTTTGCCCATGGCAGTGAGAGAGTTAACCCTTTACCACACAATCCTGCCTTTTAACAACCCTGAGAAAGAAGCCTTTTGAAAATATTGTGGGAAAAGGAGAAAATGCTGATAACCAGCATTTTCTCCTTTTCCCACAAGATTTTATACCCTTCCCAAAGCAAATTTCAATTTTTCAGTCACTTTTATTTTGTCGTCTGCTAATGCTTTCAATTTGGACTAGTCTAAAATTTTGTCGTTTGGTAAAGAGTTAACAGAGTCCACAAAGCAAAAAGCAAGAATAGCCACTTTAACATTGGTCCAAGGGTTTAAGTGTATAGCTGATTTTTTTTCTCATGATAAGTCTTATTTTAAGTCAGAAAAAAAAGTCTTAACCCTTTACCACACAATCCTGAGTTTTAATGACCCTAAGGAAGAAGGTTTTTGAAAACATTTTAGGAAAAGGAGAAAATGCTGGTAACCAGCATTTTCTCCTTTTCCTAAAGTGTTTTCTACTCTCATTACAGACAAATTCCACCATCTCAGCCACTTTTTGATTTGTTGTCTGAAAATGCTTTCAATTTGGATGGGACTGAAATCATGTCATTTAGTAAAGAGTTAAAACAATTCAGTGGCAGTGCTGCTTGCTGATACAAAAGATTAGGCACTGCTGCTACCCTTTGTTAAAAAGTTTCTTTGTTTTCTCCCTATTTTTTTTTCAATCATGTGTACTGTCAGGGCTTAAGTCTCTACCAGACGTCATTATTATAGATTAACCTATATTAAAAGCACTTGCCAATTAACAGTCAAAACTTTTTGCTTTTGGTAAATTTTCTGCATGTCCAAGGACCATTCTTCCTCAGGATTCAGGTAGTTGTTAGACAAGATGGATTCTATTGATCTACAATCATATGATGACTTGCTAGGTATAATGCATCACTGAGATGCAATAACTCTTTACCACACAATCCTTGGGAAATAAGACTTCTGAAAACATAGTGGGAAAAGGAGAAAATGCTGGTAACCAGCATTTTCTCCTTTTCCCACAATGTTTTTTTAACCTTTCAAGAACAAACCCAATCATTTGGGGCACATATACATTGTTGTCTGCGAATACTTTCAGTTTGGACTAGGCTAAAATTTTGTTGTGTGGTAAAGAGTTAAAATCTCTTTTGCGGCAGCATAGCTCATTTTGATGGCCGAAAAAGCTTTTGTTTTTGTTCTTTTTTATAGACTCAGATTACCAAAAAGGCGTATGATGTATATGTTTCTTTCCATCCAGAGGATAAAACTAAGTATGTAGGACATATTGTTAGCAGTTTGAAAAAAGAGGAATCAGAAATAAAGCTATTTGCAACTATCATAGAGTATGACCATGATTCAGTGTGGCAGAAGGACATCTTTGATGCAATGGTATCATCTAAAAGGTATGAGGACTTCTCACTTTTAACTTAATAAAATGTTGTATAAACAAATTAATGACTTATTAACTTATTACATGTATTTTTGAATATTTGTCATTTTGTTTGCATGAAAGGAGAAAAGAAGGAATCTCTTTGAAGTAGAGTCTCCTGTGTTTTATCACAATCTTGATGTGTTTAGCATAGACTGGTATCAGTCTGTTAACTCTTTACCAGATGACAAAATTTCAGACTGGTCCAAATTGAAAGCATTGGTCCAAATTACAAAATTTGTCTTTGATAGGGTAGAAAACATTGTGGGAAAAGGAGAAAATGCAGGTTACCAGCAATGTTTTCAACAACCTCAGGGCCGTTAAAAATCAGCATTGTGTGGTAAAGAGGTAACTCTTTACCTTACAGCTCCAGTTAACTCTTTAGCATACAATTCCAAGTTATAATGTCCCTGAGCACAAAAGCTTTTGAAAACAGTTGTGGGAAAAGGAGAAAATGCTGGTAATCCCTTTTCCCACAATGTTTTCTACCCTACCAAGGAAAAATTTTTGTCATCTTAGCCAGCTTTTATTTGTTGTCTGCAGATTCTTACAATTTGGACCAGTCTGAAATTTTGTCTTCTGATAGAGTGTTAACCCTTTACCACACAATCCTGAATTTAAATGACCCTAGAGAAGAAGCCTTTTGAAAACACTGGAGAAAATGGAGAAAATGCAGGTAACCAGCATTTTCTCCTTTACCCACAATGTTTTCTACCCTATCAACAAAAGAAGACATCTTTTGAGCTACAATTATTTTGTCTGCACATGCTTTGAATTTGATTGAGTCCCATTTCTTTTTTTTTTGTATGGTAAATAGTTAATCCTTTGCCCAACATTGACTTGTTATGAATATAACAGCCTTAAGGTTGAAGGAGTTTGCAAACATAATGGAAAAAGAAGGCAGGAATCCAGAAATTGCACTTTTTCCCACTGCAATTTTTATCCTTTCAAAAGGAAATGTACATATGACAGATGACAAATTTGCCAACAGAAGTTCATAAATAAGTAGATTTGTGACAGCTTTAAAAAAAAAAAAAAGATTGTAGCAGCAAAAGTAAGCAATGCAGGTATTAAAATACATTCAAATGTAAATCATACCATTTAGAAGTATGGAAATTATTGTGAAGATCACAGTTTCTCATTGTACAGTTGGTCCAAGTGATAGTCACTGGCAAAAAAAAAAAAAGGATTTCGAAAACAAGGTAAAAAGGAAACAAAACATACAACGACTTGGCAAGTTTTAACTATTAGTAAGATTAATTTTTCTGCCAGGGAATAACACATGGATCAGCGGTACAATACCAGATTGTCATTTTTACAGTAATTTCCATACTTTTAAATGTTATGATTTAAATAAATTTAAATGCACTTTAACACCCACATTGTTTACTTTTGGCCATCTTGGGACGTTTAAATACATTCGAGATGACTACTTAAAATAGTAAGCAAGAAATATACAATATTTCAGAGAAAGATATTCTGTAAGTATTTACCAGTTGAAATCAGTTGCATAGACTGATCTGTGATATCCATGGAGATATGACTGTTATGGAATTGATTGGTAGTCAGTTACAGTAAAAGCTGCAGCCAGGAGAGCTCTTAATTTTGTCTAGTCTGCACTTTTGTCCTTCAATGAAACACTTAGACTGTATTATTGTTCCAGGATAATTGTAGTACTGACAGCCATGTTTCTGAAGAGTCCTGAATGCTTGGAGCAGTACAATATGGCCATGTGTTGCAATAAATTGATGGGTGGACACATTCTAGCACCTTTCTACCTGGAGAGTATCAATTCAATGCCCTCATACATGAGTCTTGTTCAGTGGATTGACTGCAGGTTGGTAAATACTTTTTTTTGTAAAGAGCAACATAGGGTATTATCAACCATCAGTATTTTTGTCAGTTCTTTATTCTGTCCTTTAATTTCATGTAAGATGAGCAAATTCCATACTCATGATGTAATATATAACATCACTGGTTCATCTGTTCATCTTTCACTACGTAAACTGTGGTCAGGAAGTCCCAAAATGTTTGTAAAATTCTAATATGGTGAACTTTGGGAACCTTGAAATGTACAATAGAGGGGTTTGTGTTTTTTGCCTCGGCCTAACCGTATTGAACTGTACTTGATTGCATAAATCTAAACATGGATATGAGCCTAGGATTTTTACAAAATATGATGATGTAGTAACTTTCCTGGTGCTTGTATTTAATTCGAGCAGCGTGAGAAAATTTGATATCGCACGAGACTGAAGGTCGAGTGCAATGCCAAAATTTTCTTACACAGCGAGAAGTAAATACAAGCACCAGGAAAGTTACTACAACATAATATCATGGGTGAAAGTTTTCCATATTATTACGGATTTCCCTATTTTTGGCGGCCGCCGGGGCTGTTTTTACAAATCGTGTAAATCCGTTTAGAAAGTTGAAGTGGGGGTAGAGTCGTTCTCCCCAAAAATCGCAGATCAAAAACTTTCCTGACATATACTATTGAATTGGTTTGCCTGCAATTTAATGACAGGTAACCAGTCTGTCATCTACAAACGCACCTGCTATTGTTTACTATTGGAAAGTACCGAACATCAATATCTCCGAAAGAACTAAGACACTAAATTAGCCGAATCAATAAGTGTTCTGACAATTACCAAATAAAGATATTTCCGGCATGAAAAACATTATTTCCTGAAGTGGTAGTTTATAAAATTAACTTTGTTTGGCTGGAGATCCCTTCTTTTATCCAATCCAACAAAGTGTAACGAAAATACCACAATTTGTTTACTGTTCATATTTCCGCTCGATAATATCAAAGAAATTTGAATCAATTCTATCGAAAATGAAGTACTTACCCCCAGGGTGAAATACGAAGGCGTTAGAGGAAGGTATGAAAAGCAAGTTGAGATGGGAGTGGCATAATGAAAGAGATGCTCAAGGGGAGAAATGGGCCGTATGCAGTATGGTTGAAAAAATCCGATATGAAGGGGGTTGCGTTGTGCGATGTCTGCTCCAACAGCGTCAACTACAAATCTAATGGCAAGAAAACTATACGACTCCATGCCCTTATTTACATGTGAAGTTTTATTTCAAAGAATGTAAGTATAGTGTCATGAAAAGCTTTCTAAAGGGCTTTGAATTAGCTATATCTCAGGAGCTCCCAGGGGCCTCTGGCCCCCTTGACCCCCAGCCAGGGCAATGCCCTGGACCCACCAGGCCAGGCACCCAGCTTAAATTTTCAGTATTTTGGAAATTTTTAACTTTCACCCATGTAATATTCTTCTTATTATATATACCTACAGCTTTCAACTACAACATTTTGTAATTAATGACATTTTATTTGGGAACGGTAAACAAAATGAGACAATTAATGGTCTGGAAGGTAGTGACTCTGTTTTTATGAATGGCGGACTAATAGTACAGCATAACATTTTAACTAATCAAATCGCAAATCAATACATGCTTAGTCTCTGCGTGAGATATGTCATCCCACCATATTTGGAATCGTATTTCATAGTGTGTAGATACAGATTTTTTTCTGTCATGTGTCTTATTCTGTCCGATTGTGACACATGTATTTGAGCCGGAAAATTTACTGGTATATAATAAAAAATGATGTATGTATCAAGTGTGTTTTGTCCATCATAGTGCAAAGGTGTTGATAAGACTTAGTGCTGATGCTAATTTATGCAATCAGCAATTATTGACAGGTTAAAACATGAATGAAAGATAATACAATTGTTATGGATTTTATAACCAGTATTTTCTTCTTTCTTCTTTTCTGTAAGTACTTGTATTTTTTTCCCTTCGAAAGACAAATTTATGTTTTTGAGTCATGTTTAATTTGTCGTCTGCAAATGCTATCAGTTTGGAAAAGTCTAAAATTGTGTCATATGGTAAAGGGTAACAAAAATAGTTTCTTTAAAAAGTAGTTTCAAGTTTATACCAAATCACGAAATGTTGAACTTGACCAATTTAAAGCATTTGCAGTGAGAAATTAAACATAGCACGAAACATGACTTCCATCTTTAATGGGATAGAAAGCATTGTGGAAAAAGGAGAAAATGCTGGTAACCCACAATGTTTTCAAAAGGTTTTTTCAGAGTTGTTAAACTCAGGATTGTGTTGTAAAGGGTTAACAGTTTTAGGGTAAACTGTACTTTTCAGGGAGAGAAAGGAAGGGGACAACACAATAGTAAAGATAGAACAGGCCTGCTCCACAGTGCTGAGCTCTATAACGGAGAAACATGAACATTTAGAAGTCAGTGCTGGGGGCATTACAAACCAAGCAAAAACAGACAAGTTTAAATATGATGTATTTATTTCCTACTCGCACAAAAACCCCAAGGAAGCGGAGATGTTATTGAAAATATTTGGAGAAGTGGATGACAGTGTCAAAGTATTTTATGATAGAAGTGCTTTAACAACAGGTAACTAGTCTCAGTTATGAGACATTTATGATGCTTCTTTCAAAACGTAACATCTCAAGTCCATTGTGAATTTTCCAGGAGGAAAGCTAGAGTGCTGCACTGACTTTCATGTTTCTTAGGTTTAACTTGTATTGCAGTGAAATGCAATTAACTTTAGTGACACAAATGACCAAGGACAAAGTTTTAGATGTTTCATAACCTAAATCACTTTCAGAAGTTGTATATAACCTGAAAACGTAGAAACGACTCATGAAATTTATCGTGTTTGGTAACCATTTTGAATCTATTTTGGGAAAGGTAAACATCTGAAGTAAAAGATGAATTTAATTGTTTTAATGTTTAGCATTTAAATTGTAAAATATTTGTATTTGAAACGAAGGTTTATTGAATACGCAAGCAACATGTATGTTCAAATTCTAGTTTTTTTGTCAAGTTTTGAAAATATGAGTGTTTAAATGTGCGCACAAAATCTGTGGTGGGATTATGCCCAATTTTTTTCACCATCATCTCCATCAAAAACTAAAGTTCCAATCAGGGACAGTTATCTGTTCTAAACAAGTAGCTAGTCTTGACTCTTTATCTGGTAAATAATCTAGATCATCCACATTAAAAGTATATACAGATGATGAGTTACATGTATGTATGGCTCAAATGATGTGATTTTGTTACCAGCATGTTTTCCTTATCCCACAATGCTTTCCAAAGTCTTCTTACTCAGGATGATAAAAACACAGGATTGTCGAGTAGTTAGATATTACATGTGGCTAAAACAATTTGATTTGTCTCTGAAAGGTTTAGAAAACATTGTGGGAAAAGAAGAAAATGCTGGTTTCCAGCATTTTCTCCTTTTCTCACAAATTTTTTAAAAAAAGCTATCTTTTTCAGGGGGGTTAAAAGTCAGGGTTGTGTGGTGAAGAGTTAAGTAAGTTAAAAACATTGTGCAAAGAGGATAAAATGCTGGTCAATAGTAGTCTCCTTTTCCTTTGATGTTTTCACAACCCATCTTTACGTTAGGGCTGTACAAAAATTGGTTTGTCGAGGTAAGCATTCAATCCACATAGACATCTTATGTAGCGTTGACATGTATAAAGTTATGGTTGATTTGAGGTAGCAACTGGCAGGAGATGTTATATCAATGTATGGGACTGTGTAAGTGTGCCATTGTCTTGAAGAGCATAAGAGGAATATAACCTGGCATTGGCTTTGGGCTGGACAAAGACAAGCCTGCACAGTAACTGGTTGTAAATAATTTATTGGATGAATTCAGGTAGCAACTGGCAGGAGATGTTATACCAATGTATGGGACTTTGTAAGAGTGCCATTGCCTTGTTGTCACCTACCTACCTCACATCTACAGTTTGTATGGAGGAAAATAACCTGGCATTGGCTTTGGGTTCTACAAGGACAAGCCTGCACAGTAACAGGTTGTAAATAAAATTTATTGGATGCTTTCAGGTAGCAACTGGCAGGAAATGTTATACCAATGTATGGGACTTTGTAAGTGTGCCATTGCCTTGTTGTCACCTACCTACCTCACATCTACAGTCTGTATGGAGGAGTATAACCTTGCACTAGCCAGATTTCTCTCTCAGGTAAGTTGTAAAAAGATTTAACCCTTTAGCACACAATCCCCAGTTTTAACAACCTACAGGAAACAATGGGAAACAATGAAAACAATGGGAAAAGGAGAAAATGCTGCAAACCAGCATTTTTTTCTTTTTTTCCACAATGTTTTCTGCCTTTCCACAAGCACGTTCCAGTTTTTGAGTCATGTTTAATTTGTTGTCTGCAAATGCTTTCAATTTGGACAAGTCTAAAATTTTGTCGTTCGTTGAAGAGTTAACAGTTCAACAGATGACAAAATTTCGGACTCTTCTATGTTAGCCTTGTACCACACGATGACAGGTTTTAGCGATCCTGAGGAAGAGGCCTTTTGAAAACATTGTGGGAAAAGGAGAAAATGCTGGTAACCAGCATTTTCTCCTTTTCCCACAATGTTTTCTTTCCCATCAAAGACAGAAATAATTACTTGAGCTACATTCAATTTGTCATCTACAATCAATTTCAATTTGGACAATTCAGTACTTTTCCCATGGGGCAAAGAGTTAACATTTTACCAAAGGAAACAATTTTAGACTGGTCCGAATTGAAAGTATTTACAAACGCTAGGTTAAATGTGGCTCAAATGATGGAAGTTTTCTCTGAAAGTGTTGAAAACATTGTGGAAAAAGGAGAAAATGCTGGTTACCAGTATTTTCTGCTTTTTCCCTCAATGTTTTTGAAAGAATTCCTCCTTAGGGTTGTTAAAAATCGGGACTCTCTAGTAAAGTTTAAACATTTGCAGGTGGCAAATGAAATGAGACTCAGATGATGGGAGTTGTTTTTGGTTTTTTGTCTCTCACCTTTATTGCATCTATAGACTATTTGGAGGCATATAGCCTAGGCATATAGAGATTTCTTGGTCAAGTAAAGTTAAACTGTAATGCTCTCTTTATTAGCATTTTCTCATTTTCCTGCAATATTTGCTGCCCCTTCAAAGGTTAGTTCTATAATTTGAACTGCATTGAATTTGTAGTCTGCAAATGCTTTCAATTTGGACAATGCCAAAATTTATCATGGTGAACAATTAATTTTCCTTTCTTAACTTTCTACCACACAATCCCAAATTTGATGACATTGATAAAAAAAATGGAAAACATTGACTGAAAAAAGAAAATGTTGGTAAATGGCTTTTTCTCCTTTTCCCACAGTGTTTTCTTCCTTTTCAATTGCTTAGCACTTTACCAGATGACAAAATTTAAACTGGTTGATAGGGTTTGCAGACAACAAATTTAATACATGTGTTGCTTAACTCTTTACCACACGAGAAAATTTTAGACTGGTCCAAATTGAAAGCATTTGCAGACGACAAAATATATGTGAGTAAAAATTTGAAATCTGTTTATGGAAGGGTAGAAAACATTGTGGTCAAAGGAGAAAATGCTGGTTACCAGCATTTTCTCCTTTTCCCACAATGTTTTCAAAAGGCTTCTTTCTCAGGGTCGTTTAAAGTCGGGATTGTGTGGTAATGGGTTAAATGATGGAGTTATTCTTGAAAAGGACAGAAAAGATTGTTGGAAAAGGAGAAAAGGGCTGGTTACCAAAATGCTTTTCTGTCAGGATTTGTAAAACTTTGGATTGTGTGGTAAAGGGTTAATACAAGTCATTGTTTCTTTTTGCCACATTGTTGTCAAAAGTGCTATGCTGCAAGACCAGAACAGCAGTGTTTAGGGGGTATTGTGTAACTAAGAGTGACAGGCCATTTCATTTCTGTTTATTTTGTTTTTTTTTTTTTTAAATTTTTACGAGACAGTAAACTTTCATTCTGGTCTTTATTTAACGCTTTTGCAGAAGACTAATAAAATACAGCTCAAATGCTAGAGTTGGTCTGTGCAAGGCAAGAAAACAGTGCTGGTAAAGGAGAAACAGTGTTTACTGTCATTTTTTCATTTTTTTGTCACAATATTTTCTGAAGCCTTTCTCAGGGTCGTTCAAAATTTAGGATTGTTTGCAAAGGATATGGTAAATCATAATTTTTCAGGATGAAGGGATGCAGTTTTTACCAATATGGATTGAAAGATCCGACACAGTGCCTGTCCAGATTTCTGCAGTGACTATCATGGATGCTGTTGATGATTTTGATAATAAGGCTCATCAGATAGCAAAACATGTCAGCAAGTTTTTGAAAGATCCAGAAAATGTGGCCAACTCCACTCTGTTCCCAAAAGTTCCTGCAAAATACTGGTAATTCCAATTTTTAGCTTGGCTGTTTTCGAGGTATTGTAAGTCAAGGTAAATTTAAATGTAGAGGTAATATCATAGCCTTGGTGTCGTAGTTGTCATCTGCATGGTTTGCGTTGTCTTCATGCAAAATCTTTGACATTTTATAATATCTCTGTAATTACTGAAGATATTTACTTCAAGCTTGGACTACATGTCAACCATTAAAAGGGGAATAAAAAAACAATAAGGGCAGATAACTATCAAAGCATTTTTGACACAGTTATGTCCCTTTTTCAACTTAAAATGTTCACTGAAAATCAAGCAACTGCGGCTGAGTGTTGGTACCTGTAAGCTGTGCATTGTTAACCCCTTATTATACACCCATGCAAGAAAAAAGAAAGTTCCTATTTGCTGTTTGGTAAAGAGTTAAGTTCCCCATAGGCTTTTTTTCTAGACTTAATTAATAAAATTTGATCTCAAGCGCTAACTTGCGTAATCCTGTATATCCTTATTATCCCCCACCAAAAAGGCGGCAGGGGATGTGGTAATAGTAGCTCTGTCCTTCTGTTATTCTGTCTGTCTGTCCTTCTGTCCCACTTTCTTGTACGGAGCTTAACTCAAAAACAACTAGAGGTGTAAACATAACACTTCACGGGTGGATAGATCTTATCATGGAGAAATGCAGTGCACAAGAACTTTAACTCTTGATTGCATAATTTAGGAGTTATTGTCTTTGTTATTTTTTCTTACTTAAATTTTGTCCAGAGCATAACTTGAAAACTATATGAGATATAAACATGAAACTTCATAGGTTGATAGATGACATGGAGGAAAAGTGCAGTGTACAAGAACCATAACTTTCAGTGCCATAATTTAGGAGTTATTGCCCTTTTTATTATCCGTTCTTAAATTTTGTTTGGAGCATAACTCGAAAATTATGAAAGGTGTCAATGTGAGACTTCAGAGTTAGGCAAATTTTATTGAGGAGAAGTGCAGTACCATGATTTTAGAGTTATGTCCCTTTATTAGCTCCACTGGCCGAAGGCCAGCGGGCTTATGTCATGGCCTGTTGTCCGTCGTCCGTCCGTCCGTCCGTGCGTCCGTCCGTCCGTCCGTGCGTTAACTTTTTTTTAAAACGTCTTCTTCTCTGAAACTACCCATCCAATTTTGATGAAACTTCACAGAAATGATCCTGCCATGGTCCTCTTCAGAATTTCTTGAAAGAATTTAATTCCTTCAAAAACTCTGGTTGCCATGGCAACAAAACTGAAAAATTTTGAAAATCTTTGAAAATCTTCTTGTCTGAAACCGTAAGGCCAAGGGCTACCAAATTTGGCATGTAGCTTTATCTAGTGGACCTCTACCAAGTTTCTTCAATTTATAGCCCTGGGGTCAAAATTGGCCCCGCCCCGGGGGTTACAAGTTATACATGGGCTTATTTAGGGAGAACTTTAAAATTCCTCTTCTACCTAGCCATAGGGCCTAGAGCTACCAAATTTGGCATGTAGCTTTATCTAGTGGACCTCTGCCAAGATTGTTCAAATTATAGCCCTGGGGTCAAATTAGGCCCTGCCCGGGGGTAACAAGTTTTACATGGGCTTATATAACAAGTTTTACATGGGCTTATATAGGGAGAACTTTAAAATTCTTCTTTGACCTAGCCATGGGGCCTAGGGCGACCAAATTTGGCATGTAGCTTTATCTAGTGGACCTGTACCAAGGGTGTCCAAATTATAGCCAAGGGTCAAATTTGACTTCGCTCCGGGGGGTAACATGTTTTACATGGGCGGGCTTATATAGGAAAATCTTTCGCATCTAGCTATAAGGGCTAGGGCTATCAAATTTTGCATTTAGCTTTATCTAGGGGGTCTCTATCAAGGGTGCCCAAATTATAGCCCAGGGGGTCAAATGTAGCCCCACCCCAGGGGGTCACAAGTTCTACATGGTCTTATATAAGGAAACTTTAATAATCTACTTGTACATAGCCATATTTAGGCCTAGGGCTACCAAATTTTGCATGTAACTTTATATAATGGGCCTCTACCAAGAGGGCCCAAATTTTAACTTTGGGGGTCAAGTTTGACTCCACACCAGGGGTCACAAGTTTTACATTGGCTTTTATAGTGAAAACTTGATAAACCTGTGTCATGGATCACATATTTTACAGGGCCTTTTATTCAGCAAACTTGTTTTACATGACTTTTTATTGGGCAAGATTAAAAAATCTTTTTGTTTATAACCACACATTCTAGTTTCATATTGTAGGTCTGGGGTCAAAATTGCCTTCATTCCAGGGATCGCAAGTTTAACATGGGCTTCAAAATATTGTCACTTCAATTTAAACATTAATCAAGGGAAATGGCTTACAACATGTCCTTTTCTCAGGATGTTTTTTTGAAAGCCTTGTCTTTCAGGGTCATTAACACTTCGATTTGTGTGGTAAAGGGTTAAAAAGCCAGTGGAGCGATACAGGGCCATCTTGGCCCTCTTGTTAATTTTTGAGTCTCAAGGTTTCTTTTGGGCATAACTAGAGCTGTATTAACTTCTCAGCTGAATACTTGTCTCAGAGGAGTGCATTACTCAAGAGTGATAACTGTTCCTTCCATAATTCTTTACTTATTGCTTTCTGTTGTTTTTCAGATTTTTTCTTCTCTCTGATTTCATATGTGTTTACACTTGACAGCTATATAAGTAAAAGTGTACCTTATTGAAATTTTACATTACAACACGGCTTTTGTTTTTAAATTATCTTTGTCTTTAATTGTTTACAGTCAAAATGGTGCAGAGTTGTCAGAGGTAAGCCAATTTTTGTTTATGTATTAACATTTTGAAACATTTCAATACTCTATCAGTCACAAGTATTTATGACCCCAAATTCTTTACCAAACAACAAAATTTTAGACTCGTCCAAATTCAAAGTATTTGCAGACACAAAATTCAGTATTACTCAAACGGTCAGATTTGTCTGTGATAGGAAAGTAGGGAAGACAACATTCTGGGAATAGGAAAAAATGCTGGTTAGCATCAATTTCTTTTTTTTCACAAGGTTTTCAAAAGGCTTTTTCCTCAGGGTCATTAAAACTTGGGACTTTGTGGTAGCGGGTAAATAAGAAAGCTTCGGAAAACATCGTTATAAAAGGAGAAAATGCTAATGTTTTCTGACCTACTTTATCAATCCTATCATGTGAGTCACGTTGTTAGATGACATATATTTAGACTCAACTAAATATTGAAAGCATTTGTAGAAGACAATTTATTGTGGATGAAATGATGGTATTTGTTTTTGATATGGGAGAAAAGATTGTTGGATAAAAAAGAAAATACTGATTACCAGCATTTTTCCTTATCAAACAGTGTTTATTAGATGCCCATCCTATTTAGGGTGGTTAAAACTCGGATCGTGTGCTAAAGGTATAATTTGTTTTCTGCAGCCTTCAAAAGAGACAAGTCTAAAATTTTGTTTCCTGATGAAAAGTAGAACAGGTAGCTTTTTAAAACATGCAGGGCAGTATTTTGCCTCTTTACCTTGTTTTCATAACCTTAAAGAAGAAGCCTTGTGAAAACATTGTGGGAAAAGGAGAAAATGCTGGTAACCAGCATTTTCTCTTTTCAAAGACATATTCCATCATTTGAACCATATTTAATTTGTCGTCTGCAAATGCTTTGAATTTGGACAAGTCTAAAATTTTATTGTTTGGTAAAGAGTTAAATAATAAAGCTGAAAGGAGCTTGGGTTTGTTAACATTTGAAAAACGGAAAAGGTGATATGGTCATGATGTGCAATCTGTACCAGACATAAAAAAGTTTAGATTTGTCACACTTGAAAGCATTTGCATGGTATAGGATTAACCCTTTACTGCACAGTCCTGATTTTTAACGAGCCTGAGGAAGAAGCCTAATGAAAACATTGTGGGAAAAGGAGAAAATGCTGGTAACCAGCATTTTCTCCTATTCCCACAAAGTTTTCTACCCTATCAAAGAAAAATTGCACCATTTGAGCCACTATGAAATTGTCGTCTGCAAATGCTTTCAATTTGGGTAATTCTAAAATTTTGCTGTGTAGTAAAGGGTTAAATGGTCTGCTTGAACTTATGATGATATTTAACTCTTTACCAAACGACAGAATTTTAGACTGGTCCAAAATTGAAAGCACTTGCAGACAACAAAATGAACGTAACTCAAAAATTGAAATTAGTTTCCAGCAGGGTAGAAAACATTGCGGGAAAAGGAGAAAATGCTGGTTACCAGCATTTTCTCCTTTTCCCACAATGTTTTCAAAAGGCTTCTATCTCGGGGTCGTAAAAACCAGGGATTGTTTGGTAAAGGGTTAACTCTACACCAAGCAATCCAAAGTTTAAATGACTCAGAGGAAGAAAGGCTTTTGAAAACATTGTGGGAAAAGCAGAGACTGCTGGTAACTGGTAACCAGCATGCTCTCCTTTTTCCACAATGGTTTCTACCCTATTACAGACAAATTCCATCATTTCAGCCACTTTTTAATTGTTATCTGCAAATGTTTTCAAGTTGGTTTAGACTAAATTTTTTCTTGTAGAAAATATTTAAACATTATACCTAGTTGTAAGTGGAAAAAAATGGAAGAACAGCTTCAAGATATGGAAATGTCTTGTTTTAATTTGGAAACCTTCAAAGGAAAAAGAGTATTTCTTGTTATAAACAGTATCTTCTTTTCAGACAATGTTTTCAACGATATCTACAATTGGTTTATAATAATTTGAGGTTAATTAACATTCTTTGGTACAATACTGAATTCTGTTAGATAAGTACACTGCAGAACCAGTTTATACTTTGGACAAGGTGACAGATGAGTCCAAAAGATGAACTGGTTCTGCAGTGTTCGAATCCAACTGAATTCAGTAGAGTACCCAAACACATTAAACGGCCCCTTTATTTCCCACTTCTGGATTGACTTTTAAACTACAAAATGTGAAATATGTTGGTTATTTTATATAAAACAAAATTGTTTGAAAAGAAAAGATGGCTTAAAGTAAATAACGGTGATTTATGACCAGATAATATGGTATACTACTCTCCCATACAGAGATTGCAATTCTGGCTTCTAACCTTGTTCTGTAAAATCCACATTTTGGACTCTACAGAGTCTAATATGGATTAAGATATTCCTTTCTCATGTTTTTCTGTTAACCGTTTCCCATATTTGGACCTTTCCATTGATATTAAATGCATCTGTGGACAACAAATTTGAAGTTGGTACAAATGAGCTGAAAATCTCCAATAGGGTAGAAAACATTGTGGGTAAAGCAGAAATTGCTTGTTACAAGTAATTTCTCCTTGTTCCACAATCTTTTCAAAAGCTTTCTTTCTCAGAGTCGTTAAACTCAAGATTGTGTGATAAAGGGTTAAAGTGAATTCATTAGGTATTATATTGTAGGTATGAAATAAATAAGCCATCTTCTGGCAAAAGGGGGTTTAATGCATCTGCGATAGGTAATACACAAGCAAGTCATCACCAACTGTATCACAAAGGTAGACTGATTGACATGCAGAATGTTCACAAAAAGCAGAAACTTTTGACCCATGTCAGCCTGCATGGACTCACAAGGCTGACAAAGGGTTGATACTTTTTGCAGATGCATCAAATCCACTTTTCATACAGCTTGGCTCATCTGTATGGCTACCTCTTTGCATATTTAACTCTTTCAGCACCAAATAAATAAACTCGACCTCGTTCGACGGATCTAAATACAACCCATTGAAACTTACAAAGATTTTGATTGTACAGGCTTGACTACACAAGCGGGCGATATAGATCAAAGATCAGACTGCTCGTTCTGTGCAGTCTGATCTTGATCTATGCCGTCCGCAAAGGTCACTGTTTTCGCCTCTGGCGCCAAAATGGTTTGAGAGCTCATTATGCTCCAATGTTTACATCATGTTTATAGGTAGAGACGGTGGTGGAAAAACTTTTGAGTTCACACCGAAGTTCACACGTCCCAGAGCAGTATAAGTTTTCTGTAAAAAATCAAGAGAAAAGAGATTTTGAAAGAGTGAAACCATTGGTGATTCCAAAGACAGAGAAAAGATCTGTAAGTAGGGATATTCAAAGTAAGCATTGCTTGTACATTTTCAGCTTGGCTGTTTTTGCAGTAAACATCAAGGTATTGTCATAGCCCTGTGGTCATCTGTGTCTGGGTCATGCAAAAACGTGACATTTTGTAACATCTCTGTCATTTCTGAAACTATTTACTTCAAACTTAGACTACTTGTTAACTGTCAAAAGATTGATTGATTGATTGTCTGGTGTTTTAACGCCATTTTCAACATTATTTCAGTTATATCATGGCGGCCAGTGCACCTATCCATGCTTTCCATGAGTCTTGTTTATATACTCTGCACAATTTTCTTTCTAAGCTACTGGCTGCTTTCTAACATTACCATCATCGAAACAATGGTCAGCAGTGGGAGAGGAATGAATCCTGTTGCAATGACTATCATCAATCCTTGGAAAGAAATTGGCCGAGCCAGCGATCGAACCCATAACCACCTGTTCTCAAGTCCTGCACGTTACTGACTGAGCTACTGGGGCTTGGCAACTGTCAAAAGAGGAACCCATAAAACTGGGCTAGGTTACCATCAAAATGTTTTGACACACTTATGCTTTTTTTTCAACTTAGAATTTTCACTGAAAAGAAAATGCAGCTGCGCATTAGCACCAGCATGTGGAACTTTTGTTTTGTTTAACCGTGTCAAACTAACATGTCCCTTGAGGAAGCCTTTTGAGTCTAGCCTGCCTATGTTGCCCAGTGGTTAGCATATCTGACTCGTGATCTGGTGGTTGCAGGTTCTATACCAGGTTGAGGCAAATTTTCTTTGTGGTGATTTTTCGCCTCTCATCTCTGATGCATGTGAAAGAAGTAGTCAGTGACTTGGAAAGAAAGTTGTGTCATCTACAAGTACTTTGAATGACAAAAATTAGACTTGTTCTAATTTAAGGTATTTACAGATGACAAGTTACAGATGAAAATTTTGGTAAAGTGTAAGATAAAAACATTCCATTGATATTGATATCAAATTTTGCAGGAATCAAGCCCAACAGATATCGTGATCAGCTTCAGCAACGATTCCAACTATCTAGCTACAATTTTCTGTACTTTCCTTGAACAGAAATGTCCACACTTAAAGATAAGCATTCATACTGAACAGAATCTAGAACGTATGGCAGCTCTGGACACAGCTAGTGTGATGGTGATGTTCATCTCGCGGGAATTTCTCCTCACTGATTCACAAATGCATGAACTTCACCTCGCTCTCACACGACAGAGATTGTGTGAGAAAAAAATCCTCTACCTCATTAAAACATCATCATTGAATGCCATTCACCCGTTTTTTCCACGGATTTTACGATATGATATTTCTACAACAGATTCAGTGTGGGAAAAGTTTGAAAGGGAGTTTTTGAAAGGAAGGAGCCAATCAGACAACAGAAAGATGGTGACTGTAGGCAGATCATATAAAGCTGGGGTGGCAAGATTTTTCTCTTGTAAATTTTCAGAGTATTTTGCTTTGACAAAGGCTTCTGATGATGTCATAGAACTTGCGTTGGATTTACAGTAAGAGTTACCTAAACCTGTAGCCGTATTCACCAACCATTCTTGAGAATATTCTTAGTCTTGTTCTTCAAGATTTTCTAGATTTGAAAGTAACACAACTTCTTATTGGCTAAACCATTGGGTTTAGCCAATGAGAAGTTGTGTTACTTTCAAATTTTGAATTTTTTTTTCAGAATAAGACTAAGAACATTCTAAAGAATGGTTGGTGAATATGGGCCTTGGGGCCTTATTCATCCACCATTCTTGTGAACATAATTAGTCTAATTATAGATTGAGATAAGTAACACAACTTTTGATTGGCTAAACTATTTGGTTTTGCCATTCAAAGGTTGTGTTTTTTAAACAGTGTACTTTCAGAAGTTATGTTGAAACTTTACTTTCAGTCAGAAATTGTGTTACTTTTAAATTGAGAAAATTCTAGAGAACAAGACAAAGAATGTTCATCAGAATGGTTGGTGAATACAGACCAGTATATCTTTCCATCTCTCTACTTGTCTGCCTATCTGTCTGTTATTTTCTTTATCAATATTTTCATATCCTGAAGTCAGCCATCACTATAACCCTCTAAATAAAAGAAATAGTTGATATTTGTTTATTTTAGTGAAAGATCGAAATTTATTTCATTACGTGAACATCATTGGTAATATTTGGCTCTGCCACTCGTGAAAATATTACCAATGATGTTCACAAGATGAAATGAATTTCAATCTTTTGCTGAAAAAAAAAAAAAAAACAAATATTTTATTTATTTCATGCTTCTAACCCCCTTTTTTGTTGGGATTTTTTAAAAAAATCCAGCAGTGTTGTTTTCAGTAATTCTCCTTGCCGTAACCCCTCCACATTGCAATGCATTACAATATTACGTAAAACGCGAGAAATATAGGGTAAATTATGTCATAAATCCATCTGGTTGAATGGCACGCCCTCTTTACCTAGGTAACTAGTGTGCAGGAACTACTGTTTTGCCTTCAATATTGAAGAGTTAGAAAATAAAATTGGTATTTTTCACTGGTCGTAACCATGAAATAACAAAGAATATTTCATGTTATTTTTTGATAAACTACTGAAAAGCATGAAATAACGGCTTTTCTCCTTCAAGATAGCAGACCATACCATTACAAATTCAAGGATATTTTTGCGTTTTACAAGATAGTAGATAGTGTAGGGCTAATATCAGACTCCACATTTGCACATTGCTAACCATGAATCCTGAGGACACCAAAATGTGGCGTTTAATTATTTATCATACACGGATCAAAAATGGCAGATCACAACTTTCATATAGGTTTTTATAGCGAAAATTTTAGAAATATTGATGGAAAAGACGAAAAGTTTGGTAACCACAGCCTGCTCCTCAGTATTTAAAATCAAAGGAACATTTTATAACTCTGTATGTGCTAAAAATGTAAATGAAACTTTTCAGCCGATAACAATAATTAAAATATTGCTATTCAAAAGTTATTTTATGGGAAAAGAACATCTCCTTATTGAACAGTGTAGGTCCAAGATTAGACTGCACAATCTGTGCAGTCTTAGCTTGATCTACACTATCCGCAAAAGGTCCTTGAGTCGGGTTTAGCAGCCTAAGGGTTAAGGGATAAGTGAAAAAAATGCACCTACAGTTATTTTACTTTGCTTTTTATTTGAATGTAGATTTGTTTCAAAATGATATTTTTTAGGGAAAATACCAAGTCACATGGACCTCTGCTGCTCAATCTGGTTACCCTAGAAGTGGAGGTATCAGGGAAAACTGAGGAAAGGGATGTAACTCAGGTTAGTGCTCTCTCTTGGAATCAACCAACAACTTTGAAATAAAGCTATCTTCCTGAAATAACTCTGAATGCCATTTTATAGAATACTGGTTTCAGATTTTCCTACTACCTATGGGAAACTCATGTGAAAATATTGTGGAAAAAGGAGAAAATGCATGTTTTTGGTGATTTCTCCATCTGCCACAACAATTAATAAAGTAAACTTCTACAGAATGAAAAAAGCTATCTGGTGAAATCATCTGAGGATAACAAACAAACAAACTACACATTAATCAAAAGAAGATGGGAAAATATAACATAAAAGTGAAGTGAAAACAATTGTAAAATAGAGAATTAGTAGTGTTTACGGGGAACATTTACCATGAAAGTTTTAGAATATTAAGACGGTCTACAGAACAATCTATATCTCCAGGGGCATTAGACCAGGTTTTGGCCCAAGATTTCTTTTTTTTTTTTTTTTTTTTTCTTTGGGAGTGTGGGGGGGGGGGGGGGGGGAAAGAGAGGGGAGAGTCATATTTGTATTTTGTTAGGAAAATCATAAGGATATGGTACTTCACCCATAGATGGGGGAAAAAATGGTTCGGATGAGACCCGAACTCACACCCTTCAAAACCATAGTTGTTGACTCTACCAACTTAGTTAGGGGTCTGACAGATACTTTTACTTTACTTATTACTTGTTACGCAATAATGGCCATATTGTTACTGACAAAATGGAAATTTTACAGTAATTTACTCCTTTTCCTACAATGTCTCCAATCCATTCAAAAGTAGATCCTACAGCTTAAACCACAGTTATTTCTTTACCTTAATTACGAAATTTTGGACTTAAACCAAATTGAAAATATTTGCAGAGTACAAATTGAATATTGCTAGGTTGACAGTTTCTGTCTTTCATAGGATAGAAAACATTTTGGGAAAAGGAGAAAATGCTGGTTACCAGTATTTTCTCCTTTTCCTACAATGTTTTCAAAGACCCTTTCTTTGAGGTATGTAAAAAATATGGATCGTGTGGTAAATGGTTACTTTATTGTGTGCTTAAGGTAGTACCTTCCTAATGGAAAACAGCTATTTCCACTATAATATTATCCTAAAAAATTTGCTTTTATTAAAAATGAGTATTATTGTACTACTTTAACCGAACCACTTTTTCCTTTTTAGCTCACCTGAGCACAATGTGCTCAAGGGGAGCTTTTAGGATCACCAGGTGTCCGTCGTCTGTCGTCCGTTGTGCGTCGTCAGTCGTGCGTCTTCAACAATTCTTTATACATCATCTCCTCCTAAACTACTGGGCCAATTTGGACCAAACTTAGCTGGAATGTTCCTTGGGAGATCCTCTTTAAAAATTGTTCACAGAATTTGATTCCATCAAGAACTCTGGTTGCCATGGCAACCAAATGGAATTTTCTAAGAAATTCTTTAAAAATCTTCTCCTCTGAAACCGCTGGTCAGATTTTGAAATAATTTCACGGAGATGTTCCTTGGGTGACCCGTTTCAAAACTTGTTCGCGAAATTTTGATCCGTCGGGAAACATGGCTCTGGTGACTGGGGGCTACTTGCACTATACGGATATGAAGAAATTCTTAAAGATTCTTCTTCTCTGAAACGGCTGGTCAGATTTTGAAAAAATTTCACAGAGATGTTCCTTGGGTGACCCTTTTCAAAAATTGTGCGCGAAATTTTGATATGTCAAGAAACATGGCTCTGGTGACTGGGGGCTACATGCACTATACGGAAATGAAGAAATTCTTAAAAATTCTTCTTCTCTGAAATGGCTTGTCAGATTTTGAAATAATTTCACAGAGATGTTCCTTGGGTGACCCTTTTCAAAAAATGTTCTCGAAATTTTGATCAGTCAAGAAACATGGCTCTGGTGACTGGGGGCTACTTGCTCTATACGTCCATGAAGAAATTCTTAAAGATTCTTCTTCTCTAGAACGGCTGGTCAGATGTTGAAATAATTTCACAGAAATGTTCCTTGGGTGACCCTTTTCAAAAAGTGTTCTCAAAATTTTGATCCGTCAAGAAACATGGCTCTGATGGCTGTAAGCTATTTACACTATATGGACATGAAGAAATTCTTAAAAATTCTTCTTCTCTGAAAGCGCTGGTCAGATTTTGAAATAATTTCACAGAGATGTTCCTTGGGTGACCCTTTTCAAAATTTGTTCGCGAAATTTTGATGTGTCAAGAAACATGGCTCTGGTGACTGGGGGCAACATGCACTATACGGAAATGAAGAAATTCTTAAAAATTCTTCTTCTCTGAAACGGCTTGTCAGATTTTGAAATAATTTCACAGAGGTGTAACTTGGGTGACCCTTTTCAAAAAGTGTTCTCGAAATTTTGATCCGTCAAGAAACATGGCTCTGGTGACTGGGGGCTACTTGCACTAAACGGCCATGAAGAAATTCTTAAAGATTCTTCTTCTCTGGAACGGCTAGTCAGATTTTGAAATAATTTCACAGAGATGTTCCTTGGGTGACCCTTTTTAAAACTTGTTCGCTAAATTTTGATCCATCAAGAAACATGGCTCTGATGGCTGTAAGCTATTTACACTATATGGACATGAAGAAATTCTAAAAAAATCTTCTTCTCTGAAACCTCTGGTCAGATTTTGAAATAATTTCACAGAAATGTTCCTTGGGTGACTCTTTTCAAAAATTGTTCACAAAATTGTGATCCATCAAGAAACATGGCTCTGGTGGAGGGGGCTATTTGCACTATAGGGACATGAAGAGGAATTTCATAATTCTTCTTCTCTGGAATGGCTGGTCAGATTTGAAATAATTTCACAGATATTTTCCTAGGGTGACCCTTTTCAAAAATTGTTAGGGAAATTTTTATCTGTCAAAAAACAACAGCCAATTGTTGGCACCTGCATGCGGTTCTCTTGTTGGACTTATGTTTTTAGTCACTTTCGAGCATGTGCTCTTCTTCAAGAAATTGTATTTGGGTGATCTATCCAAAAATTTATTTGCAGAATTCTGATTCATCAAAATCATTGCTGTGGTGATGATTGTAGGGGTGGTGACAGATTTTGAAATGACTTTTACAGGTGACCTTTTCAATATTGCTTGGCAAAATAATGATCTTGTTTCCAAAGTTTCAATACCTCAAAAAAAAAAAAAAAATAGCTATGGTCCTCTCAAAAATTCAGGTGAGCGATCCAGGGCCATCTTGGCCCTCTTGTTTTCCTTCTTAGAATTATCATTTATAAATCTAAAACCACTATATTCTGATTACAAAGGGAGATAATAATTACCTCCCTTTTCAGAAAACTAACAAAAGTATCAACAAATAATTTCAAGATAGACATCAAAGCAATTTCTGCTCGGTTAGAAATGTGCAAAAATATTATATCAGTATAAATCCTAACTTATCAACTAATAAGAAATTTTATTCCATGTTGCACTAAAAGCGTTAGGATGGTAATACCTTAAAATGAAACTCGTAATTTATTGTATGTTTTTGATTTAGACTAGTCCAAAATTTTGTTTTTCTGTAACAAGTTAAGATATCAAAAGGAAGAATCATGGTTGATATAGGGGGCATAAATGTTTACATCCTTGAAAAGAAGAATTATAGAGAAACCCTCCATTTTTTTTTTTTTTAGCTTTCTTTACTCCCTTCCCACAAGACAGTATTTAACTCTTTACCAAACAACAAAACTTAAGACTTGTCCAAATTGAAATCATTTACATACGACAAACTGAATGTGACTCATAATTCAGAGATTGTTATAGGAAGGGTAGAAAACATTGTGGGAAAAGGAGAAAATGCTGGTTACAGCATTTTCTTCTTTTCCCAGTGTTTTCAAAAGGCTTCTTTTTCAGGGTCGTTAAAAGTCGCGATTGTGTAGTAAAGGGTAAAGACTTGTTTAAATTGAAATCAGTTGCAGACAACAAAATGAAATTAATGTGATTCTAAAACTCAAGGGTAGAAAACATTGTTGGTAAATAAAGGTAGTGGACCCCTAACGCTTCTAGTGCAACATGGAATAAAATTTCTTGTTAGTCGATAAATGAGGATTTATACTGATATAATATTTTTGCCCATTTTGTCCAGAAATTCCTTTGATGTCTATCTTGAAATTATTTGTTGATACTTTGGTTAGTTTCCTGAAAAGGGAGGTTATTATTATCTCCCTTTGAAATGATAGTACAGTGGTTTCAGATTTATTAATGATAATTCTAAGAAGGAAAAAAAGGAAAAAGTGGCCTGGTTAAAGTAGTACAATAATACTCATTTTTAATCATAGCAAATTTTGTAGGATAATATTATAGTGGAAATAGCTGTTTTCTGTTATGGTTCTACTACTAAAATGCTGCTTATCAGCATTTTCTCTTTTTCCCCACAATGTTTTCAAAAGCTTTCTTTCCCAGGGTCATTGAAACTTAGGATTGTGTGGTAAAGGATTAAATAAAAAGTTTGAAACTCTATTGGACATTTTCCATTTTCTCTTTATACAGGGTTCTACAGTTATGAATAGCAATTCACACAATATCCCTGTAGATGAAGTTAAGACTACAGAGGAAGATGAAACAACAAAAGAAAAAGTGAATGAGGAGAATGTAAATAAAGGGGCTGATAAATCAAAAGACAAGGAGGAAGTTACAGAAACAAAGCATGACAAAAATTCTAGCACCTCTAGCTCCGGGTCAGTCATGTGTGATGAAAATTTGTCATCAAAAACAAATACTAATGGAAATGCTATGCTTGAAGGGATAGCTGTGAAAAATGAGGATCACAGTAAAGAAGAGGAAGTTAATTTGATTGATAATGTTTCTGAATCTAACAACACTGAGGTAAAAGTCTACAATGCTGAAACGAAAGTTGACCATAAAGAAAGCAATATGCGAGATGAAAACAACAGTGTGGTGAATGGTAAAGACAAAGTGCTACATGAAAATGACCAGAAGGAACAGATAAGGTCTATTACAGTTAGAGAATCTACTGATAAAACACAGAGAGATATAAACAGAAGGACTGGATCTAATGTAACCACACAACAAAAGACAAGCAAATCCTGTATCTTACTGTGAACTATACTACGGTTTGATACCTATTTAATCCTTTAACCGTTTACCACACAATCCCGACTTTTAACGACCCCGAGAAAGAAGCCTTTTGAAAACATGGTGGGAAAAGGAGAAAATGCTGGTTACCAGCATTTTCTCCTTTTCCCACCATGTTTTCTACCCCTCCCTCAGCAAATTTCAATTTTTCAGTCTGATTTAAATGTCGTCTGCAAATGCTTTCAATTTGGACCAGTCTAAAACTTTGTCGTTTGGTCAGGAGTTAACTCTTTTCCAAATGACAAAATTTTAGACAGGTCCAGACTGAAAGTGTTTACAGAAGACAAAATAAATGTGACTCAATAATTTAAATTTGTATTGGAAAGGGTAGAAAACATTGTGGGAAAAGGAGAAAATGCTGGTTACCAGCATTTTCTCCTTTTCCCACAATGATTCAAATGGCTTCTTTCACAGAGTCGTCAAAAGTCAGGATTGTGTGGTAAAGGGTTACAACACAGTCCCAGTTTTAACGACCCTAGAGAGAAGGCTTTTGATAACATTATGGGTAAAGGAGATAATGCTGGTAATCAGCATTTTCTCCTTTTCCCACAATATTTTTTTACCATTTCAAAGACAAAGATGATCCTTTGGGCTACATTAAATTTGTGGTCTGCAAATGCTTTGAATTTGGATGAGTCCAAAATTTTGTTGTTTGGTAAAGAGTTATATTTTTATCAAATTGAAAAAAATTGTTAAATTTTCAAATCCTAAGCATTTTAAAGTCTGCACAGGCTGACCTGGATGGGCACTTTTTGCTGTTGGTCAATTTTCTGAATTTCAAAAGACCAGTTTACCTAAGGATTTTGTAGGTTGTTTGACAAAACAGATTTTATGGATCCATAATTATGCTGGTCACCAGCATTTTCTCCTTTTCCCACAAAGTTTTCAAAAGCTGTAATGCTCAAGGTTGATAAAATCAGGTTTGTGTGGTAAAGGGTTAAGTAGCCACCTACAAAGAGTGACCATCATTTCAAATTTAACCGTTATCTTGCTGAATAACTTTAATGAAACGTTCAAGCCAATAGAAACAACATGCATTTGACTCTTTCAAAGTTGTTTTTTTTTGTTTTTTTTGGAGAAATTGTCTTCTTATCAGACAGTGTAGATCCAAGATCAGACTGCACGTTCTGTGCAGTCTGATCTTGATCTACACTGTCCGTAAAAGGTCAGTGAGTCGCACTTAGCAGCTAAAGGGTTAAAGACCTACCTTTGAATATTTGATGTCTGTCTTAAACAATCACATATCTTGAGTGGTTAGAATTGTTTGGTCTCCTGAGTGGTTGAGTAAAAAAAAGGTTTTTATGTCTCTGTCTTTCCTTTTTTAAATTTTTTTATTCACATGTTTTTACTCATTTTGAATTGTTACTTTATTGTTTATATACTATTTCTCTATTCAATGTGATATCTATGAAATATTGTTAGTTTTTCTATGACTGTTAGATCTCTAAATATAAAAGCTACAAAATCATATATCTGTTATTCTTTACCTTGTGCAACATTATCAAATGAAGCCCTTTTTATGTGTGGGTCTGAAGACAGCCTATAAAAGACTGTATTCTTTCGACCTTTCTAACACCTAATCAGAATCCTGCTACCATCTTTTTGAAAGCAAGAAAAGACTACAGAACAATTCTTATTTGATCACAAGGTGTATGTCCCCTATATTTCCAAGGATGACACAAGCAACGATTGGTTGACTGGATTTCTCTGACTGTTTCTCTTGAGGTTGAGTTTTAAGGACATGTAAGAATAAGCCATGCTCTAGCAAATGGGGGTTTGATGCACCTCTTTGATGCATTATAGTAAGCAAGTGATCACATAATAAATAATGGATCTGCAATATCCATTTAGTCTAACAATTGACAGGATCTGGAGGTGGAATGGTTTTTGACATGCAGAAAATTTACAAATAGCAAAAAACTTTGATCCATTTCAGCCTGCATGGACTGCACAAGCTGGCAGGTACAATATTTTTATATGCCCCTCGAAGACGGGACGTATTAATATGGGATCACCCATGGTGTACGGGCTGGCAGGTGGGTGTCCAGGCCGGTGGTGTCCAGTTCTTTGTCTGGAGCATAACTTTGTCATCTCCAGTCCGATTGACTTGAAACTTGGCCTTTGTGTTTGTTGCAATAATATGGAGTGCAGTGCGAAAGAACCATAACTCTACCTCATGCTTTCTTTGAGTTATTTCCCTTTGATCGTCATTTTTACAGCATTTTCTGCTTGTCCGGAGCATAACTTTGTCATCTCTAGTCTGATTGACTTGAAACTTGGCATTTGTGTTTGTTGCAATAATACGGAGTGCAGTGCGAAGAACCATAACTCTACCTCGTGCTGTCTGAGTTATTTCCCTTTGTCATTTTTACAGCATTTTCTGCTTGTCCAAGGCATAACTTTGTCATCTCCAGTCCGATTGACTTGAAACTTGGCATTTGTGTATGTTGCAATATTACGGAGTGCAGTGCGAAAGAACCATAACTATACCTTGTGCTCTCTTAGAGTTATTTCCCTTTGATCGTCATTTTTACAGCATTGTCTGCTTGTCCGGAATACAACTTTGTCATTTTTAGTCTGAACATCTTCAAATTTGGTATGCATGATTGTTGAAAAATTACGGAGTGCCGTGCACAAGAACCATAACTCTTCCTAGCACGAATTTTGAGTTATTCCCCTTAGATCTTCATTTTTATAGCATTTCTTGCTTGTCCTGAGCATAACTTTGTCATCTTAAGTAGGTATGACTTGAAATATGGTATGCTTATTTGTTGCAATATTTGGAAGTGCAGTGCGCAAGAATTGTAACTCTACCTCATGCTGTCTTTGAGTTATTTCCGTTTGATCGTCATTTTTACAGCATTTAGTGCTTGTCCGGAATATAACTTTGTCATCTCAAGTCAGAACGACTTCAAACTTAGTATGATTGTTTGTTGCAATATTACGGAGTACAGTGCGCAAAAACAATAACTCTACCTAGCGTGGATTTTGAGTAATTCCACTTTGATCTTCATTTTTACAGTATTTCTTGCTTGTCTGGAACGGAACTTTGTCACCTCAAGTCAAATTGACTTGAGACTTGGTAAACATGTTTGTTGCAGTTACGAAAAGTGCAATGCACTGGAGCCGTAACCTTACCTAATGCCCTTTTGGAATTATTCCCTATTCATTATTATTTTTTTTACAGCTTTTCATGCTTCTCTACAATATAACTTTGTCTTTTCATGTTGGAATGACCTGAAACTTTATATGTATGTTTCCTTAACATTAGAGGAGACATTCATGCCTTTTTCAATCACTTACATGATTTCTGCTGCACTACTATTTTCCTCTACCTGCCCTTTACGATTATTATCCCCCCTCGACAACTGGTGGTGGGACGGGTGTATCTTGCGACAATTTGCCGCTCTTGTTTGCAGATGCATTAAGCCCCCTTGTCAAAGAGAAAGACTCATATATTTAAGATTTGTAAAAAAGTACAAAATATAGCAGCAATGTCACTTCTATAAGTATCAATAGGAGGTCTAAAATATGGTCAGAGAGACTCTGTGATAAAGAGATAGGTGGAGCAAAGCAAACCATTCTTGTCCTCTAAGAATGATAATGTATGACTTGTCAGCCAAGATCTATATCTTATCTTCCTCTGGCATCAGATTCCTTTGGAAACCAAGAGAAATTCCTTGTTTTCTACATTGTTTGAATTAATCTCAGCTTATAGCTCCATCCAAGTACCTGTAATACTCTGTACCGGTTAGATTAATCTGCATATCATAAATTAATAACCTGGAAGTCCTGGGTTCATCCTTGTTGGAAGCCCTGGGTTTTTCATGGGAGTGACCATGATGGTCCTGTAATGCTTATCTAAGGTAACAAGAGCTGAGCTGTTGGACTGTTGTATACAAAATTCTAGATTGGAGCTTGGATCCTGCCTTATAGCATTCGTCACTGAAGTTCAATAATGGTCTATCACAGAACACCAAAATCTTAGTTGCTGTATCATCGGACACTGTTTCTAAAGATAACTCACTCGTGCACAACCTCTTTTGAATGATGCCACATACAAAGTACTAACACTCTAGGCGTTGTGGATTTAAAAAAAAAAGATCCTTGAAGTGGTCTGTTATAAAAGTCCAAAGTTAGACCTACATAGGTCAAAGGTCAGTGCACTTGAAAACAAGTACTCTCACCTTGAGCTTGCTAATTACAGGATTCAAGCTACATTTCTACGAGATTAAATTCAGAATCCTGGCACTCTACACCTATTCTACCATCCCCCACCAGTGTCTTCTTTGGTTGATTAATGTCCACCTTTGCCACAGTGTTTTCTGAAAGTGGTCGACTGCAAAGCTAGAAATTTAAAATTGGGTGCAGAGGTAAAGCATTTGAATGGTTCAGTCAACAAGTCATTTATGCTCTGGTATCCACAACAGCCGGTGTAATAATGGCTATTTGAAAATCCATATGAAAACAACTCGGTTAAATCTTTACCTCCTGATGATGGCTCCATCTACCCATCAGCTAACGTCTGTTTAAAATCTTATTACAAATGGAGAATTTGTTACATGTACATGCAGTCACATTGATTTTTATATTTGAGCCATGCTCTGGCAAAAGGGGGCTTAATGCATCTCCGTAATCCATCACACCAAGCAAGCCATTACGTACTTATGGATCCGTAACAGCCACTTTTTTTAACAATCAACTAAATCATGAGGTAGATTGGTCCTTTGACATACAGAAAATTGACCAATAACGAAAAGTGTAGGCCCAGGTCAGCCTGCGCGGACTGCGCAGGCTGACCTGGGTGATACCTTTCACAGATGCATTAAGCTCCATTTTCACAAAGCATGGCTCATTTGCTTGAGTCATACTCTAGGAAAACTGGGTTAAATCCATCTCCGTAATGCATTATACCAAGCAAGTCTTCACAGAATTAGGGATCTTTAAATCCATTCTGTCTATCAGCTGACTGATTGAATTATGGGAAAAAATGGTCCTTCGACAAGCAGGAAATTGACAGATAGCAAAAGGTTTAGGCCAGTGTCAAGACTGCGCAGGCTTACCCGGTTCCATACTTTTTGCAGATGCATTAAACCCCCTTTTCACAGAGCATGGCCTATTTATACATGTATCTTCAAATCTAATTAATGTCAAATGCTGAATTTACATGAATGTTTGCAAAGTGGCCTGTCGTAAAATTGTTTTAGGAGGGCACGGAGTAAACCCTTTACCAAACCATCCCATGTTTTGACGACCTTAATGAATTAAGAGCCGTTTAAAAAAATTGTGGGGAAGGGCAAAATGCGGACAATTATACTGGTGAAGATTTAAATTACTGAGACCAGCTGCTGTTCTTGGTTAATCTTGAAATACGATGGGGGTAATTAACCTTTAACCCTTTACCACACAATCATTGCTCGAGTTTTAATGATCCTGGGGAAGAAGCCTCCTGAAAACATTTTGGAAAAGGAGAAAATGCTGGTAACCAGCATTTTCTCCTTTTTCCAACATGTTTTCCTCTGTATTAGACGAATTCCATCTTTTCAACCAAATTTAAATTGCCGCCTGCATATACTTTGAATTTGGACAATTCTACTTCTTTGTCGTGTGATAAAGAGTTAACCCTTCACCGAACAATCTATTGTTTTAAATGTTCTGTGGAGGGATATTCTTAAAAAATGAATGTGTGTAAATAAGACAAGTACTAAGTGCAAGAAACATAACTCTAGCTATCTTTAACATCTTGTTATCTCCTCTTTTTTAAAGTAAAACATGACTATCCAGACATATGTCGTGTACCACCCAAGTTTTTCGAATGAAGTTTTAGAGGCCAATAGTCTCGTGTAGGTGTGACAATGCTCTCATTTTAGCCCAGGGCAACATGTGTGCCTTTCACAACTCTAGTTAGCTTTTTAGGATCAAGATCAGATTGTAGATCTTAGATCTACACTGCCTACAATGCTGAGACATCCTAGCCCATGTATGTTCCATTCTTCAATCATATTGTGTAGTATAGTAAAACCCTGCATGCAAATCAGACGATTGTAATTCATAAATTTTGTATAAGTCACAAATGTAAAGTGTTGTCCTAAAACGAAAATCTTTAAAGTCTCGGTATTGTTCAGGCCTTTCATACCATAAGCTAATGGAGAGGTTACAATGTTAGGTGCATTTACATTATGACAAGCTGTGAACGAATGTATTTAAAAAGTATTGTTGGAAAATGAGGAAATGCTAGAAACCAGCATTTTCTCATTTTCACACTATTCTTTCAAGAATCATTATTCCTAAGGGTCATTGAAACATGACAGTGTTTGGTAAAAGGTTAACTTGAATATTCTTGAAAACAACATACAAATCTTTATTATTATACCCCCGCAAAATGAATGTTTTCGGGGGTATACTGGAATCAGCCTGTCTGTCCGTATGTGTGTCCATCTGTGTACAAAATACTAGTAATTTTGTGTCGCGAACTCCTCCTACAGTTTTGCTGCTATTGTATTGAAACTTTGCACATATATTGATCATATATTGAAGGTTTACAAGACACAATTTTCAAGTGTCAACTCCTCCTGGTTGAGGAATTACCTTCCCTTGAACTTCACACTTTTTTCTGTCAAAGCGCTGGCGAGGTATTAAGTCACATTCAGTGACAGCTCTAGTTTTACTTTGGAAGTAAATAATGACTAATAACAAAAAAGCTGTCCATATTTTATTGCATGAGTATATTTATCATTTCCATAATCTGCATACATTTTGTCAATGTTTCATGAAAAACTTATTTTCAACATTACAAAAATAGAAAAAAAGTTACCACTTGTATCAAAAATAGGAGGCCCATGAGTAACTTGATCACTCTACTGGCAAATACTGACCAGTACACCTTACCCTGTAGAGAGCCTATCACAACTATAGTTGCCTCTGCGGCCAGTGCAGATCAAGATCAGACTGCAAAAAAACATGTAGTCTGATCTTTGATCTAAACTGTCTGCTTAACAGCAAAACTAAAGACAAAAGGCAGCCATTAATTTGAAATTATTTGGTCTTATTCTAGAATGAAAATAACCATTAGATTTATTTGGCGCTTTAAGGGTTATTGGAAGGAAAGTACTGATATTATTTACTCAGTTTTCAAATAAACTATCATCTCTAAAACAAACATGAAAATTCTTTCACAATACAGTTCAAAAGAATCAAATCAGAGCACCCCATGCAGGTGCAATTGCTTGGCTGCAAATGCTTGATTTTCAGTGAAAACTGTTAGTCGTAAAAGGGGCATAACTGTCAAATATACCTTGATGGTGACCTGCTCTTGTTGTATAGGTTTCCTTTTTGATATTTAACAACTTGAATAAGTTTGCTTGAAGTATATATCTTCAGTAATAAAAGAGATATCATCAAATGTCAAAGTTTTTGCACAATGACGCAGACAAAGACGACTCAGACAATGCCAGGCTATGGCAATACCAATGTTTTCTTCAAAAACAGCCGAGCTTAAAATGCAGACTTTGAACATGAAATGCAAATTTTCACATTGACAGAGCTACTTTTTCCTAATTAATTGTTGGATTTTCTTCAAAGTCAATAGGGTTCAATCTCTTCATGACACTAACAAACTGAGCAAGTTTTATGAAACTGTCCAAGTTTTATGAAAATCTGAAAAAAAAAAAAAAATAATAATTTCCTCATCAAATACACAAGAAAAAGACTAAACCAACAGATGGACGGATTGCAGAAAAATGCCATGACATAAGCTCTTCCTGCCTTTGGCTAGTACAGCTTATAAAAAGAACGAGTGAAAAAAATACAGTTATGTCAGACCACAAAATTCATAACTAATTACTTGTATATACTTGACTCGTATATAAAAGAAGGGAAAAATTATTCTTTTCAATTGCATAGTTCACCCCCCCTCCCCCCCCAAAAAAAATATTTTAGACTTCTGAAAATTGAAAGCATTTGCAGACAACAAATAAAAGGTGACTCAAATGACAAAGTTTGTCCTTAATATGGAAAAAAAAAACATTGTGGGAAAAGGAGAAAATGCTCGTTACCAGCATTTTCTCTTTTTCCACAATGTTTTATAAAGATTCTTGAGATTTTTAAAAGTATGGAACATGAGTTAAAGGGTTACACAACTAACTACTGTAGGACACTAAAGTTCTTTCTGCAAGGTTACTGCACTGAACATGAAGGAGGCTGCTTAAGGCCATTCTGTGATAGCTTTCTCACACACAAAGTTACCCCTGGGCTCTTTGCAGTTCTCTGGCAGAAGGGCCAAATAGAGTGGTGTGTCTGCACCTGAAACAGAACAGGTTTGACTTTCATACTGTTAACCATTTTACACACAATCCTGAGTTTTAGAAACCCTGAGACAGAAAGCTTTTCGAAAACATTGTCGTAAATGGAGAAAATGCTGGTAACCAGCATTTTCTCCTTTTCCCACAATATTTTCTACCCTTTCAAAGATAAATACAATCATTTAAACCATCCGTAATTTTTTTCCTCTCCAAATCCTTTCAAATCAAACAATTTTACAATTTTGTTTTTAGTTAAAGTAATAAAAAGGCCAAGTGTAAACAAAGCAGGTGTTTAAATGCATTTGAATTTATATCTTGCCATTTAAAAGTATGGAAATTATTGTGAAGATGACAATCTGTCCGTCCGAGAGTTAGTCACTGACAGAGAAATTAATTTCAAAACTAGGTGAAAACCTGCCAGGTAGCAGTGTCTTTTGTTTACTTTTTGCCTATTTTAAATTTCTTTTTTTCTGCCAGCGACTAACATACGGCCCGACCACACGATAACAGACTGTCATATCCACAATATTTTCCATACTTTTAAATGGTATGATTTAAATCTAAATGTATTATGACACCTGCTTTGATATTTTGGCCTTTACTGGGCCTTTAAAGAATTAATGGATATAAAACATCCACAGCTAGGCATGGGGGGAAAAGATATTCAGCAGACTGTAGAACCATGAGAGTTTAATCATTGTACAAACATGAAGAGCAGTACCTTGTAACATTTCAAACTTTTATTACAGCTGAACAACATTACTCTGAAAATCTAAGTGCTGTACTTTTGTTTGTACTTTAATACGTAAATTACATGTACCCAGCACCTGCCACATAAAAATTATTTCTTTCTTAGAAAAAAAAAAAAAGATTATCAACTTTGGCAATTATTGTTTCAATATCTTGTTGTCTACCATGGTTCCAATCACTTGCATGACCACTGCCCCTATATGTTAGCTTATTAGTTTTGAAAAATTTGTCCATTCAGCTAAATGATGATGATGATGGTGATCATGATAAAGGTTCAGGTTCCTCCCTGCTCTAAAAATACCTGACATGGACTGTTTGATAGAAAGAATCAGATACAAGGACTGATTGATTGAATGGTGTTTTACATTGCTTACAATATTATTACAGTCATATCACTGCCATATATTGTATTGTATTGTACTGATAGCTCTAATGTTCAAGTATTATCTGGGTTTCACCTGTATTAGGCTTGGGCTCTGAAGTTCTTGCCCAAGGACACTACCATGAAAAACCAAGTTGATCCAGTGAGGCTTAAACCCGGGGTCTCCAGAGTATGAGTCCTACAATTTACCACTGAGACACACAGGACCCAATCAGATACAAGGAAGCACAGTTACAAGACCCTAGCCCCTCTTCACAGACCTATTGGCTCTTGTACCTGCCCAGTGCAAAGTATTTACCCTAAGCTACCAGAGTTTCTTACCAGATCATCTCTAGTTGAACTGAAAACATTAAATGTCTCTAAAAAAACAAGAGCACCGCATGCAGGTGCTAACGCTCTGTTGCAAGTGCTTGATTTTCAGTGAAAATTCTTCGTTGAAAAAATGGCATAACTGTGTAAAAATACATTGATGGTTATCTGCCCCTATTGTATGGGTTCCGCTGTTGATAGTAAACAGATTGTCTATGTTTGAGGTAAATATCTTCAGTAGTAACAGCGATATCACAAAATGTCAAAGTTCGCTTGACAACGACACAGACAACGATCCAGACAATGACACCAGGGCTCCGAAAATAGCCCAGCTAAAATCCATCCTGAGGCTAGAAATTGAACCTAGGATCTTCAGATTATTAGTCATTATGTTTTTGAGACTACACCACTGCTCCATCCCCTGTCAGTATTTTGAATCAAGTAATACATTAATTTGACTAAAATGTCACTGTATAACCTGTTACTGAGTAAACATCAAAATACATGTACCTTCGTCAATACTCTTAGTTCCCTTTTGACTTGACATATCAGTTTTCACATATCCGGGGCAGCACTGCAAACATGAAAACAAAAAGGTTAAAATATCATCAAGCATAAAATTACAAAAATATTTTACCAGTATAGATGTGTTTCTTTGCCAAAACAATTCGTCATACAATACAAATTGTTTCAGCTATATAAAAAGGGAAAAAGGGCATTGAACCAGATTTCAAGCTTTTTTTCCCCGGGGGGGGAGGAGGAAAGTGGGGGAGGGGAAAAGAAAGTTTCAAGAAAGGAAAATTGATGCGGACGTGACTGTTTCCCCATAGATATGGAAGATTAAACAAAAAATGTTGGAAAAAATTGCACTTCACTAGGACTATAGATAGTCTATAACCTGCAAAACCAGTGTCAGCAACTTTACCAACTTAGCTATTGAGTCACCTGGAATTTTTCTGTATTTAAAATGTACAGTTTTAATCCCTACATGCAACTGCAAGCATACCATAACTAACAGTTTAAAAAATATGAAATAAAACAAGAGGGCCATGATGGCCCTGAAATCGCTCACCTCAGTCATTTGACCAAACATGACCCATTTTCAATCTCTTTTGAGATATTATGACAAACATTCTACCAAGATTTTCATGAGTTATTGACCGGAAATGACCCACTTGCGAACTGGTGCAAGACCAACATTCTGACCAAGTTTCATGAGTATTGCATTGAAAATGAGGCCTCTAGAGAGTAAACAAGGTTTTCGAAGATTTGACCTAGTGACCTAGTTTTTGATCCAACATTACCCATTTTCGAACTCTTTCAAGATATTATCAAGACAAACATTCTGACCAACTTTTAAGAGTTTCGGACTAAAAATGTGGCCTCTACAGCATACACAAGGTTTTTCTACGATTTGGTCTAGTGACCTAGTTTTTGATCAGACATTACCCATTATCAAACACTTTTGAGATATCACTAAGACAAACATTCTGACCAAGTTTCATGAGTACTGGACTGAAAATGTTTTCTCTAGAGCGTACAAAAGGTTTTTCTAAGATTTGACCAAGTGACCTAGTTTTTGACGCGACATTACCTCTTATCAAACTCTTTTGAGATATCGCCAAAACAAACATTCTGACCAAGTTTAAAGAGTATCAGACTGAAAATGTGGCCTCTAGAGCGTACACAAGGTTTTTCCAATTTTTGACCCAGTGACCTAGTTTTTGACCCCACATGACCCAAATTTAAACTCATTCAAGGTCTCATCAAAACAAACATTCTCACCGAGTTTCAGGAGTATCGGACTGAAAATGTGTCCTCCAGAGCGTACACAAGGTTTTTCTAAGATTTGACCTGGTGACCTAGTTTTTGATCCCACATGACCCATTTTCAAACTCATCTGAGATATCATCAAGACAAACATTTTGACCAACTTTCAGGAGTATCGGACTGAAAATATGGCCTCAGAGTGTACACAAGGTTTTCCTAAGATTTGACCTAGTGACCTAGTTTTGACCCGACATGGCCCATTTTCGAACTCGTCCGAGATATCATCAAGATAAAGATTCTGACCAACTTCCAGGAGTATCGGATCGAAAATGTGGCCTCTAGAGGGTACACAAGGTTTTTCTAAGATTTGACCTAGTGACCTAGTTTTTGACCTGACATGACCCATTTTCAAACTCGTCAGAGATATCATCAAGGCAAACATTCTGACCAAGTTTCATGAGTATCGGACTGAAAATGTGGCCTCTAGAGCATACACAAGGTTTTTCTAAAATTTGACCTAGTGACCTAGTTTTTGACCCGACATGACCCATTTTCAAACTCGTCCGAGATATCATCAAGACAAACATTCTGACCAAGTTTCATGAGTATCGGATTTTGAAAATGTGGCCTCTAGAGCGTACACAAGGTAAAAGTTGACGACGGACGACAAACGACGGACGATGCATGACGGATGCTGGACACAGCACGATCACAAAAGCTCACCATGAGCACTTTGTGCTCAGGTGAGCTAAAAAAAAAAATCTAAGGAATTCCTTGTGTTTTCTACATGTATTTGTATCTGCTTTTAATCTAAAAGCCATCTTTGAATGTGAATGAAAATCTGTCAAAAGAAAAAAACTAATGGTAACTGGTAACTAGTATTTTCTTCTTTTCCCACATTGTTTTCTACTCTTCCAAAGCCAAAGACAATCATTAGATTGGAAACATTTTCACTTTGTTGTCTGCATATGCTTCTTAATTTGGACAAGTCTGAAACAAAATTATGTGGTAATTAACTCACGGTGTTCACAACAACATCTTCCCTTGGATCTTTGTTGAATTCTTGTTGCTGCACAAAGCCCATAAGTGTCACTCCTATTTTAGAGGTTCCATAACAGGAGTCCGCCCAGCCTTTAGCCTTAGCTGTACCATCTTTTGCAGACCTAAAACAACACAATGTGATTTACATGTATGAGTCTCGCTCTGGCAAATGGGGGCTTAATGCATCTCCGTGATCCTTGGTACCAAGCATGTCATCACATAATTATGGATCCATAATATCCACTTTTTTAACAAGCGAGTTTATCATGAGGTAGAATAGTCCCTGGACAGACAGAAAATTGACCAATAGTGAAAAGTTTCGCCCAAGGTCAGCCTGCGTGGACTGCGCAGGCTGACCTTGGTCGATACTTTTCACAAATGTATTAAACCCCTTTTTCACAGAGGATGGCTCGTATATTTGTATCTGGTCCACGGTGGGCTAATTGACAAAAATACTACATTGACTGTTTCTAGCTATATATCTATCTGCATAATGTATAGTTTAACTCTTTACAAAATGAAAACATTTTAAACTTGTCCAAATTAACAAGATTTGCAGATGACAAATTAAACACGACTGAAGTGTTGAATTTTGTTGTTGAAAGGGTAGAAAACATATTGGGAAAAGGAGAAAATGCTGGTTACCAGCATTTTCTCCTTTTCCCAAAATGTTTTCAAAAACCTTCTTCCATAGTGTCTTTAGAACTCGGAATCGCGTGATATAGAGTTAAAGACAAATCATAAACAGGTCCTAATTCACATTTACATTTTGAAGAAGACAAGGTTATTTCCACTATTCATATAGCTACTTGTATCTGCCAGCCTTAATTACAGATTCTCCACTCAAATGTAACAGGAATTAACTCTTTGCCAGACGACAGAATGATAGACTTGCCCAAACTCAAAGCATTTGCAGACAACAAATAAAATTAAACTCAAATTATGGGACCTGTATCAGAAGGGGGCAGAAAACAGTATGGGAAAAAGAGAAAATAATGGTTACCAGCATTTTCAAATGTATTTTACTCAGGGCTGTTGAAACTAGGGACTGTGTTGTTTTAAGTTAAGATTTGTTATCAACAACACTGTAAGAACCCTGCAGAGGAGACATTGGCAACATGTCTTTCATGCAACTATTTTAACAGATTCTGGCAGTATGAATTGTTGAATGTGTTTCACTGCATACTTCTAAGGGTATTATACATCTTTTAATTTGTTCCCAATATTTCAAAGAAACTCATATTTGTATGAATTTGTTTTGCTCTTGATCTGAAAATATATTTCTCAAACTTTACTAATATTGAAAAAAGGAAATATTTTAAGTAAGCAATTATCAATATAAATTCCCTTAACACTTTACCAGGTAATGTCATGTTTTAAAACCTGTACGGAAGAAAACTTTTGAAAACATGTTGAAACAGCAGAAAAAGCTGAAAACCAGCATTTTCTCATCGTATTTGTACCCTTTCAAAAAAAAATCCCTTCATTTGAGCAACAATGAATCTGCCATCTGTAAATGTATTCAGTTTGGGCAAGTCTGATAACTGGCAAAGTTTTACCATTTCAAGGTGTATTTAGTGAAATTTTCCTGTTTTATGTTCTCAAAAATTGAGTACGCTGACGACACAGAATTTCCCTTCTGAGTGCCCCAATTCAATGAAAACTGACGTCACTGAGACCTTGGTAAATTGTGTAATTTGGTGCATAAACTTGATGATGTCACCACGATAGAAATTCAACGTATTTTTCAAATATGGATTTAAACAACTTCTTTTACGTGGATTTTGCCAGTATACATGACTGTATGTGCAAGGCATATTATCCAATCAGATCGCGAGAAATTTCTTTGCAGTATAATAAAAGGTTATGCCTATTGGACACTTGTGAGTACAGGAGGACAGGGGGTATAGCTGTTACTTACTCCACAAATTCTGTCATGAACTGGTTGACATTATCTATAGTTAAGCCCTTAGCTGTGAAGCGCTTTTGTAATCCCTCACTGGTCTTCTTTGCAGCATAGTTTGATGCTCTGCTTGAAACATGAACAACTCTGAAATTAAGGCAAACAAATAAAAAATATAGTTTAACCCTTTACCAAACAATCCTGGGTTTTAACGACCCTGAGAAAATAGCCTTTTGAAAACATTGTTGGAAAAGAAGAAAATGCTGGTTACCAGCATTTTCTCCTTTTCCAACAATGTTTTCTAACATTTAATAGAAGAATCCAGTCATTTGAACTACACATAATTTGTCGTCTGCAAATGCTTTCAATTTGAACAAGTCTACATTTTTGTGGTGTGGTAAAGAGTCCATATGTCAAACTGTAAAGATCATGTAATAAATCAACCATTTAAAATATTCATACAGAACATCAAAGTCATGCTCTTTTTTCTTTAACAGATGACAAAATTTTTAACATATCAAAACTGAAAGCATTTGTAGACTAAATCAAATGTAACTTTAAATGATGGAATTTGTCGCAGAAAGTGTTGAGAATATTGTGGGAAAAAGAAAAAATGCTGGTTACCAGCATTTTCTTCCTTTCCCACAATGTTTTCGAAAATCTTCTTCCTCTGGGTCCCTAAAACACAGGGTTATTTGGTAGAGAGTTAAAAAATTTTTGTGCACAACGTCAGATTCTGAATACAGTAGATGCATTCTTTCTCTTAAGGGCTGCTTTTCAATAAACAGCATGGAATTATGCAAATTGTATGTACTTGGGTTGTATATAAACACATACAATCCCTGCTAATAAAATTACCCAAAGGTATGAGCTTGCGTAAAGTTATGCAAGTATTTGCTCAAATCATATAGTTATGCAGTTGAGTGAAACATGTTTTCAGACTTGATGCTTGCTTACCTAAACTGCGTATGCAAATTTTGTGTGTACAGTTTATTAAAAGGCATCCCCTATCTTTAAAATACATGTCCTTTGATTGTCTTGGTCTGTGATGTTGGGCTCTTACTTAACCAATTGTGGAAGTAAAAGTCAATTTTTAAAAAATAAACAGTGAGATTTTAAACATAATGAACAAAACAATTTACAGTTACATGCATTTAATGTTTTTTCTTTATTAGATATAATGGTGTTGACTATAATTCTTTAAAAATGAGGAGGGAAGGATAGCATAAAAAAATTCAAAGATCCAACTCTGTAGTAAGATGATATAAGAAATACATGTTTGTGTTCTTAATATCCCTTCTGTTGACCTTCAAACTATGCCCTCAGGCCATTGTTCCAGGAACAGCCCTCAGGCTAAAAATGATGGAAAATGGGTTTAACCCATTACCACACAATCCCTACTTTTGACGACCCTGAGAAAGAAGCCTTTGGAAAACATTGTGGGAAAAGGAGAAAATGCTGGTAACCAGCATTTTCTCCTTTTCCCACAATGTTTTCTAACCTTCACAAAACAAATTTCAGATTTTCAGTCACTTTTATTTTGTCGTCTGCAAATGCTTTTGAATTGGACAAACCTAAAATTTTGTCGTTTGGTAATGAGTTAATTGGTTATCCTACATCAAACAATTCCATGTCTTAAGCATCCTGTTGAAGGATGATTGTGTATGATTGCATGGTGTTTAACACTGTTTTCGACATTATTTCAATTATTTTGTGGTGGCCAGTACACCTATCAATGCCTTCCTGGAGTATCTTTTACCAGTACTCTGCTCAATATTCTTTCCAAGCCACTGGCTGCTGTCCCACATAACCATCGTCGCAACAATGGTCGGTGGCAAGACAGGAATGAATCTCGTCACAGTGACAATCATCAATCCTCGGAAAGAAAAATGACCGATCCGAGGATGGAACCAGCGATTCCCTGTTCTCAAGTCCTGTATGCTACCGACTGAGCTACCACGGCTTGGCCCCTGAAGAAGGAGCCACATGAAAACATTGGGAAAATGCAGGTATACAGCATGATTTTTACCTTTTTATATACAGATCCCATATGTAATTTGACCTCTACCAATGCTTTTAATTTAGAGAGTTTGTTTTGTTTTCCAGTGAAGAGATAAAGGAACAAGAAACTAATTTACCTTGCATGTGGTCTCAGCAATGGGAAAAGAGCATTGCATACATTCACGGTACCCCAGTAGTTGACCCTCACTGATTCTTCAGCTTGAACAGCAAACGGTTCTGTGGCTGCCATCTGCAATGTCAGAAACCTGTTAACTCTTTACCAGGTTCTTCTAGATGCATATTAAATTTGGTTTCACCATTTTCTTCTTTTCCTGCAATGTTTTTAAAAGCTATTCTCCTCAGGGTCATTAAAAACATAATTGTTCGGTAGAGTGTTAATTCTTTGGCTCCTGCAGATATCTTTTTATATTTTCCAACAGACTACTTTTAAAAACATGACAGAACTGAGCAATAAATTGTACAATGCTTTATAATTTAATATCAGTTGTTTTCATGAACATTGGCGAGTTCTGATTGGCTGAAATTTTTTTTTTCACAGCTCCATGGAAAAAAAAATCACGTTATGCCCGAACTACTTTCGCTGAAGGTTACTTTTGTGGGTCCTACACACTGCTGTGATCATTTACTTTCGTTCTATTGGTTAATTTTCAGTATTGGGGATCTGAAAACTGCTTCCCTATTGTATTCTTGTGCCATACAAATATGAGGGGAAGGGGCTTTAGAAACTCCAACGTTAGATTTAAAAATAAAGAAAATGAATGCAGTTTGAATTATTTCCGTGGGTGTATGTTGTCTGTAATATTAAATTATAAGGAATGAAGAGAATTTTCTTTTTTTCATGGAGGTATAACAAACTCAAACTGATATTAAGTAGTCCTCAAGTTGTTGAACTTGACCTTTAAAGTTTAGAAGGCATTGTATGTGACAGAAAAATAACAGTTACCATCATTTTCTTCTTACCCTATAATTTTTTGTAAGACTGCCTTCAGCAAGGGTATTAATTGTTTGGTAAAGATCTGTTTGTCTGTATGGTGTTTAATGCCATTTTCAACATTATTCGACTTATAGTGCCATGGCCAGTGCATCTATCTATGCTTTCCTCAGGTTTCTTTCACCGATACTTCATACAATATTCTTCACAGGTCACTGGCTGCTTTCTCAACAACCATCTCGAAACAATGATCAGTGGTAAGACAGAAATGAAATCAGTCACAATGACTGTCATCAATCCTTGGATAGAAATTCATCAAGCTGGGGATCATCACAATTCTAAATTTGCTTCTAAAATTCAAGATTAGTCTTAGAAATCTCAATTAGAACAAGATATGTTAGCCATGCTCTGTGAAATGGAAGCCTTACACATTTGTGAACAGTATCAACCCATGTCAGCCTATGCAGTCCACACTGGCTGACATGGGTCAAAACTAACTTTATACTACTTGTAAATTTTCTGCATGTCAAAGAACCATTCTATCTTCAGATCCAGTTGGTTGTTAGACTAAATAGATTTTTATGGATCCATAATTATGTGATGACTTACTTGGTTTAATTCATCACAGAGATGCAGTTGGTTATTAGACTATGTGGATCCATAATTATGTGATGACTTGCTTGGTTTAATACACCACGGAGATGCATTAAACCCCCTTTTGCCAGAGCATGGCTCATTTAGAACTGCTGGTGAACACAGTCCTTAACCCTTTACCACACAAAGCCTACTTTTAACTACCTTGAGAAAGAAGACTATTGAAAACATTGTGGGAAAAGGAGAAAATGCTGGTAACCAGCATTTTCTCCTTTTCCCAGTGTTTTCTACCCTATCAAAGACAACTTCCACAATTTTAGCAACACTGAGTTTCAGATCTGCAGATGCTTTGGATCTGGACAGATCTACAATTCTGTTGTGCGGTAAAGGGTTAAAGACAAGAAGTCACAGGATCACAGCCTGACCTTGAAGGCAATGGCAGCATTATTAACCAGTATGTCTAATCCACCATAGTTCTTCTCCAGGAAATCTTTGAGACGCTCTATACTTGATTTGTCTGAGATATCCAGCTGATGAAACTTGGGTTGTAAACCCTCACCCTTCAGTTTTTCAACAGCTTCTTTTCCAAGTTTCTCATTCCGAGCTGAAATTAAAATGCAAAATAAATCTCACATGACACTTATACATACTACTTATTAGCTCTTTACCAAATAATCCTGGGTTTTATCAACCCCGACAAAGAGAGGCTCTTGAAAACATTTAGGAAAAAGGAGAAAATGCTGGTAGCCACAGTTGATATGTCATTTACAAATGCTTTCAAGTTTGACGTGTCTAAAATTCTGCGGATGAGTAAAGAGTTAAACTTTTAATACTATTTCTTTGCAAGCGTAACAGACACTGGACTGTTACATCCAGTAGAGGCATGCACTTTTCACGTTTGAATAACAGGTTAGTATTCAATCGTCATGAGACAAGATATGATGTTATCGTATGTACATGTGTCTGAATACAATTCAAGATAAACAGATGTTATCAACTTGCTAAAGACTTCAGTGCAAAAGCTAAAATCACCATTACAGGATACATATATACATTTGAAAATAGCATTGAAAAAACAAAATTTTTACATTCTCTTTCCTATTTACTGATTTTCAAACAGTTGCAGTACTGCATTTCAAATGTGCATTTAGGATATACAAGGGTTGTTCCAAAAGTTTTGAGACTACTTTTATAAAATGAAATCTCCACGTCCAATTTTATTCAGAGGTTGGATTTAATAAAAAGCACATTTGGTAAATATGTTTTGAACAATTCGTTAAAAATCAGACAACTCAATTATTCCCTACAGGCATATTATCATCCTATGGTAACTCAACACTGAGCAGCTGGATGACTTCAACATAGTTTAGTACAACATCAAATTTAACATTATTAGTTGTACGGTCAGGTGGCAGGGGACTTGGAAACTTGTTCACGGCTGTGGTGAATCATGTCGCCCCGAGCCGAAGGCGAGGTGGCGACATGATTCACCACAGCCGTGAACAAGTTTCCAAGTCCCCTGCCACCTGACCATACAACGAATTTATTATACTGCAAAGTTTTACCATTCCAACGTTTGTTAAGCGAATTTTACCTGTTTTTTGGTTTAAAAAATTGATTCCCCTGACGAAGTAGAATTTCCCTTCTGAGTGCCCCGATTCAATGAAAACTGACGTCACTGGGAACTGACGTCACTGAAACCTTGGTAATACGTGCTAAAACGTGCAGCTTGGCGCATAATCTTGATGTTAATCTTGATCGACGCCGCCATTTTGGATGTTGTGTTGAAAGTGTAGTCATGTCTACGGGGCTCCCGAAAGGGAAACTGCTTTTACGTTGGTTTTGCCAGTGTACATGATATATATGTTCGGGGCAGATTATCCAATCAGATCACGAGAAATTTCTTTGCAGTATAATAATTTGTGCAGTCTGATCTTATCACTATCCACAAGAATGCATCGATTCGGGCCTAGCAGCCTGAGGGTTAAAAAAAAAGAAACTGGACATTGTGATTTTGAAAAGAACATGTTAAGAAGATTCTCAAAATACTGGCCACCAGTATCAATACATTTCTTGTGCCTAGTAACTCACTGTAAGAATATGTCTCTGAACCATGATTTGGGGTAGCCTCTGAATGCAGACCACACAGCCACTGAAATACAAGTGCTCTTGCACACCTAGGTTTAGATGTATCGCTTGAAAAGAATCTTCATGTCTCCACACCAGTCGTTCTTATGTTTGAGCAATGTTTTATTATGGATCGTTATTCAGTTTTCAATGTTGACGTCTGTGTTTTTGTTGCCATTTGAAGTAAAGCATTTCTTTCATTCTTAGTTTGTGTAGCCGTTATTCGTGGTATGGCATCAATATTTTGCATGTAGATTAAAAACATATTCACTTGACATTGCATAATTTATTGGAAAGATTTGGCACCATTTTTGTTTCTTACAGAAGGATTCATAAAAAATGAAATATTTCAGAAATTGTTATATTACAAAGTGCTCTGTGACTCCAAGCTATGTTGCCTTAGTGATGTTTTTTGTTAATATAACAGATTTGATACAATTTGTTATCAGCACAAACATGTGGGAGACATGCTACTTTGTTGGTATGAATATCTATGTGACTTGGGAGATATAAACACAGTCTTCAAACTTTCAACACCCCAAGTACATGTACATGTAAGTATTTCTGTCATAATTAGTGATCAAAGAATCATACAACTGTATAAGTTTTCATCTTTGAAGATTACATTTTATTTAAAAATATCTAGTCAGCATTCATTTATCATTTATTTATTCACAAAATATAAAAGGTACAGACTACATGTATTTCTGTAGCACTCTACTTTCAGTTTTAGGGTTAAAAAAAATTCACAATTTCAGAAATTTACTGTACATTTCACAATTTCAAGGGCCCCATGCCCCTGGTAACAAAAGGTAAGGAAATCCCTGGCTCTCAATCCCTGGAAGCCTGGCATTCCATATGCTAAAGTTACAAGCTTGTTGTCTGGTGAACACTTAAAACACATTTACCAGTAAGGTAAACGTCTCCTTCAAATCGTTTGCACAGGCCTCTAACAACAGCATAACCAATCCCTTTGTTGGAGCCTGTCACCTAGAAAAAAGCACAGGAGGAAACTGTTGAAAAGAATGTAGAAAAAGAAGCTATGGCTCATTTATTGAAAAAAAATATTTGTTTTCAAACATACTTAGTTTGTTTTACTCAGTTATGCAACAACAAAAGCATGCCCAAGAATATGTGTGTAGTGCTGTTTAATCCTTTACCACAAAATACCTAGTTTTAACAACCCTGAGGGAAAGGCCTTTTAGAAAACATTGTGGAAAAGGGAGAAAATGCTGATAACCAGCATTTTCTCCTTTTCCCACAATGTTTTCTACCCTTTCATGGACAACTGTTATTAGCTGAGCTACGTTTTATTTGTTGTCTGCAATTGCTTTGAATTTGGACAATTCTAAAATTTTGTTGTTTGATAAAGAGTTAAAACACTGGTATCTGCAGAGAACATTTTTTTATTCTTTTGTTGTTTCATACTTTCTGGAAGTATTCAGTTGCAGATGCATCAGCAGTGTTCTGCCAAGGCTATGATTTCTACAATATCTGATTACTCGGTATTTTGAAAACTGGCCCACTGATTATTCTATAGGCATTAGGCCATCCACTTGAAAACAGGTTGGTCTAAGATGCACTAATATCAAAATCATATCACCTATTTTATGTGCTGTGACTTTTCATGACACCTGACAGCATGCTAGTTATAGCTACTTAAACAGGGAAAAGGTATGATTTGTACCAGACCTGTATGCCATGAGAGAAATGTACATTTTACATTTTTGACAAAACACGACTCTGCCGTTCTGCCTTCTTATTATGTAACACATTCTCCTACAATAAAGCTAGAGCATCCCACACACAAAACTTGGCATAATATTGAAGGTCAACGTCTTAATATAGATCATCTGAGTACTTTCTCTGGTCATCGAATGTCAATTTTGTAGAAAAAAAGATAAAAGCGCCTAACTCCAAATAAAAAAAAAAACACAACATCAACCAAAGTGAAAGTCATGAAAAAGAATAGAAGCTATATGAAAAACCACGATAGTCACGTTCTGCAAGGTACATTTTGCATCATGGTAAACATTATTTTTCAGTCATAACATACATTGACGCTTTATAGCAGCTTGTCTGGCCTCTGTCTCTAACATTAATCACTTGTGAGCCAACTTTATTTCCAAGATACAAGTTTTCAATGGAAAAAATATTCTGGAAGTGAAAGCACTGTAATTGTTGTAAGTATATAAAACTTGGCATGTTCTTTTTCTTTCAAACTTTGATGAGAGAAAAGTCAATGTTGGATTGCTTAAAACATAGTAAAATTATACATTTGGAAGTCCTTATGATATTATGCTTTTATACGGAAATACCTATTATTCAATATATATTTTTTTCTCAATTCAAAATTGCCTGGTCCAACCAGTGGTTGTTGTGTCTAGTTTTAGTGTGATAGATCTATGATAGATCTGTCCCAAGACAAACTGACTCTATCTTATTTAAAATCACTGTGAAGAGTTATTGTCCACCCATTTTTGAGAGGTTCCTGTTTCAAACCCAAAATGATCTCTGACCTTTCTTGCGAAGTATGAAGTGAATGACACCATCATTTTGTGTGAACTGCTTATATGAATGTAAACAATGGTGTCACTGATGTTAATTTACAAAATGCAATAAAAACAAGACGGTATGCATGTTTCCATAGGAAAGATCTGTTTGAGTGACAAATTTCTTACTGCCCTTTTCAACCCAATATTTACCTTCAGTCTAAAGGTCTGAAGTCTGAAAAATGACCGATAAGATTCTGAAATTTCCGGATACTATTAAAGAATGGCTGCTGTGAAGGGTGCTGAGACCCAATCACAAAAATAACATCAGAGCAACCCTTCAAGCTGAAGGTACCCAATAATAGGCCCAATTTAAATTCTTTGTCTAACCTTTAATTTTTCAAGCCATGAGACATTGTGTTGATGCCAACAAGTCATGCGTCAGGTTGATTGTTTGATGTTTAATGCCCTTTTCAACATTATTTCAGTTATATCTCGGCGGCCAGTGCACCTATCCATGCTTTCCTGGAGTCTCTTTTACCAGTACTCCGCACAATTTTTCCTTCCAAGCCACTGGCTGCTTTCCCACATAACCAATTGTCGAAACAATGATCAGCGGTGGGAGAAGAATGAATCCTGTCGCAATGACTATCATCAATCCTCGGAAGGAAATTGGCCGAGCCGGGGATCGAACCCACGACCCCCTGTTCTCAAGTCCTGCACGCTACCGACTGAGCTACCGGGGCTTGGCACATGCGTCAGGATTTCGATCTATAATCTGTGGCGTGTCGGTTGAGACGTAGTGTGTAAGTCTCCTAACCATAAGCAGGGCCTGCTCTGGCTTTTGTTTTTCTTTCGCCACTATTTTCGCCAATTTAAAAAACTTTTCGCCACTTTTTTTATTTATGAGCCATTTTTTTTGCCACTTTTCCTAATTTAATAGCCATTTCTTTCACCACTTTTCTTAAAATTTATGAGCCATTTCTTTCTACTTTTTTGCTACTTTCCTTTTTACCACCATTTATCCCCCTTTATTCCATTCAGCCTATCAGGTATCAGACACAGAGAACAAGGTTTTTTATGTTTCTTTCAATTTTAATTCATTTGTACAAACATGAAAACATGAATGATGAAAATTACATAAAGTCTTTTATCATGATGGGAATTTAATCCTTTAGCACATGACACAAATTTAGACACATCCAAACCCAAAGCATAGACAGACATCAATTTAAATGTTGCCGAAATAGTGGAAGTTGTCTGTGATAGAACAAACATTGTTTGAATAGAAGAAAATGCTGGTTACCAGCATTTTTTTCTTTTCTCACAATGTTTTCATAAGTCTCCTTTACTGAGGTCATTAAAAAGTTGGCATTGTGTGCTGCAAGTAGACTGTATTTCTTCCATAAACTTTACAGGAGAAATTATTGTACTGGTATGTGATGAAAGAATTTCTGTATGCCTACCTTGAGTGAAAAACAGTTGAATCTTACTATCACTTTTGGATATGATTTGCTTATCAAAGAAAAAAATGAGCAAGGAATTTTATCTACTTGCTGACTCAAAAGAACATTATCTGACCACTGGGTTTTCAGTGCCTTGTAATTTATGACCCCATTGATGCAGAGTCACACATTACTTCAAACCCTGACCAGGGATCTTATATACACGTGTATATACGATCCCTGCCCTGACATTTCTCATGAGTTTACAAATAATGTCCAGAGTGATGAGAAAAGAAAAAAAAAAAAAAACTTCTTCACGGCTGTAATGAGGACCAACCACAATCTTTATTCAAAAACATTACTAGGATTTGATAAATTTAGACGAATTAAACTAAACAAGGTTGACAGAGATGTAATCTATAGCTGATAGGAAGGAAAGGGTGTAGAGTATTCTAAAAATAGAATGCTAAAAATAGAACACTGCACTGCAGATTTTGCTTGAGTTGCCCTTGTGAGGAAGGCAAATGATTGTTTTCAAGATTTTTTAATCCTTTGGTTTACCATCCATCATTGTAATTTATTAAAAAATATTTGTAAAGAATATCTCCAGCAGTAAGAAGAGGTAATTCTGCTTTATTTTACGACTATTTATGTATTGAGAATCAGTACTGATCGTCTGATGTCATTTAAACAAATAAGCAGACGCTTTACCTGTGGAAAAAAAGACATGGTTTCCTGGGATAAAGGGGTAGATTTAGCGAGTTAGTAACAGATAAGGATCATAACACTCTGGTGTCTTGTTTGAATAGACAAAGTTAATAAAGGTTAACTGGTGTCACCCTTTGTCTTAGATTGCCAATATTTCATGAATATAGCCAGGTCGGGAATTTTTAAGGCAAAGTTTTTTCGCCGTGCGAGCTTGACGAGGCGAAGTTGAGCCATTGAAGGTGACTTCTTCGCCCACGTCGCCCTGTAGCTTGTTCCCTGCTTCACCCTTTCTTCACTTATCTCGTGAGTCGAGACAAAACTGAAGAATTGCCGATAAAAAAAACAACAACTTTCGCCAGTTATTTTCGCCAGTTAAAGAAAAAATTCGCGTCTTGTTCAGAATTTTCGCATTTGGCGAAAAAGGCGATCGGCAGCGCGGGCCCTGCATAAGGTCCCGAGTTTGATTCCTGGGAGATGGTGTCAACTTTGGGACTTTTCAATGGCCCACACACTTAGCGTTAGTACTTGTTTAGTTTCCAGGAAGCAGAATTGAGAAAGATTAGTAAAGTTGCTAAAACTTGTTTTCTTATTCAACGACAATATAAAATAAATATATCTAAACTTAAGTGCTACGAAAACTGCACAGTCCATCAAAAAATACAAATGAAAGTGCATTTGATACTTACCACTGCGACTTTAGTTGTTGCACTCATACTGTAGATAAATACGCTAATCTCGTTGAATGACAACGACAGATAGAGTCAAACCCGAGGACATACAGTTAGTTTGAGCAAATGTTTACAGACAACCTCGGACAGTAAACAGTTAAAATCTAGGACGTTTGGTTACCGGTTTTCAATTGTCGAATTAAATCCCTCCTAAATAGGGAGAAACCAGGTCATGACTTGGGAATCAGATTCTAGAACATTTTTAAGAACTTTCAAATAATTCTATTTCATTGATCATGTCATTTAACCTTGTTGCAAACGTTATTATGTATGTGTCGCCAACACATAATTTGAGAGTAAAGTTAAATCCAGGCTAGTAGTAAGACGGAGTCATAAAAAAAAAAAATGGCGGATTTCAGAACAAGGGAAGCAACTTTTGCACGAGCAGTAAGTAATATGAAACAAGTGGGCCAAGATGGACCTGGATTGGTCACCTGAATTTTTGAGAGGACCATAGCCAATTTCTTTTGAGGTATTGAAACTTTGGAAACAAAATCATTATTTTGCCGAGCAATTTTGAAAAGGTCACCTGTAAAAGCCATTTCAAAATCTGTCATCACCCCTACAATCATCACCACAGCAATGATTTTGATGAATCAGAATTCTGCAAATAAATTTTTGGATAGATCACCCAAGGACAATTTCTTGAAGAAGAGCACATGCTCGATAGTGACTAAAAACATAAGTCGAACAAGAGCACCACATGCAGGTGCCAACAATTGGCTGTTGTTTTTCGACGGATAAAAATTTCCCTAACAGTTTTTGAAAAGGGTCACCCTAGGAACATTTCTGTGAAATTATTTCAAAATCTGACCAGCCCTTCCAGAGAAGAAGAATTAAGAAATCCCTCTTCATGTCCCTGTAGTGCAAATAGCCCCCACCATCAGAGCCATGTTTCTTGACAGATCACAATTCTGTGTATAAATTTTGAAAAAAGTCGCCCAAGGAACATTGCTGTGAAATTATTTCAAAATCTGACCAGCGGTTTCTGAGAAGAAGAATTTTTAAGAATTTCTTCATGTCCGTATGGTGTAAATAGCCCACAGCCATCAGAGCATGTTTCTTGATGGATCAAAATTTCTCGAACAACTTGCAAAAAGGGTCACCGAAGAAACATTTCTGTGAAATTATTTCAAAATCTGACCAGCCGTTTCAGAGAAGAAGAATTTTTAAGAATTTCTTCATGTCCATACAGTGCAAGTGCCCCCCCCCCCCCCCATCAGAGCCATGTTTCTTGACGAATCAGCATTTTGCGAACAATTTTTGAAAAGGGTCACCGAAGGAACATTTCTGTGAAATTATTTCAAAATCTGACCAGCCGTTTCAGAGGAGAAGAATTTTTAAGAATTTCTTCATGTCCATATAGTGCGAGTGGCCCCCCCCCCCCCCCCCACCCACCAGAGCCATGTTTCTTGACGAATCAGCATTTTGCGAACAATTTTTGAAAAGGGTCACCAAAGAAATATTTCTGTGAAATTATTTCAAAATCTGACCAGTGGTTTCAGAGAAGAAGAATTTTTAAGAATTTCTTCATTTCTGTATTGTGCAAGTAGCCCCAAGTCACCAGAGCCATGTTTCTTGACGGATCAAAATTTTGCGAACCCTTTTTGAAAAGGGTCACCCAAGGAACATCTCTGTGAAATTATTTTAAAATCTGACCAGCGGTTTCAGAGAAAAAGAATTTTAAAGAATTTTTTCATTTCTGTATAGTGCAAGTAGCCCCCATTCACCAGAGCCATGTTTCTTGACAGATCAAAATTTCGCGAACACATTTTGAAAAGGGTCACCCAAGGAACATCTCTGTGAAATTATTTCAAAATCTGAAAGAAGGTTTCAGAGAAGAAGAATTTTTAAGAATTTCTTCATTTCTGTATAGTGCAAGTAGCCCCCATTCACCAGAGCCATGTTTCTTGACGGATCAAAATTTCGCGAACAAATTTTGAAAAGGGTCACCCAAGGAACATCTCTGTGAAATTATTTTATAATCTGACCAGCGGTTTCAGAGAAGAAGAATTTTTAAGAATTTCTTCATTTCTGTATAGTGCAAGTAGCCCCCATTCACCAGAGCCATGTTTCTTGACGGATCAAAATTTCGCGAACATTTTTTGAAAAGGGCCTCCCAAGGAACATCTCTGTGAAATTATTTTAAAATCTGACCAGCTATTTCAGAGGAGAAGATTTTTAAAGAATTTCTTAGAAAATTCCATTTGGTTGCCACGGCAACCAGAGTTCTTGATGGAATCAAATTCTGTGAACAATTTTTAAAGACCTCCCAAGGAACATTCCAGCCAAGTTTGGTCCAAATTGGCCCTGCGGTTTAGGAGGGGTTGATGTTTAAAGAATTGTTGACGACGCACGACGGACGACGGACACCGGGTGATCCTAAAAGCTCCCCTTGAGCACGTTGTGCTCAGGTGAGCTAAAAAGGCAAATCCTCAATACGAGAGACGTGAATGATTTCAGGAACAAATATCTAATAATTCGAATTACGAGCTAGATCTTGAAATAAAAGAGTTTTGAGTTCGAATCCCGGCCTTAACAAAACTAATTTTGAGCGTTGTTAAAAGTAGAATGCATTCATCTTTCGTAGGTGTATGTACATGTGAAATAGATCGAAAGGATGACAGATGTTTCGGTAACAGACGAGTTCGGTAAATTAGACTTACAGAGTAAATCGATTGGATGTTTCGGTCACACGGTAAATATATAGTGTTTATGTACCGTTACGTTTTTCACACCAAATACATGGCTATCCACACGTTTACAGGTACAATATTTTTGTTGGAAGTGTCTAGGGGTACGGATCTGTACCTCTAGTCTCCGTATTCCTAGCCTCGTAGGCTAGGGTACGGATCCGTATCCCTAGCATTTCCGATAAGGCCAGGCTAGAGGTACAGTCATTACAACGTTCGACCGAATCTTGGGTTTAATCACCCTGATTATTGTTGCGAAATACTACATAGAATTAAATATTTTGTTCATGTACAGAAATGAGCCCTTCCATGTATTCGACGCCATTCGCAAAGTGGAATAACTCTATCGAGGAGAATAGCCAGTAAAGCGAATACGAATTCTAATGTGGGAAAAGGACAAAATCATGTGACTTGATTACTGTATGAGTCAAACTGTGGCAAAAGGGAGCTTAATGCATGTCTTTGATGTATTGTAACGAGGTAATAATGCAGTATTCAGCACCTTGAATCCTTGATTATTTTTACACCAAAACGTGTCTTTCCTTCGTTTGACGTTTCTCGATTTGTATGGTGATTGTTTCTTCGCTGTGGTCACACAATCGCAAAATTTATGATATCAGAGCTGGCCTCCGAAAGGTAGAATACTTTTATATAGCGCATGTCATCCCTATTAGAATTGAGCCATTCTCTGAAAAAAACTTCCCGGGGGATTTAATGAATCTCCGTGATGCCTTGTAACGGTATCCGGCTAAAACGCCCACTGTCACACCGTCCCAGTTTTTTGTAATAAAGTCGGCCTCCCTGAAAAATTCCCGTATATTCAAATAATTTGTTCGTTCGATCTTGTATAGCCTATTTTTTTTCATATTTTACACAATAGGGGTTTTCGTTAAAGTTCATGGCCTTAGCTTAATTAGTATGACTTAAACCATCTTTAGAATCAGTAATGTTCAGTGTATTTCAAGATCAGACAACCCCTTTGTGCGTACTGATCTTTTATAACACTTTTCTCTTCGTAAGTTCAAGATCATGTAATGCAGGCTTAGGGTTAAGGTCTATATTATTTCACTGCATGATAATTTACATGTATATATTGATTTGCAGGGTAAACGGTGTTTTACGCCGCTTTCAACATTATTTTAATCATATCACAGCAACAGCTCACATTCAAATGTCTCATGGGATTCACCAGTACCACGCAAGTCTCTCACCCAATGACACTTCCACGAAAGAAAAACCCAGTGCTTCCAGTGAGACTGAAATCCGGGGCCTCCAGGTTACGAGTCCCGCACTTTATTAATGCTGCGTTTAGATTTCCATGATTTCAAAATCATCGTGGAGCTACACAATTCAATGCATTAAGTTTGCTTCCCTACGCTTTCATACACTCTAAGTACGTTTTGTTACGAGCTTCAGCGATATGTTCCAAAATTTAATTATCCTGGTCAGGATATGCCACGATTTCATCATGTTCTCTCAAGTTCCCGAACTATCATTACGATCTGCTATCACGTTCAAGTTCCGTTCTGAGTCCTTACGTTATCAAGTTCTATTAAGCTCTGCTACGACTTTTGTCCAGATTTGATCGAGATTGTTACTTTTTGCTCGCGATTTGGATACAACTGGATCTATCCATCGCCGCCAACGATAATTAAGAGAAGCTCAGTCGATCCTTTCATCCCTTCCAGAAGTTCAGTAGAGAGAGAGAGAGAGAGACAGACAGAGAGAGAGAGAGAGAGAGAGAGAGAAAAGCCATGAATCCAAGAGATGAAGTTGGCTTTTTTTTTTGTATATATTTGTCGGAAATAAATGAAAAAAAAAAAAAAAAACCATTAGACCTGCTCGCTGAAACCATGGTGAAGTGTTAATCGAAGGAAGCTATTGAAACAATATTCTCAACTTCTGAACAAAGTACTGACGAGACATGAGGTAGTGAAACAAACTGAATTGTATTTTAAGTAAATGACGATTACCCGGCCGGGTAGCTCATTGGCTAGCGTATCTGACTCGTGACCTGGAGGTTGCGGGTTAGATTCCTCGGTTGCGACGAACTTTCTTTCCGGCGACTTTTCGCCTCTCACCTCCGATGCATGTGATAAAAGTAGTCAGTGGCTTTGGAAAGAAAGTTGTGTCAGTACTGGTGTGAGAAAACCGTAGGTGCGTCACTGACTGCCATGATATGACCTAAGCTGTTAAAATGGCGTTAAACTCCTACACAAACCAAAGACGATCACCAACGACAGACTATCAAGGTCTGATTATGGCCTGTTACGTTTTACTCATTTCTGCTAGGATTTCACCGATCTACCACGTTTCCTTAAGATTGAAATTAAATCGGCGTTGTCGTAGCTAAATATTTGACTGTCAAAAATTCTGTCGCGATTCTTACGGCCATCCCGATAGCACAAAGTTACCTGGAGATCAACGCAATTCGAAACCACGACCCCAAACGCTCACCGCTCTTCTCCCAAATCGTGGGCATCGTGGCTTATGTAAACGCAGCATAAGTATTGAGCCACGCAGGACGCTGATTTACGGTGATTTACGGTAGTTTCTGCTACAGACAAGTCTTGGAAAGAGGAATTAGATAGTAAATCGAATGGTGATTCTGGTATTAATGCCTGTCCAGTGTAACAAATAGATCTAGAGTCTATGTGTCTTTCGCATTTTATACTTAACTCTTTAATTTCTGAACATAAACTGAGATAGTATCAGAAAAACTGGATTCTACCTTTTAGGTCTCTACAGAGGAAGAACAATCACAAAAATAAGATCAGATCGGGTTACTAGAAAGACTGAAAAACACCTAATGACGGCCCGCTGAAAAACACTCAAAATTGCATAACAAACATTTGATATTAACTTCGTGGGGGGGGGGGGGGCTTGGCTTTGCTTAAACCCAAACCAATCTGCCACAGTTTGCCCTATCCAGTCTTTCCGACACAGTGTTCTATGTACAGCAGATGAGGTATTCTGGCATATTTAGGTGGTTTAGGCGAGTAAAGGGAAACATCCTACCCCCATATCCCTACTTACCAGATAACAATAAGCAAACGACACCACTCCAAGTTTCCAACCATTTGCTATGTTTTTCCCTGCATTTTTAGCGATATGCGATGGCTTTCGGCGATAAAATTGGAAAAGGATGAGGTAGCATTAATGGTATATTTCGGCGAATTAAAGCGGGTTTTGGCGAGTATAAGTGGATAACTTCCTTCCCCAATACCCCCAGTTAACCAGGGATCATATATATGTGTATATATAATCCCTGAGTTATCACACAGCCCTTCCATTTCGACCCCCTCCCCCATTCAGTATTTTATTTTGCTATTTCCTATTGCTATTTGCTATTTCCGGTGTTTTCCGGCGTTTTCCAATCATTAGGTGTTTTCCGGTCTTTCTAGTAATCGATCGGAGCTACCATTCAAATCGAAAAACAAATCAAATCCAGGCATTGGGGTGTTGAGACAGGTGTATGATAACTGCCAAAGTATCTCATTACAGTGCATTGCAGTGAAGCATTACACCCCTATTTGCCACAGCTTGAGTCATATATTAATCGAATAACTTAAAATTGCCAACATACATATCAGAAGTTGTATTCGCTTTAAATGGCGAATGCATGGTAGGGCTAATTTCTGTACAATAACAACTTCTGTTTCCATCAAACCTTGTAATAACTGTATCTCTAGCCTGGCCTAATTGGAAATGCTAGAGATACGGATCCGTACCCCTAGCCTGGCAGGCTAGGGATACGGATCCGTACCTCTAGACTCAGAGGCTAGAGGTACGGATCCGTACCCCTAGACACTTCCATTTTTGTTATGTTGCACCTGCCATGCTGTATATTCATGGCGAGTGCTCTAACCACTGAGCTAAATGGACAGCTCGACATGCACACTAGGCCTACTGATTATCACTACACTTTTCACTACTATTGTTTGCTTTTGCGGCCAATTTTGATCAAGATCGGACTGTATGAAACACGGAGTCTGGCCGTTGGATTTATTCGACGCTCTATGGGTTAAAATTATACATAATTAACATGAGTTAAGAAACACGGGTGATACATGTGAAAATATTATGGAAAATGAAGAGGGGGGATGTGAGAAATTGATACTGAAACCTCGACAAATACCTTTTTAAACTGCACGAGCAGTGTGTGATGTGAACTGTCCCATTTCTGTTTTGCTGATATGAACGTGCCCTATTCCCCGGCGGCACAAAATTCCCGAATCTTACTTTATCTTTCTTAATGTCTGCAGTCTGATCTGCGAATCTCTTGTCCTCTATTATTGTTTCAAGTAAAGTAAAACCTAGGTTAATCTTTAAGGATACAGCTGTTTAAAGAGCGGCCCTGAACATGCTCTTACTCCTCATGTTACCTGAAATTCAGTTTATTCTTTCATTTACCTCTATTATAATAATAAGTATTATTGTATTTGGAATTTTACTACAAGAAAATCATAATGTAAATAATGACGAAGAAGAAAATCGTGTATTTGTTACTTACTTACTTATTAACACTTTGAACGATGATTGAGTGATGAAATACCATCATCTGACATAAGACATAAAAAAATATTTCCATTTAGCACACAAATAAGGAAAAAAGGTAACTCCTTAAACAAACGGCACAATTCTAGACCCTACGCTAATGGAATCATTTATAGTTGAAAAATTAAATGTGGCCCCTTTGATTGGATAGGTAATACAATATCTCGGAAAATGGAGAAAATGCATTCACCTGCATACTATCATTTTTCCGTGATGTTTGAACCCCCCCCCCACACACACACACACCCCATGAAAAAATGCGATCATCAGATCATGTATTAAAAGCACATGTGATACATGTCAGAACAGTTATTCTTTTAACTTTAACTATCTACCAGACGGCTAAATTTTCGACTTGCCACCAAATTGAAAACATTTTCTCCTCTTACCACAATGGTTTCAAAAGCCTTGTTCCTCAGGGGCGTGACAGTGTGGTACAGGGTTAAAGCATGTAATACATGTATATATCAAATTGATTTCATGCATTCTCTCAACTTTAAATCTTTACCAGATGGCTAAATTTCACACTTATTTGTCCAAATTGACAGTATTTTGCAGACGTAAAAATCACTGTTACTCAAACAATGCAATTTGGTCTTGTTTGGAAAGAAAATATTGTGGAAAGGGGGGAATGCTTGTTCCCGGCATTTTCTCCCTTTTCCAACAATATTTTCAAAAGTCATGTTCCAACAGAGATGTTAAAACTGGTGATTGTGCAGCAAAGGGTCAAATTAACCTTTTACCGACTTTCACATTGTATATGAGCCATGCTCTGTGAAAAGGGGGCTTAATGCATCTCCGTGATTCACGGTATACCAAGTAAGCCATCACATCCTTATGGATCAATAATAGCCACCTTCTTCAACAACCGACTCAATCTTTAGGTAGACTTGTCCTTGGACATACATAAAATTGACCAATAGCGAAAAGTTTCGGCCCAGGTCAGCCTGCGCGGACTGCGCAGGCTGACCTGGATCGATACTTTTCGCAGATGCATTAAGACCCCTTTTTACATATATATTGTTTGTCAAAGCCTCTCTCTCAATCACTCTTACTCCGCTTCAGTAGTTTCACCCGTAAACCTATTACCCTTATTTCTGAACCCATACTTCTAACCTTTAGAATATCGAATAAACAAAATGTTCATACTTGACCAGCCCGCATAGCTCAATAGGTAGAGCGTAGGACTCGTGAACGTGATGTTTCGAGTCACTTGAGGGTGTGGGTTCGATCCCCACGGCTGGCTATCTAAAATTACTAATAGTCTTTCGGATGAGACGTTAAACAGAGGTCCCGTGTGACGGTGCTATACACCGAGCACGTAAAAGAACCAGGCGTAACTTAAGATGGGTTTCGTCCTGTATCTGCACTATCCCCCGTAACAATACTAACAGCCTTCAAGGGGGCGTCGCCCATATGGGCAACCGGTGGCGACGATAAATAAACGCAAATTCAATCAATTCCGTGTGAACAAAACAAAGCCATATATTGGGTGTGAAAAACGTCACGGTGCATAAACACTATATAATTGCCTTGTTACGGAAACATTCAATCGATTTACTCTAAAAGTCTAATTTACCGAACTCGTCTGTTACCGAAACATCCGTAAATCGATCGAACGGTCCCGGATTTATGTAACAAAATAAAGACAGTTCCCCGACAATTTTGTTAATTTAGATTAGGTTCATAACGTTCATTTAGGTTCATGTGATTATTAGTTCTAATACTTTTAAAGATCATTTTACGAAAACTTTTCCTCACTGCATTTAGATCTAGAGCTAGATCTAGAACATCTATATGAGAAGAGAAAATTAGAGACAGAAAGGAAAAAAATCACGGTCATCCGGTCATCACATTTTCACATTGCATGTAAAGAGAAGAAAGAAAAAAAAAATCACTTTTTATATATCTAAATCTTATTCCATGGAACACTGTTGTCTTTCTGCCAGTGGTTTTGATTGCCAGAGAATCATGTGACCTCCACATTTTGAAGGTTTGGTTGGTGATTAACGTCGGACTGTCTCCACCGCTACCCGGGTGATAGACTACTGCAGCGACATCTGAATATTCGAACCTTGTTCACATCTTAATATCTTTATCTTTGGAGATTTATGATGTTTTGTCACAGTGAGTCCTGTTTATTTGTTCGACTGTAAGTTTTACGGGGAATCAGCCAGTAGGTTAGGAAGAATATTGAATCTAGTAGGGCTACTTGAAAAAGAAACTCCAGGAACGCAGAGTAGGTGCACTTGCTGCCGCAATATTTATAGATTCTATATACACACGAAAGGGGGGGGGGGGGAGAAAATCTACCGGTTTCACCTTTGTAGGGGATCTCCAGGAAATGACCTGAAGAAAGATTTCGTCTATCGGATATAGACCTACCAGTCCGTATTTGTGACCATCCACATGTTAAAGGTTAGATTCTATATGTATGAAAGAATGTTGAAATCGACGTCAGACACCTTACAACCAGAAACAATTCTGCATAGATTGTAAGCAGTCGGCTTGTTTTATTTGAATGTAGATCTATCGAGTAAGATATAAATGTAACTGTCTAAATCCCTTATCAACAAAAACATTGATAATGCGTTCAAAGATGAGGGACAGATTTGAAGAAAATTCAAAGGCTCTTTGGTTCAACTTGATTCAAATACATCTGACATGCTGCGGAAAATTTAATTCGGTATCTGGATGGTTAGAGATACATTGGTTAAAAGAGATGAAGATCTACCGGTGATTGACGAGGACCTTATATTCATGTTGAAGTTTTACACTGCTGTGTTAATAAGAGACACTTGTTTTGGTGGGAAAAAAGAAAGTCTACAAATAATCTAATTTAGGAGATCTACACCGATTTATTTATAGGGTGTTAACAGCCGTTCTTCGACATTATTTCACTTGTAGATTCTTGTGGCGGCCAGTGTACCTACCCATGCTTTACCTGGAGTTTCTTTAATCAGAGTGCTTAGATCGCCAGAATCAGATTATTTGCAGCTCTTTTTTTTTTATCCGCCTGCTTTCCTATACGTCCATCGTTGGAACAGTGATCAGAGAGGAATGAGAGAGGAATGAATTCTGTCGCAATGACTAGATCTATCATCAATCCTAGGAAAGAAATTTGCTGAGTTATCGGATAGATATCCAGCTTATGAATTAAAAAAAAAAAAAAACAGACCATTAGATTTGTCAACAAGTTTTCATAACATTTGAATAAATATATTTGAGGCATTTTCTGGCAAAAGGGGGTTTAATGCATCTCTATGATGCATAATACCGAGCAAGTCATCAAATAATGACAGATCCATATACTAAAGTAATTCATTTTTATGATAACCGACTGAATCATGAGGCATGCATACTGGTCCTTTGACATGCAGAAAATTGATCAATAGCAAAGAGTTTTGACCCAAGCCAGCTTGCGTGGACTGTACAGGCTGATCTAGGCCAATAGCTTTTGCAGATGCATTCAGCCACCTTTTCACTGGTTATGGCTCATTTATTATGAAAAAAACTTGAATCCGACTTTCTCTATTGATGGCATTTTGAAACGGTAAAAGGACAAACTAGTTTTGTTACGATTTCTTCGACACAATATTTTCTGCGAGAAATCGGCTCGTGCATGACGTAAAAATATTATTAATGACATCATCATTTTCTAGCATAGATCATTGCGTATCTTTTTACAAAAATAGACGTTTAAACGCGGAAAGTAAGCGGGAAATTAATTAATCTGAACTCATTAGACTGGCGATGATTTTTAAGTAACAATCCGATCGGCAGATAATTATTGTCATTTTTGACCAATCAGGTAAATGTGCGAAAGATTGTGATACGTGTGACGCACTCGTCACAACTCGGCCGATTCCGTACCTACATCTAACCTCGTCTGTACATAACGGTGGTTTCCATTTGAACTGCCAATCACGTGATCTTATACATGGCGGCGCCACTGTAAGTCGTTTAGCAACGACATAAACAACCTCGATGAAGTTGTTCACATCTATCTATCTGTCGGTGAAAACTTCAATCGGAATTGATAAACCACGTTAAAAAATGATTGTAAACTGAAATATCGTTAGAAAGATTTCGATAGAAAATTGAGACTCAAGTTTTCTTTTTTAAGAGGAGCCTTACAATTTTCAGAACGGTAAAACGGCGTATTTCCGTCGATGAAATGTAGCGTGTAGGTGCATATCAAGCTACCAGACACAGCCGAGGGATTTGGCTCCCATCAAGCGAGGTATGCCAAATGACGTGTGACGCTGTGCAACCAACCGGAAGACACACAATTTCTAGTCATCTCCTAGATTAGACTGAAACCCAGAACGAAGTCGGAATAATATTTTTAAAAATCTAGAACGGTGTTACCGCAAAACGAGCTTCGCTCGTAATTAGTTAAGGGTACATGTAATAAACCGTAACCTTGATGTTAGAGCTATTTCTGAAACAAGCCCAAAAAATGTCTACTTACCACTACTCTACTTACGTAATCCTTGGTTATGGATAGAATCTAGTTTTCGACGATACGATTGCCGTGCTGACTCGTATACAACACAGCCGTAATCTAACTTGGAAAGGACATGTGATCCATAGTCTCAACAGTACTTTTTTTTTGTCGGTTCCCCAGTCCATGCTAGAGACAACACGTACAAGATTGATAGCTTTTTTGGCATTTATTGCTAAGGTAATTGATGTGGGGAATAAACGACAGCTTAGAGTCAAATAATAGACCTAAAAATTTAAATTTAGCGACGACCTCAGTTTGTACCCTGCCAAGCGTAAGTTCTGGGTCAAGATGAATTTTTTTGACTGGCAGAAATGCATGCATTTGGTCTTGGTTTTAGAAAGACTAAACCCATTTCCTCCTGACCATTTGCCTAAATTGTTTAAAACTTGTTGTAATTGCCGTTCAATGGTATGCATATAATTACACCTAAGCAAATGCAAAAGTCGTCAACATACAAAAAACATTCCACACCAGGACAAACAGACTTAACAATATTGTTTATCATGACACTTGAAGAGAGTAACGGAAAGAATGCTTCCCTGGGGAACGCCCATTTCTTGTCCATGGGGGTTGGAATAAGCATTTCCTACCCTGACTCTGAACTGACGTTCATTCAGAAATGCCGACATGAAGTAAGCAAGGTGACCTCTTCTGCCGAATCATGGGGGTCGTTCATGATTCCATACTTCCTTGTGGTATCGTGCACTTTCCAGATCGAAAAATACAGAAACGGCATGTTCCCTTTTAATGAAATTCGAGAATAAAGGTTTCAAAGCAAATGAATTAGTCCAGAGTGCCACTTTGTTTACGAAATTCGCACTGGGTGGTAACAATAAGTCTGTTTTTCTCTAAAAATCAAACAATCCGGTCATTGAAAATCCATTCCATGGGTTTGCAAATACAACTTGTTAAGATTATTGGAAGATAATTTGCAGACTTCCTCGAATCTTTGCCTGGTTTTGGTTCTGGAATAGCTATTGCTTCCTTTCAGGAATCTGGAAGAATACCAGTATGCCAGTTTGATTAAATTTACAAAGTAAACACTCAAGGGATCTGTATGGTAAATGTTTTAAAACTGATAATGGATGTCGTCACATCCAACAGCAGTGCCATGACATTTCTTCAGAGCATTTTTCAATTCTTTCAAAGTGAAATCTTTAATGTATTGTTCCGTATTAATTATTAGTATTGAAGTCAAGTTCAGTTTTCTCTTTATCATTCTGATTAAGAGGCAGAGAAATTCTCTGCAAAAGTGTCTGCCAAATCATTTGCTATATCGGTTTTAGATGTAACAACGCAATCATCACTATTTAAATAACCGACATTTAATGATGTGTCTTTTCCATTAGTTCTACGAATCTTATCCAAAGTCTTTTTGACAGATCATATAGAGTTTTATCTAGATACGTTCTGTCGCCAAGACGCACGTTTACTTTGTTTGATATTTCGTCGTGCTTTCGCACGAGCAATTTGAACTTAATAAGATTTTCTTGCGTAGGCCTCAAACGGAATTGTCTGAGAACAGATTTTCGTTCAGCTATAGCCTTTTTGCAATCAGCATTAAACCATTAAGCTTGTTTGGGTGTGCTGGATTTGTCGACGTGCAAGGAATTGATTTCTCTGCAGCTGAGTACAGTAAAGAAGTGAAAAGTTGCGCTGGATTTTCACAATCACGAAAAGTATCGGATTCAATTGATTGTTCGCAGCAGACTTTGGGAAAGGCTTTGAATTTTTCCCACTTGTGGACCTTCTTCTATTGAAGGTATAACTTCCGACAATTGGATAGGGAAATGATCACTTCTAAGAAGGTCAACATCAACCTTCCATTTACAATCTGGAGAAATTACAGGGCTGCAAATAGTTAAGTCTAAAGATGAATAAGAACCGGTAGCAGGATGAAGGTAAGTTGAAGACTTATCATTTAGCAGAACAAGGTCGTGCTTCGTGATAAATTCTTCAATGGCTCGACCCTTTTCGTCTGTATCTGCACATTCCCCATAGTGTATGATGGAAATTAAAGTCTCCAATTACAATGAAAGGCTCAGGCAATTGATCTACAAGATCATAAAGTTTCTTGACATAGACTGGCGAGGAAGGTGGAAGATAGATAGAACACATAGTAATAGTCTTATTGAGAGAAATATTCATCGCCACGGCTTGTAAATTAGTTTCAAGACACGATGGTGTGGAATACTGTTGTTTACAATCACGGCAACACCTCCTCAAGCTTTATCTCTGCCATCAAAGTTTTTTAAGTAAGAAGAGTGGTACTTTAATGTAAATTTGTCGGACTATTTAAGAAAAGTTTGGTGTAAACAAGTGCTTCTGGTTTCTGTTCATTCACCAACAGGTTCAATTTCTCAAGTTGGCTTTAATACTTCGACAATTCCATTGCAGAATATTATTACCCATTGTTAAATTTAAAGTAAAGAGGATACCTCAGAGCAATGAAGGTATGTACTTATTCATCTTTTGTTGCCGAGTTTGATAACTCGACCTTTCTTATTTGTGTCTGGCTCTACTTTGGAGTCTTCCGCTTCCATGTCTTCAAGACATTGGAAGCGGTTGTTTTATTTGGTCATCAGATATCTTTGGAAAGTGATCTTAGAGGACCTTATTAGGGGATTTATGTCTGCCTTGGCTCGGGCTGCTTGGATCCTTTGTCTCTACTGTAGTGCTGTTTGATTTTCTTGTAATAGGCTGGTTTGATACAGGATCTTTAGAATTAATTTGATTGATCTGAGTAGAGTTTACTAGCTTCTGTTGCTTTGGAATTTGCTGGTTTATCTTGTTTAGTTTGGACAGAGGCAATCAATCGTTTGAGTTTGAGCATCCTTGCAGTGAATGAATGGTGTTTTATGGCCTCCCCGTCGACAGCTAAGGTCATATTTGGCGCATATCAAATTTAACCATGCCTGTACTTCATATAATACTGTAAAGCGTTGGAATCTGATGTTTAAAACAGTGACAATGAGGTAGCAACCTTGTTTAAATAGTTTAAAAATCAATTTTGCAAAGGCCAATAGGTCCTAAATCTTAGCAATTAAAAAAAAAAAAAAAAAACACTACCTCCAATAGAGTAAGAATCCCCCCCAATTCAAGAGACAAAACAATCTATGATAAGAATTTTTAATAGGAGAATAGTCAAGAAACGTAAGACTAAATCTTCTTAAAAAGGTTAACCTCCTTCAGAAATTCGAAAAGTGATCCAACTTCACAATATCAAACAGCGCTTTTTACTGTCAACCTGAGAGTACCTGTCCCTGATAGATGCAAAAATCTGTGCTCTTTATCAGTAAATGCTTGACAGTGATAATAGCGTTGCATAGGATATACTCAGGAGCTTCTTCTCGTTTGAGGGTATGAATGCGCCATGTGTATATGACCTATTCTTGGACGGGTCATAACTTTTCGGCTGCTTGACCGCATGCTAGGGAGCCATTCACCTGTATACAGCTTGATAGAAAATAATCAATTGTGTTGATATGCTGGATCACTCCAAGATCTTGGCCAGACATCTTGAATGAAATTATTAATAAGAGGGTTAAAATCACTGAAAGAACTTTAAAGGGTAAAACACCGAATGATAATGCATCCTTGGCAGTTTGTCTGCCTCCTCATTACCACGAATGCCAATGTGGCTGGGAATCCAACAGAATACAATACCATCATTCAACAGGGAAAAAGACTTCATTATCTGTCAAACCACAAAAAACCCGTAGAAAAAAAAAAAAAAAAAAAACCACAGAGAGAGAGAGAGAGAGAGAGAGAGAGAGAGAGAAAAGCCTGTTCGAAAACCAAGTCAAAACAAATCTTCAGAAAAGGTCATATCATACCGCCTTCCAAAGGGGTTTGATGACCTAGTAAACAACACAACCGCTTCCAATGTCTCGATTTATTACAAAACACGACCTTGTTCTATTTAATAATACATGTAAGTCTTCAACCTGCTACTACGGTGGCACAAAAGTGACATGGAAGATATATTTTATACTACGTGCGCACGCAGTAGCTAATACGTGCGCACGTAATAAGTAATACGTGCGCACGCAGTAGTATTACGTGCGCACGCAGTAGCTAATACGTGCGCACGTAATAACTAATACGTGCGCACGTAATACTATTGTGTGCGCACGTATTAGCTAATACGTGCGCACGTAATAGTTATTACGTGCGCACGCAGTAGCTAGTACGTGCTCACGCAGTAGCTAATACGTGCGCACGTATTAACTAATACGTGCGCATGTAATAACTATTACGTGTGCACGTAATAATCGACCAATCAGTTTATAAGGATCAATAAATGTCTATCTTCCACTTCCATCTTGAAACAATGGCTTCCGTTCATGATTCTGATTGGTGGATTATTACGTGCGCACGTAATATGTAATACGTGCGCACGTATTAGCTACTGCGTGCGCACGCAGTAGCTATTACGTGCGCACGTAATAACTAATACGTGCGCACGTAATACTACTGCGTGCGCACGTATTACTTATTACGTGCGCACGTATTAGCTACTGCGTGCGCACGTAGTATAAAATATATCTTCCATGTCACTTTTGTGCCACCGTATGCTACTGGTTCTTATTAGCATATGGACTTAAGTATATGCAGTCCGGAAATTTTCACTGATTTAAATTGTAAGGTTCATGACGACCTTCATGTAAGCAATTATTTCCCAAACCTTGTATCGGGAGTTGGACCGTCTATACAAGAACGTCCAGAACACTGAAAGCTTCATAAAGCAGATTGGGAAAAGTTCAAAATTTATTGCGAACAAGCAAATTGATCCCAATACTTTTGACGAATGTGAAAATACAGCAGAACTGCTAACTTCCTGACTTTACCCGGCTGCAGAAAAATGAATTCCTCGGGCGTCGACAAAACCAAAGCATCCAAGGAAACCATGGTTTAACGATGATTGTAAGAAGGCTTTAGCTGAGCGAAAATCCGTTCTCAGAATTTTCTATCTGAGACCTACTCAGGAGAATCTTGTAAAATTCAAAATTGCACGTGCGAGAGCACTACGAACTATAAAACAAAGTAAACGTGCGTCTTGGCGACAGTATGTATCCAGATTAAATTCTAAATCATCTGTCAAAAAGACATAGGAGATGATACGAAAAATTAACGGTAAAAGTGCTGCCAATAGTGTTGGTCATCTTGATACTGATGATGGGAAGTTTACTTCTAGACATGACATTGCAAATGTTCTGGCCAAAACGTTCGCCAAAAATCTTCTCAAAATTACTCATCCACGTTTCGAAAACATCAGGCCGTAAAATAATCCAAATCGAATGTTAAATCCAGCAACATGGATCATTATAATAAAGAAATTATACCATTAAAGAGCTGAAAAAAAAACTCTTAAAAATGTCATAACAAAGCAGTTGGCTTTGACGATATCCATTATCAGTTCCTTAAACACTAACCGCATCGTTTCCTCCATTATTTACTCCAAATTTTTAATCAAATCTGGAGGAAAGACTTTTGGAGAGAGGCTATAGGTATTCCTATACCTAAGCCGAACAAATATACAACAAATCCTAGTAACTACCGCCCTGTTGCCTTCACAAGTTGTATTTGTAAAACCATGGAAAGAATGGTAAACGACCGCCCAGTTTGGTTCTTACAGAAAATGAACTTACTTCCATAAACCAGTGCGGATGTCATAACAGAGAAGCATTCTTGATCACCTAGTTCGCTTCTCGACTTTTATATGCGAATCTTTTACAAAGAAGGAACATGCGTTTCTGTCTTTTTTTGATTTAGAAAGTGCTTACAATACCACTTGGAAGTATGGTACTATGAACAACCTCTTTGATTTCGGTATTCGAGGTCGCCTTGCTTATTTCATCTCTACTTTTTTAGATGAACATCAGTGTATCCGAGTCGGATATACATTTTCCAGTCCACAAGAGCAGGAAATGGGCGTCCACCAGGGAAGCATCCTCTCAGTTACACTTTTGGTGTTAAAATTTACAACATTGTTAAATCTGTTAGCCCTATATTAGAATACTTCCTGTATGCAGACTTATTACTATTCATAATCAAGGCTTGCGTCTTGCATTAGGTGCATTTAAGACTTCTCCAATCAATAGTCTGTATGAAGCAAACGAGCCTTCCTTACACCCGTCTTGCATTAGGTGCATTCAAGACTTCTCCAATCAATAGTCTGTATGAAGCAAACGAGATTTCCTTACATCTTAGGCGAATGAAAATCCCCATGCAGTACTATCTAAAATTGAAGTCACACCCTGAAAAACCTACTCAAAAGGTTGCTTTTGAACCAAAGTATAAAGAAAAGGTGCTCCTTTTTGTCTTCGTTGTGATTTTGATCTAGATGCTATCGAGGAACAAAAAATAACAGACACTCCTTTGCGGACCTAAAATAGTCCCACATTCGGATATGATCTGGAATCACATCGGAAAGCGACTACAGATCCTATAATTTTTAAAAGCAATTATCTTGAAATAAAAAGGCAGCATTATAACTATGAGCCCGTTTATACAGATGGTTCAAAAGATGGTGACAGGGTTGCTGCAGCTGCCGTGCCAGACGGCGAATTATATCAGTTCCGTCTCCCAGATAATCTTCGATTTTTCTGCGGAGCTAAGGGCAATGGACCTTGCTCTTGATCATATAAAAGACGACGGTTACTTGCGTTTTGTGATTTTCACTGTTTCGCTCTCTGCAGTACAAGAACGAAAAAACTGACAACCCGCTAATTGCAAATCTTTTAGATAGGTTAGCACACATCTGTAAAAATGATGAAATTGTGTTCAGTTGGCTTTCCAGTTATTTTGGCATTCGTGGTAATGAGGAGGCAGACAAAGCTGCCAATTATACCCTTTGAAGTACTTTCAGTGATTTTAAACCTCTTATTAATAATTTTTTTCAAGATGTCTAGCAAAGATCTTGGGATGATCCAGCAAATCAACACAATAAATTATTTTCTATCAAGCCGTATACAGGTGAATGGCCCCCAGGCATACGGTCAAGCAGCCGGGAAGAAGCCAATGAAATTACCTCTACAGCAAGATCTAGTTTCTCAAGCAAAGGGGAAGATATGCCACCCAGACCTCCAGACTCTAGATCTGACTGCATGGCTCGTATCGACAAACGTCTTGTTATAGAGGAATTTTCAGAAAAATCTAGAAAATTACTCACAGCATCATGGCGGAAGGGAACTCAGAGAGATTACAGATCTAAGTTCAAAATGTTCAGTAATTGGTGTTTTGAACAACAAATTGATCCGTATGCAGCATCTTTGAAAGACTGTGTAAATATTTTTGCCTTTAAACACCATCAAGGAGCTGCATATAGAACAATTGCAGGTTACAGGTCTATGATATCTGCTGTGTTGACTCATGTGGTCAAGTTCCCAGTAGAGCAACACCCATATGTTATGAGGTTGCTAAAGGCTGTTTTTAATGAAAGACTTCCAACTAAAAAGCTTGTGCCTGAATGGATCTTCCTCTTGTTTTAGATTGTCTAAAAAGGTTCCATTTAAACCTTTGAGAGAAGCGCCCCTGAAGTACCGGACATGTTTTCTGGTTGCAGTTACATCTTTTCGTGGTTGCAGTGATCTTTAATCCTTGAAGCTGGGTGAAGGTTCTGTGAATGTTCAAAAGAAAGGTATCACTTTTATAAGACATGGCCTGTCAAAACAAGATCTTGCTGGCCATACATCAACAACAATATTTATTCCATCTTTTTCCCAGATAACAAAAAGCTTGATCCAAAAAGATGTTTAGCCATATATCTTAAAAGAGCGGAAAAATTCAGAAGAAAAGAAGGTACTGATATTACCAAATTATTCTTGGCTACAAAAGTCCCAATCACCCTGTTTCACCACAGACAATTTCCAAATGGATCGTTAAAACTATAGAATTTGCCTACGAAGAAAGAGATAAATCAGTGAAAAAAGTTACAGGACATTCCACTTGAAGTGTTAGTCCTTCATGGGCTCTTTGGAAAGGAATTTCAATGAAAAGTGTTTTGGAGTCAGCAGATTGGTCTCAAGAGACCACATTTGTTAAGTATTACCTTTCATGTGTTAATGTAGATTTCTTTAGCCTGTAGGCAAAAGGTATTTGCCAGTCATTCCTCGGCGGGTTTGCGGAGAGAATCTTTTTTGATTTCGGACACCATATGGAGATAACGCAGTCATTTGATTGGGTTACTTTGGGACAGTGTTTACAGTAAAATTATATACATAAGTGGACATTTGGGAAATGAAAACTTGATGGATGTATTGGATGACCGGACATACTGGTGAACAAGAACAGTTCCCTTTTTTTATTGCTGGAGTTCTTAGGGATAATAATAGTAACTTAATATTCCACCTCCTTCAATACAGCTTGCTAATCAGAAATAATCCTGAATGTACGAGATGTTTAATCTGGTAAAGTTTGGTAAGTTTGTATGAAATAAAATTATAAAATTTGTAATCAAATTTGAATTTTATGAATAAACAATACTTACCTAACATTACATGAACCCACCCAGCCATCCCCTCCTGATAAATTAAGTTCCCATGGCGATTTGTAGTCGCCATAGAAGGGAAAGTGAATCCACATGTTGGCTGACCGGATGTTATTCTGATTGGATTAAAGTTGTTTTCTGGAAGCGCGCATATGTTAAATCAATAAACAAAGCTCACTTCCGAGTCAGAGCGGGTTGACCTCTCGTCGGAGAACGAATCCGGAATTTAATGTTAGGTAAGTATTGTTTATTCATAAAATTCAAATTTGATTACAAATTTTATAATATTTTTTACCTTCTGCAAATGCCGTAATTGGTTAGGTAAATATGGTATGACTTCTTTGCCAGCCACTGCCCGACCCAGAAAAAAACACGCTGGAGTACGAGCGTATAAAGCTGGTAGGGTCTTATGTGAAAAATCTCATAGTCTTTTGGAAGCAATTTACTCTGCACCACTTATTAACTTTGTGGTAAGTGTATATAAATATGACACTGTTCGTAAACTACAGGCTGAATTTCGATCACTCAACTCTCCTAGATGTTTTGCCACGTGATTTGATTGGGGAAAAAATATTGGAATATTTGTTGGTGTTTAAATCTCCTTTTGTGCGTTCCTTCATTACCGACTGGATTTATAAACTGGTGAAATTGTTCGTCTTCATAACCGATTTGTTTTCGAACGTACTTAAACCCGTTTGTAAACATTTTCCTTGGAAAGAAATTAGCGTATTAAGCAGTTTTTCGATAAGGATCTAATGTTCCTTGGAAATTCAAAATAAAACAACTCATTTATATCTATAGTAATATCTAATTGTTGATTTAGTTGAGCAGATGTTGCTTTTTTTTTGTTAATTATGCTAGTATCTTTTTACCACGAACGGCGATCAACTGATGGCGACAGTTATATGTGTACATGAAGGTCAGCATGCGATTATCGCGTGTTGAAAGACCCTTTTTCTCTCATTAAGAAAATTTAGACCGTAATTTCTGGTCGAAACCACTGAATTCTGAATCAAGATAAGAGACAGAGATGCTGCATTCACCGAATTTTTATAGGTGCACTTTCAAAGATAATGAAAATGATAAGGATAGGGCACCCTAATGCGGATTCCTGTAACATCGCCTTTCATCGCCGAAAAACCTACGGATTCGGCTAAGACTCGGGTAATCCGCAATCAATCGGCGGATAAATGCCGGTTCCCCGCATCGATTAAGGATTACCCGAGTCTTAGCTGAATCCGAACAATGAAAAGCGATGTTACACGAATCCCATTAGGGTGCCCTATCCTTAGAGAGGAGAGGAAACAATACAATCTAACAAGAAAATATTGATGCATAACATCAATGGCGCCGCAAATCAGTTGTTTCTGAAATAGGGCACATTACAGCGGGTTAATTTTTTACGCCAAAGGCATCACTTAAACAAACTTCGTAGAGGTCCATGTGGTGATACTACATGACAAATATTTAAATTCTGGGCCATCTGGGATACGATCTGGTTTTTATCATTTTACGTGTTAAAATTAAAAATTAAGAAATCAGTCCAAATAGAAAAATAGAGTTGGCACGGGCTCGATCTGGTAATGAAAGTACCGTATTTTTACATATATGCTGAAAAAACACTGTACCAGTCCATATAGTAAACAATGTACTACCTCCACGGGCACTTTTCAAAAGCGAAAGTGTTCGAAAGCAAAACAGTGCTGCTTCGGGGAGTGCAATTGACAAATGACATTCATGAATTAAACAGCCGTTTCGAACTGAAACGGAGGTGTTTCGGGGTCAAGTTTAAAATGTGTGCGTTGTAAATCATGCTTATTCACTTCCTCATTAATCATATTAATCCCATTGTAGTAAATAGCTTAGATTGAGATCTGGTGACTTCAAACACAAAACTCTGTAAGGGGTATTTCATTGTGAAACGCCAATGTTCTCTTGCCAGCGATTTATGCACACTTAGATGTTTCAATTGAGAGTTATCATCCGCTCAACGATCATGAGTTTTGACGCCCTCTGAAAACCTTTATTTTTCTTCATTTGGTTTAGGCGACCTTTTCTGAGTTAAACTCCGTTTAGCTGCACTTGATACACATCATAAACGACCCTCTGTTTAAAGATGTAGACAACAGAAAATTCTATGTAAAATTGTCCATGTTTTATCTTCTTTGGTCTATCTTTTCATTCTTCAATAATGAAAAAATATATTTTTATATTTTTGCAGGTTTATATTTAACTTCTCCAACCAGGGGATTTTTTTTTGTTCAGACACACTGCTACTGTCTTCATTTTTGAAAATCACTGTACTGCCATATGGCCAAAACGTTATTGACTGCACTAGAATTTCACCCTGCCTTACATACCTTATATTGTTTGATAGTGTTACTTACACTTTGATTCTTTATCTAAAATTGTCGGGGTCAATCCATGTACAAGATTACAGGGCGTAAATTAAATGTTACAACTCTTTTAATTTCCCGACTGAACTTCTTAAATGCTTCAAAACTCAGGAATAGTATCTAAAATTCTGAGTACCTTCATCATCCAAATAATGCACGAAAATGCGCTTTTGAATGTGTTATTAATATATATTGTTCAATTTGTCTCTGACTACATAATTTAAATACATTCTATCATTGGTAAGATAGTCCCTGATACTTTTTTTTTTCACTCTGATAAAAAGCTTGAACTCCTGTGTAAATATTATATATCGAACCAAACATGAACTTCGGAAATTTCGATTTATGCCTCAAACAAGAATCCCACTACTATAGACTGACAACGGTGTGTAGATTGTGGACCGATTTTGTATGGGTCGAGCTTATAATGAGCCAAAAATTCTAAGTGGGCGAATTTGTCCTAGGTCGAAACGTCAAGTCGCTTTTTGAAGCCGAAAGACACTAATGCGGGAAGATTAAAAAATGGTCTCATATTTTATTAGAACCTACACAAGGAACAAAGCGTATTTATAGACATTCTCTCCAAAATAGAATTCTTTAAAAAAAAAAAAAGAAATGTAAATAAGTAGATCTCTATCCACAGATAAAAAAAAAAAACACTTTCTGTTTGGCGCCATTCTACTTTTTCCACCCTCGTTTGCTATTGCATTAAAATTTTTGCCAAGTTTATGCTTTCCTTCAACATCAAATATTCACTACTATCAAATTTAATCTACCTATTTCTGCACGATCTGTTTTAATACTGTTAGGACTGTCAAAGTCGGAAGGTTTTATAATTTTCTGTATTGCAATAGATTCACAGGTTCTCTCGACAAAAATCCCAAACTTTCTGTTGTGGTTTGAGCCAGTTCATGGAATCATATTTCAATTAACAAAAATTAAAACATGTTGTGAGAGCCAAGGAAGGGCAAAGTTATCATTAGCTGCAACAAAAGTATTTCCTTTCAAAATTTTCAGATTATGGCTGAATTACAATACTTATGCATACTGCAAGTGGATACAATCCGATAACCTACCAGCAGTCATGAAAAGGTTTGAAACCGTATTTGAATGAGTTACAAGATTGAGTGACATGATAAATGTAAGTAAACTTATTTTATTTGGTTTCTGTAAAATGCATGCAGATTATTGTTTGTGTTGGTTCAACACCCCGTTTGAAAAATCATCTTGAGTTATAGTATATGGCGGCAGCAACTTTTACCTTGAAAAAAAGCTTTCCTATACATTTTTGTGCTTCATGTAACTGGCCCTTTGTTAGAAATATAAATTACAATTAAATTGGAGTGTGCAAAAATTTTAGTTTGAATTTTTGTCAGATCATTTAGCCTCATTGCCTTCTGTGATTTTTGTTTAAGTATTATCGTTTGGTTAAGGGTTAAATGAATTCTACAGCTAAAACAGTGGGGAGATTTTAAACAGTTTTCCAGAAATGTTTTCTGGGTATCCATTCACCAAAATTGCAGGGTTTAACGAGTTGGCAACCAGAGCTAACAACTGAAACCCCTATTAACAACTCTACCTCTTGAACAAGAGGGCCATGATGGCCCTGTATCGCTCCACTGGCTTTTTAACCCTTTACTACACAAATCAAAGTGTTAATGACCCTGAAAGAGAAGGCTTTCAAAAACATCGTAAGAATAGGACATGTTGTCATCCAGTATTTACTCCTTTTCCCACAACGTTTCCTAACTATCAAGGACAGAAATAGTCATTTAAGCTACATTCAATTTGTCTTTTTGCAATGGCTTTAAACTTGGTACAGTAAAAAAAAATACAGTTAAAAAAACTCTCTCTTAAAACAGAACATTTCCTCTCCAAAAAACTTGAATACCAAACTCCAATAACGTATAACTGCAGTTTGATAATCAAGGGAGGTAAATAGTAACAAACTTTATCTTGTATAACAGGAGTTATTTCCCTTGATTACTATTCTAAATTACAGTCACCCTATAAGCCCATGTTAAACTTGTGATCTCCAAGGCAGAGCCAATTTTGACCCCAGGGCTATAATATGAAGGAATTTGATAGAGGACCATTAGATAAAGCTACATGCCAAATTTGGTAGCCCTGGGCCTTATGGTTTCAGACAAGAAGATTTTAAAATTCTCCACCATACTTTGAAGCAAGGAAAAAAGATGTAGACTATAAATTATAATGTACTGGAACAGCAATGTTTTGAGTGCATTTATATTTGCATGGACAGAACAAGAGTTATTTCCTTTTATCAGTATGTAAACTTAAATCATATAACCAGTTATAATCTTTAATAAAGCCAAGCCCACAGCAGCCACGTCCATTGCCAAATCAAATTTTTAGCAAAGAATCTGAAATATGTAACCCACAACATAGGGTTTGAACGAGAAATAATGGATTTAGAATATGATCACTCTCTCTTATCTGGAGCTGTGCTTTCATTTTGAATTTCTTTTTGTGACTGAGCATATCATTGTATTTTTAAGGGCAGTATCTTTGTTTGTTATGTAGCAGACCTCTGAATCCTTATTCTGCTAAATAAATTAAATGAAACTTTCATGTAAATAATAAAAACCTAAATATTGCCATTTCATAAAGCTACATGCCAAATTTGGTCGCCCTAGGCCCCATGGCTAGGTCAAAGAAAAATTTTAAAGTTCTCCCTATATAAGCCCATGTAAAACTTGTTATATAAGCCCATGTAAAACTTGTTACCCCCGGGCAGGGCCTAATTTGACCCCAGGGCTATAATTTGAACAATCTTGGCAAAGGTCCACTAGATAAAGCTACATGCCAAATTTGGTAGCTCTAGGCCCTATGGCTAGGTAGAAGAGGAATTTTAAAGTTCTCCCTAAATAAGCCCATGTATAACTTGTAACCCCCGGGGCGGGGCCAATTTTGACCCCAGGGCTATAAATTGAAGAAACTTGGTAGAGGTCCACTAGATAAAGCTACATGCCAAATTTGGTAGCCCTTGGCCTTACGGTTTCAAACAAGAAGATTTTCAAAGATTTTCAAAATTTTTCAGTTTTGTTGCCATGGCAACCAGAGTTTTTGAAGGAATTAAATTCTTTCAAGAAATTCTGAAGAGGACCATGGCAGGATCATTTCTGTGAAGTTTCATCAAAATTGGATGGGTAGTTTCAGAGAAGAAGACGTTTTAAAAAAAAGTTAACGCACGGACAGACGGACGGACGCACGGACGGACGGACGGACTGACGGACGGACGGACGGACGGACGCACGACGGACAACAGGCCATGACATAAGCCCGCTGGCCTTCGGCCTGTGGAGCTAACAAGAGGAAGGGTTTTAACGACGTTTTATCGGGTTGTCAGTGCGCAACAATTTTGCGCATGTCTCTTCGCTTCTCTGTTTTCTAGCGTAACTTTGTCTGATTGTAGTACTATTATTGGACTACTGATTTTTGCTGCAAGACGTGGAGAAAGTAGTGGTAGATACATTTTTTTTTAAAAAGATCAGTTTATGAAGGTGTAAATCATTCCTAAACAGCGAAAACGGAACATGTACATTAGTCGGACATTACTTATCCGGATAGTAAGTTTAGTGTGGTAAAAAGAGAAAATTACAAGTATTTTCTCCTTTTCAACATTTTCTAACCCTCTTTCCTAGGTATTGATAGAAATCAGGATCGTTTCATTCATTTTACTATAAGGTTCGTAAGTAATCTATGCCTTTGAGTAATTCTGGACAGTTCTACTTGTATTGTTCTTCCATTCTCCCATCTATTAAAATATACCACAGTATTTGGTATTAACCCTTTCCTAAATGAATTAAATTGGAACTTCAAAATTGAAAGAAGCTGCAGACGACAAATTAAACAAGGGTTAAATGAGATTAAAAGAACCGTTTGTGCAGAAAAGGTTGTGGGGAAAGGAACAATTGCTTGTAATGAACAATTACCCCTTTTACCAAAATGTTTTCCAAAGCCGTCCCATACCAATGTTAAATCGAGACTATATCAAGTAAAGGGTTGACAGAGTACAATCTATATTGTGAAAAAAACATGATTTAGTGCTAGAAATAATACATCTTACTAAGTAATTTGAAATCCTGGGTGTTTTGTGTCACTTTCTTTGTTCCAAGGGAGGTAATTGAGTTCGAATATTGGGAAAAGTAGCCTGGCAACCTATCTTTTTTTTTTTGCATTTTTTGATAAAGGATATAATCAAGTATATTTCTGAGAAAAATGAGAAAAATCTTTGCACTAGATTTTTTTGTGGGGGAAATAATGTCCTGATTTTCTATGATAAAATCAGCAATTTTGTGGGCTAAGGGTTTTACTGAAACATAGATAGCGTATCATTAATTTGAAATATCTGTTAATTTCTCATCAAAGTCAGAGGATCCATTGTTTCACTATGAATTTAAAACACAGAGAACATGATTTGACAGAAATTAAGATTTAAATCACAAAATTGTGACGTATGCTGCAATACTCGTAATTGGGTTTTGTGTAATTTGAAAAAAGGGTTATGTTCTTCGTGGGCTCAGAACTTTTTGGTTCATCAGGCAACGTCTGATTATCTCTTTGCATATTGAAAGAACATACTTTGAAGCGTTTCTGTGTCAAATTTCACGAAATTCTCTGTGCTAGAAATATCTCGCTGAAACGCCTTTAAAATGTTTATTAAACATGTTGCTTGGGTGATCATACACTAAAATCGCACATGTAGCTCGTATACAACATGGCCGCTAGAGCCATAAATATAAAAGAAGTTAAACAAATTGTATTCTGAATCATTTGGAGGTTTTTGAAATAATATCTTTGGGTGACACTGATCAAACTTTCTACTGTGCACAAACATATGGCATTTCTCAACCGAAACAGACTGAAGGTGTTTTTTTAAACAATTCCAAAACACTCTTTAGCTGAACAGAATATGCACAGGAATGCTTCATGTATAACCATACATTCCATTGTTCTATTTCGCTCAGGAGATGAGGTCATCATGGCTCTTCTGTTATTGTAGAGCCCGTACCTTTGTCTGAAAGTGTACTTTTCTAACCCCACCTAAACTTCGTGATCCCTTCAATAACACGCAATATTGTCTCTAATTGTTTCGGATTGAAGAAGTGGGGAAACTTCAGCAGATTTTGACACTTTTCTCACTGTTGGCGCCCAGATTGGTAGCTATGGAGAAACAAGGGCATTTTGTGAACATGGCAATTGTTTGTGACTGTCAGTAGTGACTGTGGCTATTTTGATCAGGTTTTTTTAATCTAACTGATCTGAAATGCCCTAAGAATATCTACAGAAGATAGTGTTTCAACAACAGTTTGAGGGCCACATGCTTTCATTCGAATTATGAAAAATAATAACAGTGGAAATGGAAAAAAAAAGTAACTTGTTATTAGGTTTTTGTCCAGTTGTAAGCTACTTTAGTGAAGTGTGTTCTTTTTGTATCATCGACAATTAGTTATGTTGGAATTAATTTAACACTGTATGATGACGGTCTGGTGACTTACTAGTGGTAAGAGAAAAGTAATCGTCGTTTCGGTCGTATTTTTTCCTGGAATATCATTCGTTGGCATTTTTTTGTGATATTTTTAGCCATAAAGACCTTTCTTTTATTTCACTTATTTAATATATAAGGAATACTCCTCGATTACTTTTTGCGCTTTGCAAATCCGACTCGCAGACGAACTGTCATATTTTCGGGTTTTTTTTTGTTCCCATATATTTTATCAAAGAAAAATCTTTGATTTTATCTCAAAGTCTTGAGTTTTTACCTCAAATGGGTCTGTTTTTCGTTTTTCTTGCACCAAAAACTTTCAAAAGTACACGTAAGAGCGAGTCTTGTGGACTTTTACATCTAGACAGCGAAACGAGTCGTTACCTTGTCGTACTTTTTTTATCGGTGTATTAAATTTGTCCATATGATCCTTTTCGCATATCGTGCTCCATATATCAACAATCACTTTTAGTGTAAACAAATTTCTCGGTTAGCAAACTCATCATCCTCTTCTGGCAAGGCATTTCGGGGCCCCAGTCTAGTTCTGGTGAAATCGACAATATACATGAATATAATTTATTAGGACCTGTCGCCGTGATATGACTGAACTGATGTTGAAAGCGGCGTAAAAACCACCAATCAATTAATCATGTTCCTTGTTTCATATACACTCAGATCATTTAAGATACGCAACACAAGCTGAAAATCATCCGAAAGATAACTTTCAATAGAATTGACCCTTTTTGTAATCTATATGTGTTAAATTGTGTTCGAAAATTTCGTCAGAAAAAAATAAAATGTCAAAATTTAGAATGTCGGACCGAGACTCGTATTCGCCAACCGTTCTTAATAGCATTCTCAGCCAGATATTAAGATGTTTCTGAATATAAAAGCAACGCCGTTTCTGATTGGTAGAAGCAAATGTTTGTGTTATTTAGAAATTGCCCTTCTATATAAATTAAGAATAAGATTCTATGTACATGTAGAATGTTGGTGCATAGGGAACCGGAAGCCACCTCATGCAAATAAAAATTCACACGATTAATATCGTGTATGGCCAACCTTTGCATTTATTAAAGCGTGTCATTTTTTTTCGCCTTGGCAAGATTTGTGAACCTATGCAATGCTGTGGAAATATTGCCACTGTCTTCAAGAATGGCTCTGGGTAGTTCCAGGAAAGTGACTTTTGGAAGGAGAAATTAACCCTGCTATGCACTTGTTTTTTTCTACTCATACCTGTCAGGTTCAATTAGTGTCATATTCAGGATAAAAAGCCTGCAATTCAAACCACTGACACTATGCTGACCATGAAGGTTTCCGATCGACAGACTTATCATTTGAATATCGCAACGATCGAGCATGACTTGGATGACTGACATGTAGATCTAAATAGAACATTTTCAATTTTTCATTGAAGCCAGAAGAACGGAACTATAAGCAACGGATGGTTTCAATCCGTAAGTATATGATTGATAAAGTTTTGAAACAGCGTGACTTTGTAATATTACTTGACAGTAGTATCCTGATAGATCTACGTCATAATTTTACCAAAAGTTTTGGAATCATTTAGCTTTGTATCACTATTGTCATTCTTCCAGTCAACACGTCTAATTGCGTGTATGTAATAGAGTTGTTTCCGCAAATGATTCTAACAGTTACTACTCGGTTTGCTTTTGGAAGGTATATCTAGTAATTTTCCCATTGAAAACCAAATATTATATAAATATTTTCACTCAGTGCTATGTTCCCCGTTTGGTTTATTCGATTTCCCATTTCCTATAGACCCCGTTCCCGTTATGTATACACAACATGGTTCCCCGTTTTGCATGTAAAATGCACATGGAAAATCTTTGATTTAGGATGTTCCTTCAATTCGAAAAAAATTAAACAGTCCTGAAACCGTCAAATTCTTAATCTGAGTTGCTAACGAAGATCGGAAATACAGGTCCCCGACAGGTAGGTTCCTAGTTTAAGTCCCTGTCTGGAGGGTTTTACAAGTATGTGTGTGTTTTTGTGTAATATATGACCATTTGTGAATTCTAGAGGCCATTATTACTGTCCAAAACATATGAAGGTTGGTCAATACTTGAAATCTCAGAGTTTTAGAATTTTACCTACTTATAAAATTGATCAGCTTTTTAAAATAATCTAAACCATACTTTTTCTTGCAAGCGTGCAGAAACTGGACATTCAAATACATTAAAAAGTTATTCAAATAACCAGTTTGTTGCTTTGCAATTGGTTACTCCGTCTATTTTTTATGAGATCTGATATGACGTTTATGTGAACTTGTTTATGGTCCACATGATCGACGCATGCTAATTATCACATGATATTTCCTCATAATTTTTCGAAATCCGAGAGAGAATTCTATGAATACTTAAAGAGGGAGAATACCTAGCCAATTAAGGAAATGGCACTGAAAGGTAATTTTCTTTTTTTCTTTTTTTTTTTCCCTTTCAACTACACTGATGCTTTTTCAGTTATTACCTTAATTAATTAAGTTATGAATCATTTCTTGACCTTTGGCGATACTGTAGAGATAACAGCCAACTGAAGATGTGCGGCAGCACAGTTCTAGTGGCTGTTCCCATTTAAAGGCCGGCTTATACAAGTAATTATCCCAGTCAACTGGTCCCATTTGAAGAAAACAAATGCAAATTAGTATAATTAGCAAAATAACAACATCTGCTGTTTATAATTAACTTTTTAATAATGTCGAACAAAAAGAAATGTGTAATGCACTGACCATTTATTAAATCTTCCACTGGAATATTAATTTTTCATTACAGATACAAATACAGCTTGGTCATTTTTGAGAATCAAGTGGTGGAAGTGGTCGATCCATGAAACATTTGCATGCTGTGTGATTCTAGATTTTATCTACTTCGACCAAAACAATCCGTTTCTGTCGCTAGTTGAGGTTGAAGGATGGAGACAATATGTTGCATGGTCATATGATTATCTGTAGATATATATATACACATAGTGAAATGAGGGAGAATCAAGAAACGCATTTGAACAGGACAAGGCCTCTTGAATGAACTGCCACCGTCCTCATATTAGCTGAGCTCCCTGCTGACGTGGCACGTATGTAAAGTATACCTCTAACTCTCTTTTTTTAAAAGAAAACTCTTAAGTTGCATTTCTGATAGTCATAACCATATGCTATTCTTCATTCTTTCGCAGATAGCCAATTATGGAGTGCAATAATGACTCAAACATAGTAGTATTTCTGGTTTTGCTCAGCTTCCTGTACAGTTATGCAGCGGACAATGCACATGAAGGTAAAATATTTTAACTATCAAACCATACTACTTCAACTACCTGTACTACCTCAACTAAAATGAATTCTATTTGGTGTACCTGTATTCAAGTATCATTCAAAACCTCCCATGGCCGATTAAGATAGTGAATAACTGAAGACAAAACCAAAGAAAACGAAAAAACACAATCAATGTGTAAAAAGTAGAATTACTTAAAGACAAAAAACTTTTCTTTTCTTTTTTTTTGTGTGTGTCACTTTTAGCGCGCAAACACACCTACACACATACTCCCACACACACACACACACACACACACACACTTTTTCATCACAAAAAAGCTTTGTTGTCACCTTTTGATCATTAATTTGGCTCATCAATTAATATGTAAATTGGTTAGATTTGAGATTTTGAAATGGTAAAATAGTAAAGGAAAAGACTTTGAAATTTGTTTATAAACATAATGATATTGTGAACCACATGTAATACTAACAAAATATTTTCTAACATTGATTTGTAAGGTATGTTGGGGATGGCCACGACCCTCACATACCGATTGACGTGGCAAATAAAGCCTAAAAAAAAAAAGGGTGTACCTGTATTTAAGGTAATGGTATTGACGTGTATGACGATAATCACTGGAAAAATAAATGGCAAACACGTTATTTTTTTTTTTCGGTATGTTTTTCCTGTTTTCTTTTTTTTATTTAAGCGGTGAAAGGTTGACAAGTATAGGTTATATACAGATTTTGTGGATAATTTGTTAAGAACTAGCCCACACAAAATGCTTAATTTTAGTCTTTAAAGGATTTAATTCGATTGGTTTTAATTTTCAAAAGCATGATAAAATGTTTTGTTTATCGCGAACTTATTTAAGGCTGAAATTTAATCAAAGAAGTACATCCAGCTGCTACAAAAGCCTTCAATATCTTATTAACTCATTTGAAGAAACTCGTCACCCAGTTAAAGCTGATCTATGGCAACCGGCGAGCAAAACGTTGACATTTGTACTTCTATGGCAAGAAAATGCATTCCGTGTCCGTACCACTGATAGAATTCAAGTCAACCAGATCTGTTAGTGATGAAAATAAGACACAAACTGTATATTTCATTGAAATCCACCGTCTTCTAGTATCGCTATTGTTATGTACCGACGCATATGTTTGAAGAGTGTGCGACGCACACCAAGGAAGAACGCTCATAAAACCCGATGTCGTTACTACACGGTAGATACTTTAATAATTCTAAACTTCAGCAGAGTACAAATTGTATCCGGTTAAAGTCAGACACGACGGCAAAAGAAAAATTACAGTGTCAAATATGGTCTTAAATATGAAATAATAAAGTGATCCACGTGCTTACTGCTTTCAAACTGGTTTCCGATTTATTTTGTAGATAGCATTCATCCGCTATGTATAAAAAGTGTTTTATCCACTAAATCGATATTTTGGTTTTTGGGTCCGTCTGCAAACGACTGTAAAATACTTTTATCGAAATTAGAATGTATGTAATAAAAAGAAATATTATATTGCAGTAACTTCCTATGGTTTGTAATGCTTTGAGCTGCGTGAGAAAAATTGACATCTTGCGAGACCCAAGATAAGGACTCGGGAGTTGTCAAACCGCTTCATTACTAGAACAAGTTGCTCTTTGCATTAGATAACAGCTTGGTAAATGTGTAGATAACTATCCACGAATTCGATTTTATTCTTTGATGGGTCGCCTCCGAGTACAGGGGCGATCACTGAAAGATTTTGTGTGCATGGTTTAACTCTCATATTTTCACAATTTCACGACAAACCTGGAATTTGAACATACCTACTGCTTGCATAATCAATAATCCTTCGTTTTAAATACAGTTATTTTCAATTCAAACGCTCGACATATGAAAAACAGTTTAATTCATCTATTTTTCGAGATATTTACCTTCCCCAAAATAGACAAAAGATGGATGTCAAACACGATAAATTTCGTTAGTCCCTCCTCTAAGATTTACATGATATAAACGACTTCTACAAACACTTTAAGTAATGATATGTTTAAAAAAAAATGGTCATGTGTGTCACTAAAAATTTATTGCATTGCACTGCAATACAGATTAAACCAACGAAACAGAAAGTCGTTACAGCGCTGTAGCATTGATACCGGAAAATTCACAATGGACATAAAACAGTGCGGCGCACAGTGCATGTCCTAGTATGAAAAGACGTACCGGACACATTTCATTATTGGGACTAGGTACGAGTAAATATGTATCAAAGCAGTTCTTCAGCACCCTATGCAGTAATAACACACACAAGCATGCAAGCAAATAACGAGGAGAAAACCGGACACTCATTTTAATTTGTCTTGCATTTTCATTTAGAGATCATTACAGTAACGCAACACACCAAGTTTCGGAGAGCTAAAAGAGAAGACATTCCAGATGAACCAGAGAATAGTATGATACATGCTAAAGATTTTTCAAAATACATGGAATTCACACTGCATTTGAAGGACGGGGATATAAGACTAATCCTGCAGAAGTACATGACCCCGCATGATGTCCACACCAAAGACGAGACCGGTGATATATTATTTGATCCTCGAGACCCAAGGGTGAGTCACTCTTGCAACCTATCTGGTTTAACAATTTGGGTGTTGCTTAGATGAAATGCAACACTTTTTATTCTAAATCTTAAATATTGATTTTGACTGTTGGCAATCGTATTATAGGGGAAAATCGGATCTTGTAAATCAGACAACACCTCTTTTCTCCCCTCAGACCAATAGATTAATAAAGATCAATTTTATTTGGTCTTTTCAACTGGCTTGGCCTCCAATAAAATGAAATGTGTTTTCATCTTTGTTGCAATGAAACCATGTCAAACACAAGAGCACCGCATGCGGGTACCAACGCTTGGCTGCAAGTAATTGATTTTTTAGTGAAAAATCTAAGTCGAAAAAAGGACATAACTGTGTCAAAGATGATTTTAATGTTGCCTGCCCTTGTTGTAAAGATACCCCTTTTGTTTTCAAGTTTGAAGTAAATATCTTCAGTAATAACAGGGGTATTACAAAATGTCAAAGTTTTAGCACAACGACGACGCCTGGGTTAGGCCAACATCTCGACTCTTTCCTCGAAAACGGCCGAACTAATAATATATTTGAAGACCTTCATCTATTTGAACATGAACTAGTCTATTAAATTTTTTTCAGGGCGTTTTAAACTTTTTTTTTTTTGAGTAGAAAACTTTCTGTACCTGAAACACATAACCAGCGACAAATGCAATGATCATCCATAAAACTTTGGCTCTGTACAACTATGACATTAACCACTAAGCTACAGTGTTTACATAAAAAGGAACATTTGTATGGTTTTATTCCAACTCGATTTGTTAAGTAATCAGGGTATTCGATTGTATTTGTTTGAAAGTGAAAAGACATACAAAACACGCACAAATACATTGCATGGGATAGAAAGTGATTTAATGCAAAAAGGGTGTTTGGGTTTTGTTTTAATCCTTTATGAAGTGTACATGTAATTTTGACAGCTATTTTAATCCTTTTTGAACTACATAAAGGAGAACCTTAAAGAAAATATTATTTTTTAACAGTACTGAAAATATTTGAGAGAAAGGAGAAATTCCTAAGTAAAAAAAAAAAATCATACAACATTATTAGGAGGGCTGTTCAAAAAGTCCTTGTAATTTTTATCGTACCGAAACAACAAAAGAGAAACTTTTGTTAAGTTTACGTGTAGATATTTTTCAAGATCTTACCCTGTTTGCCGCTCCGAGGTAAGTATCTTGTACTCCCAGTCTGCACAAATCGCAGTTCAAGGCTCCTGACTGCTTGCACGGATGCACCCGAGGCCCACTCTCATAGGTATTTCAAAATTGCTGGCATTGGAATTTGTAATTAAAAAAAAAAAAAAAAAATCTAACCAATTTTGAAATTTTCAGTAGGTGTACAAAAAAAAGCAATATTGTGGTATAGGCAAATAGCCAACACGTAGACCAGATGTGTTCATCCCTTGAATGCATAATTCGAACTGTGCATTAAATAAGCCGCTCGAAATTTTATCAAGGTATTAACTAACCGCTTTTGCAAATTAAAACGATTTTGGAAATTAGCACACGTATCTCTGTGTACATTTTATAGATAAGCTTAAAAATCTTGCGTGTACTTTACGGAAGTTTCTTTTTTCGGTTACGTATATGTTTCGTGTCATTTTAAAAACTTTGTCATATTTTAGAAAAATTCGAATTTTATCAAGATGAAAGACAATTAAGAGCACATAAACACACAATTACCCTCCACACACACGCACACACACACACACACACACACACACTCACTCACTATATATATGTGTGTGTGTGTGTGTGTGTGTGTGTGTGTGAAAACACGAACGTTCAGCTGGGGCAAGTCACACAGTTACATAGTGAATACAAAGTCAAATGTCACGGTTTTTCAACATATCTCTACAAAACACATACGCACTTAATTCGGTTTATCAAATGTCGGTAGGTTTCTTCATATCGTCCTGTGCAAACTCCAGTCACCGTGCTAAAAGTAGCAGCTATAAATTGTTTGCGACCTTGAAAACAAATTCCTTGTAGCCAGGACTTTGACTTGGGAAATGTCAACATTCATTTTTTTAACATCATGGTCTTCCGAATCTTGGCGCAATCTCAGTTGATGTTTTCAACCCTCTCGGAATTTCCCGCACATGCGCATGAACAAAAGACTTAAAATTTTCGTATGAGTCCTGGTTGTTTGTTTCTCTTACCTGTTTTAGCGTTTTCTTGAGTCCAACGCATAACTTTACATCTATAACTGCTATAAAAAATATAAGGACGATAAGGATTAAAACTGGGCTTGTTTAAAAAGCGACTAAGTAAGAAATCACGCAAAAATGTGACCTACCCCGGCTAGTTTACATTGCGTTACCATGGAGTTATATCAACACTTACATAGTTTTCTTTGGATTGCATAAAACCAGCAGACATCGTTGAACATGAAATACGAGTATTAAAATGTAATTATCAAAAACTAGTACTTGTTCAAATGTTTTGCACACACATTCTGAACATTTTTGGCACGTTCCAAAGGTGCCTTTCTTCAGGGACGCAAGTTACACGACCACAAATGAATTATATATTTGATTCCTTGTTGTACCTATGTGCCTGTGATTTGACTCCTGGTTCAGGAACAAAAAATCGTTGCTTTTGGGAGAAGTTTTAACTACTGACACGATGTTTTAAATTGCAGAGGCAGTATGTTGCTTACCAAGACACGGTGTCTCGAGCCTCTGTGATAGTGAAATGCTTAGATTCTCTGAGTACTTGTACCCTGGTATGTAGACTCATTTTTATCGGACTTTGTCTAAAGGGTTTGAGGAACGATTGCGAATATGTTTAGGAAATAAACCAGTCCCAGATATGAGAATGTCCAGAATTGCTTTGACTGATTTTGGACGGTTCTTCGAGTGTAAAAGATAGACAGCATGTTTTCCTTTTGTGCATTTTGATTATGATAAGAAGTGGCCTTAGAAGAAATTCTAGCTGTTAAGGCATTTTAATGGGGTGTGGTGTAACAGTATTTGAAATAATCACTTATCAAGCTAGTGAATCATTCTCTCTTCCTTAGGTTTTCAGTCAGTTAGCAACAATTCTAAGATAAGATTCTGAATTGAATAGGAGTTAGAAAACAATAAAGAAAGAAACGTCAAATTGGCGCAGTCATTGCTTCCATTGCCAAAAGTACCTTCATTTTACAACCTGTTTAGAATTTATATGACTGAAATGTTAAGTCTTAAGAATTAAGATTTCATGGAACAAGGTCTATTAATGATTTATCAGTTAACTCGCGAGAACTGTTTACCCTCAAAGGCGTTTCTCATCTTCCCTTTTCTTGTTTTTACGCATACACCGCTTTCCAAGTCACTTACTGATTTCCAAAATGAGCAATGATCTGCAATTAGAGAAAAATAATTCTATCGGCCTGTCGTCGTGCCCATCATCAACCTTCGAAAAGAAGATGTTTTCAATGTCATCTGTCGCAAACTTCTTTCAAAACGTACACGTGTAATTGAGTCATGATCTGTAAAAAAGGGGGGTTGATGCATCTGCAAAAGCATAGACTCATATCAGCCTGCGCAGTCTGTACTGCTTAGAAACTTTCTGCCATTATTAAATGTTCTCATGTCCAAGGACCAGTGTAGCTCCTGATTAGTCCGTTCTCATTAATATAGATTTAAATATATACAATTGTGAGATGACTTGCTTGGTATAGCGGATCGGTGAGATGTATTAACCCTTTACCACACAATCCTGGGTTTTTACGACCCTGATGGAAAAGCGTTTTGAAACCACTGGTTACCAGCATTTTCTCCTTTTCCCACAATGTTTTCTACCATTTCAAAGATTGAAATCATCATTTTGCCCACATTTGATTTGTCCTCTGTAGATGCTATCAATTTGGATAATTCTATAATTTTGTCATTTGGTAAAGGGTTAAACCGCATTTTGCATGGCTCAATTGATGATTATTTCCAGGATGGCAGCTTTCACAAGGATGGTGATAAATTTCGTCTCAAGCCGGTCGAAGGTGATTTAGGACAACACAAGATTGTGAATGCATCATCTTATTTCGATCAAAAGACTGTCCGAGGTATTGACCCTGATGGCTCAACCTTACCAAAAGCGCAGGAATTTCAGAAAGCTCTTGAGGAAATACATGCAAAAGGTATGTGCTCAAAGTAGCTCGTTTTACTATCAGTCGTGCTTCTCTCTTTTCTTTCATACGATAGTTTACCACATGTTTCATGCTTAAATTATATTTTCCTTCAGACTGTTGCCCTCGGATATTTTTTCTCGTTTTTTTTTTTTTATTTCCGCAGTGAATGGTTTTCATTGTTTTGAGAATACTGTGTTTAATATCCTTCATCACCAATGGTCTTGTCTTTATCTCCATTGCTCCATCTTGTTATCTAATTATGTTCTGACTCAGATTAGTGAATATAGATTCTTTCTCTAATTACATTGCTCTGTTTTTGTTAAAGTTCGATTTTGTATGAAAACATCTGCTACAGTAATTTCCGGTCACAGTCTATCAAACATGGATACCACAATACATTGTTTCGGCGACGGTTACTTGAGAAAGCAGCCAGTGGCTTAGGAAGAATGTTGCGAAGTACATGTAAGAGAAACTAAGAAAGAATGGATAGGTATGCTGGGCCCGGTTTCTCGAAAAAAACTTAAGTCTCTTATTTTAGTCAGATCCACGAATGGTTTCAGGTTCTGACTTGAGTTTGTTATCTAAAACACATTTCACTAACATTAATAGACTTCAGTGACGTCCTCAAATCCTTAGTTGACAAAACGTGTCAGACATAACTGAGTAAAAGGAACAGACCTTACTCATGATTTAACTTATTTCCCCGAGTTCAGTCTGAAAAATTGCATCAGCTTAGGATTTGACCATGTTTTTCTCTTAGGTCTCTTAATGTTAGTGAAATCAGTTACAAATAACAGACAACTAAAATCGGGACATAAGTCCGTTAGCAGATATGAATAAAATAAGAGATTTAAGTTTTTACGTGAAAGCGGGCCCAGGTCACTGCAATATAATTGAACTAACGTTAAAAACAGCGTTACACACCATACGAAATGAGATTTGTCACTGAGAAGTGCCTGATGCCATTGTGAGTTATGAACATAGACATTTACTCTACACACAATACTTTCATATACTTCCGACCTTGCTTTGACTTTGACTCTTGACCTAGGGATAAGATTATTCCTTGTGTGCGATACATCGTCTTTATGTGGTTGACAGTTCTAACCAGTTGTATTGAAATTCATTCATAGGTAATAATAATAATTATAAAAAAAAGCCGATAAAAAGGCCGGACATAAATGCTACCACCAAAAACATATAATTTGACCTTGCTGTGACCTTGGCCTTTAACCTATGGACACGAGTTGTACATGACACATTGTCTTGGTGTTGTTAACATCTGTGCAGAGTAATTCTGATATTAAGTCATTTGGAAAAAGAGTGATGGTCCGAACACAAGTACGGACATTTGATGTTGCCATTACCTTGACCAAGGTCCATGTTTCTGTGCGTGACACATCGTCTTTATGTGGTTGACCACTCTTCACAGTTATAATAAAAAAGTAAAAGGCCGGACATGAGCATAATCCTCCAAAATTTCTCTTTGAAAAGGTATTTGACCTTGCCTTGACCTTTGACTTCCTGACACGGTTCTTAAGTTTGACATATGACTTTGAACATGACTCCTGTGCTTGTCACATGATCTTGATGTGGTAAACATTTGTGCAAATATATTCTGAAGTGTAAGGATAGGGAAAACACTTGGCCTGTAGACATGGTTCTTGTGCGCGACACAATCATTGTCGTTGTGTAGATATTTCTACATTAGTTAAATTGAAATCAATAGTTTAAAAAGTTACAGACCGGACACGAACAAAACCGTCCAAAATTTCTCTTTTTAGACATATTTGACCTTGCCGTGACCTTGTCTATGACCCATTGTCTTTATATGGATAATAATTCTGCATCGTTCAACTGAAATTCGTTTATAGTTATAAATGTTGCAGGCCAGACACAAACAGTACCCGAAAACAAGACATGCCACTGAAAGTGACTGGTGCCTCCGAAAAAAGTTCACTTTTTTGTGAAATGTCCACAGGAACATGGACAATGGACACAACACTTAAAAACACTTTTGACCTTCCCTTGACCTTAACTTTTGACCTATGGTTAAGGTTCTGAAAGGCAACACATCACTTACACGTGGTTTACAATTCTGACGATTAAACTGAAATGCATTCACAATTGAAAAGATTACAACCTAAACACTATAAACCCTACCACCAACAAACATATTTGACCTTGCTGTGACCTTGACGTTTAACCTATGGACATGACTTGTGCATGAAACATTCATACAAACTTATTGTGGTATAAGTCATGGGAAAAAAGAGTTATGGCTCAGAAACAGAAACGAACATTTGAAGTTGCCATTAACTTGACCATTGACCTACAGACATGTTTCTGTGCGAAACACATAATCTTCATGTGCTCGACCATTCTGCACATATATATTGAAAACCATTCATAATTTAAAAAAGAACAAGCTGGGCACGAACACTCCCTCGCCCCATAAAAAATATATTTTAATAATATGTGATGTTGCTGTAAACCTTGACCTTTAACCAACTGTTACTGGAGATAAATCCTTCCTTACTGCATAGCTTCTTCCCGTATAAAATAATATCTAACAACTGCGTTAGGGAGAATTCTCTGTAGCTCAGTGCTTAAGGTGTTGGTCTTTTATACCTCAATAAATGAGGATCTTTTCCGCACGGGTTCGAATCCCGCCAGGTGCGGTTTATATTTCAGCTATGTATTTTTTGCGAACTATATTGTTTTTATGTGGTTAATGTTACGAGACAAGCGTAACGAGAAAGAAAACCAGCAACAAGCCATTAACAATTAACAATATTTATTAATGAATAAAGACAAAATAGTACAACAAGAGTTAAGTTTGAATGAAATTTTGACAATTCTTAATCTTAGAACAAGAAATAGAATAAGTCCCTCAAAATTAAGAATTAAGTTTAGACTAAAAAAGTATGGAATTTCTGGTTCCTAAAACCTAAATTAACAATAGTTTTAACTTGCAAATAGATATGAGCAACCTGTTTAAAAATCAAGCAATTCTAACTTACAGTTCTATATCCCAAGTTAAATCCAACACTTTCCACTAATTCTGTATTCTCAAAGCCACAAGTCTAACTTCAAAATCCTTTCTTCTTGCTCTAATTTTAATTTTAATTCTTTTTCTTTCATCCTTTCTTCTTTTTCTATCTGTAGTTTTAATTTTTCTAACTCAATATTAGTTTTAACGTCTGTTTGAGACACAAGAATAAGAGACAGAGCAGACAAGTCAGGCATTTCTTCATCAGCTAAAAACTGAACAACAGAATTCTAAATTTCATGCTTTAACATAGTACCTTTAATGGCAGTCAGTTTTTAATGAGAAGCAAGATCTAATAAATCAGACTTTCTTGCTAAATTTAACAACTCCTGAGAAGGCTCAGCAATAAATTTATCAAGATCAAAAGACATGATTGCTTTTTGCTGGTTTAGTAGAATAAAGATCAAATTTTATTTTTTATTATTATTTTTTTCTTTTATTATTATCTAATAAACTTTAATAGTGTAACAAGTTCAAAATAATTTCAAAGTATATCCAAAATGACTAAAGATCAATCCCGGATGAGACCTCAATTTCTGTTACGAGACAAACGTAACGAGAAGGAAAACCAGCAACAAGCCTTTCACAATTAACAATAATTATTAATAAATAAAGACAAAATAGTACAACAAGAGTTAAGTTTGAATGAAATTTTGACAATTCTTTATCTTAGAACAAGAAATAGAATAAGTCCCTCAAAATTAAGAATTAAGTTTAGACTACAAAAAGTATGGAATTTCTGGTTCCTAAAACCTAAATTAACAATAGTTTTAACTTGCAAGTAGATATGAGCAACCTGTTTAAATAAAAGATAATTCCAACTTACAGATATATATCTCAAGTTAAATCCAACACTTTTCACTAATTCTGTATCCTCAAAGCCACAAGTTTAACTTCAAAATCCAAAATCCACCAAGTAAGTCACTCCTATTTATATCAGCTTGGAAAATTCTAGATTAGTCTTTTCTAGAAAGATGACAACATGGATTAGTAAACAACTTGTTTACTTACAACCTGTTTCTAAAGATAACCACGATGGAAAAACCAATGAATGTTCTTTAAGTTTCTAGAATATTCTGTATACAGAGTGATAATGAAAACAGGTTACATGTATATCCTATTACATAACATTATCAATTCAAGAAAGTTACACTTAATTTAATCCATAATAAAAAACTTTACAGGCCGGACAAAAACACTACCCTCAGAAATACATCTGAAGTTGTTGTAATCTTGACCTTTCACCTATAGAAATGATTCCTGCGCATGGCACATCTACTGGATGTAGTTAACATTTGTGCAAAGTTATTCTGAAATTAAGACTGAGGGAAAAATGTTACGACCCGGAAACAAAAACAGGCATTTAACCTTGTCTTGACCTAGACCTTCAACGTATTGACATGATACTTGCGGGTGACACGTTGTTTCTATGTAGTTGACACAATTTTAAATAGTTGACTAGAAATGCATTCATAATAAAAATAAATAAATAAATAAAAAAAAAAAAAAAAAAGGTACGGGACGGACACGATTGTAACGGTCGAAAAATTGTCATTTTAAATGTATTGACATTGCTGTGACTTTGACCTGCTGAAATTTTCTTCTTAGCACGACACATTGTCTTTATATAGTTAGCAATTCTACAGAGTTATACTGAAATTCATTCATAATTGAATAAGATACAGGCCGGACACGAATACTAGCGCCCCCAACACATTTGACCATATTGTGACCTTCATGTTAAGCCTCCAGAAAAGACTCTTGCACATGACACATCATCTGAATGTGGGAAAATAATTTTAAAATTAAGTTATAGGGAAAAAAGTTACGGCCTGGACACGAAAACGGACGACAGGTGGACAGAATGGCTTGACCAACAGAAGCATGTAAAGGACAAACGGATACCCGGATGTTCCGACACAAATTTGCTGTACAGGTTTGGTAAATAATCTGTATGTACGTGCATTTGGATTTTTCTGCCTTTTTTAATTCTCTTCGCATCAGGTTTGCCTGGCTGTACCCTACTTTTGTCTTCTCTCTTTAAGAATGCCTCGACTAGACCACAATATTGCTTTACTTTATTTCTCCCACATTCTTTCTCTATCTGATCATTCTTACAAGAATTCTTTCCAAGTCGATTTCTGCTAAGCCCTGTTTTGTGAGCAAGTAGTTTTGTGCATTGATATCGTTTTGTTATTTTACATGAAACTATTCTATGGCGGGCCCTCATTTGACCTCTAGATGTTTTCGTTCTTGTTGCCTTTATTTCCTTTGCTTGAACATTTCCTAGTAACAACTGTCCATTTACCATCTCTCGTTGAATGCTATTGAGATTTGCTTCACTCATCATATCTTCTGTTTGCTTTCTTGGAGTCATACACTTTCCTTACTCTTCCTATATCTCTGAATCGATCTTTGGGCCGAATGGTACTTTTTTCGCCAACTTTTCTCTTTCCTGTTCAAGTTACCTTGTTCGTGATCAGGCATATTAAAGTTCGCGTTTCCTTCTCTTAATTGCTCCGTTCCTTCTTTTACTCCTAAATTCCATACGAAGTGCTAAGCCGCCTCTTCTGTTTCCTCCTCCGTTTCATATCCTCAAGTGTTCAGCGTGTAACTAGAGGTTCTATCTGTTCGCTTATCTCGTAAAATTTTCTCAATCTCTCGCAGTTTTTCTCATTTCTTTTTCTCCTGTTACGTTCCGAAAGGGACGAGGATGGGACATACATGTAGATTGCTCTCATCCATTCTCTCTCTCTTCGCAGATACTCCTGGTTATTCTTTTCTTTTAATCTTTGACGATACGCCTCTTGATATCTCTGCTCCGGACTTGCTCATGAAAAACATGACGTAAAACTTTCGTTACCGTTGCAAAATCTTCGTTACTGACTTGAATGCATATAGATCTATTTGAAATGAACTACGTTTTAAAGGAATCTAAACGACCTTTCTGAAAATTTGTAAATGAACAAGTGGGACAGCAGGCCATCCCGTTTAAAATGATATATATCGGCGGCAAGACAGAGAAATACATTTTTTTGGTTTAACTAAACACTATTTACTTTAATAGCAGATATGGGTATAATCATAATTATGTTTTATATAGTTTGATTTTTCTATGTTTCGAATCAAGATGTTTTATATAATCATTATAGCAAAGGAAACTTGAATTTGATAAAGATTACTTATAAAATTACCGTTACAAAACGGTAACGAAGGTTTCGGTAACATATTTTTGACAATAAGAGAAATAAGGGTGGGGTATGGTGCCGTTTTACGTGTATTCTAAAAATTCATTTTATCAACAAATACAATACATTCCTTTACATGCAATGTTATGGTGAAATATTCAAAACCATGCTTTATCAAGACGTAGAGGGTCTACTTACTTTTCTCGTTGCTGTTGCAAAAGATTTGGAACCTCAAAAATAGAGTCTGTTTATCCTATGGCTGTGACCTTCCTTCGCATTGATGTACTAAGATGATCATAAAGTGACGTAACCGTGAAATTGCCGCTTTCGGATAAAATGCTCAGTTTTTCATTCGTTTCGAATGTTTTGGTAATGAAAATTTAAGTAACGAACATTTTTTTTTTACCTTTATATCCGCAATCATGATGTACAATCAATCTGAATTGCAAAAACAACTCTGCTGCTTTTTAGATAGTTACCCGTTACACAGTATTAAAATGAAACGGAGACATGGACAGTCCAACGTGCCTTTAAAAAATGAAGTAACGAAGAATTCACGGTTTACTTTTAAAGCGCAGCACATTCTATTTTTTCTCTTTTTCTTTCAAACGAATGAATCTTCATTACGAGGTTTATAATTATCAGAGACTAACAAGTCATTCAAGTATCAAATGAGTCTGTTATTCAAGGAAACTCAGACGAAATAATTTAGTTGTAGATGATGAATGGAAGACGAAAGTTTTACGCTTTCTTTGACTTTTGGCGACATCTAAAAATTGCTTTGGTGCTACTTTTTAAACAACATTGAAGTATATCGTTGCAGTATATCATAACAACAATGAATAATATTGTTAAACTGTAAATGATCCCTGCATAGTAATGCTCTGTCTGCACAACAAACTACAGCCAATATTGAGTTATTGTTTTGGCGACAGAAACGAACGTTAAAATTTGGCTCTTGAAATCTTTTCTTTTTTTTTCAGTAAAATAAATTCGATGGTACAAAAAAGCGAGTGCCACATACAGACCTAATGGTGCTCAATTGTTTTGCACAAGCCTACGTTCTCCCGAGTATTTAAATCCATGCCTTTGGCGAGAAACATTAAATGGACCTACTTTTTGGAAATCAGTGTGTAGATTTCATTTTGAACGACAAAGAAACTAATGAACCTTGGGTCGATTCATTTCGTAGTTCATTCGTTTTAGCAAACGCGTATAAGCTGTCAACTCAGACAAGCAAACACTTGAAATTTGCCCGCTAAGTGCGGGAAATGAGAATTATGACGATCAAGATAACACAACCCCTAGACTGATGATGACCATTTTACTTTATACATGGTAAATTGTCATTACGCTGAATTTTTTAGACATTTCAAATGATCCACATTAAAATTCTCCAAGAACATGAATATAAACATATGAACCGGCTCTGACAAAGAAGGTGTTTAATGAATCACCGTGATGCATTATACCACGAAAGTCATTATATCATTATGGATCTATTTGTCCTCACAAGCGGCTAAATCATGGGGAAAAATGGTCCTTGGACAAGTAGAAAATTGACAAATAGCAAAACGTTTCGACCGGTGTCAGCTTGTGCGGACTGCACAAGCTGACACCGGTCGATACTTTTTGCAGATGTTTTAAGTCCCCTTTTCAGAGAGCATGACTCATTTGTATTGCCGTCGTGTTTACGAATACATTTTTGCGTAGCCATGTTATTACATATACTTTTTTAAGCCTCTGCAGTAAACTATTTTTTAGAGAGGAAGAAGATATTGTTTTTTTATAAGAAATTTCTTCCAACGTTTTGTCAAGTCACGAAATGATGAACTTTATTCATCATCAACTGCCTTTGTCTGACGAAGAATATATTTTCTTATTCCTTCCTAAGACATGTAAGTAAAAGTCATCCTGTGTTAATAAACCTTTCGAGGCACGTATACTGCAATGGCATTAAAAATGCTGTTAGTTGCATTTGCGTGTAAATGGGTCAAAACATAAGATACGCCTAGGTGCAAAACGCATGAAATCGACATTTAAAGACACTTAAACACACTTAGATATATAGGATCTGACATGAGTTGGCTTTTGAGATAAAATTTTATTAAACGAGTCTAGGGAAATGTTATTAAGCGAGCCTTTCTAGGTGCGGTTACAATGGTAGAGTCCACTTGCAAATTCGTGTCGAAAAGGTGGGGGGGTGGGGCGTAAACATCACTCGGGAAATATCGGCGATTTGGTTTACACATATTGGAGGTGTCTGGGATCTCTTGCATATTCGAAAATCTGTCCCCAAATCAATGTAAATTTGCGTCACAACAGTCATTTGTCATTAACAACGGATAGAGAAATTTCTTTTGCCGATTTTAATGAAGTTTTCTGTAAAGTCAATTAACAGAATAGGTACTCGAGAGATTCCGGAGAGCAAATCAAATCTAACCGGTTCAGGTTACGGAAATGGCCGAGTGACGAGAGTGTTTACAAACATACCGGTGGATAAGGGATTTCCAAGAGCTTTCCATACACTAATTTTTTAAGCGCTTTCAGAGCTCCCCAAACGTATTTAGGATTATTGAAATCGTTTTACTGCTGAACAGATGGCGTCATCATTTCACTGGAAAGAAGTTTTATTCCTTAAAGATCTTCCGGGGGCTGAAATTACGAACTTCAACCGAGCGAAATTTGCGAAGCGGACAAACCCCATACCGGCATTGCACTATAGTAGCCCTTGGCCTTTCTAGGTAAGATAAGAATGTCGGTGTTTTATCTTTTAACTTTCTAAATGTTAATTTTTGCAATTATCCCTTTCAAGAACGATACGCGCCTTCAAACTTGCAAATAAATATGTAAAGGGGGGGGGGTTTGCAGAAGGGAAGCGACTCTACGCAACTTATAACGACCACCATTTTCTTACACGGTATGTATTTTCTTATGTTGTTGCAATAACACGCTAGATTTGTGTAATTTCTGTAAGCAGAAAAAGTGTAACACGATTATTGCAGTTATTGCACTGTTTGCATAGGTACTGAAGAAAGCCTAGAGTTGATGACGATATTGAAATTGGTTTTCGTGCACCATGAAACACTGCACAGGTCACTAGCATTTTCTCCTTTACCCACAATGTTTTCATAAGCCTTCTCTCATAGGGTTATTTAAAGTCAGGATTGTGTGGTGAAGGGTTAAGAGTTGACATCTACACCAATCTGAATGTCGACAAGTAAAAACATAGTGACAAGTACAGATACTATTTTCTCCTTTGTCACAATGTTTTCAATAGGGAAGCAGAGGTAGGAAAAAAAAAAAAGCTTGAATTTTGTTGAACTCCAAATAATTTTATAACTAGCCCAGGTTGATAAAATGATCTTTTTAGATTTTCAATATCATCCCAAACTTGAATATGTCATGACTGAATATAGATCTAGTATGACTTTTTTTAACAGTGTTTTATGCCATTTTCAACATTATTTCAGACATATAATGGCAACAGCTAACACATTGGAATTTAGCATGGTATTAGTTTATAATTTTAACTATTGATTAGTATGAAAGAGAAGTATGACAGAATTTATGGAATTGTATTTCCATAAAGATACATTCTTGCAGCCGAAGAGACAAAAATGCTGTTGAAAGTTGACAGAGGTAAGAATGGTTCAGAAGTAAGTCATGTAAACATAGATAAAACACCAATATAATTATATTGTTGTAAGCGATGAGGGATTTGTCTTAGATTTAAAACCAGAGATGACAGCAGTCGTTTCTTTGAAGACCGCAAGAAAATGACATGCATTTTCTATCTGAAGTAATCTGTGCAACCTTCAAACCGTTTGGGACAACATTTAGTATGAAAATACAAGTATAGTTTCAGAAAATAAATATGAAATGGGTTTTAAAAAAATGGCTGAAAAATGAGTGTAGATGCGTGTTTACTCCTTTCCTAGGATAGATTGGTTCAATTTGAAAGCATTTGCAGGTGACAAATGTGCCTCAAACAATTGGTTTTGTCACTGAAAGGATAGAAAGAAATTTATTGTCAGCAAATTAATTCAATTTTGACAAATCTCAAATTTTGTCATAAATTGTAGTGAAGAATTTACCATAGAAATGATTTGCAAAGGCCTGTGGGGATGTCACATGATCAATTTTATATGTCGATTATGTGGGATCACATTTAAATAGTTACAGTGACGTCATTTCCTGTCTCATGAAGATAGACAGATTTCACGACTGAAAAATGACTGTCCCCTTATTCAACCTTTGAAGGGCAACACTCAGATTGAATTGCTAATGCAGACAGTTCAAAATGAGCAGTTTTATCTTGAATCCACAATTTGCTTCTTTGCCAAATATTATGGAAAAACAGCTTTGAAATCACAGTATATGCAGCTTTAGTTCAGACTTAGAATATCCATTTCATTTGTTTAGCTCTATCAGTGTTCCACAAGTAATTCCCACTTGCAGTAGAAAATTTAAATACCAGTATGCACTGAGCTGCTAGGTTTTGGCAGTACATGTATTTCTTATATTTTACCATAGTATTTTAACCATGCTGTCTGAAAAGGGGGCTTAATGCATCTGCAAAAAGTATCGACCGAGGTCAGCCTACACAGTCTGTGCAGTCCGTGCAGGCTGACCTGTGTTGAAACGTTTTGCTATTAGTCTATTTTCAGCATATCAACGGACCATTCTGCCATCTGATTTATTCAGTTGTTAGACAAAATTGGTTTTATGGATCCATAATTATGATATGACTTTTTTGGTAAAAAGGATCACAGAGAAGCATTAATCCTTCATCAAACAATCCCTGGTTTTAATGACCCTGGGCAAGAAAGTCTTTGAAGACATTGTAGGTAAATGAGAATCGCTTGTTACAATTCATTTCTCCATTACCACAACATTTTTTACACTATCAAGGAACTTTAGCTCATTGGTATCATTTTTAAATTTGTCATCTAAAGATGCTTTCAACTTGGATATGTGCAAATCTTTTCACTTGGGACAGTGTTTCTTTTGCCGTAGGGAATGACACATTTATTACAAACTATGCCTTGAAAAAATGTTCCTCACACATTTTTATTTAGAAAATCCAGTCTTACTGGAATTTTCTTTGACCAAAGTAAAAACAAAAATAAAGGTGAAGAAATCTTTATCTCTGGAAATAGAATATTGCTCACTTATGTGAAATATCTAATGAGATATATGTATACCACAAAAACTTTAATTTTTTTTTTCTGTAAGCAGGTAAACATAAGGAAAAGCTCACAGACAACCACAAGCTTTACACAATTACATGCTGCTTCTCTAATATTTCAATATTTTTATTTCTTTCAGGTGCTTGCATAAAATTACAAGTTTGTAGCATTCAGGAGGCCAGAAAAGAGCTAGAGAAGTATTGGTGGCTAGATAAAGAAACAGTCAACTACCAGAGAGTTTGAGCAGTGAAAGTGATATGGACTAATTAGCCACTAACCATACCATTAGTGCTGATACTGACAGCTTGAATTGGACCTTCTTTTAGAACCCTAATCAAAACTGTATGATAAAAGGCGCATTTGCTTGAATATACATTAAAAAGAACACACTGTAGTCCCTTTTCTCACAAATACTTTTGTTAGCTGTGTTGCAAATCACTCTTGCAAGATGCTTCATTTCACAATTATAGCTTAACTCTTTACCATATGAAAAATTATGGTCTTGTTCAAATTGAAACCAATTGCAAACATCAAAATGAATTAAACTCAACAACTGGAATTTGTTTTGGGAAGGGAAGAGAACATTGTAAGAAAAGGAGAAAATGCTGGTTACCAGCATTTTCTTCTTTTCCCACAGTGTTTTCAAGAGCCATCTTCCTTAGGGATTTTGCTAAAGGGTTAATAGACTTCAGCCGTAGAACATGGTAAAAATGCTGCAAAAGGAGGTACATATAATGTATTTGTCAAAAGCAACTGCTTCTTTTCCAACGTTTATGCAAATAGAATCATTGCAGATTATTTCTCACATGTGCTAAAAAATCTAGTTTGTGATGCATCTTAGCCCATTGTGAGTGGTAGCTCTGTATTTCACCTGTACAGTGTGTACATTAATGAGTTAAACTGTAATAACTGGAAACGAACTCGTCTGCATAATTCTGTGTATTATTTAAAGGTGGCCCTTCAGATTTTGGGACGAAAATTTTACAAAAAAACAAAAAAATCATCCATATACTCCCAAAGCGTTTTAATTTTCATTCGTAAAACCCCAGTAGTCGAAAACCATCCGACAACAAGAGAAATTAGAAATTTACTACGGCCCAGGTCGACACCGATGGGACACACGTTCTATTTATACATGAGCAACTCGCTCTTTACACACCGGAAATACACAGACAAAGCTTCAGACATAGCGTCCGAAGAAGACATTATGGAAAATAATTACATGTTTGTTATGTTTTGGAATTTAAGCGTCATTAGTCACGTGCCAGTCACTTGACATTCCCACAATGCTTTTTTGATTTCTAGCGCGAAATCTAAAAATACCTTAAGAGGCTACGTAGCCTTTTAAGGGAATACCATCAAAATTTTTTTTTTTTTGTAATTTTATGATTCTTAATTATTGATGATTTGTATTGTTTTTTTGTTTTTTTTTATATAAATTTCAATGAGATATATATTTTTTAATTTGGTGAGATGTGAAAAATCTAAATACCCACCTTTAAGAACAAAAAATTGCAATCTATGAAAAAAAAAAGAAAGTTGGCTAATAAATTTTTATCTTAAACATGTCTTATTACTTTTTCAACCTTGCCCTTACCTGTTTGACTCAAAGTCCCATGTTGGCACAACCCTGAAGATATCTGAAAACATTGTGTCCTGGTCCAAAAGCAAATTACTTTAGAAGGCACATAGACATGGATGGTCAAAAAGACAAATTTACAATATTGCCATCATGTGAATCTAAAACCAAAAGGATTTGTCATAACCCAAATACAGTTTTACATGATCACAGCTACTCATGTATCAAAAACAAAAAATTACCATGAGTGGTGCATTTAATTTCTGTTCTCCAGACCTTCTCAGTTTGGTTTAGTCCAAAATTTTGTTGTTTGGGAAAGGGTTAAACGGTGCTTTTCCTTTTCCAACAATGTTTTCTACTGCATCAATATCAAGTTATTGGAGCCACTTAACTGTTAATGCTTTCGGTTTTGACCAGTCTAACATTTAGTTATTTTGTAAAAGGTTAGTGCGGAGGTTTTTTTTGTTTGTTTTTCATTAGTAAATGAATTGTAAAGCAGCAGGGGTTTGAAGTACCATAAGATATCATAGTGATCTATACAAAATAATTGTTTTTGAATAATGTAAATATAAATCCCATGCAAATTGATTTCATTTTGCAAAATGGAAGTTGTTTTCAGTTTGCAACATGGAAATTTTTTGGCAGTATGATCATGATTTGTAATATTTTAGTGTTACTAGTTTCAAGTCATTGTAACATATATATTTTTGTGATACAGTATTTGAATTTTAAAAATTGCTGTTAAAGTGTAGAATCTAAAAAGGTAATTTTGCTTTGCCTTTCCGCCCGTATTTAGGCTTTGCCTATTTTCATATTATCCATAAAACCTATTCACTTCCATGAAATATGTACAAAATGACGTCAAAAATGACGTCACACAAATATGATATCAAACATGTATAAGATAAGAAAATTCGTAATGGGTATATTACATTGAAAACAAGGGAGGTTATGTGATAAATAGCAATCTGAAGACATCTTACTCTAGAATATCTGACTAGATATTAGGCTGTACATCGGCTGACATTTGAGTACGGCGTAATTATATAAGGCACTGAGATATTTCCGAAAACATTAGTCCACTTTGATGACGTCAAGTTTTTGTCGCTAACATAACAGACAACAGATCTAAGATCAGTTCCCGCAGTTTGATCTTTGGGCTACATCCACGGACATTTACAAGTGTACATCCTGAGGAGCCGACTGTTTATCTAGAGTGACATAGAAATGATTAAACTATATAGATTATTTATTTGATTGTTTACAGTTGCACGAGAACGTCATAAGAAGGCGTCAGCAATAGAAGATTCCGAGATCCCCTCTGAGAAGGCAAGTCATGTAATTACGAAAAGACAATCTTCAAGCTGCAACATCGCTGAAATCCAGGCAGTAGCAGATTTTAGTGTTTGGAATTTGTGAGTTTAATTTTTCTATCCTTGTTAAAAGACAAATCAGTTAATTGGTTTCTATTAACATTAGCAACACTTAGATAAACATCATTACCAATTTTGTACGAGATAACTAAAAGCCTTATTGTATCTAGTTGTGTTTGTTCGTATTTTATAAGTAGGGTCCAAGTGTCTTTTTTTTTTTAAATCTGATCTGTCAAACAATTAAACCAAATAAAAAGCCTAGGGGCAACCTGTCGAGCCCACCAATAGAGAAATAGTAAAGAACCTCATAATCTACACTTGGAAAAAAAGTAACCAATCACTCAATGCACACCTATCATATTTTTAATACATTTGTTTTCAAATTCTTATGGGGATAGGTGTATTCCCAATTTATGACGTAGTAGAAGCTTAATTTGAGGCCTTAAAGCATGACTTTGATTTGTGACAGCACTGCAATGAATGGTTCAATTATATGTGGAGTACCACAGGGATGTATCCTCGGCCCTCTTGTCCCAAAATTAGTTACACATAAACTTATGAAACTAAATCAACTCTAGAAGGGGGTTTTGTATTGTTACCATATTGTGTACATTTTAACCTTTTTAAACTACTTCTACTACTAGAGATATAAAAGTTAAAGATCTGTCAATTACGGACGAACACACACGCGCAGGCGCGCAAGCACAAACATGGAGCTTAAAATGCGGCTATTAAATCCGCTCAAAACAAGCGGCAGGACAACTTAAAAAAAGTAAATTTTTGTATGGTGGCATAGAACTACCACCATATATCACAAATTTAGGAAAGCTATTTTTCGAAAGGTATGGTTATTTTAAATTTTTCCCAAAACTATCTTGACAATTCGTTTCTTTTCATGTTATCATACTTCAATTATTTCCCGTTACTGCTGTGTACACATACATGTACAGTGTTTCTGCCAGCTTCAAATTTTTGAGGGTCATTCATGACCCCTATTCCTAATTTTTTCGGGGTCAAACAAAAAGCTTTAGGGTCACTTTTTTAATGCCTCATGAAAGCTACGTAAATTTACATTTTTGGACCTTTCCCTGTGACTCTGCCGACTCGGAACCGGAACCGGATATTTGTTGCATTAGTTGATTTTATTTATTTTTTTCACGTTTTCGAGGTGTTTACTTGTGGAAGGTACAGTAAAACAGTCTGCAAGTCCTTACTGTTTTTCTTTTTCGGTTCATCTGCTGTTATATTTCGGATAGCGTCTAAAATACACGTAGACCGTACACGTTTAAAGCTCGGCGACAAATTGACCTTCCTATAGTTATGCCGGACCTTGTTATTTATTACTAAACGGAGCTTCAAATGTGTGACTGCAACAGAAAGTAGCCAGTTGGTAGCAAATAATGTTCTTTAATGCTTTTTTGTGTGCAGAATGGTCAGAAATTCTAAAAAAAAATCGGTTTCAGACACTGGGCACCGTATCATAAACTCTCAGTATAAATATGGCGTATGAAATCTTTCTCGGCATATACGAATCTTATTTTGCCCCTTAGTTTTCCGCGCGACGTCATGGTGTACATTATAAACTATTCTTTTGGTTGATTTGATCTTTTCTGGTTGCGTCAGAAAAGACGCACACACGAATGTCAGTGCGTCAGCAAAAAAATGATTGATTCAAAAACGCAAGAAACGCGCTCTGGGCGAAACACTGCATGTAGTGCCACTTGTAACTCATTTCATGACAATCACTCGTAACTCGGCCAGTCTTTTTTTTTGCAAAAAAGTCTGAATTCAGATAATCGGCCGAGGTGTTTCGAATGGATAGAAATCTCAGGATAGTTACAACGTTTATGCAATCCCGTGAAACATAATTATTGTTCTGCACCGGTATATGAAGAAACTGGATTCTATACATAGATATTTGCTATCAAGTTTTTTTTTTTCGTAATTATTGATAATACACACCTATGATGGCAAAGTACTGCTACCATTTACCTGATAATATCGGTGGATATTTTCGCGAAAACTATGGCGGATCTCGATTTTATCTAAGGTTGTTATTAGAAACTTAGTTTTTTCAATGAAACCAGTTGCATAAAAACATGATTTTTCCCCAGTAACTGCTCTAAATAACAGTCTGTTAAATTGTTTCGTCCAAATCATTCAGAACGCCACTGTTTAGCATTTATACACCATCGGCCGAGTTGTTCTGAGTGCTTAACAAATCAAAAAAGAGTTTCATAATACTTTAGAATTATTTTCTTTTGTACAAATCCTTATGCATTAAGTGAATCCTTTGTGTTTTTGGATATTTGGTAGTATTATTTATCTTTTATTTAAAAGTTTTATTGTCATTATTAATACTTAATGTAAATTTGTTTCGTTCTTTGCTATTTCTTTACAATATAAAAATAATCGCTATCGTTTTAAAATTAACCGATATCCGCCGCTATTCTATGAAAATATCCGCCAAAGGAGGGGGTTTCCCAGGAGGGTATTGAGGGCACTTCCAGAATATTCTTTATTGTAAAAGCTATCTGGTAGCCTCCGGTAACTTTTTAGGCAAAACTGGCTTTTTTTTAAAGGGTACGCGACGGCGCTTAAAATTGCATAAAGGCAGATATGCCAATGTGAAGTGCACTAACATGGAAATAACTCTTTTTACGATATCTATGTGGTATCGTGATCAAAATGTAAAAAAATCCAAGGACTGAAAGTCCTGAAAAGCGGATTTGTTGAACAGTTTTAAGCTATGATTTGATGTAATGAAAAAGATTTTTTTTTTATCACATGTAATACATGTATAATTTGTAAGTAATTAGTAGAGTAAGCAAGGGCAATGGGAGTCAAAGTTGTTCTACCAAGTGTGCTGCGCAGCAGCTGTTATTTTACTACTTATTAGAGTATTAATTTGATCCAACAATTTGATGGTTTTTTTTTCTGCTAGTATTATATTTAGGATTGTAAACACGCATAGGACTGAAAAAAAAAAAAAAAAAAAACCGAGATAGATTTATAAGTGAAAGTTATTTGACAAATATATAGAATACTTCAGTTGTTGATATGTTGATGAGTATGACTTAAAAAACTGTACAAAATAGGATGATGATATATAATGATATTTCTGTAAAAACACGGTGTTAAGGTATACAGCTGTCAATCAGTTTCAGCAATCATGAGCAAATTTGATCAAAGAGTACAATATATTGCTACTTACACATGTATGCAATATGAAATTTTTGTGTCTTCTTGTTAACTTCTTACCAGAGGACAAGATTTTTGACTCCCCCAACTTAAAACCAACTATTCAGATTTTCATACCCTCAACAAACTCAAAAATGACTTACTGAATTATAGCTGGAAAACCATTAGTAAAGAAGAAAGATAAGATCTAGAAAAAAATATCTGAATTGATATTTCCTTAATGCGCTACTCAGCCTCTTTGGGTATTATTAGATTTCATGCCACAGTGTTGGAAAGCTTTTAGGGAATGGTACTTAATCAATAACATGCGCCATTAACAAGGATTTATTCAAATCAGTATCAAGACGTCTTATCTGGTGAAATAAAAATAAACAGAGTGACCTATTGCTAAAGTAGCCTACAATTCCATTATCAAACACCCAAAATTGCATCATTTACTGAATTTAACCATACAGTTTATTGAGAAGAAATATATATCTGGTTGTATTTATTGGCCTTTTATGAAATAATTTGAATTGTGGAAAAAAAAAAAAAAAATAAATAGCTTGCTGTTTAGAGCATAAACAAACAATTCAATAGATATGGAGCCCTCAGATTATGTGGTTTGTATTTGTAAAGGGTAGAAAAAATTCTGGAAGAAAAAAAGAAAAGAAATACTGATGTCTTGTTTTCCAACACTGTTTTCATAAGCCCTATTACACAGGACTCATAAAACATAGGATTTATTGTGTGTTACAGGGCTAAAAAAAAAAGAAAATCCTCAAAAATTCTCCCAATTTAACTTTGTATGACACAAAATTCAAGGGTCAAATATAGGCCATGTTTGGACAAACCGTACAGTATTTTGAATACTGATTACATGTATATGTAACAGTTCTGTTAAATAGCCCCAGAGGCTCGGATTGAACCTAGAACCTTCAGGTCCAAACTCTGTAGGTAAACGCTCTACCACATTGCTACAAAAGCTAGCTCTATAGCAAGACAGATAAGTGTATCCTTATACAAACACAAGCTATCATTTATATCAATCTGTGGGATAGACCAGTTTACAACATATGGATCCATGTCAGGTTTCCTTGGCATCTGACAACTGGATCTGGAGAAAATTTTGATTGGGGTTTATTTTAACACTTTACCGAACACTCATGTTAACCCTTAGACTGATAAGCGTGACTTTGCAGACAGTGTAGATCAAGATCAGACTGCACAGAACGTGCAGTCTGATCCTTGATCTACACTGTCCGATAAGGAGCTATTTATCGCCCTCAAAATTACATTGAAATAGCAACCTTTTGGATTTTACTATCGACTTGAAGGTATCATTTGAGTTATTCAGCAGGACAAGGGTTAATAACCCTGAAGGAAATAGACAATTAAAAGCATTATGGGACAAGGACGAAATTCTGGTAGACAGTATTTTCTCCTGTCCCAACATTGTTTTCATTCATAAGAATGAACTTAAGCTTATTTGTATCAGTTTCTGAATTGTTGTCTGCAGATACATTTAAAGAGCCTAAACCTTGTCATATGGGGGGAGGAATGAATAACGAAATAGCATCCATTTAATTACCATTTTGTATTAAAAAACAAAAAGCAATTTATGCATAGATGGTGGATATAGACTGATCTGAACAATCTTACAAAAATTAACTCCCCTCTAAATGTGGATCTGGGGTCCTGCATGGCTTACTAGTAAAGTTTAGGACTTGTAACCTGATGGCCATATGTTTTTCTGTGGGAGTGTCCTTAGGCAAGACACTTCAGAGCCCTAGCCTAGTACTCCTGAAACCCAGACATACTTAAATAAGCTAGTTGTAGCAGTTATATGACTGAAATAATGTTGAAAGCGACATTAAATGCCATTCAATTAATCAAATGTGGATCTAACATTGGCTTCCCGCAAGGTTAACCTTTATCTGACATTTCTGTCAGGCTCACAAAATGTAGCTCTTAAGTTTTTGAAAACATTGATAGACAAACAGATCTTTTTTTTTTCATTCTTACCAAAGTCATTTTTCCCCATTCCATAACACCATAAAGGATACAATGTGTTTTAACTAAGGTAAGTGTGGCTATATTATTCTGTTTTGAAGGATGTTCAGAAAAACTTTTGAAACAACTTATCATACTGGCTGAGCTTTATTTGGCTGTACTAAAAATCAAGGGTTTTCAGAAGGACTAGTGATGGTGGTTTTTGTCTGAGATTATGCTTTAAGTCAGACCGAAAATATCAACAGCTCACCCTAGGGTTTGTAAACATGTGAGCTTAAATAAATACAATAAACATGATGACTATATTTTCCTTTACCATAGCATTTTAAGCATTTCTAAAATCATTATTAATCATCATTATGCAAGACTCTTTTGAAATATTGAAACTTCTGTACTCAGATATCAAGGTTTTGATTTTTAAAACAGTATTTTACAATCCTAGTCAGACTATAAACACAACACTTTCTAAACTTTCATATAGTGGGTATAATCATATAGACTGCAAACAATTCAAATCTAAAATAGTGTGCCTGTAGGAGTGGGATTTTACTACGTTACGTGGTCTGATCTTAATCTACTCTTGCTACAAAGGAAACAAACTGTCCTCATTCTGAAGTATAAAGCATATATTGTTTTGAAACTAGTATGATTTAGTTTAAGCCCTTACAAAACAATCCCGACCTTGAACGACCCTGAGGAAGAAGGCTTTTAAAAAGAATTTGGGAATATGAGAAAATGCTGGTAACCAGCATTTTTCCTTTTCCCGCAATGTCTTCAGACCTTCCAAAATTAAAATTCATATTTTGAGTCACACTGATTCTGTTATCAGCAAATGCTTTCCACTTGGACAAGTCTCAAATTTTGTTGTGCAGTAAAGAGTTAAAAAAAAATACTGGAGTCCTCTCAGAGAAATAGAAACAATGGCTTTTTTTACGTAATTTCTTACTGAAAGCACATTGTCCTTTCCATGACTCTAACACCTAGGAATCCCTTCAAGGGTTCTTCCTTATTACTACACAACTTGAAACTATTAATTTCAAAATGAAATACAAAATCAAACTAGACACAACAATTTGATTGTTCAGATACAATGATTTCTTCTTTCTTTTAAAAAGAAAATTCTTGGTTTTATTCCTGACCTAAAAAAATGTTATGAAATAGTCTGAAAGGTGAAAACTAAATTGTATGTTTAGTACTTTCTAAGATTTAGGCCATGTGTATTTCATGAGTATTGAATATACCTTCCTTCTGTAAGATAAATGAAAATTCACCTTGTATCATAATAAAGACACAAGTCAAGAAATAATGATTTCACAAAAGAAAAGTAAGATTAACTCATGCACTGGCACAAAACATGAAATTGATTGTAACTACCTTCAAGAATAATTTGATGTTTGACTGATTTCTGGTGGTTACTTTAGTTTCAACACTGTTTCAGTCTTAGAGTGACAACAACCCATTTATTTGTGTAAGGCATGGGTTTTACTAGGGTAAGGCTGATTCTACGCAGTGTCTTGTCTATAGGCACTCCTACAAATTCCTGTTAACTAGGTGAGGATAAAAAATCCGGGATAACTCAACTGACAACTTCACCAATCAGCCACAGTCTCACAGAACCTCACTAAATAAATGAACAGGATTATGTCATTTCACTGCTATATTGGTGCAAATATTAAAAAAAAAACAAAAAAACATAGGCTGTACAGGTTCAAGCTTAGACCTCATATTCTGCACAGTCCCAACTTAGATTATCATGCACAGTTTCAAAAAAAATATAGATGTAGATTTCTTTTTTAAGTTTTGAGCCATGTCTTTGTGAATTTGAGTCATATTACATAATTGAACCACTGCAGGGACATGTGCAAAAAATAAAAAACATGATGTAGCATGATAAGATACTCGAAATTCAATATTAACACTGGTAAAACGGCTATTCATTACTTCCAATGCAGTTTTGAGTGAATCCATTTTCATGATCTGAAGAATAAAATTAAAATCATCACTCATCACCTGGAAGAACATATCCCAGATATTATTTGTTTTTTGGTATCTGCAAATCCCTGCCCTGGGTACAGTTGAAGCAGCCAGAATTGACCAAGATCACAGTGTGACAAGTTGCTTTGCAAAGTAAAAATTGACCTATACATAACTAAAATGAAATTTTCAAGTCAATAGTACAAATCCAAATATTTCTATTTCAAAGTTATTTTTGGAGGAAAAATACCTCCTTACTGGGCAGTATAGATCAAAGATCAGACTGCACCTTCGGTGCAATCTGATCTTGATCTACACTGTCTGCAAAAGGTCCTTGAGTAGCACTTAGCTGCCTAAGGGTTAAAGGAATTGGTCCCTCTATTAATCTTTAAAAACTATAGGTATACTTTCATTCTGAGGTTTGAATTACTTGCTGTTTACATGAAGCACAGTTACCATTTCCAGTATGGGTTGAGCAGCAGTTCATCATAAATATGTACTTTATTAAATAAAGTACATATACTTCATTCTCCAAGCATAAAAAAATATATCAAAGAATTTAAATCTACATATCCAAATAGTAAGACGTATAGATCTAGACTAAGATGTATTCCTGTGGACCCTTTATCAAACATCTGTCTGAAAATTCTGCATTCTTAATTCTTTTGCATGAAAGGTAACAAAATAAAATTTAAGCATATTAGAAGGACTATGAAATGACTTTTACACCTTGAAAATAATTGAGTATCTGAGGCTTACAGTCAAGGATGTTAGGTTAAGTTAGTGGATGTGCAGTTCACTGAGAAGGACTCGATTTCCCCTCGAACATCCTCAGTATAAATTCACGACACGAGTTCGTACTTGATCGGAGCAGGATTTCTCTTTGTCCCATCGAAAACTGGAGAGAAATTTTAGAAGCAGTCTTGCATAAATCAAACGTCAAATATATATATATTAATAGACTACACGATCTTCATTTTTTAAACGTTTCATAGAAATGTCTCAAACAATTCGGAAATTCATCGATAGTGCTATACGAAGGTCGGTAGGGCCTAACTAACAAGGTGCCGAATCGACTTTATGGGTTCTGTGTATTCGTTATCTTATCGAAAGGGTTTTAAATTATTTACGGCCATATTCTAGCTAGCTATCTGAACAGTTAAAGATATTTGATATAATACAGAGTTTAAAAATGTATTTCACTAAGAAATTATTGCTTAATCTCCTTGTTTATTTCGACAGTGAACGAAACAAGTTGTGAATGAACATTTCTTGAATGAAAATGGGGGCAGTCTGTGTAAACAATGTTCATACGCATTAATGGCAATATTTATTGAAAACAAAACAAACAAACTTTAAGTATTTAGAATATTTCAAACTGACAATTTTTGTAGTTTTAAGGAAATTTCGATAAAGAAATCAAACATAATTTGTATGATTTTTTCAAAGTCAGAGCTGAATATCATTTGTACATCTGTGTTGTTCGTCCCTACGCCAGTCATGCAAAACTGAAAGTGAGCGCGCATGCGTCGTTACGCATGAAGTATTTGGTTCCGGCCAAAACGATCACAGTAAGTGGATTTGCTATATAGCAACGTGCAGTCTGATCTTTGATCTATACTGCCCGGTAAAGAGATATTTCTCCCCCAAAAATAACTTTGAAATAGAAATATTTGGATTTGACTTGAAAGTTTCATTTTAGTTATGTAAAGGTCAGTTTTTACTTTGTATGGTAACTTGTCACACTGAGTGTGATCTTAGTCAATTCTGGCTGCCACAGGGCAGGGATTTGCAGATATCAAAAAGCAAATAATATCTGGGATATGTTCTTCCAGGTGATGAGTGATGATTTTAATTCTTTTCTTCAGACCATGAAAATGGATTCACTCAAAACTGCATTGGAAGTAATGAATGGCTGTTTTACCAGTGTTAATATTGAATTTCAAGTTACTACATCATGTTTTTTTTTGCACATGTCCCTGCAGTGGTTCAATTATGTAATATGACTCAAATTCACAAAGACGTGGCTCAAAACTTCAAAAAGAATCTACATCTTTATGTAAATTAATAAAACTTACATAATCACTGACACTAAATTCCACTTTTTACATTGTACTTATTCACACCTGCATTTTTTGACAGAATAGAAATGGACCCAAGAATGTGAGTTTGCATATTACATGTAGGTCTCTTATGTGATACTCATAAAATGAACTTGAAATTATTAAGTATTAGTCCATTTTTTATAGTTGAGTGTAACAGCGGATTTTTTTTTTTTAAACTACATGTATGAATGATAATCTAAGTTCAGTCTGTGCAGAATATGAGGTCTAAGCTTGAACCTATACATCCTATGTGTATTTTTTTTATATTTGCACCAATATAGCAGTGAAATGACATAATTCTATTCATTTATTTAGTGAGGTTCTGTGAGACTGTGGCTGATTGGTGAAGGTGTTGGATTTTGTCCTCACCTAGTTGGCAGGAATTTGTAGGAGTGCCTATAGACAAGACACTGCGTAGAATCAGCCTAGCCCTAGTAAAACCCGAGCCGTACACAAATAAATGGGTTGTTGTCACTGTAAGACTGAAACAGCATTGAAACTAATGTAACCAACAGAAATCAGTCAAACATCAAATTATTCTTGAAGGTAGTTACAATCAATTTCATGTTTTGTGGCACTGCATGAGTTGACCTTACTTTTCTTTTGTGAAATCATTATTTTCTTGACTTATTTCTTTATGAAGATACAAGATGTATTTTCATTTATGTAACAGAAGGAAGGTATATTCAATACTCATGAATTACACATGGCCTAAATCTTAGAAAATACTAAACACACCATTTAGTTTTCACCTTTCAGACTATTACATAACATTTCTTAGGTAGGAAATAAAACCAAAAATTTTCTTTTTAAAAGAAAGAAGAAATCACTGTATCTGAACAATCAAATTGTTGTGTCTAGTTTCATTTTGTATTTCATTTTGAAATTAATAGTTTCAAGTTGTGTAGTAATAAGGACGAACTCTTGAAGGGATTCCTAGGTGTTAGAGTCATGGAAAGGAAAACGTGCTTTCAGTAAGAAATTACATACAAAAAGCCATTATTTCTATTTCCCTGAGAGGACTCCAGTGTTTTGTTTTTAACTCTTTACTGCACAACAAAATTTGAGACTTGTCCAAATGGAAAGCATTTGCTGATAACAGAATCAGTGTGACTCAAAATATGAATTTTAATTTTGGAAGGTCTGAAGACATTGTGGGAAAAGGAAAAATGCTGGTTACCAGCATTTTCTCATATTCCCAAATTCTTTTTAAAAGCCTTCTTCCTCAGGGTCGTTTAAAGTCGGGATTGTTTTGTAAGGGTTTAAACTAAATCATACTAGTTTCAAAACAATATATGCTTTATACTTCAGAAGGAGGACAGTTTGTTTCCTTTGTAGCAAGAGTAGATTAAGATCAGACCAACTAACATAGTAAAATCCCACTCCTACAGGCACACTATTTTAGATTTGAATTGTTTGCAGTCTATATGATTATACCCACTATATGAAAGTTTAGAAAGTGTTGTGTTTATAGTCTGACTAGGTTTGTAAAATGCTGTTTTGAAAATCAAAACCTTGATCTGAGTACAGAAGTTTCAATATTTCAAAAGAGTCTTGCATAATGATAATAATGGTTTTAGAAATGCTTAAAATGCTATGGTAAAGGAAAATATAGTCTTAATGTTTATTGTATTTATTTAAGCTTACATGTTTACAAACCCTAGGGTGAGCTGTTGATATTTTCAATCTGACTTAAAGCATAATCTCAGACAAAAGCGACCATCATTAGTCCTTCTGAAAACCCTTGATTTTTAGTACAGCCAAATAACGCTCAGCCATTTGGATAAGTTGTTTCAAAAGTTTTTCTGAACATACTTCAAAATGGGATAATATAGCCACACTTACCTTAGTTAAAACACATTGTATCCTTTATGGTGTCATGGAATGGGGAAAAATGACTTTGGTAAGAATGAAAAAAAGATCTGTTTGTCTATCAATGTTTTCAAAAACTTAAGAGCTACATTTTGTGAGGCTGACAGAAATGTCAGTTATAGGTTAACTTTGCAGGAGGCTAATGTTAGATCCACATTTGGTTAATTGAATGGCATTTAATGTCGCTTTCAACATTATTTCAGTCATCTACATGTAACTGCTACAACTAGCTTATTTATTATGTCTGGGTTTCAGCAGTACTAGGCTAGGGCTCTGAAGTGTCTTGCCTAAGGACATTCCCACAGAAAAACATATGGCCGTCAAGGTAACAAGTCCTAAACTTTACTAGTAAGCCATGCAGGACCCCAGATTTACATTTAGAGGGGAGTTAATTTTTGTAAGATCGTTCAGATTAGTCTATGTCCACCATCTATTCATAAATTACTTTTTGTTTTTTAATCAAAAATAGTAATTAAATGGATGATATTTCATTATTCATTCCTTCCTCGTATGACAAGGTTTAGGCTCTTTAAATGTATCTGCAGACAACAATTCAGAAACTGATACAAATGAGCTGAAGTTCACTCTTATGATTGAAAACAATGTTGGGACAGGAGAAAATACTGTTTACCAGAATTTTGGCCTTGTCCCATGATGCTTTCAGTTGCCTATTTCCTTCAGGGTTATTAACCCTTGTCCTGCTGAATAACTCAAATGATACCTTCAAGTCGATAGTAAAATCCAAAAGGTTGCTATTTAAGGTCATTTTGAGGACGATGAATATCTTCTTATTGGACAGTGTAGATCAAAGATCAGACAAAATTCTGATCATTCTGTGCAGTCTGATCTTGATCTACACTGTCGGCAAAAGGTCGCGCTTAGCAGCCTAAGGGTTAACATGAGTGTTCAGTAAAGGGTTTAAAATCAACCCCAATCAAAATTTGCTTCAGATTCAGTTGTCAGATGCCAAGGAAACCTGACATGGATCCATATGTTGTAAACTGGTCTATCCCACAGATTGATATAAATGATAGCTTGTGTTTGTATAAGGATACACTTATCTGTCTTGCTATAGAGCTAGCTTTTGTAGCAATGTGGTAGAGCGTTTACCTACAGAGTTTGGACCTGAAGGTTCTAGGTTCAATCCCAGCCTTTGGGGCTATTTAAGAGAACTGTTACAGATACAAGTATTCAGAATACCTTATGGTTTGTCCAAACATGGCCTATATTTGACCCTTGAATTTTATGTCATACAAAGTTAAATTGGGAGAATTTTTGAGGATTTTTCTTTTTTAGCCCTTTAACACACAATAAATCCTATGTTTTATGAGTCCTGTGTAATAGGGCTTACGAAAACAGTGTTGGAAGACAGAAGATCAGTATTTCTTTCCTTTTTTTCTTCCAGATTTTTTTCTACCCTTTACAAATACAAACCACATAATCTGAGGGCTCCATATCTATTGAATTGCTTGTTTATGCTCTAAATAGCAAGCTATTTAGTTTTTATGCCACAAATCAAATTATTTCGTAAAAGGCCAATAAATACTACAAGATATATATTTCTTTTCATATAAAGTGTATGGTTAAATTCAGTAAAATGATGCAATTTTGTGCGTTTGTAGGCTACTTTAGCAATAGGTCACTCTGTTTATTTGTATTACACCAGATATGACGTCTTGATACTGATTTGAATATATAAATCCTTGTTGATGGCGCATGTTATTGATTAAGTACTGTGGCATGAAATCTAATAATACCAAAAGAGGCTGAGTAGCGCATTAAGAAAATATCAATTCAGATATTTTTATTTTTCTAAATCTTATCTTTCTTCTTTACTAATGATTTTCCAGCTATAATTCAGTAAATCATTTTTGAAATTGTTGAGGGTATGAAAATCTGAATAGTTGGTTTTAATTTGAGGGAGTCAAAAATCTTGTCCTCTGGTAAGAAGTTCAACAAGAAGGCACAAAAATTTCATATTGCATTCATGTGTAAGTAGCAATATATTGTACACTTTGATCTAATTTGCTCATGATTGCTGAAACTGATTGACAGATGTATACCTTAACACTGTGTTTTTACAGAAATATCATTAATTATCATCATCCTATTTTGTACAGTTTTTTAAGTCTTACTCATCAACAAACCAACATCTGAAGTGTTTTATATGTTTGTCAACTAACTTTCACTTATAAATCCATCTTGTTTTTTTTTTTTTTTTTATCCAGTCTTATGCGTGTTTACAGTCCTAAATATAATACTAGCAGAAAAAAAAAAAAAAAAAAAACTATCAAAGTGTTGGATCAAATTAATACTCTAATAAGTAGTAAAATAACAGTTGCTGCGCAACACACTTGGTAGAACAACTTGGACTCCAATTGCCCTTGCTTACTCTACTTATTACTTACATATTATACATGTATTACATGTGATAAAACAGATTAATTTTCATTACATCAAATCTTAGCTTAAAACAGTTCAACAAATCCGCTTTTCAGGACTTTCAGTCCTTTCATTTCATAATGTTTTCTATCCTATCAGAAAACCTAAGATCTTTGTACCAATTTAGAATTTAGTATTTGTCATTTGGAGATGTTTTTAATTTGGGAAATTTTTAACTCTCTACCAAGCGACAAAATTTTAGACTGGACAAAATTGAAAGCATTTGCAGACGACAAATCAAATGTTGCTGAAATGGTTATTTCTGTATTGAATAGGGTAGAAATTATTATGGGAAAAGGAGAAAATGCAGGTTACCAGCATTTTCTCCTTTTCCCACAATTTTTTCAAAAGTCTTCTTTCTCAAGGTCGTTAAAGTCCGGATTGTATGGTAAAGAGATAAACTTGTCATGTGGGAGAGGGTTAACTGTTTCTTCTTCTGATTTCATATGACCGGGTTTAAATTGTAAAGGTGCAAGACAGTGCATGCCTTCAAACGGAGAGATAGATGACGTAACATACCCTCGAGCTTTACGTCATCTGTTGAGTCAGCTGCTTCTGCCGAAAATGGATCATGTGTTTGTAAAGAAAAGTCCTACACAAGTATAGCCTACCTACCGTTCTTGACATATATTAGCAAACAAAGGAAGAATTAGGAATATAATAAATAGATTATTTCATGCTTTCCGGTAGGTTATCGAGAAACATCGGTGAAATACTTTCCGATATTTTATGGTTATGACCAGTGAAAATACAGATTTTTATATTCTAACTCTTTAATTGAAGGCGGGAACAGTTGTTCCCGCGCACTAGTTACCTAGGTAAAATGCGTGTGCCTCACAACCAGGTGGAAATATGACGTAATTTACCTTGCATTTCTCGCGCTTGACATAATATTGTAATGCGTTGCTGTGCGGAGGGGGTACGCCACGGGGAATAACCGAAAAGAACTGTAGATCTACTGGATTTTGATTAAGTTCCCCTTAGAAAGGGTTAAAAGCCTGATATAAATAGAATATTTGTTTTTTTCGGTGAAAGATCGAAATTTATTTCATCTCCTGAACATTATCGGTAATATTTTCACTCCTGGCTGCGCCACTCGTAAAAATATTACCGATGTTCACTCGATGAAATAAATTTCGATCTTTCACCGTAAAAAACAAATATCCTCTATATAATCTTCGGACTCATTTTTCAACCGCATCACACCCCATTCTAGTGACAGATTTTTAATTTCACACACCACCAGTTGATTATCCTCTATTTATCGACGTTCGTGTATCCGTATTTCTTTTAAGTTGAATGTGTACACTTTTAGTGGGAGATATATCCTGTCTATAAAAAAAAAAAAAAAAAAAAATCATCTTCAGTTTCAAACATCACCAATAATTGTACAGCATTGTATAAATGACACAGATAATTTGCACAGGATCTGGCTGTAAGTAAGCATTAACTTATTTTAGAGTCATGTCCTGGGGCTACTGTTAACGGAAAGATTTAGCTTTTTTTACTGGCTACTTCTTTCCGTGGCAAGAAACTTCCAGTTCAAAGAAATTCAACAAGGAGCAATTTGGACGTCTCTCCCCTAAAAAATGGCTAAAACGTATGTACCCAGATTCCTTATAATGTATGGTACACATGCCTAGAAAATAATCTCATCTAAAAAAAAATAAATCTAGTCGCTATTAGTCGCTGGCAGAAAAATGAAATTTAAAACTAGGTTAAAAGTTGCAAGATAGCTCTATCTTTTGTTTACTTTTTACCTTGTTTCAGAATTTTTTTTTACCAGCGATCAACACCTAGACCTGCCGCACAATAACGTATCGTCATCTTCAGAATATTTTGCATAATTTTAAAGGTATAATTTAAATTTAAGTGCATTTTAACACCGGTACTGCTTACTTCTGACTGCTATTTGGCATTTAACATAAGTATCTCAGCAGAGAAATTCCAAGTATCAAGCATTCCCTGCTCGAGCATCAAAGCTGCACTACCCGCCCTGGACTCAAGTACTCTGTTATATTAACATTAGAAATGACAGTAATAGGGTCCAGGAAAAATATCTTCAATGCTGATTCAGATAAGCAAATTTTGGATTTCTGTTGCCACAGCTCCTAAGATTTTTTTTATGTATATTTGTTTACACACACACACAAAAGAAGATGTAGAGTGTAATTAACCAAGGCCAGTAACACAAAGTCTTCAAGGGGTTTAAATTTGGGGAAAAAATCAAAGTGGTTTAAAAACAGACGATGCATGAAGAAAGGGAACTGTATCGATGCACAAAATAGAAATCAAGACATTTTGGATATAACGCAAGATCATTAAAAAATCTGACATAGAAATGTTCTAAAATTAGTTAATCCTGTCAGATTTATAAATGGTGAATACTAATCCAACGATTCATTCTCGTGCAAATTAGGACGACACAAAGTTGATTAATCTGACCCATCCAAATTGAAATCAATACCCAGGAGGAGGTATTATCAAAAGACAAAATGTACTCAAATTTGCTTAATTTGGACATGATTTTTGAGTCATTGTAATCGTAAAATATTAACTTGGCGGCGACGTATACTGGACAAAAAAAGGTAAGGATCATCATTTTGTTTTGACGCACTTTTGAGAAAAAAAAAAGTATTTTGGGGGTAAAATTGACATCTGTACATTTCTCAGTTCACTATTATTAACCCCAGGTTGTTAATTTATCCTTGCATTTTATGGTTGGGTGACCACACGAAAGCAATGAATGATAGTATCAAAAACAAAATGTAACAGCATATGCAGCGGTCTGATAAAAGTCATCGTATTGAACTTTTTTGCGGCTGATTTGAGTGTTTGAGGAAACATGTGCATTTCTTGGTGAGAAGTCTGTGATGAGGCACCAATTAGGGAACCAGGAAGCCGCTCATCGATGGGTATGCTGGAAGGAGGCCGTGTTGAGGGGGCGGTAGCTGCAAATTTTAATGTGTCACAGACTGTCATCTCAAGACCCTGTAATCATTTCCTTTATACTGGCAATGTTGCTGAAAGACCCCGGATCGGATCGTCAAATGTGTACTTTCGCCCGTCAGGACCGTTATCTGGCGACTATGGCACGCAGGCAGAAGCTTAAGTTAGCTGTAAACCTCAATAGTGACTTTCTTTAAGCAACTGGGGTGCAAGTAACTTCACAGATCCTTGGAAACAGACTCCATTCTCCAATTACTAGTTCAAAACGATCGGTTGTTTGAACAGTTTTGGCAAGACGGTGCCGAATGGCAAGGTTAGACTTTGTGCGTAACCACGTCAGCTGACAACTCCGTCATTGAACCCCAGTTCTCTTCATAGATGATTCTCGCTTCTGTACTGACTTTGACGGTGGCTGTAGGCGAATTTGGCGTTCAACTTGAGAACGATTCGCTGACTGTTATGTTGCAGAACACAACCACTTTGAAGGTGGATCTGTCATCGTTTCGGCTGGCATCAGTATTGATGGAAATACAGACTTACAGGTAGTGAATGTCAACCTTACTAGTGTCAGATATAGGGGCGGGATCCTGTACCCCATTTTAGGTCGTATGCAGGTGCTAATGGAAATGACTTTCTTCTAATGGACCATGATGCGATTCCGCATAGAGCAAGATCAGTGAATGATTATCTTGAAGCTGAGACAATTGATCGTATTCAATGGCCCAGTTGCTCGCCTAACCTGAACCCTGTTAAAGCATGCCTTGAACGTGCTCCAGAGGGCAGTTTTACTGGATCTGTAGTTCCATGCAACCGCCAGAAGCTCGAGATTGCGCTCCACCAGGAATGAGCCAAAATTCAGCACAACTCTTTTCCGTGGCACATCCGAAACATGCAAAGGTGATGCAATGGTAAGATTTCAGTTCGCGGTGAACACACAGATTATTGATCATGACCAACGAGACCTTTGTGGGACAATTTGTTGCTTTACTGTGATACTGCAATCAAATTCATTTTTGATTTTGTGGGTATCTTACTTTTTGTGATTTATCGATTTGATAACAGAATGAATTTGTTAATTTTGTACTGAAACTGATTTAGTCATTGTTGTTGAGTACTTCTAGTTTACTCATGGTTTACTTTCACGTTTTTCCTCTTTTTGCAATTCATTAGAAATAATGATCCTCGACATTTTTTGTCCAGTATATTTGCGGCACTAATAGCTGTCGTATAATTGGATAATATTTTAATGGTGACTTAATCTAATAACAAAGTCAATAATATAAGTTCATATAAAAGAATTAAATAATATGCTCCATTGTAATAATTCATATTCATAGTAATAGCACTATCGTGGCGCGTATCAACTTTGTTACATTAATTGCAATGGAAAGGAGGTTAAAAAAAAAAGAAAAATGATAATAAAAAGTAAAAAAATAAAAAAAAAAAAAAATAAATAAATAAAAAAAATAAAAATAAAGAATAAGATAAAATAATAAATAAATAAATAACAAAAATAATGTAGGTTTTAATTATGGTTGATTTTGTACCATTTCGTTTCGTTCTCATTTTGTTCTGTTTCGTTTTGTTTCGTTGCGTTTCCTTTCGGTTCCTTTTCTTAATTTAAAGAGACCCAAATATTAACTGGATTTTCCTGGTATGCTTTCAAAGAGCGTGATTAGAAAAGTCCAGAAGTGAAGGTAGTTAAATTTGCTACAAGGTACATGTAATTGTACTGGAACTTCTCTACCCCAATCGCGTGAGTTCTCTGGTAGACAGAGGATGGAAGGGTCATCATGCCTTTTCACGATGTACCGTCTGAACAGTTTAACCCAACAATATCATTTTTACGACCCTGTGAAGGTGGGCTTTCGAAGCATTGAGGGAATACGTAAAAAAAGTTGGTCATCAGTATTTTCTTCTGTACTGACAATGAATTATATTTTCCCAAAGACGAGTCTTACCATTTGGGCTACGCTTAAGAAGTCTGATTTAAGGGAAACTCCTGTTATTGCCAGACTTCCTATACGACAATTTACCTCGCTACAAAAATGAGCCATGCTCTGTGAAAAGGGGCTTAATGCATCTGCAAAAGGTATCGACCCAGGTCAGCCTGCGCAATTCGCGCAGGCTGACCCGGGCCGGTAGTTTTTGCTATTGGTCAATTTTATGCATGGCAAAGGACAAGGCTACCTCAAGTCTACCTCCGTTGGCTGTAAGACAAAATGGGTTTTATATGTCCATAATTATGTGATGGCTTGCTTGGTACAATGTATCACGGGGATGCATTAAGCCCCTTTTTGCCTGAGCATGGTTCAAATATGGCCTGCAACACGCGAAAAGGGACATTCGGACATTTGCGTAAAGTGTCATCTCGGATCAGTCTGCGCAGTCCGCGCAGGCTATCCGAAACAACACTTTCCGTTTTTTATGTAATTTTCTGTTTTGCGCAAGTCTGCTGTAACACAGAATCTAATGTAGTCATAAAGTGCCGTCTGGGATTAGCCTGCGCGGACTGCGCAGGCTGATCCTAGACGGCACTTTACGCAAATGTCCAAATGCCCCTTTTCGCTTGTTGCAAGCCAATTATATATTCCACATTACCAACATACAATGAATAGAGGTTCGCACAGCCTTAATATCTGATTATTCTTACATTACAGAGGTGCATTGTCTAAAAACTCTCTTATACATCACTTCAAAATATCTCTGACACATTTTATCATAAACTCCCTTAGTATGACCTCACATGGGTCATACTTGGGCACATTTAGAACCTATTGCCCTAACAAAGACATCAAAGGTCTGTCTTTTCGCATTAATTAGTGAGAAGTAGAAGTCATATCCCTATTAATGAGCTCTAATCTGTTGCCATACTGCTTTCTCCAAAAAAGAGTTAAAGCGATGCTCTTATTGTACAGTCCTTTTTTTGCAATGAAGATCATCACACTTGGCCCTTGACCAAACAATCCGAGTTAAACGATGTTGAGGAAGAAGCCATCTGAATTCATTTTTGGGAAAAGGAGAAAAATGCTGATGACCACCACATCTTCCTTTTCCAACAATGTCTTTTACCCTTTCAGAGACAAATTCCACATTTTAAACCACATTTAATTTGCCGTCTGCAAAAGCTTTAAATGTCAACGAGTCTAAAATTTTGTCGTTTGGTGAACAGTGTAGAAAGTCACGACAAGAAAATTATGACATAACCCTCCACCCGGCTTTCCGTATTATTGTACTCCACCAACTGATACCATAATTTTCTTGTAAATAAACATCAATCAGTTAAACGCTATAAACTCAATAAAGATCATACAAATGGGATCACTTCACAATATTTAAATAAAATCAGAAAGAGACCTCAAATCGGCTCAGATTGCACCTGGCCTATGCATCTTTTATTTTATCCACCCAAACTGAAATGCTTGTTTTTAAAATCATGACTGGTTTTCTATATTATCTTTAACTGAAACTGCATTTTGTTAAACCCTGGGTCAGATTTGTCCCGTCAATTTGATGTTTCACGAATTATATTCTGTAACAATCCATCAGTTACTGTATTTCATTAGAAGAAAAAAATGAAAATTATTTTCACTGGTAAAATTTCTCTCTCGGCAGCTGCCTAAAAAGCTACAATGTTGTAAACACTATTACAACTGTGCAAGGGTTAGAACCATCCTTTTTATTTCAATCAATTGTTTGATAGATCAGATAAACTAAAATAATACAAAATTGATAAAACTCTGATCGCTTTCAAAAACTTAGCGATCGACTTTAAACTGAATGCTTCCTAGAACATGGTTGCATCTTTTTAAAACATAGATAACCAACATGAAAAAAAAAAGGGTGTAATAACGTGAAATGTGAAAACACCCTGCACAATGAAAGTAATGTCATCTACGAGTACAGTCAACAGCATAATGCCCATGTGTGTGTGTCTGTGTGTGTATGTCTCCAAGTTCGAGCACATTTAAAAGCTAAATTAGGGTCGTAATGAAATTTCAACTGACGTACGGCATAGGCAAATGGTAACATCAACAGAAAGGCGCTCATTTATACTGGGACTTCAGGTTGTAAGTTTATGGCAAGACCGGTCTTTTATCTACATTAGCTTACGGAAAATTGAACTTGTAGTGCTTTCGGCCTTCTTTCAAACCGCAAGCATAATAATATCAATTTCATTTAAATAGCAGTCGCATGTATTACGTCCACTTTTCACGTTCAACTTTTTTTCTACGTTTTGTAAAACAATATTTTCCCCACCATCAATCTGGATATTTTCACACTGGTATCTCTATATTTAATCACATTTACCAAAAGTAGATGTGGTTTGGGTACCTGCATCTACAAACATTTTGATCACAATCTACTTTGGAAAGCCTGATCTTATGCTTACAAAAGTAAAATGCTGGAAACAGATAAATTGAAAACATTAAGGGAAGAAATGGTCAGAGTAATTGATCCTCAACTCAGAATGTACCTACACTTAATACAATGCTAGAATTAAAATAATTTAATACTTAGATTTTTTCCAACGTGTACTGGTGTATATCTTAACTGGCAGAGAGCTAAAACCACTTCATGGCGTGTTTTCAATGCCTATATTTATCAAATCTTCGTTATGTAATTGTTATTCTAAACGATAGATAAATTCCTAGCATGCATGTATAAAGGCTGAAAATACCTGATGAGTTATGATGATAATGAGAGTTGGCATTTTACATGATTAATCAGAACTGGTTTTCTCTGCAGAATAAATGCGCTGACCATTAAACGCTAAAGTTTCTTCTTTTCATTGGCCTTTGAGTATCCTCTTCGGTACTGAGTATATAACCTTGCATTGAAGCGGCAATACAGAGTGTGATTAATTTAATTTCAGATTTCTTGAGAGGGAATTCAACGAAAGTGAAGCTGAGGCAGCGATTGTGGAACATTATATTGCCCTATTCAGTGATGTATGTTAGCCTTTGCCTTAAGTTGAAATCACTTTCATTACTTATTGTTTGAAGAACATTTCTTGCTTTCCGGATTCGTTTCATAAAACTTGAAAGTTTATTTGGTAATTATCAAGGCTGATCTTTGTCGAGAGTCGTAGCAATGGGCTTATATATAATGAGCCTTAAATTGGAATATAGATTCTACATATGTTGATTGTTTTTTTCCAAACTTGCGGGGAATCGATTAATTTAAATCAACCGTCACGCAAGCCAACCGAACGACCCGTCTCTCTGCAAAGTTCATTTTACTTATTTGATCATGCATACGACTGAAATACTACCCACTTTAAAAAAATAGGTAATACGCTAAAAGTGTTATAGATCTACATGACTTAATTCAAAGAAAAAACGCAAAGTTGAAGTATATATGGCCTGCAACACACGAAAAGGGGCATTTGCGTAAAGTGTCGTCTCGGATCAGCCTCTCCTCGCAGGCTACTCTGAAACGAAACTCCGTTTTTATGTAATTTTCTGTTTTGCGCAAGTCTACTGTAGGACAAAATCTAATGTAGTCGTGAAGTGCCGTCTCGGATTAGCCTGCGCGGACTGCGCAGGCTGATCCGAGACGACACTTTACGCAAATGCCCAAATGGCCCTTTTCGCGTGTTGCAAGCCATATATGACGCATGACTGTCACGACTAGCGGTAGATCAAAACCAAAGGTAACGGTCGATAACTCTTTGAATGTGATTGACGTCGCAGGACACTTAGGCGTCTCGCATACTACTGTCGCACTAACTCTAGGATCTAGAACTTGCTAAGGAATCCTGACGACTGGTGTGCGTGAATGGGACCGTTGTAAAGATGGCAGCGTAATTATACTTAGTGGCATTTTATTGAGTGCCATATCTGCATAACATCCCACTAGGCCGTTTTTCCTTTGTGTGGAGGAACATAGGATAGTTTTGGTTATCGAGGTGAGGTTCCAGTACTGGCTGCTTGTCCAATGACTTACAATTTGCAGCAAGACAATAACTCTCATACTATTCATATTTTGGCTGTTGTTCCTTGGGCCGTCTAATAACTTGTCTTTCATAGATACAAAACGTATGAAATTTTGAATCATTGCGAAATCCGTCCACAGCAGCCAGTTAAACTTTAGGTCTTAAACAGGAATGAAATCGTGCTGTCTAACAGAACGAAAACTAAAGCATTTATCCTGTCAGTGAGGCGTCCATGGTGACCACACTTAAAATCGACTACTTTGTGACGTTACGTAAAACGTGCATTTAATTTTAATCTCCCCAATGAATCAAAGTGCTGTGGCATCAGCTACTAGACCTTGATCGAGACGTAAATGGATTTATCTCACAGTTGTAAATCTATATTTTTCAAGAAGTTTTTGCAAGCCTGTGCTTAAATAGAACCTGTAAGTCATGCATAAGCTACAACTGGAAAACAATCGCTTTCGTTATTTTAAAAAAATCTGCAACAGGGCTTCCACGTTCAAAACCTGTTTTCCCCAGTGCGATTTGACAGGTAGCGTTGCGAAGGAAACGAGGAGAATTGTAGTCATAATGGACTTGATATGTATGTCGGGAGATCTGTCACAAAGTACAAAACCGTATGCATCCACACCTAGTACAAGTAGCATCATTTACAATATGTTTCGATGGTGTCATCGTACATTTAAATTACTATTAAAGATTGATTTGAGCGACCCTGCTACCCCCCCCCCCCTTCCGTGCAAGCCCGAATCAGACATTTATAACCGTATACATGGATCTCTAGGTCTATTCGGGTCGAAGCCCGAAAGCTCAGTCGGTAGCGTACAGGAATTCGGGACAGGAGGTCGCTGGTTGGATCCCCGGCTCGGCCAATATCTTTCCAAGGATTGGTAATAGTCATTGCGACAGGATTCGTTCCTCTCTCACTGCTGACCATTGTTTCGACGATGCTTATGTGGGAAAGCAGCCTGTGGCTTGGAAAGAATATTGTGAGAAGTCCTGGTAAAAGAAACTCCAGGAAAGCATGCATAGGTGCACTAGCCGCCTCGATAAAACTAAAATAATGTTGAAAACGGCGTTTAACACCATACAATCAATCACTCAGTCTATTTGAAGCACCCTATAATCGAATGGAATTTATTAGTTTTCTTTTAAACTTTACCGAACGACGAATTAAAGAGGCCCTTATACTCATTTTCAGCCAGTTTTAACTCATTTTGTCTTTATTTTATCAAACTATAGTCATTCTCATATCTTCATGCCAAATATTGCGCCTGACGGTTGCAAGGTTGCTTAGATTACGGTCGATAGAAAATGCATTTCGCTGAGTTGCGGCCTTCCATGTAAACAGACTCGTCGTTTCCGGTTTTTGAATCGAAGATTTCGATATATCCGTTATACACTCGGGTAGATTCGTATGATGGTCATGCATTCTGTCACGTGACTATATTTGACCTTCGCGCTGCGTCTAATGAGGTAAACAAAGGAAAATGGAGGCTTCTCTGTTGCAGCCTCGATTTTCAGACGGAGATCGCGGCCTATATGCAAATTACACCGTATCCGACTCTAGGCGGAAACCAACGATAAATTTCCGTGACGCACCGCCATTGTTTACAGCTTCGATCGTCAGCCAGTTTTCTTCTGACCAATGTTCGGTTTCTAATACAAATCTCCGTGTTTCTGTTTTTCAATTACACCATATATGTCAGTAATTTATACATGTTTACACAAAGGACTGATTTCTGTACGATTCTAAATTGTTTGAAATTTAACAGCGTTTTTGCTCACCGGCTGTCGACGGGCATCTTTAAGTATTGCTCAAATGACGATATCTAGGTTTGCTGGGGCAGAAAACATGGGAAAGGGAAAAAAAAAAAAAAAAAAAAATTGTTGGTTACCAGAATTTTCTACTTTTTCCACAATTTTTTTTTCCGCAAGTCTTCATCTTCGGGGTCGTTAAAACTCGGGATTATGTGGTAAATAGTTACATTGCAAAAAGGGTTTTACTTATTGACAAAGATTAGCGATCAAGCGTGTTCCTGGTCTCCTACTCTGACACCTAGCTGGAGATCGAACGTATGTTAACCTTTAGAACGCTGATTAAACGTAGTGGGCACTTTCAGTCAAGAAATAAGATCTGAAAAATTTCAGTGTCGGGGTTATTCTTATCAAAAACATCTCGATTAAGCATACAGAGTAGACCAGGGTGCAGATTTTATCTTTGCAGTCTGATCTTCATTCTACATTGGCCGAAAATAACAATAGTTGTGAAGCTTTTGGGTTAACAAAACACAAACTTATACTTTTGATGACGTGATGTAAGTTACATTATCAAAGTTCCATTCGTGACCTCTCTCATAAATATACCAAGTGAGAGATTACAAATAATTTTCTCTATATTTCATTTAGAGTTATGGATATTAGACATAATTTACACTGTTAAATGGATAAAAATCGGGTTTTTATTTTGATTTACCATGAGGATTACACTGTCGTCAAACCCAGTTTCTTGTAGAAACGTTGCTATCTATCCATATCCATTTTCCATCTGCTTGGTCCTGCATTAGTTTCATAACTGATGAAGTGCAGAATAGGTTGCACATTTGAGTTTATAGCTGTTTATCCCCTTTGATTGATTAAAGGAAACGTTTGTCATAAACTCTCTAAATCCAACAAGAAAGCATTTGAGACCCTGATTGAAGTGGTAAGATGGTTTTGTTTTGTTTCATGTGAATTCGGTAGAGCAAAATGTCCAGAAATATAAAACAGTTTTGTATCTATTATCCAGGTTGATTTACGATATAAATGCCTCGAAGACCAAAATGGGATTTGTTTTCGAATTTATGTGAGTGACATTCGAATTGAAAAGGTATGTTATTATTTTGTTGTTGTTGTTAATTGTCATACATGTTGAATGCAATGAATACTGCCCACTAATCTGAGTGACTTACTCGTTGGAGTTTTGAAACGATCCAAATGTCTCGGGTTATTTTGGATTTATTAAACAACAAAAGGTAAAGAAACCCCTTTGATGTCGTCTACACCCGAAAATTTCTTGAATGTCCGAAAGAAGTTATGTCTAAAAAAAAGTAATGAGCCATAAAAATCGCGCACGGTGAATTTACCAAGTGGGTGGATAATCGTGAACATCAATAATATACCGATTTGTGGCATTATTCAGGACTTTGTTAAAAACAGCCGAAAACATCCTTAATATGAAGGATGAAGATAATTTTTGCTAACTGTAAAGTCGACAATTTAGTCAAATGTAATATGATGTCTAGTCCTGTCTATTTCGAAGTAAATGTACCGTATTGACCTTCGACGAGCGCTTCAGGACCTCATTTAAACACGTGTAGTTCTTTTTTTCAGTATGTAGTGGTTTTTTTGCATTTCAGACTCAAGCAGAATCATGGTCTAACACCTTTACTGCTGACGGCAGAGTGGATCTTTTCGATGGATTGATTTTCACGTGTCCAGATAGAATACAATTTGCTCCAAGCACAGATCTAACTGTATGCTTTACAAGGTCAGTAAGCGGGCGCTTTGTGTCCATCTGTCTGTATTAAAAACTGTTTGCATCTTGTCTGCTTCTTCATCAGTCATAGTATAACACCTAAATCTTTCCCATATTCTTTGTTTCTAAGTTATCTTTTCTAATCCTCATATTTTTACATCCCACTATATTTGACCCATAAATAGACAAAAGTTAAAGCTGTCATTATAACGAAATACAATCAAGTGAAAATTATGTAAATGTCGTTTTGTCATTCACGCGTCTTATTGTCGTCTCATGTATTTTATGTACATGTATTTCATGTGCGTTGTCATGAGGTTTTGCTGTTAATTAGTAAGTGGTATATTGTTAATTTGAAATATGATTCATTGTAAATTGAAGAATCGAATCGAAAACACGCCAAGCCTATTTTCGATATTCACAAACTCTTCTTACAATAGGTAGTTAAAAAATATTATGGAAAAACACGGAACATGTAACATTTAAAGTCAGGGGAAATGGTTTGGTCACAAGATATGACAGCATAATCGGGAATGTACATTTAGAAAAAGACCGCACAGTCGGATACCTATCTAGTATATGACTTATTACTGTTCAGGCTGTATCTGGTCACAAAGTAGAGTCAAATTTTACTCAAAAATGAAAATAAATGTTTTTAAAATTAATGTGAAACAAACATGTATGTTGGCAGTTATGGAATGTAAGTCCCATACATGCTAAAGATTTAACTTCTTCATTTTTGATTGATATTTTGTAAGGGCAGAGCCCAGAGGTAGGTTTGAGCAAATGCTGTATTAGGTGTATCAAAAATATTGTGACAACAGGTGAAATTGTTTATGAATACACGATCTGACTTCGCAGCAAGGACTCTTTATGACATCCAGATGTGGTTATCATCAGTTAATGTCATGAACTATAGATCATTTGGTTTGAATGAAAAGTCGCGTTTTGCTGAAAATTATCTATCTAAAAGTTTTCATTCAAAGAATTGATAGTTTCGTTTGATCTTGTCCATTTAACTCTATATGTTTGTTTGTAGAACTGAATGCCATCCCACATAAACTATCTAAATGCGAAGCCATGTATGTTGAGAATCTAACTTAATGAAAAACTTATTCTTACTCAGACATAGTTTCACTTGTTTGGCTACAGCCACTTTCAGGATTCATTACCCGAAAATCAGAAAGTGACCTTAGCAGGTGTACCATTTTTTCCAAGTGTTTTCTTTCAGGATTGATATTTTCTGTTCCCTAGATATCGGAACTTTTGTATTGAATAGTTTCGGTTATGATGTTTGATAAACTTGCTTATCGGTTTGAGGGTAAATACATTCATTTAGTACTAATGGTGGGCCGATGATCGACCAAAGTCGATAGTCAGTTGCTTTTGGCTTCTGATTGCGATAATCGATTGCGAAAATCCCGGAATCGATTGTAGTCGTTACCGGAACTCGGTCCTGAAACTTGAATACCGTTTTTAGCTCTTCGTTTTGTGACTAATTAATCATACTCATGGATTCAACATGGCCGACAATAAACTTGAAAATTGGCCTGAAAAATGAGCAAGGAAGTTTTGTCCATGGTTGTCTTGACAAAAGTTGACAACTCAGCAGGGTTCTTAGTTGACCCCCGAACCTCGGGTTTTGACGCTTGGAAGTTTGGAATGACCTGTCATTGACGCTTAAAAATATCTGCGTAAATGTCAATCTGACACATAAAATTATCATCTAAAGCTTCATATAAACTAGCTTGCATGCATCCGACAGAAATTTTGGCATTGATAAACACGCGTGCCATCTGTTTATCACAGGTAATCAAGCTGGCGAGTCATTTATGAAAACGTAATAAAGGTTTTAATCCTCTTATCTAGTGTAAAGTGATAGACTTTAAAGTTACCTGCTATTCTAAATGACAAATTCATGTCAAATCATGCAGTAATACTTCTCTAAAAATTAATTGACATGAAAAATATATCGCCGAAAAAAAAAACGTGAACACCCATGACACTACAGAGGTCAGTGTGGCATCTTCCGATCAGAGGCACTTCAAATTATCTTCTCATCTTTAATAATAGATTTAAACAATTAACTTACACAAATCTCTGGATAAAACAATATGTGGAAACTAAAATCTCTGTTCATGAGTGAAAGAAATTGTTGTTTTATGAAATAAATATATATATCTATAACAGACAGGGGGGGGGGGGGGGGAGGGGTTGAACTGGAGGTTAGTCCTTCTTGTCTTACAGTGATAGCTCTGGAATAAGTGTTAAAGAGGAAGGCATTGGACTCTAATACAAAGAAAGAAGACAAGAATAAAAGAACCCTTTAATGGATGTGACCTTTATTTTCTCCCTTTTCCTCAACGTTCTACGCTTTGTTCAAAATACAAATTCAGTCATTCGAGCCACAGTTGAGTTGTCGTCTGCAAATGCTTGAAATATGAACAAGTCTGAATTTTTTGTTGAACTGTTTTGGAAATTAAGATCAAAGGACCAAAATAAAGGGTAATAAATAAAGCAAAGAATTTAATGGTAATGTATTTCCTTTGATTTTTAAAGTACAAAACATAACATCTTTATATACGTAATATCATTTAGACAAATTGTCACAGTGTTTATAGCAAAAGGGCATTCTAAGTTAAACATAGAGACCGATTGTACATTCAATAGCTAGATGGTTTGCTCTTTCGATTAAAAAGTGATAATTAATTGTGATTTGAAACCGATTGCCCAACACTAATTAGTACATACACACTCAAATAATATTATTCTTGTGGCCTTAAGGATAAGCTAAACATATTTGTATTGTCATGCTGCTAATTATGTATTATCTTGGTTACTACCAAATGTAAAAATAAAGATGAAATAACAACAAAAATGATATTATTTTACCACGATTTGTTATCGTTAATGGCTGTTCTAACTGTCCGTCACTTATGTAGCTAAAGCGAAAAATACTGAAACTGGAGTTTAATATGTAAAAGCATGAAACTGACTATGGAACTCTTAACTTCCTTACTTTACTTGGCTGAAAAAAATCAGTTCCTCGAACGGCGACAAAACCAAAGTATCCAAGCAATTCATGGTTTAATGGTAACTGCAAAGAGGCTACGGCTGGGCGAAAATCTGTTCTCCGAATCTGAGACCTACTCAAGAGAATCTTGCAAAGTTCAAAATTGCACGTGCAACAGCATGACGAACCTTAAACAAAATAAAAGTGCGACAGTACATATGTAGAATGAATTCTAGATCGTCTATCAAAAAGACATGAGAATGATACGAAAAATTAAAAGTACTTCCCATGGTATTGGTCATCTTGCTACTGATAACGGGGATTTTACTTCTAAACATGACATTGCCAACGTGCTGGCCGATACATTTGCCAAGAAATCCTCTTCAACGAATTCTTCATCCATGTTCCAAAATTTCAGGCCGTAAAAGAGGAATCCAAATTGATGTTGAATCAGATCACAGGGAACATTATAACAAAGAATTTACTATTAAAGAGCTAATAAAGACCCTAAAAAAGTCATGACACTGCAGTTGGGTCTTACGATATCCATTTAAGTTCCTAAAACACTTACCGTATCGTTCCCTCCATTGTTTACTCCTAATTTTAATCAGATTTGGAGGACAGATGCTCTTCCAGACTCATGGACAGACGATATAGTTATAGCTTTACCAAAGCCGGGCAAAGATTCTACATGTCCTTGTCACTACCGTCCTAAAGCCTTAGCAAGATGAATTTGTAAAACATGGAAAGAATGGTAAATGACCACTTAGTTTGGTTTTTAGGGAAAAATGAACTATTTTCTACAACTCAGTGCGGATTTCGTTGACAGAGAAGCACTCTTGGTCACTGGCTCGCTTGGAGATTTTTATAGGAGAGTCTGTAGTAAGAAATATCTCGTTATTTCTGCTTTTTTTTTTAATTTAAAAAGTGCTTAGATACTACCTGGAAGTATGGTATTCTGAACGATCTCTATGATTTCGGTATTCGAAGTCACCTTGCTTATTTCATTTCTGCTTTTTGAATGAACTTCAGTATAGGAGTCCTGGTTAGAAATCAATTTTCCAGTACACATGAGCAAGAAATAGGCATTCCCCAGGGAAGCGTCCTCTCAGTTACACTTTTTAGTGTTAAAATTAACAATAGTGTTACTTCTGTTTGCCCAGAAGTAGAATTCTTTCTGTATATTGACGACTTCTATATTTGCTATCGGTCAAAAAGTTTGTAAACGATCGAAAGACAACTTAACAGGTCTTAAATAATTTAAGTAAATGGTCAAACAAGAAAAGTTTCAAATTTTCAAAAACCAAGACCAAACGCATGCATATATTTGATTTGAGTAAAGTTCATCTCGATCCGGAGCTGACACCAGATGGGTCCGCATTGAGGTAGTTCAAGAATTCTAATTTGTAGGTATTTTATTCGACTCTAAACTCGCGTTCATACCACATATAAATTATCTGAACAATAAATATCAAAAAGCTGTGAACCTGTTACGTGTCCCTTCAAGTATGGACTTGAGAGCAGATTAAAATGTTTTATCGATACTTTATAGGTCATTAGTGAGATTAAAATTTGACTACGGTTGCGGCGTTTACCGGCCAGCACGTCAGTCATATTTACGCAAACTTGATACTTTTCATAATCAAGGATTACGTCTTGCATAAGGGCATCTAAGACTTCTCCAATTAATAGCCTGTATGCTGAAGCAATCGAACCTTCTTTAAACCTAAGGAGAAAGAAACTCTCCATGCATTACTACCTAAAATTGAAGTCCAACCCTGAGAACCCAACTCATAAGGTTGTTCTTGTACCAATGTACGAGTGTTGTCCCAAAACTCCGTGACAAATTTCATAAACGAGCCATTTTTTGCGTCAGGATATTCATTTTCACACATTTCATCCATGAAGATGTTATTTCACTTTATATTAAGTCTCTAATGAAATATAAGCTTTATTTTTACTTTAAATTCACAAAATTGATAAGCAGGTGTCGTTTGCCGGCGCACGCTATTTTCTCCATGTACGTTTTTGTATGAACTCCAATCATGTACGAATATTTTCGATATTTAATATCATTTCTGCTTCATATTACATGGACGTTTTCTTCTGAAACTTTGATGTCATCACAGAAAATTTGAATGTGATCGAGTAAATAACAGACAGTATACAAACAAACGAAAAAGATCAGTAAAAAATAGGAAATTTCAAATTACGACGTCAGAAGATTGCGCGGCGCAGCGAACAGTTATAAAAAATTGTGCCGATCTTGGAATTACACTCGACTAGACCATAGAACAAATTTGGCGTTCTGAAAAGTTAAAAAAAAACATTACTCGGGCACTGGCTTACAGGTGCCATGGCAGTAAAACAGACTTAAGGACAGGTGAACGCTAGAAAGAGGAGAAAGCACGAAACGGTGGACCGATTTCTTTAGATGAAGAGTCGTGTGATTTGGTGAAGAGATGCATTTTTGGAGATCGGAGACTAACAGTCAGAGAGATACCGTCGTCAACCGCCATTTCAAGGTCTTCTTTCCACAGAATATTTAAGGACAAACTAAACATGTCACAAGTCTGCGAGAGCTGGGCTCCACGTCTGCTATCTGATGATAACAAACAGAAAAAAGTTCACACGTCCCTAGAGTTTCTTGCTCGAGTTGAAGCAGGCGACGCTCTGTTAGATCCTCTTTTTATAGCGGATGAGAGGTGGTTAAACTACTTCGAACCCGGAGGGAAGCGACATTCCAGTCTTTGGAAGACACCTCGGACCCCTCCTTCCAAGAAGGCAAAAATTTCTACTCGGATTTACAACTTTGCCTGCTTTCTACAGCTTAAGGAAGATTCACAAAGTCGCAAGTTCGATTCCAGCAATGAGCTGGTGTCTGCTATATTTGCTTTTTACAGAGGTCTGACAGAAATTTGGTTTAGAACAGTTTTTCAGCGGCCGTGGATTAAATGACATGGCAAATACGTTGAATTTCACGAAGAATACCTTGACAAAGGCTCTTAAACTTGACATTGACGTCGTTAATTAACGCCTGACGTGCGCCGCAGTGTTGGTACTTGTTGTGGTATTTATGCTATAATTTTCTTATTTGTAAACTTTTTTGTGTGATTTTCTATATACATGTTTGGTATATATGTATAAAAAACATCGAAAAATTGCATTTGTAGTGTTTCATTTTCTTTTGCTATTTAAATTGTCACGGAATTTTGGGACAACCCTCGTATGAAGGTTTTTTCTAAGAAATAGTTCCGACATTCGTATATGATCAGGCATCACATCAAAAATCGACTACAGTTATTATCATTTAAGAGCAAATATCTTGAAATAAAAAGGCAATATTTTAATTATGATCCCATTTATACAGTAGGTTAAAAAATGATGACAGGGTTGCTGCAGCTGCTGTGCAAGACTGCGAATTATATCAGTTCCATCTCCTAGATAAATCTTCCATTAAGATAAGCTATCCCACATCTGTGAAAATGATGATGGTGTTTTCTGTTGTCTTCCCAGTCATATTGGCATTCGTGGGAATGAGGAGGTAGACAAAGCTGCCAAGGATGCATTATTACTTGATTTTTTACATTTTAAAGTACTACTTAGTAACTTTAAACCTGATAAAATAATTTTATCTAAAGTGTCTGGCAAAGATCTTGGAGTGATCCAGCAAATCAGCACAACAAATTATTTTCTATCAAACCATATACAGGTGAATAGCTCCCAGGCATGCGGTTTAACCGCCGAGAAGAATTGTTTTGGCCTGTTTAAGAATAGGTCATACACACTTGACGCATTCATACCTTCTCAAACAAGAGGAAGCTCCGCAATGTATTCCATGCAATGCAATTATAACTGTCAAGCATTTACTGATATAGTGCACGGGCTTTGCACCTATCAGAGACAGGTACTTTGAGACTGCCAGTTTAAAAACGTTGTTTGATACCGTGAAGTTAGTATCACGTTTAGATTTTCTAAAGGAAATTAACCTTTTTAAGAGGATTAAGTCTTACGTTTCATGACTCTTTACCTTTTAACAACGCTCTAAACATACATCATTTTGCCTCTTTAAGGGGCAGATTCTTTCTACATTATGGGTTGTTTTGTTTTTGAAATTGCTAAAGATTTTAGGGCTTTTTAGTCTTTGCAAAGCCGATGTTTAATTGTTTAAGCAAGATTATTACCTCATTGTAACTGTTTAAAGCATCATGTTAAAATGTTTCACAGTGTTACTTAAATTAAATGGATAATTAGTTTATAAATGCACCCAACGACCTTAGCTGTCAACGGGCCATAAACCACTACTCATTAATTAATTAATTAATTAATTAATTAATTAATTAATTAATTAATTAATTAATTAATTAATTAATTAATTAATTAATTAATTCATTCATTCATTCATGCTGTCCTTCAACGACACGCGAGACATAACGTCAAGGTGAGCTTTTGTGATCGTACTGTGCCCGTCGTGCTGTGTCCGTCGTGCTGTGTCCGTCGTCAACTTTTACCTTTTGTACGCTCTAGAGGCCACATTTTCAGTCTGATACTCATAAAACTTAGTCAGAATGTTCGTCTTGATGATATCTTGGACTATGTTGAAAAAGGGTCATGCCGGGTCAAAAACTAGGTCACTAGGTCAAATCTTAGAAAAACCTTGTGTACGCTCTAGAGGCCACATTTTTATTTCAAAACTGTTGAAAATTAGTCAAAATGTTTCTCTTGATAAAATCTCACGCGGGTTCGAAAATGAGTCATGTCGGGTCAAAAACTAGGTCACTAGGTCGAATCTTAGAAAAAACTCGTGTAAGCTCTAGAGGCCACATTTTCAGTCCAAAACTCCTGAAAGTTGGTCAGAATGTTTATCTCGATGATATCTCAGAAGGGTTTAAAAAACGGGTCATGTCGGGTCAAAAACTAGATCACTAGGTCAAATCTTAGAAAAACCTTGTGTACGCTCTAGAGGCCACATTTTCAATTTAAAACTCTTGAATCTTGGTCAGAATGTTTGTCTTGATGATGTCTTGGACGAGTTTGAAAACGGGTCATGTTTGGTCAACAACTAGGTCACTGGGTCAAATCTTAGAAAACCTTGTGCACCCTCTAGAGGCCACATTTTCAGTCCAAAACTCTTGAAAGTTGGTCAGAATGTTTGTCTTGATAATATCTTACACGAGTTTGAAAATGGGTCATGTCAGATCAAAAACTAGGTCAATAGGTCAAATCTTAGAAAAACCTTATGTACGCTCTATAGAGGCCACATTTTCAGTCCAAAACTCTTGAAAATTGGTCACAATGTTTGTCTTGATGATTTCTAGGGCTAGTCTGAAAATGGGTCATGTCGGGTCATTAACTAGATCACTGGGTCAAATCTTTCAAAAACCTTGTGCATCTTCTAGAGGCCACATTTTCGGTACAATACTCATGAAAGTTGGTCTGAATGTTTGTCATAATGATAACTTGACTGAGTTTGAAAATGTCCGGTTAAAAACTAGGTCACCAGGTCAAATCTTTAGAATAGCTTGTGTAGCTCTAGAGTCATCATTTTCTGTCCAATACTTGAGAAAATTTGTCAGAATGCTTTTCTTGATGATCGATATGATGAAACTGAAAATGGGTCACATTGGGTAAAAAACTAGGTTGCCATGTCAAATCTTAGAAAAACCTTGTGTACACTCTAGAGGCCACATTTTCTGTCCAGTACTTGTGAAAGGTGGTCAGAATCTTTGATTTGATAATATCTACAATGGGAAAATGGGCTATATTGGGCTAAAAAGTAGGTCACTGAGAGAAATTCTAGAAAAAGCTTGTGTACAAGTTAGAGGCTGAATTTTTAGTCCCATGATTATGATAGTTTGGTAGAATCTTTGTCATAATATCCAAAGAGATTGAAAATGTTTGTTCAAAGACTCAGGTCAGCGACTTCAGGGCCATCATTGCCCTCTTGTTAAACATCGAAACATCAGTCTGGAATGACAAAAAGCACCGGATGGATTGCTTTTGAAACAATTTCTGAAAGAGGAGCTCTTTGCTTTGTGTCTAAACAAAAAGTCTCCCTCTTCATTAGCTCGGCTGTTTTCGAAGAAAACGTCAAGGTATTGTCATAGCCCTGTCTGTGTTGTGCCAGAACTTTGACATTCTATATTATCTCTGTTATTACTAAGGATATAAACCTCAAACTCACACTAGTTGTTAACCCAGGGATCCCACACTACAAGGGCAGGTAACTATATAATATTCCTATCACAGTTATGCCCCTTTTTCGACTTTGATTTGTCATTGAAAATCAAGCAAATGTAGCCAAGCATTGGCACCCGCATTCGGAGCTCTGTTTTGCGCTAGGAAACAGGCTTTGTTGAAAGGGCCAATAATTTATCGCACCGGGTCTTTATAAACATCAATAACATACCTGCATGTAGGAATTATGGCACAAAGGAAAGACTATATGTAATGTCTTGTTGGGAATACTTTTTCGATAAGAAGCAATCTATGGAAGAGAATAGAAATTGCTCCGTTTCCAACATCTTATTGAAGCTTAAAAAAAAGGGGGGTGGGGTTGAGTAGTACTGGGTTAAACTAAAAGTCATCTTTAATTTTGTAGGCTAGCAACTGACTTTGATGGAGACACTGTTGGTCGAGGTAAGTATAGTCTTTCATTTTGCTACACCAGACACACTAAGATTTTGTTTTGCTCTGTAACATGTTTCGAGTTTCAACCAAGCTTTACTGAAAAGTGTCTTTTATGATCCCCATACAAATCAGATTTACTCTTAATGTGATAAATAGCTCTACGGTTGGATTTGTTGGTAAAGGAGCATGTACTCGTTTCTTGCAAATTCTTACTTTCTTACAACGTTCTTTCCATAGCTGTCAAGTGCAAGGGTGTCAAAAATACATTGCGACGCTCTGTGAAAAGAAGCTTCAATGTATCCGAGCAATACATTATACCAAGCAAATTGTCATATAACATGCATTAATTTTGTGTAACAATAGGCTTGTGTAGATATTGGGTTAGAATGGTCCTTTGATTTGCAGTTAAGTTACGAAAGCAAAAAGGTTCGAATCAGGTTAGTCTGCTTAGGCTTATTATGGGTCGTTATTTTTGTAGAAGCCTTAAGCAAACTTTAAACAAGGCATGACTCGTTTATGATGATATACGACCTTACATGGCTGTTTTTGCATAATCATTCTTATCAAACGACTGTACTAAATTTATATGGGCGAAAGACCGCCTACAGATTGCCCGTAGAAGTCAAATCTGCAACCTAAAGAACGATTTTTCAGCCATTTGATATTCGCCATATGGACTGGATACGTAGTCAAATGCACCCCCCCCCCCGAAAAAAAAAAAAAAAAAAAAGCAAGAGACTAAGACAAGCTCTCATAAAAATCACACTAAAATAGGCAGCTTACTCCTTTCAGAGAGCAAATGATAAGTTATTTACAAAATCAATCCAAAGTAGGCATGTTGTACGCTGCTTGTATGCAAAATCTACTGTGAATACCAATTTTTTTAGTCTCATCAATATTACAAAAGAAAACTAACTACCTTACATCACTGTATTTATCAGTTAAGATCCTTTGACAATCATTTCTTGTCAGGTAAGCATTGCAAGGAAAGGTGACTATACAATTTACCATGGCAAGTGTTCAGCGCTTACAATAAACAGGTTCTTTTTTAAAGCTTCATATTGGTTATGACATTTTAAACTCCAGTAAGTGACACAAAGTTACCATGGAAAATGTATGCACCAAAAATTAAATGAATGAGATGAAATTCCAACTAAAATTCAAAAAGCTTCAAAGCAAATTTATACAATTTATAACCATCTCAATGGGTTGTAGGTTATACAAGTACACTTAGGACCCACTGAATCCAGCAACAGTCTATGAGCTAAATTTGATGCTCCGAGTTCCTGCATTGAAGGAATTGGTGTGGTAATTAAAATCTTTGATATCTGTTTCAAAAAACAGAAAAGTTACTGACAGTGACATATGATAAGATAGAGAAAGTGAGTCCAAACCAGCTCGAATTTTAGATTAATTACGTATGTTTCTAAATTTTTACTGATGACCATTTTAAAAAAAAGGCTATGTGATGTTCTTTTGAATAGTGTGGTTGCTCTCTCACATCTAGATAATGATAAAGGAGAAAAGTAGTTTTCTCTCACATCTAGATAATGATAAAGGAGAAAAGTAGTTTTCTCTCACATCTAGATAATGATAAAGGAGAAAAGTAGTTTTCTCTCACATCTAGATAATGATAAAGGAGAAAAGTAGTTTTCTCTCACATCTAGATAATGATAAAGGAGAAAAGTAGTTTTGTGAAAAGTCCATATTTTTTTTCTACAACGCCCCCCCCCCCCCAAAAAAAAAAATTTATTATGATATACCAAAGCTTCTATTGAATTTGTAGTGGCCAAATGTGTAAAAGGACACAAGTTTGCACCAGTAACAAGGTTGCACCAGTAACATCCGTCTTTCAATGCATTTACAGTTGTTTCCAAACACTTAAAGTCCATGTGCTTCTCCTGGATAATTTGAATCACAATGTTTTAGTCCACTTTCATAGTTGATGTATTTCATAATGTCAGTGTATAAAAAATGTTATAGAAATAATGAAACATGTACTTGTGGATTCGTCTATCTCTTTTATCAGTGGAAAGGTTTTTAACAAGATAATTTGATAAGATCAAAGACAGGAAATTCTAAAATTTTACATTTACACAGATTTTGTTCCTCAAGTTTTTTTGAGTAAAAAAAAAAATAAAAGTGATAAGTTTCATTATCCTGCAAAGTAAGTTTCATTATCCTGCAAAGTTGTCTCTAGATTAAAGGCCCGTTCACATACACAAAATTTATTCCTGTAAAATATTTTGCAATATATTGTAAATGTATACACATTAATTAGTAGAAGTACATTTACATGCTAAACGAATAAAAATATAATTTAAGGGCTTTTTGCTTGTTTCAGGCCAGTTTGTCTTTTAACAACCGACTTTTCTAGGTGATAAGTATTTACACAATGCTTTGCTAGTTCATGATAAGGGCCATATATCACAGGTTTCTTTGTTGTTATGTCACCCTCCGTCAGGGTCGGGACACATATTGTTTTTCCCCGTGCGTCCGTCTGTCTGTCTGTCTGTCTGTCCGCTCTATAACTCGAAAACCTTTTAAGATATTTTGATAAAACTTCACACATTTGTAAAGCACTATGAGACAAAGTGTCATGCACAAGAACCATAACTCTGGCTTGTATATTTTTCGAGTTATTTCCCTTTGATTATTTTTCTTATTTATTTTGCGTACAATTTCGTTTCCGCTCTATGACTCGAAAACCGTTTGAGAAAAATGACCATTATTTCAGTTAATCCTTCTGACACCAAAAAGGGGGGAGACATCTGTTTTTTTTTTTTTTTTTTGTTTTGTAGAAAAACACGTTCTAGTACTTTAACTTGCTGTCAGGCTTTTTCTTTGCAAACAGTTTATATTAGAAATCCTTTTGCAAATGACACGCAAACTTGTCAGAATAATGGAATTGTATAATCTATGATTGATGGATTCCCACAAAATCCTTGGAGTAAAGAAACCTCAATCTAGTTACAAGATTGCGTTTGTTCACATGACATAGCCGAGCCCCGATAGCTCAGTCGGTAGCGTGCAGGACTTGAGAACACGGGGTCCAGGGTTCGATCCCCGGCTACGACCCCTGGCTCGGCCAATTTCTTTCCGAGAATTGATGATAGTCACTGCGACAGGATTCATTCCTCTCCCACCGCTGACCATTGTCTCGACGATGATTATGTGGGAAAGCAGCCAGTGGCTTGTAAAGAAAAAATGTGCGGAGTACTGGTAGAAGAGACTCCAGGAAAGCATGGATAGGTGCACTGGACGCCGCAATATAACTGAAATAATGTTGAAAACGGCGTTAAACACAATACAATCAATCAATCAATCACATGACATACTTTGCTTATGACAAGATAGGGGTCCGTTCATCTGACATACTTTGCTTATGACAAAATGGGGTCTATTCACATGACATACTTTGCTTATGACAACCTGCGGTCTATTCATCTGACATACTTTGCTTGTGACAAGTTGCTGATGAGGACCAACTACTTGTAAGTATACTTTTGCATGGCCTCCTGAGGTGATGCAAACAAATTTTTACTACATTAGTTACTTCAGGAGTATTAAGTAAATGTCGAATAACGTTCAAATTAAATTTACTAACGCAGCATCTTCACTTATGTAAGCAATTGTTTGCATGTGAATTGGGCCTGGGATAAAGACAGAAACACATAAATCTATAGAAAACATGTTACTTTTTTGTAAAATATCTTACTTAGTAGCTGTTATTGCATAACAAGGGATAAATACATTTTACACTGATCTGAAAATAAGATGCTAGAATAGTTCAGTAGTTGGACTTTGGTTTTGAAGGTCCCTTGTCCAAATCCCAGGAATGTTAAATATCTTTTATGGTTTGTTTTTGTGTTCACGCCGGACCAATAGGAAACAGTCACATCCTGATGCTTTTTCCCAGCAAACTATGAACTTTCTTCAAAAAGGATTAGCGGTCAAAACCTAGTTTATGCAGCTTTAACAATGACTTGTTATAGAAATTACTAACAAGATGTCTTTTCAACATTTTTATAACCAGTGGTATTAGAGTGGTTCTATATTTATTGGATTTTATACTAACACCCATATTTTATCACAAAATACTTAGTATGCATAAATAAAAGACTAGTTTTTGCATAGGTCTGTTGAAAAGTGCAATTGAAAAAATTCATTTTTTTTTTTTTCTTTTTAAACTTTACTTTACATTAAGGTACATTTTTTTTTTTTTTTTTTCATGACGCCTAAAACTTTAACTTGAATACCTGTCGTAGCCCAATCGGTAGCGTACAAAACTTGAGAACAGTTGGTTTCTGGTTCGATATCCGGCTTGGCCAATTTCTTTCCAAGGATTGATGATAGTCATTGCGACAGGATTCGCTTCTCTTTCACCGCTGACCATTGTTTCGGCGATGGTTATGTGGGAAAGCAGCTAGTGGCTTGGAAAGAATATTGCGCGTAGCACTGGAAAAAAAAAAAAAAAACTCCACAAAAGCATTGATAGGTGCTCTGGTTGACGTGATATTACTGAAAAAATGTTGAAAACGGCGTTAAATGCTTATTCTTTTATTCAGACAGGTCTGGAAAAAAAAAATAAACATTGCATCAACAGTAGATCTGTCCTTTTGAAAACCGGACTGAAAGTCAGAGCGAGAGCTATTTTCATCACAAAAATGTTCTAAACGCTTAATTATTACATTGGTGAAAAAGTTTCGAACAGCTTTCGAAATCATTATTATGGGCAAGTGAGGAACAGTGTTTTTTCGGTCTTATTTGTCTGACGAATACATTTTATTTCTGTTGGTCAAATGTATTAAAATCGATTGCAGATACATTCAGGAATGTAGAAAAAAATCTAGTTATCTAAAGAGCAGCATGGATCTCCAAATATAGGGCGAATTTTTCCGTTTGCAACCCACCACTCAAAATGTTTGGTAATAGCAATATATGACAACGAGGCCTATACCCGAACTTTTCGGGTTGGTTTAGTTGGGTTACTTCGCCAGCTATTCCTTTTTTGCCCGTTATGACCACACTTCCACAGTATACATGCCAGACTGGTATCGTCACTCATCCGCAAACTTACGTTGAGTAGGTAGAAACTGGTTAATTTTTAAAGAAGTCGAACACTGCTGGCACCTAGAAATTGATAACCTGAACAGCTAAGTTAACCACTTCTGATTCTTATCGAATCTGATTCACATCTTGATCCCTCAATTATTTGGGAATTTTGGTGCTCTTTAACGGTACGTGGATCTTCATAGACAATGTTTCGGTGAATAGTCTTTAAAAAGTAGGTGAAGCAATAACCATTACCCGTTATAATTTTACATATGCTATGTAATTCTAAATTGAAAAGAACCCGCGTGTAGGGAAAACTGTCTCAAAAAACTCTTTTTGGGAACTGTCCTGTCGGAAAACTGATTTGAATCCGTTTAGAGAATCCGGGACAATGCACTGTTAAACTGATCGTCCCTTTCCCGTCTGCCTGAGTTCGTTTGTCCTCTTTTACGTTCATTTAAAATTTAATAATGCATTCTTTTGAAATGACTTTTGACAACTTATGAGAACTAGTTTTCTAGTTTTGACAAAGCCGAATTCAAGTTCACAACCGCGCATTTACCGGTCTGGCTTGTCGTTTTAAGTATTAGACATCCATTTTACAAAATGATAATGTCGCTTGTTTTCAGACTTAACCTTACTCAAATTGAAAATCTGTTCCATTGATTGATCGATTGAATGGGGTTTTACGCTGCTTTCAAAATTATTTTAGTCATAGCACGGCGACAGCTAACATATTCATGTTTTCCTGGGTTTTACCAGTACTAGGCTAGGGATCCGAAGTGTTTTGCCCAAGAGCACTCCTGCGAAAAACCCAATGGATCTAGCACAGCTCCAACCCAGGGACTCCAGGATATGAGTCCCACACTTTACCATCGAGCCATGCAGGACCCCTAAATTCTGTTCAAACCATCGTATAACATTAAGAAATCAAACACATTATTTATCTCTTCAAGCATTCTAAAGGTACACAAGCGGCCAAAAATAATTTAATTCGAGAGTTAAAATGCAGACAAATCTGAACCATACCATTTAGAGTAAGGGTATCATTATAAGTCTGATACAGCGTAACAGTGCAATCTGTCAAAGGTACAGCCGCTGGCATAAACACTTATATCAGAAAAAATGTAAAGCTGGAATACTAGTCTTCATCTTTCATTCTCTTTTTACAATGCATTTATTTACAGCAACTGGTTCTTTGATAGATCTTTGATTGATTTAACTCTAACACATTATTAAACCCCTTATACTGGCTATACTTTTAAATGGTATTGATCGAATTTGTCTGCAAATTGACCACAAATTGTTTATATATTGCAGCTAGTGGGCCTTAAACAATTTCATTCTTGTCTGTTTATTTCATTTCAGTCTTCCAGTTCAATCAGATTTTGTGCAACCCAGCTTTTACGGACTTTAGAGTCATGGTTTCAGTTGACAGGCATGATGATCAGGCTGTACATGTTGCAAGTGCTCTTTTGGGAACGTAAGTATTTTAATTTAAAATCCTGTGATATTTTCTTTATTGTCCCATGCCTTTAAAATGTTTCATTTTTTTTTTTTTTTTTATTTCTGAACCTATTATCGAACAGATAATTCCAGAAATATGACTAAAACTTATACCATACGTATATGTGAACAAAGCAGAAATCCGAAAGAATTGGCTAGTATAACCTTTCAGCGACATAGGCGAAAACAGGTACTTTATAGACAGCAAAGGTCAAGATCGTACTTAACAGAAAAATCCTGAATTTACACTGTCAGCTTCCAAAGTCAAGCCTGCAAACAAACAAAAAACAACAACAACAACACAAAACCTGTAGGGTTCCAGAATATTGTATTTTCAGCCGTCAAAAGACCAAAAGAAAAAAAGTTTATACATTTGCCGCATAATGAGTTTCACATTTTGGCAAGTCGTTGTTGAGAAAATTAGTTTTCTTTTCCAAGAAATGAGCCATGATCTCTGAAAAAAGGGTTTAATGGATTTGGAAAAAATCGACTCAGGTCAGCCTGTGCAGTCCGCGCAAGCAGACCTAGGTCATACTTTTTGCTTATGATTATTTTCTGCATGTCAAAGGACCTCCATGCCTCGTGATTCAGTCAGTTATACAAAATGTATTTTATGGATCTATAAGGCCTAACTTGCTTAATAGATCTATCATGCATCACGGACGTGCATTAAACCCCCTTTTGCCAGAACATGGCTCAATATATTCAAATGTCACAATGTCACAAGAGCTTGTTAATAGATGTAGACTAATATGAAAAAGGCAAAGCCTCAATACGAGCGACGTAAATGATTTGTGGAACAAATTAATTCGAATGACGACCTAGAGTCTAGATCTTGAAATCAAAGGATTTTGTGTTCGAATTCCAGCTTTAATGAAACTAATTCTAAGCGTTGTCAAAAATAGAAAGCATGCTTCTTTCGCAGATGTATACATGTGAAATAGGGCGAACGGTCGCAGATTCCCTTAACAAAATTAAGCCAGCTCCTCGGCAATTTTGGTAATTCATAAAAAAAAAAAAAAAAAAGATTAAATAGCTTGGAGTGATTACTGGTTCACGACTTTTAAAGAACAATTTACGGGGACGTTTCCTCACAGCATGTAGATCTAGATCAATAAGAGAGAGAGAAAAAGAAAAGAAAGGAAGAAATTCACGGTCATATTTTCACATTGCATGTAAAAAGGCGAAGGGGAAAAAAAAACTTCACTCTTTATAGATCTGTATAATTCCATGGAACGCTGCTGTCTTTCTGCAATACCACCAGTGACTTTGATCGCCAGGGAATCGTATCTGACGGCCACATTTTGAAGGGTTTAGTTGGTGTTTAAGGTCGACTGAATTGTTCCACCGCTACCCAGGCTCTACTGAAGCGACATCTGATCATTCTCAGACCTGATTCACATCTTGACCTCACCATCTTTGGAGAATAATGATCAATGTTTTTTTTGACTATGATTTTTAACACTTTTACACTTCGACATTATTTTATTTGTAGATCTGTCAATGGCAGCAAGAGCACCAACCCATGTTTTATCCAGAGTTTCTTTTAAATGAGAGTGCATAGATCACTGAAGTCGGATTATTTGTAGAACTTTTCCTTTTCCTATTTGCTTTCCTACACGTCCATCGTTGAAACAGTGATCAGTGTAGAGTGAGGAATGAATTCTGTCGCAATGATTAGATCTATCATCAATCCTAGGATAGAAACCTGATGAGTTATCGGATAGATATCCAACTTACGGTTAAAGAAACCCAAACTTTTAGATCTATCAATAAGCTTCTATAACACTTAAGTAAATATATTTGAGTAAAAGAGGGTTTAATGCATCTTCGTGATGCATGATACCAACCAAGTCATCACATAATTATATAGAGCCATACAATCCATTTTGTGTGATAACTAACTGAATCACGAGGCATGCATACTGCTTCTGACATGCAGAAAATTGATCAATAGCTCTAGCACAGCTTTTTGATCCAAGTCAGCTTGCGCGAACTGCATAGGCAGACCTGGGTCAATAGTTTTTGCAGATGCATGAAGCCTCCTTTTCACAGATCATAGATCCGACTTTCTTTATAATGGTATTTTGAAAAAGTCAGAAAGCTAGTTTAGTCATGATTTTTTCGACACAATATTTTCCGCGAAAAGCGGCTCGTGCGTGAGGTAATAATAGTATAAATAATGACGTCATCAGTTGCTAGCATAGATCATTGCGTATATTCATACAAAAATAGACGTTTAATACGCTGAAAGCAAGTAGGAAATTAGATTATCTCTACTCATTAAACTGACAATGATTTTTAAGTAATAATCCGACCGAAGGTAATTTTTTGTCATTTTTGACCAATCAGGTAAATGTGCGAAAGATTGCGATACGTGTGACGCTTTGCGACCAACCGGAAGACACTCGCGTTTAGTCATCCCCCTCTAGATTTAGACTAAAACCCACAATGAAATCGGATATTTTATTTTTTCAAAAAATCTAGAACGGTGTTACCTTCGCTCGTTACGGGCTTCGCCAGTAACTCGCTGTCGCTCGTTATAAAAGGTAGCTCTACATTTTTTTTTTTTTATTCATACGAAAAGCCGAAACTAGATCCATCCGATAGCTCGGCGAATGTCTTTCCTTGGATTGATGACACTCATTGCGACAGGATTCATTCCTCTCTCACCAGTGATCATTATTTCAAAAAAAAAAAAACGTATCCCTGCACTTTGATTAAGACAATGTAGGTAAAGCATGGGTAAGTGAACTGGCCGCCCTGACAGATCTAAAATTAAAATAATGTGGGAAAACGGCGTCAAACACCACATAAGCAAATCAGAGTGCGTAGATCGCCTTCATTAAATTAGGTCTATTTGTAGTTCGTTAATCACCGGTAGATCTACAAATCATTTGTTTCCACCCATGTAGATCTACCTCTAATCATCCGGATACCGAATGAAATTTCCCGTAGCATGTTAGATGTTTTTGACTTAACACAAAAGTGCATGGAATTTTACTTTGAATATATCTCCCATGTTTAAAAACATTATCCATCCATGTTGTCGTTGACAAGGGATTTAGAGGTTTATATTGGTATTTTATCGATACATTTTTTGAAATAAAACAAGCCGACTGCTTGCAATCCATGCACAATCGTTTTTTTTTTTTTTATTTTTGTATGTGTCTGACGTCGATTTTACCATTAAGTTTCATATTTAATGTATGTCGCGGCGGCAAGTGTTCCTGGAGTTATTTTATCATTAATCTGCTCAATATTCTTCCCAACCTACTGGCTGATTTCCCGCAAAAATCATCGGCTTAAAAAATAAACAGGATACACTGTTTAAAAAAAAATCATGTGTCTCAAGAAATAGAGATATCAAGATGTGAATCAGGTCCGATAATGATCAAATGTCGCTGCACCCGGGTTGCTATGGATACAATCGACCTTAATCGCCAACTAAACCCTTAAAAATAGGGCCGTCACATATGATTCAATGCCGATCAAAGCCACTGGAGGTACTGCAGAAAGACATTAGTGTTCCATGGAATGATGCGGCTATATAAAAAAGGAAATTTTTTTTTTTCCTCCTTTTTCTTTTTACAGGGAATATGAAAATGTGACCTTGAATTTCTACCTTTCTGTCTTTTCTGTTGTTTGTTTTTGTTTTTTATCTTATAGATCTAGATCTACATGCAGTGAGAAAATGTGTCCTAAGAAATTAATTTTCTTTAAAAGTATGTGAACCAATAGTCATTAAATTTATGTCATTTGACTCTGAACTTAAATTGACAAAATTGTGGGGGAACACTGTCTGATTTTGTTAACATAATCACAGAATCAGGGACCGTTTGCCCTATTTAATTTTCATTCGAATTAGATCTAATAGAGATACTTGTTCCACAAATCATTCACGTCACTCGTATTGACGCTTTGCCTTTTTCATATTATGATAAAGTACCATTTCTTCCCGTTCAAACCCTAGAAAAAGGTGAAGAGGAGCCCGGTGGCCGGTTTCGTTGGGCATTTTATCTAGTACCTCAGATAGCAAAGTTTCCTGAAAATTGTATTATTTCATTTATCTAGATAAAATTTCCAGGAAACTTTGATTTATCGCAATAGTTTTCTAAAATAATCATGATAGTTATCTCGTATCTCGTGGCAGAAATATGCCACCATACCATAGTTACGTAAAACTTACGAAAATTTTGAACGTAACTACCTTAACAAAACGGGGCCCTGGCAGATCTACAAGTTATCTCTTCAACTATATCCCTTAATCATCCGGATACTGAATAAAATTTTCCGCAGCATGTCAGATGTAGATTATTTGAATTGGAACTAAAGTGTCTTAGAATTTCCTCCGAATCTGTCTCCCATCTTTGAACTCATTATGAATGTTTCGTTGTCAAGGGATTTAGACACATTGGTATTTTATCGATATATTCAAGTAAAGCAAGCTGACTGCTTAAAATTCACGCAGAATCGTTTATATATACATATCGTCACCCTAATGCAAGAACTCAATAAGTGCAATTTTTAAAAAAATCACTTTTTTGCATTAAAAGACTCTTAACTGTGATACACATGTCCTGAAAAAATTTCAGAGTCAATTTCCCGCAAGAAATGTTTTTTTTTTTTTTTTTTTAAAAAGAAGCAAAACATGATAACTGCGATGAATTATTTTTTTGGAGCAAAAAGTACATAAGTGCATATGTTCAGTACTTGCTGCAAATTATTTGTCATTTGTAACAAAATATTTGGTGCAAGAAGTTTATATTTGCCTTTGACAATCATTATTGACATCATTAAATGTCATCTGCATGTACTTTTAAGCATATTTCATACTAAGGGTAACGTAGGTGCAATTTCTTGTCCACAGTTAAGACCAGAATAAAGTTTTGCGTATTCTGAAGACAAGATTCGGGCGAATTTAAAATGAGGTTAATGGTGTGTTATCTGACAAAAGTCTTTCTATATACATGTAGTTCATATTTATTTACCATGAACTAAAGCCCTTAGGTTACTATAGAATATAGACAAAATCTACTTTTCTAAAACACTGTGGCAAAAGAGTCCAGTTCCAGTTGCATAACTGTTTTCATTCCTTCTTGTCTGACAATTTAAGACTCATACAAATAGACTTTTTTAAGTAGCACATCACTTTATCAAACGCTCCAAGCAAAGACCATACTCCCCTCATGATGCATTTTACTATGTCTGGAATGAAACCCTGACCAGCCATGGAACTTCTTAGATTGCTTAATATGTATATGATTATTATCAAAATATGCCAGGGCAAAATGAAAATCTGTAACTTCTATGTTGGCTAATTAAATGAATAAAAAGAGATCAAACTCAAAGTGTCATTTTGAAAAAAATAGTTCAATCCCGACTAGTTTCGGTTATTTCAAACCTTTATCAAGGGACATATTGTTTATCATTAAAGGCTGATGACATCAACGTCACATGACGTCAACGGCAACGACGCCAAAAATGGCAGCGACTTTGGCATAAAAAATATATATACATGTATATATAATATGTATCTACAGCTTTAGTATATCTAACACAAACAGGATCCAAGAAGATGCAAAAATTACAGGAAAAATGCAATTTTAAAGCTTAATATTAAACATGCCTGTAATAACTATCATGTTAAAAGAAAATAAAAGCTGTATGACACCAATACTTTGAATTTTTTACCACTGGAAAAGTTTTCACATATTCAAAGCATTTGTAGGTGACAAATTCAGTTGGCTAAAATGATTGACTTCATCCCTGAAGGAGTAGAAAATAATGTTGGATAGTTGTAATTGGCAGAATTGCAATTGTTGTTTTCCTGACCAGGCTATGGCATACAGTGAAGACACTAAATTTTGAGGCTGCAACTCATAAGTTCTTACAGGGTAGCCTCACTCAAAACAACAAGTGCCCCAATTTTGAAATTGTTTAAGATATTATCAAAATAAACACATCAACCAAATTTCATGAGTATCTGACTGAACATGTAGTCTCTAGAGTGCACACAAGGTATATGTTGAAAACTGAACGATGAACAACAGACGACACATGACAGACACAGCATGATAAAAAAGCTCACCTTAATCACTTTGTGCTCAGGTGAGCTAAAAATGATTCTGTCCATTGTACTTTTGAGAGTGCATGTAATTATGTTGCTCCATATATCATCGCAATGGGCAAAGACCATGCATACCATCACAAGGTTGAATCTCTATTAAGTTAAGGAAATGACCAGTCATTATTTTTTTATATTTTGCATTTATTCTGAAGGTTGTTGAACTAAAAATCGAAACCATATCTTGTAAAAGCCAGAGTTGTGACAGCTGTCATACAATATGGTTATCCATATGATTATAGCCAGGTACTATGTACTGTGTTAGAAGTTACCCCAGTGTAAAACCTACTGGTATTTAGAAGTGGAACTGTCCCAAAAATAATATCAAAGTCCAAGTCTGAGAATCTGAAATTCCTCTTTGACCATTGGCCAATACCAAAATCCTATTGTTTATTCCATGAACATTAATTTTGCCATTTAACGATGAATTATATACTTTCCTAGTTACCAAGTGTACTCACACTCAGAGACAAAACTGCATGAATGCATCAAATTCATCATTAGATTGTGTTAAAGTTAAAATAGGCTACCTACCCATTTGAAATAGATCCAACTTGATCCGTTGACAAAATATAGAACTGCTTTAATACTAGTGATTGATCACCGAAACAGTTTGTTCGGTTGTTTAGTGGTTCCATGTACCTTGGTATTTTGTACCGTTTCAATTGTTAATTTGTTTCCACAGTCAACATGTTTCTTGGATTGCATCAGAAGGGTGCTCTTGCTATTTGTCACAGACTTTTTTAAGTAGCACATCACTTTATCAAACGCTCCAAGCAAAGACCATACTCCCCAACTATTGTTACTGAAATGATTACCTTATCTTTTGGGGCATAAAATGTAAAATTTCCGTTGTCTGAAATATTGTAGGACAGCCACAGGTTTGATTTTATGAAACAGCACAGAAATATGGATTGGTCTTTGAAAAAAAAAAAAAAAAAAATGGTACTGATCTGCAATTTGGTATGATTTCTGCTCCCCTTATTCTTTTTATGTTTTTTTTTTGTTATTAGTGAATTGATTGACTCAAGAATATAGAATAACACTGAGCACAATATCAAGTACAAATCCTGGTAAAACTACATTTATGTAGGAATTTACTGATTGGAATTCAAATTGTCAAAGCAGCTTTATATTGACTTCTCACAGATTAGCAATCTTAACCCTTGTGGCGCTGAACAAGAGCATCACATGCAAGTGGCAACGCTCGGCTGCAGCTGTTTGAATTTCAGTGAAAATTGGGAAATGAAAAAGGGGCATAACTGTGTCAAAAATACTTTTATGGTTATCTGCTTGTGTTGTATGAGTTCCCCTTTTGATAGTTAACAACTTGTCCAAGTTTAAAGTAAATACCTCTAGTAATAATAGATATTATGAATTGTCAGTTTTTGAAAATTTGAAGTCGAAAAAAGGGCATAATTATGTCAAAAATACTTTAATGGTTGCTTGCCCCTGTTGTATGGGCTTCCCTTTTGGTAGTTTACAATTTATTTAAGTTTGAATTTAATATCTCCAATAATAAGAGATACTATGAAATTTCCAGATCTTTGCATGAAAACCATGACGTTTTTAATACATTGAAGAATTAAATAATTTTATGTCTTTGTCATTGTTTTTTGCTTTTTATCTTACACATTTATAAGAACAACTTTTCTTGCGATGAAAATTTCAAGACAATTCTTCATATTCTCTGGTGAAGTAATATGTTAATGACAATTATACAGTTTTTGCACAAACTTTTTCTAACGTCAAAAAATGATATGAGCACTTATTGATTTCTTGCACTAAGAAAATTTCAGTGGCAAAATGTTATAGGTGAGTCTTAATCAGATATCTTATTCATAAAAAGAATTTTCCACATAAACTTATCTTCTATCAATTTGTTATTGTTTTAGTCAAACAAGAGGGAAAAATGTGAGAGATCCAGTTGATACAGAAATATTAAAACAGTTTTTTGCTTCTCCTGAAAAAATTACAAATTTGCAGATATTGAGTTCTTGCAATAAGGTGACGATATATAGGCGGCAAGTGCATGCATTCATGGAGTTTCTTTTACCAGTACCTTGCTCAATGTTCCCTCCAGCATACTGGCTTGTTGCCCGTAAAATCTACAAAGATGGAGAGATCAAGAAATGAATTAGGTCTGAGAGTGATCAGGTGTCGCTGCAGTAGCAGGTGTGTAGCGGTGAAAACAATCTAGTCTACAATAATCACCAACTAAACCCTTCAAAACGTGGCGGTCACATATGATTCTCTGGCGATCAAAGCCGATGGGGGTATTGCAGAAAGACAGCAGTGTTCCATGGAATGATATAGATTTATAAAATGTGAATGTTTTTTTTCCCTTTTCCTTTTTACATGAAATGTGAAAATTTGACTATGAATTTTTTCCTTTCTGGTTTTTTTTAAATTGGATCTGTAGCCGGGATTCAAATTCATTACCCTATAATTTCAAGATCTAGCTTGCCATTCGAATTATTAAATATTTGTTCGACAAATCATTCATGTCGCTCGTATTGAGGCTTTTTCTTTTTCATATTTAATTAGATCATTAGTCAACATTATATGAACTTTTAACACACTCAAATCATTGTAAACTAATGGCAAAGGTTGTTTGGTATTTGAAAAAGTCCACATAAAGATTGTATTTTACATGTATATGAATTGCGTATAAGACTGTAGCAATAATGCATTGTGGCAAGTAAGTGCAAAGCTAGTTAAAGATCATAATTTAAGAAAATCTAGCACCTTAGATTAGTTGAAATTTTCAATCCGTTGAAAACCTAAAGAAATATGGCATGAAGCGTAAAAAGAATTTGAAAGGACAATTTCAAAGGGCTATCAACCCAGATTTTGACCCAAACATATACAATAACGGTTATACCGTTACTAACGTTATATGAATCGTCAGTGTTCTTAATAGAACGAAAATTCGCTTTAATGGAAAAACTACATCAACGATTAATTCATTTCTTTGGTCCTAGCCTATGGTTGCCTAGAATTTATGAAATATTTTTTGTCTCTCATGGAACTAAGTACAGCTTTAGTTCTGATCGCTGTTATGAAATACGATATACATGTAACCCTGTTTTTATTATCACTCTGAATACAGAATATTTTAGAAACATAAAGAACATTCATTGGTTTTTCATTGTGGTTATTTTTAGAAACAGGATTGTTAGTAAACAAGTTGTTTACCAATCCATGTCTATAAATAGCTTGTTGTCATCTTTTTAGAAAAGACTGATCTAGAATTTTCCAAGCTGATATAAATAGGAGTGACTTACTTGGTGATTTGATTTTGAAGTTAGACATGTGGCTTTGAGGATACAGAATTAGTGAAAAGTGTTGGATTTAATTTGGAATATACATTCGTAAGTTGGAATTATCTTTGTATTAAACAGGTTGCTCATATCTATCTGCAAGTTAAAACTGTTGTTAATTTAGGTTTTAGGAACCAGAAATTTCATACTTTTTGTAGTCTAAACAGAACTCTTAATTTTGAGGAACTTATTCTATTTCTTGTTCTAAGATTAAAAATTGTCAAAATTTCATTCAAACTTAACTCTTTTTGTACTCTTTTGTCTTTATTCATTAATAAATATTGCTAAATGTTAAAAGCTTTTTGCTGGTTTTCTTTCTCGTTACGCTTGTCTCGTAACAGAAATTGGAGGCTCGTTCGGGATTGATCATCTAGTCATTTTGGATGTACTTTGAAATTATTTTGAACTTATTACATTGTTAAAGTTTATTAGATAATTAAAAAAAAAAAAAAAGAAAAAGAAAATTGATATTTATTCTACTGAACCAGCAAAAAGCAATCATGTCTTTTGATCTTGAAAAATTTATTGCTGAGCCTTCTCAGGAGTTGTTAAATTTGGCAAAAAAGTCTGATTTATTGGATCTTGCCTCTCATTATAAACTTACTGCCATTAAAGGTATTATGTTAAAGCATGAAATTAAGAATTATATTGTTCAGTTTTTGGTTGAGGAAGAAATACTTGACTCGTCTGCTCTGTCTCTCATTCTTGTGTCTCAGACAGATGTTAAAACTAATACTGAGTTAGAAAAATTCAAACTACAGATAGAATTATTTGATAGGTGGTGCCATTCAAAGAAAATAGGTTCAGATCATGGAAAACTTAGACGACTATTGTTAGTTGAAGAATTTAAAAGGTGAATTAATTTAGATATAAAAACTTTCTTAGATGAGAAAGAAGTTGAAACTTTAGATGAAGCTGCTTGCTTAGCAGACAACTTTGCCTTGACGCATAAGGTCTCTTTCATAAATAAACCAAACCCTCGAAAATCTTTTTATTCATCTACTGGTCCTAAATCAAATTTTAATCAAAATAATGACAATTCCAGTCAGAGTAGTCCCAAACCCAAGTCTCCTTATGAATCCAAAGGTCAAAATCCCTTATCTCGACCCACTTGTAATTATTGCAAAGAATCAGGCCATATTATTTCAGAATGTCCTGTTTTAAGAAGAAAACGGTCAAAACAAGAGAGTTTTAAGCCTACAGGTTTTACTTCATTTAAGTCTTCACCTCAGTCATGTTTTAAAGACCAAACCTTTGTCCAGGCTAAAGTACCCGAGACTGATACTGTTATGGAGATTTATGAACCATTCTTGTCAGATGCTTTTGTGTCACTAAAAAGTGATTTTGCCCAGTCTACCCCTATTAAAATTTTACGTTATACTGGAGCTTCTCAATCTCTTATTTTAGCAGATGTCCTGCCTTTTTCTGAGAAAACTTCTTCTGGGACAAATGTCCTTATTCAGGGTGTAGAATGTGGATTTGATAGTGTTCCGCTTCATAACATTTATTTGTCTTCAGACTTAATTAATGGTCCAGTGACTGTTGGTATTAGAGAAAATTTACCTTTTAAAGGTGTTCATTTGTTATAAGCCAATGATTTAGCCAAAGATAAGGTAATTGTTAATCCACTTGTAACTGACACACCTTGCATGGATCAATCACCCGATCCAATTGAGGAAGAAATTCCTGACCTTTACCCGTCATGTGCAGTTACTAGAGCTATGGCTAAGAAAGCCATTTTGACTGAAAATCAGTCTGATATTGACTTATCTGATTCTTTGTTGGGTCATTTATTTAAGAATGAAATTAACAGGTCTATTTCACAAAACTCGTCTGAAAGTCAGACAAATTCTAAACAAAATTCATCAGAATTTGATTCTCTATCTTCACCCTTAATTAATGAATGCCATGATACAAGGTCAAGGTCAAAACTAAGTGAAGACCAACACAATGATCAAGAAATTGCACCTTTATTTCAAAGAGCTGTTAGTGAAACTGATCTTTCACAGGAACCTGTCTGTTTTTATGTAAAAAATGGAATATTAATGAGAAAGTGGCGCCCTCCTGAAGTCTCTGTTGATCATGAGTGGGCTGTCAATCATCAAGTCGTCGTTCCTAAATCTTATAGATCAGAAATATTAAGCTAAGCTCATGAAACACCTATGTCAGGTCATTTAGGTATCAATAAAACCTATCACAAAGTTCTTAATCATTTAAAGAAAATTCAATGTAAAATGAAAGAAAGATATGACAAGAATACTAAAGAAAGAAATTTTAAACCTGGAGATAAAGTTTTAGCTCTTCTACCAATTCCTGGTAGGCCTCTACAAGCAAGATGTTTTGGTCCTTATTCTGTAGAGAAAAAGGTCAGTGACCTAATTTATGTGATAACAACTCCTGATAGGCGAAAGCAAAATCAATTATGTCATATTAATATGTTAAAAGAATATGTTGAAAGGGATAATACAAATATTTCGCCAATAAATGTAGTTTCCTCAGTACCTCAAAATCAAAATCACATTAACCATGACGACATAAATTGTGAAGAAATGAACTTTGATAAGTCTAACCCTATTTGTTAAAAACTTCAGAATTCTGACATTTTAAGAAATTGAGATTAAAAAACTTTCACATTTAGATAATAATCAAAAAGATGAGTTAAAAAAGTTAATTTCTGAATATGAGCACCTGTTCCCTGATATTCCAACACGGACAGATACAATATACCATGATGTGGACATTGAAAATTCAAAGCCAGTGAAACAACATCCATATCGAATGAATCCCAAGAAACACTTGCATCTTAGAGAGGAAATCAAGTATCTATTGGACAATGACTTTATTGAACCTAGTCAAAGTGAATGGAGTTCTCCCTGTATTCTTGTACCAAAGCCAGATGGAACTTTTCGTATATGCACTGACTATAGAAAAGTTAATACTGTGCCCAAGACTGATTCGTTTCAGGTACCAAGAGTAGATGACTGCATTGACAATATTGGTCATGCAAAATATGTAACCAAATTTGATCTTCTAAAAGGATTTTGGCAAATTCCTCTCACTGAAAGAGCTAAAGAAATCTCTGCATTTGTAACTCCTGATGGACTTTATCAGTACAAAGTTATGCCTTTTGGCATGAAAAACTCGCCAGCAACATTTCAACGTCTTATTAACATGATAATATCTGGATTCGACGACTGTAGGACCTGCATCGATGATGTCATCATTCACAGAGATGATTGGGATGAATATCTAAAGACTATCAGAGAATTTTTTGATAGACTGAGTACAGCCAAATTAACAATTAATCTTGTTAACAGTGAATTTTGTCATGCTAGTTTAACATTTTTGGGTCATGTTGTTGGACAAGGACAGGTAAAACCAGTGGAAGCTAAAGTAAAAGCTATTTCTGATTTTCCTGTACCTACATGCAAAAGACAACTTATGAGATTTCTTGGTATGGCTGGTTACTACAGGAAATTCTGTGGTAATTTTTCTGTCATTGCTGAGCCACTAACAAGTCTTCTCAGCAAACGCAAAAAATTTATATGGAATGATGATTGTAAAAAAGCTTTTGATAAAGTAAAAGCCATACTAAAAAGTGAACCAGTTCTTTTAGCTCCTAATTTTGAAAAAGAATTTAAGCTTGCAGTAGATGCTAGTGATACGGGTGCAGGTGGTGTTTTACTTCAAGAAGATTGTAATGGTGTAGATCATCCAGTTAGATATTTTTCTAAAAAGTTTAACAAACATCGGAAAAACTACTCAACAATAGAAAAAGATTGTTTATCTCTCATTCTTGCTCTTCAGCATTTCGAAATATATTTGTCGTCTTCTCTTGCACCCATCATTGTATATAGTGATCATAATCCTCTGACTTTTATCCATAAAATGAAAAAAAAAAAAAAAAAAAATCAGCGTTTACTCAGATGGAGTCTGTTTTTACAAGAATATAACATGGATATTAGACACATAAAAGGTAGGGATAAAATTATCCCTGATGCTTTGTCTAGAGTTTAACTTGTAAAAAGTTAACATTTGTCTTTATGTATAATGTATTTTCATGTGTAATGATATTTTCTGTCTTCAAACAAAAGAAAGTTTTACTTCTTAAAACTTTCTTTTCCTTTAGAAGGGGAAGTGTTTTGTAATACGATATTCATGTAACCTGTTTTCATTATCACTCTGAAATACAGAATATTCTAGAAACATAAAGAACATTCATTGGTTTTTCATTGTGGTTATTTTTAGAAACAGGATTGTTAGTAAACAAGTTGTTTACCAATCCATGTCTAATAATAGCTTGTTGTCATCTTTCTAGAAAAGACTGATCTAGAATTTTCCAAGCTGATATAAATAGGAGTGACTTACTTGGTGATTTGATTTTGAAGTTAGACTTGTGGCTTTGAGGATACAGAATTAGTGAAAAGTGTTGGATTTAATTTGGAATATACATTCGTAAGTTGGAATTATCTTTTTATTAAACAGGTTGCTCATATCTATCTGCAAGTTAAAACTACCGGTATTGTTAATTTAGGTTTTAGGAACCAGAAATTTCATACTTTTTGTAGTCTAAACAGAATTCTTAATTTTGAGGAACTTATTCTATTTCTTGTTCTAAGATTAAAAATTGTCAAAATTTCATTCAAACTTAACTTGTACTCTTTTGTCTTTATTCATTAATAAATACTGTTTATTGTGAAAGGCTTGTTGCTGGTTTTCTTTCTTGTTACGCTTGTCTCGTAACATCGCTCATAGGAACACTGCTATTTTTGCTACACCATTTCCAGAGACAGCACTGGTTTCATAAAATACTAATACTTTAAGTTGTCCTTAATTTCATTTTTCTCTATTTTCCTATCGCTCACCTCAAACATTTTGACAAACGAGCTATTTCTCGTACAGAGTATTTATTTTGATTACGATAATGTTTATACATACTTAACCTAAAAATGGCAGTGATTGTCATCATTCAACCACTATGTACCTCCTTTCCCTCCTACACAGTTCATCCCAAAGATGTTCAGTTGGGGAAAAATCTGGACTGTACGGCGGCCACTGGAGTGGTTAATGTTATGGTTTGCAAGAAAATCTCGACAAATTCTGGCTACATGGGACCGTGCATTGTCATCCTGAATAATTACGTTGTGCTGTGGCATTTGGCACAGCAACATGGCAAAGAAAATTGCATCCAAGCTATATCTTACGGTTTTTTAATTTCCATCTAGCACAAAACTATGTCATCATTCTGCCACTATGTGCCTTCTTTCCCTCCTACACAGTTTATCCCATAGATGTTCATTCGGGGTAAAATCTGGACAAATTCTGGCAACTTGGGACTGGGTATTGGCTCGATTAGATTGTGCCGTGGCATTTGGCACAGCAACAGGGAAAAGAATTGTACCCAGGCTATATCTTACAGCATTTGAATTTCCATCTATCACTAAAAACGGTGACTCTAACCCGTGCGATATCCCTCCCTAGACCATAACTGAGATGTTCCCAAACCTATCCCTCTAAAAATGCAAGCCTTCGGTCAAACATTCACCAAGACTTATATATATATAGATACGACGTTGACCATCTGAACAAAACAGAGTGAACTGCCCCTTATCTGTAAAAAATACGTCTCCATCGTTGCAATTGGAACAATCGTGGAGCATGTGCATTTAACCAAGCTAGACGACGTGCGCTACGTGTAGTAAAAAGCCAACTGGCGTGCGGAAGACGAGATTGTAAACTCTCATCGGGGAGATCGGGGAGTCGTTTTCTTACTCTTTTTGCATAAATGTTGCGCTTATAATACTGGCAACCGTTTCAGCTCCAGTAACCGGGCGATAGCGAGGCTGGGCAAGAGTTATAGTTAGTTCTATCTTGAATGGCGTCTTCACACCGGGACGTTCCAATGTAGGACGATCGGCAACGTTTTCAGTTTCTCTCAGGCGCCTGACAAGTCGTTCTATGGTTGAAATGTTCGTACCAAATTGCCTTGCATCCTGTTGACCTTCCAAAAGCAATGCAATAACTCGAACCCCTGTGTCCTTGTATTAGCCAAGCCATGAGAGCGAATAGTTGGATTTAACTTTAATTAACGTAAAGCGACGTGTATGTTTAAAAAAGATTGGGTGGTATTACAAAATGTGTAGAGCTACGTTATCATTTCTGTTTTACTAATTTTCTGTGCGGTAGGGTGCATCATATGGCTTAGCAAATTAAATGCCACATTTGATACACAGCGACCTTGACAGTTGCATGGCTGATTTCTTTTTTTTTTTGCCAAAGTATTTATGTACCCTGCGTTTCTGCGTTTAATTCAGGGCATTTCATTAAATTCTAAATTACCACAGACTGACATGCATTTTTCAGCGTGCAACAAAATTAATTTCGCTGCTTCTGATCATTAATTTTTTTTCAATTTTTTTTTTTTTGTTTTTTTTAAGCGAGGATAATTTGGCTATCTACACTGGTATGCTATTCTTGTTCCTAGTCTGATACTAAAAGTTTGGTCAAGTGGTTATTCCATTTAATTTTCGTAACGTCGCCACTGACGTGAATGTAGAAAACGCCTTTTTTAAAAATTTGATCACTTGGAAACAACTCCATCTTTATCATATTTTGTTGTGTCGATTCTGAAAGTATATATGTCAATGTAAATTTTTTTACATCATTTTGATTTAAGTGTCATAAACCTAGCTTCATTTTTAAACAACAATAAAGTAAAAGTAAACCTGAAAATAAATATAAGTCAACGGGAATTTTGAAATATTGCCACTGGCTGTATATGAATCATGCTCTGTGAAAAGGGGGTTAGTGCATCTGCAAAGTTTCGATCCAGATCAGCCTCCGCAGTCAGCGCAGGCTGATCTGTTTCGAAAGATTTTGCTTTGGGAAAATTTTCAGACTGTCAAAAGATCATTCTTCCTCATGATTCAGTCCGTTGTTAGACAAAATGGGTTATAAAGATCCATAGTTATATGATTACTTGCTTGGAATAATGCATAATGGAGATGTATAACCCCCCTTTGACCAGAGCATGGCTCATAATTAATAGAGCCATGCTCTGGCAAAAGGGGGCTTAATGCATCTTCGTAATGCATCGTACCAAGCAAGACATCACATAATAAGGGATCCATAAAACCAATCTATGTCTATCAACCAACTGTATTATATGATAAACTGATCATTTGACATACAGAAAATTGACCAATAGCGAAAAGTTTCAGCCCAGGTCAGCCTGCGCGGACTGCGCAGGCTGACCTGGGTCGACACTTTTCGCAGATGCATTAAGCCCCCTTTTCCCAGAGCATGGCTCTTATGTTATTATGATAGGATTTCGAGAAAACGGAATTGAAAACATGTCAATGAAAGTCATGTAGCCGAAAGCGCATAACTCAGGACTATGTGAAAACTTTTGCTGGTTCTTATGTAGGTGTGTTTTACTTATTACTGAATATGCTCTTTTGTTGTGACAAGTACTGTAATATCTATGATTCCATAACGAAATATAACAATTTTTTGCTTTTATATCAACAGGATGGACGTAAATACAGATGGAGTTGCGGGGTGTAATGATAGTTTGCAGTTTATCGGATCACAAGTTAATTTAGTACCAACAATTCCTGGAACTGAACTGAATCCTTGGAGGTTTTCCCAGTGTTCGCAAGATGGAATTCAAGCCTGGATCGATTTTTTAACTGCCAAGTAAGTCAACTAAATTATTTCATCCTTTGTCATACATCTACTTTTTTGACAAACTACTAACATATATAAGTGACACAAACACAGGTTTGTTGGAAGTGAAGAATGCCTTTTTATGATTTAAAAACATTGCCTAGAAAGTAGCAATTACTTATGAACTTAGAGTTTAAGTTTCAGCTTTGTCAGGGAAATGATGGCTTCTGTTCTGTAATTTGTAGGGTGAGATCAGGCTGCAAAGTACGTGCAATCGGATCTCGATACTACTCTTTGTACTCTTTGTGTGGTGTCCGTGGTTATGAGTAGAGCGTCGGCCTCGTAATCATAAGGTCCGTAGTTCGAATCCCGGGAGCGGGTATCAACTTGGGATTGTTCATTGGCCCACGCATTCGGCGCGAGTACTGGTGTAGTTCCCAGGAAGCTGAATCGAGAGAACTTGTTTCTCAATCGATGTAAAATAAATATGTTTAAACTGATACTACTCTTGTCGCCCCAGTCACAAGACACTCTTGGCAAAGTACATGTAGCTACGAATATGCAAATGTCAGAGATGTTTTAAAGACCCTTTCTACAGTCACTTCCAAGCAACTTTGTTGAGCATCAGGGGACTCAGCTCATTTTCGAAAAAGGAGTATCTTGTATAGTGTCAGAGTAGGATAGGACATCCCATTCTCTAAAGACAGTTAGAACGAAATCCTTTGGTTCGTAAACTTGTGAAGAAATGTAAAAAATGAATTCTTAAAATTTTTAAAAGCGTCCATTAATCACTCGTAGCCTGTAGAACGGTACACACAAGTATAGAATTGCCGAGAACAATGCCAGTCTTAACCTTACCCTAACCACTTCTTGCGATACGGAAACTCCGTCAAGAAATTATTCAAAGTTTCCTCGAACTGTTGAATATGTGAGCTGCTAAAGGTCTTGGCTGAACGGAAATTCCCTGGCAAGACAGAGGAGATGACTTCAGAAAAACCAAGTGGGAAAAGAAAAATTTCTCTTATTGAGAAAATTCTTTTACCCACACTTTTCTCTTCTCCATTATTGGTTGACAGCTTGTGCAAAATCCTTGATTTCACATCCTTATATCTACATAGAAATAGGCATGTTATCCACGTAACAACTCTAGATAGTCCTATGAAAAATGATAGACTCTTGTGCGAAGTAAACCAGACACAATTTACAAGTACATGTATCTACAAAAAATCCTTTATTTTGTATCCTTATATCTGCATAGAAATAGGTATGTTCTCCACTTGACAACTCGATAGACTCCTGAAGGAAGTAAATCAAACACAATATACTGCATACATATCGTCTAGTAATACAGAACACACAATATACAGGTCATTGACTCAAATATCATACAATCGAAATACAGTTAAATTCAATTCCAAATGGTGTTTCATTTGCACGAAGTGTTTATAACTAAAATAGTCTCACAGGCATTGCGCGGTATCAGGAAAACTGTCTCCTGGAAAAATATCCCGCATTGCTCCCTGGAAATCTCACTCCTTAAGAAAATTGCCCTGAGAAATTTTAAACATTGTGATACTGATGCTGCTGTTGTTGATTATTGTTTTAATGTATTTCTTTTTCATTGATTGAATTTATTCCACATGAATCCTTTGTCAATAACACATTTCTCGGGACATTAAGATTACCTTTGAAAGGTTTAACCCAGTTCAGGAGAAGTGATTCCTTGAAAGCCTTAATCCTATTTAAAATGTTGATCACTGTTAAAAGTTAATTGAGTGAATTTAAGTGTTTACATTAAAGAATTTTGCGCTACAAACTGCTATGTGAACGTTTAAAATGCATTGTATATATGATATTTAATTCAGCTGATAGTACTAAAAAAGGGGGAAAAAAAGACGTATACATTGCCCAATTAAAAGATGCGCTGAATTAGAAATAAACAACAACAAAAGGTAGATGCACCGTATCAAGTGCTTATATTTCTTTGTGTATGTTTGTTCATTTTTTTTAATGATTGTATTACAGTATTTGAACTAAAACAATAAACATAACGGGGATATATATGGCAATTGCATTTTTAACTCTACAGGCTGAAACCCAGCAGAGCTTATGTCATGGCGTGGTTCCGTCTTTCGTCCGTCGTAGCCATTTCAAGTTGAAAATAAATTTCCATTTCTTGTGCATTTGTAATCAGAAATCCGTGAAACTTGCACAGTTTGTTTATCTCATCAATACCTTCAACCCTATTGATTTTGAAAAAATCCAACAAACAGTATGGGAAAAGTAGCTATTTCAAGTTGAAAATTTCAATTTCTTATTTACGCGATAAAGTCAGCATTTGTGGTCAGATTTCCGTGAAATTGCACAGTTTGTTTATCTTATCAATAGCTTCAACCCTATTGATTTTGAAAAAAAAAAAAAAAAATCCAACAAACAATATAGGAAAAGTAGCCATTTCAAGTTGAAAATTTCCATTTCTTGTTTACATGATAAAGTCTGCATTTGTAATAGATGTTTGTGTAACTTTCACAGTTTGTTTATCTCATCAGTAGCTTCAACCCTATCGACTTTGAAGAAAATCAAACCAGCAGTATGGGAAAAGTAGCAATTTCAAGTTTAACATTTCAATTTCTTGTATACGCGATGAAGTCAGCATTTGTGGTCAGATTTTCATGAAACTTGCACAGTTGCTTTGTATCATAAACAGCTTGAACCCTATTGATTTTGAAAAAAAATCTGACTCTCAGTATGGGAAAAGTAGCCATTCAAAGTTGAAAATTTCTATTTCTTGTTTAGGCAATGAAGTCAACCGGGTTGATCCAATTTTTTTGAAACTTGCAAAGATTATTTGGTTCATCAAGGGATTGAACTCTATTAAAAGTGAAGAAAATCTAGTAAACCGTTCAGAAAAAGCAGCCATTTGATGACTTAGTATCATTTACTCAACAATGTCCACATTATTAGTCACATTTCTTTGAAATTTGCTAGGATTACTTAATACAAGGCGTACTGAAACCCTATTAAATTTGGTTGGACACCAAACAATTAGTTTTAAGAAATTGCTTTTCATTTTTTTCACTGTTAGATCAATTCACCATGCCTAATTATGCTGTTTTAGCGGGTTCAAGCCCAATTGCAAGAACACATTTTTGTGTTTTCTTTTTGCATCATGAATTCAAAATGTATGCTAGCAAAAAAGCAAAATCACTGCTAGTAGAGCGATTTTAGGCCCTCAAGGGCCTTTAGATCTGTTTTCTTTTTTTAATAGAACTTACCTTCACTGCCTGGTGAGGCTTGTAGATAAGCCGCAATATTAATCATGAAATACACATAAAAGTGGGGGAGGGCACTTTTCCGGGGGGGGGTGCAAATTTCCTAGGGTAGGCAGATTTCCCGGGGGAGCAGTTTTCCGGGGGCGTTTTTTCTAGAACCACATTGGATGGCTATTTTCGATCACGACTATCAATCTTAAAAGTATGAAACCCTTGTTTCATGTTCAAAATGCAACTCCTGGCCACATTGTTATAAACAAAATATAGCTGCTAAAAATTATACCAATTTAAAACCATATTTTATTAACAAATATGTGTTAGAACAAGGTAGATAAGAAATATTTTCTGGCAATTTTAACTAATCAATATCATTCCAGCTGAATACCAATTTCCTTCCTACAAGTTTTGTTCAGTTTCTTGACCTATCAATGTGTATTCATTCCCAGGGTAATTAGACGTATGTAATATGTAATACGTCAGTGTGAAACTATGGTATCTCCGTTTTCCAAAACTTTACAGGAGAAGGAATTGATTTATTTCAGTATTATTGAAGGAAATTGACACACACTTCATCAAAAAAAATATTTCAGTAGTATCCATTGATAATTAAAAACAGACAGAAAAAAGATTCATTGATTTATTAATATTTTTATACGACGTCACTTAGAATAGTTTCACACTGAGAATACGAGCGTTTTCCAGCAATCATGTGAGTGTGAAACTGTTGTATGTGTCTTGTCTTGTTTTTTGTTTTTATTTATTTATTTATTTTTTTTTTATTTGGCTAAAAAATTAATATTTTATCCACAGATTGTAACTTTTGCTATGTTACAATAATATTATGCCACCATTTAAATCAATTTTTAGAAAGAATAACCATACAACAATGTATAAAAGAGAATAAACTGGTGTTAGTATACAGTTTATCTCTTCGCTTCACTGTTTTTCTATTAGCGCTGATATTCTCGTTTAAGTACAGAATTCTTTCCCAGCTAATGTTATTTGTTACAATGGTATAATAATTGGGTTAGATATACAACTTCTTGATCCCGAGAGCTCAAATTCCTATTTTCTCATAGGCATGAGGCATATTATTTTCTCATAAAATGTGAAACAACACAACTAAAAATCTTGGTAAACATGATAACAAAAAACTGCTCTCAATGCACTTTTCAGTCTGCACAGACTTGCTGTCTGATCTTGCATGCACAGAGAATGGTAGGAAGGGATTCTTTTAGTAAAAAAAAAAAAAAAATGAAACATTTGGGTTGTTAATTTAAGCTAGGTACTTTTATTAGCTTATTTTGCGATTCATGTGTTAAGTTTAGCCCTCAAAGAGTCTCAATGCAGAAAACAACGAAAAATATTAGATGACGGCCTTTGTTACCGGTTGGAAAGTCTTCAAGTCATTTACATGTATCTGGCTTTGTCAGAGTCAAAACCACATTGACAATGACCATTGTTACAGACATTTAGTTAAGGTATTTATTTTCAGTTTAGGAGCATTTAGTGCTACTTGGCAGCGGAAAAAAAACTCACAAAATGATGAAACAAGCCTAGAAATACCCAAACAACGTTTAACGGCTTTTAAATTAAAGCAATAAAATAAGCAAATTGTTCGGAAAATCATCATTTGTACTATGAAGCTAAATTCTAGAAACGTGTTTTTTTGTTTTTTTTTCAAAGTGATAGTGTTCTTCCCCAATCAGAAATAGATTTGTTTTTTTTTTTTTTTTATTTCAAACCCATCATAAAATTATACAGGACAAATTCTAATATTTAAGTCACATTTATTTTATCGCCTGTAAATGGTTTGAATTTGGACAGTCTAAAACTTTTTCGTTCGGTAATCAGATAATGATCTTATTCATATATTTACAGAAAGTTATACAAAGAAATATCAGGATCTCTTATTTACGAACCATGAGGTTGAGAACTGTAAAACTCGTATGTAGAATTCTCTTAGGTTCATTTGAATATTTTTTTTTCAGATTTTAACTGAGAATCAAAACACGTTTTGAAATGGTAAACTTGTCCTTCTGTATGTAGGTGTGCACTTTAGGATAATCGTATGGTTTCTTATATGAACATGATCAGAAAATATTAGTTCAAATCTCATTTGGTTTCTTATATGAACATGATCAGAAAATATCAGTTCAAATCTCCCATTGATGACACTGGATTGGTCAGATGGGAGTATCCTCAGGTAACAAAGCCCAGCGCAATACAAATGAAACATGAGTGAGCTGTTGCTGAAATATGACTTGAAAAAACTGTTAAGTGGTATAGAATCCCATTAGAGTTGAATAAGATTAGAAGAGTAAATTACTGCCGGCCATTCAGCAAGAGTTCAATTTACATATTTAAGATCTAGAATCTAACAAAATGTTAAACAAGAAATACATGTTGCACTATGTTATGATGTACCATCTGACCGACATATTCACTCTAATTCAGTTGACATATATTATTTTGCAAGGATAATAAAATGAACTAATCAGAAATACCTAACACTTAGACTAGATCTAGACATTTTTAACCTGAAGCTATGTGAGCTTTTGTTTAAACATTTGGACCCAAAACAAAATTGTTAAACAAAATATATCAAGGAAAGACATGGGCATAATTCCCAAGCCATATACTGTATACGTGGATATGGACCGGTGTAGAAAAATTAGCGAATTAATGATTACGGACATTTTGCGTACGGAAATATTTGCAAATTCAAGACACTTGTTATTTGTTTATAGAGTTTTGGTAAAAAACACGGACAGAAAAGTTTGCGAATTTTTCAAATTTGCCAAATCGAAAAAATTCCACATCGCAAAAAATTGCACTTATACAGTAGTGTCACAATTCCTGCAGCGACTTTAAACACATGTTTTTGTTACAGACTAGTTTAAGTTTGACTGTTATTGGACAGCAGACATGTTCAGATGTTTATTTAGTATTCAGCCCATTCTGAAAAAAAAAAAAAAAGTGCTGCTCTCAGGTTTTTTTTTTTTTCGGTGTAGCTGAATGCGCTGGCTTTTGACCTACTTGTTGATGCAATGAATTCGAATGAATAGATGATAATTTGCGACTGGTAAAAACTGTGCACATGTATATTCAGCGGGACTATAATGGCCTATTTACTAGCACATTTGCAAGATACTAGTATATAAGCGTTGGTACTGCTAATTTATAATCGAAGCCTTATTTTGCACAATAGCAAACTAATGTGACAGGGGATGGTCCTTTTCGTGTATTATTAATAATTTATGTATACCATTTTTTTCCCTAAAACTTTATCCAACAACCAAATACTGAAAGTTTAATGTCTACATGGATGTAATTCGACATACTTCGTTAATTTTCGGAATCGGCAGAAATAATTTATGTATTCCTATTATGCCGTCTATCTTTATTTAAAATATTTTTCGGTACAGTTGAGCCCAGTAGCACACTAGGTAGCATACAGGACTTGAGACCAGGGAGTTGGTGGTTTGCATCACGAGCTTGGCTAATTTCTTATCACAGATTGATGATAGTCATTGCGTCAAGATTCATTCTTATAACCACTGATCATTGTTTCGGTGATTAGAAAGCAGCCAGTGGCTTTGGAAGAAAATAGTGCAAAGTACTTGATATATGATATATGCACTGGCCATAGCACTATAGCTGAAATAATGTTGAAAAAGAGCATAAACCTCCATACATCTTTTTTTTTTTTTAAATACCACCACTGCTCTTAGCCCTTAATTAAAGGCATGTAAAGTTTTTAGAATTATGAAAACTGTAATAATAATTCATTGATAAATTTTTACTGTATCAGCATTATCAAAAAAGCATAATTCTCTCAGGTGTCTTAAGCTGAGGTTTGTTCTATCGGTGTATGGAGTAATCAAGTTTGTTTAAATCAATGGCAGCAACTTGTGATGACTGTCCGAGATGATGCAAGTATACTTTTACTAACCCCAATTTACTCCATGAGTATTTATACTGGCATAAGTGGTTGTGTAAATGTGAAATAAGTAAATTAACTTACGCATCTTCACTTACATAATGAAATGTATGCATATCTATGGCGCAAACTAGACATTGATTTTATAACAATTTCGTTTTGACTGTTTATGATGCCTTTCCATAGCAGAAAATGTCTTCTTTTAATTGTGGGTCAAATACACTTAAGTAGTAGCTATTCCATAAATAAAATACTCGAAATGTCGGCAACTTAAAATGTCACAGAAGTGCAACTATGCCTTAAAGTTGGCAAAATAAGATCAGTTCATTAAACTTTTTCTTTTAGAACTTGATTTCAGCTCAACCTGACAGAATACCACTGCTGAATTCATGAATGCATCACACAATTGCTGCTGGCAAGACATTAACTTTCTATTTCACTCAAATGTACCCCAATGTGCCCCTTAGTAAGCACCCATTTGTAAAAGGGAATTCTTCCTTAACTCTTTATCACACAATCCCGGATTTTAACGATTCTAATAAAGAAAGCTTTTGAAAACATTTATGGAAAAGGAGAAAATGCTGGTAACCAGGAGATTCTCCTTTCCCCACAATGTTTTCCACTCTTTCATAGTCAAAAGCATAATTCCAACCACAATTAAACTGTCATCTTAAAGTCCATAATCTGACAGAAAAAAAAAATCTTCATTTAAAAAAAAGCGAAAGCACGTGTGCACTGACTATCTCTCTGCTCTCAATTTTCTTTCAACTTTATTTGGCATCATCCATATCTAAGATATTATACTGAATTTAAACAGTTGTAATTCATATTGAAAATAATGTTTGTATATTATGTAGAAAGTAGAAATAAAGCTGAAAAAAAAAAAGAAACTGTCATCTGCAAATGCTTTCAACTTGGACGACTCTGAATCTTTGTCCTTTGATTAAGAATTAATACAATTGAAATAGACAAGATTAAGGATTTTGAAATGGATTCAGAGTCTTTTGTGTACTGAGTTTAACTGTAGCTGCATTGGAGAACAGTGTGTATATTTTGATAGTTCACAGTCTGAGCAGTCTTTTAACCTGATTCCACTGCTTTCAATACACTATGAGTTAATATCAAACAGCAGTTGCCATATTCAGGTCTTTTTTCCTCAGTGAAAATGTCATGTTTCATTTACTTTGAACTGTAACCTGAGGTCAATTTCAGTTGTCTGAGATATCTATCATCCAATTCCAGCCGAATATATCATGGTCTGGTCTCTTCTCATCTGGGATTTTTTAAGTTCTGACATGTTTCCTACCTTATCTGGTTAGTGTTAAATAAAAAAGATACACGTTTATACAGACAATCAACAGAAGGTCACAACCAATACATTTTTAGAATATAGACCAAAACCTTTGCTTTTGCGTTGATTTAAATATAAAGACAATAAACGTAAGTGTATGTGAAGTTGATTTCAGAGTGAAAGTATTGTAAGTCCATGCAAAATGTTTAACTGTTCAGTAAAGTGCTGAGAATGAAACTGTTGTATCGCCATTATTTCATCAAATACAAAGTACATGGTGTGTTTGTATTAACTGAAATGGAAGTAAAGGAACACTTTTAACTGTCTGCTATTTGTTTTTACTCGATATAGATGTATTTTGACAATATAATATGTTGTCTCAGGCAAGCAATTTCATCATTTGAACCAGTTTTTTGTGCACACTTGTACAAAATAGTTGTCAAGAAAGTAAAGGATGTCTTTATTAAAAAAAAAAAAAAAATTGTGCCTGCATTTTGTGAAAACATTACATACAACAATTTAATTCCCAGTGAAATCTGGAATTGTTAGTGAGAAACTGTCGTGAGTCTGAAATGGCGATACCATAGTTTTACAATAAGAAAACTTTTCATTCTGCACTTACAGCATTTTCCATTATATCTTAAAAATACATTTTTAAACTGTTTTTCTTTCTTTTTTTTCAGTCTGTTCTTTTGAGTAAAGATGCAAACTATGTAAATGACTGTTTGTAAAAAAAGAACTAATACAAAATGGAGTTACCATAGTTTCGCACTGACGTAACGATGTGTTTTTGGGTAAACTTTTGTCTTGCAAAAGATCAAGTTTTCGGTGACGACTCATTTTTTTTATTCAGTATCTCTGTTACGATCGGTACGTATGCCATTTTGCGTATGACCGACATTGCTTAGGCAATTGTTTTTCATTATGTGTTTATGTGTGGATTGCGTTTACGACGTAAAAATTACAAATGTATCACAGACCATTCACCTATTCAAAAGCTACACAACAGTATTTTCAAAATTTAGATAGACCACTGTTAGACAGCATTTTTAAATTGTGACAGTATGTATTTTCATAAATTCCGTCACGATTCATCACACACATGTATACTTTAAGTTTTTGAGTGAGGGGTATTAAAAGAAAAACACAATGTCTTAAGTAAGTAACAGACAACTAAATTTTTGAAAGGGGGCACAAATCCATCGGTGCCGACTAACATATTTAGAGCCGATTTACATAATGTGAACTTTTGTTTATGTAAGCTTTGTGTTACAAATGTATTTCTTATCAATTCTTTGCCAGCAGCAAATAGAAAAGTTAAGGCACTGTTTCATTTACCAGCGCGTCCTAAGTCAGAGACGCACAGAAATCGCCGACGACGCTAAGCTTTGCAATACTTGCATTTTTGTGATGCACTGATTTCGGTTTTAGTGCGTTATGCAAACATTTTTTTTTGATCCCGATCGATTAAAGTGTTTACATTTTCTACCTAAACTCCAGTAATTTTTCCACTCTGGACTGGTAAACCTTCGATTTTTTTTTTAAATCTTTACAGTCCATTTTTAGCGGATTTGCTATATAGCAAATCCGCTTACTGTGATCGTGTTGGCCGGAACCAAATACATCATGCGTAACGACGCATGTGCGCTCACTTTCAGTTTTGCATGGCTGGCGTAGGGACAAACGACACAGATCTACAAATGATTTTCAGCTCTGACTTTGAACAAATCATACAAATTATGTTTGATTTCTTTATCGAAATTTCCTCAAAACTACAAAAATTGTCAGTTCGAAATACTCTAAATACTTAAAGTTTGTTCTTTTTTTTTTTTTTCATTAAATATTACCATATGCGTATGAACATTGTTTACACAGACTGCCCCCATTTTCATTCAAGAAATGTTCATTCACAACTTGTGTTGTCCGCTGTCGAAATAAACAAGGAGATTAAGCAATAATTTCTTAGTGAAATTACATTTTTAAACTCTGTATTATATTAAATATCTTTAACTGTTCAGATAGCTAGCTAGAATTTGGCCGTAAATAATGTAAAACCCTTTCGATAACGAATACACAGAAACCATAAAGTCAATTCGGCACCTTGTTCTACCACCCTTCGTATAGTACTGTCGATGAGTTTCCGAATTGTTTGAAACATTTCTGTGGAACATTTAAAAAGATGAAGATCGTGTAGTCTATTAAAAAAAATACTTGACGTTTGATTTATGCACGACTGCTTCCAAAATTTCTCTCCAGTTATCGATGGGACATAAGGAAATCATTCGTTCACAAACGGCCCCGATCAAGTACGAACCCGTGACGTGAATTTATTCTGAGGTTTTTCGATGGGAAATCATGTCCTTCTCAGTGAACTGGACATCCACTAACTTAACCTAACATCCTTGACTGTAAGCCTCAGATACTCAATTATCTTCAAGGTGTAAAAGTCCATTCACAGTCCTTCTAATATGCTTGAATTTTATTTTGTTATCTTTCATGCAAAAGAATTAAGAATGCAGAATTTTCAGACAGATGTTTGATAAAAGGTCCACTGGAATACATCTTAGTGCAGATCTATACGTCCTACTATTTGGACATGTAGATTTAAACTCTTTGATATATTTTTTATGCTTGGAGATTGAAGAGCAAATTGAACATATTTGTACCTTATTTGATAAAGTACATATTTATGATGAACTGATGCTCAACCCATATTAGAGACAGTAACTGTGCTTCATGTAAACAGCAATTAATTCAAACCTCAGAATGAATTTTAAAGTATGCCTATAGTTTTTAAAGTTTTATAGAGGGACCAATTCATTTAACCCTTAGGCTGTTAAGTGTTACTCAAGGACCTTTTGCAAACCGAACGTGCAGTCTGATCTTTGATCTATACTGCCCAAGAAGGAGATATTTTTCCCCCCAAAATAACTTTGAAATAGAAATATTTGGATTTGTACTATCGACTTGAAAGTTTTATTTTATTTATGTAAAGGTCAGTTTTTACTTTGCATGGTAACTTGTCACACTGAGTGTGATCTTGGTCCATTGTGGCTGCTGTAGTGCCTTCAGCTGTACCCAGGGTAGGTTTGGCTTGAAATTGTAACATGATCGTTTCAAAGAGAAATTAAAAAGCAAAGCAAACTTTATAAAAAGAGTTTGACATTGAATTTTATATGACAACACCTGCCAATCCTCCAAGAAATATTAGCGACAGATTTGAGAAAAAATGTATATGGTATTTCCTCAGTGGGAATGTATTTTAATCAAAATTTTGCGAATCCCTTTTAGAATGTCACATAATCAATAACATGTGTCAATTATTTGGAATTGCATTCGGTTTTAGGTCGTCATATTTGATCTCATAAAAGAAGACGAAGTTACCATTTTTCTTAACCACCGCCCCAATTCAGCGTACATAAGAGAAAAGTAATGAACCGTTTTCCGAGTCTACAGAGTTCCAATTAGAACCAGGTAGCCGTATTTTGTCAGCGAGTCAATAGACTCGGTCGCGTATAAGGTCTGCCTTGAGATAGGCATCATTTACGCTGGACGTGCCCATTGTGGGAAGGGTTCTCTTTACTGATAAATCGCGGTTTAATTTCAGCACTGAGACGGCATATACGTGTATTTTGAAACAGAGGCGAGATGATTGCCAAGAATTGTCTCTCTAACACCGCTGTAACACAAGTTGAACATTCTCTTAATTATTATCCAATAGGAAATGATCTGGGATCGTTTAGGAAGAACAGTAAGAAATATTTAAAAAAGACGTAATAAAAAATTGCAAGATCTTGAAAATTCGCTTCAGGCAGAATAAAAATAGAATAGAATTCCAAACAATATCGTTAGAACTCGTGAACGCCAGGTCATTACGATCTTGTCTGTTAGCCGTTGTAAGAGGTAGAGGTAGCCAAAGTACATGTAGATATTAGTCAGGTTTAGTAGAACATTTATAAATGCAAGCCATCTTATAGTCTTTAGTGTGTTTCTTTTCATTTTTGCATATTTTCAAATTGATAGCTCTTTTACGAGCGTAAAAGATTGGATTGTTAAACTGCTTATTTTTGCAAAAGACACTTGCAAAGATTGTTTTAGTCAAGATATCAAGTTATTGTATCTGAGTACTACAAATTTGTTTTACATGGTTGTCGCCATCATTATATCTACTATATGTTGTTGTTCAAGTTTACTAAGACGATATAGCAATAAAGACCCCTTTTCCACTTAGGATTGACATAACATGTCAAATAATTTCAGCAACTACGACTGCCTACTGACTGGAAGTATAACAGAGGAAGGTTTAGATGCCCTTGTTGCCAGTAGAGAATTGCCAGGAAAGGTCTTTGATCTCGATTACCAGTGTCAACTAGCTTTTGATGTGAACAGTAGTGCCTGCATTGGACCTAACGAAACCTCGGTACTAGAAGACTATTGATTGAGTGGTTTTTAGCTCACCTGAGCACGAAGTGCTCAATGTAAGCTTTTGTGATCATGCTGTGTTTATCGTCCGTCGAGTCTCGTTCAGTATACTTGGGTGCACTCTTGACGCCACTTTTTCAGACAGTTACTCATAAAACTTGGTCAGAATATTTTTCTTGATGATATCTCGAACAAGTTTGAAATTTGGTCACATCAGGTGAAAAAGTAGGTCACTAAGCTAAACCTTAGAAAAACCTTTGTGTGCACTGTTGAGGCCACATTTTCAGCCCGATACACTCGAAACTTGGGTGCACACTTGACGCCACTTTTTCAGACAGTTACTCATAAAACTTGGTCAGAATATTTTTCTTGATGATATCTCAAACAAGTTTGAAATTTGGTCACATCAAGTCAAAAAGTAGGTCCCTGGGGTAAATCTTAGAAAAACCTTTGTGTTGCACCTCTACAGGCCACATTTTCTTCTTGAAACTTGGTAAGAAGGTTTGTCTTGATGATATCGCAATCTACTTCGAAATTGGATACTGTTGGATCAAAAAGTAGGTTACAAGGTCATATCTTAGAAAAAGCTTGTCCACTGTCTAGAGGCCACATTTTCGGCCCGATACTATTAAAGCTTGGTCAAAATGTTTGTCTTGATAATATATCGGACAAGCTCGAAATTGGGTCATGTGAGGTCAAATAGTAGGTAACAGGGCGTAATTTTAGAAATCCCTTGTGTGCGCTCTATAGGTCATATTTACAACCTTACATACAACATACTGAATCATGGGGTAGAATGGTCGCTGGAAATGTAGATAATTTAACACTGGCACAAAGTTTCAGCCTAGGTCAGCCTACACGAACTAACCTTGGTCGATGCCTAATGCAGATGCATTGAACCCCCTTTTGCACATCATTTCCGACTAAAATACAATATCAGATTTTGCCCAGACCTCTTTTCAACTGTTTCCGAAACGAAATCCGATTGCATCGACAATTAAGAAATGCAGTGGATTTAAATCTTATGAGGAGAAGTTAAAAATAGAACTTATAGGCGGTGGGTAAGCACACGTTTGCTTATTGTGAGAATTTTTTTTAAATCGTCATTATTAGATTTCAGAGTCAGGGAAAAACTCAACACAATGTATTTTGTGAGGCATCTATGATTGTTTAATGAGAGAACCGAAGAACCATGTACAGATTCTTAGAGTAACAAATCTTACAAGTGGGTAAAGTTGATTTACACTTTTTTGGAAACTACTGGAGATTTCCCTATGCGACCTAATAATTTGACTTGTAGCAAATACTGCCAAACTTTTCAAGAAAGTAATGTATACAGTACTGTATATTTGGTAAGTATCCTTGCATAATCAGAACACAACTTTTTTTTCCGATTTATCAGATTTTTGATATAGAAGACATGTGTGTGGCCGGAGTATATTGTAAAATCGGTAATGCATGCGAAAACAGATCCAGAGTGTACACAGGCTCACCTTGTGGATGCAAAAAGGTAGTACGCTTACAATCCTCTTGTCTTTTGATCACCTTCTAAGATGTTTTTCAGGGAAGAATTGTGTCTGTGTGTGTGTCTGTGTGTGTACACACACACACACACGGAAAAATGAAATAACCCGGTTAAAAACGGGAAAATTAAAAACGCAAATGAACAATAAGACGAAACGTGCATATGTATATATATATAATAACTTTACAGACATGTTTCGGCTATCGCCTCATCAGTGTATCCTTTTAAGTGTTGGTAACGTCGTTTATTGCGTCACTTCCTTTGTAACTTCAGTGAAGAGTATAGTTAAAGGTGGATCACTTTTTAACGATAACAAGCATTAAATAAAAGTTTGAAAGAATATGTGAAGTTTTTTTTTTTTTTTGCTTACCTGACTGATAGCTTGTCTGAATGTAACTTGTAAAATGGAAATATTTTGAATTTGATTTATTCCTTTGAACAAATGTCTATGTGACTGCTTAATGGTATTTGTCGGGTTGATGGATCTCTAACATGTTGGGCATATATAGTTCGACGTGTTCTTCATTTGTCTCCTGTTTGTCCCATATAGTATTTTCCGCAACCATTGCATGTAATGACGTGCAGGACATTCTGTACATCGCAGCTCATGTTTGCATTAATATTTTACCGTTAAAATTATATGTAGATCCGTCCCGCATGTAAAGATAGGGGCTGCAATTTAATCTACCACATCTTCTTCATATGTGTCTACGTTGGTTTCCGTAAACATACCTTTAGTAATGGATGTTTTCAAATTTGGGGGCCGTCTTTTACTTTCTATAAATGACATGTCTTTGGTTGCGTCTTTCATCCTTTCGCAAGAATTTAACAGATACATGTTATTTTTAAATATGCCCAACATTTCAAAGTTGTTTTGGTTAAATGTTGAAATATATGGTATTGTAATTTGACTGCGTTCTCTATTTATTACCAGCAGTAGGTTTTCTCTGACGATATTTAAAGCTTTGTTTATTCTTATTTGAATAATGCGTTTATGGTATTCCCTAGCAATAAGAGCGCACTTTGATTCCGTCAGAAACTTATATCTTATTTCAGGTTTTGAAACTATTGTGCAAATATGTCGGGCTAAATTGTATGGTATACTACTTTTTGTATGCTTGGGGTGGCATGAATGCTTGGTGTCTGTGTCTTTGAAATAGATTTCAGTATTAACTTCTGTGTTTGCTTGATTATTAAATTGTCTAAAAATGCTATAGATTTTTCGTTGTCTTCTATTTGAATTTGATGTGCCGAACCCTGATAGCTCAGTCGGTAGCGTGCAGGACTTGAGAACACGGGGTCCAGGGTTCGATCCCTGGCAACGACCCCTGGCTCCGAGGATTGATGATAGTCACTGCGACAGGATTCATTCCTCTTCCACCGCTGACCATTGTTTCGACGATGATTATGTGGGAAAGCAGCTAGTGGCTTGGAAAGAAAAATTGTGCGGAGTACTGGTAAAAGAGACTCCAGGAACGCATGGATAGGTGCACTGGCCGCCGCGATATAACTGAAATAATGTTGAAAACGGCGTTAAACACCATGCAATCAATCAATCAATCAATTGAATTTGATGTATGTAAATTTTTTAGGAGCATATGGAAGGTTTTGAGTTCTTGTTGGGTGTATTTCAAGAATCTGAAGCAGTCGTCTAATCTTTTCCAGTTCTGAGAAACTTTTTCAAAACTTTAGTTCTGAGTTTGAATAAAGAGTTTCTTCTAAATATTCCAAAACTAGGGAAGCGTATGTAGGGGCAAATTTTGTACCCATTGCGGTACATTTTATTTGATTGTATGCTTTTTTGTTGAAGGAAAAGTTGTTGTTTAATGGTATGATTTTAATGCATTCTAGAATAAATTCTTCTGAAAATCTTTGATGAATTACATCAGAGAACTTTTCTAGCCAAAATTGAAATGCTTTGATGCCAAGATTATGTGAGATATTTTTGTACAGGCTTGTAACCTCAAATGAAACTAGTAATGTGTTTTGTGTATCCTCTTTTGGAATGTAGTTAAAAAAGTCTCAATCGTCACGCACATAACTTTTCACTTATTTGGAAAATGGCTTTAAGGGATTGTCAATTAGATTGCTTAATCTGTATGTACAGCAACTGGGTCCTGCTACTATAGCTATGAATTTCAGGTCTTTCGGGTCAATGATTTGGACATAATTACCAATGTTTCCTATACATTCGTTGTTTATAAGAATGCTCTTATGTATTTTCGGCAAACCATAGAGTAAACCCTCCGAGCTCTGAAAAGTTGTGAGGTACTCGATTCCGTGTCTAGTAATTTCGTCTGAAAGGTTAGTTTGATTGTGTATTTTGTTGTTTCCGTAGGGCAATTATGTGATATTTAACATTTCCAGGATACTTTTCTTGGAGAACTCTTTGTTCATTACTACAATACCCCTACCATTGTCTGCCTCTATTATTTTTTTTCTACTGGTACGTCTGGTATTCTTGTGTATGTTTTGTGATATTAATAAAGTTCTCTAATGCTTCATTTCTATCCCTGGGTGGTTGAAAATCACTTTTGTTTCTTACTAAAGAGTTATCTCCTTATACGGTTTCATCACAAAAGAATTCTCTCAGTCTGTCTGTGAAATTCAGGTATATTCGACTCTAATTCTTGAAAATTAGGTTTTTCAGGGGTAGGTGTAAATTTTAATCCTTTTCTTAAGAGGTTAATTTCGGTGTCTGATAACTTTCTACTTGAAAGGTAAAAGATTTTTACTTTCTTGCTGTTCGGCGGTGTATCAATCAGGTTAGTGTTGAGAAGCTCTGATTTTCTTCTAAAAAATTATCATCATTTAACTCTTCATTGAAATTATTTGGGAAATGAGCGGATTTTTAGAATGATATTATTAGTCACAATGAAGAGTAAATACATAAATACAAGTACGTGGGAAAATATTTTCACAAAGGCAAAATACATTCGTCGAGGCTTTCCTTTTGCAGCGATCTTTTCAAACGTGGTGTGGTGAAGAACTTAACAAATTATTTTCATATCATTTTCATAGATCCGTTGCAAAATATTGAGTCTTTGGACTGCTACTTTTAAACGAACAAACACAAAAAAGCGAAGCTTATTAAACGGTGTCAATAAACATTACTCTCAATATGTACTAATAAATGTGAAAAATATATCGGTACGTGGGCGAAAAGGACATACTCAACACTATCCCGAGTTTTTACGACCTTGAAAGAACTTGAAAGATGTTTGAAAACATTGTGGAAAAAGAGAATATGCCGGTAATCGTCAATATGTCAGTTTTCCAAAAATGTTTTCTACCCTAACAGAACTGGAAATAATCATTTGAGCTACATTTCTCATCTGCATATGCTTTTAATTTTGGTTGAATCCAAACTTTCCGTTTGCAAAAGATTTAAACGCAAGAAAAATGTCATATTATGCTATGATGATGACGGGGAAAGAAACAACGCTGTACAAACAGTCCAATCTTTTGACGACCGTAGCATTTTAAAAAACTTTGTGGCAAAAGGAAGAAAGGCTTACTAGCAGTTTCTCATTTTCCCACAATAGTTTCCGTGAACAAAGAAAAAAAAAAAAAAAAAAAACCAACACTTTTTTGAGTGAAGTTTGTCGTCTGCAAATGCTTTCAGTTATTTATCCATAGCTGTGTACGACGGGTTTTCATAATAACTCGTCGAGGATTTGTCAAGTAAAGATGGTTATAAAGAGTACAAAGAAAAACCTTTTGTCAGACAATTTAGATTTTACGGAGTTGAAACCATTTACAGATGAATAGATAAATAAATAAAAAATAAGAATAATGTGGCTCAAAACTGTGATATGTTGAGAGGAAAGAAGATATTTTTTGAGAGGTTTGAAGCGCTAATAACCAACGTCCCCCTTCCAACACTGTTTTTTATGTTTTTTCTTATTTGCTGTGCCGTTCGATATAGGTTTAAGACTTGCGCCAAATTAAGAGCAGCATAATTTTGAGCAATATTTAAACTTGTCTTGGTATTTTTAAGGGTGCAAAAATGAACTTTGCCAAGGTAAATGGTTTAATATGACAATGTTGAGGAAATTTAATCGACAACCGTGTAAAGAATTCGTTGAGATATTTCTGCATCAATGTAGTTTTACAAAAAATCAGTGTATCGGAGTATATTGAACAAATATTCTTTTCAACCCAAGATCCACGACCCGTCAAACATATAAGCAATGTCCAACAGCATTAGAAAATACGGCCAGTATACGCATGAGGATCTTTTGAAATAAGTGTTTATGTTACATTGATTTCATGCAAAGGAATATCTGAAATACATGTAAGGTGGAAAACATGGTTTGTCGAGCTTTATATTTCATTAATGACTTGTCAATGAAATTTTATGTAATACATGACCAGGCATTTTTCAACATAATAAGATTTAAAGGGTTTGACACCTATACCTATAATAGAGATACTATGACGATATATGCTACCCGATCTTTTGTGATAAAAACAGATCCTTTTCTATTGATTTAGTTTTAACCAATCATACATATCTAAACTTGATTTAACATTTATTTGTTTATTTTCGGTCAAAATATCGAACTTGGCCGCATCATATGTGATAAGCCATTGTTTCGACCAGTTTGTAAGAACAAGAAGATCATGATTAAGAATGCATTGTTGGTTATCTGTTGGATAGTAGACCCCTAACGCTTCTAGTGCAACGTGGAGTTTTCTTGTTAGCTGATAAATAAGGATCTATACTGATATAATACTTCTGCACATTTCTAACCGAGCAGAAATTCCTTTGATGTCTATCTTGAAATCATTTGTTGATACTTTTGTTAGTTTCCTGAAAAGGGAGGTAATTATCATCTCCCTTTGTAATGAGAATATAGTGGTTTTAGATTTATAAATGATAATTCTAAGAAGGAAAAAACGGAAAAAGTGGCTCGGTAAATAAAGTACAATAATACTCATTTTTAATCATAGCAAATTTTGTAGGATATTATAGTGGAAATAACTGTTTTCCATTAGGGGTCTACTACCTTAAACAATAAAAAGCTTAGCTGTGACTCAGTAGTATCGTTCACATAAGTCCAGAACAATAAGAGGCCAAGAGTAGAAGCTTGCCGAACTTCAGCTAATGTTCTTTCAGGTCGAGAATTGGAGGTTTGAATAAACACAATTTGCCTTCTATCAGACACATAGTTTTCGATCAACCTAAATCAGCAGTTGTCCATATATACCATTCTATTTTGATTTTAAAACTAACCATTTGTGCCAAACTTATCAGTCCTTTACAAATATCGCAAAAAATCACATAGGTTTTAAGACTGGACGAGTTTATAGTATAGTGAAATTAGCTGGTAAACTATACAATGACTTTAAAAAAAAAGTATTTTAATATATTAACCGTTAGGCTGCTTAGCGCGACTCACTGACCTCTTGCGGACAGTGTAGATCAAGATCAGACTGCACAGGACGTGCAGTCTGATCTTGGATCTACACTATCCGATAAGGAGATATTTTTCTAAAAAAAAAAACAGTATGAAATAACATTACTTGTGTTTTTGCTATCGGCTCAAAAGTTTCAATGAAGTTTTTTTTTACCAGGATAAGAGTCATGAGTTTTTTGAAAAAAAGAATTTTGTGCACGTTTGTGCACGCATTTCTGTATTAATTTAACTGTGCAGTTGAATAAAAACTCGAGGCATTGCACATAATTGACCTTTTTATTAAATATAGTCTGTGAAAAATGGTCCGCTAGCTTTCAAACCCCAAAACGTAAATTAGAAGCCACTAGTAGGTTTCTCTGTGACTGCGTTGTTTATCCACTCACTAATAATTTACTGATATAATATTGGCCTGCAATACGCGAAAAGGGGCATTCGGACATTTGCGTAAAGTGTCGTCTCGGATCAGCCTGAGCAGTCCGCACAGACTAATCCGAAATGACACTTTCCGTTTTAATGCAATTTTCTGTTTAGCGCAAGTCTACTGAAGAACAAAATCTAATGTAGTCGTAAAGTACCGTCTCGGATTCGCCTGTGCGGACTGCGCCGGCTGATCCGAGACGACACTTTACGCAAATGTACGAATGCCCCTTTTTGCGTAATGCAGGCCATATAGAATTAGGAACAGAAAGGCAATAACAAAAATCAAGATCAAATTTGAACTTTTCTTGTTGTCGTTCAGTACTCTTGATCACGGTCGATGTCGGATATTATATGTACATTTACATTGACATCACATAAAACTAAGGTGTATGTGTATATGAATACCTTCTTGAAATGATAATTTCGTAAATTGTTACATTGATATCACATAAAATGGGGAAAGGGTTCTCTCTCTCTGTACATATCTTCATATCTTTAAGCATGAATCCGATGTTTTGTTATGCATGACATGCAGCACAGCTACAGTAGTACAATAAATACGAGGAGTAATCAGAAAGAACGTAGACCAGTGCCTGTAAAGAAAAATTGTTTGGAATGTTTGCCAATTTTCAAAGTACGAGCTCGTAACCTCCTTTGTATTTTATGCACGTAATCATTCTTGAGCGCCTCTCACGACCTTACTCACAATGCACCGGTCAAAGCCAGGGTTAGCAGCTCTCTGCTCACGTAGTGCTTGCCACGTTGAGATTCTTTCAAAACAGGCACAAGCCAGAAGTCATAAAGGTCAGGGTTGGACTATAGGAATGGTGGGCTAGTGTTTCTGTATTAAATTTTTGCAAGGTTTCTTGTACAATTCTGGCTTTGTGAGCTGAGGCGTTGTCTTCCTACAAATTGACGCCTCTCACTATAAGTTCTGCCTGTTTTGTGTTTGCGTAAATCTATGGCTATTATTAAATTCCTTTAAATAACACGGGCACAATACTGATCATTGTCTGTAGTATGTATGGACATATGATTGATTGATTGATTGATTGAATTAGAGTTTAACGCCGTTTTAACAGCTTAGTTATATCACGGCGGTCTGGTTTTCGCACACCAGAACTAACACAACTTTCTTTCCAAGTCACTAATTTCTCACGTGCATCAGAGGTGAGAAGCGAAAAATCGCCGGAGAGAAAGTCTGCCTCAACCGGGTATTGAACTCACAACCCCCAGGTCACGAGTCCGATACGCTAACCACTGAGCTACCCGGGCGGGCGTATAGATATATGATTCAGACGGAACAAATAAGAACAGAAAAACATAATACACAAAACATTTTCAACTGACTCTGAAAGTTTGGCTTTATTAGGGGAATTCGATGTACGATGTTTCCATACACTGCTTTGTTGTTTGGATTCGGGCTATGTTTGATAAGATCAGTAAAGTTTGAATTTTCTTCCTAGGTAAAGTACAGATTTCGACCCAAACCCCAATTTGTTCGGGTGTTAATAGCCGAGGTACCCACCTTGCGTACACACGCTACATTACAAAATTTTCGTTTAAAATCTGCAGGACACTTCCATAAGAAATACTACATGTGTAAGCTAGTTCCCTAACAGTAACTCAGCGATTTTGTTTGACATGTTGCTGTACATCGGTAATGATTTTGTTTGTGACTGATGTTGATGGACAGCCAGATTTAGGGTCATACTTAACAGTATGGTGTCCTTCTTTAAATCATTCCGATCCACTTACAAATACTAGGTTTGTCTAAGCTTTCTCTAAATCCGAGTTAATATCCATATTCAGATGTTCTTAGTTTGTCGTAAAGCTTTATGATTTCTCTCTATTTCAATGAAAGGTTGTCCGACATAGTGGACAAATAATTGTAGTATATAAGGTCATCGAAATGACGTTACACTTACCTACTTGAATATGACGACATTAGAAAGCTTTCAGTCGGTTATCAGATAGTTAATGCTCAGTTTTGTATCTTTCTTTGTAATTTTACATTTAGTTGTTTTCAAAATACCGAGGTAGTCCACGTTCTTTCTGATCACCCCTCGTATCCATGGATGTTATGTAATATTGGAAAAACATGTCGTGGTTTACAACTCAATATTAATTTTGTTTTCTTTTCTTTCCTAAAGCAATGTATCAAGAATCAGTGCTTGCGTGAATTCAGTAAGTAACAATTTCACCCAGGTAGTACAAACAGGGTAAAAAGGTTATTCGTTGTTGGCTTTTGCAGATACAATCAGTATCATAAAATGGTTAAATCTTTATGTCCCTCATAAATTTTGGAGGACATATAGTGTGATTTGGTTTGTCCGTCCGACTGTCTGTCCGTCAGAGACATTTCCGTGCTCGGGCTACATTTTTCACAATCGCTTAGTTTCATGATAATTTGCTCAAATGTTAACCACACGGACACTGTGTCACGTGTAAGAATGATGTCCGATGGTCAGGGCAAGGTCAAACTTGTTTATAAAAATATGGAAATTTTAGGGCTTATTATTTTGTCCGGCAAGTCACCCATTTCACTGGAAGAAAGTAAAACTGCAGAAATGTCAACGAACACAAGACAATGCGTTTTGTGCAAAAATTATGTCTGGAAGTCAACGTCACGACAGGGACAGAAGTGTTTACAAAAGTTATGTTCATATTCAACGTTCATGTTCATAGCTCATAGAAAAGGGTTTTATAAACTTAGGGGGCATCAGTCACTCCTCAGTGACACGTCTTGTATGTTTCCTTTCACATGCTTCACCTACTCATAGTCTTCTCCATACCATTTCTTAACCTATTCCTTCGTTATAATGTTATTGTCTCACAGACGTTCTCGAACTCTGACTTCTCTATCCAAACACTTCCAACCTTCTAATTACCTTCGTAATAAGACCTTATCACCTTTGTAATTAGTCTTTTTATATACGCGCGTCTGTCATATTAAGAAGATATTTCTTATCTTGTTATATACATATACTGTATTTAAATGATTGACTAATTGAAGAATGGTGTTTTACGCCGCTTTCAAAATTATTCCATTAATATCACGGCCACAGCTCGCATATTCATGGGTTTCACCATTTCTAGGCTAGGACTTCGCAGTGCTTGTCCAAGGACACTCCCATTAAAGGCCAAGTGCTTCCAGTAAGGCTCAAACCCGGAGCCTCCACGTTACGAGTTATAAATTTACCACTGAGCCACGCAGGGCCTTACTGTATATAAAATAAGGATCGCAACACCTTTGAACATTATTGTATTATGTATATAAAAAAGAATAACTGTATGATATACTGAACATGCAATTCACTTTTGATATGTTAATTACATTACGTTTTTAGCCTGTTTTCAGCCTGACTTTATTTATTTCATAATAACGGACTCACTTCATCTACACACAGATGTTTTATTTAGTAATTTTGTTATTTTGCCAACGAACTCTGTGATGAAAAACGAAATGCTCTTGGACATACTTCAAATCCAATAACTACATCACCATGAGCTATCACGGGGCATTTTCTGATAATATTTAAACGTTTGTTGAGATAAATGAAACCCGTCATAGCTTTCACTGAGTTTTGGATCAGACCAGCTGAGAAAAGAAAACACGTATGTGAGATTCAATAAAGACTGTGTAGATTTAAGGTTACGTGTTTTGCATTATTGTTACGATATACATATTCTGCGAAGCGTAATCAAAAAAGTATTCTATCTCCCATCTCATACTAAATGTTGAAGCTGTTTTAATCTTTCAGTCGGAATAGAAAGTATAACAGACTTTTAAGTAATGAAATAGATTTAATTATTTTTATTAGTCAATAACATTGCGATTTCAGCATATTGCCACAATCTTTCGAAGAGTATTAAACAAAATCTAGACCGAATCTACTGCATTCTCTCTTCACATTAGTCTAGATCACCACTTTATGGAAAAAAATACTTTTTGCATGGTAAGATATTGTCAACTTGCTTACTCTTCATGAGATCTATTTTCTGAAACATTCCAGATATATCGCTTGGAGAACCCTGTAATGGTGAGTGTGAGTGCTTTGACCCAAATTCAGAATGTGATGCTGACATCCATGTGTGTGTTTGCGTTGACGGTTTCTATGACAGTAATGGAATACAACAAGATGGGGAGTGTCTAGAGTGTAAGTTAATTTCTATTTATATAACATTATATATTTTGGCTAAGCTTTTAACCTGTTCTTGTTACCTTTTACCATGACAATCCACAACTGGTATAGGAAAAAAAGTAAAAGATATTTTAAAACATTATTGCATGAAGAGCATTTTCTGTTTGCCAGAATGTTGTTTGTGTTTCATTTTATACCATAAAATAGAGTAAATCATGTATGAATTGTGTTTTCCAAGCCCTTTCTGCAATTGCTTTGGGACCATTTAACGACAGCCTCCTACACTTACATGTAGTCTCAACCGATCGCGTTGGAACTCTAACGCAGCCGCATGCGAGCAGTTAATCCGATAAGAGCGATGACATTTGTAAAACCTCTCAACCCGTCGCACGATCGGGATGCACGACTTTTCCTTAAATCAGTATCGAGAAAGTCTCAATTATGAGGCCTTTATAATGCTTTTATTCACGTTTATTGTGCACCGTACCGTATGAAGTCCATCGTGAATTTTCTGGGCGAAAACTTACAGCGCCGCACTGTTTATTTTTTTCGTCGGTTTACTCTGTATTGAAGCAATTAATTTCAACTGATTCTGAAAGTTTGGCATCAGCAAGAACAAATTATAAAAAGTTTGTTTACCCAATGTGCTTTAAGAAATCTTTTACAACTTGTAAACTCGAGAAAAACTGACGAATTTCTACGCATTTGGCAGCCAGTCTTGGAATCTTAAACCTGTCGAGTAGAAGATTATTTAAAATTTTTTTCTTATGGTTAGCGTATAAAATGTAAATATATGAATTCACCAGCAACAGGTATGTTCAAATTCTTGTTTTGTCGTCAGTTTGTGAAAATATGACAAAAACGTGCGAAATTCCGACGGAAAATCTAGAAATAACTTAGGAAGCTACGTAGCCCATTTAGGAATTATCATTGAACATGTCTCCTTTACTTTTGTCTTTCTTCTTTCGTGATCATTTGCCAGCTATTAGCTTACTTAATTCATTCATGATTTTTGAATGTTGATGAGATTATAGAAATCAAAGACGCCCTGTTTAAGGCGGAGCATTTGACTTCGATAGTCCATCGTAGATGATCTTGGTGAACTTACTAGGTGTTTTACAGCACAATGATATACAAGTGGATTATATATATATATATATATATATATATATATATATATATATATATATATATATATATATATATATTTTTTTTTTTTTTTTTTTTTTTTTTTTTTTTTCCAGTAATACCTACTGGCGATAACTGCTCTGTTGCCGATTCCTGTCTGGATGAAAATGCTGACTGCAATTTTACGAGTGGTATATGTGAATGCAATGAAGGGTTTTTTTGACATTGGAAACGGGACATGCGTTGAGTGTAAGGAGGTCACATATTTTTATATTTATATGTGTGTGTGTGTGTGTGTGTGTGTGTGTGTGTTAAACAAAGACATGCGTCCCCAGAAGAATTATTATAATTATTATTTGCCAAGATTTGCTGATTCTTACTTTGGTGCAGTGGCTGTTGTTTGGTTAAGTAGTCAGCTGCATTGATTATTTCCTTTAGATTACATTCACGCGAACATTTTATATCATTCTGGATGTAAGACCAAATTGGAAATGTCTTCCACAGGAAATGACAAAGGATATCACTAAAGTAGAAAGGCACTGAAATGGGTTTGGTTAGAAAAATAAAAAATAAAACAAAAGCTGGTAAAGATAAATGAAAAGCAATAGTCATATTTTGCCTATTTTTGTCCCCAAACTTCACAGAACATACCGACACTATAGTATTCCTCTTTAAAGACAAAAGTAAAAAGAGGGCGTGCTTGATTTTATATACCACTCACAGTAATTATTCCCATATATTCAGTTCCGTCTTTCGGTTAAGTCTTCAATATATCCTGCAGAGCTCAAAGCAATAGACTTTGCTCTTGATCATATAAAAGAAGATGGTTATTGGTGTTATATTTTTTTCACCGATTCACTCTTTGCCATGCAAGCGCTTGAGCATGAGAAAACCGAAAACCCAATAACTGTTAATCTTTTAGATTAGCTATCTGACATCTGCTGATATAAAGACGTTTTCTGTAGGCTTCCAATCCATACTGGTATAAGAGGTATGAGAGGTAATGAAGAGGCAGACAGAACTGCGAAGGACGCATTATCACTTGATATTTTACTTTTTACAGTACCTTTCACAAATTTTAAACCTTCTGTGAATACTTTTGTTCAGTCTGTATGGCATACGTCCTGGAACGACCCATTCAATAACCATAATAAGTTTTTCTGTATCAAGCCAACTCTTGGAGAGTGGCTAACAGGGTCAAGGACTTGTTGTCGCGAAGAAATGTGTTGGCCCGTCGGTCATGCTCATCTTACTCACTCCTACCTCCTTAAAGGAGAGGAGGCACCGCAATGCATTCATTGCTCTACTATCTCAACGTCTAGCATATATTAATAGAGTGTGTGGAGCAAGTGCGAGAGAATATTTTACAAAGTCAACAGCCTTAGACTTTTAATTGATACTGTGAAGATTGAGTCATTATTTGATAACCTGTAAGAGGTAGTTTTAGAAAAAAATATGTCCCTATTCACCTTATTTTAATCATTTTTTATTCGTTTTAAAGGGTTTTTTTGGCCCTTCTATCGCCAAACGTAACTTGATAAGCGTCTCTAGTAAGTATTTTTTACTGTTTGCATACACTATTGTATAGACTTCTGGTTTAGTACCTCACAGTATCGCTTTTTATCTTCGTGTATGCGCCCAATATGACCTCCGCTGTCTACAGGCCATAAACTTCCATTCATTATTAATAAACTATACAAATAATCTCATTTTAGCTAAAGAAAAGTACATTTACTTTTAAACGTTTTCTGAGACGAAATACTATGGTTAATTGTTTATAACAAACGCAGAATACATTTTCCAAGAATGTTGTTGAATACAAAAACTAATGGGCTCCAGTTGTATTTGAGCAGTGATGGAATTTTTTTCGCGTTTACATTATACAGCCTCAAGTACCTTGTATTTCACTGGTACGCAGATCATGCATGATATATGTCTTCAATGACTAAGTCAGCAATGGGCAGGGCTTATATTGAAGGAGTTGTTAAATCAAATCCCGGATGACAAAATTACTTAAAATATATCATGATATTTAGTGGGACGGGATTCATTCCCCTTTCTCTGCAAAGCGTTGTTTTGACGATCAATGAGTGCGAAAGTAGCCAGTGGCTTCAAGTGTTGAGCAACGTACTGGTAAAAGAATAGTCAGGAACACAAGGATAGTCACTGACTGCTGTAAACTGACTGGAATAATGTTGCAAACGTTTGCAGACAAAACGTAGAGGAAAAAATCTGTGTCTATACTATTTGCAATAACAAAATGGCTTTCAGGTGTGAAATTATTACTAAACAATTAAAATCTTAGAACCTACACAAACTTTAATTAAAATTCATTCCAATGTATATAGATACCACAGGTCTAATATACAGAATACGTTGCAAATGTATGAATTTGAGTTGTCATTAAATTTGAAAACAAAAACATTATTAGTATGAGTATGTAATATGAAAAAGGAATGTCCTAGACTTATTGAATTTTCAGTCCTGATGAAGCTTTAACCAAACAATCCGTATTTAAAACTAACCAGTTTTACCAGGATTAGATCCATTCTAATGCACATAAAGGCCAAGAAATATGTTGGAAGGAATGCGTTATTGTATGTTGTTTTAAGGCGCGTTGCTAGCTTTGGTCATTTAGCGCGCATGTATACACAAAACGATGATAAAATCCAATATTTGCGGTTTAAAGATTTGAAGCAGTTGAAAATAGTAAAAAAAAGAGCTAAATTAAGAAGGATCGTGTAATGTTGATGTGTACAATATTACACCATATCTGCAGGTTGTTTGATACATGCTGCAACTGCCTCTCGATAGTATGCATATGTTTTGATTTGTAACAAATACAGAAGTTATCTTGACACTAAAAAGTGTTACTGAAAGGATGCTATCCTGAGGAACACTCATTACATGTTCGTGTGGATCAGAAAAAGTGTCTTCAACACGAACTTTAAACTGACGGTCGTTTAAAAAGGCTGCTATAAACTTAGCAAGACGACCCCGTTTGCCAAACGAATGGAGATCATGCAGAGTTCAGTGCTTCTATATAGGGTTGTTGTCGCTTTTTAAGTCAAAGAAGACGGATACATGTTCTTTCTTAATTAAGACCTTACTTATAATAAAGGTTTCGAATTGTATAAGAAGGTCAATTGTACCTCTTTCTTTTCGAAAACCAGATTGGAAATTTGTTATTAAATTGTGCTTTTCTAAAAACCGAACAAGCCAATCATTTACCATTCCTTCAATGGTTTTGCAATTACAGCTAGTTAAAGCTATTGGTCTGTAATTTGCAGGGTCTGTTTTATCTTTACCTGGTTTGGAATAACAATAGTTTCCTGCCATGATTCGGGGAAATTCCCATTTCCCATAAATGGTTAAAGGTCTCTAGTAAATAATGTAACTATATGGTAGATGTTTCAAGAACTGGTAGTGAATATCAGTGACATTTATTTAATGCTATTTTAAGTTCTCCTATAGAGAATGGTTTGTTTTATGACTCGTTATTGTTTTATTTAAAATTGAGTGTTTCCTTTTCTATTTGGGTTTTAAACCTTTGAAAAATATCGGAATAATTTGAAGAAGAGGACTTTTGTGAAAACTTTTCAGCTAGTAGGTTTGCTACATATTTTTCCGGAGTCTTTTTGCTACCTACTGAGTTCAGACCGTTTACTTTTGTAGAGCAATTTTTCTCTGAATTCTATGTACCATTTCCCAAGTCTTCTTGACAGACGACCTTGAGTTAAGTCTAGATACATACTGTCGCCAGGACATAGTTAACATTCCTTAATTGTTCTATGGGTCTTTGATGGAGCTTCCTCGAATTTATTATGATTTTCTTGTGTGGGTCTTAAATTAAAGGCTTAGGGTAACTTTCACTAAAGTTGCGTACGCAGTTTGTGTAAGCAAGCATTAAGTCTGAAAACAAGTTTCACTTAGCTGTGTAACTTAACGATTTGAGTATTGTTTGCATAACTTTACGCCAGTTTATATCTACGGGTAAAGCAAGGACCATACATGTGTATATTCAATAAAAAAATACGTAAAACTACACAGTTTAGTGAAAAGTACCCCTGGAGAGCAGATCTACGTCCTGCAATGGCCTTATTACAATCATCTGTAAACCAGACTTTGTGCGGGTTTTTAGAAGTTGTGGTCTGCGGAATAGCTTCTGTAGCAGCATATAAATGATGAGTTTCGTTAGGTTCTGACAAGATGTAAACTTGTCCATTGAAATATACTGTTCACAGCAGACGTGGAATAAATTTCAGTTAGCCTTGTGAAGTTTCCATCGCTTTTGGCGAAGAGCCATTTTCCCTCAGTAAAACTGGGAAATGGTATTTGCCACAAAAATCATCCAATACCTTCCATGGAAAGTCAAAGAATAAGTAAGGGCCACAGATGGTTAAATCACGAGATGAGTACTAGCCAGTAGCAAGATGAACACATGTAAAACTTTTATCGTGAACAAAGATAGATCGTTCTTGGAAACAAAATCTTCTAATAGTCGACCTCTCTGGTTTGAGGTATTGCAACCATATAACGTATGATGGATAGTAAGATAAAAGGTTTGGGAAGTTGGGAAATGATAATATCTTAGTCTGCTATATTCATTTAAATACTTGGTGGAAGATAAAGAGAACAAATTGTCACCTCCTTATTTAGAGACAAGCTAACAGCCGTCGCCTGTAGATTACTATTTAAAGAAATTGACTTGTGCGGGATGACACTGTTAATAAATAATGCAGTTCCCCCACACATTCTTCCCGCATTTCCACTTGAAGTACAATAGCAAGAGTCGTTCCTACAAGAACAAACTGATGTTGGTTTTAAGAAAGTTTCTTGAAAGCTTACTGCTACTGGGTTATTGTCTTTTATCAAAAGGGATAACTCTTTAAAGTTAGCCCTAAAAACACGTTAATTCCACTGTAAAATACTACAAATCATAGTGATAGAATGTAGAATTATAGGGAATAATAAAATAGGAAACATTTTTCTTTCACGTGTCATGCGATTTTCTTTTTACCCCGCGCTGAAATTCCGGAATCGACCAGTTGCAGTACCTCCGAGTCGGAGACACGGGTTTTTAATATTTGTTCCACATCAGATTTTTTTGCCCTTTTCTTACGAGTAGAGACTGACTGTAAACCTTTGTGAATTGGACACGCGTCTTTGGTCGTGATGGTGTCTTTTGAGTCCTTTTGTAACTAGAAGTGTTAGATTTTCGGCTTACGACTGAAGAAGAGACATTACTTGAAGTTGAAACTGAAGATGTACGTGTAAATGGTGCAGAAAAAGTCTTAATTAAAGAAAAGTTTGAACATATAGTAGACGAAGTAGATGAAGTTGGTTCTCGTGAGGGTACAGAAAAAGTTAGCACTGGAAGAATTTCTTTCAAATTATTTTTCATCTCAAGAGATTTATTGAGAAGAAGCCTGGCAAGAATGATACAAGTATTACAATCCTCTTTTGCAAGGGCTGACACATTAGCATAGCTTGAGGAGAAAGAAAATTTGACCTTATCAGCTTGACGCTGTTTAACAAGTTGCAAAGCCTCAGGGAAGCTTTGCTTATTTGTGTATTTTATATTAACAGTTTCTTCATCCTCCTTCCAGATGGGTTATTCACTTGAAAAAATTACTTTGTCACCCTTTCAATTAGTGCACTTAAGAGGGCTTGAGCATGTGTCATAATTGTGATTTTGCTCATCTGTTGCACATTTTGCACAAACAGTCCCCTTAGGCATTCATTGATATGATGACCATACTGCTGGCACTTGAAGCAGCCCATTTGATTTGAGATATACAGATCTACCTTGGCAGACATGTATCCATTCTTGAAAGACTGAGGAAGATTTGCGATGAGAAAGAAAAAAAATTATCTGTTTGTACTTCTCGTTTCGCTTTTTCTTCTGCTTTAATACGTTTCACATCTGTTACTCCCTGTGACTTCAGACCATCCTCAGTTCCAGTGATATACATGCCTCTAATTGAACAGCTTATACAAATAATGAAATGTCGTCGAGGCAGTGGTGTAAACCTATCATATATTATATGTATGTAAATATGTAAACCTAGAAAACTGTTAAAATTTAAACATACAGAGTCCGTCCCCTAAAAGTTTGAATTTAAACTGTCCTATTAAAATCCTTACAAATATCAGTTATTTTTGATGAGCTAATAACATACAGATTTTTTAAGAAAACTTGCCTTTCCTGTTAACATGTAAATATTCAGAAACCGCATTATAACTTTCCAGGTTGCCCTGTTATAATATCATAGTTATAGAAATTTAGCGCTTAAAATATGTTTAAAACTATCTCGAGTAAAACACTTTTCCTTTGACAATTTTTGTTTAATTGCAAAAAAAACAAAACAAAAAAAAAAAAAACTGTCCTTGATTAATTAGCAAAAGGGAAAAGAAAAATATACATTTTTATGAATGTCTATAATGTTCAGCTCAAGGTAAATTGGTATACCGAGTATACTTGTTGACTTTCTTGTCCTCAAAAAAAATAGTGCAAATTTAGAAAATATTAAACTACTGAATAAATAGATCATCTGTTAAAACTGCACCCGTGTGTCTCTCTATTCATAACTTTGTAGATTTTAACACATGTTATGTTCAGTCCTGCATTTTTTGTCACTTTAACCTTTAACTCTGCTTTGCATTGTACGAAGACCTGCAGCCATGTAAAGACGGCTTTTTTTGCGACAACCCTTCTTGTCAACCTTTACAGATCTGGAACGCTTTATATTTGTGATGTTATATTTTGCTTAAAAATGGAATAAAGTACATTTTTCTTATTTTTTCGAATGTTCTTACCTCAAAATTATAAAACATGCCTTTTCTTCCGCGCAAGACTTTTTCAATAATGACAAAAACATGTATGTCAGGAGCGAAACACATTTTGCTTGCGAAACAGACACCTCACTGATTACATTATTTATAAAGAGATTCTCATTGCATTTTCGTCAGTGGTTCTATAAGTGTTAACAAAAATACAGTATTGTCTTATTTTCTTATTTCAAGAAATAAATCAATGCAGTTTCGATAAGTATTAAAATCTTGTATATAAAAACGGTACATAAAGGTTGAACAGTTCCGAATTGATCTTAAAAGTATCTAAATCTGAAAGAAACGTGCGTTGTATTGAATGTAAGAGACAGTGGCGAGTGGGTAGTGCAACGGCCTCTCGCATCAAAGGTTCTGAGTTTGAATAACGTGATTAGCGAGTTCAACTTTTGGAACGAACCACATTAGGGCACTTGTACTGGTTAAGATTCCCTAGAAACAATCACCTTGAGTGATAATCCTGAGTTGTAAAACTTTCTTTCATAATCGATGTAAATTAAGTATAATAAAAGCTAGACTTGAAAATTGTCATTTGGTGCCTTAAGAATTTGCTTCATTTTGTAAGAAATTTATGGTTAAGGAAAGCGTTTCACTCCTAACATTTTGTAAACTGATGAATGCATTAAGCTGTATCTTTTTTCAGTAGAAACAATTTTCATGCAAAGTACAAAGCAAAAAAAAAAAAAAAAAAACTTACAAGAACTGCATGTAGAGTTTTCACTGAGACAAATGAATTATTGGTGAAATTGCCGTATTCTGAAAATTTTTCAAATTAATTTGGTCCTACAATTGTAAATTCCCGTTCCAAAATCCACTTTATGATATTAGCATTAGACAGTATAAGTGTCGCTTTAATTATGACAACCATAAAATAATAAAATCACCATGATTTTTCTAATATATGACCCAAAATTTTTAAATTAGTAAAATGTCAAAAGTGAAAAAGAATTTATTTTGTACAGGTACATTATCAGGTGTGTGTGTGTGTGTGTGTGTGTGTGTGTGTGTGTGTGTGTGTGTGTTATATTCAATAGCCATTAACCATTATTTCTTTAGGCGTCAATGTGCATTTTAATGAAATTAAGATGTAGAGTTACAAAATTTGCTTTAAAAAGAACTCATCATTTAGACCTATTAAGGATTCAAATTGAGAATGGTTACGTTTTGGAGAAAATAGTCTCATTCTTTATATTGTACATGAATAAACAATAATCGTATTAACAGTATAACTCAGTTTTAGTTGAAAGTTTTCTTTCATTTCGATGAAAAGTTTTCCTTATCTCGACCTTGCTTATTAGTATCAGGAGTGATTTTTAGCTCGGCTGTTTTCGAAGAAAACGTAGAGGTATAGCCGTAGCTCCGGTGTCGTCTGCATCGTTGTCTGCGTCGTTGTGCAAAATCTGACATTTATTAATATCTCTCTTATCACTTAAGAAATTAAATTTAAACTTGGACAAGTTGTTAACTATCAAAAAGGCACCAAAATCACTAAACTGTTTTGCTTCTGCTTCAGTCCAAATCTTGTGTGGGGAGTGCATCGTCGATATACAATGCGTGAATGTAAATGCATCTTGTGTTCTTGGAGAGTGTAAGTGTTTAATGGATCAATATACAGATGAATGCGGAATCTGCCAAATGAGTGAGTATAGAAGGCTTTATTTGATATACTTCTTATCAAGCAGAATACCCTGCTTCTTTAGCGAAAATAACCGGAATCATTTGCATGATTTGCTTTTCCATACAAGTTTCTCTGTTAAGTTATTTGCTACAAGGCAAAGTCTGTAACTGATATAAACAGAAAACAACTCTTTGTGCAGGAAAGACGCAACTCAGTCTTCTTTGAAAACAATGACTTTAATTCTTGGTAGATTTAAATGTTTCAATTAGGTTGCTTTTGATAAGTTCACGGATCACAATTAGCAATTACATTTGTAATTTTGGAAATATTTTTGTGCTCTCAGATTCAGTAGGTGGTCCATTGCTGTCTTCAACTCCTGCGGCAGTATAGACGAATCATGTAGATTTGGGTTGACCTATCATCATCAAATGAAGTATTTAAGATAAACTTGTTATAATAGTAATAGTATAAGTACAAAGTGATTTCCCAACAATTGATATTTTCATCCTAAATTAACTTTGAAATATTATATCTACATTGGATAAACAGTAAGCTTAAGACTGATTTTTTGAATCCTCGTATTTACGAATAACTCAAATTAAAAGTTCATACGAAGCATCTGCACCAGCTATATAATTAGCCCACACGTTGTCAAGGCATTATCTCGATAATCGTGCGTCAAGAAAAAATGGCATTAATTAAATCCTTTGAAGTAAAAAATGTAGTAATAGGTTCCCTTCTATGCTTGCAGGTTTCCAACATTTTTAAACAAAATTCTTATGAGCTACCTTATGTAAGAATATGGATTTGCAAGAGCCTCTATTTCCTCTTAACGATGTATATCACACATTTTTCTAAAGGACAGATTTTTTTTAAAACTTTGCACATACAAAGTTCATCATGTCTCCAGGAGATTACAATAAAAAAGATTTGGGTCACCTTGCTCGTTTCTGAGAAATATGCCTTTGAAAAAAGAATATAGAGATAAAAAAATTCAGCTTATATTGGATTTGAAGCCTTTTTCTATAATAGTTAAACAAAAAAAAAAAAATAACAGGAAAAATATACAAAGATGCATCATTTTAATGAAAATTCATATATTTATGCACAAAAAATGTTTAAAAGCCTGGTTTTGAGCATGGTAAATGTACAGATACGCATATTATATATAGACCATTGAGTAAAAAGAAAGATAATTTGACCCATTAAGGGTTAATCTTAAAGAAATACATACTTTCTAACGGACAGATTTTTCTTAAAATTTCCACACTTTTAGTATTTATAATTCTAAACAATAAGAAAAAATAAAAATGGCCACTATCCATGCTTATTTCGTCAGAAAACAAGGTTGAAAGTCGCTATGGAAGTAATGTTTTCAAGGAAAGAAATAGGATAAAAGCTCAGCAGACATAGCGGGAAAATGAGAAATTGCTCAATAGGGGCGTTTTCTTCTTTTCCAAAAAAAATTTTCAAAGTGGAAACAGCTATACTTCCACAGCTTTACATTTCCTGCCTTTGTTTCCTTGTTTGGTGTGTAGCGCCGTGTCAGCGGCTTTTTAATTATTTCACGGTGACAGTTCAAAAATCCATTTTTTCTCTTCACCAACGCTACCCAAAGAAACTGTTACTTGTTTCAGTGCACCAATAGCATTACCATTATGTGCAAAAAATACATAGGTGCACTTTTGATTCAATATCCACGACAAAAATACATGCGCAGTAGGATGCACGCGAACATTTGTCATAGACGTCATTAAGAATAATAAGATAAAGAAATGAGAGTTAGCTAAAATTAGCAGAAATCGTGAATCAAATTTACAATATTTTGGTCTTCAAGTGCCTTTGAGAAACTCGTTCAAGTGTTGCAACAATATGAGTTCGAAATTTTGAATTAGGCTAAAAATTTGCCCCTGATTTGATCAACAACAAATAAAGACCAAAGTAATTTCGATGTCTACAGAAAGCAGCACGATGACACCTGAACCACACAAGAAAAGCTTAACGAAAACGCGGGCTTTAATATAGAAGATATCGAACGGCCACACAATTACTATAAAGCGCCTTGTCGCCCGGTCTTGGGCACCACGACTACATCTTGATGGTATATGATTTTCAATAACCATTTGAAATTACGATCCTAATCCGATATCATTCTGATCACAACATACAGGACAGCTCATTTTCTTCATGTTCAAAATCTCTTTAACAACTAATGCAGAGACAGGGATGGTGGAAGAAGCTGATTTATGAATACAGAATTGAGGGGAGAAACTGAGAATTTAAGGATAAAAGAAAACAGTCGCCTATCACAATGAGGCTAGGAGGAATTCCTAGAAAGATACCTGTCCTTGTCATATTAAACGGTCTGGTTGTCTTCAGAGGGTTCCGATCTTCTATGCGATCTGAGAGGACAAGTCTCTTAAGCAGTGCAGGAAGTTTCATCAGCAATGTCAAGGATCCTTGAAGAAATATATTTTCTTCCTCCTCCTTACAGACAATCAGATTCCGAACAGCCGATTATTTTTACCGTCGACTTAGTCCTATATTTTTATACCCTGGATCTTGCAATACGATAGCAACACGACGGCATATAGAAAGCCCAATATGGCGATGTAATCTTCCTAGTATAATCGCTCTGTTTATTGTTTCCCTCAAAGCCGAAGAGGACACATTAATTCAACACTTTCGCAGAGGATTCCGGCAATGTTGTACAAAGTCATAGATTTCATATTCACTCAAGTGGTTATTTCTGCAGGCATAGAAATGTAACGGAAGTCATGGGATTTCTTAAGATGCCTATATGGATGGCCAAATGTTTTTTGAACAATTTTTCTCATGTGTTTATCTGCAGCCAACTCCGAGTCATTGTGACACCTGAAGTACCAGAGAAAGAGTTCATTTTGGACTAATTCTTAGGTCTAAAGTGTCCAAAGGTACAAGTAGAGAATATAAAAGGTACAAAAAAGAGAATGCTTGTCGGCCATACATATATCAAACCAGTCTGTGAAAAAGAAACTGTTGCACAACGAGTGTACTTTGTTGAAATATTTCGCCCAAAACGGTCTTGAAAAGCAAAATTCTGAATTTGTTTCCTTAACAGAAAATGACGTTTTTATCTTAATCGAGAATAAACGTTTCTTTTCTGCATTATAGAACTTCAACTGGGAGCCAACTGTTCTGGCGAAGAAATGTGTCTAGATGAAAGAAGTTGCTGTAACCCGGTCCTAGGGGAGTGTGAATGTGGTGAGGGTACTTATGATAGTAATGGTGACATGCCTGGCGGGGTTTGCTTGGACTGTAAGTTTACACTTTTGTTCATATTTAAATTTTCATTATTGAAGGTGCTTATAACGATCATTTGTGCAGTCTTGGCATTAAACTAAGCAAAAATGTGACTTCTGTGTGAATTTGAATTTTCAGTGATCGAAAACGGTGATAACTGCACATTTCCTGGATCCTGCGAAGATCCCAATGCAGAATGCAACGATTCTACTGGCACTTGCGAATGTGTCGATGGTTATTTCCTTTCCTCGAATGATAGCTGTCTAGAATGTATGTATACCTGTATAATTTGTAATCTACTTGTTGTTAAGTTAAGTTTATACGTCTTCATCCAAAGTAAACCAAGTATTTGATGAGTCAGCTTTAACGTATGAAAATAAATTTGATTAAATATCGATTGTGCTGCATTTTGAGAACTAGCCAGTTTGCAAACTTATTGTTTTTTTTTTTTTTTGCTCAGCTGCTAGAATTATTCCTTGTTTAGAAATAGCATGAAATTGAAGTTAGCCTTGGGATACAAAAGGCCATTTTGGGCGTAAATCGTTCTACCTTTGGTTACTGACCTATATATCTTAGTGAGAAGAAAATCTTTCACGGCAATCAATTCTCTTCTTTTGAACTCTGAAGTCCAAGACATCGATGAAAAATTCTGTACTAAAAGTTTCATGAAAGTCGACCAAAGGTTAAGACTTTATGCTCTAAAGAAGAAAGAACCTTTTCAAAACCAAAGTCAATGAAGAAAGCATACCAATTAAGAACTTTTCATGTACCCTTTCAAAACTATTTAACAGAGGCTATTCTTTTCGTATGAAAAGATTCTTGGTTTTTGTTGTCGTTCTAGCAGTAGTTCTTATTAGACCCCTCTTTACTTCTTACCTTGTCTTCAAATTGATGGCTTGATGTTGTAAACTGCAAGCTTAGTTCTGTTTTTGTAGGCACAGTTCAATCAGAATGATAAAAACGTTACCTTTTTGTATGCCTTCCGGACTTTTTGTTCAACATGATATATTTATAAAAGTAATACAAAAACTACATTGTATGGGACAAATTTCTGTTTTATTTTGAAATATAATCAATGTAGCTGTTTCAATGTTCTGCGTGTAGCTGGCGAAGGACAACATTTTATTTTTGTCTTCACTCTTTCAAACAACGACAACAAGAAAAAAAATTAAAATAGCGTTACCTAGTCAATAAGAAGAGCTCTTCCTTATAAAAGATTTTTTTTTAGTGTTTTCATGCTCTTGCCATTTTTTTTCCAAAATCTAAACTTGTGATGTATACTTACTAAAGGAAAGTAGATTTGAAATATCAAGGGCTATCTAAAGATTTGAAAATATTTTTTTAAAAGATAAAAATCTCTGTGACACATGTGACTTTGACGTAGAATGTGCGCTTGTGAGCGCTTCCTGTGTTGATGGATTGTGCAAATGCTCATCGAATCAATATACAGACGAATGTGGTATTTGCAACACAAGTAAGTACATTTGTTGGCTATTAAAATACAGCAAATATGAACCTGCCTTTTCCAAAATGCCATATTGGTTAATGCAAATTATTGCCTGGACAAAGCTTGAATTTAGAAATATTGCAGCAGCAAATCTAATTGTTTTTACGTCATACTGCTCTTTTGTCTTAAGTTCTAGAATTGGTTTGAAAATGGTAGAGAGTCAGTATTTTTTTTTCTTTGTACAGTGTGATCCAGATTTACACACTCTTCCATTGTCATTGAAAGTGGCTGATAATAATGCATGGTGAAGAATCCTTTAAAACTCCTTTCATTAATTTACTTTTTTTATTATTGTTATTATATTTTTGTTTTCGTTTTAACTGTTAATCACCTGCATGCTGTACAGATGGGGAACAAAGAAAACAAGAAAATTGATACCTAAAAACTAATCATATATCTAATAACTCCTTGTAGGTATTTTGAATTTGCCATATATAAAAATGTCATTGCAAAACACGCACATGCATGATTTACTTTCCGACGAAATACAGGTTAATGTCCTGTCTACCACATAAACGTGTTAAGTCAGATACAGATAGAAAGTATAGCACATCGGTTAACGTGCTCTTATTTTTTTTACATTGCGAAATAATCGTATACAATCCAGAGTTTCCACTTGGAGCCAACTGTTCTGGCGAAGAAATGTGTCTTGATGAGAGCAGTTGCTGTAACCCGGTTCGAGGGAAGTGTGAATGTGTTGAGGGTACCTATGATAATAATGGTGACATGCCTGGCGGGGTTTGCTTGGACTGTAGGTTGACTTTTCTGTTTATGAATTTTAAGTTTTTGCGGAAGGCAGTCATCATGATCATCTGTGCAGTTTGGATATCATGCACAAACTTAGCAAAAATGTTGTATGTACTGCATTGAATTGAGATGGGCGTTTTCATATATTGATTGCAAGTTCGAAAATTGTCTATTCTAAAATTTCATGAAATAGAAATTCAAGGAAATATATGACAGAGTTTTATCCGATTTATATATCGATGAATAAATATTTCTGTTAATTACACGTAAGTAAACACTTACATCTGCAATTCATTCAAGAAAAACTCATTTAGCATCCTTGACGTCAGGTAAGCACGACTTTACTCGTCCTCAATACGCATCCACTTAACCGAAATCACTAAGTAAATGATAAAGGATACTCATCTAAAGAGGCAGTTGCTTATTATCCAACCATGTTTGGTACTGTATTGGTCTTATGAACGTTTATTAGAAAGGGTATTGATAAGGATTAGGAGACTAATTGAATCGAGCCAAAAAAAGTTTATAAAAGTTGTCAAGTTAAATACGTATCTTTGAATAATTCAGACGAATAAGTTTGGTTATGACATTATAATGACTTCAATGTAAATTTGAAATTTCAGTGATCGAAAACGGTGAGAACTGCACGATAACTGGATCCTGCGAAGATCCCAATGCAGAATGCAACGATACTACTGGTATTTGTGAATGTGTCGATGGTTATTTCCTTTTTTCGAATGATAGCTGCCTGGAATGTATGTATACCTATATAATTTTGCTATCCTTTTGATGTTCAGGTTCAGATCCAAAAATCTAAACCCTGCAGAACTGTTAACTTCCTTACGTTACTCGGCTTCAGAGAAATCACTTCCTCGAACGTCGACAAAACCAAAACACCTAAGCAAACCATGGTTTAACGATAATTTTAAGAAGGCTATAGCCGCGCGAAAAACTTTTCTCAGGCAAGTTAATCTAAAACCTGCACATAAGAATCTTGCAAAGCACAAAATTACTCGTGCGAGAGCACTATCAAAGTAAACGTTTGTTTTGGCGACAGTAAGTATCAAGATTGAGTTCTAGATCGTCTGTCAAAAAGACATGGGAAATGATGCGTCAATTTAATGGTAAAAGTAATTCAAATAGTATTGGTCATCTTGTTACTGATGAAGAAAATTTTACTTCTTAACCCTTTACCAAACAATCCCTGGTTTTTACGACCCAGACGAAGAAGCCTTCTGAAAACATGGTGGGAAAAGGAGAAAGTGCTAGTAACCAGCATTTTCTCCTTTTCCCACAATGTTTTCTACTCTTCTAAAGTCAAATTTCAATTTTTGAATCATGTTTATTTTGTCGTCTGCAAATGCTTTGAATTTGAACAAGTCTAAAATTTTGTCGGTTGGTAAAGAGTTAACATAACGTTCCTAATGTGCTGGCTAATATAATTGCCAAGAAATCTTGTTATACAAACTATTCATTAACGTTCCGAAAATTTCAGGCCGTGAAAGAGAAACCAAAATTAAATTTTAAATCCAATAACGTGGAACATTATACTAAAGAGTTTACAACTAAAGAGCTAAGAAAGGCACTTAAAAAACTGTCATAACACTGTAGCTGGGTCTGACGATATCCATTATTGATTCTTTAACACTATTTATAATACCATGGAAAGATTGGTAAATTACCGCCTACTTCGGTTTTTGGAGAAATTTAACTAATTTCCACAACCAAAGGGGGAAATTCGTGAACAAAAAAATACTCTTTATCATTTATTTCGCTTTGTTAATCCGAATCATTCTTATCCGAATCCATACAATTTAATTCATATCTTCCACCAATAAATGAATACAATACAACTACAAATATTGGCATCTATTTCATTGGACACGTTTTTAATACTATACATGCTCAGCCTAGAACTGAATGTTACCAAATTTGTTGTCAATCAATCATGCACCTGTAATACGCTTGTCAGTGCAAAGTTCAATATGCAATATCCTCCTCAAAATAATAAAATATGCCATTCTGCTGCACGTACATCTAAATGCATACATTAAGAACCATTTTGTAAGGCTGAAAAGTTTAAACACTAACTATAGTAAGAGGATGAAGATGACAGAAGATGAAAACCTTTTCAACTACCACTCCATTTTAGTCTGGTATGTGCAGAAGTTACGAAATTTCCCGCGAGACCCCGATGTCTGGTTTCGGTTTGGAATAAAACGGAAAATGGTTGTCGGCATCATCTACTATTGAAAAATGAGCTTTCGAGTTTTAAAACAAAAATAAAGGGCATCCCCTGTTCTTCAGAAGTAAAATACCTATCCCATTACAGCATGTCACACCTTCCCCCTACTATCTAAATGTCGCCTCGACATTTCTTTCATAGTTTTTCTACTAAGTTATACACCTCTGTAGAACCCAGATTGACATAAATAGATGATCATTATGCGATATCACATTTTGGATTATTACATAGGTTATAACCTATATTTTAACAGTAAGGAGTCCTAGGTACAGAAGATGGCCAGTCTTCTTCAACCCCAATCTAGTGATCGCGCTCCGATAACATTCCATATTTCTAAGACGAAATATAACCGATAAACGAACAACAAACCTTTGCGAGAAGTGAATTGATCTAGACTCGAATCTTGGTCTGCACTGTTCGCAAAGTCACAAATGGTATTAGATGAAAATAACGATTATTGTAAGGATAGAGGGAGGATGGTCACGACCTCCCCTATCCAATATACGTGGCTAATGAAGTTTAAAAAAATGTATAAACTTGTTTTCTCCGCACTTTAAACTTAAATCATGTCTACTTTTTCTACCACCAATACTGACTGGTATGCATTTTTGGGCTGAGAGAATACAAGTCATTTACTTAGGGTTTTCCCTACTTTGTGTATGTCAAATAATCTGGAGAACGAGTAATTCGCCTTGGACGAATGTCCACACTACTTTCTTTTACTGTAGTATCATCATTATCTTCCTCACTTGAATTCTCCGTCTCAAAAATCTCACCTGATGCTTAAGCAACCTGAGATTCGTATTCCATATCAGAATCCAATACCACAATGATTTCGGGTATAGATACCTAAGCTTCTGGATTTAATGTACTACCTCCTGACCAATGTTCATTCACCTTTGGTTCCTTAATTACCCGAATAGGCAGACATTCGTCAGAATCGCTGTTGCTGGGTTTTTGCAGTGATAGTACTGGTATTTTCTTCTTTGCCAAGCTCTTTTTAGGAATAAACTTTTTAGATTCAAAATGTTCAAAAGGAAGACTATCACAACCTGATAGCAAATTCCTGTGTATAGTTCGACTTCCTTTCTTACGGATGTTTTCTGATGTAACTTGATACACTGGTGAGTCTGATCTCATTCTTTTTATTACAAATGAACTTGGCCTTCCCCTGTGATTTAAGTGTACCAGGACCACCCTTTCCCCTCAAGTTTATTACCAGCACTCTGTCACCAGGTTGCAGCGCAATATTGCCCATAAATTTGTCATGTAGCTCTTTTACTTTTTTCCTGCTCCTCTCCACATTTTATGCACAATTTGATATGCCTCTCGCATGGCTTCTTCCCAAAAATCAGCAAAGTTTTTATTTGCTCCACGAAAATAATCCTCATTTAAACCAAAGACTACATCATATGGGAGACGTGGAGAATGACCAAAGATCAAACAAAAAAGTCAAAACCCTGTAGATTCATTTCTTGTGCAGTTACACGCATGGGTCATCTTATTGACATGTTTTTGTCATTCTTTCTGATTGTTTTTTGGCAATGTTTTCCACATGTTCAGGAGTATTCTATTGAGCCTCTCTATCTATCCATCCCCTTCGGGATGGTAAGGTGTTGTTCTGGAATGAAACACCCGACGTAACTTTTTAAAGAGCTTAAACAATTCATTTTCGAACTCTTTACCCTGGTCATGATGATTTTTTTTCTTGGAAAACCAAATCTGTGGATAAAGTTTTTGAAGATCGTCTCTGCTGCAATTTTACCTGGGTTGTTCCAAGTATGGTTCTCTTGAGCAAATTGTGTAAAATGATCAGCTACCACCAGCATGTATTCATGACCTCCGTTTGATCTTTCCAAATCTAGATAACCAATAGATACATGTACTATTTCAAAAACAATTGGTTTCAAAGGGGCACGCCTGTTAATATGTGCTTTCTTGTCTGTCAAACGGGAACAAGCTTTAGTCACAAAGTGAGTGATTTCCGTAGCCATTTTTGGCCAAAAAAATCTTTTTCTTGCCAATGTGATTACTCTTGCAGATCCCAAATGACCCATTCTGATATGCAATTCATTGTACACTAAGTGTTTCAAGTAAGATGGCAATACCAACTTATCATATTCTTTACCTCCAGGTTCTTTTTACCTTGCCAAAGAATCCCATCCAAATCTACATGTAATTTAGGAAATTCTTTCTACCATGTTCTACATCTGTAATCTCTTACACGACTACTCTTTGGTTTTGCTTCCTGACTACCCATTCTCTGACTTGTTTTATAACTACATATTTCAACTAGGCAGCTTTTAACTGTGGTTTTGTCAAGATATCAATAACATCATGACATTGATCCTTACACAATTTAATTTTGTTAAGTGCAGATGCCTAAGAAATGTCATTAGTTTCCTGAAATTTCACAGCATTAACAACAACCTCAATCTAAGCTGGAACCACACTTTCTGTGCAATGTGACATGTTTTTGTCGAAGTCTATTGGCATTCTAGATAATCCGTCAACATCTTTATTACATTTTCCTGATCTTCATGTATAACAGATCTTGAAATTATAATTTGTAAGGTCGGCAACCCATCTGTGCCTTGTAGCATCTAACCCAGCCGATGATAGAATATAAGGCAAAGGGTTATTGTCTGTGTATATAGTTAAGTGTGGTGCATAGAAAAAAGTCCTTAAAACGCTCTGTGATTGCCAATTTCAATGCAAGGGACTCTTAATTTCCCTGAATGTAAATGAACTTTTTTCTCAGAAGGGGTAAGTGTTTTAGAGCCGTAACCTATCACTGCCAGACGACCGTCTGACTGTTCTTGGTAGAGTACTGACCCAAGACCATCTTGTAAAGCATCTGCGTGTAAAACAAATTCTTTTTCAAAATCTGGATAAGCCATTGTTCCTGAGTTAGTAAGCAGATCAATCAAACACTGACCATGTTCATCTGTTCATACTATAGACTGACTAGAACGTACTTGACTAGATTTACCCAATGACTTTTTTTTTGTTTGTTTGTTTGTTTTCCCCTTTGTTTTCTTGGTATTCGGTTTTACCAGATAAAAAAATGCTTTTCTAACAAATCATACAGAGGCCTTGCATTACGTAATAAATCTGGGATAGCTTTCTGTAATATTAGCTAATGAATCCCAATAACTGTCTAACTTCACCTACCTTAGTTGGGTAATTGCTTTTCAGACTGAGTACAGCTTTTGTATCTTTCTGATCCATAGAATACCCGTCCTTTGTTATCTTGTGGCCAAGGTAACCAGCTTCCTGTCGAAACATCCCACATTTCTTTGGTTTTGATTCAATACCCTTTCCTCGTAGCCTTCTCAACACAATTCTAAAATCTTCCAGGTGCTGTAGAAAAGTTTTGCTAAAAACCAGCAAATCATCCAAATATGGAATACATATTCCATCTCCCAAATCAGATAAACTTTCTCCATAAATTCTTGATAACAACCAGGGGCCCGTGAAAGACCTAATGGAATTCTTAACCATTCAAATAATCCCCAAAGTGTTATAAAGGCTGTTAAACGTCTAGACTCTTCTTACATGAACCCCTGATGATATGCATTAACTTGATCTAGTGAAGAAAACCACTGATTCCCCTTGAAATTGTTCAAAGCATCATGAATTCTTGGAATGATTTGTCTACTTTTGTATGATTTGCAATTCAATTCTCGGTAGTTTACATACAGACGTAGAGTACCATCTTTCTTTCGCACAAATACCACTGGGCAAGAGTATGAGGAACTTGACTCCTTAATGAAGCCTTTGCTCATCTTATATTCTTTAATCAAAGGAGGAGGAATGTAAGAGTATATTTTCCTTACTGGTTCTGGGTCAAGTAACTTTAGCTCTAAATCAGGACAATATTCTATGTCATTGTCGTCTCTCTTGATAAAGGCTCACACTCCTCTCTAAAAAAACTGCTTAATCTGTTTTACTTGTTCCTCGGTTAATCCTTCTGTCCGAAGATCAATATCTAGATCCCAGCTATCACTGAAATTTTCATTTACCTCCTTTTTTAGAAATACCATGCACTTGATAACCATGGTTGTCACCTTATTTTTCTGTTTGCAAACAACAAACTTGATCATCTAATGCATTATCATGGAATGGGAGAGTAATTACCGATAGAAACGAGAAGAGCGGACTAAATTGCATACCTCGCTTAATGACAGTATCATATTTTGTTATATTGTGCACTGGAACGTATATGCCACAGCAAGATCATTTTGAAATTCTTACAAGCGTTTCCCTAATCTCTAGATCTTCACAGTTACCATCCAGAAAAGGTACAAATAAAACTATCTGATCAGCATTATCAACCCCTGCATGAATGAAACCCTCAAGATTCGTTGAAGATCCTTTAAAAATGACAGTGTGTTTTTTTCCAGACTTCACTTCAACTACAGGGTGATTCATAATATCTGTCATGATCTTCAGCGTTAATGGTATAAATACAGTTTGGAATGGCTGTACTCACTCACTGTATACATAATCAAGAGACCTGTAAGTTTTGTTTGATAATAAAAGCATTACACTTACACTTTCATCATGGTCTGTATCTCAATTTATAGATTTACATCATATGCTCAATGTGACGTCCTCTTTGGGCAATAATGACGTCAAGTCTCTTCTTGAAATTGTCAATCACGGACTCACACATTTCCGGTGTTGTTTTCTCGATTTCTCTACGGATGGCGTTTTTCAAGTCTTGTAAAGTTGCTGGTTTAGGTGTGTAGACCTTATCCTTAAGGTATCCCCAAAGGAAAAAGTCAAGCGGATTGAGGTCTGGAGAGTGGGGAGGCCAAATCTGTTCAGTTTTGAATGAGATGAAATTTTTACCGAAGGTTTCATGTAACCAAGACAACACACGTTTTGCTGTGTGAGGTGTCGCCCCGTCCTGCTGAAACCACATATTTTCTATATTTATACCAATTCTTCTTAAACCTGGCATAAATTTATTCTTGAGTAATTGAATATAAAGCTCACTGTTCACTGTCGCGTTCTCACCTTTTTCTTCAAAGAAAAACGGCCCTATCACGCCTGCACTGCATACGGCGACCCAAACAGTAATTTTGTCATCGTGCAAAGGTTATTCATTGTGGAAGTTCGGCTTTTCCGTTCCCTAGAAGCGGCAGTTTTGTTTATTTACAACATCATTCAAGTAAAAGTGGGATTCGTCGGAGAACCACATTTTATTTACGATTTCTAAATGGTCCTTCATCCATCTTGCAAATTCAATACGACTTTCGATATCAGATTCCTTCAAGTGTTGCATCACAGATATACTGTATGGAAAATATTTTAAGTCAAACCTTAACATCCTGTAGACACTTGAGTAATTTGTCACATTAGTGAGATCACTAACAACTTAACGTACAGACTTTTCAGGCGTTTCATCAATTATGTGCTTTACCTCTTGAACATTTTCAGAACTCCTGCTAGATCTTGGTCTTCCAGCATTATCATGGCGTTTGTCTGCAACTGATCCAGTTTCCTTGAATCGTGCAACAAGCCTGTATAGCTGTCTAGCAGAAAGTTTTCTTATTTCTGTATCATTTGAGTATCTTCCTCTCATGGTTCTAAGTGCTTTAGTAGCAGAACGACTCTCAAAGTAGAGCTGAAGTGCTTCAGCAGCCATTTTCCTGGACAACGCCATCTTGGAAAACAAGTACTGTTAATGACATTATGAATGATGTCATGACGTTAACGTCTTTCCCGTACTTTTGTAGTAAAATAAAACTTACATCTATCCTCTCTTCAACAATATTAAAAACTTATTTAAATCGTAAGTGGATAAAAAGTTATTTAACAATGAAATCATGACAGATATTATGAATCACCCTGTATGAAATCATTTTGACAATTTATCACTACGGACGACACATTTTCCCTGTTCAAAGAAGGAAAAAACAGTTTTTTAACTATCAATAAATTTACTGTTTTCAGAAAATTTCGTCTGAATTTCCCTGATAAAATTGAACCCAATGATAGGTTACTCCAGTTTATAATGACCGGTAACTAAAACCGACCTTCAACTTTCTCACATTAGCTGTCTAATTGTAAAGACACTGGTGACCAACCGTCAAACTCCATAATACATTTGTTTTTCCATTTGTCGCAGAAATTTGAAGTTGGCCCTCAAAGAGATCTTTCACAGGGTTGATCAGTCTGTGAAACATTCTCTCTGAGCCAATTCTTTAATACAATGGAGACCTGACCACCGGTATCCCACAATACTGCACACTCTATCTCATTTAACAATACATTTAATGTACAATCATCACCTATGAACTTGACTAGCTTTTGTTTGACTTTTGATTCTAATATTAAGACTTCGCCTTTGCTGCATGAATATCACTAGATACAGAATTTTTCAGGCCTTTCTTCTGTATGGTCTGAATAGCTTCATCGGTTTTCTTGTGTGTTTCCCCATGTTTTCTTTGCCATTCAGCAGAACAATATACAACAGATTTACAACTTGAACAAGGCATAGTAGAGCTTTCTTTCAAACAATTACAACAAATGGGGGCGGTACCATTGGCTACACTCTGCCCCTTTAATGCAGCCCTTTTGTGTTTTCCGATTTTCTCAGTTTACAACCCCTTGCAAAATGCTTAGAACTACCACACGTAAAGCAATGATCACACTTCGTGGCATTTTCTTTTTCTTCACACCACTGACACATATTTTAATTTTCTTTTGATTTGCCTTTTGGCGCATCTGTGTTTCCTGTTTGTTTCTTTGAAATGTCTTGTTTAAACTGCTCAAGTCCCGCCTTTAAAACTTGGAGTTCGGTATTCAGTTTACCTTCGGTAAATGGTTTCTTTCCTCTCTGTTCTTTCATATCTGCTGTATCCGGTATTTCGATTTGATTTCATGTCTAATTTTTATTTTCTCTCTAGTTCAATCGAGGTTAATTCAACATTTGTAGGATTTCATTAACAGTAAAAATTTTCTTTGCTCAGGTTTGTTCTATTTCCGGTTTTCAGGTATTCACAGCAAAACATGATTAAGACAGCCTTACCATGTCAATTAACGAGCTTATCCTTTAGAAAGAGTTTGTTTCCTTTCCATTTTTTTTTATATCCTTTTCTTTGTTATGTTGTCTAAAATCTAAACTTATGATGTATACTGTCTGTAGAAAACGTAGATAAGGTCAATATTAATATTTGAAAATCGTTCTTTTAAAGATAAAAATCTCTGTGACACATGTGACTTTGACGTAGAATGTGCTCTTGTTCGCGGTACCTGTGTTGATGGATTGTGCGAATGTTTACCGAATCAGTATACAGACGAATGTGGTATTTGCAATACGAGTAAGTACTTTTTTGTTGGCTATTAAATTCCAGCTTAGAAAAACCTGCCTTTTCGACAATGCAATAATTGAACAAATTCGGCTAATAAGAATTATTGGCAAGACAAGGCACGGCTTTAGAAACATTGCAGCAGAAATTTACATTTCTCTTACGTCGTTGCAAATGAATTTTGTTTCTTTCCTAAAGTTTAGATTGGGTTTGCATATGGTGTAGGGTCAGTATTTAAGCTCTTGTGCTGTGTACATTCCACGAAAATTACCAGTGTCAACAAAAGCGGTTTATGATAAATGCGTTCCTTCTGAAAAAATTCCTATATAGCAGATAAACTAGCTATTTTTTCCTTTTTTGTCTATTGTTTATTACTTCTACACTGTACAGAACGGGTAGAACGGAGGGAAGGAAATACAAACCCAAAATAGAGTTATATATTTCAGTAGTCTTTGCTAGTATTCCAAAATAGCCTCGAATAAACGTATCGTTGCAAAACAGGCAAGGCTTTTTTTTTTTCCAGAACAAAACATAGACTTCTGTCCTGTCTACTACATAAACGTTAAAGAAAGAAAGTTAGAATAAAATCACCAATGTAAAACAAAGATCTTATGGATACAAAATATGAAAAAGAAGATTATGTGCTCTTTTATCTTGCATTGTGAAATGATTGTATACAATCCAGAGCTTCCACTTGGAGCCAACTGTTCTGGCGAAGATATGTGTCTTGATGAAAGCAGTTGCTGTAACCCGGTTCTAGGGGAGTGTGAATGCGTTGAGGGTACCTATGATAGTAATGGTGATATGCCTGGCGGGGTTTGCTTGGAATGTAGGTTGACGTTTTTGTTAATAAATCTAAGTTTCTGCGGACGGCGGTCATCATGATAATCTGTTCAGTCTGGATATCATACACAGACTAATTAAAATTGTTGTATAATATTGAATTCAAATGAGATAAGTATTTTCATTAATCGATAGAAAATTCAAAAACAATATTGTCCATCCTTAAACTACAAGTCATGAAAGAAGTATCCAAGGACATATATGACAGAGTTTTGCTCGTTTTATGTATTGATAAATTTGTAGTCCTGTTCATGTAGTTTAGTAAAACTTACATTTTCTCCAATTCTTGAAAGCAGATTTCATTCAGTATCCTCGACGACAGGTAAGCACGGTTTTACCCATCCTCAATATGCAGCCACTCGACCGAAATAACTACAAAAACAAGAAAAGGCATATTCACTTTGAGAGGCAGTTGATCGTTATCTCATTATGTTTGTACTTTATGATTTTATTATTATTATTATTACTTGTTTTTGGAAATTTGTTGAAAATATAGGAAGAAATTTAAAGAAAAATTGAAGCTAACCATGAAAGTTTACAAAAACGGCCAAGGGATACTGAAATATGTAATTTAGGATAACTCAAATGTATGACTTTGTTTATAACATTTTTATGACTCCAATGTAAATGTGAAATTTCAGTGATCGAAAATGGTGATAACTGCACCTTACCTGGATCCTGTGAAGATCCCAATGCAGAATGCGACGATTCTACTGGCACTTGCGAATGTGTCGATGGTTATTTCCTTTTCTCGAATGATAGCTGCCTGGAATGTATGTATACCTGTATAATTTTGTTATCTATTCAATGTTCAGGTTCAGTTCCGAAAGTCACAATCCAAGCTGAACGCAGCATTTGACAAGTGCGATGTAATGTATGATTACTAAATATTGATTTTGCTGGATTTTACTGAGCTAAATGTTGTCTTTTCGTGTGAAATTGTGGTACTTCCTTTTTGGAACTAGTCTTTTTCTTACTCAATTCTATTTTGCGAGTTTGTTGTTTTTTCTACTCAGCTGCAAGGTTAGTTCTGTATTCAGAAACAGCATGAAATAGGGATAAAACTAGGGAAACAAACGATAGAGGCCTTTTTCACTCTGATATTCGTTTCTGGCCAGTATATACTAAAGTGAATGAAACTGCTGAGATCAATCATAAATTTTCATTTCAAATTTAAAGTCTTAGACACGTAAGAGATTTTTTCGGCTGACAGTGTCATGAAAATAAGGCCAAAATTGAAGACTTCATGGCACCAAGAAAAAAAAAAAAGAAAAAAAACTTATGGACTGATGAAGATTCGACACAATAATATACGTTCTTATAGGAGACCTGAAAACATGCGCCGAGTTTCTTACATATAATCAATTAATTGTGTGTCATTTTTAAAAGCAAAGTCAACGAAGAAATCATGTTTGATGTACCAGTTCAAACGTTACAGCGAATGCTGTCGTTTGTGTATGAACCAAATTCTTGGTTGTGGATGTTGTTGTTGTACTTATTTTAGATCCTTCTCTAATACCTTACTTTGTCTACAAATTTGTGGCTTTATAAAGTAAGCTGCACGTTAAGTTCGCTGTGTATAAAGAGTCAAATGAGAATGGAAAACAAAAAAAAGGACGTACTGTCATATGCCTTACGGATCTTCTTTTTCTAAAGATAGGTAATGTAAATCACTTTGTATGACATAATTTTCTGTTGTATCCGGCAAACTTATGTCAGAAGTGTATGTATGGAATTCATCAGACATCAGAGCAGTATCCATGTTAGCGTACAGCTGGCCAAGTACACGTTTTCAGGTATTCACAGGAAAACATGATTAAGACGGCCTTACCTTGTCAATTAAAGAGCTCATCCTTTTGAAAGAGTTTGTTTCCTTTGCGTTTTTATATCCTTTTCTTTGTTATGTTGTCTAAAATCTAAATTTGTGATGTATACTGTCTGTAGAAAACGTAGATAAGGTCAATATTGATATTTGAAAATCGTTCTTTTAAAGATAAAAATCTCTGTGACACATGTGACTTTGACGTAGAATGTGCTCTTGTTCGCGGTACCTGTGTTGATGGATTGTGCGAATGTTTATCGAATCAGTATACAGACGAATGTGGTATTTGCAATACGAGTAAGTACTTTTTTGTTGGCTATTAAATTCCAGCTTAGAAAAACCTGCCTTTTCGACAATGCAATAATTGAACAAATTCGGGTAATACAAATTATTGGCAAGACAAGGCACGGCTTTAGAAACATTGCAGCAGAAATTCAAATTTGTCTTACGTCGTTGCAAATGAATTTTGTTTCTTTCCTAAAGTTTAGATTGGGTTTGCATATGGTGTAGGGTCAGTATTTAAGCTCTTGTGCTGTGTACATTCCACGAAAATTACCAGTGTCAACAAAAGCGGTTGATGGTAAATGCGTTCCTTCTGAAATAACTTCCTATATAGCAGATAAACTAGCTATTTTTTTTCTTTTTTGTCTATTGTTTATTACTTGTACACTGTACAGAACGGGAAGAACGGAGGCAAGAAAAGACAAACCCAAAATAGAGTTATATATTTCAGTAGTCTTTGCTAGTATTCCAAATTAGCCTCGAATAAGCGTTTCGTTGCAAAACAGGCAAGGCTTTTTTTGTCTCCCGAACAAAACATAGACTTCTGTCCTGTCTACTACATAAACGTTAAAGAAAAAGAAAGTTAGAATAAAATCACCAATGTAAAACAAAGATCTTATGGATACAAAATATGAAAAAGAAGATTATGTGCTCTTTTATCTTGCATTGTGAAATGAACGTATACAATCCAGAGCTTCCACTTGGAGCCAACTGTTCTGGCGAAGAAATGTGTCTTGATGAAAGCAGTTGCTGTAACCCGGTTCTAGGGGAGTGTGAATGCGTTGAGGGTACCTATGATAGTAATGGTGATATGCCTGGCGGGGTTTGCTTGGAATGTAGGTTGACGTTTTTGTTAATAAATCTAAGTTTCTGCGGACGGCAGTTATCATGATAATCTGTGCAGTCTGGATATCATACGCAGACTAATTAAAATTGTTCTATAATATTGAATTCAAATGAGATAAGTATTTTCATTAATCGATAGCAAATTCAAAAATGATATTGTCCATCCTTAAACTATAAGTCATGAAATAAGTATCCAAGGAAATATATGACAGAGTTTTGCTCGTTTTATGTATTGATAAATTTGTAGTCCTGTTCATGTAGTTTAGTAACACTTACATTTTCTCCAATTCTTGAAAGCAGATTTCATTCAATATCCTTGACGACAGTTAAGCACGGTTTTACCCATCCTCAATATGCAGCCACTCGACCGACATAACTGCAAAAACAAGAAAAGGCATATTCACTTTGAGAGGCAGTTGATCGTTATCTCATTATGTTTGTACTTTGTGATTTTATTATTATTGTTATTATTATTATTACTTTTTTTTTTTGGAAATTTGTTGAAAATATAAGAAGAAATTTAAAGAAAAATTGAAGCTAACCATGAAAGTTTACAAAAACGGCCAAGGGATACTGAAATATGTAATTTAGGATAACTCAAATGTATGACTTTGGTTATAACATTTTTATGACTCCAATGTAAATGTGAAATTTCAGTGATCGAAAATGGTGATAACTGCACCTTACCTGGATCCTGTGAAGATCCCAATGCAGAATGCGACAATTCTACTGGCACTTGCGAATGTGTCGATGGTTATTTCCTTTTCTCGAATGATAGCTGCCTGGAATGTATGTATACCTGTATAATTTTGTTATCTATTCAATGTTCAGGTTCAGTTCCGAAAGTCACAATCCAAGCTGAACGCAGCATTTGACAAGTGCGATGTAATGTATGATTACTAAATATTGATTTTGCTGGATTTTACTGAGCTAAATGTTGTCTTTTCGTGTGAAATTGTGGTACTTCCTTTTTGGAACTAGTCTTTTTCTTACTCAATTCTATTTTGCGAGTTTGTTGTTTTTTCTACTCAGCTGCAAGGTTAGTTCTGTATTCAGAAACAGCATGAAATAGGGATAAAACTAGGGAAACAAACGATAGAGGCCTTTTTCACTCTGATATTCGTTTCTGGCCAGTATATACTAAAGTGAATGAAACTGCTGAGATCAATCATAAATTTTCATTTCAAATTTAAAGTCTTAGACACGTAAGAGATTTTTTCGGCTGACAGTGTCATGAAAATAAGGCCAAAATTGAAGACTTCATGGCACCAAGGAAAAAAAAAAAAGAAAAAAAACTTATGGACTAATGAAGATTCGACACAATGATATACGCTCTTATAGGAGACCTGAAAACATGCGCCGAGTTTCTTACATATAATCAATTAATTGTGTGTCATTTTTAAAAGCAAAGTCAACGAAGAAATCATGTTTGATGTACCAGTTCAAACGTTACAGCGAATGCTGTCGTTTGTGTATGAACCAAATTCTTGGTTGTGGATGTTGTTGTTGTACTTATTTTAGATCCTTCTCTAATACCTTACTTTGTCTACAAATTTGTGGCTTTATAAAGTAAGCTGCACGTTTAGTTCCGTGTGTATAAAGACTCAAATGAGAATGGAAAACAAAAACAAAGGACGTACTGTCATATGCCTTACGGATCTTCTTTTTCTAAAGATAGGTAATGTAAATCACTTTGTATGACATAATTTTCTGTTGTATCCGGCAAACTTATGTCAGAAGTGTATGTATGGAATTCATCAGACATCAGAGCAGTATCCATGTTAGCGTACAGCTGGCCAAGTACACGTTTTCAGGTATTCACAGGAAAACATGATTAAGACGGCCTTACCTTGTCAATTAAAGAGCTCATCCTTTTGAAAGAGTTTGTTTCCTTTGCGTTTTTATATCCTTTTCTTTGTTATGTTGTCTAAAATCTAAACTTGTGATGTATACTGTCTGTAGAAAACGTAGATAAGGTCAATATTGATATTTGAAAATCGTTCTTTTAAAGATAAAAATCTCTGTGACACATGTGACTTTGACGTAGAATGTGCTCTTGTTCGCGGTACCTGTGTTGATGGATTGTGCGAATGTTTATCGAATCAGTATACAGACGAATGTGGTATTTGCAATACGAGTAAGTACTTTTTTGTTGGCTATTAAATTCCAGCTTAGAAAAACCTGCCTTTTCGACAATGCAATAATTGAACAAATTCGGGTAATACAAATTATTGGCAAGACAAGGCACGGCTTTAGAAACATTGCAGCAGAAATTCAAATTTCTCCTACGTCGTTGCAAATGAATTTTGTTTCTTTCCTAAAGTTTAGATTGGGTTTGCATATGGTGTAGGGTCAGTATTTAAGCTCTTGTGCTGTGTACATTCCACGAAAATTACCAGTGTCAGCAAAAGCGGTTGATGGTAAATGCGTTCCTTCTGAAAAAACTTCCTATATAGCAGATAAACTAGCTATTTTTTTTCTTTTTTGTCTATTGTTTGTTACTTGTACACTGTACAGAACGGGAAGAACGGAGGCAAGAAAATACAAACCCAAAATAGAGTTATATATTTCAGTAGTCTTTTCTAGTATTCCAAATTAGCCTCGAATAAGCGTTTCGTTGCAAAACAGGCAAGGCTTTTTTTTTCTCCCGAACAAAACATAGACTTCTGTCCTGTCTACTACATAAACGTTAAAGAAAAAGAAAGTTAGAATAAAATCACCAATGTAAAACAAAGATCTTATGGATACAAAATATGAAAAAGAAGATTATGTGCTCTTTTATCTTGCATTGTGAAATGATCGTATACAATCCAGAGCTTCCACTTGGAGCCAACTGTTCTGGCGAAGAAATGTGTCTTGATGAAAGCAGTTGCTGTAACCCGGTTCTAGGGGAGTGTGAATGCGTTGAGGGTACCTATGATAGTAATGGTGATATGCCTGGCGGGGTTTGCTTGGAATGTAGGTTGACGTTTTTGTTAATAAATCTAAGTTTCTGCGGACGGCAGTTATCATGATAATCTGTGCAGTCTGGATATCATACACAGACTAATTAAAATTGTTGTATAATATTGAATTCAAATGAGATAAGTATTTTCATTAATCGATAGAAAATTCAAAAATGATATTGTCCATCCTTAAACTATAAGTCATGAAATAAGTATCCAAGGAAATATATGGCAGAGTTTTGCTCGTTTTATGTATAGATAAATTTGTAGTCCTGTTCATGTAGTTTAGTAACACTTACATTTTCTCCAATTCTTGAAAGCAGATTTCATTCAATATCCTTGACGACAGGTAAGCACGGTTTTACCCATCCTCAATATGCAGCCACTCGACCGAAATAACTACAAAAAGAAGAAAAGGCATATTCATTTTGAGAGGCAGTTGATCGTTATCTCATTATGTTTGTACTTTGTGATTTTATTATTATTGTTATTATTATTATTACGTTTTTTTTTTTGGAAATTTGTTGAAAATATAAGAAGAAATTTAAAGAAAAATTGAAGCTAACCATGAAAGTTTACAAAAACGGCCAAGGGATACTGAAATATGTAATTAAGGGTTAACTCAAATGTATGACATTGGTTATAACATTTTTATGACTCCAATGTGAATGTGAAATTTCAGTGATCGAAAATGGTGATAACTGCACCTTACCTGGATCCTGTGAAGATCCCAATGCAGAATGCGACGATTCTACTGGCACTTGCGAATGTGTCGATGGTTATTTCCTTTTCTCGAATGATAGCTGCCTGGAATGTATGTATACCTGTATAATTTTGTTATCTATTCAATGTTCAGGTTCAGTTCCGAAAGTCACAATCCAAGCTGAACGCAGCATTTGACAAGTGCGATGTAATGTATGATTACTAAATATTGATTTTGCTGGATTTTACTGAGTTAAATGTTGTCTTTTCGTGTGAAATTGTGGTACTTCCTTTTTGGAACTAGTCTTTTTCTTACTCAATTCTATTTTGCGAGTTTGTTGTTTTTTCTACTCAGCTGCAAGGTTAGTTCTGTATTCAGAAACAGCATGAAATAGGGATAAAACTAGGGAAACAAACGATAGAGGCCTTTTTCACTCTGATATTTGTTTCTGGTCAGTATATACTAAAGTGAATGAAACTGCTGAGATCAATCATAAATTTTCATTTGAAATTTAAAGTCTTAGACACGTAAGAGATTTTTTCGGCTGACAGTGTCATGAAAATAAGGCCAAAATTGAAGACTTCATGGCACCAAGGAAAAAAAAAAAGAAAAAAAAACTTATGGACTGATGAAGATTCGACACAATGATATACGCTCTTATAGGAGACCTGAAAACATGCGCCGAGTTTCTTACATATAATCAATTAATTGTGTGTCATTTTTAAAAGCAAAGTCAACGAAGAAATCATGTTTGATGTACCAGTTCAAACGTTACAGCGAATGCTGTCGTTTGTGTATGAACCAAATTCTTGGTTGTGGATGTTGTTGTTGTACTTATTTTAGATCCTTCTCTAATACCTTACTTTGTCTACAAATTTGTGGCTTTATAAAGTAAGCTGCACGTTAAGTTCGCTGTGTATAAAGAGTCAAATGAGAATGGAAAACAAAAAAAAGGACGTACTGTCATATGCCTTACGGATCTTCTTTTTCTAAAGATAGGTAATGTAAATCACTTTGTATGACATAATTTTCTGTTGTATCCGGCAAACTTATGTCAGAAGTGTATGTATGGAATTCATCAGACATCAGAGCAGTATCCATGTTAGCGTACAGCTGGCCAAGTACACGTTTTCAGGTATTCACAGGAAAACATGATTAAGACGGCCTTACCTTGTCAATTAAAGAGCTCATCCTTTTGAAAGAGTTTGTTTCCTTTGCGTTTTTATATCCTTTTCTTTGTTATGTTGTCTAAAATCTAAACTTGTGATGTATACTGTCTGTAGAAAACGTAGATAAGGTCAATATTGATATTTGAAAATCGTTCTTTTAAAGATAAAAATCTCTGTGACACATGTGACTTTGACGTAGAATGTGCTCTTGTTCGCGGTACCTGTGTTGATGGATTGTGCGAATGTTTATCGAATCAGTATACAGACGAATGTGGTATTTGCAATACGAGTAAGTACTTTTTTGTTGGCTATTAAATTCCAGCTTAGAAAAACCTGCCTTTTCGACAATGCAATAATTGAACAAATTCGGGTAATACAAATTATTGGCAAGACAAGGCACGGCTTTAGAAACATTGCAACAGAAATTCAAATTTCTCCTACGTCGTTGCAAATGAATTTTGTTTCTTTCCTAAAGTTTAGATTGGGTTTGCATATGGTGTAGGGTCAGTATTTAAGCTCTTGTGCTGTGTACATTCCACGAAAATTACCAGTGTCAACAAAAGCGGTTGATGGTAAATGCGTTCCTTCTGAAAAAACTTCCTATATAGCAGATAAACTAGCTATTTTTTTTCTTTTTTGTCTATTGTTTGTTACTTGTACACTGTACAGAACGGGAAGAACGGAGGCAAGAAAATACAAACCCAAAATAGAGTTATATATTTCAGTAGTCTTTGCTAGTATTCCAAACTAGCCTGGAATAAGCGTTTCGTTGCAAAACAGGCAAGGCTTTTTTTTTCTCCCGAACAAAACATAGACTTCTGTCCTGTCTACTACATAAACGTTAAAGAAAGAGAAAGTTAGAATAAAATCACCAATGTAAAACAAAGATCTTATGGATACAAAATATGAAAAAGAAGATTATGTGCTCTTTTATCTTGCATTGTGAAATGAACGTATACAATCCAGAGCTTCCACTTGGAGCCAACTGTTCTGGCGAAGAAATGTGTCTTGATGAAAGCAGTTGCTGTAACCCGGTTCTAGGGGAGTGTGAATGCGTTGAGGGTACCTATGATAGTAATGGTGATATGCCTGGCGGGGTTTGCTTGGAATGTAGGTTGACGTTTTTGTTAATAAATCTAAGTTTCTGCGGACGGCAGTTATCATGATAATCTGTGCAGTCTGGATATCATACACAGACTAATTAAAATTGTTGTATAATATTGAATTCAAATGAGATAAGTATTTTCATTATTCGATAGAAAATTCAAAAATGATATTGTCCATCCTTAAACTATAAGTCATGAAATAAGTATCCAAGGAAATATATGGCAGAGTTTTGCTCGTTTTATGTATTGATAAATTTGTAGTCCTGTTCATGTAGTTTAGTAACACTTACATTTTCTCCAATTCTTGAAAGCAGATTTCATTCAATATTCTTGACGACAGGTAAGCACGGTTTTACCCATCCTCAATATGCAGCCACTCGACCGAAATAACTACAAAAACAAGAAAAGGCATATTCACTTTGAGAGGCAGTTGATCGTTATCTCATTATGTTTGTACTTTATGATTTTATTATTATTGTTATTATTATTATTACTTTTTTTTTTTTGGAAATTTGTTGAAAATATAAGAAGAAATTTAAAGAAAAATTGAAGCTAACCATGAAAGTTTACAAAAACGGCCAAGGGATACTGAAATATGTAATTTAGGATAACTCAAATGTATGACTTTGGTTATAACATTTTTATGACTCCAATGTAAATGTGAAATTTCAGTGATCGAAAATGGTGATAACTGCACCTTACCTGGATCCTGTGAAGATCCCAATGCAGAATGCGACGATTCTACTGGCACTTGCGAATGTGTCGATGGTTATTTCCTTTTCTCGAATGATAGCTGCCTGGAATGTATGTATACCTGTATAATTTTGTTATCTATTCAATGTTCAGGTTCAGTTCCGAAAGTCACAATCCAAGCTGAACGCAGCATTTGACAAGTGCGATGTAATGTATGATTAGTAAATATTGATTTTGCTGGATTTTACTGAGCTAAATGTTGTCTTTTCGTGTGAAATTGTGGTACTTCCTTTTTGGAACTAGTCTTTTTCTTACTCATTTCTATTTTGCGAGTTTGTTGTTTTTTCTACTCAGCTGCAAGGTTAGTTCTGTATTCAGAAACAGCATGAAATAGGGATAAAACTAGGGAAACAAACGATAGAGGCCTTTTTCACTCTGATATTTGTTTCTGGTCAGTACATACTAAAGTGAATGAAATTCCTGAGATCAATCATAAATTTTCACTTGAAATTTAAAGTCTTAGACAAGTAAGAGATTTTTTCGGCTGACAGTGTCATGAAAATAAGGTCAAAATTGAAGACTTCATGGCACCAAGGAAAAAAAAAAGAAAAAAAAACTTATGGACTGATGAAGATTTGACAAAATGATATACGCTTTTATAGGAGACCTGAAAACATGCGCCGAGTTTCTTACATATAATCAATTAATTGTGTCATTTTTAAAAGCAAAGTCAACGAAGAAATCATGTTTGATGTACCAGTTCAAACGTTACAGCGAATGCTGTCTTTTGTGTATGAACCAAATTCTTGGTTGTGGATGTTGTTGTTGTACTTATTTTAGATCTTTCTCTAATACCTTACTTTGTCTACAAATTTGTGGCTTTATAAAGTAAGCTGCACGTTTAGTTCCCTGTGTATAAAGAGTCAAATGAGAATGGAAAACAAAAAAAAGGACGTACTGTCATATGCCTTACGGATCTTCTTTTTCTAAAGATAGGTAATGTAAATCACTTTGTATGACATAATTTTCTGTTGTATCCGGCAAACTTATGTCAGAAGTGTATGTATGGAATTCATCAGACATCAGAGCAGTATCCATGTTAGCGTACAGCTGGCCAAGTACACGTTTTCAGGTATTCACAGCAAAACATGATTAAGACGGCCTTACCTTGTCAATTAAAGAGCTCATCCTTTTGAAAGAGTTTTTTTTTTTTTTTTTGCGTCTTTATATACTTTTCTTTGTTATGTTGTCTAAAATCTAAACTTGTGATGTATACTGTCTGTAGAAAACGTAGATAAGGTCAATATTGATATTTGAAAATCGTTCTTTTAAAGATAAAAATCTCTGTGACACATGTGACTTTGACGTAGAATGTGCTCTTGTTCGCGGTACCTGTGTTGATGGATTGTGCGAATGTTTATCGAATCAATATACAGACGAATGTGGTATTTGCAATACGAGTAAGTACTTTTTTGTTAGGTATTAAATTCCAGCTTAGAAAAACCTGCCTTTTCGACAATGCAATAATTAAACAAATTCGGGTAATACAAATTATTGGCAAGATAAGGCACGGCTTTAGAAACATTGCAGCAGAAATTCAAATTTCTCCTACGTCGTTGCAAATGAATTTTGTTTCTTTCCTAAATTTTAGATTGGGTTTGCATATGGTGTCGGGTCAGTATGTAAGCTCTTGTGCTGTGTACATTCCACGAAAATTACCAGTGTCAACAAAAGCGGTTGATGGTAAATGCGTTCCTTCTGAAAAAACTTCCTATATAGCAGATAAACTAGCTATTTTTTTTTTCTTTTTTGTCTATTGTTTATTACTTGTACACTGTACAGAACGGGAAGAACGGAGGGAAGGAAATACAAACCCAAAATAGAGTTATATATTTCAGTAGTCTTTGCTAGTATTCCAAATTAGCCTCGAATAAGCGTTTCGTTGCAAAACAGGCAAGGCTTTTTTTTTCTCCCGAACAAAACATAGACTTCTGTCCTGTCTACTACATAAACGTTAAAGAAAGAGAAAGTTAGAATAAAATCACCCATGTAAAACAAAGATCTTATGGATACAAAATATGAAAAAGAAGATTATGTGCTCTTTTATCTTGCATTGTGAAATGATCGTATACAATCCAGAGCTTCCACTTGGAGCCAACTGTTCTGGCGAAGAAATGTGTCTTGATGAAAGCAGTTGCTGTAACCCGGTTCTAGGGGAGTGTGAATGCGTTGAGGGTACCTATGATAGTAATGGTGATATGCCTGGCGGGGTTTGCTTGGAATGTAGGTTGACGTTTTTGTTAATAAATCTAAGTTTCTGCAGACGGCAGTTAACATGATAATCTGTGCAGTCTGGATATCATACACAGACTAATTAAAATTGTTGTATAATATTGAATTCAAATGAGATAAGTATTTTCATTAATCGATAGCAAATTCAAAATTAATATTGTCCATCCTTAAACTATAAGTCATGAAATAAGTATCCAAGGAAATATATGGCAGAGTTTTGCTCGTTTTATGTATTGATAAATTTGTAGTCCTGTTCATGTAGTTTAGTAACACTTACATTTTCTCCAATTCTTGAAAGCAGATTTCATTTAATATTTTTGACGACAGGTAAGCACGAATTTACCCATCCTCAATATGCAGCCACTCGACCGAAATAACTACAAAAACAAGAAAAGGCATATTCACTTTGAGAGGCAGTTGATCGTTATCTCATTATGTTTGTACTTTGTGATTTTATTATTATTGTTATTATTATTATTACTTTTTTTTTTTGGGGGGGGGAAATTTGTTGAAAATATAAGAAGAAATTTAAAGAAAAATTGAAGCTAACCATGAAAGTTTACAAAAACGGCCAAGGGATACTGAAATGTGTAATTTAGGATAACTCAAATGTATGACTTTGGTTATAACATTTTTATGACTCCAATGTAAATGTGAAATTTCAGTGATCGAAAATGGTGATAACTGCACCTTACCTGGATCCTGTGAAGATCCCAATGCAGAATGCGACGATTCTACTAGCACTTGCGAATGTGTCGATGGTTATTTCCTTTTCTCGAATGATAGCTGCCTGGAATGTATGTATACCTGTATAATTTTGTTATCTATTCAATGTTCAGGTTCAGTTCCGAAAGTCACAATCCAAGCTGAACGCAGCATTTGACAAGTGCGATGTAATGTATGATTAGTAAATATTGATTTTGCTGGATTTTACTGAGCTAAATGTTGTCTTTTCGTGTGAAATTGTGGTACTTCCTTTTTGGAACTAGTCTTTTTCTTACTCATTTCTATTTTGCGAGTTTGTTGTTTTTTCTACTCAGCTGCAAGGTTAGTTCTGTATTCAGAAACAGCATGAAATAGGGATAAAACTAGGGAAACAAACGATAGAGGCCTTTTTCACTCTGATATTTGTTTCTGGTCAGTATATACTAAAGTGAATGAAACTGCTGAGATCAATCATAAATTTTCATTTGAAATTTAAAGTCTTAGACACGTAAGAGATTTTTTCGGCTGACAGTGTCATGAAAATAAGGCCAAAATTGAAGACTTCATGGCACCAAGGAAAAAAAAAAGAAAAAAAAACTTATTGACTGATGAAGATTCGACACAATGATATACGCTTTTATAGGAGACCTGAAAACATGCGCCGAGTTTCTTACATATAATCAATTAATTGTGTCATTTTTAAAAGCAAAGTCAACGAAGAAATCATGTTTGATGTACCAGTTCAAACGTTACAGCGAATGCTGTCTTTTGTGTATGAACCAAATTCTTGGTTGTGGATGTTGTTGTTGTACTTATTTTAGATCTTTCTCTAATACCTTACTTTGTCTACAAATTTGTGGCTTTATAAAGTAAGCTGCACGTTTAGTTCCCTGTGTATAAAGAGTCAAATGAGAATGGAAAACAAAAAAAAGGACGTACTGTCATATGCCTTACGGATCTTCTTTTTCTAAAGATAGGTAATGTAAATCACTTTGTATGACATAATTTTCTGTTGTATCCGGCAAACTTATGTCAGAAGTGTATGTATGGAATTCATCAGACATCAGAGCAGTATCCATGTTAGCGTACAGCTGGCCAAGTACACGTTTTCAGGTATTCACAGCAAAACATGATTAAGACGGCCTTACCTTGTCAATTAAAGAGCTCATCCTTTTGAAAGAGTTTGTTTCCTTTGCGTTTTTATATCCTTTTCTTTGTTATGTTGTCTAAAATCTAAACTTGTGATGTATACTGTCTGTAGAAAACGTAGATAAGGTCAATATTGATATTTGAAAATCGTTCTTTTAAAGATAAAAATCTCTGTGACACATGTGACTTTGACGTAGAATGTGCTCTTGTTCGCGGTACCTGTGTTGATGGATTGTGCGAATGTTTATCGAATCAGTATACAGACGAATGTGGTATTTGCAATACGAGTAAGTACTTTTTTGTTGGCTATTAAATTCCGGCTTAGAAAAACCTGCCTTTTCGACAATGCAATAATTGAACAAATTCGGGTAATACAAATTATTGGCAAGACAAGGCACGGCTTTAGAAACATTGCAGCAGAAATTCAAATTTCTCCTACGTCGTTGCAAATGAATTTTGTTTCTTTCCTAAAGTTTAGATTGGGTTTGCATATGGTGTAGGGTCAGTATTTAAGCTCTTGTGCTGTGTACATTCCACGAAAATTACCAGTGTCAACAAAAGCGGTTGATGGTAAATGCGTTCCTTCTGAAAAAACTTCCTATATAGCAGATAAACTAGCTATTTTTTTCTTTTTTGTCTATTGTTTATTACTTGTACACTGTACAGAACGGGAAGAACGGAGGCAAGAAAATACAAACCCAAAATAGAGTTATATATTTCAGTAGTCTTTGCTAGTATTCCAAATTAGCCTCAAATAAGCGTTTCGTTGCAAAACAGGCAAGGCTTTTTTTTTCTCCCGAACAAAACATAGACTTCTGTCCTGTCTACTACATAAACGTTAAAGAAAGAGAAAGTTAGAATAAAATCACCAATGTAAAACAAAGATCTTATGGATACAAAATATGAAAAAGAAGATTATGTGCTCTTTTATCTTGCATTGTGAAATGATCGTATACAATCCAGAGCTTCCACTTGGAGCCAACTGTTCTGGCGAAGAAATGTGTCTTGATGAAAGCAGTTGCTGTAACCCGGTTCTAGGGGAGTGTGAATGCGTTGAGGGTACCTATGATAGTAATGGTGATATGCCTGGCGGGGTTTGCTTGGAATGTAGGTTGACGTTTTTGTTAATAAATCTAAGTTTCTGCGGACGGCAGTTATCATGATAATCTGTGCAGTCTGGATATCATACACAGACTAATTAAAATTGTTGTATAATATTGAATTCAAATGAGATAAGTATTTTCATTACTCGATAGAAAATTCAAAAATGATATTGTCCATCCTTAAACTATAAGTCATGAAATAAGTATCCAAGGAAATATGTGGCAGAGTTTTGCTCGTTTTATGTATTGATAAATTTGTAGTCCTGTTCATGTAGTTTAGTAACACTTACATTTTCTCCAATTCTTGAAAGCAGATTTCATTCAATATTCTTGACGACAGGTAAGCACGATTTTACCCATCCTCAATATGCAGCCACTTGACCGAAATAACTACAAAAACAAGAAAAGGCATATTCACTTTGAGAGGAAGTTGATCGTTATCTCATTATATTTGTACTTTATTATTATTATTATTATTATTACTTTTTTTTTTTTGGAATTTATTGAAAATATACGAAGGAATTTAAAGAAAAATTGAAGCTAACTATGAAAGTTTACAAAAACGGCCAAGGGATACTGAAATATGTAATTTAGGATAACTCAAATGTATGACTTTGTTTATAACATTTTTATGACTCCAATGTAAATGTGAAATTTCAGTGATCGAAAATGGTGATAACTGCACCTTACCTGGATCCTGTGAAGATCCCAATGCAGAATGCGACGATTCTACTGGCACTTGCGAATGTGTCGATGGTTATTTCCTTTTCTCGAATGATAGCTGCCTGGAATGTATGTATACCTGTATAATTTTGTTATCTATTCAATGTTCAGGTTCAGTTCCGAAAGTCACAATCCAAGCTGAACGCAGCATTTGACAAGTGCGATGTAATGTATGATTAGTAAATATTGATTTTGCTGGATTTTACTGAGCTAAATGTTGTCTTTTCGTGTGAAATTGTGGTACTTCCTTTTTGGAACGTCTTTTTCTTACTCAGTTCTATTTTGCGAGTTTATTGCTTTTTCTACTCAGCTGCAAGGTTAGTTCTGTATTCAGAAACAGCATGAAATTGGGATAAAACTAGGGAAACAAACGATAGAGGCCTTTTTCACTCTGATATTTGTTTCTGGTCAGTATATACTAAAGTGAATGAAACTGCTGAGATCAATCATAAATTTTCATTTGAAATTTAAAGTCTTAGACACGTAAGAGATTTTTTCGGCTGACAGTGTCATGAAAATAATTGAAGACTTCATGGCACCAAGGAAAAAAAAAAAGAAAAAAAACTTATGGACTGATGAAGATTCGACACAATGATATACGCTCTTATAGGAGACCTGAAAACATGCGCCGAGTTTCTTACATATAATCAATTAATTATGTGTCATTTTTAAAAGCAAAGTCAACGAAGAAATCATGTTTGATGTACCAGTTCAAACGTTACAGCGAATGCTGTCGTTTATGTATGAACCAAATTCTTGGTTGTGGATGTTGTTGTTGTACTTATTTTAGATCCTTCTCTAATACCTTACTTTGTCTACAAATTTGTGGCTTTATAAAGTAAGCTGCACGTTAAGTTCGCTGTGTATAAAGAGTCAAATGAGATCGGAAAACAAAAAAAAGGACATACTGTCATATGCCTTACGGATCTTCTTTTTCTAAAGATAGGTAATGTAAATCACTTTGTATGACATAATTTTCTGTTGTATCCGGCAAACTTATGTCAGAAGTGTATGTATGGAATTCATCAGACATCAGAGCAGTATCCATGTAAGCGTACAGCTGGCCAAGTACACGTTTTCAGGTATTCACAGCAAAACATGATTAAGACGGCCTTACCTTGTCAATTAAAGAGCTCATCCTTTTGAAAGAGTTTGTTTGTTTTTTGCGTTTTTATATACTTTTCTTTGTTATGTTGTCTAAAATCTAAACTTGTGATGTATACTGTCTGTAGAAAACGTAGATAAGGTCAATATTGATATTTGAAAATCGTTCTTTTAAAGATAAAAATCTCTGTGACACATGTGACTTTGACGTAGAATGTGCTCTTGTTCGCGGTACCTGTGTTGATGGATTGTGCGAATGTTTATCGAATCAGTATACAGACGAATGTGGTATTTGCAATACGAGTAAGTACTTTTTTGTTGCCTATTAAATTCCAGCGTAGAAAAACCTGCCTTTTCGACAATGCAATAATTGAACAAATTCGGGTAATACAAATTATTGGCAAGACAAGGCACGGCTTTAGAAACATTGCAGCAGAAATTCAAATTTCTCCTACGTCGTTGCAAATGAATTTTGTTTCTTTCCTAAAGTTTAGATTGGGTTTGCATATGGTGTCGGGTCAGTATGTAAGCTCTTGTGCTGTGTACATTCCACGAAAATTACCAGTGTCAACAAAAGCGGTTGATGGTAAATGCGTTCCTTCTGAAAAAACTTCCTATATAGCAGATAAACTAGCTATTTTTTTTCTTTTTTGTCTATTGTTTATTACTTGTACACTGTACAGAACGGGAAGAACGGAGGCAAGAAAATACAAACCCAAAATAGAGTTATATATTTCAGTAGTCTTTGCTAGTATTCCAAATTAGCCTCGAATAAGCGTTTCGTTGCAAAACAGGCAAGGCTTTTTTTTTCTCCCGAACAAAACATAGACTTCTGTCCTGTCTACTACATAAACGTTAAAGAAAGAGAAAGTTAGAATAAAATCACCAATGTAAAACAAAGATCTTATGGATACAAAATATGAAAAAGAAGATTATGTGCTCTTTTATCTTGCATTGTGAAATGAACGTATACAATCCAGAGCTTCCACTTGGAGCCAACTGTTCTGGCGAAGAAATGTGTCTTGATGAAAGCAGTTGCTGTAACCCGGTTCTAGGGGAGTGTGAATGCGTTGAGGGTACCTATGATAGTAATGGTGATATGCCTGGCGGGGTTTGCTTGGAATGTAGGTTGACGTTTTTGTAAATAAATCTAAGTTTCTGCAGACGGCAGTTATCATGATAATCTGTGCAGTCTGGATATCATACACAGACTAATTAAAATTGTTGTATAATATTGAATTCAAATGAGATAAGTATTTTCATTAATCGATAGAAAATTCAAAAATGATATTGTCCATCCTGAAACTATAAGTCATAAGAAATAAGTATCCAAGGAAATATATGGCAGAGTTTTGCTCGTTTTATGTATTGATAAATTTGTAGTCCTGTTCATGTAGTTTAGTAACACTTACATTTTCTCCAATTCTTGAAAGCAGATTTCATTCAATATCCTTGACGACAGGTAAGCACGAATTTACCCATCATCAATATGCAGCCACTCGACCGAAATAACTACAAAAACAAGAAAAGGCATATTCACTTTGAGAGGCAGTTGATCGTTATCTCATTTTGTTTGTACTTTATGATTTTTTTATTTTTATTAATATTATTATTATTATTACTTTTTTTTTTGGAGGGGGGAAATTTGTTGAAAATATACGAAGAAATTTGAAGAAAAATTGAAGCTAACCATGAAAGTTTACAAAAACGGCCAAGGGATACTGAAATATGTAATTTAGGATAACTCAAATGTATGACTTTGTTTATAACATTTTTATGACTCCAATGTAAATGTGAAATTTCAGTGATCGAAAACGGTGATAACTGCACCTTACCTGGATCCTGTGAAGATCCCAATGCAGAATGCGACGATTCTACTGGCACTTGCGAATGTGTCGATGGTTATTTCCTTTTCTCGAATGATAGCTGCCTGGAATGTATGTATACCTGTATAATTTTGTTATCTATTCAATGTTCAGGTTCAGTTCCGAAAGTAACAATCCAAGCTGAACGCAGCATTTGACAAGTGCGATGTAATGTATGATTAGTAAATATTGATTTTGCTGGATTTTACTGAGCTAAATGTTGTCTTTTCGTGTGAAATTGTGGTACTTCCTTTTTGGAACTAGTCTTTTTCTTACCCAATTCTAGATCGCGAGTTTATTGCTTTTTCTACTCAGCTGCCAGGTTAGTTCTGTATTCAGAAACAGCATGAAATTGGGGTAAAACTAGGGAAACAAACGATAGGGGCCTTTTTCACTCTGATATTTGTTTCTGGCCAGTATATACTAAAGTGAATGAAACTGCTGAGATCAATCATAAATTTTCATTTGAAATTTAAAGTCTTAGACGCGTAAGAGATTTTTTCGGCCGACAGTGTCATTGAAAATAAGGCCAGAATTGAAGGCTTCATGGCACCAAGGAAAGAAAAAAGAAAACAACTTATGGACTGATGAAGATTCAACACAATGACACACGCTCTTATAGGAGACCTGAAAACATGCGCCGAATTTCTTACATACATCTAATCAATTAATTGTGTGTCATTTTTAAAGGCAAAGTCAACGAAGAAATCATGTTTGATGTACCAGTTCAAACGTTACAGTGAATGCTGTCTTTTGTGTATGAACCAAATTCTTGGTTGTGGATGTTGTTGTTGTACTTATTTTAGATCCTTCTATAATACCTTACTTTATCTAAAAATTTGTGGCTTTATAAAGTAAGCTGCACGTTTAGTTCCCTGTGTATAAAGAGTCAAATGAGAATGGAAAACAAAAAAAGGATGTACTGTCATATGCCTTACGGATCTTCTTTTTCTAAAGATAGGTAATGTAAATCACTTTGTATGACATAATTTTCTGTTGTATCCGGCAAACTTATGTCAGAAGTGTATGTATGGAATTCATCAGACATCAGAGCAGTATCCATGTTAGCGTACAGCTGGCCAAGTACACGTTTTCAGGTATTCACAGCAAAACATGATTAAGACGGCCTTACCTTGTCAATTAAAGAGCTCATCCTTTTGAAAAGGTTTGTTTCCTTTGCGTTTTTATATACTTTTCTTTGTTATGTTGTCTAAAATCTAAACTTGTGATGTATACTGTCTGTAGAAAACGAAGATAAGGTCAATATTGATATTTGAAAATCGTTCTTTTAAAGATAAAAATCTCTGTGACACATGTGACTTTGACGTAGAATGTGCTCTTGTTCGCGGTACCTGTGTTGATGGATTGTGCGAATGTTTATCGAATCAGTATACAGACGAATGTGGTATTTGCAATACGAGTAAGTACTTTTTTGTTGGCTATTAAATTCCAGCGTAGAAAGACCTGCCTTTTCGACAATGCAATAATTGAACAAATTCGGGTAATACAAATTATTGGCAAGACAAGGCACGGCTTTAGAAACATTGCAGCAGAAATTCAAATTTCTCCTACGTCGTTGTAAATGAATTTTGTTTCTTTCCTAAATTTTAGATTGGGTTTGCATATGGTGTCGGGTCAGTATGTAAGCTCTTGTGCTGTGTACATTCCACGAAAATTACCAGTGTCAACAAAAGCGGTTGATGGTAAATGCGTTCCTTCTGAAAAAACTTCCTATATAGCAGATAAACCAGCTGTTTTTTTTTTTTCTTTTTTGTCTATTGTTTATTACTTGTACACTGTACAGAACGGGAAGAACGGAGGCAAGAAAATACAAACCCAAAATAGAGTTATATATTTCAGTAGTCTTTGCTGGTATTCCAAATTAGCCTCGAATAAGCGTTTCGTTGCAAAACAGGCAAGGCTTTTTTTTTCTCCCAAACAAAATATAGACTTCTGTCCTGCCTACTACATAAACGTTAAAGAAAGAGAAAGTTAGAGTAACATCACCAATGTAAAACAAAGATCTTATGGATACAAAATATGAAAAAGAAGATTATGTGCTCTTTTATCTTGCATTGTGAAATGATCGTATACAATCCAGAGCTTCCACTTGGAGCCAACTGTTCTGGCGAAGAAATGTGTCTTGATGAAAGCAGTTGCTGTAACCCGGTTATAGGGGAGTGTGAATGCGTTGAGGGTACCTATGATAGTAATGGTGATATGCCTGGCGGGGTTTGCTTGGAATGTAGGTTGACGTTTTTGTTAATAAATCTAAGTTTCTGCGGACGGCAGTTATCATGATAATCTGTGCAGTCTGGATATCATACACAGACTAATTAAAATTGTTGTATAATATTGAATTCAAATGAGATAAGTATTTTCATTAATCGATAGCAAATTCAAAAATGATATTGTCCATCGTTAAACTATAAGTCATAAGAAATAAGTATCCAAGGAAATATATGGCAGAGTTTTGCTCGTTTTATATATTGATAAATTTATAGTCCTGTTCATTTAGTTTAGTAACACTAACATTTTCTCCAATTCTTGAAAGCAGATTTCATTCAGTATCCTTGACGACAGGTAAGCACGATTTTACTCATCCTCAATATGCAGCCATTCGACCGAAATAACTACAAAAACAAGAAAAGGCATATTCACTTTGAGAGGCAGTTGATCGTTATCTCATTATGTTTGTATTTTATGATTTTATTACTATTATTATTATTTTTATTACTTTTTTTTTTGGAATTTTATTGAAAATATACGAAGGAATTCAAAGAAAAATTGAAGCTAACCATGAAAGTTTACCAAAACGGCCAAGGGATACTGAAATATATAATTTAGGCTAACTCAAATGTATGACTTTGGTTATAACATTTTTATGACTCCAATGTAAATGTGAAATTTCAGTGATCGAAAATGGTGATAACTGCACCTTACCTGGATCCTGTGAAGATCCCAATGCAGAATGCGACGATTCTACTGGCACTTGCGAATGTGTCGATGGTTATTTCCTTTTCTCGAATGATAGCTGCCTGGAATGTATGTATACCTGTATAATTTTGTTATCTATTCAATGTTCAGGTTCAGTTCCGAAAGTCACAATCCAAGCTGAACGCAGCATTTGACAAGTGCGATGTAATGTATGATAACTAAATACTGATTTTGCTGGATTTTACTGAGCTAAATGTTGTCTTTTCGTGTGAAATTGTGGTACTTCCTTTTTGGAACTAGTCTTTTTCCAACCCAATTCTAGTTTGCAAGCTTATTGCTTTTTGTACTTAGCTGCGAGGTTAGTTCCGTATTCCGAAACAGCATTAAATTGGGGTAAAACTAGGGAAACAAACGATAGGGGCCTTTTTCACTTTGATATTTGTTTCTGGCTAGTATATACTAAAGTGAATGAAACTGCTGAGATCAATCATAAATTTTCATTTGAAATTTAAAGTCTTAGACACGTAAGAGATTTTTTTCGGCTGACAGTGTCATGAAAATAAGACCAAAATTGAAGACTTAATGGCACCAAGGAAAACAAAAAGAAAAAAGAAAAAAACTTATGGACTGATGAAGATTCGACACAATGACATACGCTCTTAAAGGAGACCTGAAAACATGCGTCGAGTTTCTTACATGATCAATTAATTGTATGTCATTTTTAAAAGCAAAGTCAACGAAGAAATCATGTTTGATGTACCAGTTCAAATGTTACAGCGAATGCTGTCGTTTGTGTATGAACCAAATTCTTGGTTATGGATTTGTTGTTGTACTTATTTTAGATCCTCTTATACCTTACTTTGTCTACAAAATTGTGCCTTTATAAAGTAAGCTGCGCGTTTAGTACCCTGTGGATAATGAGTCAAATGAGAATGGGAAACAAAAAAGGACGTACGAGGGTTGTCTCAAAATTCCGTGACATTTTCATTAACAAAAGCAAATGAAACATGTGTATAAAAAATCACAAAAAAATCTTTAGAAATTAGAAAATTATAGCATAAATATCGCAACAAGTACTCACACTGCGGCGCACGTCAAGCGCTAATCACGACGTCAATTTTAAGTTAAAGAGCCTCTGTCGGAGTATTCTCCGTGAAATTCAAGCATTTCCTGTCATTTAATCCACGACTGGTCAAAAACTTTTTAAACCAAATTTCTGTCAGACCTCTGTTGAAAGCAAATAAGCAGACATCAGCTCATTGCTGGAATCGAACTTGCGACTTCGTAAATCCTCCTTAAGCTGTGGAAAGCAGGCAAAGTTGTAAATCTGAGTAGAAATCTTTGCCCTCTGGGATGGAGGGGTCCGATGTGTCTTCCATATACCAGACTGTCGCCTTCCTTCGGGTTTGAAGTAGTTAAAACACCTCTCATCTGCTATAAAAAGAGGATCCAACAAAGCGTCGTCTGCTTCAACTCGAGCAAGAAACTTTAGCGACGTGTGAACCTTCTTCTGTTTGTTTTCATCAGATAGCAGACATGGAACCCATCTCGCGCAAACTCGTGACATGTTGTTTTTCCTTAAGTATTTCGTGGAAAGAAGTTCTTGAAATTGCGGTTGACGATGATATCTCTCTGACTGTTAGTCTCCGATCTGCGAAAATGCATCTGTTCACCAAATCACACGACTCTTCATCTAAAGAAATCGGCCCACCATCTCGTGCTTTCTGCTCTTCCTAGCGTTGACCTGCCCTTACTGTTATGGGACTTGCTTTACTACTATGGCACTTGTAAGCCAGTACGCGAGAAATGTTTTTAAACTTTTTAAGTACGCCAAATTTGTTCTATATAGTCTAGTCTATCCCAAGATTGGCACAAAATTTTATAACTGTTCGCTGCGCCGCGCGATCTTCTGACGTCGTCATGTCAAATTTCCTATTTTCTACTGACCTTTTTCGTTTGTTTGTATACCGTCTGTTGTTTACTCGATTACATTCAAATTTTCTGTGATGACATCAAAGTTTCAAAACAAAAAGTCCAGGTAATATGAAGAAGAAATAATATCATATATTGAAAATATTCGTATATGATTGAAGTTCATACAAAAACGCATATGGAGAAAATGGCGTGCGCCGGGTAATGACACCTCCTTATCAATTTTGTGAGTTTAAAGTAAAAATAAAGCTAATATTTCATTGGACACTTATTATAAAGAGAAATAACATCTTCATTGATGAAATGTGTGAAAATGAATGTCCTGACGCTAAAAATCGCTCGTTTATAAAATTTGTCACGGAGTTTTGGGACAACCCTCGTACTATCATATGCCTTACGGATCTTTTTTTGTTCTAAAGATAGGTAATATAAAATCACTTCGTATGACATAATTTTCTGTTGTATCCGGCAAACTTATGTCAGAAGTGTATGTATGGAATTCATCAGACATCAGAGCAGTATCCATGTTAGCGTACAGCTGGCCAAGTACAGCGTTTTCAGTTATTCACACTCAAACATGATTAAAACAGCCTTACCTTGTCAATAAAAGAGCTCATGCTTTAGAAAGAGTTTGTTTCCTTTGCGTTTTTATATCTTTTTCTTTTTTATAATGTCTAAAATCTAAACTTGTGATGTATACTGTCTGCAGAAAATGTAAATAAGGTCAGTATTAATATTTGAAAATCGTTCTTTTAAAGATAAAAATCTCTGTGACACATGTGACTTTGACGTAGAATGTGCTCTTGTTCGCGGTACCTGTGTTGATGGATTGTGCGAATGTTTATCGAATCAGTATACAGACGAATGTGGTATTTGCAATATGAGTAAGTACTTTTTTGTTGGCTATTAAATTCCAGCTTAAAAAAGCCTGCCTTTTCGACAATGCAATAATGAGTAAGTACCATTTTATTGGCTATTTTAATCCAGCCAAGAAAAACCTGTCTTTTCCACTATGCAATTATTAAACAAATTTAGTTAATGCAAATTTTTGCCTGGGCAAGGCATGTCTTTTGAAATATTACGTCAGCAATTCTTATTTTTCTCACGTCGTTGTAAATGAATCGCTGTTTTGCCTCAAGTTTAGAATGGGTTTGCAGTTGGTGTAGTGTCTATATCAAAGCGCTCGTTCTGTGCAATCTGAAGCTGATCTAAACATCGTACAAAAGCTATTATTGTAATAAAAATCGGTTAATGATATATGCATTCCTTAGAATTCCCTTTATATCTGCATTTATTAGTTATTTCAACTGTGAATAACCAGTCTACTGTACAGAAACGGAAAAATGGTAACACGAAAATTGAAACCTGGAATATATAGAGGTTAATGGGTACCTGAGAGAATATCGGCCGGCCACCTTGATGTCTGTCCCGTGGCCTTTAGCCCAACGGCAAATTTTGAGGTGGAGGGCCGATATCAGTCTTTGGCGCTGACCAGCTGTGTAACAACATGTTTATTACATTTATGAATAATTTGCTTGATGTTTTGGTTACTTCATTTTCTTAAATTTTAAAACTTTAAAAACAGAGAAATTCATGTCTTCATTCGAGACAAATATTTCCATCGGGTAATAGACCATTATCATTTAATTTGAACTGTGGACTGTGGACTCCTATTTTAAAGGTAAGGGTTCGTCTCAAAACTTACAAAAGTTGTGGCCAAATGGAAAAAGAAATGTCGGTTTAATTTTAAATCTTTACCAAATAACAAAACTTTAAACTTTTCCAAATTTAAAGCATTTGAAAACAACGAATTAAGTTTGGCTCAAACAATTGATTTATTTCCGAGAGGTTAGAAAAACATGGTGGGAAAAGGAGAAAATGTTGGTTACCAGTATTTTCAACTTTTCTCACAAAATGTTTTCAAAAAGCTTATTTTCTAGGGTCTTTAAAAGTCGAAATTGCGTGGTAAAGGGTTAATGACTTGGTACGAAATCCTCATTCTGTGTTTAGAGTAAATGCTCTTCTGCATTTTCATTAAAATGTTATATAGATCTATTTATGAAAGTGCATGACTTTCATTCATGATATTGAGGTTGCATAAAAATACGAATAAAATCAATGTGGATTTTGTAAAAATTTTATTACGCAACAATTCAACAATATCTTTATCAGAGTCTGAATCTGAAGAGCTGATTCCAAATTCCCGCAACAGCTTGGAATTTATTTTCTTGATGAATTTATTGTAGAATAATTGATTTTCTCTGATAATTTCTGCAAGAGGTCGCTTCCTGGATCTCGTTGATCCTCTGACGGTCCTGGTAAAGGGGCTCTTCATCAGCAGCATTTTCTTGCTCTTCAGATGAGGAGGACATGTTTGCAGCCATATCAGCTCGCGCGTCCCTTATCTCTGGTTATGGCGGAGCTTGCTGCTGTCGCCTGACATGACGGCGCTCCATGTCCTTAATGGCTTCAACAGCAGTTCTGCGTAAAGAAAAAAATCTAATATCCTTATGTAACCTAAGATGTAAATGTTTGATCAGAATTAGAGGTGGAAGTTTCAAGCCCGCTGAAAGAGTAATCCTGCATTCAAACATTTTCTATCGGTCTGCATTGATTTTTCAAATTTATCTTTCAACTGACCTAGTTAATATCCCTGCAATAATACCTATGCGATATTCTTTTTGATATACCACGAATATTTAAAGTGCAATTTTCATATACAGGTACAGCGGATATTTATTGAACACGAATGATTTTTCTGCGGGTAAACGTCACGTTTTATGACTTAGTCTACATAATTCGTAACGTCATTTCTACAGCTAATCCTTATCCATTTCATCTGCAAGTATCACTAAATTCGGGTTTTTCACTGTTAGAAATAATAAACAGCAAAGCAATCAGACGTTAAAAGATAAATTGAATACGTACATAGTGTTGTCGTATATCAAATATACCTAACTCGTTTATGAGACCTGATCATTGCCTCGCCAAGGCTCGACAATTATCAATTATTCTCCCAACCTCGTCCGATATTTTTGATATACGACAACATTATGTACGTATTCTCTAAATATAGGGCTGTAACTCATTTATCCGTGTTCCGTGAGTTACAAGCCAGTACTTGAATAAGCAAAACCAATTTGCTCGAGCACTTCATCGTGATTGCTATGGAGCGAAGATCGAACCCGGGGCCCATTAACGACGCTATATACTCGACCATTTCCACGGGAATCCTGCCTTTTCGAGGAAATAACTCGGAATGTTTACCTTATTTTATCGTCTTCTACGTCATCAGCAGCTATCAGTTTTTTTTTTTTTTTTATTTTCGTTGACATCCTATCCTTGAGCTGCTTGTCTGTGCTGTAGTTGTATAGGTGTCTGACTTCTCTAGCTAGTTGGCCAATATTCTCTTTTACATTGCATATGATATCAGTCCAACGTGTAGGATGGGATAAATACGACATCAAAGTTCCTGTTTGTTGATTTTTACATTTTTCTTTCCTCGCTGGAAGATAGTATCAAAAAAAAAAAAAAAAAAACACAATACTGAAACGAAGGAAATCACAGGGCATTAGAGGAAGTTACATTGCATTCTACATGCATCTTGATTATGGCATTAAGGCAAATCATACCATTCTTCTTACAATATGACAATGGTGATGATGGATTTCGCAAAGACAGAGGTAATGGAATACTAGTAGTCCAAATAGATATTTAGTTAGATCTCCTTCGGTTGTCCGATTAATTTGTCGCCTGCAACACATTAAAATAATAGCTTGGCCTTTCAAAATATCAATGGATGCCCGAGTCAACGAATATCAATACGAGGAAGTACATAAAATTGTTTCTAAAAATATTGATTATACTTTCACTTAACATGTTGTTTAATTTTCAGTATGAAGGGGAGGGTTGAGAGTAGATAATAAGACGGGAATACTAGTGCAAAAGACCTTTTTTCGCAAAACTTTCCTTTACAAAAAATTTTTTTTCGCAAAAGACCTTTTTTCGCAAAACTTTCCTTTACAAAAATTTTTTTTCGCAAAAGACCTGTTTTCGCAAAACTTTCCTGTACAAAAACTTTTTTTCGCAAAAGACCTTTTTTCGCAGACGCTAGATAATTGCTCTAATCGAATGCGTCATTTTCCCTATGCCTTGGTTAACAGATTCGTAATAAAACTTTTGTAAAAGTTTTATTATTTTTTTTATTTTATAATGTCCCCAGGCTAATGTGTCAATCTTGTTCTCCAAGACAAACCTTTTATCATCATCCGCGCTTAACGCTTTTTTGTTTAACTCCTCAGTATATATTTCATGGCCGCGGCTTCTCAAAACATTCATAGTCCTATACTGATCCTTATTTGTAAGCAAGCACTCCTTGTAATTATCAAAATTAATCTCATTCTTAATAACTGCTTTCTTAATACCTTTACATTTTTGTTTTCCTCTCCATCTAAAGTTTTATAAGCATACATTTTTGCTCTTAGACCAACAAACTCACTCATAATCTTACCACCCAACTCATCTTTAAACTTTCCAACTACTCCTTCATTGCAATTAGTTTTTAAAAAATGATCTTCAGGATATTTGCTCATATCAAACATTTCAGGCACATCCTTTTCTATATCCTTATACAAATCTTCAGTTTCTATTTCAAGAATAAAATTATCTGTATCAGTATAACACATTCTAACCTTTTCACCATACTTAGCTTTAAAGTAATTATAATAAGTTTTTTTGCATATGTGTTTTACTAATATCTAAGATACTCAATCCTAAATAAATAGGTTTGATGTATTTTATATTAGTCTTTTTCATATGCACAACTGTTAGGTTTTCATCGAATATTGTTTTGTGCCTATAGTTTGGTTTTGCTGCTAATTTCCTATAACGCTTTCCATTAGAAACTAGATGTATATCTACTCCATTTCTCAAGTTTTCCATAGTCGTTGTGTAAATTATGCAACTCTTCAGGATATTCTAAATCTACTTCTAATATACATGGATGATCCTTCCAATTTTCTTTTTCTTTCTTATTCATCCATTTAAAACCATGAGTAGGAAGAGAACGACTCATTGCCCAAGGGTAAAGGCTGTTTGCATCTATATACAATAGATATTTTGAAGGTTTACTAGCATCATATGATTCCCCCATATATTTATTATTTTCACAGCTATACCTTTTGATACACATAGTAACACCTCCCCTGATACCAATTTCTACCATCAAAAGCATATTATGGTCAGATAAAAGTTCTAGCTTTGCTCCTGTTATTTTTAATGCTGCATCCCAAGCTAAACCTGGAGCGGTGTAATACCAACTTGGATCTAACTTATAGTCTTCATAACAAACATCTCTAAAATTCTCAAAGACATCGGCTAAAAGTAATACATGTATTTTGTTGTAAAGTTCTAAGTAATCCTTGAACGTTTTCATATTAAAAGCTTTCCAAACCTTTTGCGCATGAGCGTAATCTTCATCTGTATTTCCTTTTTTGTTTAAACTAGAGTAAAATGCTTCTTTGGGTGGTAATTTCTCTTCTTTAAGTTTATCAAAAGAATCTAGATACTCATAAGGAAAAACTCCTTTTCTTTTAACTAGTGGTAGTTGTTCTTTAGTAAAATATTTTGCTAAAATTTTAACTGACTTTCCTCTAAGTAGCTTGAAAGTTTATCCAAACTAGAATCCATAAATTTAAAGCTATCAGGGAATCTAATTTTATTATATTTGTTTTTTCCAACCCAAATGTCTTTACTAAAACTAATATATTTCTCTTCATTATTTGGAATACAATCAATCTTTCCACTAGTTTTATCAAGATATTTAATAAAAAGATGAGCATCATATCCGCTGAGATTATGAAAGTACACAGGTGTAAAGTTTGGGTTTTTAGCCCTTAGGTTACATTCATTGTGTGCGGCGCCTCTATATTTACCTGTAAAATGGCAATGATCTCTTACTGTGTCATTATCACAAGTAATTTTTTCATTACAAATCCAGCAATATTCTGCTTCTTCATGTTCTGCTTCTTCCTTTTCTGTCATTTTAATAGGTATCGGGTTTTGATTGTACTTTTGATGAATTTCTTGTATATCATCCTTTAACCAGTTTATAAAAACTTCCTCAGCATTTTCTCCGGTATAGTTTTTTTTCTATAGGAGCACACACAGTATCATCGAAACATTTTATAATGTAGTAAAAACTACAAGGTATGTGTTTTTGATGTTGTATAGTGTAACTTTCTTCTTGGTTTGGTTGGCATGTGTGTATAGGTTCTAAAACACTTTCAAAATCGGCGTATACAGCAAAGGGGACCCGAAGTTTTCTAGCATGGTTTTCAAACTGTAGCACGGTACCTGGTTTTGGCATTTCTAAAGCAATAGGTTCATGCTCATTACAGTATCGCATATGTTTCTCTAAAAGTTCTTTACTACCAAAATGATTCATACATCGTTTACAACATTATATATTTCCATTATGAGTATTTGTTACTTGTTTTCTCACTAAACTATTAAATTTTTTTATGAGGGCATAGTGTGTGTTTTCTTCATCTTTAATAAAAAGAAGATCGATATGATTACTTCTTTCATCTTTTGTAAGCCTGAGAGGGTAAATATATTTTTTTATTTTCTCATACCCATACACGTTTACACTAATTTCTAAATTTTGTTTCTCAAACTTATTTATATCAATAATTGAAACGGGATAATTTATTCCCTTCATGTTTACATTATTTTCCTTTGTTTGCAAATCCTTATCAACTCTTTCTGCATTATGCTTTTTAGGGTTTAGTGCTCTTAAAACACACCATAAAAAACATTTGTTATCTTTATTTTTTATATTGATAACTGCTTTTTTATTTGTAATCCATTTTGGTAAAGGTAAGTGGCCTCTAGCATTTAAAGGTTCATAAACAGCTGTGTGTAGTTCTAACCGCACTAAACTTGAAAAACTCCACCCACTACCTTCTCTTTGAAACTTAGCTAGCTTTTCTAAGATTTCATCTATCATATTTTGTAGCACCTCATCCACTTCTTCGCTTAAGTTTAAAAAATTACTAGAGTGAAAAGCATATTTCCTCTCCGAGTTAGGGTCTGTGGGTAAATGCATTCTACACCTAAGTATAAGTTTTACCTTTGTTTGTAGGTTTCTTCGAAGAGTGTTTTGAAGAACATCCCTCGTTTCTGCAAAAAATCTATTTGGTGTATAACCTTCTCTTCCCTCTATAACATGTTGAGGAGCATACTCTCTAAATGCGGATTGAGCAGCTCTAATCTCAAACGGTTGCCTTGGAGGATAATTTTCTCTAACGTGTTCAACAATTTCATCCAACACTTGTGATATTTGCGTTGGTTCTACATTACCAGTTAGCCAGTTACCAAAATCAGTTATTCTTCTTTGTATGGATTCCGGAACGACAGCTGAGGCTAGTCGTCTTGCTCCAGAGTAAACATTAGACGCAGCTCGTCTAGCTACATTTGTAAATCTATTAAATAAACTCATTTTTTTATATAATAGATATAATTTCTTAAGCTATCTTGTTTTTATTTATTTCAAAAAATTTTATTATGACTATGTCATAATAAAATTACTGAATGTTAATCTTATATTTATTATTCCAAACCCTTCCATTCCAGTTCACAATCGTTTGAGGGCAACGATCTATAAATTTACGCGTCTTATAAATGGATGGAAAGGTTTTTATTTCTCCAGTTTCAACATCATCTAAACTAACTTTTTTAGGTATATACATAATAGTTTTTAATCTATCATACTTAGGATTCGGATCTTTTTTTCTCCCCTTACTAATATAACTTTTTTAGGTCGCTTATATGAATAATCTGGTTCTTCCGGAAACAAACCATGTTCCTTCGCCAACTCAACTAACCGTTTTTTATCCCAGTAAGAGTAAAATTCTATATTATTTTTCTCAAGAATTTCTTTTAAATATGCTGTATATATCATTTTTATATAGAAGAGAAAAAGTCTTAATAAACTACACTCATTTTATTTCCATCAGACTGAAAGTTAATTAATCTATCACTAATAATAACAGAATACGCTTCGGTGCCTGCAGGCACATTTGCGTTAAAATTCGCCTTAATTTGGATATCAGTAACAGAATATTTTAACTTTTCATTCTGCGTGGAAACATTAAACAAAAACAAAGGATAAAGGGTTTTGTACTCTGAAGGGGTAAAGTTGTGATTTGATACCAACTTATCCATGTTATAAAACTTAGATCTAAATAACGCAGCATCACCATATGCTCTACTAAATTGTTGTCTAGTAAATGAAAGATTGTAGTCAACCGCAGGGTATCGGGTGGCATTTAACATAACATAAATATTTTTAACGTCTACGTTGTCAAATATGGATGGATTTTGCTCTTGATTACCAACTTTATCAGTCTGAAAGCCTACAATGATAAAACGTGGCACCTCAGGAGATGATTTAACGGAAAGTCTCCAAGTAAATGATGTTACCTGAGGAACTGGAATAGAGTCACATTGTAGCATCCTATATCCAACTGGAAATTTTTCTTTTTTCTCGATAAGTTTATAAAGTTCCATCTTCTCCTTATCCGCGGGTAGCACGTGAGGCATAAACCATGATATTTTATTCAAAGTAATTTTACCAGCATCAACACCAGCAGCTCTAAAAGTCACATCTTCTTCATCATTCCTTGTCAAGGTGAGAGCTTGCTTCATTTCATACAATATCTTATCATAATCTTCACAAAAGCCAAATATATGTTTTAATGGAACTCTAAAGCTAAATGTTCCCTTTGGATCAGAATTATAAACGATGTATAAGTTTTTTACATTCCAACCTATGTTTTGGGCTTGTGCAGCGGGCGTTGTATCCTTATACCACAATTGGTTTAACCCCTGTGATTTAGAAAAATCATCCGGATATTTTAACAACCCAAGCATTGTAGTAGCCTGACCAGGATGTAATAAGGATTCAATCTCCATACCTGAAAGTTGATACCTGATATTTCTAAACAGGTGCATCATGGCGTTGTTTGTTAGAGAAACGTTGTCAGCATTTGCGTAAGCTGTTCCATTAGCCTTTGTTAATCGACCTTCTATAAGTAAATAGCTCTCACTAGGATGAGTAAAAATATCTTGGGTTTCGATACTGATCTTAATATCTCCTCCCGAGTTGTCGAGATTTGCGCCTGCGATTGGTTCATACTCAAAGTGCTCATACTCATCAATACTATCGTCTTTTAAAATTGTTTCGGTAATTCTTAGAATGTCCATTTTTTATTATTACAATTATAATTTTAAATAAAATTATAATTGTGTTACTTTACTCTAAATCTCTAACCAAAGCTGGGGAAAAGATTTTTTTTTTTTTTTTTTCTTTATTAACAAACACTCCTTTAAGTTTAATGCTTTTTGCAGTATCTATTTTAGTTTTAGGATAAACTCTATTACCGAATACAAGTTTTATGTGGGGTATACCCCACTCTTGTAAACGCACATTCACTTTTTCTTCAATCTCTTTCATTACGATTACTTTTTCAGGAGACAACTTCACAACGGCTTTTTTATAACCATATTCTGTGTTATTAATTTCGAGGATCTTGCAATCTTCTAGTTTTGAAGATGCTCCTAGTATAGTAATAAAACTAGTATTGTATTTTTCATAAAATACACGATTAAATGCTAATTTAGGCATTCTCTTTTTTTCATAATGAATATAATTATCTTAACTTATTTTCATTTTTTCTTCATACTACTTTAATACCAGACCCACTGTTTAATTTTTTAACTAAGTCTTGAATAGCAATAGCACTTCCTTCTATTAAGGTATTAATGTCTTGTGCTGTAGGTGTATCAGTAGGTTTCGGTGTTGCGGTATATTTTTGTAAAATTTTCTTTGATTTTGGTGTTAAAGCTTTTGTAACTAATTTTTTTCTTGCGTCTACAGCTGCGCTTTTTCCAACCTCTAAAGCTTTCTTTGCACATTCCTTAGCTACACTTTTTCCCACATTAAGGGCAGAAGATGCAATTTGTTTAGCTGCGCTACTTGTAAAAAGCCTCGTTAAAAAGTTAGCAATACTATCAAAGATTCCGGCACCACCGTATGAATAATTTTTTTTTTAAATCCGTGGTTTTTAGTGATAATAATTTTTTATAGTATAGACATTAAATTTTTATAACCGTCTGAATCTAAAACACCTTGTCTTTTTAATTCGTCACATATGCTCACTAACTCGTTTCTTACACCTGTGTTGCCTGCTGCTTTACTTGCCAACAACAGGTCTAGTCTTTTTATTAATGCGTTAGGGTCACACGGGATAACAACGATACCCTTTCCTTCATATTTTTTTCTATTATGCCAAAGAGGTCCAAGTATTCTAAGCCACTTTTCCCCTCTAGAACCTTTACGATGTCTACTAGTCGGATCGTTATTACGATAAAGAGCGCTGGTTTTCATAATTAAACTTTCATAATTCCCAAGATCCTCATCTGTATAAATGTTTTCATCTGGGTCTTTAGCAACAATTAACTCCCATAAACCAGGGGTTCCTTGATATATCTCAGTACCAACCAAAATATCATCATCATCAAGCACGACTTTTCTGTTGCCAATATAAAATTTACCATTTTTATCATGTAATCCATATGTTCTATCAACATTAGTTTTACCAACAAATTTCGTTAAATACTCCTTTGCAATTGGTCCAATGAAATGTTTTTCTTCATCTTTCCACCATTCCTTTTCCCCCATAGTTGGTATTTGTCCTTCAGAGGAATAAGCTTGTATTGTTGGAAATGCTGGTAGATAAATACCTTGCGGTAAGTTTTCTACACCTTCTTTAATAGGTTTAAGTCCTTCTGTAATCTCCTTTGTTGTAGCTTTTAGTGTTTCAGTAATGGGTTTAAAAAACTTTGAAAGATCAGTTTGGAGTTGTTGTTCACCTGTTCTCTCCGTTAGTAGATTATCCCGAATATTCTTTTTTTGTTTCAAGATACTCTTTTACAATTAAGTCCCTTTTTGCAGGATCAGTGATTTTTAAAAAAGACATTTTTTTTTATTACTAAAATATTTTTTATATCATTTTTATCAAAATTTTCATCATAGTTTTTAGCATAGTTTTTTATCACGTTTCATAACTACAGCTGCATGAAAACTTTATTTTTCTTGGTTTGTTACTACTACTCCGATGGAGCGGTATGATTTTTTTCAACCAACCTCCGAAAGGACTCGCGCGCTTCTTGCCTCCCTTTCTCAATTAATCTTCATCTTCGGTAGATATCTTTTTCTTAGTTTTTGTTCTTACTTCATCCTTCATTTTTTAATACTTCTCTTGTTCTTCCATGATAAGTTTAAACTCTTCATCTGATATATGATTGTCAACTAAAGCTTTGGATATATGTGTAGCGATTGTGTCAAGCTTAGCATCAGCTATCATTCGAATCTTTTGATGTTTTTCTGCCTTGGTTCTTGAATTTCTTACTACATATTTACCTACTAGTGAAAGAAGACCGGTTGCCGCAGCTGATGCTTCTAATGCTATGACAGCTGGAATAGCTACAACAGTAGATAGTAAACCGATTCTTCCAGCTCCACTAGCCATGGTAACCGTAATGAGAACCGTATCAATATTATCAACAACTCTTGCGGCTCTAAAATATTTCTTAGCTAGGGCATCTCTTTTTTGAATTTCACTCTCAAGAAACTTTTGTACTTCAGATATCTTTTGTAAACGGTAGGAATGTCCTTTGTCATTTTGCATTGCATGCATTTCAATAGATAGGTGTATTTCTTTCTCGAGGTAACGGAGGATAGAGTTTATTAGGGTGTTCTTGATCTATATCTGCCATTTTTTTTTTATTAAAATAATATTTTTTTTTATATCAAGATTGTAAATATTTTAGATAGCAGAATAACTCTCCCTCGGGTATTCCAATCGGTTTTTGTGAGAAATTATAAATGTAGACTAAGATATCATTAGTCTCATTATCAAGATGTGCCCCATTAAGAATGGTTAAACTAACTTTCCATTTATTACTAACATATATCACTACGACTCCTCTTATAGTTATATAACCAAATCCTAGCGGAAGTCTTATACCATCACGAGAAGGAATCTTGATAGTTACTTGCGAGTATATTTTCCATTTTAGAGGATCTTGCTTTAAGGGAGGATATTTTACTCCATGTAAATGAGGTTTCCAAAGTATAGTTTTATGTTGATAGTAATATTAGGTTTTTTACCAAATTTATGTATATCCATTTTTTACTTGTTATAAATAATATTTAAATATTATTATTTATAACATTACAATATAGCTCCTAAGATAGGGATATTAGCAAATGAACTGTTAGGTCCAAGCAAAAGTCCTTTTCCATCATAAATTTTCCCTCCTTGCTTTAAATACAAACCATCACCAACAGAATCTAATCCTTTACCTTTGTATGGCTTTAAATATAATCCACATCCATCAGTTTCCACTTGACATACACATCCACCTTTTTTAAGGTAAAGACCTGACCCCATTGCTTTTTGTACAGCTGTTGAGGCTAATCCAGAAAGCACCAACACCTAAAGCTGGTAAAACGGTTTTTGCGATCATTGGCAAAGCTCTAGCAGCCAACCCAGCCAACATTCCGAGAAAACCTCGCTCTATTTTCATATTATGTTTAAGTTGTCTTGCAGTCATTTTGATCGTTATACCTCTACCGCCCTCATAGGCTTTAGCCATTTTTTTTTGCTTGTGAATTGGTTAATGCTAAAACATCATTACCTTGTAAATCTTCATGGCCTAAACGAATACTTACTGGACAACCATCTTTAACAGCATATTGAAGCTTTTGCTTTTGTACTTCCGATATATTTACTTTAACGGTAGTGTAACTCGTCATTTTATATATAATTCTTTTCTATTTATCTAGCTTCTCTAATACTAAATCTAATTGTTAAATTTTCGCCTCTAAGATTTAGTAAATTACCATCTTGGTCTGTAATATTTACCACTAGGTTATGTATTTCATTTAATGTTATTGGTAAGTATAATAAATTAACTGGTGACTCAATTATTTTATATCCAGGTGCAACATTTGGGAAAAAAGAGTAAATAGTGTTTTTTGTTGAACCATTAACATAACTTCCTGAAATAATATCAATGTTAACGAGTATACTGTTTATACTAAGAATGTTCACTATATTCTCAGCCTCATGAAATCCTTGTGTATATTTAGCGTTAGTAAATCCTAATACTTTAGCAATAGAGTTTGGTTGATTAAAATCTACTTGATAACCATCTTCTAGAGTAAGAACAGACTTTAGGGTATTGGTGTTTGCAGAAATGTTAATATAATACTCTTCATTAACTTCATCATAATGACCCCTTTTTCTCATTTCCTGGTGAATGGTATCATTAATGTCAACAAGATCATAACTTCCTTCAGGTATTCTTAATTTAATCCATGAGGTACCATTGTCTGGAGAATAAACAAATGTGTTGTTTGACTCATCAATGTTTGGAAAAGAGTGGTAAGTTTCAAGGTTTACTAAAGCTATCTCGTATTTTTTATCCTTTTCCAGCTGAATTGGTGGATTAAACCTAGTTCTAAAGCGTGTTTTGTTGCTGCTTACTATAATTTGAGATGATGTTTTGTGGGCTGTATTTTTTGCAATTTGTTCTAGAAGGTCTTCCATTTTTTTTATTTACTAAAAATATTATTTAGGTGTGTAAATAATATTTTTTAACATGTTTAGAATTTTTTTATTATATCATTTATTATTTCATTAATAATATTTTTTAGTTCTTTCATTAACCAAGTGTTTTTTTTTTTTTCCTTCTGCTATTTTATCAAAAAAATAATAAGTTTTTTTATATTATTTAAATCTTTTTCTAATTCATTCAATGCAATATATAAACTTTTTTGCTTTATTAGTAATACCCAAGGTACATCGCTTTCATTATCATCTATCTTTTGGAGTTTCTCTAATTCTTCTAATTCATTGTTTCTTACTAAATGTCTTATATCTATCCCCTCTAATCCACATTTGCGTAAATACTCCATTATCATATCATCAACTATAAGCATAACAGAATCTATTTTACCTTTTATTGTTGCCATTTTATAAGTAGTATTTTTTTTTTTCTTAAATTATTTTTCAATTTTTATACTAACATAGGTATATAAAAGTTGTCAAAACCGTTTCTATACTTCCCATCATGTTTTTTACTGGTTAGATCAATGATAGCAAAACCGTACGGTCTTTCCCATGACTTTTGGCAAAATTTTCTAAACTCATCCTTAGGCATATCTTCACCTACATGATCGTTATAAATATGATTAATATTTTTAAGGTCTTGTGAGAAAAGACAAATAAAATTTGCGTTTTCTCTAATAGTTTGTCTTGATAGCCTAAAATAATTTTGTGAGAGGTAAAAGCAGTCAACATTACTATGTCTTCCTCGAATGTAGTAACACTCACATTTGTTTTGCTTTTCTAAAAGTAAATCATCAAAAATAATTAAATTTTTATTTTCTGAGTTTAACTCTCTCGGATCAGGCACATCACTCGCATTTTCAAAAAAACTACACTTTATATCCGATTTGTTTTTAGTCGTTTTAATCCATTCTTCAACCAAAGCTGTTGGTAAAATGTTTAGTTCTTGTATTTCATCACGCATGTTAAACAACCTTAAGATACACTCTTTTGGTAGTCTTTCTTCAAAAGCCTTTTTTAGTATTCGGTATTTCGGTAGAAAAAGGCTTTTTCCGAAAACACTCAAATCATTGTAGTCAAGCCAGCCTGGTCTAAGTAAAAGGTTTAGCAATAAGGTAGTTTTACCACATCCTGATTTACCTACAATTATTCCTCTAATACTTTTTGGTAAAAGAGAGTGATTAAATCTCTTTGATACTACTTCGTTCCATGATAAATTTACAATATCCATTTTATATAATTTTTTAAATTTTTTATTAAAAAAATGTATTGCGTTAAATGTAAAAAAAGTTACCGATACAAACAACATAGAATATGCTGTTACTAAAAATGGAAGAAATATGAAACGTGGAAAATGTGTTGTTTGTGGAACAACTAAAATCCAGTTTGTTAAGATGACAAAGGGTGGATCATTGCTAAATAAAGCTATAAATTATTTACCTTTTGAAATGCATCTCCCTGGGCATAATTCTACGGGACCCGGCACTAAATTAAAAAAAAGACTCAACCCGGATTTAACACCAAAGGATTGGAGTAAACCAATAAACCGTGTTGATCAAGCTGCATACCATCATAATTTTTGTTATTTAAAAAATCCTACTACTAAAGTTAGAAACGAAGTGTGTGATAAAAATATGTTAACAGAGTTAAAAGGCATTTACAATCCTACTATTAGGGAAAAAATGGATAAGTCCATCGTTAGTAAACTCATTGGAACAAAGATGAAATTTGGAAGGGGGGGGGTTAAAAAAAATTTCAGCATGATAAATTTAGCGGAAGAATTACATAAACCCATAAAAAGAAAATTTAAGAAAAGGAGAGTTATAGTAAACGGTATTGATAGAATATGGGCTGCGGATTTAGTAGACATGCAAGCATTTTCTAAGTTTAATCGTGGTGTTAAATATCTTCTCGCTGTCATCGACATCTTTTCAAAATATGGTTGGTTGGTACCAATAAAAGATAAAACGGGAAAATCTGTTGCTATAGCATTGAAGAGTATTTTTAAGGAAAGAAAACCAGATAAAATGTGGGTGGATAAGGTTAAAGAGTTTTATAACAAAGATGTTAAAGACTTGATTGAATTGTATTCCACTGAAAATGAGGAAAAATCTAGCGTGGTTGAGAGGTGGATTAGAACAATGAAAGAAAAAATGTGGAAGTATTTTTCTACTAACTCCACAAACGTTTACATTAACGTGTTACAGGATCTCGTTAAAGAATATAATAACACGAGACATTCATCCATTAAAATGACTCCGGTAAATGCGAGTAAAACGGAAAATGAAACCAAAGTTTGGAGAAATCTTTACCCCGATCAACTCGAAATAAAAGATATAAAACCTAAGTTTTCTGTTTGAGATAAAGTAAGGATAACTAAAAAGATGGACTGAAGAGGTTTTTACAGTTTCTGAAGTAAAACATACATCACCTGTAACATATAAAATTGAGGATCTTAATGGAGAAGAAATACAAGGTACCTTTTATGAACCCGAGCTGCAAAAAACTAGTCAAGAGTTGTATAGGATAGAAAAGGTTATTAAAAAAGGAAAAAAGAAATCTCTAGTAAAGTGGAAAGGTAATCCCGATGAATTTAATTCATAGGTTGATAATAAAGACATTAAAAATATTTCGTCATAAAAAAATGTTAGATATTTCAATTGAAAACGTAATTTTACCAAATAAACCGCTAAACAATTTCGAATTAGAAGATGCGGCAAAAAGATTAAAGATTCCTTCTTTTAGAGGAGTTTTTTTACTAGATACATTGCCGAGAAAACCGAATAAAAAAGAATGTGGTATAGTAAACTTTGATAAAAGTGGTGGTCCTGGTACAGATTGGGTTGCTTGGTATAAAAACGGTAAAAGTAAAATTTATTTTGACAGTTATGGTATACAACCACCTATTGAAATTCAAGAGTATCTAAAAAGTTCAATACATTACAATACTGATCAATTACAACAATCTGGGCAAGTATTTCGTGGTCATTTATGTTTGTACATTCTTAAGGAGTTGGGTTTAGGTAAAAAGTTTCAAAATGTTTTAAATAAACTTTTTTAGCAATATAAAAAAAATGCCAGTTGATAAATTTAGACGAATGGATGGTGTTAAAACAAACGGTGATGGTGTGTCACTCGCTTACATAAATAATAATTTTTCACGTAAAGATGGAACAACCGTCGTTACCGGTTCTATAAACATGGCTGGTAATACTTTAACACGGGTTAGTAATCCAGTAAATCCTCAAGACGTTGCAACTAAGGCTTACGTTGATAATAGTTCTGGTGGGTTGTTGGATGAAAACGGAGGATATCACATTAAAAGTGGGTATCTAAACATGGGTTTTAATCCAATAAAAAACATTAAGGAGCCAACACATCCGAGTGAAGCTGCTACTAAAAATTATGTGGATAGAAGCGATAAAGTAATAGTAGAGCAACAAGACGGTACCTTTTCCGCTGTTGCAGATATAGATATGCGAGGATATAGTTTAACAAATCTTATAGATCCTGCAAACCCGCAAGACGTTGCAACTAAAAGATAAGTAGATGGTTCTAACCGAGCTTTCGTTTATGGAAGTGGGGGGTATCTAGCAGTTGCTGATGTTTCTATGGGTGGTCGAAGGATTACCAATGTTGGAAGCCCTTTAGAACACGATCAAGCTGTAAATACGTTTTACGTAGATACCATCCTTGAGGCGGCTACCGCGGGTGAAAAAGCTTTGACAAAAACGCAAGATGGATCTTTTTCAATGACTGGTAAATTAGATATGAATGATAACCCGATTACCGGATTACCAAATCCCGTATCCCGTGACGCCGCTGCTAATAAAAACCATGTCGATAACGGTGGAGCTATCGTAAAAAATCCGGATGGAAGTTTCACGGCGGTGGCTGACGTAAATCTCCAAGGTTTTTCTCTAAAAAACGCGGCAACCCCGGTAGAAGAGAGAGATTTAGCAACAAAATCCTACGTGGATAAAAAAGCATCCCTTCCTTCACTCATAGGCCCTAAACCTATTATAACCGTGTGGGCTGAAGAAAATGGACCAATAGGAAATGGTAATTACGAGTTTTCATTCGGTAATGGCAATTCAGGCTCCAAACATGGTTTAGGGGGCTACTGTATAAGCGCTCCAGGCAGAATCATAAGAGGAAGCTTAACGATTGTTAAAAATAATCCTAATGTACCAGAAGGGGTAAAAGTTAATATTACGGTAAACGGAATAGAGCAGGCTGATTACTCTATTATTAAAAGAGTGGACGAAACTTGTAGCTGTACGGTTTTTCCAAGGGCGTTGGAGGTAAAACAATGCGATATCGTAAACTCTATCTCAAGATCAGACAACCGTGATGTAGCACACTCTTACATATCTATTTTGATAGAGTTAGACTTGTAAAAAATATGATTTATTTAATGGTTTAGTTAACCATTAGATAAATAAGTAAAGTAAAAAATAATATTGCTATGTAAAAATGTATGAAGAGTATAGAAGAGTAACGAATAACATAAGACATTGTATTTATAAAATTAATGAGTTGATGGATAAAAATTACTCTCAGGAAGATAAAGCTAAGTTGTATAAGGTTAAAAAAAGGCTAATAAAATTTAAAAGTTTGATGATATATCTTAGGCAAGAGATAAATTTATAACTCATCCGAGTGAGTTATAAATTTTTGTAATTAAAAATTATTACATTTTTTTTAACTTTCTATTGGCAAAAGTTAAATATTGGAAAAAGGATCAGTTTACACCACGTGACATAGTATTTCACAACTTTGTCTAATATCAGTTTAGTCTGGACTTTTGAGGATAATGGTAGTATGTTATGATATTAATAATTTTTTTTTTTTTTTTTTTTTTTGCTTTGTTTTTTAAAAAAAATTAAGTGCATTTCATTTTCTGAATTTTATATTACCTCTTTATCTTCATAAAAAACAAAAGGATCCATCCTTCTTGGATAAAAATTTATTATTGATCTACCATAAGGTATCCTTTTTTCAAATTGTATATATGGTAAAAATTCTCCTCTTCCTCGAGTTAAATATTCTCGTAAATCTTCATTAGCAATATTTCTATCTATTGAAATATATTGATCAAACTTTTGTAAAATATTTTGTAAATACTTACCTTTTCCATGTAGTATCAATAAAGGAGATGGTGGAGAATAATAATGATGATCTCTTCTTGCTCCTTCACCTCTCCATGCAACAAAGAAAGCAATGGTATGTTCTCTTTTCTTATTTTCTTTTCTAAATTTACTAAACTCATAATACCAATCATTTCTTATTTTTTTGTAACGAACGTAAAAGTTTTTCTTCTTTAGATTTATAATAATATATTTCTTTATAAGCTTTATTTTCATATATATTTTTTTCTATCGAATGTTTTAGTTTCAGTTTATTTGTTAAATCCATTTTTAATATGTAAATAAAATAGCTTTAAGCGCGGAAGATGATAAAAGGCTTTGCAAAAAAACAAAAAAAAAAAAAATGATTTTAGGGTGAAAAGGTTAGTGAGATGAGAGTAGTGTTACAAAATGGATAAGGATAAAATATTATGTAAAAAAGTTTATGATCTGGAAAAAAAGTCAGATGATTTGTTTGATGAAATTAGACCTAGCAAAGATGTATTTGATGAATATTTGGATAATTTACACGCTATGCGTGTTGATCTATTTTACACTGAAAATGTTAGACAAGTATTTAGAGCAGCAACAGGTTATCTTCTACCAGATGAAAAAAGTAAAAAACGAATAAAATTTGGCATAATGCTATCAAGACTCACTAATACTTATTTAATACATTGGGATGAAAAGATTGGTTCAATAAAATATTTAAGAGATAAATTTTGGAAGAGGATGCGTGAAGTTGGAAACATATGTGAAGATGAATATAGAAAACAACTTATAGAAATTAATGCGTTATGTGAGGATGATATTAAAGGATTAAATTAAAATCAGTTAGTTTGTTATGAGGTTAGAAGATATGAGGCCCTTCCCTCTGTTCCATCGGTCGGGCATCAGACGCAGATTTAGTTAGTTAGTCGAGTGATCTATAACTCATTGACAGTGTGAGTTATACATCAGGTTAACACTTTAGCCGATTGATGGGGTGGTGAGTTTGTTAGCCGACACACCAATTAGACGGATTAGCGCGGATGATGATAAAAGGTTTGTCTTGGAGAACAAGATTGACACGTTAGCCTGGGGACATTATAGAATAAAAAAAATAATAAAACTTTTACAAAAGTTTTATTACGAATCGGTTAACCAAGGCATAGGGAAAATGACGCATTTGATTAGAGCAATTATCTAGGGTCTGCGAAAAAAGGTCTTTTGCGAAAAAAAGTTTTTGTAAAGAAAAGTTTTGCGGAAAAAGGTCTTTTGCGAAAAAAAAGTTTTTGTAAAGGAAAGTTTTGCGAAAAAAGGTCTTTTGCGAAAAAAAAGTTTTTGTAAAGGAAAGTTTTGCGAAAAAAGGTCTTTTGCGAAAAAAAAGTTTTTGTAAAGGAAAGTTTTGCGAAAAAAGGTCTTTTGCGAAAAAAAGTTTTTGTAAAGAAAAGTTTTGCGAAAAAAGGTCTTTTGCGAAAAAAAAGTTTTTGTAAAGGAAAGTTTTGCGAAAAAAGGTCTTTTGCGAAAAAAAAGTTTTTGTAAAGGAAAGTTTTGCGAAAAAAGGTCTTTTGCGAAAAAAAAGTTTTTGTAAAGGAAAGTTTTGCGAAAAAAGGTCTTTTGCGAAAAAAAAGTTTTTGTAAAGGAAAGTTTTGCGTAAAAAGGTCTTTTGCGCTAGTATTCCCGTCTTATTATCTACTGTTGAGTTACCGATATAAGTACCTTCGTTTACGGGAACATCGCTTCCTGCTTCATGTAAACTATCCATATTTCAGATAATCTTATATGAAAATCCAGATTCCTATGCACGTGACTGTCGCACAATGTACATAATCGGTAGACTTTACAATGCATGTGAAAGTAGCGCGACTATATGGTTACGATTCGAATTGGTTTGTTCTGTTGAGCACAGGAATTTAATCCTGGGTTCGTATTCACCAACCATTCGCAAGACGGTTGATAGTCTTATTCTCTAACATTTTCCTAAATTTGAAAGTAAAACAACTTCTGATTGGCTAAACCAAGTTGTATTACTTTCAAGTATAGAAAATTCTAGAAAGTAAAGTAAAGAACGTTCTTAAGAATGGTTGGTGAATAGGGGGAACAAATTCTTTAAGTGACTCTATTTTCAGGCAATTTGTTACTTCTCCGTGTAGATTAAGCATCTAAATGTATTTGGCTTGTGGTTTTCGTACATTTAAAGCCCCAACAGTTGCCGAAAGTAAAAATAACGGGTTTTAATATGCATTTGAATTTAAATCATACCTATTAAAAGTATAGAAATTATTAAGAAGATGACAGTCTGTGATTGTACGGTCGGTCCAACCGTTAGACGCTGGCAAAACATTAAATTTTGAAATCAGGTAAAAAGGAAACAATGATAGAGCGACCTGGCAAGCTTTGATCCACTTTTAAAATTCATTTTTCTGCTCACGATTGGCACTTGAACCAACCGTTCAATAACAGATTGTCACATTCAAAATAATTTGCAAACTTTTAAATGGTATGATTTAAATTTAAGTGCATTTTATAACCCGCTTTGTTTACTTTTGGCAGCTATTTAGGTCTGTAAGGATGGTTGATTGACCGCGTCTCCATTAATATCTCATGGCCTGCGACGAATCAGTAACAGACTACTTTTCAATCATATAGGTAAAAATACCATGTCTATAAATGTTGGATATCTTAATGAAATTGAAGTAATTGAAGGCAATGATAATTTGGCTTATTTTGAGAAATATCTCCTTCGGCCACAGTGTTTTAAAATGTCGTCTGTTGCAAACACGTAACGACTTGGCCAGGTAACGAAGAGTTTATAAAGGCGAATCATAATAAATAATCACCAATTTTACCCACACTTTTGACATAACACTTTTTATTTGCATACATGATTTTAAATATGAGAAACTTCATAATTGCTGCTTTACCGGCCCTGACCCAGCCTTCACCAAACATTTGCGAATATTTTGAATTAATCCGGTCACTGATTTCAATCATCGTTCTCTTAAAACCAGACCCCAGAAACAGCATCGAGCACCACCTCTTTGCAAATGACTTTAACAGTTATGCCGGGAAAGACGTTTTCGTGATTTTGCATCAAACCGTTTAGGTTTTATGAGTTAAGGGGAGAAACGCCTGAAACATTTTTAGATTTGGTTAATGTAATATCACTGAGAGTTGAAAGAGAGCATACCCTTAACGTCCAAAATCGGATTCTTCTCCTGCTAATTTGGCTGCGTACATGCCCCTGCTACAGCGTTTTTTCTTTCATGCTTAATGTAAGTAAGAATACTGTAAGAAATGAGATAATATACCTTGTGCCGAATTTGGAAAGAAGTCTCACTAGATACGTGTCGTGGCCAACAATTGAGGAATGGAGACAACAACGTGGCAAATGGACGAAAATTGAGGCAGCCGTTGGAGCCATAGACGGGACTTCTCAAAAGATATACCGACCAATGGTTGAGCAACAAAGGAAGTTTTATTCTGGACAAAGGGGATTTCATGCCATTTACACACAAGTTGTTGTAGATACAGATTGACGTATAAGGTATAGAAAGCGGGTTTCTTGGGCACCAGAAGGACGCGCAGCAATACATGTTGATGCGCCAAATCAGGACAGACCTTCCATTTCCCGCAGATTCGTTTCTTTTGGCCGATAAAATATATCCTAATTGCAACCCTGTTCTGACACTTTATACATCTTAGCAGATTGTTCTAAAGACACAGACTTCAACAGAAATGTCTGAAATTTAGTTGTTATATTTCGAAATACCGGGTTATCGTTGAACACACGGTATGTGTATTAAAGTGCTATCGAGCAATTTCAAATACATTGCGAAATAAACGTCAACTCCCTTCACAGGTGGTGAACATTTGTGCTTCCTTGATATGCAGGCGAAAAGAAATAGGTTTAGTGCTATGAGATTTTTTTTTTTTTTTTTCTATAAAAGTGTTATGTGCAGTCTGATGAAAGTGACCTTTATCGTGATTTTTCTCTATTTTGTGTCCAGTCATTGTGGAGGGGCCATGGGCAAGGCCTAGTACTGATTTGTATCCCAGATACCGTGAAGGAATGAGCATTCACCGTGAAATAATGGAAAATTTGCTGAAAGTGGCGTAAAGCACAATTCAAACAACCCCATAAGCAAATATTTGAGTCCTTTATGATTAACGTTTGAGATGACCCCTACTAATCCGTCGTCCACAGTCCAAGTCCACGCTGGGCACAAATAATAAAGTCTAATAGTCACTTTTATGGCGTAATCATATATCATTCATGAAGCCATTTTTGCAGCTCCATATACAGTAGTAGGACGTATTGTTTTAAGGCCGTTTTATATAAACAGTTCTTCATCTTTGTTCATAGTTAAAAAACTGTCGATATGTGTGTTTTTCTGAGGCAAATATTCAATTTAGTATTATAACAGAGAAACGAGATAAATAGATGTTTGGTGTCTTTGATTTTGAACGTTTATCGGGCTTGGTTCCGGATTTTTTTTCCGATTCGCCGTAGGCTCAAAGGATAAAATTCGTGCCCCTTGCCCGATAAACTTTCCAAATCCAAGACACCGACAAAATATTCTATATTTGTCATGTTTTATCATTGCCTCTAGATCAAAAGATCAGTCCGCAAACAATTAGCGAATTGATTCAGTCATTTTTGTTTAAACAATATGTTTTAAGAATGTTAGTTAACGAGCAATGGTTTTTTTTGCTATAGATTTAGAACAAATATCTTGTCAACGGGCAGAGTACCAGATCGGGCTTAAACTTCCCATGTAAAAACAGAGGTCTTATAGATAAAAAGTATGAAACATAAGTTAACATGCTCTATATTTTTACATTGTAAAATGATGGTATACAATCCAGAGCTTCCACTTGGAGCTAACTGTTCTGGCGAAGAAATGTGTCTTGATGAAAGCAGTTGCTGTAATCCGGTCCTAGGGGAATGTGAATGTGTTGACGGTACCTATGATAGTAATGGTGACATGGCTGGCGGAGTTTGCTTGGACTGTGAGTACACATGTTCACTAATATTTAAAATTGCTGGGTGTGGTACAGAACGTTTAACAAAATGAACATTAAGTTTTGTCAGTTTAAAATGATTGATCTTATTTCGGAAGTACCGAAATCTTAATTTCTAGGACATTTAATTATTTTAACATTTTCATAAGTAGAAGTATTTGCTTAGAAGGGTAGGACTTTTCAGAAAAACACAGCAGAAGTTTTGAGGGCTCATTTGAAGCCTCTGAATAGCTCTTACTTTTCTGTTTGTTTAGGCAAAATGTCAGTCTTCTTTAGGTTATTACATTTATGAAAACGTGTTTGTGTTATTTAGACTGCATACTGATGTATTAAGTGACTTCTAAAACATCTGTATACGATAATACATATCAGATCATAGTCTTATTAGTTTAATTGGGGCATACTTGTGACTCTTTTCATTCATTGCTGTTAATCCTTATTTAGTTCAGTGATGCACAATTTGGACGAAAAGGTTGTAAAAATACTACATCTATAAAGTTCAAGATGTAAATTGTTGAAAAAGTAGTTTTTGTGGAAAACATATATAATCAGACACAGTCTTCCTCCTATCGTGGTTTATCGTTCAACAAACCACGGTTGTGAGCTATGAGGCACAATAAGTAAACCACGAGGGTGATAGCCCAAGTAATTCATTCATTTCGCCTCATAACTCACAACGTGGTTTATTGAACGATAAACCACAATAGAAAGAAGATTATTTCGATTCTATCATGACCAACTTTTGATCACAGGAAAACAAGTCCATATTTAGTATACAAAGCGGATTTATTACTCGAACAAACCATGGCTGTTCCAGTTACTAACCAGAACAAAGCCCCACGGGTCAGTAGATAAATACACATACACACAAAAACAAAGCCTATGTGATATTCTGCCTTTCAAATGACATAGAAGAATGAATGTTTCATAAAGCATTAGAGTCACAGTCGCTTCAAATGCTAAATACTACCCTCACCCACTCCAAATCCCATTTCCGATGCAACACCGACCAACTTTGATGTTAATCTTCACCATCAAAAGACACTTAAACATATTTACTGGAAACATTTAGATGTCCAATAATTATCAAATTTGTCAAAAACAGTGAATAAATTCCTGGGTTTTTCCGTCCTCCTTGGTCGTGTAGCGGAAGAATTGTTTGCGTCAAGTGACTTTCATCGATAAAATATCCCAGGGCGGAGACATGGAACAGCCACGGTCGACGTACAGCAGAATGACTTCGATTTTATCACGTTCGCGCTGCACTGTGTTTGCACAGCCGAATAACGTGTCAAATTAGAATGTTTGTTTTAAAATACCAGTGATCGAAACCAGTGACAACTGTACGTTACCTGGTTCCTGCGACGATCCCCATGCAGAATGCGATGATTCTACAGGCACTTGTGAATGCGTTGATGGGTTTTTCCTTACAACGAATGGCACTTGTTTGGAATGTACGTACATTTACTTTTAGTTTCTTATACGGTTGCATTTCTGTTTTGACGATTGCGTGTATGTTTATCAATCACCTAAATAACTGACTTGTTTATTAGACCAAAGGTAAGTACTCGTTGAAAGACACTCTTTTTGTATCATTCCAGGGAAAATTGTAAAGTCCTGAAAGTAAACTAAGTTATTTTTGTTAGGTGTGAGGCATACAAAGCAAGATTTTGTCTTGGCACTAAATAATTAGGGGCATATCAAACAAAGTTAATGCTAAGTTATCACATCAGTTATAAATACGTTCACGTTGAGCATAGCGAAGAAGACACCATATAGAGAATTTTATATATAATTAAAAAATCAATTCTAAGCTAACACAATTTCGTTTGCTGATGAGAATACAATGAAATGACAAGTCACAAGAAAAGAAACAAATAAGGAAGAAAAAAATAACATGAATTTACAAACATTTTACAACCTTGTTAGTAAAATGATCAGTGATAGTATAAACCAGTAACTCTTCTATGATTAGCCTAGATGCAATTGCAATGAAACGTCCTTCTGCATATGATAAAATACTTCTCATTTCACACTGATTGACTAGATTGATTGTGTTTTGGCGTAGTCTTATAATTTCGGAGGTGGAGGCCTGTGATCAAGCTCTAGGGAAAAGCTAAATTCGTACAAAATGAAATGCAAAAACGGTATACTACCAATTTTGGAGACAACATAAACGGTCACATTACCACTTAGAACATATCGCCATTGCGATTTGTGTTTAATATGCAGCTCATGCATGTAGAACAGAATATGTTTTATCATACCCTGGAATTAATGACATTACTTATGTTTTGATAAAATTTAACATTTAAACAATAGCGACGACAGTTTTCGATTTCCATGCTATTCTATTAATTACTGTAAACCAGGAAAAGTTAAAGTCAAAAAATGTTTTCATACACCCGAGCATTTACGCGGCGTTTTACTTTCGCGGACTTGAGAAGGCCGCGAATCCCGCGAAACAAAACACGCCTTGAAGGAAATGCATACTTGCTCAGTATGTTGGACATTTTTAATCTCGCATAATCACACAATACCTGACCATCGGTCATTAGTCAAGTGGTGAGTGAACAGTTTTCGGTAAATATTTTGAGAGCTGTGTTAAGGTCGGCTATTGTTGACTTGGAATAATAGAACAATTTGGCAGTAGTGGTTTGTTTGGCAAAATGTCAATAGGTAGTTATTTTACTCCTAAAAAATGAAATGAAAATGAGGAAATTGAAAATAGAATTAAGGATCTTATGGATACCATTTTACCAACATGTAGCAAGAGTAGTGATATTCAGTGTGCTAATTGCGATATAAAGGAGATCATTAAAACTGGTGTAAAGAAAAAAAAGGGGTAGTTAGTTAGTTTTTTAATCAGCCCATTGTTCAGTTTCACACTTTGTAGTCAACATAATGTAAAGAATATTTGTCAATAAAGCGAAATAAGTTTAATTCATATTCTTGTCTCTGGCATAATACGAAATGAAACTTACAACAAAGTTTGATGGGGTCATCAAAGGTTCGAACTTGTGAAACAGTGGTTTCAAGTTCCTTTCCAGTGATGATAAAAAGCACAAGTTTATACATGTACATAGTTCAGATACATGTAACTGTTCATGGCAATAAGAACCTCTGCTTACTTCATTCTACATCTCAAGCACAAATTAGTCAACAGGAGGCTACAGGAAATACAAGATCTGATAGTCGTTCACTCTGATGCAGAGTGTGGTAATATACAGCAATTCAAATCTCTTGTAAACCTGAACTTTTGATCACTCACTAACATGACTACACTGGTTCTACACTATTATGGCAAATTTATGATTGGCAAAACTGTTTACACCAGACTGATAAGATCAGGAAGGAATTTGATGACACAAGGGTAAACTGGGTCGAGGGCACTGTTTTGAGAACTCCTTACACGAGTTCCAAAGTACAAATGAAACAAAATTCTAATAAGACAAATTTTAATTCTACAACGTATCAGCTTAAATATAGAAGGCACACGAAATACTGGAATATAAAAGTTTAACTCTTGTGTCGTTCAATATGAGAAGGAATGATGAAAAGGGACCATGCCCGAAAATAGGCCTGCAAGACCGAACAGAAGAAGTCTGTCTACATTTCTTTACCAATCACAGACTGCTATTCATTCATTCGAATATTTCAATACCAACAGATATTGGCGGAAAGAAAACTCATTAAGCCGCGCTAAAATTTAATATATTAGTGACATATGTAACAGAGGAAATGAGATTCTCTGGCGTTTTACAAAAACCCTATTACACCAGAGAATATAATATAAAAACAATTTTATGAGAACTAACTTCCAGACAAATCAATAAGAGAATTGTTTTGAAAATATATGTAGAGTCAGAAAATGTAGAGAATAAATCCGAATCCATATTCCGTATAGAGTACAGAGACAAATCAAAATGGCATGCAGTAGGTCGAAAAAAGCTATTAGTTGATAATTATTCTTAAAACTGTGTTTTGTGACGCAAAATTGACAATTCGTGTAAGTTAGTCCAAAATAAAGCAAAAATGATTTCTGATTAGCCGTTTTGGTCTCCTGAAGAAGCCAAATCTAGGGCTACCAAAAAGGCTTATCAGTCTTTTTGCCCATATAAGGTAACATCAGGTGGTAAAAGGCGCTATTGATGCTATAGATACCGCTTTATTATCCCTTCAATTGTGCAAAATATTGCTGTTGTTGAATATGAATTAGATTCTTAAGGCCAGTTTGAAACTTCAAATGGCTTTTTCTGAAAACCATCAAAAAGGATAATAAGCGCTTTAGCAATCAATGCGTGATATGTCGTACTGTAGACTAGGATCAGTGTACACTTTCTAGTCAGTCTGTACTTGATTTGATATTCGTTTAGACCGACAAGTATTGTCCCTCATGGAAAAGATAATCATTTCAGAATGCACTGTTTGCATCGGTTTGCGTTTGTTCATTTAAGTTTCATAAAGCTTTCGGCTATCGAACCTTGATTCTTTTTGGGCGGGTAGATTTCAGGTGGTAGAATAACATGAAACGGTTACTGGTCAGATTTTATTTTTTGTAACAGATAAAGATCTTTGTGATGCATGTGACTATGACGAAGAATGTGTGCTGGTCCGTGCGACATGTGTCCTTGGATTCTGCGAGTGTGCGTTGGATCAATATACAGACGAATGTGGCATCTGCAATAACAGTAAGTTTATCTATAATCCCCTACTGAAATTCTAATTAAGAACAGGATTTTTTTCAAAGATACGAGTATTCGAATATAAGTCCTAGCTTGAGATACTTATTAATAACGATCTGTCTATGATACATATTGTACGTGATGTGAAAGTGCATAAAGAAAAATAATTTTTCATGCACCATGTCTTCAGAAAGAAAAAAGATCATTATCAGACTTACATAATACTGTACATTGGATTCATTTCACTGCTAAAAAAACATTTCCATTTATAGCTATAATCAATATTTTCCTTAAGAGTACGTTTCGGAAATGAAGGGGAATTTTAAAATACAAGAATACGAGGATCGTTGAGGATAGTTATTCACTTGTATTTGTTCCTGAAATGTTGATTTGTAACCCAAGTTAGACTTGGATATTTTCCAATTATGTTTAGATAAAACGGCAGTCCTTTTCTTAATAATTGGTCTTTTCTTTTCTGTCTTTTGCAACAAAGAAATCAGTTTTGCCCTTCATGGAGGGCTTAAGACATAAGGAACTGGAAATACTTTATTTCGCCTTGAAAAAGCATAATCTTTAGGCGGTATAGATCCACTATTGTATTTATTATTCTTTTGGAATCTATTGTTGATTTACGCCTTCTGCAAGAGCTGCCGTATAAGCAATGTCCGGACAGGACTGAGCCCTGTCTTTAAACTTACCTTTGATTAAGATGGATTTGAGGCAATGGTGCCTCCGTATACTAAACGGAACGGAATAGAGTGCTACAGCTAGAAAATATAGTGTTATAATCATTTCAGTAAGCTTGTCTCCATTTCCAAATATACACTGTTCAATAATTTCAAGAAAATTCAATGCAGAAGATACAAAGACGGACAGAAAGTCAGACAATCAGACGGTTTATGATGATACCATTTTAATAATGCCAATACCGTTCATAATTCAGAGCTTGCACTTGGAACTAATTGTTCAGGCGAGGAAATGTGTCTAGATGAAAGAAGTTGCTGTAACCCGGTCCTAGGGGAGTGTGAATGTGTTGACGGTACCTATGATAGTAATGGTGACATACCTGGCGGGGTGTGCTTGGACTGTAAGTACACAAGTTCAGTAATATTTAAAACGGCTAGGAATGACATAGAACGTTTAACATAATGAACATTTAGTTTGTTAGTTAAAAAGTAATTGATCTTATTTCGGAAGAACCGATATCTTAATTTATTGGACATGATCATTCTAACATTGTTAATAAGTAAGAGTATTTGCTTATATGGGCAGGATTTTTGAGAAAAGCAGAGCAGAAGTTTTGAGGGGTCGTTTGAAGCATTTGAAAAGTTGTTACTCTTCTGTTTGTTTAGGCAAAATGTCAAACTTCTAAAGGCTTTTTGTATTCATGTAAACGTGTTTGTGTTATTTAAGCTCCACTCTGATGTATTAAGTGATTTCTAAGACATCCTAATACGATAACAATGTATAAAATCAAAGTCTTAATTGGCGTATACTTGTAACCCTTTTCATTCATTGATTTTGGACAAAAAGGTTGAAAAATTATTACATTTATATAGTTCAGGATGGTTATTATTGAAAAAGTAGTTTTTGTGAAAAACATATCTAATGTTCTTTTAAAATATCAGTGATCGAAACCGGTGAAAACTGTACATTACCTGGTTCCTGCGACGATCCCCATGCAGAATGCGATGATTCAACAGACACTTGTGAATGCGTAGATGGGTTTTTCCTGGCAACGAATGGAACTTGTTTGCAATGTACGAACACTTATTTCTAGTTTCTCATACGGTTACGTTTCCGTTTTGACGTAGGCGCGTATGTCTATCAATCAGCTAAATAACTGACCTGTTTATTCTTTTGTAAAGCGATGACTTTAATAACGTTAAAATTATGGCCAATTGATTGCCAAAAGTTCCTATCACCCATTACCAACCGTTTTTTGCCTACCAGATTTAGGGTATATGAGAACTTTAGGGTTTTTCGACTGCCAAAAGGACTTTTTAGTACATGACCGGCAACCAAGAGTGCTCGTCAGCAAGAATTTCCTGCTGATAAGTCCTTTTTACCTTATCTCAAACTTTCTCACATATCACTATTACTGCATCATCAGTGTTAATCTATTTGTTAACTATCTCATTACTGGGTCTCCAAATTGAAAATAATGACAAATCCGGGAAATCATAGCTGAAACTTTCATTTATATTAGACAGACACATTGAAAAGACAAACTGTTACCGAGATGTTACATTAATATTTGTTTCTTCTCGTATAAATTGTTCTGGTTTGAAATAAAAAAGAACAATTTTAAAAACTCCAGTATCCTGAAAATACGAGAAAAAATAATTGATTAAATAAAGATTTTATTTTTCTAAAAATGCATTTTGTCGACAAATGTTCCAGTGATTTCTTTAAAGGCTATTTAGCAGTTATTTAGTACTTTGCAGATTTAGCGGGTACTCGGTTATAATTAAAAGATGATAATGTTTGATTTTGTTCAAGAAATAAGAACTGTTTTCTGAAATAAGAAACTTGTTTCTTTAAACCATATACTTTCGTTTTAGAATATTTTTATTGTATTTTGGCTTAGTCTTATAAATACGGAGGTGGAGGCCCGTGATCAAGCTCTAAGGAAAAGCTCAATTTGTATAAAATGAAAAGCAAAAACGGTATACTACCAATATGGGAGACAACATAAATGGTCACATTTTCACCCTTAACATTGTATCATCGCGGTTTGTGTATTATATGCAGCTCATGCGTGTAGAACAGGGTATGTTTGATTATGCCCTGGAATTAATGACACTACCTATATTTTGAGAAATTTCAAACGTGCAACAGCGGCGGTGGCAGCTTTCATTTTATTGCTGTTCTTTATTTGTTGTTAATTATTAACAAAATGTAAAGGTATGTTTGTTAGTAGAGCAAAATATGTTGAATTCACATTCTTAAATCTGGCATAGTACGAAATGAAAATTAAATGAAACTTATAACACAGTTTGATGTGGATCAACAGGGATTTGAAGTTGTTAAACAGTGAGTTCAAGTTCATTTCCAGTGACAATAAAAGTACAAGTTTAAACCATAGGTTAGATACCTGTCCATGGCAAAGAGATCCTCTGCTCACTTCATTCTTTATCCCAAGCACATATAAGTCAGCAGGAGTTATACAATATACAGGATTGGACAGTCATTCACTCTGATGTCGAGTGTAATAATACACAGCCCTTCCAATATCTTGTAGATCTGATTCTTGATAACTGACTGACATGACTATATATGTAGTCTACTATTATGACAATTTTTATGATTACATAAATGTTTACTTCAAACGGGTGATATCAGGAAGGAATTTGATGGCAGTAGGGAAGCTTGGTCGAGGGCACTGTTTTGAGATTTAATTACGCAAGTTACAAATACAAATGAAACAAAAATCTAATCAGGCAAATTAAAAAAACCTACGATGTATCAACTTGACAGCTTTACAGAGAAGTCGGTCATTTGGAAATAAAAAATAAAATTTAAAAAGGATAAAAAAATAGATGAATTAAAATAAACAAAGCTGTTGGAAGGCCTTGTACGCTATAATTACATAAATTGTGATCGAGTCAAAACAAAGACGCCTTGTGCTATGGTCATAACAGTTGCTCTTTTCTTTCTTTTCCGTGCTTATATTAAGGAATAAAAAAATATATATAAACATGTATATTCCTGACCTCGTTTTCGTTGTGTTATTTGAATTTACCATGAAGACCATAATTAAAATATGGGCATTGCCAAAATTAGGATATATCAACGTTTTTGGTCGTATATGACGATATTTAAACTCAATGGTCCGTATTCACCTACAATTCTTAAGAACGTTCTTTGTCTTATTCTCCAAGATTTTCAAAATTTGAAAGTAACACATCATCTGATTGGCTTAACCGAATGGTTTAGCTAAACCAAATGGTTTAGCCAATCACATGTTGTGTTACTTTCAAATTCAGAAAATTCTGGAGAATAAGACTGAAAATGTTCTTAAGAATGGTTGGTGAATAAGGACCCTGGTTGTGAGACGCCTTATCTTAAATTTGGACTGTGCACGAGGACTTAGAAATCGATGCTGGGATAGGTGAAAGATAGTTTAGATTATTTTGACAGCTGAGTAGGCGACGCAGGGAGGCTCTGATCGTTTTCTCTGCATTTTCTATCGAAATTTCATATGGTAAAATAAGGGGAAACTCTCAATGATCAGATTTTATTTTTTTGTAACAGATAAAGATCTTTGTGATTCATGCGACTTTGACGAAGAATGTGTGCTGGTCCGTGCAACATGTGTCCTTGGATTCTGCGAGTGTGCGTTGGATCAATATACAGATGAATGTGGCATCTGCAATAAGAGTAAGTGTATCTTTTACCAGCTGTTCAAATCCTATTTTGAAAGCGGATTTTCAAAGATTAGGTTATTGGAATATAAGTCCTAGATTGAGATACTTTCTTAATAACGATCTGTCTATAATACATATTAATAAATAACTATTCATGCACCACGTCTTCAGAAAGAAAAAAATAAAGTTTATTAATAGATTTACGTAATACTGGACATTTCATTCATTGTTAAAAAACTCATTTACATTTATAACTATAATCATTATTTTCCTTAAGAGTAGGTTTCGGAAATGAAAGGGTGTTTTAAAATACAAGAATACGAGGATCATTGAGGATAGTTGTTTACTTGTATTTGTTCCTGAAATGTTGATTTGTAACCCAAGTGAGACTTACATATTGTTCAATAATTTTAAATAAAACGGGAGTCTTTTTGTTTATAAATTGATCTTTTCTTTTCTGTCTTTTGCAACATAGAAAATAGTTTTGCGCTTCATCGAGGCCTTAAGACATAAGGCACTGGAAATCAACTTTATTTCACCTTACAGACGCATAATGTTTAAACGGTTTAGATCCGATATTGGAGTTATTATTTTCTGGAATGTATTGTTAATTTAAGCCTTCTGCAAGAGCTGCCGTGTAAGCAATGTCCGGACAGGACTGAGCTCTGTCTTTTGGAAAAATTCAAACTTACCTTTAATAAGTATGGATTTAAGGCAATGGTGCCTCCGTATACTAAACGGAACGGAATAGAGTGCTATAGCTAGAAAACAATTTGAGCCATACCGTTATAATCATGTCAGTAAGCTTGTCCCAATTTCAAAAGATAAAAGCATTTTAATCATTCTACGGCCATTGAAAGCAGAAAATACAAAGACAGAAAGTCAGACAATCAGACGGTTTATGATGATACCATTTTAATAATGCCAATACCGTTCATAATTCAGAGCTTGCACTTGGAGCTAATTGTTCAGGCGAGGAAATGTGTCTAGATGAAAGAAGTTGCTGTAACCCGGTCCTAGGGGAGTGTGAATGTGTTGACGGTACCTATGATAGTAACGGTGACATGCCTGGCGGGGTGTGCTTGGACTGTAAGTACACAAGTTCAATAATATTTAAAACGGCTAGGGATGACATGTAACGTTTAACATAATGAACATTTAGTTTGTTAGTTAAAAAGTAATTGATCTTATTTCGGAAGAACCGATATCTTAATTTATTGGACATGATCATTCTAACATTGTTAATAAGTAAGAGTATTTGCTTATTTGGGCAGGATTTTTAAGAAAAGCAGAGCAGAAGTTTTGAGGGGTCGTTTGAAGCATTTGAAAAGCTGTTACTCTTCTGTTTGTTTAGGCAAAATGTCAAACTTCTAAAGGCTTTTTTCTATTAATGAAAACGTGTTTGTGTTATTTAGACTCCACACTGGTGTATTAAGTGATTTCTAAGACATCCTTATACGATAACAATGTATAAGATCAAAGTCTTAATTGGCGTATACTTGTAACCCTTTTCATTCATTGCTTTTGGACAAAAAGTTGAAAAATTACTACATTTATATAGTCCAGGATGGTTATTATTGAAAAAGTAGTTTTTGTGAAAAACATATCTAATGTTCTTTTAAAATATCAGTGATCGAAACCGGTGAAAACTGTACATTACCTGGTTCCTGCGACGATCCCCATGCAGAATGCGATGATTCAACAGACACTTGTGAATGCGTTGATGGGTTTTTCCTGGCAACGAATGGAACTTGTTTGCAATGTACGAACACTTATTTCTAGTTTCTCATACGGTTACGTTTCCGTTTTGACGTAGGCGCGTATGTCTATCAATCAGCTAAATAACTGACCTGTTTATTCTTCTGTAAAGCGATGACCTTGATAACGTTAAAATTATCGCCAATTGATTGCCAAAAGTTCCTATCACCCATTACCAACCGTTTTTTGCCTACCAGGTTTAGGGTATATGAGAACTTTAGGGTTATTCGACTGCCAAAAGGACTTTTTAGTACATGACCGGCAACCAAGAGTGCTCGTCAGCAAGAATTTCCTGCTGATAAGTCCTTTTTACCTTATCTCAAACTTTCTCACATATCACTATTACTGCATCATCAGTGTTAATCTATTTGTTAACTATCTCATTACTGGGTCTCCAAATTGAAAATAATGACAAATTCGGGAAATCATAGCTGAAACTTTCATTTATATTAGACAGACACATTGAACAGACAAACTGTTACCGAGATGTTACATTAATATTTGTTTCTTCTCGTATAAATTGTTCTGGTTTGAAATAAAAAAGAACAATTTTAAAAACTCCAGTATCCTGAAAATACGAGAAAAAATAATTGATTAAATAAAGATTTTATTTTTCTAAAAATGCATTTTGTCGACAAACGTTCCAGTGATTTCTTTAAAGGCTATTTAGCAGTTATTTAGTACTTTGCAGATTTAGCGGGTACTCGGTTATAATTAAAAGATGATAATGTTTGATTTTGTTCAAGAAATAAGAACTGTTTTCTGAAATAAGAAACTTGTTTCTTTAAACCATATACTTTCGTTTTAGAATATTTTTATTGTATTTTGGCTTAGTCTTATAAATACGGAGGTGGAGGCCCGTGATCAAGCTCTAAGGAAAAGCTAAATTTGTATAAAATGAAAAGCAAAAACGGTATACTACCAATATGGGAGACAACATAAATGGTCACATTTTCACCCTTAACATTGTATCATTGCGGTTTGTGTATAATATGCAGCTCATGCGTGTAGAACAGGGTATGTTTGATTATGCCCTGGAATTAATGACACTACCTATATTTTGAGAAATTTCAAACGTGCAACAGCGGCAGCGGCAGCTTTCATTTTATTGTTGTTCTTTATTTGTTGTTAATTATTAACAAAATGTAAAAGTATGTTTGTTAGTAGAACAAAATAAGTTGAATTCACATTCTTAAATCTGGCATAGTACGAAATGAAAATTAAATGAAATTTATAACACAGTTTGATGTGGATCATCAGGGATTTGAACTTGTTAAACAGTGAGTTCAAGTTCCTTTCCAGTGACAACAAAAGTACATGTTGAAACCAGAGGTTAGATACCTGTCCATGGCAAAGAGATCCTCTGCTCACTTCATTCTTTATCCCAAGCACAAATAAGTCAGCAGGAGTTATACAATATACAGGATTGGACAGTCATTCACTCTGATGTCGAGTGTAATAATACACAGCCATTCCAATATCTTGTAGATCTGATTCTTGATAACTGACTGACATGACTATATATGTGGTCTACTATTATGACAATTTTTATGATTACATAACTGTTTACTTCAAACGGGTGATATCAGGAAGGAATTTGATGGCAGTAGGGAAGCTTGGTCGAGGGCACTGTTTTGAGATTTAATTACGCAAGTTACAAATACAAATGAAACAAAAATCTAATCAGGCAAATTAAAAAAACCTACGATGTATCAAGTTGACAGCTTTACAGAGAAGTCGGTCATTTGGAAATAAAAAATAAAATTTAAAAAGGACAAAAAAATAGATGAATTAAAATAAACAAAGCTGTTGGAAGGCCTTGTACGCTATAATTACATAAATTGTGATCGAGTCAAAACAAAGACGCCTTGTGCTATGGTCATAACAGTTGCTCTTTTCTTTCTTTTCCGTGCTTATATTAAGGAATAAAAATATATATATAAACATGTATATTCCTGACCTCGTTTTCGTTGTGTTATTTGAATTTACCATGAAGACAATAATTAAACTATGGGCATTGCCAAAATTAGGATATATCAACGTTTTTGGTCGTATATGACGATATTTAAACTCAATGGTCCGTATTCACCTACAATTCTTAAGAACGTTCTTTGTCTTATTCTCCAAGATTTTCAAAATTTGAGAGTAACACATCATCTGATTGGCTAAACCAAACGGTTTAGCCAATCACATGTTGTGTTACTTTCAAATTCAGAAAATTCTGGAGAATAAGACTGAAAATGTTCTTAAGAATGGTTGGTGAATAAGGATTCTGGTTGTGAGACGCCTTATCTTAAATTTGGACTGTGCACGAGGACTTAGAAATCGATGCTGGGATAGGTGAAAGATAGTTTAGATTATTTTGACAGCTGAGTAGGCGATGCAGGGAGGCTCTGATCGTTTTCTCTGCATTTTCTATCGAAATTTCATATGGTAAAATAAGGGGAAACTCTCAATGATCAGATTTTATTTTTTTGTAACAGATAAAGATCTTTGTGATTCATGTGACTTTGACGAAGAATGTGTGCTGGTCCGTGCAACATGTGTCCTTGGATTCTGCGAGTGTGCGTTGGATCAATATACAGATGAATGTGGCATCTGCAATAAAAGTAAGTGTATCTTTTACCAGCTGTTCAAATCCTATTTTGAAAGCGGATTTTCAAAGATTAGGTTATTGGAATATAAGTCCTAGATTGAGATACTTTCTTAATAACGATCTGTCTATAATACATATTAATAAATAACTATTCATGCACCACGTCTTCAGAAAGAAAAAAATAAAGTTTATTAATAGATTTACGTAATACTGGACATTTCATTCATTGTTAAAAAACTCATTTACATTTATAACTATAATCATTATTTTCCTTAAGAGTAGGTTTCGGAAATGAAAGGGTGTTTTAAAATACAAGAATACGAGGATCATTGAGGATAGTTGTTTACTTGTATTTGTTCCTGAAATGTTGATTTGTAACCCAAGTTAGACTTACATATTGTTCAATAATTTTAAATAAAACGGGAGTCTTTTTGTTTATAAATTGATCTTTTCTTTTCTGTCTTTTGCAACATGGAAAATAGTTTTGCGCTTCATCGAGGCCTTAAGACATAAGGCACTGGAAATCAACTTTATTTCACCTTACAGACGCATAATGTTTAAACGGTTTAGATCCGATATTGGATTATTATTTTCTGGAATGTATTGTTAATTTAAGCCTTCTGCAAGAGCTGCCGTGTAAGCAATGTCCGGACAGGACTGAGCTCTGTCTTTTGGAAAAATTCAAACTTACCTTTAATAAGTATGGATTTAAGGCAATGGTGCCTCCGTATACTAAACGGAACGGAATAGAGTGCTATAGCTAGAAAACAAGTTGAGCCATACCGTTATAATCATGTCAGTAAGCTTGTCCCAATTTCAAAAGATAAAAGCATTTTAATCATTCTACGGCCATTGAAAGCAGAAAATACAAAGACAGAAAGTCAGACAATCAGACGGTTTATGATGATACCATTTTAATAATGCCAATACCGTTCATAATTCAGAGCTTGCACTTGGAGCTAATTGTTCAGGCGAGGAAATGTGTCTAGATGAAAGAAGTTGCTGTAACCCGGTCCTAGGGGAGTGTGAATGTGTTGACGGTACCTATGATAGTAACGGTGACATGCCTGGCGGGGTGTGCTTGGACTGTAAGTACACAAGTTCAATAATATTTAAAACGGCCAGGGATGACATGTAACGTTTAACATAATGAACATTTAGTTTGTTAGTTAAAAAGTAATTGATCTTATTTCGGAAGAACCGATATCTTAATTTATTGGACATGATCATTCTAACATTGTTAATAAGTAAGAGTATTTGCTTATATGGGCAGGATTTTTAAGAAAAGCAGAGCAGAAGTTTTGAGGGGTCGTTTGAAGCATTTGAAAAGCTGTTACTCTTCTGTTTGTTTAGGCAAAATGTCAAACTTCTAAAGGCTTTTTTCTATTAATGAAAACGTGTTTGTGTTATTTAGACTCAACACTGGTGTATTAAGTGATTTCTAAGACATCCTTATACGATAACAATGTATAAGATCAAAGTCTTAATTGGCGTATACTTGTAACCCTTTTCATTCATTGCTTTTGGACAAAAAGGTTGAAAAATTACTACATTTATATAGTTCAGGATGGTTATTATTGAAAAAGTAGTTTTTGTGAAAAACATATCTAATGTTCTTTTAAAATATCAGTGATCGAAACCGGTGAAAACTGTACATTACCTGGTTCCTGCGACGATCCCCATGCAGAATGCGATGATTCAACAGACACTTGTGAATGCGTTGATGGGTTTTTCCTGGCAACGAATGGAACTTGTTTGCAATGTACGAACACTTATTTCTAGTTTCTCATACGGTTACGTTTCCGTTTTGACGTAGGCGCGTATGTCTATCAATCAGCTAAATAACTAAAAGCGATGACCTTGATAACGTTAAAATTATCGCCAATTGATTGCCAAAAGTTCCTATCACCCATTACCAACCGTTTTTTGCCTACCAGGTTTAGGGTATATGAGAACTTTAGGGTTATTCGACTGCCAAAAGGACTTTTTAGTACATGACCGGCAACCAAGAGTGCTCGTCAGCAAGAATTTCCTGCTGATAAGTCCTTTTTACCTTATCTCAAACTTTCTCACATATCACTATTACTGCATCATCAGTGTTAATCTATTTGTTAATTATCTCATTACTGGGTCTCCAAATTGAAAATAATGACAAATTCGGGAAATCATAGCTGAAACTTTCATTTATATTAGACAGACACATTGAAAAGACAAACTGTTACCGAGATGTTACATTAATATTTGTTTCTTCTCGTATAAATTGTTCTGGTTTGAAATAAAAAAGAACAATTTTAAAAACTCCAGTATCCTGAAAATACGAGAAAAAATAATTGATTAAATAAAGATTTTATTTTTCTAAAAATGCATTTTGTCGACAAACGTTCCAGTGATTTCTTTAAAGGCTATCTAGCAGTTATTTAGTACTTTGCAGATTTAGCGGGTACTCGGTTATAATTAAAAGATGATAATGTTTGATTTTGTTCAAGAAATAAGAACTGTTTTCTGAAATAAGAAACTTGTTTCTTTAAACCATATACTTTCGTTTTAGAATATTTTTATTGTATTTTGGCTTAGTCTTATAAATACGGAGGTGGAGGCCCGTGATCAAGCTCTAAGGAAAAGCTAAATTTGTATAAAATGAAAAGCAAAAACGGTATACTACCAATATGGGAGACAACATAAATGGTCACATTTTCACCCTTAACATTGTATCATTGCGGTTTGTGTATAATATGCAGCTCATGCGTGTAGAACAGGGTATGTTTGATTATGCCCTGGAATTAATGACACTACCTATATTTTGAGAAATTTCAAACGTGCAACAGCGGCAGCGGCAGCTTTCATTTTATTGCTGTTCTTTATTTGTTGTTAATTATTAACAAAATGTAAAGGTATGTTTGTTAGTAGAACAAAATAAGTTGAATTCACATTCTTAAATCTGGCATAGTACGAAATGAAAATTAAATGAAATTTATAACACAGTTTGATGTGGATCATCAGGGATTTGAACTTGTTAAACAGTGAGTTCAAGTTCCTTTCCAGTGACAATAAAAGTACAAGTTGAAACCAGAGGTTAGATACCTGTCCATGGCAAAGAGATCCTCTGCTCACTTCATTCTTTATCCCAAGCACAAATAAGTCAGCAGGAGTTATACAATATACAGGATTGGACAGTCATTCACTCTGATGTCGAGTGTAATAATACACAGCCATTCCAATATCTTGTAGATCTGATTCTTGATAACTGACTGACATGACTATATATGTAGTCTACTATTATGACAATTTTTATGATTACATAACTGTTTACTTCAAACGGGTGATATCAGGAAGGAATTTGATGGCAGTAGGGAGGCTTGGTCGAGGGCACTGTTTTGAGATTTAATTACGCAAGTTACAAATACAAATGAAACAAAAATCTAATCAGGCAAATTAAAAAAACCTACGATGTATCAAGTTGACAGCTTTACAGAGAAGTCGGTCATTTGGAAATAAAAAATAAAATTTAAAAAGGACAAAAAAATAGATGAATTAAAATAAACAAAGCTGTTGGAAGGCCTTGTACGCTATAATTACATAAATTGTGATCGAGTCAAAACAAAGACGCCTTGTGCTATGGTCATAACAGTTGCTCTTTTCTTTCTTTTCCGTGCTTATATTAAGGAATAAAAATATATATATAAACATGTATATTCCTGACCTCGTTTTCGTTGTGTTATTTGAATTTACCATGAGGACCATAATTAAAATATGGGCATTGCCAAAATTAGGATATATCAACGTTTTTGGTCGTATATGACGATATTTAAACTCAATGGTCCGTATTCACCTACAATTCTGAAGAACGTTCTTTGTCTTATTCTCCAAGATTTTCAAAATTTGAAAGTAACACATCATCTGATTGGCTAAACCAAACGGTTTAGCCAATCACATGTTGTGTTACTTTCAAATTCAGAAAATTCTGGAGAATAAGACTGAAAATGTTCTTAAGAATGGTTGGTGAATAAGGACCCTGGTTGTGAGACGCCTTATCTTAAATTTGGACTGTGCACGAGGACTTAGAAATCGATGCTGGGATAGGTGAAAGATAGTTTAGATTATTTTGACAGCTGAGTAGGCGACGCAGGGAGGCTCTGATCGTTTTCTCTGCATTTTCTATCGAAATTTCATATGGTAAAATAAGGGGAAACTCTCAATGATCAGATTTTATTTTTTTGTAACAGATAAAGATCTTTGTGATTCATGCGACTTTGACGAAGAATGTGTGCTGGTCCGTGCAACATGTGTCCTTGGATTCTGCGAGTGTGCGTTGGATCAATATACAGATGAATGTGGCATCTGCAATAAGAGTAAGTGTATCTTTTACCAGCTGTTCAAATCCTATTTTGAAAGCGGATTTTCAAAGATTAGGTTATTGGAATATAAGTCCTAGATTGAGATACTTTCTTAATAACGATCTGTCTATAATACATATTAATAAATAACTATTCATGCACCACGTCTTCAGAAAGAAAAAAATAAAGTTTATTAATAGATTTACGTAATACTGGACATTTCATTCATTGTTAAAAAACTCATTTACATTTATAACTATAATCATTATTTTCCTTAAGAGTTGGTTTCGGAATGAAAGGGTGTTTTAAAATACAAGAATACGAGGATCATTGAAGATAGTTGTTTACTTGTATTTGTTCCTGAAATGTTGATTTGTAACCCAAGTTAGACTTACATATTGTTCAATAATTTTAAATAAAACGGGAGTCTTTTTGTTTATAAATTGATCTTTTCTTTTCTGTCTTTTGCAACATGGAAAATAGTTTTGCGCTTCATCGAGGCCTTAAGACATAAGGCACTGGAAATCAACTTTATTTCACCTTACAGACGCATAATGTTTAAACGGTTTAGATCCGATATTGGAGTTATTATTTTCTGGAATGTATTGTTAATTTAAGCCTTCTGCAAGAGCTGCCGTGTAAGCAATGTCCGGACAGGACTGAGCTCTGTCTTTTGGAAAAATTCAAACTTACCTTTAATAAGTATGGATTTAAGGCAATGGTGCCTCCGTATACTAAACGGAACGGAATAGAGTGCTATAGCTAGAAAACAAGTTGAGCCATACCGTTATAATCATGTCAGTAAGCTTGTCCCAATTTCAAAAGATAAAAGCATTTTAATCATTCTACGGCCATTGAAAGCAGAAAATACAAAGACAGAAAGTCAGACAATCAGACGGTTTATGATGACACCATTTTAATAATGCCAATACCGTTCATAATTCAGAGCTTGCACTTGGAGCTAATTGTTCAGGCGAGGAAATGTGTCTAGATGAAAGAAGTTGCTGTAACCCGGTCCTAGGGGAGTGTGAATGTGTTGACGGTACCTATGATAGTAATGGTGACATGCCTGGCGGGGTTTGCTTGGACTGTAAGTACACAAGTTCAATAATATTTAAAACGGCTAGGGATGACATGTAACGTTTAACATAATGAACATTTAGTTTGTTAGTTAAAAAGTAATTGATCTTATTTCGGAAGAACCGATATCTTAATTTATTGGACATGATCATTCTAACATTGTTAATAAGTAAGAGTATTTGCTTATATGGGCAGGATTTTTGAGAAAAGCAGAGCAGAAGTTTTGAGGGGTCGTTTGAAGCATTTGAAAAGCTGTTACTCTTCTGTTTGTTTAGGCAAAATGTCAAACTTCTAAAGGCTTTTTTCTATTAATGAAAACGTGTTTGTGTTATTTAGACTCCACTCTGGTGTATTAAGTGATTTCTAAGACACCCTTATACGATAACAATGTATAAGATCAAAGTCTTAATTGGCGTATACTTGTAACCCTTTTCATTCATTGCTTTTGGACAAAAAGGTTGAAAAATTACTACATTTATATAGTTCAGGATGGTTATTATTGAAAAAGTAGTTTTTGTGAAAAACATATCTAATGTTCTTTTAAAATATCAGTGATCGAAACCGGTGAAAACTGTACATTACCTGGTTCCTGCGACGATCCCCATGCAGAATGCGATGATTCAACAGACACTTGTGAATGCGTTGATGGGTTTTTCCTGGCAACGAATGGAACTTGTTTGCAATGTACGAATACTTATTTCTAGTTTCTCATACGGTTACGTTTCCGTTTTGACGTAGGCGCGTATGTCTATCAATCAGCTAAATAACTGACCTGTTTATTCTTCTGTAAAGCGATGACCTTGATAACGTTAAAATTATCGCCAATTGATTGCCAAAAGTTCCTATCACCCATTACCAACCGTTTTTTGCCTACCAGGTTTAGGGTATATGAGAACTTTAGGGTTATTCGACTGCCAAAAGGACTTTTTAGTACATGACCGGCAACCAAGAGTGCTCGTCAGCAAGAATTTCCTGCTGATAAGTCCTTTTTACCTTATCTCAAACTTTCTCACATATCACTATTACTGCATCATCAGTGTTAATCTATTTGTTAACTATCTCATTACTGGGTCTCCAAATTGAAAATAATGACAAATTCGGGAAATCATAGCTGAAACTTTCATTTATATTAGACAGACACATTGAAAAGACAAACTGTTACCGAGATGTTACATTAATATTTGTTTCTTCTCGTATAAATTGTTCTGGTTTGAAATAAAAAAGAACAATTTTAAAAACTCCAGTATCCTGAAAATACGAGAAAAAATAATTGATTAAATAAAGATTTTATTTTTCTAAAAATGCATTTTGTCGACAAACGTTCCAGTGATTTCTTTAAAGGCTATTTAGCAGTTATTTAGTACTTTGCAGATTTAGCGGGTACTCGGTTATAATTAAAAGATGATAATGTTTGATTTTGTTCAAGAAATAAGAACTGTTTTCTGAAATAAGAAACTTGTTTCTTTAAACCATATACTTTCGTTTTAGAATATTTTTATTGTATTTTGGCTTAGTCTTATAAATACGGAGGTGGAGGCCCGTGATCAAGCTCTAAGGAAAAGCTCAATTTGTATAAAATGAAAAGCAAAAACGGTATACTACCAATATGGGAGACAACATAAATGGTCACATTTTCACCCTTAACATATTATCATTGCGGTTTGTGTATAATATGCAGCTCATGCGTGTAGAACAGGGTATGTTTGATTATGCCCTGGAATTAATGACACTACCTATATTTTGAGAAATTTCAAACGTGCAACAGCGGCGGCGGCAGCTTTCATTTTATTGCTGTTCTTTATTTGTTGTTAATTGTTAACAAAATGTAAAGGTATGTTTGTTAGTAGAACAAAATAAGTTGAATTCACATTCTTAAATCTGGCATAGTACGAAATGAAAATTAAATGAAATTTATAACACAGTTTGATGTGGATCATCAGGGATTTGAACTTGTTAAACAGTGAGTTCAAGTTCCTTTCCAGTGACAATAAAAGTACAAGTTTAAACCATAGGTTAGATACCTGTCCATGGCAAAGAGATCCTCTGCTCACTTCATTCTTTATCCCAAGCACAAATAAGTCAGCAGGAGTTATACAATATACAGGATTGGACAGTCATTCACTCTGATGTCGAGTGTAATAATACACAGCCATTCCAATATCTTGTAGATCTGATTCTTGATAACTGACTGACATGACTATATATGTAGTCTACTATTATGACAATTTTTATGATTACATAACTGTTTACTTCAAACGGGTGATATCAGGAAGGAATTTGATGGCAGTAGGGAAGCTTGGTCGAGGGCACTGTTTTGAGATCTAATTACGCAAGTTTCAAATACAAATGAAACAAAAATCTAATCAGGCAAATTAAAAAAACCTACGATGTATCAACTTGACAGCTTTACAGAGAAGTCGGTCATTTGGAAATAAAAAATAAAATTTAAAAAGGACAAAAAAATAGATGAATTAAAATAAACAAAGCTGTTGGAAGGCCTTGTACGCTATAATTACATAAATTGTGATCGAGTCAAAACAAAGACGCCTTGTGCTATGGTCATAACAGTTGCTCTTTTCTTTCTTTTCCGTGCTTATATTAAGGAATAAAAATATATATATAAACATGTATATTCCTGACCTCGTTTTCGTTGTGTTATTTGAATTTACCATGAGGACCATAATTAAAATATGGGCATTGCCAAAATTAGGATATATCAACGTTTTTGGTCGTATATGACGATATTTAAACTCAATGGTCCGTATTCACCTACAATTCTTAAGAACGTTCTTTGTCTTATTCTCCAAGATTTTCAAAATTTGAAAGTAACACATCATCTGATTGGCTAAACCAAATGGTTTAGCCAATCACATGTTGTGTTACTTTCAAATTCAGAAAATTCTGGAGAATAAGACTGAAAATGTTCTTAAGAATGGTTGGTGAATAAGGACCCTGGTTGTGAGACGCCTTATCTTAAATTTGGACTGTGCACGAGGACTTAGAAATCGATGCTGGGATAGGTGAAAGATAGTTTAGATTATTTTGACAGCTGAGTAGGCGATGCAGGGAGGATCTGATCGTTTTCTCTGCATTTTCTATCGAAATTTCGTATGGTAAAATAAGGGGAAACTCTCAATGATCAGATTTTATTTTTTTGTAACAGATAAAGATCTTTGTGATTCATGTGACTTTGACGAAGAATGTGTGCTGGTCCGTGCAACATGTGTCCTTGGATTCTGCGAGTGTGCGTTGGATCAATATACAGATGAATGTGGCATCTGCAATAAGAGTAAGTGTATCTTTTACCAGCTGTTCAAATCCTATTTTGAAAGCGGATTTTCAAAGATTAGGTTATTGGAATATAAGTCCTAGATTGAGATACTTTCTTAATAACGATCTGTCTATAATACATATTAATAAATAACTATTCATGCACCACGTCTTCAGAAAGAAAAAAATAAAGTTTATTAATAGATTTACGTGATACTGGACATTTCATTCATTGTTAAAAAACTCATTTACATTTATAACTATAATCATTATTTTCCTTAAGAGTAGGTTTCGGAATGAAAGGGTGTTTTAAAATACAAGAATACGAGGATCATTGAGGATAGTTGTTTACTTGTATTTGTTCCTGAAATGTTGATTTGTAACCCAAGTTAGACTTACATATTGTTCAATAATTTTAAATAAAACGGGAGTCTTTTTGTTTATAAATTGATCTTTTCTTTTCTGTCTTTTGCAACATAGAAAATAGTTTTGCGCTTCATCGAGGCCTTAAGACATAAGGCACTGGAAATCAACTTTATTTCACCTTACAGACGCATAATGTTTAAACGGTTTAGATCCGATATTGGAGTTATTATTTTCTGGAATGTATTGTTAATTTAAGCCTTCTGCAAGAGCTGCCGTGTAAGCAATGTCCGGACAGGACTGAGCTCTGTCTTTTGGAAAAATTCAAACTTACATTTAATAAGTATGGATTTAAGGCAATGGTGCCTACGTATACTAAACGGAACGGAATAGAGTGCTATAGCTAGAAAACAAGTTGAGCCATACCGTTATAATCATGTCAGTAAGCTTGTCCCAATTTCAAAAGATAAAAGCTTTTTAATCATTCTACGGCCATTGAAAGCAGAAAATACAAAGACAGAAAGTCAGACAATCAGACGGTTTATGATGACACCATTTTAATAATGCCAATACCGTTCATAATTCAGAGCTTGCACTTGGAGCTAATTGTTCAGGCGAGGAAATGTGTCTAGATGAAAGAAGTTGCTGTAACCCGGTCCTAGGGGAGTGTGAATGTGTTGACGGTACCTATGATAGTAATGGTGACATGCCTGGCGGGGTTTGCTTGGACTGTAAGTACACAAGTTCAATAATATTTAAAACGGCTAGGGATGACATGTAACGTTTAACATAATGAACATTTAGTTTGTTAGTTAAAAAGTAATTGATCTTATTTCGGAAGAACCGATATCTTAATTTATTGGACATGATCATTCTAACATTGTTAATAAGTAAGAGTATTTGCTTATATGGGCAGGATTTTTGAGAAAAGCAGAGCAGAAGTTTTGAGGGGTCGTTTGAAGCATTTGAAAAGCTGTTACTCTTCTGTTTGTTTAGGCAAAATGTCAAACTTCTAAAGGCTTTTTTCTATTAATGAAAACGTGTTTGTGTTATTTAGACTCCACTCTGGTGTATTAAGTGATTTCTAAGACATCCTTATACGATAACAATGTATAAGATCAAAGTCTTAATTGGCGTATACTTGTAACCCTTTTCATTCATTGCTTTTGGACAAAAAGGTTGAAAAATTACTACATTTATATAGTTCAGGATGGTTATTATTGAAAAAGTAGTTTTCGTGAAAAACATGTCTAATGTTCTTTTAAAATATCAGTGATCGAAACCGGTGAAAACTGTACATTACCTGGTTCCTGCGACGATCCCCATGCAGAATGCGATGATTCAACAGACACTTGTGAATGCGTTGATGGGTTTTTCCTGGCAACGAATGGAACTTGTTTGCAATGTACGAACACTTATTTCTAGTTTCTCATACGGTTACGTTTCCGTTTTGACGTAGGCGCGTATGTCTATCAATCAGCTAAATAACTGACCTGTTTATTCTTCTGTAAAGCGATGACCTTGATAACGTTAAAATTATCGCCAATTGATTGCCAAAAGTTCCTATCACCCACTACCAACCGTTTTTTGCCTACCAGGTTTAGGGTATATGAGAACTTTAGGGTTATTCGACTGCCAAAAGGACTTTTTAGTACATGACCGGCAACCAAGAGTGCTCTTCAGCAAGAATTTCCTGCTGATAAGTCCTTTTTACCTTATCTCAAACTTTCTCACATATCACTATTACTGCATCATCAGTGTTAATCCATTTGTTAACTATCTCATTACTGGTTCTCCAAATTGAAAATAATGACAAATTCGGGAAATCATAGCTGAAACTTTCATTTATATTAGACAGACACATTGAAAAGACAAACTGTTACCGAGATGTTACATTAATATTTGTTTCTTCTCGTATAAATTGTTCTGGTTTGAAATAAAAAAGAACAATTTTAAAAACTTCAGTATCCTGAAAATACGAGAAAAAATAATTGATTAAATAAAGATTTTATTTTTCTAAAAATGCATTTTGTCGACAAACGTTCCAGTGATTTCTTTAAAGGCTATCTAGCAGTTATTTAGTACTTTGCAGATTTAGCGGGTACTCGGTTATAATTAAAAGATGATAATGTTTGATTTTGTACAAGAAATAAGAACTGTTTTCTGAAATAAGAAACTTGTTTCTTTAAACCATATACTTTCGTTTTAGAATATTTTTATTGTATTTTGGCTTAGTCTTATAAATACGGAGGTGGAGGCCCGTGATCAAGCTCTAAGGAAAAGCTAAATTTGTATAAAATGAAAAGCAAAAACGGTATACTACCAATATGGGAGACAACATAAATGGTCACATTTTCACCCTTAACATTGTATCATTGCGGTTTGTGTATAATATGCAGCTCATGCGTGTAGAACAGGGTATGTTTGATTATGCCCTGGAATTAATGACACTACCTATATTTTGAGAAATTTCAAACGTGCAACAGCGGCAGCGGCAGCTTTCATTTTATTGCTGTTCTTTATTTGTTGTTAATTATTAACAAAATGTAAAGGTATGTTTGTTAGTAGAACAAAATAAGTTGAATTCACATTCTTAAATCTGGCATAGTACGAAATGAAAATTAAATGAAATTTATAACACAGTTTGATGTGGATCATCAGGGATTTGAACTTGTTAAACAGTGAGTTCAAGTTCCTTTCCAGTGACAATAAAAGTACATGTTGAAACCAGAGGTTAGATACCTGTCCATGGCAAAGAGATCCTCTGCTCACTTCATTCTTTATCCCAAGCACAAATAAGTCAGCAGGAGTTATACAATATACAGGATTGGACAGTCATTCACTCTGATGTCGAGTGTAATAATACACAGCCATTCCAATATCTTGTAGATCTGATTCTTGATAACTGACTGACATGACTATATATGTAGTCTACTATTATGACAATTTTTATGATTACATAACTGTTTACTTCAAACGGGTGATATCAGGAAGGAATTTGATGGCAGTAGGGAAGCTTGGTCGAGGGCACTGTTTTGAGATTTAATTACGCAAGTTACAAATACAAATGAAACAAAAATCTAATCAGGCAAATTAAAAAAACCTACGATGTATCAAGTTGACAGCTTTACAGAGAAGTCGGTCATTTGGAAATAAAAAATAAAATTTAAAAAGGATAAAAAAATAGATGAATTAAAATAAACAAAGCTGTTGGAAGGCCTTGTACGCTATAATTACATAAATTGTGATCGAGTCAAAACAAAGACGCCTTGTGCTATGGTCATAACAGTTGCTCTTTTCTTTCTTTTCCGTGCTTATATTAAGGAATAAAAATATATATATAAACATGTATATTCCTGACCTCGTTTTCGTTGTGTTATTTGAATTTACCATGAAGACCATAATTAAAATATGGGCCTTGCCAAAATTAGGATATATCAACGTTTTTGGTCGTATATGACGATATTTAAACTCAATGGTCCGTATTCACCTACAATTCTTAAGAACGTTCTTTGTCTTATTCTCCAAGATTTTCAAAATTTGAGAGTAACACATCATCTGATTGGCTAAACCAAACGGTTTAGCCAATCACATGTTGTGTTACTTTCAAATTCAGAAAATTCTGGAGAATAAGACTGAAAATGTTCTTAAGAATGGTTGGTGAATAAGGACCCTGGTTGTGAGACGCCTTATCTTAAATTTGGACTGTGCACGAGGACTTAGAAATCGATGCTGGGATAGGTGAAAGATAGTTTAGATTATTTTGACAGCTGAGTAGGCGATGCAGGGAGGCTCTGATCGTTTTCTCTGCATTTTCTATCGAAATTTCATATGGTAAAATAAGGGGAAACTCTCAATGATCAGATTTTATTTTTTTGTAACAGATAAAGATCTTTGTGATTCATGTGACTTTGACGAAGAATGTGTGCTGGTCCGTGCAACATGTGTCCTTGGATTCTGCGAGTGTGCATTGGATCAATATACAGATGAATGTGGCATCTGCAATAAGAGTAAGTGTATCTTTTACCAGCTGTTCAAATCCTATTTTGAAAGCGGATTTTCAAAGATTAGGTTATTGGAATATAAGTCCTAGATTGAGATACTTTCTTAATAACGATCTGTCTATAATACATATTAATAAATAACTATTCATGCACCACGTCTTCAGAAAGAAAAAAATAAAGTTTATTAATAGATTTACGTGATACTGGACATTTCATTCATTGTTAAAAAACTCATTTACATTTATAACTATAATCATTATTTTCCTTAAGAGTAGGTTTCGGAATGAAAGGGTGTTTTAAAATACAAGAATACGAGGATCATTGAGGATAGTTGTTTACTTGTATTTGTTCCTGAAATGTTGATTTGTAACCCAAGTTAGACTTACATATTGTTCAATAATTTTAAATAAAACGGGAGTCTTTTTGTTTATAAATTGATCTTTTCTTTTCTGTCTTTTGCAACATAGAAAATAGTTTTGCGCTTCATCGAGGCCTTAAGACATAAGGCACTGGAAATCAACTTTATTTCACCTTACAGACGCATAATGTTTAAACGGTTTAGATCCGATATTGGAGTTATTATTTTCTGGAATGTATTGTTAATTTAAGCCTTCTGCAAGAGCTGCCGTGTAAGCAATGTCCGGACAGGACTGAGCTCTGTCTTTTGGAAAAATTCAAACTTACCTTTAATAAGTATGGATTTAAGGCAATGGTGCCTCCGTATACTAAACGGAACGGAATAGAGTGCTATAGCTAGAAAACAAGTTGAGCCATACCGTTATAATCATGTCAGTAAGCTTGTCTCAATTTCAAAAGATAAAAGCATTTTAATCATTCTACGGCCATTGAAAGCAGAAAATACAAAGACAGAAAGTCAGACAATCAGACGGTTTATGATGATACCATTTTAATAATGCCAATACCGTTCATAATTCAGAGCTTGCACTTGGAGCTAATTGTTCAGGCGAGGAAATGTGTCTAGATGAAAGAAGTTGCTGTAACCCGGTCCTAGGGGAGTGTGAATGTGTTGACGGTACCTATGATAGTAATGGTGACATGCCTGGCGGGGTTTGCTTGGACTGTAAGTACACAAGTTCAATAATATTTAAAACGGCTAGGGATGACATGTAACGTTTAACATAATGAACATTTAGTTTGTTAGTTAAAAAGTAATTGATCTTATTTCGGAAGAACCGATATCTTAATTTATTGGACATGATCATTCTAACATTGTTAATAAGTAAGAGTATTTGCTTATATGGGCAGGATTTTTGAGAAAAGCAGAGCAGAAGTTTTGAGGGGTCGTTTGAAGCATTTGAAAAGCTGTTACTCTTCTGTTTGTTTAGGCAAAATGTCAAACTTCTAAAGGCTTTTTTCTATTAATGAAAACGTGTTTGTGTTATTTAGACTCCACTCTGGTGTATTAAGTGATTTCTAAGACATCCTTATACGATAACAATGTATAAGATCAAAGTCTTAATTGGCGTATACTTGTAACCCTTTTCATTCATTGCTTTTGGACAAAAAGGTTGAAAAATTACTACATTTATATAGTTCAGGATGGTTATTATTGAAAAAGTAGTTTTTGTGAAAAACATATCTAATGTTCTTTTAAAATATCAGTGATCGAAACCGGTGAAAACTGTACATTACCTGGTTCCTGCGACGATCCCCATGCAGAATGCGATGATTCAACAGACACTTGTGAATGCGTTGATGGGTTTTTCCTGGCAACGAATGGAACTTGTTTGCAATGTACGAACACTTATTTCTAGTTTCTCATACGGTTACGTTTCCGTTTTGACGTAGGCGCGTATGTCTATCAATCAGCTAAATAACTGACCTGTTTATTCTTCTGTAAAGCGATGACCTTGATAACGTTAAAATTATCGCCAATTGATTGCCAAAAGTTCCTATCACCCATTACCAACCGTTTTTTGCCTACCAGGTTTAGGGTATATGAGAACTTTAGGGTTATTCGACTGCCAAAAGGACTTTTTAGTACATGACCGGCAACCAAGAGTGCTCGTCAGCAAGAATTTCCTGCTGATAAGTCCTTTTTACCTTATCTCAAACTTTCTCACATATCACTATTACTGCATCATCAGTGTTAATCTATTTGTTAACTATCTCATTACTGGGTCTCCAAATTGAAAATAATGACAAATTCGGGAAATCATAGCTGAAACTTTCATTTATATTAGACAGACACATTGAAAAGACAAACTGTTACCGAGATGTTACATTAATATTTGTTTCTTCTCGTATAAATTGTTCTGGTTTGAAATAAAAAAGAACAATTTTAAAAACTCCAGTATCCTGAAAATACGAGAAAAAATAATTGATTAAATAAAGATTTTATTTTTCTAAAAATGCATTTTGTCGACAAACGTTCCAGTGATTTCTTTAAAGGCTATCTAGCAGTTATTTAGTACTTTGCAGATTTAGCGGGTACTCGGTTATAATTAAAAGATGATAATGTTTGATTTTGTACAAGAAATAAGAACTGTTTTCTGAAATAAGAAACTTGTTTCTTTAAACCATATACTTTCGTTTTAGAATATTTTTATTGTATTTTGGCTTAGTCTTATAAATACGGAGGTGGAGGCCCGTGATCAAGCTCTAAGGAAAAGCTAAATTTGTATAAAATGAAAAGCAAAAACGGTATACTACCAATATGGGAGACAACATAAATGGTCACATTTTCACCCTTAACATTGTATCATTGCGGTTTGTGTATAATATGCAGCTCATGCGTGTAGAACAGGGTATGTTTGATTATGCCCTGGAATTAATGACACTACCTATATTTTGAGAAATTTCAAACGTGCAACAGCGGCAGCGGCAGCTTTCATTTTATTGCTGTTCTTTATTTGTTGTTAATTATTAACAAAATGTAAAGGTATGTTTGTTAGTAGAACAAAATAAGTTGAATTCACATTCTTAAATCTGGCATAGTACGAAATGAAAATTAAATGAAATTTATAACACAGTTTGATGTGGATCATCAGGGATTTGAACTTGTTAAACAGTGAGTTCAAGTTCCTTTCCAGTGACAATAAAAGTACAAGTTGAAACCAGAGGTTAGATACCTGTCCATGGCAAAGAGATCCTCTGCTCACTTCATTCTTTATCCCAAGCACAAATAAGTCAGCAGGAGTTATACAATATACAGGATTGGACAGTCATTCACTCTGATGTCGAGTGTAATAATACACAGCCATTCCAATATCTTGTAGATCTGATTCTTGATAACTGACTGACATGACTATATATGTAGTCTACTATTATGACAATTTTTATGATTACATAACTGTTTACTTCAAACGGGTGATATCAGGAAGGAATTTGATGGCAGTAGGGAAGCTTGGTCGAGGGCACTGTTTTGAGATTTAATTACGCAAGTTACAAATACAAATGAAACAAAAATCTAATCAGGCAAATTAAAAAAACCTACGATGTATCAAGTTGACAGCTTTACAGAGAAGTCGGTCATTTGGAAATAAAAAATAAAATTTAAAAAGGATAAAAAAATAGATGAATTAAAATAAACAAAGCTGTTGGAAGGCCTTGTACGCTATAATTACATAAATTGTGATCGAGTCAAAACAAAGACGCCTTGTGCTATGGTCATAACAGTTGCTCTTTTCTTTCTTTTCCGTGCTTATATTAAGGAATAAAAATATATATATAAACATGTATATTCCTGACCTCGTTTTCGTTGTGTTATTTGAATTTACCATGAAGACCATAATTAAAATATGGGCATTGCCAAAATTAGGATATATCAACGTTTTTGGTCGTATATGACGATATTTAAACTCAATGGTCCGTATTCACCTACAATTCTTAAGAACGTTCTTTGTCTTATTCTCCAAGATTTTCAAAATTTGAAAGTAACACATCATCTGATTGGCTAAACCAAACGGTTTAGCCAATCACATGTTGTGTTACTTTCAAATTCAGAAAATTCTGGAGAATAAGACTGAAAATGTTCTTAAGAATGGTTGGTGAATAAGGACCCTGGTTGTGAGACGCCTTATCTTAAATTTGGACTGTGCACGAGGACTTAGAAATCGATGCTGGGATAGGTGAAAGATAGTTTAGATTATTTTGACAGCTGAGTAGGCGATGCAGGGAGGCTCTGATCGTTTTCTCTGCATTTTCTATCGAAATTTCGTATGGTAAAATAAGGGGAAACTCTCAATGATCAGATTTTATTTTTTTGTAACAGATAAAGATCTTTGTGATTCATGTGACTTTGACGAAGAATGTGTGCTGGTCCGTGCAACATGTGTCCTTGGATTCTGCGAGTGTGCATTGGATCAATATACAGATGAATGTGGCATCTGCAATAAGAGTAAGTGTATCTTTTACCAGCTGTTAAAATCCTATTTTGAAAGCGGATTTTCAAAGATTAGGTTATTGGAATATAAGTCCTAGATTGAGATACTTTCTTAATAACGATCTGTCTATAATACATATTAATAAATAACTATTCATGCACCACGTCTTCAGAAAGAAAAAAATAAAGTTTATTAATAGATTTACGTAATACTGGACATTTCATTCATTGTTAAAAAACTCATTTACATTTATAACTATAATCATTATTTTCCTTAAGAGTAGGTTTCGGAATGAAAGGGTGTTTTAAAATACAAGAATACGAGGATCATTGAGGATAGTTGTTTACTTGTATTTGTTCCTGAAATGTTGATTTGTAACCCAAGTTAGACTTACATATTGTTCAATAATTTTAAATAAAACGGGAGTCTTTTTGTTTATAAATTGATCTTTTCTTTTCTGTCTTTTGCAACATAGAAAATAGTTTTGCGCTTCATCGAGGCCTTAAGACATAAGGCACTGGAAATCAACTTTATTTCACCTTACAGACGCATAATGTTTAAACGGTTTAGATCCGATATTGGAGTTATTATTTTCTGGAATGTATTGTTAATTTAAGCCTTCTGCAAGAGCTGCCGTGTAAGCAATGTCCGGACAGGACTGAGCTCTGTCTTTTGGAAAAATTCAAACTTACCTTTAATAAGTATGGATTTAAGGCAATGGTGCCTCCGTATACTAAACGGAACGGAATAGAGTGCTATAGCTAGAAAACAAGTTGAGCCATACCGTTATAATCATGTCAGTAAGCTTGTCCCAATTTCAAAAGATAAAAGCATTTTAATCATTCTACGGCCATTGAAAGCAGAAAATACAAAGACAGAAAGTCAGACAATCAGACGGTTTATGATGATACCATTTTAATAATGCCAATACCGTTCATAATTCAGAGCTTGCACTTGGAGCTAATTGTTCAGGCGAGGAAATGTGTCTAGATGAAAGAAGTTGCTGTAACCCGGTCCTAGGGGAGTGTGAATGTGTTGACGGTACCTATGATAGTAATGGTGACATGCCTGGCGGGGTTTGCTTGGACTGTAAGTACACAAGTTCAATAATATTTAAAACGGCTAGGGATGACATGTAACGTTTAACATAATGAACATTTAGTTTGTTAGTTAAAAAGTAATTGATCTTATTTCGGAAGAACCGATATCTTAATTTATTGGACATGATCATTCTAACATTGTTAATAAGTAAGAGTATTTGCTTATATGGGCAGGATTTTTGAGAAAAGCAGAGCAGAAGTTTTGAGGGGTCGTTTGAAGCATTTGAAAAGCTGTTACTCTTCTGTTTGTTTAGGCAAAATGTCAAACTTCTAAAGGCTTTTTTCTATTAATGAAAACGTGTTTGTGTTATTTAGACTCCACTCTGGTGTATTAAGTGATTTCTAAGACATCCTTATACGATAACAATGTATAAGATCAAAGTCTTAATTGGCGTATACTTGTAACCCTTTTCATTCATTGCTTTTGGACAAAAAGGTTGAAAAATTACTACATTTATATAGTTCAGGATGGTTATTATTGAAAAAGTAGTTTTTGTGAAAAACATATCTAATGTTCTTTTAAAATATCAGTGATCGAAACCGGTGAAAACTGTACATTACCTGGTTCCTGCGACGATCCCCATGCAGAATGCGATGATTCAACAGACACTTGTGAATGCGTTGATGGGTTTTTCCTGGCAACGAATGGAACTTGTTTGCAATGTACGAACACTTATTTCTAGTTTCTCATACGGTTACGTTTCCGTTTTGACGTAGGCGCGTATGTCTATCAATCAGCTAAATAACTGACCTGTTTATTCTTCTGTAAAGCGATGACCTTGATAACGTTAAAATTATCGCCAATTGATTGCCAAAAGTTCCTATCACCCATTACCAACCGTTTTTTGCCTACCAGGTTTAGGGTATATGAGAACTTTAGGGTTATTCGACTGCCAAAAGGACTTTTTAGTACATGACCGGCAACCAAGAGTGCTCGTCAGCAAGAATTTCCTGCTGATAAGTCCTTTTTACCTTATCTCAAACTTTCTCACATATCACTATTACTGCATCATCAGTGTTAATCCATTTGTTAACTATCTCATTACTGGTTCTCCAAATTGAAAATAATGACAAATTCGGGAAATCATAGCTGAAACTTTCATTTATATTAGACAGACACATTGAAAAGACAAACTGTTACCGAGATGTTACATTAATATTTGTTTCTTCTCGTATAAATTGTTCTGGTTTGAAATAAAAAAGAACAATTTTAAAAACTCCAGTATCCTGAAAATACGAGAAAAAATAATTGATTAAATAAAGATTTTATTTTTCTAAAAATGCATTTTGTCGACAAACGTTCCAGTGATTTCTTTAAAGGCTATCTAGCAGTTATTTAGTACTTTGCAGATTTAGCGGGTACTCGGTTATAATTAAAAGATGATAATGTTTGATTTTGTTCAAGAAATAAGAACTGTTTTCTGAAATAAGAAACTTGTTTCTTTAAACCATATACTTTCGTTTTAGAATATTTTTATTGTATTTTGGCTTAGTCTTATAAATACGGAGGTGGAGGCCCGTGATCAAGCTCTAAGGAAAAGCTAAATTTGTATAAAATGAAAAGCAAAAACGGTATACTACCAATATGGGAGACAACATAAATGGTCACATTTTCACCCTTAACATTGTATCATTGCGGTTTGTGTATAATATGCAGCTCATGCGTGTAGAACAGGGTATGTTTGATTATGCCCTGGAATTAATGACACTACCTATATTTTGAGAAATTTCAAACGTGCAACAGCGGCAGCGGCAGCTTTCATTTTATTGTTGTTCTTTATTTGTTGTTAATTATTAACAAAATGTAAAGGTATGTTTGTTAGTAGAACAAAAAAAGTTGAATTCACATTCTTAAATCTGGCATAGTACGAAATGAAAATTAAATGAAATTTATAACACAGTTTGATGTGGATCATCAGGGATTTGAACTTGTTAAACAGTGAGTTCAAGTTCCTTTCCGGTGACAATAAAAGTACAAGTTGAAACCAGAGGTTAGATACCTGTCCATGGCAAAGAGATCCTCTGCTCACTTCATTCTTTATCCCAAGCACAAATAAGTCAGCAGGAGTTATACAATATACAGGATTGGACAGTCATTCACTCTGATGTCGAGTGTAATAATACACAGCCATTCCAATATCTTGTAGATCTGATTCTTGATAACTGACTGACATGACTATATATGTAGTCTACTATTATGACAATTTTTATGATTACATAACTGTTTACTTCAAACGGGTGATATCAGGAAGGAATTTGATGGCAGTAGGGAAGCTTGGTCGAGGGCACTGTTTTGAGATTTAATTACGCAAGTTACAAATACAAATGAAACAAAAATCTAATCAGGCAAATTAAAAAAACCTACGATGTATCAAGTTGACAGCTTTACAGAGAAGTCGGTCATTTGGAAATAAAAAATAAAATTTAAAAAGGATAAAAAAATAGATGAATTAAAATAAACAAAGCTGTTGGAAGGCCTTGTACGCTATAATTACATAAATTGTGATCGAGTCAAAACAAAGACGCCTTGTGCTATGGTCATAACAGTTGCTCTTTTCTTTCTTTTCCGTGCTTATATTAAGGAATAAAAATATATATATAAACATGTATATTCCTGACCTCGTTTTCGTTGTGTTATTTGAATTTACCATGAAGACCATAATTAAAATATGGGCATTGCCAAAATTAGGATATATCAACGTTTTTGGTCGTATATGACGATATTTAAACTCAATGGTCCGTATTCACCTACAATTCTTAAGAACGTTCTTTGTCTTATTCTCCAAGATTTTCAAAATTTGAGAGTAACACATCATCTGATTGGCTAAACCAAACGGTTTAGCCAATCACATGTTGTGTTACTTTCAAATTCAGAAAATTCTGGAGAATAAGACTGAAAATGTTCTTAAGAATGGTTGGTGAATAAGGACCCTGGTTGTGAGACGCCTTATCTTAAATTTGGACTGTGCACGAGGACTTAGAAATCGATGCTGGGATAGGTGAAAGATAGTTTAGATTATTTTGACAGCTGAGTAGGCGATGCAGGGAGGCTCTGATCGTTTTCTCTGCATTTTCTATCGAAATTTCATATGGTAGAATAAGGGGAAACTCTCAATGATCAGATTTTATTTTTTTGTAACAGATAAAGATCTTTGTGATTCATGTGACTTTGACGAAGAATGTGTGCTGGTCCGTGCAACATGTGTCCTTGGATTCTGCGAGTGTGCGTTGGATCAATATACAGATGAATGTGGCATCTGCAATAAGAGTAAGTGTATCTTTTACCAGCTGTTCAAATCCTATTTTGAAAGCGGATTTTCAAAGATTAGGTTATTGGAATATAAGTCCTAGATTTAGATACTTTCTTAATAACGATCTGTCTATAATACATATTAATAAATAACTATTCATGCACCACGTCTTCAGAAAGAAAAAAATAAAGTTTATTAATAGATTTACGTAATACTGGACATTTCATTCATTGTTAAAAAACTCATTTACATTTATAACTATAATCATTATTTTCCTTTAGAGTAGGTTTCGGAATGAAAGGGTGTTTTAAAATACAAGAATACGAGGATCATTGAGGATAGTTGTTTACTTGTATTTGTTCCTGAAATGTTGATTTGTAACCCAAGTTAGACTTACATATTGTTCAATAATTTTAAATAAAACGGGAGTCTTTTTGTTTATAAATTGATCTTTTCTTTTCTGTCTTTTGCAACATAGAAAATAGTTTTGCGCTTCATCGAGGCCTTAAGACATAAGGCACTGGAAATCAACTTTATTTCACCTTACAGACGCATAATGTTTAAACGGTTTAGATCCGATATTGGAGTTATTATTTTCTGGAATGTATTGTTAATTTAAGCCTTCTGCAAGAGCTGCCGTGTAAGCAATGTCCGGACAGGACTGAGCTCTGTCTTTTGGAAAAATTCAAACTTACCTTTAATAAGTATGGATTTAAGGCAATGGTGCCTCCGTATACTAAACGGAACGGAATAGAGTGCTATAGCTAGAAAACAAGTTGAGCCATACCGTTATAATCATGTCAGTAAGCTTGTCCCAATTTCAAAAGATAAAAGCATTTTAATCATTCTACGGCCATTGAAAGCAGAAAATACAAAGACAGAAAGTCAGACAATCAGACGGTTTATGATGATACCATTTTAATAATGCCAATACCGTTCATAATTCAGAGCTTGCACTTGGAGCTAATTGTTCAGGCGAGGAAATGTGTCTAGATGAAAGAAGTTGCTGTAACCCGGTCCTAGGGGAGTGTGAATGTGTTGACGGTACCTATGATAGTAATGGTGACATGCCTGGCGGGGTTTGCTTGGACTGTAAGTACACAAGTTCAATAATATTTAAAACGGCTAGGGATGACATGTAACGTTTAACATAATGAACATTTAGTTTGTTAGTTAAAAAGTAATTGATCTTATTTCGGAAGAACCGATATCTTAATTTATTGGACATGATCATTCTAACATTGTTAATAAGTAAGAGTATTTGCTTATATGGGCAGGATTTTTGAGAAGAGCAGAGCAGAAGTTTTGAGGGGTCGTTTGAAGCATTTGAAAAGCTGTTACTCTTCTGTTTGTTTAGGCAAAATGTCAAACTTCTGAAGGCTTTTTTCTATTAATGAAAACGTGTTTGTGTTATTTAGACTCCACTCTGGTGTATTAAGTGATTTCTAAGACATCCTTATACGATAACAATGTATAAGATCAAAGTCTTAATTGGCGTATACTTGTAACCCTTTTCATTCATTGCTTTTGGACAAAAAGGTTGAAAAATTACTACATTTATATAGTTCAGGATGGTTATTATTGAAAAAGTAGTTTTTGTGAAAAACATATCTAATGTTCTTTTAAAATATCAGTGATCGAAACCGGTGAAAACTGTACATTACCTGGTTCCTGCGACGATCCCCATGCAGAATGCGATGATTCAACAGACACTTGTGAATGCGTTGATGGGTTTTTCCTGGCAACGAATGGAACTTGTTTGCAATGTACGAACACTTATTTCTAGTTTCTCATACGGTTACGTTTCCGTTTTGACGTAGGCGCGTATGTCTATCAATCAGCTAAATAACTGACCTGTTTATTCTTCTGTAAAGCGATGACCTTGATAACGTTAAAATTATCGCCAATTGATTGCCAAAAGTTCCTATCACCCATTACCAACCGTTTTTTGCCTACCAGGTTTAGGGTATATGAGAACTTTAGGGTTATTCGACTGCCAAAAGGACTTTTTAGTACATGACCGGCAACCAAGAGTGCTCGTCAGCAAGAATTTCCTGCTGATAAGTCCTTTTTACCTTATCTCAAACTTTCTCACATATCACTATTACTGCATCATCAGTGTTAATCCATTTGTTAACTATCTCATTACTGGGTCTCCAAATTGAAAATAATGACAAATTCGGGAAATCATAGCTGAAACTTTCATTTATATTAGACAGACACATTGAAAAGACAAACTGTTACCGAGATGTTACATTAATATTTGTTTCTTCTCGTATAAATTGTTCTGGTTTGAAATAAAAAAGAACAATTTTAAAAACTCCAGTATCCTGAAAATACGAGAAAAAATAATTGATTAAATAAAGATTTTATTTTTCTAAAAATGCATTTTGTCGACAAACGTTCCAGTGATTTCTTTAAAGGCTATCTAGCAGTTATTTAGTACTTTGCAGATTTAGCGGGTACTCGGTTATAATTAAAAGATGATAATGTTTGATTTTGTTCAAGAAATAAGAACTGTTTTCTGAAATAAGAAACTTGTTTCTTTAAACCATATACTTTCGTTTTAGAATATTTTTATTGTATTTTGGCTTAGTCTTATAAATACGGAGGTGGAGGCCCGTGATCAAGCTCTAAGGAAAAGCTAAATTTGTATAAAATGAAAAGCAAAAACGGTATACTACCAATATGGGAGACAACATAAATGGTCACATTTTCACCCTTAACATTGTATCATTGCGGTTTGTGTATAATATGCAGCTCATGCGTGTAGAACAGGGTATGTTTGATTATGCCCTGGAATTAATGACACTACCTATATTTTGAGAAATTTCAAACGTGCAACAGCGGCAGCGGCAGCTTTCATTTTATTGTTGTTCTTTATTTGTTGTTAATTATTAACAAAATGTAAAGGTATGTTTGTTAGTAGAACAAAAAAAGTTGAATTCACATTCTTAAATCTGGCATAGTACGAAATGAAAATTAAATGAAATTTATAACACAGTTTGATGTGGATCATCAGGGATTTGAACTTGTTAAACAGTGAGTTCAAGTTCCTTTCCGGTGACAATAAAAGTACAAGTTGAAACCAGAGGTTAGATACCTGTCCATGGCAAAGAGATCCTCTGCTCACTTCATTCTTTATCCCAAGCACAAATAAGTCAGCAGGAGTTATACAATATACAGGATTGGACAGTCATTCACTCTGATGTCGAGTGTAATAATACACAGCCATTCCAATATCTTGTAGATCTGATTCTTGATAACTGACTGACATGACTATATATGTAGTCTACTATTATGACAATTTTTATGATTACATAACTGTTTACTTCAAACGGGTGATATCAGGAAGGAATTTGATGGCAGTAGGGAAGCTTGGTCGAGGGCACTGTTTTGAGATTTAATTACGCAAGTTACAAATACAAATGAAACAAAAATCTAATCAGGCAAATTAAAAAAACCTACGATGTATCAAGTTGACAGCTTTACAGAGAAGTCGGTCATTTGGAAATAAAAAATAAAATTTAAAAAGGATAAAAAAATAGATGAATTAAAATAAACAAAGCTGTTGGAAGGCCTTGTACGCTATAATTACATAAATTGTGATCGAGTCAAAACAAAGACGCCTTGTGCTATGGTCATAACAGTTGCTCTTTTCTTTCTTTTCCGTGCTTATATTAAGGAATAAAAATATATATATAAACATGTATATTCCTGACCTCGTTTTCGTTGTGTTATTTGAATTTACCATGAAGACCATAATTAAAATATGGGCATTGCCAAAATTAGGATATATCAACGTTTTTGGTCGTATATGACGATATTTAAACTCAATGGTCCGTATTCACCTACAATTCTTAAGAACGTTCTTTGTCTTATTCTCCAAGATTTTCAAAATTTGAGAGTAACACATCATCTGATTGGCTAAACCAAACGGTTTAGCCAATCACATGTTGTGTTACTTTCAAATTCAGAAAATTCTGGAGAATAAGACTGAAAATGTTCTTAAGAATGGTTGGTGAATAAGGACCCTGGTTGTGAGACGCCTTATCTTAAATTTGGACTGTGCACGAGGACTTAGAAATCGATGCTGGGATAGGTGAAAGATAGTTTAGATTATTTTGACAGCTGAGTAGGCGATGCAGGGAGGCTCTGATCGTTTTCTCTGCATTTTCTATCGAAATTTCATATGGTAGAATAAGGGGAAACTCTCAATGATCAGATTTTATTTTTTTGTAACAGATAAAGATCTTTGTGATTCATGTGACTTTGACGAAGAATGTGTGCTGGTCCGTGCAACATGTGTCCTTGGATTCTGCGAGTGTGCGTTGGATCAATATACAGATGAATGTGGCATCTGCAATAAGAGTAAGTGTATCTTTTACCAGCTGTTCAAATCCTATTTTGAAAGCGGATTTTCAAAGATTAGGTTATTGGAATATAAGTCCTAGATTTAGATACTTTCTTAATAACGATCTGTCTATAATACATATTAATAAATAACTATTCATGCACCACGTCTTCAGAAAGAAAAAAATAAAGTTTATTAATAGATTTACGTAATACTGGACATTTCATTCATTGTTAAAAAACTCATTTACATTTATAACTATAATCATTATTTTCCTTTAGAGTAGGTTTCGGAATGAAAGGGTGTTTTAAAATACAAGAATACGAGGATCATTGAGGATAGTTGTTTACTTGTATTTGTTCCTGAAATGTTGATTTGTAACCCAAGTTAGACTTACGTATTGTTCAATAATTTTAAATAAAACGGGAGTCTTTTTGTTTATAAATTGATCTTTTCTTTTCTGTCTTTTGCAACATAGAAAATAGTTTTGCGCTTCATCGAGGCCTTAAGACATAAGGCACTGGAAATCAACTTTATTTCACCTTACAGACGCATAATGTTTAAACGGTTTAGATCCGATATTGGAGTTATTATTTTCTGGAATGTATTGTTAATTTAAGCCTTCTGCAAGAGCTGCCGTGTAAGCAATGTCCGGACAGGACTGAGCTCTGTCTTTTGGAAAAATTCAAACTTACCTTTAATAAGTATGGATTTAAGGCAATGGTGCCTCCGTATACTAAACGGAACGGAATAGAGTGCTATAGCTAGAAAACAAGTTGAGCCATACCGTTATAATCATGTCAGTAAGCTTGTCCCAATTTCAAAAGATAAAAGCATTTTAATCATTCTACGGCCATTGAAAGCAGAAAATACAAAGACAGAAAGTCAGACAATCAGACGGTTTATGATGATACCATTTTAATAATGCCAATACCGTTCATAATTCAGAGCTTGCACTTGGAGCTAATTGTTCAGGCGAGGAAATGTGTCTAGATGAAAGAAGTTGCTGTAACCCGGTCCTAGGGGAGTGTGAATGTGTTGACGGTACCTATGATAGTAATGGTGACATGCCTGGCGGGGTTTGCTTGGACTGTAAGTACACAAGTTCAATAATATTTAAAACGGCTAGGGATGACATGTAACGTTTAACATAATGAACATTTAGTTTGTTAGTTAAAAAGTAATTGATCTTATTTCGGAAGAACCGATATCTTAATTTATTGGACATGATCATTCTAACATTGTTAATAAGTAAGAGTATTTGCTTATATGGGCAGGATTTTTGAGAAGAGCAGAGCAGAAGTTTTGAGGGGTCGTTTGAAGCATTTGAAAAGCTGTTACTCTTCTGTTTGTTTAGGCAAAATGTCAAACTTCTGAAGGCTTTTTTCTATTAATGAAAACGTGTTTGTGTTATTTAGACTCCACTCTGGTGTATTAAGTGATTTCTAAGACATCCTTATACGATAACAATGTATAAGATCAAAGTCTTAATTGGCGTATACTTGTAACCCTTTTCATTCATTGCTTTTGGACAAAAAGGTTGAAAAATTACTACATTTATATAGTTCAGGATGGTTATTATTGAAAAAGTAGTTTTTGTGAAAAACATATCTAATGTTCTTTTAAAATATCAGTGATCGAAACCGGTGAAAACTGTACATTACCTGGTTCCTGCGACGATCCCCATGCAGAATGCGATGATTCAACAGACACTTGTGAATGCGTTGATGGGTTTTTCCTGGCAACGAATGGAACTTGTTTGCAATGTACGAACACTTATTTCTAGTTTCTCATACGGTTACGTTTCCGTTTTGACGTAGGCGCGTATGTCTATCAATCAGCTAAATAACTGACCTGTTTATTCTTCTGTAAAGCGATGACCTTGATAACGTTAAAATTATCGCCAATTGATTGCCAAAAGTTCCTATCACCCATTACCAACCGTTTTTTGCCTACCAGGTTTAGGGTATATGAGAACTTTAGGGTTATTCGACTGCCAAAAGGACTTTTTAGTACATGACCGGCAACCAAGAGTGCTCGTCAGCAAGAATTTCCTGCTGATAAGTCCTTTTTACCTTATCTCAAACTTTCTCACATATCACTATTACTGCATCATCAGTGTTAATCCATTTGTTAACTATCTCATTACTGGGTCTCCAAATTGAAAATAATGACAAATTCGGGAAATCATAGCTGAAACTTTCATTTATATTAGACAGACACATTGAAAAGACAAACTGTTACCGAGATGTTACATTAATATTTGTTTCTTCTCGTATAAATTGTTCTGGTTTGAAATAAAAAAGAACAATTTTAAAAACTCCAGTATCCTGAAAATACGAGAAAAAATAATTGATTAAATAAAGATTTTATTTTTCTAAAAATGCATTTTGTCGACAAACGTTCCAGTGATTTCTTTAAAGGCTATCTAGCAGTTATTTAGTACTTTGCAGATTTAGCGGGTACTCGGTTATAATTAAAAGATGATAATGTTTGATTTTGTTCAAGAAATAAGAACTGTTTTCTGAAATAAGAAACTTGTTTCTTTAAACCATATACTTTCGTTTTAGAATATTTTTATTGTATTTTGGCTTAGTCTTATAAATACGGAGGTGGAGGCCCGTGATCAAGCTCTAAGGAAAAGCTAAATTTGTATAAAATGAAAAGCAAAAACGGTATACTACCAATATGGGAGACAACATAAATGGTCACATTTTCACCCTTAACATTGTATCATTGCGGTTTGTGTATAATATGCAGCTCATGCGTGTAGAACAGGGTATGTTTGATTATGCCCTGGAATTAATGACACTACCTATATTTTGAGAAATTTCAAACGTGCAACAGCGGCAGCGGCAGCTTTCATTTTATTGTTGTTCTTTATTTGTTGTTAATTATTAACAAAATGTAAAGGTATGTTTGTTAGTAGAACAAAAAAAGTTGAATTCACATTCTTAAATCTGGCATAGTACGAAATGAAAATTAAATGAAATTTATAACACAGTTTGATGTGGATCATCAGGGATTTGAACTTGTTAAACAGTGAGTTCAAGTTCCTTTCCGGTGACAATAAAAGTACAAGTTGAAACCAGAGGTTAGATACCTGTCCATGGCAAAGAGATCCTCTGCTCACTTCATTCTTTATCCCAAGCACAAATAAGTCAGCAGGAGTTATACAATATACAGGATTGGACAGTCATTCACTCTGATGTCGAGTGTAATAATACACAGCCATTCCAATATCTTGTAGATCTGATTCTTGATAACTGACTGACATGACTATATATGTAGTCTACTATTATGACAATTTTTATGATTACATAACTGTTTACTTCAAACGGGTGATATCAGGAAGGAATTTGATGGCAGTAGGGAAGCTTGGTCGAGGGCACTGTTTTGAGATTTAATTACGCAAGTTACAAATACAAATGAAACAAAAATCTAATCAGGCAAATTAAAAAAACCTACGATGTATCAAGTTGACAGCTTTACAGAGAAGTCGGTCATTTGGAAATAAAAAATAAAATTTAAAAAGGATAAAAAAATAGATGAATTAAAATAAACAAAGCTGTTGGAAGGCCTTGTACGCTATAATTACATAAATTGTGATCGAGTCAAAACAAAGACGCCTTGTGCTATGGTCATAACAGTTGCTCTTTTCTTTCTTTTCCGTGCTTATATTAAGGAATAAAAATATATATATAAACATGTATATTCCTGACCTCGTTTTCGTTGTGTTATTTGAATTTACCATGAAGACCATAATTAAAATATGGGCATTGCCAAAATTAGGATATATCAACGTTTTTGGTCGTATATGACGATATTTAAACTCAATGGTCCGTATTCACCTACAATTCTTAAGAACGTTCTTTGTCTTATTCTCCAAGATTTTCAAAATTTGAGAGTAACACATCATCTGATTGGCTAAACCAAACGGTTTAGCCAATCACATGTTGTGTTACTTTCAAATTCAGAAAATTCTGGAGAATAAGACTGAAAATGTTCTTAAGAATGGTTGGTGAATAAGGACCCTGGTTGTGAGACGCCTTATCTTAAATTTGGACTGTGCACGAGGACTTAGAAATCGATGCTGGGATAGGTGAAAGATAGTTTAGATTATTTTGACAGCTGAGTAGGCGATGCAGGGAGGCTCTGATCGTTTTCTCTGCATTTTCTATCGAAATTTCATATGGTAGAATAAGGGGAAACTCTCAATGATCAGATTTTATTTTTTTGTAACAGATAAAGATCTTTGTGATTCATGTGACTTTGACGAAGAATGTGTGCTGGTCCGTGCAACATGTGTCCTTGGATTCTGCGAGTGTGCGTTGGATCAATATACAGATGAATGTGGCATCTGCAATAAGAGTAAGTGTATCTTTTACCAGCTGTTCAAATCCTATTTTGAAAGCGGATTTTCAAAGATTAGGTTATTGGAATATAAGTCCTAGATTGAGATACTTTCTTAATAACGATCTGTCTATAATACATATTAATAAATAACTATTCATGCACCACGTCTTCAGAAAGAAAAAAATAAAGTTTATTAATAGATTTACGTAATACTGGACATTTCATTCATTGTTAAAAAACTCATTTACATTTATAACTATAATCATTATTTTCCTTTAGAGTAGGTTTCGGAATGAAAGGGTGTTTTAAAATACAAGAATACGAGGATCATTGAGGATAGTTGTTTACTTGTATTTGTTCCTGAAATGTTGATTTGTAACCCAAGTTAGACTTACATATTGTTCAATAATTTTAAATAAAACGGGAGTCTTTTTGTTTATAAATTGATCTTTTCTTTTCTGTCTTTTGCAACATAGAAAATAGTTTTGCGCTTCATCGAGGCCTTAAGACATAAGGCACTGGAAATCAACTTTATTTCACCTTACAGACGCATAATGTTTAAACGGTTTAGATCCGATATTGGAGTTATTATTTTCTGGAATGTATTGTTAATTTAAGCCTTCTGCAAGAGCTGCCGTGTAAGCAATGTCCGGACAGGACTGAGCTCTGTCTTTTGGAAAAATTCAAACTTACCTTTAATAAGTATGGATTTAAGGCAATGGTGCCTCCGTATACTAAACGGAACGGAATAGAGTGCTATAGCTAGAAAACAAGTTGAGCCATACCGTTATAATCATGTCAGTAAGCTTGTCCCAATTTCAAAAGATAAAAGCATTTTAATCATTCTACGGCCATTGAAAGCAGAAAATACAAAGACAGAAAGTCAGACAATCAGACGGTTTATGATGATACCATTTTAATAATGCCAATACCGTTCATAATTCAGAGCTTGCACTTGGAGCTAATTGTTCAGGCGAGGAAATGTGTCTAGATGAAAGAAGTTGCTGTAACCCGGTCCTAGGGGAGTGTGAATGTGTTGACGGTACCTATGATAGTAATGGTGACATGCCTGGCGGGGTTTGCTTGGACTGTAAGTACACAAGTTCAATAATATTTAAAACGGCTAGGGATGACATGTAACGTTTAACATAATGAACATTTAGTTTGTTAGTTAAAAAGTAATTGATCTTATTTCGGAAGAACCGATATCTTAATTTATTGGACATGATCATTCTAACATTGTTAATAAGTAAGAGTATTTGCTTATATGGGCAGGATTTTTGAGAAAAGCAGAGCAGAAGTTTTGAGGGGTCGTTTGAAGCATTTGAAAAGCTGTTACTCTTCTGTTTGTTTAGGCAAAATGTCAAACTTCTAAAGGCTTTTTTCTATTAATGAAAACGTGTTTGTGTTATTTAGACTCCACTCTGGTGTATTAAGTGATTTCTAAGACACCCTTATACGATAACAATGTATAAGATCAAAGTCTTAATTGGCGTATACTTGTAACCCTTTTCATTCATTGCTTTTGGACAAAAAGGTTGAAAAATTACTACATTTATATAGTTCAGGATGGTTATTATTGAAAAAGTAGTTTTTGTGAAAAACATATCTAATGTTCTTTTAAAATATCAGTGATCGAAACCGGTGAAAACTGTACATTACCTGGTTCCTGCGACGATCCCCATGCAGAATGCGATGATTCAACAGACACTTGTGAATGCGTTGATGGGTTTTTCCTGGCAACGAATGGAACTTGTTTGCAATGTACGAACACTTATTTCTAGTTTCTCATACGGTTACGTTTCCGTTTTGACGTAGGCGCGTATGTCTATCAATCAGCTAAATAACTGACCTGTTTATTCTTCTGTAAAGCGATGACCTTGATAACGTTAAAATTATCGCCAATTGATTGCCAAAAGTTCCTATCACCCATTACCAACCGTTTTTTGCCTACCAGGTTTAGGGTATATGAGAACTTTAGGGTTATTCGACTGCCAAAAGGACTTTTTAGTACATGACCGGCAACCAAGAGTGCTCGTCAGCAAGAATTTCCTGCTGATAAGTCCTTTTTACCTTATCTCAAACTTTCTCACATATCACTATTACTGCATCATCAGTGTTAATCTATTTGTTAACTATCTCATTACTGGGTCTCCAAATTGAAAATAATGACAAATTCGGGAAATCATAGCTGAAACTTTCATTTATATTAGACAGACACATTGAAAAGACAAACTGTTACCGAGATGTTACATTAATATTTGTTTCTTCTCGTATAAATTGTTCTGGTTTGAAATAAAAAAGAACAATTTTAAAAACTCCAGTATCCTGAAAATACGAGAAAAAATAATTGATTAAATAAAGATTTTATTTTTCTAAAAATGCATTTTGTCGACAAACGTTCCAGTGATTTCTTTAAAGGCTATCTAGCAGTTATTTAGTACTTTGCAGATTTAGCGGGTACTCGGTTATAATTAAAAGATGATAATGTTTGATTTTGTTCAAGAAATAAGAACTGTTTTCTGAAATAAGAAACTTGTTTCTTTAAACCATATACTTTCGTTTTAGAATATTTTTATTGTATTTTGGCTTAGTCTTATAAATACGGAGGTGGAGGCCCGTGATCAAGCTCTAAGGAAAAGCTAAATTTGTATAAAATGAAAAGCAAAAACGGTATACTACCAATATGGGAGACAACATAAATGGTCACATTTTCACCCTTAACATTGTATCATTGCGGTTTGTGTATAATATGCAGCTCATGCGTGTAGAACAGGGTATGTTTGATTATGCCCTGGAATTAATGACACTACCTATATTTTGAGAAATTTCAAACGTGCAACAGCGGCAGCGGCAGCTTTCATTTTATTGTTGTTCTTTATTTGTTGTTAATTATTAACAAAATGTAAAGGTATGTTTGTTAGTAGAACAAAAAAAGTTGAATTCACATTCTTAAATCTGGCATAGTACGAAATGAAAATTAAATGAAATTTATAACACAGTTTGATGTGGATCATCAGGGATTTGAACTTGTTAAACAGTGAGTTCAAGTTCCTTTCCGGTGACAATAAAAGTACAAGTTGAAACCAGAGGTTAGATACCTGTCCATGGCAAAGAGATCCTCTGCTCACTTCATTCTTTATCCCAAGCACAAATAAGTCAGCAGGAGTTATACAATATACAGGATTGGACAGTCATTCACTCTGATGTCGAGTGTAATAATACACAGCCATTCCAATATCTTGTAGATCTGATTCTTGATAACTGACTGACATGACTATATATGTAGTCTACTATTATGACGATTTTTATGATTACATAACTGTTTACTTCAAACGGGTGATATCAGGAAGGAATTTGATGGCAGTAGGGAAGCTTGGTCGAGGGCACTGTTTTGAGATTTAATTACGCAAGTTACAAATACAAATGAAACAAAAATCTAATCAGGCAAATTAAAAAAACCTACGATGTATCAAGTTGACAGCTTTACAGAGAAGTCGGTCATTTGGAAATAAAAAATAAAATTTAAAAAGGATAAAAAAAATAGATGAATTAAAATAAACAAAGCTGTTGGAAGGCCTTGTACGCTATAATTACATAAATTGTGATCGAGTCAAAACAAAGACGCCTTGTGCTATGGTCATAACAGTTGCTCTTTTCTTTCTTTTCCGTGCTTATATTAAGGAATAAAAATATATATATAAACATGTATATTCCTGACCTCGTTTTCGTTGTGTTATTTGAATTTACCATGAAGACCATAATTAAAATATGGGCATTGCCAAAATTAGGATATATCAACGTTTTTGGTCGTATATGACGATATTTAAACTCAATGGTCCGTATTCACCTACAATTCTTAAGAACGTTCTTTGTCTTATTCTCCAAGATTTTCAAAATTTGAGAGTAACACATCATCTGATTGGCTAAACCAAACGGTTTAGCCAATCACATGTTGTGTTACTTTCAAATTCAGAAAATTCTGGAGAATAAGACTGAAAATGTTCTTAAGAATGGTTGGTGAATAAGGACCCTGGTTGTGAGACGCCTTATCTTAAATTTGGACTGTGCACGAGGACTTAGAAATCGATGCTGGGATAGGTGAAAGATAGTTTAGATTATTTTGACAGCTGAGTAGGCGATGCAGGGAGGCTCTGATCGTTTTCTCTGCATTTTCTATCGAAATTTCATATGGTAAAATAAGGGGAAACTCTCAATGATCAGATTTTATTTTTTTGTAACAGATAAAGATCTTTGTGATTCATGTGACTTTGACGAAGAATGTGTGCTGGTCCGTGCAACATGTGTCCTTGGATTCTGCGAGTGTGCGTTGGATCAATATACAGATGAATGTGGCATCTGCAATAAGAGTAAGTGTATCTTTTACCAGCTGTTCAAATCCTATTTTGAAAGCGGATTTTCAAAGATTAGGTTATTGGAATATAAATCCTAGATTTAGATACTTTCTTAATAACGATCTGTCTATAATACATATTAATAAATAACTATTCATGCACCACGTCTTCAGAAAGAAAAAAATAAAGTTTATTAATAGATTTACGTAATACTGGACATTTCATTCATTGTTAAAAAACTCATTTACATTTATAACTAAAATCATTATTTTCCTTTAGAGTAGGTTTCGGAATGAAAGGGTGTTTTAAAATACAAGAATACGAGGATCATTGAGGATAGTTGTTTACTTGTATTTGTTCCTGAAATGTTGATTTGTAACCCAAGTTAGACTTACATATTGTTCAATAATTTTAAATAAAACGGGAGTCTTTTTGTTTATAAATTGATCTTTTCTTTTCTGTCTTTTGCAACATAGAAAATAGTTTTGCGCTTCATCGAGGCCTTAAGACATAAGGCACTGGAAATCAACTTTATTTCACCTTACAGACGCATAATGTTTAAACGGTTTAGATCCGATATTGGAGTTATTATTTTCTGGAATGTATTGTTAATTTAAGCCTTCTGCAAGAGCTGCCGTGTAAGCAATGTCCGGACAGGACTGAGCTCTGTCTTTTGGAAAAATTCAAACTTACCTTTAATAAGTATGGATTTAAGGCAATGGTGCCTCCGTATACTAAACGGAACGGAATAGAGTGCTATAGCTAGAAAACAAGTTGAGCCATACCGTTATAATCATGTCAGTAAGCTTGTCTCAATTTCAAAAGATAAAAGCATTTTAATCATTCTACGGCCATTGAAAGCAGAAAATACAAAGACAGAAAGTCAGACAATCAGACGGTTTATGATGATACCATTTTAATAATGCCAATACCGTTCATAATTCAGAGCTTGCACTTGGAGCTAATTGTTCAGGCGAGGAAATGTGTCTAGATGAAAGAAGTTGCTGTAACCCGGTCCTAGGGGAGTGTGAATGTGTTGACGGTACCTATGATAGTAATGGTGACATGCCTGGCGGGGTTTGCTTGGACTGTAAGTACACAAGTTCAATAATATTTAAAACGGCTAGGGATGACATGTAACGTTTAACATAATGAACATTTAGTTTGTTAGTTAAAAAGTAATTGATCTTATTTCGGAAGAACCGATATCTTAATTTATTGGACATGATCATTCTAACATTGTTAATAAGTAAGAGTATTTGCTTATATGGGCAGGATTTTTGAGAAAAGCAGAGCAGAAGTTTTGAGGGGTCGTTTGAAGCATTTGAAAAGCTGTTACTCTTCTGTTTGTTTAGGCAAAATGTCAAACTTCTAAAGGCTTTTTTCTATTAATGAAAACGTGTTTGTGTTATTTAGACTCCACTCTGGTGTATTAAGTGATTTCTAAGACATCCTTATACGATAACAATGTATAAGATCAAAGTCTTAATTGGCGTATACTTGTAACCCTTTTCATTCATTGCTTTTGGACAAAAAGGTTGAAAAATTACTACATTTATATAGTTCAGGATGGTTATTATTGAAAAAGTAGTTTTTGTGAAAAACATATCTAATGTTCTTTTAAAATATCAGTGATCGAAACCGGTGAAAACTGTACATTACCTGGTTCCTGCGACGATCCCCATGCAGAATGCGATGATTCAACAGACACTTGTGAATGCGTTGATGGGTTTTTCCTGGCAACGAATGGAACTTGTTTGCAATGTACGAACACTTATTTCTAGTTTCTCATACGGTTACGTTTCCGTTTTGACGTAGGCGCGTATGTCTATCAATCAGCTAAATAACTGACCTGTTTATTCTTCTGTAAAGCGATGACCTTGATAACGTTAAAATTATCGCCAATTGATTGCCAAAAGTTCCTATCACCCATTACCAACCGTTTTTTGCCTACCAGGTTTAGGGTATATGAGAACTTTAGGGTTATTCGACTGCCAAAAGGACTTTTTAGTACATGACCGGCAACCAAGAGTGCTCGTCAGCAAGAATTTCCTGCTGATAAGTCCTTTTTACCTTATCTCAAACTTTCTCACATATCACTATTACTGCATCATCAGTGTTAATCTATTTGTTAACTATCTCATTACTGGGTCTCCAAATTGAAAATAATGACAAATTCGGGAAATCATAGCTGAAACTTTCATTTATATTAGACAGACACATTGAAAAGACAAACTGTTACCGAGATGTTACATTAATATTTGTTTCTTCTCGTATAAATTGTTCTGGTTTGAAATAAAAAAGAACAATTTTAAAAACTCCAGTATCCTGAAAATACGAGAAAAAATAATTGATTAAATAAAGATTTTATTTTTCTAAAAATGCATTTTGTCGACAAACGTTCCAGTGATTTCTTTAAAGGCTATCTAGCAGTTATTTAGTACTTTGCAGATTTAGCGGGTACTCGGTTATAATTAAAAGATGATAATGTTTGATTTTGTTCAAGAAATAAGAACTGTTTTCTGAAATAAGAAACTTGTTTCTTTAAACCATATACTTTCGTTTTAGAATATTTTTATTGTATTTTGGCTTAGTCTTATAAATACGGAGGTGGAGGCCCGTGATCAAGCTCTAAGGAAAAGCTAAATTTGTATAAAATGAAAAGCAAAAACGGTATACTACCAATATGGGAGACAACATAAATGGTCACATTTTCACCCTTAACATTGTATCATTGCGGTTTGTGTATAATATGCAGCTCATGCGTGTAGAACAGGGTATGTTTGATTATGCCCTGGAATTAATGACACTACCTATATTTTGAGAAATTTCAAACGTGCAACAGCGGCAGCGGCAGCTTTCATTTTATTGTTGTTCTTTATTTGTTGTTAATTATTAACAAAATGTAAAGGTATGTTTGTTAGTAGAACAAAAAAAGTTGAATTCACATTCTTAAATCTGGCATAGTACGAAATGAAAATTAAATGAAATTTATAACACAGTTTGATGTGGATCATCAGGGATTTGAACTTGTTAAACAGTGAGTTCAAGTTCCTTTCCGGTGACAATAAAAGTACAAGTTGAAACCAGAGGTTAGATACCTGTCCATGGCAAAGAGATCCTCTGCTCACTTCATTCTTTATCCCAAGCACAAATAAGTCAGCAGGAGTTATACAATATACAGGATTGGACAGTCATTCACTCTGATGTCGAGTGTAATAATACACAGCCATTCCAATATCTTGTAGATCTGATTCTTGATAACTGACTGACATGACTATATATGTAGTCTACTATTATGACAATTTTTATGATTACATAACTGTTTACTTCAAACGGGTGATATCAGGAAGGAATTTGATGGCAGTAGGGAAGCTTGGTCGAGGGCACTGTTTTGAGATTTAATTACGCAAGTTACAAATACAAATGAAACAAAAATCTAATCAGGCAAATTAAAAAAACCTACGATGTATCAAGTTGACAGCTTTACAGAGAAGTCGGTCATTTGGAAATAAAAAATAAAATTTAAAAAGGATAAAAAAATAGATGAATTAAAATAAACAAAGCTGTTGGAAGGCCTTGTACGCTATAATTACATAAATTGTGATCGAGTCAAAACAAAGACGCCTTGTGCTATGGTCATAACAGTTGCTCTTTTCTTTCTTTTCCGTGCTTATATTAAGGAATAAAAATATATATATAAACATGTATATTCCTGACCTCGTTTTCGTTGTGTTATTTGAATTTACCATGAAGACCATAATTAAAATATGGGCATTGCCAAAATTAGGATATATCAACGTTTTTGGTCGTATATGACGATATTTAAACTCAATGGTCCGTATTCACCTACAATTCTTAAGAACGTTCTTTGTCTTATTCTCCAAGATTTTCAAAATTTGAGAGTAACACATCATCTGATTGGCTAAACCAAACGGTTTAGCCAATCACATGTTGTGTTACTTTCAAATTCAGAAAATTCTGGAGAATAAGACTGAAAATGTTCTTAAGAATGGTTGGTGAATAAGGACCCTGGTTGTGAGACGCCTTATCTTAAATTTGGACTGTGCACGAGGACTTAGAAATCGATGCTGGGATAGGTGAAAGATAGTTTAGATTATTTTGACAGCTGAGTAGGCGATGCAGGGAGGCTCTGATCGTTTTCTCTGCATTTTCTATCGAAATTTCATATGGTAGAATAAGGGGAAACTCTCAATGATCAGATTTTATTTTTTTGTAACAGATAAAGATCTTTGTGATTCATGTGACTTTGACGAAGAATGTGTGCTGGTCCGTGCAACATGTGTCCTTGGATTCTGCGAGTGTGCGTTGGATCAATATACAGATGAATGTGGCATCTGCAATAAGAGTAAGTGTATCTTTTACCAGCTGTTCAAATCCTATTTTGAAAGCGGATTTTCAAAGATTAGGTTATTGGAATATAAGTCCTAGATTGAGATACTTTCTTAATAACGATCTGTCTATAATACATATTAATAAATAACTATTCATGCACCACGTCTTCAGAAAGAAAAAAATAAAGTTTATTAATAGATTTACGTAATACTGGACATTTCATTCATTGTTAAAAAACTCATTTACATTTATAACTATAATCATTATTTTCCTTTAGAGTAGGTTTCGGAATGAAAGGGTGTTTTAAAATACAAGAATACGAGGATCATTGAGGATAGTTGTTTACTTGTATTTGTTCCTGAAATGTTGATTTGTAACCCAAGTTAGACTTACATATTGTTCAATAATTTTAAATAAAACGGGAGTCTTTTTGTTTATAAATTGATCTTTTCTTTTCTGTCTTTTGCAACATAGAAAATAGTTTTGCGCTTCATCGAGGCCTTAAGACATAAGGCACTGGAAATCAACTTTATTTCACCTTACAGACGCATAATGTTTAAACGGTTTAGATCCGATATTGGAGTTATTATTTTCTGGAATGTATTGTTAATTTAAGCCTTCTGCAAGAGCTGCCGTGTAAGCAATGTCCGGACAGGACTGAGCTCTGTCTTTTGGAAAAATTCAAACTTACCTTTAATAAGTATGGATTTAAGGCAATGGTGCCTCCGTATACTAAACGGAACGGAATAGAGTGCTATAGCTAGAAAACAAGTTGAGCCATACCGTTATAATCATGTCAGTAAGCTTGTCCCAATTTCAAAAGATAAAAGCATTTTAATCATTCTACGGCCATTGAAAGCAGAAAATACAAAGACAGAAAGTCAGACAATCAGACGGTTTATGATGATACCATTTTAATAATGCCAATACCGTTCATAATTCAGAGCTTGCACTTGGAGCTAATTGTTCAGGCGAGGAAATGTGTCTAGATGAAAGAAGTTGCTGTAACCCGGTCCTAGGGGAGTGTGAATGTGTTGACGGTACCTATGATAGTAATGGTGACATGCCTGGCGGGGTTTGCTTGGACTGTAAGTACACAAGTTCAATAATATTTAAAACGGCTAGGGATGACATGTAACGTTTAACATAATGAACATTTAGTTTGTTAGTTAAAAAGTAATTGATCTTATTTCGGAAGAACCGATATCTTAATTTATTGGACATGATCATTCTAACATTGTTAATAAGTAAGAGTATTTGCTTATATGGGCAGGATTTTTGAGAAAAGCAGAGCAGAAGTTTTGAGGGGTCGTTTGAAGCATTTGAAAAGCTGTTACTCTTCTGTTTGTTTAGGCAAAATGTCAAACTTCTAAAGGCTTTTTTCTATTAATGAAAACGTGTTTGTGTTATTTAGACTCCACTCTGGTGTATTAAGTGATTTCTAAGACACCCTTATACGATAACAATGTATAAGATCAAAGTCTTAATTGGCGTATACTTGTAACCCTTTTCATTCATTGCTTTTGGACAAAAAGGTTGAAAAATTACTACATTTATATAGTTCAGGATGGTTATTATTGAAAAAGTAGTTTTTGTGAAAAACATATCTAATGTTCTTTTAAAATATCAGTGATCGAAACCGGTGAAAACTGTACATTACCTGGTTCCTGCGACGATCCCCATGCAGAATGCGATGATTCAACAGACACTTGTGAATGCGTTGATGGGTTTTTCCTGGCAACGAATGGAACTTGTTTGCAATGTACGAACACTTATTTCTAGTTTCTCATACGGTTACGTTTCCGTTTTGACGTAGGCGCGTATGTCTATCAATCAGCTAAATAACTGACCTGTTTATTCTTCTGTAAAGCGATGACCTTGATAACGTTAAAATTATCGCCAATTGATTGCCAAAAGTTCCTATCACCCATTACCAACCGTTTTTTGCCTACCAGGTTTAGGGTATATGAGAACTTTAGGGTTATTCGACTGCCAAAAGGACTTTTTAGTACATGACCGGCAACCAAGAGTGCTCGTCAGCAAGAATTTCCTGCTGATAAGTCCTTTTTACCTTATCTCAAACTTTCTCACATATCACTATTACTGCATCATCAGTGTTAATCTATTTGTTAACTATCTCATTACTGGGTCTCCAAATTGAAAATAATGACAAATTCGGGAAATCATAGCTGAAACTTTCATTTATATTAGACAGACACATTGAAAAGACAAACTGTTACCGAGATGTTACATTAATATTTGTTTCTTCTCGTATAAATTGTTCTGGTTTGAAATAAAAAAGAACAATTTTAAAAACTCCAGTATCCTGAAAATACGAGAAAAAATAATTGATTAAATAAAGATTTTATTTTTCTAAAAATGCATTTTGTCGACAAACGTTCCAGTGATTTCTTTAAAGGCTATCTAGCAGTTATTTAGTACTTTGCAGATTTAGCGGGTACTCGGTTATAATTAAAAGATGATAATGTTTGATTTTGTTCAAGAAATAAGAACTGTTTTCTGAAATAAGAAACTTGTTTCTTTAAACCATATACTTTCGTTTTAGAATATTTTTATTGTATTTTGGCTTAGTCTTATAAATACGGAGGTGGAGGCCCGTGATCAAGCTCTAAGGAAAAGCTAAATTTGTATAAAATGAAAAGCAAAAACGGTATACTACCAATATGGGAGACAACATAAATGGTCACATTTTCACCCTTAACATTGTATCATTGCGGTTTGTGTATAATATGCAGCTCATGCGTGTAGAACAGGGTATGTTTGATTATGCCCTGGAATTAATGACACTACCTATATTTTGAGAAATTTCAAACGTGCAACAGCGGCAGCGGCAGCTTTCATTTTATTGTTGTTCTTTATTTGTTGTTAATTATTAACAAAATGTAAAGGTATGTTTGTTAGTAGAACAAAAAAAGTTGAATTCACATTCTTAAATCTGGCATAGTACGAAATGAAAATTAAATGAAATTTATAACACAGTTTGATGTGGATCATCAGGGATTTGAACTTGTTAAACAGTGAGTTCAAGTTCCTTTCCGGTGACAATAAAAGTACAAGTTGAAACCAGAGGTTAGATACCTGTCCATGGCAAAGAGATCCTCTGCTCACTTCATTCTTTATCCCAAGCACAAATAAGTCAGCAGGAGTTATACAATATACAGGATTGGACAGTCATTCACTCTGATGTCGAGTGTAATAATACACAGCCATTCCAATATCTTGTAGATCTGATTCTTGATAACTGACTGACATGACTATATATGTAGTCTACTATTATGACAATTTTTATGATTACATAACTGTTTACTTCAAACGGGTGATATCAGGAAGGAATTTGATGGCAGTAGGGAAGCTTGGTCGAGGGCACTGTTTTGAGATTTAATTACGCAAGTTACAAATACAAATGAAACAAAAATCTAATCAGGCAAATTAAAAAAACCTACGATGTATCAAGTTGACAGCTTTACAGAGAAGTCGGTCATTTGGAAATAAAAAATAAAATTTAAAAAGGATAAAAAAATAGATGAATTAAAATAAACAAAGCTGTTGGAAGGCCTTGTACGCTATAATTACATAAATTGTGATCGAGTCAAAACAAAGACGCCTTGTGCTATGGTCATAACAGTTGCTCTTTTCTTTCTTTTCCGTGCTTATATTAAGGAATAAAAATATATATATAAACATGTATATTCCTGACCTCGTTTTCGTTGTGTTATTTGAATTTACCATGAAGACCATAATTAAAATATGGGCATTGCCAAAATTAGGATATATCAACGTTTTTGGTCGTATATGACGATATTTAAACTCAATGGTCCGTATTCACCTACAATTCTTAAGAACGTTCTTTGTCTTATTCTCCAAGATTTTCAAAATTTGAGAGTAACACATCATCTGATTGGCTAAACCAAACGGTTTAGCCAATCACATGTTGTGTTACTTTCAAATTCAGAAAATTCTGGAGAATAAGACTGAAAATGTTCTTAAGAATGGTTGGTGAATAAGGACCCTGGTTGTGAGACGCCTTATCTTAAATTTGGACTGTGCACGAGGACTTAGAAATCGATGCTGGGATAGGTGAAAGATAGTTTAGATTATTTTGACAGCTGAGTAGGCGATGCAGGGAGGCTCTGATCGTTTTCTCTGCATTTTCTATCGAAATTTCATATGGTAGAATAAGGGGAAACTCTCAATGATCAGATTTTATTTTTTTGTAACAGATAAAGATCTTTGTGATTCATGTGACTTTGACGAAGAATGTGTGCTGGTCCGTGCAACATGTGTCCTTGGATTCTGCGAGTGTGCGTTGGATCAATATACAGATGAATGTGGCATCTGCAATAAGAGTAAGTGTATCTTTTACAAGCTGTTCAAATCCTATTTTGAAAGCGGATTTTCAAAGATTAGGTTATTGGAATATAAGTCCTAGATTTAGATACTTTCTTAATAACGATCTGTCTATAATACATATTAATAAATAACTATTCATGCACCACGTCTTCAGAAAGAAAAAAATAAAGTTTATTAATAGATTTACGTAATACTGGACATTTCATTCATTGTTAAAAAACTCATTTACATTTATAACTATAATCATTATTTTCCTTTAGAGTAGGTTTCGGAATGAAAGGGTGTTTTAAAATACAAGAATACGAGGATCATTGAGGATAGTTGTTTACTTGTATTTGTTCCTGAAATGTTGATTTGTAACCCAAGTTAGACTTACATATTGTTCAATAATTTTAAATAAAACGGGAGTCTTTTTGTTTATAAATTGATCTTTTCTTTTCTGTCTTTTGCAACATAGAAAATAGTTTTGCGCTTCATCGAGGCCTTAAGACATAAGGCACTGGAAATCAACTTTATTTCACCTTACAGACGCATAATGTTTAAACGGTTTAGATCCGATATTGGAGTTATTATTTTCTGGAATGTATTGTTAATTTAAGCCTTCTGCAAGAGCTGCCGTGTAAGCAATGTCCGGACAGGACTGAGCTCTGTCTTTTGGAAAAATTCAAACTTACCTTTAATAAGTATGGATTTAAGGCAATGGTGCCTCCGTATACTAAACGGAACGGAATAGAGTGCTATAGCTAGAAAACAAGTTGAGCCATACCGTTATAATCATGTCAGTAAGCTTGTCCCAATTTCAAAAGATAAAAGCATTTTAATCATTCTACGGCCATTGAAAGCAGAAAATACAAAGACAGAAAGTCAGACAATCAGACGGTTTATGATGATACCATTTTAATAATGCCAATACCGTTCATAATTCAGAGCTTGCACTTGGAGCTAATTGTTCAGGCGAGGAAATGTGTCTAGATGAAAGAAGTTGCTGTAACCCGGTCCTAGGGGAGTGTGAATGTGTTGACGGTACCTATGATAGTAATGGTGACATGCCTGGCGGGGTTTGCTTGGACTGTAAGTACACAAGTTCAATTATATTTAAAACGGCTAGGGATGACATGTAACGTTTAACATAATGAACATTTAGTTTGTTAGTTAAAAAGTAATTGATCTTATTTCGGAAGAACCGATATCTTAATTTATTGGACATGATCATTCTAACATTGTTAATAAGTAAGAGTATTTGCTTATATGGGCAGGATTTTTGAGAAAAGCAGAGCAGAAGTTTTGAGGGGTCGTTTGAAGCATTTGAAAAGCTGTTACTCTTCTGTTTGTTTAGGCAAAATGTCAAACTTCTAAAGGCTTTTTTCTATTAATGAAAACGTGTTTGTGTTATTTAGACTCCACTCTGGTGTATTAAGTGATTTCTAAGACACCCTTATACGATAACAATGTATAAGATCAAAGTCTTAATTGGCGTATACTTGTAACCCTTTTCATTCATTGCTTTTGGACAAAAAGGTTGAAAAATTACTACATTTATATAGTTCAGGATGGTTATTATTGAAAAAGTAGTTTTTGTGAAAAACATATCTAATGTTCTTTTAAAATATCAGTGATCGAAACCGGTGAAAACTGTACATTACCTGGTTCCTGCGACGATCCCCATGCAGAATGCGATGATTCAACAGACACTTGTGAATGCGTTGATGGGTTTTTCCTGGCAACGAATGGAACTTGTTTGCAATGTACGAACACTTATTTCTAGTTTCTCATACGGTTACGTTTCCGTTTTGACGTAGGCGCGTATGTCTATCAATCAGCTAAATAACTGACCTGTTTATTCTTCTGTAAAGCGATGACCTTGATAACGTTAAAATTATCGCCAATTGATTGCCAAAAGTTCCTATCACCCATTACCAACCGTTTTTTGCCTACCAGGTTTAGGGTATATGAGAACTTTAGGGTTATTCGACTGCCAAAAGGACTTTTTAGTACATGACCGGCAACCAAGAGTGCTCGTCAGCAAGAATTTCCTGCTGATAAGTCCTTTTTACCTTATCTCAAACTTTCTCACATATCACTATTACTGCATCATCAGTGTTAATCTATTTGTTAACTATCTCATTACTGGGTCTCCAAATTGAAAATAATGACAAATTCGGGAAATCATAGCTGAAACTTTCATTTATATTAGACAGACACATTGAAAAGACAAACTGTTACCGAGATGTTACATTAATATTTGTTTCTTCTCGTATAAATTGTTCTGGTTTGAAATAAAAAAGAACAATTTTAAAAACTCCAGTATCCTGAAAATACGAGAAAAAATAATTGATTAAATAAAGATTTTATTTTTCTAAAAATGCATTTTGTCGACAAACGTTCCAGTGATTTCTTTAAAGGCTATCTAGCAGTTATTTAGTACTTTGCAGATTTAGCGGGTACTCGGTTATAATTAAAAGATGATAATGTTTGATTTTGTTCAAGAAATAAGAACTGTTTTCTGAAATAAGAAACTTGTTTCTTTAAACCATATACTTTCGTTTTAGAATATTTTTATTGTATTTTGGCTTAGTCTTATAAATACGGAGGTGGAGGCCCGTGATCAAGCTCTAAGGAAAAGCTAAATTTGTATAAAATGAAAAGCAAAAACGGTATACTACCAATATGGGAGACAACATAAATGGTCACATTTTCACCCTTAACATTGTATCATTGCGGTTTGTGTATAATATGCAGCTCATGCGTGTAGAACAGGGTATGTTTGATTATGCCCTGGAATTAATGACACTACCTATATTTTGAGAAATTTCAAACGTGCAACAGCGGCAGCGGCAGCTTTCATTTTATTGTTGTTCTTTATTTGTTGTTAATTATTAACAAAATGTAAAGGTATGTTTGTTAGTAGAACAAAAAAAGTTGAATTCACATTCTTAAATCTGGCATAGTACGAAATGAAAATTAAATGAAATTTATAACACAGTTTGATGTGGATCATCAGGGATTTGAACTTGTTAAACAGTGAGTTCAAGTTCCTTTCCGGTGACAATAAAAGTACAAGTTGAAACCAGAGGTTAGATACCTGTCCATGGCAAAGAGATCCTCTGCTCACTTCATTCTTTATCCCAAGCACAAATAAGTCAGCAGGAGTTATACAATATACAGGATTGGACAGTCATTCACTCTGATGTCGAGTGTAATAATACACAGCCATTCCAATATCTTGTAGATCTGATTCTTGATAACTGACTGACATGACTATATATGTAGTCTACTATTATGACAATTTTTATGATTACATAACTGTTTACTTCAAACGGGTGATATCAGGAAGGAATTTGATGGCAGTAGGGAAGCTTGGTCGAGGGCACTGTTTTGAGATTTAATTACGCAAGTTACAAATACAAATGAAACAAAAATCTAATCAGGCAAATTAAAAAAACCTACGATGTATCAAGTTGACAGCTTTACAGAGAAGTCGGTCATTTGGAAATAAAAAATAAAATTTAAAAAGGATAAAAAAATAGATGAATTAAAATAAACAAAGCTGTTGGAAGGCCTTGTACACTATAATTACATAAATTGTGATCGAGTCAAAACAAAGACGCCTTGTGCTATGGTCATAACAGTTGCTCTTTTCTTTCTTTTCCGTGCTTATATTAAGGAATAAAAATATATATATAAACATGTATATTCCTGACCTCGTTTTCGTTGTGTTATTTGAATTTACCATGAAGACCATAATTAAAATATGGGCATTGCCAAAATTAGGATATATCAACGTTTTTGGTCGTATATGACGATATTTAAACTCAATGGTCCGTATTCACCTACAATTCTTAAGAACGTTCTTTGTCTTATTCTCCAAGATTTTCAAAATTTGAGAGTAACACATCATCTGATTGGCTAAACCAAACGGTTTAGCCAATCACATGTTGTGTTACTTTCAAATTCAGAAAATTCTGGAGAATAAGACTGAAAATGTTCTTAAGAATGGTTGGTGAATAAGGACCCTGGTTGTGAGACGCCTTATCTTAAATTTGGACTGTGCACGAGGACTTAGAAATCGATGCTGGGATAGGTGAAAGATAGTTTAGATTATTTTGACAGCTGAGTAGGCGATGCAGGGAGGCTCTGATCGTTTTCTCTGCATTTTCTATCGAAATTTCATATGGTAGAATAAGGGGAAACTCTCAATGATCAGATTTTATTTTTTTGTAACAGATAAAGATCTTTGTGATTCATGTGACTTTGACGAAGAATGTGTGCTGGTCCGTGCAACATGTGTCCTTGGATTCTGCGAGTGTGCGTTGGATCAATATACAGATGAATGTGGCATCTGCAATAAGAGTAAGTGTATCTTTTACCAGCTGTTCAAATCCTATTTTGAAAGCGGATTTTCAAAGATTAGGTTATTGGAATATAAGTCCTAGATTTAGATACTTTCTTAATAACGATCTGTCTATAATACATATTAATAAATAACTATTCATGCACCACGTCTTCAGAAAGAAAAAAATAAAGTTTATTAATAGATTTACGTAATACTGGACATTTCATTCATTGTTAAAAAACTCATTTACATTTATAACTATAATCATTATTTTCCTTTAGAGTAGGTTTCGGAATGAAAGGGTGTTTTAAAATACAAGAATACGAGGATCATTGAGGATAGTTGTTTACTTGTATTTGTTCCTGAAATGTTGATTTGTAACCCAAGTTAGACTTACATATTGTTCAATAATTTTAAATAAAACGGGAGTCTTTTTGTTTATAAATTGATCTTTTCTTTTCTGTCTTTTGCAACATAGAAAATAGTTTTGCGCTTCATCGAGGCCTTAAGACATAAGGCACTGGAAATCAACTTTATTTCACCTTACAGACGCATAATGTTTAAACGGTTTAGATCCGATATTGGAGTTATTATTTTCTGGAATGTATTGTTAATTTAAGCCTTCTGCAAGAGCTGCCGTGTAAGCAATGTCCGGACAGGACTGAGCTCTGTCTTTTGGAAAAATTCAAACTTACCTTTAATAAGTATGGATTTAAGGCAATGGTGCCTCCGTATACTAAACGGAACGGAATAGAGTGCTATAGCTAGAAAACAAGTTGAGCCATACCGTTATAATCATGTCAGTAAGCTTGTCTCAATTTCAAAAGATAAAAGCATTTTAATCATTCTACGGCCATTGAAAGCAGAAAATACAAAGACAGAAAGTCAGACAATCAGACGGTTTATGATGATACCATTTTAATAATGCCAATACCGTTCATAATTCAGAGCTTGCACTTGGAGCTAATTGTTCAGGCGAGGAAATGTGTCTAGATGAAAGAAGTTGCTGTAACCCGGTCCTAGGGGAGTGTGAATGTGTTGACGGTACCTATGATAGTAATGGTGACATGCCTGGCGGGGTTTGCTTGGACTGTAAGTACACAAGTTCAATAATATTTAAAACGGCTAGGGATGACATGTAACGTTTAACATAATGAACATTTAGTTTGTTAGTTAAAAAGTAATTGATCTTATTTCGGAAGAACCGATATCTTAATTTATTGGACATGATCATTCTAACATTGTTAATAAGTAAGAGTATTTGCTTATATGGGCAGGATTTTTGAGAAAAGCAGAGCAGAAGTTTTGAGGGGTCGTTTGAAGCATTTGAAAAGCTGTTACTCTTCTGTTTGTTTAGGCAAAATGTCAAACTTCTAAAGGCTTTTTTCTATTAATGAAAACGTGTTTGTGTTATTTAGACTCCACTCTGGTGTATTAAGTGATTTCTAAGACATCCTTATACGATAACAATGTATAAGATCAAAGTCTTAATTGGCGTATACTTGTAACCCTTTTCATTCATTGCTTTTGGACAAAAAGGTTGAAAAATTACTACATTTATATAGTTCAGGATGGTTATTATTGAAAAAGTAGTTTTTGTGAAAAACATATCTAATGTTCTTTTAAAATATCAGTGATCGAAACCGGTGAAAACTGTACATTACCTGGTTCCTGCGACGATCCCCATGCAGAATGCGATGATTCAACAGACACTTGTGAATGCGTTGATGGGTTTTTCCTGGCAACGAATGGAACTTGTTTGCAATGTACGAACACTTATTTCTAGTTTCTCATACGGTTACGTTTCCGTTTTGACGTAGGCGCGTATGTCTATCAATCAGCTAAATAACTGACCTGTTTATTCTTCTGTAAAGCGATGACCTTGATAACGTTAAAATTATCGCCAATTGATTGCCAAAAGTTCCTATCACCCATTACCAACCGTTTTTTGCCTACCAGGTTTAGGGTATATGAGAACTTTAGGGTTATTCGACTGCCAAAAGGACTTTTTAGTACATGACCGGCAACCAAGAGTGCTCGTCAGCAAGAATTTCCTGCTGATAAGTCCTTTTTACCTTATCTCAAACTTTCTCACATATCACTATTACTGCATCATCAGTGTTAATCTATTTGTTAACTATCTCATTACTGGTTCTCCAAATTGAAAATAATGACAAATCCGGGAAATCATAGCTGAAACTTTCATTTATATTAGACAGACACATTGAAAAGACAAACTGTTACCGAGATGTTACATTAATATTTGTTTCTTCTCGTATAAATTGTTCTGGTTTGAAATAAAAAAGAACAATTTTAAAAACTCCAGTATCCTGAAAATACGAGAAAAAATAATTGATTAAATAAAGATTTTATTTTTCTAAAAATGCATTTTGTCGACAAACGTTCCAGTGATTTCTTTAAAGGCTATTTAGCAGTTATTTAGTACTTTGCAGATTTAGCGGGTACTCGGTTATAATTAAAAGATGATAATGTTTGATTTTGTTCAAGAAATAAGAACTGTTTTCTGAAATAAGAAACTTGTTTCTTTAAACCATATACTTTCGTTTTAGAATATTTTTATTGTATTTTGGCTTAGTCTTATAAATACGGAGGTGGAGGCCCGTGATCAAGCTCTAAGGAAAAGCTAAATTTGTATAAAATGAAAAGCAAAAACGGTATACTACCAATATGGGAGACAACATAAATGGTCACATTTTCACCCTTAACATTGTATCATTGCGGTTTGTGTATAATATGCAGCTCATGCGTGTAGAACAGGGTATGTTTGATTATGCCCTGGAATTAATGACACTACCTATATTTTGAGAAATTTCAAACGTGCAACAGCGGCAGCGGCAGCTTTCATTTTATTGTTGTTCTTTATTTGTTGTTAATTATTAACAAAATGTAAAGGTATGTTTGTTAGTAGAACAAAATAAGTTGAATTCACATTCTTAAATCTGGCATAGTACGAAATGAAAATTAAATGAAATTTATAACACAGTTTGATGTGGATCATCAGGGATTTGAACTTGTTAAACAGTGAGTTCAAGTTCCTTTCCGGTGACAATAAAAGTACAAGTTGAAACCAGAGGTTAGATACCTGTCCATGGCAAAGAGATCCTCTGCTCACTTCATTCTTTATCCCAAGCACAAATAAGTCAGCAGGAGTTATACAATATACAGGATTGGACAGTCATTCACTCTGATGTCGAGTGTAATAATACACAGCCATTCCAATATCTTGTAGATCTGATTCTTGATAACTGACTGACATGACTATATATGTAGTCTACTATTATGACAATTTTTATGATTACATAACTGTTTACTTCAAACGGGTGATATCAGGAAGGAATTTGATGGCAGTAGGGAAGCTTGGTCGAGGGCACTGTTTTGAGATTTAATTACGCAAGTTACAAATACAAATGAAACAAAAATCTAATCAGGCAAATTAAAAAAACCTACGATGTATCAAGTTGACAACTTTACAGAGAAGTCGGTCATTTGGAAATAAAAAATAAAATTTAAAAAGGATAAAAAAATAGATGAATTAAAATAAACAAAGCTGTTGGAAGGCCTTGTACGCTATAATTACATAAATTGTGATCGAGTCAAAACAAAGACGCCTTGTGCTATGGTCATAACAGTTGCTCTTTTCTTTCTTTTCCGTGCTTATATTAAGGAATAAAAATATATATATAAACATGTATATTCCTGACCTCGTTTTCGTTGTGTTATTTGAATTTACCATGAAGACCATAATTAAAATATGGGCATTGCCAAAATTAGGATATATCAACGTTTTTGGTCGTATATGACGATATTTAAACTCAATGGTCCGTATTCACCTACAATTCTTAAGAACGTTCTTTGTCTTATTCTCCAAGATTTTCAAAATTTGAGAGTAACACATCATCTGATTGGCTAAACCAAACGGTTTAGCCAATCACATGTTGTGTTACTTTCAAATTCAGAAAATTCTGGAGAATAAGACTGAAAATGTTCTTAAGAATGGTTGGTGAATAAGGACCCTGGTTGTGAGACGCCTTATCTTAAATTTGGACTGTGCACGAGGACTTAGAAATCGATGCTGGGATAGGTGAAAGATAGTTTAGATTATTTTGACAGCTGAGTAGGCGATGCAGGGAGGCTCTGATCGTTTTCTCTGCATTTTCTATCGAAATTTCATATGGTAAAATAAGGGGAAACTCTCAATGATCAGATTTTATTTTTTTGTAACAGATAAAGATCTTTGTGATTCATGTGACTTTGACGAAGAATGTGTGCTGGTCCGTGCAACATGTGTCCTTGGATTCTGCGAGTGTGCGTTGGATCAATATACAGATGAATGTGGCATCTGCAATAAGAGTAAGTGTATCTTTTACCAGCTGTTCAAATCCTATTTTGAAAGCGGATTTTCAAAGATTAGGTTATTGGAATATAAGTCCTAGATTTAGATACTTTCTTAATAACGATCTGTCTATAATACATATTAATAAATAACTATTCATGCACCACGTCTTCAGAAAGAAAAAAATAAAGTTTATTAATAGATTTACGTAATACTGGACATTTCATTCATTGTTAAAAAACTCATTTACATTTATAACTATAATCATTATTTTCCTTAAGAGTAGGTTTCGGAATGAAAGGGTGTTTTAAAATACAAGAATACGAGGATCATTGAGGATAGTTGTTTACTTGTATTTGTTCCTGAAATGTTGATTTGTAACCCAAGTTAGACTTACATATTGTTCAATAATTTTAAATAAAACGGGAGTCTTTTTGTTTATAAATTGATCTTTTCTTTTCTGTCTTTTGCAACATAGAAAATAGTTTTGCGCTTCATCGAAGCCTTAAGACATAAGGCACTGGAAATCAACTTTATTTCACCTTACAGACGCATAATGTTTAAACGGTTTAGATCCGATATTGGAGTTATTATTTTCTGGAATGTATTGTTAATTTAAGCCTTCTGCAAGAGCTGCCGTGTAAGCAATGTCCGGACAGGACTGAGCTCTGTCTTTTGGAAAAATTCAAATTTACCTTTAATAAGTATGGATTTAAGGCAATGGTGCCTCCGTATACTAAACGGAACGGAATAGAGTGCTATAGCTAGAAAACAAGTTGAGCCATACCGTTATAATCATGTCAGTAAGCTTGTCCCAATTTCAAAAGATAAAAGCTTTTTAATCATTCTACGGCCATTGAAAGCAGAAAATACAAAGACAGAAAGTCAGACAATCAGACGGTTTATGATGATACCATTTTAATAATGCCAAAACCGTTCATAATTCAGAGCTTGCACTTGGAGCTAATTGTTCAGGCGAGGAAATGTGTCTAGATGAAAGAAGTTGCTGTAACCCGGTCCTAGGGGAGTGTGAATGTTTTGACGGTACCTATGATAGTAATGGTGACATGCCTGGCGGGGTTTGCTTGGACTGTAAGTACACAAGTTCAATAATATTTAAAACGGCTAGGGATGACATGTAACGTTTAACATAATGAACATTTAGTTTGTTAGTTAAAAAGTAATTGATCTTATTTCGGAAGAACCGATATCTTAATTTATTGGACATGATCATTCTAACATTGTTAATAAGTAAGAGTATTTGCTTATATGGGCAGGATTTTTGAGAAAAGCAGAGCAGAAGTTTTGAGGGGTCGTTTGAAGCATTTGAAAAGCTGTTACTCTTCTGTTTGTTTAGGCAAAATGTCAAACTTCTAAAGGCTTTTTTCTATTAATGAAAACGTGTTTGTGTTATTTAGACTCCACACTGGTGTATTAAGTGATTTCTAAGACATCCTTATACGATAACAATGTATAAAATCAAAGTCTTAATTGGCGTATACTTGTAACCCTTTTCATTCATTGCTTTTGGACAAAAAGGTTGAAAAATTACTACATTTATATAGTTCAGGATGGTTATTATTGAAAAAGTAGTTTTTGTGAAAAACATATCTAATGTTCTTTTAAAATATCAGTGATCGAAACCGGTGAAAACTGTACATTACCTGGTTCCTGCGACGATCCCCATGCAGAATGCGATGATTCAACAGACACTTGTGAATGCGTTGATGGGTTTTTCCTGGCAACGAATGGAACTTGTTTGCAATGTACGAACACTTGTTTCTAGTTTCTCATACGGTTACGTTTCCGTTTTGACGTAGGCGCGTATGTCTATCAATCAGCTAAATAACTGACCTGTTTATTCTTCTGTAAAGCGATGACCTTGATAACGTTAAAATTATCGCCAATTGATTGCCAAAAGTTCCTATCACCCATTACCAACCGTTTTTTGCCTACCAGGTTTAGGGTATATGAGAACTTTAGGGTTATTCGACTTCCAAAAGGACTTTTTAGTACATGACCGGCAACCAAGAGTACTCGTCGGCAAGAATTTCCTGCTGATAAGTCCTTTTTACCTTATCTCAAACTTTCTCACATATCACTATTACTGCATCATCAGTGTTAATCTATTTGTTAACTATCTCATTACTGGTTCTCCAAATTGAAAATAATGACAAATTCGGGAAATCATAGCTGAAACTTTCATTTATATTAGACAGACACATTGAAAAGACAAACTGTTACCGAGATGTTACATTAATATTTGTTTCTTCTCGTATAAATTGTTCTGGTTTGAAATAAAAAAAGAACAATTTTAAAAACTCCAGTATCCTGAAAATACGAGAAAAAATAATTGATTAAATAAAGATTTTATTTTTCTAAAAATGCATTTTTTCGACAAACGTTCCAGTGATTTCTTTAAAGGCTATTTAGCAGTTATTTAGTACTTTGCAGATTTAGCGGGTACTCGGTTATAATTAAAAGATGATAATGTTTGATTTTGTTCAAGAAATAAGAACTGTTTTCTGAAATAAGAAACTTGTTTCTTTAAACCATATACTTTCGTTTTAGAATATTTTTATTGTATTTTGGCTTAGTCTTATAAATACGGAGGTGGAGGCCCGTGATCAAGCTCTAAGGAAAAGCTAAATTTGTATAAAATGAAAAGCAAAAACGGTATACTACCAATATGGGAGACAACATAAATGGTCACATTTTCACCCTTAACATTGTATCATTGCGGTTTGTGTATAATATGCAGCTCATGCGTGTAGAACAGGGTATGTTTGATTATGCCCTGGAATTAATGACACTACCTATATTTTGAGAAATTTCAAACGTGCAACAGCGGCAGCGGCAGCTTTCATTTTATTGCTGTTCTTTATTTGTTGTTAATTATTAACAAAATGTAAAGGTATGTTTGTTAGTAGAACGAAATAAGTTGAATTCACATTCTTAAATCTGGCATAGTACGAAATGAAAATTAAATGAAATTTATAACACAGTTTGATGTGGATCATCAGGGATTTGAACTTGTTAAACAGTGAGTTCAAGTTCCTTTCCGGTGACAATAAAAGTACAAGTTGAAACCATAGGTTAGATACCTGTCCATGGCAAAGAGATCCTCTGCTCACTTCATTCTTTATCCCAAGCACAAATAAGTCAGCAGGAGTTATACAATATACAGGATTGGACAGTCATTCACTCTGATGTCGAGTGTAATAATACACAGCCATTCCAATATCTTGTAGATCTGATTCTTGATAACTGACTGACATGACTATATATGTAGTCTACTATTATGACAATTTTTATGATTACATAACTGTTTACTTCAAACGGGTGATATCAGGAAGGAATTTGATGGCAGTAGGGAAGCTCGGTCGAGGGCACTGTTTTGAGATTTAATTACGCAAGTTACAAATACAAATGAAACAAAAATCTAATCAGGCAAATTAAAAAAACCTACGATGTATCAAGTTGACAGCTTTACAGAGAAGTCGGTCATTTGGAAATAAAAAATAAAATTTAAAAAGGATAAAAAAATAGATGAATTAAAATAAACAAAGCTGTTGGAAGGCCTTGTACGCTATAATTACATAAATTGTGATCGAGTCAAAACAAAGACGCCTTGTGCTATGGTCATAACAGTTGCTCTTTTCTTTCTTTTCCGTGCTTATATTAAGGAATAAAAATATATATATAAACATGTATATTCCTGACCTCGTTTTCGTTGTGTTATTTGAATTTTCCACGAAGACCATAATTAAATTATGGTCATTGCCAAAATTAGGATATATCAACGATTTTGGTCGTATATGACGATATTTAAACTCAATGGTCCGTATTCACCTACAATTCTTAAGAACGTTCTTTGTCTTATTCTCCAAGATTTTCAAAATTTGAAAGTAACACATCATCTGATTGGCTAAACCAAACGGTTTAGCCAATCACATGTTGTGTTACTTTCAAATTCAGAAAATTCTGGAGAATAAGACTGAAAATGTTCTTAAGAATGGTTGGTGAATAAGGACCCTGGTTGTGAGACGCCTTATCTTAAATTTGGACTGTGCACGAGGACTTAGAAATCGATGCTGGGATAGGTGAAAGATAGTTTAGATTATTTTGACAGCTGAGTAGGCGATGCAGGGAGGCTCTGATCGTTTTCTCTGCATTTTCTATCGAAATTTCATATGGTAAAATAAGGGGAAACTCTCAATGATCAGATTTTATTTTTTTGTAACAGATAAAGATCTTTGTGATTCATGTGACTTTGACGAAGAATGTGTGCTGGTCCGTGCAACATGTGTCCTTGGATTCTGCGAGTGTGCGTTGGATCAATATACAGATGAATGTGGCATCTGCAATAAGAGTAAGTGTATCTTTTACAAGCTGTTCAAATCCTATTTTGAAAGCGGATTTTCAAAGATTAGGTTATTGGAATATAAGTCCTAGATTGAGATACTTTCTTAATAACGATCTGTCTATAATACATATTAATAAATAACTATTCATGCACCACGTCTTCAGAAAGAAAAAAATAAAGTTTATTAATAGATTTACGTAATACTGGACATTTCATTCATTGTTAAAAAACTCATTTACATTTATAACTATAATCATTATTTTCCTTAAGAGTAGGTTTCGGAAATGAAAGGGTGTTTTAAAATACAAGAATACGAGGATCATTGAGGATAGTTGTTTACTTGTATTTGTTCCTGAAATGTTGATTTGTAACCCAAGTTAGACTTACATATTGTTCAATAATTTTAAATAAAACGGGAGTCTTTTTGTTTATAAATTGATCTTTTCTTTTCTGTCTTTTGCAACATAGAAAATAGTTTTGCGCTTCATCGAGGCCTCAAGACATATGGCACTGGAAATCAACTTTATTTCACCTTACAGACGCATAATGTTTAAACGGTTTAGATCCGATATTGGAGTTATTATTTTCTGGAATGTATTGTTAATTTAAGCCTTCTGCAAGAGCTGCCGTGTAAGCAATGTCCGGACAGGACTGAGCTCTGTCTTTTGGAAAAATTCAAACTTACCTTTAATAAGTATGGATTTAAGGCAATGGTGCCTCCGTATACTAAACGGAACGGAATAGAGTGCTATAGCTAGAAAACAAGTTGAGCCATACCGTTATAATCATGTCAGTAAGCTTGTCCCAATTTCAAAAGATAAAAGCTTTTTAATCATTCTACGGCCATTGAAAGCAGAAAATACAAAGACGGAAAGGCAGACAATCAGACGGTTTATGATGATACCATTTTAATAATGCCAATACCGTTCATAATTCAGAGCTTGCACTTGGAGCTAATTGTTCAGGCGAGGAAATGTGTCTAGATGAAAGAAGTTGCTGTAACCCGGTCCTAGGGGAGTGTGAATGTGTTGACGGTACCTATGATAGTAACGGTGACATGCCTGGCGGGGTTTGCTTGGACTGTAAGTACACAAGTTCAATAATATTTAAAACGGCTAGGGATGACATGTAACGTTTAACATAATGAACATTTAGTTTGTTAGTTAAAAAGTAATTGATCTTATTTCGGAAGAACCGATATCTTAATTTATTGGACATGATCAGTCTAACATTGTTAATAAGTAAGAGTATTTGTTTATATGGGCAGGATTTTTGAGAAAAGCAGAGCAGAAGTTTTGAGGGGTCGTTTGAAGTATTTGAAAAGCTGTTACTCTTCTGTTTGTTTAGGCAAAATGTTAAACTTCTAAAGGTTTTTTTCTATTAATGAAAACGTGTTTGTGTTATTTAGACTTCACACTGGTGTATTAAGTGATTTCTAAGACATCCTTATACGATAACAATGTATAAGATCAAAGTCTTAATTGGCGTATACTTGTAACCCTTTTCATTCATTGCTTTTGGACAAAAAGGTTGAAAAATTATTAAATTTATATAGTTCAGGATGGTTATTATTGAAAAAGTAGTTTTTGTGAAAAACATATCTAATGTTCTTTTAAAATATCAGTGATCGAAACCGGTGAAAACTGTACATTACCTGGTTCCTGCGACGATCCCCATGCAGAATGCGATGATTCAACAGACACTTGTGAATGCGTTGATGGGTTTTTCCTGGCAACGAATGGAACTTGTTTGCAATGTACGAACACTTGTTTCTAGTTTCTCATACGGTTACGTTTCCGTTTTGACGTAGGCGCGTATGTCTATCAATCAGCTAAATAACTGACCTGTTTATTCTTCTGTAAAGCGATGACCTTGATAACGTTAAAATTATCGCCAATTGATTGCCAAAAGTTCCTATCACCCATTACCAACCGTTTTTTGCCTACCAGGTTTAGGGTATATGAGAACTTTAGGGTTATTCGACTGCCAAAAGGACTTTTTAGTACATGACCGGCAACCAAGAGTACTCGTCAGCAAGAATTTCCTGCTGATAAGTCCTTTTTACCTTATCTCAAACTTTCTCACATATCACTATTACTGCATCATCAGTGTTAATCTATTTGTTAACTATCTCATTACTGGGTCTCCAAATTGAAAATAATGACAAATTCGGGAAATCATAGCTGAAACTTTCATTTATATTAGACAGACACATTGAAAAGACAAACTGTTACCGAGATGTTACATTAATATTTGTTTCTTCTCGTATAAATTGTTCTGGTTTGAAATAAAAAAAGAACAATTTTAAAAACTCCAGTATCCTGAAAATACGAGAAAAAATAATTGATTAAATAAAGATTTTATTTTTCTAAAAATGCATTTTGTCGACAAACGTTCCAGTGATTTCTTTAAAGGCTATTTAGCAGTTATTTAGTACTTTGCAGATTTAGCGGGTACTCGGTTATAATTAAAAGATGATAATGTTTGATTTTGTTCAAGAAATAAGAACTGTTTTCTGAAATAAGAAACTTGTTTCTTTAAACCATATACTTTCGTTTTAGAATATTTTTATTGTATTTTGGCTTAGTCTTATAAATACGGAGGTGGAGGCCCGTGATCAAGCTCTAAGGAAAAGCTAAATTTGTATAAAATGAAAAGCAAAAACGGTATACTACCAATATGGGAGACAACATAAATGGTCACATTTTCACCCTTAACATTGTATCATTGCGGTTTGTGTATAATATGCAGCTCATGCGTGTAGAACAGGGTATGTTTGATTATGCCCTGGAATTAATGACACTACCTATATTTTGAGAAATTTCAAACGTGCAACAGCGGCAGCGGCAGCTTTCATTTTATTGCTGTTCTTTATTTGTTGTTAATTATTAACAAAATGTAAAGGTATGTTTGTTAGTAGAACGAAATAAGTTGAATTCACATTCTTAAATCTGGCATAGTACGAAATGAAAATTAAATGAAATTTATAACACAGTTTGATGTGGATCATCAGGGATTTGAACTTGTTAAACAGTGAGTTCAAGTTCCTTTCCGGTGACAATAAAAGTACAAGTTTAAACCATAGGTTAGATACCTGTCCATGGCAAAGAGATCCTCTGCTCACTTCATTCTTTATCCCAAGCACAAATAAGTCAGCAGGAGTTATACAATATACAGGATTGGACAGTCATTCACTCTGATGTCGAGTGTAATAATACACAGCCATTCCAATATCTTGTAGATCTGATTCTTGATAACTGACTGACATGACTATATATGTAGTCTACTATTATGACAATTTTTATGATTACATAACTGTTTACTTCAAACGGGTGATATCAGGAAGGAATTTGATGGCAGTAGGGAAGCTCGGTCGAGGGCACTGTTTTGAGATTTAATTACGCAAGTTACAAATACAAATGAAACAAAAATCTAATCAGGCAAATTAAAAAAACCTACGATGTATCAAGTTGACAGCTTTACAGAGAAGTCGGTCATTTGGAAATAAAAAATAAAATTTAAAAAGGATAAAAAAATAGATGAATTAAAATAAACAAAGCTGTTGGAAGGCCTTGTACGCTATAATTACATAAATTGTGATCGAGTCAAAACAAAGACGCCTTGTGCTATGGTCATAACAGTTGCTCTTTTCTTTCTTTTCCGTGCTTATATTAAGGAATAAAAATATATATATAAACATGTATATTCCTGACCTCGTTTTCGTTGTGTTATTTGAATTTTCCACGAAGACCATAATTAAATTATGGTCATTGCCAAAATTAGGATATATCAACGATTTTGGTCGTATATGACGATATTTAAACTCAATGGTCCGTATTCACCTACAATTCTTAAGAACGTTCTTTGTCTTATTCTCCAAGATTTTCAAAATTTGAAAGTAACACATCATCTGATTGGCTAAACCAAACGGTTTAGCCAATCACATGTTGTGTTACTTTCAAATTCAGAAAATTCTGGAGAATAAGACTGAAAATGTTCTTAAGAATGGTTGGTGAATAAGGACCCTGGTTGTGAGACGCCTTATCTTAAATTTGGACTGTGCACGAGGACTTAGAAATCGATGCTGGGATAGGTGAAAGATAGTTTAGATTATTTTGACAGCTGAGTAGGCGATGCAGGGAGGCTCTGATCGTTTTCTCTGCATTTTCTATCGAAATTTCATATGGTAAAATAAGGGGAAACTCTCAATGATCAGATTTTATTTTTTTGTAACAGATAAAGATCTTTGTGATTCATGTGACTTTGACGAAGAATGTGTGCTGGTCCGTGCAACATGTGTCCTTGGATTCTGCGAGTGTGCGTTGGATCAATATACAGATGAATGTGGCATCTGCAATAAGAGTAAGTGTATCTTTTACAAGCTGTTCAAATCCTATTTTGAAAGCGGATTTTCAAAGATTAGGTTATTGGAATATAAGTCCTAGATTGAGATACTTTCTTAATAACGATCTGTCTATAATACATATTAATAAATAACTATTCATGCACCACGTCTTCAGAAAGAAAAAAATAAAGTTTATTAATAGATTTACGTAATACTGGACATTTCATTCATTGTTAAAAAACTCATTTACATTTATAACTATAATCATTATTTTCCTTAAGAGTAGGTTTCGGAAATGAAAGGGTGTTTTAAAATACAAGAATACGAGGATCATTGAGGATAGTTGTTTACTTGTATTTGTTCCTGAAATGTTGATTTGTAACCCAAGTTAGACTTACATATTGTTCAATAATTTTAAATAAAACGGGAGTCTTTTTGTTTATAAATTGATCTTTTCTTTTCTGTCTTTTGCAACATAGAAAATAGTTTTGCGCTTCATCGAGGCCTCAAGACATATGGCACTGGAAATCAACTTTATTTCACCTTACAGACGCATAATGTTTAAACGGTTTAGATCCGATATTGGAGTTATTATTTTCTGGAATGTATTGTTAATTTAAGCCTTCTGCAAGAGCTGCCGTGTAAGCAATGTCCGGACAGGACTGAGCTCTGTCTTTTGGAAAAATTCAAACTTACCTTTAATAAGTATGGATTTAAGGCAATGGTGCCTCCGTATACTAAACGGAACGGAATAGAATGCTATAGCTAGAAAACAAGTTGAGCCATACCGTTATAATCATGTCAGTAAGCTTGTCCCAATTTCAAAAGATAAAAGCTTTTTAATCATTCTACGGCCATTGAAAGCAGAAAATACAAAGACGGAAAGGCAGACAATCAGACGGTTTATGATGATACCATTTTAATAATGCCAATACCGTTCATAATTCAGAGCTTGCACTTGGAGCTAATTGTTCAGGCGAGGAAATGTGTCTAGATGAAAGAAGTTGCTGTAACCCGGTCCTAGGGGAGTGTGAATGTGTTGACGGTACCTATGATAGTAACGGTGACATGCCTGGCGGGGTTTGCTTGGACTGTAAGTACACAAGTTCAATAATATTTAAAACGGCTAGGGATGACATGTAACGTTTAACATAATGAACATTTAGTTTGTTAGTTAAAAAGTAATTGATCTTATTTCGGAAGAACCGATATCTTAATTTATTGGACATGATCAGTCTAACATTGTTAATAAGTAAGAGTATTTGTTTATATGGGCAGGATTTTTGAGAAAAGCAGAGCAGAAGTTTTGAGGGGTCGTTTGAAGTATTTGAAAAGCTGTTACTCTTCTGTTTGTTTAGGCAAAATGTTAAACTTCTAAAGGTTTTTTTCTATTAATGAAAACGTGTTTGTGTTATTTAGACTTCACACTGGTGTATTAAGTGATTTCTAAGACATCCTTATACGATAACAATGTATAAGATCAAAGTCTTAATTGGCGTATACTTGTAACCCTTTTCATTCATTGCTTTTGGACAAAAAGGTTGAAAAATTATTACATTTATATAGTTCAGGATGGTTATTATTGAAAAAGTAGTTTTTGTGAAAAACATATCTAATGTTCTTTTAAAATATCAGTGATCGAAACCGGTGAAAACTGTACATTACCTGGTTCCTGCGACGATCCCCATGCAGAATGCGATGATTCAACAGACACTTGTGAATGCGTTGATGGGTTTTTCCTGGCAACGAATGGAACTTGTTTGCAATGTACGAACACTTGTTTCTAGTTTCTCATACGGTTACGTTTCCGTTTTGACGTAGGCGCGTATGTCTATCAATCAGCTAAATAACTGACCTGTTTATTCTTCTGTAAAGCGATGACCTTGATAACGTTAAAATTATCGCCAATTGATTGCCAAAAGTTCCTATCACCCATTACCAACCGTTTTTTGCCTACCAGGTTTAGGGTATATGAGAACTTTAGGGTTATTCGACTGCCAAAAGGACTTTTTAGTACATGACCGGCAACCAAGAGTACTCGTCAGCAAGAATTTCCTGCTGATAAGTCCTTTTTACCTTATCTCAAACTTTCTCACATATCACTATTACTGCATCATCAGTGTTAATCTATTTGTTAACTATCTCATTACTGGGTCTCCAAATTGAAAATAATGACAAATTCGGGAAATCATAGCTGAAACTTTCATTTATATTAGACAGACACATTTAAAAGACAAACTGTTACCGAGATGTTACATTAATATTTGTTTCTTCTCGTATAAATTGTTCTGGTTTGAAATAAAAAAAGAACAATTTTAAAAACTCCAGTATCCTGAAAATACGAGAAAAAATAATTGATTAAATAAAGATTTTATTTTTCTAAAAATGCATTTTGTCGACAAACGTTCCAGTGATTTCTTTAAAGGCTATTTAGCAGTTATTTAGTACTTTGCAGATTTAGCGGGTACTCGGTTATAATTAAAAGATGATAATGTTTGATTTTGTTCAAGAAATAAGAACTGTTTTCTGAAATAAGAAACTTGTTTCTTTAAACCATATACTTTCGTTTTAGAATATTTTTATTGTATTTTGGCTTAGTCTTATAAATACGGAGGTGGAGGCCCGTGATCAAGCTCTAAGGAAAAGCTAAATTTGTATAAAATGAAAAGCAAAAACGGTATACTACCAATATGGGAGACAACATAAATGGTCACATTTTCACCCTTAACATTGTATCATTGCGGTTTGTGTATAATATGCAGCTCATGCGTGTAGAACAGGGTATGTTTGATTATGCCCTGGAATTAATGACACTACCTATATTTTGAGAAATTTCAAACGTGCAACAGCGGCAGCGGCAGCTTTCATTTTATTGCTGTTCTTTATTTGTTGTTAATTATTAACAAAATGTAAAGGTATGTTTGTTAGTAGAACGAAATAAGTTGAATTCACATTCTTAAATCTGGCATAGTACGAAATGAAAATTAAATGAAATTTATAACACAGTTTGATGTGGATCATCAGGGATTTGAACTTGTTAAACAGTGAGTTCAAGTTCCTTTCCGGTGACAATAAAAGTACAAGTTTAAACCATAGGTTAGATACCTGTCCATGGCAAAGAGATCCTCTGCTCACTTCATTCTTTATCCCAAGCACAAATAAGTCAGCAGGAGTTATACAATATACAGGATTGGACAGTCATTCACTCTGATGTCGAGTGTAATAATACACAGCCATTCCAATATCTTGTAGATCTGATTCTTGATAACTGACTGACATGACTATATATGTAGTCTACTATTATGACAATTTTTATGATTACATAACTGTTTACTTCAAACGGGTGATATCAGGAAGGAATTTGATGGCAGTAGGGAAGCTCGGTCGAGGGCACTGTTTTGAGATTTAATTACGCAAGTTACAAATACAAATGAAACAAAAATCTAATCAGGCAAATTAAAAAAACCTACGATGTATCAAGTTGACAGCTTTACAGAGAAGTCGGTCATTTGGAAATAAAAAATAAAATTTAAAAAGGATAAAAAAATAGATGAATTAAAATAAACAAAGCTGTTGGAAGGCCTTGTACGCTATAATTACATAAATTGTGATCGAGTCAAAACAAAGACGCCTTGTGCTATGGTCATAACGGTTGCTCTTTTCTTTCTTTTCCGTGCTTATATTAAGGAATAAAAATATATATATAAACATGTATATTCCTGACCTCGTTTTCGTTGTGTTATTTGAATTTACCATGAAGACCATAATTAAATTATGGGCATTGCCAAAATTAGGATATATCAACGATTTTGGTCGTATATGACGATATTTAAACTCAATGGTCCGTATTCACCTACAATTCTTAAGAACGTTCTTTGTCTTATTCTCCAAGATTTTCAAAATTTGAAAGTAACACATCATCTGATTGGCTAAACCAAACGGTTTAGCCAATCACATGTTGTGTTACTTTCAAATTCAGAAAATTCTGGAGAATAAGACTGAAAATGTTCTTAAGAATGGTTGGTGAATAAGGACCCTGGTTGTGAGACGCCTTATCTTAAATTTGGACTGTGCACGAGGACTTAGAAATCGATGCTGGGATAGGTGAAAGATAGTTTAGATTATTTTGACAGCTGAGTAGGCGATGCAGGGAGGCTCTGATCGTTTTCTCTGCATTTTCTATCGAAATTTCATATGGTAAAATAAGGGGAAACTCTCAATGATCAGATTTTATTTTTTTGTAACAGATAAAGATCTTTGTGATTCATGTGACTTTGACGAAGAATGTGTGCTGGTCCGTGCAACATGTGCCCTTGGATTCTGCGAGTGTGCGTTGGATCAATATACAGATGAATGTGGCATCTGCAATAAGAGTAAGTGTATCTTTTACCAGCTGTTCAAATCCTATTTTGAAAGCGGATTTTCAAAGATTAGGTTATTGGAATATAAGTCCTAGATTGAGATACTTTCTTAATAACGATCTGTCTATAATACATATTAATAAATAACTATTCATGCACCACGTCTTCAGAAAGAAAAAAATAAAGTTTATTAATAGATTTACGTGATACTGGACATTTCATTCATTGTTAAAAAACTCATTTACATTTATAACTATAATCATTATTTTCCTTAAGAGTAGGTTTCGGAAATGAAAGGGTGTTTTAAAATACAAGAATACGAGGATCATTGAGGATAGTTGTTTACTTGTATTTGTTCCTGAAATGTTGATTTGTAACCCAAGTTAGACTTACATATTGTTCAATAATTTTAAATAAAACGGGAGTCTTTTTGTTTATAAATTGATCTTTTCTTTTCTGTCTTTTGCAACATAGAAAATAGTTTTTCGCTTCATCGAAGCCTTAAGACATAAGGCACTGGAAATCAACTTTATTTCACCTTACAGACGCATAATGTTTAAACGGTTTAGATCCGATATTGGAGTTATTATTTTCTGGAATGTATTGTTAATTTAAGCCTTCTGCAAGAGCTGCCGTGTAAGCAATGTCCGGACAGGACTGAGCTCTGTCTTTTGGAAAAATTCAAACTTACCTTTAATAAGTATGGATTTAAGGCAATGGTGCCTCCGTATACTAAACGGAACGGAATAGAGTGCTATAGCTAGAAAACAAGTTGAGCCATACCGTTATAATCATGTCAGTAAGCTTGTCCCAATTTCAAAAGATAAAAGCTTTTTAATCATTCTACGGCCATTGAAAGCAGAAAATACAAAGACGGAAAGGCAGACAATCAGACGGTTTATGATGATACCATTTTAATAATGCCAATACCGTTCATAATTCAGAGCTTGCACTTGGAGCTAATTGTTCAGGCGAGGAAATGTGTCTAGATGAAAGAAGTTGCTGTAACCCGGTCCTAGGGGAGTGTGAATGTGTTGACGGTACCTATGATAGTAACGGTGACATGCCTGGCGGGGTTTGCTTGGACTGTAAGTACACAAGTTCAATAATATTTAAAACGGCTAGGGATGACATGTAACGTTTAACATAATGAACATTTAGTTTGTTAGTTAAAAAGTAATTGATCTTATTTCGGAAGAACCGATATCTTAATTTATTGGACATGATCAGTCTAACATTGTTAATAAGTAAGAGTATTTGTTTATATGGGCAGGATTTTTGAGAAAAGCAGAGCAGAAGTTTTGAGGGGTCGTTTGAAGTATTTGAAAAGCTGTTACTCTTCTGTTTGTTTAGGCAAAATGTTAAACTTCTAAAGGTTTTTTTCTATTAATGAAAACGTGTTTGTGTTATTTAGACTTCACACTGGTGTATTAAGTGATTTCTAAGACATCCTTATACGATAACAATGTATAAGATCAAAGTCTTAATTGGCGTATACTTGTAACCCTTTTCATTCATTGCTTTTGGACAAAAAGGTTGAAAAATTATTACATTTATATAGTTCAGGATGGTTATTATTGAAAAAGTAGTTTTTGTGAAAAACATATCTAATGTTCTTTTAAAATATCAGTGATCGAAACCGGTGAAAACTGTACATTACCTGGTTCCTGCGACGATCCCCATGCAGAATGCGATGATTCAACAGACACTTGTGAATGCGTTGATGGGTTTTTCCTGGCAACGAATGGAACTTGTTTGCAATGTACGAACACTTGTTTCTAGTTTCTCATACGGTTACGTTTCCGTTTTGACGTAGGCGCGTATGTCTATCAATCAGCTAAATAACTGACCTGTTTATTCTTCTGTAAAGCGATGACCTTGATAACGTTAAAATTATCGCCAATTGATTGCCAAAAGTTCCTATCACCCATTACCAACCGTTTTTTGCCTACCAGGTTTAGGGTATATGAGAACTTTAGGGTTATTCGACTGCCAAAAGGACTTTTTAGTACATGACCGGCAACCAAGAGTACTCGTCAGCAAGAATTTCCTGCTGATAAGTCCTTTTTACCTTATCTCAAACTTTCTCACATATCACTATTACTGCATCATCAGTGTTAATCTATTTGTTAACTATCTCATTACTGGGTCTCCAAATTGAAAATAATGACAAATTCGGGAAATCATAGCTGAAACTTTCATTTATATTAGACAGACACATTTAAAAGACAAACTGTTACCGAGATGTTACATTAATATTTGTTTCTTCTCGTATAAATTGTTCTGGTTTGAAATAAAAAAAGAACAATTTTAAAAACTCCAGTATCCTGAAAATACGAGAAAAAATAATTGATTAAATAAAGATTTTATTTTTCTAAAAATGCATTTTGTCGACAAACGTTCCAGTGATTTCTTTAAAGGCTATTTAGCAGTTATTTAGTACTTTGCAGATTTAGCGGGTACTCGGTTATAATTAAAAGATGATAATGTTTGATTTTGTTCAAGAAATAAGAACTGTTTTCTGAAATAAGAAACTTGTTTCTTTAAACCATATACTTTCGTTTTAGAATATTTTTATTGTATTTTGGCTTAGTCTTATAAATACGGAGGTGGAGGCCCGTGATCAAGCTCTAAGGAAAAGCTAAATTTGTATAAAATGAAAAGCAAAAACGGTATACTACCAATATGGGAGACAACATAAATGGTCACATTTTCACCCTTAACATTGTATCATTGCGGTTTGTGTATAATATGCAGCTCATGCGTGTAGAACAGGGTATGTTTGATTATGCCCTGGAATTAATGACACTACCTATATTTTGAGAAATTTCAAACGTGCAACAGCGGCAGCGGCAGCTTTCATTTTATTGCTGTTCTTTATTTGTTGTTAATTATTAACAAAATGTAAAGGTATGTTTGTTAGTAGAACGAAATAAGTTGAATTCACATTCTTAAATCTGGCATAGTACGAAATGAAAATTAAATGAAATTTATAACACAGTTTGATGTGGATCATCAGGGATTTGAACTTGTTAAACAGTGAGTTCAAGTTCCTTTCCGGTGACAATAAAAGTACAAGTTTAAACCATAGGTTAGATACCTGTCCATGGCAAAGAGATCCTCTGCTCACTTCATTCTTTATCCCAAGCACAAATAAGTCAGCAGGAGTTATACAATATACAGGATTGGACAGTCATTCACTCTGATGTCGAGTGTAATAATACACAGCCATTCCAATATCTTGTAGATCTGATTCTTGATAACTGACTGACATGACTATATATGTAGTCTACTATTATGACAATTTTTATGATTACATAACTGTTTACTTCAAACGGGTGATATCAGGAAGGAATTTGATGGCAGTAGGGAAGCTCGGTCGAGGGCACTGTTTTGAGATTTAATTACGCAAGTTACAAATACAAATGAAACAAAAATCTAATCAGGCAAATTAAAAAAACCTACGATGTATCAAGTTGACAGCTTTACAGAGAAGTCGGTCATTTGGAAATAAAAAATAAAATTTAAAAAGGATAAAAAAATAGATGAATTAAAATAAACAAAGCTGTTGGAAGGCCTTGTACGCTATAATTACATAAATTGTGATCGAGTCAAAACAAAGACGCCTTGTGCTATGGTCATAACGGTTGCTCTTTTCTTTCTTTTCCGTGCTTATATTAAGGAATAAAAATATATATATAAACATGTATATTCCTGACCTCGTTTTCGTTGTGTTATTTGAATTTACCATGAAGACCATAATTAAATTATGGGCATTGCCAAAATTAGGATATATCAACGATTTTGGTCGTATATGACGATATTTAAACTCAATGGTCCGTATTCACCTACAATTCTTAAGAACGTTCTTTGTCTTATTCTCCAAGATTTTCAAAATTTGAAAGTAACACATCATCTGATTGGCTAAACCAAACGGTTTAGCCAATCACATGTTGTGTTACTTTCAAATTCAGAAAATTCTGGAGAATAAGACTGAAAATGTTCTTAAGAATGGTTGGTGAATAAGGACCCTGGTTGTGAGACGCCTTATCTTAAATTTGGACTGTGCACGAGGACTTAGAAATCGATGCTGGGATAGGTGAAAGATAGTTTAGATTATTTTGACAGCTGAGTAGGCGATGCAGGGAGGCTCTGATCGTTTTCTCTGCATTTTCTATCGAAATTTCATATGGTAAAATAAGGGGAAACTCTCAATGATCAGATTTTATTTTTTTGTAACAGATAAAGATCTTTGTGATTCATGTGACTTTGACGAAGAATGTGTGCTGGTCCGTGCAACATGTGCCCTTGGATTCTGCGAGTGTGCGTTGGATCAATATACAGATGAATGTGGCATCTGCAATAAGAGTAAGTGTATCTTTTACCAGCTGTTCAAATCCTATTTTGAAAGCGGATTTTCAAAGATTAGGTTATTGGAATATAAGTCCTAGATTGAGATACTTTCTTAATAACGATCTGTCTATAATACATATTAATAAATAACTATTCATGCACCACGTCTTCAGAAAGAAAAAAATAAAGTTTATTAATAGATTTACGTGATACTGGACATTTCATTCATTGTTAAAAAACTCATTTACATTTATAACTATAATCATTATTTTCCTTAAGAGTAGGTTTCGGAAATGAAAGGGTGTTTTAAAATACAAGAATACGAGGATCATTGAGGATAGTTGTTTACTTGTATTTGTTCCTGAAATGTTGATTTGTAACCCAAGTTAGACTTACATATTGTTCAATAATTTTAAATAAAACGGGAGTCTTTTTGTTTATAAATTGATCTTTTCTTTTCTGTCTTTTGCAACATAGAAAATAGTTTTTCGCTTCATCGAAGCCTTAAGACATAAGGCACTGGAAATCAACTTTATTTCACCTTACAGACGCATAATGTTTAAACGGTTTAGATCCGATATTGGAGTTATTATTTTCTGGAATGTATTGTTAATTTAAGCCTTCTGCAAGAGCTGCCGTGTAAGCAATGTCCGGACAGGACTGAGCTCTGTCTTTTGGAAAAATTCAAACTTACATTTAATAAGTATGGATTTAAGGCAATGGTGCCTCCGTATACTAAACGGAACGGAATAGAGTGCTATAGCTAGAAAACAAGTTGAGTCATACCGTTATAATCATGTCAGTAAGCTTGTCCCAATTTCAAAAGATAAAAGCTTTTTAATCATTCTACGGCCATTGAAAGCAGAAAATACAAAGACAGAAAGTCAGACAATCAGACGGTTTATGATGATACCATTTTAATAATGCCAATACCGTTCATAATTCAGAGCTTGCACTTGGAGCTAATTGTTCAGGCGAGGAAATGTGTCTAGATGAAAGAAGTTGCTGTAACCCGGTCCTAGGGGAGTGTGAATGTGTTGACGGTACCTATGATAGTAATGGTGACATGCCTGGCGGGGTTTGCTTGGACTGTAAGAATACAAGTTCAATAATATTTAAAACGGCTAGGGATGACATGTAACGTTTAACATAATGAACATTTAGTTTGTTAGTTAAAAAGTAATTGATCTTATTTCGGAAGAAGCGATATCTTAATTTATTGGACATGATCATTCTAACATTGTTAATAAGTAAGAGTATTTGCTTATATGGGCAGGATTTTTGAGAAAAGCAGAGCAGAAGTTTTGAGGGGTCGTTTGAAGCATTTGAAAAGCTGTTACTCTTCTGTTTGTGTAGGCAAAATGTCAGTCTTATAAACGTGTTTGTGTTATTTAAACTCCACTCTGATGTATTAAGTGATTTCTAAGACATCCTAATACGATAACAATGTATAAGATCAAAGTCTTAATTGGCGTATACTTGTAACCCTTTTCATTCATTGCTTTTGGACAAAAAGGTTGAAAAATTACTACATTTATGTAGTTCAGGATGGTTATTATTGAAAAAGTAGTTTTTGTGAAAAACATATCTAATGTTCTTTTAAAATATCAGTGATCGAAACCGGTGAAAACTGTACATTACCTGGTTCCTGCGACGATCCCCATGCAGAATGCGATGATTCAACAGACACTTGTGAATGCGTTGATGGGTTTTTCCTGGCAACGAATGGAACTTGTTTGCAATGTACGAACACTTATTTCTAGTTTCTCATACGGTTACGTTTCCGTTTTGACGTAGGCGCGTATGTCTATCAATCAGCTAAATAACTGACCTGTTTATTCTTCTGTAAAGCGATGACTTTAATAACGTTAAAATTATCGCCAATTGATTGCCAAAACTTCCTATCACCCATTACCAACCGATTTTTGCCTACCAGGTTTAGGGCATATGAGAACTTTAGGGTTACTCGACTGCCAAAAGGACTTTTGAGTAAATGTCCGGCAACCAAGAGTGCTCGTCAGCAAGAATTTCCTGCTGATAAGTCCTTTTTACCTTATCTCAAACAATCTCACGTACCACTATTACTGCATCATCAGTGTTAATCTATTTGTTAACTATCTCATTACTGGATCTCTACATTGAAAATAATTACAAATTTGGGAAATCGTAACTGAAATTGTCATTTATATTAGACAGACACATTGAATAGACAAACTTTTACCGAGATGTTACATTAATATTTGCTTCTTCTCGTATAAATTGTTCTGGTTTGCAAAAAAAATAAAAAATAAAAAAAAAACAATCTCAAAAACTCCAGTATCCTGAAAATACGAGAAAAATAATTGATTTTATTTTTCTAAAAATGCATTTTGTCGACAAACGTTCCAGTGATTTCTTTAAAGGCTATTTAGCAGTTATTTAGTACTTTGCAGATTTAGCGGGTACTTGTTTATAATTAAAAGATGAAATTGTTTGATTCTTTTTAAGAAATAAGAACTGTTTTCTTAAATAAGAAGCTTGTTTCTTTAAAACATATACTTTGGTTTTGGAATAATTTTATTGTATTTTAGCTTAGCCTTATAAATACGGACGTGGAGGCCCGTGATCAAGCTCTAAGGAAAAGCTAAATTTGTATAAAATGAAAAGCAAAAACGGTATACTACCACTATGGGAAACAACATAAATGGTCACAGATTATCAATACCCATAGTATTGATGCGATGCTGTGACAATTACACACATTTGTTATTTAATTATTACAGTCAAGCCGCGTTCTCCACACAGATTTTGTGCTCGGGTTTTATCTATCTTATTCTCAATTGACAACAAAACTAGAATTTGAATATGCATATTTCATAATTCTTCGTTTCAAATACAAATATTCTCAGTTTACCTGCTAAACATAAGAAAAAAAAAAACAGTTTAATTCATCTCTTCCTCGAGATGTTTATGCTACCCAAAATTGACACAAAATGTCCGCCAACACGATGAATTTCATTATTTTTTTCAAAATTATTTTATTCCCAACAGATTATGAAGGCGAATAAAGATCGACATGCACGTCTTTCATTTTGATTCGATTGTCAATCAATACCCTTAACAACTTTGTCATTTTACCATTTAAATTATCTGAAGTCAACAGGAGACAACGAGTTGAAGTTTCGACTTCTGTGAAAAAAGAAATTTACCAGTGCATAGAAGACCACCCATATGCCACTATCGCGGAAATTCTACAAAACGTTATGAAATCCATTTGTTTCAAAATTAGAAAATCAACAGTTATACTATAATACAGAAATACTGTACATGTGTTTCAGCCCCTCCTTTTTTGGTGGTGTTTTCAAAAGTCATAATGTGCCGAGCTTTACAAGCCCACCCATTTGTAATAAAAGGTATGCATGTACATGTAATAAGGTACAAGGGGAAAGCATGTACAAAAACACATGAATAACAAAAAGGCAAAATGCAAATTATAACAATTTATTCTATTATATATCTGAACAATCGCAGGAACAATACAGACAAGTGCTCGTGTAAATCATACGCTATTGTAATTCTTACGAAGCATGGTGTCCCTTATCAGTATGGAAGTAGTGGGTCATCGCAGTTCTCTGGTCCGGAAAAACAGCTTATCCGGAAACATTAGTAGGAAACAGGAGTGTCCGGATAAACGGCTTGACTGTACTACAAATATGGGAGACAACATAAATGGTCAAATTTTCAACCCAAACATATTGTCATTGCGGTTTGCGTATAATATGAAGCTCATGCATGTAGAACAGGGTATGTTTTATTATGCCCTGGAATTAATGACACTACCCATGTTTGAGAAATTTCAAACTTGAAACAGCGGCGGCGGAAGCTTTCATTTTATTGCTGTTCTTTACTTGTTGTTAATCATTAACAAAATGTAAAGGTGAATTTGTTAGTAGAGCAAAATAAGTTTAATTCACATTCTTAAATCTGGCATAGTACGAAATGAAAATTAAATGAAACTTATAACACAGTTTGATGGGGATCATTAGATTTTCGAACTTGTTAAACAGTGAATTCAAGTTTCTTTCCAGTGACAATAAAAGTACAAGTTAAAATATAGGTCAGATACCTGTCCATGGCAAAGAGATCCTCTGCTTACTTCATTCTTTATCCCAAGCACAAATAAGTCAACAGGAGACTATAGAATATACAGGATCGGACAGTCATTCTCTCTGATGTCGTGTGTGATAATACACAGCCATTCTAATCTCTTGTAGACCTGATTCTTGACAACTGACTCAACTCAACTCAACATTTTATTCATATTATAGGCCTCTGGCCCAAAAAACACACACACACACACACATATATATATATATATATATATGTGTGTGTGTGTGTGTGTGTGTGTGTGTGTGTGTATATATATATATATATAGAGAGAGAGAGAGAGAGAGAGAGAGAGAGAGAGGTCCCTTGACCCTTTACAATCATCACATGCAGACATATGTGTTAACCCTTATCCTGCCAGATAACTAAAATTGAATTTTCAATTCGATAATCAAAGTCCAGACACTGATGTTTCGAAGTTTTGTTTTAGGAATAATATCTCCTTATCGCACAGTGCAGATCCATCATCAGACAGCACGTTCTGTGCAGTCTGATCCTGATGCACACTTTCCGCTTAAGGTCCTAATTCCCATTGTATATTGTTTCTAGAATCATGAAGTCCATCAATTTAATTAAATAGCCTTATGTAAACAAGGTTTATGCAAAACAAAAAAAAAAAAAAACTCAGTAGCACTTCCTCTTTTATCACAGAAACCTTCTTAATAAAACTGAACTGAGTGTTATTTTTCTGAATGTTTAAAAAAAAATAGTTATGAGACAATGTCATGAGGTCAAATGTTAAACCTTTCATCTGTTAAATTTGTTAAAGGAAACATTCCAGCAGAAAAAAAACATTAAAGGTTCATGATATTAACTGGTGAGAAATATCTCAATATTAAATAATAGACAGTGCAGATCAAGGACCAGGCTACAATTTCTTAGCAATCTGATCCTAATCAGCACTATTTGCTAAAAACATGAGTTTTGCTGGGTAGCACAAGGTTTGATCTGTAGTGCTATTACTCATAATCTATTGTAATATAAACTCTTGTTTACATAGATACAATGATTTTGAAGTATGACAGTTAATAGGGCTCATTTAGTAAAAAAACAAAACAAAAACAAAACGTTTTTTAACAAAGATTATAAAAGCTTATACTAAATAAAGAAAAATCACTCAGTAGCACTTCACTCTTTTACAACAATATTCTTTCCTTTGATTTCCTGTATTGGATAGTGCAGACCCAGAATCAGACTGCCCAGTCTGATCCCGATCTACACCGTTAGCAAAGGCACCATATGTCAAACTAAGTAGCTCAATGGTTTATCAGAACTGTTATTTCTCACAATCTAATTTAATATGAAATGTAGTTTATATAGATAGAATGGTTTTAAAATGTAATAATCATTGGAGCTCATCAAGTTTTCAATCTTTAGAAATGGCCTAAACAATCTTTATGCTAAAAAGAGAAAACTCACTCAGCAGCAATTATCTCTTTTGTAACAAAAATTTTACCTTTGCAAAGGCAGCTAACTTGAAACCTCATAAAATTGAAATTCTCTGAATGCTTTCAGAATGGGCTAGTATAAAACAATGTCATGAGGTTAATAACAAAAATTTCACCTTTGAAAAGGCAGCCAATTTGAAACCAAATAAATTGAAATTGAAATTCTCTGAATGCATTCAGAATAGACTAGTATGAAACAATGTCATGAGGTGAATAAGTTATCCCATAATCTTCCTAATAACTTCAAGAAACATTCCAGCCAATTTGTCACACACAAAAAAGGAAAGTTTAATTTTTTAATGACGTATTATCGGGTTGTCAGTGCGCAACTTTTCCACGCATGTCTCTTCCTTTCTTTATTTTCCTTGCGCGTAATTTTGTTCGATTGTAATACTATCATCGGACTGTCAGATGAAAGCAGCTACAAATGACTAATTAAAAATGCTTCAAATTGAAGTTGAAATTTTGATTGTGTAGAAAATATTGTGGGGAAATGCAAAATTGCCTATGAGCAATTCCACCTTTTACCAATTGTTTTACTAAATCCGTCCGATAAGGATGTTAAATCAAGTATATGTCAGGGAAAGGATTAATAATATCATCTTTGTTGTGAAAAAGACATGATTTTGTGCTAGAAAATATACAACTAAGTATAAAATTGACTCGTGGATGTTTTTGTGTCATTTTCATTGTTCCAAGGGAGGTAATTGAGTTCAAATATTGGGAAAAGTAGCCAGGTAACCTATCATTTTTTTCCATTTTTTTTTTTTTTTTTTTTCTATGAAGGATATATTTATGTATATTTCATAGACAAATGAGAACAATCTCTGGGCTAGAGTTTTTTTGAAGGTCAAATGATGTCCTAATTTTCACTAATAAAATGAGCATTTTCGTGGGCTAAGGGTTTGAGCAATTAAACCTTTTTCAAAAAAAGTTTTCTAAAGCTATTCCATAACAATGTTACATCAAGTATATATATCCTCTTTATTGTGAAAAAGACATGATTTTATGATAGAAAATGTACAAGTTACTAAGTAATTTGACTTTTGGATGTTTTGTGTCATTTTCATCGTTCCAAGGGAGGTAATTGAGTTCGAATATTGGGAAAAGTAGCCTGGCAACCTATCTTTTTTTTTTGCGTTTTTTGATAAAGGATATAATCATGTATATTTCTGAGAAAAATGAGAAAAATCTTTGCGCTAGATTTTTTTGAGGGTCAAATAATGTCCTGATTTTCTGTGATAAAATAAGCATTTTTGTGTGCTAAGGGTTTAACTGAAACATAGATAGCGTATCATTAATTTGAAATATCTGTTAATTTCTCATCAAAGTCAGAGGATCCATTGGTTCACTATGAATTTAAAACACAGAAGAACATGATTTGACTAAAATTACAGATTTTAATCACAAAATTCTGACGTATGCTGTAATAATTGGGTTTTTGTGTAATTTGAAAAAAGGGTTATGTTCTTCGTGAGCTCAGAACTTTTTGGTACATCAGGCAACGTCTAATTATCACTTCGCATATTGAAAAAACATACTTTGAAGTGTTTCTGTGTCAAATTTCACGAAATTCTCTGCGCTAGAAATAACTCGCTGAAACGCCTTAAAACTTATCATATAGGGAGAATTATCTACTTTTCAGAAAGTATAGATCCAAGATCACACTGCACATGCTGTGCAGACTGATCTTGACCTAAACTGGCCGATTAAGTACCATGAGTCACGCCCAGCAAAAAAAGGACTAATCAGTAGTATCACTACTAAAAAAAATTCTAAAAGAAGATGCTTAGATTTCTATGGTTGGATATATACAAAAAACCATACAATTTTCAATCAATACAAATAGCCTTTTGTAGACAAAATCTGTACTAAACGGGGAAAAATACTCCACAATTCTTCCCTCCCCTATCACAGAGTCTCCTACATGTACCTTTGAAAGACAACAACCTGCATGGATGCTACAATAAATTGAATGCAATTAAGTACCTTTATAAAAAACAGGTGTGAAAACATTGTCATTTAGTAAAAAGGCAACCCTTGATCTGCCATATAAAGCAAGTGGGATTTTCCAGTCTATAACATGAGAAAACCCTTACATTACACTTTCAAAACTATAATGTGGGGAAGAAAATCTCCCTATTGCACAGTGCAGAACCAAGACCAGACTGCAGGTTCTTTGCAGCCTGATCTTAGTCTACATGTGCTTGGCTGTCACTGGGTTAATAGGTAGTCTAATTACTTCTAATTCACTGTCATATAAAATGTAGTAATCGTCGATACATAAATTTTTATGATACAATAGTCAGTCTCGCTCATGAAGCTATCAATCTATGGAGATGGCCATCTGTAAACAAAATCTGTGCCAAAGGGAGAAAAAACTGCTCAGCAGCACTTCCTTCCCTTGCCACAAAGTATGTTACTTTCAAAGACAACTACCATTTTTGAAAACATATCATATTGAATTTCTATGACTGTTTTCTGAATTGACAAGTATAAAACAATGTCATTAGGCAATGTAGTTAACCCCTGACCAACTAGTTAAGTTAATGGACATTTCTAACCAGTAAAAACAAAAATCATAAAATTACGCTTTCAAGTTATCCGTTAGGGAAAATATCTACTTATCGCGAAATGTAGATCCAAGGTCATCGAGCATCTTCTATGCAGTCCGATCCAGATTCAAACTAGCTCGACAAACAACATGAGTCATGCTTAGTAGTCCAAGGGTTAATCAGCAGAGACTTTGATATAGTGAGAAATATAGTAAACTCTAATACTTAGACTTCTATTTTCAGTTAGAATTCAGAACAAATCAAAATATTCATCAATGGAGAAAGTCCTTTGTAGTCAAAATCTGTGCTGAAGGGGTAAAACTACTCGGCAGCTCCTGCCTCCTTCATCACAGATTCCTCCATCTTTTAGAGGCCTTCATTTGAATTTGAATTATTCTGAATGCTTTCAGAGTATACAAGTATAAGATATGGCCATCAGTTGAAAAATTAATCAGTTGTGCCATTGCTGTTATACAAAATGTGTTATACATAGATACATGAATTCTTTATGGTTTGATGGTCACTAGAGCTCATCAAGGTATAGAAGTCTTGTAAGGATGTTCCATCACTATACCAGTTAAATAGATACATATCTCCTACATGAGTAAATTTTCTACAGTTGAAAAATGCTTGGTATTCACAGTCAACAATAATTTCTCTTGATAAATCATGACAAAAAGTACATATTCGTTGATCGATTGCAATCTTACCATGTCTGCCAGTTTCAATTTTAAGTCTATGGTTTGAACATCTGAACTTAGAAAAGACATTTTTAAATTTAAAAGGTATAACACATTGCAGGTATTTTTCAATATCTAGAACTGATTTAAAATACTTATAATAGTGACATCTACTTGATGTATTTATGTCATTTTGCCAGTTTTCAGTATAGCAATCTATTAATCTCTGTCGAAATATCCTAATGAAATGAGCAATGTCTCCTATTTCTTGACTTATCCATGCGTATCCAAAACCCTGAGTAAACAATAATTCCTTAATTTTTGTGGCCCAATTAATTTTACCAGCATCATCATCTCTTTTTAACATTAGATAGCACTGTTTTAGATATCTTGAATTTTGCATATTTAAGAGTTTACACCAATATTTAATACAGTTAGTCATATATGTTATACATAAAGGTAAACTACCACATTCACCAAGTGCAAGTGCATTGTTTGTTGATCTATTGATGCCAATATACTTTTTGCAATAATCATTATGTACAGATTCAATACTAGAAACATAGAGATAACCCCAGATTTGAGACGAATAGCACAATATTGGTTTTACAATGGAGTCAAATAATTTAAAGTACTCTTTGATAGGAAAATATCCAAAGGCTCTTTCATATTGACGTATAGATAGGAGAGCTCTTTTAGCTTGAACCGAAAGCTTATCATGAGTGGATAACCAAGAGAGATTGGATGTAAAGTTAACTCCCATATATTTATAGACTGATACCACATTAACAGGTTGGTCACGATAGAACCAGCGCTCATAATTTCTGAGTGGACCACCATTTCTGAATACTTTTATTTCAGTCTTTTCAAGATTTATTTCCATACCAGTATTTTGACAAAATGAATCAATCACATTTAATTGTTGTTGTAATTTAACAGTTGTTTCAGCACAATTTGCTACGTCGTCTGCAAACATCACGCACAAAATGTCTGGTATATCATTTGATATAAATATCCCTGATCCACAAGTTTGCTTTAGCATTTCTGATAATTAATTTATAAAAAGAATAAATATTGTGGCACTGCTTATATCTCCTTGTTTTGTTCCAGTATTACATGGAAAGAAATCTGTAGTTGTGTAACTACTTTTTGTATTCAGAAAAATGTTTTGCCTAGTATGTCTGTCAGGCGAGACATTGGGTAGTTTAACACATGAACACGTAAAAACTTCCCCTTAAGCCCTTTCTTTTTTAGAACCTTAAATAATACTGCATGGTTAATTTTATCAAAAGCTTTCTTAAAGTCGACATAAAGACGATAAAATCTGCCTCCACTTTTTGATAAATATTTCTGAACCATAGACTGTAGACAAAATATGTTATCTGTCGTTGAATAACCGTGGCGAAAACCTGCTTGCGATTCGTCTATTTTATTATTATTTTCTGCCAATTGTAAAGACGTGAATTTATTACAGAGGATAATATCTTATACATAGAATTGCTAACAGATATACCGCGATAATCATTGGGCACATTTTTTGATCCACTTTTGTGAATTGGTGTTATTACACTTATCCCCCAACTGTCTGGCATAAAACCAGTCGTTAATACATTGTTAAAAATTTCTTGTAGGATAGGCAGGCATACTTCCACAGAGTATTTATAGAATTCAGCTGGTATTCCGTCTAAACCTGGACTTTTGCAGTTTGTTAAATTATATATAGCTTTATGAATTTCATCCAACGAAAAGGGTGTATCTAACTCAAAATTATCAACAAACCCCTCTGTTGGAGTACTAACACTGATAGGTTCAGCATTGTTATCAAATAGTAAAGATTTGAAATACTCATACCATTCATTAGAAATGGAAATGTTATCTGTAACTCTCTGTCGTGTATGTTTGAGTAAAGTCCAAAATAATTATGGATCTCGTCGTGCATCAACAAGCTTTTGTCTTTGTTCTCGTTGAAATTTGTTTTTAACGACACAAACTTTTAAATGAATTCCGTTTAAGTTTATAATCTCAAAGACCATCATAAGAATTTGAACGTCTAAATCTACGTAATGCTAAATATTTTTCTTTTTTCTTTAAATTACATTCTAAGGTCCACCATTTTGGTTGTACAGATTTGTGAGAAAAGGGTGTAAAAAGCATACTTGAACCAGCTTCATAAAACATTTCAGTTAAAGTTGTTATAGCTGTATTAATATTAACTGGTATTTCACGCAGAATTTGTTCTCGCTTGTTTTGGAATAGGTCAACTATACAACCTTGAAATAGATTTTTATCTTGCTCGCGCCACTGATATCTTGAAAATTCTTTCTTAACAACATTATTTTCTATTAGTAACCCTGTCAACGAGTTACATTCCCGAACAATTTTTGGTATTTGTAATGTGCATCTTATTGGAAAATGGTCCGAATCGTCTTTATCAAGAACTTCAAAATCTTTGATGAAGGGAAATAACTGTGTAGAAGCAATCATGTAATCAACAACACTTGCTCCATTATTAGCATAACAAGTAATTTCGCCGAAAAAATCTTTGTGAAATCTTCCATTCAAAATACATGTATGTATATCATACAAACAACATAAATTTACCAGAGATTTCCCAAAATTATTATGCAGGTTGTCCTTGTTATTTCGAGACAAATTAAAAGAACTGCTTTCATAATCTACCATACCAAATACATAATCTAAATTATCGCATGGAACAAAATCTAGGCAGCTTTTCGTTCTAGCATTTGCATCACCAGCGAGAAAAAGATTAGTATCAGGATAATTAAGTTTAATCTGCTCTAGATCACTTTTTATTCTAATAATGCCATCCTTTTCCAAACGGTTTTCATAAATTGAGGAACCCTCTGGAGAAACATAAAAGAAATACAGAATAACATCATCAATATCAAACATTTCTGACAGCTTACAATAGAAGACAACACAGTCTGTTAATCTATCAAATATCCTATAAATCAACCTTGCAAATGACAAATTGGACTTAATATAAACGCTGATCCCCCCACTGTTTCTTAAATGATTTCTATTGTAAGGTCTTACATAATCAAAATGCAAATAGTCTTCAAATAGATTATTATAGCCCCCTGCTGACTTAGCCCAAGTCTCACAAAAACAAATAATATCAAATTGCTTTATAAATTGTTTAAAACCCGCATTATCTATACATTTATGAAGTCCACATATGTTCCATTTTACGATATGTACATATTCAGAAAGGTCAACACGTGGGCCTCTGAATGGTCATCATTTCCCAAGTTACGTCGTAATTCCTGATTGGCTAGCTTCACCGCTAAAGCTGACTGCTTCAAAATACTCTACTTGCTCCGCCCGCTTACTAAGAAACTTCCTTTCCCCGATACAAACAACACACTGCATATCGTCATTGTATTCATAGATAAAGTCATTGATAATCAGCTTCTCACGACGTATGCTGGAATAATTTCCTAGTTGTCGTTCTTTCATCATTCTTTTCTCCAAGAACTTTTCGATGCTGTCGAACCTTCTCTGTATAGTCATACTGAATTCGTACATCACTTTGCCTCAATTTATCTTTAGCTAGTTGCATTATTTGTGCGCAATCAGTGTATCTAGAGAATTTCACGAGAATTGTCGGTTTATCAGGATCTCTAGATCGGATTCGTCTGACCTCATCAAAACAGGTTGTTGACCACTCTTCGCATTTCTAACCAGTTTTTAGAAAATCTCTAGTTTTTTTTCCTCTGTCATTTCACTAGATTCTCTAATTTGACCCGGAATACCATGTATCCTGAGATTATTTTTCCTCATATTTCCATCAAGTTCATCAAATTTAGATTTTAGACTGTTCAGTTCCTTTTTAAGGCTTTCGTTATCCTTTCGCAGAGATTCATTGTCACTCTTTAACTTTCGAATATCATCAAAAATATGATTTATTTTCGAATTTACCTTTTGAATATCACTGAGGACACGTTCATTCTGCCTGGACATATCAGACTTCATAGTCATTAATAGTTCATGTATGCTGTTGCGACGTTCGACGGTTATCGTTTCGTTGAGACTTTCGAGGGCCTGGGTTCGACTCAACATCGCCACATATATACAAAAGCACAAACAACAAAGTGCATAACCGAAAAAACAGTCGAAATTGCCCGTTCGGTACTTTAAACCATCTGGAAGTATTTACAGCCTTGAAAGGCTGGCTGAATGTTCCTATTCGTATTCTCCAAGTGGTTATTTCTACCCCCATTACTGTCTTTTTCTTTGTTTTTCAACACCGGTTCAAAATCGCGCCATGCCGGATCAAGGGACATCACTCTCACTGACTGACATGAGTATACATGTACTCTACTATTATGACAATTTTTATGATTGCATAACTGTTTACTTCAAACGGGTGATATCAGGAAGGAATTTGATGGCAGTAGGGGAAGCTGGGTCGAGGGTACTGTTTTGAGAGTTTATTACGCAAGTTACAAATACAAATGAAACAAAAATCTAATCAGGAAAATTTAAAATCTACGATGTATCAACTTGACAATTTTACGGAGAAGTCGGCCATTTGAGAAAAAAAAAAGAAAGAAAAACTTAAATAAAACATAAAATTAAAAAAGGATCAAAAATAGATGAATTAAAATAAACAAAGCTGTTGGAAAGCCCTGTAGCTATAATTACCGAAAGTGTGATCCAGCCAAAACAAATTCGCCCTGTGCTGTGGTCATAACAGTTCTTTTTTTTTTTTTTTTTCTTTTCCGTGCTTATATTAAGGAATAAAAAATTATATGTAAACATGTATATTCCAGACCTCGTTTTCGTTGTATTATTTGAATTTACCATGAAGACCATAATTAAAATATGAGCATTGCCAAAATTAGGATATATCAACGTACTTGGCCGTATATGTCGATATTTAAACTCCGGGGTCCGTATTCACCATTTGGTTTAGCCAATCAGATGATGTGTTACTTTCAAATATTGAAAATCTTGGAGGATAAGACAAAAAACGTTCTTAAGAATGGTTGGTGGATACGGACCCTGGTTGTGAGACGTCTGATCTTAAATTTGGACTGTGCACAAATCGATGCTGAGATAGGTGAAAGATAGTTTTAGATTATTTTGACAACTGCGTTGGCGATGCAGGGAGGCTCTGATCATTTTCTCTGCATTTTCTATCGAAATTTCATATGGTAAAATAACTGGAAACTCTCAATGATCAGATTTTATTTTTTTGTAACAGATAAAGATCTTTGTGATTCATGTGACTTTGACGAAGAATGTGTGCTGGTCCGTGCAACATGTGTCCTTGGATTCTGCGAGTGTGCGTTGGATCAATATACAGACGAATGTGGCATCTGCAATAAGAGTAAGTTTATCTTTTACCAGCTGTTCAAATCCTATTTTGAAAGCGGATTAGGTTATTGGAATATAAGTCCTAGCATGAGATACTTTCTTAATAACGATCTGTCTATAATACATATTAATAAATAACTATTCATGCACCATGTCTTCAGAAAGAAAAAAAATAAAGATCATTAAAAGACTTACATAATACTGGACATTTAATTCACTGTTAAAAAAATCATTTACATTTATGACTATAATCATTATTTCCTTAAGAGTAGGTTTCGGAAATGAAAGGGAGTTTTAAAATACAAGAATACCAGGATCATTGAGGATAGTTGTTTACTTGTATTTGTTCCTGAAATGTTGATTTGTAACCCAAGTTAGACTTACATATTGTTCAATAATGTTTGAATAAAAGAAGTCCTTTTGTTTATAAATTGATCTTTTCTTTTCTGTCTTTTGCAACATAGAAAATAGTTTTGCACTTCATCGAGGCCTTAAGACATAAGGCACTAGAAATCAACTTTATTTCACCTTACAGAACCATAAGGTTTAAACGGTTTGGATCCAGTATTGGACTTATTATTCTGTAGAATGTATTGTTAATTTAAGCTTCTGCAAGAGCTGCTGTGTAAGCAATGTCCGGACAGGACTGAGCTCTGTCTTTTGGAAAATTTCAAACTTACTTTTAATAAGTATGGATTTAGGCAATGGTGCCTCCGTATACTAAACGGAACGGAATAGAGTGCTATAGCTAGAAAACAAGTTGAGCCATACCGTTATAATCATGTCAGTAAGCTTGTCCCATTTTCAAAAGATACCCTGTTTAATCATTCTACGGCCATTGAAAGCAGAAAATACAAAGACAGAAAGTCAGACAATTAGACGGTTTATGATGATACTTTTTTAATCATGCCAATACCGTTCATAATTCAGAGCTTGCACTTGGAGCTAATTGTTCAGGCGAGGAAATGTGTCTAGATGAAAGAAGTTGCTGTAACCCAGTCCTAGGGGAGTGTGAATGTGTTGACGGTACCTATGATAGTAATGGTGACATGCCTGGCGGGGTTTGCTTAGACTGTAAGTACACAAGTTCAGTAATATTTAAAACGGCTAGGAATGACATGTAACGTTTAACATAATGAACATTTAGTTTGTTAGTTAAAAAGTAATTGATCTTATTTCGGAAGAACCGAAATCTTAATTTATTGGACATGATTATGCTGACATGGTTAATAAGTAAGAGTATTTGCTTATATGGGCAGGATTTTTGAGAAAAAGTCAGCAGAAGTTTTGAGGGGTCGTTTGAAGCATTTGAAAAGCTGTTACTCTTCTGTTTGTTTAGGCAAAATGTCAGTCTTATAAAAGCTTTTTGTATTAATGTAAACGTGTTTGTGTTATTTAAACTCCACTCTGATGTATTAAGTGATTTCTAAGACATCCTAATACGATAACAATGTATAAGATCAAAGTCTTAATTGGCGTATACTTGTAACCCTTTTCATTCATTGCTTTCGGACAAAAAGGTTGAAAAATTACAACATTTATATAGTTCAGGATGGTTATTATTGAAAAAGTAGTTTTTGTGAAAGACATATCTAATGTTCTTTTAAAATATCAGTGATCGAAACCGGTGAAAACTGTACATTACCTGGTTCCTGCGACGATCCCCATGCAGAATGCGATGATTCGACAGACACTTGTGAATGCGTTGATGAGTTTTTCCTTGCAACGAATGGAACTTGTTTGCAATGTAAGAACACTTTTAGCTTCTTCTACGGTTGCGTTTCTGTCTTGACGTTGGCGCATATGCCTATCAGTGAGCTAAATAACTGACCTGTTTATTCTTCTGTAAAGCAATGACCTTAATAAAGTTAAAATTACCGCCCATTGATTGCCAAAAGGTCCTATCACCCATTACCAACCTTTTTTTGCCTACCAGGTTTAGGGCATATCAGAACACTCGACTGCCAAAAGGACTTTTCAGAACATGTCCGGCAACCAAAATGGCTCATCAGCAAGAATTTCCTGCTGATAAGTCCTTTTTACCTTCCTTTTTACCTTATCTCAAACTTTCTCACATACCACTGTTACTGCATAATTAGTGTAAATCTATTTGTTAAATATTTCATTATTGGATCTCTAGCTTGAAAATAATGACAAATTTGGGGAATCATGGCGGAAACTGTCATTTATTTAGACAGACACATTGAAAGGACAAACTTTTACCGAGATATTACATTAAATGTTTTGCTTCTTAAAAAGAAAAATGGAAAGAAAAGAAAAAAATTCAAAAACTCCTTTCTTTTTTTTCTTAAAAAAAGAGAAAAAATGTGTGATTGGATAAAGATTTTTTGTTTTTGCTAAAAATCATTTTGTGGAGATACGTTCCGGTGACTTCTTTAACGACGTATATCACAAATGTTTGTGCGCATCCCACTGCACATTTGTTTTTGTCATGGATAGTGAATGAAAAGTGCACCTATGTACTTTTCGCACATATGATAATACTATTGATGCACTGAAACAAGTAGCACTTTCTTCGGGTAGTATTAGTAAAGAGAAAATATATAGATACCAAACAAGCAAACAAAAGCAGGAAATTTAAAGCTGTGGAAGTAAAGCTGTTTCCACTTTAAAAATTATTGTGGGAAAGGAGAAATCGCTCCTAGTGAGCAATTTCTCATTTTCCGACTATGTCTGATGAGCTTTTATTGTGTTTTTTCCTTGAAAAAAAAAACAAACAAACAAACAGAAATACGTCCACCGTGACCTTCATCCCTGTTTTCTGCCGAAATAAGCACAGATAGGTGCCATTTTTATTTTTTCTTATTGTTTAGAATTATAAATACTGTAAGTGTGGAAATTTTAAGAAAGATCTGTCCGTTATAAAGTATATATATATATTTTTTTTAATGATTATCCCTTAATTCGGTCAAATTATCTCCCTTTTTAACTCAATGGTCTATATATAACAGGCATATTTGAATATTTACTATGCTCATTTTTTGTGCAAAACCAAATGGATTTTCATTAAAATGATGTATATATTTGTATATTCTTCCATTAATTTTCTTGTTTAACTGACTATTAAAGAAGAGCGTGTTAATTCCAACATAAGCTGAATTGAAGAAGTGTATATGTTACAGTAAATCTGTGAAACTAGGAATTTCATGAAATTCCTAAAAAAAAGTCAGGAAATTCGTGAAATGACTGTTTCACTTAGGGATTTCGCGAAATGCCTGATTTTTTCAGGAATTCCGTGAAATGACTAGAAAATACCTTCAGTCATTTCATGAAATTCCTAAAATGACTTCATCTTCATTATATTATTGATTGGCAGTATGATATTGATAAGTCCCTATATTTCTGTATCATTCAGATAATTTTGGATGACTGAAATACTTTTAACTCTGCACAAGACAACTAAATTTTAGGTTCAAACGCTATTTATATACCATGTATAACTATAAAAATTGTAAAGTTTTTGTCAAATAAATGATGTTCTGATCTGTTCTGTATCGCTAAGATTTGTCAAAGAAAGGATAGAACACATTCTTGGAAAAGGAGAAAATACTGGTTACAAACTTTTTTTTTTCCTTTCCCACATCTTTTTCAACAGTTTATTTTGTCTGTGACTTGTTTATTCTTATATTTATTCATGAAATTTTACCTATTTGACAAACTACATGAAAAATGAACTCGACAAGATATTACATAAACTAGAGGCCCTTCAGGGTCTGAATCGTTCTATTGACCGAGAATTTGCTTGTTTTCTGGCATAAATCATTCATTCATGATGCAAAAAGGGAAAACGCAAACACACAAAAAAAGGGGGAGGGTTTGTTGCAACTGGGCTCGAAACCACTAAAATAGCATGTAAGTAGACAGGGTGAGCTGAACAAATAGTGAAGTAATGAAATAAATACACAAAAAAAGGGAAGAATTTGTTGCAACTGGATTTGAGCCCACTAAAATAGCATAGTACGAAGACATGGTGAGCTGAACAAATGGTGAAGTAATTGAAAAATTTCTTTCGAATGCAGCAAAATTTGATTGGGTTTAAGAACTCACTGTATAAAACAATCCCTGCAAGCTTCAAAGAAATGTGACCAATAATATGGACTGTGTTGAGTAAACAAGACTAAATCATCAAATGGCTGCTTTTCCTAAACTGACTATAGAGTTTTCTTCATTTTGACAGGCTTCAATTTCTTGATGATTCACATAAACTGTGCAAGTTTCAAAAGAACTGATTCAAAAGGCCGATTTGCATGTTATCGCGTTAACAAGAAATGTATATCTTCAAATTTAAACGGCTACTTTTTGCTTACTAATTGTCAGATGTTTTTTTTTTTTTTTTTTTTCAAAATGAATAGGCTTTAAGCTATTAATGATATAAACAAACTGTGTAAGTTTCTAGAAAATTCAACCACAAATGCAGACTTTATTACGTAAACAAGAAAAAGACTAACAAACAGACGGAAAGACGGACGACGGAAACCACGCGGTGAAAAAAGCTCTGCTGGCTTTCAGCCAGTAGAGCTAAGAATGAATATTGAGAAAATATTTCATTCTGTTACGATGTTTTAACAGTTTTAATTGCTATCATACATATCTCTCATTTTCATACTTTCAAATACTGAGACAAAATATGAAATTACTCATTCAGTCCAAACTCACTTTTTCTCTCAGTGTAGGAAAGGGTTAAGCATCAAAAGAAGTTAATGATTCTAACACCTATTACATGTATATTAAATAATTTAAGTACAGTTTTGATTTACCATTTCCCAAATACATGTCAGTTGAACAAACTCAGAAAGCATAGCAGTTATACTGGTATGTACGAGTAAATATCACTTGAGAGTTATCAAATGTCAAATTCTTAGTTTTTGTTTTTACAAGTCAAATTATTATTTTTTTTTTAGTTTAAACGTATTTATTTTACATCGATTTAGAAACAAGTTCTTACAACTTATACTAATCTCTCTCGATTCTGCTTCCCTGGCAGCTACACCAGTACTCGCGCCGAATGTGTGGGCCAATGAAAAATCCCAAAGTTGACACCCGCTCCCGGGTCTGGAACTCGGGACCTTTTGATTACGAGGCCGACGCTCTACCTCACAACCATGGACACCACACTCAGATTATTATGACGTATACTATTGCAAAGCCGCTGCATCTGCAAACAAATCAACCTATTTGTATCAACGTAGATCTATGTATTTTTGATATCTTTAAATTGCAAATTAATGCATGTCAGATTTTTTTTTACAATAAAATGCAACAAAATTTTTAATCAAGTCAATAAGTATGCGTTTAATTAAAGAAAAATAAGAAGTTATAAAGAATGAGTTATTAAGTATCAACTGTTTAAAGGACACATCATTTCACACATTTCCTGAATCAATAGAATGCAATATGAATTCACACTGTTTAAGCAAGTAAGTAAGCATGTGAAAAAATAGCAAGATATAATTAATTAGTTATTAAGTATCACACAACTGTTTAAAGGACACATCATTTTACTCATTTCCAGAATCAATAAAATACAATATGAACTCAGATATTTTAAGCAAGTCCATAAGCATGTGATTAATTGATGAAATTAATAATAATAATAATAATAAAAGTAGGTTATAAAGAGTTAGTCATTAAGTAGCACACGAGCTGTTTAAAAGACACATTATTTCACACATTTCCTGAATCATGAAAAGGTCTGTAGTAAATCTGTGTAAAAGTGTCTATCGATTTTCAGTCATTTCATGAAACTCCTGAAAAAATCAGGCATTTCGCGAAATCCCTAAGTGAAACAGGCATTTCACGAATTTCCTGATTTTTTTAGGAATTTCGTGAAATTCTTAGTTTCACAGATTTACTGTAACATATACATGTATACCTTTTTCAGAGGCAGATTTCTCAGAAACAAGCACGGTGACCCATATCTTTTTTTTACTGTTATCTCCTAGAAACATAATGAGCTTTGTATGTGAAAAGTTTTAAAAAATTCTGTCTATAGAAATATTTGTGATATACGTCGTTATAGGCTCTGTAGCACACATTTAGTATTTTGCAGATTTAGCGGGTACTTTTTTATAATTAAAAGATGAAAATAATTGATTTTGTGTAAGAAGTAAGAACTGTTTTCTCGCATAAGAAACTTGTTGCTTCAAACCATATCCTTCCGTTTTAGAAATTTTTTATTGTGTTTTGGCGTAGTCGTATACTTTCGGAGGTGGAGGCCCGTGATCAAGCTCTAAGGAAAAGCTAAATTTGTATAAAATGAAAAGCAAAAACAGTAAAGTACCAATATGGGAGGGAACATAAACGGTCACATTTTCAATTCAAACATTTTTGTGTATAATATGCAGCTCATGCATGTAGAACAGGGTTTGTTTTATTATGCCCTGGAATTAATGACTCTACCTATGTTTTGAGAAATTTCAAACTTGAAACAGCAGCGGCGGCAGCTTTCAATTTATACGCTGTTCTACTAATTACCTACAGAATGTAAAGATATATTTGTTAGTAGAGCAAAATAAGTTTAATTCACATTCTTAACCCTGGCATTGTACGAAATGAAATGAAACTTATAACACAGTTTGATGGGAATCTTCAGAGGTTCGTACTTGTTTAACAGTGAGTTCAAGTTCCTTTCCAGTGACAATAAAAGTACAAGTTTAAACATAGGTCAGATACCTGTCCATGGCAAAGAGATCCTCTGCTTACTTCATTTTTCATCCCAAGCACAAATAAGTCAACAGGAAGCTATAGAATATACAGGATTGCACAGTCATTCGAGTGTGATAACATGCAGCCATTCTAATCTCTTGTAGACCTGAATTTTTTATAACTGACTGACATTACTTCACATGTTTTCTACTATTATGACAATTTTTATGATTGAAAAAACTTTTTACTTCAAACGGGTAATATCAGGAAGAATGTTTATGGCAGTAGGAGAAACTAGCTCGAGGGCACTGTTTCGAGAGTTTATAACACACGTTACAAATACAAATGAAACAAAAATCTAATCAGGCAAATTTAAAATCTACGATGTATCAACTTGACAGCTATACAGGGAAGTCAGCCTTTTGGAGAAAAATAAATAAATAAAAGAAAAAATAAAAAAAATAAAAAGAAATAGATACAAATAGATCAATTAAAAGAAATAAAGCTGTTGGAAGGCCTTGTATGCTATAATTACCTAAATTGTGATAGAGCCAAAACAAAGTCGTTGTATGCTGTCGAGTGTGATAATACCCAGCCATTCTAATCTCTTGTAGACCTGAATTTTTGATAACTGACTGACATGGCTACACATTTATTCTACTATTATGACAATTTTTCTGATTGGCAGAACTGTTTACTTCAAACGGGTAATATCAGGAAGAATTTTGATGGCAGTAAGGGAAACCAGGTCGAGGGCACTGTTTTGAGACGTTTACTACACAAATTACAGATACAAATGAAACAAAAATCTAATTAGGCAAATTCAAAATCTACGATGTATCAACTTGACAGCTTTGCAGAGAAGTTTGCCATCTGGAAAAAAAAATAAATAAATATAATAAAGCTTAAAAATGAATAAATGATAGATAAATGAAAATAAATAAAGTTTTTGGAAGGCCCTCTACGCTATAATTACCTAAATTGTGATAGAGCCGAAACAAAGACGTTGTATGCTATTGTCATGACAATTGCTCTTGTCCTTCCGGTTCCTTGTTTAGATAAAGGATTAAAAAAATTACATGTAAATATGAAAATTCCAGACCCGTTTTCATTATATTGTTTGTATTTACCATGAAGACCATATCATGAATAATTGGTATTGCCAAAATTAAGATATCAAAGAATGTATTGGCAGTATATGACGAAATTCAAACTCCAGGTTGTGTATAGTCTGATCTTAAATTTGGACTGTGCACAAAGTCTTAAAAAACGATGCTGAGATACGTGAAAGATAGTTTAGATTATTTTTACAAACGAGTAGTGTGAATCAGGATGCTCCGATGGTTTTCTCTGCATTTTCTATTGAAATTTGATTCTTTTTGATCGGCTAGATTTCAGATGGTAGAATAACGGAAAAGTGTTAATGGACAGATTTATTTTTTGTAATAGATAAAGATCTTTGTGATTCTTGTGACTTTGACGAAGAATGTGTGCTAGTCCGTGCAACATGTATCCTTGGATTTTGCGAGTGTGCATTGGATCAATATACGGACGAATGTGGCATCTGCAATAAGAGTAAGTTCATCTTTTACCGGCTATTCAAATCCTTTTGAAACTGGATTTTCAAAGATACGATTATTCGAATTTAAGTCCTCGCCTTAAATAGTTTCTTAACAACGATCTGACCATGATATATATTGAGCGTGATTTGAAAGTGCCTAAAGGGAAAACAACTATTCACACACCATGTTTTCAGGAAAAAAAATCACTAACAGACTTATATAAAACTGGATATTTGATTCATTGTAGGTTAAACATTAACGTACGAGTAAAGAAAATGAAATGAAGTTTTCAAATATTAGAATAAGGTGATCATTAAGGATAGTTTTTTACTTCTACTTCTTCCTGAATTGTTGTTTTTTAACTCAAGTTAGACTTAGATTTTGTCCAAGAATGTTTAAATAAAACGGAAGTCCTTTTGTTTATAAATTGATCTTCTCTTTTGTGTCATTTGCCATAAAGAAAATAGTTTTGCCCTTCATCGAGGTCTTAAGTTATAAGGTACTAGATATCAATTTTATTTCGCCTTACAGAAGCATAATACATGGATGGTTCCGATTCCGTATTGCACTTATCATTCTTGATGTCCGGGTAGGACTGAGTATTGTCTTTTGGAAATTTTTAAACTTCCCCATAATTACTACGGTTTTCGCAGGAATGGTGCCACCGTATACCTAACAGGACGGAATAGAGTGCTACATCTAGAAAACAAATAAAGCCTTAGCTTTATAATCATTTTTGTAAGCTTCGGCAGATTTGCCATAAAAAAATTGTTTAATAATTCTACGACAATTCAAAGCAGAAAATACAAAGACAGACATAAAGTCTGAGAATCCTAAGGTTCTTTTTTATACATATTTAATCATGCAAATATCGTTCATAATTCAGAGCTTCCACTTGGAGCTAATTGTTCAGGTGAAGAAATGTGTCTTGATGAAAGAAGTTGTTGTAACCCGGTCCTAGGAGAGTGTGAATGTGTTGACGGCACCTACGATAGTAATGGTGACATGCCTGGTGGCGTTTGCTTGGACTGTAAGTATACACGTTCACTAATATTTAAACCGGCTGGGATGGTAAAGAACGGTTAACAGAATGAACACGGCTGAGGGTGGAGTAGAATGGACTGAAGAATAAAACATTCAGTTTGTTCTATCAAGGATGAACAATTACTTTTCGGGAGCACCGAAATGTTTATATTTTTTATGGCAAGTAATCATTCAAATATCTTTTAATTAGAAGTTTTGACTTAGATTGACAAGACTTATGAAAAGAAAAAAAAAAGTTGAGGACCCATTTAAAGCATTTAGAACAACTGCTTCTCTTTCTTAGGCAAAATATTAGTCTTCTAACGGCTTATTGCATTTTCGAAATTTTGTATGTGTCAATTTTACTCCAAACTGCTCTTTTAAGTGAGATGGGAATGCTCGTTGTCCTATTTTATTTTTTTTATTTGTTAAATCAGCTAAAGTTTTAATTTCCTTCGCTCACTCCTTTTCATCCTTTCTCTTATTTCAATGTGTGCGTTTGAGGTACCTCATTGAAAGTTTCGAAGAAAAGTTTGGGGCATTTTTGACGATTTGAAATAGACGAAGTGACTTACTGTTTGTTTGTAATAATGAGATTCAATTTGATGTATTGGATTTGATAACATGAAACTAAAGTAATCAGGCATCGAGGAAGGTCTGCGTATATCAAATTGAATGGACGTTAGCGTTGCATTTCATCTAGTCTTTTTGAAAAGGAAATTACTCACTTCTGTTCTTGAGATATCATACATTGCTTTCCAAAATAAAAGTAGAAAAAAAATGTATTTAATATTTTCTGAATACTTTTTAGCATGTCTTAAGATGCACATGATCTGGGAAAGAGGTCTTTCTCATTCGTTAATAATGTAATCATTGTAGAGCATTCCGATAACTCAGTCGGTAAAGTACACTGCTTAAACATATTCTGTTCAATATAATGTTTACATTCATGTTATGTTTCTTAAAATTCTAATTACACGAAATTAACTCGAACGAAAACTATAATCTTATAAAGTTCTTTCCCTATCAGTTACGTACATTGTTGATTTCAAGGCTCGCCGATTTTTTTTCCCCCAAAGATTGACGATAGGCATCGTTTCGCTTTCACCCTGATAATTATTTTGACGATGGTTATGTGGGAAAACAGCAATAGCTTGGGGAGAACATTGTGCGAAGTACTATTAAAAAACTACAGTAGAGCATGGACGAGTATGCTGGCTGCTGCGATATAATTGAAAATAATGTTGAAAACGGCGTGAAAATTAAAAAAATCGAGACAAATGCAGAGCGGTAAACCAGCTCATGACTTTTTCCTATCTCCTCTTTGAACGATATGTGTCTTTTATCAAACTGAAACTACCCTTAGCAGAGCCGAAATTGTCCGGCAGCCATCCTGCAGATGTGGTGCGACGCTACCAAATGGACAAAACTGTTTACCGTAAGCTGCTACCCATGTCGCCTAAATATCGGAGCCTGCTGAATGAACGATCTCTGGATCTAATTTTGCTTTCAAATGGGCTCCTTTTATGTAACACACTGCTCTGACCCTAAATTGGATATAACGGGAGGTCCGAAAGGCCTGAAACTGCTGGCGAGCCCTAGGGTAGAGTTGCTACTTTAAATTGTTAACATTCTTCACTTATTAAAATTCATAACAGTGATTGATTCGATGTCAATAAGTGATACTCTACGCACCCAGAAAGCGATGTACCTTGAGCCTGCTTGGTGGGAAACATCGACGATGATTCTTGACAAAGCTCCATCTTTAACCAAGCGCAATAGATCTGAAAATGATGGCAACTTAGCAGATAACTTCTCTGCTAGTCGTTCAAGATTATTGTTATTGAACCTAATAACCACAAGGCTTCCGTTGCAAAAGAGAAATGTAAAACAGAACATTCGTCTGAATAGGAGGAGCACCGGATGTTGAGATAAATCGTAGAGCCCTGTCTTAAAAGCTCTTGAAAACTAAATATGTTTACAGATTTTCTGTGAAAGTATATGCACATAAAACTTCGAAGAGCTAAGAAGATTTCAGTCGCTGTAGAGAGCTGTGTTACTGTAGTTCTGAAAGCCAAATTCTCTAAGGTTTACGTGGTCAAGGTTTTACTGCGGTCAGTGTGTTTCTGTTACACGAAAGGCATGAATAACGACAGAGATACTTATATTTTAATCATTTACACACCAATTTTGCCTCACAGATTTGAGCAGTGTCCAGTGAAGTATAAAAGTCTCAGTTTTGTATCGAATTTGTAGTGTTTTCACTACCAAAGATTCGGTGAACATGAAAATAATTGAGCCATGCTCTGTGAAAAGGGGACTTAGCGCTTCTGCAAAAAGTTTCGACCCATACCACCCTACGCAGTCCGTTTATGTCTTCTGCATGTCTAATGACAAGTCTACCTCATGATTACCTTGGTTGTTAGACGAAAATGATTCAATAGACCCTCATTATATGAGGCCTTGCTTGGTATATTAAACCACGGAGATGCATTAAACCTGCTTTTTCACAGAGCATGACTCAAATGTAGAAGTACTCATGTTTGTGTTTAATACGAAGCAGCTGTTCCAGGTCACGTAGATATCGTTGAAATCACAAAAAGCGCAAACTGCGGAATGGAACACAGCGGTGATTCAAAATATTGTGACGACCTGAAAAATGCCTTGAAAATTTGTAGCTTTCAAGGCATTTTGAGAGCGAAATAAATACCAACAAGCTACATGCTCCATCGAAACGAACTATTTTTTTTTTTCCATTTTTTTCCCCCCAGACAAGAATCAAAGTACTGACAGTAATGACATACTATCGAATGTTGAATAAGCGGCCTTGGTGAAAGTAAAACTTAGTTCCTTAATTTGGTCCGGTCCATTTCGATCCGGTCCAATCCGGTTATTAAGTCTGATCCAGTTTGGTCCAATGCAATGCTGTTATACAATCCGATCTGGTTCGATCCTGTTCCTTTTATAATTATTACTATTATTATAAGTAATATCAGTTTATTGCTACAAGTCCAGATAAAATTCGAATCCTTAAACACTTGTCAGTAATAACTTCAACGAAGTCACTCGACGCCTTTAATCAAGTATGGCGAAAAGGAATAAATAGTAAAACCTAGAAGGAAGCAATTGTAAATCAAGTTCAAAAGCACGGTAATATGGATCAAATCCGTAAAATTATGGTCCAATAGCCGTCACTAGTTGTGCATGTTAAACCATGGTAAGATTTGTTCACATAACTGTCAGGCTTTTTTGGTTTCTGGAGACAAATAATCTCATTCAATCGAAACAATCTCGCTTTTGCAAACAAAGAAGAGCACAATCTATGATTTAGTTCAGGTCTATGCATTTACTATGGAAGCCTTTACCAAAAATTGACAATGTTTCTGTTTTCTTTGACCTGGAAAATTTCCATTACACAACGTGAAAATACGGTAAAATAAGTGGACTGTATGCCTACGAATGTAGGAGTCAACTTTTGTATTTTTCATCAGCTTTTATGAAAACAGTTGTGATCGTTTTTTTTCATTGCTCACATAAATATTTGAATTCTTTGTAATGCTAGAGTGATAATTTTAATGCACCACATAAGTTGTAAATTACTTTATTCGTTCAAAATGAAAACTAATCTTCGGTATTCCCAGTTCATTAGAGTAAGCTAAAACAATATAAATAGCATGGATCTTAAACGTTTCACGACAAAATATGATCTAACTTTATTCCCTTTAAAAGTAAAAATCTTTGTGGTCCGTGTTGTTTACATTTTACGATCTATGTTTGTAGTCCTGTACATAAATTTTGCAGTGGTTCCGTGCATTATTTATTTTGTGAAGCGAATTCCCGACATCATGCTGCAATGCTTCTATTTCACTATTTTGCAGACATAACGATACTTAATCATTCAGATTCTATGTGTACAAAACTTTTGTTCTTTTCTAATCTATTGCACTGACACTAATACGCGGGTGGGCTGATATACTACCTGGATGCCCGGTGAATCAGGATCAGGCCTAAAGAAGTGAATTGATATCCTGGAGCCACAGCGCTAGCATTTTTATTTTAAATATCAAACTAAGATGTAAATTTATTGAATGTTTTTATGCAGTGTACCTATGCTGTCATTCTATTGGTTCTTCACTGCTTCGATCAGCATTACTTCCACTCATGTGTAAGGACAACAGCATCTTGTCCACCTTTTTTTTCCCCTATATATAAATACAATAAATAAGACAGCATGTGTTTTATTGTTTATCATAACAACCAGAATACTATTCTTGTATCAAAATATTGAACAACAAACATATTTTATACTATCTAGGCACTGAACAACTTAAAGGAGCATCGGCGCAGCCAGCCTGATCTGCACCTTTGTTTTTCAAATAAGTTAGGCTAAATTGTGTTAGTTGCCATTAGTTGCCCCAAATGACCATTATTTTATCCATTTAACGTTAAAATGTATGAGTTTCGACACTTCACAATTCGCTTACTTGATGAAGAGATGGCTTGTTTTAACCCCGTGTATTTGTGTTAGTACGGCAACAAAAGATAACGTATGTAACTATATTCATTGTTATTTAAAAAAAAAGTCCATTCTTTCCGTTTTAATGACAACCATCAAGAGAAACTAGTCATTATATGGTGCAGGCTACTCAGTATGTTGTCTTGTGCGCGGCTCGTATCGATCGACGCCGCCATTTTGGATGTTGTGTTTAAAGTGTACAGTAGCTATATCTACGGGGCTCCCGAAAGGGAAACTGCTTTTACGTGGATTTTGCAATTGCACAGGATCATATATTCGGGGCATATTATCCAATCAGATCGCGGGAAATTTCTTTCCAGTAAAATAATGGCGCATTTACATGTACATAAAACATGTAATATGAGTCATGAGCACATAATAACAAATTAAAATGAAACATGTATTGATAAATTAAACTCTTGATCTGTCTCCTCGGTCATCTTAAGTTTCGAAATCCTTCTCTTTTGTTTTTTGCATCTTCCTGTCATGTTTACATTTTTTGTAAAGAAATCATTTTGGTTATTCTTACTTTGTCCGGCTATTCTCATTTTGCACTGCCCGCTGAATTCTTACTCTATCCAAGGCTATACCTATTTTACGCGCAGACCATATCTGATCATAAAAAGACATATATCCCGTGCGCAATTGCAGAATTGTCCGGTACAATTCCGAAATCGGTAGACAAAGTAGGAATTCCTACTTTGTGCTGGACAATTCCGGAATTTTGCCGATTCCTACTTTGCGCCAAACATAGATCTCTAAATTTTATTTTGTATTTGTTTACATGTGTTTTAATACGGCCCGGAGGCCTTAAAGACTTAAAAGAAGAAAATTTTCAAAGGTACCGTCTCTTTCTCCTTCTCTCTCTATTGATCAAGAAAAGCAATTGTATATTACTTTATATGCTATTACTATATGGTTTACCTGTATGTTCCCTTTTTAAATAAATAAAGATCTGTTTATCCATTATGTACACATTTACACCCAGCCGTTTAGCGCAATAAAGTTTCAATTAGAAAAAAATGGGAGGGGAATTGCTTTTGACTTGTTCAAGTACGTGGTTCTTTCTGTGCAATTTTCTGTTATACGCGTTTTGAAAGGAAAATACAAACGAACTAATAAATACGAACAGTATACATGTAAGAACAGTATACATGTAGGACGAATAATTCATAATATGCTCTTTGTGCTGATCATATCTGAACTATCCTGTTTTTACTGTATCTTTTTCAATAACAGTGATTGAAACCGGTGACAACTGTACATTTCCTGGTTCTTGTGATGATGCCCATGCAAAATGCGATGATTCTACAGGCACCTGTGAATGCATCGATGGCTTTTTCCTTGCCACCAATGGAACTTGTCTGGAATGTTTGTATACCTCATTTATTACTTTCCATGTATCATATTAATTAGTGTATTTTTACTGGTTACATCTATTGTTTTATTAACTTCTTATTTAATTATCTCACAGTATCGCTCTTCATCTTTGTATGCGCGCCCAATATGACCACTGCTGTCGACGGGCCGTAAAACTCCATTCATTCATTCATTCATTCCATGTATCATACACATTAGATATCAGTTTTCGGCTTTGCTATGTAAGATCAATATTGAACCAAGTTACTGACGAGTAAATTGTGATATTTAACAATCACAGTATGCACGATTCTATTTAGGCCAATCCTCATTTACGGCCCTTCGAACTTAAGAAATATTGTCTTCGTTATCGTGAAGTTTTATTTCGAAATGTACGCTCCCCTTGCCCATCTACGTTTCCATGAAAGGAATTACACGGCTTGTTCAACATTGATAATTTTCAGTAAGATATAGCCAAAGTAAAGACTCGGTATTATTTACCCGTGTTGTGTGTTTGTTATTTTTCTAGTGCTTATTTATAAATCACAGGCAAGCTATTTCGTTTATAAAATCACTTTCAAGTTTGTATATATAGAATACAATCAACCATTTGTTGTAATCAATCGAGGAACAAGACCTGTTTTAGTTACATTAAGTGTTTGACAAACAGCCTATATAGCAAATATGTAAAAGTCAAGATATTTCCTAAACTATAAGGCAGTGAATATTGACCAAAAAACTTTACATTCTGTGTAGTTTAATTTTGATTTGCATTGGGCATAAAGTGTTCTAAAGTAATATTCAACATCCTGGTGATATATCTCTGTAAACACAGACCTGTGCTCGTTATTTCTTTTTCCAAGTAAGACTGTACATTGACATTTTATTTTTTGAATATGTAAAAAATACTCTATAGAAAATGTAGAAAATTTTAACAAGCAGCTGGGGATGTGAAGAGGCTTAGATCAATTTACAAACTTTCAGAGCTAGTTTTGTGGTACCCTTTATTTGAAATTTAAGCTTAAGGACGAAAATGATATGTAATCGGTTTTTCTTCTTTATTTTTTTCATTTCTGTTATAGACAAAGATCTGTGTGATGCATGTGACTTTGACGAAGAATGTTCGCTTGTCCAAGCAACATGTGTCCTTGGATTCTGCGAATGTGCGTTGGATCAATACACTGACGAATGTGGCATTTGCAATAAAAGTAAGTATACCTTTACTGGCTACAAAAATCAAACTTGGATAGGCCGGATCATTCGATAATATTCGAAAGCATCGGATCAATCGAAATCCTTGCTGGCGCAGATCTGTCTATGATACTTTGTACAACCTCATGTCGAATCCCTGGACAAATGTTCATGAACAACGTTTTTCATATTTTTTTCACGGAACTGATAAATATATCTCACACATGCATTTTAAACACTTCTGTCTATGATACATTGTACAACCTCATGTCGAATCCATGGACAAATGTTCATGAACAACGTTTTTCATATTTTTTTCACGGAACTGATAAATATATCTCACACATGCATTTTAAAACACTTACAGATTTACATATATTTCAGAATCTTGAATAATTTATCGAGAGTCTGAATACTGATAGCTCGAAATATTTTCTTTCTGCAATAATGAATTTGTTCAGTATGTGGCAATTTAATATGCTTCCAAGGTTGCATGCCAAAGTTCTATAGTAGAACTCGTCTATATTTTAAAGAAGTTGACAATGCAGTACAAAAAAGGTACCGGTTAAGCAGTAATTGAATCTCAATGAATTCACTACTTGACTCAAGCATGTTAAATGACCTCTTTATTTCAAACTTTCGTATGACTTCAAGCAAGGAAAAGGTGTTTCATCTAAACGCATTCTATTGCAAAAGAAAAAAAGCAAAACAAAACAAAAACTCAACTGGGCAGCATTCTGTAATGCAGACGATATCTATACGTAGTCTAAAATGGATCCCATCTCTTTTACATTTACTTGGCAGTATTAAAGTAATATCATTAGTACTTATCATGTACATGTAGCTGTAAAATAATATTTGATGTTTGCCAGAAATATATAAATGATAATAAAGTCTTATAATTTGATCGATCTTACTGTAGTTTTGTCTTTCTTTTGTAACAAAATGACCTCTTTTCTTTCGCAGTTCATTTAACATCAAAAATACAAATAAATGGCAAATAAAATTATTCTTTGGTCAAAAGTTAGGCTACAGTTTTAGACGCTAAAATCCGGTCTTAGACTAAGATTTCTGCGTAACCCTATGTTGGTATACGTATCCACAAAATCTAGCTTGGTAATGAATGTCAAGCTGTGTCTTTCAGCATTCTATTATTTACCGGGATTATGATGACATTCCTTTGTGGTAAATGTGTCATTGTATACTAGACACAGATATCATAGTGGACTGGACAAAGCATACAAGACAAAGTGGAAAAGAAAACTGGGCCTAAGTACGATCAACATATCAACAAGGTCAGACATACATTCTGAACAACCATACTGATGCCCATACAGTGTAGGTATAATTCATATTTTAATCCGTCCTTCCTCGGGGCCAGAGGAATGAAGAAATACAAAGTCATAATAACAATTCAAAGTAGAAAACAGGGAGACAGACAAAGTCAGAAAGGCAGATGGATCACGCGTATATCTTTATCTATTCTAAAGCTATATTTTATAATTCAGAACTTCCACTTGGATCCAACTGTTCTGGCGAAGAGATGTGTCTTGATGATAGAAGTTGCTGTAACCCGGTTCTAGGCGAGTGTGAATGTGTTGAGGGTACCTATGATAGTAATGGTGACATGCCTGGCGGGGTTTGCTTGGACTGTAAGTGTACACTTTTTCTATCGGTTTAAAAAAGAAACAAAAAGCAAATGTAACTGTTAGTGCTTAACAGGCGATATGCTCAATGTGAAAATAGAAAATTTAGAAAACAACAAAATGAGACTGATGCTTCTATTTTTACCGACCTTGTTACGGCCTTGCGGCGCACAGCTTTTGAAAGCATAACAGGTGAAAAAGCAATCATTTGTTACGTGCCGTTTTTTCTCTTTGACGCGGTTAATTCAACCTTCATACAAAAGAGGCGTTTATCAAAAGTAGATGATATGGATAGGGGCAGGTGGCCTCCTCGACCAATGCCATGTATATTCTCAAAAGTTCTATATTTCCAAGTACTATTGTAAGCATACTCCAGGTCAGAGATACTGACACAATATTCTACTTTTTAAAGAAGGCTTCTCTGAGGATATTTTCAAAACGGACAAGATTCACTTTTAAGCTCAAAAAAAATTATTCTTCTCTAAATCGTTCTAACCTTTATAAAGGTAACTTGATAGGGCTATTTGAGTCACTTGAATCCTCCCCATACTTTGGAATTTGAATTATCTTGATCACCAAATTCAAAGTATCTGGGCCGCGATCCGGTTGCACAGCTTGTAGCATACAGGACCTAGCACCAAGAGGTCGCTGTTTTGAATCCCGAGTTCGGCCAATTTCTTCTGAAGATGGATAATGGTAATTTCTGAGGATTTAAGCTGTTGCAAGGTTTTCTATCTCTGTCTGTCTTTGTTTCTCTTTCTCTCTCTCCCTCTCTGTTTCTCTCTGTTTCTCTCTCTCTCTCTCTCTCTCTCTCTCTCTCTCTCTCTGTGTAGTTGAGCGTTTATTTTTGTTTCTTGTTCCTTATTTATTCAATGCTATTTATATTGCATTGTATCGGATTTGTAATTGACAGATTTAAATATTAAAAAGATAAAAAATAGAAAGTCATCAGATAGCGATTTTCCTTTTTATTTGTCATTCGATCATGCGCATCTTTTAAGAGAGATCCATTAGGTCAGAAAAAACATGCACAATATTGTAGTGAGACCTGATCTTCTGGAACATTAATTATGATAGAAATGAAACAAAAAACAACAATAACAGCAGCAACCAGAAGAAAAATACAGGCACAGTACAGTTTTTCTCTCTGGAAACAGTCTCTTCTGTTGTGTAACTTGCATTTCGCTAAGGTTTTCTTCACTTTCATTGTTTCGACAGTAATACCGACTGGAGGGAACTGTTCAGTTGACGGATCTTGTGATGACTGCAATGCTGAATGTAGCCTTGACAGCAACACTTGTGAATGTATTGAAGGTTACTTTGAGTCTGACAACGGAACGTGCCTGGAATGTATGTTGCCTGTATTTCTGTCATCGTACTCATAGTTTGTAATGTAAAATTAGTACTTTATAACGGCTATATAATAAACCCTCACCCTGCTAAATTCAAAACATCTACGGTCTTAGTTTAAATATATTTATTTTACATCTATTGAGAAACAAGTTCTTACAACTTCTACTAATCTCTCTCGATTCTGCTTCCTGGGAACTACTCCAGTACTCGCGCCGAATGTATGGGCCAATGAAAAATCCCAAAGTTGACACCCACTCCCGGGTATCGATCTCGGGACTTTTTGATTACGAGGCCGACGCTCTACCTCACAAAACGGACACCACGGCCTTAAACGATGTTTATCGACCGATTGACAGATGAACGATAAGAAGAGCAGGTTCAATTTAGTATTTAAGAGGACTGACTAAAATCAGACTGTATTGATGTTAAGGAAGTGGACCCGTAATGGAAAACAGCTATTTCCACTATAATATTATCCTACAAAATTTGCTTTGATTAAAAATGAGTATTGTTTTACTACTTTAATCGAGCCACTTTTTCCTTTTTTTCTTCTTAGAATTATCATTTATAAATCTAAAACCACTATATTTTCATTACAAAGGGAGATAACAATTACCTCTCTTTTCTGGAAACTAACAAAAGTATCAACAAATAATTTCAAGATAGACATCAAAGGAATTTCTGGTCGGTTAAAAATGTGCAGAAGTATTATATCAGTATAAATCCTTATTTATCAACTATCAAGAAATTTTACTCAATGTTGCACTAGAAGCATTAGAGGTCTACTACCTTAAGGCTAACATTTGTCAACCTTAACAAATACTTGTAATTGAGATATGCACACCGAAAACTGGGACCTCAAGTAAAAAGCTGATGGCCGAGAAAATGTTTAGGTTTTCTCACAAATAGTCTTGAGTTTACTTATACACACCAAACACATATTGTAATAAATACTACTCAAGGCTCAAGTTACTAATGCTACAACAATTTCCAACCTTGATTAGGTTTATACATTTTCATTGCCCGTCACGGCCTTAAACGTGATTCATTGATTATTATTTTTTTTTTTTAATTCTAAACTATATTTCCAATATATATTTCTATTTCAAAGGTACCAAGTAGACTCAATGTATTATTGTATACCATACGGAATGGATCGATATTTTGCAGATGCATTAAATCCTCTTTTCAAGGAGAATGGCTCATATCTACTTGTAAATCTCTATTTCTAACAACTATCTCACTTTAATTCATAAAGCATGATTCATTTCAAAGTAATTCATGTTGAAGGGTTTCTGCTTATGTCAATTGTGACTTCATGAATACAATTCATCTGAATTATGAATGTTTGACTTAAACCCACAGAAACGAGTTGAGAACACTCGTTATTGTGAAACCGCAGAATTTCATTGTAGTTACATGTATATCGTGATGTGCATGTAAGAAGTCATTGACTACATTTTCTTCATCCTTCTGTTAAGTCGGGTGTCCAACATGACAGTATCGCTCAGTACTCTTGTACAATTCAGCTAATCTCGTAGGACAGACGAGCATAAATTTCGCTTATTCTGAGCAAGTTACCATTTCTGTGGATGTCTACAGTTTCAAAAATAACGAATGTGCTTGAAAGTTAGCTTTCTGTAGCTTTTTGAAATGTAAAGGAGCCATTGCCATTCATTTAAGGGGCATTAAACCAGATTTCTATCATACACACACACACACACACACACACATATATATATATATATGTGTGTGTGTGTGTGTGTGTGTGTGTGTGTGTGTGTGTGTGTGTGTGAGCCATGCTCTGTGAAAAGGGAGCTTAATGCATCTGCGAAAAGTATCGACCAGGTCAGCCTGCGCAGTCCGCGTAGGCTGACCTGGGCCGAAACTTTTCGCTATTGGTCAATTTTCTGTTTGTCAAAGGACCAGTCTACCTCATTATTTAGTCGGTTGTGTAAAGAAGTTCCTATTATGGATCCTTAATTATGTGATGACTTTCCTGGTATCATGTATCACGGAGATGCATTAAGCCCCCTTTTGTCAGAGCACGGCTCATATATAATCTGTGAGGGAAAATCATAAAAAACGTAACTGTTTAACCCTTAGTTTGGCGACAAAAACTAACCCTTGGACTCGAAACCGTGACGTTTAAAATGTTAGTTGACGATTCTTGCAACTGACCTAAGAAGCAAACTGATATGAGACCGTATATATCCGTTGACTTTGTAATAACAGCCATATCATTACTAAAGGAAAAGGAAATTTTAAAGTTCGTATACAGAGACAAAAACAGGTTTTCCTCTTTCTCGAGTATATGTCTGTCTATCTCTGTGTTAACTATAAACTTGTCTTTGCATGCTAATGAAAATTAGCAGTCTTTTTGTTTGTTGAAAGGACATTAAACCAGATTTCGTTTTGCAGGTTATTTAGAAACGGATAATTTTCATAGGAGTGCGAGGATGGATTTAAATTTTTTTCAAAGATAGAAATATATGTAGAAAACATGAGAAATAACCGAGTCTTTTCGTATTTCAACTGTAAAAGTTCCGATTCATTTTCTAACGGTATAGGCGTTTATTCATAAGAAGTGATAAATACATTTTAAACGTGGAAAGGTATTAGATGCCTCCTTGGATCAGTGGTTAGAGTCGCACACTCTGGTTTTTAAGGTCGCGTGTTATAGTTCAATCGATACAGTTTGTTTACCAATTTAGGATAAAGGTCCTAGTGATTTTTCCGTACAAAATATCAAACTCCTCCCTTTCCTCCCCCCCCCCCTTTCAAAAGAAAAGAATGGAGTAAAAGGGCTATTCAGTTTTCAGCCCTACGTAAATAAGAAGGCACCTATAAACAAAACTAAATGTAGCTTTTCTTGCAATAGTATAGAAAGTGAACAATTAGTCTCAGTTAAAATCTGTCATTTTGGGCGTTCAAATAGCGGGATAGTTTTTCATCCCCGCCGAAAGACGGCGGGGGATAAGATAATAGTAGCCGTCCGTCATTCCGTCTGTCCGTCCGTCCTTCTGTCCATCTTTCTTGTCCGGAGCAGAACTCAAAAACTATTAGAGACGTAAACACGATACTTCACAGGTGGATAGATGTCATCAAGGACAAGTGCAGTGCACAAGATCTATAACTTTTGATTGCATAATTAAGGAGTTTTTGCCCTTTTTTAATTTTTTGTATGGAGCATAACTCAAAATCTATTAAAGGTGTAAACATGATACTTCACAGCTGAATTGATCTCATCAAGGAGAAGGGCAGTGCACAAGAACCATTACTCTTAATTGCATATTTTAGGAGTTTTCTTTTGTTATATTTACTTACTTAAATTTTGTCCTGAGCATAACTTGAAAACTATATGAGGTATAAACACGAAGCTTCACAGGATGATGGATGGCATTCAGGAGAAATGCAATGTAAAGAAGCATAACTTTCAGTGCCATAATTTAGGAGTTATTGCCCTTCGTTATTTTTCATACTTAAATTTTGTCTGGAGCGTAACTCAAAAACTACAAGAGGTGTAAACATGATACTTCACGGGTGGATAGATCTCATCAAGGAAAAGTGCAGTGCACAAGAACCATTACTCTTGATTGCAGAATTTAGAAGTTATTGTCCTTTGTTATTTTTCTTAAATTTTGTCCAGGGTATATCAGGGTTGATAGATGACATTGAGGAGAAGCGCAGTGTACAAGTACCATAACTTTCACCCGTATAGATTAAGGGTTATTTCCCTTTGATGTTTTTCTTACTTAAATTTTGTATCGAGAATAAGTCAAAAACTATTAGAGGTGTAAACATGATACTTCACAGGTGCATAGATCACATTGAGGACAAGTGCAGTGCACAAAAACCAAAACTCTTGGTTGCATAGCTAAGGAGTTTTTACCTTATTTTTTCTTACTTTTTCTTGTTTTTTCTTACTTAAATTTTGTCCAGAGCATAACTTGAAATCTACATGAGATATAAACATGAAACTTCACAGGTTTATAGATGACATTGAGGAGAAGTGTAGTGTACAAGAATCATAACTTTCATTGCCATAATTAAGGAGTAATCGCCCTTTGTTATTTTTTCACTCTTAAATTTTGTCCCGAGCATAACTTGAAAATTATAAAAGGTATCAATGTTAAACTTCAAATGTAGGCAGATTTTGTTGAGGAGAAGTGCAGTACTCATGAATTTGGAGTTATGTTCCTTTTTTTAATTTTTGAGTCTCAAGGTATCTTTGGAGCATAACTCGGGCTGTATTGACTTCACAGCTTGATAGCTGTCTCTGAGGAAGAGTGTAGTACATAAGAATGATAAATCTATTGTCCATAATATTCTATTTATTGCTCTCTGTTTTCTTCAGATTTTTTTTCTGTCTGATTTCATATGTGTTTACATCTGACAGCTATATAAGAAAAGCGCACATTGTTGAAGTTTTTTAATGTTCTTTGTATTTAGCATTGCCAGAAAATAATTCTTAAATCTAGCTCTTTTAGCCTTTAAGCCAACCTACAAAAAGACACAAATCTTCTATTGAGCAAGCATTCGGCTGGGGATAGCCATGTCAACGTGGCTCTTGTTTAATTTAGTAGCTCCATCTATTTTTATTACAGCGGATTTGACGTCATTGTACTGATTTGAAACTGTTTATTCATAATCTAAGCGTATTACTTATAATGTGATACTCCCAGAAGTCTTATCGAAATTCTGCCGTGAAATGTAAGAATATCTTTAGAGACTGCGTAGGTTATTAAGGGTAATACCATTGAAAAATGATTCCCTTACATTTGTCTTTCCTCTTTACTGATGCTTTGCAAGGTACGTATCTCTAAACTTAATTCAGTGATGAGTTATTTTGAAAGTTTGATACGATTGCAAAAAAAATCTGATTAGCTCCCTTTATTGCCTCTTTAGGATTTACTAAAAACGTGCAGGGCGAAATCTGGTTTAATATCCCCTTCAGAATTGACTAAAAAAAAACCCGATTGTCACGATATGCACCCTTTCTCTGATTCAGAAGACAAGTCGTAGACACAGACTTAGACAAACCGTTTTAAATCTTGTTACAAAAGTATATTAAATTGCTCATTAGCAGTTTCACTTTTTTTTCCATAGGTTTTTCTACTTATAAATTTTTAAAGAAAATATTTCAATTTTGTTAAAAATTGTTTCATAAATAGATGAGAAATGCTCTGTGAAAAGGGGGCTCATGCATTTGCAAAAAGTATCGACTCAGGTCAGAACTTTTCACTATTGGTGAATTTTCTGGATGTCAAAGGACCAGTGTACCTCAATATTCAGTTGGTTGTTATACAAAACGGATTTTATGGATGTATGATTTTTATGATTGGTATCATGCATCACGGAGACGCATTAAGCTCCTTTTTGCCAGAGCATGGCTCAGATGTAACTAATATGTGTAACCCTTGAAAAGGTTCGATGCCCTTAGGCTAAATCTTAAATCTAAGAGCACCATGTATAAAAGAACTAGATATTTGCAGTTGGGACACAAAGTAATTACGACTGTGTTTTGTGGCCATGACAAGTGAATTGTGCCGTAATGAAACTGAAGTACTGTCGAGGGCTGCATCAAACCAAATTTAACCCTTAAGCTGCAACAAACTTACGTGAAACTTTCCGCCCAATAGTAAAAAATCCAAATATTGTATTTTTAAAGTTATTTTTTTAGGTAAAATATCTCCTTATCGGACAGTATAGATCAAAGATCAGTCTGCATGTTCTGTGCAGTCTGATCTTGATCTACACTGAGTGTAAAAACGCCTTGAGTTGCGGTTAGCAGCTTAAGGGTAAAACGAACGACCAAGCAATATACATGTACATACATATACCTTTTTTTCCACTTTTGTTCGATGGGACCCGAACTTTAACCTCCAGCTTTGTTGTCATATACCTGAACCACTCGGTCACGAAGAATAAAATGGATTATCAAAATGAGACTTTGATTCCTTCAATTCTACGCAGGCTGACTTGGATCGAACTTTTTGCCATTTACCCAGTTTTTTGCATGTTATAGGCCACTCAGATAATTCAGCAAATTCATGGCCTAGTTATCTAGAGAGTTGGGGAAATGAGCAAAAGCATCAGAATCATGCTTTTCTTGAAGAAAAACCAGTCCCTGTTGAAAGAATTTCAGGTAGTACTGTCCAGTATGGATCCATCATTTTTTCTTGCCTTTAAAAATACATGTATACATGTATGTATTAGGCCTACTGCATCCACAGACTCTCGCATTCATTGGCAAAAATGGGAAAAATCTCATTCTTTATGCTTAATATAGTATATACAAAAATACCCTATGTACAGCCATTCTTCGCAAATTACCCCAAGTAGTCAATAGTGCATGAAAAAACCTGAATGAACTGGTAACTGACATCATATACCACAGGACATTACGATGTCAATTTTCACTGCACTTTTTTTTTTTTTTTTTTCGGATAGAACGATCCAGAAAAACACTGAAAGGCATATTACTTTAAATTAACTACCAAATTAAAAGACATTGTGATATATCGACTGTACAAGATCACTTACTGGTAATACATAAAGACCCAAAATTGCACTGCAAGATTTATTAAACGCACATAAAAACTTTCTGTATTGACAGAAAATCAAGAACAACAACAGTGAGAAAAATAGTAATGATAATAATAGTAATAAAAAAAACGCCATAAATATATACTGATTGTATATAACGACTATGTTGTTTTACATAACCATTTTGATAGAGGCATTGCACAATGCACAGAAAACACAACAACATCTTAACACTAGCAGAATGGGAGACACTAAACGACTTCTTTCATGCACATCACGATATACACGATATGATAGGCACTAAAAGCAAGTTTTGGCATTCCATACGTATTCATATAGTAAAGTTGAAGAGATGTAATAGACGGTTCGTTCTTGCAAGCAATAACATATATAGTGATATATTATTTTGTTTGTATTTAAGATCGGTTTTTATCTGAGCCGTGCATGTTTGATGCAGAATGCGCCCTCATTCAAGGTGTCTGTGATGACGGTATTTGTAAATGTAACGACTCGGATTATGTGGATCAGTACGGACTATGTCGTCCACGTACGTATATATTTTAGTTATATTTTGTTTCAAATGCATGGAATTTCAATACCAAACGATGAATGTGAACAAATTATTATGTAATAAAAAAGTCTGCAAAATAAAGGAACTACGTGAAAAACGGGTTTAATGCATCTGCAAAAAGTATCGATCCAGGACAGCCTGGCTGACCTTAATCGAAACATTTTGCTTTTGGTAAGTTTTTTGCATGTGAAAGGACTATTCTATCTCATGTTTCAGCATATTTTCAGACAAAATGCATTTTGTGGCTCCTTAATTACCTGAATACTTGCTTGGTACAATGCATCACGAGGATGCAGTTAACCCAATCTAGCCTGAGTGTGGCTCATTTATAATATTCATGAGGTCAAGAAATACAATTTCACTTAAGGAATGAAGAGTTTTTTTTTTTTTCATGGAGGTATGAAAATAAAAAACCTAATCACACTGTATGAAACCGCTTCGCTTCGCGGTTTCATACAGTGTGATTAGGTTTTTATTTTTTCATACCTCCATGAAAACAAAAAAAAATTCTCTTCATTCCTTATAATTCAATATCACAGACAACAAATATGCACTTAAATAATTCTAACTGCTCTTTTTTTGTAAATTCAACATTGCATATTTATTTACTGTCCTTTTCATTGATATTTCGCAGCGCGGTAAAACTGCTCCTTCATGACGTAAAAATGACGTAATTCATGACGTCATTATAGTATTGAACATTTGCAGATTGAGTGGATTTATTATTAGAAGTTCAATACGCTAGAATTAAGTTGAAAATAAGATTGTTTAAACCCAGCAGAGTAACAATGAGTTTTCAGCTCTCTCTTTGAATTTACTGTTGGAATTTTTTTCAGTATTCAGAAAAAATAAATTCAGCTAGCAATTCGAACTTCGGACTCGATATAGAATCAGAATGAAAAACAGTATGAAATCTCGTATACATGTTTGTTTACATTAGTTTGACTGCAAAAGTAGTTCCGGCACTGCTGATTTTTTTTTTTTTTTTTTTTTTGAGCTATGAAAAAAAAATTTCAGCCAATCAGAACTCGCCAATTTTCATGAAAAAAACTAATATTGAATTATTATAGTATTGAACATTGGCAGATTTAGTAGATTTATTATTAGAAGTTCAGTACTCTAGAAGTAAGTTGAAAATAAGTTTGTTAGGGCCCAGCAAAGTGACAATGAGTTTAAGCTCTCTCTTCGAATTTACTGTCGGATATTTTTTTCAATGTTCAGAGAAAATAAATTTAGCTAGCAATTTGAAATTCGGACTGGATATAAAATCAGACAGAAAAACATTATGGAATCTTGTATACATGTTTGTTTACATTAGTTTGACTGCAAAAGTAGTTCCGGCACTGCTTAATTTTTTTTTTTTTCATGGAGCTTTGAAAAAAAAAATTTCAGCCGATCAGAACTCGCCAATGCTCATGAAAAAAAAAACTAATATTAAATTATTACAAATTGAGACCGTTTTTGGTCATAGTTTTGATTGAAGAGGCCGACGTGATTTATAAAGACTTAACAAAATTTTTAAGACCATTAACTGTCGGATTTTTTTTTTTTCAATCAATGATTTTAGGTGATTCTTCTGGTGTACGTTTTATTCTACTTTTCATCGCCAAATAATCCAATGGAAACAGAAGTGATAGCTCAAGTTTGTGAGATTAACATCTGAATTCCGATACATGTCTCGTTTACGCTTCATGCCTTAAATGTGGATCTCTTATTTCTCACAGCATTTTCTCAAATCCTTTGCATCTTTTATATCTTGGATTGTTTATTGAGGAGATGTTGCATGTGAAAATAAGGACCAGAAGGTTGACTTTATGAGGCTGTGCATAAAACGTTTAGCGTACACAGGGAATGTACTCAACTTGCATCTCTCTGATCTATATCACGAAACAGGTTCGAACACTTTAAGACATAAAAGGTTCATGCAGTACCGGATTCTTCTTTTTTTTTACATTGGCTAATTGTCATAGTCTAAATCATACAACTTTTATTTTCTCGCCAATACTTGCTGATTCATTCATCATCTCATTAATTCCTCATTTAAAACTTTCAAATATATGTGATCCGAATTATTCTTGCATAGTTGTTAAATCGTTTTTCTTTTTTAAAAACCTAGGAATACCCCTCGGTGCAAACTGTAGTGGGGATGCTTTTTGTGCTGACAAGTATGCTGTATGCAGTCCTTTTTCAAGTATTTGTGAATGTATGCCCCCATCCTTCGAGAATGACAGTGGACAATGCCAGTTGCGTAAGTCAATTTCTGTACTTGGATATACTGTTGAAGCCATTTCTTACACGGTGACGATTTAAAATCCAAACCAGGGAAAAGCAGATGATAGATTTCCATTCACTGAAAGATTCTTCTAATCACCAAATGAGTTCCAAGAGAACTGCATGAGGCTGAATAGAGCTGCAAAGATTTGAAAGATCTGGACTCTTTTAAAATAGGAAAGTCTTAGCTTTCTTGCAGCAGTGCTTCGTATTTCTTGTGGAATATTTATTACAAATACATAATAGAAATACTAAAACGCAAATCGTTACTCACATTTGATTACCTTTCGAAAACTCAATTCTTTGACTCTGACGACTAATCGTAATCAAAACAACTCCGTCTTCTTGTGCTTTTCAATGTAAGACTCTTGGATTTTACAAGCAGTCTACCTTTTCGCAGAACAGTTTTCCAGATTCATTGACTGTTTATTAAATTATATATATATATATATGTGTGTGTGTGTGTGTGTGTGTAATATTTAGTATTATCGACGTCATTTCCCGCCGCCTTATATATATATACACACACACACACACACACATATATATATACTTAAGGCGGGAAATGACGTCGATAATACTAAATATTAAAGGTAAGAAACAACTTTAACAAAAATAAAGGGCCCAACTATAAACATTACAATTTGTGGAGGTAGTCCCTATTAAAGTAGAATGAGCAAGGGGCATGGAGGAGAAAAAGGACAGAACTGGTAAACCAGTTCGACTTATAACTTTAGTAAGGGGACAAAAACGTTGATCCGCTTAAATTAGTTACCTTTGCATCCACTTGTAAAAAGTCAAACCTGCACATATTCTTTGTTTATTTAGTCATGTTATTCATTTTAAAAAATCGCCTTTTTCGCAGCAATACCTAACGGAGAAGAATGTACAGAACCTGATAGCTGTGAAGATCAAAACGCAATCTGTAGTAATGAGAGCCGCACCTGCGAATGTGATGAACGGTTTTTCCTGCTTCCAGGAAATAATACCTGTCTACCATGTATGTAAAGACGTCCTTATCGTGTTCATGTATAATGCCCTGTATTAGCTGATATAATTGGCAGACTTATCTGATAAGAATGCCGTCATTTATTCGACATACGTTGCTTGCAAACCTTCAGTGTAAATGAAAGAGATCCACGAATGTTGAGTTTCACAGATGTCGTCTTGAGAGCTTGCTCAAAGAATCGATTTCATAACCATTTTAAAAAAATGAAGAAGTAAAATAATTCTTTTTGATAAGCATGTTGACAATACATATCAACGTCACTTTATTTTAGAAATCATAAAAAGAACATTGAATGGTATCGTAGGTATTTTTCATCATATAGTAATAGACCTGTAATACAGACACTTCGTGCTATAAGTCTATGGTGATTTGAAAAAAAAGGGAGCGGAGCTTACAAAACTAAAAAAAAATCAGTTGATAGGGCTTTATTGGATACATCGATTCCACTTTTGTAGATAAAAACCTTTGTGAGGACTGCTCTATCGATCTGGAATGTGAACAAGTGAATGCTACCTGCATAATGGGGAGGTGCGAATGTTCCGACAGTCAATATACAAGTGTGTGTGGAATATGTAAAATGAGTATGTGTCTAGCTGATATCTACCCGTCTGTTACAATTATGTCTCCCCCCGTCAGGGTCGGGGGACATGTTGTTTTTCCCCGTGCGTCCGTCTGTCCGTCTGTCTGTCTGTCTGTCCGTCACAAATCATGTTCGCTCTATAACTCGAAAACCTTTTAAGATAGTTTTCATACATTTGTAAAGCACCATGAGACGAAGTGTCATGCACAAGAACCATAACTCTGGCTTCTATATTTTTCGAGTTATTTCCCTTTGATTATTTTCCTTACTCATATTACGTACAATTTCGTGTCCACTCTATAACTCGATAACCGTTAGAGAAAAATGACCATTATTTCAGTTAGAAATTGCCTTGGTGACATATCAATCCTTCTGGCACCAAAAAGGGGGGAGACATCTGGTTTTTTTTTTTTTTTTGTAGAAAAACAAGTTCTAGTTTTGTAGTACTTTTTGCTTAAGTAAAAGTGTTAGACAGAGAAAGATATACTTATGAAATTTCTTAGAAGTAAAATGGAACTCGTAATTAAAACGACAGACACGGAATTTTTAGGAATAAAAAAAAAACTTAAGTGTTACTGATATGATTGGAACTTTTTTCACAATATCTCAACATTAAAAAGATTGTTTAGACTGTGGATGGGTACGGAAAAAAAAGAAGAAAACAATTATACAAGTATCCTTGAACTCTGTTCTTTATACAAGTGTTCATGAACTCCTTTTCTAGCAAAGTCCTTAGACAAAAAGTAGAAATATCTTTCGTTGTAAACCTGAAGAAAGAGTAATATCACATTAAGCGAAATGGCACGTTTTTGCCTTTAAGTAATGGAATGGTCATTTTGAAATAGAGAACTCCGTCCATCTTCATAGAACCAAATATGACATCGTCGTATTTTCAATAGAATCCCTCATAGTCGACGTGTGTTATTGTTCATGTTCTATTCCCACAAGCCTTAGACAATTCTGGCTCGAAATCTTAAAAGTACCTGAGTAGGCAATGTATGCCATATAGGTAACAAACAGCTTTATTTCTATCATTTAAACATAGCTTTCTTATATATTTATGGTTTACGCTTAATTCTTTACCGAAGGACAAAATTTTAGACTGGTCCCAATTGAAAGCCTTTGCAGTCGTACAAAAGAAATGACGTTCTTTGACATGGTAGAAAACATTGTGAGAAAAGGAGAAAAACATTTTATCCTTTTACCGCAATGTATTCAACAAACTTTTTCCTTACGGTCAAACTTATGTTTTAAGGGTTAGATAAGAGATTTATCTGCAGTTTTGTTTTTTAAGCTGTATATACAATTCAATAGGAGTAATAATGACATACTTGCTGGAGACAAGTTAGCGCTAAAAGTTCTGAATATGTGGAGTCTGAGATCATTGGTTTTATAGAACTGAAAGCACCCGTCTAAAGTACAATGTATTTAGTTTTGTGATTCGAGAATCGGCGTGGGTACGAGAACTATCGACTTTACTGTTTTCTGAGAAATCAGTTTATTGAAATAAACCTAGTCAACTCAATTATGAAAGCATATTTACCAAATCATTTCATAATTATTTGTTTCAGGTCTCGCTCTAGGTGAGAATTGTACAGCAGATACAAAGTGTCTAGATGAAAATGCGTTTTGTAATCCCATTGATGGTGTTTGTGAATGTGTACCGGGAACCTTTGCATCGGATACGACTGGATTGTGCGAGGATGGTATGTTTGTAGATGTAGAAATTTAACAACGATACGACATGCAAACCTACTTGAAACGTAATCAATTTCCTAGAAAAAAAAACACAAGACTATTTTTTACTGGAAATATTCGATATTTGGGCATAAGCGGGATACAGAAGTGGTATAGCGACTACAATTTTAGAGTTTTTCCTTCTCTTTTTCTCTAGGTAAAATTGAATTGCCTGAAAAGGCCCTGTCGCCAATTTATGAAATAAATCAATCTACTGTTCAGTATTTGAGTTATGAAACATTTTGTTCCACTAGAACGCACATGTATTTAAACGTGCACTGCTCCAATTATATTGAATGAATGTGGTTGGATGAATACACGCTTAAAAAACCCTTCCATAGGAATAAAGTGTTTCAAAATTGTTGAAATGGGGAATAGCCGAAATATTGAACAATAGAGTAATTTATTTTAGTGTTTCATTCATTCCCCAACGAATTCACTGAGCCATCATCTATTTAGCTACTTAAAATTAGCGATGACCGTTGGAGAATCTGTAAACCTATGAACCCATTGGATGCTAAATAATAATTGCTTTATGCACTACATGTATGCACATTTAAGCAATCGTGGACAGTGATTAATATAAGTTGTAAGAATTTCTTTAGCAATCGATGTAAAATAAATATGAGCGGCACTCTGGTAAAAAGGGGTTGATGTATCTCCGTAATGCGTAAATCGAAACATGTCTTTACAGAAAAAGCCCTGAAAAGGGGGCTTAATGACCCCCCCCCCTCCAAAAAAAGAAAAAAGATCGAATTTCACTTTTCCAGATTTTTTTTTAAACACATCCATTTTTTTTTTTACAGAATCTGAATACAAAAATTTCTAATTTATCAAAAAGTGGAGGTACCGACAGAATTGTAAGAATACTGGATAAAGAGAACGTCAATTTTGTAACAGACCTTGATAATGTCCTGTTTTTTTTTTTCACTCTGTTTCACGTGGTTACTTTTTACCCAGATAAGTTGCCAATTCTACGCTGTACAATATAGAATTTCCGATGTAGTTCTTGCATAAAAGACTTCAGTCAAAATTGTTAAAGAAGGGTCATAAAAAGTGATCATTCTTTGCCATAATATTAACACTTAAAATACTAAATGAATACTAAATGGAATTTTCCCGCCACTGTTACCTCCCAAGTATAGCCATTTCTCAGGTCTTTTTGCCGATAAGATATCACGCTATAGAACAGTATAGATCTAAAGTTAGACTGCTCATGACACTCGATAACGTATACATTTCTTAATCAAAACAGACAGTCGAACTCGTCACTATAAATATCATACAGGTATAGTTCACGCCTTCTCTTGTGAGAACAAGTGTTGATAACGATAAATCAAACAACATTTCGATGAATAAAATAAGCCTTACATATAAATGAGTCATGCTCTGACAAAAGGGGGCTTAATGCATTTCCGCGATGCATGATACCAAGAAAGTCATCACATAATTATGGATCCATAAAATCTTCTTTTTTTTTTTTTTTTTTTCCCAAACAACAGACTGAATCATAAGATAGAATGATCCTTGACATGCAGAAATTTTAAAGAAAGCGAAATGTTTCGGCTCATGTCAGCCTGCGCAGACTGCGCAGGCTGACATAGGTCGATTTCCTTTTCGCAAATGTATTACCCCCCCCCCTTTTTTTTACAGAGGCTCAAATAACATTTGTTTCCTTAGTTACTTAAGAATGGTCAATTTTTTTTAAATGTCTTCAAGTTCTGGACAATCCTGTTCACGCAGTCTGGTCTAGAATGAAATATAACTCGTTAAAACGCCTTAGATATTGAAAGATAGCTGGGGCGTCTCATATCTATTGCCATTTATATGTTGTATCAATGATCTGAATTTTTTGTACTATTTCTTCAAGGTACCTGATTTAATTCGGATCAATCTCAGTGTATCCGATTGGTCCTAGTTCCTAATGAACCATGATGTCATTTTTTTTTTTTTTTAATATTTCTGCAAAAAGATTTCAGCATCTACGTTTCAAGGCCAAACTTTAGTTTTCACAAAATCAAAAAGGATTTGTGATTGGAAAAGATATGTTAGGTTTAAAGCTCATCATACGTTAATTGTGGAATCCGAATTGTTAAGGCAGGAAGGCCATGAGAATTATAGAAACATAATGTTGTAGTAGGTCTATATGAGTCCCGTTGTTACAATTTGTGGTAGACAGCTATAACAATGGATCTAGTTTTCATCTTTTAAATCCTGGTATAAAAACGAGTAAAAAGAATTCGATATCTGTGTCATTTATTTGTGACACATAGGGATATAACTATGGATTACGTATATCAGAATTTCAATAATAGTAAAACAATTCATCTTAAGACTGTGGTTAGTGCATTTAACAATAGACCTAGTTTTCAGTTTTTCAATCAAACTATTGATTGCGTATATCAGAATTTTAAGTACAGTAGAACAAGTTATCTTATGAGTATGATTAGAGCATTTAAGTTTGACAAAGCTTTTCTCGGGTGAAATGGCAGGTACATGTAATATGTTTAGTAACGTTCAGTATGTAAGAGTTTTGAATGTTTTTACATAGATAACCGCTACCGGAAGATCATTCTTAGTCAAATCATTTTTGAGTTACACAATCTGTGAGTCACTTTTCATGTAGATATTTCAAACATAGAGACATCGAGTAAACTATTTCGATACTTCCGAATAGCAACCACACAGGGAGCAAGGTCGTTTTGCCTGAAACATATGACTTTTGAATGCAGAATAGAATACTGCAAACGTAAGTAACATAGGGGAAAGTAAATAGGCTGCATTATAATGTATCATTGAGAACAATACAGAAAAGCTGTTCTTCAATTTTCAGCAATACCAAATGGTGGAAACTGTTCGCAAACTGGTAGTTGTGCAGATCCAAATGCAGATTGCGATCTTGATAGCAGAACATGTGAATGCGTCAATAAATTCTTCTTGTTGCCTGGGAACAACACATGTTTGCCGTGTATGTTTATTTTTTAATTATGTGAAGCAAAATGTCGTGCAATAGCGTATGAGTACGGGTATTTAACTTATTGTTAAATAAACAGATTCCTTTTCTGGAATTCAATCTGATTTTTTAAAGAGATTTGTTGCTCAGTCTCAAAACTTTGAATATTTGATTAAACAAGAAGTGTATGTTGTACATTTATTTTAAAGACAGAGGAATCAAGGTGTCAAAGACACATTCGTGAAACAATACATCATAATTCATTTATTTGATGAAATTTGTCAGGGACAATGTCATAGTCTTGGCTGTACGAAAAAAAGTGTTATTTTCATAGAAGCATCAGTTTGATTGATATGGAAAAGGCTTAAGATCGAAGATTTGCTCCAGAGGAGAGAGTCCTGGATGTGGAGGTTTGTAAGTCACAGAAAATCTTTGATGACTTTGTCAGCAAAGCAATTGCTAAAATCTAAAGTCTGCATTCTATAGGAAAACTACAGAAGGGCTGTTCGTTTCTGTTCTTAATAATGGGAACAGGGTTATAAAACAATACGATCGAGACTAAATGTTCGATACCAAGAACAGTGTTTGTTAAAACTGTGTTTTCTTGCTTATTTTCTTTCTAGTAACCATTCCTTTATTTATTCTTTTATTTATTGGAATACTTATTCATTGGCAAAGTTTAATGAAAAATATACTGTAAAATAGAAGGTAATTGTGGTGCAAGGACACTGATGACGCTTAAAAGGAAATGGATAAAGATAAAACTAAGCTACAAAAATGTAAAGATAGCGAAGAAAAAACTCAAAGACCATCCTGTGATTATTGATAATTCTGGGTTTGGGAAAAAAAAAAAATAGGAACTTGCCGATACAGTGATAAAAATTTATATCGCTTGAATTACGTGAAACATATATTTTGTCTTAAGGAATGCTCACCTCAAGAACAAGCGTCAAGGAAATCAATATTTCTCACAGAGAAAAAAATTGCTTGGTATTTACGGTGGAATGCTAGCTATCGTTCCAAAACCAATCATGCGGTACCAAGGCCACGTAGATGGTATCTATAACATTTGTTTTCCAGACAAGGACCTTTGTGATTCTTGTTCATTGCAAGTGGAATGTGACTATGTAAATGCAACCTGTGTGATGGGACAATGCCTATGCACAGCTAGTCAATACGTCAGCAGATGTGGGATTTGTGAAATGCGTAAGTATAAAATATGTCATTTCTCCTTTTAAAAATTGACAGCAGACTTCATGTTTAGGACAAATATACAAATGTTAGTTTGTAACAGGAAAAGGATAACAGTTTAAAAATATGTGTCTGTAAATTATTTTTATGTAAAAAAACTATTATGTGTAAAAACATTAATTAGTTTCTTTGACAACATACATGTATGTAAGGTTAACACAATGCTGTACTGTAATATACTCCTTGAGTAAGAGCCTTGAAAATGAATTATACATGAGGTACACGATACTTTCCTTGTAAAGAATCAGCAGTTGACCGTATGCCTTACTTTCATTGTAATAAGGCCACGTCATCTTTTATGTAATGTCTAACTTGTGATGGAAATTGAAAATGACGCTTAGAACATTTAACTCAAGGTCAGTTTTTATTTGGAAATAACTTGCACACATCGTTGTAAAACGTTGTCAAACAATTTTAAGGTAATAGGCTAAACATATTTAGAGCCTAGGACAATTTTTTTTTTTTTTTTTTAAGATATGTTTAGTTTTCGAACTATAAGGCGGCAATTTGACTAATTACTTACTTTAGGTCGTGCTTTGGGTGAGAACTGTACAGACGATACAGAGTGTTTAGATGAAAACGCTTATTGTGACAGTATTGATGGTGTATGTGTATGTGAACCAGGAACTTTTGCTTCGGAGTCGACGGGATTGTGTGAAGACGGTATGTAAATAAGAAAGATAACGTCACTAGATAGGGTAGGCATTACTGAATTGAAATTTATCCTTGAAAGAGTCGAGCTTACCATTGTGGATAGGTTCGAAAAAGTGTCCCATCCCATCTTCTGTAAGAAAAAAATGTTGATGACCATGGAACGAATAAAACTCATGCGAATAAACGATAAATCTTTGGAGGTACATGTAAATAATGAATTTGTTTCTTTAGCCCGTTAAGTATGTCCTTTCAATTATAGCTAGTTTACCAAGACTATTGATTAACTACTTGAGTAAATAGCAAGAAGTTATGGACGAGCCTTTTCGTCAGGTTCACAATGAAATATGTCTTATTACTATATATGTCACACACTCTAGAAATTTAAAGAATATAAATAGCTTCTTTTTCATCTTATGTACACGTGATATCAAAGTCTGATGTTATTGCTTGCAATTTCTCGAAGGTAATTGCGTTAATTAGAAACCATCTGTTTGTTGATGCTAATGATGCTCTCCGTTCACAGTAAAACAAAGGCGTATTTGATTTTCAAGCTACCAACCCTTCTGATACAGAAGAATTTAACATCTACGCAAAAAGCCCAAAATGAATCCCCTAAATCAAAAGGGCGGTGAGATTAGAATTGAAAATTAATCCAACTTTGTTAATTGGGGAGCATATTAGAATTCAGTAGATGCAAACCTGTACATGATAAATGATATTTGCAAGTTATGTGGAAGACACACACAGCAATGAATTCCAGTTTTTTGCACCTAATAACAACGGTAATTTTAAAGAACTCAATTACGATATTGTTTATCACTGAAACATATGGATATAAAAAATTAATTGCAGTAACTTAAACTATACGTTGCAGTCCTAGAACTATGATATTAGTTTCTACGACTTCGATTACCCACTAAGTTTCTAGAAAACAGACGTACTCGTAGGTACTAATTCGATTATTTTCTAATGAACAATTTTAAGAGATCGGTTTGGCCTAACTTATCTCATGAAAAACGACAGATTACATGTCAGGTGATTTTGAACGTTCAAAAGTAAAGTTAACTTTGAATATAGATTACATCTACCTGCAGGAACTACATATTTACACTAATTTTGAGCTGCACAATCTGTCACTGTTAAGTCTTGATAATTTCAAACACAAAGAAAAAAGGATATACACATCCCAACACTTTTTCTTATTTTTTCTTGTTAATTTTCTGACTAACAACCATACTAAAAACAAAATTGGTTATTCTTAAATCTATGACTTTTAATGCAGAAGAAAAAGACGGAAAGTAAAGGTACTTTTAAACAAATTAGGAAGAGGTTTAACAAAATATTGTGAAGAACCGTTACGATAAGCCATTCTCTAAATTTCAGCTATACCAAATGGTGGAAACTGTTCGCAAACTGGTAGTTGTGCAGATCCGAATGCAGATTGCGATCTTGATAGCACAACATGTGAATGCGTCGATAGATTCTTCTTGTTGCCTGGGAATAACACATGTTTGCCGTGTATGTTTATTTCATTTTTTTGTAATTTGTGATAATTCTGGGTTTGTAAAAAACAATAATTAGGAACTTGCCGATACAGTGATACAAATTTATATCGCTTGAACGTACGTGAAACATACATTTTGTCTAAAGGAATGCTTATCTCAAGAATAAGTGTCAAGGAAATCAATATTTCTCATCAAGAAAAAAAAGAAAAAAAGAAAAAAGAAACTGCTTGATATTACGGTGGAATGCTAGCCATCGTTCTAAAACCAATCCAGCAGTACCAAGGCCACGTAGATGGTATTTGTAACGTTTATTTTCCAGACAAGGACCTTTGCGATTCCTGTTCATTGCAAGTGGAATGTGACTATGTAAATGCAACCTGTATGATGGGACAATGCCTATGCACAGCTAGCCAATACGTCAGCAGATGTGGGATTTGTGAAATGCGTAAGTATAAAATATGTCATTTCTCCTTTTAAAAAATTGCGAGCAGACTTTTATGTTTAAGACAAATATACGCTGGTACATTTTTTTTAACACAAGTTATGCGACTGTAATTTGTTTGACTTTTTGAAATGAGATATGAAGAAAATGTTAGTTTGTAACAAGAAAAGGATAACAGTTTAAAAAATATGTGTATGTGAATTATTTTTTCGATGGAGAAAAAAAGTTTATGTGTAAAAACATTAATTAGTTTCTTTGACAACATATATAAGGTGAAGACAATGCTGTACTGTTAAAGCTTTATTGAGTAAGAGCCTTGAAAATGAATTATACATGAGGTACACGATACTTTCCTTGTAAAGAATCAGCAGTTGACCGTATGCCTTACTTTCATTGTAATAAGACCACGTCATCTTTTATGTAATGTCTAACTTGTGATGGAAATTGAAAATGACGCTTAGAACATTTAACTCAAGGTCAGTTTTTATTTGGAAATAACTTGCACACATCGTTGTAAAACGTTGTCAAACAATTTTAAGGTGATGGGCTAAATATATTTAGAGCCTAGGACAATTTTTTTTTTTTTTTTTAAGATATGTTTAGTTTTCGAACTATAAGGCGGCAATTTGACTAATTACTTACTTTAGGTCGTGCTTTGGGTGAGAACTGTACAGACGATACAGAGTGTTTAGATGAAAACGCTTATTGTGACAGTATTGATGGTGTATGTGTATGTGAACCAGGAACTTTTGCTTCGGAGTCGACGGGATTGTGTGAAGACGGTATGTAAATAAGAAAGATAATGTCACTAGATAGGGTAGGCATTACTGAATTGAAATTTATCCTTGAAAGAGTCGAGCTTACCATTGTGGATAGGTTCGAAAAAGTGTCCCATCCCATCTTCTGTAAGAAAAAAATGTTGATGACCATGGAACGAATAAAACTCATGCGAATAAACGATAAATCTTTGGAGGTACATGTAAATAATGATTTTGTTTCTTTAGCCCGTTAAGTATGTCCTTTCAATTATAGCTAGTTTACCAAGACTATTGATTAACCACTTGAGTAAATAGTAAGAAGTTATGGACGAGCCTTTTCGTCAGGTTCTCAATGAAATATGTCTTATTACTATATATGTCACACACTCTAGAAATTTAAAGAATATAAATAGCTTCTTTTTCATCTTATGTACACGTGATATCAAAGTCTGATGTTATTGCTTGCAATTTCTCGAAGGTAATTGCGTTAATTAGAAACCATCTGTTTGTTGATGCTAATGATGCTCTCCGTTCACAGTAAAACAAAGGCGTATTTGATTTTCAAGCTATCAACCCTTCTGATACAGAAGAATTTAACATCTACGCAAAAAGCCCAAAATGAATCCCCTAAATCAAAAGGGCGGTGAGATTAGAATCGAAAATTAATCCAACTTTGTTAATCGGGGAGCATATTAGAATTCAGTAGATGCAAACCTGTACATGATAAATGATATTTGCAAGTTATGTGGAAGACACACACAGCAATGAATTTCAGTTTTTTGCACCTAATAACAACGGTAATTTTAAAGAACTCAATTACGATATTGTTTATCACTGAAACATATGGATATAAAAAATTAATTGCAGTAACTTAAACTATACGTTGCAGTCCTAGAACTATGATATTAGTTTCTACAACTTCGATTACCCACTAAGTTTCTAGAAAACAGAAGTACTCGTAGGTACTAATTCGATTATTTTCTAATGCACAATTTTAAGAGATCGGTTTGGCCTAACTTATCTCATGAAAAACGACAGATTACATGTCAGGTGATTTTGATCGTTCAAAAGTAAAGTTAACTTTGAATATAGATTACATCTACCTGCAGGAACTACATATTTACACTAATTTTGAGCTGCACAATCTGTCGCTGTTAAGTCTTGATAATTTCAAACACAGAGAAAAAAGGATATACACATCCCAACACTTTTTCTTATTTTTTCTTGTTAATTTTCTGAGTAGCAACCGTACTAAAAACAAAATTGGTTATTCTTAAATCTATGACTTTTAATGCAGAAGAAAAAGACGGAAAGTAAAGGTACTTTTAAACAAATTAGGAAGAGGTTTAACAAAATATTGTGAAGAACCGTTACGATAAGCCATTCTCTAAATTTCAGCTATACCAAATGGTGGAAACTGTTCGCAAACTGGTAGTTGTGCAGATCCGAATGCAGATTGCGATCTTGATAGCACAACATGTGAATGCGTCGATAGATTCTTCTTGTTGCCTGGGAATAACACATGTTTGCCGTGTATGTTTATTTCATTTTTTTGTAATTTGTGATAATTCTGGGTTTGTAAAAAACAATAATTAGGAACTTGCCGATACAGTGATACGAATTTATATCGCTTGAACGTACGTGAAACATACATTTTGTCTAAAGGAATGCTTATCTCAAGAATAAGTGTCAAGGAAATCAATATTTCTCATCAAGAAAAAAAAGAAAAAAAGAAAAAAGAAACTGCTTGATATTACGGTGGAATGCTAGCCATCGTTCTAAAACCAATCCAGCAGTACCAAGGCCACGTAGATGGTATTTGTAACGTTTATTTTCCAGACAAGGACCTTTGTGATTCCTGTTCATTGCAAGTGGAATGTGACTATGTAAATGCAACCTGTATGATGGGACAATGCCTATGCACAGCTAGCCAATACGTCAGCAGATGTGGGATTTGTGAAATGCGTAAGTATAAAATATGTCATTTCTCCTTTTAAAAAATTGCAAGCAGACTTTTATGTTTAAGACAAATATACGCTGGTACATTTTTTTTTAACACAAGTTATGCGACTGTAATTTGTTTGACTTTTTGAAATGAGATATGAAGAAAATGTTAGTTTGTAAAAAGAAAAGGATAACAGTTTAAAAAATATGTGTCTGTGAATTATTTTTTCGATGGAGAAAAAAAGTTTATGTGTAAAAACATTAATTAGTTTCTTTGACAACATATATAAGGTGAAGACAATGCTGTACTGTTAAAGCTTTATTGAGTAAGAGCCTTGAAAATGAATTATACATGAGGTACACGATACTTTCCTTGTAAAGAATCAGCAGTTGACCGTATGCCTTACTTTCATTGTAATAAGACCACGTCATCTTTTATGTAATGTCTAACTTGTGATGGAAATTGAAAATGACGCTTAGAACATTTAACTCAAGGTCAGTTTTTATTTGGAAATAACTTGCACACATCGTTGTAAAACGTTGTCAAACAATTTTAAGGTAATGGGCTAAATATATTTAGAGCCTAGGACAATTTTTTTTTTTTTTTTTTTAAGATATGTTTAGTTTTCGAACTATAAGGCGGCAATTTGACTAATTACTTACTTTAGGTCGTGCTTTGGGTGAGAACTGTACAGACGATACAGAGTGTTTAGATGAAAACGCTTATTGTGACAGTATTGATGGTGTATGTGTATGTGAACCAGGAACTTTTGCTTCGGAGTCGACGGGATTGTGTGAAGACGGTATGTAAATAAGAAAGATAATGTCACTAGATAGGGTAGGCATTACTGAATTGAAATTTATCCTTGAAAGAGTCGAGCTTACCATTGTGGATAGGTTCGAAAAAGTGTCCCATCCCATCTTCTGTAAGAAAAAAATGTTGATGACCATGGAACGAATAAAACTCATGCGAATAAACGATAAATCTTTGGAGGTACATGTAAATAATGATTTTGTTTCTTTAGCCCGTTAAGTATGTCCTTTCAATTATAGCTAGTTTACCAAGACTATTGATTAACCACTTGAGTAGATAATAAGAAGTTATGGACGAGCCTTTTCGTCAGGTTCACAATGAAATATGACTTATTACTATATATGTCACACACTCTAGAAATTTAAAGAATATAAATAGCTTCTTTTTCATCTTATGTACACGTGATATCAAAGTCTGATGTTATTGCTTGCAATTTCTCGAAGGTAATTGCGTTAATTAGAAACCATCTGTTTGTTGATGCTAATGATGCTCTCCGTTCACAGTAAAACAAAGGCGTATTTGATTTTCAAGCTATCAACCCTTCTGATACAGAAGAATTTAACATCTACGCAAAAAGCCCAAAATGAATCCCCTAAATCAAAAGGGCGGTGAGATTAGAATCGAAAATTAATCCAACTTTGTTAATCGGGGAGCATATTAGAATTCAGTAGATGCAAACCTGTACATGATAAATGATATTTGCAAGTTATGTGGAAGACACACACAGCAATGAATTCCAGTTTTTTGCACCTAATAACAACGGTAATTTTAAAGAACTCAATTACGATATTGTTTATCACTGAAACATATGGATATAAAAAATTAATTGCAGTAACTTAAACTATACGTTGCAGTCCTAGAACTATGATATTAGTTTCTACGACTTCGATTACCCACTAAGTTTCTAGAAAACAGACGTACTCGTAGGTACTAATTCGATTATTTTCTAATGCACAATTTTAAGAGATCGGTTTGGCCTAACTTATCTCATGAAAAACGACAGATTACATGTCAGGTGATTTTGAACGTTCAAAAGTAAAGTTAACTTTGAATATAGATTACATCTACCTGCAGGAACTACATATTTACACTAATTTTGAGCTGCACAATCTGTCGCTGTTAAGTCTTGATAATTTCAAACACAGAGAAAAAAGGATATACACATCCCAACACTTTTTCTTATTTTTTCTTGTTAATTTTCTGACTAACAACCATACTAAAAACAAAATTGGTTATTCTTAAATCTATGACTTTTAATGCAGAAGAAAAAGACGGAAAGTAAAGGTACTTTTAAACAAATTAGGAAGAGGTTTAACAAAATATTGTGAAGAACCGTTACGATAAGCCATTCTCTAAATTTCAGCTATACCAAATGGTGGAAACTGTTCGCAAACTGGTAGTTGTGCAGATCCGAATGCAGATTGCGATCTTGATAGCACAACATGTGAATGCGTCGATAGATTCTTCTTGTTGCCTGGGAATAACACATGTTTGCCGTGTATGTTTATTTCATTTTTTTGTAATTTGTGATAATTCTGGGTTTGTAAAAAACAATAATTAGGAACTTGCCGATACAGTGATACAAATTTATATCGTTTGAACGTACGTGAAACATACATTTTGTCTAAAGGAATGCTTATCTCAAGAATAAGTGTCAAGGAAATCAATATTTCTCATCAAGAAAAAAAAGAAAAAAAGAAAAAAGAAACTGCTTGATATTACGGTGGAATGCTAGCCATCGTTCTAAAACCAATCCAGCAGTACCAAGGCCACGTAGATGGTATTTGTAACGTTTATTTTCCAGACAAGGACCTTTGTGATTCCTGTTCATTGCAAGTGGAATGTGACTATGTAAATGCAACCTGTATGATGGGACAATGCCTATGCACAGCTAGCCAATACGTCAGCAGATGTGGGATTTGTGAAATGCGTAAGTATAAAATATGTCATTTCTCCTTTTAAAAAATTGCAAGCAGACTTTTATGTTTAAGACAAATATACGCTGGTACATTTTTTTTTAACACAAGTTATGCGACTGTAATTTGTTTGACTTTTTGAAATGAGATATGAAGAAAATGTTAGTTTGTAACAAGAAAAGGATAACAGTTTAAAAAATATGTGTCTGTGAATTATTTTTTCGATGGAGAAAAAAAGTTTATGTGTAAAAACATTAATTAGTTTCTTTGACAACATATATAAGGTGAAGACAATGCTGTACTGTTAAAGCTTTATTGAGTAAGAGCCTTGAAAATGAATTATACATGAGGTACACGATACTTTCCTTGTAAAGAATCAGCAGTTGACCGTATGTTTTACTTTCATTGTAATCAGACCACGTCATCTGTTATGTAATGTCTAACTTGTGATGGAAATTGAAAATCACGCTTAGAACATTTAACTCAAGGTCAGTTTTTATTTGGAAATAACTTGCACACATCGTTGTAAAACGTTGTCAAACAATTTTAAGGTAATGGGCTAAATATAATTAGAGCCTAGGACAATTGTTTTTTTTTTTAAGATATGTTTAGTTTTCGAACTATAAGGCGGCAATTTGACTAATTACTTACTTTAGGTCGTGCTTTGGGTGAGAACTGTACAGACGATACAGAGTGTTTAGATGAAAACGCTTATTGTGACAGTATTGATGGTGTATGTGTATGTGAACCAGGAACTTTTGCTTCGGAGTCGACGGGATTGTGTGAAGACGGTATGTAAATAAGAAAGATAATGTCACTAGATAGGGTAGGCATTACTGAATTGAAATTTATCCTTGAAAGAGTCGAGCTTACCATTGTGGATAGGTTCGAAAAAGTGTCCCATCCCATCTTCTGTAAGAAAAAAATGTTGATGACCATGGAACGAATAAAACTCATGCGAATAAACGATAAATCTTTGGAGGTACATGTAAATAATGATTTTGTTTCTTTAGCCCGTTAAGTATGTCCTTTCAATTATAGCTAGTTTACCAAGACTATTGATTAACCACTTGAGTAAATAGTAAGAAGTTATGGACGAGCCTTTTCGTCAGGTTCACAATGAAATATGACTTATTACTATAGATGTCACACTCTAGAAATTTAAAGAATATAAATAGCTTCTTTTTCATCTTATGTACACGTGATATCAAAGTCTGATGTTATTGCTTGCAATTTCTCGAAGGTAATTGCGTTAATTAGAAACCATCTGTTTGTTGATGCTAATGATGCTCTCCGTTCACAGTAAAACAAAGGCGTATTTGATTTTCAAGCTATCAACCCTTCTGATACAGAAGAATTCAACATCTACGCAAAAAGCCCAAAATGAATCCCCTAAATCAAAAGGGCGGTGAGATTAGAATCGAAAATTAATCCAACTTTGTTAATCGGGGAGCATATTAGAATTCAGTAGATGCAAACCTGTACATGATAAATGATATTTGCAAGTTATGTGGAAGACACACACAGCAATGAATTTCAGTTTTTTGCACCTAATAACAAAGGCAATTTTAAAGAACTTAATTACGATATTGTTTATCACTGAAACATATGGATATAAAAAATTAATTGCAGTAACTTAAACTATACGTTGCAGCCCTAGAACTATGATATTAGTTTCTACGACTTCGATTACCCACTAAGTTTCTAGGAAACAGACGTACTCGTAGGTACTAATTCGATTATTTTCTAATGCACAATTTTAAGAGATCGGTTTGGCCTAACTTATCTCATGAAAAACGACAGATTACATGTCAGGTGATTTTGAACGTTCAAAAGTAAAGTTAACTTTGAATATAGATTACATCTACCTGCAGGAACTACATATTTACACTAATTTTGAGCTGCACAATCTGTCGCTGTTAAGTCTTGATAATTTCAAACACAGAGAAAAAAGGATATACACATCCCAACACTTTTTCTTATTTTTTCTTGTTAATTTTCTGACTAACAACCATACTAAAAACAAAATTGGTTATTCTTAAATCTATGACTTTTAATGCAGAAGAAAAAGACGGAAAGTAAAGGTACTTTTAAACAAATTAGGAAGAGGTTTAACAAAATATTGTGAAGAACCGTTACGATAAGCCATTCTCTAAATTTCAGCTATACCAAATGGTGGAAACTGTTCGCAAACTGGTAGTTGTGCAGATCCGAATGCAGATTGCGATCTTGATAGCACAGCATGTGAATGCATCGATAGATTCTTCTTGTTGCCTGGGAATAACACATGTTTGCCGTGTATGTTTATTTCATTTTTTTGTAATTTGTGATAATTCTGGGTTTGTAAAAAACAATAATTAGGAACTTGCCGATACAGTGATACAAATTTATATCGCTTGAACGTACGTGAAACATACATTTTGTCTAAAGGAATGCTTATCTCAAGAATAAGTGTCAAGGAAATCAATATTTCTCATCAAGAAAAAAAGAAAAAAAGAAAAAAGAAACTGCTTGATATTACGGTGGAATGCTAGCCATCGTTCTAAATCCAATCCAGCAGTACCAAGGCCACGTAGATGGTATTTGTAACGTTTATTTTCCAGACAAGGACCTTTGTGATTCCTGTTCATTGCAAGTGGAATGTGACTATGTAAATGCAACCTGTATGATGGGACAATGCCTATGCACAGCTAGCCAATACGTCAGCAGATGTGGGATTTGTGAAATGCGTAAGTATAAAATATGTCATTTCTCCTTTTAAAAAATTGCAAGCAGACTTTTATGTTTAAGACAAATATACGCTGGTACATTTTTTTTTAACACAAGTTATGCGACTGTAATTTGTTTGACTTTTTGAAATGAGATATGAAGAAAATGTTAGTTTGTAACAAGAAAAGGATAACAGTTTAAAAAATATGTGTCTGTGAATTATTTTTTCGATGGAGAAAAAAAGTTTATGTGTAAAAACATTAATTAGTTTCTTTGACAACATATATAAGGTGAAGACAATGCTGTACTGTTAAAGCTTTATTGAGTAAGAGCCTTGAAAATGAATTATACATGAGGTACACGATACTTTCCTTGTAAAGAATCAGCAGTTGACCGTATGCCTTACTTTCATTGTAATAAGACCACGTCATCTTTTATGTAATGTCTAACTTGTGATGGAAATTGAAAATCACGCTTAGAACATTTAACTCAAGGTCAGTTTTTATTTGGAAATAACTTGCACACATCGTTGTAAAACGTTGTCAAACAATTTTAAGGTAATGGTCTAAATATATTTAGAGCCTAGGACAATTTTTTTTTTTTTTTTAAGATATGTTTAGTTTTCGAACTATAAGGCGGCAATTTGACTAATTACTTACTTTAGGTCGTGCTTTGGGTGAGAACTGTACAGACGATACAGAGTGTTTAGATGAAAACGCTTATTGTGACAGTATTGATGGTGTATGTGTATGTGAACCAGGAACTTTTGCTTCGGAGTCGACGGGATTGTGTGAAGACGGTATGTAAATAAGAAAGATAATGTCACTAGATAGGGTAGGCATTACTGAATTGAAATTTATCCTTGAAAGAGTCGAGCTTACCATTGTGGATAGGTTCGAAAAAGTGTCCCATCCCATCTTCTGTAAGAAAAAAATGTTGATGACCATGGAACGAATAAAACTCATGCGAATAAACGATAAATCTTTGGAGGTACATGTAAATAATGATTTTGTTTCTTTAGCCCGTTAAGTATGTCCTTTCAATTATAGCTAGTTTACCAAGACTATTGATTAACCACTTGAGTAAATAGTAAGAAGTTATGGACGAGCCTTTTCGTCAGGTTCACAATGAAATATGACTTATTACTATATATGTCACACTCTAGAAATTTAAAGAATATAAATAGCTTCTTTTTCATCTTATGTACACGTGATATCAAAGTCTGATGTTATTGCTTGCAATTTCTCGAAGGTAATTGCGTTAATTAGAAACCATCTGTTTGTTGATGCTAATGATGCTCTCCGTTCACAGTAAAACAAAGGCGTATTTGATTTTCAAGCTATCAACCCTTCTGATACAGAAGAATTCAACATCTACGCAAAAAGCCCAAAATGAATCCCCTAAATCAAAAGGGCGGTGAGATTAGAATCGAAAATTAATCCAACTTTGTTAATCGGGGAGCATATTAGAATTCAGTAGATGCAAACCTGTACATGATAAATGATATTTGCAAGTTATGTGGAAGACACACACAGCAATGAATTCCAGTTTTTTGCACCTAATAACAAAGGCAATTTTAAAGAACTTAATTACGATATTGTTTATCACTGAAACATATGGATATAAAAAATTAATTGCAGTAACTTAAACTATACGTTGCAGCCCTAGAACTATGATATTAGTTTCTACGACTTCGATTACCCACTAAGTTTCTAGGAAACAGACGTACTCGTAGGTACTAATTCGATTATTTTCTAATGCACAATTTTAAGAGATCGGTTTGGCCTAACTTATCTCATGAAAAACGACAGATTACATGTCAGGTGATTTTGAACGTTCAAAAGTAAAGTTAACTTTGAATATAGATTACATCTACCTGCAGGAACTACATATTTACACTAATTTTGAGCTGCACAATCTGTCGCTGTTAAGTCTTGATAATTTCAAACACAGAGAAAAAAGGATATACACATCCCAACACTTTTTCTTATTTTTTCTTGTTAATTTTCTGACTAACAACCATACTAAAAACAAAATTGGTTATTCTAAAATCTATGACTTTTAATGCAGAAGAAAAAGACGGAAAGTAAAGGTACTTTTAAACAAATTAGGAAGAGGTTTAACAAAATATTGTGAAGAACCGTTACGATAAGCCATTCTCTAAATTTCAGCTATACCAAATGGTGGAAACTGTTCGCAAACTGGTAGTTGTGCAGATCCGAATGCAGATTGCGATCTTGATAGCACAACATGTGAATGCATCGATAGATTCTTCTTGTTGCCTGGGAATAACACATGTTTGCCGTGTATGTTTATTTCATTTTTTTGTAATTTGTGATAATTCTGGGTTTGTAAAAAACAATAATTAGGAACTTGCCGATACAGTGATACAAATTTATATCGCTTGAACGTACGTGAAACATACATTTTGTCTAAAGGAATGCTTATCTCAAGAATAAGTGTCAAGGAAATCAATATTTCTCATCAAGAAAAAAAGAAAAAAAGAAAATAGAAACAGCTTGATATTACGGTGGAATGCTAGCCATCGTTCTAAAACCAATCCAGCAGTACCAAGGCCACGTAGATGGTATTTGTAACGTTTATTTTCCAGACAAGGGCCTTTGTGATTCCTGTTCATTGCAAGTGGAATGTGACTATGTAAATGCAACCTGTATGATGGGACAATGCCTATGCACAGCTAGCCAATACGTCAGCAGATGTGGGATTTGTGAAATGCGTAAGTATAAAATATGTCATTTCTCCTTTTAAAAAATTGCAAGCAGACTTTTATGTTTAAGACAAATATACGCTGGTACATTTTTTTTTAACACAAGTTATGCGACTGTAATTTGTTTGACTTTTTGAAATGAGATATGAAGAAAATGTTAGTTTGTAACAAGAAAAGGATAACAGTTTAAAAAATATGTGTCTGTGAATTATTTTTTCGATGGAGAAAAAAAGTTTATGTGTAAAAACATTAATTAGTTTCTTTGACAACATATATAAGGTGAAGACAATGCTGTACTGTTAAAGCTTTATTGAGTAAGAGCCTTGAAAATGAATTATACATGAGGTACACGATACTTTCCTTGTAAAGAATCAGCAGTTGACCGTATGCCTTACTTTCATTGTAATAAGACCACGTCATCTTTTATGTAATGTCTAACTTGTGATGGAAATTGAAAATGACGCTTAGAACATTTAACTCAAGGTCAGTTTTTATTTGGAAATAACTTGCACACATCGTTGTAAAACGTTGTCAAACAATTTTAAGGTAATGGTCTAAATATATTTAGAGCCTAGGACAATTTTTTTTTTTTTTTTTTTAAGATATGTTTAGTTTTCGAACTATAAGGCGGCAATTTGACTAATTACTTACTTTAGGTCGTGCTTTGGGTGAGAACTGTACAGACGATACAGAGTGTTTAGATGAAAACGCTTATTGTGACAGTATTGATGGTGTATGTGTATGTGAACCAGGAACTTTTGCTTCGGAGTCGACGGGATTGTGTGAAGACGGTATGTAAATAAGAAAGATAATGTCACTAGATAGGGTAGGCATTACTGAATTGAAATTTATCCTTGAAAGAGTCGAGCTTACCATTGTGGATAGGTTCGAAAAAGTGTCCCATCCCATCTTCTGTAAGAAAAAATGTTGATGACCATGGAACGAATAAAACTCATGCGAATAAACGATAAATCTTTGGAGGTACATGTGAATAATGATTTTGTTTCTTTAGCCCGTTAAGTATGTCCTTTCAATTATAGCTAGTTTACCAAGACTATTGATTAACCACTTGAGTAAATAGTAAGAAGTTATGGACGAGCCTTTTCGTCAGGTTCACAATGAAATATGACTTATTACTATATATGTCACACACTCTAGAAATTTAAAGAATATAAATAGCTTCTTTTTCATCTTATTTACACGTGATATCAAAGGCTGATGTTATTGCTTGCAATTTCTCGAAGGCACTGGTAGGTACTAATTCGATTATTTTGAAATGCACAATTTTAAGAGATCGGTTTGGCCTAACTTATCTCATGAAAAACGACAGATTACATGTCAGGTGATTTTGAACGTTCAAAAGTAAAATTTCAAATTCAAATTCAAATTCAAGTTAAAGTTAACTTTGAATATAGATTACATCTACCTGCAGGACCTACATATTTACACCAATTTTCAGCTGCACAATCTGTCGCTGTTTAGTCTTGATAATTTCAAACACAGAGAAAAAAGGATATACACACCCCAACACTTTTTCTTATTTTTTCTTGTTAATTTTCTGACTAACAACCATACTAAAAAAGAAAGGTGGTTATTCTTAAATCTATGGTTTTTAGTGCGGAAAAAAAAGTCGGAAAGTTAAGGTACTTTTAAACAAATTAGGAAGAGGTTTAACAACATATTGTGTAGAACCATTACGTTTAGCCATTCTCTAAATTTCAGCTATACCAAATGGTGGAAACTGTTCGCAAACTGGTAGTTGTGCAGATCCGAATGCAGATTGCGATCTTGATAGCACAACATGTGAATGTGTCGATAGATTCTTCTTGTTGCCTGGGAATAACACTTGTTTGCCGTGTATGTTTATATATATATATTTATATATTATTTTTTTTGTAATTTGTGATAATTCTGGGTTTGTAAAAAAACAATAATTAGGAACTTGCCGATACAGTGATACAAATTTATATCGCTTGAACGTACGTGAAACATATATTTTGTCTACAGGAATGCTTATCTCAAGAACAAGTGTCAAGGAAATCAATACTTTTCACAGGAAAAAAAAAGAAAAAAAAATGCTTGGTATTTACGGTGGAAGGCTAGCCATCGTTCCAAAACCAATCCAGCAGTACCAAGGCCACGTAGATGGTATTTGTAACGTTTATTTTCCAGACAAGGACCTTTGTGATTCCTGTTCATTGCAAGTGGAATGTGACTATGTAAATGCAACTTGTATGATGGGACAATGCCTATGCACAGCTAGTCAATACGTCAGCAGATGTGGGATTTGTGAAATGCGTAAGTATAAAATATATCATTTGTCCTCTTAAAAATTGCGAGCAGAAGTTTATGTTTAAGACAAATATACACTGGTACATTTTTTTTCCACATACGTTATCCGGCTGTTACTTGTTTGACTTTTTTTAAATGAGATATGAAGAAAATATTAGTTTCTAACAGGAAAAGGATAACAGTTTAAAAAGTATGTGTCTGTAAATTATTTTTTCGCTGAAAATAAAAGTTTATGTGTAAAAACATTAATTACATGTACTTTCTTTGACAACATATATAAGGTGAAGACAATGCTGTACTGTTAAAGCTTTATTGAGTAAGAGCCTTGAAAATGAATTATACATGAGGTACACGATACTTTCCTTGTAAAGAATCAACCGTTGACCGTATGTTTTACTTTCATTGTAATAAGGCCACGTCATCTTTTATGTAATGTCTAACTTGTGATGGAAATTGAAAATGACGCTTAGAACATTTAACTCAAGGTCAGTTTTTATTTGGAAATAACTTGCACACATCGTTGTAAAACGTTGTCAAACAATTTTAAGGTAATGGGCTAAACATATTTAGAGCCTAGGACAATTTTTTTTTTTTTTTTTTTAAGATATGTTTAGTTTTCGAACTATAAGGCGGCAATTTGACTAATTACTTACTTTAGGTCGTGCTTTGGGTGAGAACTGTACAGACGATACAGAGTGTTTAGATGAAAACGCTTATTGTGACAGTATTGATGGTGTATGTGTATGTGAACCAGGAACTTTTGCCTCGGAGTCGACGGGAATGTGTGAAGACGGTATGTAAATAAGAAAGATAATGTAGATAGGGCTGCCATCACTAAAATTTAAATTTATCCTTGAAAGAGTCGAGCTTATCATGATAGATAAGTACAAAGCATTCCATCCTATCTTCCTAAAGAAAAAAATGTTGCTGACCATGGAACGAATAAAACTCTTGCAAAGAATGATAAATTTCTCAATGTAAATAATGAAGTTTTTTTTCCCTGTTTGGTATACTCTTTCAATTATAGCTAGTTTACAAATACAGTTAACCAAGTGAGAATATCGTAAGAAGTTATGGACGATCCCTTTCATCGAGTTCTCAATGAAATATGACTTATTCATAGATATGTCATACACGCCAGAAATTTAAAGAAAAAAATAGCTTCTTTTTCACCATATGTATACGTGATATCAAAGTCTGATATCATTGCTTGCAATTCATCCGAGGTAACTGGGTTAATTAGAAACTATCTGTTTGTTGATGCTAATGATGCTAACCGTTCACAATCGAATAAGGGCGTGTTTGGTTTTCAACGTTTCAACTGCTCTGAAAGAGAAGAATTGAACATTTACGCCAAACGCCAAAAATGAATTCCCTAAATCAAAATGGCGATGAGATGGAAATCGAAGATTAATCCAAGCTTATTTCTGCTAATCAGTGAGCATATTAGAAATTGAGTCGACGCAAACCTGTCGATGATCAGTGATATTTGCAATTTATGTGGAAGACACATACAGGATGATTTCTAGCCATAGAAGTATGATATTAGTTTCTACGACTTCGATTACGCACTAAGTTTCTAGAAAACAGACGTAATCGTAGGTCGAATCCGATTTGTTTCAACTGCACAATTTTAAGAGATCGGTTCGACCTAACTTATCTCAGGTAAAACGACAGATTATATGTCAGGTGATTTTGAACGTTCAAAAGTGTAATTAAGTTTGTATATAGATTATTTCTACCTGCAGGACCTATATATTTGCACCAATTTGGAGTTGAACAATCTGTCTCTGTTTAGTCTTGGTAATTTCAAACACAGAGAAAAATATACATATGTCGTAGGGTAGATTGGAATCTAGGCAGATCCGGAATCTGCCCAGGCAGATCTGGAATCTGTGTAGACCAAATTAGAATTCTAATTTGGTCTAGACCAAAATGGAATTCTTGTTTGGTCTAGGCAGATTCTAGATCTGCCAGGGCCAAATTAAAATTCTAGTTTGGCTAGGCAGATTACGGATCTGCCTAGACTAAATCGGAATCTATTTTTTGTTTGAGTCTTTCAGTGGAAATCCATATTGATACAAAAAAAGCTAACTTTATTATGTGAATTTTAATATTTAAACTTTTTACCACACATGTAACATTAGATTAACAATAAAAGAAAAAAAATGTAAGTTTTGAATATGTCGTTATTCTTCATTTTTGCTTCAATTCCCAACTTAATTATATTTTGCAGGAAGTGTAGACAAAGATCAGAGTGCACATCATTACAGTTTGGTCTTTGGTCTACATTTCCATTTTTTCATCATTGTTTCTATGATTGGACCATTTCGTATTCCTGTAAATGTGACCCTGCTTGTAAAATAGGACCATCCTGAAACTGCGATAAGTACCGAAACTGGCCAGACTGCACTGACTGTCTAGGCTGACCAAGATTGAAATTTCACGTCCAGTAGATTTTCTGTAGGTTAAATGGTCATTTACTTTATTAAACAGCCATTTGGAAACTATCGACCCAGATACACCTCCACTGGCTGTGATCTGTTTTACTTTACTTAGGGGGTTCCACCATAGTCCCTTAATGTGTGATGGGTCAAAATATATCTTCATTTATTCTGCCATTCTCCATCTCCAAAGACTTTAAGCATGAAGTGTACACAAAGATCAGCATGCACACTACTGCAATGTGGTTTTCGTTCACAACTGAACTTCTCCATTATCATTTCTATAATATGGACATATACCATGTATTAACCCTTTACCAAACCACAAAATTTGGGACTTTTCCAAAGCATTTGCAGACGACAAGTTAAATATGACTAAAACGGCGAAAGGTATCTTTCTTTACCAGCATTTTCTCCTTTTCCCAAATTCCTTTCAAAAGCCTTCTTCCTCAGGATCGTCAAAACTCAGGATTGTGTGGTAAAGGATAAACAATGTAGTGTAACCCTTTATCAGACCACAAAGTTAAAGAATTGTCCAGATTGTAAAAAAGTGCAGATGAATGAAAAATATGACTATTATATTGTAATTTGTATCAGAAACCTTTGGAAAACATGGTGGATAAAGGACATTATGTTGAATACTACTATATATATACATTTTTTTTTCTCCAAAATTGTTTTTCAAAGCTCTCTTTTGCATGGTTGTTAAAACTCAGGATTATGTGTTAATGTGTTAGACTGATTTATTAAAAAAACACATTTAAGACTTTTAAAATTAACAAAAAAGTAAAAAAAAAGCAGATAACGCTTGAAATATGGATTATTTTTTGCTATTTTTACCACAATGTTTTTGAAAACGTTATGAGAAAAGGAGAAAATTTTGGAAACCAGCATTTTCTTCTTTTCCAAAAATGTTTTTCAAAACTTTCTTTCGCGTGGGTATTAATACTCAGGAATATCCTCTAATGGCTTAGACACTGATTGATAAAAACACACTTTTAATCTATTACCAAACGACATAATTCTCTACTTGTCAAAATGGAAAGTACATGTAGACAACAAAATCGATATAGCCGAATCGATAATACGTTAAAATGGGTAGAAAAAATTGTGGAAAATGGAGAAAATGCTAGGAGAAATTATGACATATAAGTTTATGTCACACTACCACAACTTTATGGCTTACAAATTAAGCAATTAACAATATTTTGGCAATTTACAACTTTCATAAGTCGTTACACATCATTTGTGCCAGGTGGGCAGTTTGACCCTTCACATATTATTAATCATCAATTATTGGAAAACAAATTTAAGAATATACAATATTAACAATTCTCCTTTGCCCACAATACTTTTTACTTGATATATGAATCGTTTTTCTCATTGCTATAATCATAAAAAACGGCTTATAACTCTGAGGTAGAATTCTCAAGAAATTTATCCGTTCTTTCCTTTTCCTACAATGCATACTACTTACTAATTAGATTATTTGACTGATTTTTTAATTATATTAATCCACATATGTTTAGGATTGAGAGGTATTTTTAACTAAAGCAATTTTTTCTCACAGTTGCTATGTTTCCCTCATTTTTTTCCGCTAAAGTACAAAACATTCACAATTTATTCTTACTCTGAATTTCTGATTGAAACCTCTTTTATTTTGGGGTTTAGATTAAATTAGGTGGTTTACATGTAGGCACACTATATTAAATGAGAAAAAATTCCAATTTGGTCTAGGCAGATTCTGGATCTGCCTAGACAAACTGGAATCCTAATTTGGTCTGGGAAGATCTGGAATCTGTCTAGACCAAAGTAGAATTCTAATTTGGACTGGACCAAAATAGAATTCCAATTTGGTCTAGGCAGATTCCGGACTACGACATAAATACACACATCTCCCTTTTTTTCAAATTTTCTGAACAGCTATCATACTTGGAACAGAATTGTGTAATCAAAAAAATGTATGGCTTTTAAATGCGAAATAAAAAGACGGAAAATAAAGGTACCTTTCGAAAACTTAGGAAGGCAGGATGAAAAATATATTCTGTAGAATCATTAAAATAAACCATTCTTTAATTTTCAGCTATACCAAATGGTGGAAACTGTTCGCAAGCTGGTAGTTGTGCAGCTCCAAATGCAGAGTGCGATCTTGATAGCACAACATGTGAATGCGTCGATAGATTCTTCCTGTTGCCTGGGAACAACACATGTTTGCCGTGTATGTTTTATTTTTCAATTCTTTGAGGCAAAATGTCGAGCAATCGCCTATCAATACGGTCATTTAACTTTTTTTGTAATAAGCACATTTCTTTTTCTTTTTGCCGTGTATGCTTTTTTTTAACCGCTTGAAGCATAACATATCATTACACTTATCATTAGGCTTGAATAACAATTAGTAGAAAAGCAGACCTAGTTTTACCCCTGGAAATTAATTTGCTTTATGAGAAATCTCATTTTTTCTCCAAACTCGATGGTCAAATCCCGATATTCAGAAGATTAGGGTGAACTTCAAAGGTCAAGTTTTTTTTTTTTTTCCGTCAACAGACATATGTTCCGCAAACAGCAAAAAAATAGTAACAGCCACCTGCTTCTTAAACTTGACTTCGCCAATAAAGATCTCTATCTTACATGTACGAGGAAAAAAGTAACCTTCATAGAATAATAGTTTAGAATGGCAAAAAAAGCATAAGATCGGTAATGTTCCTTGCCGATTTTCCCCCGGTGAATACCGATGCATGAAAGTCACAGAAAATCTACGAGCCTATGATAAATTAATCAATTGATAGAAAAAACCATAGCCCAATTGTATAGAGAAATATGACAAAAATGAAAATAAATGCAGGAATGCAAGCCCTTTTACAGAATCAGTTTTGTACTACGCAGGCTCGACAGTTCATGTAACATATATTTTTCAGATAAGGACCTTTGTGATCCCTGTTCATTGCAAGTGGAATGTGACTATGTAAATGCAACCTGTATGATGGGACAATGTCTATGTACAACTAGTCAATATGTCAGCAGATGTGGGATTTGTAAAATGCGTAAATAGATTTCATCATTTGTCTTTTTGGAAAGCGAAAACAGTTTGACACAATATGTGTCTATAATCATAATTTTCTATGTTTCTATATAAACAAAATGTTTACATTTGAAAACATTGATTTTGTAGGGATTTTATTTTTTTTTTTACAACATTTATAAAGCTGAGACTCTGCTACTCTTTCAAATTAATTCAGGTGCAACAATTGCTCGAATGATGAGCCTTGCAAACGGATTTTTGTAGTAATTACGGAATATTTTCTCAAATAAATAATCAGTTAAGTTTGCGATTTGCCATTAGCTTTACTCTCATTTGGAGCTGTCCACGTCAACTTTTATATATTTTGTAACTTTTTGATAACATTTTGGCAAAATACCCTGAGAAACAATTAATTCCGTCTTTCACAGACGAGTATATTACAAGGTTCAATTTAACGGTCGCAAACTCGCAAAATGCGAGCGGAAATGAAAAAATGCGAGTGCCAAATTCTAACAGTCGAAATAATTTGCGAGTGCACCGGAAAATGGGCAAATCTACCGCTTAAAAATCTGAATTAATCCATAAATGCGGTCGTTTTTCGTGTACACTGAATTGCCGTATACTATCCTTTGAGAGTATCACCGACCACGTGACCGGTATTCGTAGAGACGCTTGTTGCGATATTGTAAATATATGTATCCGATATTTAAAGCGCGTAGATGATTCTGATGTTGTTTATACGTCTGCATTGCCTTGCTGAGAGTATGGAGCGGAAAATATCCAGTTTTTTCGGCAAAAGGCCAAATTGAAAGGGTCTGCAGACGACAATTTCAAAATTGGTACAAAGCAAACTTAATTCTCTAATAATGTAGAAAACATTGTGGGAAATGGAGAAATTGCTCATTATGAGCAATTTCTCCTTTTGCCACAATAATTTCATAAGTTTCCCATTTCAGAGTCGTTAAAACACGGGACTGAGTGGCAGTGGGTTAAAATATTGCTAGTACAAAATTGATTTTGGCTAGTAGAAAAAATGGTCGCAAGCAAATTTTTGCTAGTTGAAAAAAAAATTAAATTTGACCCCTGATATTAGTCCTTCTTTATATGAAAATACATGTAGTATGTATAAATCTTTGTTAAACAACTACTTGTTTCCGAACTGTAAGGCGACAAGTTTACTAAACACTTATTTTAGGCCGTGCTTTGGGTGAGAATTGTACAGACGATACTGAGTGTTTAGATGATAACGCTTATTGTGACAGTAATGATGGTGTATGTGTATGTGAACCAGGAACTTTTGCCTCGGAGTCTACGGGAATGTGTGAAGACGGTATGTAAATAAGAAGATAATGTCACTAGATAGGGTAGGCATTACTAAATTAAAATTTAGCCTTGAAAGAGTCGAGCTTATCATTGTAGATAGGTACAAAACACCCCATCCCATCTTTTGTGAGAAAAATTGTTGATGACCATGGAACGAATAAAACTCCTGCGAAAGTATGATAAATATTTCAATGCAAATAATGAAGTTGTTTCTTTAGCCCATTAAGTATGTGTTTTACTTTTCAATTATATTTTTTGTACAAAAACTATTGATTAACCACTAGAGGATATGTATGAAAGTAGTGATGGAAGATCTTTTCCTGCAGTCTAGTCCACAATAAATATAATTTGTTAAAATATTGTCCTACGTGCAAGAAATTCAAAGAAAATACTAGCTGCTTTTACATGTGTTTATTTAAGTATACGTGATATCGGCAATCTGATGTAATTATTCACACATCATCGACGAGTAACCAGGTTAATAAAGACCTATCTCTTATTTCTAAATAATGCTAGCCCTTCTCAATTGAATAAGAGCGTTATTTCTAAATAATGCTAGCTCTTCTCAATTGAATAAGAGCGTAATTGGTTTATCCTATCAAAATTTGTGATAGAGTAGAATTTAGCATCTACGTCAGCTTCAAAAGTTGAATTCCCAGAATCAAAATGGCGATGAGATCGGGTTAGAAGCCTAATCCGAGTTGTTTCTACTAATCAGTCAGCATATTAAAAGAAATCCAGTCGACGCAAACCTGTGGATGAAAGATGATATTTGCAAGTTATGTGGAATCCAAAACTGAATTCCCAGAATCAAAATGGCGATGAGATCGGAATCAAAGATTAATCCCATTTAGTTTCTGCTAATCAGTCAGCACATAAGAAATCCGGTAAGAGCTAAACTGTTGATGATAAATGATATTTGCAAGTCATTTCAAAGACACACACGGCAATACGTTTTATTTATTTATCTATTCATTTTATTTCACTTTTTTTCCTTGCATTAAAGTTAACACAGTCAAAAAAGTGTTAACTTTAGTTTCTAGAACTTTGATTTCCCACTCAGTTTCTAGAAAACGGGCGTAAGTTTTGGTTTTAATCTATACATTTTAAAGAGATCGATACGGCCTTACCTATCGTAACTAAAACAGCAGATCAAATGTCAGGTGAGTGCGAACATTCAAAAGAGTAATTAAGTTTGAATATAGATAACATCTACCTATAGGACCTACATACGAGGGCTGAGTAAAATGTTCGTGGAATTTCTTCATTACTTTTTAATTTGGTGGCTGATTGTTTCCAGATTTTCAGTTGTGTAACACGGTTTTATATCAATTTCCATGTAAAAAATTGATCAGTCTGATTTTTCCTTAGATCTATTCATTTTTACCCTAAAGAGGGCAAGGTTTGATGCTCCGGAGCCAGCCATAAAAGAACTGTTTTCATGCTTTTAAATGTGGCCCTTCAGATTTTGGGATGTAAATTTTACAAAAATACAAAAAAAAAAAAGAATCCTTATACTCCCAAAGCCTTTTAATTTTCATTCATAAAACCCCAATAGTCGAAAACCATCCGACAAGAGAAAATTAGAGATTTACTACGGCCCAGGTCGACACCGACAGGAAACACGGTCTATTTTTACATTAGCAACTCGCGCATTTACATACCGGAAATACACAGAGAAGCTTCAAACATAGCGTCCGAAGAAGACATTATGGAAAATAATTACATGTTTGTTATTCTATGGAATTTAAGTGTCATTAGTCACGTGCCAGTCACTTGACATTCCCACAATGCTTTTTTGATTTTTGGCGCGAAATCTAAAAATACCTTAAGAAGCTACGTAGCCTTTTTAGGGGACACCATCACATTTTTTTTTTTTTTTTGTAATTTTATGATTCTTAATTATTGATGATTTGTATAGTTTTTTCATATGAATTTCAGTGATGTATATTTTTTTTAATTTGGTGAGATCTGAAAAATCCAAATACCCACCTTTAAAGACGATCATATTTCGAGATATTCAAATCTCCTGAAATTACGTCAACATAATTGATGGCTTCATTTGATATTCCGTGCGAAATTTCTGATGTTACTTCCAAACAATAATTTTGGTCCGATAGTTTTTGCGAGACCTATTGTGAAACTTTCTTATCTGTCCGTTATGGATAAATCTTTAACACATGAAAATTTGCGTGTAATAGCACCAGTAGTTTTGTCGTAATTAACAAATTCCACGAACTTTTTGCTCGGTCCTCGTTTTGAATCCTATGGCGAGTTGCACAATCTGTTAGTCTCTTTTTGGTCTTGATATTTTCAAACATAGAGGAAAGAATATATTCACACTTTACCTGATTTTTTCTTTATTTTTTCAGATTTTCTAAAGAACAACCATACTAAAAGCAGTATTGTTTATTCTAAAATTTATTCCTTTTAAATGCGAAAAAAAACTGAAATGTCAGTTTAAACAAAATATCGTATAGAATCACGAGGAAAAGTTATTCGTTATCTTTCAGCTATACCAAATGGTGGAAACTGTTCGCAAGCTGGTAGTTGTGCAGATCTAAATGCAGAGTGCGATCTTGATAGCACAACATGTGAATGCGGCGACAGATTCTTCCTGTTGCCTGGGAACAACACGTGCTTGCCATGTATGTTTAATTACTCAAAGCAAAACATTTCAAAATTCTATATTCGTCCTCTTCCTTAAGCAATTGTTGAGATAGAAGATTTCTTTTCCTTCATTGAAATCGATATGCTGTTTAAGCAATTTCACCGCCTTTATGATTATTGCTTTTTCTTTTATCTTTTTTATAAATATATAGATAAGTTTATTATTCAGCAATGGTCGATTGTTGAAACTTAAAAGTTTCTATCGAACAAAAAACAAAAACATAAACAAAAACTAGCCTGTACAATGTTTCAACAAACAGTGTCTTCTTTGTTTTTAAACTTTGAAAATACCATGTAATTCCTGTGGCCATAGAATAGATGACGACAGTACCCGAGGAAATATTTATTTTTATAAATCATGGCATGTACGAAGAATTACCACTAACGGTACACGATCGGTGATGCGCCCGTGGTTATATTTATTCTGGATACAGAGGTATGAAAGTCACAGAATATTTAAGAACTGTTTATCAAGTAATTAGTTTCTAGGAAAAGAACAGATAGCCAACATGACAGAAGAGAACCTGAGAAATAGACTCCTTTTTTTATGTTTTGAACAATTGTACCATGTACGGCATTATTTCACACCTACAGAATAACGCCAAATTAAAACGCTTTAAAACTACCACGTGGGTCCAAAATATCTGAATCAATATTGAATTATGTAGAGTCCCGAGTGGATGTTTTCAGAATAAGACGAGTCTGTTATGGATTTTTAGAACGATGCTAGGGTCACAAATATCGTAGTGTCGAGAAGTCTACCGAAAAGCTTTGTCAGAAATCACCGTTATTCGATTAAAACCAATCTTTTTATATATATATACTTTTTTTTTTTTACTGCAATAGCCAGTATATTTGATGATCAATACAATCATATTTATTAGTGTAAATAAAGATGCAAAATACTGAATTAGATTGGATTCTTCCACTGCAGAACCACCTTGGTTCTGCTTTGTACTCATCCAATGGAATTCAGTGTTGTACCCATACATATTAAATAATGTCATGTTATGGTCAGGCAGATATTTCCAGTAAATGGAAAATAGTTTTTAATGTTCATAATTGAATTTTTTACAGTTCATTCAAGATAAATCGGTCAAGCCTCAGTCGGTAGTGCACAGGACTTGAGAACGGGGGTCGCTGGTTCGATCCCCGGCTCGACCGATTTCTTTCCGAGGATTGATGATAGTCACTGCCACATGGTTCGTTCCTCTCTCACCACTGACCATTGTTTCGACGATGGTTATTTGGTAAAGCAGCCAGTGGCTTGGAAAGAATATTATGCGTAGTACTGGTAAAAGAAATCCCAAGAAAGCATGGATAGGTGCACTAGCCGCCGCGATATAAATGAAATAATGATGAAAACTACGTTAAACACCATGCAAACAATCAATCAATCAAAAAAAAAGGCAATTGATATGCTAATCTAGATTCCATGCAATTGATGATACTTAAAATGTTCAGAAAAAAATTATTGTAAAATTTAGTGGGAAAGGATTAGTAAGGAAACCAACGCTAAGAACGCATTGTTCTGTCATAAATTTAGATACATATTAACCCTTAGGCTGCTAAGCGCGACTCAAGGACCTTTTGCGGACAGTGTAGACCAAGATCAGACTGCACTGAACGTGCAGTCTGATCTTGGACCTACCCTCTCCGATACGGAGATATTTTTTGCCTAAAAATAACTTTCAAATAGCAATATTTGGGTTGATACTATCGGCTTGAAAGTTTCATTTCACTTATTTAGCAAGATAAGGGTTAAAAGGAAAGACGAAAGACGTCGACACAGTGACTACAATTTAGACCTTTTTATATGTAAAACGTGTATGTTGTTTTAGTACTGATGAGGGAGAAACACTGATTTCAAACGTTTAGTGTACAGGAAATCAATATTTTACACAGAAAAAAAGTACTTTGTTGGCAGTTAACGGTGACATACAAGTCCTTTTACAGAGATATTTTAGGCTAGAAAATTTATTTTCCAGACAAGGACCTTTGTGATTCCTGTTCATTGCAAGTGGAATGTGACTATGTTAATGCAACCTGCACTGGTGGACAATGTCTGTGTACAAATAGTCAATATGTCAGCAGATGTGGGATTTGTAAAATGCGTAAATATATTTCATTGCTTTTCTTTATATGGAAAACTTAAAGATTTCACTTTATGAGTTAAGTATGCGCTGGTCAGGGATAGCAATATCACGTGAATATGCAAGACTTTATTTTTTACAAATTTCTCAGACTGAGAGTTTGTTTGATTATTTATTGCGGTATAAAGTAAATGTTTGTTTGTAGTTAAAAGGAAACGAACAAGCAGTTTGACACTGTACATGTCTCATAGACAGGCTCCTGACAATGAAAACAACAGGTTTATATATGAAAACATTATTTGATTTCGTGAACTTTATAAGGGGTTTAAATACCAGATCTTTTTTAAAAAAAAATACATGAGACTGTGACATTGCCTTTTCAAGTATATATCAAGAGAAACTTTTTGCTAGAAATATGAATTTTACTCTCATGTGGTCAAATGCTTTGATCTCATTGGTGGCGGTGAATTCGACTTTTTGTTGTTAGGGTTTAACCCTACTCTATCCAAATACGATGAAATACATTTAATGTCTACCAGGCACGTTTCAGTAAGATGAAAACCTATTTTTAATTGAAACAAGTGTCTACAACCAAGAGAAAGGGCCGTGCTTATTTACAAAAAAAACCTATATATTTTTTTTTTAATCGAAATTTGATCTTTGTAATCATTTTTAGGTCTTGCTCTGGGTGAGAATTGTACAGACGATACAGAGTGTTTAGATGATAAGGCTTATTGTGACAGTATTGATGGCGTCTGTGTATGTGAACCGGGAACTTTTGCCTCAACATCAACGGGAATGTGTGAAAACGGTGAGTAAACTGGAAATATAATCTATTTCGATTGGTATCTCGTTGGGAAGGGTTATTTAAACAGTAGTCCAGCATAATACTGTAGATATCCAAAAAGTTTTTAGCACCCCTTCTTTGTCGGAACAATCGCTCATGACGATGAATGAAACATTTTTTTTCCGGTTTTTTGTTTCTTAAGTAATTCTTTCCATCTCAACATCACTGTAACTATACCCGATACGTTTTATATTTCATCAATTGCTTGTAGTCTATATTCGTTGCACTAATTACGATGTAAAGCCCACGGATTATATCATCTCATCAAATTACACAGAGAGAGAGAGAGAGAGAGAGAGAGAGAGTAAGTATATATATATGTATTTCAATTCTGATATGAAATAAGCTAAAAGAAGATGAACTACATCATTTCGTTTCTTACAGAGATACAAAATGGGGGAAGCTGTACGCAACTCGATTCATGTGCAGATGTGAATGCGGAATGTGATCTTAATATCACTACATGTCAATGCGTCGATGGATTCTTCTTGTTGGCCGGAAATAACACTTGCTTACCTTGTAAACAGTTTTAAATATTCTCGGAAATTTATCTTTGTCCAGGGTCCGTATTCACAGACCAATCTTCATTTCATTCTTAGTTTTATTCTATATTTAGACAATAAATCAACTTCTGATTGGCGAAACCATGTCGACGAGACAATTAGAATTTGCGTTACTGTCAAGTTCAGAAAATTCTTGAGAATTAGGGCAAAAGTATTCTAAGGAATGTTTGATGGATGCTGACTCAGGTGTTATTGTAAATTTCATGGTAAACCAATTCAATATTAATTTTTTTCATGGATATTGGCGAGTCCTGATTGGCTGAAAAAAAAATTCATAACTCCATGAAAAAATTAATAAGCAGTGTCGTAACTAATTTTGCAGTCAAACTAATGTAAACAGAAGAACGTAATCACACTTTTAGTATGATAAGGTTTTTTTTTCATATCTCCATGAAAACAAAAAAAGTTCTCTTCATTCCTTAAACAAAGTATATATTATTATGTACAACGTTACCTGAAAGCTCACTTTTTATTTAATCAAGCCCGGCCGGGCAGCTCAGTGGTTAGTGTATCCTACTCGTATCCCGGTGGTTGTGAGTTCGATACCCGATTGAAGCAAACTTTCTTTCCGGCGATTCTCGCTTCTCATCACTGATATATATGAGAAAAGTAGTCAGTGACATGGAAAGAAGTTGTGTCAAGACTAGTATGAGAAAGCCAGAAAACACATGCGTAGGTGCACTGACTGCCGTGATATGATATAAGCTGTTAAAAAGGCGTAAAATTCAAATGCAATCAATCAATCAATTTAATCAAAGTTACATAGGAAACATTTGAGGCAGTTTACTCTTCTCCCCTGATTGTGTTTGTTTTGAATTTACCTTGTCAGATTCATTTACCTCAGTAATTGTTGCACACATTGTACTTATCTGTAAATATGCGCTAGTGTGACCTGTACCTGTATGCGGTGTTAGGCTGTTGAAACCTGCCTGAGTCACTGTTTTATTTGACAACTGGATGTTTGAAAATGGAAGATTCGGTTTGGTTAATTCAAAAGGTGGCTCTCAGACTTACACAAACGAAACTTTTTATCGTATTCTCGACACAGTTTTAACTAATTATTTAAGAATACATTGTTACGAGCCAAGCGTAACGAGAAAGAAAACCAGCAACAAGCCTTTCTCAATTAAACAATATTTATTAATGAACAAAGACAAAAGAGTACACTAAAAGTTAAGATTAAATGAAATTTGACAATTTTAATCTTAGAACAAGAAATAAAATAAGTCCCTCAAAATTAAGAATTATGTTCGGACTACAAAAAGATTAAAGTTTCTGGTTCCTAAAACCTAAATTAACAACAGTTTAACTTGCAAGTTGATATGAGCAACCTGTTTAAATAAAAGAAAATTCCAACTTACAGATGTTAATCCCAAGTTAAATCCAACACTTTTCGCTAATTCTGTATCCACAAAGCCACAAGTCTAACTTCAAAATCCAAAATCACCAAGTAAGTCAATCCTATTTATATCAGCTTGGAAAATGCTAGATTAGTCTTTTCTAGAAAGATGACATCATTGATTAGTAAACAGCCTGATTCTAAAAATAACCACAATGGAAAAACCAATACATGTTCTTCATGGTTCTAGAATATTCTGAAAACAGGTCACTGAGTATCATATCTACATAACAACATGTATTTGCTATCGAACTGTTTTTGACCTCAGCCAGTTTCCGATCACGGTTTTAATTCCTTCTCAAATATGTAATGATTTTTAATCATACAGGAAGTGTGACATGTGTTTTACTTTTTTAAATTAAGCATTAACCTACCTTTCTTTTGGGATTTTTTTATCAAGCTGTTCTTCCTCAAAGGAAAAATTGACTGTACTCTTTTCTCATCAGTTGCTGAGGTCGAGATGTCGCCAAGGGTAAACTGCAATATTCATGTAGTGAAAGGGATGGGTAACCCCCCCCCCCCCCACGGGCTGGTTTGGCCTTTGTAAATGAATTTGACCTTTTGCGCTGTCCTTTAATAAACGACCATCACTTTGCGGGTTTGTAGGGCTTGAGCTTTCAGGCCTGAAATCTTTCAATCTTGTGTGAGTTTCTGAAATTCTTTTGAAATATCCTGTGTCCGACTTTCCCCGATGAGTGTCTGTAAAATTCAATTTTAATTGAAATAGCTTTTATTATTTGCAAGTGACAGCGATAAACATGTATTTCTTTTCGGTCAATTCACTTGAAACGACGTATCTACTGCAGTTATTTAACAGTAACAGGTAACTTCGGACATTTAAATGAATATATCAATTAAACGCATTTCCATGCTATACATCGAGCACGTTAAAAAACAAGACTCAATTTAGGATGGGTTTCGTCCGGTATCTTGCACTACCCTTGGTAACATAACTAAAGTCCATCAGGTGGCGTCGCCAATATTGACAAGCAGTGGCGGCGATAAATAAACAGAAAATCTGTCAGTTTGTTAGAAACCGAACAAACAAGCGCCGTTGCATATAATTCTTTTCAGCCCGACCTATTTACTTCCTTCTAGGTGAATGTCTTTGCTAGAAAAGCTGAACGCTTTAACATTTTTTAGTAGTGCTGCACCAAAACCAAACTTTGATGCATCTACTTGCTCGTGTAAAGGATCAAAGAGCGAATGCTCTATCATTGGGCTAGCCTCTACCGATTGTCACTACGCTCCATCCTTTTTAAGCTATTCAAATTTCATGGTTCCTGGCCATTTAAGTCATTTGCAACCACTACTGGTACCATCGTAGTAACTTCGTAGGGGAATAAGTGCAACCGGTATTGGACTCGAACCCGGGAAGAGCATTTTGTTACTGGGCTTTCCAGAACGCTCGACATCCACGCGCAGCAGTTGTAAATGGCACGGATTTGTACACGAACGTATACAATCGCGATATGAATAGCGTAAGATCCAATTACCATATTACAACGATATGCCCAAATGTCGTATCACGTGACAGTGTAATTCATCTGGATTTTTAATTCACTTTACATTGTTTTTTTGCCGGAAGACGAAGACTATCAACAGTGCTATAATTATCATGTCTAATTAACATGTGAATTGATATGTCGTCAGTTGAATTACATTTACATCAAGCGATTAAATTATGGCGACGTGTTTTTATAGAAATTGACAAATGCTGCAGTAGGTTTATCACAAGACCTGTCCATTTGAAGATTTTTTATTCACGTTAAACAATGGTTTCTTATAAATCCAAACTTTAAAGGAGAGTGTGAAGTGCTGTATTAAAGTTGCAAAGGTAGTATTTGCATGAGTTTTCAATATCGTATTTTTTTTGTCATTTATCTAGATAAGAACCTGTGTGAGGACTGTTCGATATCACAAGAGTGTGACAATGTGAACGCAACCTGTGTAAACAATATATGTCAGTGTGGCCCTGATCAATATGTCAGCAGATGTGGAGTTTGCCAAATGAGTTAGTATAACTATCTTCTATCGTGTTTTTTTATTCTATAGAGCTTTCATTTGTTTAAGATAAGGCGTCTACCACGGATTTGAAAAAAAAAACAGTTATCCTTCGCTGAATCAATAAACAAAATTAAAGCAATAGTATTTACTTCTTATTCTCACCAGATGAATAATTTTACCTTATTCATATTTTTGAAAATTCTAAGGCTTGTCTATAAATTTTTACAAAGGGTTATAACCGTCTACCTATCTAATGAAGATATTGTTACTATTTAACATTTGATGTTTTATAAAAGTAAAAGAAAACACTAAACAGTAGGGGTTGGATTTTTCTTTTTTTTTTAATTTCAATGGTATCCGAGTCTTAAGGGTACCGTTCTAACCTTGGCATAGCTGTTTTCTTTACCCTACATGCACCTTGATGCCAAAATAAAGTAAGACAGGTCGCTGGCGTACTCAGGGTGTGGCATTTCAATATTGATTTTTTTCCTAATAAAACTTTGCTTTAAAGTTTTAAGATTTTTCAAGGGCAATGTGCATAGTAGGCCTATTTCTAAGTTTTTCTACTAATCACCACTCAAACCCGCAAAGAACACTCAGGTTGGTCAAGGTATTTCATTTGCAACTCACAGAAAGGCTGTCTATGAGCGTTTAGAAAACTCTTTAGATGGATTCATTCACCAGTTTTCAATTATAGTTTTTATAATTTTGATATTTCCAACAAATGATGGTGTCGTTCACGGTCTCTATATTTCTTGAGCGTTAATTAATATCTACATTTCAAATCGCTTCAGGTATTTTGAGCGATTCTGTCAGGTGGTTTAGTACTTGGATTGGTGACGAAAGCTAAGGGCACGTGATAGTGGTGTATCGGATATTCGAATTCGAATTGTAGTTTACAGTCTTCTATCCTATCACTTACTCCACTCACAAATAGAAAAACGTTCTCATACTTTGATCACAATATCTTTACACTGATCTCTCTTGGTGTAAAATGAGATTTCAGGGTAATTACCTAAGGTAGAACTGGTGCCCATTTTTTTTAAACCTCTATCTTTATTTCGCGATTAAGTATCGTTTTCATCTAAATACGTTGTATTTTGAATCCTAAAAATAATGTTTGGGTCTTATTGAGGATGGCGTCTTCAGTTGTTTGCTTGTGGAAAAGATCTCAGATTACGTGAATTTTAACATAACCGTACTACATATTTGTAATAAATAATCATTTAACTAAATATAACTATTTCAAATACCTTTAGTGCCAGCATTACCAGTCAATGTCTCTGATTCCTAAACAATTCAAGCTCATTTTCTCCATGTTTTACCACAAGAACATCTCGTATTCCAATGACCGAAACGAAAGGAAGAGAACAAGCAAAGTTTTTTGTTTAATTCTATTGCCGAAAAAAACTATATAAACATTCTCAGAATAAGTATTAACCCTTTTCCACACAGTCTGAGTTTTCGGACAAGCCATATAAAGAAGCCATTTAAAAACATTGTGGGAATAGGAGAAAATCCTGGTAACTAGCATTTTCTCCTTTTAGACAATATATCTTATATTTATATCGTCTGGCAAAAATGTTTTTGCCAGTTTCAAGAAGGAGAACTCAATATATAGTGCTAGTTCTTCAATATTCCTCTGTTAATTGTACTTATTATAATTATCATTATTGTAGAGCTTGCTCTTGGAGCAAATTGCAGCACAGATACAGAGTGTTTAGATGACAGTGCCGCATGTGATCCTGACACAAACACTTGCTGCTGTTTACCGGGAACGTATGAAGATAACGGGGCCTGTGTGAATAGTAAGTTTTCACATAATGGCATTTGACAGATCTAGATATAGATTTATTTAGATAAAAGATGCATGACAATACCTTGTAAAACATAGATACGTAGGCATATTCAATAAAACTGTTAACAATGTATGGTTAGTTACCATGTCTGTCATATCCATGCCTAGGATAACTTTTTGGTGCTTGTATTTAATTCGAGGGCGTGACCGCGAAAAGCAAATACAAGCATTATCAGGAAAGTTATACAACATAATATTCCTTTTATTATATACCTACAACTTTCAACGACAAAATTTTGCTTTTTTTTACATTTTATTTGAAAACGGTAAACAAAATTAGGCAATTAATGATGTGGAGCGTAGTAACTCTGGTTTAATGAATGGCGGATAAATATTACAGCGTAACGCTTTGACTAATCAAATTGCAAATTAATGTATGCTTGGTAGTTGCGCTAGTTACGTCATCGTACAATATTTGGAACCGTATTTGATAGTGTGTAGATACAGATTTTTTGCTATCGCGTGTGTTATTTTATCCGCTTGCGAATCATGTTTTTGAGGCGAAAAGTTTGGTGGTATATAATAATAAATCTGTTATTTCCATTTGTGTCGGTATATGTATTCTGTATTTAAATAAGAAAGTGACAGTGATTTTAGAGTGTGTATTCACACCAAAATTTAAAAAAAAAGGACAAGAAATTTACCAACACGTATCATTATTTCAGTTTGCCTAGTCATTTGTAAGTGTCGTCGCGTATTAGTGGTACTCATTTTGGAAGCTTCAATAAGGTAACTTACATTCGGTGGTCTGTTACATCGTTTTGACAAACTGAGATTTGACATTTGGCCGCTAGATGAATAAACAAACGGCAGTTATATTTCAGTAGCGCTCTGGCGAAATGGTGTTTAATGCATTTTCGGAAGGCATGTTATTATTTTAATATAGAATACATGTATTTATTTCATGCTTTCCGGTAGTTTATCGAGAAATAACGGTGAAATACTTTTCGATATTTCATGGTTATTACCAGTGAAAAATACCAATTTTATATTCTAACTCTTCAATCGAAGACGGGAACAGTAGTTCCCGCGCACTAGTTACCTCGGTAAAATGCACGTGCCTCTCAACCAGATGGAAATATGACATTTCTCGCGCTTTACGTAATATTGTAATACGTTGGTATTTGGAGGGAGTACGCCACGGGGAATGACCGAAAAGAACTGTACTGGATTTCGATGTAAGTTCCCCCAAAAAAGGGTCAAAAGCATGAAATAAATAGAATATTTGATTTTTTCGGTGAAAGATCGAAATCTCTTTCATATCGTGAACATCATCGGTAAAATTTTCGCCCGTAAAAAACAAATATCCTCTATGTAATCAGTTATACGAAAAACAATTTAAAAAATCAGAGAAACATTAGTATACTTGATTTGCAACTTCTTTCATATCTATAAGAAACAAAGGGGCTTTTTTGCTTAACGCCTTTCCAGCTAAAGCAGAAAAGTAGACCTTCTCTGTTAACTATTGTTGGCATTTTCTGTACATTATGACCGTTATCTCCCTTTTCTCTCGGCATATACCGATTATGATCGTCTATAATGGCGACCATTTACGAAACGCAAAATCACCAATCTGTATATCTAAGTGCACGGAAAAAAATTTATCTTAATATGAACTTAACTCCAAAATTCAGATGTAATTTATTCCAGTGCCTGACCTCGGAGAAAACTGCACATCAACAAACCAATGTCTTGATTGTAATGCTATCTGCCAGTCTTCTGTTTGTGTATGTGGATCGGGCTTCGTGGAAGAGAGTGGAATTTGTGGCAAGTATATAAGATGGAATATAATGTGATGACGATAAGAGGAATCAGTGTAACTTGAGATGAATTATGTTATTTATTATTACATTACGTAGCACCTTCCGCTCAATAGTTTGCTAGAAAACTAGATTGGTTCAACAATGACTACTGTTGTGTTAAAGTTTTTGGTTTTATTCATGCACATTTCTAAGCACCAATTCAGTAAAGATAAGAAACTTTATTAAATGCATCATTTTAAGGTCTTTTGAATTATCGGTAAGTTTTTTTTATCAAAAGTATTAAATTTCATGATGTACATTCTAAACTTTTACAATCACCTTGAATCTCGATTATTTGAGCCTGCAATATCACGCGAAAGAACCGGTCCTACATATTTGAGCTGCCATAACTGCAGCACAGCCACTTTTCTAAACAAAACAAACCAAAACTGATAATTGGCTTGCAACACGCGAAAAGGGGCATTCGGACATTTGCGTAAAGTGTCGTCTCGGATCAGCCTGCGCAATCTGCGCAGGATAATCCGAGACGGCACTTTACGACTACATTAGAATTTGTGCGGACTGCGCAGGCTGATCCGAGACGACCCTTTACGCAAATGTCCGAAAGCCCCTTTTCGCATGTTACAGGCCAATTATAGATTTTTCCATGACTAAACTAAACTGACTTATTTGAATATTGTAATTAATAAGTACGTCCATTGAAATGGCTAAGATGGATATAGTCTTCTATTTTGGTAATGGACAGCTTGGGTCCTTTATCAATAGGACAAGAATAATGCAAATTGGCATCTCGGAAGATAGTCATTCCTCAGATTTAATTATAGATAATGCATAAAAACATTTTATTTGACACTGAAGTTAAGGATAGGGCACTCTAATGGGATTCGTGTAACATCGCCTTTCATCGCCGAAAAAACGTACGGATTCGGCTAAGACTCGGGTAATACGTAATCGATCGGCCGATAGACGCTGCTTCCCCGCATCGATTACGGATTACCCAAGTCTTAACCGATTCGGTACGATTTTGGCGATGAAAGCCGATGTTACAGGAATCCCTATCTTTTAAGTTGCACAACAAATTTAATTGATAAAAGTAATTTATTGCAAATGAAACATACGAGTTGTCCCATATTTTTTACCGTTAAATTGAACGTAAGGTCTAATGATTCAAAGTATCGAAGGTGTGAAAAGTTACACAAAGAGTTATGTCCTATAGATCTTATTTGAGACGTGCACTGTGAAACGGGGCTTAATGCATACCCATGATGCATTATTCCAATGAAGCCATCATATAATTTTAGATCCGTAATTTTTACTAACCGACTTAACCATGAGGTAGACTTATCCATGGACATTCAGAAAATTGACCAATGGGGAAAATGTTTCGGCCAAGGTTAGCCTACGCGGACTGCGCAGGCTGACCTAGGTCGATACTTTTCGCAGATGCATTAAGCCCCCTTTTCACAGGGCATGGCTCATTTATTTATTACTTATTTTGATTTCTTCTTCAGTGGCCTCAACGACATGTAAGTAAAATACTGTATCTTGTTTTACTCCCTCTTTATACGACGATACTATTTTAGACTTACTCATATTCAAAGCAACGCAGACTGCTAGGCATGAACTCACTGGCCAGTCTAGTCTGGGCTTTTGCGGCCGATGTAGATCAAGATGAGACTGCACAGGATATGCAGTCTTATCTTGGATCTACATTGTTCGATAACAAGTGGTTTTCTCTGTGTTTTAGTACTGGCTAAAGACTGAGATAATAGACACACATACATACAAAAGGTACATTTGATTACTAATGAATAATGAATATGTGTTTAAAATAAGCTACACGAGCTTTCGGCTGTACAACCGCCTTCTTCAAGTGTGATCACACTTGAAGAAGGCGATTGTACAGCCGAAAGCTCGTGTAGATTATTATAATTAAAATTTACATTTCTTATAAAGAGGATATCATGTTTTTTAAAATAAACTGTAGATTTGAGTTTCAATTTAGCTTGGCATTTTCAGGCTAGCTTCCTGGGTTTTCATTTTGTGAATTTTTGAATATGGGCTAAAATGGCACATTTTGTCAGTTTTTTTTTTTGTTTTTTTTTCGACTATTGATCAGTAATTTCACTATTTCACAAGTTGAACATGATTTACAGATAAAATCTAAAGAATTTGTATTGTGCTGTTTCATTTAAGTCAACATGGAAATTATGGTATCTTGAAACGGTACATTCTTAGTTTGTTTTATTTATTTCAACTTCCGATTGTTGCCATTACTTATAGGCCATTATAAGCTTAAATTTTATTGCGTAGAAAATAAAAATCATCCAAGGCACTGATGCCATGCTCACGGAGCACTTGAACTGAAGTCTGTTTTAGAAATTTTCCATGGATCTCGGTTTGTTTTAGTTTACGAAGAATAAGTCCAAGAACGCTCTCATTTTGTTTAATTACGGAATGAAAAGTGAGGTAGAGAAGTCCTTGAACATGCAGAAAATTTACAAATGGCAAAAAGTTTCGACCAGTGTCAGCCTGCGCTGAATGCGCAGGCTGACATGGGTGGAAACTTTTTGCATATGCATTAAAACCCCTTCTTACAGAGCATGGCTTATATGTATATACAACTTTAAAACTTCGACGCATTATGTTCTATCTAGTCTATACCTGCACCAACTGTGAAAAACAAATCAATATAAGTCTTGCTGTGTGAAAACGGGGCTTAATGCGTCTGCAAAAAGTATCGACCCTGTACAGTCTGCGAAGTGCGCAGTTCGCGCAGACTGACACAGATCTAAACTTTTTGCTGTTTGCAAATTTTCTGCATTGCAAAAGATCATTCTGCCTCATTCAGTCGGTTCCTAGACATAATGGATTTTTATGGATCCATGATTATGTGATGACTTACTTGGTGTCATGCATCGCGGAGATGCATTAATAAATCTTCTCTTGCCAGAGTATTGCTCATGCACGCATAGAATAAAATATGAAATCCTAGACTTTTATTTTTTACAGGTCCTTCTGGTATCATATTGAGCCCCCGCCAGTTGGGCGATTCGTGTAACACCGACTGTGATTGTACTGGACCTAACGTAATTTGTAACAACTCCGTGTGTTCATGCTCCGCGGAAACCGTACTGAATGGTGCTGGCGATGCCTGCGGTAAGTACAGCTCGGTACACACAGTAAGATTAATCTCAGAGATTTTTGAACCTGAGACAAATCTTACTGTCTGTACTTTCCTAATACATGTATTATAAGATTTTCTGGAGTTTTATGAAACTGTATTAGTTTTAGAGCTATGCTCTTTTTCCCAAGATTTATATCAGAGTATTATCCAATCATAGCTTAGCATTTCCTGGAAGGTGAGTTACCTGTAGATTTGTTGATACTGTAAAGTGTATACACATTGATTAAGCCACTTCCTGATACACAAAAATGGCAGACAATGTATTTTCCACGTACTGAGTCCGTATTCATCAACCATTCTTAAGAACGTTTTTTGTCTTATTCTCCAAGATTTGCCAAATTTCAAACACAACTTCTGGTTGGCTAAACCTAGAGTATCTTTCAAATTTCTGAAGTCTGGAGAATAAGACTGAGAATGTTCTTAAGAATGGTTGGTGAATACGGACTCTGGTCCAACATCTTCGACTCGGGAATGATCCGTTCAAGTTTTTTAACGCAGTAGCAATGGTTATCATGCACAATGCTATGATCACTTCATCTTGCTCACTAAGCGCTACTTTGACACTAGACCTACACATTAGAGAAGAGTATCATAAGATTTGTTTTTGTGTGTGTACAAAACTGCATTATGATACAAAAATCTCTGGGATTAATTTCATGAGACAAATCTTACTGTGTGTACCGGCCTTACGAGGGGTATTCAAGAATTTCAGGAACCAGAACTGTCCTAAGAAAATAAAACTGTTTTACTGCCATTGTCGCTTTGGATAGCTTTTGTGAACGGCGTGGATCATGATCAGACCGCACAAAACGTGCAGTCTGATCTTGGATCTCCACTGTCCACTACCTGGTGCTCATCTTTGACCAAAATTTGACCAAAGTGCACCGAGAAAAATATATATATGAGCCGTGCTCTGTGAAAAGGGGGCTTAATGCATCTGCGAAAAGTATCGACCCAGGTCAGCCTGCGCTAGTTGCTCAAAAAGTGACTATTATGGACCCATAATTATGTGATGACTTGGGCTGGTATCATGTATCACGGTGATGCATTAAGTCCCCTTTTGCCAGAGCATGGCTCACACACACACATATATATATGTGTGTGGGGGGGGTTTGGGTGTGTGTGTGTGTGTGCGTGTGTGTGTGTGTGTGTGAGCCATGCTATGTAAAATGCGGGTTAAATGCATCTCTGGATGCATTCTACCAAGCAAGTCATTACCTTAATCTTTAGGCTGCTAAGCGCAACCCGCGGACCTTTTGCGGACAGTGTAGATCAAGATCTTGGATCTACAATGTCCGATAAGAAGATATTTTTCCCCCCAATGAAATACCTTTAAAATAGCAAATTTGGGTTTTTACTATTGGCTTGAAAGTTTCATTTCACTTACATGTACCTAGCAGGATAAGCGTTATTATGGATCCATAAAATCTATTTCGTCTGACAACCGACTGAATCATTAGGTAGACTGGTCCTTCTTCATGCAGAAAATTTACCAAAAGCAAAACAGTTTCGACTTAGGTCAGCCTCCGTAGACTTCGCAGTCTGACCTGGGTCAATACTTCTTACAGGTGCATTAAGCCCCCTTTAACAGAGCATGGCACATGTATAGGCCTCGGGAAAAGTCGAATTCATTTAGTTGGCAACGAAAAAGTTTAGGTACCGAGTCCCATAAGAAGTGTATGTGTTCCGAGTAGAAAACTCCACTGCCTGTCTTTAAGGATAGGGCACCCTAATGGGATTCGTGTAACATTGCCTTTCATCGCCAAAATCGTACGGATTCGGCTAAGACTCGGGTAATCCGTAATCGATTCGGGGAACCAGCGTGTATAGGCCGATAATCCGAGTCAGAGTCGAATCCGTATGTTTTTTTCTGCGATAAAAGGCGATGTTACAAGAATCCCAATAGGGTGCCCTATCCTAAGGCAATTTGTGGAATAACAGTGGTTACAAAATAACCAAAAAAATAACATGTTCTTTTTTATTTTCGGATACCGACTTCAGTCAACTACGGTTGATCAATACAAGTATCAGATTTTATATAAATTGCGAAGTACTGAGTAGTTCTTGCGTTTGCTATGTCTTTATCGTCATTTCAAGTAATATTTCTTTAGTTACTGCATAATTTCCAATTTGTTGTTCTTAAAAGTTGTTTTACATATGTGGGCCTATAAATAAGCTTCGAGAAAATTTCGAAATTTTAGGTACATGTTGTTCCACTATCCCCTCAACATTAAACAACAAGTCGCTTATGACAATTGTGTCTATGATGTAGCGGGCATGTTGACGAAATATGTCACGTATGCGGTAATTATGGCATGTGTTGTAGCAGGGTACAAAATCAGTATTGTAAGTATGGTTGTATGTTAATGAGTTATAAATTTTAACATTTCATTTTTTCACAGCGGTCCCTAACGGTTTAGTCTGTGTTGGAAACATAACTACCAGTAACTGTCTTGACCCGAATGCTGTATGCTTAAGTGACGATACACTCTGTGAAAGTTTCTGTGTTTGTAAAGATGGTTATTATCTACCCAAACATGAATCTCAGTGTAGAGGAACTTGCCAGCTACGTGAGTTATTTATCTCAATAATAACAGTTGTTAGGTTTAGAATGAAATATACGGGGATTTGCTGTCGAAAAACCATTTTCCAATATTGTTATACAATTTTCAAAGATTTGTACATAAAATTTCTCGAAACATTGTGGAGCTCATCTAAAATTTCAATGCATGCATAGTGCACTCTACATATAATCTATCAATGATCAAAATGACGTTTACTTCTTCCAGGGTGAACAATTCCATACTTTTATGTTCCTTGGAGTTTAAAAAACGATGAATTAAAATTATAGTCAAGTGTTTTAGGTTCCAGAGTCATTAGTCTACTATATGGTCAAATGAAGACCTTAAACCGCCACACAATCCCTAGTTTTAACGACCAAGAGGAAAGATGCTTTTTAAAGCATTGTGGGAAAAGGAGAAAATGCAACATATAATAAATGATGAGAATTTTGCAAACGGTGCGACCAGCAGGGTACGACTATTTATGCACATGAACATGGGGTTATAATTATAGCGGAATCTAATGTGTTGAAGTTGCACCTAGGGAAACACGTCAGTTAACCTGAAGATCAATGTGACAGCAAGTTCGACTTTTTATTTATAAAAAGGGGCAAACTGTGCATGCACTTAAGGACTTTTTGTTGGTTCAGTCAGAGTTTGATTTACAATATTCAAAACAACAGTAAACGATGTGAACAGCATGTAAAGAGTTGTCCTTTTTACAGAACCAGCTGAAGGAGAACCTTGCACAACTACAGCTAACCCGTGTGATGATATTTGTTTCAACTCTACCTGTAGGGTGGATACATGTGCAGGAGACGGTAATATCTCTCTCCCTGTCTGTCTGTCTGTCTGTCTGTCTGTCTGTCTCTCTCTCTCTCTCTCTCTCTCTCTCTCTCTGCATTTAACTTTGACTAGAATCTTACAAAGGTAAAAGACTGGTCCACTACTATACCATCGAGCCAAAGAAGCGCAATAATTCATATCGAAAAATGTTTGCGTGTATCCTCATCCGAAATTATGGACAGAGGCGAGTATAAATGACGATGGTATCAGTGTTTTGATTTGATTCACCGATTTCATAAAAAGACAATATTGTATTTGGCGCTGAATGAGTTAGAGGTAAAAATTGATGTACGAAGTTATCCTTTTTTTTTTCTTCCTATTTTCAGTTGCCCTCGGGGATATTTGCCAGTTCAATTACTCGTGTGCTGAATACCCGAATGTGAAGTGTGTTTCTTATGCTGATCTAGGCGAAACACCTTCAGAAGGACGATCTTCCTCAGACACAATCTGTGTATGTAACGACGATGAAGGATATTACCAAGTCGATGAATTTTGTTTCAATAACTAAAATGGGAATACAACTAATGCGGCTTTTTTACATGGACCTACTACACTTTTCTCTTGGTTGCTTCTGACTTCTATGACTAATGTAGAGTTTTAAATACACTGCATAGGACATGTTGTTTAATCTTAATCCTACACTGTAGTGATAATCTTCTTTAAATAATAGGGTGATCTAATGGTTAATGCGCAATAAACTTGTAAAGATTGAGACCCATGATCCCTTCTTTTTTTGGCTTATTTAAGCACTAAGTGCTTAATATGAGCTTTAGTGGTCAGTAATTATCCGGCGGTCGTGGGCGTGTGCCGTGTGTTGCATCGTGACATGCGTCAATAATTCCTTTAAATATTTTCTTCTGTCGAACTTCAATGACAGTTACTGCCAGAAATGTTCCTTAGGTCATATTTTTTCAACTTGTTTTGAAAGCTCAATTCTATGCAGAACTCTGATAGCAATGGCAACGAAAAAGGGAAAATTCGACAAATCTCTACAAATCCTTTTTTTCCGAAACCGTAGGACCCAAATTTGGCAAGTAGCCTCTTTCAGTAGACAGCTACCGAGACTGTTCAAACTTAAGCCCGTGGTTCAAAAATTAGCCCCGTGCCTTGGGTCACAAATTTCATTAGGCCCTATGGACTGAAGATTTTAAAATCCTTCCTTTTCCTAGTCTTAAGGCCTAGAGATACTTAGTTTGATATATGGCATATCTAGTAGGTCTGGAATTGTCACTGGCCCAGCCCAGAGAGTCCCAAGACCTATACTGTAAAAACTTAAAAAACCGTCGTGTTCCTAATGGAGAGAGCTACAAGCTGTAATATTGAGAAATTGACACAATCTACTTACCCTCTATCTAAATTGTTTGAATTTGAGCTTTGTGGTCAAAACTAGCCTTTCCTGGAATTCACAAGTTTTTAATTAGCTTATGTAGTGTTCACTGTTAAAGATATCAAAAATATTCTTGTTCCTAATCATAAGGCAAATGACCCCAACTTTGTGATATCATCTAATGGACCGCCAACAAAATGATTTAATTTTAGGCCGCGACTCAAAATTGACCTCCCGGGGGACCCCTTAAGTTTTACCTGGCCTTATCTAGCGAGAACATTAAAAATCTTCTTGTTCACAGCTTTGCAAGCTAGGGCTGTAATAATTTGCACGTGGCATCTTCTAGCAGACTGCTACCAACGCTGTCCATATTGCAGCCCTGGGGTCAATACCGCCCCATCTCACAGGTCTACAAATATATCGCAGGCTAAATATTTTAGAAAGCTAAAGACAAGATTTTATTCTTAACCTCTTAACCTAGAGCTGTAGTGTTTACTATGTAGCATGACATCATTGACTTCTACCAAAAATGTTCAAATGATTGCCCTTTATATAATTTGGTCCGACCCCGAGGGTCACAAAATTTACTTGAGCTGAAAAGATTGGGAACTTTAAATACCTTTTTGCTCTTAATGCCGACTTTTTTCAGGTGAGCGATTGATGGCTATTCTGGTCCTCCTGTACAGTATTTATGAGTCTCCTTATCTTATTCCATTCTTGCAACATAATGCAGAGCGCACAACCTTAATAATATTAACCTTAAAGCGTCTTTCCAGACTATAGTTATCTTTGTAGTAGCGAAACGTGCAGTCTGATCTTTGGTCTTCACTGTCCGCTTCATTGACACATGGTGGACAAGAGAAACATTGAAAATGCAATTATTTGGGATTTGTTTCTAGACTGAAAATGGTTTATTTGGCGCTCTAAGGATTAGTACAATACATTTGAACGAATTTTAACTTGTACAAACTTTATGCATACCCATATAGAGACTGCAGGTTGTAACTCCCCCCTCCCCTCCCTTCCCCCCTTTCCCAAGAAAAAAGCTTGTTGGTTGATTATTCACTTGATTTGGATTATTGAAAACTGTTTTATTAATACTATTGCTTTTTATTAAACCATACAGATTGAGGAAATTCTACAAAATTTCTTCTCTGTATGTTCCTATTATTTGTTTACAACGCTCTGTAATGCGTGTGGGTATAATGGTGTATCATAACAAACAATGCAAGGTCATGTGAGAACGTTTTTTCATTAGTAATGTTGATCTACCACACAGTGATTGCGAAACAATCCAATTTTGTTTTTGATTATTTCAGTATGCCTCCCCTGTGCGATGCTGCTATAAATATGAGGGTTGTAACTTTCTTTGGAAAAACAGAGGGAGAGAATTAAACATGTAAATATTTGCAAAACGAAATCGGAAATTTAACACATGATTTTAAAGAAAGGTTACAATGTAGTGGTGTTTCTGTTACTGAAAAATGTGCCTTACTATGTTTTGTATTTTTGTACGCTGTACTATTGAAGATATGCACGCCTACATATTTAGCTAGTTGTGTAACCTGTTTCAAATCGTATGGCTGATTGTTATGAATAATACCTAATACTGACATGCACAAATTTAATTATTTTTAGTTTACGTTTATTGCACATGAAATAGATGAGGTTTGAGAGCTGAGTGCTTTATTTATCTTGCAGAAATCAACCGTCCCAGGCTGATATCTGTTATAGTAGAAGACATGTTTAAATTGAAGACTTGTCCTTTTCCACAGTATTTCCAGACGACAAATTAAAGCTGGTTCAAATGATGAAACTTGCCTTTGATTGAGTAGAAAACATTGTGGAAAAAGGAGAAAATGCTGGTTACCAGCATTTTCTCCTTTTTCCATAATTTTTTCATAAGCTTTCTTCCGCAGGGTCGTTAAAATTTAGGACTGGGTAATAAAGGGTTAATTCCTAGGCTGCTAAATGCGACAAAATGCATTTTCTCGCACAGATTAGATCAAGATCATACGATATGGAACGTTCCGTCTGATCTTCGGTCTTCAGTGTTCGGTTAGGTGCAAATTTTATTTTAGCAATAAGACTTTTAAATCATTAAATGCATAATTTTTGTTGATTTTTTTTTTTTACGAAGCAGCCAAAAGGATAATTACCACTGAAAAAAAGATGTTTGATTTGACTTAATTTTGTAAACACCTTCCAGTGATCATTGTCTTATATGAAAATTCAATCTCTACATCAGATATATTCAGATATTTTTGCTTTTTTTGTCAGTTTATTATCTACGAACTAAACTCATGTAGAGAACGAACAGTTTTAATTGAAAGCAAGACGGGTTTTAAACCATTGTAGGATTGTAGAAGTTCCTTAATCTTAGCCACTTCTCAGTTCTAACAATGGTTTTTAAAACATTATATATGCCGATGAATTAAATGCTCCAGCTTGATATCTATTGGAAAATGAATTTGAGCAATGCTCTGTGAAAAAGGGGTTTAATGCATTTGCAAAAAGTATCGACCCATATCAGCCTGTGCAGTCTGCGTAGGCTGACCTGTGTCGAAACTTTTTGCTTTTGGTGAATTTTCTGCATGTCCAAGCATCATTTTACCTCAGGATTCAGCCAGTTACTTGACTAAATGGATATTAAGGATCCATGATTATGTCAAGACTTGCTTATGGCTTGCATAATATGGCTTGCAACACACGAAAAGGGGCATTCGGACATTTGCGTAAAGTGTCGTCTCGGATCAGCCTGCGCAGTCCGCGCAGGCTAATCCGAGACGGCACTTTACGACTACATTAGATTTTGTGCTACAGCAGACTTGCGCAAAACAGAAAATTACATAAAAACGGAAAGTGTCGTTTCGGATTAGCCTGCGCGGACTGCGCAGGCTGATCCGAGACGACACTTTACGCAAATGTCCGAATGCCCCTTTTCGCGTGTTGCAGGCCATAATGTATTACAGAGATGCATTAAACCCCTTTTTGCCAGAGAATTGCTTATTTGTAGGAATGTGCAATAAGTGTTGCTTTATTTATATTTAGTTCTAAACTTTTTTGGTTTAAAGATGTCAGGGGAAAATCTGACTCACAGAGCAGGTATCCTTTACGGCATTTATTTAGCATGTTGTTGTTGTAAATCGAAAGATGGCTTACACATACAAATTAGCAGGATAATTTGTGTTTTCCAGGCATAGGTCAATCTCTAAATATACATTGAAAAAAAACTGTAAACATATACCAAGATGCGGGACTCGGCTCAAAATTTAAGGTTTTATTGAGAATATTTGCTTCGATATGCAATGAAGATAAACAGATAGCGTCACAGAGTTGGTCACTCCTCCTTTGTTACCAAAAGTGTTCAGCTTATTTCAAGACCACAAAATTTATCATAACGTAATACATAGAAAAGAAAAATAAAGTCCGTGTCATAACGAAAACAATCACAAGAATTACAAATCGTCATAGCCAACTTAGACGATTTGATATGGATCGATTTAAATTCTAAAGCCATCTTCCTTGCAGCAAACAAATCCCAGAAACTTGTCTGATGAAGGTTGATTTTCAGCCAGACTAACTGACAAGTTAGTTAAGTAAATGTAAGTCTTTCTTTTATGAGAAGGCCTTTTGATTTCATATTTTTGTTCGATTTTTTTCTTTAATTTTATTAAGTTTTGTTAACATCACATTGTGGGTTGTAATAATAAAAAAAAAATCCGAACATAATCGTTGTCTTAGTGTGTTAATGACCATTATTGTTATGCTTATAAAATGATCCATGCTCTGGCAAAAGGGGGCTTAATGCATCTCTGTGATGCATTATACCAAGCTAGGTATCACATATTTTTGGATCCATAATAACCACTTTTTTCCACAACCGACTTAATCATGAGGTAGACGGGTCCTTGGAGATACCGAAAATTGACCCACACCGAAAAGTTTCGGCCCAGATCAGCCTGCGCGGAATGCGAAGGCTGACCTGGGTCGATACTTTTCGCAGATGCATTAAGCCCCCTTTTAACAGAGCAAGTCATCATATAATTATGGATACATATAACCAATATTGTCAAGCGAGCGACTGAGCCATGAGCCGGACTGGTCCTTTGACATGCAGAAGATTGACCAATTGCAAAGGCTAGGCCCAGGCCGGGGTCGATACTTTTTGAAGATGCATTAAGCTTCTGTTTTCACAGAGCATGACTCATTTGCAAATGACTCCTTTTCTATTTGGCTTGCAACACGCGAAAAGGGGCATTCGGACATTTGCGTAAAGTGTCGTCTCGGATCAGCCTGCGCAGTCCGCGCAGGCTAATCTGAAACCACACTTTCCGTTTTTATGTAATTTTCTGTTTTGCGCAAGTCTACTGAAGAACAAAATCTATTGTAGTCGTAAAGTGCCGTCTCGGATCACAGCATCAGTACTGTTATTTAAGTTTCAATGTTCATCCACCAATAGTAGAACTAAATCAAAGCACTGTAAGCACTGTAATCGGTCAACACTGAATAGCTGCGCTGTTTCGAACTCCATACCACAAGACAAATGATGGTTGCACTGTTAACATAAAGAAAGAAGAGGTCCTCTTACTAAGGGATCTCAGCTTTGGTTGACGTACAGGGAACACGCGTAAACAAAAATCAGTGGCATCATATGTAAAGTACAAACAATCAAACCCAACCATCTGCACTAACGGAGGCACACTTCATTGTGATGCAGTTTCTAATAAGTATACTAAGGCTTTCATTTCTCGTTATATTTTCCCTTAATAGGTAACTTCACGATTTGGCTACTTTAAGGGCACCGTGTTGGTTCCGATAATATCGCACTGTCTCGCGAGACTTGTTCATTTTCTTACCATATATGCAAAGGAGAGCAAAAAAGGGATAACTCTATAGAAGTGGCAATAATTAGTATCAATAGAAAAAGTAAAGTTAAAATACTTGATTAATTTATTAGATAATTAAAGTAATTTAGTTATTATATAAGAGTATATATTAAGAAAGTAAATCATCAGTCAAAAAGATAGTTATGATATCCAACGGGTGCACGACCACATAGACCTTTATAAGTGTTTCTTGTCCAACGACTTGAAACAAACAATTTAACTCATAGATCGCGGTTCATGGCAAATACTACTAGCACCTTGCTCTACTCATTCCACTATCAAACCGTCATAAGCCTAAGTTAGCCAACAAGAAACAAATAGAAACCAAGAAAAACAGGATGAGACACTAATTTTCGGATGACTGACAGACATGAATACTCTGATCAAGTAAAACATGATGTAACGAGTAATATCAAGATGGGAGTGGGATTGCAGCAGAGTAAACTGGGTCTAAGTCACTTTTTTGAGAGTTTCAGACACAGGTCCAAATACAAATGAATAAGGCAGCCTTACTCTTTACCAAACAGCAAAATCTTTAACTGGTTAAAACAGAATACATTTACACACAATAAATAAAATTTGGCACAAATGGGGGGAAAAGAAGCAAGAGCTGGTTGCCAGCATTTTCTCCTTTCCTCACATTATTTTTTAAAAAGCGTTTTCCTCATTTTTCTGTTTGTAAAGTGTTCACACATTTAACCCAGGCCAAGATATCAGAAAAATGCTATGTCGGGGAAAAATCCTTGAATATGCCGGGAAACACTCCTTCCCTTCATTCAACATAAAATAGAAAAAGAAGCAATACTCTATCAACTTGAATACGAACCTGAAATTCCAACACAAATGTTCTTTACCAGAAGTTTATGAGAATTAATAATCTGGTAAATCAATAAGAAATAGCTTACTTTATTACTTTGGTGTCGATAAGCTGGGTATGTTTTGTAGAAAAATCAGTATTAAGTAAGTGGTTGATAAGCCCATTTGACCCCTTGATGTACCCAAATATAAAGCGCCAAAAGCGCTTATCAGCATTTTTTGCCATATTACGTGGTACAGAGCTTTTTTAGTATAATTGCTGATAACTCTTTGGCCTTGTAGAGTAGCTAAATTTATGGCTCCCAAAAGGGCTTATCATCTTTTTTCGCCCAGATACGCGGTATGGAATAGGAAGAAAACAACAATATTGATGCTATACGTATCTCGTCTGTAATTCTTACAGAAGTATTGCATATGGTAGAAAATTGAGTTTTCTAACTCTACCCGTAAACCAATTTGAAACTTAAATGTGTTTGGGGGAGGGGGGGTCAAACTTATGAAATTGCCTGATAAGTCCTTCGGGCAGTCAATAGGTTTTATGATGACTTTGGCTTGCATTGCACAAAAACCACCATCTGCACCGCTTATTTCAATTAACATGGCTTGTCAGCTGGTAGTCTAAAAACGACATTTTACGCCAGATTCGCTCTCTACAAAAGGAGATCAACGATGTGGGTTCATTTAAGGTTCTTGATCAGTGTTCAATTGTATTTTTTTTCATTTTCTTAAAATCTTAGATATAGCAGAAATTATAAATCATCCTCTTTTGAACAAGGACTATAAGATCTAAAGCTTCTTAGAATTAGCCTAGGTGAAGATAATGTGACAAAGCTTTTGCAATTTTTTTTAGTTTATTGTTGTACAAGTCTTCTGGCGGCGTACATTTGATGCACTGACTCGTAGAATTGTTGGAGGTTTTCCCAATGCTTAAGACCTAAAAATTCACATTTATCGGAAATTGTCATAATCTATGGCTTTATGATATTTAACTCAAGTGGGATCAAATGCCATGGCACTATGTAAAATTATTACATGGACCACCTTTTCCATCCAATATTCATGAGAGTTTGCCCTCATACTTGTCTCTGATATCTAGTGTAAGTTGGAAACTGAATTATATACGGTCAGATACTAAGTCGAAATACTGAATTAATGGAAAACTTTCTACCGACAATCGGACAAATTTTCTAAAAGATTTATTGGAATTTAGTAACAAATTTGAAATCTGTAGCGCAAACAAACTTCGTCTATGTACAATTATGAAAATTTACCTGGCCATTTTTAAAGCAATATGGCAAACATTCAACCTCTTGAAAAGTGTTTACATTGGCCATGTTTCCATTTTCAAAACTCATCAGTATTGTGTAATTAACATAGTCTCTCAAAAAGAGAGCTTTTTAAATAGCCTAGGTAAGTTTCTGACTCAAAATGATCCATTTGCAACTCGTCCAAAATATTATTTAGTCAAAGATTCCAAAGTGCTCTCGATCAAGATTGAGAACTAGTTGGGGTCTTTTGAGCACACTTACTAATGCTCACCTGTGCTTAAAAAAAACTGGCAAGTAAATACTTTTTCTTTTTTTTTTTTATTTCTTGCATTAATCTTAATCATCACTGCTGATGACTTTGATTGTAGCATTTCTCTGTTCAATTTCTTTATTTCAAAAGAGCAATTTCTGTTCTCATTGTTCTTTTCCCGTAAGTGCTCCTCCAATATGCCAACCTACAGCACTGGGTTTTGTTGTGTCTTCTGGAATACACGCCATTCTGAGTCTAATGATTTCAGTTTTGTATGTCGGTCATAGACAACGCATATCTTTTGAAAACATTATATAAATGAATAGATAAATAAATAAATAAATAAACAAAATAAAGTTTTAAATACAAAAATCGGACGTTGGTGTTTGTACAGTAAGTGTAATTTGCCGTTTTTTCTCTCATCGCCGATTGTTGTTTCAGCGATGGGTATGAGGAAAAGTAGCCAGTGCCTTGCACTGGTCGCCGTGATATAACTGAAATATTGTTGAAAAATGGCTTTAAGTACCAATCAAACAACACAACACTCAGCCATAAATACCCTTTACTCTCTCAATATATACTCGTGCAATAACTTAATAGTTTTAAATACCAGTGATCACTAGAGCCGTGAAGACAAAAGAATTGCAATTTACATACATGTAATTAATTGGCCTGCAACACGCAAAAAGGGCATTCGGACATTTGCGTAAAGTGTCGTCTCGGATCAGCCTGCGCAGTCCGCGCAGGCTAATCCAAGACGGCACTTTACGCCTACGTTAGATTTTATCCCACAGGAGACTTGCGCAAAACAAAAAATTACATAAAAACGTAAAGTGTCGTTTGGGATAAGTCTGCACGGAATGAACAGGCTGATCTAGGACGACACTTTACGCAAATGTCCGAATGCCCATTTCGCGTGTTGCAGGCGAATTATTATAAGAACCTCGGGAATACCTCACATTCTAAAATCTCAAGTTAGTTTATATTCACAAAAGTTTCGGACAAAACGCAATTTTCTCCCTCCGTAATTTTTTCTGTTTATGCAACCATAACTGAAAATGGAATCGATCTCAAAAGTAAAATGTACATTATGCGCGTTTTCGGTTATATTTTTTAACTCTTTACCAGACAACAAGGTTTACGACTTGTCCAGATCAAAAGAATTTACAGACAATAAATTCAGTGTAACCCAAATGACGGAGCTTTCCTGTGAAATAGTAGAAAACGTATGTAAAAAGGAAAAAATGCTGGTAGCCAGCATTTTTTTTTTTTTCTTTTTCCTGAAATGTTTTCGAAAGACAATTTTCTCAGGATCGATTAGAGAGGGGAAAGTGTGATGAAGGGTTGAATTTATCCGATCTTGGAAAATATAAATGTAAGCATAAATTCTATTTTCTTATTTCGAAAATTTTATTCACTTTCATTTATTTAAATCATTTTTAAGAAAAAAAAGTTTCACAGTTCCTCAATTTCTCTCAGCTTGTGTATAACGGAATTGACCGTGGTACTCCGGCGCATTAACTTCCGCATTCGAATGTGCATCCTCCGCCGGAATTCTCTCTCTCCAGCTAACAACTCCCTGGAATTACATAAGTAGACTTATTTACACTTTTTAAGAACAATTTTACTTCTACGATGATATAGTTAGTGGCCATAAGTAATTCATCAAATTACAAATTCCCGGTGACTTACTTGTAATTTTCAGTGTGCAAGAAAATTAATTACACAGCTTCTGAATGTGTTATGATAATAGAAAACTATACAGATAGAAAAGAGAGATACTTGGGCTATTTACACTCGTTTGCTTTTATTGTTGCATGCCTGACGTCAAAGATGTATCTCTGAAACGTAATGGTGTTACTCTTTCCTCAAATTTTGCCGACGTCGCCATTGACGTTTTCTATTTTTTCCCCTCTCTCTCATTTCTTTGTCTTTTCCCATAAATATTAACCACTTTTAAACAGCTACACGTTTATCACATCATGTTGTAACAAGTCAAAAGGTATACATTTGAATGTCAAATTTAATTCACTTCATTTTCATATAGGTTTCACAAGGATAGCTTTATCATTCAACCCACAATGAATTAAGAAGTTAACTTAAAAAAATACATGAAAGTCAGTGAGGCTTCAGAATATGAAATATGTACAGTCACTAACTGTAGATTGTCACCTGTTTTACACAGGGTTCCAATAAATTAACAGACTGTGTAAGTCAGGTTAGCATATTGATTTTCAGCACAATGTTTTATCTAGTTGAATGTCTGCAATACCTAAATTCCGAATAGTTTAACGTTCACTAGGTGACACATTGTCGCCGTTATTATAGAAGATCAGATCAACGTATTGTGTTGTTTATTTTGAAAGTCTGTTCCTCCTCTGAAGCTGTACTTAAACCTTCCAACCATATTTCGCGATTGATAAGTGTGCAGTTACGGCTAATGAAAACGAGAACACCGCATGCAGATGCCAACTTTTGGCTGCGAGTGCTTGATTTTCAGTGAAAATTCTCAATCGAAAAAGGGACATAACTGAGTCAAAAATACTTTGATGGTTACCCATCCCTACCGTATGCTTTCCCCTTTTGATAGTTAACAACTTTTCAAAGTTTGAAGTAAATACCTATAGTAATAAGAGAGATATAATTATAAAATATACTAAGTTTTTTGCACGCCGCCGCCGACGACACAGAGGCAGACCACGACAGGGCTGTGACAATACCTCGACGATTTCTTCGAAAGCAGCCGTGCTTATAAAAAAAATTTATGACGGCACATTACTTGTAGATAAAATCCGCAAGATTTCGTATCAAATTCTACCAAGGAACACCTTTAGTTATTTACATAGGAAAACCCCAGGCCGTACTTTCGGTATTATCTTTTTTTTTATTATTAAGAATTATGAAGTATGATAAATATTGCTTTTCAAAGCTGTATTTTTTCCTGGAAAGATACCTATCATTTAAAGAACTGAAAATATAACACCCTTGATACATGTACTCTCATATCTGATATTTCAAGCAGTTGCACATATATCTAATTATATTTGGTACATATTTGTATATGCAGCTTAGTTCCGTTTCAAACATGAATAATAGGCATGCAGGAGTAGACATAAGCATTCCAGGGTATAACTTATGAAATTAATCATAGATATTAAGAAAAAATATCCAAACAGTTACAGCAAACTAATTGTAACTATTATCGATGAACTAAAAAGTCCATTTCGTGCCACCTTTTTGTTGTTGTTGTTTTTTTTATATATACAATGTTTGATTAATTAATCAGTTGGCGCTAAGGCAGGTAGAACAGTCCTATAGAACAATAAGTCGTCACAACTCCGCCGACACCGTAATTTCATCTAACCTCGTCTTTATCAAGGAGGTTTCCATTTTGAAGCACTATCTGTCACATGATCTTGAACATGGCAGCGCCAATGTAAATCGATTACCAAAGACATTAACAACCAGTCGGAGAAACTGCCAACGGAATTGATAGGCCATGTTAAAAAATAGAATGTGTGTAAACTGTTTGTCAACGGAAATGTATTTAGAAAGATTTCGATAGAAAGTTGAGGCATATGTTTTCTTTTTTAAGCAGAGCCTTAAAATCTTAAGAAAGGTGCAGCGGTGCATATCCGGCTATGAAATGTACCGTGTAGGACTGTAGTTGCATAGCACCCATAGTAATATACAGCCGAGGGGTTTGATAAACGGACCGACCGAGGTTAAAAGAATGACAGAACAATTTGGTATTGTATTTCAGTGGATCTAGCCACTCGCTTCCAACAATCCATAGTCTCTGATTCCCAACGCAACGTGCTTCTCTGCGCGCATTTTGTGCAGTCTGATCTCAATCCATATTGTTCGAAGATGCACTCTTTTGCTCTAACCGTTCTGGGTGTTATCTCGGTAGGTGGATCACAATATCATCTCGCAAAGTGAATGACAAAAAGGCTTGTCTTATCTCGATAATTTGAATCTGTGAGGACAAACGCATTACAATAAAACACCTTTGAACCGACATTGTTTACATCGAAATACTCAATTACTGACAGATATCTACATCGAATAAAACTTTACATATGCATTACAAGGATAAATGAAGGCTCTTTGAACACTAAACTATGCCAAGTCTTCCGCAACACTTTTCCGCCATAACAAATGGTTCTAACTGATATATCAGAATGGTAACTCTTTGCCACGTGACGAAACTTTGCTTCGTTCGTACTGAAAGCATTTGCATACTACAAATCTAAAGTGTCTCAAATGATACGATTTGTACTTGAAGTGGTAGAAAAAAATGTGAGAAAAGCTTTTTCCTCATTGTTTTAACAACATAGTTCCCTAAGTTGTTAAACAAGTTTATGCAGCACAGGATTTTCGAGAAGTACCGCACAAAGGATACAGCAAGAAAATGAGCCACGCTCTGTGAAAAAAAGGGGACTTAATGCAAAAAGTATCGACCCAGGTCAGCCTGCGCAGTCCGCGCAGGCTGACATGAGCCGAACCTTTCTGCTGTTGGTCAATTTCTGCCTGTCCTTGGATCAGTCTACCTCATGATTCAGTCGACTGTTAGACGCAATGGATTTTACGGATACCTAATTATGTGATGTTTTACTTGTCACAGTGCATTACGGGGATACATTAAGCCCCCTTTTGCTAGAGTATGGCTCAAATATAAAGTGAAGACAAAAAGACATGATCCGTGTGAGGACATATGGGAATGTTGCTTGCTGCTTGAAGTCAAGTGTATTAAGTGTTCTGATTTTGCTTGGGGTGGGGAGCGCTCTGGGAAAAAAGTGTTTCGTGCGTCTTCGAAATGCATGATACCAAGCAAATAACATGTTTACTGTACGCAGCGAATTTGTTTAAAACAAGTATTGTCTGATATTCAGAAGTCCATATCATGAGGAAGAGAAGCACAGCTGTAAATTATTCTAATACTAAACACAGCTTGTAAAAAAGATAAAAGTAAATATAAAAAAAAAAAGACTAATATTCTTTTGCATAATTATGTATCAAAATCTGAAATCGAACTGTTTAATAAGACCAGTCAGCTCACGAATTTAACGAAACAAACGAAATATATAATCTAGCCACAATCTAGCCACAACAGTGCGTACTTACCCGCAGTAACCTTCTGAGTTTACTGAGTAAAATACAATTGATATATATCAAAGAATATATCGAAATATATCTAGGCAGTACGAACACTATTGGAACCCTCCCCCGAACGAGCCTCAAAGTACAGATGAGCTTAATAAATGCATAATTCATGAAATGAACTGGTCACATAGAACGATGACGCCAATTTTAGTCCTAAGGTCTACGGCCCCTACCTCTGATACTAAAAGACGGAAGTTGCCGAGATTGGCCGAATAGCCTTTACGAAAACGTCCATGTTACACGATATTTACCGATGAGTTAGGGCTTATAATCCTTTAATGCTGACAACAGGCGTGAACTTTTAATATAGATTTTTCGAACAAAACTACAAATGTGTATCTGTATTAAAATACTTCAACACTTTGAACCAGTCTATCTCATTTGCTTAAGACAAAATCATGTACATACAGATGGGTAGTTCAAAGCGTGGATAGTTACAGAGCATTACATGTATCGCTGTGACATAAATGCTGCTAAAAACAAAGTCGGAATACAAGGACGGATTTTTTTTTTTTCAGCGAAGGTTTTACATGTATGCGAAACGAAAAATCAACGAATGTAAACGATATCTCAAAACGAACTTCTACTATGTTGTATGTACTTTCCGCGTTCGCCCTGATTCAGTGCGAGAACGCTGAAGGAAACGTTGTTAACTCTTTACCACACAACAAAATTTTAGACTGGTACAAATTCAAAGCATTTGGAGAAGACAAATGTGACTCAAATGGTGGAATTTGTATCAGAAAGGGTAAAAAACATTGTTGGAAAAGAAAAAAATGCTGGTTACCAGCATTTTCTTCTTTTCAAACGATGTTTTCATAAGCCTTCTTTCTTAGGGTCGTTAAAACTAGGGGTTCATTCGCTATCAACTTTTTAGTAAAACTTGAAGAAGTTCGTTAAGAAGTGACCAAAATATCGTTGAACGAATAACACCGTAGAGAACGACTTGTTTTACAGCGGTCGAAAACCGTTCTAATTGCGTACATTTGACGAACCCACTGGGTATGTCCTCTCTGTTGGCATTCAACGAAATATTTTTTGTGATGGGCTAAGCAAAAATCAGTACATCTACATTTGTACAACCGACTTTTTAATGTGAGAAAGGAACTAATCTCCCTAGATAACTGCCATGAATCCTCAGAAATCGGCCTAGCTGAGGATTCAAACCAGCGACATCCCCTGGTTTCAGATCATGTGGTAAGTTTACAAGTCTAAAACAGAAGAAACTTACCCCAGATCTACTTCACCGTCTCCGTCTGTGTCTAATCGCTCTATTATTTCATCAAGTTGAGCCTCAGTCAGAGGTACATTTTCACTCTGCAATCATTATATTTTTTTACTCCTTACCGATCTATTTAATTAAGGATCGGGCACCCTAATGGGATTCATGTAACATTCGTGTAACATCGCCTTTCATCGCCAAAATCGGACGGATTCGACTAAGACTCGGGTAATCCGTAATCGAGGCGAGGACCAACGTCTATCGGCCGATCGATTACGGATTACCCGAGTCTTAGCCGAATCCGTACGTTTTTTCTTCGATGAAAGGCGATGTTACACGTCTCCCATTAGGGTGCCCTATCCTTAAGGCTCTTGCGAAAATGGAGTTTCATGCATCTTCTTTATGCATCAAGCCATTCCAGTCCTAGCTTCATTTGGATCCATTTTGACTAAAACCAACTGAAACATTAAGGTAGAGTTGTCCTTTTTTGACATGCAAGAAAATTTAAAAATTACAAAAAGTTTCGACACATGTCAGCCTGCGCAGACTGCGCAGGCTGACATGGGTCGATACTTTTTGCAGTTGCTTTAAGCCCATTTTTTCACAGAAAGTGACTCACATATAGTTTCATGTCGTTGTTCATTAAATCTAAATTCAGCAGACACGCGCATATTTTACACCCTATGAAGCCGTATACAACTATTCTCATTGAAATTCTAATTCTAGGACATAACACGTGATCTGATTGGTTGAAATAGATTGTGTCGGCAAAGCTGATGGCTAGTAGTGTAATTTTGATTTGTAACTTAATTAAAATGGCTAGTTGGTTGGATGGTTGGTTGGTTGGCTGCTTGGTTGGTTGATTGGTTGGTTGATTAGTTGGTTGATTAGTTGGTTGATTGGTTGATGGAACGATAGATGGGTGGATAGATAGATGGGTGGATAGATAGATGGTGGGGTGGATGGAAGGGTGGATAGATGGATTTTCTACGCTTCTTTCAACAGCATTTCAGATATGTTACAGCGACAGCTCACATAATCATGTATGTCCTGGGTTTCATCAGTACTAGGCTTGGCCTAGATTAACATAACTGTCGACACGTGTGTTCGTTACCAAATGGATTCCTAGTGCTTCAGCGTTACCTGGAATGGTTTTATGGTGTTCACCTGCGTTTTTAATTTTATTTCAAATGTATCGTGGCGGCTAGTTCATCTATCTAAGCTATCCTGGGGTTTCCTTTACCAGTTCTTCGAACAACATCCTTCTCAAGCAACTGGCTACTTTTTGCATATAAAAAGGTCGAAACAGTGTTTAGCGGTGAGAGAGAAACGAATCCTGCCGGAACGACGGTCATCAATTTTGGGAATGAATTTGGCATTTTAAACCCGAACCAGACGAAGTTTTAGACCTGTCCAAATTAAAAACACTTGCAGATAACGAATGATATTTGGCTCAAATGACGGAATTTTGTCTTGCACAGGATAGACAACATTGTGAGTGGTTTTGTGGTAGAACGTCGGCCTTTCACATTAAAGTTCCGGGTTCGAATCCCTTGTATAGTAGGATCAACCTTTGAGACTACCCACATCATGGCGCGAGTCCTTGTTCAGGTTTCTTGGAGGCAATCATCGAGAGTGATTCAATGAAACTGTCAGAACTTGTTTCACAATAAAGGAGAAACAAGTAGGTTTATATTAGACTTCATGCAATTGAAGCAAGAAAGGCGTTACAATGCACTCTAAAACAGTTCCAATTTTTTTCATCTAGTAAACAGTGAACAAGCAAAACGTTTACAAGTCAGAAAAAAGGATTAAGCCGACATCATATGCATACAAGCCATACTCTGGGAAAAGGGGGTTTAATGCATCTCCATTATGCAACATACCAAATAAGTCATCACATAATTATAAATCTGTAGAATCCATTTCGTCTAACAAACAACAAATAATGAGGTAGAATGGTCCTAGGGCACATAGAAAATTTACATTTAGCAAAAACTTTTGATCCAGGTCAGCCTGCGCGGACTGCACAGGCTAACATTGGTTGATGCTTTTTGCAGATACATTGAACCCACTTTTCACAGAGCATGACTCAATCATACTAATCAGTTTTTTCTATCCTTACCATTAGTCCACGTTTGAATTCTTCACGATCTACGCTCAAACTTCGGTCCTTGTCGAGCCGTTTTAGAAGATCAATAACTCGATACCCTTGATCCTGCATGTACTTGAACATCCGGGTAATTGGGTCCTGCCAGTCGATAGCATTTGGGTCCTTTGGAGGGGCTTCTTGACTTTTTACGACAGTCCCAAAAATAATCTTTAAAGAGACGGCTCGCTTGCTTCTGAGTTCGTCCCACTTTCGTAGAAACTCGGAGCGAACAGCTATGTCCTATTTAAATATAATATTTCATATCCTCAGATAAAACGAAAGATAAAAACAAATTGGTAAGGCTCTGTTTAAAGCGGAGTTTACAGCATCTTTACACTATACATGGCAAGTTGTCGCATAAGATAGACCTATTTTGCCTAAAAATCGACTGAACCACAAGGTAGAGTGAAGTAGAATGGTCATTTACCATGTAGAGAATTTACAAATAGAAGAAAGGTTCTACCCAGGTCAGCCTCCGCGAACATGTGTAGATACTTTTTGCAGTGCACGAAATCCCCTTTCCACAGAGCATGGTTCAAATATAGGTATAAGGTAAAGGAGAGGAAAGACTCGGTCCACAGTTTAACGACGTATATTACAAATTTTTATAACGGACAGATTTTTTTTAAAATTTTGCACATACAAAGCTCATCATGTCTCTAGGAGATTGCAGTAAAAAAAAATTGTGAGTTACCTTGCTCGTTTCTGAGAAATATGCCTTTGAAAAAAGGTATATCAAGTTCCAAAATTCAGCTTATATTGGATTTTTAGCGCCTTTCTTTTATAGTCAGTTAAACAGGAAAATTACAGGAAATATATACAAATATACATAATTTTAATAAAAATTCATATATTTTTGCACAAAAAATATATAAAAGCCTGGTTTGAGCATGGTAAATGTACATATATGCATGTTATATATGGATCATTAAGTTAAAAAGGGAGATAATTTGACCGAATTAAGGGTTAATCTTAAATAAATACATACTTTCTAACGGACAGATTTTTCTTAAAATTTCCACAATTATAGTATTTATAATTCTAAACAATAAGAAAAAATAAAAATGGCACCTATCCGTGCTTATTTCGTCAGAAAACAAGATTGAAGGTCACTGTGGAAGTTATTTTTTCAAGGAAAAAAATAGGATAAAAGCTCAGCAGACATAGTGGGAAAAGGAGAAATTGCTCAATAGGAACGATTTCTCCTTTTCCAACAATAATTTTCAGAGTGAAAACAGCTATACTTTCACAGCTTTAAATTTCCTGCCTTTGTTTCCCTGTTTGGTGTGTAACGCCGTGACAGCAGCATTTTAATTATTTCACGGTGACATTTCAAAGATCCATTTTTTTCTCTTCGCCAATACTACCCAAAGAAAGTATTACTTGTTTCAGTGCACCAGTAGTATTACCATTAGGTGCAAAAAACACATAGGTGCACTTTTGATTCAATATCCACGACAAAAATACATGCCCAGTAGGATGCGCGCGAACATTTGTCATATACGTCGTTAAACAGCTGTAAAAGGCTAAAAATTTACAAATATATTGAGTCATGCTCTGTGAAATGGGAGATTAATGCATCTACAAAAAATAGTGACCATTATCAGCCCTAAGCAGGCTGACCTCGGTCGAAACTTTTTGCTATCCGTCAATTTTCTTCATGTCAAAGAACAAGTCTACTACATTATTCAGATGGATGTAAGACGCGGTGAATTTTAAGGTTCCCCAATTATATGATGGCTTGCCTGGTACGATCCATCCAGAAATTTATTAAGCCTCCTTTTCACAGAGCATGACTCATATAATGAAATCCCGTCCCTGGCTGCGTGACAATGCAAACGTCGGATAATCTAAATCTCCCTCTCTGTCTGTTTCTGCCTGGCTCTGTCTGTCTGTCTGTCTGTCTGTCTGTCTGTCTGTCTGTCTCTCTCTCTCTCTCTCTCTCTCTCTCTCTCTCTCTCTCTCTCTCTCTATCTATCTATCTATCTATCTATCTATCATTCTATCTGTCTCTCATCCAAGTTCCTTGGTAAACTGGGACAGCACATATCTTATAGCTGGAGTGGTACTAGGTGGCAAGTCTAGGTTGCCAGTCTAGGTACCAGTCGTATTCCTGGCCTGTGATCTTAGACTACGACGGTTGCAGAAATAGCCAGCCGAAGCAGAAGCGGGAGATTCGAAGTTGAACAAGACAATTTTAAGCAAGAATCCCTATAAAGGAAACAGGTAATCACTTTACTGGTAGCAGACGCGTTTAACGGCCCATTTCGGCATCAGCTCTTGATAAATTAGCTGAAAACGCGCTTCCCACACCAAGCCTCGTTTTCATTGCCGACATTTTTTCGATAGCGGATCCGCTCTTCCACCTTTCCGAAGCTCCAAGGGTATAATACCCGTCATTTTTCTTAACTAAGGCCCTTTCTGAACCTTGTTAGAAAAATAAAATATTGCTCTGGCCCTTTGCTGGAGTTTTTCTGTGATCGTCAGGTGTCCATCTTCAAATTCGCTTTCAGCCTAGTCATGTCGGTGCTCGCCCGCTCTATACCCCTCTCTGTTAATTCATGTCCCATCCAGGAACTGACATTCCTGGTGTAGGCTGGGACATTGCCAGAAGTCTGATGGGCATCAGGGAGGAAGGACAGATAACTCTGCCTATTTTGGAGGCAGTGACTAGGAGGGTTTTTCAGCAACAGCACCTTGAAAAACTAGATTTCGCACCTGGGGGGCTGTCCTCGGCATTTCGAGGATCAGCCCCGGTCAAGTTAAGCGGCGATAGAAGACCGGACCGTGGGGCAGAAGTATATCTGAAGTCTGAGCATCCAGGCATTTCTTGGCTGTGAGACACTCCTCATACGCCAAGAGGGCTGCCAACGCCATTGCCCAACTTTCAGAAAGTGGAGGAAGAACTGAATGTCATTCTGGGGGAACTCAGCGTGCTAGGTGGGGCCAGGAAGAAGACAACCAGAGTACGGCAAGGTAGGTTATCTTTCGGTGGCGACCCAGATGAAGACACCCAGAGGTAAATAGACAGACTGCGGCCACCAAGCATTCAACAGGAAAGGGTCCATGTACCGCAATTGGCACACGCCCTTCAGCAGCCTGAAAGTTCCAGTGAGGGGGGAAGATGATGATGTAGGGAGGCCTTTAGATAGACCTTCACTGTATACAAGAAGCGAAGTCTCCGCTTTAAAGACTCTACTAAAGACTCTTGTGGATGACGGTAGGGGAAACTGGCCAGCCTTTCAGCTAAAATTCAGCAGATTTGCTGGTGCCAGTGCTTGGACAAAGCAACAATGCAGGGATTGTCTGTTGCATTGTCTGACAGACAAAGCCCTCAGCATGCTGCCATGATCCTGTGCAGAGATCCAGACATGTCGTATCGCAAAATGATACGCAAACTAGAGCGACGTTTTGGTGCAGAAGAGTTGCCAGCGGCTATTCATGCTAAATTTTCCCAAGCTGTGCAGTCTAAAGGGGAGACCATGGAGGAATGGGCAGATAGAGTACAAGCGATGGCTTCCGAAGAGATACTCGAACCAGCAAGCGATTGCTCGTTTTTGCCAGGGCCTGTTAGATGCAGATGCAGGCCATAATGCATTCATGCGGTCTTTCAACACAATTGAAGAGGTCATGAATGAAGTCCGCCTGTTTCAACACTCGAAACAAGCCATGGTTCACAAGCAGAAGCGTCAGCTGCTTCAGCCACCTGCTTCAACTGCAGCTACTGACTATGACAGTGTTCAAGTGTCGGCGGTCCAAGAACAAAATCAAAGCAGAGTACAGAAGATGCTGGAAAAGCTTCAATTGGGGCTCAAAGAGGTCAAGGAGAAGTTAAGCAAATCCCAGCCAATGGGAAGGGGGAGAGTTGCTTGGAAGAGAGGCACTGGAAAATGCTGGATCTGTGAAAAAGAGGGTCATTTCCACAGAGACTGTCCTCTGTAGAAAGATTTAAACAAGGACAGGTCAGCCGAGGGAGCCAAAGCTCGACCCAACAACCAGTGAAGGGCTCCACAGATCCTCTAAAACCAGTTGGGCTGTGTGACTACAAAAACAATCACAGTACTGCTCAAGAGTCAATTTCGATGACTTCGAAAAATTCTGGTAGTAATATAGTAAGCACCATAGAGGCACAAAGATTTGGGACATTCCGACGAAACTAAAATAGATTTACTCGTAAAAGTGTGTGTGCTTAGATCGGCTTCCACGTTTACCATACCAGTAAATGTGGGGGAACACAGGGTTACGGCTGTGGTAGATTCGGCTGCAGAAGTGACAATTACTTCAGACAGATTGTTCACGAAATTGAGAAAACAACCACCTAAATTAAGGGAGGTAAAGCTTGATACAGCCGGACGTCAGCTGTAAATGGTCGGCTTTGTAGCCGGACCGATTAAGTTGAAAATTAGCACAACACTCTATAGTGGTCCTATCTATGTAGCGCCGATTGAGCAGGAAACGTTGTTTGGTGTCGATCTACTGGATCAGCCATCTTGAACATGGGTAAAGGAACTTTTACATATGATGGCTATAAAATCACTATGGGAATGGGCGACTCGGACGGGAGGCAACAAGTTGCTAGGGTTACCGTCTCTAATTGCAGAATTGTTCCGCTGAATTCGGTGGCCCAATTGAAGTAAAAAATGAATGAGGATATGCCAGATTGTGTCAGAGAGCCATGCGAAAATCTAAAAGTATTTGAGCCACGGGTTGTACGTTCTGCAGGTACACCACCATACATGTGTGTTTTAAACACATCAGACAGGTACCTGACCCTCAAAAAAGGTCAGGAAGTGGGTCGAGCATACCCAATTTGAGTCCTTTGTATCTGATTCGGACCAAATGATAGATCACATTAGAGCACAACAAGTGAGAAGTGGTTAGTACTCCACTGTTGCCAGAGCACCTGAGAGAGACCTTTGAGAGATCCAAAGAACTTCTCTCTGAAAATCAACAGATAGGCTTGGTGCAATTGTTAGGCTCTTTCGCCAAGAATTAGTTTGATCTCGGTACATTCACTGAAATCGTACATACCATCGACACGGGAGATGCCAGGCCAATTAAACAAAGGCTTAGGCGTACATCAGCATGTTTTGTTGGAGAGGACAGGGCACATCTGACAAAGATGCTTGACGCGGTAGAAATACAATATTCAACGTCAGAGTGAGCGTCATTTCCAATACTCATCAGAAAGCGTGACGGCAGTGTACGATGGTGCATCGACTATCGCGCATTAAACAACGTGACGGTCAAAGATGTTTCCCATTACCACTGGTAGACGATTGCCTAGACAAATTGTCAGGCAACATCTGGTTTTCCAAGCTGGATGCTAATATGGCATATTGGCAAGTGAATTTTAAACCAGAAAATAGAAGGAAGACAGCCTTTCATACAAAATACGGATTGTATGAGAATGTGAAAATGAGATTTGGTCTTCGCAACGCACCAGCAACCTATGCCAGGGTAATGAACCTTGTCATAAGGGGACTAGGCTGGAAAACAGTGCTTGCCTTCCTTGATGATATTTTGGTCATGGGGAAGGACTATCAGGATCACTCAAACAATGTAAGTGAGGCTTTGCAGCGATTCCGCATGCATGGTTTAAAATTGAAACTTAAGAAGTGTGTGTTTTCCAGAAACAGGTTAATTCCTTGAAAGGTACGTAGGGACACTTTAGTAATATCAGAGTCAGATATGAAAGCTGTAGCAAATTGGCCAGTTCCTTCATCTTCTAAGGATGTTGAAAACTTTGTAGGCCTGGCGAATTACCATCATTGTTTTATAAATGATTTCTCATCTGTGGCAAAACAATTATTTGATGTGGTGGGTAAGTACAAATTCAAATGAGAAAAGGAACAGCAAGAGTCTTTTGATGCTCTAAAAAATTCCCTGACCAACCCACCAGTTTTAGCACTCCCAAGACAGAAAGGACCGTTCATCCTGGATACTGATGCATCTATTTTTGCAATAGGTGCAGAACTGATTCAGATCCAGGATGGGGAGGAGAAAGTAGTTGCTTATGACAGTTTACGCTCTGACCAAAGAGCAGCGGAGATACTGCAAAACAAGAAAAGAGCTACTTGCAATAGTGCGCTTTAAAAGACAGTACAGGCACTCTTTGCTAGGAAAACAGTTTACTGTCCGTACCGACCATTCAAGCTTGACATGGTTATTGAATTTCAAAGAACCACAGGGTCAATTGGCTAGGTGGATTGAGGAGTTAGTTGTCTCAATATGACATGAAGCTTGTGCATCGTGCTGGAAATAAGCATGCTAATGCTGACGCGCTTTTTAGAAAGCCTGAACCAGCTGGTAAATGGGATGCATATTCCTCTGGAGTCCCGTTAGCCCGTTTAACTTGTGGGGATGCAGTTACTGCGAGAGAGCAGACAGTCGATGGGGAGCTTTAACCCAGGAAGTTGATGACGCAGTTCCGTTGACATCGCAGGCGATGGCTGAGGCTGAAGTTAGCCACTCCATAGACTTCGCCACTGGGGTCAGGTGTCATGAGCGGAAACTGGTTGCCCCACGTCAGAGTGGTAGCAAAGCACAGGATGACGTACAGAAACAGGAAGCGGAGGTCGTAGAGATCAGGGCTGGTGTTTCAACACGGTCACGGAGTGATGCCGGCAACGTGTCAGGCTCAAACAGAGATTCAACTGTGAACGAAGGCAGAAGCGACCATGGCAAGACGGTAGATAGTAAATCTGGTCAGAATTGCAAGTGGCGAATGAAAACGCAGGATTTAGATCCAGATTTGCAAGTGATCCTGCAGATATATTCATAGATATAGTTGCAGCTGAGAGCAACTACACTGTAAAGGAGTATGTACAGACTCAACAGGCAAACAATTCCAGTGCTGGTTACGGACATAATAGACGCCCAGGCTGCAGACAAGGACCTTTCTTTGATCTTGAATTGGCTTTGTAATAAGGCCAAGCCAAGTGAGAAGGAACTGTTTTTGTCAAGCCAGTGTGCTAAGGCATTTTGGCTTGACAAGGAGTCTTTTATTCTTCTGGGGGATCTGGTTTTCCATACGACGCAGGAAGATTCAGAAAAGAATTTAGTCATTCAAGATACATGTAGCCTGAAAACCGAAGCTATTATACTAAATCATGATTTGGCCATCAAGGGGTTGCAAGAACTAAAGCCAAGGTAAGAGAAAAATTCTTTTGGCATGGCGTAGGGAAAGATGTGGCTAATTTTGTGGCAACTTGTGCACTATTGCAACAAGAACAAGAAAGCCAATCATTATGGTCATACTCCTATGCAAGAGTGTAAGGCTGGCGCACATATGGAACGAGTTCATCTCGACTTCCTAGGTCCTTTGCCCATAACACCAAGGATAAACAAGTACATCCTGATGATGGTGAACCAATTCATCAAATGGGTTGAATGTGTACCGTAACCTTTACAAACACCCGAAGTCACAGCAAAAGCAGCAGTTGAAAATTTCTTCTCTAGGTTCGTTTTGTCATTTCAAGTCTTCTCGGATCAAGGCAGAAACTTCGAATCAAAGCTGTTCACGGCAATGTGTGATGTTCTCGAAATTCACAAAGCCCAAAAAACACCTTATAGGTAGTCTGCAAATGGACAAGTTGAGCGTTATAACCGTATCCTTATGGATGCAATTAGATGCTATGTTAGGGATTCCCAAGAACAGTGGGATTTGAACTTGCTACAAAGAGCTGGTGCAATGAGGAGTGCTGTAAACTGGAGCACTGGGTTTACCGCAAACAAGGTGATGTTAGGTACGGAGGTAAATATTCCAGTTTATCTAATGTTTCCGAATAGACTGGCCAAACTAGTTGCCGCAGATGAATATGTTGCAACCCTGATGAAAAACATTCAGACTGTACATAATGCGGCCAGAAGTAACCTAGAGAATTCTCAGAAGCGAATGAAGAGAGCTATGATATTCGTGTCCTGGAACATGTGTATAAGGAAGGAGATCTTGAGTATCTCCTGGACACAGCGGTAAAGAAGGGTCAGAGTAAAAAACTGAGCCCTCCTTGGAAGGCACCGTCGTGGTAGTCAAGAAAATCTCTACTTCATTGTACCGTGTAAAACTCAGAAAGTCCTTTTTTTGTTGTCAAACATGACCGGTTGAAACGATGTAAGGATAGAGAGGTCCCTGAGTGGGTAAGGAAGTGGTTGGCAAACCCTATTTCGGATTCATAGGGTACAGAGTATGGTGAGACTCTGTACTATGTATTCGGCAAGTCACGGCAAGGTCGCTTTATGATTCAATGCGACGGTTGTGATAAGTGGTTCCATGGTTCTTGCATTAATTTCACAACCTCTGATGCACTAGACATAGACAAATTCTGGTGTAGAGCTTGCAGCGTGTAGTTCCTTGATCCAAAGTGATAAGGGTGAGCGACGGCAAAATCCAGCTCCTCGTGTGTCTAGTGAATCTATTTTTTCTCTTTTCAGATAAAAAAGAAAGATGTTCACAGCCACAGAAATTGCCTAGGCAAACAAGGACGAAAGCCTGTTGCCGTCCAAGGAGATTGTGAACACAATTATGTTGTCCGCTCAACCATTGCAGGACCAAATGTACATGCTACTATGCCAGGTGGGTATTGCAAGGAAGAGGAAGAATTGTGCCTGGCTGTCTAGAGTGGACGAGGATGCACACAAGTTGCAATTCAACAACCACAGTTGGATCAGTGAGAACATCTCACGGGTCCACCAATCCAAGAAAGCAGCCAGTGCAATGCCAGCAGGTCCATCAAAGGACATTCGCCTAGTAGACAACCCGAACATGAAGAAGGTAATAGTTGACCAGGGAAAGGGTGCAGCGGCCATAGAAGTCAACCACCTGACATCCAAATAGATGAGGTGTTGGAAACCATGGCCCTTGACGATAAAGGAGCAAGGCCGAAGGAAGTGAAGAAACTTTCTTCCTCCCCGGTCAGACGCTCGCCGAGGAACCTTTCGTCACGGAAGCCTCCAACCGAGATCAAGGAAAAACTAGCCGCTGAAAGCTTACGAAAGGAGCATAAGCGTGTAAAGGACTCATGAAAGGAGTCCACTGCACCCAGAAAGTACAGTCACAGGCATCACTTCCGGGGGACTGTGAAAGACAAGCCGGCTGAGTGAAGTCGAGAGGTACCCCGTGATGACCGTCGAGAAGAACGTCATTATGGGTACAAGGAGGAAACAAGATCTTACCGCTACCACAAATCAAGCCATGGGAAGAGGACTCATCCTGAAAGGTGGGAGTCCTTTAGCTCCTCGGAGAAGAAGAAGCCAAGATACGAGACGGAGAGGCCACACAGGACTAGGATAGACACATCTGTTTTGTCCTATTGTTGGCTGTGGGGACACTGTATCAAGGACCCATGTATTCAGTATCCACTTACCAGGGATACTGAATGAGAGGAGAGGAGTCAACCAGGAGATCATCCGCAGCGGGATGAATCTCCTAATCCAGTGTGCTAGTAGATTAATAGGATGCCTGGACGTTTCGATCCTCGCCAGGTACATCGGCAGCCTTGGAATGGTCACACAGGGATGTGTGATGATATCCAAAAAGATGAAGATGGCCCTAGACAGCCTATGTGGGGAAATGGGACCCCAGATCCAGGAAGACGATCAGGTGGAGACTATGAATTCACCGGCACTTCTTATGCTCTTGAGAGTCTTCCTGGTGGTACTGGGATGTTTGGACAGGAAGATCAGGGGAGACCTGCGGGATGATTATCAAGCTATCTCCCTATCCCTGAACCAGAGACCTCACGCAGTGGATAACCACTTCCACTTGGATAGGACCCGCAACAAATTTGGCAAACAAGCCGCTTTCAAAGAGGTTTTGAAGGCTGTGGAACCCAACATCGGCGACAAAGTCTACGTTGTGGGTGGGGTGGCTATATTTTTCGACCCTGCCACTTACCCGAGCCAGGAAGAAGTTGCCCAATTAGCCTCTCAGGGTGTGGGTGTAACATCAGAAGAAAAAGAGCATCAGCGAAGACAACTGGAACAAATTCGCAGCTTGTCTTCAGTCGAAGGTGTGCGTGCCCTGGGAGAGGTAGGACTGGACCATTTCAGGATAGAAAGGACCTTGTGGGACCAGCAACATGTCGTGTTGATCCGTGCCTTGGACCATTTGACCCCTGACAAGGTTTCGGTACTTTACAACACGGGGGGGGGGGGGATACAGAGGTGCTGGAGCTGCAGTTCCACCTCATAGGGTTGGTGCCCAAGGAGCAAAAGATCTGCTTGCATTGCTACAGGGGTAGTGCAAGTACCAGAGACAGGTGGGTGGCGACATTCCCTACCGTCCATTTTGGATTCACGGGACTGGTAGCAGACTTCAACGCTTCACAAAATGAAGCATTAAGGATCATAGAACCTTGTAGATTGCTGCTGGAGACGGACGCCCCTTATTTCAGCTTTGGGCACCAGATTTCAACACCTGCACTACTGGGCACAAAAGCTCGGCTAGTTGCAGATATTCCAGATACAAGCTGGGAGGACACACTACTGGTGTCAACAGAGAATGCGAAGCGGCTGTACCAGCTACCGGTTCCTTAGATGGCTACGGCACCTCCAACCCCTAGGGCATTTCTTAAGGGGAGAGGAAGAGGGTAGGAGCGGTTGTCCAGTGAGTGTCGCACGTAGAGTGTGATCACTTACATGCCAGAACGGGTCTGACCAAGAGTTTTTTTCATGGTGTCGCCTACAATTGGGTGATCACCAAGAAGTCCACGGAACCAGAAGTGAGTTGTCCTGCAGAGGAAGGTCCACTCCAATCAAATAAAGTTGGGGAGTGTAGTGGTACTAGGTGGCAAGTCTAGGTTGCCAGTCTAGGTACCAGTAGAATTCCTGGCCCGTGATCTTGGAATGAGAACCACAGAAGACATCCAGTTTCCGCTCCACCAAGACGGTTGCAGAAAGAGCCAGCCGAAACAGAAGCGGGAGATTCTAATTTGAACAAGTCAATTTCAAGTAAGGATCCCTATAAAGGAAACAGGTTATCACTTTATAGCACAGGTGAGTCTGATCTCGATCTACACGGTTATTAATCCTTTCATCGAAATAGACGAAACAGGGGCTTTCATGGGAGGCAATGGTCAAGGTAAGACTGCACAGAGCATTTAGCCTGATCTTCAATCTCTACCGTCGGCTTTTTTGGTCAAGCTTATAAGATAAGATTTGTCAGAGTGTCAGTTGATTGTATTATCAGCCGTCGAAAGAGATCGAGATCATAGATTTCGCTTAACCCTTAAGCTGCTTAGCGCGACTCACTGACCCTTTGCGGACATTGTAGATCCAAGATCAGACTGCACAGAACTTGCAGCCTAATCTTGGATCTACACTGTCCGATAAAGAGACATTTTTCTCCAAAAATAAAGTATGAAATTGCATTATTCTGGTTTTTACTATCGGCTTGAAAGTTTCATTCATTTGATTTATAAGGTTAAAAGGTTAAAAGACGTTCCAAGATACATATAAAATCTGACATGAGTTTGCATTTTGAGATAAAATTTTATTTAACGAGTAAAGAAACAATGTTTATAACACTATTTTACAGACGAATATCGGATTCTTTTAATTATATAACTATAATATTGCCCATAATGCATTGAAACATAGGCCTAAATGTGCATGTGCATTGAAATTTACATGAAACCTATTTGCTTTTCTGACAGGTATGTACATCACCGACGGAAAAAAAAGTTCCAAAGAAACTTGCATATAATGGTTTTGTCTTGAATCTATTTAAGGTGATAAAATTCGCTGCTTTGTCAAGATCATCAATTTTGACAGTAAATTTCAAAGAGAAATCTGGCTCAGCAATTTTTAAAAATGAGGTGTATGCTTATAGAGCTTCGACCAAATATGGGACTATTTTTCTTGTCTCAAACATGTGTAAGATAAGAAAACTTGTAATGGCTGTATCACACTGAAAATAACAGTAGATACGTGGTAAAAGTTTATTGGAATAAAAAAAATGTCTTACTGTCAAATCTAACGTGGTCACAACACACTTGTCCGACTGTTCTATGGCCTGTAGAATGGTCAAAGCAACTTCCGGGCTCAATGGATTTTGTCCAACCTGTGATAATGTCAAAAGATGATACTAGGCATAAGATTATAATAATTCATGAAATATACATGTGATTCGGAATTAACCTCTTTACGAAACACCAATAATTCAACACTTATTAAAATTGAATGCATTTGCAGACGACAAATAAAAGCTGTCTCAAAAATTGTACTATAGTCCGAAGGGAGATTATAGACTTGGCCAGACTAGACATAAAAAGGAACTTCCAAATACTCGCACTGAGCTCCTTTCGATGGACTCTTTTGAAAAACGATATTTAGTGCAACGTTTTCTGTCATAATCGAATTTTAAGATAAATATGAAGTTGTTAAAAATACAAAATCTGACATCAATTGAATTATTTCAACCTTCGCCTAACAAATGCCATATTTTGACGACCCTGACGAAAGAGGAGTGTGAAAACATTGCGGTAATAGGAGACAATGCGGGTAACCAGCAATTTCTCCATTTCCTACAATTTTTTCCACCCTTCAAAAGACAAATCCTATACTTTGTACCATATAATTTCACCGTCAAATATGCGAATATTCGCAATTTGGTGTCCCCGCCCTTATTCTGCGTGTGTCTCGAGGAAGGAAAAATGACCAGATTTTTTAAGCTTAATTAATAAATTTGTCATCTGCATTTTTTCAACCTTTTTCCTGTCATAAAATTTAACGGAAATGGCTTGGAGACCAGCTCAATATTCTACTAAGATACAACTATGTTTGAGTCATTTGATAAAACCTGAATTTTACCAAAGTATCTCGAAACACATTCGAAGTAAAAAGCTACTTCACATATCGACATGGTGACATTAACAAAACTGGACTGATATTTATTTTTTGAGATATACAAGTTGTACATTGTCACAGCACATATCGTACATACAGTGAGTTTAGTCACGTGTATAAAACGACAATCCGAAAAATACACAAAGGGGAAAAAATAGAAAACAAACACACAAAAAAAACATAGAAAAAATGCCAGATGCAATAATAAGAGTACAGAATTGTGAAGTTCAGATCTGCTTCGTAAAGGGATCATAGAATGAATTTTAAAATAAAAAAAAAACCTTTAGATGACGCGACTTAACTGATTACACCATCACAGTTTGCTTTAACCTAGTAAGATATCACCATCAAAGTATGCGAATAATTTATATTTGGTGTCTCCGTCCTTATTCTGCATATGTCTCAAGGAAAAAATTACCAAGGTTTTTTTTAAGCTTTTTTTTACCCGTAAAATGTCCAAGTTGTCGTTTTCCTGTAAACCTTTGAGAATATTGCTGATTTCTTTTGTACCAATTCTGTTATTTGCAATGTTAAGTTCAAGAAGTGTTCGATTCTCTGCCAAAGCTCTCCCAAACCCCTCGCTGCCTGCTTTGCCGAGACCATTCCACGATACATTCAACTTGTATAAACCTATGTTTCTCTACAATAAAAAACTACAAGTTTGAAAATGACAAATATAGTTCTAAACATTTTACAATAAACATTCATACAAGGTTGCAAAAATCTGAGAATAAAGCTAACTTTATACACAACTACGAGCAGTATAAAACCGTTCAAGGACTCAAGGATTGTACGATAAAAGTCCAAACCTTACCTGCACTCCCGTAGCAAGAGCCAGTGCTCCTCTTCCTCGGATATGATTCCAACTCAAGTCGAGTTCTTTGACTGTGTCGTTGATTGCTGAAATATTTGCTATATGTATATAATTAGAACTCTCACGTCGAAAAGACGAGATTCTGCGTCAAGCAGACGACAGAAAATATGCAAATACTGTGGTATTTGTTTGCTTTGATTTAAGTGTTAAAGGGAGTTGTTCAGATCTTTAAAAATACTCTTACTTCTGAATGTATCAAATTTCACATAAAACTTAGAAAAATCATGTTCAGTTTAGTTCAGCACAAATCAGTCTGACAAGCACAGGGAGAGCCGACTGCAAGTACAATAACGTACGAGCCAGGCTCTGTGGGGATCTAATGCATTTGCAAAAAAGTATCGACTCAGGTCAGCCTGAACAGTTCGCATAGGCTGATCTGTGTCAAAATTTTTGCTCTTTGCTTTCTGTAAATTTCCTGCAAGTCCAAGGACCCCTCATAACTCAGTCGCTTGTTGAACAAAATGGATTTTATGGATCCATAAATATTTATGTAACGACTTCCTTGATATAATGCATCACGGAGATGTATTAAACCCCCGTTTTGTCAGTGAACGGCTAATATATTTTACCTTTTACTATACAATCCCGTGATTTAACGACCCCAAGGTAGAAGTTCTTAAAATTACTTATGGTAAAAGGAACAAATATTGATAACCAGCTCACCGGTATTTACCAATGGTCGTCTGCAAATACTGTCAGTTTTAACCCTGCTAAATAAGTTAAATAAAATTTTCAAACCGAGAGTAAAGACCCAAACAATGACATTTCACATGCAGGGAAAATATTTCCTAATCGGATAGTGTAGATCCAAGATCAGACTGCACGCTCTATGCAGTCTGATCTTGATCTACACTTTCCGCAAAAGGTCAGTTAGTCGCGCTTAGCAGCCTAAGAATTAAATAGTCTAACATTTGTTGTGCGAGAAAAGGTTTAAGTGTCAGAAAACATCACATATTACCAATTGCCCGTCCAATATCGAACCCTCCTTCATCACCAAGACGATTGTGATGCAATATCAGCGTTCGTAAATGTGGATTAAACTGAAAAAAAAAAAATGCAAAAGCATACATGTACCTTTAATCTAGATGCATGCTTTACGTACAGGTCTTATGAAAGTCACTGTGCTCATTAACTCCTTATATATATATTTGTAGCGGTCTGTGGCGTGAAATACTTTGCAGTATCTGGTAATAATATACGTCTTCCATATTTAAGATATATATTCTATATTTAGATATTAATTGTCTATAAATTATTTATATATTTATTCTGTGTGTGTGTGTGTGTGTGTGTGTGTGTGTGTGTGTGTGTGTGTGTGTGTGTGTGTGTGTGTGTGTGTGTGTATATATATATACACACACACACACACACACACACACACACACATACACACACACACACACACACACACACACACAATGTGTATAAAATATATTTATTGTGTATGTTTATTGCGCAAAAAAATATATATTGTGTATAAAATAAATTTATTGTGTATCAAAATATATTTATCGTGTATAAGTCACGACAATATTTATGCGCAAAATTAAAATTTATTTGCTAGAAAAAAATATATATGGGTATCAGGAGAACTCGTACTCTTGAGAACTCGTACCCTTATCTCGAGGGTTATGAGTTTTCGTGCATCTTCCGAACTCCTGTCGAACGGACACCTGACTCGGCAACTTGGCCTACAGTCTTGGCATGCAAAATTGCAGTTCAGACAGAATGCAATGCTTTGTGAGGATCAGGATTCAGTAGTTATCATAAACAAAAACACAAAAAAGCCCTAAGCTAGAGCGTTGATTGAGTGTTATATGGTGCTGAACGCCATTTTCAACATTTTTTGGTTACATCGCGGCAGCCAGTGCACCTATCTATGCTTTCCTTGGGTTTCTACTAACCAGTACTCCGCACAATATTCTTTTCAAGCCACTGGCTGATTTCCCACATAACCATCGTCGAAACATTGGTCAGCGGTGAGAGAAGAATTAAATCTGTTGCAATGACTATCATCAGTCCTTGGAAATAAATTGGCTGAGCCGGAGATCCAACAAGCGACCCCCTGTTCTCAAGTCCTGTACGCTACCGAGTACCGAATGAGCTACCGGGGCTCGGCTCCAAAGCCAGAGGGAGCAAGTCAGCACACAACTTCAAAATACATTATGGCAAACAGAGAAATTACTATATAAGGGGAATTTCTATGTTTTGACACATTTTCTTACAGCCCTTTCTTGCTTATAGATTTTTTAGTTTCCATGGTAAATGCCATTATATCTGGGACAGCTGAACTCTACCAGACGGAACAATTTCAGACTTGTCCAAATCCAAGGCATTTAAAGACTACAAATCAAATATGGTTCAAATTGTGGAATATGTCTCTGGAATAAAAATTATTATTAAAAAACGGGTCATGAAAACTCAGGATTGTTTGTAAAGGGTTAAAGTTATTACAGATAAGTATGACATTATCACATCAACCCTTTGAACTCCAAAGTAACCCAACATTTTCAGCCTTGAAAAAAGACCCAAGTGATTGAAATTCCAATGTTGCTATTATCCATGATATCTGAAAGAGGACAGTGTAGATCACAGATCAGACTGCAATGTTGTGCAGTCTAATCATGATCTTTACTGGCTGCAACCTCAACTACAGTTGTGAAAAGTGCTTTAAAAATTACACTTTACCAAATAACACATTTTAGACTTGTCCGACTTTGAAGGACTTGGAGAGAATAGAATAAATGAGACTGAAAAACCGAAAGTTTCTGGACATGTAGAAAACATTGTAGGCAAAGGAAAAAAATGCTAGTTACCAATGTTTTCAGATGTCTGAGTCAGATGCCCGTTCGACAGGAGTTCGGAGGGACGCACAAAAACTCATTACCCTCGAGATTAGGGTACGAGTTCTCCAGGGGAAGAGTTCTCCTGATACTCACATATTTTTTTTCTAGCAAATAAATCTTAATTTCACGCATAAATATTTTCGTGACTTATAATAAATGTTTTTTATATGCAATAAATATATCTTATTCACAATATATATATATTTTTACTCAATAAATATTTTTATACACAATAAATTTATTTTATACACAATATAGATATTTTTTTACTTAATAACTATTTTTTTATACACAATAAATATATTTCATATACAATATATATTTTCTAACTCAATGAATATTTTTTTAATACACAAAGAATATATTTTATACCAAATATATATATTTTAACTCAATAAATATTTTTATACACAATGAATATATTTTATACACAATATATGTATTATTCATCCATAATAAAAATATTCTATAGACAATAAATATCTTAATATAGAATATATACATGTATTTTTAATATGGAAGATATATATTACCAGATACAATGTTGCAAAGTATTTCACGCCATAGCAGACGGCATAGAAAAACACCCTTGTTAATACAATTCACATGTATTTAGATTGAATATATAATTTTGTCATGTTTTGTGAAAGGAGTAAAATGCATCTGAAAAAAAGTGTCCAGCTACTATGTCAGCCTGCGCAGTGCGCTGTGATTTTTTTTTTTTTTTCTATTTGTAAGGTTTATCCATGTCAAAAGATTATTCCACTTAAGGATTCAGTCGGCTGTTGGATAACATGGATTTTATGGAACCATTATGAGATGACTTGTTTGGTGTGACGCATCACGAAGACGCATCTAACTCCCTTTTTCTAGAGCGCCTCTAAAATATGTGTGTATTCAAAGCGAAAAGAAAAATTACAAATCGCAACTATCGGAGAGAAATAATATACATACATAGTATAGAAATCGGATTTAAACATAGTATTAGGCTTATCTCCAGGGGGGAAGAAATTCTGCAAAACGATGGTTTGTCTTAGGAAAACCTCTTTTTATGACAAAAAAGCAACGGAAACAAAATTAAAATCCAACCATTTCATTCTCTTTCAGTAAGCACTAATTAATAAACATAATTAGATATGGTACTTAACTACTTTTCTTTTGAGAATAACTCAAATCAAGACTAAATATATATCTGGGGAAAGATAGTGTTCATAAATAAATGCCGAAAGGGATACGGGAGCACGAAAGCTGAATAAGATATAGGAGAGAAATACAGTCAGTGTGCACAAGCATTAATGAAAATTAATAATCAGTTCAACTATAGCGCTTTTGGCATGATACCTTCATCAAAGCTTTGAAATTAACTGGAATACTTTTAAATGTTTCGTTACTTTAGCTGCTGCCAAACACAGTTCAGACAATAACTTTCATTGCCTTGAATACGCTTAAACATTTCGTTACGTTAGTGTTGTCTAAAAATAGGTCAGACGGCGAACTTCCAGAATTGGAAAACGTTTCGTTAGTTTAATGTATTGTCTAAAAGTACATACAGGTCATTCAGATGATTTCTTGAGTCGGGACAGGGAACACAGAACTGAAATCCGACTTATTATTTTTTTGTTAGCATTCCATTTTTCACTTCACTGAATACTGTTCAACAGTTTCACCTTTTACATTTGTTTTAATCATTACGAGGAGATCTAAGCGTCAGAGTTAAAATCTAATGCTTCTAATATATGGATGCGACTCTCTCGCTCTTTCTCTCTCTCCCTATCTTGATTTGACGTTGTCAAAACTGTGTATAAGATAGGAGTGTTCTTTTTATTTTGTCATAATATCGAACTTCTTTCACCTAATGGAGCTTTTACTACTACTAGTAGAACCTATGCCCCCCCCCCCCCCCCCAAAATCTGATGTACCATATAGCCATATTATATGTTTAACTTAATGAATCCAAGCAAAGATATATTCTTACCTCTATTATACTTGCTACGTATTTAGCATCCGAGTCGCTCAAGTTGCTACCTGGAAGGGAAAAAATGTCATGCAAGTTGATGCGACACCGGTGACTTAATGCCCCAAACTCGTCGACTTCATTCTCTTCAGAAACAATTTTACACCAGTGATATTATCAATGTCACGGAGAGAGGTTAGATATATAAGCACTTCAAACCTGCCTTGCTGTAGAGCTAGCTTTTACAGCGATGAGATTTGGTGCAGCTCTCTCCGTGATAGTTAAGCAACGTGGTTATAGTTAGTGCCTGGATGGGTGACCAGGTCGTTGCACGCTACATTTGGTGGCAGCGGTGGGATTATGGCAACTGCCGGACTGGAGTTGCCTTACCCTTGTATATTCCCCTGGTACATGTATATTTGTATATAAAGCTCGGGGCTGAGACTTCTCGAAGAGGAGAGTAATGTCACGGAGAGAGGTTAGATATACCAGCCCTTCAAACCTGCCATGCTGTTGAGCTAGGTTTTACAGCGATGCGGTGTGGTGGATCTCTCTCCGTGATGGTTAAGCAACGTGGTTATAGTTAGTGCCTGGATGGGTGACCAGGCCCAGGCTTTTGCACAATACAAAAAATACTACATGTGTATACTCTGCAATGAAAGTGCAGTCATGGAAAAACTTCAGTGTTCAATGTTAATTGAATGGTGATTTACGCCGCTTTCAACATTATTTCAATCATATCACGGCGACAGTTCTTTCATGTTTCTTGCCCAAGGACACTCCCACGAAGAGCCCAGCGGATCAGGTGGGGCTCGAGCCAGGGGCCTCCAGGTTACGAGTCCCACACTTTACCACTGAGCTACACAGGATCCCGTTCAGTGTTCAAACGGATTGGGTTTTATTTTTATTTCGGACTGTGTTTCACTTGCGACTGTGCATCGGAAAAAACATTAGTCCACCGAATAATAAGTTTTTTTTCATACTATACCTACACTTCAAGCAATTAATCTTTTACCAAATGCAAATATGTTAGACTTGTCTCTACTGAAAGCATTTATAGTGGATATATTAAATGTGTCTCAAATTGCTGGCTTTGTCTGTGAAACATTGTGGGAAATGGAGAAAATGCTGCTTACCAGAAATACTCCGAAAACTCCGAAAAAACTCGACCAGAACTCGGTATTGCGTGGTGAAAGGTTAAGGTGATGCTTGAGGACACTGTAAGTTATAATACGACTTTTCGACAAAAAAAAAAGCCTTTCATGTGTGATATTTTTTGGAAGGCACATATCCAGTTAGATACATCTAACATTCAAAAGGTCGAAGATGCCATACAGGAGTCTGATGGAATAAGTCTTCCCGCATAGCCGCATTGACAGCTATGAAAACAATGGTGTCTTACGTGATTCAATGGTTTAGCGTATGAATCGTAACCTAACGGCCCCGAGTTAGAGCCTTGAGGCACTAGGTTTTTTCCGTGGAAGTGTCCTTTGGCAAGACACGCAAGAGCAGCAGCCTAGTATTCAAGAACACGCATGAATATGTGCGCTGTCGCCCTGTAACGACGGAAATAATGTTAAAATCGGCGTAAAACATCACTCAGAGGAAAAGAAACGGAGAAAATGACTGAACAAAACGTGATCAGTCTACAAACTGTCCAAATGATCATTATTATCATTCATCACCATGCCCGAATGACTGCCTATACAGAAAAAATTATGCTGTTCAATTTAAATGCACCTAATTAATTATCTTTACCAAAGAACAAATTTTAGCCTAGTCCAATTTGAAAGAACTTGCTGATGACATTGTAAATGAGCCGTGCTCTGGCAAAAGGGGGCTTATTGCATCTCGGTGATGTTTTATACCAAGCAAGACATCACAGATCTATGAATCCATAAAATCACTTTTGTCCAACAACTGACTAAATCCTGAGGTAGACAGGTCCTTTGACATACAGAAATTTGACCAGTAGCGAAAAGTTTCGGCCCAGGTCAGCCTGCGCGGACTGCGCAGGCTGACCTGGGTCGATACTTTTCGCAGATGCATTTAGTCCCCTTTTCACAGAGCATGGCTCAAACGTTACTGGAAATTTGAGAAAGACTTTGCAAATGGAACACGACAAATAAAATGTCGCTCAAATTATGGTCTTTGTCTGTGGAAAGCGTAGAAAACAACGTGTGTGCGAAAAGAAGAAAATTTTGGTTACTACCATTTTCTCCCGTGCCTATAGTGTTTTCAAAAGGCTTCTTTCTCAGAGTCGTTAAAGGAAGAGATTAAGCAATTAAGGGTCTCAAGAATTTCTTCAATTTGAACAAATAGATGAGCAAAAAACGGCATTGAACGATTCGATTATCAGAATAGCATACCCGAAATATCTAATGTATGTAAATGTTTCCCGTCTTTTAAAATATCTGAAAACGCTACAACACCTGGTGTTCCTATGGAATTTTCGGATATACTCTGAAAAAGATAATAAAATTTTGGAAAATCAGAAAAAGGAAAAAAATCAAGGCATTGCCATTTTCAAACTCGACTCTATTATTTATTCATACACTGCATGTTCAATTAATGAAGAAGGTACATGTATATAATAGGTCCAGGACTCCGCAACATATTCTTCCCAAAGTTTTCATATAAAAATAGCGGTGTACAAATAGTCACATAATGTAGAAGGCATCAATTTCACGTCAAATTTCTTGATAAAGGCAAAAGCAGAAATATTGAAACAGAGTAAACATTTCTAAATTGTGTATTCTTCCCAAGTCAGCAGTGAGAGAGGAATGAATCCTATCGCAATGACTATCACCACTCCTTTGATAGAAATTAACCGAGCTGGGTATTTGAACCAGAGATCTCCTAGTTTCAGGTCCCGTACGTTATCGACTGAGCTACCGGGCCTAGTAGATTTATATATGAGCCATGCTCTGGCAAAAGGGGGTTTAATGCGTCTTCGTGATGCATTATATCAAGCAAGCCTTTATACAATCATGGATCTCAAAAATCTATTTTGTCTAAAAACCGACTGAAGCTTGAGGTAGACTGGCCTTTGACGTACAGAAAATTTACAAAAAAAAAAAAAGCAAAAATTATCGACCGATGTCAGCCTGCGCGGATTGCGCAGGCTGACATGGGTCGATACTTTTTGCACGTGCATTAAGCCCCCTTTTCATAGGGCATGTTTTATTATTATGTTGAAATGTTACAACGTTCAGTTATGATATACTTACAAGGTGTGTGATGGTATCATTTTTTCTAAGCATTTCTACAATATATAAACAACCGTCGGGTCCGATATCGTTATCTTCTAAGTTCAAACTCTGTACAAACTTATTATTCTGAAATCATGAAAGATGATAATGCTTTAAAATTCTGAAGATTGAAATATTTGTATGATTTTGGAAATGTTTCTGTGCCGCGGTAAAACAAAACTGCGACCATGCTACCGATTAGTTTCCAAGTTGAGACACGACATCTGACTTATTCCTACAATGGATTTACATAACAGTCCCATGATTTAACGACCATGTGAAGAAACCTGTATGAAATCGCTAGTAACAAGTAATTCCTCCATCCCAAACAATGTTTTATGTCCTATAAGAGGACTTAAGCTAATTGCACAGATTTTTAAATTTTGAGTTTGCGAATGTTTACAATTTTAATAGTCTAAACCATTACCCAATGACCCAGAAAGAGGAACATTTTTAGGACATTGTTTGAAAAGGGAAAATATCGATCACTACCATTTTCTCCTTTTCCCGAAATGTTTTCAACCCTTTCTAAGACAAATCCCATTATTTGACCGGTATTTAATTTGCGAATCCTCATTAATTGCTTTCAATGTCGAAAATTCTAAAATTTTGGCGCTTAGCAAAGAGTTGAAAAAGGTAATTTGCTTGGTCTGCTGGTCTGGCCAAGAGTTTTGGCATCAAAAGTCCGATAAGTACCATGTATTATTATAATAATAATAATAATATATTATTATTATTATTATTATTATTATTATAAAAGATAAACAAAAGCATCCCACGCGGGTGACAACGTTCGGCTGCTTTTTCGAAAAATTCCAAATAAAGAAAGGACATAACTTTGTCACAATATGGAGAGAGTTACATGCCCTTCTGGTACGAGTTTCCCCTTTTGATCGTAAACAATCAACCCAAAACTCGGTACCTTCAGAAAAAGCAGCGATAGATTGATTGATTGATCGTATGGTAGTTAACGCCGTTTTCAACATTATTTCAGTTATATCGAGGTGGCCAGTGCACCTATCCATGCTTTCCTGGACTTCCTTTTACCAGTACGCCACACAATATTCTTTCTAAACCACTGGCTGCTTTCCCACAATCGTCGAAATAATAGTCAGCGGTGAGAGAGGTATGAATCCTGTCGCAATGACGATCATCAATCCTCGGAAAGAATTTTGCTGAGCCGGGGATCGAACCAGCGACTTGCCCTGTTCTCAAGTCCTGCACGCTATCGACTGAGCTACCGGGGCAAGACAACAGCGATAGAAGAAAATGTCCAAGTTTTTGTACGGAGACAATGATGCATACGATGATGACAACATTGTATGACCTACTGTAAATCACTTTTTTTCACGAGAACTTAATTTTTGTTAATATTCGTGAGTTTTTCTCTTCACGAATTCAAGGTTCTAGTGAAATATTGATGACAGAAATAGACTTACAGGAAGTTTATGTAATATCCGGAAACTATCCTGTCCGAAATTGTATCTACATATTATCGTACCGCTAGAACTCGGCTCTGTATGTTTATAAGAAACAGCTCTGAAAATGGATATCCCCTCTTCTATCAAACTAGTCAAAATTTCATAAAAAACTTCATACAATCATAATTCCAAGAAATAGATACATCATAATATATCTGATAATTATCTTCTTCTCAAACTTGTGAAAATAAAGACTCTGTCATAATGTGTGAAAAACGAACCATTCAAAGTGTCAAACAATACACACTACACAAATGGATGAACGCAATTATCTACATTACTTTAGCGGAAGAATCCATTTAAAACCATGTTCCGTTAACCATAGATCAAGGGAAGTTAATGTTTGGGTGGTGGTACACCCTGATTTAGCGGTCTTGTTCTTATCTTTAGGAAAATAAATGAAGAGTTTGAGAAACGTTACTGATAAAATCATTCTTGGTCACAATTTTTGCGAAAATTCGTCTGCTTAAATACATCAACGGTCATCTTTGTGTGAAAAATACAGATTAGTTCTATTTATGATAGATCTATTGCATAATTTATTTTCCGTTGCTGCATATTCCTAATGATATATTAACCGACATATTTTTGGCAAATACTTCCTGAAATAAATTACCCACTTCCGGTTTTGAGCACATTGGTAAGTCGCTAATTCAAAAACACGCGAAAAAATAGAAACATAAAAATGGGACAAACTAGCGAAATAAAGTTCTCGCTAATTTAAAGTGATTTACAGTAACCTAAACGTTTTCTTCGAAAACGGCTGAACTAATAAACACAGTCTGATAACAGTAGACATTTGATCTTACTACTAGGGCTATACATAAAGCCCGCGTCCCTTCCGGTCCTAATGGATGACTTTTCATAACCACTTCCGGGTCATTGATGTGTTTGACTAGGTAGGTAACGGGAATAAGCCCGGCTAGATTACAAGACTTAATGTAGTATTGCACGTTCTCGTTCTTTGATTTTTCCTCTTCGCTGCTCTCCACCCGCTGACTTGGTTCAACTGTAATAAAACATAACGACAAAAATGCTAAAAGATGAAGATGGCAACGATGATGATGATGATGACGATGATGATGATGACGACGACTATGATGATGATAAAAAAGATCGCGCATTGTTCGTCTGTTTAACTCTTTCAGCACCAAATATATAGATTGATTGTATTGATTGTATAGTGTTTAACGCCGTTTTCAACATTATTTCAGTTATATCGCGGCGAACAGTGCACCTATCCATGCTTTCCTGGACTTTCATTTACCACTACTCCGCACAATATTCTTTCCAAGTCACTGGCTGCTTTCCCATATAACCATTGTCGAAACAATGGTCAGCGGTTGCAGAGGAATGAATCCTGTCAAAATGACTATCATCAATCCTCTGAAAGAAATTGGCCGAGCCAGGGATCGAACCCACGACCACCTGTGCTCAAATCCTGCACGCTACCGACTGAGCTACAGGGGCTCGGCCCCAAATATATAAATTCAACTTCTTTTGGCTGCTGAAAATACAATCCTATGAGTCTCAGTAAGATTTTTATCATATAGGCTTGACTAAACAAGCGGATGGCATAGGTCCAAGATCAGACTGCACTTTATGTGCAGTCTGATCTTGATCTATGCCGTCCGCAAAAGGCTCGGATTTCGCCTATGGTGCCGAAAGGGTTATTCGTATCCCTTACAGGGTCACAAAGGCGATAACAGTGGCATTAGCACACAGCACAGATCAAGATCATTTTGCACAATACATGTATATGCAGTCCAATCTTGGATATATACCTTCTACTTGTTTAGTAAAGTCGGAAAATTTAAAAAGAAACTTGTTTGATTTTAGATGGATTGTGTTTTAGGGCGTAGGGCTGATTAGAAAAGTACTTGAATGGCTCTGTGGCAAGAAGGGGCTTAATGCATCTCCTTGATACATTGTACCACACAAGTCATCACATTATTCTGGATCGAAAAATCCTTTTTATTTAAAGGACCAACTGCATTATGATGTAGAAAATTGCGTTGTCTGCGCATGTCATATTTTTCGAAGATTCGACCTGTCTGCTATGACGCATCACCGATCCTATATACTAGGGAAAAATAGGGTTTATACCGAAGCTATTACCCAAGCCTGTACGGGCTGTTTTAATAAATGACCGGTGTATAGGTTACATGCAAGCTGGTCATAGCTGAATGAATCGTACTAGGTAGCGTTTTATTGAGTAAACGTTGTTTTTTTTTTGAAATTCAAAGTAACGGTTGTCGTTTTGAAAAGTAGTTCGGTTTTACCCAGAATGCCCAAATTAGATAGATGTGTATTTGTAGAATGCCATCTAGCTGGAGATAATAAGAAAATTGACCAATAGCAAAAAGTTTTGACCCACGTCAGCCTGCGTGGGTTGTCCTTGAACATGTAGAAAATTAACCAATAGCATTTTTTTTTTTTACTCAGGTCAGTCTGCGCGGACTGGACAGGCTGACCTGAATCGGTACTTTTTGCAGATGCATCAAACCCACTTTTCACAATGCATGGCTCATTTTTGTTATATCATGGGGGTTGTTTCCTGAACACCACAGTAAATCCTAAGGTTCTAATGCTATAAATAGAAAACTCCTCCGTGCCGTGCTTTTAAAAAATGAAGTTATAAAATTAATACTTCCAAAAGAAAAGAGACTTTGAGCAAACCCCCCCCCCCCCACGAAAAATACACAACTTTTCGATGTGCTTTTGGCTTTTGCAAAAGGTCAGTGTTAGTTGTAATTTTGAAAGCTAATAACTTACAGTAACTATTGTATAATCACGCAAAAAGGTGCAAAGTTCATATCATTCATGAGTTTCGTTTAGTGTAAATAATACACTGCTTTCCTAAATATTTGTATAACACGTTAATAGAATTCCTCCACGTTCAGATATTTATACTAGCCCTAGCCTACTACTGGTAAAACCCAGGAAATACATGAATATCTGAGTTGTCGCCGTTATATGACTGAAATAATGTTGAAAGCGGTGTAAAACACCATTCAATCAATCATAAAAAGCTATCTGCAAGAGTGTTAAAAGAGGCCTTTTGTAGCACAAGACTATGATTGACGATTCTTTATTTTGTTTGTTTCATTCAGCTTTAATAATTTAGATACTGTATATAGAGTAATGCTAATATCCTATGCAAAAGGATCCCGTATTATTGTGATCCTTAGGAAGGACTGTTTTTTTTTTTTAGAAAAGAAATCTATGGAAAAGGAAGAAAATGCTGAAAATCAGTTTCTGCTTTCCCCACTCTGTTTTCCACCCGTTTAAAGACAAACCACATTATTTTGGCCTCATCTGACTTGAATTGCTGAAATTGCTTTTAATGCGGAGAAAGGCCTGCCGTGTTCTAGTCTGGTATAAATTTTAACTTTTATAGCAAACGATCCCGTGTTTTAATGACCCTGAGAAAAAAGCATTTGAAAACATTGTGAGGGGAAAAAGAGGAAACGCTGATAAGCAGCATTTTCCCCTTTTTCCATTCTGTTTCCGGTGTTTCTAAAGAGAAATTCTATCATTAACGTTAGAGATACATTTAATTCATCGTCTGCAAATGCCTAATTTGGACATGCCTAAAATTTCTTCGTTTGGTCGAGACTTAACCCCTTATTCTGCCAAACAACTAAAATCATATTTTCAAATCGATAGTAAAAACCCCAAATATTGCTAATTCAAATTTATGTTTTGGGGGAAGAATATCTCCTTATCGGACAGAGTAGATCCAAGATCAGACTGCACGTTCTGTGCAGTCTGATCTTGATCTACATTGTCCGCAAAAGGTCAGTGAGTCGTGCTTAACAGCCTAATGGTTAAGTACAGCTACGCTTTATTCTTAGACCGTGACACCAAATGTAAATATTCCCCCAAGTATAAACTATCTTTTGAAGTTCATTGTGAAAAGATTTTTAGCAGTCAACTTTAAGTATGATTAAAAAATATTGATACAATAAACAAAGACGAAATTTCATTGGCCGACATTTCAATTTCGATTGACGTAAATATTCTGAGATAATAATGTTATTGATAATAATCTTTATCAAAACCGATTGCAAAAATCTCCACACCTTGTTAAATCAAAGCGCTGAAAACACTGATGTGGCATTTGTCAAGGAAGCCATTGTGTGGAATTAATAATTTGAAAAAAATATATATTATTCAAATATTAACTTGAAAGTCAACCTACGAAGCAAAACTAATACCTCTTTTTTAGGTTAAAGGGAGAGTACTGGTGCCAAAGTTTGATTTATTTGTGTATTGGTGGTCTCCCTTTGATCGTTCTAAGGAGGAGTCAGGAGTAATGTCCCTTGACGGTAGGGTGCATGATGGATAGAGAGAGAAACCATGCATATATATCGAATAAAATTAAGTTTATGCCTGAGAATTATGATTTTGAGATATCTTTGGCCGTCAAGATCTAATTCCCAACATTACAATCAATTATTTCGATCTGTAAATATTCATGCACAATCAAATGGAGTAGTGTGCAATCATTGGACGAACAAGCCCAGAGACGAACTGGTTTTGGAACGAACAAGTCCGGAGCCAAAGCGGTCCGTAGACAAATTTTGTGTATATCATTGCGTAAATAGAAGCTAAGAGCAGGTGAAGCTATTTTCAATCAAAAAGAAGTATTTCCACGATCGATGGCCTAATCCAGTTTATTTTAATACGCCATTTCCAATTACATATCCGAGTGCTATCGAAACACTCATTTGTCTGAGAAAAATTGAGTTTAATTGGGTTTATTTCCTCCGGTTTTGCACAAAATACGACACATAGTCTTCAAAATTCAATATTGAACATTCGATATTGAACTCATAGTGGCATTGTCTTCAACAAATGCCACACCAACTAAACTACGTTTTTTGGACTTGTTCATGTTATTCCTTTACCACACGACAAAATGTTAGACCGGTCCAAATTGAAAACAGTTGCAGACGACAAATTAAATGTGGCTCAAGCGGTGAAATATTTGACTAAAGGAGTAGAAAACATTGTTGGAAAAGGAGAAAATGATGGTAACAGCATTTTCTCCTTTTCCCACAATATTTTCAAAAGGCTTCTTTCTCAAGGTCGTTAAAACTCGGGACTTTGTGGTAAAGGGTTAATCCTTATCCTGCTAAATAAGTGAAACGAAACTTTTAAACCGATAGTAGAAACACAAACATTGCTCTTTAAAAGGCATTTTTTTTAAGATGATATGTTCTTATCGGACAGTGGAGATCCCAGATCAGACTGCACGTTTTGTGCAGTCTGATCTTGATCTGCACTGTCCGCAAAAGGTCGGTGAGTTGCGTTTAGCAGCCTAGAGGTTAACGGGATATGCAGACAAGAAATAACACGTGATTCATAGGTGGGACGCGAGGAGCATTTTGCCTCATGAACGAGAACAAATTGTGACGGCGCATGTGCTCATATGCGCTTAAAAATTACAATTTTAGTAATTTTGTATTAAAAAAAAATAATAATGCGTTGCATCAAGGTCGCCGCGAACTATAAGGTCAAAAGCCCAAGCTTAAAGGCCCAGTAAACGCCAAAATATCAAAGCAGGTGTCATAATATATCTAAATTTAAATCATACCATTTAAAAGTATGGAAAATATTGTGGAGTTGACAGTCTGTTATAGTGTGATCGGGCCATATGTTAGTCGCTGGCAGAAAAAAAGGAATTTTAAAATCAGGCAAAAAGTAAACAAAATACACAGCTACCTGGCAGGTTTTAACCTAGTTTTGAAAATAATTTCTCTGTCAGCGACTAACACTTGGACCGACCGTACACTGACAGATTGTCATCTTCACAATGATTTCCATACTTTTGAATGGTATGATTTAAATTTAAATGTAATATGACACCTATGGTATGGTACAAATTCAAATGCATTTTAACACCCGCTTTGTTTACATTTGGCCTTTATTGTTACTTTAAGTTACTGAAAGGTAAGACACGATCCTGTTGGCATAAATGTCAATGATGAAATTCTTAAACAGGAGTGTTATTTGTAAATTTTCTGCGTGTCAAAGGACCATTCTTTCTCATGATTCAGTTTGTTGAAACACTACATGGATTTTATGGATGACTGGCTTGGTATAATGCATCACGGAGATGCAGTAAACCTCCTATTCACGGAGCATGGCGCATATATTTTTCTTTGATACCAGCATTTTCTCTTTTTTCCACAATGTTTTCCACCCTTTTATAAAGATGCCAAACAATGAGGGCCATTCTTGAGTTATTTCCCTTGATTCCTCTCCAGTACCACATTGGTCCTGATAAGGTGTTTACTTGGATTTTATCCTTGATTTCCTTGCACTACACAGAAATGTTCTTGAGATAATATTTCAACTAAATCTGGTTTGATTGTTTTACAAATCAATATAATACACATTTCTCTAATGACTGACAATAAAATTTGTTTTAAAATTATATGGGAACTTTGCATGTAGTCATAAATTCAATTATATTTATCGCAACGTCCCCAAAGGAATCATGGATAAAAACAAAGGAAAACAGGTGAAAGGACCAATGTGTTATTTGGTTACCTTTAGGTTTTATCTAGCAAGGGAGATAATTTTATTTACAGGAATGGCCCTCATTTCAATTGCACTGAAAATGTCGTCTGCAAATAATTTTTATTCGGACAAGTCAAAATTTTCAATTGCGTTTAAAATGTCGTCTACAAATACTTCCAATTTGGACAAGTCTAAATTTTTGTCGTGTGGTGAAGAGTTTAAAATGGAATGTAAAACTACTCCATTTTACTTCGTGGTAATTTCATGAGGAGAGGAGGAGAGAGGCCCTCAGGGGGAGAAATAATAGTGGTATATTTCTGCCACGAGATACGAAATACATGTAGCTATCATGATAATTTTAGAAAACTATCGCGATAAATTAAAGTTTCCTAGAAATTTATCGAGATAGTGAAAAAAATATCACGATAAACTTGATATTTTAACGCAAATTTTCTCAATCGTGCACGAAGCTGACATTCAAGATAAAATTATCGTGATAGTTCTATCCGTTTCTCGATATCTATCGATATCTATAAATAGAAAATTCATCATTTGGATGAACTCGGTAGTTTTTGACTTCACAAGATTGCAGTAAGTAAAATTCCGAATCATAATTAATTGTAGCTCAATTGGCAAATTTTGACAAGACTCGAAATGAACAGAAGTCTATAAAATCACAAAGACGACTCGAAATCTCTCCTACGAACAACTATAAAACCATTCAGGGGCAAAGGAAAATTCATCAGGTTGTAGACGAAGATGTTCCGAAACCTTGTCCAATTATTGGAAGCCGCTCGAAAGCGGCTTCCAGTAGGAATGTACCTAAACTATTTACCATGTAGATGATCAGTAATTATTCGATTGGTCATTATTTTTGGAAAATTTCTAATAATGTTGTGTTGTTGTGACAGAATTACTCCACATGACTCTTTCTTAAATATTCCAACAGACCTACATGAAATTCAAGCCTGGTTTTCTTGCAATATATAGTTCATTCCCAAATAACAATAAAAAAATACAGAAAAATAAATATCCTTTAATTGGCTAGTCCCCCGAAGTTTTCAAACATAAAGGATTCCTTCTATTTTCCCAAACGAAGTTGTTATGCTTTCCCTTTATCACAAGCTTTCCCACCTCTCAATGGTTTTCGCATTTGTCTACTTTTTTACAAAACAAATTAATGATAATTATGATATAGAGAGCATCTTAGAATATGATAATCAGAAGCAATTTTATGCACAAGTTTTTCGTCCAATCTTAATCTGTAAAGGATAAAACGGTTAACCTTTGATCAAGGTATAGACTGGTTACTTCCCTACACAAGAGACGTCTACGTCAGCTATTTATAGAATACTTGCGAAAAGATAACCCTTTTTCTTCCCTTCGTCGACACTTTAGCCGAATGGATTTTTGTTACACGGAACATCTACCTTATGAGACCTGTAAAATTTAGCATTTACTGTATTGTGTGTTGAAGCTGTTATGATCAGACTGTACGTGCTGTACGGTATGGTCCTGATCTACAAAACCCTTGAAACATGACGTATGGATCGTGATGTACATTGACTACAGTAATTATCATGGTGGTGCCTGTTGCTCTAAGGGTTGAAGCTGCTCGAAAATGACGGAAATAGATGAAGATCAGACAGCACATTGTCCGTGTAATATTTTTTTAATAGTCTATAAGATATTTCGTAAACATAAAAAAAAAATCTTGCTTGTTTTCCTTACTCAGTGTATTTGTTTCGTTGTGTAGTCGAAGGGTTAAAGTTATAACAGAACCTATTACTGTGAATATACAACTTTTTACGTCGCTGCTGGTCAAAGGTTTACAATAGCTCTTGAAATTTACATTAGTTTTACACTAGGTTTGTACAAGGCCTATGCAGAAAATTGTTCAAACTACTGTTTATTAAACGAAATATGTATAGTAACAGTTATTATGTTGTGGTTGAATGGATCCAGATCTTTAAAGACTCAAAAAATGATTTGTTTGTGTGTGTGTGTGTGTGTGTGTGTGTGTGTGTGTGTGTGTGTGTGTGGCTGCCATTTCAGGAATGAAAGAAACGTGGTTTGTGCCAACTGTGCAGGCTATGATCAGAATAATTTTGGAGATGCCATGCAAAAGTTTTTGTTTCTAGAGTAGAAATGTAAAGATTCACTGTGTCAAGATACTTTTTGACCAGCAAGAAGATCATTTTTTAGAAAAAAGTTGTTGAATATATATATATATTTTTTCTTTTTGGTTAAAAAAAAAAAAGTGAAACACAAAGAAGAGATCACTGATAAAAATTGTAAATACATGTAAACATCATATGTGAATAACGATCTTAATATTATCTTGAATAATTAGTAACTTAAATAATTCCATAGTATTGCCTTTGATGCCGCTACAGAAGTTACCTTTCTAAAATCATTTAATAAATGGAAGATGCTGTATTTGAATGCGCAATTTCTCATTTTTTCAAATTTCGAGTAGAAATTTAAAAATTTTGATGCTTTTACATGGGTTTTTTTTTTTTCCCCCAGGGGAAAAACATACAAAAAAATGTAATCACAATTTCTCAATATTTCTGAAATTGTCCACCAAAAGATTGCGGCTTCTATGATGCTATGCATCATAAATTTGTCTTGTAGATACCGTGAATGTCAGTTATGGGCACGAGAGCAAAAAAAATTATGATAACAATTAGAATTATCGCGATATTTTTATCTTGAGAATTTTTATTATCTAGATAATATTTCCAGGAAACTTTGTTTTATCACGATGGTTCTCTTAAATTATCGCAACAGCTATCTCGTATCTCGCGGCAGAAATATGCCACCATAAGAAAGAGAACAACTCACCATCTTGCATAATATCATAGCCGGTGAAGGTGAATTCCTTCTGTATTGGCGGTAAAAAGACATCTTTATCAGAATTCCCAGAGTTTTTCTTTGAAGTATGTGAGAGTTTACTGGCACGTGACTGTGACCTATTTTCTCCATTTTTCTCTGCCTTGCTGGTCGGTCGGGATAAAGTATCATGTTTTGTCTTCATTAGGGACGAGGTACGACTCAAATATAGCGACGCCTTTTTTTGTCCCATCCCCATTTTTTGTATCTGTGTAGACGAAGTCTGTCTTTCCATGATCGAGCCTGGCCGGTGTGTCAATGTTTAGTAGACTGAACTCCTTTTCAGTAGTCAGTGGTTAGTTTTCTACCTTATCTTTAAAGTACTATATTCATTCATTCGACCTTAGTGGAAGGTATTAAGTCCGCCAGTCTTGCCTGAATCCATTCGACTTGACTGGAAGTTATCGAGTAGTCCGTCAATCTTGCCTGAAAACGAGATAAACATTCGAGTAGTTAAATCTTTCTAAAGCTGTCAATTTCTTCTTTCTCATATTATAATCAAGGTAAAAACACATTTGAATAAATCCTACCAGAATGGGAAATCAATTGTTCGTTATTTTGATACACTGCAAGGACATGGTGAAATTTTGGCAAAATGCTGAGATTTATGGCCTTTTCTGTCTTTTGTGCTTACTTTCACCGGTGTATGCACCAGCAAACCTGTGTCCGGGTCCAATGATATCGATGATTTGATTTCGAATGAAATGGTGTCACAAAAATTCATACCTCTTGCAAATACCATGTCATGATTTGTTTTTATTTTGGATACTCACCACTTAAAGTTTAATGACAAGATTTTCAAAAGACTTAATTTTTATGACACCTGTATGGTTGGTATCAATGGATAACCCAAATCAGCACAATGTTTGGACTAACAATTTTACTCACATTGCTTAACTGGATAGAAGAAAGAGAACGCATTAGACGTATAAGGCGTGAAGTTGAACATCTGATCCAAGTAATAAATGCAATGGAAACTAGGAGGATAAAGAGAAGAGGTTAAAAAGTGAACCTGTACAAACAGCCCTTTTCAGGGCTACCCAACACCAAGAAAGATCTATCTTTCCTCAAATTTGTCAATTTCTCAATCAGTTACACTCAAAAAAGCCTTCTAAATTTCACTTTTGTCTAGTTCGATTGAATGATTTCTACTTCATTCAAATAGATCTGTTCTAAAGAGAATTTCCACATATGTATGCATTAAGCTTTTTTTCTCAGAACTTTGCTCAGGGTGCTTTCCACCAGGTTCGCGTTCTTAATTCTAAGTCAAAGTAGGTCAATCCCTCTACAAACGTATAAATACGGTGGCACAAAAGTGACATGGAAGATATATTTTATACTACGTGCGCACGCAGTAGCTAATACGTGCGCACGTATTAGTTATTACGTGCGCACGCAGTAGCTAATACGTGCGCACGTAATGAGTAATACGTGCGCACGCAGTAGTATTGCGTGCGCACGTATTAGTTATTACGTGCGCACGTATTAGCTAATACGTGCGCACGTATTACATATTACGTGCGCACGTAATAATCCACCAATCAAAATCATGAACGGAAGCCATTGTTTCAAGATGGAAGTGGAAGATAGACATTTATTGATCCTTATAAACTGATTGGTCGATTATTACGTGCACACGTAATAGTTATTACGTGCGCACGTTTTAGTTAATACGTGCGCACGTATTAGCTACTGCGTGCGCACGCACTAGCTACTGCGTGCGCACGTAATAACTATTACGTGCGCACGTATTAGCTAATACGTGCGCACGCAATAGTATTACGTGCGCACGTATTAGTTATTACGTGCGCACGTATTAGCTACTGCGTGCGCACGTAATACTACTGCGTGCGCACGTATTACTTATTACGTGCGCACGTATTAGCTACTGCGTGCGCACGTAGTATAAAATATATCTTCCATGTCACTTTTGTGCCACCGTATATAAAAGCCGTCGAATTTTTTCCAATAATGAATCATTCGACACTCAGCTCTCGAGTAGTATGGATAAGCGTTAACGGAAAATGGAGCAAATGAATCATCGACTTATTGAGGCTCTCCGAGTCTTTCTGATTGGTGGTGATCAACTACTGATACTAAAGAACAGGATTGAGGAGAATAGAATACACCTAGAACGAATATCACGCCCATACATAGATCTTGGTGAGAAATTAGTCGAACTAGTTCTAGAGACAACGCCTGACATTATCTTGGTTGATGTGGAATTCGGGAGAAGGATTACTTTTAATAATGGAGCAATGACAATCACAAAAAGAGTCGGACCATGTCCAATCTGCCAGACAAATTTTGGATGTTGTCATTAAAGGTGGAAAACATTCCAAGATGATGAAGCAGAAAAAAGCCCTTTTCAGGGCTACCATCCCCGAAGAAAGAGTGATCTTTCGAATTGTCAATTTCTCTAAGAGTTACACTCAAAAAAAGTCTAAGTCCAATACAGCCCCTAGTTTTCTCTTTCAAAATCACACTGTATTCCATACCAAAACAAGACTAAGTCCAACTCCTGTGCATAACACGATCTTCTCCTTCTAGCCTTTTTTACTCACACAAATAAAAAAGAAATATAACGAAGCTTCTGGTTGGTCAACGTTAAAGCAATGAACCTTCTGATTGGTCAAAATACGTTAATTCTGAATCAAACCTAGATCTGACGAGAGGATTGAACTACTTTGACATAGAATTAACGTTGCCCAATCGATTCGTTCGTTATATCTTTACACATTTTGATTGGTCAACGTTAATTCTGAGTCAAAGTAGGTCAATCCTACCGCCAGCGTATAAAAGCCGGCGATATTTTCCAAATAATGAATCATTCGACTCTCAGCTCTCGAGTAGTACGGATAAGCGCTAACGGAAAAATGAATTTCAACTTAAATGGATTCAACTTGGACGGTTTCGACATAGACGAATTCCTACCGAAAGAAAACAATGGGGATATTCTATAGACAGCGATAAATACAACACTCATCAACCCAAAGACCATATTGGACGACGTTTTTGAAGAAGTAAGACAGCTGAATTCAAAACAAGATTCTGTATTGACTCAGATTTTATGAGAACTGAAGACTTTCAACAAACATTTGGAGAAGATAAAGACTTTAAACACAAACACCGAACAACTGAGCAAAAACATTGAGACATTATACCACCAGAAGCGTATTTCAGCAGTTCCTGTGGAGATTCCGGTGAAAATCCCTGTGGAGACTGAGTTTGATAAAAGCAGTCTTCACAAACTAGTAGAGTCAATCGTAACTGTTGTAAGGAAAGAAAAACAGACAAAGGAAAACCAACAACCAAAGGAAAAACAGCGAAGAGCAACAAAACGAAAATCAGAGGAAGACGATGGGCAACTTCACAAAAAACAAGGAGTTCTCAACAACTGGGCAATCTCAAAGGAAAATCAACAGCCAAAGGAAAAGCAGCCAAAAGCAACTAAACGAAAATCAGAGGAAGACAAAAGTCAACTTCACAAAAAACAAGGAGTTCACAACAACTGGGCAATCTCGACAATGACGGGTCAGGACAGATACGGAAAATCAGAGGAAGACAAAAGTCAACTTCACAAAAAACAAGGAGTTCTCAACAACTGGGCAATCTCGACAATAACGGGCCAGGGCAAATACGGAAAAAAGATTGATGACTTCGATGATTTCAAGATCCCGAAAAAACCAAAGAAAAGCTGTCAGTAAAGGGAAAAACACACCAACACAGAAAAACAGCCCTTTTCAGGGCTACCCAACACTACGAAAAGATCTTTCTTTTCAAAATTGTCAATTTTCTCTAAGAAATAACTCAAAAAAAGCCAAAGTCCACAGACGTGCAATTTTTTATCTCTAACCATCCAAAAAAAGAAAAAAGTCTATTCCCAACCCTCTGATCTAAGACAGTGTGGGCATTAAAATCACACTGTATTTCATATCAAAAAAAGACCAAGTCCAACTCCTGTGCATAACACGATCTTCTCCTTCTACCCTTTTTTTACTCACACAAATAAAGAAATATAACGAAGCTTCTGGTTGGTCAACGTTAAAGCAACGAAGCTTCAAAAAACGTTAATTCCGAATCAAAACTAGTTCTGACGGGAGGATTGACCTACTTTGACATAGAATTAACGTTGCCCAATCGATTCGTTCGTTATATCTTTACACATTTTGATTGGTCAACGTTAATTCTGAGTCAAAGTAGGTCAATCCTACCGCCAGCGTATAAAAGTCGATGATATTTTTTCCAAATAATGAATCACTCGTCTCTCGGCTCTCGAGTAGTACGGATAAGCGCTAACGGGAAAATGGATTTCAACTTAGACGGAATTAACTTGGATGGTTTCGACACAGACGAATTCCTACCAAAAGAAAACGATGGACAGCAATGAATTCAACACTCATCAACCCATCGACAGCGATGAATTCAACACTCATTAGCCCAACGACGGTAATGGACAGCATTTTTGAAGAAGTAAGACAGTTGAATTCAAAACAAGATTCTGTATTGGCTCAGATTTTAGAAGAACTGAAGACTTTCAACAAACAAATGGAGGAAAAAAAGACTTTGAACGCAGACACCGAACAACTGAGCAAAAACATTGAGACATTATGCCAACAGAGAAAGCGTATTTCAGTTGTTGCTGTGAAGGTTCCAGTGGAGAATGACTTTGATAAAAGCAGTCTTCATAAACTAGCAGACTCAATCGTGACTGCTGTAAGGGAAGAAAAACAATCAAAGGAAAATCAACAGCCAAAAACAGTATGCTGCGAATATTGTGGGTGTAAAATCATTCCAAAAGACCAGTATACTTGGTAGATAAATCAATACTCAAAAAACAGCCCTTTTCAGGGCTACCCCACTACCAAGAAAGAGCGATCTTTCTTCAAATTGTCAATTTCGCTAAGAGTTACACTCAGAAAGTCTAAGTCCAACAATTCCCCTAATCTCAGCCTGGTACAGCGAGATCAAGATCAAACTGTATTCCATATCAATCCTAACCCCACTTAAAGCCAAAGTAGTGGGTAAAAATAAACAATGAAGCATTCCTAATCCTTTTCCATACCATGGTCTCTAGTTCAGCTGAGTGCTTTCAAAGGTTCTGTCTTATCAAAGGGAGATAACCAATGCATGACTAATTAAAGACCAAGGGCTGACTAAAAATGAGAAATTTGCTCATCTGGTAGCTATATAGATACTATAGCAATATGGGTACGAAAACCCACTCAGGATAGTCATACTATAGCAATATGGGTACGAAACCCACTCAGAGTAAGTAAGTACGATTCTAAAGAAGTCCTACCCATGATGCCTCAGTGAAACTAAAAATTACCCGGTTTGCTTACCCTCGGGTAAGCAAACCGGGTAATAATCCCTCTCAGGGTAAGGAAACCGGGTAATTTTCGGGCTAAAAAAACCCTCTCAGGGTAAGGAGACCGGGTAATTTTGGGGGATGAAAAAACGGTATTTTCAAAAAATTTCTCCAAAATTACACGGTTTGCTTACCCTCGGGTAAGCAAACCGGGTAAAAAGCCACTCAGGGTAAGGAGATCAGGTGGTGGTCAAAAAGTTGGAGGGGGGGATGAAAAAATCGATATTTTGAAAAATTTTCTCCAAAATTACCCGGTTTGCTTACCCTCGGGTAAGCAAACCGGGTAATAATTCCTCTCAGGGTAAGGAAACCGGGTAATTATTACCCGGTTTCCTATCCGTTACTACTCCGGTAGACAAAATTTTAAAAAAAATCAAAGTTTAACGTATTTAAAGCTTACAAAATTTAAGGTCATTTTTACAGTAGGATTTGATTTTGAAAGAGTACAAAACACAGTGGTAAAGGGGAAGAAATACTGGACAAAAGCATGTTCTCTGTTTCCTACACTGTTTTTAGATAATCTTATTTTCTCAGGGTAGTTTAAATACGGGATATTATGATTAAACCTCAGGCTGCTATGCGCGACTAACTGACCTTTTGCGGACAATGTAGATCAAGATCAGACTGCACAGAACGTGCAGTCTGATCTTTGATCTACACTGTCCGACAATGAGATATTATTCCCTAAAATATAACTTTAAAATAGCAGTATTTTGGGTTTTAACTATCGAAATGAAAATTTCATTTTAGTTATTTAGCACGATAAGAGTAAATGGTCAACCCTTTGCCAAACAATCCCGGGTTTTCACGACCCTGAGGATAAGGCCTTCTGAAAACATTGTTAGAAAAGGAGAAAATGCTGGTAACCAGCATTTTCTCCTTTTCCCACAATGTTTTCTACCTTTCCCAAAACAAATTTAAATATTTGAGTTACATTTACTTTGTAATCTGCAAATGCGTTTAGTTTGGACCTGTCCAAACTTTTGTCGTTTTGTAAAGAGTTAAAAAGCGGCTATCAAAAACAGCTAACTTGAAACTCCAATGACAAATCCATTCAGAGCTCGCTGAACTAGAGATTATCTGTAATGATATAATTATGTGATTGTGGTAATTTTAGCGGATTATTGTCTGTAGAGATTTTTTGTGGGGGCAGATATTCAAGTCACAGTGTCGGTGTATACCATGTTTAACTCTTTAACAGCCGATAAAATTTAGATATGTTCAACTTAAAAGCATTTGCAGACGACAAAATATACGTAGTTCAAATGATGAAATTTGCCTCTCAGAGGATAGACGTTCAACCAAGGTCCCTTGTGACGGTATTATACACCGAGCACGTTAAAGAACCAGGCGTAAATTAGGTGGTGTGTGAAGTTGGCAGTAAGTTCGATAATCGGAGTTGGATATTCAATGTCGAAATGAATATGCTGACGAGTTAAATCGAACTTACTGCCAACTTCACACACCCATCTTAGGATGGGTTTCGTTCTGTATCTGCACTATCCCCCGCAACAATACTAACAACCTGTAGGGGGCGTCGCCCATATAGGCAACCGGTGGCGACGATAAATAAACGCAAATTCAATCAATCAAAGGATAGATAATTTGTGGGCGAAGAAAGAAATGCAGGTTAACAGCATTTTATCCTTTTTTCCCCCGCAATGTTTTCAAAATCATTTTCCTCAAAAGTCGTCAAAACTCAGGATTGGTAAGAGGTTAACCTATTATTGTACAAACACGATACATGTATTTTACACCCTCACGACTTCTTATTAAGCCTCAGCTCAGTAACCTCGTAACTCAAGACAACAAAGTTATAGACTGGCCTGTTGGCGCGAAACACGCGAAAAGGAGCGTTCGGGCATTTGCGTAAAGTGTCGTCTCGGATCAGCCTGCGCAGTCAGCGCAGGCTGATCCGAGACGGCACTTTACGACTACATTAAATTTTGTTCTTCAGTAGACTTGAGCAAAACAGAAAAGTGCATAAAAATGGAAAGTGTCGTTTCGGATTAGTCTGCGCGGGCTGTGCAGGCTGATCCGGTACGACACTTTACGCAAATGTCCGAATGCCCCTTTTCGCGTGTTGCAGGCCATATACAAAGCGTTTGCAAACGAAAATTGTTGCTCTATTAATGGATTTTGACTGTGAAATAGCAGAAATTATTATGGGATAAAGTGAAAATGCTGGTTACTAATAGCTTAAGTATCACATACCCCCCCCTGTTTTTGTTGTTGTTATTGTTGTTGTTGAAAACATTCTGGCAAAACTAAGAATTCCTCGTAATGAACACTTTTTCTATTTGTCATGTCTGTTCAATGTTGTTAAACATATTATTGTACATATTCCTAAAATATCAAATCTTAGCTCTTGTTAATTTTTCATATTTCTGAAATATGTATCAGTGTATTCCGCTTAATATATTTCAGTCTCTAACACATACCCCCTCCGATCTAACGCAACCGATCCAGTGTCCCTAACACCTGTTCCCTTCAGTGTAACTCGACCGATTTAGGGGGTCACATGGTCTTCTTCCAAGCTATTCGACTGTCCTAGTCTCTAACACTCGTTCCCTCCCCCACCTCAAAAAAAAAAAACCTGACCGGCCCAGTCTATGAACACCACCCCAATTTCCTCTCCAATCTAACTTCCCCTCAAATACCGACCAAGTCTAAGGCACTCATACCCCTCTGCCTCAAATCTGCGCCAACCAATCCAGTCTCCGACACTCGCCCTCGCTCCTATCTTCCCTGAGGGGGACCCACCGTCTGACACTAGCCTCCTTTCCATATATCAAACGGCACAGCCTCTTATAAGCATCCCCCTCCTCCCTCCAATCTAACCTGAATGACCCTGTCTGTAAAATATATTGTCCATCCTCCCCCTCTCCAATCCAACCGATTATATCTTTATCTGAATCTTTTCCACCTCTAGTCTAAGCCGACCGACGCAGTCCCTGACTGCCTCAAATCGAACAGGCTGTCCATGACACTCGTTCCCCTAACTCCTCTGATATTACCAAACCGACTCTATCTCTGACATTTGTCCCACTGAAATATATAACCTAACCAAACCCTGTCGGCGACAGTCACCCCTCACCTGTCACCCCTTGATTGAATTGATTGAATTTGCGTTTATTTATCGTCGCCACCGGTTGCCCATATGGGCGACGCCCCTTGAAGGCTGTTAGTATTGTTACGGGGGATAGTGCAGATACAGGACGAAACCCATCTTAAGTTACGCCAGGTTCTCTTACGTGCTCGGTGTATAGCACCGTCACACGGGACCTCGGTTTAACGTCTCATCCGAAAGACTATTAGTAATTTTAGATAGCCAGTCGTGGGGATCGAACCCACACCCTCAAGTGACTCGAAACATCACGTTCACGAGTCCTACGCTCTACCTATTGAGCTATGCGGGCTGGTCCACCCCTTGATTATTTAGATACATTATACATATATACAAAGTTATACATGATTATCTCTGGTTGGCTGACGGATTATCCGTTCAATCCGAAATTGTATCACGGAAACAATTAGATCATTAAAGTTTACTGACGACAGTCTGGCACCTTCTGCGGCTTGAACAACTTGGGCAGAAGAAATAGTATTAAACAGCGCCTAATTCCATTCCTCATAAATTTACTGATAACTTTTAGATATGAGCCGCGCTCTGTGAAAAGGGGGCTTAATGCATCTGCAAAAAGTTTCGACCCAGGTCAGCCTGCGCAGTCCGCGCAGGCTGACCTGGGCCGAAACTTTTCGCTATTGGTCGATTTTCTGCATGTCAAAGGATCAGTCTACCTCATGATTGAGTCGGTTGTTAAAAAAAGTGGCTATTATGGATCCATAAGTATGTGATGGCTTTCTTGGTAAGATGGATTACGGAGATGCATTAAGCCCCCTTTTGCCAGAGCACGGCTCATATGAAATTGACACTGTATTGAGCAATTATCAAAGATTCATCTGATAATCCAAGTCTTACAATTTTCGGTATTACAATAGTGAAATGACCGTTTTGAAATTACTTAACAATTATCGTCTCTGACAGCTGTAAAGTATTTCGATAGTTTACGTTATTGCAATAACTTATCTTATTTTCAAGTTACTGTATTGAACTATTATGTTTTCGACATATTCAATCCTTTTCGTTTTTTGATAAAAAAAAATGTGACAAGTGTTGTTCTTGAACTCTCCGTGTTTATTAAACGACCTGCAGAGAGAGAGAGAGAGCTTTCGAAAACATTATAGGAAAAGGAGAAAATGTTGGTAACAAGCATTTTCTCCTTTTCGCACAATGTTTTCTTCCCTTTCAAAGGCAAATGTCATCCCTTGTGTCACATTTGTCGTCTGAACATTCTTTCAATTTGAAGGAGTTTCAAATTTTGCTGTCGGTATTATAATATTGTTCTTACGGGTAATTATTTGTCACGTATATTGTTCCTGTGATACCCTGTTCAACGGTTCAAGGTTTAAGGGGTCGGCGGTTTCAATAACCTTTTCAGCGACATCTTTACGCGAAAACAGGGGCTTTTGCTGACAGCATAGATCAAAATCAGACTGCACATAACGTGCAGTCTGATCTTGGAACTATTCCGTCCGCTTGTTTTGTCAATCCTGTAACCTTTTACCACATAATCGTGCTTTTGAACGACCTTGAAAGACAGAAAGCTCCTGGAAACATTGTGGGGGGAAAAGGAGAAAATGCTGGTAACCAGCATTTTCTCCTTTTCCTACAATGTTTACTACACTGTCAAGAACCTCGGTTAATTTATATCACTTTTCAAGTTGTCGTCTACTGATGCTTTCAATTGATAGACAGAATAGACATAGAATTTTCTTTTTTGAATCATATTTAATGTGTTATCTGCAAGTGCTTTCAATTTGGACCAAGCTAAAATTATATGAACCATGCTTCGGCAAAAGTGGGCTTAATATATATCCGTTACCCGTCAACAATAGCAAAAAGTTTTGGCCCAGGTCAGCCTGCGCGGAATGCGCAGGCTGACCTGGGTCAATACTTTATGCAGATGCATGAAGACCCCTTTTCACAGAGCATGGTTCATATCGTGTGGTTGAAAAGTGACCAGATTTGGCGCTGAAGGTATAAAGAGATTGGATTTAACAACAAGCTGTGATATATTTTTATGACTTTTTCTCTATTCAATGTTGTACATAACCCTGTTTCTGCTTCAGAATTTTGTTTCATATATTCTTTCGTTATAGTTCTACTTTTAAGATATTTGAAATTTTTAATTTTAATGAAAAAAAATTCGTTCTCTTTAGATAACCCTTTACTCCATGAAACAAATCTGCTCCAGATGACTTTGAAAGCATCCTAGTGAAATAGAGATTGTTGCTTTGAATCAAGTTTCTTGACCCTTAACCAAACAAGCCCGTGTTTTCAACGACCCTGAAATGGGAGACTTTGAAAACATGGTGGAAAAAAAGGAGAAAATGACGGTAACCAGCGTTTTCTCTTTTTTTTTCCCCGTGTTTTCTACCTTTTTTTTTAAGATAAAACCCATCATTACAGCCTTACTTTATTTGTCGTCTGCAAAAACGTTCAATTTGGACCAGTCTAAAATTCTGTCGCTTGGCAAAGAGCTAAATATAAATATATTTGTCCTAGAGAGAGAGAGTGCTTTGTATAATTTTAAATGCGTAATTTGATCAAATGAACAAAGATGATGTAATTTTGAGAGCGAAAGAGTACGGAGAGAGAGAGAGAGTTGTATCACGTGGGACACTGAAATTATTTTGGTTGTAACTGACTATGTACAGGATGTATAAGTCAATCAAGTCATTCATTCATTCATTCATTCATTCATTCATTCTATATTTGTTTATTTGTATACAGGTATGGTAGATTTCAACATTACTTCAGTCATATCGCAACGACCAGTGCACCTGTCCGTGCTTTCCTGGAATATTTTTTACCAGTACTCCGCACAGTATTCTTCCCAAGCCACAGGTAGCTTTCCCAGGAAGCCATCGTAAAAATAATGATCAGCGGTGAGAGAGGAATGATTCCTGTCGGTTGAACAATCAGTAATCCCCAGAAAGAGATTGGCCGAGCGGCGGGTTTGAATCAGCGTATCCCTGCTTATAACTTTTGTACGCTATCAACTACGCTACAGGGCTCGGCCCGTGAGCTAAGATTAAATACACAAATACATGCGAAGGTACAGTGGGAACCAGAAACTGCTCGTCTATAGCAAATTTCTCCTTTTGTCACAATATTTCTTCTCGTAGGTAAAATTCTTGTAGCCTGCATTTTCTCCTTTTCTACAATGCTTTATAGCCGTTTTCAAGATACATTCTATCACTGAAGCTCCATTTGAAGAAATCATTTACATGGCCTGGAAGCCAGCAATGTCTTCTTTCCCCGCAATGTTGTCTGTTCGATTTCATGCAGATACATTCCATCATTTATTGATTTTATGGTGTTTAACGCGGCTTCCAACATTATTTTAGTCAAATCACAACGACAGCTTGCTTATTCATGTATGTCCTGGGTTTCACCAGTTCAATGCTCTGAAGTGCCTGACACAAGATCACTCCCACAAAAATCCCCGAGTGATTTCAGTAAGGCTCGAACCGGGGCCTCCAGACTACGAGTCTTATTCTTTTCCTCCGAGCCACGCAGGACCCCCACATTCCATTATTGAACTGCGTTTGTTAAGTCGTTTACTCGGCATGGCAGCCAGCATTTTCTTCTTTTCTCACAAGGTTTTCTACCCTTTCAAAAAGATACATTCCATCACTGGAGCAGAAATCGAATATTTGTCTGCAACATAGACTTTCAGTTTGGACAATTCTACCGTATTAAACTCTGGTGTAGGGTTAAAATTGTTTCATGGTTGGTATACGGGAGGAAAATGGCTGACAATGAGAAAAGATCGAACACGAACAATGTTGTTGTCTATTGTTGGATAATTGAATGTGGTCTTGTATAAGAAAGTGATCCAGGAAAGCATGATTGGAAATCGTTTCCGTCCCTTTGTGATAGTTTCTTTAGAACTTTGATAAAAGACAAACACCATGGATCAAGTTGGATTAACTCTTTTCCATACAGTCCCGTGTTTTAAAGATTCTGAGGAAAATGGTCTTTGAAAAATATTGTGGGAAATGGAGAAAATGCTGGTACCCAGCATTTTCTCCTTTTCTCACAACGTTTTCTATCCTATTGGCTAATTTCGGCACATTTTCATTGATATAGAAATTGTCTGCAATTTACCATCCTATCAATTTGCCATTCATTTCCTAGAGTCTTTTTAATTTTGTCACACTTAGAAATAACACTTTAAGGAATTAAGGAAATTACAGCACATAATTTATGGCACTTTTTTTTCAATGTTTCGACCTGCAAGAAGACATGTAATTCTTTCAAACCATTGGACAAAAAAAAGAGATAATATGTGCTCTAGCTAAATGAGGCTTATTGCATCTCCGTGATCCATGGTTCCAAGGAAGCCATCACATAATTATGGACCCATAACAGTCACCATTTTTAACAACCGACTTCATCATCAGGTAGACTGGTCCTTGTACAAACAGAAAATTGACCAATAGCGACAAGTTTCGGCCCAGATCAGCCTGCGCGGACTGCGCAGGCTGACCTGGGTCGATACTTTTCGCAGATGCATTAAGCCCCCTTTTCATAGAGCATGGTTCATATATATATATTTCGACCGACGGTCTTTCTCAAAAAAAAATCGACCAGCCCGCATAGCTCAATAGGTAGAGCGTAGGATTCGTGAACGTGATGTTTCGAGTCACTTGAGGGTGTGGGTTCGATCCCCACGGCTGGCCATCTAAAATTACTAATAGTCTTTCGGATGTGACGTTAAACCGAGGTCTCGTGTGACGGTGATATACACCGGGCACGTAAAAGAACCAGGCGTAAATTAAGATGGGTTTCGTCCTGTATCTGCACTATCCCCCGTAACAATACTAACAGCCTTCAGGGGGCGTCGCCCATATGGGCAACCGGTGGCGACGATAAATAAACGCAAATTCAATCAATTCTCAAAAAATTGAAATATGTAATTCCTTCAAACTATAGATCTACGTCACTCGCCATTTTTTTTTTAAAGATAATAATTTAATTTGTATTCTGGTAATTAGTTAATGGGTCTCCAAGAATATAAAACACTTGAATGTGCCTCTGATAAGTTAAAGGCGCAGTAAAGGCCAAAATATCAAAGTAGGTGTCATAATACATTTAAATTTAAATCATACCATTTAAAAGTATGGAAAATATTGTGGAGATGACAGTCTGTTATCATGTGGTCGTGCCATATGTTAGTCGCTGGCAGAAAAAAGAATTTTAAAATCAGGCAAAAAGAAAACAAAAGACACAGCTACGTGGCAGGTTTTAACCTAGTTTTGAAATTAATTTCTCTGTCAGCGACTAACATTTGGACCGACTGTGCTATGACAGATTGTCACCTTCACAATAATTTCCATACTTTTAAATGGTATGGTATAAATTCAAATGCATTTAAACACCCGCTTTGTTTACATTTGGCATTTATAGTTACTTTAAGAGGGCTGAGCCCCGATATTGGAGCCGATAGCATGCCGGACTTTAGACTAGTGTGGTCGCTAGTTCGAATCCGCAGCTCGGCTAATTTCTGATACATGATAGTCATATGCGACAGCATTCATTCCTCTCTTACCTCTGATCATTTTTTTTTTTACGATGGTTATGAGGGAAATCAGCCACTGGCTTGGGAAGAGAATTGTGCGAAGCATTGGGGAAAAATAGAAACCTAGGAAAACACGGATAATTGGACTGGCCGTGGTGATATTACTTAACATTTAGTTTGAGTTATGCAAATTCTTTCAATTTGAACACGTCTTTAGTTTTGCCGTCGGGTAAAGAGTTAACCCTTTACCACACAATCCAATGTTGTAAGGACTTTAATGAAGAAGCCGTTCCAAAAGATTGCGGAAAAAGAAGAAAATGCTGGTAACCAACATTTTCTCATTTTCCCGCAATGTATTATACCCTATCAAAGACAAGTTCAATCATTTGAGTAACATTTGATTTCTCGTCTGCAAATGCTTTCAATTTGGACAATTCTACAATTTTGTCGTTCGGTCCAGAATTAATGAAGTATTTTCTCCTAACCTAAAACGTCGGCGCCATTTTCACTTAATGAGGTTCATAACCAGACTCGTTCAAATTGAAAGCTTTTGTAGACAACAAATTAAATGTGGCTCAGGTGAAGAAACTTGGCAATGAAAGGGTTGAAAAGATTGTGGGAAAAGGAATAAATGCTGGTTACAGCAATAGGCTTGTATTCTTTACTAAACTGATCACCTTATTTGAGGGTATAATACCGACTTAGAACGATGCTCCGACACGTTTAGTTTTGGCTATTTATTCAATTATTTATTCATTTATTTAATTGTTTATATGTCTTTCTGTTTGTTTCTTTGATTGTTTATTTTTTGTCCGTCCGTCCGTCAGTCCGTCTTTCTCTCTCTCCCTCGCTCTCTCTCTCTCTCTCTCTCTCTCTCTCTCTCTCTCTCTCTGTCAACTTTTTTTAAAGTTTTTACCAAAAGGATAAACAGGGCAAGCCATCCTAGGAGTTTAAACCTTTCAAACATATGATTAAGGTGGTAGGGTGCGTTTAGCAAGCCTCCACGCTTCTCTTTCTATAGTCCTGTCATATAATTGGCCCGCAATACGCCAAAAGGGGCATTCGAACATTTGCGCAAAGTGTCGTTTCGGATCAGCCTGTGCAGTCCACGCAGACTAATCCGAAACGACACTTTCCGTTTTTTTATGTAATTTTCTATTTTGCGAAAGTCTACTGTACGATAAAATCTAATGTAGTCGTAAAGTGCCGTCTCGGATTAGCCTGCGCGGACTGCGCAGGCTAATCTAAGACGACACTTTACGCAAATGTCCGAATACCCCTTTTCGCGTGTTGCAGGCCATATATGCCATAAAATTCTTGCACTGCACTGCTGCTACTCATTAGAATTATTATGGTTGTGGTGATGTTGCACTTTTGTGAAGTTTCTGTGTAAGTTCACAAAGAAAAAAAAAAAACACTTTATGAGAAACCAAGTGCGGGGCGTATTTACCAAAAAAAGGTAGTAATCAGATGGCCAGCCATATAATTCAGAATAAAAATATTTTTTTAAAAGGTTTAGGAGTACGGCCGAGGAGACAAAAACTGAAATTCTGATACAGCTATGTAGTCATATAAAATAAGATGAAAACCAATTTGGAATAAACGCCAGTCCACTTACCTTATATAGATGATCAATTTAAATCCAGTTTAAAGCACTTGAAAGACATTGAAAAACTTTAACTATCATTTAATCAGTTTCTTGCTTTATTCTCTATCGTGTTCCAAATTTGATAAATGTCCTGTACCGAACTACAATATTGAACGATTATCAGCGGTGTATACCAATATATCTATCGAGTATGGAGAAGGTATCGGTTTAATCCATCTAGCCTCGGTTTTTTTTTTCTTGTTTGTTTGTTTTTGCGTTAATTTATCGTCTACACCGTTTGGCAATATGGGCTACGCGCCAAAAGGCTGTTCAGTGTCATTTTAGTGGGGGAAAATGAAAGATAAAATAATGAAAGTAATCCTAAGTTAAGCTAGGTTTCTTAACTTGTTCGGTGTATGGTACCGTCACACGGGACCTTTATGTAGATTAAACCCTAAAAGCCTCTCAAAACTTTAGTTGCCTTCGTGGCCAGTGTAGATCAAGATCAGACTGCATAAAATGTGCAGTCAGATCTTTGATCTACACTGTCCGCTTTGCTGAGACATTCCTGGACAATACATACATTGACATTGTTCTAATTAAGCCCTTTTTTTTTCCCACGAATGGAAATATTAGTTGGGTTTATTTTGCACCCAGTTGCACAATCAACTGAATCATGAAGAAGAATAGCCTTTTGACATGCAAGAAATTTAAAGATAGCTAAATGTCAGCAGGCGCGGCCTGTGCAGTTCCTTACTTTTTGCAGATGCGTTAAAACCCCTTTTCACATGGTATATATATGGATGATTGAAATATTGTCAGTCAGAATTGCTTAAAGATGCCCGTCTACAGCCAGTAAGCAAAAATGCTGTTAAATTTCAAACAATTTAGAATGGTACAGAAATCAGTCCTTTGTGTAAACATGGATAAATTACTAACATATATGGTGTAACTGAAAAAAAGAAACACGGAGTTTTGCATCAGAAACCGAATATTGGTCAGAAGAAAACTGGCTGACGATCGAAGCTGTAAACAATGGCGGTGCGTCACGGAATTTATCGTTGGTTTCCGCCTAGAATCGGGTACGGTGTAATTTGCATGTAGGCCAAGACCTCCGTCTGAAAATCGAGGCTGCAACAGAGAAGCCTCCATTTTCCTTTGTTTACCTCATTAGACGCAGGGCGAAGGTCAAATATAGTCACGTGACAGAATGCATGATTATTATACGAATCTACCCGAGTGTATAATGGATGTATCGAAAATCTTCGATTCAAAAACCGGAAACGACGAGTGTGTTTACATGGAAGGCCACAACTCAGTGAAATGCATTTTCTATCGTCCGTAATCTAAGCAACCTTGCAACCGTCAGGCGCAATATTTGGCATTAAGATATAAGAATGACTATATTTTGATAAAATAATGACAAAATGAGTTAAAACTGGCTTAAAATGAGTATAAGGGCCTCTTTAAGTGGTAGGCTTTACGACTTTAAGCAACAAGGACACTTCAGGCTGTGAGTTCGATTCCTACGGCTGGCCTACTAAGCATTACAAAATAGTCTTTCGGATGAGCCTCCTTTCACGGGGTCGTTAAAACTCGGAATCGTGTGGTAAATAGGTAACCCCTTATCAAAGCATCCTTTTTTAATGACCCGGAAGAAAAACCTTTTGAAAACGTTGTGGGGGGAAAAGGAGAAATTGCTGCTGACCAGCATTTTCTCATTTCTTATTTCCTCACATTGTTTTTTTTTTTTTCCCATGTCAAAGATTTTCTAGTTTTATCGTATTATTTTCGAATTTTCGTGTTCAGATGCTTTCAATTTGGACAAGCCTACTAAAATATGTCATCTGATAAAGAGTTTTAACAATTATCCTGCTGAACAGGTGCAAATAAAACTTTCAAGCTGATAGTAAAAACCAAGATTTTGCTATTTCAAAGGTAGTTTTTTTTTTTTGTGTGAAAAAAAGTGTAGATTCAAGATCAGACTGTACCTTCTGTGCAGTCTGATCTTGATCTACACTGTCCGCAAGAGGTCTTTCAGTCGCGCTTATCAGCCTAAGGATTGATCCATGTCGTCTTGTGAGCAGCATGTTCTTTTTTCCACAATGTTTTCTTCCCTGTCAAAGAACTTCGGTATATTCGTATCTTTTCGAATTCGAAGTTTAAAAATGGTTTTAATCTGGACAAGTCTAAGTTTTGTCGTTTGGCAATGAGTGTAATAAGTGTAGATAAGAAATCGATCGCTTTTTAAACATTAATCTTGATCTCCCAGAGCCAAGGATACGTAGATTGTGATAATAAGTGATCATCCTCAGCAGGCCATCTGTATTGGCCTTTACAATAACTCGGTTACTTCCCTTTGAAGATTATCTCCCTTGTGGAACCCCCACACCCCCTGCACCCCCGTCATCAACCTTTCTTCGATTAATTCTAATTTTACATACCAACGTGGTCCTGTGTGACTCAGTAGTGATGTTGAAGAAGCATTCGTAACCTGGAGGCCCCGGTTTGATCCTTACTCTAAACGCCATGTTTTTCATGAGGTGTTCTAGGCCAGGACACTTCAGAACCCTAGCCTAGTACTTGTGAAAACCCAAGACTTACATGAATAACTGAGCTGCCGCCGTGATGTGACTGAAATAACGTTAAAGGCGGCGTAAAACTTCATTCAAACAATTCTTACTCAATTTTACCACTCACCACATGAATTTTTCTCTAAGACTTTCCCTCTCGGCCGATCAGATAAGCATTTTTGGAAATTAGATTTGATTTCAGACCGGTTAGTGAATATAATGTTTAGAAAGTAATTCTGTCAATGTGTGTATAATTCGTTAACTAAAGTGTTAACCCTTTACCACGTGACAATATTTTAGACTGGTCCAAATTCAAAGCATTTGCAGACGACAATTTAAATGTAGCTCATTTTTTTTCCTGAAAGATAAGAAAACATTATGGGAAAAGGAGAAAATGCTGGTTACCAGCATTTTCTCCTTTTTACTCAAGGTTTTCAAAAGGCTGTTTCCTAAGGGTATTTAAAACTCCGGATTGTGTTATAAAGAGTTAACCCTTTCCACAACAAACAGTTGGAGACTATTCCGAAACGAAAGCATCGTTAGGCGACAAAAATGAAAGTGGTAAAAATGAACTAAACATCTTTATAAGGGTAGAAAACATTTTGGTAAAAGGAAAATACGTTGGTTACTGGTACCAGCATTTTCTTTCTTTCCCATAATGCTTTCAAAGGGTCTTTTCCTTAAAAACACGATTATTTGGTAAAGAGTTACAGGTGCACTGAATATAAAAGATATAGTAATACTTTGCTTTAGAGTGTCAATAAACAGTTCTATAGTTTAGATAAATATTTTTTCTGTACGGGAGGGCCACTTTTTATCAACCGTGACGTAAGGGGTAAAACTTTCTATCAATGGATATATTTCATCACGTGTTTTCTTTTGAATGACCACGTTAACCGCTCCAAGTAGATGTGTAAATCTATAACTTGACTCACGATAGACTTTAACCAGCAACTAATATGGGTCTCTACTGTCCCCCACCCCGTGTAAATGAAAAACCGAATTAGATAATAAGTTGTTGTGTTTTCAAAATTGGTTCAAATATCTGTACATTCGAATATAGATCATCAGTTTCTGTGCGTTTTCTGCGCATGTCATATTCTTCGAAGATTCGACCTGTCTGCTATGACGCATCACCCATCCCATATACAGGGGAAAAGTAGGGCTTACACCGAAGCTATTACCCACGCCTGTAGGGGCTGTTTTAATACATGGCCGGTGCATAGGTTACATGCTAGCTGATCATAGCTGAATGAATCGCACCAGGTAGCATTTTATTGAGTAAACGTTTATTTTATTTTGAAATTCAAAGTAAGGGTTTTCGTTTTGAAAAGTAGTCCGGTAAACTACCCAGAATGCCCAAATTAGATAGATGTATATTTGTAGAATGCCATCTAGCAGAAGATAATGGTTTCTGTAACTTTTTTTTCCTATTTGACGAAATGAAACCAAGGCGTGAGTTGCTTTAAACTGTTTACCATACGACAAAATGTTAGACTTGTCCAAATTGAAAGCACTTGCAGACGAAATATTCAGTTTAGCTCAGAAGATGGGATTTGTCTTTAATGTCTACGGCCCCTAACTCTCATATTAAAAGACGGAAGCTGCCGAGATTGGCCGAATAGCCTTTACGAAAACTCTCGGATGTTTACCGATGAGTTAGGGGCCGTAGACCTTAACAGGTAAGAAAACATTGTGGGAAAAGGAGAAAATGCTGGTTACCAGCATTTTCTCCTTATTTCCACAGTGTTTTCAAAAGCCCCCTCTGCGAGGGTCGTAAAAACTAGGGATCTCTTGGTAGAGGATTACGGAAATTTTCTTCTATCATTTTTTCAAATAATTATTACAACTCATTGCAGGGGACAGAGGTGTAGGGGTAGATTGTCGGCCTATCACACTCATTCAGGGTTTGAATCCCGTGATGAGCGGGGCTAACCCTGAAACTAATCGCAACAGTACTCGTTAAGTTTTCCAGGAGAATGATTGATATATAGGCTTATTAGAAATCGATGTAAAATATATGTACAGCTAGTAAACCAAACTATTATATAACTCATTAATTTTCATTCAACAATTCTTGAAATGAACTATCATGCAATAAACCTTCTTTCTTCTTCTTCTTCTTCCTTCTTCTTCTTCTTTGTTTTGTTTTGTTTTGATTCAATTGTCATGTAAAAAAATGTATACAATTGGAAAATTCATTTAGATTAAAAACATAATATAGAAAAAGAATCTAGCTTTCAAGTCTATGTAATGGCGTGGCAAAATTTGTGCTACAGTTTGCTACAGTTAAATTGACGACCCTAACAAACTAAGCTTACGAAATATTGTGGAAAAATGAGCAGATGCTTGTAACCAGCACTTTCTTCTTTTTCCACAATTTTCTTTATTTTTCATGTAGCTTCATCTAAAGGACCTCTTCTGAATTTCTTCAAAATATAGCCCTGGGGCCAAAGTTGGCCCCATCCTTGGGGTCACAAGTTTTACATGGGGTTATAAAGTTTAAAAAAAATTATGGCCTAATACGGCTACCAAATTTGGCATATACCTTCACCTCATGGACCTCTACTGTGATTCTTCAAATTATAGCCCTTGGGTCAAAATTGACCCTCTCCTGGGGGGGGGGGGGGGTCACAAGTTTAATATGAGCTTTTACAGTCAAAACTTTTAAAATCTTCTTCCAAACCATAAGGCCCTCACATAGCTTCGTCTAGTGGATCTCTTCTGAATTTGTTAAAAATTTCGTCCTTGAATGGAAATAAGCCCGACCTCTCATGTTTTAATAAGGAAACTTTGATAATTTTCCTGTTTATAACCGTACGGCGTAGACCTGTATTATTTTGTCTGTGGCTGAATCTTGTTGACCTTTACTAGGATTCAAGTAATTATAGGCCATAATTATAGATCAAAATTGTAATTATAGGTAAAAAATGGATTCGCCCTGGGATCCCAAGTTTCACACGGGCTTTTATATAGAAAAATTTATGTCTTCATGTTCGAAACAATTTGGACTAGAATTATGAGGTTTGGTGTCTATAGTTTGTACTTGTTAGCCAGTGGAGCGATACAGGGCCATCATGGCCCTCTTGTCATGCCCGTTATAGATTATTTAATGATTGTCCATGTTACGGAGACCATGTATGTCCTGAAAATGTTGCGCTGTCTTGCGACGTTTACTTATTTTCTTACCAAATATGCACAAGTGTGCTCAAAGAGGGATAACTCTGCCGGACTAGTGATAAGAAGCATACAAGCGATATGTATATGAACCATGCTCTGTAAAAAGGGGGATTAATGTATCTGCGAAAAGTATCGGCCAAGGTCAGCCTGCGCAGTCCGCGCAGGCTGACCTGGGCCGAAACTTTTCACTCTAGGTCAATTTTCTGTATGTCTAAGGACCAATGTACCTCATAATTGAGTCGATTGTTTAAAAAAAAGTCGCTTTCATGGATCCATAAGTATGTGATGTCTTGCTTGGTACCATGGATCACTGAGACGCATTAAGCCCCCTTTTGCCAGAGCATGGCTCATATTGATGGAATAAACCCTTCTATTAACGTCTTAAGAATCTTGGATGACAGCGCTAACAAAGATTTGATAAAAAGAGAAATCTTTTAATACTTGGGAATCTAGTTAATATCGTACTTAGCCTAGTAAAAATATTGTATTAAATTTTTAATAAAACGATAACAAAAAAAAAATTAGACCGTATTTTGCCGATAACTTCAGATAGGTCTAGACATGTAAACGAGAACATAGCATCTGTGCAGGTCCATGTTTCTTTCATGGTGTACGAACTTTTATTACGGTGATTTGTGTGGTCGCATTTTGTTTCCAGTTTTCTGAATAACTATTTAAACGGTGCTCTGTGAAAAAGTGGCTTATACATCTCCGTGATGCATTGTATCAAGCAGGTAATGAATGACTGTGGATCCATCAAATCTATTTTGTCAGACAACAGACTGATTCATGAAGTAGACTGGTCCTAGGGCATACAGAGAATTTAACAAAGCTAAAAAAAAAATGTGCAGCCTGACATGGGTCGATCCTTTTGAAGATGCATTACACCCCCTTTTCACAGAGCATGGCTCATTTGATTTGACCTGTATTAAATTCATATTCTCGGTGAAATTTTACCGTGATAATCAAACGGTTATTTCACACCTGAATTTTTTGCGGTTGTTGTGAGTACAAATGTGATGAAATGCAAGGGAGACTACTGTCTCACCATAAATGCGGTTCGTGTCGTCAACGGGTTTTAACCCTTAGGCTGCTAAGCGCGAATCACTGACCTTTTGCGGACAGCGTAGATCAAGATCAGACTGCACAGAATGTGCAGTCTGATCTTGGATCTACATTGTCCGATAAGGCGACATCATTCCTCCAAACTTTACCTTTGAGATAACAAAATTTGGGTTTTTACTATCGGCATGAAAGTTTCGTTTCTTTTATTTAGCAAGATAAGAGTTAATTCTGTCTGATGTCATGATAACTTCAGAAATGTAAAAAGTTATTATCTTTTTCAACAAGATAAATAAGAAGTCCTTGTAGCTCGTCGAAAAGAACATTTTTAGGCCGACTGTTCCTTGTTAATTCGCCTTGGGATCCATCCTGTCCAAAATGACAAGGAATGAAACTCTTATGAATACACGTGAAGTCTGTAGGAGTTATTTCCCATTGACAATATATTGATCACTCGCAATTTTAGCAAAGCGCGCTTATCCCATTAGCTCTTATCTTTTAAATGAAAATCGGTTTAACGGCAGCGGAAAGAAAGAAAATGCTAGGTGCAATAGGTTAACGGGCAAACATATACCAAAATTTACTAGAATCTAATTGTAGTAGGAAAGTGTTCCGGTGCATTTCAAAACATAATTATTTCGGAAAACTGCACTCAAACAAAGAAACAGACATGACCCTAAATATAGACATGCTAAAAGTCAAAGAGTACCAAATACAAAATTGCAACCTATTTTACGACGTATACCTATTCCTGACCAATTCGTTTTTCAATTATCCTTGCAAGATGATAAGACAATCTGAGTAAATAAGTCGGCCCGATCACCCTGTATATAATTACATATTCAACGAGTCATGAGATTTCTTTTTTTAACTAAACGCGGGAAAACAAATGATGACATGATTTATTTTCGATGAAAAACAAATAAATTTATAGATAATTGCATGTAATTTGTAATCATTGCTGATAACATAGGCAGTTTCATCCTTGGGCTACTAAGCGCGACTAAAGGACCTTTTGCGGACAGTGTAGATCAAGATCAGACTGCACAGAATGTGCAGTCTGATCTTGGATCTACATTGCCCGATAAGGAGATTACTCCCCGCCCCCCACCCCCCAAAAAATGTAATAGCAATACTTGGCTTTTTACTATCGACTTGAAAGTTTCATTTGGCTCATTTAGCAGGTTAAGGGTTAATAAATAGGTAATGTTCATTAGGACTGAAGTTTTCGGCAGTACAATTCGGGGCGACTTTAATGTGCCAGTATTTTTCTTGATTGTCATTTGCATTTGTTCTAAACATAGAAGAATGTAAAATGTTGTTTTGCATAGAGACAGGTCACCGTGTTTGACAGTTCTTGTGAAGGTGCCAATACTCGATGGCGAATTAAAGCAACGTAACGTGGAAGACTTGCAAAATTTAAATACACAAAAAAGCCCGACGAGTTTTTCCGTTTGGATGTGAACATAAAAAACTGTAAACAAATTTCAAACGACACCAGAACTTTTTTGATTGGCTGTTGTCCATTTTCAGTCTGTCTGTCGTCCCCCGCCGCCATTGTCTCTAAAGCTTAACCAGACGACAAAATTTAAGACCCATGCACATTGAAAGCATATGCACACAAAAATTTAAGCGGCTGAAATGATATAAAACATCGTGGGAAAAGGAGAAGATGCTGTTTACCAACATTTTCTCCTTTTCACACAATGTTTTTAAAAGCCTTCTCCGTCATGGTCTTTAAAACACGGGATTTTGTGGCAAAGGGTAAAATATCTTCTTCTACTAAACCACGGGGCTTATAGCAATCAAACTTCACATGAATTTCGCTCGAAACAAGGTCATTCAAACTTGTTTAAAAAATTTGATTTCAAGCAGAAACCTTGTTGTCATAACAACGAAAAAAAGGGGGGGGATTTTTTTTGTATATCTTTGAAAACCTTGTTGTAAACCACAAGGCCTATGGCTACTACAGAGACGCAAGTTTTGTAACATCATCAAGCGAACTTCTAAGTTTGTTAAAATGACATCTCTTAAAGGTCACAAGTATACACTAGCTCGTAAAATGAAAAACTTGAAAGCCTTGTTCCAAGCTGAAAAGCCTCAAGCTGTTCTTTGGTTTAAATAAAACATCATCTTAGTGGGCCCAGGTCTGCGCAGATAGGTAAAGATAGCTACTAGTAGCCAGCTACTAGTAGCCAGATACTTGTTCGGGTAAAGTTAGCTACTAGTAGCCAGCTAGTTCATGACGAGTAGCTGGGCCCTTAAAATGATGAGAATGGATTGATTTTGATAAATTGAAAAATATCCACATTTTCATGACGAGTAGCTGGCCCCTTAAATGAATAAGAATGGATTGATTTTGATGTTTTCAATTTCTCCTAAGTGTCCTCAAAATGATTTGTTGAAATATTTTGAAAAATCTCTTTTAACCTCGCTATCAACTTGTACATTTGAAATCATTACTTCGAAAAACAGCAAAGTTGTCCAGTTTTCAAATCAAGTAGCTGGCCCCTTTAATACCCGGAAATGTATTAATTTTGAGTTTTCTCATACTTTCATAGTATCTGTTATTCAAACCAAGCATTTAATTTCAAAATTCTCTCTTGGGCTCGCCAGCTACTTGTACCTTTTGATTTCACTCTAAGTAAAATTGAAAAATATGCGCATTTTTCTGACGAGTAGCTGGCCCCTAAAATGAATAAGAATGGATTGATTTTGATACTTTTTACTTCTCCAACGTATCCTCAATATGATTCGTTGAAATATTTTGATAAATCTCTCTAAATCTAGCCAGCTACTTGTACATTTTAAATCATGATTTCGCAAAAGTGGAAAGTTGTCCCATTTTCAGATCAAGTAGCTGGCCCCTTTAATAACCAGTAATGTTTCAATTTAGAGTTTTCTCATGCCTTTATAGTCATCTTTATGCAGAACAAGGATTCAAGTTCAAAAATCGCTCTCAGGCTCGCCAGCAACTTGTACCTTTTGATTTCACTCTAAGTAAAATTGAAAAGTATCCGCATTTTCATGACGAGTAGCTGGCCCCTTTAATGGATCAGAATGGGTTGATTTTGATATTTTTAATTTCTCCTACGTGTCCTCAAAGTGATTTGATGAAATATTTTGAAAAATCTCTTTAAATTTCGCTAGCTACTTGTACATTTGAAATCATCATTTCGCAAAAGTGGAAAGTTGTCCCATTTTCAAATCAGTAGCTGGCCCCTTTAGTAGCTGGAAATGCTTAAATTTTGACTATTTTAGCGCATTTATCATCCCCTTTATGTAAAACAAGCATTTAATTTTAAAAGCAGCTCTTAAACTCGCCAGCTACTTGTACCTTCAAATTCCTCTCTGAGTGAAATTGAAAAATGTCCCAATTTTCACGACGAGTAGCTGGCCCCTTTAATAACCGGAAATGATTCAATTTTGAGTTTTCTCATACATTCATAGTATCTGTTATTCAAATCAAGCATTTAATTTCAAAATTCGCTCTAAGGCCCGCCAACTACTTGTACCTTTTGATTTCACTCTAAGTAAAATTGAAAAATATCCGCACTTTCATGACGAGTAGCTGGGCCCCTTAAATGATAAGAATGGATTGATTTTGATATTCTTAATTTCTCCTACGTATCCTCAATATGATTTGTTGAAATATTTTGAAAAATCTCTCTAAATCTAGCCAGCTACTTGTACATTTTAAATCATGATTTCGCAAAAGTGCAAAGTTGTCCCATTTTCAGATCAAGTAGTTGGCCCCTTTAATGACCGGAAATGCTTCAATTTTGGAGTTTTCTCGTGCATTTATACTCTCTTTTATCCAAAACGAGCATTTAGTTTCAAAAATCGCTCTTAGGCTCGCCAGCTGCCTGTGCCTTTTGATTTCATTCTAAGTAAAATTGAAAAATATCCGCATTTTCATGACGAGTAGCTGTCCCCTTAAATGGATAAGAATGGATTGGTTTTGATATTTTTAATTTCTCCTTAGTGTCCCCAAAAAGATTTGTTGAAATATTTTGAAAAATCTCTTTTAATCTCGCTAGCTACTTGTACATTTGAAATCATTACAGCAATGTTGTACAGTTTTCAAATCAAGTAGCTGGCCCCTTTAATAACCGGAAATAATTCAATTTTGAGTTTTCTTATACATTCATAGTATCTGTTATTCAAAACAAACATTTAATTTCAAACTTCGCTCTTAGGCTCGCTAGCTACTTGTACATTTGAAATCATTACTTCAAAAAACAGCAATGTTGTTCAGTTTTCAAATCAAGTAGCTGGCCCCTTAAATAACCGGAAATGATTCAATTTTGAGTTTTCTTATACATTCATAGTATCTGTTATTCAAAACATTTAATTTCAAAATTCGCTCCTAGGCTCGCCAGCTACTTGTACCTTTTGATTTCACTCAAAGTAAAATTGAAAAATATGCGCATTTTCCTGACGAGTAGCTGGACCCTTTAAATGATAAGAATGGATTGATTTTGATACCTTTAATTTGCTCTAAATATCCTCAATATGATTCGTTAAAATATTTTGAAAAATCTCTCTAAATCTAGCCAGCTACTTGTACATTGTGTAATCATGATTTCGAAAAACAGCAAAGTTGTCCCGTTTTTTAATCAAGTAGCTAGCCCCTTTATTAATCGGAAATGTTTCAATTTTGAGTTTTTTCATACATTCATTGTCTCTGTTATTCAAAACAAGCATTTAATTTCAAAATTCACTCTTAGGCTCGCCAGCTACTTGTACCTTTTGATTTCACACGAAGTATAATTGAAAAATATCCGCATTTTCCTGACAAGTAGCCAAGCTGCCCCCTATAATGAATAAAAATGGATTGATTTTGATATCTTTAATTTCTCCTATGTATCCTCAATATGATTCGTTGAAATATTTTGAAAAATCTCTCTAAATCTAGCCAGTTACTTGTACATTTTAAATCATTATTTCGCAAAAGTGCAAAATTGTCCCGTTTTCATATCAAGTAGCTGGCCCCTTTAGTAACTGGAAATGCTTCAATTTTGAGTTTTCTGACGCATTTATAGTCTACTTTATTCAAAACAAGCACTTAATTACAAAAACAGCTCTTAGACTCGCCAGCTACTTGTACCTTTGAATTCCTTTCTAAGTGAAATTGAAAAATGTCCCAATTTTCATGACGAGTAGCTGGCCCCTTTTAATAATTAGAAATGAATTGAAAATGATATTTTCAGTTTCTCCGTAGTTCAGTGAATGTGATTCTTTGAAATATTTTGAAATGTCTGTCTTTATCTCGTCAGCTACTTGTACATTTTGAATCCCTAATTAAAAACAAATGTGAAAATTCCTATTGACAGATCTCGTAGCTTGACCCTTTGATACAGGAAATTATTTGATTTTGATTTTTCTGATGCATTTAAACAGTATTCTGGATGGAAGAAAAACATTTCGTTTAAGGCGTCGACATTTGGTTCGCCATCTACTTGTACCTTTAGGAAACTAATAAAAAAAAACATTTTAATTACCTATATATTGGTCGCTGGGTATCAATTGCCAGATTTCCCTTTACAAGTGACTGCTTACTAGAAGGTGGCTACCAGTAGCTGGCTACAAATAACCAATTTTACCAGCTCAAGTAGCTGGCTACTAGAAGCTATAACTTTACCTGAACAAGTAGCTGGCTACTAGTAGCTACCTTTACCTGAACAAGTAGCTGGCTACTAGTAGCTGGCAACTAGTAGCTAACTTTACCTATCTGGGCTGCGCAGTTGTTGTAATGATACCCCTACGTTAGAACTGGCCTTGTCCCGGAGAAACGCAATTTTTATATGGCCTGATATAGTGACAATCTTCTTGTTCAAAACTGAATTGCTCAGAGCTGTATTATTTGGTATTCAGCATCATCTAGTGGGCCTCTACTAAGTTCGTTCAGTTGATTCTACGGTGGTCAAATAGGCCCCACCCTGGATTTACAAGTTTCGTGAACATGGGCTGTTATAGTGAAAGGCTTGAAAATCCTGTTGTCTAAAACTGAAAGGCTTAAACCTTTAGAATTAAGCAATAATCTTCTTTCTATCGTGGTTTATCGTTCAATAAACCACCATTGTGAGTTATGAGGCACAATAAATAATCCACAAATGCGATAGACCGAGTGGTTTATTCATTGCGCCTCATAACTCACAACGTGGTTTATTGATCGATAAACCACGATAGAAAGAAGATTATTTCGATTCTAACATGACCAACTCTTAATGAAAGGAAAACAAGTTCATACTTAGAGTAGAAACGCGGATGCAGATTATATTCCATTGAATAACTTACTTACTTACTTTATATAGAATGACGTCACTCTATACAGAATGACGTCACTCTATGTAGAATGACATAGATTTTACCACGCTTTCGTTGCACTGTGTTTATAGAGCCGAGTTCACGAGTCGTGTTAGAAATATCTTATTATATAGCATCATCTAGTGGGCCTCTTCAAAGTTTCTTTAAATGACGCCCGTAGGGTCAAAATTGACCTAGCCCCAGAGGTCACAAGTTTATAATGGGCTTTTAGAGTAAAAATTTTGAAAATCTTCTTCCTAACCAAAAGGCTTAAGGTTGAATAGGTCACTGTGACAAATACAGATAAAATTCAATGTACACTCTGATTCTTATCTCTTATCACTCATGAATGTTTGTCAAAATATTTGCCTTGATGTTGCGACTCAGAAGGCAACGTTTTCAGTCCAGTACCCATGAAAGAACGTCAGAATATTTGATATGGTATCTAGCATCTTGGATGAGTTGGAAAAAGGGTCACGTCAGGCCAAAAACTGGGTCACTAGGACAAACTTTGGATAAACCGTGTATTCACTGAAGAGACATGACACATTTCGACACAAGTTCATGAAAGTAGGTAAGAACCTTTCTGTCTAGGTGAAAGCCCCCAGTTGAGTCTTAAAATGGGTCATATCAGGTTTTTTTAAACAGACACGTCTTAGAAAAAAAAAGTTGAGCAAACCCAGAGGCCACTGTGTTTGACAACAATTCATAAGAAATAAAAAAGTTTATCAATTTTTTTTTTGAGTAGGCCTACTTTATGATTCTCTCAAACGTATACAGGTTAGCGATTTAATGCCATCATGGCCCTCTTGTCTGGATATCTGACTGATCTATAATATTGATCTATATAATTATAAACAGTACGTATTCTCTTTTTCTAACGAGGAGATTGGTGCTTGATTAACAGCAACTTCCCCCCTTTTTTTTGGGGGGGGGGGTTGAACCGTTCTCGTTCTTGATTTTAACCTTTCGAAAAAAGTCGGTGAAACTATCCCTAAATTACAATGCCCTTTTACAGAACTAACTTCATACCATTCCCAGTGGATTACAGGCTAACTGCCCTTTACTCTGCATAACGACATAATCTATGAAAATAAAGCGAATTTTCCAAGTTCTACTAACTTACATGTACATTATTTAACTCACGTAAACAAGTATTTTCCCAATGCGGTTTACCTTGACCTAATTTTTTGAGTACGCATGCGCGAAATTTTATCGTCCTCATTTTTGTACTGTGTTTACTAAATTTGTTGAGGTATTTAGATCTTATCAGAAACTTCTCGACTACCTTACCAGAGTGACAATGTGTGAAAAGTACACCTACCAAAAGGCCAGGTAAGACTTTATCTATCTTTCTGTGTACACATAATCTTTGATATCTGCAAACTAGATTACTTGATGGATGTTTTATGATTAATTGATCAAATGACGATTATTTATATATATATGTAGTGTATATGCATGTATAGCGCGCTGAAAATAATAATATCCCACTCAGTTACAGGCCTGTGAGTAGTGGTAGCCTCATAAAATCTATACATGTTTACTGAATATATTTTTTCGATTAAATCGTTACCAGACAGCAAAAATATAAACTTTCGAAAATTGAAAGCAATTCTGGGTTTTCCCTGGACTTTCTGGTGTGAGGGTCATTTGACCACCTTATCATGAATAATCCTTTACCAGACAACAAAATTTTAGCCTTGTCCAAACTGAAAGCATTTGCAGACGACAATTTTAATGTGACTCAAATAGTGCAATTTTTCTTTGATAGAGTAGAAAACATTGTGGGAAAGGGAGAAAATGCTGGTTACCAGCATTTTCTCCTTTTCCCACTGTGTTTCCAAAAGGCTTCTTTCCCAGGGTCGTTAAAAGTCAGCATTGTGTGGTAAAGAGATAAAAGTAAAAGATGGCACATACATAATTTTTAGGGGTCATCTAGAAAATTTTGGGGTCAAAATTTCAAAGAAACAGGGTCAGGAAAAACCCTGGCAATTACAGGTGACAAATTAGACTACATCTGGCTTGAAATAAATGGTTGGTCTTTGAAATGGTAAGAAGTGGAGGAAAAGGTTTTCTGCCCTTTCTCCTGTTTTCTCACATTGTTTTTAAAAACCCACTTTCAATGGGTCTTGCAAGCCTTGGATTACATGTTGTAGGGTTAATTCATTATTTATGTTTAGATCCAGGGAGGGAAATACGTGGATTGGTTTAATCTTTTACACCACAACAAAAATGTAAGCTTAAAAAATAAACAGCATTTGTACAAAACAAACAAACTAGGGATCAAGTTATGATATTTGCCTTTTAAAGAGTCGAAAACATTGTGGGAAAATGAGAAGTGAATTTTTATTTCTTTTTTCCACAATGTTTCAACAACTCTGTATTTCAGAGTTATTAAAACTTGGGATTGTGTAGTAAAGGGTTGAATGATTATATAAATTATTGTCGTGGACAACATTATTATATAATAAGCCCTAACAGCTGGTAGTGGTAGAACAGGAGACTTGTGAATGTCAAATCTCTCTCTTCTTTAGGATGTGGGTCCCATCCTGATGGATTAGACTTTAAACCTTAACTGCACAATGCTGACTTTTATTGACCTTGGAAAAGAAGCATTTTGAAAATATTGTGGGAAAAGGAGAAAATGATGGTTACCAGTATATTCTCCTTTTCCCCACAATGTTTTCTACCCAATCACAGAAATTTGCACCATTTTAGCCACATTGAAATTGTTATCTGCAAATGCTTTCATTTTGGACAAGGCTATAATTTTGTCATCTTGTAAAGGGTTTAAGCAAGGTTCCATGCAATGTTCTTAAACACTAAACTTGTCAAAGAACCATGAATAACTTAGTTTGAGTTTGGTCCAGCATGTTGCACTACCCCTTTTAACCCTTTACCACACAATGACGCCTTTTAACACCCCTGAAGAAGAGGCCTTTTGAAAACATTGTGGGAAAAGGAGAAAATGCTGGTAACCAGCATTTTCTCCTTTTCCCACAAAGTGTTCTACCCTATCAAAGAAAAGTTGCGTCATTTGAGCCACTATGAAATTGTCTTCTGCAAATGCTTTGAATTTGGATAGGTCTTAAATTTTGCCGTGTGGTAGAGGGTTAACATATCTAACAGTCTTCTCGGGGCATTATAGGCAACTTGTGGCAATAGTAAATAAAAGAACTTGATACTATTGCAACAGTGTCTCTGCTAGCTCATGAATTTCTGGGATCATCTGCAACTCCCTTTGTAGAATTTTGGGGATCATTAAGAATTTTAATGGTCATGGTCATTAGACATTAACTTTTTAAGTGTTTTATTTTTCACATACTGTTCCCCTTTATAGATGTAGCATAATGCTAAAAATTTTATATGACAGTGTGGTATTAAAGGTGAAAATTAAAAACAATGACCAATTAGTGTTTGTTGTTCTTTATTTAGCAGTTTAAAGTACAGATTTATACAGTAATATAGGCAAGATGACAGAGATGTCACACAGAATAATGTTATGCTTTAGACCTATTCAGTGTAAACAGGAGACAAAATGTTCAGTGGTAGAAAAAGATTTGATATGATTCTACAGTTATTAACGTGATGATTTTGCAAAATATATTAACCCTTTACCAAATGACAAAATTTTAGCCTTGTCCAAATTCAAAGCATTTGCAGACAACAATTTCAGTGTGGCTCAAATGGTGCAATTTTTCTTTGATAGGGACGAAAACACTGTGGGAAAAGGAGAAAATGCTGGTTACCAGCATTTTCTCATTTTCCCACAATGTTTTCAAAAGGCTTCTCTTCTAGGGTTGTAAAAAGTCGGCATTGTGCGGTAAAGGGTTAATTGAATCGATCTGTCAAATGTCATGTTTTAGTTCTGTTTTATGTTGTGTCAAGGAAGACATTATTTACTAATTTTGTTGCTTCAGCCTTCCACTTTCTGCATCAAAAATATAGAAAGGCAGAAATCTGAAAGGCTGTTGCAGTACCTTGTTTTATCTATGATCTCTATTACTGTGATGCTTTTGTAGACGATGAAGATAGTTTAATATTTTTTTGCCAGAAAACAGAATTTCAGACCTATCCAAATTGGAAACAGGAAAGAACGACAAAAGCATTACGTTACTCTCCATGCTTCACCCCTGGGAAAATTGACTAGCAAATCGTGTTTTCTTATGAATATTCATATGGTCGGGAAGTACCCTAATAGCCAATCGAAAGATCAATAACATAATGATACTCTCTTGTAGAGAGGATAATTTCATTTCTTCCATTACTAAAAATAACCCTGGAAAAAACCCGAGGTTGTCAACAAATATGGCGGCCATCAGCTTGCTTGTCTCCTGTGAGATATGCCATCCTGCAATACAGGGATGACACTATAATCCGAAAATCTCTTTTAATTGCTTATCCATAGTGGTGTTGATGGGTGCCGCCATATTTAAAGTATCACTAAGCTTGATTTGCAACAAATGACGTTATTGGATATTGACAAGTAAAAAATAGAAATGACGGCGTACTTGTGATAAAAGTAGTTTAAATTTTCTCAAAGAAAAACTGAGATCACCAATCAAAATGCTTCATGAATAATTCATGAGAACAAGGAAACGCCAGCAAAATAACCCAGGAGCGATTACAGAATGAATCGAAACCGAGGATGGCTTTACATGCACAAGCTTGATTTCAACTTTATTTTATTATTCTACCATGGTAGATTAATATCAGACAAGATGATTTGCTGTCTAACTGCAGGTCTTCACTGTCCTTTTTTTGGCCAGAAAGCCTTTAAATTGCAACATTGAACTATCATCTATATCAATAGCATTTGTCAGCAACAAACTAAATATGAGCCATGCTGTGGCAAAAGGGGGCTTGATGCATCACCGTGATCCATTACACTAAGCCTAAACAAGTTATCAAATAGTTATAAACCATTTTGTCTAACAACTGACTGAATTTTAAGGAAGAGTGGTCCTTGGATGTACAGAAAATCAACAAATACCAAAAGGTTTTGACCTATGTCAGCCTTTTCTGTCTGCGCAGGCTGACATGGGTCGATATTTTTTAAACATGCATGAAGCCCCCTTGTCACAGAGCAAGGCTCACATATGTCAAATACTGTAATTTTCTTTTATAAGAGATTGGAAAAACAATAGGAAAACTTGAAAATAGAGGTTATCAAAATTTTCTATTTACCCATTATGTTTTTAACTTGTTACCATACAACAGAATTGTATACCTGTCCAAATTGAAGGCTTTAGCCACAATATTTTACACTTGACGAAAATGATGGAATTTATCTTGGAGAGGGTAGAAACATGGTGGGAAAAGAAAAAAAATGCTGGTTGGTAGCTCTTTTCTTCTTTTCCTACAATGTTTTCAAAAGCCTTTTGCATCAGAGTAGTTAAAACACAAGATTTTTTGGTAAAGGGTGGAAAGCATTTTTTAAGGCGGTAGAAAAAAAAGATCATTTCATCAAGAGTGAAGGGTTTAACCTTGAGACATTATATAAACTGAAATTGGATATTTGCCTTATCATAAATTTTAGGCTCTGAAAAGAGGCTTTCTAAAATTTGTCATATTTTTCTGTGACCTTTAGGCAGAGCCCAGTAGCGCAGTAGGTAATCAATAGAGTTAAAACGAGAAACCAGGGATTGGCCGACTCAAACCCCCAGCTAAGCCAGCTTCTTTCCAAGGGTTGATAATAGTTATTGCGGGGGTCCTGTGCAGCTCAGTGGTTGGAACCTCACTGGAAGCACTGGGTTTTTCTTGGTCAGTGTTCTTGGGCAAGATACCGTAGAGCCCCAATCTAGTACTGATGAAACCCAGAACTTACATGAATATAATAGCTGTTGCCACGATATGACTGAAATAATGTTGAAAGCAGCATAAAACACCATTCAATCAATCAACGATACTTAGTGCAACAGGATTCATTCCTCTCTGACTGCCAGGCCAGGTAGCTCAGTGGTTAGCTTACCTGACTTTTGACCTGGTGGTTGTGGGTTCAATACCCAGTTGGGGCAAACTTTCTTTCCAGCAATTTTTGTCTCTCACCTTTGATGCATGTGAGAAAATAGTGACTTGGAAAGAAAGTTGTGTTAGTACTGGTGTGAGAATGCAGGAAACACATGCATAGGCTGCATCGATATGACCTTACCTGTTAAAACAGTGCTTAACTCCAATGTGAGCAAATTCTCTTTCATTGATCATTGTTTCAATATTGGTTATGTTTGAAGGCAGCCAATGACTTACCTTGGCAAGAATACAGAAAACTCCAGGATAATATGATAAGGTGCACTGTCCTCGGCAATATAGCTGAAAGAGTTTTTAGAATAACATTAACTCTTTACCAAACGACAAAATTTTAGACTGGTCCAAATTGAAAGCACTTGCAGACGACAAAATAAACATAACTCAAAAACTGAAATTTGTTTCCAGCAGGGTAGAAAACATTGTGGGAAAAGGAGAAAATGCTGGTTACCAGCATTTTTTTCCTTTTTCCACAATGTTTTCAAAAGGCTTCTATCTTAGGGTATTAAAAAGCAGGGCTTGTTTGGTAAAGGGTTAAACACTGTACAGACAGACAACTAAAACAATTAACTCCATACCTCCTTTGACCCTTTACTACACAATTCTGATTTTTTAACAACCCTGGAGAGGAAAGCTTTTGAAAACATTGTAGGAAAACGAAAAAATACTGGTAATTAGCATTTTCTCCTTTTTCAATAACGTTTTCTATGTCATTAAAGACAGAAATGATCATTTTGACCTGCATTTAAATTGTTCTTTGCACTAATGCTTACAATTTGGTCAAGTTTAGAATTCTGTTGTTTGATAAAGATTAAAAGATTAAAACTCCCCATCTAGTCATTTTAGCCAGAAGAAGAAATGTGTTTAAATCAATAAATTAGCAATATCTGTGGCCCCAAAGAATGAAAAGAAGTTTCAGATTTGTTTTTTGAAATGAATCTTGCATTTATGTGAAGACAATTATAATGATGTGACATGTTCGTTTGTGAGTTGGCAAATAAAGGGAATAAGAAGCATGTTCTCCGTTTTCAAAATTTTTCTTTCCTTACTTTAAAAAATATCCTATCACTTGAAACATTTGAATTTGTTTTCTGCAATTTGCTTTCAAAATAGCAAAGTGTAAAATGTTGTCATCCAGATTGAAACCACTTGCAGACGACAAAATAAACGCAACTCAAGAATTGAAATTTGTTTCCAGTGGGGTAGAAAACATTGTGGGAAAAGGAGAAAATGCTGGTTACCAGCATTTTCTCCTTTTCTCACAATGTTTTCAAAAAGCTTCTATCTCAGGGTCGAAAAAACCAGGGATTGTTTGGTAAAGAGTTGATATGATGTCTAAGGTTAGACGGAAAGGGCAAGATCATTAGCAAAATTGATAATGGATGTTTGTTACAGTCTCTCCCAGTTGTTTGTGCCCTTAACCCTTATATCCTGATAAATAAGTGAAATAAAATTTTTGAGCTGATAGTAAAAGCCTCAATTTTGCTATTTCAAAGGTATTTTTTGGGGGATACGTCCTTATCGGACAGTGTAGATCAAAGATCAGACTGCACGCTCTGTGCAGTCTGATCTTGATCTACACTGTCCGCAAAAGGTCAGTGAGTCGAGCTTAGCAGCCTAAAGGTTAACTCTTTACTACCAAATTAATTAATTGTATTTTTTCACTAAAAATAACCTTCCATTGCATGATGAAAAACAATTCAGTTAAAATTACAGAACAAAAAATTGGACAGTGTAGTCCAGAGATCAGACTGCACATCCTGTGCAGGCTGATCTTGATCTACATTGTAGACAAAAGCTCTTCATGTCGTCAATGGTAAGGAAAGAGTTAGAGGTTACAAAAATCAATGTTATTTCAAAATAAACAGTATGATCTGTATAATTTGCTTTACTTGTTTTTTTGTGGATCACTCTGATATTATTTTTAGCTCACCGGAGTATGAAGTGTGCTCAAGGTGAGCTTTTGTGATTCTGATGTGTCTGGCTTCTTTCCTATGTTGTTGCGCCTCTGTTGTCAATCCTGCATCCTTAACATTCACATTGTGTTTGCTTTAGGCGCCACTTTTTCAGTCCTATGCTCATGAAACTGTTGAAATGCACATCTGTAATAGCTTTGACAAGTCTGAAAATTGGTCAAAAAGTAGGTCACAGTGTTAAATATCAGGAAAACTTTGTGTGCAATGCACTCTGGAGGCCAGATTTTCAGTACAACGAACATGAAACTTATTCAGAATGTAATTCTTTGTAATATTTTTGGATGCGTTTGAAGATGGTACTCTGTGGGACAAGAAGTATGTAACTATGTCAAATTTTCAGAAGACCTTTTTTGCACTAAAGGGCCACAAACCAATTTGAAATGGGTTACATTGAATCAAAAATTAGGTTGCTAGGTCAAATTTCTAAACTCTAGAGTTCATTCTAGAGTCCTTACTTTCAGTCTGATTTAATATCTTAGAAGAGTATGCATGTGGGTCCTCTAGGGTAGAATTGAAGGTAACTAGGTCACATTTTATGTGAATTTTGTGTGTGTTGCTAAGGTCGTATTTCAGGCAAATGCTGATGAAAGATGGTCAAAATCCTTATCAATTGATAATGTTCAAAAGCCATTATGAAACCCACAAGTTTAATTAACTGTTGTTCCCCCTTAAGGTTGTTTCCTACGAAACAAGGTCTGAAAAAGAAAGGGTCCCCTCCTCTTTCTATGTTCATCAAGCAGACCCAAATGTCTGTCTAGAAAATGTCTTGCAGAACGTAAAAAATTGGTAACCTTAGTTGAAAAAAACAGGTCACAAAATCAAATCTGATTCATGAGTCAACTTTGTGGCTTAACATCTTCTGTCCAATGCTTAACTAATCAGAATGTTTTTCTTGATAACATATTAGATAGTAGATTGTCATGTGTGCCATATAAATTTCATATATGCTCCACAATGTTTGTGAAATTGGTGAGACTTTCGGTCTTGATTACACTTCAGCTTTAACCTATGAATATTCTCTCAAAAGTGCAAATGCTCAGATAAGCGATCAGGGGCCATCATTGCCCTCTTGTTCAGGTTGTTAATGATCTTGTTCAGTATTCTTGTACCTTATTTATACAAAGTTGGAGAAACTTGTGTTTTTCATTCATAACTGATAAAGGTTAGATAATTGATTTGATTGAATGGGTGTTTTATTGTAATTTGCCACTATAACTGGTACTGAAATACCCGTAAACAATTTTTTTTTCCTGTCAGAATCTACTGGATATTATCATTTTGAAAAATAGGTGCCAAAATAACAGATTTTAGAATGTTTGGAAAAAACTTATTGGTAATGATCAAGGAAAAATCTTCTTTCAATATTAGTTCAGTTATTTCACGTCAACAGCTCATTAATTTCATTCTGTTACATCCTTTGCTTCACCAGAACTAGGCAAGGGCTCTGAAGTGTCTTGCTTAACTCTTTGCCAAACAACAAAATTTTAGACTTGTCCAAATTGAAAGCATTTGCAGGTGACAAAATAAACATGGTTCAAAATCAAAATCTGTTTTGGGAAGGGTAGAAAACATTGTGGGAAAAGGAAAAAATGCTGGTTACCAGCATTTTCTCCTTTTCCCACAATGTTTTCTAAAGGTGTCTTTCTCAGGGTCATTAAAATTTGTGATTGTATGGTAAAGAGTTAATTAAGGACACTCTCAAGAAATGAATGAAGATTGAAGCAATCACTACCAGGTTTCAAATCTTATATCTTCAACACTGATTCAGGCAAAATCCCAACAGTCAGAGAAATGGGCAGAGAAGCAGGCCAGAACAATCAAATGGGAAACTAAAATACTATTCTGACCATGCATTTGGACCCCAGTTTTGTTTACTGACATGTCTAGAGGTTTGTCTAGACTTCACTGAGAGATGTTGCAGACTGCTGAGATGATAAAATTTTGTATCTTCTTGCATCTTTGAACACTACTAATATGGTGTTGGGCCAAGCCCCGGTAGCTCAGTCAGTAGCATGCAGGACCTGAGAACAGGAGCTTGTGAGTTCGATCCCTGACTCCGCCAGTTTCTTTCTGAGGATTGATGACAGTCATTACAACAGAATTCATTCACCAATGACCATTGTTACGATGATGGTTATGTTGGAAAGCGGACAGTGGATTGGAAAGAATATTGTGCGGAGAACTAGTAAAAGAAACTCCAGGAAAGCATGGATTGGTGCCCTGGCCGCCTTGATATAACTAAAATAATGTTGAAAAACGGCGTTAAAACACCAAACGATCATTCAGTCAATCAATCAACTTTCCATGCAGAGGTTAACCTTCACCACACAAACCCAAGTTTTTAATAACCGAGTAAGAAAAGCTTCCAAAAACAAAGTTGGAAAAGGAGAAAATGCGGGTAACTAGCATTTTTATCCTTTTCCCACAATGTTTTTACTTTTATCAAATACAAACTCTATTGTTTGAGCCACTTTTTATTTGCTGTCTGCAAATTCTTCCAATATGGACTAGTCTAAATTCATTTTCTTTTTGTAAAGAATTAACTCTTTACCAAACAACAAAATTTTAGACTTGTCCAAATTGAAAGCGTTTGCAGATGACAATAAAGGTTACTCAAAAATTGAAACTTGACTTTAGGAGAGTAGAAAACATTGTGGGAAAAGGAGAAAATGCTGGTTACCAGCATTTTCTCCTTTTCCCACAATATTTTTAGAAGGCTTCTTCCTCTGGGTCATAAAAACCAGGGATTGTTTGGCAAAGACTTAAAACAACAGATTGTTTGGTAACAAATTAAATTGGCTTATTTTCAAGATCTTGTTTCATTTTAGGTTCCATAAACATTCAGAGGCTTTGTAAAGGGAATGTAGCTCAGACAGGAATAAGCAATAATGAAGGCAGAGAAAAAAGAGATTCCTATTGAAAAGCCTAATGGTTCAAAGTAAGTTTTTTGTTTCTTTTTTTTTTTTTGGGGGGGGGGGGGGTAAAAAGTGAGGATTTATATCAATTTGGGTACAATTGGTAGGGTAGTTCCGAAACATGGGTAGTTCCAAATCAAACCGTTAAACAATGTTAAAAACATTGTGCGGTGTTAACTTAGAATTATTCATAACAATTCTTAGTTTCAATTCTTCATCACATTTCCTTTGCCTGGTGCAAATGTTTGTCAAATCTAAGTTGCCGATTTTTGTACTTTCAGGAAGTGTTAGCAATGTTATTGTTATACCCGTTATGCAAATGTTCTGCAGGAAGAAAATTTGCCAATCGAAGTAAAAAAGCATGTACTACTCCTGTACATGCGTTCATTTTGGATGAGTCTAAAACTGTGTGGTCTGGTAAAGAGTTTTAGCCTGGCTCAGTGCTTATAAAAGTTACTTTGTGCTCAACTCAGTTGAGCATGAAATTTGAAAGTCCTATAAATATAATCTGACACAACTTAAGGAGTAAATTCTTAACTTTTGGGGTAATTCCTTCCTTCTTCTCCTTTGATTAATGTCTGTTTTTCAAATTTTCCTGCCATCTGAAGTATTAAAGACACATCTTTACTCGTTTTAAGCCAGTCTGTTAACCCATTTCATCTTTATTTTATGAAACTATGATTATTTTTTAATCTTCATGCCAAATGTTGCCCATGACTGTAACATGATGGCACAGATTACCACCAATAGAAAATGGATTTCATTATCTGGGGGCCATCCAATGAGGCACTTAAGTCATTTCTGGTTTTAAATTGAAGACAAATCCTTTGAGTTTCTTTATCCCTTACACCATATTTATCGATTATTTACCTATGTTTACACAGCTGACCAGTAACTGAACCATTCTACATACTATTAGGATTTAACGTTTTTTTTTTTTTTTTCTCTGGCTGTAAAGATGAATCTTTAATGCAATTTAAAGCTGAGTACAAATTCAGCTGAGAAAGAAGTCAAGTTTTATAAGCGTGGCCCCTGGTTGTAAGTATAGAATGGATCAGAGAATAAATGAGTCATGCTGCGGCAAAAGGGAGCTTAATGCATCAGTGTGATACATGATACCAGCCCAATCATCACATAATTATGGATCCCTAATAGCCACTTTTTTAAATAACCGACTTAATTATGAGGTAGACTGGTCCTTTGACAAACAGAAAATCGACCGATAGCGAAAAGTTTTGGCCCAGGTCAGCCTGTGCAGACTGCACAGGCTGACCTCGGTCGATACTTTTCGCAGATGCATTAAGCCCCCTTTTCACAGAGCACAGCTCAAATATCTTGTCTAATGTTACATATCTATCTGTACCGTAGGTTATCCAGAAAAGTCGGAGAGAAAATTAGACGAGACAAGCTGAACAACCTGATAACACAGCTTGCGGAAGAGGTGCCAACCATCCGTTATGCACAGAGAAGACCAGATAAGCTGGCCATTCTGCGCCTCACCGTTAGTTACCTGAAACTACATCATGGTATGAGTCTGTGTTGGATTATGTTTCTGTACTCAAAGTCTCTTAGCTCTTTATCAGACAGTGAAATTTTAGATTCATCCAAACTGACAACAGTTTCGAACAACAAACAAAAGTTGGCGATGAAGATAAAATTTATCTGGCTTGAAATTTGTCTTTAAAAGGACGGAAATCATTATGGGAAATAATGGTTTTTAAAAGCTTTTTCGAGACTGGAATTATTTGGTAAAAGGTTAACTCTATACCATACAATCCCAACTTGTAAGGATCCTGAGGAAGAATGTTTTTTAAAACATTATGGGAAAAGCAGAAAATGCTGGTAACCAGCATTTTCTCCCTTTCTCACAATGTATTCTATACATTTACACAGAAATACCATCATTTTCACTAAATTCAATTTTTCATCTGCAAATGTTTTCAAGTGTTTAATTTTGTTGCATACGAAGAGTTTACTGTGAGAAAAGGTATTTTTTTTTTCCACAAAGATCAAACTACATGTGGATAAAGTTCAAGACTCCTTTGGGCAGAAAATCCTGAGAAATATTTCACTATTTTAACACTTGCACCTTTCAAGTCTTTACCACAGGACAAAATTTGAAACTTTACCAAATCCAACTAAATTACAGATTATGGATTTCAGAATTATTGTACTACTCAACAAAATTAACCTGTTGTTCATTGATATCCCTATTTACCCTCTTTATAAGTCGGTTCAAACTTTCTAGAATACAGGTTTTGAAATTATAATGTACAAAAATTGCCTTTCCAACGGTACAAATAAAGAGCTAGTCAGGTAAGGTGATTGGCTGTCCATTCTGGGGTCATAGGTTGAAATCTGGACTGGGTTATTATTTAATTACCATTTCTTTGAAATCTCTTTTCATATTTAGTGAATTTTGCAGGGTCATTCGTTTGTAAAAGCACAATATGAAATTGAACTATAAAAGTTTGAGTACGACCCCGCGAAATTCACAGAGTATTGATGAAAGTAAATGAGTATTAATTCAATTTTATTCAGTAATATTTGTGTGTTTTGGAATAAAGTACCTTTGTAAAGTTAGTTTGTAAGATTTGTTTATTTAAGTTTTATTTTGTATATTTCTTCCAAAATGCCATTTGGTTTAACCGTACCAAGTGATACACCAATCACCTTTATACTACAGATATGCCACAATGACCTTTGCCCTTTACCCTTTACCAAACAATTCCGCAATTTAACAACCCTGAGGAAGGGAAAAAACTGCTTTAGAACATTGTTGGAAAAGGAGAAAATGCTGGTAGCCAGACTTTTGTCATTTTCCCACAATGATTTCTAGCATGTGAGAGAATTCACTGTTTGTTTGTACCTTTTTGAATTTGCCATCTTAGGATGCAGAAGGTTTTTCGATACGTGTAATTGTTTCTTGTACATGTATAAGTTTGAATAGATAACATTTCACAGTTCTGTTGGATATGTCCTTGTAATATTGCTTCCTGCTGGAAAAATATTTGATGTTAAGTAACATGTACATTCCATCTAGGAACAGTTACTGTAGAGATAGCCCTATGATAATTGAACTGAATCTGTATCTCTTGCCTGTGGAAGACAACAGCACTTAAATGTTGCATTTTATTGGCTTCTCTGGCAAGAATTCTTCATTTAATAGGAGACAATAGTGATGTTAGATCAGACTTCTGTGCAGCAGTGTAATCATGATCTACATTTTCCAAAAGATCAAGAGTTGTGCTCTTTGCATAATTAGCCATGACCAAAAGACAAAATTTTGGACTTGTCCAAATGTTAAGCAATTACAGGTGAATAACTGAAAGTGACATGTCCAAAGCTGAAAATTTTGCAGACAGCAAAGTTGATGTAGTTCAAATGATCAGATTTGTCTTTGAAAGGTTGGAAAAAAGTGTTGGAAAAAGAGAAATGCTGGTTACTAGGACTTTCTCCTTTTCCACATTTTTAGCTCACCTGAGCACGAAGTGCTCATAGTGAGCTATTGTGATCGTGCTGTGTCCGGCATGCGTCGTGCGTCGTCAACTTTTACCTTGTGTACACTCAAGAGGCCACATTTTCAGTCCGATACTTGTGAAACTTGGTCAGAATGTTTGTCTTGAGGATATCTCAGACAAGTTCGAAAATGGGTCATGTCGGGTCAAAAACTAGGTCACTAGGTCAAATCTTAGAAAAACCTTGTGTATGCTCTAGAGGCCACATTTTCAGCCCGATACTCATGAAACTTGGTCAGAATGTTTGCCTTGATGATTTCTCGAATGAGTTCGAAAATGGGTCATGTCGGGTCAAAAACTAGGTCACCAAGTTTCATCCTTGAAAAACTGTCTGTACGCTCTAGAGGCCACATTTTCAGTCCAATAATCTTGAAATTTGCGTTGAATGTTTGTCTTGATAATATCTTACACTAGAATGAATATGGGTCATGTTGGATAAAAAACTAGGTCACTAATTCAAATCTCGGAAAAACCTTTCATATACCCTACAGTCCACATTTTCTCTCAAATACTCATGAAAGTTTGTCAGAATGTACGAGGGTTGTCGCAGAAGTAAAAGGACTATTGCTGTAACATGAACAATTATTGGCGTATAAGCAAGAAAACTAACGTGGATTAAGTGCAATATCTCATGATTATTTCTCCCAAAAATCATCAAAATACATATAATAATAACGAAACTACAGTTAAAATACATACAACGCTAAACGCCACCCGGCGCACAGAATAACATTCACTGACGTCCAACATGACGTCGCTTATCATACTTTCTCCACTTAAACCCCACCAGTGCGAATGACGGCCTTCACGAAACTCTTTATGCCATCTGAACACTAAAGAACGGCAACATTTATACTTGCCCGCTTCCTGAACAAGTTGCTAGGTCTTTGTAGGTGTTTTACCGAGCGCTTGACAAAACTGGATTACCGCCTGCAACTTGACATCTCCTGTGGACGACATGACGTTTTTTCTCCGTAGACTCTGACGTGATGAAAAACGCTGTATCTCAGCTAACGGAAATGCTATGGCGCTGAAATAAACAGGAAATGACGTCATAACACCACATATTGTGCAGCCGAACTTTCACGCGCAAAAACAAAACGTAGGGATAATTATAGCGACATCTGAACAAACAAATGTTATCTTTGCGTTATTGAAACCGGCGTGCGCCACATACCTTTACCGTTACCTTGGAAACTCTGTATATTTCAAAGTACGTCAGATAAAATTTCATTTGGAGCACACATTTTGGGAGCAGACATGCTGAACTGTATTCAAGCAAAAATATATGTGTATGCGCCCGACAATAAAGCAGCTACAAGAAAAGTCCTTTTACTCCTGCCACAACCCTCGTATGTCTGGATAATTTCATACATGTCAAGTAGGCTGCTGAGACAAATTCTAGAAAAAGCTTGTGTGCACTCTAGAGGCCATATTTGTAAGCCCAATACTAATGATGTTTGTCAGAGTGTTTGTCTTAATATCTCTGAAGAGATTGGAAATGGGTCATGTTTGATCAAAAGGCTCAGGTGAGCGACTTCAGGGCCATCATGGCCCTCTTGTTTGTAAAGCTGTCCCCTTTCAGGGTCGTAACCAGGGATTGTATTGTTAGATAGTGGAAATTGTCTTTGAAAGGGTAGAAAACATTGCGGGAAAAAGAGGAAATCCTGCAATTTCTCCTTTTCCCACAACGGTTTCAAAAGCCATTATCCTCAAGGAGATTCTGTGGTAGAGGGCTGATTACACATACATTCCATTTAGGAACAATGAACACAAACTTGATTGAAAAAAATGCACATGTATATCCTCAGCTAGGGAAGACAACAGCGAAGAAATTTTGCATTTTCTTGGCTTCCTACACTTTTGATATAGTCTTTACTTAATGTGTTACATTTCTCAGTGTGATATTATCTTACGCTTTCATGTATGACACCTATAATTGAAGGCTTTTCAAGAAAAAAAGATGGAAAAGATTGATAAAAATCTGAAAAAAAAAAAAAGACTTCACAGAACTTTGATGTTGCAGGAACTGTTAAAAACATTTGTGTTATGGGGATAATAGCTCATTTTGAGCTTCAGCAATTTTGACATTGTTTATTCAATATTTGAAGATCTTGTATAAGCAAATAATTTAAGGCACCTGCATTGTAGAAATCGTCAGAGTCTCCTTACTATGTTTCTGTTTCAGGGTTAAAAAGGCGAAAGATTGTAAGTCAGTGTCTGAAGTCACTTGGATGTTTGTATGGAGCAGCCAAAAGGGTATGTGTGCAAGCAGAGTTACAGTTCTTGTTTTGATCTCCTCTTATCCATAGCTCAAAATATGAAAATGGGTTTATCGCCTACTTTATTTAACCTGATCCTGATCTTTATGCTGAATATATAAGTAGGCATATAAATAGAACTCTGACTATTATTCGGAAAGTTACATGTACACGGGAAGGTACTTATATACACAGGTAAGCAACTTAACCCTTAGCGTACAAAGCGGGTGCTTTTGTGGTCAGTGTAGATCAAGATCAGACTGCACAAAACATGCAGTCTGATCTTGGATCCACACTGTCCGATAAGGAGATTTTCCCCCCGAAAAAACTTTGAATTTGCAATATTTGATTTTTTTTACTATTGACCGGGAAGTTTTAGTTAACTTATCTAGTAAGTTAAGGGTTGGTTGGCGTAAACCGCGCGAAATATTTCCTAGACCATTCGGGACATATGCCGAGCGATACCGAAGGTGAAAATAGAATATTAATTTATGTAAATGATTTTGACCTGGGTCGGATTAAATGAAGTAGATAACGCCCAGTGCAGAGTGTAGCTCCAGTTAGGCTCTGTTGTCAATTCTTGCCAACTCTTTATCCCTTTATAAAACATTCCCATGTTTTAACGACCCTGAGGAATAGGCTTTTTGAAAACATTGTGGGACCAGGTTTTGTGCAGTCTGATCTTGATATACCCTAACTGCATAGGTAATTATATCTGGGTTCATCAGTTTAGGGGTTAAGATGGTGATAATAAGGGGCTAAGTCAGGGCTATTGGTTAATCCTTTACCCCGCTTTGAGTTTAACGACCTTGAGAAAGACAGCCTTTGAAAACATTGTGGGAAAAGGAAAAAATGCTGGTAACCAGCATTTTCTCCATTTCCCACCATTTTTTTTACCCTGTCAAAGAATAATTGCACCATTTGAGTCACATTGAAATTGTAGTTTCCAAGTGCTCTCAATTTGGACAAAGCTTAAAGGGTTAATGGTCTAGGACTTGTTTGTGCAATATTTATATCGTTTCAGGCTACAGATGGGGTGATTTTCATCATCACAGAATCTGGTTCAATCTTGTTTGTTTCAGAGACTGTTCGAACCATTCTAGGATTCCATCAGGTGTGTTAATTACATGTATATTTTACTGTTATTCAGGGTATATAGGATCTGACATGAGTTTGCATTTAAGATAAAATTTTATTAAACGAGTCTAGCAAAAATGTTATTAAGCAAGCGTTTGGTGAGCTTAATAACTTTTTTTCTTGGCATGTTTAATAAAATTTTATCTCAAATGCCAACGAATGTCAGATTCTTTGTATCACATGATACTACTTTCACAAACCATAGATTGGAAGATGCAAAACCATCTATAGCTGCAAGCACGGTAATATCCGTTAAACCCATTCACTTCTATGAAATATGTACAAAATGATGTCAAAAATGACGTCACACAATTGTTATATCAGACATGTATAAGATAAGAAAATTTGTAATGGGTATATTACACTGAAAAGAACGTTAGGTTATAAAATTGTATATTTCAGGTTTGAACTACTTTGGTATTAGCATGAAATAACTGAATTCTCATTTGTGATTGGTTGATAATGTTTTAAGTCTGCAAAAAAATGTAAAGTTAAGTGTAAAATACTGCCAGAGTTTGAGAAAAAAAATTGTGACCAAACAAACCATATAATAATGATGTAATTTAATAACAGTATGGTAATGCAGATGTTAAACACTCGAAAGCCACCCATAAGCTAAATGATACAGTATTAAATACCAATAAAATAACTGCAGTGAAATGGTGATCTTTGAATTTTTTTAGTGTAAGCATTTTGATTTTAGTGGCCCAAGCTTTTCCCTCAATGTTTTCTGCCCTATTCAAGGAAAAGTCTGGGCATTGGGGTCACATTTAAATTGTTGTCTGTAAATGCTTTCAATTATGACTAGTGTAAACTTTTGCTGTCTTGTAAAGAGTTAATGAATGGGTTCGTATTTGAAAGGGTAGGAAAAAAAATGTGGGGAAAAGAGAAAAGCTTTTTCCTTACAGTTGTTAAAAGAGGATTGTTTTGTAAAGGGTTAAGCCACATTGTTTCAACCTGTTCTCATAACTTTTGTTCATTACTTTTCAGATGGATGTTATAGGCTTCAATATCAAGAAGTTCATTCATCCAGGAGATATGAAAACCTTTAATTCACAATTTTTACGGCAGAGGGCCACACTGGCTACATTCCATAGCAAAAAAGATCCAAGTACAATTCAGACAGGTATAGATATTAAGTGCTGGTTCACCCTATACAAAGTATGGCCCAAATGATTGTATTTGTATTTAACTCTTTACCAGACAACAAAATTATAGACTGGTCCAAATTGAAAGCATTTGTAGATGAAAAAATAAATGTGACTGAAAAATTGAAATTTGGTTTGGAAAGGGTAGAAAACATTGTGGGAAAAGGAGAAAATGCTGGTTACCAGCATTTTCTCCTTTTCCCACAATGTTTTCAAAAGGCTTCTTTCTCAGGGTCGTTAAAAGTCGGGATTGTGTGGTAAAGGGTTAAAACGTTAAAAAACGGTTCAAAAAGGAGAGAGTGCTTAGTTGAATATATATTTGAAAGGGTGGAAAACGTGCAGAAGAAGAAAGAAATGCTATATTTTCTCCTTTGGCCATGTTGTCTTTTGAGGCTTTCATCCTCAGGTCTTTAAAAAGAAAAAAAATCTCCTCTTTCTGTTATTACTGAAGATATTTACCTCAAACTTGGGCTTGTTGTTAAGTATCAGAACAGAAACCAATATGAAAAGGGCAGGTAACCCTCAGAAATACTTACAGTTATTTCCCTTTTTCAACTTGTATTTTTCACTGAAAACACACCAACAGTCGGGCGTTGGAATCCACTTGCAGGACTCATGTTGGAAATTCATTATTCTAGAAGTTATGCCCAAATTGATTTTTGGTAATACTACAATGTATGTGAGAGTACTGTGGAGAATATAGGGATTTTTTTAATTGATTTCAGTTGAAGTCCATGACAGGAATAAGAACTTGTTCTATTTGCGCATGTTACATGCCTCCAAGAGGAAGCAAGAAGATGAAACAGTAGAAAATGAATATGAATTAATGCACTTTTCATCATTTCTAGATAGTGGTGTTTCAAAAACAGGTAAGCTAACTCCAAGTATCTTAAAATTGCTTTTGCTTTACCTGAGATACTGGATCTTCTGCAAAAAAATTGACCAACCCTTTACCACACATTAATTTTAATGAAATTGAGGTAGGAGGCTTCGCTTGTCAGAGAATTAATTATATGCATATGTATGTAACTGTAGGAACATGTGGATAGGTGCAGTGGCTACAGTGGTTCTATTGAATAACAACATTAACTTTTACCAGAGAACAAAATTTCGGACTAGTTAAAATTGAAAACTTTTCCAGATGACAAACTAAAAGTGGTTCAATATGGGAATTTGTCTTCAGAAGGTTAGAAAAATTATGGAAAAGGTGAAAATGCTGGTAACTGGTTACCAGCATTTTTTTCTATTCTGACAGTAGTTTGAGAAATGTTCCCATTCAGAGCTTTTAGAACCCTGGATTGTTTGGTAAAGGGTTTATCATCAAACAAACATACAAACAAGAAACAGGAGGACTTCATGTTGACATACAATGTTTTAGCCCTTTCCCAAACGATCCCTGGTTTTTACGGGTCAGGAATAGAAGCCTTTTGAAAACATTGTGGGAAAAGGAGAAAATGCTGGTAACCAGCATTTTCTCCTTTTCCCACAATGTTTTCTACCCTATCATATAGAAAAATCATCTTTTTAGCAACTGTTAGTTTGTCATCTGCAAAATGCCTTAATTTGGTCTGGTCCAAAATTTGCCGTTTGGGAAAGGGTTAATTTAACACAATCACCTGAACTCTTTACCAAGATTTTGGACTAGTCCAAATATAAAGCATTTGCAGACGACAGTTTACCTGTGGCTAAAATGATGGAATTTGTTATTGATAGGGTAGAAAACATTGTAGGAAAAGGAGAAAATGCTGGTTGCCACAAGGATAACATTTTATGTAGCAACAGGAACTTGATTTTTGATATTTTGACAAACTTTGCTTTCTATAACCTAACATAAAAGACAAAGTGACCAGCTGTTTTGCCTGATGTACATGAAACACCCCCCCCCCCCCCCAATTTTATCTTCAGCGTTGTACACCAGACAGAAAATAAATGGATAAACATAAAGGGAGATATATAGGTCAAAATTTTGGAAGCAGACTGTATCTAATCTCTGCATGAAAAAGAAAATATTGTGGGAAAATGAGGATATTCTGATTACTTGTATATTGTTGAAGACGCAGTGTTAAGTTAGAGAGTCGGGCTGTCATATTTGCAGTTCCATGTCTCCTGAAGAGTAGGGTCAACTTACCAGGAAACAGAAATCGAGACTTATTCAACTCTTAACAACATAATATGGTGAATTAATGACCCTGAGGAAGAAACCCCTGAAAACTTAAAGGGAAAAGGAGAAAATACTGGTAGCCAGAATTTTCTCCTTTTCCCACAATGTTTTCAATGCATTCAAAGAAGAAATGTATCATTTACCTTTTATCTCGCAATTCTTTCTTTAACAAAGCTGAAGAAGAAGCATTTGAGATTCTTGTGTAAAAAGAGGAGAAAATACTGGTAACCAGCATTTTCTCCTTTTCCCACAATGTTTTCTACCTGTCCAAAACAAAGATAATTTTTAAGTTGCAATATTTTTGTCATCCATTCATCTGTCTGTCTGAACAAAATCCTTGACAAAATTGATTAAACTTCAGATGTGTACCTTATGATAGCCGGCAGTATACTTTTTTTTTTTTGTTTAATGCCATGTCATAGAAAAAGTCTGCCTGATGTATATTTCCATTACAGACCATTTCATTTCATTGCAGCGAAACTTGGTTTTTTTTTTTCTTTTAAAACAGAGCATGAACCATGGATCGTAGCATTCATGAAACCCTGCCGACGGGAGACAATACAAGAAATAAATGTCACTGTGTCAGAGTTTATGAAGTCAAATGAATTTGCTACCCTCCATGATTTAGATGGGACAATCCTAGCCACAGAACACAGGTAAAGGTTACATCATTAACTCTTCACTTTATACCAAACATCAAAAGTTTGGACTTGTACAAATATAAAGCATTTGTGGAATACACAGTAAATGTGGCTCAGTTAATATAAGTTGTCCTTAACAGGGTAGAAAACATTGTCGATAAAGGAGAAAATGCTGGTTACCAGCATTTTCTCCGTTTTCCACAGTGTTTTTCAAGCCTTCCTCCTTAAAGGCATTCAAACTTGGGATCATGTGGTGTAGGTATAAACTACTAAATAGATTACTGAAAATTTCTAGCCAAAGTTAGAACCTTCATGTTGCAGTTTCAGAGTTCTGCCAGGGAAGAAAATTTCACAGTTAAAGACTGAACATTCAAGATCAGACAGCAAGTTCTGTGCAGTCTGATCCTGACCTTCAGTGTCCTCAAATGGCTATTGAATTGTACCTAGCAGGCTAAGAGTGAATGGATGACAACATAAATTTTGTACTTACCCATATTGAAAGTATTTAACCCTTTACCACATAAACCCGACTTTTAACGACCCTGACAAAGAAGCCTTTTGAAAACATTGTGGGAAAAAGTGAAAATGCTGGTTATCAGCATTTTCCCCTTTTCCCACAATGTTTTCTACCCTTCCTAAAACAAATTTCAATTTTTTAGTTGCATTTATTTTGTCATTTTCCAATGCTTTCAATTTGGACTAGTCCAAAATTTTATCGTTTGGTAAGGAGTTAAAAACTACAAATAAAATGTAGTTCAATGAAGTATGGTGCAAATTAAAGGATTTGTATTAAAAAAGAGTATAAATCATTGTAGGGAAAAAAAAAAGGAATTGTTTCCATGAGAAAATGGTTACCAGCATTCTCTCTTTTTCCAAGAATGTTTTAAACTACATTGTTCAATCTTTATCCTGATCTTAAAAGCATTAGGTTTTCTGAGAAAGGGTTAGATAAGTTGTTCAAAGATGGCATATAGTAGTTGCTCAATTCAGACTGGCCAAAGCCCAGTAAAAATGATTCATACACACACCAAAAATAAAGCTTTATTGTCAATGTGGATGTTACAGAAGGAATGAAGGTACATGTACAAAACTCATCTTAAATATCTGGGATCGGCCCATCTCTTCATGCTTATGTGGATATATGTGGCAAACTTCATCCTCAATTGTGTTACATTGGAATCACTACTATTAACTCCATACCACACAGTTTTTATGACTCTGAGGAAAGAGCCTTTTGAAAATCTTAGGGGAAAGGAGAAAATGCTGGCAACCAACATTTTCTTCTTTTCTTACAAGGCTATCTGCACTTTGGCAGACAGTTATTTTCATTTCAGCTGGGTTTAATTTGTGGTATGCAAATGCTTTCAATTTGGACAAATCTAAAATATACTGGTTTTGTCAATAGTTAAGAAGGAACTGTAGACGAAAAAAAAGAATTTATATTTTATGTCTGCTTTTGACCCTTTACGAAAACATCCGCAAATTTAAAATGACTGTCTTAAAAGAAGACTTTTGAAAATATTATGGAAGAAAGAGAAAATGCCCGTAATCAGCATTTACTCCTCCCACAATGTTTTCTACCATTACAAAAAGAAAATTCACTTTTTTAGTCAAATCTTTTGTGATGACTGAAAATCCTTTCCAATTGGACTAGTGTAAATTTTTGTCATTTAGTAAAGAGTTAATTAGCCCCCGGGTTTTCATGACCCTGGAGAAGAGGCCTTTTGAAAACATTGTGGGAAAGAGAAGAAAATGCTAGTAGCCAGCATTTTCTTCTTTTCTCATGTTTTCTTCCTTTCCAAAGGCAAGTTTCAGTTTTTGAGTCATGGTTAATTTGTCACATACATATACTTTCAATTTGGTCAAGTCTAGAATACTGTTGTTTGGTAAAGACTTAAGACAATAAAGAATTATCTTCGCTTGACATTTGCCAGATTGTTGCATAATGTATGTTGTGTACAACTTTTGTGTCCTAAGTCAAAGCACTTTATTGAAGTATTATCCTGTTATCTCACAACACAATTTTGAACTTGTCCAAATCCAAAACCTTTGAAGACAACATGTCAAATATGGTTAAGATTTTGGAATTTGTCACTAAAAGGCAAGAAACGTAGTGGGGGAAAAAGGAGAAAATGCTGGTTACCACCTTTTTCTCCTTTTCCCACAATGTTTTCAAAAAGCTTTTTTCTCATGTTCATTAAAACTTGTGTTTATGTGGGAAAGTGTCAAGCCACATTAACTCTTTACCAAATGACAAAATTGTAGACCAGTCCAAATTGAAAGCATTTGCAGACGACAAAATAAACATGGCTCAAAAATTGAAAATTGTTTTGAGAAGGGTAGAAAACAGTGTGGGAAAAGGAGAAAATGCTGGTTACCAGCATTTTCTCCTTTTCCTACAATGTTTTCAAAAGGCTTCTTTCTCAGGGTCGTTAAAAGTCGGGATTATGTGGTAAAGAGTTAAAGGAGTGTTCTAGTTTTGTTAACTTCTAATTTACAGAGCATCTTTGTTCCATGGCTATATGAACGCAGAAATTGTTGGGACGTCTCCATATACATTTGTACTGGATGAAGACCTGGAATTCATAGCAATTAGTCATCAGCTTAGTAAGTCAATACCAAAAGTCTGATAATACTGTTTATCAAATAACATAAAGTTGGTCCAAATTGAACACATTAATATATTAATTTAGCATATGACAAAATGCCACTCAAATGATGATTCATACTCTAACAAATTTACCAAACTTCTCAGGGTTGTTAGAACTTTGAATTTGTGTAGTAAAGGGTTACATTGTGAAAGTTTAGTGTTTTTAGCCCCACTGGCCGAAGGCCAGCGGGCTTATGTCATGGCCCGGTGTCCGTGGTTCGTCCGTCCGTGCGTGCGTGCGTGCGTTAACTTTTTTTTCAAACTTCTTCTTCTCTGAAACTACCCATCCAAATTTGATGAAACTTCACAGAAATGATCCTGCCATGGTCCTCTTTAGAATTTCTTGAAAGAATTTGATTCCTTCAAAAACTCTGGTTGCCATGGCAACAAAACTAAAAAATATTGAACATCTTTGAAAATCTTCTTGTCTGAAACCGTAAGGCCCTAAATTTGGCATGTAGCTTTATCTAATGGACCTCTATCAAATTCCTTCATATAGCCCTGGGGTCAAAATTGGCTCTGCCCCTGAGATCACAAGTTTAACATGGGCATATAGTGACTGTAATTTAAAATAGTATTAAAGGGAAATAACTCCTGTTATACAAGATAAAGTTTGTTACTATTTACCTCCCTTGATTATCAAACTGCAGTTATACATTATTGGAGTTTGGTATTCAAGTTTTTTGGAGAGGAAATGTTCTGTTTTAAGGGAGAGTGATTTATTTTGATGCTAATGGTTATGCCCACATGAATGGAATGATTAATTTAAGGTTTCTATCACTCAAATTTTTTCAGAACTTTACCTTTCATGCTAATGAATAAACCTGCTTGTATTCACTGACATTATCTTTGCATTTAAAAAGATATGACTGTTTTTGTTTGGCGGGTGGGGTGGAGGTTATGTTTTCAAGGTAAGTTTATTACCATACAGACTTTTTATGCTGTATGTCTCTGTCAGTGCCAATTAAGTGCATGGTATGTTAATTTTACTCTTTAAAAAATGACAATTTTTTTTTACTGTACTAAGTTTAAAGCCATTGCAAAAAGACAAATTGAATGTAGCTTAAATGACTATTTCTGTCTTTGATAGGTTAGGAAACGTGGGAAAAGGAGAAAATACTGGCTGACAACATTTTGTCCTTTTCTCACGATGTTTTTGAAAGCCTTCTCTTTCAGGGTCATTAACACTTCGATTTGTGTGGTAAAGGGTTAAAAAGCCAGTGGAGCGATACAGGGCCATCATGGCCCTCTTGTTTCTCAGAACTGATGTACTGTTTTGTATTTCCCACATCACTGAGAGCTTTGTAACAAATAATTTCTCAGTATATTTTGACATTGTCTTCACCATGATGTAATCTAGCTTTTCCTTGCTCTTACTCTTTAATAGTGTATACTTATTTGACCCTGCAGAAAGCTGGCTTTTGAAATTAATGTAGGAAAAAGGAGTAAATTTGTATAAGCAGGACTTCTTTCCATTGATTACAATGTTGTCTACCCTGAATATCCTCATTTGAGACATTTGATTTGCTTTCTTGTTATATCAACAAGTCTACATTTTGTCATCTATTAACAGTGTATCTGGTACTTATTTGACCCTGCAGAAAGCTGGCTTCTGATAATATTGTTGGAAAAAGGAGAAAATGCTCATCAGCAGAACTTTCTTCTATTGATTACAATGTTGTCTACCCTGAATATCCTCATTTGAGACATTTGATTTGCTCTCTTGTTATATCAACAAGTCTACATTTTGTCATCTATTAAAAGAGTTTATTTCTAGGGTTTTTATTTTCCTTTTTTTTTAATTTCAGTTTTGGATAAAGACATTATCCCTGAGACAGTATATAGGTTGAAGTGTCGGAACAAAGATCCGATCTATGTACAGTCAAGATCAGTGATTATAAATGATAAATGGACCAAAAAACCCAAGTGTATTGTCAGTGTCAACATTGTATACAGGTATATATAAAAATTATATAGAAATCATTTTAACCTTTTTACCAATCATTCCAGAGTTTTCATGACCTTGAGAAAGAATGCTGTTGGCAACATTATAGGAAAAGGAGAAAATGCTGGTACCAAGCATCATTTTCCCTTTGTTCCAACAATTTTTTCCTACCCTTTCAGAGACAGATCTCATCATTTGAGCCTCATCTAATTTGTTGTCTACAAATGCATTCAATTTAGAAGTCCGAAATTTTGTTCTGTATTAAAGGGTCAACTTCGTTTATGATGATGTTTTGGACATGTCAACTCATATTGAAAATATTTCAGACTAAAATATTGGATGTGGCCCACCTGATGGGACATACCCTTGAAAGAGTAAGAAACATTCATGGGTATAGAAGAAAATGCTGGTTATTGGCATTTTCTCCTTTCCTACTTAACTCTTTACCACACAATCCCGACTTTTAACGACCCTGAGAAAGAGGCCTTTTGAAAACATTGTGGGAAAATTTGTCCTATCAAAGACAAATTCCATTATTTAGGCAACATTTATATTGTCATGTGCAATTGCTTTCAAGTTAGACGAGTCGAAATTTTTCTCGTGTGGTAAAGGGTTAAATCCTTTGAAGTCTTCCTTTACCCTTTCCCATATGACAAAATCACTAAAACTCGGGACTTTGTGGTAAAGGGTCAAAGGTTGTGGAGCCAAGATCACATTTTATAGAATCCAGGTGTTTAAAGTATTCTGGTAAATTATATCTCAAACGAGTTCTCAAATGGGTTATGTCATGTCAGAAACTTGGTCAGCAGATCAAATCTTAGAAAAACCTTGAACACATCCTCGAGACCAGTTTTTCTATCCAGTATCCTTTGAAAGTTATTCAGAATGTTTGTCTCGATGATATTTAGGACGAGTTGCAAAATGGATTACCTTAGGTCTAAAACTAGGTCATTGGGTTAAATCCTCGTAAAACCTTGTGTACAGTCTAGAGGCCACACTATATGTCTAATACTCATGAAAGTTAGTCAGAATGTTTGTCTGGATGTACTTAAAATATGTATGAGAATTAGTCATGTTGGGTCAAACAGTAGGTCACGTTTAGACTCTGGAAGCCACATTTTCAGTCCATTGGTCATAAGAACTGGTCAGAGTGTTTGACTTGATAATATCTCTGACAGGTTTGAAAATGGTTCACGTTAGGTCAAAAACTAGGTCACTGCTTCAAATCTTAGGGAAAACTTGTGTACACTCTTCAGGCCACATTTTCGGTTCAAAACTTGTGAAAATTGGCCAGAATGTTCATGCTGATAAATCATTCAACAAGTTTGAAAATGGGCTATATTGGGTCAAAAGGTAGCTCACTGAGACAAACTCTAGAAAATTTGTCAATATAGACATGGAAAAAAATTTGTCATTTTGGTAGAGAGTCAAACATAGTTCTTTTGACAGGGAGGAGGATGGAAAAAAGTTACTGGAAACTCAGAAAAGGCAGTTGGCTGAATTACAGTCTGCTGCAGAGAGAATGACCTTGAAAGATACATCTGCCAATGTTAACCAATCCTCGAATGGTGTAACTTCGTCACAAACAAGTAAAGACAATATCAAATATGTTGCTCATTCCGCTGATAAATCTACAGATGTTTCAGACATTTATCTCTCAAATGGTGATACACATTCTAAAGGCACAGAATCAATACAAGAAGTTTATGAAAAGCAGGCTAAAAAATATCCAGATATTTACAAAAAACAGCTGTCATCTGACGATTGCAAAGCTTACACAAGTTATGGTGTGAAGCGTAGTTTTGAGGATTCTGAAGGTTGTGCTCAGGAGTCAGAAATTAGTCCAGTACATAAATACAAAGAATCCATTCAAAAAGATTGCGAGAGTGATTTAGACGACTCCTTCAAAACTGGAAGTGAGCGAAATGAATTCCAAGATAGAAAAACAAGTACACGTATAGGGGCCTTTAAAGTCAGCACTAGTTCGAAGACAGAGAAAAATGCCACTTCCAAATCAGTACGCCATAGGCAGCCTATCCTGAAGGGACTACTTGAAGGTAACTTGACCTTAGGTGATTTTGTACAGACTGATAAAAGTTTGTTTGTACCATCCATCAAAGATAATGACAGCAGGAGCAGCTCAGACATTTCTTGGAGATCATTTATTTATGATGCAGCTGCCTCCGCAGATGAAGTTTCTTTGCACTCAGAGCCTGATTTTGCTGTAGGAGCCTCAGGTGATCAGATTTTACATACCTAATATCTTTATAAACTCACTATACAAACGTTTTAACCCTTTACCACACAATCACGACTTTTAACGACCCTGAGAAAGAAAGCTTCTGAAAACATTGTGGGAAAAGGAGAAAATGCTGGTAACCAGCATTTTCTCCTTTTCCCACAATTTTTTCTACTCTTCCCAAAACAAATCTAAATTTTTGAGTCACATTTATTTTGTCATCTGCAAATGCTTTGAATGTAGACCAGTCTAAAATTTTGTTGTCGGGTAAAGAGTTAAGAGTATACTTGAGTAAACGTGTGGATATGCACATATGTTGCAAACTTCCTCTTCAATGTAGTCTTTTCCAAACAATCCAGAGTTTTAACAATCCTGAGAAAGAAAGCTTTTGAAAACATTGTGGAAAAGGAAAGCATGCCAATAACAATCCAGAGTTTTAACAGTCCCGAGAAAGAAAGCTTTTGAAAACATTGTGGAAAAAGGAAAGCACGCCAATAACAAAAATCTAACCATTTGAGCCATGTTTTATTTTTAAGTTTGGAAAGGGTTTAACCCTTTACCACACAATCCCAACTTTTAACGACCCTGAAAAAGAAGCCTTTTGAAAACATTGTGGGAAAAGAAGAAAATGGAGGTAACCAGCATTTTCTCCATTTCCCACAATGTTTTCTTCCATTCCCAAAACAATTTTAAGTTTTTTTAGTCACACTTATTTCGTCATCTGGAAATGCTTTCAGTTTGGACTAGTCTAAATTTTTGTTGTTTGGTAATGGGTTAAATGGTCATTGTATTGAAAATCAACCCTTTACCACGTGGCAAAATTTTAGACTCATCCATATCCTAGGAATTACAGAAGACATTCCAAATGGTTTTCAAATGATAGTATTAGTCCTTGAATAGGTAGAAAAAATTGTAGAAAAAGAAGAAAATGCTGGTCACTTTCTCCACTATGTCTTTAAAAGAGTCGTTAAAACTCAGGATTATGTGCTGGAGGGTTAATACAACTATTAACATATCTTGTAAAAGATGTATGATAAACAGAATAATCAAATGCATACACGTAATATTAAAAAAATATCATAAAACTAGTTTCGAATTGATCAACAATCTTTTTTTCATGATATATCTCTAATGCTACACAAATACAGTTGATTTATCTCTGTTTAAGCCACATTATGAGACTTTTTACATCCTCTGTAGTATACCTCTTTTGAAAATATTGTGGGAAAAGAACAAACAATGACTCCTTTTTGCACAATGTTTACTATATCATCCAAGCACAGGCCTGTGAAGCTCCATTAGTCCATCTCTGGATACCGAAATTTTAATTGTATGATCATCGAACACTGTTACTTAAGATTATTAAATAGTACATCGACGCAGCCCCAAATATCGGCGCACCCCCATATATCATATATTATGCAAGATGTGTAAGGAAATCAGAAAAACACAATCCCGACTTTTAACAACTTTGAGAAAGAATCCTTTTGAAAACATTGTGGGAAAAAGAGAAAATGCTAGTAACCAGCATTTTCTCCTTTTCCCACAATGTTTGCTACTCAATCAAATCAACTTTCAAGCTTTTAGTAGCGTTTACTTTCTCATCTACAAATGCTTTAGAATTAGACAACCCTAAAATTTTGTCATGTGGCAAAGAGTTATACAAAAACAGAAAAGACAACCTTGCCATACGTGTAGATGGGTTCATAAATGAATTTGAGCCATGCTCTGTGAAAAGGGGGCTTTATGCAGTCCGCGCAGGCTGACCTTGGCCGAAACTTTTCGTTTTTGGTCAGTTTTCTGTATGTCAAAGGACCTATCTACCTCATTATTCTGTTGATTGTTAAACTAAATGGATTTTACAGGTCCGTGATTATGTGATGACTTGCTAGTTATCCTGCATCACAGAGATGCATTAAGCCCCCTTTTGTCAGAGTGTGGCTCAGCTGTTTTTGTTTCCTGACCTTCAAATGTTTCAAACAACTCTTGCAATCAAGCATTGACGATGATCTCATGAATTTCGTAAAAGCATCGGCATTTTCCAGATTGCCATGTGTAGTTGTCGCTGTTTTCTGTAAGAGTGCAGGTGATGGTATGTCAGTTTGCTTCGCTGTTAAGTTCAAGAGGGAGAATGTCTGTATTTTTTGTTTTATTAATTTGTTCTAGAATACATAGCCCAGTCACCTATAGTTGGCTCCAGTGGTGTTGAGTTCAAGGTACGAGTATTGTATATAGCTTCCTTTAACCGTTTACCAGACAATCCTATGTCCCCAAGGAAGAAATGATTTGAAAACATTGTTGAAAAAGGAGAAAATGCTGGTATCCATCATTTTCTCCTTTACCAACATTGTTTCCTGCTTTTCTGAGACAAATCTCATTATTCTAACTATAATTGTTTTCTGCAAATGCTTTCATATTGGATGAAATTAACCAAATGACCAAACTGTAGACTATTACAAAAAAAATATTGACAAATCAGATATCTTCAAAATGATTTGAATTTGAATCTAAAAGGGCACAAAATGCTGTTGAAAAAGTAGCAGCATTTTCTCTGTAACCTTTATGAAAGGTAGCTTCCTCGGGGTTATTGAGACTCAGGACTGTTAGTGATAACTTGTTTCCAGATAACAAAATGTTGAGACTAGTCCATATTGAAAGCTCTTGCAGGTCAGGTATTAACCCTTTACCACACGACAAAATTTTAGACCTGTCCAAATTGAAAGCATTTGTAGATGACAGTTTTAACGTGGCTGATATGAAATGATTTTTCTTTGATAGGGTAGAAAACGTTGTGGGAAAAGGAGAAGATGCTGGTAACCAGCATTTTCTCCTTTTCCCACAATGTTTTCAAAAGCCTTCTCTTTCAGGGGCGTCAAAAGTCGTCATTGTGTGGTAAAGGGTTAAATGTGGCTCAAATGATTGGCTTTGTTTTGGAAAGGGTAGAAAACATTGTGTCAAAAGCAGAAAATATCTGTTGCTTGGCTAGATATTTATCAGCATGAATTAGAACCATACCTCTCACTACTGAATATTGTTTCAATTGTCCTAATATTTTCAAAGCAGCTGGCGTCCTAAAGAGACTGTTGTGTGCAATACTGGTGAGAGAAATGTGATGAATATCATGAAAGGGTGAACTTACGGCTGTAACAAAATATTCTAGACTCCTCAAAATTTAAAGCACCTGCAAACAACAAATTTAATACAAATTTATTGCAGTTTTTGACATGGTAGGAAACAGTGGGAAAAGGAGGAAATACCAGATACCAGCATTTGCTCCTTTTCCCACCACGTTTTCTAAGGCTGTCTCCTTCAGGGTCGCTAAAACTGGAGATAGTGTGGTAAAGGGTCAAAACATTTGGATAAGTGCAAAATTTTGTTGTTTGGTAAAGAGTTAAGTAACTGAAATACACATGTACATGGAATGTAAAACAGTGCCAAAGGCGAAAATTAATAAATTTCTGTATAAACTCGCTTTATACCCACAAAATACCCACATAAATTGCTCTAAGAACAAACCTCTATAGTGTTGTGGTATCTGTGGTCGTGAAGTAGTGTTGGCTTCGTAAGCATAAGGTTCTGAGTTTGATACCTGGAAGCCTGTCTCAACTTTGGGATTGTTCATTGGCCCACACATTCAGCACGAATGCTGGTGTAGTTCCCAGGAAGCAGAATTGAGAGAGATTAGTTTAAGTTGTAAGAACTTGTTTCTCAATTAGTGTAAATGAAATGTGGTTAAACTAAGCCTCTATAGGAATTTTTAAAAAAAAAAATGAGGTTTTTTTTGACATTGTTTATCAAAGCTGTTTGCTATAGTTGTTTTATTATATATACTCAGCCTCTTCCATTGGCTAAAAATACAATCCACTGATACTTGGATAGATTTTTATCCTACAGGCATGACTTAAGAAATGGACATTATTTATCTAAGATCAGACTGCACATTCTGTGGTGTTTGACTTACCCGATAACAAGCATACATTTTTTCACTCTCTGATATAAAGTAAACTGTGATACTTCTGGTCATAGGACAGAACTTAAATAGGGGTAAATTTATTTCTTTAAACTCTTAAAGTGCCTATCACGGCTATAGTTGCCTTTGCAGCCAGTGTAGCTCAAAATCAGACTGCACAAAATGTGCAGTCTGAGTTTTGATCTACTCTGTCAGCTTTGTTGAAACACTTCAGACAAAAGTGACCATTAAGCATTTACTTGGGTCTAATTTCTAGAATGAAAATGTCTATTGGATTGTTTGTTCTAAATTGAAATTTTACTCAATACTTGTATTCTTTCAGTCCAAGTTTGCACAACAGTTGCATTTCAAACATGTACAACTAAAGAAAACACTAAGCACACAAAGGAACGCCCTGCAGTCCCTTAGGGACCAGTTACAGCTGGATCCCAGCACAAAACAGCTAGATCAGAGAGACAGCACAGTCCATAAAAACTTGCTGGGAAAAATTATTGAAGCTGAGGTAAGTTTTAAGTCTTTACCAACCAACAAAAGTTTAGACTTGTCGAAATTCAAAGCAATTGCAAACAACAATTTAAGTGTGATTCAAATGATGGAACTTACTGTGATAGGATAGGAAACATTGTTGGAAAAGGAGAACATGCTGATTACCAGCATTTTTTTCCCCATAAAGTTTTCAAAAAGCTTCTTCCTCAGGGTCGTTAAACCTCAAGATTGCGTAGTTGAAGGTGGTTGTTTTTCGAGGCAAGATAGCCTTTGAAGACATTGTGGGAAAAAGAAAAAATGCAGGTGACCAGCATTTTTTACATAGTTGAATATATATACATGTATATAACAAAAGTACTTGGTGTATGAAACCATTTTTCTTTCTCTGTCAAAGTAGAACCACTTGTGTGAAATGATGAGGTTATAATTTGCTAAAAGATATCTATTTTATTAAGTGGGCTGTAAGAAATGTCTTTTTTTTTCCCCTTTTTTTGTCCCCAGAATCAGGTTGATATTCAATCCAATTTACTTGGTGAAATAGAAGAGGAACTGAGAGATCAGCAGGAAAGCTTAAACTTACAACCTGTTGCAGAATGAAGGAGATTACCAGTGACTTACAATGACTAAAGGAAGGAGATGATAAAGCATTTATAGTGAGCTGGACTCTGTGAAAAGGGGGCTTAATGCATCTGTGAAAAGTATTGATTCAGGTCAGCCAGTGCACTCTGCGCAGGCTGACCTGGGCCGAAACTTTTCACTTTTGGTCGATTTTCTGCATGTCAGGATCAGTCTACTTCATGATTGAGTAGGTTATTAGAAAAAAGTGGCAATTATGGATCCATATTTATGTGATGGCTTGCTTGGTATAATGCATCACGGAGATGCATTAAGCCCCCATTTGCCAGAGCATGGGTCATATAAATGATAAAAGTGACTATTGATCCCATCATGACATCATAACTCTTTACCAAACGATGAAATTTTAGACTCGTCCAAATTCAAAGCATTTGCAGGCAACAAATAAAGTAGGAACAAATGATGAAACTTGCTTTTAGATGAGTAGAAAACATTATGGGAAAAGAAGAAAATGCTGGTTACCAGCATTTTCTTCTTTTCCCATAAATGTTTTCAAAAGCTTTCTTTTTCAGGGTTGTTGAAACTTGGGATTGTGTGGTATAAAGTTGTCTTTTCTCCAATACAAATATGACATTTGAAGTCCTTGCAGTATACAGGCATTAGAAAAGAATGTGGTGAAAGGAGCAATGGCTTGTGACAGGCAACTTTTCCTTTTCTCACAATATTTCCTATGGTATCAAAAAATGATTTTTCTGTCATTCTTATACTTTTCACAGTATGTTACTTGAACTAGCTAGTCTTAACTCTTTACCACACAATTTGGTGTTTTAACGACCGTTAGAAAAAAGCCTTTTGAAAAAATTGTGGGAAGAGAATAAAATGTGAGTAACCAGCATTTTCTCCTTTTCCCACAATGTTTTCTATCTTCTTCACAGACAATTTCCATGGTTTGAGCTATATCTGATTTGTAATCAGGAAATAAATGCTTTCAGTTAGGATGAGTGAAAAAGTTTATCCTCTAATAAATCATCTCTTTATCAAACAAGAAAAATGCCTTTTCAAAATTGGAAGCATTTGCAGATAACAATTTAAATGTGATTTTAATGATGAAATTTGTCTTTGATATGATAAATAAACATTGAGGGAAAAGGAGAAAATGCTGATCACCAGCATTTTCTCCTTTTCCCACAATGTTTTCAAAAGGCTTCTTTCTCGGGTTGTTAAAACTCTGGATTGTGTGGTAAAGAGATAATTCTTAATACCTACATCTCCAGATTAGACATAATACTGTTTACTTGCATTTCTTTAGATCTCCAATGGTGTTGTAAAACACAAGATCTCAAACATATCTTTTCATTTGTGGAAAATACCTCACTGACAAGACATGTACATTCTCATGTTATGATATTACACATTTTTTATATGTTTTGTTAAATTACGATGTTGAGCAACTAGGGCTGAAATGAGTATGTAGGGGTAGATTGAAAAATCATCAGTACAGATTCATAAGTTCTTACCCAATGTTGAACATTTCATTTTAGTTGAACATTTCCTTTTCAGTAATATATGTGAGAAGTTGTAGGTTTTCCAAAAAATGTGTGAAGGACTGGTTAGTTAGCCAGGCAATATGATTTGATCTACTTGGGCTTGTGTATGACTGAAAAATTGTTAAAGCTGCTACAAGGCATAGGTTTAACTGGATTTCCATAAATTACGATAAAAATAGCTTGTAAATTTTACACTCAAGATGATATCTTACACTCAGTCCTTGATGGTCATAACAAAGGAAAACGCTGTTGGAAAAGGAAATGATGCTGGAAAAACAGCATTTTTTTTTCTCCTTTTCCAACAATGTTTTTGCCACTGTCATTACACCTTTGATCCTATCCCTCTATCCTTTGTCTGTTAACCAGACAACAAAATTTAAGCCTTGTCCAAATTGAAAGCATTTGCAGACTACAATTTCAGTGGCTCAAATGGTACAGTTTTTCTTTGATAGGGTAGAAAACATTGTGGAAAAATGAGAAAATGCTGGTTACCAGCATTTTCTCATTTTCCCACAATGTTTTCAAAAGGCTTGTTTCCAAGAGTTGTTAAAAGTCGGCATTATGTGGTAAAAGGTTAAGGATTATAAGTTAGAGTAACAAATACATTCCCAGGGTTTCCCTTTTGTTGCACAGATGAATTCTGGATCAGTCAAACATTCCTCTAAGTCAGACAAAAGTATTTAATAATTATGAATGTTAGGAAAAAGTCTTTTTTTAAATTGTTAACATTATGTGAAAAGGAGCAATTATTGCTTGTTACTGTGTATGTTAAAATGTAATGTTTTTAAGACTTCACCACACAATTCAATGTTTTAACAAGCCCTGATCAAAGGGGCTCTGGAAACATTGTGGGAAAAACAGAAAATGCTGAAAACCAGCATTTTCCTCATTTCCCACAATGTTTTCTAACACTCTACAGGAAAGTTTCAACATTCTAGCCACATGAATTTTGTTTTTGCAATTATTGCTTTCAATATTGACATGTCTACACTTTTGTTGTCTGATAAAGACATAATCCTGACTTTTGATGACCCTGAGGGGAAGAAAGCTTTTGAAAACATTGTGGGAAAAGGAGAAAATGCTGGTAACCAGCATTTTCTCCTTTTCCCACAATGTTTTCTACTCTATGAAAGACAAATTTTGTGTTTTGAAAAATACATAACTGGTTGTCTGTGTATGATTTCATTTAGGACCAGGCTAAAATTTTGTTGTGTGGTGAAGACTTAAATTGTAGAATGTAGACAAGTGAGATTTTACAATATTGTGCCATGAATGGTAAAAACATTTTATGAACTGTTATTTTATGAACTGTTAGTTGTCTATTGCATTGTGCCATTGTATTGTAAGGGTGCCATTGGTTGTTGAACTTAGTGTGTAATGATTAGCTCCACTGGCTAAAGGCCAGCAAGCTTAGGTCATGGCCTGGTATCCATTGTGCATCCCTCTGTGCCTCTGTCCATCTGTCTGTGTGTCTGTCTGTCCATCAGTGCATTAACTCTTTCCATACCTTAGACTATGACCTCTAGATTATGACCAAAGTCTCTCTTAATCATGCAGTGGCAAGTCACCTGCAACAGTGTTGGTTACAACTGTTACATTCGCATATGTTTAAACATTGAAAACTTTGAGCCTGAAAGTTTTCACTGTTTAAACATGTTAAGCAAATCTTTATCCTTAAATGATAGTGGAGAAAATATATATGCCTAAGCACCATATTATTACACTATACCTGTAGTGTTTTTGGAATTACTGCCCTATGTTGTCCTATGTTGAGGAAAAGTGCAGTGCAGTGGAGGTGTGATCTTATTTCAACAAACTAACAACATTAAAGTAAATTCTACATTTTAATTTGCCCAAGTTTTAAACTCAAACTAATTCAATCCAAAACTAAAAAAAAAAACTGAGTGTCCTTAGGTGCGGGCACTAGTATAAATAGTACTGTTACCTGAACAACATTGATACCTCTCCCTCTGATCACCTAGGCTGCCCATGCTTAGAAATAATTGCCTAATACAGACAACTGATCATCATGTTGGGAGACCCTTATTGTTTTACAGAGGGGTAGGCTATTTTTTCTATGACAGTTTATTGCCAATATCGACTTCTTATGATTTATGCCTCTGTCAGTGCCATTTAAGTGCATGGTACGTTTTTTTAAGTCATTCGAGGAATACAGGGCCATCATGCCCTCTTGTTTCAATATTTTGTTTCAATATTCTTAACCCCATACTAACCAGAACCAATGTCTAATAGCAGAAGGAAAAAGGTTTGTGAAAACATAATTGGAAAAGTATAAAATGTGGACGACCAGAATTTTTCTCCTTTTCCTGCAATGTTTTCTACCCAACAAATGTCATTACTTGCATGACATGTGATATGTCCCCTTCAAGTACTTTAATTTGGAATATTAATAAGTTTTTCTCATTTGCTAAGGAGTTTCACATTGTATTTGTACATTTGTTCACATATCAAGGCCTATAACCCTTACAGAACTAAAACTATTCCTTCCCTCCATCTCTCTCTAAGACGTGTAAGCTGTGGCTTATAGATAAAGATTTGTAGCAAACTCCGCAAACTCCACCCTCAGCTTTGCTGTCATTGTATTGAAAATGTACAGCTGTTACTCAGAAACATAGTAGAGGCCTGGTAGCTCAGTTGATAGCATGCAGGACTTGAGAATAGGGGGTCATGGGTCATGGGTTCGATCCCTGGCTTGGCCAAATTCTTTCCGAGGATTGATGAAAGTCATTGCGACAGGATTCATTCCTCTCCTACCGCTGACCATTGCTTTGACAATGGTTATGAGGGAAAGCAGCCAGTGGCTTGGAAAGAAAATTCTGCGGAGTACTGGTAAAAGAGACTCCAGGAAAGCTTGGACAGGTGCACTGGCCACCGCAATATAACTGAAATAATGTTGAAAATGGCATTAAACAACATACGATCAATCAATTACTCAGAAAAGGTAGAACTGCAACACACTGTGTTAACCCTTAAAGTGCCTTTTTCCTACTATAGTTGCCTTTGCAGCTAGTGTAGACCAAGACAAGACTGCACAAAATGTTCAGTCTGATCTCTGATCTACACTGTCAGCTCTGTTTAACCCTCTACGAAAAAACAAAATTTTAGATTGGTCCAAATTGAAAGCATTTTCACATTACAAACTAAATATTGCCCAAGTGGCAAGATTTGTCTTTGATAGAAATATTTGGGAAATGGAGTGAATGCTGGTTACCAGCATTTTCTTCTTTTCTCACAATGGTGTCGAAAGGCTTCTTCCTCAAGGTTGTTAATATATGGCCTGCAACATGTGAAAAGGGGCATACAGACATTTGTGTAAAGTGTCGGTTCGGATCAGCCTGCGCACTCCGAGCAGGCTAATCCGAAACGAAACTTTCCATTTTTATGTAATTTTCTGTTTTGCGCCACTCTACTGTGGGACAAAATCTAATGTAGTCGTAAAGTGCCGTCTCAGATTAGCCTGCACGGACTGCGCAGTCTGATCCGAGATGACACTTTACGTAAATGTCCGAATGTCCCTTTTCGCTTGCTGAAGGCCATATGGGATTGTTTAGTCTGCACTTTAAGGATGAAGACATACATGCTGACACTGACAAATTATCTGTCCTTGAATTCCCAATTTTTGTATCTAAGAGTTTACTATCTGACAAGCTTGAATACTTGTCCATTTTGAAAGCATAAGGGAATGGGAGAAAATGATGGTCACCAACTTTTTCAAAAGCTTTCCTTTGCAGGGTTGTCACAACCTGTGATTGGTTGGTTGATTGAATTGGGGTTTAATGCCGTTTTAACATCTTGGGTCATAACATGGCGGTCAGTGCACCTATGCATGTGTACCCTGGTTTTTTTACATCAGTACTGATACAAACTTTCTTTCCAAGTCACAGCTTTTCTCGCATGCATCAGAGGTGAGAGGCGAAAAATAGCAGGAAAGGAAGTTTGCCTCAAATGGGTATCGAACTGGCAACCACCAGGTCACGAGTCCAATACGCTAACCACTGAGCTACCCAGGTGGCAAGATTGTTTGGTAAAGAGTTAATCCACAAAAGGTCTAAAAATTTGCCTTCTCTATTGAAGCATTTGAGTGGGAGATTCCTTAGCTTAACATCTAATCCTGAATTATGTATCTCCTTGAATATTTCACATTTCAACAGTATGCAAAACAATGAGAAAAGAGGCAATTGCTTGCATAGTTACTTTTCTTAATTTTGAACCACTATAGAGTTTTTCAAATATATATTTTCTAGTACCTCTTACGCTATCTGTTTTTAACAGATCTCTTTGATGTCTTTTCTTTTTTTTGTCGATTCCAGGCAATATTGCCTCAGAGTAAAGAGATTTATGTAGATTAGAAGAGAGAAACTGGCCCAGTGCATATTTCCATGTTCTGAAATGAAGATCCCCATCAGATTGAGTTGGTAGATCCAATGCAGTGTTATGTTAGTACTTTTTTGGAGATTGAATGTCAGACCTGCATGTTATAAATCCTGGATCTTCCTTTATTTGCAAGCTAGGAAGCACTCGGCTATTTGTTGAAATTGTGTGATAGTAAAAGATCTTCCAAGTTTCTGTGTAGGGGTAATGCAATTGCATCTTTTACCCTGAGGCTGCTAAACGCAACTCACTGACCTTGTGTGTACAGTGTTGATCAAGATCAGACTGTACAGAACGTGCACTCTGACCTTGGATCTAAACTGTACGATAAGGATATTTTTTCACCAAAAAATAACTTTGAAATAGCAACATTTGGGTTTTTACTATCAACTTGAAAGTATCATGTTTGTTATTTAGCAGGACAGGGGTTAATTCCTAATCGCACCTAATAATAGGAGTGCCTTCTGTATCTAGGGTCATATCATTGCTTATTCCTGTGGCAGTACAGTTGCTGGTAGAAGCAAGACAAGGTTAAGATTTGCTCAGGTTTAAGACAATATTGCTTTTTAGCTCACCTGAGCACAAAGTGCTCAAGGTGAACTTTTGTGATTGTGCTGTGTCTGTCGTCTGTTGTGTGTTGTCCGTCATGCATCAACTTTTACCTTATGTATGCTCTAGAGGCCACATTTTCAGTGGGATACTCATGAAACTTGGTCAGAATGTTTGTCTTAATAATATCTCAGACAAGTTCCAAAAAGGGACATGTCGGATCAAAAACTAGGTCACTAGGTCAAATCTTAGAAAAACCTTGTGTACGCTCTAGAGGCCACATTTTCAGTCCAAAACTCTTGAAAGGTGGTCAGAATGTTTGCCCTGATGATATTTCAGACGAGTTTGAAAATGGGTCATGTCGGGTCAAAAACTAGGTCAGTAGGTCAGATCTTAGAAAAACCTTGTGTACACTCAAGAAGCCACATTTCCAGTCCATAACACTTGAAAGTTTCTCAGAATGTTTTGCCTTGATGATCTCTCAGACCAATTAGAAAATGGGTCATGTCGGGTCAAAAACTACACTGTAGGTCACTAGATCCAATCTTAGAAAAACCTTGTGTACGCTCTGGAGGCCACATTTTCAGTGAAATAGTCATGAAACTTGGTCAAAATATTTGTCTTGATGATTTTTTGTACAAGTTTGATAATGGGTCATGTCGAGTCAAAAACTAGGACACTGGGTTAAATCTTAGAAAAACCTTTTGTATGCTCTAGAGGCCACATTTTCAGTGCAATAGTCATGAAACTTGGTCAGAATATTTGTCTTGATGATATCTTGAATGAATTTGAAAATGGGTCACATTGGGTCAAAAACTAGGTCACCAGGTCAAATCTTTTAGATAGCCTGCGTAGCTCTAGAGTCAACATTTTCTGTCCAATACTTACGAAAATTGGTCAGAATATTTTTCTCGATGATGAAATTGGAAATGGATCGCATTGGGTAAAAAACAAGAGGGCCATGATGGCCCTGTATCGCTCCACTGGCTAATACACAAAATCCCTACATGCCAAACATTACAATACTTGGCCAACTGGTTTTGAACATAAGACCCCGGAGACAGGACTAAAATTGGTAGCCCAAGTTCTTATGGTAAGTAACAAGAAGATTTCTAAAGATTTCACTACATAAGCCCATGTAAATTTTCTGACCCCTGGGATGTGGTCAAATTCGACCCTAGGGCTATAATTTGGATAATCTTGGTAGAGCCCCCCTAGATAAAGCCACATGCAAAATTTGGTAACTCTAGGCCTTATTACTGAGTACAGAGAGATTTCTAAAGTTTTGAGTACTGGGAGATTTTTAAAGTTTTGTCTATAAGCCCATATAAAAATTGTGACCCCTGGGGCAGGGCCAATTTTGACCCTAGGGCTATCAGTTAGGCACTCTTGGTAGAGGCCCACTAGATAAAGCCACATGCAAAATTTGGTAGCACTAGGCCTTATGGCTAGGTGCAGGGAGATTTCTAAAGTTTTCTCTATATAAGCCTATGTAAAACTTGTGACCCCCTCGGGGTGGGGTCAAATTTGACCCCGGGGCTATAAGTTGGGCACTCTTGGTAGAGGTCCACTAGATAAAGCCACATGCAAAATTTGGTAACCGTAGGCCTTATGGCTAGGTACTGGAAGATTTCTAAAATTTTCTCTATATAAGCCCATGTAAAACTTGCGACCCCAGGGGCGGGGTCAAATTTGACCCTAAGGCTATAATTTGAAGAAACTTGATAGAGGTCTACTTGATAAAGCTACATGCCAAATTTGGTAGCCATAGGCCTTATGGTTTCAGACAAGAAGATTTTCAAAGATTTCCATTTTTTTTAAGTTTTGTTGCCATGGCAACCAGAGTTTTTGAAGGAATTAAATTCTTTCAAGAAATTCTAAAGAGGGCCATGGCAGGATCATTTCTGTGTAGTTTCATCAAAATTGGCTGGGTAGTTTCAGAGAAGAAGATGTTTAAAATAAAAGTTAACGCACGGACAGACTGACGCACGGCGGACAACGGGCCATGACATAAGCCTGCTGGCCTTCGGCCTGTGGAGCTAACTAGGTCGCCATGTGAAATCTTGGAAAAACCTTGTGTACACATTTTCTGTCCAGTACTTATGAAAGGTGGTCAGAATCTTTGTTTTGATAATATCTACAATGGGAAAAAGGGGCTGTGTTTGGCTAAAAACTAGGCCACTGAGGGAAATTCTAGAAGAAACTTGTGTACAACCTTGAGGCCAAATTTTCAGAATCCAATGATTATGAAAACTTGGTAGAATGTTTGTCATAATATCTCGAAAGAGATTGAAAATGGGTCATGTTTGGTCAAAAGACTCGGGTGAGCGACTTCATGGCCATAATGGCCCTCTTGTATGACTAAATGATATCCCATTGTTGGACATAAGATATCACAAAGTCAAAAAGGAGGTTCCCTTAAGTCAAGCCCGTGTCTATTCGTCTCTTTCCAGCGAACCCGTTATACCTGGTATTCAGTGATGCAGGATTTTTTTCATTGTTCTGGCATCTCATTTTATCATAATTACTGTTGTTAATGCATAAAGATAATATTAACTAATTATAATTGTTGTATCAGAGATTGTTATGATATTGAAACATTAAAAACAAAATTTACTTTTTTTTTCTTGTTCATTTTGGTTATTCTCCTCCCTAAACCTGCACCTAACTATTGCAAGTTGCAACAACCCTAATGAGAAAGGCTTTTGAATACATAGAAAATGGAGAAAATGCTGGTAACAAGCATGTTCTTTATTTCCAAATATATTTTCTACTCTTTCCAAGACATTGCCATCAATTTAGCCACATTTGTCATCTGCGAATGCTTTTTATTTTGATGAGCATAAAATTATGATGCTTGCTAAATGGTTAACCTATTACCGTTTCAGCTATTTTTAAACCTGCATGTATATACGGTTTTGATAAAGACAAGGTTGGGGTGTACCAACTAAAACTGAGAGTAGAATGAGCTGAGCACTAAATGTATGACAGTATATTTGGTTCAGGTAAAACTGATAACATAGTACATACCAGCTATTCAAAATTAAGAGTGAGTGTGCATGCGTCATTATGCATGGCGTATTAGGTTCCAGTCAGTTCGATCGCAGTAAGCAGATTTGCAACACAAATCTGCAGAACGTAACTAAATATTCCTACCACTGCTTTGGTAGAGAAGATGTGCTAAAACATACGGGTTAAGAGCATTTTCTCCTTCCAACTATATTCAAGGGATAAAGGAACGCAGGGTTAACTTTGAAGATGATTCTAGGTAAGACGTCGAGTATAATGTTCAATATTTTTAAGTAAGAATGAAGATTTTTTCATACAGAACAAACTGCAACATCAACGATTTGTATCTGGTAAGTGATTTAGGAGTAATTGAAGGGAATTGAAAGAGAACTCTGTAATCTGAAATAGAAATGGACTGATTGTGAGAACTGGCTAGTCAATACCGGATATGTCCCCTGTTCGCTCTCTCCACAACCCCGATTCTCCTAGGCTTGTAGTCCATGAGTGAGTTTATCCTCCTCATTAGGTTTTGGCCCATTCTTCCAAGAGGGCTGCTCTCAGTTGGTCCAGGGTAACATGGGGAGGCTGGCATCGTCAAACCTGTCTTTCCAGCTGGTCCCACAAGTGCTCAATAGGGGTTAGGTCTGGGCTGTATGGCGGCAAATCCAGTGGTTGGATATTGTTGTTAGAAAGTCGCGACAGATCCTCGCTACATTTGGTTGGGCATTATCCTGCTGGAATGTGAGGTTGTTTTGCTGCAATAATGGGACAACACGGGGTTGGAGGACCTCATCTCTATACCTAGCTGCAGTTAAATTACCCGTTACCACAACTAGTGGTGATTTAACTCCATGTGAGATTCCTACACCTTTTCAATGACAAAATATTGCAAATTATTGACATTTTGTTCAAAACTGATAAAGAAAATAAAACAAATAATGGTGTAGTAGACAATAGCTTCGTTTTTATGAATGGGGGATGGATATTACAGGGTAAAATTTTGACCAATTACATTGCAAATGAATATATACCGGTACATATTCAGCGCATGAGTTAGTTATCATACCATATTTGGAGCGGTATTTCACAGTATGTAGATATGGAATTTTTTTATGTTGTGTGCGATACTTTTTCTGCGTGCAACGTATGTATTTAAACTGGAAAATTTTCAGGTATGTAATAAATTGCATTGGAGTGAATAGACTTTTGAAAACATTATGGAAAAAGGAGAAAATGTGGGTAACCAGCATTTTCTCCTTTTTCCACAATGTTTTCTATCCTCCCAGAAACAAATTTTTTTGAATTACATTTTGTCATCTGCAAATGCTTTCAAATTGGACAAGATCTTTTGTAAGAATGGAATGTACTCTTTTTTGGTGAAAACCCCACCTGTACTAGCCATACATTCCTCTATGACTCACCTGTCAGCCATAACAATATTTATTGACCATTACAACAGGTTACAACAGAAACTGTAGGTGAAGCTGCACACACAAGGTACCCACGCAAAATGCAGGACAAAACCACAGAAAGCTATATACCATGTCCCCTGCTTTCGTTTGAATAGGCTGGGGCCGAAAATCAACAAATACAAACTGGAATAATGCAAATCAAACGGTATTCATACAACCATCTTCCTTCCAAAATTTACAAATAATCCCATGTTATAAAGACCCAGAGGAAAAAGCTTTGATACACATTGTGTTAAAAATACTGTAAATGTGGATATAGACGTGTGTCCAAAAATTTACAAATTACTGATTACGGACATTTTGTGCACGGAAATGTTTGCGAATTCAAGACTACTGTTATTTGCTGGTATACTTGTGGTAAAATATGTGAACAGAAAAGTTTGCGAACTTTTCAAATTCTCGAAATCGAAAAAATTTCCACATCGCAAAGATAAAATGCTGGTAACCCACATTTTCTTCTTTTCCCACAACATTTTTTTTTTCTCTTTCAAAGACAAAATTGATCATTATTTGATCCTAGTCTTGTTTGTCAGCTGCAAATGCTTTTATAGACTATTCTGAAATTTTGCTATCTAACTAAGTGTTGAAACTTACCTGAATATTGCAAAGTCAGGGTGAAATGATCGCACAAGACACACATCTGTTCAAAGTATTTATTGTACATGTAACAAAGATGATGTCAATGAAACATTTAACTGTTACAATTGGAGTTCTCTTTTTTAGACTATGGAAAACATTGATAGATAAGGAAAAAAATGCTGCTTTATAGCAGCATTTTTCTTGATGCTTCTAAGTTTTCTAAGCCTTCTTTCTCACTGCGTCATGGGTGAACTAAATATAAATATCCTGCAGATTGATGTATATTAACTATTTACCATGCAATCCTGTGTTTTAATGACTTTTAGAAAATAAAGTTTTTGAGAACACTGTAGGAAAAAAAGAAAAGCACATTCTCTTTTTCCAACAATGTTCTCTATCCTTTTAAAGACACACAATATAATATGCATAACTTTTGATTTGAAAAATTTGAAAAAAAAAAAAATGAAAAATTGCTTTTAATTTGAACCAGTCTTATTTTTCATCATCTATTAAAGAGGTAAAGCAGACTAAACCTGATAACCTAGTTGTAAAGATAAATAGAACAAGAGACTTGAGTGCCAATATTTGTAATAAAGCTTAGTTTACTGAAATCAACTGTTATAAATCACCATTATTCTTGTAAGACCCCTCTTTTCGTCTCTTTTTTCCAAATGTTTATCAAAACTAAATAGCACACATACTTGTTAAACCCTTTACCCATGATTACAGGTATTAACCACCCTAGGGAGATAGGCCTTTTGAAAACATTGTGGGAAAAGGAGAAAATGCTGGTAACCAGCATTTTCTCCTTTTCTCACAAAGTTTTCTATCTTTTCAAACACAAAAAATGTATTATTTGAGGCACATTTGATAAGTTGTATAATAACAACTTCAATTACGACCAGTCTAAAATTTTGCCATGTGGTGTAAAGTTTTTCAATGCATAAATGTGGAAGAAAGAGGTCATTTAACATGTTTGTGGTACAAAACTGAATTCACTTGCATTCATAAACTGCAGAACTAGACTTTATTTTGGACAAAGCAACAGCTAAGTCTGAAAGATGGACTGGGTCTACGGTGTAATCATTAAATAGAATTCAGTTTTGTATCCACGCATGTTAGATAACCTTATGGTACGTTATTGTACCTGCCTGCAAACCCTTTACATAACACTAGCCAACAGTATATTGTGCGAATCACTTAACATTGAAAGTTCATTATTTTGCAGTTCTCCTCATAAGATTTTCCATCTAGGTTTTAGTGTCCATACCTGCAAAGAAAACAAGAGTATAAATGTTCAACCCTCACCACACATTCCCATGTATTAATGACCCTAAGTATATGGAAATTTAAAAAACTTTGTGGGAAAATGAGCAGATGCTGGTAACCAACATGTTCTTTTATCATAATATCTTCTGCCGTTTTGAAGACAAATCCAGTTATTTGGGCGACATTTAATTTGTTGTCTGTAAATGGTTTCAGCTTGGACTAACCATAAATATTTTTGAAGTAAAGTTATCCTTTTTCCACAAAAACTTGAATTTTAACTACCCTGACCACACGAGAGGGAAATGTATTTTACACTGCTTTCAAAAGTAGTTCATTTACATCATAATGAAACCTCCTACTCTCTGTATAATCCTGGGTTTCACCAGAACTAGGCTGGGACTTTCTAGTGCCTTGCCTTTAGACACTTCCTCGCAAGTTAAACACCCTAAAGAAAGGCAAGAAAGAAAGATCTACATACTTCTGGAATTCCCACTCTCTATTGTCTAAAGGACACACTTGTCTGGTCTTCAACCATCTTGATATACAGTGAAAATGGAATGCATGCTACAAAGAAAACGATCATTCTAACATGACACGCGAATTCGGCTCTATAAAAGCAGTGCAAGGAAAGCGTGGTAAAATCTGCGACATTCCATGCAGAGTGACGTCATTCTGTATAAAGTAATATTCAATAGAACATAGTCTTCATCCGCGTTTTTACTCTAAGGATGAACTTGTTTTCCTTTCATAAAGAATTGGTCGTGTTAGAATCGAAATTATCTTCTTTCTATCGTGGTTTTTCATTCAATAAACCACGTTGTGAGTTATGAGGCGCAATGAATAAACCACTTGGGCTATCGCCCTCGTGGATTATTTATTGTGCCTCATAACTCACAACTGTGGTTTATTGAACGATAAACCATGATAGAAAGAAGATTATTTCTTAATTACATTACATCCAGTAGAGAGTGTTAACTCTTTACCATACAACCCAAGTTTTAACAGCCCTGAGGAAGAAGTCGTTTGAAAACAATGTGGGAAAAGAAGAAAATGCTGGTTACCAGCATTTTCTCCTTTTCCAGCAATGTTTTCTACCCTTTCTGATGCAAACCATATCATCTGTGCCACATTTTACATGTCATCTGCAAAAACTTTCAATTTGGACGAGTCTTAAATTTGTGATAAACAGCTAAATCTTTAACATACAACAAAATTTTAGATTCTTCCGTATTGAAAGCATTTGCAGGTGATTTATTAAATTCTGCTCAAATGATGCAGTTTGTCTATGAATATGCATAAAACATTGTGGGAAAAGGAAAAAATGCTGGTTTCCAGTGTTTTCTCCTTTTCCCACAATGTTTTCACAAACCTTTCTAAGAGTTGTAAAAACCCTGAAATTTTTGGTAAGCACCTTTAGGGTTAAAAAGCTTTTGGGCAAAAGAATAAACAGCTCATAAATGAGCAAGTCCCCCCATGCCACAGTTTTTCACATATATTCACCAATTAAATCTCGATTCACCTTTTTATGTCTACTTAAGGATGTTTTTCTGTAATTGTCCGCTTCAAATTTGGAAATTTATTCTTGAATCAAACATGTGTACTCGTTTATTTTAAGTACTGGCCAATATGGAGATGTCCCTAAAAAAATGTGGACCAACAGTTCTGATACCAATTGATTGAATGTATGGTTTTTAATGCAGTTTTCCACATTATTTCAGTTATATTGCGGCGGCCAGTGCACCTATCCATGCTTTCCTGGAGTCTCTTTTACCAGTACCCTACACAATTTTCTTTCCAAGCCACTGGCTGCCTTCCCACATAACCATCATCGAAACAATGATCAGCAGAGAGAATCCTGTTGCAGTGGCTACCATCAATCCTCGGAAAGAAATTGGCCGAGCCAAGGATCGAACCCACAACCCCGTTCTCAAGTCCTGCACGCTACCAACTGAGCTACTGGGGCTCAGTTCTGATATCAAATATTATGATCAATCAGAACTGCTAGTGTAGCTGTTTCTAAAGGAAGAAAGTAACTTACAGATAAGCCGTGCTCTAAAAAAATAGGGTTTATCTCTGTAATACATTATACCAAGCAAGTCATCATATATCAATAAAATCTTTTTTGACAAACTGTCAACTTAATCATGAGGCAGAATGGTCCTTGGACATGCAGAAAATTTACCGATGGCAAAAGCATTTAATCCATGTCAGCCTGTGAGAATTGCACAGGCCAATCTAGAGGTCAATACCTTTTGCAAATGCAGTCAATCCCCTTTTCACAGGGTAGGGGTCAATTGAGTTAACCCTTTACCACACAATCCCCACTTTTAACAATCCTGATAAAAGAAGCCTTTTGAAAACATTGTGGAAAAAGGAGAAAATGCTGGTAACCAGCATTTTCTCCTTTTCCCACAACGTTTTCTACCCTTCCAAAAACAAACTTTGAAATTTATTTTGTCATCTACAAATGCTTTCAATTTTGACTAGTCTTAAACTTTGTCATTTGGTATGAATTTTCATATGATAAAGTCCAGGGAAAATCACAAATTTCCATATCATTCATATAGAACTGAAAGGTAACAACTCACATTACACACTCCCCATGCAACTGTACATTCCTCACTTGTGGCTGATGCTTGATTGGCCTGGCATTCAATACCTATGGAAGAATAATATTTTCTCTTTCAATCAATGAAAAAACCAGAATGACATTATCACTGGTATTCTAACTATTTCCCAAATAGAGATAATAAATAGTGTTTTAAAACTTGAATTTTCTTTATGATATCATGCAAATATCATTGAGCAAATATCAACGAGCTTTGAATGTTACACAGAAACACTCCTTTTCTGAAGTTATCCAGTGTCTATTCTAGGATGTGCGCTTGCAGGATTCGCATCTTTTTTTTTTCAGCTCCCACACGAATTCAGACCAAAGTGTGACAGTATTGCCTAAAACAAAGAGCCTACTCTTGCCTTGCAAAAAACACCGCTGTTTTGAAAAAAACAACATCATTGCCAAAACTGCTTTGCAAGATATCATATCCATTAAGGTCTACGGCCTCCAACTCTCATATTAAAAGACAGAAGCTGCCGAGATTGGCCGAATAGCCTTTACGAAAACGTTGATGTTACACAGTATTTACCGATGAGTTAGTGAGTCTATGGCCCCTAACTCTCATATCAAAGGATGGGAGCTGCCAAGATTGGGCGGATAGCCTTTACGAAAACGTCAATGTTTACCGATGGGGCTGTAGACCTTAAAGTAACCTCCCTTGACAGAAGTGAATCAATATGGCCCACTTCCAAACTGACCCAGTCAAACCCGGCCCACTTTACCTAATCTAAGCTCTCTTTTGACATGTTAACAGGTGACGGCAGGTCAGTATGTCTACTCTAGTCTTGGAAAGAAATGAATGTGTTATATGAGCCACATGTTTTCTATCTGTTTGAAAATTGTCCTGCCTACATTTTGAAAATCAGGTTTATTTTTTAGGTGGCAAATCCCCCCTCATTTTCAGTTTCTAGAATAGACACAGATGATCTGTTACTTGTGTAGCAATTTCATAATTTCTTTGGTCTATATTGCTACAGGTAAGTGGACAGTGTAAGATGAAAGATCAGACTGCATGTGTTGTGCAGTTTAATCTTGATCTACACTGACTGCAGAGGCAAATTTAGTTGCAAAAGGGGCTTTACAGACTTACATATTAATGTTGAATGTATATCAGCTTCAAATGACAACCAACATTTTCCAGTGACATTCATTATCTTCATGTGATACCTCACCATTCAATGTGATGTCACAATTTCATGTGACACCTTACGTTTTCATGTCACATCAAAAGTACACTTGTCACAACTCTGCCAATTCCGTACCTACATCTAACCTTGTCGGTATAACGGTCATTTCTATTTGAACTGCCCATCACATGATCTTATACATGGCGGCGCTACTGCAAGTCATTTAGCAACGACATAAACAACCTCGATGAAGTTATTCACATCTGTCGGTAAAAACTTAAATTGGAATTGATAGACCACGTTAAAAAATGAATGTACATACTGTCTGTCAACTGAAATAAAGTTAGAAAGATTTTGATAGAAAATCAAGACTCAAGTTTTCTTTTTTTAAGAGGAACCTTTCAGTTTTCAGAACGGTAAACCGGCGTATTTCAAGCGAAGAAATGTACCTTGTAGGTGCATATCAAGCTACCAGATACAGTGTAGGAACTTGATCACCATATCACCCGAGGTATGCCGAATGAACAAAAGTAATACTTACAAAGATCCATGATGTGATTTCTACAAATAGCACAATTGTCTACGACAATATCTGAAAAATAAGTAAAATCCATAAATACAAGAATTCACAACATGGACAATAAAAAAACAAATGAATTTATAATACAAACTTCTTTGATTTTTTCTACTTTAGCACTATTTTACTGGTACAGCTAACCCCCACAATCCCAGGTTTTAACAACCTTGAAGAAGGTTTTCGAAAACATAGTGAGAAAAGGAAAAATGCTGAAAACAAGTAATTTTTCACTTTTCCAACAATTTTACCTGCCATTTCAAAGGCAAATTTCACTGTTTTAGCTATGTTTAATTTTTCGTCTGCAATTACTTTCAATCTGGACCAGTCTAAAATTTTATCACTTGGTAAAATTTAAATCCTTCAACAGAAGACACTTGAGGTAGTAAGTATCCTGCATTAACTCTATACCACACAACAAAATTTTAAACTAGCTCAAAATTGAAGTATTCGAAGACGACAAATGAATTGTGGCTAAAACGATGATTTATGTATTTGAATGGATAGAAAAGATTGCAGGAAAAGGAGCATATGCTGGTTACCGGCACTTTCTTCTTTTCCCATAATATTTTCAAAAAGCCTTATTCTTCAGGGTTGTTAGAGATCATGATTGTGTGGTAAAGGGTTAAACCTTTAAAATCCCATGTTTTAACAACCCTGACAAAAGAAGGCCTTACAGGAGTTATTTGTTGAAGGTCCCAAATTTGAGCCACCTTTAAATTCTCATCTGAAAATGCTTTAGATATCTGTAAGTCCAAACATGTGTTGTTTTGCAGTCAAAATAAAACGTTATTTGCAGACATGTCAAATGTATCTTGAAGGAAACTGTCTTTGTAAGGATGGAAAACATTATGAGAAATGGAGAAAATGCTGGTTTTCAACATCTTCACCTTTTCCCATGTTTTCAAGTCTTCTTCCTCATGCTTGTTGAATCATATGAGTGTTTGGCAGTAATACACAACAACCCTGGTTTTGAGAATTAACCTATCCCTAGTTTTAACGAAACAAAAAAGACTTTTGAAAACATCATGAGAAAAGGAGAAAATGCTGGAGACCAGCATTTTCTCCTTTTCCCACAATGTTTTCTGACCTTTAAGAACAAGTCAAATCGTGTGAGCCACACTTTACGAGGGGTGATCAGAAAGAACGCGGACCAGTGCCTTTATCGGAATATTGTTATAAAAATCAACTTGGAATGTTTACTGTTTTTCAAAGTAACCTCCTTTGTGTTCTATGCACTTATTCATTCTTGATTCCCATGCGCGAAACACGTGCGCGAGCCCGTCACGTGACATCACTCTCAACGACCCGGTCATGGCATGGGTTAGCTCCTCTCTGCTCTCGTAGCGCGTGCCACGTAGAGAATCTTTCAAAACAGGAAATAGCCAAAAGTCACATGGGGCCAGGTCTGGACTATAGGCAGGATGGTCTAATGTTTCTCTGTTTAGTTTTTTCAAAACTTCCTGTACAAGTTTTGCTTTGTGAGCAGGAGCATTATCTTGATGTAAAATGACGCCTCTCCATAGAAGTTCCGGCTGTTTTTTTCGGATGGCCTGTATTAAATTCATTCGAATAATGCTGGCATAATACTCAGCATTGACTGTAGTATGTATAGGTACAACATGATTTAGAAGAAAACGTTGAGAAGAGAAAAACATGATGCACATAACTTTACCAACAGACTTAGAAAGTTTGGCTTTAACAGGGGACGGCGATGTTGGATGTTTCCATACACTGCTTTGTTGTTTAGATTCGGGCTCGTAAAAGTGTACCCATGTTTCATCGCATGTCACAATACGATCAGTAAAGTTTGATCCTTCTTTCCTAATGCGTTCTAAAATTTCAGAACAAATTTTGACCCTAACCCCCATTTGCTCGGGCGTCAGTAGCCGAGGCACCCACCTTGCACAAACACGCGACATTCCAAGTTTGTCAGTTAAAATCTCCTGTGCACTTCCATAGGAAATGCTAAATGTGTCAGCTATTTCCCTGACAGTAACTCGACGATCTTGCTTTACATGCTGCTGCACATCCGCGATAGTTTTGTCTGTTACTGATGTTGATGGACGGCCAGATTTAGGGTCATTTTCAACGGTTTCGCGTCCTTCTCTAAATCGTCCAATCCATTTACAAATACTGGTTTTCTTAAGTGCTGAGTCCCCATAAACTTTATCTAAATCGGCCTTAATTTCCGATGAAGACTTTCCGAGTTTAACGTAAAACTTTATAATTACTCTCTGCTCAAATAAAACGTCATGCGACATTGTGAACCGCTAACGCAGTATGTGATGTCATTGAAATGACGTCACTCTTTTCTTATTTGCCTATGACGTCATTTAAACGCTTGAGTAAGTAACCAGGTAATTAATGTTCATCTGTGCAAATTTTTGTTATCTTAAGTAAAGTAGTTTTTGAAATAATCGGGTGGTTCGCGTTCTTTCTGATCACCCCACGTATTTGTTGTCTGCACATGCTTTCAATTTGGTCTAGTCAAAAATTTTTTTGTTTGGTAAATAGTTGAAAGTGAATGTGTACTTCATAAGCCACAATAAAACGAGGATCTTTTTCGCACAGGTTTGAATCCCTTGCAGCTTGTAATTCAGCTAGATGTATTTGTTGCAAACTTCCATGTTAATATTCCTTCTAGACTATTTTGCTTTCATCTTGTTTGTAAACAAAGCATTGAGAGTACTAGAATAGTCATAAACATTCCGTAACAACTACACAATATTCTTCCAAAGCTGCTGGCTGCTTTTCCACATAGCCATTGTTGCAACAATGATCAGCGGTGAGAGAGAAATGAATCTTGTCATTATGACCATCAGCAATCCTCGGAAATAAAGTTGCAGACCTGGGGATTTGAACCAGTAGACCCTTATTCTAAGGTCCTGTATGCTACTGACTGCACGACCAGGCTCTGCTCATGTGGTGAAGGACTAAAATTAAACTCATACTGAAAGGGAAAATGTACCACTCACCCCATGCCCATAGTGCCACTGCATTCCACTGTAAGTATAAGAAATGTATTATCATTGAGAGTGACATACATATTACATGTTAAAAATGTATTTTGTGCTGGTTTACACTTTACAATCCCATATTTAACCTTTAGGCTGCCAAGCACCACTCACTAACCTTTTGTCAACAGTGTAGATCAAGATCAGCCTGCACAGAACGTGCAGTCTGATCTTGGTTCTACACTTTCCGATAATGAGATACTTTTCTCCAAAAAATAAGTTTGAAATAGAATTATTTGGGTTTTTACAACTGGCTTGAAAGTTTCATTCAACTTATTCACCAGGTTAACCCTTTACCAAACAATCCCTGGTTTTTACAACCCTGAGATAGAAGCCCTTTGAAACATTGTGGGAAAAGGAGAAAATGCTGGTAACCAGCATTTTCTCCTTTTCCCACAATGTTTTCTACCCTGATGGAAGCAAATTTCAATTTTTGAGTTACGTTTATTTTGTCGTCTGCAAGTGCTTTCAATCTGGACCAGTCTAAAATTTTGACGTTTGGTAAAGGGTTAAGTGTTAAAATAATTCTTTAATAAAAGGGTTTTTGAAAACATTTTGGGGAGAAATGCGAGTAACTAGCTTTTTCTCATTTCCCCACAATGATTTCAAAAGCTTTCTTTCCCATGGTCATACAAATTCGGGATTGCATAGTAAAGGACAAGGGTTAAAATGAAATGCTAGATTGGGGTCAAAACTGCTTTTCGATTCGATATTTCTTAACCCTTTACTACATAATACAGGTTTAAAATGGCACTGACTAAAATCCTGATGGTTATGTTATTGCCTCGGAAAATTCTATGTCGTTTATCCTCTATTAATAGCCCCCCTTTCAACTGTCCCATGGGGCATTAAAAAGAGACAATAATTATGGTGTTTACACATCTGGCCAAAATAATTTCATCTAGCAGGCTGTTCCCTGCAGCCATAACTCTTTGAGAACAATTTCACCCTGATGTTAGTACTGCAATGTTTTTATAAAGTTTATATTGATCTCTTAAGTTTTATTTCTGTTTAGGGAAAATAGTCTTTGGCTCTAAACGTAGTCGATAGTGTTCCTTATTTTAAATGTTTCTATTTACTAACTCTGGAACACAGAGGGATAAGGGTTGAAATTATCTGCCCTTATCCCTCTGTATTTCACAGTTGGTAAACCTAATTTTCGAAATCTCTCTGAATAGGTGAGCAGTGCTCGCGCTGCCAATCGACATTATCGACAATTGTCGATTAATTAATTAAGCTGTCGATTAATTTTTCCAATTGTCGATAAAAATTGTCGATTAATTTACTCCCAAAAAAGTTGGGTAAAATTCCCTTTACTTGCCTTGATCACGAGCTAATTTGCACCGGAAATGTGTGGTAATCGCTTGTTTCACACCTCGGCGGACGCAACCTTAGGTAATCGACAGGTCACAGTTGGTTTGTATATTCCACAGCGCATGTCATGTTACCGGTTGTTATTCTAATCCGTTAATTGGAGAACAGTTGGCGATTATTGTTTATTTCACGTTAAATTTTGATTGACTGTTTTAATCGACGCAGTGATAGAATGTCTTCGATTTCGATACCGCCAGAAACGGCGATGGCGACTAATGGAAACCAATTAGATATCATAAATTCGTTTACATTGCTAACGTAAACCGGCGCTGTTTAAATGTCGGCGAACAAAAAGAAAACAATAATTCATAATTGAATTTAACTGACATGTTGACATTATTCTAATAAATCTCGTTCTTGTACCCCCAAAAGCTTGTCATTCTTCACTTACACGTCAATATGGGTCGTCCTAAATGAAAACTATCGCCAATAAAAAAAGATAACAAACTAAGGAAAATTAAACCGCATTTACAGTATTGGATTTAGCAGTGATTACCAGTGAATAGCAGTATGAAAATTCAAATGAAATTTAAAGGCTTGGGTTGATAACCTTCGTCCACTTCACTGTTTAGGTGCTATCGAGTGAATGACTTTATTTAAGACATCTTACCCTCCTCATTGACCTTATTTGAAAATAATTAAGGTCAACAGATAATAAAGGGAGGTAATTCGTCATGTAATAGAAAATTTTCTCCTTTACTTGTGCACATCATTTATTACAATACAAAGAAAATTGTTGTTTGGTAAAGAAGTAACCATTCATCAAAAGAAACTAGGACTTAATTGTCTGTATGCTTTTATGCAAATAATGTGGGAAAAGGAGCACTATCCTTAGGAAATGTTGTAGAACAAATTTTCCTTTTCCTACAATATGTTCTACAATGTAAGATTAAAATAAAATTTTGTCTTTTGGTAAAGGAGTAACCATTCATCAAAAGAAACTAGGACCTTAAAGCCTTTATGCTTTTATGTAAATATTGTGGGAAAAGGGGCACTATTCCAGGAAATGGTATAGAGCAAATTCTCCTTTCCCACAATATTTTCTACAAGGTAAGATTAAATATATATGACATTTTTTTTCTTTTGTTTATTATTGTAGTGGAAATGACTATGTGAATGAAAGTTTGAAACTATGAGTAAAAAATAAAGTTAATGCCACATGTGCATGTCTTTTCTTTCAAACCAAACTTCGCGCGCTTCATTTGTCTATTATTTTTTCAAGAAAAAGTTGTTGGCCATTATTTTACTTGGGCCAGAGCTAGCACTGGGTGAGGTCTTGGATACTCATAACTACCTTGGTTGCTCTTTGTTGAACGTTTTCAATTTCAAGGGCTTCTTTTTGAAACAGAATCGTCCATACTATCAAACATTACTCTAGATGTCGTATCATCAGAGATATGTAGAGACACAGTAACATTTCTGCATCCATATCATGGGAAAATGTCTTTTATATTAAGCCTTATATCTTAATATGTCTTTTTTAGAGCTTGTGCAATAATGTGTTTTTTATGGTGGCATATTTCTGCCATGAGATACGAGATAGCTATCATGATAATTTCAGAAAACTATCGCGATAAACTAAAGTTTCCTGGAAATTTTATCGAGACGGTGAAAAGTTTCCTGAAAAAAATATCACGATAAACTTAATATTAAATTAAACCATACAGGGAACAGGAGAATTCATAAGGTTGTAGATGAAGATGTTCCAAAACCGTATCAAATTATAGATTCCATGAATGTCAGTTATGGGCACAAAAGCAAAAAAAATCATAATAACAGAATTATCGCGTTATTTTATCATGAATTTTTTTATTATCTAGATAATATTTCCAGGAAACTTTGTTTTATCACAATAGTTCTCTAAACTATGGCATTAGCCATCTCGTATCTCACAGCAGAAATATGCCACAATAGTTTTTGAAATTTCCATGTGTGATCTATAATGACACCAAGGTCTTTTTCTTCTTTTTCCTGGTTTATATTGACATTCTCTATAATAGTATGTTGTATCTTTTTCCCAAACTGTACATGTTTACATTTAGATTTATTGAATTTGAGCAGCCATATTTTTTTCCAATTTTCTGGTCTATCTGGGTCCTCTTGCAGTTTTTACTACCTAACAGATTATTTACATTGGAGTTAGATCTTGGTGTCACCAGCAAATAATTTGACCCTAATAGTGTCAGGTAAGTCGATGATGTACATCGCAAATACTGTATTCTATCCATTTAGCGCACAATCTCCTATACTGGAACAGAAAGGCATATATTTTTTTTTAACCCTTTACCACACGATCCTCAGTTTTAATGACCATGGAGGAGACAGTCTTTGAAAGCACTGTGGGAAAAGGAGAAAATGCTGGTAACCAGCATTTTCTCCTTTTCTCACAATGCTATCCATCCTATCAAGCCAGAAGTCATCTTTTAAGTTACATTTAATTTGTTGTCTGCAAATGCTTTCAATTTGGGCATGTCCAAAATTTCCTTGTTTGGTAGAGTTAAACAAGGTAAATAGGCATACACCTTTTGGAGTTTAGAGTTACCCCTTGGTAACAATCGCTCTGAAAAACATGACTAACCGCCAAAAGTTAAGTTCTTAAAAGCAAACCAGACAGTTGGTTTGACAGTCATGTAAGTTTGGCCAGAATGAATCAAAATCAATCAGACTGGTTACTGCAAGGGCGAGTAAATTCTTTTTTGTACAAGAAATACATCGTTTTTTGTTTAAAACTGTGTTGCTGTAATTTTTTGCTCTCTAGGTAATGCCAGACAGTCGGGTTGACAAAAAGGACATTTTAATCAGTCTTCCCATTATTTTAAAGGTCATGTCTGATGGTATATTGCCATGACTGTGGTTAATGCATATTCTTTGTGTGAATCGAGTGTCAGATCACTGTTTTTGAAATAGGAATGTGCTAATTGGGTTGACTTTAAGTAACGTCGATTCGAAATGCTTTTGATAAATCTTACCGCATCGTGTTGTAATTGGATCGAATTTGGTAAGTTTGGTTCTAAAACACTTCCTTGATGGACACCACTCAATACCACAGGTGTCAGTTTGTATTCATATAGGTCATTTAATTATATACCACACAATCAGGAGTTTAAACAGCCATGAAAGAGAAAACTTTGGAATATTAAGTTTGGAAAAGTGAAAATGCTGGTAACCAGCACTTTCTCTCTTTTTTCCGCAATGTTTTTTACTTTATCAAAGACAGAAATCATTACCTAAAATTTCTACTGAATCGTGTGCGAATTTAATTCGAAAGTCTTTCCAATGGCGTATCATTATTGCATAGATCTATGTGGTACGTTAAGTCCCAATACGGCAGTCGTCCATCCCTCACGATAAATATTACTCAATTTCGCTAAGCGTGACGAGATGACGAATACTGTAGCGCTCTTCGGAAATCAAATAAAAGAAAAAAAATTAAGAAAAAAATCGAAAAGAATATGGAACAGGCATCAGACTTGAATTTGATAACAGCTTAGATCTACCTTTTTAACTTCAAATCGTTTTTTATTGCTCCTCTCTCCAGAAACTCCCGATTGAATGTCATCATCAATATCCATAGCGGCTGCCATTTTTTTGTGTTAGGCAAACGGAAAATACAGTCCAGTAATCCTCCTATGTCATTCATAGCTTATGAATATGCATATTAGTATCGGTATTTCCCGCCTGTCGACAACAAAAGAGAACAAGAGACCCGTCAGGGCCTTAATCGCTCTACTAGCAGTTATTGACCTGCAGTGTGCTGTAATAAAACAAGAGGGCCAATATGATCACTCACCTGAGCCTTTTGATCAAACATGACCCATTTCCAATCTATTAAGAGATATTAAGACAGACACACTGACACTCATTAGTATTGGGCTTACAAATATGGCCTCTAGAGTGCACACAAGCTTTTTCTAGAATTTGTCTCAGCGGCCTACTTGACATGTAGAAATTATCCAGACATACATTCCGACAAACTTTCATGAGTAATTGAGAGAAAATGTGGCCTGAAGGGTGTATAAAAGGTTTTTCCGAGATTTGACCTAGTGACCTATTTTTTATCCAACATGACCCATATTCATACTAGTCTAAAATATTATCAAGACAAATATTCATAGCAAATTTCAAGATTATTGGACTAAAAATGTGGCCTCTAGAGCGTACACACAGTTTTTCAAGGATTAAACTTGGTGACCTAGTTTTTATTCCACGTGACCCATTTTCAAATTCATGCAAGATATCATCAAGACAAACATTCTAACAAAAGTTTAAAGAATATTGGACTTAATTAAAGTACAAAAGGTTTTTCCGAGATTTGACCTTGTGACCTAGTTTTTTATCCAACATGACCCATTTTCATACTAGTCAAAGAAATTATCAAGACAAACATTCTGACCGAATTTCAAGATTATTGGACTAAAAATGTGACCTCTGGAGCTTACATAAGATTTTTCTAAGATTTGACCTGGTGACCTAGTTTTTGACCTGACATGACCCATTTCCAAACTCATCCAAGCTATCATCATGACAAACATTCTCTCCGACTTTACAGAGCATTGGACTAAAAATGTGGCTTCTGGAGCGTACACGAGGTTTTTCAAAGATTTGACCTAGTGACCTAGTTTTTGACCCCACATGGCCCATTTTCGAACTCGTCTGCAATGTTATCAAGACAAACATTCTTACCAAATTTCAAGAGTATTGGACAGAAAATGTGGCTTCTGGAGCATACACAAGGTTTGTTTTAAGATTTGACCTAGTGACCTAGTTTTTGACCCAACGTGGCCCATTTTCAAATTTGTTAGAGATATCATCAAGACAAACATTCTGACCAACTTTCAAGAGTTTTGGACTGAAAATGCGGCCTCTAGAGCGTACACAAGGTATTTCTAAGATTTGACCTGGTGACCTAGTTTTTGACCTGACATGGCCTATTTTCGAACTTGTCCGAGATATCATCAAGACAAACATTCTGACCAACTTTCAAGAGTATTGGACTGAAAATGTGGCCTCTACAGTGTACACAAGGTTTTTCTATGATTTGACCTAGTGACCTAGTTTTTAACCTGACATGGCCCATTTCCAAACTTGTTTGAGATATCATCAAGAAAAAACATTCTGACCAACTTTCAGGAGTGTTGGAGTGAAAATATGGCCTCTAGAGCATACACAAGGTTTTTCTAAGATTTGACCTGGTGACCTAATTTTTAACCGGACATGACCCATTTTCAAACTCGTCCGAGATATTATCAAGACAAACATTCTGACCAACTTACAGGAGTATTGAACAGAAATTGTGGCCTCTAGAGCGTACACAAGGTTTTTCTAAGATTTTACCTAGTGAGCTAGTTTTTTACCCGATATGACCCATTTTCGAACTCGTTCGAGCTATCATCAAGGCATTAATTCTGACCAAGTTTCATGAGTATCGGACTGAAAATGTGGCCTCTAGAGCGTACACAAAGTTTCTCTAAGATTTGACCTTGTGACCTAGTTTTTGAACCGACATGACCCATTTTTGAACTCTTCCGAGATATCATCAAGACAAACATTCTGACCAAGTTTCACAAGTATCGGACTGAAAATGTGGCCTCTAGAGTGTACACAAGGTAAAAGTTGACGACGGACGCCGGACACATCACGATCACGATAGCGCACCATGAGCACTTCGTGCTCAGGTGAGCTAAAAAAAAAAAAAAGTACAATCATTTGTATTTTTTTAACTGCCAATTTAAACAATACCGTTTAAAAGTATGGAAAATATTGTGAAAATGATAACAAATTATTGTGTTGTCAGTCCAAGCGTTAGTCCCTGGCAATTTTTTGTGTTATATAAAACAGTGCATTTATTCAGTGTTGACTGAATACAGTGCTCACAGCAATTTGATGTAATAAGGTCACCATCGCAGATAAAGCCATGAAAGATCCAGTTTACACTCAGCCAGCTGGTCTCTGAATTTTGTGGCGTCTCCAATTGGCTGGAAAACAGATAGGTTAAAATTGGCTTGCAACATGCACCTGTAATTTATACAAGTTACTGTTCATTTTCTGAATAATTGGTGACTCCCGCATGACTCAGTGGTGAATGTGTCTGATTCAGAATCAGAAGGCCACAGGCTTTTTCCTCGTTCAAGGCCTTGGGATTTTCAAAGCTTAGCCAGGTACCGTGAAAGCCAGGACACGTAAGAATAAGTCAGCTGTACCTGTGATATGACTTTTCTCTTTGACAGATGATACAGTTTTAGACTGGTTGCTCAAATTAGGAGAAGGCTGCACAAATTAAAGGGTATGTCCTTGAAAGGGTAGAAAATATTGTTGGAAAGGCTTCTCCCTCTCGGCTGCTGAAACTCTTCATCAATTGTCTTTTCGAGACATTTTTTTTAATGTACCTATTGCTTTCAGTCAACCCTTTTCGTTCCTTGGGGAAAAAAGGAGCTTTTGGCAATGGCATAAATAAAAGATCAGACAGCACAGGACATGCAAACCAATCTTTAATCAATACCATCTCCAGACCAGACCACAAAAATTTAGATTGTCCATTTTGAAACCATCTGCAAACAATGTATAAAACTAGAACTTGTTTTTCTACAAAAAAAACAGATGTCTCCCCCCTTTTTGGTATCAAAAGGATTGATATGTCTCCCAGGCAATTTTTAACTGAAATAATGGTCATTTTTCTCAAACGGTTTTCGAGTTATAGAGCAGACACGAAATTGTACTTAAAATGAGTAAGGAAATAAATCGATGGGAAATAACTCGAAAATATAAAAGCCAGAGTTATGGTTCTGTGCATGACACTTCGTCTCATGGTGCTTTACAAATGTGTGAAGTTTTATCAAAGTATCTTAAAAGATTTTCGAGTTACAGAGCGGACACGAAATTGTACGTAAAATGAGTAAGGAAAATAATCGAAGGGAAATAACTCTAAAAGTATACAAGCCAGAGTAATGCTTCTGCTTGACACTTCATCTGATGGTGCTTTACAAATATGTGAAGTTTTATCAAATTATCTTAAAAAGTTTTCGAGTTATAGAGCAGATACGAATTGTGAAAGAAAATAATCAAAGGGAAATAACTTGAAAAATATACAAGCCAGAGTTATCGTTCTTGTGCATGACACTTCGTCTGATTGTGCTTTACAAATGTGTGAAGTTTTATCAAAATGTCTTAAAAGGTTTTCGAGTTATAGAGCGGACACAAATTGTGACGGACAGACAGAGAGACAGATGGATGAGATGCACTGGGAAAAACAATATGTCTCCCGACCCTAACGGGGGGGAGAGAAACATAATGAGGCTCAAATTATGGTATTTGTCTGTGAAACAGTGGTAAAAAATGTGGAACAATGAGAAAATATTGGTTACCAGCATTTTCTCCTTTTTCAACAATGTTCTCAAAAGGTCTTCAATGGTCTTTCTAAGACTTTGTTTTTCATGTGTTTTTAATATTTTGTGGTCTTCTGTCCACCCTTTCAGTCTGGGCTTTTGTAAATCAGACTGCACAGGAGGTGCATTCTGCTCTTTGATTTATACCATCTGCCTGTTAGGTCAAGTTGATAGAATGAAAACTTCTGTGTGTCAGTGGATTGTGTTTTTGGCCACCAAAAAAGGTTGAGTTTCCTTTTTTTGCCACTGAAGGAATTAACCCATTACCACACAATCCCTACTTTTGACAACCCTGAGAAAGAAGCCTTTAGAAAACGTGGTAAAAGGAGAAAACGCTGGTTACCAGCATTTTCTCCTTTTCCCACAATGTTTTCTACCCTTCACAAAAAAAGTTCAAATATTCAGTCACTTTTATTTTGTCGTCTGCAAATGCTTTCGATTCGGACAAGCCTAAAATATTGTCATTTGGCAATAAGTTAACCGTTACGCTGATACCAACAAGATTATTTTTGCAGACATCATTATTCATGATCTTAAGTGCAGTCTGATCTTGGATCTACTCAATCCATTATTTTGTAACAGATTTAGACTAAAGCAAACTTCAGAGGACTGACAGCTTAGACTGTAACTTACCTGGTTCACAGATATAACAGAGCGTCATCAGTAAAATACAACTGATTTGAGTACAATGAAGGTTTGTCCATTTTGAAATCCATCATAAATTACAGTATTTAATCTCAATATGGGTGTAAAGAGACACTCAGTTGTTAACTTTCCAGCAGATGACAAAATTTTAGACTAACTAAACTTGATAAACTTTACAAACGACAATTTCAGTGTACCTTAACTGGTGTGATTTGTGTTTGAAGTGGCAGAAAACATTGCTGGAAAAAGCGATTTTTCCGACAAGGCTTTCAAAAGCTTTTTGAGTCAATTGTTTGGCAATGTTAAATATGGTTTTATGTATAATAGTCATCTTGGAATTTCATTGCTCCATAATTTCAATAATCTTTATTCATTTTTGTTTCTTTCTTTGTTTTTTTTTTTAATGTCACTATGCAGGGTACAAAAAAGTGTTCAGTTCTTTAAAGACAAAACAAGAATGATGTAATAAGAAGTCAAAATTTAATAATTATAATTTTCAAGTACACAAAATTCATCATTGTTGTGTTTGTGGTTGAGAGGTAGAGCATCAGCCTCGTAACCATAAGGCCCCAAGTTCGATACCCAAGAGCAGGTGTCAACTTTGGGATTGATCATTGGCGCACACATTCCGCATGAGTACTGGTGTAGTTTCTGGGAAGCAAAATTGAGTGAGATTAATATTAGTTGCAAAAACGAGTTTCTCAATCTATGTAAAATAAATAAGTTTAAATTAAAATCCATTAAAGTCCAGTCCTTACTGCCGAAGTGTTACAACCATATTTCGTTTATGATGTCATTGCAAAAGGAAGTCCAACAAGCACTAGAGCTCAGTTGGTTACACACGGGGCTTAAACCTTTACCAGACGACAAAATTATAGCCTTGTCCAAATTGAGAGCATTTGCAGATGACAATTTCAATGTGGCTGAAATGGTTAAAGTTTTCTTTGATAGGGTAGAAAGCATTGTGGAAAAAGGAGAAAATGCTGGTTACCAGCATTTTCTCCTTTTCCCTCAATGTTTTCAAAAGTCCTCTCCACCAGGGATGTTAAAACACAGCATTTTGTGGTAAAAGGTTAAAACTTTAGCATCCCTGGTTTGAATTGTGAGCTCTGCCATTTTTCTTTGAAATCGATTGATGAGCCACTGCAACATAATCAGTCCTTTCTCATCCTTGATTATTGTTTCCACAACGGTAATCTGGGAAAGTAGCAAGTTGCTTGGGAAGAATATCATGCAAAGTACTGCTCAAAAAAAAACTGCAGACAAGCATGGAAAGGTGCACTGACGGCAACAATATCACTTAAATAATGTTGAAAACAGACTTAAACACCATAAAAACAAACAAACGTCAGAAGTCACAATCCATAGGTTTCAGGTGGATTACTTTTAACTCTTTCAGAAAGCATTTGCAGATGACAAAATAAATGTGACTCAAAAACTAGAACTTGTTTTTGGAAGGGTAGAAAGAAAACATTGACGGAAAACGAAGGAACGCTGGTTACTAGCATTTTCTCCTTTCCCAACAATGTTTACAAAAGCCTTCTTTCTCAAGATTGTTAAAATTCAGGATTGTGTGGTAAATTCTTAACAAATTCTCTTTTTGTGACCATGCAAAGGGAAAGATGATTGTCAATCACAGATCACATGATTGGAAATATCCTCATCCTGGTTTGGAGGATGCTTTCTTTGTTCCTTTCTTACTTTGAGCCCTCTTTCTGGTATTCTTGCTGGTAAAAGCAATACACTGAAACAAAATGATTTTTAGGTTAAGCCTTTACCAAACATTACATTTTTAGACTGGTCCAAATTGAAAGCATTTGAAGACGAAATAATGAATTTAGCTGAAATGATGGTAATTGTCTGTGAAAATGTAGAAAACTTTGTGTGAAAAGGAGTAAATGCTGGTAAGCAGCATTTTCTTCTTTTCCCACAAGGTTTTCAAAAGGCTGTTTACTCAGGGTTGTTAAAACGTGGAACTGTTCGGCAAAGAGTTAACCCAGCCCTTCTTCCAACTCATCCAATGTTTTAAAAATAAACATGTACCATGTTTACTGTTTTGAAAACATTGTTGGAAAAGGAGAAAATGCACATATACAGCATATTCTTCTTTTCCCACAGTGTTTTCTACCCTTTCCAATGCTAAACCCATTATTTCAGCCATGCTTAATTTGTTATACAAATTCTTTCAGTATGTACAGGTCTGAAATTTTATCTGGTAGCTATATAGAGAACATTAATGAAAGGTGAAATTGCTGAACTAAACAATCTTGTGTTTTACTGACCCTAAAGAAAGCTTCTGAAAACATTGCAGGGAAAGGAGAAAATTTTCTCCATTTCCTACAATATTTTTAAAAGCCATGCAGAAGGGGTTTTTTTGAAACATTAAGTAAAAAAATGAAAATACTGGTATACTGGTTATTTCTCCTCCAACCTGTCAAAGAAAAATCCCATCATCTGAAACACTTTAACCCTCTACCACACAATCCAGAGTTTGAAGAACCCTTAGAAAAAAGCCATTTGAAAACATTGTGGGAAAAGGAGAAAATGCTGGTGACCAGCATTTTCTCCTTTTCCCACAATGTTTACTACCCTATCACAGACTGATTCCATCATTTGAGTCACATTTAATTTGCCATCTGTACATGCTTTCAATTTGAACATGTCTAAAATTTTGTTGTATAGTACAGAGTTAAACTGGTTGTCAATAAATACCTCAAAGTTATCTGGTAGAGGATTAAATACTCATGTACAACATAGATTTAACCCTTTACCAAACAATCTCCTGTTTTAACAACCTTACATCAGAAAGCTTTTGAGAATATTGACTAAAAAGGAGAAACTAGTATTTTCTCCTGCTAATAATTTTTTCTATCCTTAAAGAAAGACAAATCTCATCTGACTAAAAGACAAATCTCATCATTTGATCTTCTCTGAGGTCTCCTCTGCACATGCTTTTGACTTTGACAAGTCTAAACTTTTGTTGTCTGGTAAAAGATTAAAGATACATCTTTACTCATTTTAAGCCAGTTTTTAGCCAGTTTTTAACCCATTTCATCCTTATTTTATGAAACTATAAAAATTATTGTGTCTTCATGCCAAATGTTGCCCCTGCCCGCTGCAAGGTAGCACAGATTATGATGGATAGATAATGCATTTCATGCTTTGGAGGCCTTCCAAGCTATTGCTGTTGTCGTTTCTGTTTTTAAATGAGGACAAATCCCTTGAGTTTTTTTTATCCCATACACCATATTTATCAATTATAAATACCTGACCAATATCTGAATCATTATACACACTACAGAGTTTTAACTGTTTTTTCTCTCCAGCTGTATAGATGTATCTTTAAGACATTTAAGAAGAATGAAAAAATATATATACCCTTTCATCCAAAAATTCCAACAGTTTGTCCATGGAACATTTTATTCCTGCTTCTTTCAAATTGGCTTTCAGTACATCTAGTTCCAGAGGCTGAAATTTGGAAATTCATATGAAATATGTCTGACATTCTTTAACCTTTTAGCAAACAAATCCTAATTTGAACAACCTCGAAAGAAGAAGAATAAAAAAAACATTCTGGAAATAGGAGAAAATGCTGGTAACCAGCATTTTCTCCTTTTCTAACAATGCTTTCTACTCTTCCAGAAACTAATTTCAATAACCGAGTCACATTTATTACATTGTCAGCAAATGCTTTCAATTTGGACAAATCTAAAATTGCATATCATATGGTATAGCGTTAATTCTTTACCAAACAATGCCGAGTTTGAACAACCATAAGGACAGGTGCTTTTGAATACATTGTGAATACATTGTGGATATAGAAGAAAATGCCAGAAACGGCTTTTTCTTCCTTTCTTACAAGTTTTGCACACTTTCAAATGCATGGTGCATTATTTGAGGCACATTTAGTTTGTTACCTGCAAATGCTTTCAACTTGGACTACTTGAAAGTTTTGTCATCTGATAAAAAGTTACAGACCTTATGTCATTATTTCATTGTTTGTTTGACAGAGTTTTATGCTGGTCTCAAAAGTAATCAAAACTTTACCAGAGTTTTAATGACCCTCTGAGAGAAAACTTTCCAAAACATTAAGGGAAAAGGACAAAACACTGGTAACCAGCATTTGCTCCTTTTCCAACAATGTTTTCTTCACTTCCAAAAATAAATTTCAATTTCTGAGTCACATTCATTTTGCCATCTGCAAATCCTTTCCATTTGGTGAAGTCTAAAATTTTGTCGTTTGGTAAAGAGTTAACCAGACAACAAAATTTAAGAGTTCTCCAATTAGTAAGCATATGCAGAGAACAGATAAACTGTGTTGCAAATAATGGAATTTGTCTTGAAAAGGATGGTCAACTTTGTTTGAAAAGGAGAAATGCTGTTCATCAACGTTTTTTTTCTTTTTTCCTCAAAACTTTCGACAGCTTTTTTCATCACTAGTTGTTAAAACACTGGATTGTTTGGTAAACCAATAAGTCATAGAATTCAAAGAAAACTTGTAATTTGATATTTAAATTCAATTAGTGCTAACACCCACTGAGCCATATTAAGCAATTTTTGGGGGAAAAAAAAAACATGAGAAGAAAAATTTTGTTAATGAATAATAAAATACTGTTTTAATGACCCTGATAAAGAAGGCTGTAAAACATTGTGAAAAAACTGCTATCCAGCATATTCTTCTTTTTCCACAACATTTTCTACCATTTCAAAGACAAATGGGATCATTATAGTAACATTTCATTTGTCATATGCCTATGCTTTCAGTTTTGTAAGTCTAAAATTTTGTTTTATGGTAAAAAGTCAAAACATATGTAGGTAACACAGATAACATATGAAATATAAAGCAAACAGTAAATGAAAAGGAAACATTTTCGGTAAAGGAGAAAAGGCTGATTTACACCTTTTCCCAAAATGTTCCAGATAGCCTTCTACTGTAGGATTCTACAATATATGAGCCAGCAAAAGAGGCTAAATGCATCTCTATGATCCATGGTACCAAGCAGGCCATCACATACTTGTGAATCTATAATATCCGCTTTTTTTAACCATCGACTTAATCTTGAGGTAGACTGGTCTTTGGACATACACAAAATTTACCAATAGCGAAAAGTTTCGGCCCAGGTCAGCCTGCGCGGAATGCGCAGGCTGACCTGGGTCGATACTTTTCGCAGTTGCATTAAGCCCCCTTTTAACAGAGCATGGCTCATAATATTGTTTGTTCATGGTATGATCTGTTTGTTTGTATGGTGTTTTACATCATTTTTAACTTTATTTCAGTTAAATCATGGTGGCCAGTGCACATATCCATGCTTTCAAGCCCATTCCTTTTACCAGTAATCTGCACAGTATCCTTCGCAAGCCACTGGCTGCTTTCCCATGTGATCATTAAAGAAAAAATGATTAGTGAGAGAGAAATGAATCCTGTCATAACAACTATCATCAATCCTTCGAGGGAAAGTGACCAAGCTGGGGATTCTAACCACCAACACCCTGGTTTCAAGCCCAGTATTTTAACAACTACGCTAGCTATATGGCTCATCAGATGAAGAAAGAATATAAATGAAACAAATACCTCATACATCAGTACCCTCGTGTGAAGATCCTGGTCTGAAGTAATAAAGCTATGTAACTTCTTCTTGATGTCTACATTTTTCTAGGAATAAAACAAAAAAAAAACTGATCAACTACTGCAGAAACTATGATTATCTCCAACCACTTGTTTCCTACCTCTTCTTGCGGCAAGATGAAGGCTGGCCATTTTACTGGCTTAGACACAATAAAATAAGACCAATATTGCAGAAAAGTTTATGTTTAAGGTATTCAAGCTCAACTTTTTTCAGAACAATTCCTTGTTTTGATGGTCCCCAAGGCAGATGGCTTTTGAAAACATTGTTGGAAAAGGTGTTCAATAATGTATTCTATCCTTTCAGAGACATATTAAAAGTATTGTATGCTAAAGCTTTCTATTTAGACAAGTCCTTTGTGTTACAAATCTCATCATTGAAGCCACATTTAATTTGTCGGTAATTCTTTCAATTTGGACAAGTCTGAAAATTTGTCATTTGGTAAAGTGCAAACTAACCTGTGGTGAGCTCTGGGTATCACTATCACTGGTAGATTCTGCCATCACAACACTTTCTTCCATCAAATCACTGAATATAGAAAAACATGGCTGGAAGCATTATCGCTTGCAGCTTACATCATCTTGCAGCATAACAGCAGCTTCTTCCTATGTCACAATGTTTTCATGTTTACTTATGTGTTACCCCTTTACCAAACAACCAAGTTTTTGACTTGACCCAGTTGAAGGCATTTGCAGATGACAAAATATCATTCTGTAACTCATAAATTGGAATCTGAATGGAGAGAAAACACTTTTGAAATAAGAAAAATATTTCCCTTTTCCACCTTAAGTCTTCTTCTTTCCAGTTGTTACAACTCTGGTTTGCTGGGTAAAAGGTGGAACCTTTACTCATAAACCAGATATTCAAAGGATATTTTCGAAGTAAACTGCTGCAAAAACAATGAGTCAAATAAAGGGTCTTACACAGTGTTTCTGTTTCATTATTTTCAACGCCTCTTTACCACACAACACCACTTTGGATTTGTCCAAACCCAATCATTTACAGATGACAGCTTAAATGTGGTTTCCATAGTGGGATTTGTCTTTGATATGGTAAAAAACAGTGTGGGAAAAGGAGATGCTATTTACCAGCATTTTCCCCTTTTCCCACAATGTTTTTAAAAGCTCTATTCCTCTGGGTCATTAAAACTGGGAACCAAGTGGTAAAGGGCTAGATAGATCACACATGAGTCTTTCCGCTTTACCATTTTCATTAACTGTTAGCTGACAACAAAATGTTGGACAGGTCCAAGTTAAAAGCATTTGCAGACAACAATTTAAATGTGGCTCAGACAAAGGGATCTGTCTATGAAAGAGTAGAAAACATTGTGGGAAAAGTAGAGAATACCGGTTTTCATAGGTGTACAACAGTCAGACAGCATTCTGTATATGTATTGATAATGTTGTTTTAAACCATTGTTTTAGACCAAATTACTCAATATACAATGTAAATATAAAATTTGGTTTAATTAAAACACAATTTCATATTAATGTTTATTACAATGAAAACAGTTGGTTCAATACAAAATGACAAACTAGACCAATTTGTGAAAAACTTGGCTTACATCAAACTAAATGAGGCCAATATGACTAAGTCTTGGTCTCTTTCAAATCCAAAATGGACAACAAATCACAGATTAACAAGATATCTGTTTGTAAAACAGTCATGCCCCCCTACTGCCACATTGATACAGGAAGTGGCACAGTTCATAAACTGATATCAAAAGAATTGATTGGGAAATATTGATGTCATCTTTTTTATTTATAGCCCACTTCAATTGTTAAACGTGATAATCTGTCAACAGTTCGCATAATAATACACACCGCCGTGTGTATACATACAAGATTGTAAACAGTTGCCGATACACAGACTGGGTTATCAATTTTCTTTTCGGCACGGATTAACCTTAAAATCGATAGGGATCATTTACACTCCAAGATGAATATCTTTAAGAATTTGAAGGACCTAGGTCAATTCTGTGTCTGGTTATCATCCGGACAAGGTTAGATCTAAATATCATTAAGTTGAAGGCCACTGTGACCTTGACCTTTGATGGATTAATCTCAAAATCTATAGGGATCATCTGCACTCCGAGACGAATGTCTGTGCCAAATTTGATGAACCTAGGTCAATTCTGTGTCTAGTTATCATCCGGACAAGGTTTGGTCTATATATCAACATGTTGACGGTCACTGTGACCTTGACCTTTGACCGATTGACCTCAAAATCAATAGGGATCATCTAAACTCCGAGATGCATGTCTGTGCCAAATTTGATTAACCTAGGTCAATTCTGTGTCTAGTTATCATCCGGACAAGGTTTGGTCTACATATCAACATGTTGACGGTCACTGTGACCTCGACCTTTGACTGATTGACCTCAAAATCAATAGGGATCATCTGCACTCCGAGACGAATGTCTGTGCCAAATTTGACGAACCTAGGTCAATTCTGTGTCTAGTTATCATCCGAACAAGGTTTGGTCTATATATCAACATGTTAACGCTCACTGTGACCTTGACCTTTGACCGATTGACCTCAAAATCAATAGGGATCATCTACACTCCGAGATGCATGTCTGTGCCAAATTTGATGAACCTAGGTCAATTCTGTGTCTAGTTATCATCCGGACAAGGTTTGGTCTATATATCAACATGTTGACGGTCACTGTGACCTTCACCTTTGACTGATTGATCTCAAAATCAATAGGGATCATCTACACTCCGAGACGAATGTCTGTGCCAAATGTGACGAACCTAGGTCAATTCTGTGTCTAGTTATCATCCGGACAAGGTTTGGTCTATATATCAACATGTTGACGGTCACTGTGACCTTGACCTTTGACCGATTGACCTCAAAATCAATAGGGATCATCTACACTCCGAGACGCATGTCTGTGCCAAATTTGACGAACCTAGGTCAATTCTGTGTCTAGTTATCATCCGGACAAGGTAAGGTCTACCGACCGACCGACGGACCGACATTAGCAAAGCAATATACCCCCACTTCGTTGAAGGGGGGGCATAATTAATATAATTGTCCCCAACATTCTGTTCAGTTTTGAAAACATTGTTGGAAAAGAATTAAATACTGATAATCATGTTTTGTACAGTCTACTCTTGATCCTTACTGGCCATAAAGGGCTACTATCATTGTAAAAGGCATGTTCAGGGATATTATAAATTTATACCTTGTGTTTGATTCCTGAGAAGATGGTAGGGGATCTTGGGTCACAAGAGTTCCCTCTCGGGATTGTTTATCATTGTTGGATAATGCTGTCTTAACTTTGCTGTTTTTCTCATTGACACCATCATCTTCAAACTCACTGTCTGTTTCATCTAGAAATGATATAAAAAATAAAACCCCTGACCTTGACAGTTGGACATTAACCCCTTACCAGACAAGTTTAAACGATCATGAGAAAAGATTTTGAAAACATAGTTGGAAAAGGAGAAAATGCTGGTAACTAATATTTTACAGTTCACCTACATATGTTCCATTACACACTTATGATTGTTAGGTATAGAGGGTATTTGGGTTTTTTTTTTTTTTGGTGAAAGATTGAATTTTATTATTTTCATTGAATGAACATCATCGGTAATATTTTCACATGTGGTGCAGCCATGGATGAAAATATTACCAATGACGTTCATGAGATGAAATGAATTTTGATCTTTCACAGAAAAGAAAAATTCTGTTCATGTCATGCTTCTAACCCCTTCTTTGTTGGGAATTTCATCAAAATCCAGGACAGTTGTTTTTGGTTATTCCCTGTGGCCTACCAACCTACATAGGAGTGCATTACAATATCATGAAAAGCGCAAGAAATGTATGAGAATGTGCATAAATTACATCATATTTCCTTCTGGTTGAATGGCACGCACTGTTACTCTAGGTAACTAGTGCACGGGAACTAGCATTTTCCATTTTTCCGACAATGTTTTCAAATATTTTAATGGTCAAACCTCATCATTTGCTGTCTGCAAATGTTTACAAATCCTGCATTACTATTTCTATACATAAGCTACTGATGACCCTCAGCTTGGCTGACATATCACAAAAGCGCTATCCATATGCAAGTCACCTGCATGGGTACCTGCTTGAGTGATAGAGCACAGGATTTGTAATCTTGGGATACTTGGGGGTGTTGGTTCAATCAGCATGGCAGGCAAATTAATATTCCTATTTTTATGTCAGATGAGACTTTAAATCAAGACCCCCTGTTATGTTGATACACACCAAGCAAGCTAAAGCGCCAGGTATAACTTAGAATGGGTTTTTGGCTGTATCTTGCACTATCCCCCACAAAAATGACTACCAGCCTACTGCATGGGGTGTTGCCCAAATGGGCAACCATTGATGACAATAAGTAAAGGTTCAGCAAACAGTACATACATTGATGAGTTTGTTGATAGATATCTTTCAGCACTGTTACCATCCGTTTCTTACTGACAGGTTTTACACCGTATTTCTTCACTTCTTTCTGAAATCATAAAAACAAAATTAAACAATATCAAGGTAAATAATCTAATGACTTTTGTTTTGATACACAGCACAGAAAAATGGGGGATTTTTCTATTTTTTGCACTTATTTTATGCATTAGTATATGCATCATGTTCAAGTGACTATAGGTTGAAATTTAATGAAACCATAATGGTTAGATAATAAGGAGAATAATGCTGGTTACTCCTTTCCCAAAATGTTTCAGAAGCTGTTTTTGTCATCTAGTAAAGGATTAACTCTTTACCAAATGGTAAAATTTTAGTCTTTACCAAATGGTAAAATTTTAGTCTTTACCAAATGGTAAAATTTCAGTCTTTACCAAATGGTAAAATTTTAGTCTTTACCAAATGGTAAAATTTTAGTCTTTACCAAACGGCAGACTTTTAGAGTTGTCCAAAATGAAAGCATTTGCAGGCTACAAAATAACCATGACTCAAACATTGAAATGTGTTTATAGAAGGGTTATAGAAGGGCAGAAAACATTGTGGGAAAAGGAGAAAATGCTGGTTAGCAGCATTTTCTCCTTTTCCCACAATGTTTTCAAATGCTGACTTTGTTAAAAGTCAGTATTGTGTGGTACATGGTTAAAGCATTTATTACAGAAACATGTTAATATGAGGGTTTTTATCTTATTTACTGCAAAATAAATTTCTGAGTTTTTTTAACTGTTTAGAAATTTAAATGTTTTTATTGAAATCTCCCACACTCTTGAAAAGTCTTTTGGAAAGAAGCAATTGCTTGTTATGTTACTTGGCTTTTTCCACAACTTTTCCCTTTTCATTGAAAAAACATTTTCTTTTCTGCCATAAAGACTCTCCTTAATGTTCCGTATCTCTTTTCCAGACGAAAAAGTCTTAAACTTGTCAAAATTCAAAGCAATTCCAGACAACAAATTAAATGTGGCCTAAATAAAAATATTTATCTCTGAAAAACTCTAAAACGTTGTTTACTTTGTTTTCAAAAGCTTTCTTCAAGGTCATCAAAACAGGGGATTGGTTGTTAAAGGTGTCTATTAATTAATGGCAGGTCCAGAATATTGGTTTTTACAGTAATAAGAAAGTGGACTAAAGGACAGCTATATCCACTGCCAAATAATGGTAGTGAGAGTGGTAGGCCATTGAGAAGTAGAAGCAGCAGTGTGGATGATACTAGGTTCAATCATAAGACCTATAACCAGGACTTTGGCAATAAATTACAACCTTGAGTTGCATGAATATGTTAATAATACCTTTTCGTTTACTTTGATTAATACTTATGTAACCAGAGAAAAATGTTAATCCTTGCAAGCTTGGCATGAAATCCAAAGTTAAAATTGTGACCTTGACATTGAGAAAGGGGAACCAAGGTAGTTAAAAGAAAAAACAATGAAACTCTTTATGGGGGTAAAACATACTGAGCAAACAGGATATCAAAGGTTTAACCTGGTGTCCTTAAATTGTGACCTTGACCTAGAGTCAATTAACTAAAATTATGACCTGTCAAAAAATCAAGCATTTGCAGACAACAAATTTACTGTGGTAGAAATCACAGAACTTGTCTTTGAAAGGGTAGAAAATATTGTTGGTCATAGAGAAAATGCTAGAAAAACATTTTCCTACAACGTTTTCAAAAGTCTTTTTTCTTTAAAACAAGAATGTTTATTAACCCTTTACCAGACGACAAAATCTTAGACAAGACCAAATTGAAAGCATTTGCAGACGACAAATCCAAAGTAACCCAAAAACTGCTGATATTTGTCCTTGAAAGGGTAGAAAACTTTGTGGGAAAAGGAAAAAATGCTGGTTACCAGCATTTTCTCCTTTTTTCCACAATGTTTTCAAAAGGCTTCTTTCTCAAGGTCGTTAAAACTTGGGATTGTGTGGTACAGGGTTAAAGGGTTAAGTGACCTCAGTTGTAGTTGCGGTCCAAGACAGTAACTAGTGTCTGTGAGCTGTCTCAGGTAAGATTAACTAGATACCTTTAATGCTGGTGTGTTCATCTTATCATAATCTGGCATGGGTGTAAAGGGAGACGGAGGGACCCATGTCTTCTTTTGTCTTGTTGAATTATCCACTGTTGGTGTTTTAAAAGCTCTCTCCTAGAATCAAATATCAACAGAGAAATAAACAAAAGGACTATAGGAAATTAACCTTTTTTGTTGCATCTTATCTTTCATTTTACAGGGTTAGTCGGTTGGTCAGTCAGTCTGTCAGTCAGTTAGGCAGTTGGTCACCATCTCTCTCTCTCCCTGCCTCCCTCTCCCTCTCTCTCTTTCTAACAACACAATGCCAAAAACAAATGTGCAATAATATCCACAATACCAATACCTTGCCAAACTCAGGCATACAATCTATATTTCATCATCAAGTAAGACAAACATTTGTCAGATTTAATTTGCAGTCTGCCAATGCTTTCAATATAGACAACTTGAAAATTTTTGTTGTGATAATGAGTTGATAAAAAGATAACCCTTTTGATGCAACGTTTTTACTCCCTACAAATGTATTTAACCCTTTCCCAAACAATCCCTGGTTTTCACAACCCTGAGAAAGAAGCCTTCTGAAAACATTGTGGGAAAAGGAGAAAATGCTGGTAACCAGCATTTTCTCCTTTTCCAACGTTTTCTTCCCTTCCCAAAACAAATTTCAATTTTTGAGTCACAATTATTTTGTCCTCTGCAAATGCTTCCAATTTGGCCTAGTCTAAAATTATGTTGTTTGGTAAAGAGTTAAATGAACTTTCATACAATATGAAATGTGAAGAACTAAATCTCAGTCATATTCATCAATAAATTTTTACTGATTTCCAAGACTAGCTGACAGAATGTCTCAGCCAATCAGATGGCTTGTTCAGGAATTTATAATTAACACATCATTCAATTCTTTACTAAATGACAAAAGTTTAGTCTTGTCCAAATTGAAAGAATTTGCAGATGACATAACAAACATGTTTGAAACAATGGGATTTGCTTTTGAAAGGGTACAAAGTGTTACAGGAAAAAGATAAAATGCTGGTTTCCAGCATTTTCTTGTTTTTCCACTATGTTTTCAAAAGGCCTATGGGGCTGTTTGTTTGGCAAAGGGCTAAAATGGTAAATGTATACAGGCCTAAGCATTACCTCTGTCATTTCCCTTTCATCATGATTATTTGCATGAAAGACGAAGCTATTGTCAGTGTCAGGGAGATCATCATTAGGGAGATCATCATTAGCAAGATCATCATCATCAACATTATCATCATCACACAATTTTTCACTCCCATTTTCCATAGCTTCTACCAGCGTATCATCCATATCCTGGCTTCCCTTGTGCAGAATAACCTGAAGCAGCATTAAAGGGGCCTTTTTAGATGTTCTTTCTTGTGTTCTTCTTTAACCCATAGCCATACAATCCTGGGTTTTAATGACCCTGAGGAAGAAGCCCTTTGAAAACATTGTGGAAAAAGGAGAAAATGCTGGTAACCAGCATTTTCTCCATTTCCCACAATGTTTTCTAACCCTCCAGAGTAAATTTTTATTTCTAATTCACAATCATTTTATCATCTGCATAAGCTTTCAATCTGGACAAGTCTAGAAATTTGTCGTTTGGTAAAGGATTAAACACTAATAAAATATACTTTTCTTTGCAAAGGGAAAGAGGCTGGATAGTTACATTCAGCAAAATGGCAGGAATTTGGGGTTGAAATGATGCGTTGGTCGCTTTGAAAACAGTAATTCTGACTATTCTTATGAGATTAAATGTGACATCATTCCAGTTATTTGAATACGATTCCACAATAATTGAAGTGTTTCACTGATCATGTGAGAATTCTACAAATCTATGCAAAATTTAAAAGTACCCTAGCCAATTAACCCAGTACCAAACAATTAAAGACCCTGATGAAGAAGCCGTTTGATACTATTATGGGAAACTGAGAAAATGCTAGTATTTAGCATTTCTTACTATTCACACAATGTTATCTACCATTTAAAGGATTAAAATCATCATTAGGGCAACAGTTAATGTGTCGTCTGCAAATACATTCAATTTGGACAAATCCAAAATCTTGTCAATTAATAACGAGTTTAGGAAATAACACAATTTTTTTTTAAACATGTTTCACTCTTCTTTACTGATGGCTTCCCAGCTACTGCCTTACAAAACTTTGTGGTAAAACATTACTGAAGCTTAGTTTGAAGATTTTAAAAATATGAATAGCCACCTCGCCATCAGAAAGATATGGGTCATGCTCTGGCAAAAGGGGGCTTAATGCATCTCCATGCTGTATTATACCTAGCAAGCCACTACATAGTTATGGATCTATAAAATCCATTTTGTCAAACAACCAACTGAATAACGAGGTAAAATGGTCCTTGGAAATGCAGAAAATTGGAAGATAGCGAAAAGTTTCAGCCCAGGTCTGCCTGCGTGGACTGCGCAGGCTGACTTGGGTCGATACCTTTCGCAAATGCATTAAGCCCCCTTCTCCCAGAGCATGGCTCAGATATAACCTAACATACAATGTAAGTTAACTTGTGAGAAAAAATCTTATAATGTTGTCAAGGAAAGAAAGTCAAGAAGGCAATTTCCTCTCAACAAACCTATGGGTATTACTTACATGCTTTTCTGGGGTTGACTGAGATAGGACAGGACTCAAGGCATTTTCAAATCCCATACCACAATCATCAAAGTCTTCCCATACATCTGACATAAGAAAATTTCCTAATTAACTTTTTCATAAGTCACATTTTGAGCTTTTCCATATTTAACCTTTTACCCGACAACAAAACTTTCAACTTGTCCAAATGAAAAGCAGTTTCAGACAGCAAATAATTTGTTATTCGATGAATGTTATCTGTATTTCTAAATGAAGAAAACATTGTGGAAAAAGGACAAAATGCTGCTGACTAGCATTTTCACTTTCCCCCCCAATATTTTCAAAATCCCTCTTTCTAAGAATTGTAAAACCATGGGATTGTGTGGAAAAGGGTTAACTCTTTCCCAAACAACAAAGTTTAGACTCTTTCGAATTCAGAACATCTGTAGACGACAAACTGAAATTAGAACTAATGAGTTCAAGCTCTTTGATGGGGTAGAAAACATAGTGGGAAAAAGAGAAAATGCTGGTTACCAGCATTTTCTCCTTTTCCCACAATGTTTTCAAAATCCCTCTTTCCAAGGATCGTGAAAACAAGGGATTGTTTACTAAAGAGTTAAGCCAATCAAAAAAATTACAACACAATTCAAGTATTTTTCAAAGGATAAGAAATACGGTGCACACCTGCTATTTCTCCAACAAGAGAGTTTTCCGTTTTCTCAGGGTCTGAACCAACATTTCCACAATTTTTGTCATTATTTTCTTGCTCCTCCTGAAGGCTGTTGTTAGACTCGTTATCTAAACTTATCAATTCAATGTCATCTTCAGACTCCATTTTTCCATTTCTTTCATTCTCTTTCACTGAAATAACATAACTTGCTGACTCAGCAATACTTTCATATGCATAATTATTTTTTATTGGTTTGGTATGTTCAACATCATTATCACATGCATTTAGCTTACTGTTGGCGTCATCTAAGTCATAACTTGAAAGTTCACTTTCTTTTTTTACAGGATGAGGAGAAGACTGGCTTAATCTAATATTGATCTGAGGTCCTAAAAAGGTATGTTCCCTTGTTTTCTCTTTTTTGGACTTGACTTCAATAAAGTTATCACCTGTTACTTCTATGTCATCATTATCAACCATAACTCCACCGGGTTTAAATGGGTTATCATTACATTTAGAGGGAGAAATGTGAAAAGGAACAAGTGTTTTATTTCCAGACTTATTTTCATACCATTCAGCAGTATTTTTGTCACGATTTAAACAGGACTGATGAGAAAAAGACCTTTCATCTTTAACTGACATTTTTTCCATTCCATCATCATAGCTGACTTGACCGTCTGTTTTACTGGCTTTCTCTCCTTTCTCATCTTCATCCTCAGACTCAAGGTCAAGGTCAATCACATGATTGGCTGTAATATCAAACAACTTTTTTCGCTTTTTATTAAATAATGGAGACGTTGGAGAAATACTTTCTGCTGCAGACTGTAAAGTTACATCAGGTGAATATGGACTTTGAAATAAATCTATATTTGATGTGTTCATCTTTTGTCTATCTGATCTGTTAAATACTTGACTGGAGTTTATCATTTCATCAGTCACATTATTTTCTCCTTCCATCTGAATCTCCATTGTAGATTTTTGAAAATTCTTATCACAGCTGGTTATTTCATTGTTTAAATGATTCTCTACTTCACACAGTTGTTCTACATCAAATGAAGAATCGTTACCTAGAACACTTGTAGAGTCACATGATCTACCTGATTCATCTACATCTGAAATGTTACCATCTTCACAGTTTTCTGGATTACCCCTGAATCTTGTTGCCGATTTATTTTCCTCTTCATCTTTTCTCTCTATATCAGGATGAGAATAGTTCAATGTGACATGTTTATTATGATCTTTTCCTTTCATAGTATCACAAGCTGAAACCTGTTGATTACAAATTTTATTACTTAATTCTTCTTGAGAAGAGGCTCTTCTTTCTGGCATTGTCAATGGAAAACCATTGTCATCTTTAAAACTGACAAGTTCAGGTCTCAACTCATTTAAAATACGTGTTTTTTGAGTAAACATCACTTCATGGTAATCTTCATCACAGATTGCTTCCTGTCTACCTGTTTCAAATTCTGTATCTTTTCCAACTTTCTTTCCATCACATATACCATCATCATCATCATCATTATCATCATCAACAATATCACTGTCCGATTCTCCCCAGATATCTTTAATATTGACAAGAGGCTCTAATTTGACAGTTTCTAGTTCAGGTTTGTATTCCTCTGTCACTTTCTCAATGACACATTCAGTACCAGTCAATGTATTACACACATGAGTCAGACCTGGTAGATCTAGCTTGTCAGCCATCTCTCTCAGTTCATGCTGTATGGAAGCAGTACATTGCAGTTCTCCAGTATAAATATATGTGAGGAAAGCTAAAGTTGAATCTCTAGATAATGGCAGACAAACAGAGGAACTTGTTGTATCCAGCAGCTGAAATGAAAAGAAAGGAAAAACATTGACTCTTTACCAAATAATCCTGGCTTTTAACTCTCCTGAGGAAGAATGCTTTTGGAAATAGCCAGTATTTTTTCCTTTTCCCACAATGTTTCCCATCCTATCAAATACAAATAGCACCATTTGCATTACAACTTTTATTGTCTACAAAAGCAATTCGAACAAGTCTAAAGATTTGTTGTTTATTAACGCTTTACAAACAATGCTGACTTTTAATGACCCTGGGAAAGAAGCCTTTTGAAAACATTGTGGGAAAAGTAGAAAATACTGGTACCCAGCATTTTCTCCTTTTCCCACAATGTTTTCTACCCTATTAAAGAAAAATTGTACCATTTTAGCCACACTGAAATTGTCGTCTGCAAATGCTTTCAATTTGGACAAGGCTAAAATTTTGTCGTCTGATAAACGATTAAAAAGTTAAGTCTTTACTACAAAACAAAATTTTGGATTCCTCTGATATGAAAGCACTTGTGGACACCAAATCAAGTATGACTCAATTGACAAGATCTGTCTGAAAGGGCAGAAAACATGGCAAGAAAAAGAAAAAATGCTGCTTACCGGTACTTACTCCTGTCCTCACAATCTGAACAGTTAAAAAACATTGTGGGAAAGGGAGAAAATCCTGGTTACCAACATTTTCTCCTTTTCCAACAATGTTTTAAAAGGACTTCTTCTTTTGGGTCTTTTTCACATGGGATTATTTAGTAAAAGGTGAAGAAAAAATTCACAAGAGTTTTGGCATTAACCTGTTCCTACACTGGCTTGGAATCGAAATATTTCTCACTTGTCCTAGGACCAGTTCACATTTAACTCTTTCCCAGAGTATAAATGTGAAACTGTTTATAGCCGACAAATTATCTCTTTACTAAAGAATCCTCAGTTTTTATGACCATAGGGGAACAAATCTTTTGAAAACATTATGACAAAAGAAACAAGAGCACCGCATGTTCACTTTCTTTTTTGACAGGATAAAAAGGCTGGCTTAATCTCAAATTGAGCAAGTTGAAGATTTTGTGATCTGGTGAAGAGTTACACGTGACTCAAAAAATAAAATACGTCTTAAGAAGGGTAAAAAAATTTGTATGAAAATAGGCAAATCAATATTACCAGCATTTTCCTGTCTTCCTATTCTGTTTTGTGTAGTAAGGGTATACTCTCCATAAAACATTTCAGTTTGGATAAGCCTAAAACATGAGCCATGCTCTGTGAAAAGGGGGCTTAATGCATCTGCGAAAAGTATCCACCCAGGTCAGCCTGCGCAGTCCGCGCAGGCTTACCTGGGCCAAAACTTTTCGCTATTGGTCAATTTTCTGTGTGCCCAAGGACCACCCTATCTCATTATTAACTTAATTGTTGAAAAAAAGTGGATATTATGGATCAATAAGTGTGTGGTGGCTTACTTGGTCCCATGGATCACATAGATGCATTAAGCCCCCTTTTGTCAGAGCATGGCTCAATTATTCATTTGATTTCATTCTTTACCAGGTGACAAAATTTTAGAATTATTTCTGGCCTGCCCAAATTGAAAGCATATGCAGACAGCAAATTACCGGTACATGTGGCTAAAATCATTGGAGTTTTCTTGTGGAAGGTAAGAAAACCTTGTCAAAAAGAGATGAAAAGCTGGTTACCAGCAATTTCTTCTTTTCCCAAAATATTTTCTGGGTACTTAAAACTTAACTCTTTACAAGACATCCCTACTTTTATTGACTGTGACCAAAAATGATTTTGAAAAAATTGTGAAAAAAGGAGAAAATGCTCATAACCAGCAGCTTCTCCTTTTCCTACTTTGTTTTCTGTCCTTTTAAAGACAAGTTCCAGTACTTCAGCTACATTTGGTTTGTTGTCTGCCAATTTTTTTTCAATACGGATTATTCGAAATATTTACCGTGTGATAAAGAGATAAATGAGTTAATGGTTTATACGTTTATATTTACCTACCAAGAAAATTGTCATATTTACCTGTTTAAGTTTCGTAAACCTTGTAAAAATAATGCTCTTGTGACCATAAACAGTGTCCCCGTCTGATGTTTTTATTGTTACATCACTAAAGTCTGGTTGATTAATCATCTGTTTAAATGTATTCAACGTCTCTTGTCTTGACTTGCCCAGTTCTTCTGTCTATAAAAATATTGATTTATTGATTGATTGTTTGATTGATTGATTGATTGATTCTATCTCAGTGGTTAGAGCTTACCATTATCCTTTATCTAGAGTTTTAATGACCCTGAAAAAAGGCTTTTGAAAACATTGTGGGAAAAGACAATGTTTTCTACCATTTTTCTAAGTGAAAATTTAAAAGTTGAAAAAAGGGGGGCATAACTTTATCAAAAATACTTTGATGGTTACCTGCCCTGGTTGTCCAGGTTTCAAGTACAATCTTCAGTTATAACAGAGATTTCAAGTTGAAAAGGAGGCATAACTGTTTCAAAAATAATTTGATGGTTACCTGCCCTTGTTGTATGGGTTCCCTTTAGATAGTCTCCACCTTGTCCAAGTTTGAAGTAAATATCTTCAGTTATAATAGTCAAAGTTTGGGCACAATAATGGTTAAGCACATGATGACAGGGTTACAGCAATAACCTGACGTTTTCTTTGAAAACAGCCAAGCTAAAAATGTTGAAAATGGCATTTAACACAATACAAATAGTATGATAAAAGGTTGTTTACCTTTAGAAATAATATCTCCTCACAAAATCCACTGGCATGTAGAGACAAATCAGCTGCCTTGGACAGGTCCATTGTCTCATTGTTAACACTATCTACAGCTAATTCTGCTAGAACAACTGCAGTCTGGGTCGAGGCAGTGTACACATCATCCACATGGTCAGTGCTCTGAAAAATGTGTTTCCAAACTTTAATCCCATTTACCACACCAAGTTTAAACTACACTGTGAAAATAGACTTCTGAAAACACTGTGGGAAAAGGAGAAAATGCTGGTAACCAGCATTTTCTCCTTTTCCCACAATGTTTTCTAACCTTTTAGAAACAAATCGAATCATTTGAGCAATACTTCACTTGTCATCTACAAGAGCTTTTAATTTTGACAAGTCTAAAATATTGCTGTGTGGTAAAGAGCTAATTCCACATACTTACAAAAAGCTTTTGTACATTCTATGCAGTCTGATCTTGATCTACATTGTCTGCAAATGTTCCTGATGCTGTACACAGCATGCAAAAATTTAATTATTTACAAAGAGAAACAAATCTATGACTGATCCAAATTCAAACAATTTGCAGAGGACAAATTAGATGCATCTCAAATGATGGCATTCATCTTTGCAGGGGTAGAAAACACTGTGGGAAAGGCACAAAATGCTGGTAACTAAATAGCTGCAGTATTGTTACATGACTGTTTTCACTTTTGAAAAAAAAGTATCTAATTTCAATGACAGAATTATTTAACTCTTTACCAAACGACAAAATTGTACAATTCACACCATATTGAAAGCATTTGCACATGACAGATTTACTTTGGTTCAAATGAAGGGAGAGTAAAAATCGTGGTGGAAAAAGAAGAAAATGTTTGATTTTTGCAACATTTTCTCCTTTTCCTACAATGAATTCGGTATGCAGTCACTTCGTACCATAACCATTTCGTACCATTCCGTTTATGACCATTTCGTACCATAGATTTACCACTTCGTACCATACATTTACTATTTCGTACCATAGCGTTACCACTTCGTACCATGATAATACCATCTCGTACCATGAAAAAAAGTGTCAATAAATGTGACAAAAAGAGACATTTAATATATTTACTTAGTATAAACCAATGCTTTTGTAATCAAATTTATGGGATTATCATATATCTATTAAATTAGTTGCAACTGAGATAACAGGTATTTAGTCTGTTTGTAATGCCTGTTGCAGGTCTGGTTATTTTCACTGGGATCAAACTGATTACATTAAATTGAACATTCAATCAAAGAATTATAATTGTTTGATTACCCTTGACGGCATAGATCAGGGATCTTATATACCCCCATCTGTCATCCATTCCATTTTGATCTGCTTTATTATTATTTTTCTAAACATGATGCCAAGACAAGGACAGTGTCAAACATCATGGTCAATGTGACAATTTTATTTCTTGTAAAAACATCATTTTCCACAATATTCATTTGCTAAAACTACACACCTTACAAAAGCAATTCGTTTTTATGACTCTCTGATAAACTAATTTGAAAACATGATGGGAAAAGGATATAATCAGAAAGTGTTATTGCCTATTTATTATATATTGCTTCACTTCAATATAAATTTAACTTGAGTAAATAGCGTTTTTGATTTTGTTTTTCTTCTTTCAAAATAGTCATAACGGACATTTTTCATAGTCAAAACTTTGTCATAGGTCCCAAAAATATGGTACGAAATGGTATCACTATGGTACGAAGTGGTAAAATTATGGTATGCAACGGTATAACCTATGGTACGAAATGGTCAAATTATGGTAAGAAGTGACTGGTATGAAATGGTCGTGGTACGAAATGTCCATAATTCATGAATTCCGATGTACATGTTTTTCCTGAGGGTCATTCAAACCCCTGGTTTTTTGTACAGAGCTAAACTGCCTTTAACAAGGAAAAAAAAACATAAAAACAATGTAAACCTTCAGAGATTTGTCCAAGTTATCAGAAATGAAAGACTTTTCTCGGCCAGGGATACTAGACAATCGTCTCAGCTTACTAGCTGTGGGCAGTTGGTTAGGCACTATTGGAGGCATCAGGGAATTAACGTAAAATATCATGATATCGCTGATACTGTCATGGTGATTGGATCTCTGCCATAGTTTATTGTCAGATTGTTGATGAGTTTTCAGTGAAGACTCAAGCAAAGATGGAATGCCTCTGTAATCTTCTTCCTCTTCACTATATTCAATGTTCTGAAACACCAGTAAAATCATTCCAGTTTGTGAACCATAATTAACCACAGGACAAAATTGTCGACTTGTCCAAAATTGAAAAGTTTCCAGACAAGAAATTATGTATGAACTTAAATGATGGGCTTGGTCTTAAAAATATTGTGGGGAAAAGAGGGAAAAAATTCTGATTAGCAGAATTTCCTCCTCTTCCCACAATATTTTTGAAACTGTTTCATGGTATAAAGGATTGATTGGTAAACCTATTACCATTTTCAACTTTTGTCATCCTGCAGATAGATCACTTTTGAAAACATTGTGGAAAACGGTGAAAATGCTAGTGTATAGCATTTTCTCCATTTTCTCACAATGTTTCTTATGCTATTACAGGCAAATCTCATTATTTGAAAAACATTTAACCTGTCATCTGTACATGCTTTCAATACAAACTAGTCTAAACTTTTGGCATATTGTAAAGAGTTAACCCTTTACCAAACGACAAATTTGTAGACTTTTCCAATTTGAAAGGATTTGCAGACGACATATTACATTGAGCTAAAATGATGATTTCTGTCTTCAATCGAGTAGAAAACATTATTGGAAAAGGAGAAAATGCTGGTTTTCCTTTTCCAACAGTGTTTTCAAAAGTGTTCTCTTTCAGGGTCGTTATAACTCCGGATTGAGTGGTAAAGAGTTAAACAGCGACTTCACAAACAGTTGAACCTGATGGCTCTATCGGTGATACACAGACTTGTAACAATTGTCCCTGGTTTGATTCCCAAGCTTGCCCAATTTCTTTCCCAGGATTGATGATAGCTATTGCAACAGGATTCATTCCTCTCTCACCCCTGATCATTGTTTCGATCATGGTAATGTGGGAAAAGAGCCGATAGCTTGGGAAAAATATTTTGATAAGAACATGTACTGGTACAAGTAACTCTAGGGAGGCATGGACAGGAGTAAATGCCACCACAATGTAACTGAAGTACTTTTGAAAATGGCATTAAATACCATACAAACAAATCAATCAGTAACTATCTCTTTACCATACAACAAAATTTTAGACCTGTCCAAATTGAAGCCACTTGCAGACAACAAAATAAATGTGATTGAAAAATTGAAATTTGTTTTTGGGAAGAATAGAAAACATTGTGAGAAAAGGAGAAAATGCTGGTAACCAGCATTTTCTCCTTTTCCCACAATGTTTTCAAAAAGCTTCTCCCTCAGGGTTGTTAGAAGTGGGGATTGTGTGGTAAAGAGTTATACAAAAAAAGATAAATCACAAACACAGACACGCATACCTCTTCCACCAATAAAGTGTGTAGCTTCTGTTCAATGCGTCTTTGTTTATCTTCTTCTGATAAAGTTGTAAGCAGACATACATCCTCCAACCTGCGAAATAGTAACAAACTATTGCTTAGTATTGCAGTTTTTGTGAGTTCTATTTTTCATCTATGTTTTGTGCACTGTTAGACTTTTCTTAAAGGCTCAAAAGCAGCCAAAAGCAAACAATGGGGCGGATAAAATACATTTACATTTAAATCATACCATTGAAAAAGTACTGAAATTATTGTGAAGATGTTATTATAAAGTAGGTCAAAATATCAGTCTCTGGCAGGGAAATGAATTTTAAAACTAGGTCAAAAGTTGCCAGGTCAATTTATCTTTTGTTTACTTTTTACCTGCTTTTGTGGGAAAAGGAGAAAATAATGGTTACCAGCATTTTCTCCTTTTCCCACAATGTTTTCAAAATCCTCTTTCCACAGGGTCCTTCGAGATTGTATGGTATAGGGCTAAACTGAACATTTCACTCTAAAAGTTTTCAAATTAGTGTAAATACGTGTTGTCTGTTAGAAAACTATGTTTATCAACGTCATAACTCACACATTCTTTTTCCTTCGTTTTTTGTTCTGTCCTGTGATTCCCTGTAAGTTCTCCTCCAGTAACTCTGCAGCTGTTTTATTCTGGTCAGCAAGGGACGAGGAAACAGCCATGGCCAGCTGAACATCTTCATCAAACTGGCTGTCAAACAAGAGTATCCTTTTAACTCTTAACCAAACGACAAAAGTTTGGACTAGTCCAAATTGAAAGCATTTGCAGACGACACAATAAATGTGATTCAAAAACTGAAATTCATTTTGGGAAGGGTAGAAAACATTGTTTGAAAAGGAGAAAATGCTGGTTACCAGCATTTTCTCCTTTTCCAACAATGTTTTCAAAAAAAAAAAAATCTTCCTCAGGGTCGTTAAAAGTTAAGATTGTGTGGTAAAGGGGTCAAGTACCTAGCACAGCTTAACCCCCTATAACACATTTCTTTGTTTTAAAGACCTGAGCCTGAATATTCTTTAGAGCATTATTAGTCTTATTTTCCTGAGTTTTCGAAATGTGAAAGTAACATAACTTCTGATTGGCTAAACCATTTGGTTCAGCCAGTGAGAAGTTGTGTTACATTCACATTTCATTGCATTATAATAATAGTGTTCTAACCGCCATTTGGATGTTTTTGAGAAAATTAGCTCCCAACGTTTCTGATGGTTGTAAAATCATTAGTGGAGTTAGAACAAGTTAATACTGAAAACCTCTCAACCAGGGCCTATGATGATTTCATGGAGAGATAGAACTCTTCGAGATGATTCCAACGATATAAAAATCTCAAATTTTACAACTAGAGGCGCTTAAGCGCCTGTATCGCTCCACAGGCCTGATATTTCTATAGTGGCGAAAGGAAGTTTTTAACAATTATCATTCAATCCTACATTTTAGCTCACTGAAGAAACAATTTGGTAGACAACCACCATAGGAACTTACCTGCAAAACAACAATGAAATCCAATGAATAGTTTTAGAGAAGAAATTTTTCAAAGATTTTACTTTATACCATAAAAGGAAAATGAGTCTCCCATAAAAGCCATGTTTTCTGACAGATCTTTTTTTTTTTAAGGAATTCTGTAAACCTGTATCTAAGGAACATTCCTGCAAAATAATAATGCTATCCAAATAGCGGTTTGGGAGGAGAAGATTTTTAAAGGTTTTTTACTTTGGTTGCCATGGCAACCAGAATTCTTCATGGAACACAATTATTTGAAGGAATTTGAAAGAGGACCACCAAAGGAACATTCCTGTGAAATTTGGTAAAAATCCAGTCAATAGTTTCTGAGGAGAAGTTTTTTAAAGAAAAAGTTTACGGACTCGGGGCTGCTTTTTACTAAACTGAGTACGCACAAAACTAGCGTACACAGTTTAGTTATGCAAGCCTAGATGCTGAAGATAAGTTTCATTCAAATGCATACCATTATGACTTGAGTAGATATTTCCAAAACTTTACGCCAGCTCATACATTTGGTTAAAGCAGGGATCGTATGTGGCTATATACAATCCTCAATTATTTGCGTAAATCTATGCAGTGTAGTGAAAGGCAGCCCTGGGTCCTTATTTGCCAAACATTCTATATTGCATTCTTATTCTCACAAACTTTCTTATATTCAAACTGACATAGTTTCTCATTGGCCAAACCATATGAGCCATGCTCTGGTAAAAGGGAGCTTAATGAATCTCTGTGATGCATGATACCAAACAAGTCATTACTGTATTATGGATCCATGTAATCCATTTTGTATAACAACCAACTGAATTAACAGGCACACCGGTCCTTTGAGCTGCAGGAAATTTTCCTAAAGTGGAAAGTTTCAGCTCTGGTCAGCCTGTGCAGTCGCCCAGGTCAGCCTGCACGCACCGCGCAGGCTGGACTGGGTCGAAACTTTTCACAGATGCATTAAGCCCCCTTTTCACAGAGCATGACTCATATGATTTTGCTAATACGAAACTGTGTTTCTTTCAAAACTTAAGCATAAACTAAGAATGTTGAGAACGTTTGGTGAATATGGGCGCCAAGTACCGGCAGTTTTTCCTTAACTTCAATATTGTCGTTGTTATTGTGTGGTGTTAGCGGCCATGAGGTAGAGCTTCGGCCTCATAACCAAAAGTTCCCGAGTTCGATACCCGAGAGCGGCTGTCAACTTTGGGATTTTTCATTGGCCTACACATTTTTGGGCAAGAACTGGTGTAGTTCCCAGGAAGCAAAATCGAGAGAGATTAGTATAAGTTGTAGGAACTTATTTCTCAAACAATATAAAATAAACATTTTTAAACTATATATATATTTTTTTTCCTTCCCTTTCAAAATTATGTCGTCCAGTACAGGATAAATCTAGTTTCATGGCAAATAGACATGTTACCTTTTAGGCTCCTTTATTTTCCTTTTTCGACTTGGTCCAGTCTTGTCAGATTTTGAAGGTTTGCTGTAAAATATAAATAAAAGGACTTTAGAGTCAGTAGAGCTGCTTCTTAACTCTTTACCATACAATCCAGACTTTTAATGACAATGAGAAATATAGCTGTAGAAAACATTGTTGGAAAAGGAGAAAATGCTGGTAACCAGCATTTTCTCCTTTTCCCATAATGTTTTCTGCCCTATAATTACAAAAATCAACATTTGAGCCACATTTTATTTGTCATCTGCATATGCTTTCAATTTGGAGTGGTCCAAAATTTTGTCATTTGGTAAAGAGTTACACTTTTACAGACTTTAATTTTTATTTAATTATTTATTTGTTTGTTTGTACTAGTATGTTTTGTAATAATTCCAATTGAAAACAGTTGCAGACAAAAAATTAAATATGAATAAAATAATGAGATTTGCTATGAAGTTGCTGGAAAACATTGTGTAAAAAGGAAAAAATGCTGGTTATCAGTTTCCTTTCCTGGATTCTTTTCAGACTTTTTTTTGCTTCAGGGTCGGTAAAAATTTTGCTAAATATGTGGTAAAGGGTTAACCCTTTTCCTCTTTTTCTGCATTTGCTACTTTTCCCATTCTGTTTTCTTGTTTCTCTGGGACAATTCCCATCATATTTAATGTCTACAAATGCTTTTAGGTAGGAAAAGTCTAATTTTTGCCATGGGGAAATAGTTCATCAGCATATGTGTTTAGACTTCAGATAAATACTGTGTAAGTGGCAATTTTTGTGACATATAAATTTTTCGCGATTTCGCGGTTTTGAATAAATCGCAAACTTTTCTGTTCACCTATTTTACTACATGTATACCAACAAATAATGAGTGTCTTGAATTTGCAAACATTTTCATATGCACAGTGTGCATAATTGATAATTCACAAATTTTTTGACACACATACATATCCACGTATACAGTACCCCATTTTGTTGGATGTTACCAAGTTAAGATCCTTACCTTGACTGACAGGTAGTTGTTGGGTTGGGCATTACCCCTGATTTCTGCTCCTGAGTTTTAACGAGTTTCAGCATGGCTTCTGTAGAGATATTGTTTATACTGGCACATTTCTTCAGATGTGTCTGTCTTGCCTGAAATATTGTCAACAAATATCAAATATGATTTCAGTGATAACTTCAGGCTCTCTCCTTAAGTAATCCTGTTATAACTAGACTGAAAAAGAGAATCTTTATTTGCCCAAAAGGATATATCCCCCCCCCCACCTCCGGGTAATCCCTCCATCTGTCAATTTTTGTGTCCACTCTATATCTCTATGATAACTTTTTACCAAACTATCCTCATTTTTAAAGACTAATGACCACCAGAATTTATCCTTTTGAAAACAATGTGGGTAAAGGAGAAAATGGTAAACAGTATTTCTTTTCCCCACAATGGTTTCTACCTTTTCTAACATAAATCACATTATTTGAGTCACACTTATTTTGTGGCCTGCAAATGCTTTCAAATCAGAAAAGCCAGAAATTTTAATGTTTGGTAAAGTCACCTCTTTACCAAACAACAAAAATGTGGAATGTGGAGTTGTCCAAATTGAAATCATTTGCAGATGCCAGTTTAGATGTTTATGCAATTTGGTCGTGACAGAGTATAAAACATTCTGGAAAAAGGAGAAATTCTGGCTTAACCCCCTGGTTTTCATGACCCCGAGGAAGAAGCCTTTTGAAAACATTGTTGGAAAAAGAAAATGCTGGTTACCAGCATTTTCTCCTTTCCCCACAATGTTTTTTACCCTTCCCAAAACAAACTTTAATTTTTGAGTCACATTAATTTTGTCGTCTGCAAATGCTTTCAATTTGGACAGGTCTAAAATTTTGTCATTTGGTAAAGAGTTAATCAATATTCTGACTCACAACCCCTCAATTTCTAGCCCTGGACATCATGAGCTACTGGTACTTTAGACCAGGGCCTGGTTTCACAAAACAAGAGGGCCATGATGGCCCTGTATCGCTCCACTGGCTTTTTAACCCTTTACCACGCAAATCGAAGTGTTAATTACCCTGAGAGAGAAAGCTTTCAAAAACATCGTGAGAAAAGGACAACATGTTGTCAGCCAGTATTTTCTCCTTTTCCCACAAGGTTTCCTAACCTATCAAAGACAGAAATAGTCATTTAAGCTACGTTCAATTTGTCTTTTTGCAATGGCTTTAAACTTGGTACAGAAAAAAAAAATTGTCACTTCTTAAAGAGTAAAATTAACGTATCATGCGCTTAATTGGCATTGACAGAGACATACAGCATAAAAAGTCTGTATGGTAATAAACTTACTTTGAAAACATAACCTCCACCCCGCCCGCCAAACAAAAACAGTCAGATCTTTTTAAATGCAAAGATAATGTCAGTGAATACAAGCAGCTTTATTCATTAGCATGAAAGGTAAAGTTCTGAAAAAATTTGAGTGATAGAAACCTTACTTTAAATTAAACATTCCATTCATGTGAGCATAACCATTAGCATCAAAATAAGTCACTCTCCCTTAAAACAGAACATTTCCTCTCCAAAAAACTTGAATACCAAACTCCAATAATGTATAAGTGTGGTTTGATAATCAAGGGAGGTAAATAGTAACAAACTTTATCTTGTATAACTAGAGTTATTTTCCTTGATTACTATTTTAAATTTCAGTCACTATATAAGCCCATGTTAAACTTGTGATCTCCGGGGCAGAGCCAATTTTGTCCCCAGGGCTATAATATGAAGGAATTTGATAGAGGTCCATTAGATAAAGCTACATGCCAAATTTGGTAGCCCTGGGCCTTATGGTTTCAGACAAGAAGATTTTCAAAGATGTTCAATTTTTTTCAGTTTTGTTGCCATGGAAACCAGAGTTTTTGAAGGAATCAAATTCTTTCAAGAATTCTAAAGAGGACCATGGCAGGATCATTTCTGTGAAGTTTCATCAAATTTGGACGGGTAGTTTCAGAGAAGAAGTAGTTTAAAAAAAAAAGTTAATGCACGCACGACGGACACCGGGCCATGACATAAGCCCGCTGGCCTTCGGCCAGTGGAGCTAAAAATTTAAGTCCCTTGTTTTGTTCAAATCTGCAGGCTGACTCAGTTTCTGATTTAACCCTTCACCAAACAATCCCTGGTTTTAACGACCCTGAGAACGAAGCCTTGTGAAAACATTGTGGGAAAAGGAGAAAATGCTGGTAACTGGTAACCAGCATTTTCTCCTTTTCCCACAATGTTTTCTACTCTTCCCAAACCAAATTTTAATATTTCAGTCACATTTATTTTGTCGTCTGCAAATGCTTTCAATTTGGACCAGTCTTTAATTTTGTTGTTTGGTAAAGAGTTAACAGACTTACGTAACATTTTCAATCCTGAGTTGACACTACCTTTCAGACTCAACTCAGCAAAATAAAAGGACTTAACTTTGTTAACAGACTTCAGTCCATTCCTCTGCTAAGTTGAACCTGGAACTTTGTGTTAATTTAGGATTTGAGAACATTACTAATGTCTGTTGATGTCAGTGAAACCTGTCTCAAATAATAAAGATAGATGGTCTACATTGGACTTTGCTGAGACAGACTTAACAAGTCTTGCTTTATTTGGGTCTCATTTTCGGATCAAAATGCCCATAGAGTGCTCTAAGGCCTAAAACATTTTAAGTTATCAAGGTGTTGTCATATCTGTGCAAACTACAGAAAAGTTACCGCAGTTGATTTGAATGCTTTTCCACACATGGGACAATCAAGAATGGGAGACTTGCTGCTTTTAGCTTGTTTAATAGCTTCTTTTCTCTCTTTTGTCTTTTCATCTTCCAGTTTGTCTATACATCTGCAAAGAAATGAAATGTTCAGTACTAAATTGTATCCAAAACAGTCAATATTGATTGCATAACTCTTTACTCAAAAAACAAAAATAAATAGACTTGTCCAAATTGGTTGAATTTGCATATGACAAATTATATGCATCCATCAATTTTTGAAAGGATAGAAAATATTGTGGTAAACAAAGAAAATGCCACTTACTGGCAAATTTTCCTTGTCCCACAATGATTTTAAAACCAATTTTTTATCCCATTAGTTGTAAAAGCACGGGATTGTTTGGTAAAATGGTAAGAGTTAACTGTATAATGTAATTACTGGCCTTATTTTTCTTTAGAGTTTTACCCTATTTCAACTATATTATAGTTATGTTACAAGTTATAGGGCAAGCCCACCTATCAATGTGTCCTGATGATCTTTTACTGCTTCTATGCAAAATACACTTTGCAAGGCACTGGCTGCTTTCAAACATCAAAACCTTGTCAGTACTGAGACAAAAAGTCACATTGACAATCATCAAACCTGAAAAATTTGTATGCTTGTATGGTGTTTAAATGTTGTTTTCAAAATTATTTCAGTGATATCGCACCAGCAAAGGCACATACCCTGGCTTTTCCTAGAGTGACGTTTATTTTGTATTCTACGACTGCTATAAATTTGAACAGCCTTGAAAATTTGCTGTTTGTTAAAGAGCTAAGCTCATTACCTGCAAGTCTGTAGCAGACAATTTTGAAAACCAACCTTGTGCAATTTGGATAATTACCATGAGCTGACCAAACAATACTGTGTTTTAATGACACTAGATGGACTGCTTTTGAAACTGTTGTGAGAAAAGGAGAAAATGCAGATAAGCAGCATTTTCTTTGTTTTCAACAATGTTATTTACTCTTTGAGAGAGATATTTCAGGTTTTTAGTAACATTTAAATGTAATTTGTTGTCTGCAAATGCTTTTAATTTGGACAAGTCTGAAACTTTGGAATATGGTAAAGATAATAACCCTTAATCACACAATCCCATGCTTTAACAACACAGAGTTGGAATGCTTTTGAAAACATTATGGGAATGAGAGAAAATGCTGGTTACAAGCATTTTCTCCCTTTTCTCACAATGTTTTCTTTCCTTTCAGAAATGAATCCTTTTGTAATAGCCGAATTTCACTTATGGTCTGCAAACACATTTTATAACGTCAAGTCTCTAATTTTGTCATCTGGTATAAGGAATTCAGGTAATACATATACATGAGCATGTTTGACCCTTTATCACCAACTCTTGAGTTTGAATGACAAATAGAAATAAAGTTTTGGAAAAGATGGAGGAATAGGGAGAAAATGTCGGTGACCCTAAATGGTTTCTGCCCTTTTAAGTCTTTACCAACTGACAAAATTTTAGCCATGTCCAAATTGAAAGCATTTGCAGACCACAATTTAAATGGGGTTCAAATGATAGAATTTGTCCTTGATAGTGTAGAAAACACTGTGGGAAAAGGAGAAAATGCTGGTTACTAGCATTTTCTCCTTTTCCCACAATGTTTTCAAAAGGCTTCTTCCTCGGGGCGGTTAAAACTGGTGATTGTGTGTTGATGGGTTCCAACATATGACCCAGAGCAACTTTGGGGTCTGCAAGTACTTCAAAACTGGACAAGTAAAAAAATTTGTCCTGTGGTAGAGAACCACAAAATTTTAGACTTGTCTACTTTGAAAGCATTGGCAGATGACAAATTAGATGTGGTTGAAATACAAGGTTTTGCCTTTGAAAGAGTAGAAAACATTGTGGAAGAAGGAAAATGGTAATGGTTACCCAGCATTTTTCCTTTTCCCATAATGTTTTCAAAAGCCTTGTTTCTCAGGGTTGTTAGAACTGGGAATCATTTGATAAAGGGTTAACAAATAAGAGAATGAGAAGAATTTAAAAAATTAAAAAATCAAAAGTAATTTTTGAATTTATAAAATAAATTTTTCGTTTTTACAACATTTTCTCAACCCTTAACCAAACAATAAAATTTCACATTTGTCCAAATCCATTTGAGCATTAGCAGACAACAATTTCAAAGTGACGGAAATCAAGAAAATTGTCTCAGAAATGGTAAAAAACATTGTGGGAAATGGAGAAAATGCTGGTTACCAGCATTTTCTCCGTTTCCCACAATGTTTTCACAAGGCTTTCTTCTTTGCAGTCGTTAAAACTCAGGATTGTGTGGTAAAGGGTTAAGAAGTGTGCTGCAAAAATTTAAAATGTAGTTTTTACCTATTGACATGTTGTAGTCTACGCTCACTGTTATAATGGCTGATATTCTTTGAGCACACTTGACACAGAACAGTTTCTTCGGTATTGTCCATGTGGGTTGTTTCTTTACCAATTCCCTGAGTGCCTTGAAACAAAATAAATTTTAAAGAGATGATTCAGAATGATATGAGCTATGCTCTGGCGAAAGGGGTCTTAATGCATCTCCATGATCCATGGTACCAATCAAGCCATCTCATACATATGAATCAATAACAGCCACTTTTTTTAACATCTGATTTAATCATGAGGTAGACCTGTCCTTGGACATACAGAAAATTGACCAATACCGAAAAGTTTCGGCCCAGGTCAGCCTGCGCGGATTGCGCAGGCTGGTCTGAGTTGAAACTTTTCGTAAATGCATTCAGCACCCTTTTCACAGAGCATGGCTCATTTGTAAGAATTTCCAAAACAAATTAAAAAAAAAAAAACATGATAAATGCTTGTGGATACCAAATGCTCGTCTGCTGGTGTTTTTTGCATGAAAAATCTAAGTTGCAGTAAGCATCTTCAGTAAAATGAGAAAAATTAGAAAAGGTCAAAGTTTTCATAGGACAGTGATGTCACAGGTCTATCACAATATCTCAGCATTTTCTTTTAAAACAGCTACGCTAAAAATATGGTGTTAAAGGCATGTTATTGTAGACTATAGCCATTTATTTAACGGAAATTTAAGAGCAATTTTTCAGACTCTTGCAAGCTGAGGACTTGTCAACCCTTTACCAAACAATCCCAACTGTAACAACCTTGAGAAGCAAGAGCTTCGCAGAGCGGCGCATAATTTTACACCTGAAGGGGCTCGTCAGTGAAATGGGTTAAAATCGAGCATGCCTAAAGAGATCCAAATTTTAAGAGTCACATGCACAACTACACATCATAGAGATTCATTGTGGTAAGTTTAAATTATTCCAATGGAAACTGTAGGAGGATTTGGGCACACAAGAAATTGCTGACGGACGGACAGACGGACGACTGGGGCCATAACATAATACGACCCTTCGGGCGTATAAAAAGGCTTCTAAAAAATTGGGTGAGGGGAGAAGGGGAAAAAGCTGGCCTCAAACATTTTCTCCTTTTCCAACAAAGTTTACTACTGTTTCAAAGACATCTCCCATCATTAACCCTTTACCACACCATCCCGAGTTTTAACGACCCTTAGAAGGAAAGCTTTGGAAACATTATGGGAAAAGGAGAAAATGCTGTTAACCAGCATTTTCTTCTTTTCCCACAATGTATATATTTTACAGACAAATCCCATTACTTGTGTCACATTTACTGTCCTTTTGAAAAGCTTCCCAGAGCTCCAGATAAGAGGATGTGATGGTATTCTAAATCCATTATTTCTCTTCCAAACCCTATGTTGTGGGTACTCATTAGAATTGTCTCGATGAGACGGTTCTAATGAGTACCCATAACATAGGGTTTAGTGGAGAATAATTATTACTTTCAATTTTGAAATCAAAATCACTCCCTCTATCTGGAGCTCTGGCTTCCAATTTGGATCTGTCTAAAGTTTTGTCATATGGTACAGGGTTAACATACTTTTAATTTGTCGTCTGAAAATGCTTTTGACCCTTTACCATATAATCCTGTGCTTTAACCACCCTCAGGAAAAACCCATTGAAAAACATTGTGGGAAAAGCAGAAATGCTGGTAACCATGTTTCCTAACTTTCTGCATGCAAATCCCATCATTTAACCTACATGTGACCTGTCATCTGCAAATGCTTACAGTTTTGTCAAGCCGAAACTTTTGCCATTTGGTAAAGAGTTAAAATGAACAAGTCCAAACTGTTGCCAGCTAACAAAGAGTTCTTATGGTCCATACCATTGACTTTCTCGTTGACCGTTTACTGTTTAAGTGGAAATTTTTGCGATGTGGAAATTTTTACGATTTCGTGAATTTGAAAAATTCTCAAACTTTTTGGTTCGCGTATTTTACCACAAGTATACCAAAAAATAACAAGTGTCTTGAATCTGCAGACATTTCTGCATGCAAAGTGTCCGTAATCGGTAATTCGCAAATTTTTCAACACATGTATCTATCCACGTATACAGTACCACACAATTCCATGGTTTAACATCCTTGAGGAAGAAATCTTTTGAAAACATTGTTGGAAAAGGAGAAAATGAGGCTGACCAGGATTTTCCTCTCTTCCCAAAATTATTCTACACTATCAAAGACAAAGTCTATCATTTGAGCCTCATTTAAATTATTGTTGTCTGCAAAAGCTTTCATATTGGACAAGTCTAACATTGTTGTTGTTTTGTAAAGATTTAAATATGATTTCAACAGTAAGAGAATGGAAGGAGTACATTTATCATAAAAAAACTCCTTCCGCAGCAATGTAATTAGCCCATTACCACACAATCCCGAGTTTTCACGACTCTAGAATAGAAGCTTTTTGAAAACATTGAGAGAAAAAGGAGAAAATGCTGGTAACCAAGCATTTTTTCCTTTTCCCACTATGTTTTTTACCAGTCTAAAACATTATTTGGGCTAAATCTAATTTGTCGTCTGCAAATGTTTTCAATTTGGACCAGTCAAAAATTCTGTTGTCTGGTAAAGAGTTAACCCTTTACCAAACAATCCCTGGTTTTTATGACCCAGAGGAAGAAGGCTTCTGAAAACATTGTGGGAAAAGGAGAAAATGCTGGTAACCAGCATTTTCTCCTTTTCCCACAATGTTTTCTATTCTTCTTAAGTCAAGTTTGAATTTTTGAGTCATGTTTATTTTGTCGTCAGCAAATGCTTTCAATTTGGACAAGTCTAAAATTTTTTTGTCTGGTAAAGAGTTAAACCTATGACATATTTTTTAGAATACACTGGTGTATTATTGTTTCCTGGGTCCATATTCTGGTTACGTTATAGTTGTGAGCGCATGATGCCAGCAAAACCAACCAGAGCATGTGCCTAAGCTTGAGCTACTTTGCCACTTCGAATAAAAATGATGGCATTCTTGCTAGGACATATACACATAGAGTTCTACTAACCATATGTTTCTTTTGAAATAAATTCTGATATTTTCCCATTGCTCCACTGGCCCATTTTATTTCTATCAGCATCACTCAAGTCTCTCTTGCACACCATTGGTTCCTTGAAGTCACATGTTTCATTCAAAACAGCCGTGTTACATATAGGCTCTACGGCCACCATGCCTTGACCAACTGCCTTTCTTGAACGAGATAGTTTGGACTTTTTGTGGATAGGTTGCTTGTTTGATGTTGACATTTTTCAATTTTCATTGAACACATATAAATACCTTTCCTCATTCACAGAGTAACAAGTAACTATGAAGATTTGTCATTCAAGCCCTGACTAACACTTGTGCCCTGAAGTTGAGCTTTCCTTAACTCAAGTTCTTTATATCTTTCTGTCATACGACCGTGTACCTGAAGATTACTTAGTGATGTCCACACATCAGTCCTTTGTTTCTCTTTCTGAGCTTTTTGATAACCCCAATATCTGTTAAAAAAGAAAAAAAGAAATGGATACAAATACTCCTGGATAACATGGGATAACCCCTTACCAAACAAGAAAATTTTTGACCAGCAAAATGAACAAATTTGCAGACAACAAATTAAATGTAAGTTTTAAAGATAAGATTTATCTCCAAAATGGTACATGTAAAATACAGTAGTGGAAAAAGGAAAAAATACTGGGTACATGCATTTTCTCCTTTTTCCACTATGTTTTAAAAAGCCTTTTTTTTCCACCAGGACTGTTAAAACAGGTAGTTCAAAACTTTTGGCTAGTGGTAAATTTTCTGCATAATCAAAGGACTGTTTTACCTCATGGCAATAGTCTCTTTTTCAACAAAATGGACCAATTTGTTACAGCTTGCATGGTATAACCCTTTACCACACGAGAACATTTTAGACCGGTCCAAATTGAAAGCATTTGCAGACGACAAAATAAATGTGACTGAAAAATTAAAATTTGTTTTGGGAAGAGTAGAAAACATTGTGGGAAAAGGAGAAAATGCTGGTTACCAGCATTTTCTCCTTTTCCCACAATGTTTTCAAAAGGCCTCTTTTTCAGGGTCGTTAAAAGTCGGGATTGTGTGGTAAAGAGATAATGCTTTTCAAAGATACATTCAGCCCCTTCTTCCCACTCATAAGTAAATCCATCTTAGTTCTTTACAAGATAACGAAGTTTTGGACTAGTCCACATGAGAAGCAACAACAGATGACAAATCCAACAAGGCTCAAGTCAGGGAATCTGTCTTTGAAAGGGTAGAAAACATCGTGGGAAAAGAGGAAAATGCTAACTACAAGCATTTTCTCCTTTCCATTTATGCTTTCAAAAGCCTCTGTCTTCAGGGTCAACAGGGGACTGGTAGCTGACGCTTAGCAAATACTATTACATATCACATAAAGGACAAACATTTGAAAGAAAGACAAAATATTGTTTTGCATTAAACCCCTTTCACCAGAATGCCACTCATTTGTTTTTTTTTTTTTAACAGGTCAGGTAACATTATTGGTACAGGAGAAAATGCTGGTCACCAGCATTTTTTCCCTTTTCTACAATGCTTTCAATAGCTACTCCCCACAATGTTGTAAATAGACAGGGGCCATTTTGGATCAATTTGCTGCAAATTAATTTTAAGGGAGCTCTGGCAAAAAGGGCTTTAATGAATCTCTGTGATGCAATATACATGTACCAATCAAGTCATCATATAATAATTGATCCATAAAATCCAATCTGTTTAACAACTGACTAAATCATGAGGTAGACTGCACCTTTGATAAGCACAACATTGACCAATAGCAAAAAGCTTTGAGCAAGGTCAGCCTTCCCAGGCTGACCATGGTCAGCACCTTTTGCAGATGCATAAACATCACTTTCACAGAGCAAGGCTCATTTTTATTAATTAGTCACTGATAAACACTTTAGAGATATACTTTTCTCTGCAAAGTTAAAGAAAATGAAAATATAAAAAGAAGCAAATTTGGTGTTCAAACAACATGTAGTTTTTTATTTTGCAAGCAGGGACTCCATCTATCTTTATAAGGTAAAATATGACCCTATCATGCTTATTTGAATAGGTGGGATAATCCCACAGATTTGATACATGTTCTTGATCGCATGACATCCCCACAAACCTTTGAGAAATTTTTGTGCAAAAACTAGATATACCTTGAAACCCATAAATACTGCAAAAAATATTTTTTGTCTTATATTTTTCTTTCTTCTTTACTGATGGTATTCCAGTCATTGCCTTACTTAGCCCTTTACCACATAATCCAGAGTTTTAATGACCCTAAAAGAGAAGGGTGTTGAAAACATTTTCGGAAAAGGAGAAAATGCTGGTAATCAGCATTTTCTCCTTTTCCCACAATGTTTTCTACCCTATCAAAAACAGAAATCATCATTTGAGCTACATATAATTTGTCCCCTGCAAATGCTTTCAATTCAGTCGAGTCCAAAATATTGAGATTTAGTAAAGAGTTAACCCAGTGATGAATAATTATTTATGTTTGATAAGGTTACAAAAATTCTGAATAGCCCCCTTAAATCCATAGATGGAAAAAGCAGGGTACATGCTGTAAGAATTGATCTGGCAACGCACAAGGCAGGGCTACGTTTCAGTTCATACTGCATTTTACATTGAGGTAATACAGATAATTTGAAAATCATCGTGAGTTGCCGTATTCGTCTATTATTCGATGAATATGGTATTGAATACATGATGCATGCATTTGCGTAGACTACGGATGAGCAAATCTGAACTGACTCGAGGCCAATAGAATGAAAAATAAATCGGTCTAATTATGTCAGAGGTTAGCCACGCACTGCCAGGTCAATTCTTACAGCAAATATAGGTAAAGTGGTTAAAGATAAAAAAAAAACACTTCTATACTTACATTACACACGCCTGTGAAAAACCAAAAAAGCATACAAGACTGATACTAATAACTGTCCGCCATTTTCCAACCTTAGTTCCTTTCAGAAGATTGGACTTGTATGGTCTCCCTACTTCTTCCACCTTCCTCATTTCAGCTTGATGCCCTAAAACAGTACCATGGAACCATTAACCCTCCACCAGACGACAAAATTTAAGCCTTGTCCAAATTGAAAGCTTTTGCAGACAACAAAATAATTTTGAGTCAAAAACAGAAATTCGCCCAGAAAGCCAAAAAATTCTGAAAAAAAAAAAGATGTTACTACATGTTTCAAAAAGTCTACATTTCTGCAATTTTGATGCAGAAAAGGCAAGGCTGTGGCAACAAAATTGATACATCTAGTCTTCCTTGACGCAACATAAAACCAAACTATAATATACATTTAGAAGATTGATTCAATTAATATATCTTCAAAAGCGTCAAGTTTGTAACTGCAGAATCATATCGAATCCACTTTTTAATACTGAATTGTTTCCAGTTTACAATAATCAGTCTAAAACATGACATAATTTTGTGCGACATCGTTGTCGTCTCGCCTGTATCACTGCTTGGAATCAGTACTTTAAACTGTTTAGTAAGGAAAAAAATAATGATTGGTCATTGTTTTTAACACGTAGTCACTGTCAAACAAACTTTTAGCACTATGTGACATCTACAACATGAACAACATGTAAAAAAAAAAAATTGAAAGGTTAACACCATGACCTTTACAATTTCTCAATGAACTCCAAAAATTCCTAACAGCTGGCAGAAAGACTGTAGCTATGAATTAAATGACTTCTGCATTATAGGGAAGTAAATGTCAAACCTTCTCAATGGTTATTTACACTCTCAAACTGGCGCTGCAAGAAGGTAACATTTATATAGGAGCGTAAGCGAATTTCGCTAGTAATCGAACTTCGCCAACTATGTTCTCGGGCAATATTTTCGTATCTGTGACACCATTCATTCACGGAAATGATTGATATCTCAGCAGCAAAGGTGTTTTGAACTGTCATTTGAATCTAATGACAGAAAAATACCTATCAATAGGAAAAAAGTTCATAAGCGACCTCTCACATGCTTTTCCCCGCCACTTTATTATCACTTTTCAGGTTTCTCCTTTATATGCAGATTTTAAAAGATACTTTTAGCTTAAAACTTTTTTGTGTCGTCTGTTTTCGGTTTGACAGGTTACCTTTTGAACTTTAATAGCCGAAGTTTCGTATGGGGCACCTAAAGGGAAATATATCCATATGAATGACAGAGGGGTCCTTATTAATTTTTTTCCTAAGAAAATAGACTGAATCAGGTACAAAAATCACTACAAAGACAAGAAAATAGCTTTTTCTGTGAGTTACAAAAGGTTACCTTTTTTAGATTTACAGCCTCTTTATCCCCAACACTGTCATCCTGAGTGAGATTGTAATATTTTAGTGCCACAGCAGAAATAATTACACGAAAAATCACATAATTGTCGATTTTGTTTTCTGAGAGCTGCGTTTTGTTTTATGTCCTTCAAGTTTTCTCGTAGGAAGTAAATGTGGAGTTAAGGAAGGCAATGAATATTGCTGAAATGATGTTGTGAATTTTAATTCATTTCACCCTCTCTGGGGCCTCTAATATTTGGAAAACCAGAGTTGTCGAAATTGGCTTACTCTTTTTATAGATGGAGACTTTCTACTGTCTCACTTCTGACGATGTTTTGACAGATAAATATAGTTGTTTAAGTGGTAAAAATTATTTTTACAAAAGTATTTGAATACAAGTGCATAGACATTTAACCATAAAGAAAAATACTATTGTTTTGTGCAATCCCCAAGAGCAGTTTCCCTTGCGTTGGCGAAATTCGATTACACCAGTATATTTTGGAATTGTATTGATGTTTGAAGATAGGGCCGGTATGATTGGATTTCTTCCTGAAGAATGAAAAGAAAACCAGGACACAATCAAAAACATAAATGTTAAATCCTCTTAGTATTCCTATGGAAATGATAATACACAATTTAAAATTATTTACTCTGTCTACAATATCTTCAATATTGAAGACGGAGTAAATAACTTTAAATTGTGCAAAAACATTAAGCCTCGCAATCAGGGGTGGGTACATTACAACTTCACTTTGGTACATTTAGACTCCACTTGGATACGTCTTGGATTGGGTAAGTTTTCAGTTGGGTACCTATACCGTTTTACAAACCGCAGTCAACTTGGGGACGATTTCTCATAGGGTCGATTTCTCTTGGGGACAAACTCACTGTGACAACGACTAAATAGAAATTTAATTGCGATCTCTTTAACGCAATGAGGATTTCTGTGAATATCACAAAGATGTGTTTTAGAGCAGTATTCCTATGAAAACCAACCTTTCCAATCGTGAAGAATATCATTTATTCAGGGCTTTTCTTTCATTTGCTGATATGAAGGTCGATTGTGACTCCGGGCTTGTTCGTCCCAACAGCAGTTTGTCCCTAGGCTTTTTCGTCCCTGGGCTTATTCGCCTGGGTTTGTTCGTCCCACACTACCTTATCGATCTTATTGGATGGACAGTGCTATGTGCCGTTTAAAATGAATCTTTTTTAACACATAAAAGTATTATGAACTAAACTTATCAAGACCTCCCTTTTCTTTTTGCCTATATCTTAGTCATATTTTGCGCTATCGTCTGTTTTGCACTGTTAAATATTCTGTGATTGAATGGTCGGGGATTATCTGCAGTTAACATCTTTTCATACCTTCAAGATCAGTGATGTATCATGCTTTCAATACCTTTGGTTGGCAGATACATACATACCAGACTGACAGCCTAGTAGTGACATTGTAGTACCAGTCCTTCGGAGATGATAAGTAAATCATCATTTACAATGATTTTATTCATGTGTTCCTTTTATAAAGATCAGGGATCGTATATAAGATCCCTGTAAAGATGGAAAACAACACTGATAGTGTGTTAAAACCAGTTGGGACGAACAGGCCTAGACCAACGAGAAATCAGCTGGGGTGAACAAGTCCGGACGAACGAGCCCGGACGAACAAGCTCGGCCAAACAAGCCCAGGGACGAAAAAGCCCATTACCATGCCGGCTAGCCAGCAATAAATATTCTAGCGGGGAACTTTATTTCAGTATGACACCCATAAGACTTGTGTAGTAAAAAATCCAATATCTTTTATCCGATTTTTGTGGAAGTTAATGGTTTCAATCATACTATCTGTCGGTCGGTCGATTCTTCCTTCTGTCTGTCCGTCCGTCTCTTTATCTGTCTGTCTCCACACACCCCTATTTCTCTTTGTCTGTCTGTCTGTCTGTCATGTCATATCAGTCAAGATTCAATGTCTGAGTTAATAACCCGGCTTTCAAAAGGACTTGATTTCTTTTTGAAAACAGTCACCCAGTGTGACTTGAAGGGAATTCTGGTAACACTAAGCTGTTTCATGTGTGTTTTGCTATTTTAAAACTATCATGAGCCATGCTCTGGCAAAAGGTGGTTCAATATATCTCCTGTGATGTATTATACCAAGCAAGTCATCACAAAGTTATGGATCCATAAAATCCTATCTGTACTAACAACCAGCTCAGTCATGAGGTAGGATGGCCCATTGACATACAGAAAATTTACCAATAGCTAAAACTGTCGACTCAGGTCAACCTGCGCGGACTGCGCTGGCTAACCTGGGTCGATATATACTTTTTGCAGATTTATTTAAAAAATCTCTTGTCACAGAGCACGGCTCATCCGTAAAAATTGGCTGACACTGGAAGATTCCTGGTTCTACAATGACTAGTATTCTGGCAAATGCTTACCAGCTATTTCTAAAGGATAAATATATGTATGAGCCGTGCTCTGTGAAAAGGGGGCTTCATGCATCTGCGAAAAGTATCAACCCAGGCCAGCCTGCGCAGTCCTCGCAGGCTGACCTAGGCCGAAACTTTTCGCTACTAGTCAATTTTTTGTTTGTCAAAGGACCAATCTACCATATGATTAAGTCGGTTATTGAAAAAAGTGGCTCCTATGGATCCATAATTATGTGATGACTTTGGCAGGTATCAAGTATAACGGAGATGCATTAAGCCCCCTTTTGCCAGAGCACGGCTCATATATAATGTATATACATGTACCTAAATATAGTTGACTTAAAGAAAAATTGTGAAGATGCACTGTAGTGAACATTAACTGCGTGAGCACATGAAATATACTTTTTCGTGACTGTATTAATGAATAGTTTTTAGGGGATCATCAGGGCCGCACAGTCTTGCCTAAAAAATGTTTCTGGGCTGTCATAATTGTAGCAACCCAGACAAGTATCCATGATTTTTGCATTTCTGCCATTAACCATTTATTGAACAGTCCCACATTTTCATAACAAAGAAAGTTTTGAAAATACGATGAGAAGAGGAGAAATTGCCTACAAGTAAAGCCATAAAATCCAATGAGTTATAAATGGCATTTCATATCATATGGCAAAATGACAAACGTAAAAGTAAACAGAAGATATGGAGAGTAGGTGCTGAACGTAACAATACACAATGAATTAACATGTTGGCTGGAAGTATAATTCGTCAAAGTATCAGTCGTGAAAATTCCATCAAGATAAGCATATAAATAAAAAAGTTATGAAACTATGCCGGATAATTATCGAACACCCCTCGTATGCCAAACGGTAGCCTGGGTTCCAGTCCGTTCATTTTTTCCTTTTCTGTCATTCAGACGTTACTTTGTCAAAAATGATGGTACCCGAAGCATTTGACAGCACTTGACGGATAGAGCCAAAGATCAACAGCAGACCCCATTGAGGAGAGCGTGATATGAGTAATTAATGAATTATTCTCACCTGGACCTAGGCTGGCCAAACGTGGACTTGTATGATGTTGTCATATACCGAACGTTACATGTACGTCGTAACGTCGCCAAAGATACGTATTTCAACATGAAAGGTTCAGAGATTATCAATAAAACTTGAAATACCGAATCCAGACGCCGGACGCCAATTTCTACTCTCCGTAAAGGTGGTAAACCATCTGTTTTTGTATCATAAATGTACATAACTGTGCCATTTCGGCCTAAAGAAGGAGAAGTGTATACTTAGAGATAAGAAACTGATAAAAGACTGCATGCGGACGGTCATTGGCAAGTAAGAAGTTCAATTTCCGTAATTCAACACCTGTCCCTTGCAATACTAGTATAGATAAGAAAATAACCTTATATTAGAAGGAGAAGATATCTTTTATCTTTCTAGTTACTTCATTACATGTATGTGGGATTCGTCGTTGTCCGTTCCTACTTCTCATGGTAATTTGAAGATTCAATCAAGACTTTTAATGCGAAAAAAAAAAAAGCATTCTGTAATGAGAGAGATAGAAGAAAAAGTAAAAAATAACACAGCGAAGAGGTCGCACAAACAATATCCGACAACGGGGAAGGGAGTGAATCTGTATAGATCTAAGCCGAGAAATACACAAGTGCATTATCAAAGAGAGACGGTAAAAAATTCCACTAGGCCGTCAAAATGTGCACTTGTAACCTACACCTGCTTGCATTCGAGGACTCAGGATTTGTCCACGGCATCAGAACAATGCCTGGCCTTTTGTGGATACGAAGAAATCCTCTTCGAATTTGAATTTGTTTCAGAAAAGTTTATGACACCACTTTTCCTGTGGGTGATGTTTACATCACACAGTTGTAAACACAGTTGTTTTATTCAGAATCCCATAACCGCGTCTCTCTCCCTAATTCATGAGCGAAAATTACAAGAGCAGCAACAGGCGATGTTTATTTCACAACAAGAGTCTGGGAACAAAAGAAACGTTCAGACATTCACCGAAAGCAATCAAAAGGACCGGCCGCCTTAATTCAATCAACTTGAATCTAGAATACCAAATTATTGTCTCCAGTATACTAGTATTCAAAAATATATCAACGCATAAAAACAAACCAATCAGAAGGATTCAACTGTGCTTTATGCTGCAAAACCCGAGTTTTAACAAACTTGTATCGATCTAGAAGATTTGCTCAAGTCGTCAATACCCATCATAATGACGGCGGACTACACTGGATTTGTTTCTTGAATTTCAATTGCGACGATGGTATTATCAACCTGTATGATTGTAGCGGTGGTAAATATCTTGTAACTGCTACAGAAAGAGCAATAGCAAAGATTATGTGCTCAACCCTACCTAAAATCTTTGTGAGACATATGAAATGCCCAACATAGACCGATGGAAATTATTGTGGCGTCTATGCAATTGCAAATATGGTCAGCAAACTGCATGGTATAGATCCTAGTGGTGCTTGCTTCAGTGTGGCTTCAATGTGGACGCATCTTCAACACTAATTCGAGAATGAGAATATTACTGTTTTTTCAGCAGATGGAAAAATAAGTATGACAATGCATACTATACAGAATGCAGGTCTAGGTGACTCCGGTAAATATAGAAAATACTCAAAAGAATGTGCATAGAATGCAGGTACCTTGTAACTTATTAGGGACAAAAAAGCACTAAATAATCTATGCACGCCTCATAAAGGAGGTGTCCTGTATCAAAAGTAGAGACAGTCGACGCCCAACAGAATGTTCACACCATACAATGCTGGTCCTAAATGGAAATGCGTTAGGAGCAGAACACGCCAAAAACTGTGCACATCATAGAATACAGGACTTTACGAAGTGCAACACTTAAGGACTGCAAAAGCTCTAAATAGTGTGCACACTATACAATGCTGGTTGTGGTTATGGCAGTAAGGAGAGAAAACACCCTAAATAATGTGCACGCCATATAATACAGGTCCCTTGTAACAGCAGCAGCGCAGACCCTCATTCTATTGTGTGCACTTTATTTGAGGTATTTCTTACCCTACTGAAGTAGCTTAGATCTGCATTCTATGGTTTGAATGTTTTCTTCCCCTGCGTTCGTAACATACTCGTATACATGCATTCTATCGCGTGCACATTATATTGGATGTTTTCTAATGTAACTCTCTTATTAACCCTGCTAAGCGCGACTCACTGACCTAATGCGGACAGCCTAGATCAAGATCAGACTGCACAGAACGTGCAGTCTGATTTTGGATCTACTCTGTCCGATAAGGAGATATATTTCCTCCAAAAATAATATTCAAAAAGCAACATTTGGGCTTTTACTATCGGTTTGAACGTTTCATATCTTTTATTCAGCGAGATACGGGTTAAGATCAACATTATATGGCCTCCAACACGCGAAAAGGGTCATTCGGACATTTGCGTAAAGTGTCGTCTCGGATCAGCCTGCGCAGTCCGCGCAGGCTAATCCGAGACGGCACTTTACGACTACATTAGATTTTGTGCTACAGCAGACTTGCGCAAAACAGAAAATTACAGAGAAAACGGAAAATGTCGTTTCGGATCAGCCAGCGAGAAGAGACTTTACGCAAATGTCGGAATGCCCCTTTTCGCGTGTTGCAAGCCAATCATGGTGTGCACCGTTCCGTTCCTACTGCTGTAGCGCAGGATCTGCATTCAATTGTGTGCACAAAGAATTTATAGTGTTTATCACAAGTAATTATTTATGGTCAATTTTCTGCTTGACAAAGGACCAGTCCACCTCATGAATCCGTCGATTGTTTGCCAGGTGGACTTTATGGATCCATAATTTCGAGATGCATAACATAGAAGCATTAAACCCCTAGCGTATCTGACTTGTGACCTGGAGGTTGCGGGTTCGATACCCGGCTGCGGCAAACTTTCTTTCTAGCGACTTTTCGCCTCTCACCTCTGATGCATGTGAAAAAAAAAGTAGTCAGTGGCTTTGGAAAGGAAGTTGTGTTAGTACTGGTGTGAGAAAGCCAGGAAACACATGGGTGCATCACTGACCGCCATGATATTATGACCTTAGCTGTTAAAATGGCGTTAAGCCAAAACCAGATGATGGCTCAAATAAATGGTTCAGAATGCAGAATGCAAAGATATTGGATAGTTTTTTTCAAGATACATTATTAGTTGTACGGTCAGGTGGCAGGGGACTTGGAAACTTGTTCACGGTTGTGGTGAATCATGTCGCCCCGAGCCGAAGGCGAGGTGGCGACATGATTCACCACAGCCGTGAACAAGTTTCCAAGTCCCTGCCACCTGACCGTACAACGAATTTATTATACTGCAAAGTTTTACCATTCCAACGTTTGTTAAGCGAATTTTACCTGTTTTTTGGTTTAAAAAATTGAGTACGCTGACGAAGTAGAATTTCCCTTCTGAGTGCCCCAATTCAATGAAAACCGACGTCACTGGGAACTGACGTCACTGAAACCTTGGTAATACGTGCCAAAACGTGCAGCTTGGCGCATAATCTTGATGTTAATCTTGATCGACGCCGCCATTTTGGATGTTGTGTTGATAGTGTAGGCATGTCTACGGGGCTCCCGAAAGGGAAACTGCTTTTACGTTGGTTTTGCCAGTGTACATGATATATATATATGTTCGGGGCAGATTATCCAATCAGATCACGAGAACTTTCTTTGCAGTATAATAAAACACTTTCAGCGCCGTAAGCGAAAACATGGGCTTATGCGGATGCGGACGACGCAGATCAAGAGTAGACTGCACAGAACGTGCAGTCTGAACTTGAATTGAAGAGGTCGACTGAATATTTCACTGAAAGAGTGATAAAGCAGCCGATGTAAGCCGTGTTGTCTTGGTCCGTATTTATCTACAAGTCTAAACTGCATTCGTAGTCCTCTAGATCAAGAAAGTAGCACGTGTCTGATTGGCTTAACCATTAGGTTTAACCAACCTTGGGAATTAGACTAGGTATGAAGGTTGTTGAGGATGATTTGTGAATGCAGTTCTACGGAGCCCTATAGGTGTCATGCTCTGCTCTACACATTTTTTATTTCGAAATAACGAAATCCTAAATCGTTCAAACGAAATACTATTTTGAGAAAACGAAATACTAAAATCGAAACGAAATACTATTTCGAGAAAACGAAATACTAAATCGTTAAAACGAAATGCTATTTCGATAAAACGAAATGCTATTTCGAGAAAACGAAATGGATATGTTCGGAACACTTGGTTGTCATCGTCCGCCATGGCCATGTGAGATGAGTTTCGGAACACTTGGTTGTCATCGTCCGCTATGGCCATGTGAGATGACTCATCTCACATGGTCATGACGGACGATGACAACCAAGTGTTCCAAACATACCCATTTCGTTTTCATCTCACATGGCCATGGTGGACGATGACAACCAAGTGTTCCGAATATACCCATTTCATTTTCTCGAAATAGCATTTCGTTTTCTCGAAATAGCATTTCGTTTTAACTATTTAGTATTTCGTTTTCTCGAAATAGTATTTCGTTTGAAAGATTTAGGATTTCGTTATTTCGAAATAAAACGTGTGTAGAGCATGACACCTACCGGTATCCGGACTACGTCCTCCAACTATTCTTAAGAACGTTTAAGTCTTATTCTCCAATAACTTCTAACTTTGAAAGTAATGCAACTTCTGATTGGCTAACCTTGATCTATGTGTTTCGTGAAATGCAAATAATCAATTAACCTTTTACCACTGACTTAATCTCGAGTTTTAAAGACCCTGAAGGAGAAAGCTTTTTAAAAAATATTGTGGGAAAAGGAGAAAATTCTGGTTATTAGCATTTTCTCCTTTTCCCACAATGTTTTCTACTCTTCAAAAAGCAAATTTCAATTTTTGAGTCACATTTAATTCGTCGTCAGCAAATACTGTCAGTTTGGTAAACTGTGCGCTTTCAATATAAGGTTAACTCTTATCCTGCTAAATAACTAAAATGAAATGTTCAATTCGATAGTAAAAACCCAAATATTGATATTTCAAAGTTATGTTTTGGGGAATAATATCTGCTAATCGGACTGCTAATCGGACAGTGTAGATCCAAGATCAGACTGCACGTTCTGTGCAGTCTGATCTTGATCTGCACTGTCTGCAAAAGGTCAGTGAGTCACGCTGAGCAGCCTAAAGGTTAAGGTAGTCGGGTAAGGTAGTGGTAAGGAGAATACAAGCACTGATTCATTACCAATGTTGTAGAAAACATTGTGGGAAATGGGGAAGATTTCATCTTTCAAGCAACTACCCCATTCTCAACAAAATTTTAAGATTTGTCCGTATTCAAAGCATTTTCAAGAGAACTTATATGGGTTTGTTACTGAAGACATTGTGAAAAATTCTGGTAACCAGCATTTTCTCCTTTTCCAACAGTATTTTCAATTGATTTTTTTTTTTCCCCAAAGTTTTTTTTTTTTTTTTTTTATTACCATTTTCTCTTTTTCCAACAGTATTTTCTATTGATTTGTTTTTCCAATTCTTTTTTTTTTTAAAGTGGTCTAAACTCGAGAGAATGTACGGTAAGGGTTATAAATGGAGTGTAGGAGAGAGAGAGAGAGAGGGGGGGGGGGGAGGGGGAGAGAGAGAGAGTAAGTATACATGACATAACGAGATAAACAAAAACAGTAACCACTAGTTTATGACAATTTGAAAGGCGAGCTTTCTAGTGATTTGTGGCCCTTAAAAGGGCCTTTTTTTTTGGGTAATTTACACATGCGACTTATTTAACTCTACGTGCTCTACGTCGTCTTTTCGGTGATGCCTTGGACATCATCCTTTTCTTGGATCTGCTCCTCATCCACTTCTTCTTTCCCTTCTTACTCTTCTTACTTTTCTTAGCTTTTCTGGCTCTCTTCCTCGACCTACTTTTCTTTCTGTAAGCCTTCTTTCCAAGCTTATACCTGTTACCCTTCCCTTGTTTAATTAATCCGTTTTTCATACCAAAAGTCAGAGATCGTTTGATATGGAAATTCAGGAAAAAGCCTGCAAGTCTGCTGTGAGCAGCAACGTACTTTCGGATCGCCTGTGGTGATGCTCCCAGTTTTGTCTTGTTCATAGCGATAGCGGCTAAAACGCTTTTCATTGTTTTACTCATCTTCAAAGCCTTCCTAGACTTGCTTCTCTTTTTGGACTTGCGCCTTTTCTTACTGCGCTTTCTAGATTTGCTCCTCTTTTTAGATTTGCTCCTCTTCTTCGACTTACTTCTCTTCTTAGATTTGCTTCTCTTCTTAGACTTGCTCCTCTTCTTAGATTTGCTCCTCTTCTTAGACTTGCTTCTTTTTCTAGACTTGCTCCTCTTTTTCGATTTACTCCTTTTCCCGGAAGTGCTTCTGGACTTACTCTTTTTCTTGGACTTACTTCTCTTCTTAGACTTACTTCTCTTCTTAGACTTGCTTCTCTTCTTAGACTTGCTTCTCTTCTTAGACTTGCTTCTCTTCTTAGACTTGCTTCTCTTCTTTGACTTGCTTCTCTTCTTTGACTTGCTTCTCTTCTTTGACTTGCTTCTCTTCTTAGACTTGCTTCTCTTCTTAGACTTGCTTCTCTTCTTAGATTTGCTCCTCTTCTTAGACTTGCTCCTCTTCTTCGACTTGCTCCTCTTCTTCGACTTGCTCCTCTTCTTCGACTTGCTCCTCTTCTTCGACTTGCTCCTCTTCTTCGACTTACTTCTTTTCTTAGACTTGCTTCTCTTCTTAGACTTGCTCCTTTTCCTAGACTTGCTTCTCTTCTTAGACTTACTCCTTTTTCTGGACTTACTTCTCTTCTTTGATTTGCTCCTTTTCCTGGACTTGCTTCTTTTCTTTGACTTGCTCCTTTTCCTAGACTTGCTTCTCTTCTTAGACTTACTTGGGCTTCTAGACCTGCCTCTCTTTTTGGCATTGTTGTTTACATTATTATTGGATTTATTTCTCTTCTTTGAAGCTGACCTTTTTCGAGACCTGCTTCTTTTTTTGGAAGAAGATCTCTTTCTTGAGGAACTTCTTCTCTTCGACTTCTTTCTGCCTTTCCTTTTTTTTGAAGATGACCTCCTCTTAGCTTTGCGCCTTTTAGACGAGGACCTCTTCTTTGACTTGCTTCTCTTTTTAGACTTGCTCCTCTTCTTTGACTTGCTTCGCCTCTTAGACTTGCTTCTCTTCCTAGACTTGCTCCGCTTCCTAGATTTGCTCCGCCTCTTAGACTTGCTTCTCCTCCTTGACTTGCTTCGTTTTTTCGAAGCAGACTTCTTCCTTCTTTTCTTTGCTGGGGATTTGCTTCGCTTCGAAGCAGATCTCTTTCCTACCTTTGGAGACTTGCTCCTTTTAGGTGACTTGCTCCTAGCAGGAGATGGAGATTTAGACTTCGCAGTTTTAGGAGACTTGCTCCTTGAGCGCGAACGCGATTTCGATTTCGATTTCGACCTCGACCGGCTTTTGACCATATTAGCAGTAGTTCAGACTAACCACTAAGTAATAGACATCTGACGTTACGTTCGCGTTTATATAATGTATATACCGCGGAGCGCGGACCGAGACGAAAACACCTTGACGTTAAGTCTGAGGAAAAATGACTTCCGGCATACAGGACGCTGTGTTTGTATGCTTGTTAATCAAGACCGGTAGCTCCGCCTTTTATGCGGTTTCCAGCAAATTTCGCGAAGTCAGTTTGCCTTTTTGACATCTATTTCATCAATACAAAGATAATTCTTTATATTTTTATGTCGGGACGATGTTTTAGGATATTCAATGAACTAGGGTTTATCTTTGAATACTGTAAAAACTGACTTTGATAAGTATAAAGATACGATTTTTTACAATAATATCCTTTTTCCACAGGTCACTCCTCGTACAGAGTGTCGTTAATTACAACTGAGAATGCATGGATGGTTAGACAAGACATGCATGCAACGCATCACAGAAGTTGCAATGTATTAGATCTAGCTTACAATTTCAGAACCATTCATTGTATGGGAAATGTGTTACATTGTCGTATCTTTTCAGATATAGTCTGAAGCACAGACTAAGTTACAAATGCTGGGGTTTTACTCAACTTGTGATAAAAAAAAAATACATCTATGCCGTCTTTTTTTAATGCACATAAATAGAAATAAACATCAGTATATCAAACTATTTACATGTACCTTTATTTTATCTCTTTCACTACTAAACTATCTATTAGTGTAATATAATTGAGCCATGCTCTGGCAAAAGGGGTTAATGTATCTTTGTGATGTATAATACCACTGACCTTTTGCGGACAGTGTAGATCAAGATCAGACTGCACAGAACGTGCAGTCTGATCTTGAATCTACACTGTCCGATAAGGAGATATTTTCTCAAAAAAATAAGTTTGAAATAGCAATATTTGGGTTTTTACTATAGGCTTGAAAGTTTCTTTTCATTTATTTAGCAGGACTAGGGTTCATGATATTTACCCGTTACCACACAATCTCGACTTTTAACGACCTTGAAAGAGAATGCTGTTGAAAACATTACAGGAAAAGGAATTCCTGCTTTTCCCAAAAATGTCTTCTACCCTTTCTAAGACAGAAATGGTCGTTTTAGCAACATTTATTTTATCGTTTGCAAATGCTTTCAATTCAGTCCAGACTAAAATTTTTCGTTTAAAATAAAGAGATAAATCCAACCAAAGCAGATGGTTTAAAGACAAAGTAATCGGGGCCCGTATTTACCAACCATTCTTAAGAACATTCTCTGTCTTATTCTCCAAGTTTTTCCAAACTTGAAAGTAACACAACTTCTGATTGGCTAAACCGAATTCTTTAACCGATCAGAAGTTGCTTTACTTTCAAAGTTAAAATATATATACAGAGAGAGAGAATAAGACTAAGAGTGTTCTTAAGAATGGTTGGTGAATGCCGGCCTGGGCTGAATTATTCAGCTTGTGTTTTTTTTTTTTTCCAGAGTACTGTTTGGTTTGTTACAGGATAAATATTAATACGCGGTGCACAGTACTGTATGGTTTGTTACAGGATAAATATTAATACGCGGTGCACATAACTCAAAATGCTTCCGCTAAAAGTGGCTGGAGGAGACTTTCAATAATACGTCTGTGGAGAAATCCGGGCTAATGGTTTTGCTCCAAATTAAAAAAAAAAGAAAATATATAAAATGATTTCAAACGGGAAAAATAATTGAAATAAACGTTGTTTACTGCAAAGCTTTTAATACAGTTTCTAAATATAGATTTAGGTAAACCGTCAAAAGAATAGCTTGTGCATGCTAAATCAAATAGATAATAAATATTTACCCTATACAACAAATACAAACATATCACTGCAAAATCATATTCATCATCTCGGGTAATCCTGTGATCTAATCCCTCGGCTGTATCACGTAGCATGATCACTCGTCACAACTCGGCCGATTCCGTACCTATATTTAACCTCGTCCGTATCAAGGGGGTTTCAGTTTTGAGATACTGTCAGTCACATGATCTTGAACATGGCGGCGCCCTGTGAATCGATTAGCAATGGCAACAACAGCCACGGTGAAAAGCAACCTATCGCTGAAAAATGCCAACGTAATTGATAGACGGAGTTAGAAAATAAATGTACAAATTGTATGTCATCGGAGATGTATTTAGAAATATTCCCACGGAAAATTGTGAGTAGTCTTTGCTTTCTAAGTGGAGCGTTAAGATTTTAAGAAAGGTGAAGCGGTGTACTTCCGGCGAAGAAATGTACCGTGTAGGTGCATGTCAAGCTACATGGTGCAGTCGAGGAACTTGATCAACGGATCACCCGAGGTTTGCCGAATGGTAGTTACGGAATTGACCGAGTTGTGTTGAGTGATCAGTTAGGTCAGCAGGGTTTTCCCTTGGCCACAAAAATAGGGGGTCATTGTGACCCCAAGTCAAAAATATTGGGGGTCATTTTGGAATTTATGGGGGTCACAACAAAATGTAATTCGCTTAAACAAAAGCTACTATTTGTGAAAGTATGTGGTTTTTTTTTCTGTTCACTGTAAATCTTATGAATTATTTCTGGGTGATAGATATATAATAACACCAGAGATTCTCTATATAGAAGGAGCTTACAGCCTAGGTGGCACCTTTTTCATAAAGACTATCTGGAGTATGCTTTATTTAAGCCTGTTCTTAACGAGCAAATATGCTCTAGCTGCAGACAAGCTGTCATATCTCTAAGTAATTTTAATGTTTCAAGGGTATCGTCATGACCGCTAGTGTTTTGATGATGCACAAGGGTTGATTTTCGAAGTATGTGTAGCCTCTGTCTATGGTAAAGGGTTATTTTGTTTTTATCACAGGAATCGACCGTTTAGTTGGTGAAGAAAGCTTCTTGTCGGCCGGATTGCTTGATAGAGATTATCCATTTCGGCCGAAAATAAACTATTTTCACCAATTAAATGGCCGATTCCTGTGTTTCGACATGCGGGTCGCGTTCATACCGCTGTTTTCAACGAATAACAAGGTGTATCTCTTTAGCTAATTTACAGTAAAACCCTCGAGACCTTGAAATGTGATTCTGGGTGCTGTTACAAGCGTTGTATCGTCTGATCTTTGTTTAAGGGCTCTTCTTCCTTGCAGACAGCAAGAATGACGTCGATTTTGACAGAGCCATATTGTTTTCATTAGAGATCGACTGGTTTAGTTTAGACCAGTTTAAAGACCGACGGTATTCTAGTAAAATCGATACACAGTCCAATGTTTCGTCCCATTTTCTCTTCGTACTCCAGATTTTTCATCTACTCGCGATGTAACAGTGTCGAAAGTATATACGATCGTTAGTACCTCTTATCGTATTTGTGCGTCAACAATGACGCATTACTGAAACTATAGGCGCTTGAGCGCCTGTATCGCTCCACAGGCCTGATATTTCTATAATGGCGAAAGGAACTTTTTAACAATTATCATTCAATCCTGCATTTTAGCTCACTGAAGAAACAATTTGGTAGACAACCACCATAGGAACTTACCTGCAAAACAACAATGAAATCCAATGAATAGTTTTAGAGAAGAAATTTTTCAAAGATTTTACTTTATACCATAAAAGGAAAATGAGTCTCCCATAAAAGCCATGTTTTTTGACAGATCTTTTTTTTTTTAAGGAATTCTGTAAACCTGTATCTAAGGAACATTCCTGCAAAATAATAATGCTATCCAAATAGCGGTTTGGGAGGAGAAGATTTTTAAAGGTTTTTTACTTTGGTTGCCATGGCAACCAGAATTCTTCATGGAACACAATTATTTGAAGGAATTTGAAAGAGGACCACCAAAGGAACATTCCTGTGAAATTTGGTAAAAATCCAGTCAATAGTTTCTGAGGAGAAGTTTTTTAAAGAAAAAGTTTACGGACGCACGCACGGATGAACGGACGAACGAACGGACGGACGGACGGACGGACGCACGGACGCACGACGGACACAACGCCATGACAATAGCTCGCTGGCCTTCGGCCAGTGGAGCAAACAACAATGAAATCCAATGAATAGTTTTAGAGAAGAAATTTTTCAAAGATTTTACTTTATACCATAAAAGGAAAATGAGTCTCCCATAAAAGCCATGTTTTTTGACAGATCTTTTTTTTTTAAAGGAATTCTGTAAACCTGTATCTAAGGAACATTCCTGCAAAATAATAATGCTATCCAAATAGCGGTTTGGGAGGAGAAGATTTTTAAAGGTTTTTTACTTTGGTTGCTATGGCAACCAGAATTCTTCATGGAACACAATTATTTGAAGGAATTTGAAAGAGGACCACCAAAGGAACATTCCTGTGAAATTTGGTAAAAATCCAGTCAATAGTTTCTGAGGAGAAGTTTTTTAAAGAAAAAGTTTACGGACGCACGCACGAACGGACGGACGGACAGACGGACACAACACGGACACAACGCCATGACAATAGCTCTCTGGCCTTTGGCCAGTGGAGCTAAAAATTGCGGGTCATTTTCCTTAAAAATGCGTCAAAACGCACAAAATCGTGCGTTAAGGAAAACCCTGGGTCAGTATTTAAAAAAAAAATGCCACCTAGCGGAAGAAAATGACAGCGTAGAACCAAGGGGTACCAAGTTCCCTGGGGTACCCCAGAGTCTACCGCGCTTTTAGAAAAAATTTCTCCTTCTAACGTGACTCTCTGTTGGCATTTTAATTCAGGAATGAGTTAATCCATGGCAAAAAGAAATCCTTGTATTTCCTTGTCTACGGTAAGCCAGAGTATAAATTCGACCAAACGACAAAATATAAGGCTTGTCCAAACTGAAAGCATTTGCAGGCGACACATTGGATGTGTCTCAAGTGATGGGATTTATCTCTGCAACGATAGAAAACGTCGTGGTAAAAGGAGAAATGCTATTTACCAGCATTTTATCCTTTTATCACAATGTTTTCAAAAGCCTTCTTGCAGAGGATCGTTCAAATTCGTGATTAGCTGATAAAGTATCAATAGATAGCTTTACTAAAGTCTGGTGTTACCACATTGTTAGTTATGTCATCCATGTTGACCAGTACGAATTGACTTTAAAATTACATGAGTGACTGCGTGTGCGGATCCAGTAATCTTTCTGAGGCCGGTAATCCAACCGAAACCCTAGCATGACAAATATCTATCTAGCCGAGCGCCTGAAGCTAAGTCAGTAACGTCTTGACCTGCAATCCTTGGGTGGCAAGGTAGATTCCCGGTTCTTTCGGCATCCTATCCGACATTTGACAAAAATCATTGTGACAAGCGTCATTTGTCTAAATAACTAAAGTGTAAATGATGAGTACCAGTTCTTTGTCTAGGAGCCCGCCTGGGTAGTTCCGTGGTTAGTGTATCGGACTCGTGACCTGGTGGTTGCCAGTCCTATACCCGGTTGAGGCAAACTTTCTTTTCGGCGATTTTTCGACTCTCACCTCTGACACATGTGAGAAAGTAGTCAGTGACTTGGAAAGAAAGTTGTGTCAGTAATGGTGTGTGAAAGCCAGGAAACACGTACCATCCTCGTACCCAGTTTCGATTCATTCTGTAATCGCCCCTGGGTTATTTCGCTGGCGTTTCCTCGTTCTCATGAATTATTCATGAAGCATTTTGAATGGTTATCTCAGTTTTTCTTTGAGAAAATTTAAACTATTTTTATCACAAATACGCTGTCATTTCTATTTTTTACTTGTCGATATCCAATCACATCATTCGTTGCAAATCAAGGTTAGCGATACTTTAAATATGGCGGCGCCCATCAAAACCACAATCGAGGAGCGTTTAAAAGAGATTTTCGGCGTAACGCCGAAAGATAGTCAGTTAAAATCGTACACAAAGATTGATAGTGTCGTCCCTGTACTGGTGAACGGCATATCTCACAGGAGACAAGCACGCCGACGGCCGCCATATTTGTTGACAACCTTGGGTTATTTTCAGTAACGGATGAAATGAACTCATCCTCTCTACAAGAGAGTATCATTATGTTATCGATCTTTCGATTGGCTATTAGGGTACTTCCCGGCCATATCTTTGAAATACCTTTTGTACGCTCTAGGGTCTACATTTATTATTCAATACTCATACAGATCAGACGGAATGTTTGTATTAATCATATCTTGGACGAGTTTGAAAAAAAAAAACTGTATACGCTCTAGAGGCCACATTTTCAGTCTAGTGATCATGAAACTTGGTCAGAATGTTTGATTTAAGATGATATCTCGGACAAATTCGAATATGGATCACATTGGGCGGGTAAAAAAACTAGGTCATTCTAAAATTTTAAAGATCAGATCTCGGAAATACTTTGTGTACGCTCCAGAGACCACATTTTCAGCCCAATACTCATGAAAGTTTGTTAGAGTGTTTGTCATAATACCCCAAGAGAGATTGGAAATGGGTCATGCGTGGTCAAAAGGCTCAGGTTAGCAACTTCAGTGCCATCATGATCCTCTTGTTTGAAAATTCTTCATGTCACCAGGGATCTTATACATGGCGTTTATCATTTCAAATCAACTCCAGGGAAGTCAGTGCATGAATAACCGGAAGTTGTTTTGCGTTGCAGATCCCTGTGTTATATATGATCCCTGATGTCACAACCCAAATTATGTAGGGCTATCAAATTTGATATAGGAGTTCATTTAAAAAAGTCACTTGTGAGGGTCAAAATGCAAAAAAGTGTTTACTGAAACTAGATAAATCCATTAACCAGTATGGGAAAAGTATTGAAGTATATGACAAATGTTTGTGTGCATCCTACTGCGCATGTATTTTTGTCGTGGATATTGAATCAAAAGTGCACCAATGTATTTTTTGCACATAATGCTAATACTATTGGTGCGCTGAAACAAGTAGCACTTTCTTCGGGTAGTATTGGTGAAAAGAAAAAAATGGATCTTTGTACTGTCACCGTGAAATAATTAAAATGCTGCTGACACGGCGTTACACACGAAACAAGGAAAAAAAGGCATGAAATTTAAAGCTGTGGAAGTATAGCTGTTTCCACTTTGAAAATTATTGTTGGAAAAGGAGAAATCGCTCCTATTGAGCAGCGCAATGTCTCCTTTTCCCACCATGTCTGCTAAGCTTTTAACCTATTTTTTTCTTGAAAAAAAAAATAACTTCCACATTGAACTTCAGCCTTGTTTTCTGACGAAATAAACACGGATAGGTGCCATTTTTATTTTTTCTTATTGTTCAGAATTGTAAATACTAAAAGTGTGGAAAGTTTAAGAAAAATCTGTCCGTTAGAAAGTATGTATTTCTTAAAGATTAACCCTAAATTCGATCGAATTATCTCTCTTTTTAACTCAATGGCCTATATATAACATGCATATTTGTACATTTACCATGCTCAAAACCAGGCTTTTATATATTTTTTTTGCAAAAATATATGAATTGTCATTAAAATGATGTATATTTGTATACTTTTCCTGTAATTTTCCTGGGTAACTGACTATTAAAGAAAGGCGCTTTAAATCCAATATAAGCTGAATTTTGGAACTGTATATACCTTTTTCAGGGGCAAATTTCTCAGAAACGAGCTCGGTGACCCACATCTTTTTTACTGTTATCTCTTAGAGACGTGATGAGCTTCGTATGTGCAAAGTTTTAAAAAAATCGTCCATTAGAAAAATTTGCCATATACTTCGTTAAATATGTGTCGTTTGACAGGGCCATTTCTTGTCTGATGCTATGTTGTGTAGATGTATGACATTGCCCTTATAATAGGCTTTTTGTGTCTGGAAACAATTTTAAATGTATGCATGCATACATATTGTCCTAAAAAAGAACAGTTTTCTTTTAAAGGTTTATACAATATATGTTTAATTTCAAGCATTTCAACAGTTTTGTTTGAGTTACAAGGGCGTCAACATAAGTTCGTTAAGCACTTAGAAAATATGAAATTACTGACAAAAAAAAAAATCTATTTTGTGATACTATGGCAAAACAGGGATCGTATATATAGGATCCCTGGGCAAAAGGATCTCAAAAATGAAATAAAGCATACATAAAACATGGTGCTGTAAATGAAATTTTGCAAAAGTAGCCTATAATTCAAGTTTCCTCCCATAATGATTTGTTAAACGTTTTAGGAGCAATTTAAAACTGAACTTCATCATCACAACTCATTGTTGAAAATGAAAATTCACGTCTAGAAAGTTTTTTACACATAAAATAATTGTCACTTGAAATCACAGCGTAAATAAAGTACACATGATTGTTCTATTCATTATTATTGATCCACAAATTGAAAATAAGATAAGTAGATATATAATAATTTGTTGTGTGTGGTGTGCAATATAAAATAATTTGTTGTGTGTGGTGTCAGCTCCATTCCAGAGATTATGTACGACAAAAACCAAATTACAACCTCAATTCGACAAAACAAATCGAGTGCAGCCAAATTGGGATTTCCAGAATTTCGTCATAAACAACTAAGGGGGACAACCGACGCGAAACATTGGATTTTGAACAACATCGGTATGTATCAACAGATATTTTTATACATATCACTTTTCACCGTTTGAATAAACTTTTGCTATTGTTTTTGGTCAGTTGTCGGCATAATTTCGGGAACTCCCGACTATGGTCGTATGGGTTCTACATAGCGAGTTCGGAGGATTAGGGAAGAACCGTGCGGAATATATGAATGCCAGGTAAATGGCTGTTTTCTCGGCCTCAGTCATTAACGTGACTAAGAATGAAATATCCGTGTCCTATGACAAGAGCCATTTTGCCTTTTAAGTTTTCATTTTTACGGTTAATTGATAGGTACAACTTATTTACAACATGAAGTGAGTGGCCAAATATATAACAACAAAAAAGGGAATGGGGAGTATTACCTGTCCTTATTGTGGTATCTGTTCTGTAACCGTGTGTTTTAATCTATCTAGGCGTTGTCTTCTAAAGGGAAGTAGTCTGGCAACGTCCGCACGGTTCGCCTGCTCTCAAGAGAGTGAATACTTCGCAGATGGGTCCCGGATGTCGGTTTTTCCCGCGAAAAAGGTTGCGAGTAGATATTTTTGCACACGTCACAACACTCCCCCCGACTTTCTTAAAATGGTTATAGTGGTATCCTCACTAAATGTACACATACGGGATTTCCCTGGGACTGTCATCGGAATATTCACTCAATGTCATTGGTTGTATGGACTAAAAGCCCATTATTACATAATTCTTATAAGACTAAAAGCCTTGTGTTTGATCTCTAAGCCCAAATTTAAGTTGCTGTGACAAAACTATAAGCCTTGTCATAAGTCCTTATGCAGAACTAAAAGCTCTACTTTTAAAAATGTTTCTGAGTGTTCACTGAGTAATTGAAGTCTATGCAAAGCTAAAAGCCTTGCATTACACTAAACAAAAGTTAGTCTCAGTGACTTTTGGTAGTCTCTAGAAATAAGTTAACAAAACTAAAAGCTTTGTAAAATTTTTTAGATAACCCGACAGTATATGATTTTCACACAGCCATCCATTTAACCAATTTCCCTGGGCAACTAACCAGTACTAGAGCTTATTTTACTGAAGTGGAGCATGGCTTGAGGCCAGTACTCCACGGTTCTGCCATTACTCGTTCCAATACAGGTTGCGTGCATTTGTTGTTGTAATCTGAAGCACCTTGGTTACAGAAAGGCTTCGGTGACGAGCCATATGTCTTGCCACAGTGTACAGTTGACCCGGTGAAGATACACGATGTCTTCCAACAGTGAAATATGGTGCGTCGGACTCTAACAGTAAATGGTCCTCTCCCAGCATCTTAAGCGCATCAATTTGATCTGGTCTAAAAGACTTAATCTTGTTTGTGAAGCCGAAAAAGGTGTTGGGGAAAGCTTGTAACCATCTTTCAACAACATAACAGTTTCCTGTAAAACAATGTAAGTGGACACGATGAGCAGGCTTGACATGTTTACGTACAAAAAGTAGTAATTGCAGGAAGGCTTCTGTTCCACAATCTCCATCCATCCCCCTACAGTGCAATACAAGAACGTGTTTATCCTGTAGCAATGGCAGAACTTTTTCCAGTAGTATCAGCTGGCTAGACCAATCCCTCACCGGTTCTGTCCTATCCAATCCTATTTCCCCCAGAGCACAAACACGTGGATGCTGGATTAAAGATGTAAAACACCTGATGGCTTCATCCATCTTGCGAACTGGGAAAGCAGCATGTCTTGGATGAAGGCCCACCGCAACCTTCATTTCTGGCTTAATCTCTAGAAGAGATTGAGGCGTTGGAAAGGTATTGGGATCACAGTAGACTGCTACGGTTCCAACAAGGGTAATCTGCTCGTCCGGGTCCACTGGAATAGCTTGTAGGATATCCTGCAAAGAACCTTTACCAGAGATGCCTCCTGGTTCAAGACAGCCACTATCAAAAGAAGCACCTTCCAGTGGACCAGAACACCTGGAGAGTTGGCTCCAGCCAAATCGAAGACCTCTGGTTGCTTGGCTTTCAGATGCTTGCACATACCAATCATGGCATTCCGTTGTACCTCTGAAACCTCACAGTGCTCTACAGTGTCTAAAAGACGCTGAATCCTTAGAAAGGATAGTAGGTCCTCCAAAGTGGCTGGTTTCCCAAGTAACCATCTTGCAGCTTGCTCCAAGGCTTTAACCCTGCGTGTATTCACATGCTGATCATTGTAAGGAAGCCCCTCATGGAATATCCCAGGAATGTGCTCCCTAAAGGCGTGCGGTTTCATAAAACGGGTTTCCGAGGAAGCACATCCTGGAACACTGCATGCTCGCACTTTTGTAGCCTTTTTCCTGATTTTGCTTCTTTCTTCTCGGGCTTGTTGTACTGTTTTTTCTGTCCATTGTTTTTTCCTTATTTGAGGAGAAGGGTCTTTCAATGGTCTTTTCTTCTCTGTATAACAGCCAACATTCCTTACATGGACTTGAATACCCGCAGGTCCAGCTGACGTGACTGTACGCTGTCGGTTACCTTTTCCTGGCTTAGAGATCTTTTCTTTGGTAGTTTCCGTCGGGGTATTTTTGGTCTTTTTACCCTCCGCACTAGCAGGACTAGAAGCCGCCGCCAGCCTTTGGGATCTTCTGGGACTAGAAGTCCCTTCTGCCTCTACTCTAACATCCGGACATGGTGTGCTGGGTTGACCATGCGCACTCTCTGTAGGCTCATACGCCTCATTTCTGTCTTGCGGTTCCGGAGAGTAGAGCAGCTGTTCTGCCTGCACATCCGTGATGTCATCCACGAAGAAGGATACCAAACTAGAAGTCTGATCCCCCTCCCGCCTGAGCAGGCCTTCTACGGTGAAGTCACCGCTCAAGAGTTTATTCACCTCTGATAAGTCTGACATCTTGAAATCTGAAATGGAGTATAAACATTCTTAATACTCTACCCTGGTTTCATTTATCTTACAGTTTTCACACTTATATTTGTCAATTTGCAAGGAGTCTGAAATGCTTATATTTACACATGACCCATGATACCATTCATTGCCATTGCCATTTTTTTGTTTTTGGTAATGGGCCTATAAAATCAATATGAACCCTTTCCATAGGTGCACCGGCCTGAAATTCTGTAAGGGGAACTTTGCCATATTGTTTGTTTTTCTTGTTTTTGTTACACACATTACATGTGAGAACATAATTTTCAATGTCCCGAGTCATATGAAACCAGTAGAACTTTTCTTTAAGTTTTTGTTTAGTCCTTGCTACTCCCTGATGACCGGATGATGGAATATCATGATGCAGGGACATAGCAGATTCTTTGAGGCTTTCAGGAATCACTAAAAGCGAATCCCCACCTGCCTTCTCCTTTTCATCATACTTAAACAATACTCCATTTCTGAGATGATACATCTCCTTATTTAACCAGTGGTTCTTCTCTTCGACGCTAGATAAGAAGAGATCCTTCTCAGTTGGTTGCTTGTTGTGTTCTAGCCACGCTAAAAGCATGCCTAGTTTCTTGTCGCTTTGTTGTGCTTCCCTTATGTCGTTATTCGAGTAACCCCAGGTATGTGGTTCGTCAACCCCATTACGAGCACTAGAAGTGCTTGTTTGTACATTGCAACACGAAATGTGATGACCAAAGTCTTCCCGAGATGCAACAATGTCAAAATGGGCCTGTGACCCCCCCAAACCTTGGATATTGCCCGAGACCATGAGATCTAAAAGATCTCCCTGACCCCCTTGCTCTACCCTTAGGGCCTCTTTAGCGATTTTATTAATTCCCACTGAACTTGGTTTAACTTTTTGGGCATCTGCCTCTTTATGGTGCACCCCCTGAAGAGTTGCCTCCCTTACGCGCTTTGCTAAACCTACTGCCTCATCGATGTCTTCGCAAAATCTTGCCCATTGTTGATGTGCCCTTGAGCAGTAGTGGCAACCTCCACATGGCAGATCTTCAGGCTTAATGCCAGCTACATAATCAGAACACGGACTTAAAGGATCTGGGATCCTTGAGAGTGCATCCGCATTTCCATGTCTGATTCCCGCACGGTGTTTTACTACCATATGGTATTGAGATAGTTCCTCAATCCATCTAGCTAGCTGGCCTTGCGGTTCTTTAAACCGCAATAACCAAGTAAGACTGGAGTGGTCTGTACGTACAGTAAAGATATTACCTAAAAGGTAGTATCGAAACTGTCTTGTAAATCTAACTATAGCGAGAAGTTCCTTTCTGGTAGTGCAGTAGTTCTTTTGCTCTGGTGTTAGAGAGAAACTGCTATAAGCAATGACTCTCTCTGCACCATTTTGAACTTGAATAAGTTCAGCACCTATGGCGACATTGGATGCATCTACATCCAAGATAAATTGGTCTGTTGTGTTAGGCATTGCTAACACTGGTGGGCTTGTCAATGCTGCTTTTAAAGATTCAAAGGACTTTTTCTCCCTTTCTCCCCAAACAAAAGGACAACCCCCTGTCAGTTTGTACAAGGGTTGGGCTAACTCTGCAAAATTCTTGACAAATAATCTGTGATAATTTGCCAGCCCAAGGAACCTTTCTACATCTTTTGCAGAAATTGGCTCAGGCCAATTTCTGACCGTTTCTGTGTCCTTCTGTGTCATTGAGAGGGAATCACCATTGACATTTCTCCCCAGAAATTCCACCTCTGGTTGAAAGAAAACACATTTTCTTGGCTTTAATTTCATGCCATGTACTCTGAATCTTTGCAAGACATCACACAAATTTCTTATGTGATCTTCAAATGTTTTCCCCATGACCAAGATATCATCCAAAAATGCTAGAACAACTTTCCATGTCAGACTTTTTAGAATGAAATTCACTGCCCTTGAAAATGTTGCTGGAGCATTTGTTAGACCAAAACCCATTCTAATATGCTCAAACAACCCAAATTTTGTTAAAAATGCTCTCTTTTTACGGTCTTCTGGCTTGACACGAACTTGCCAGTATGCGGAATTTGCATCTAGTTTAGAAAACCAGACATTCCCAGCCAACGTATCTAAACAATCTTCGACCAAAGGTAATGGAAATGTATCTTTTACAGTAACCTCATTCAAGGCTCTATAATCAATACACCAGCGAACTGATCCGTCTCTTTTTCTTATGAGAACGGGAGACGAAGCCCATTCTGAACATGATTCTTGAATGACACCAGCATCTATCATCTTTTTGAGGTGAGCTTCCTCTTCATTTACGAAGCATGCTGGTGTTCTGCGCAATTTTTGCTTAATTGGCTTCGCATCTCCAGTGTTTATAGCATGTTCTATTGCCGTAAAGTTGCCTAAATCAAAATCATTTTCAGCAAAGACATCAGAGTAATCCCTTAGGATCCGTGCAAAATGTCCCGACTGACTGGAATTTAAGTGTGATTTAGATGCTTCAAATACACTTTGCAAATGTTTTGGCAAATTTGTTGTCTGATCTGAATCATTGCAGCTAGAAGCCATCACTGAAATAGACCCCTCACAACTCATTTGACTAAAAGCCAAATCTTTGTTGCCAATATTTTCAAAAACAGTTTCAACTTCATAAGCACTGGCTATTATGTCATTTTTTCTAAATGATTTAAAATTGTCAGTGGGGTTTACAAAACATAAGACTGGTCTACCCCCTGATAGTCTAATAGTTCTAGGCATTAGAATTCCTTTCTCATAAACAATGTTTTCTGGTTCCAAACAATAATCCCCAATTGGATCTGTCAATTTTCCTAGAACTTTTACAACTGAATTTGGAGGCACCACAACTTTCCTGGTCAAAGAAATTCTAGCAACTAAGGGTTTGCCATCCTTTAAATAAGTGGTAATTGGTATTTTTTCCCCATTGACTATGAGCATGTCTGAGCACATATCATGGAGTACACCAAGATGATGCATGATATCGTGCCCCAGCAACATCTCATCGGCTATGGGTGCCACATAGAGTCTTTCCTTGAAATTTTGATTACCAATTTCCAATTGTATAGGCTTTGTGATGAAGCCATTCAAAACATTTTCCTTATCGGCCATTTGCATGACCACATCTTTAACTTTTTGTGGTTTTTCTTTTAATTCATTGTAGATGGCAGTTGAAAGAATTGAAATTTCTGCACCTGAATCAATTCTGGCTTTAACAACTTTTCCCCCGACTTTCAAATGAATGAAGGAGGAACCGGCACAAACCCTATGCACTTTCAAGATGTTTTCATTTTTGTGCATATCTGTTAAGCTAAATTCTGGGTTGACTTTATTGAGACTAGAAGCCTCAACTTTGTACTGTACATTCTCAAGACTAGAAGCCTTTTCCTCTGAATGTACCGTTTTTTCTTTGAGGGCAACTTTATTTTGACCACTTGTTATTTCTTTGACACAGGACTGAGGGGCGTGGTCCCCGGCCTCAGTCCTTATTAGTTTAAATCTTTATTTTCTTTTGACTCATTTTGTTTATTCTCCTTTCTCTTTAGCCATGCTTTGTATTTTCTACAATTTCTTTTGAAATGTCCTTTATTTTTACAAAAGAAGCATTCTTCGTCAGATTTTGCCTTATTTTGGTCTGTATTATTTTTATTCTCTGACTTGTTTGCTGTTAAAGCCTCGTTAACTATCTTTTTCACATCTTCTATTGTAATTTCATTGACAGAAAAATCATCGCGTCTGCGATTTTTTGTTTTCTGTCCATCAACTGCCTGTGAGATGTATTGATGGTGTTTTACGGCATTTAAGGCTTCTTGAATACTTTTGGGATGCTCGAAGCATGCATGTTTGGCTGCTTCCTTATCAAGACATCCTTGGCAAAATTTAGAAATTGCTTCTTGAACTCTATAAACTTCAGGCAGATCTTTGAAAGCTGATGTTGCCAGTGACATAACTCGATCTGCCCAATCTTCTAAAGATTCTTCATTCTTTTGAGAAGCATTCTGAAAATGTACCCTAGTCGTTTCGGTCAGATCGCAAGATCCAAACCTACTTTCTAACTTTCTTAGAATTTCATCGAAACTGTAATCTTCCCCCATTTTAGTAGCAATGGTGAAGTAATCAAGTGCTTTGCCCTCAAGACTCCAAGTCAGGTAGTCCCTACATTCCTGGTCACACCAATTGTAAACAGACCTGTAACTATCAAATAATTTTTTGAAGGAAAACCAACTAGTCTTTCCATCGAATTTTAAATTCCTGGGAGTTCTAAGTGGATCTCCTCTCTTGTTTATTGATACTGACTTAGGGAAACGTGACCTGAATTGAGAGCAAATATTTGGACTATCAGGATGAAATTCAGATACCTGGTCCAAAGATGTGGGTATCATTTTCTTTTCAGTGAAGTCATTGGCATTGTTTTGAATTACCTTTGGTCTGGTATTACCTACTTGAATATGGGTACCAGTGTCTTGTCTATAAGACGGAAGATCAACAGCCACCCCATAATCATCGTCCAATCTAAAGGACTGACCTTTAGTAAACAGTTGGCTATTTTTTTTAATACTTGGCTGGGTTTCCAGTCTAGAAGACCGAAAATCAGACCTACTCTGAATAGCATTCAGTCTAGAAGACTGTATGCCATCTACTCCTGTCTGATGGGAGTCCAGTCTAAAAGACTGTAGTCCCTCTCTGTCATCTTGATGGGCGTTCAGTCTAGAAGACTGTAGTCCATCTCTGTGATCTTGATGGGCGTCCAGTCTAGAAGACTGTAGTCCATCCATGCTCATTTTTGATGGCTGTTGTACTGAAGGTTTTATCCCTAAAGCCATCGCTGACTCATCCATTGAGTCATTCTGTCCTGTAGGTCTAGAAGACCTAGCTCTAAATTCCCCGCTCTGTCTAGAAGACTGATGCGTTTTTTGTTCTATTGGTCTAGAAGACCTTACCTTTCTTTTTGAGTGCATTATTGATTCTTGCAATGACTTTTGTATGTTTTGTTGTTTTAGAATTAAATTTTGCAATTCGCTAATTTGTTTATCTGTTTTTTCCTGAAGTTCCTGGAGAGTGGAAAAATCTGAATTATATTTATGGGAAGTGTCCAAATTAAACATTTGCAAAGAATCTCTATTTGTTTTGGGTTTAGTTGGCGTAGATGACAAATGTGTATCAGCATCTTCAAACTCAACCTTTTCCTTTGGAAGTGTTGGCAACTGTTCAATTAATTGTTCCAGACTTGGGAAACGGGGTACTTTTGGGCGGGGAATTGAGGAGGCTAACAAACGCCGCAAAGACTCTTGAGTCTCCTCAATTTCAGCTTTAAGTTGGGCTGCTTCTACTTCAGGCGAGTCAAAGAAGGATGACCTTGACCTCTCCCCCCCCTCAAAGGATTGAACATCTGACCTAGAAGGTTCAGTAAAGTCCAACAATTCCCAAGCACCATCAGGAATTTCTCCCAAAAACATTAAAGCAAAAGCTTCTTTAGTCACTTTCCCATAAATTTGTCTGTGCTTAATGATAGCATTTGCTTTTTTCTCACCAATGCCGCTGATCAAACGTAAAGATTCAGCTGGAGCTGTGTTGATGTTTACTTTGAACATATTTATCCAAAATTTGCAAAAGGAAAAAATAATGCACTTACTTTTGTCACAAATTCTGCTTACAAGGTCCAAAACAAAATCTTTCAATGTCTGGCTAAGCTGTAAATTTGTGGGTGAAGTATTGAAAAATACTAAAGAAATTAACCCACTTAAACCTGGATACCTACAACCAGTACCTTACAGATAATTGAAAGTTATGTGAAAGCTGTAGATCAACTTTACCTTGTAAAAAGTTAAGGTTTTTTGGAAAGAAAAATAATTACCAAAATACCTAAATACTGGCTTGAAAAGAATATAAAAATTAATTTCAAGGACCTAAACCACAATTCTCCCCTTTAATTTACGAAATGAAATTGACTAAATTGAAAGAAAACAGGTCGTGAAAATTGAAGACAAAAACAATTTTACGTTGAACTGCACGAAAACTAATGAAAGTTTATCCTCGTCGCCAAATGAAGTGAGTGGCCAAATATATAACAACAAAAAAGGGAATGGGGAGTATTACCTGTCCTTATTGTGGTATCTGTTCTGTAACCGTGTGTTTTAATCTATCTAGGCGTTGTCTTCTAAAGGGAAGTAGTCTGGCAACGTCCGCACGGTTCGCCTGCTCTCAAGAGAGTGAATACTTCGCAGATGGGTCCCGGATGTCGGTTTTTCCCGCGAAAAAGGTTGCGAGTAGATATTTTTGCACACGTCACAACAAACATTTCAATAGGGTAAAGTCCATGTGTTTTGACTCTCATAAGTCTTGACGCCCATGTTATTTTGGTCATGAAATTGTATAGGCGGCCTCTAATGAAGTCGCACTAGGCTTGGCGTCTCTTGATAAACACCATTCATGGTCGAATGACCTTTTTTTTTAGGGTTAGCTGTTTGAAACCCGAAATGATAACCTAGTTTTCTTGCGATTTACAAAATGCAACAAAAACAAGACAATATGTATGTTTCTAACAGAATAAAAGGGTTTTAGTGACAGATTTCTTGATACCTTTTTCAACCCGATACATGCCCAATTTGGATTCTCCATCTAATATGTAATTTTAATCCAGAAAAGTTTCTGACATGTGATATAGTCAGTGTTGTAGTACAGATAACTGTCCCCAAAGGCGATGTTACTTTTTGACTGGTTGCCTCTGGGTACAGAGGCGATCAAGAAAAAAATAGTTGAAATCTCTGCACAGATTTTGTGCGCAAGTTTGAACTCTCATAATTTCACAATAGAGCACAAAACTAGGATTTAAACATACCTGTTGCTTGTGTATTTAATAATCCTTCGTTTGAAATACAAATACTATCATTTTAAACACTGAACATAAGAAAAAAACAGTTCATTTCATCTATTGCTTGAGTAATTTACTTTCCCGAAAACACAGAAAATGGCTGCCACTTACGATAGATTTTATTTGTTTCTTTTTGAGATTGACATGTTATAAACGACTCCTACATGCTCTTAAGGTAATGAAAGGTTTATTAAGTTGTCTTGGTCATGTTTGTTACTAAAAGTTAATTGCATTTCACTGCAATACAGATTAAATCAACGAAACAGAAAGTCTGTATAGGGCTCTATCTTTGCTACCGGAAAATTTACGATGGACTTGAGATGGTATGGTGCACAATTAATATCCAAATATGAAAAAAATCACTGTAACGTCTCATTATTGAGACTAGTCAGTGTTGATGCCAAAAAGTCATGTGACCATACTAGAATTATGTGATAAGATTACTATCTATGATAAGATCAGAGAATTTCGTGACCTATTTTGTTCAGTCACTTACAACCAAACAATTTTTCTAGAACATTAGAACCACTGAGAGTACAATATTTTCAGATGGTAAGATGTAATGGTGTTTAGAACAATTGCTATCTGTCTGTGCATATAAAATTAATAGATGGGACTAAAATGCCTTACTTTTTGCTACTATGGTAATCTAGTGCTGCTGACACGAGAGGCACAATGGCATGACACTCATCTGTCCCTTTCATTGCACTTCAAAAACAGAAGAGAATTGACTTAGGACTGTTCATTTATGTTACCTAATCAAAATGATTCCTTCTTGTGATAGTAAACATTTGAGTTGAGTTTTGAACTACATGATGTTTTTCATATCTTTATTTATGAACTGTTCTATAGATATTAAATGCTACGAAATGGACGTAGGTTTTTTCCATGCCCGAGTTGTTTCCAGCACAAGATTGAAGGGTGAGATAAGTTGTTATCCTTGAATATGTGTGATTCAGACAGAATTTATGCTTACGTACATGTATGCATTCATTTTTGAATTTTTTTCTTGTTGGTAAAATGTTTTTTCTAGCAATCAGTACTTTATTTAAATATGTGTAAGCTAAAATTGTCATTTAAGTCTATCAAAAGCTAGTAAGTCCACAATACTACATTTTATAAAGATGTGGAAAATAAGAGACCCTTTGATAGGGTTTTCCATACATAAGTTTGAAAGATGAAATGTTTTTAAAATGATGATTTCTCTCTGATAGGGTAGAAAACATTGCAGGAAAAGGAGAAAGAGCTTGATACCAGCATTTTCTTCGAAAGCCAAGTTTTCTGTCCTACATTATGTGTCCTGGTCAGAAAGTTTGTTTTAATGAAATCTTGAACAAGGATGAAAATAATTTACCTCAGGTGAAAAAGTTTATCACTTGGTCAAATCTGAGAAAACTTTGCTCACTAAACTCTTTACCACGCGACTTGTATCGGCTCTGAGGAGGAAGCTTTTTCAAAACATCATTGGAAAAGGAGAAAATGCTGTAACCATAATGTCTTCTAGCCTATCAAAGAAAATTCCATCATTTCAATTTAGACGAGTCTAATATTTCATCATTTGATAAATAGCTAAGTCCATGGATAAAACCTTGTCAGAATGTTTTTCCTGATAATATCTCTAATAGGGTTGACTATTGAGGCCAAAATCTACTATTGCGATAGTATTGACATTGGAAAAAATACTATTGCAATAGTATTGATATTGCCTGTTACTATTGCGATACTATTGCAATACTATTGGATGAATTGCAAGAGATGAATTTCACCAAATTACATCTCCGAGTAGTTTAAATTCTACTTGAGTATAGTTTTGAATAGCAAATAAAGGGGAAAATAGAGCTAAATGCAAGATGCTCAATAAATTTCAATGACAATTTTTTCTAAATGCAGATGGCTCACAAACAATTTAACATACCTAATTACTCTGAACTTTTGAAGAAGTCAACTTTTAAGTCTGATTGATATACAACAGCATGCAATGCACAAAATGCTGACAAATGCTGGTGGTTCATAAACACACCTAATAAAAAGTAATTATAAAGCAACTTTAAACTTTTAAAGAAATCACCTTTTAAATGTGAGCCCTTAAGGTTTTTTTTGAGTTGATAGAATTTATCTAATTTTACCCATAATTGGCCTATATATTCAGACAGAAAATATAATTATTTTTGTTTAGTCTCCAAATCTTTAGGAAATTATCATTCTGAAAAAAAGGAGGTGGCCGAAATAATAGGTTTTACCTTGTTGTATGTGTATCCAAAAAGTGTGTTATATTAAGATATTTGTATAAATTTACTGCTTATAGTCATTAAAAAGCTGAAAAGACGATCTGAAGTGACTCTCATCGGACAATGTCAAAGAGACATTTTGTTGTGTCATGGGTTTCCGTGTTTTTTACTCCGATCAGTTTTTCATGTCTGTTAAGTTCTGGCTAGGTATTTCCACACGATCTGACAAAAGGATTGTCAATGCGGGTAACAAGTAACTTCAAAACCTGTCATTTTTCACAAGAAAAGCGTATAATGGCCTTTTTTGCCCATGCATTTTCTTACGCGAAGCTTCGGGTGTAACCAGAATCTGTTACGTGAATTTCAATTCTATAACGTGATTTACTCAATAATTTGCGCGAGTGGAAACACTGTTAAACATTATCTTACCTTTTTTAGCCCGAGAAAGAAATAGCTTTCTAATACGAGTCATAGTACAGAAGTGGATGGTATAGATCCAAGATCAGACAGCGTGTTCTGTTTAGTCTGATGTCTATCTACACCATCCGCCAACTTTGAAAATCGCCATCTTGCCATCAGCAGAGTAAATCAGAACGACCATAATGTAGATCTATATAAAAAGCTATCTGTCTACAAGATGCCTGTCGGCCTGTCGTGGGTACACAAATGTTTGCAGTAAAATTTGGATAAGGGGTATGACGTAACACGCAAATCATTCGAAGCGACTGAGTTGTAACGCACCTGTTTAATTTACACACTTAAACTAGTATGCTCGAAGAAACTTATATCTGGCTGCAGGTCGACCTCCAATCAATTCAAAGTGACCATGCAATAAGCCTATTTCATGCACGATTTACATGTACACCAGCTGATAAAGCCTTTTTGCATTTAGTAATATAGCTGTTTCAAGAACACGCCAGTCGTGTCACGTTTTGTGTAGTCAGCATAAAAAAGTGCGGCTGTTTTCTAAAAATTAATCTAATTCCTTGCAGCCGAAATAAAAGGAATGCATTCGAAATGGATTACTGATAAATATAGAAAAGAAAGAACGAGGTTTAGTATTCATTTTTCATAGTAGACTTATTTATTGCTTATGGAGGGACAACACGCATGGTTATGGTGTTGGCGGCCTATGTAGATTAAGATTAGACTGTAGGCAGACTGTTTGATCTGATCTTTGATCTAAATCCACACTTTTCGCTTTGGTGAGAAGTTTTTAACAAAAACACCCTTAGTGTTGCAATTATTTTGGTCTAATTTCTTGACTTAAAATTATCGCTGAGTTAATCAGCTCTCGAAGGATTCGTTTTCGTAACGATGAACACTGCTATGCAGAAATGAATATTATACAGCCGATCATTATTGAAAACATATTCAAAAAAAATACCCGTCAAATATTTTGGGAAATTAACGTTACGGAATGCCCGAATATTTAGGAAAACTTGCTTTTGGAAGTGTTCAGAGAAAGAATTAAAAAATAAATTATTTTTGTAAATAATTAAACGTGTCGGAACTTTTAGGGCGTTCGAATACATTAGCGAATTGCAGTATTTTCTCCCTCTTTCTTGTCAGTGAAACTATCGAAACTATCGATATTTGAGGTAACTATCGGCGATAGTTATCGATTTTCAACATAACAATCGATGCAGTAGCATCGACACGCTCACCATCGCGATCCATCGATAGTCCGATGTATCGTTACACCCCTAATCTCTAATAGCTTTAAAAATGAGTTACATCCAGTCAACCAGTTGGAATATTTAAAGAGGATTATGTGTGCTCCAGTGGCTGTTTTCTTACAGTCCCATGTAGAAATGACTTTTTGCAAGTATATTTGTTATGATTACCGAATGTCTTTAACCAGTTATCACACAGTCCCGAGTTTTAACGACCCCGAGGAAGAAGCCTGTTGAAAACATTGTGGGAAAAGGAGAAAATGCTGGTAGGGATTGTTTGGTAAAGGGTTAACCCTATACCAAAGAACCCTGAGTTTTGAGGACTCAGAGGTGAAGGGCTTTAGAAAATGTTGGAAAAGGAGAAATTACTTGAAACAAACATTTTCTCCTTTTCCCAGAATGTTTTCTCAACTGCAAAAGATTGATTGATTGTATGGTGTCTAGAGCCGTTTTCAACATAATTTCAGTTATATTGTGGCGGGCAGTGCACCTATCCATACTTTCCTGGAGTCTCTCTTACCAGTACTCCACACAATTTTCTTTCCAAGCCACTGGCAGCTTTCCCACATAACCATCATAGAAACAATGGTCAGGATTGGGAGAGGAATGAATCCTGTCGCAATGACTATCATCAATCCTCAGAAAGAAATTAGCTGAGCCAGGGATCAAACCCAGGACCCCCTGTTTCATTTGTGAAAGACAAATCCTATCCTTTGAAGCACATTTAATTTCTCATCCTCAGATTCTTTAAGTTTTGGTAAAGTGTAGGACTCGTGACCTGGAGGCCCTGGGTGCAAGCCTCACTGGCTCCACCGGGTTTTTAACAGGAGTGTCCTTGGGCGAGACACTTCAGGGCCCTAAGCCCAGTACTGGTGAAACCCAGGAAAACATGTATAAGTGAGCTGTCGCTGTGATATGTCTGAAATAATGTTGAAAACGGTGTAAAACACCATTGAATCAGTTTTGGATAAGTCTTACTTCTTGTCATTTGGTTAGGAGAGTTAAATTGTTTCCTCTTTTGTTTAACCTGTGACCTCCTGCTTGGGTAGTTCAGTGGTTAAGCATCTGACTTGTGACCTGGTGGTTGCAGATTCGATAACTGGTTGAGGCAAATTTTCTTTCAGGCAATTTTTTGCCCCTCGACTCTGATGCATGTGAGAAAAATACTTATTATTAGTCAGTGGCTTTGAAAGAAAGTTGTGTCAGTACTCAGTACTGGTGTAAGCCAGGAGATGCATGTATAGACCTGTGCACTGACCGCCGTGATATGACCTACATGTATGCTGTTAAAATGGCGTTAACCCTGTACCAGACGACAAAATTTTAGACCAGTCCAAATTGGAAAGCATTTGCAGACAGCAAAATAATTGTGTCTCAAAAAATTGAAATTTGTTCTAGGAAGGGTAGAAAACATTGTGGGAAAAAGAGAAAATGCTGGTCACCAGCATTTTCTCCTTTTCCTACAATGTTTTCGAAATACTTTTTCTTCAAGGTTGTTAAAAGTCAGCATTGTGTAGTAAACGGTTACGCTCCAATACAAACAAATTCATATTTGAAATATTATGGTGTGAAGTGATGGGTTGGAGTTTACCTTCCTGTTTACCCGAAGCCATAGTCTTAAACCACAGTCCAAAACCACCCACACATAATGTAATACAATACATGTCATTTCACCTCTGTACAGCACAGCAAAACTTTAGATTTGTCCAAATTGATAGCATCTGCAGATAACAGTTAACTCTTTACCAAACAACAAAATTTTAGGCTGGTCCAGGCTTGGTCCAAACTGAAAGCATTTACAGATGACAAATTAAATATAGCTCAGCTGGTAAGATTATGTGTGTGATATAAAACTTTGTGGGAAAAGGAGAAAATGATGGTAACCAGCTTTTTTAATTTTTCCCCTTTCCTCACAATGTTTTCTAAAGCTTGTTTCCCCTGGTTTTAAAAGTCTGGATTGTTTGGTACAGGGTGAAAAGGTGACTCACAAAAGAAGGGGTTTTGTCTTTGGAAGGTCAGAAAATATAATAAAAAATAATTACTAGTAAACATTATGTATGAATGATTTGACCATTTATGGGCTTTGAAACAAAATCCTCTTTCAAGACAGTGTAGATTTAGACTGGACTGTATGAAATGTACTGTTAGGTCTCCGAGTCTACACTATAAAGCATGGTGAAAATTTCCTTGGCAAGAAGAATTTCAGAATTTCAATAGTTATGTTTTTTTTTTACTATTTTTCGAAAACAGTCACTGAAATTTTTCAGAGCTTTTATCTGTTTACCAAACAATATTAAGTTTTAACTACCCACTTGGAGAGAAAGCTTTTGAAAACATTTTGGGTAAAGGAGAAAATGCTGGTAATCAGCATTTTCTCTGTTTCAAACATTGTTTTTCATCCTATCAGGGAACTGACACTCATTTTTACCAATTTTGAATTTGTTTTCTGCAGATGTTTTGAAGTTAGAAGAGTGTAAAATTTGTCATGTGGGAAAGGTTTAACTCTTTACCAAACGAAAAAATTTTAGACTCGTCCAAATTCAAAGCACTTCCAGATAACAAACTAATTGTGACTAAAAAAATGAAAATTTTCTTTTAGAGAGTAGAAAACATTGTAAGAAAAGGAGAAAATGCTGGTTACGAGCATTTACTCCTTTACCCACAGTGTTTTATACCCTTTCAAAGACAAAGCCCGTCATTTGAGCCACTTTCAATTTTTCGTCTGCAGATACTTTCAACTTTGACAAGTCTATAAGATTTTGTTGTTCAGTAAAGGATTAAACCCCATTTTGTGAGGGTGCCACTCATTTGTAATATTTCAAGCCTTTGAATTAATTGTTTACCAAACAATTAATTCTTGGACTTGTTCAAAGCATAGAAAACACAGTGGGTAAAGGAGAAAATGCTGGTTACCAGCATTTTCTCCTTTTCCCACAGTGTTTTCAAACAGCTTTTTCCTTGGAATATTTTTCCTTTATGCATCTCCATGATGCATTATACTAATCAAGCCATCACATAGTGATGGATCCATAAAATGCATTTTGTCTGACAACCGGCTGAATCATGAGGTACAGTGGTCCTTTGACATGCAGGAAATTGACCAAAAGTTTCGAATCGGGTAAGCTTGTACAGACTGGTCCAATGAATCACTGAAATATCACTAAAAACACCACAATACATGTACCCTTATGTATTTTCTGTTAGTGAATTTAGATTACTGGTACTTGCATAGATGTTCATATTAGTATGAAATGATGTTTAAGACAGAAACATGGCTTATTTAGATATTTTGATAATGAATAAGGACAATGATAAGGTTTATAATTATGTCTATGTTGATCATGGTTTGATGTACCCGATCTTGAATTTTCTCCTCTTTCCACTATGCTTTCTAACTTTGGCTGTGAAAGGGCAGAAAAGATAGCGGGAAAAGGAGAGAATTTTGGTTAAAAGCAATTCTCCTGTTCCCACTATGCTTTCAACAGGCTCCTTCCTCAGGGTCCTTAAAACTCAGGATTGTGGGGTAAAGGGTTAATTGTTTCGCAAACAGTTACTTATTTTAACCCTTTACAACACAATCCAGACTTAATTAATGTTTGAGAAAGAAGGCTTTTGAAAACGTGGGAAAAGGAGAAAATGCTGGTAACCAGCATTTTCTACTTTTCCCACCATGTTTTCGACCATACCATTATATTTACCAAATTTAAAAATTTGTTGTCTGCAAACAGTTTTAATTTGAATAAGTCTAAAATTTTGTTGTTTGGTAAAGAGTTGAAGGGAGCTATTTCAGATTTTTACCTCATCAAACTTAAAAAAAAAAAAAAGATTTTTCACTGAATTAAGTAAGGTAGTAGCTGGCAAATTATCAGTGAAGAAGAAGGACAAAAGTATGACAACATTTTTTTTTTCAATTGTATTTCCTTACTGCGCTACATAGCCTCTTGTGGTACTTTTAGATTATGCGCCAAAGTTTCGCTAAGATTAAATCAGAATGTCACATGATCAGTAACTTGTGCCAATTACGAGGATTCATAGTCAAATCAGCATGGTGATGTTTTTTTATCTGATGTAGCAAAAGAAAAGACAAAGTTTACTGATTGCAAAACCATTGTTTTAGATTTTAGGTATGCGTATGAATACAGAGCTTTCAACCAATGACAACACTACTTGTTTATCTCAAGTATAAATTGTGTAAGATAAGAAAATTTGTATTATGGCTATATTCTACCAACAAAATGGGTAGTTTCCTGATAAGAAAGACTTGTATCTACACAGTGGTTGGTTTATTACAATAGAAGTGCCAAACTGTGTATCAGGGTGCATTCATTCATGCTTGGAGTGATAGTCTCATCAGAGGCGAGAAATCCCTGAAGAGAAAGTTTGTCTCAACCAGCTATCCAACTAGCAACCACCAGGTCACAAGTCGGATACATTAACACCGAACTACCCTGGCCGGGCGCCTTTAGAAGGGTTGTTTGATTGATTGATTGTATAGTGTTTTAAACGCCTTTTTCAACATTCTGTTTGATTGGTTGATTGTCTAGTGTTTTAAATGCCTTTTTCAACATTGTTTCAGTTATATCTGCCTTTGGAAGGGATAAAAATTTTGGTGAGGCATAAATGCTGGATACCTGCACTTCTCCTTTTGCCAAAATATTAAAAAAAACTTCCTCAAGCAAGGGATTGTGTGGTAAAGGCTTTACTATTTCCAGAATCTTGGACTGTACCAAACTGGAAGCATCTGCAGAAGATGAATTAAATGCAGCTCAGATGACGACTTGTGTCTTTCATAGGGTAGAAAACATTGTTGGAAAAGGAGAAAATGCTGGTAACCAGCATTTTCTCCTTTTCCCACACAGTTTTAAAAAGCTTTCGCTTTCTGGGTCGTTAAAACTCGGGATTGTGTGGAAAGGGGCTAACATGACAGCTTTTAATCTTTACCAAACCACAAAAACTACGACTTATCTAAATTGAAAGCATTTGCAGACGACAAATCAAATTTAGTTCAAATGATGTACCGTATTTTCATGAGTATACCACGCAGGCATGTATAACTCGCACCCCTAACTTTACCTTGAAATCTTGGAGAAAAGTCTAGTTCTGATACATTGCTCGCATCCTATATAAGCATTTTATCGAGAAAAACTTTTGCTTACTTTCAACTGATGACAAGTGCAAATGGTGTTTGTTTTATCAAGGGAGGGAACTAAATTACGCTCTTTAAAATCAAAGCTCCACAGGGACTTTACAAGAGTGTACCGGTAAATTATTAAAGGCAATAAATTAAGATCAACAGTTCTCTGGTATGGCATCAAATATCAAGGGTGTCTGGTCGGCATTCCATATCTGTGATAAGTGGAAGTCGTGCTGTTTACAAATCGGGACCATACACAGCCATTTTCACATGTCAAGATCGCCGATCAACCATATTGATTGACAATTTTCGTTATCTTAGACTGAAGTGTTAAAAAGTATTAAAAAGGAATTAACACAAACAGAAATAAAATTCAACTTTTTATAATTCATTTTACAATTTTCTTTTCTTTTTTTTTTCAAATCTGGTTATCTTAATTCATATATGATAAATTGATTTTGAAAATAATGAGGATGACTGTGACGTTGTTTTAAAATTTAGACAAGGCCTAATGGCGTCGTATGATCTACCTGACAGGCTGATGCCGAGGTGCAGGAAAAAAAAAAAACCCAGTTCACTTATGGCAATGTATAGCGCGCATCCCCTACTTTGAAAATAATTCTAGGAGAAAAAATGTGCGCGGTATACTCATGCAAATACGGTAATTTGTGTTTGAATGGCCAGAAAACACTGTAGGAAAAGGAGAAAATGCTGGTTACCAGCATTTCCTTCTTTTCCTACAATGTTTTCAAAAGTTTTTTTCTGAGGATTGTTAAATTTCTGAATTGTGTGGTAAAGTGTTAATATGATTGATTGATTAATTGATTGTATCAACATTATTTCAGTTATATCGTGGGGGCCAGTGAACCTATCCATGCTTTCTTGGACACTCTTTTACCAGTACTGGCCACTGGCTGCTTTCCCACATGACCATCTTCAAAACAGTGGTCAGCGGTGGGAGAGGAATGAATCCTGTTGCAATGACTATCATCAATCCTTGGAAAGAAATTGGCCGAGCCAGGAATCGAACCCACAAACCCATGTTCTCAACTGACTGATGTACAAGGGCTTGGCTAAAGGGTTAATATAAAGCTTTGGGTAAAGTACAGAAATGTTGTAGAGTGCAGATCTATCACAACAAATCAGCAGGAAGAACGTATTTCAAATACTGGATGAAAAAAAAAATTAATTCAACTCTAACATAGCCAATAGGAATAAATTTCCTTATTGAAAGAGCTTTCTAGAAGAAAATTTAGCATACATGTAAATCATGTATATTGAATTAATGGAAAATGTCTCCTTGACCCTTTACTAGTCGACAAAATTTTTAGCCTTTTCCAAATTGAAAGCATTTGCAGATGACAATTTCAATGTGGCTAAAATGGTGCATTTTATTTTGGATAGGGTAGAAAACCTTGTGGAAAGAGGAGAAAATGCTGGTTACCAGCATTTTCTCCTTTTCCCACAATGTTTTCAAATGGCTTTTTTCCCAGGGTCGCTAAAAGTCGGAATTGTGCGGTAAAGGGTTAATAGCACAACCCAGACTTTTAATGACCCTGAGAAAGAAAGCTTTTGAAAATCTCTTTGCCACAATCTTTTCAATCCTTCCCAAAACAAACTTTGAGTTATAGTGAATTTTTCATCTGCAAATGAGTTTAATTTGGAGTAGTCTGAAGTTTTGTTGTCCAGAAAAGAATTAACTCTATACCAGCCTGCAAAATTTTAGTTTCATCCAATTCTAAACCTTTGCAGGTTTCATATCAAATGAAGCTAAATTGATGATTGTTTACCTCTGAAAGGTTAGAAAACATTAGTGGAAAAGGAGAAACTGCTGGTCACCAGCATTTTCTTCTCTTCTGCTGATGTTTTCAAGAGCTGTCTTTCTCGGGAAAGTGCCAAGCCCAGATAGCTCAGTTGGTAGTGTACAGTACCTGAGAACGGGGTCATGGGTTCGATTCCCGGCTCGGCCAATTTCTTTCTAAGGATTGATGATAGTAATTGCAGCAGAATTCATTCTTCTCTCACTGCTGACCGTTGTTTCAGCGATGGTTATGTTGGAAAGCAACCAGTGGCTTGGAAAGAATATTGTGAGGAGTACTGGTAAAAGAAACTCCAGGAAAGCATGGATAGGTGCACTGGCCACCAGGATATGACTGAAATAATGTTGAAAGGGGCATTAAACACCATACAATTAATCAGTCAATCGGGGCAGGGGTAGATATGACCCTGGATTGTTTGATAGAGGGTTAAATCAATACCATACAGCTTTTTTGACTGACTTATATTGAACAAATTTTCAGATAACAAATTAAATTCTGCTTAACCCTTTATCATATGGCAAAATTTTGGACCTATCCAAATCGAAAGCATTTGCAGATGAAAATTTCATAGTTTCTTAAAGGACCCAGTTTTTCTTTGATAGGGTAGAAAACTTTGTGGGAAAAGGAGAAAATGCTGGTTACCAGCATTCTCTCCCTTTTCAACAATGTTTTCAAAAGGCTTCTTCCTCAGGGTCGCTAAAAGTCATCATGTGGTAACAGGTTAAATGATAGAATTTTGTCTTAGAAAGAGTACAAAATATTTTAGGAAGAGGAAAAAAAAAATTAAGTTTTTTGATTAATCCTTTCCCAGATAAGCCCTGGTTTTTATGGCTCTGAGGATGAAGGCGTTTGAAAACACTGTGGAAAAATGAGAAAATGCTCATAACGAGCATTTTCTCCATTTCCCACAGTGTTTTCTTCCCTAACAGATAAAAATACCACCTTTTTGGCCACTCTAAATTAGTCGTCTGCAAATTCTTTCAATTTCAGCAGACCAAAATTACCTCATCTGGTAAAGAGTTAAAGGAAGTAAATTAAAATGTTTGTTAAGCATGATGTCATCAGAGAAATGCTGATTACCAGCGTTTTCTTTTTTTCTAAAATGTTGTCAAAAGACTTTTTCCTTTGGGTTGTTAAAACCCAGAAATGTTCGATGAAAAGTCTACTATTTAAGGTCTACGGCCCCTAACTCTCATATTAAAAAGTGGAAGCTGCCAAAATTGGCCGAACAGCCTTTACGAAAATGGCGATATTACACAATATTTACCGATGAGTTACTGAGTCTACGGCCTCTAACTCACATAATTACATGTATTAAAAGACGGAAACTGCCAAGATTGGCTGAATAGCCTTCACGAAAACATCGATGTTACACGATGAGTTAGGGGTCGTAATCCTTAATTGATACGTAGGTAATTGAAATGGATGTGTTGTGTCTGTCTTTCAGAGGGTAGAAAACATTGTGGATAATGGGAAAAAAATGGTAGTGATTGGCATTTCCAACAAATCATTTTCGGAATTTCGAAAGCTTAACTGCATGGGTTTATATGCAACTTGTTAAAACATTAGAGTGTTAGATATAGGGTTCACAGTCATGCTTGCAAAGAATTTACCCTTGAACAAAATAATGATCCCATGTTACACAAACCTAAGAATAAAGCTTTTTGAAAATACTGTAGGAAAAGGAGAAAAATTTAATGCTGAAAACCTGAGCATTTTCTCCTTTTCTAAAATCTTCTCTACCCTTTCAAAGACAAAATTAATATGTCACTTGAGCTATAATTATGTAGTTTTATAGTCTACAGCTGTTTTCAATATGCTCTGTCTAAAATTTTGTGGTTTGGTTACCCTCAACCCTCTACCACATGACAAACCTCTTTGTTCTTCCAAAATGAAAATATCTGCAGATGACAAGTTGATAGAAGTAAAAATGTTCTGAGATTTTATGACAGGGTAGAAAACAGTGTAGGAAAAGGAGAAAATGCTGGTTACCAGCATTTTCTCCTTTTCCAACATTGTTTTCAAAAGGCCTCTTCCTGGCACGGTCATGAAAACATGGGAATGTTTTTGTAAAGGGTTCTCTTTACCACATGACAAAATTTTAGACAGATCCAAATTGGAAGCATTTCCAAAGGACACAGTAAATGTGGCACAAATAATGGATTTATCTGTAAAAGATAAAACATTGTGGGAAAGGAAGAAAATGCTGGGTAACCAGCATTTTCTCCTTTTTCCACAATGTTTTCAAAAGGCCTCCTCCTCACAGTCGTAAAAACATGGGATTGTTTGGTAAAGGATGAAAGGGGCTAATTTGGTTTTCATGCAAAATTTCTTCCTAAGGCTGTTAGTATAACTTGATGTAATTAGTCCCCTACTGGCGAAGCCGAAGGAGTCTTTAGGTTTGCACTCCGTCCATCTGTCTGTCCGTCTGTCTGCCTGTCTGTTAGTCTTCACGCAAATCAGTTTTCCGGACTTTTTTCTAAACGCTGGCAGATACTGAGCTGATTTTTGGTGTGTAAGTCAACCACCACGAGTTACAGATCAAGTTCGAGTTTTGTTACAGTCCACTGATTTTTGACGAAATCACGGGCCTTGGACTTAGAAAATTTCACAGAAAAAACAGTTTTCCTGATTTTTTGTTTTCTAAACGCTGGCAGATATTGAGCTGATTTTTGGTGTGTAAGTCAACCACTATGAGTTACAGATCAAGTTTGAGTTTCATCCCGGTCCACTGATTTTTGACTGAATTACGGGCCTGGGACTTTGAAATTTTCACCAAAATAAGTTTTACGGACTTTTTTTCTAAACACTGGCAGATATTGAGCTGATTTTCGGTGTGTAAGTCAACCACCATGAATGACAGATCAAGTTCGAGTTTTGTTCCAGTCCACTGAGTTTTGACGAAATTACGGGCCTTGGACTTAGAAAATTTCACTGAAAAAACAGTTTTCCCGACTTTTTTACTTACAATGCTCATGTTTGGTATACCTGTCATTGATACCAATCTTCTGTGGGTTATATGTCCTAGGTCAAGGTCAAAAATTTTAACCCTTATCATGAAAACTTATCCTCAAAACTTTTCTTAGTCATTTCTCTGTATATTCAAAGTACTTAAATTATAACACTTATACATGGTAAGCTGGTACCTCTCATTGGCACACACCTGCTGATGATAAGGTCAAGGTCATCTCACAAGGTAAAGGTCATATTTCTGAAAATTTGCTTTTACGGGGGCATTTGTGTTTCACAAACACATCTTGTCTTAGTAAAACTTCTTTAATAAACTTACTTTAACAAGGAAAATACTAATATATCTGGCTTTCATTAAAGCATTGCATACAAAGACAGATACGATGCTTATAATTCTAAAAGGGGGTCAAATACGTTCTTTCTCCTCCACAGAGTTTCACAAACTATACCTGCCAGTGATATATACGGCTGGTAGGGGACTCGGTATTGCTATGCAATACTATCAGAATGGTTGTTTTCTTTGCAATTGTGTAAACTGTATGGTTAAATTCAGTAATAAGAATGTACAGACAGCTTTGGCTTTGGAATAATGGGATCGTCTTTAAGTAATCTCTAACTCATAGATCTATCTTTATTATATCAAATAATTTTATTATGACGTCATCATATTGATTTGAATATCAATTCTTTTCATCGGATCTTGTTACTAATCATGTGACATTCCTACTAATTTTTCCAAAACTCTGGTGCGAAATCTAAGAATACCATAAGAGTCCACCAAGGAAATACCATTGAAAAATGTTTTTGTGTAACCATACTTTTGTTTTTCTTCTTTTCTTTTGATTTGCTAGCTATCATTTTGCTTAATTCAATGATAAAATCATTTTCAAGTTTGGTGGGTTGATAAAAATCTAAATAGCTCCCTTTCAAATGCTGGAATCTGCTTAAATTGTTATTGCACAGCGTAAGACTGTGTAGGTCAAGAGCGCAGAATATGTACCAGTGGTCAGATCTGGGATTCACACTGTCTTCTACTTCTTACTCATTCTCAATTTGTTTGCCCAGTCAATTTCAACATACTCAAAAAAAAAAAAGATTCATGACCTCCAGGGGACAATGGTAAGCAAAATTACCAACTATAACATGCAAACAAAATTCAGATGTATCTTGCCCTTCCTGAGGCCGTCCAATCAACACCAATGTATCTTATGTGTAGCTTGTTCACTGGATTCACCATGTTGCCAAGAAATAATCATTCTTAATATAGACTAATGCCACCATTTAAAACAGTATTTCAAGCTATACAACTTTTTGCAAAGTTTTTATGGAAGCCTTGCTACTTTCCAAAAAAAAGCTAACAGAATATAAGGAATGCTAAAAGAATAACAAGACTGAATTGTGACTCCAATTCTTTGTAATAAACAGGACAGTCTCAAAAGGTCCATCTGATTCGGTAGAAATATCCACTTTTGTTCCGTTTGATATAAAAGAATTCAGTCATGTCTAAATCATGATATCAAAATCATGTTATTGAACATTACTTATCTATTTGATTCTTTTTCAATTATTGAAATCCTTCTGATTTCAGTGAATAATGTGTCTGATTATGACATGAACATCATGATTCTAAGGTTATGTTTCAGAAATTATGATGTAAAAAGGCACTTATAAAAGGGTCTTGTTGATTACATGCAAGTGTCTCTTGTTCATTATTCTGCTGTAATTTATACTTTGGCCATGCTCTGCGAAAAGGGCTTTGATGCATTTGCAAAACGTATCAACCCTGGTCAGTCTGCACAGTCTGTGCAGGCTGACCAGGGTGGAAACCTTTTGCTTTTTGCAAATTTTTTGCTGGTCCAAATACCACTCTACTTCTGATTTAATCCATTATTTGACAAAATGGATTTTATGGATCTGTAGCTATATAATGACTTGCTTGGTTTAATGCATTATGGAGTTGTATTAAACCCCCTTTTGCCAATGTATGGCACATTTAATTTGGTTCCAAGTACATGTATGTTTTTATTGCATTTTTTCCTGATATTAGCCATAATTCTAAGAAGTCATGATCATTAATCAGACCCTTGCCAATGTTTGCGGGGGGAGGGGGGTGTTATGGAGAATTTAAGTAATGTATTCTTCTTGTTATTAAAAACAGAATACTCTGGAGTCGACTCTCCTTTGCAAATAATAATTGAAATGTACAAAGATACCACAGATTAACTTCAAAGATCTACTAGATAAGGTGTCAGACAGTGGTGAAAACGTGATATTTCAACAGTGGAAAAGGGTGAAGCTGGGAAATTGTAAAGAGATGCAGAAAGATGTCATTAGATCCATTGATGATTATATTTAACTTTCTCTCAAACGTAAACATTTTAGACTGGTCCAAATTGAAAGCATTTGCACACAACAGATGAAATACAGCTTAAATGGTCAGAATGTGTTTGTAATGCTTTCGAAAGCCTTTTTTACCAAGGTCGTTAAAACTTGGGATTGTTTGGGGAAGGGTTAAAATAATTACAAAATCAGGTCGAGTTTTCACAGTTCAAGATGAGGCGCTTTGAAAAGTTACCAATTGAAATGTTTTGCTGAGTGTTTATGATGTTAACACTCTAAGTGTCATAAAAGGGACAGAGGTTTAAACTCAACAATTATGTTCCTTGTTCACTCTTCATGCATTATGTCGATATGCTTTTTTAACTCGGTTGGCTTTCCTCATAAATTTGGGTAAATCACATTAAAATAGTATTCATTCTGGTTTTTATTGCCACTGTAACAGACGGGACAATCAACTAGTAATAAACGGGACATTGGGAAAAGTTCAGTTATAATTTAATTATTGATTCAAGGACAAAACAGTTTTAGCTATGTCCAGTAAACATGTTTACAGTTTGAAAGCATAGGATTCTTGAAAATTATTTCACCTGAGACATATTTTATGAAAAAGAACAGAATAGTTTACTGCATCATTTTCATGGAAATATATTTTTCAAACCCTGCATAGCGCATATTTTTCTTGGTAACATACACATATACCAGTCGATGTGAAATTTTTATCAAAATTACGACAAAAACATTCAAAATTGTCCAAAGCTGATTAAACTTGAAAAGCGGCTTCTATTCTGTGCAATAGTAGTTCTGAAAATCATGCAGAATTGAAAATGCATGTATATACATAAAGATAGGTGAAACATAGTGAAAATAGGTTCAATGCTGGTGAAATTCAAAATTTGATAGCTTTCAACATGAAACTATATTTCCAATTTTTATTATGCCAACTGGTCATGTTCACTGAGAATGAGTCAAGTGTACATATTCTGACCTAAGCAACCTCAAAATAGTGAAATATTTGTTGTTTTTCCAAAGCTGGAAAAATCCATTTTATTTATTCAGCACTTTTCAAGACAATAGTTGCCTTTGTAGCCACTGTGTAGTTCAAATTCAGACCAAATATAACATGCAGTCCAGTCTGTTATCATCTCTGCTTTACTTTGACACTCTAGACAAAAGCAACATTGAAACTGCAATTATTTGGATCATACTGTTCAACTTAATCCTTTACCATAATTATGATGAAATTTTAGACTGGTCTAAATACGAAGCATTTGCTTACAACAAATTAAAAGTTGTTAAATTGTGGGATTTTTCTTTGCAAGGCTAGAAAACATTGTGGGAAAAGAAGAAAATGCTGGTATCGGCATTTTCTCCTTTTCCCAAAGGTTTTCAATGGCATTTTTGTCTTTGAAAGGGTAGAAAATGTGCAGGGGAAAGAAGAAAATGCTGATTACCAGCATTTTCTCCTTTTCCCACAATTTTTTCAGAAGTTTTCTTTTTGAAGGCTCTTAAAGTGTCTGTTTGGTCTGTTTTTGGCTCTAAGAGTTTCAACAAAAGATTTCACTAAGTGCAGTATTCTGTAGTTCAGGTTGGATCAGTTCCTTTTATGACAGATATCCTTTGACTACAAAAAAAACCCCACAGATTATTATCCTAAATGACTTCGAAACCATCAGACCGAAGTTCTGAAGAGTATTGGCTCTATTTTTTGGCATAGCTGAATGTACTTCACAAGCAGCTTTTGACATACTTTTTGGCGCTGATAACAAATGAATGAATAGAAATTTGTGATTGGTCAAAACTGTGGACAGGTTTATTCTAAGGGCCCCTGTGGTTAACAGGTTGACATGTTAATTCTAAGGGTCCCTGCCTATTTGCTGGCAAATTTACGCCATCTATCTTTTTTTTTAAAGATATTTCTTGTGTCAAATTATCCAGTCAAGATGATCAAATATTTCCAGATATTTCATCAAGACCGTGATATAAGGTGGTAGGATAATCATCTAAAGTGTAATCTGTTGGTAATCAACAAAAAAAAATCAAGTCACCTTTTGGATATATTCTAGTATATATATCGCAGGGTTTTTCCCTGGACTCTCTGGTATGGGAGTCATTTGAATTAACTCTGTACCACATGACAAAAGTGAAAACTTGTCCAAATTGAAAGCACTTGCAGATGACAATTTCACCTTGGCTAAAGTGATGGAATTTGTATTTGATAGGGTAGAAAACATTGTGGGAAAAGGAGAAAATGCTGGTTACCAGCATTTTCTCCTTTTCCCACAATGTTTTCAAAAGCCTTCTCTTCCAGGGTCATTAAAACTCGGGATTGCGTGGTAAAGAGTTAAAGAAGGCACACAGTACAAATTTTTGGGGTCATTTAGAAATGTTGGGGGTCCAAATTCAAAGAAGCAGGGGCTCAGGGAAAACCCTGACATGTGTTATGCTCTGTGAAAAAAAGGTTTAATGCATCTCAGTGATGCATTATACCATGCAAGTTGTCACATAATTATGGATCCATAAATTCCAATTGTCTAATAACTGACTTAATCAGAAAGAATGGTCCTTTGAAATGCAGAAAAAATACAAATAGCAATATTGTTTACACCCAGGTTAGCCTGTGTGGACTGTGCAGGCTGATCTGAGTCAATACTTTTAGCAGATGCATTAAACCCGCTTTTCATATGAGTCATGCCCTTTTCACAGAGCATGACTCTCCTAAATACATATATCTGGGCCATTTGGTTTAGCCAATCAGAAGTTCTGTTACATTCAAATGTAGAAAACTTTGGAGAATAAGACCAAGAATATTCTTAAGAATGGTTGGTGAATACATACACAGATGTGTATTAGATTGTCGATAAACCCCGGGACATCTGTCTGATTGAAAGAAACCAACCAATTTCTATTATACCATTGGCCAATTTCTACCATAAAATTGAATGGCAGTTAATTTTATTTATGACCCAGAAATAAGCATGTGAACAAACATATCTTATCCCTCATCTCATTGGCTCAAGGAACAAACTTGAAAAAGACGAATTAATCCTTTACCAAACAATCCCTTGTTTTAAAGACCCTGATAATTTCTACCATACCACTGGCCAATTTCTACCATAAAATTGTATGGCAGTCAATATTATTCATGACCCAGACATAAGCATGTGAACAAACATATTTTATCCCTCGTCTCATTGGCTCAAGGAACAAACTTGAAAAAGACATATAAATACATCCTCGTAAAATGTCGAGGTCATGTGTCAAAACTTTTAACCGTTCACCACGCTATCCCGAGTTTTAACAACCCTGGTAAGTAGGCCATTTGAAAACAATGTTGGAAAAGGAGAAAATGCTGGTAACCAGCATTTTCTCCTTTTCCAACAATGTTTCCTAGACCATCTGATACAAATCTCATCATTTCTGCCATATAAATTTTGTTGCCAGCCAGTGCTTTTAAATTGGACCCATCTAAAATATTGTTGTTTGGGAAAGAGTTAAGCATTGAAACTGCCTTTAACCCTTTTCCACACTAATTCCAGGTTTTAACAACCATGAGAAAGAAAATTTTGAAACCCCTGTCGGAAAAGGAGAAAAGCCAGCATTTTCTCCTTTTTCCACAAGTTTTTTTTCACAGTATTGTAGAAAAATTAAGTGATTTTAAGCTGGATTTAATATGTCATCTTTAGATGCTTTGAGTTGGTCCTGTTTAGTTCAGTGGTATTAAAAGTGTAGGACTTGTAATCTTTAGGCCCGGGTTCTAGCCTCACTGGAAGCACTGGGCTTTTCATGGGAGAGACAATTTAGAGCCCTTAGAGCCTAGCACGGACATGTATGAATGTGTGAGCTGTTGCTATTATATGACTGAAATGATATCGGCTGTGCTTAAAACACCATTCAATCAATCAATGAAATACTTTATATTTCAGTTTTATGAGTGTGAGCTGTTGCTGTGATATGACTGAAATAATGTTGACTGCGCATAAAATACCATTCAATCAATCAATAAAATGCTTTATATTTCAATTTGGACAGGTCTTGAATTTGTGTCATTATGATGTAGAGTTTAGAAAAGTGAAGATTTACCATTACACACTCTTGAAAAACAGAGGGACAAGGTTAACCCTTTACCACACAATCCCAACTTTAAAGACCATGAGAAAAAAGAGGCTTTTGAAAACATGGTGGGAAAAGGAGAAAATGCTGGTAACCAGCATTTTCTCCTTTTCTCACTTTGTTTTCTACCCTTTCAAGAACAAATCTGATCATTTTGGCCACCTTTAATTAAAAAAAAAATTGTTGTCTGAATTTGCTTTTAATTTGGACCAGTCTGAAATTTTGTCATTTGGTTAGGAGTGAAATAACACAGTGTAAGTGTTAGCGCTATACCAAACAATCTGTAGCTTAACTCTTATAGTGCCTTTCACAACTATAACTGCTTTTACGGCAAGTGCAAATCAAGTGCATTTTGATCCTTGATAATCACTTTCCGCTTTACTAAGACATTCTAAGCAAAATTGACCTTTATGATGCATCTATTTGGGTCTTATTACGGCATGTTAAATGGGTGAAATATGGTACTGGTTGAAGAAACTACAGGAAAGCATGGATAATAAGTGTACTGGACATTGCAATACAACTGAAATAATGTTGAAAACAGTGTTAAACGAGCCAAGACAATCACTGAAACCCTTACCACACACTCCTATGTTTTAACAACCCTTAAAGGAAAGAAAGCTTATGAAAGCATAGTGGAAAAAGGAGAAAATACTGGTTAAATTTGTTTGTATGGTGTTAAATGCCCCTTTCAACAGAATTACAGTTAGGCGTAAAAAAAAAAATAGTTTGTTTCGGGTAACCCGACCCTACCTGGAGATTTTGCCCCGACCCTAATTTTTTTTTTTGTCTTCCGATAAAAAAAAAAAAATCCGCCTTTTATCATACTGTGTCACAGGACGCCTGTTTCGGCAAATATTGCGCATTATATTATAGGTGTACAATCATGTACTATTACATACATAATTAGGCATGAAAACTCCTACGCCTGTACAAAAGCTACCGTGTATCGGAGTATATTGAACCGACCTTAAACACAAATTGTCAAACGCAATAACGTGGGTTTTCCATTTCTAAAAATACATACAAGCAGGCGGAGAGATCGGGCTTTTTCGCTAACTCCACACAGGAACTTCTGTTTATCGAACGTTCGTATCCTATCGCACGGTTACAACAAACAAACGGGTACCAGTTTTATCTTCTACAACAAATCACGCCCGAAATACTGCGGTACTATACAGACTGTGTAACGAACTTTTACTTGTGATTTTCGCTTTTCTTCGCGTAAAATATAGACAGGATCCCGTCATCTCTGTTGTCATCACCGCATTTCCGGTTCTGTAGTGCATTGTCGCTACTTTCGGTTTGCTAGATTTCAGATTCAACAAGTTCTGTTAAACATCATTCAGCAAAAGTGCTAGCATGCTCCAGAACTACGAACAATTAAGGTGTTCAATGCAGATATAACATTCGAAAAATTTTCATGGACGTTTCTCTTGCAACTTATCTGACAGGACGGACTGTGGACTAAACTAGACGACGGCAACGATAGAAGTTTAGATTTGTATCAAGCGTCGATAGGTCTTTATATTAGACAGGTATTTTCATATTTTTTTCTATCTTTGTTACAATGAGGCAACAATAATTTCTTTCGGAAAATATAAATCTACCCAAACTTGCCTTGTTCTCGCTCTGCCCCCCCCTTCACTCAGCTTGATTTACCCTACCTGGTCTTAGAGAAAAACCTGAAACTGCCTAGGCTAGGAGCTGCTATGCAAAAATTTTCCAAGGCTTTCTAATCTCTCCTACACTTCCGGCAAGTGATGCCACTTTAGTTTCCAGGTAAAATGTGTCTGATCTATATAAAATTGAGGAGCAGCAGCACTTCTCCCACATTTCTTGACGGATTTGGGTAAAATTTTCACAGGATGTTTCTCATCATGTGACCTAGCGCATATTGTCAAGGTTTTGCAATTCATAGCTGCATAATGGAAAAAGGGGGCTTCATGTTGTATTTCATTTTTCACCAATATCTCTCTAATTAATACTGGACATATCTCAACGGATTTGGATGAAATTTTCACAGATCATGTGACCTAGCGCATATTGTCAGGGTTTTGGAACTTATTACTGTGTCATGGAAAAAGGGGGCTTCATGTCAAATTTTAACTGCATCCATCCTTACAAAAGTCTGTTTCTTGTGAACGCAACTCCTTCCACATTTCTTGACGGATTTGGATGAAATGTTCATAGAATGTTTCTCATCATGTGACCTAGTGCAGATTGTCAAGGTTTTGCGATTTATAGTTGTATCATGGAAAAAGGGGGCTTCGTGTTATATTTCATTTTGCACCAATATCTCTTTAATTACTTGACATATCTCAACGGATTTGGATGAAATTTTCACAGATCATGTGACCTAGTGCATATTGTCAGGGTTTTGGAATTTATTGCTGTGTCATGGGAAAAAAAATGTTTTTCATCAATGTATCTCCAACTAATGGACATAATTTCATGAAACATATTTTTATTGCTTAATCAAAGCCAATGACCAATGAGTCGTTGTGTGACCGTCTGTCCATCCATCAGTCCATGCGTAAAACTTTTAGATCACAAGTAACACAATATATCCATTGAGTTACCCAGGTAGGTGCTAGAAATTCCAACAGTTTAGTCTCTAAAGCTAGCTGCTTGAAATAGCAGCCATGTGGCGGCGTATATTGTGATGACGACTATCTTGTTTCTCATTATAACTCTGAAGGACAACAAAAGTGGATACTTGTAATTTCAAAGTTGTGTCAAAAATGTGTGTTCTAGATAAAAAACAATATGCATAACCTTTGTAAACCCAACTTTTCTACAGATAAAATGTTTACTTTAAATCAGTATAATATATATAGTCCTCTATAGTGTTCTGGAGGGGGAGGGTATTAAACATAAAAACAAACGAAACATTCTAGTATTTATTCAGTTTATTTAGAAACTTGCAAATAAATGTTTTTCATTTTTTCAGCTGTTTTAGCTCTTTACCACACAATCCACAGTTTTAACAATCCTTAAAAAAAACTTTTGAAAACATTGTGGGAAAATTGAGGAAAAAGGAGAAAATGCTATAAACCCATATTTTCTTTGTTCCCCATGTTTTCTACCCTTCCCAAAACAAATTTCAATTTGTGAGTTACCTTTGTTTTGTTGTCAGCAAATACTTTTAATTTGGACAAGTCTAAAAAATTTCAATTCAGAAAAGCGTTAAACAAAAGTGGACAGCATTCAGTGGGGAAAAAAGATGCAAATATAGAAGTATAGTTTAGATAGAATTTGACCATTTACCGCACAATGAGAAAGTTAGTGACAGACTAGAGGTCTTTTGAACACATAATGAGAAAAGGGACTCAGAGCTGGTAGCTACCATTTTCTCTTTTTTTTTTTTCCATTTTCGAAAGCAAATACCACCATTTCAAAATGTGTTTTTTTTTTTGTTTTTTTTTTGGGGGGGGGGGGGAGTTTAAAAAAAAAAAAAAAAAAAAAAAATTCGTTCCTACCCTACCTAACATTTTTGGAGACGTTACCCTAAACAAACTATTTTTTTTTTTAGGCCTTATATTGCTTTGGCCAGTGCACCTATCCATACATCTTGAAGTTTTTTTGACCAGTACTTCGCCAATACTTTTTGCAGATGCATTAAACGCTTTTTTTAACAGAGCATGGCTCATCTATAATTCTCCTTTTCACTTCAGTTTTTCAAATACAGTAATTAATGTCTTTTTCATGTTACTAAATTGAATTAGTCATTTTCAGTAAATTATGACCTATTTGTCTTAACGACGTATATCACATGTTTGTGAGCATCCTACTGCGCATATGTTTTCGTCATGGATAGTGAATCAAAAGTGCACCTATGTATTTTTCACACATATGGTAATACTATTGGTGCACTGAAACAAGTAGCACTCTCTTCGGGTAGTATTAGTAAAGAGTAAAAAATGGATCTATGAACTGTTACCATGAAATAATTAAAATACTGTTGACATGGCATTACACACCAAATAAACAAACAAAAGCATGAAATTCAAAGCTGTGGAAGTTACAATAGCTGTTTCCACTTTCAAAAATGATTGTGGGAAAAGGAGAAAACGCTCCAAATGAGCAATTTCTCCTTTTCCCACTATGTCTGCTGAGCTTTTATCCAATTTTTTTTTCTTGAAAAATATTAACATTCACAGTGACCCTTTATCACGCTTTTTTGGCCAAATAAGCAGGGATACCGCCATTTTTATTTGTTCTTATTGTTTAAAATTAGAAATTCTATAAGTGTGGAAATTTTAAGAAAAATCTATCCGTTAGAAAGTATGTATTTATTAAAGATTAAGCTACAATTCAATCAAATTATGTCCCTTTTTCACTCAATGGTCTATTTATAACATGCATAATTGTACATTTACCATGCAGAAAACCAGGCTTTCATATATTTTTTGTGTAAAACTAAAGTTTCATTAAAATGGTGTATCATGTATATTTGCATATTCTCCTGTACTTTTCCTGTTTAACTTACTGTTAAAGAAAAGCATGTTAAATTGAATGTGAGCTGAATTTTGGAACCATGTAATACCTTTTTCAAAGGCATATTAATCAGAGAAGAGCAAGGTGACCCATATCTTTTTATCCCCCGCCGAAGGCGGGGGGATATAGTTTTAGCATTGTCTGTCCGTCCGTCCTTCCGTC